>JASDDO010000024.1:322241818-327120336 GCA_030015575.1 Agapanthus africanus | reverse complement strand
GATCGGACAGATTTTACTAGCCGGCTTTGGCTTAAGCCGGATTCTAGTTTTAGATAGTGTAGTTTTGTCTCTTTGCATTTGTGTTCAGTGGGAATACAAATGCGGGCATGTATTTGCAGTAGTGGGGTTTTCCTGTAATTTATTACGGGATCGGTTTTCTGAAGTTGCCAGTTTGCATTCCGTTCCGGCCGGTTTTCCTTCATTCCTTCTCGGCCGGACTTTCTTGTTGGAAGGGGTTATTTGCAATTTGCAAATAACTCTTTTGTGGAGGGTTTTCTTGCACTTGTGGATTATGATGAGACTTGCTTCATGATGATATTCCTTTCTTATCCTTTTGATTGCTTTTCATTTGATGGTGCTTGGTTATGATGAGAAAAGAAATGAGAGTGACCTTTTTCTTGATTTGGTTTTTCCATTGGTTTTTTATAGACTTGGAGAATTCTTTTTCTCTCTCCAATCTCATTCTAGAGAGAGAGGGCCGGCCATTCTTGAGGGAGAGAGATGAGAGGATCATTTTTCTAGTGGTGGAAATTTCTTCATATCATTTCATGCTTTTATACTTGCAAAAATCCAAGCTTCTCTCATTCATTCATTCTCCTCCTCAAATCCCTCCATCAAGGCAACTTCCATAAACCCTAAAGAGACAACTCACTACACTATTCTATAGCAAGCCTTGGACGCGTCGGCTAGCCAACTTCGCGCCCGAGTTGCCTCGGTCAAGAGGCGGGAGCCCGTAAAAGATTCCGGCTACGTGGTGCTTTTCCGACGAGCGAGGAGGTGACGGAGATTCCGCGGGAGATCGGAGCGGAGACGAAGACCGAAGGACACGGATCGTTTGGTATAGCATCTCTACTCTTTTCTTTTTGCTAGCTAGCTAGGTTAATGGCCCGATCCGGGTAAAAAGTCCGCGGTGGTGCCGTTTTGCAAAGTTCGCAAAGTTTTTGTTTTCCGCGTTTCCGGCGTCGGATCGACGGCCGGGGCGCCCCCGCGGGCTTACAATTGTATCAGAGACACGCCGTTAACCTACCTAGCTTGCTCTAGCGCGTTTAGAACTCGATCGAACAAATCCCCAAAAACCGTATTTTGTGCACATGTGTTCTCTGTTAAAATTTTTTGAGCTCCTAAAATTTTTCTGGTGATTGCAGAGACATGTACAACCAATTATAAGAATTCTGGGAAAATACGATCCACTCATTCCTTACTTCGACCGCGGAAGCGCGGCCAAACCCCTGGTTTGGCCGCGCTTGCGCGGCGGAAAAGGGGAATTGTGGCACCATATTTTCCCAGTAAGCTTGTGAGTTGGAAATAGGGCTTTTGGGATATTTTCTTTGGGCCCAGATTTTCTGTAAGTGCTACAGTAGTGTGTGGGGCCCACTTTGATAAATTTGTTCGATCGGATATTTTAAACATGCTAGTTCACAGTTTTTACATTATATCTGCGACCGTGAATGTCACTTGATCGGTAAATCCCGTCTAACTGCTATAGCCCGGTTAGACGGATTTGCGAACGTGACTTTCACGTTGATGTTCTGTGATTGTACTGTGTTGTTGCGGATCGGTCGTGGGGGATAGCCTGGTTGCAGTGGTAGTACAGTTCTGTTTTTATGTACATTTGATATTGCGGGGCGAGCGTCCGACATGTGGACTGCCGTCACTGCCTGTTTGTACTATTCTTTTGGGCACGACCTGGTTGCGGTCGATGTACCCGTTGTATGTATATTTTACTTTCTGTACTAGGATTACCCCGCGGAGGGGTGCACGGATAGCCGGATTCTAGAGGGCAACAAGCCCGCATCTCATGGCATTGAGACGGAGGGGGCTTCACTCTAGAATTGGCGGGCTATTCGCCGCACTCGTAGGGGGTACAGGTTGACCCAGGAGGGGTGCCCAAGTTACCGGATTCCGTGAAGTGCTGGGTGGTCCATTCACGTTGCTGAAGGGGGCTGCCTCGCTTCAGGTTTTGGCGGGTAACTTGCCGCGCCCCGTAGGGGTCTAGGATTTCATTGCACAGGCTATCCACACGACCAGTGGAACGTCGGGTTTCAGCGGCTCTGTGAAACCTGGGATCCCAGATATCTGTATTGATCTGTGTTGCTATACATTTCTGTGTTGCTGCATTGTTTATCACGCCTTGAGCGAAAATTATATATTATATATATATTTATAGATGTTGTATATGTTTTTCATCCGCGCTAGTCCAGTCCCCGCTCTGTCGTTAGTTAGCTAACCTAACGAGTGATGACGGGACCCAGTGGCGAATGCGGATGGCATATACGTACGTCAGTATATTTTCGTTCTTTATTGGTGTGATCAATTGATGGGACTGCATTGATTCGGATCAATGCAAGTTAAACAAACCTAATTTGATGTTGTTGGAACATTTTTCAAAAAGCTGTTATTGCAAGGGCGTTCTCTTTTGTTTTGCACAGTGGTATTCATTTGGAATATCCTGCTCCTCAGTCGACGAGGCAAGGGCCGAGATCCCTTCACCGGGAGTGACCCCTTGGACAAAAGTTTGCGTCAGGGCAGTAACTTCACTATAGCCGATTACTTTTGCTTTGCATCGTGGTATTCATTTGGAATATCCTGCACCTCATTCTACGGGGAAAGAGCCGAGATCCCTTCACCGGGAGTGACCTCTTTAGCAAAGGTTTTCGTTACTATAATTTTAAAAAAGCTATCCGTTCCTTCAGCGATATCAAGTTCATTACGTTAAAGGTTTTCGCCAGAAACCATTCGTAGCCCTCCGTCATTTCAGTTAAATATTCGGTAGTATTCAAGCTATGTATTTTGACCTCACGCCAAGGCATAGTGTTTGGTAGCTGCCGGGTATTTATCTGTTGCATAGATAGATGCGTTGGTTTGGAACAGTCGTACTACTATTTTGGCCTACGTCAAGGGTATGTACGGGTGGGTTCAAATTAACCAGGATATGACGGGTAGAACTTGACATGTGACTTATGATATTTTGACCTCACGCCAAGGTCATAAGAGCATGGGGTAAAAATCCACATCGGGAGTTTCAAAAGTACTGAAACTTGCCAGGTATGCGCATACCTTCTGGAGTGTGATAGCGTGAGCGGATTCCGTCACGTTATCATGCGATGATAGTTGGATCCCGATTCCCACTGATGAGTTGGTTTACTCCTCGGGTTATCCCGGCTAATTCTTCTTTCAGGTTTGGAGAAGAATTTGACGTTACAGTGGGAGGTTTCCAGATTAGATAAATTGGTAACCATTCTGATCTAGGTTAGAGTGCACGCTGAGTGTTTCTTTTCTCTCTCTCTTTGGCAGCGACCATTGACCCGACCCTAGACTATGACTCAGTGACCAAGTTGACCGAACCTTCTTAACACTGGCTTTTGGATTGTCAGAGTTGCAGACCTCTTTGCCACTCCTACTTTTACCCTTTTCTCCGGGACACCCCGTATTACTACGAACGTCCACTTCCATTGGACAAAACCATCGTATGGTTATATACGAACTCGAAGGACTTCGAGGATGGTTTCCGGTTCTGGAGAAAACGAATAGAACTATTCAGTTGTCTTTACCTTTTACCTTCTCTCAGGTTGCGAGTACTCCTTGGTTTAGGAGATAGTACACCTATTACGCAAATTGGATAGTCTTCTTCCAAACCTTAGGCTGGTGCCGAACGGTAGGGAATGAAGAAAGCCAATTAGCCTAAACGGTGTACAGAAGGTATTAAGTTCAGACAAAGCAAGGGATTAGTAAGAGGGCAAAGTAAATTGCGACTGCTATTCACGACCAAACCATGTACTTCTTTGTCAATCCTAAATCACCTATGAATTAAGTACATTCGGTTGTCTTTTATCCTCACCTTCTCTCGCATTGCGAGTGCTCCTAGGACTAGGACAGTACACCCATTATGCTTATTGGATAGTCTTCTTCCAAACCATAGGCTGGTGCCGAACGGTAGGGAAGGAAGAAAACCATTTGGCCTAAAGGGGTGTACAGAAGGTAATGACTAAAGACATGTAAAGGGATTTGGAAAGGTGGCAAAGAATTATACGGTTATAGTTGTGAATCTGGATAATGGAAGAGGCATTACTAAGAATACCAAAATATCCCGTCGAAACATTTCAATGTTTCAGTTTCACTGTGTACTGTTAAAAGAAAACTGATTTCCCGATTAGACACTTACTCCAAGGTATGTATTTACCAGGTTGGATTCTCACATCTGTATGGTTTTACAGACGATGAGTGAGAGTAAGTTATTGGGAATTAGGTGACCATCCTCATTATATCGGGATTCGTTGTAATCGGTGATATTTGAGGAAGTCACCTGGGTTGTTTGCCGGTCGGCAAATATTTGGTTTTGAATATCCGTTGTTATGCACCAATTTCAAATTGATATATCTGTACGTCTATTTTTATAGAGTGAGACATACCTTTTTTGAAATTATGTCTATGACATTTACCTATACCAGTGGATGGTTAGGTAAGGAGCATTGAACAGCGGTGTAATTCTTCTTAACCAAAAGTACAGTTTTCAACCTACGACACACAGTGAATGAGTCACCAGACTCAGGGGACTTATACAGAGTATTGTATATTGTCCAGTGTCCATGAGGACAGAGGGGTTGGTCCTCGTACTATATTCTGTTTACTTTTAACTTCTCTAGTTCTTAGACATGTGTTTCGTAGAAACACAGGGTCTAAGTTTTGAGGAGTTATAGGTATAAGAGTAAAGTAGAGAACCAAGCATTGCAAGTATCGGGATTCTTCAAGGTGATCGAAGATGTAGATACTTGTGAACGGTATTCAGTTGATAGTAATGATTAAGAGAACTAGCTTCTTTTTCAGGTTACTCATAATTGGAAGTACTCCTAAGTTGAGTAACGCTGATCGGCCTCTCTTCCATTTAGTTGACATGCACTGGAGACAGCTGCATGATTTGAATCTGGTTCAATTAAATCAGTGCCTCTGGTTCTTGGATATAGAACAGTTCATATCTTGACATTGTTAAGATACGGGGAGTTGTCCGGCTTATGCTTAAAACCAGACTCTGGACAACTCAAGGCACGTTTCAGTAGTGGCTGTTTGTGGGTTGACCCGGGCTATGACGAGGGTTGATTTTCTACCATCTGGAAGATCAATAGTGATATTGTTCTTGACTCGCCACAGTTTTAATAAAAATGGACTTTTTCAGAAAACAGCAGTGGGAGTATGGTAGAACTGGAAGTGATTCCAGAACCGCAAACGATTACTGAAGATTTGATTAGAACCTAAAGATTCAATCTGGTTTGACATTCCATTAGCCACTCCGCAGATATGGTGGGTAACCTCAGGCACTCGAGAGGTACTTCGGTATGCTCAAGGACGGTGGCAGGGAGGTTCTTGTTTACCCACACTTGCCATTGCTGTTATTCCAGACTGCGGGACCCGGTGGGAGGATGAGTATAGCGTCGTTCTAAACTTGCTTTAGAAGCGTACGTGTATATGACTCTGCCAGAGGGTTGTCGTAGTCAGTGGGAGCAGCGGAAGCATTGGTGGACATCAGGCTTATGTCTATTTATAGACTAAAGCAGATATAACGGAGATAGATCATCTATTTCTGATGTGACAGTCATAGGTTTGACTTCATCAGAATAGGGGATGGATCTGTTAAGAAGGTAGTAGGGTGTGATGTCCTGGTGTTTGATGACATACACAGAGTAGGAAGTGATATTCCTATACTACGATCGGTTATACTTTGGTCGTCACACGGTGGTTTCTCCACATAGGACTTAGATATTATATCAGACATTCTGGTTACTAGATCTATGATTTTAGATCTAGATTTGGGTGGTTTCCCAATCTGGGTACTTTGACCGCATTCTATGAGTATTTAGAATGGACGACTCCTGGCACGGTAGTGTACCTGCAGGTAATGGAGTCACCCTCTCTAAAGGTGTCTTACAAACTAAAGGGGAGAGGGACACGCATGATTGACAGATCACTTGCTTAGGCAACTGAGTTAATCATGAGATGTCAAGTACCACACCAGATGTTGTTCTTGCAGTAGGTGCAATAAGTTGATATTGGTCCAATCCTGGAGAAACAGTCGGAAGCAGTTTTAGAACATAAGTTGATGTTCTAGGGATTTGATAACGGCAGCCTCCTTTAGGAGACGGTTATCATTCCAGGCTTCCAAGGTGACCTGGATGGCAGAGTGGCTGTCAGAGTTATAGTTTTTCCTCTGACGAGGGGCAGTATTTTGGACAGGTGATCCAGGTGGAAACTGAGGGAAGGCATGGCGCAGGACACTGATTAAGTTCAGTTGTCGATACAGTCTAAGAAGTTTGGATTTGGAGTTCACTTATGAGCTAGGTCCCATCAAACATCCAGACATTCTAAGACAGGTATTGCTCATTTCGGGAGATAGTTTTCTCTGCGAACATGAGATATAGAGAGACATAGAAAGAAACATCAAAGCGGATCCACTCACTGAGGCTATTCCTCGAACGCAATAGTTTCGCAAACGAGCTTTGTGAGACTGACTAGTAGAGGAGTTGGGTGTTCGGTATCACACGGGCTGTGAGTATGCGACATCGCAATAATTAGCCTTGAGTGCAAGTGGGAGATTGTTGGAGATAGTGCCCTCAGAGTCAATTATTGGGTCACAGGCACGTGATTGCAATGATTGAGGGGAGGACCTATCCCGGTAGGACAGTCTTACTCGAGATGATAGTATGCTATCTGGTTTACCTTTATCATCGTGTACTGCTTTAGGTGACATGACACGTCGCTATTACACGTTGATAAAGCCCCTAGGATTCTTGCTTGACATCCAGCAGTATGAGGGCGATCATATAAGTGGGAGCTGGGGTCTACAAGCACATCCTTAAAAGGTCCCTAGTCGTGGGAGATTCGAGACAGGGCATCGTTTCTCCAGAGTAGACTAGTGTATACAGTCGAGACCCCGACGAGGGGCGGTGGCCGGTCTCACAAGCCACTGGTGTCAGTTGGTTCACCTAAGATGTATACAGGTGCTCATTGGGTTATGAGTACACCGGACAGGACTCGCCGGGAACCTGCTAGTTGGGATATACCAGACGTCAGATAGCAGTTCCCAGGTGACATGTGTACAGGTTAGTTCATCGACCTGGGATCGTCATTTGTCTCGTGTGAGTTCCCACTGTACTTTGATTACTACCCTACCACGGCTCAAAGGAGTCGTGCAAACAGGTTTTAGTTGGGTACAGTCCCGAGCCACATGGAGGCAGTGAGCGGATCTGCAGGGGTTCGTCTCTCCCGGTATTGGGGGTGAGGTCGTGCTGTGTCTAGGAGAGCCAGAACATGAAAAGTCCTTGGCCAAGGCAGGAGATTTGCTGGTAGGTATTCCAGTAGTATCTCAGGGTGTTCTGGGCTACACTCCGACACGACTTGTACCGCTTTTGGGGGTCTGACTTTTACCAACCCCCTAGGCCCGCCATGCGATACTCATAGACGAACGGACCGGACTGTACGGATATTGTCACTGACAGGCTCAGTTGGGTGTCGGGGTGAGCTTCCTCATCGACGTCCCTTTTGGTCAATAGCTGGTGGCCCGTCATGTATGGCTAATACCTCTGACGTGGTAGTGGTTAAATCCACAGCCATAGTATTGACGAGTCTTTAGAGTCCACCACACAGACAGTTACTCAAGTTTCGGGCGAAACGCTGTAGAGGCCGTATGGAGATATGGCAGGGTTCGATCAGATACGTGCGGTATTGCACGGATCGTGATCGGACAGATTTTACTAGCCGGCTTTGGCTTAAGCCGGATTCTAGTTTTAGATAGTGTAGTTTTGTCTCTTTGCATTTGTGTTCAGTGGGAATACAAATGCGGGCATGTATTTGCAGTAGTGGGGTTTTCCTGTAATTTATTACGGGATCGGTTTTCTGAAGTTGCCAGTTTGCATTCCGTTCCGGCCGGTTTTCCTTCATTCCTTCTCGGCCGGACTTTCTTGTTGGAAGGGGTTATTTGCAATTTGCAAATAACTCTTTTGTGGAGGGTTTTCTTGCACTTGTGGATTATGATGAGACTTGCTTCATGATGATATTCCTTTCTTATCCTTTTGATTGCTTTTCATTTGATGGTGCTTGGTTATGATGAGAAAAGAAATGAGAGTGACCTTTTTCTTGATTTGGTTTTTCCATTGGTTTTTTATAGACTTGGAGAATTCTTTTTCTCTCTCCAATCTCATTCTAGAGAGAGAGGGCCGGCCATTCTTGAGGGAGAGAGATGAGAGGATCATTTTTCTAGTGGTGGAAATTCTTCATCTCATTTCATGCTTTTATACTTGCAAAAATCCCAAGCTTCTCTCATTCATTCATTCTCCTCCTCAAATCCCTCCATCAAGGCAACTTCCATAAACCCTAAAGAGACAACTCACTACACTATTCTATAGCAAGCCTTGGACGCGTCGGCTAGCCAACTTCGCGCCCGAGTTGCCTCGGTCAAGAGGCGGGAGCCCGTAAAAGATTCCGGCTACGTGGTGCTTTTCCGACGAGCGAGGAGGTGACGGAGATTCCGCGGGAGATCGGAGCGGAGACGAAGACCGAAGGACACGGATCGTTTGGTATAGCATCTCTACTCTTTTCTTTTTGCTAGCTAGCTAGGTTAATGGCCCGATCCGGGTAAAAAGTCCGCGGTGGTGCCGTTTTGCAAAGTTCGCAAAGTTTTTGTTTTCCGCGTTTCCGGCGTCGGATCGACGGCCGGGGCGCCCCCGCGGGCTTACATATATATATATATATATATAATAGTCGGTGATTCCGCCTCAATAGTATCACATACGATATAATATACATCATATAATATCCTCGAGTCATGAGTGCGGATATATCATCAATATAAAGCTCGCACGGTAAATCGTCGTACGGCCTCCCAATAGCTGGGTACGGGTCAATATCACATTCATCTCATCAATTATCTGGTATCCTTATCATCATATCACATAATCTGGGTACTGATCTAAGTCTAGTACAATCGACACCATTTATATAAATATGAATGCGTGTGTGAAACACACGTCCCAAGGCCCGCTAAAAATCTCATGTCGTATCCCAAATACGAATCACCTCATATCGCCGATCTCACGGCACCATGCCCAAACTCATCAACTCATCTCCAGTATCATACACTATCCTCATCATCATGATATAAGTAGCAAATGAGCATGTGTGTGCGTGTGGGTGTAAACCTATTCTAGGGTTCGCAACTAGAAAATACACTAATTCACTTCTAACCCTAATCTATCCATAGTACACCTAACACATCTATGATCTCCATGTCATGCAATAAGCTATCATATATATATAGTATACTAGACATCGAACTGCGGGGGTGCTATACGCCATCCACCCGACTTCCCCCGTAGATATAATCTACCCACCTTGCATCTTGCGTGTCGGTGTCGATATTGCCACCATTATCTTCATCACCTCGGATCACCGTGGGGGTACCTACATATTACACGTATCGCATCGTATTAAAACCAAATCGAAACTAAAACGACACGTGAAAACCAACACGATACGCTAAAAGGCCTATAGATTAGAACCTATGGGTACGCTTTCAAAACCATCAAACGACCCTCGATCTCGTTGTGCAAACGTCATGTGATCGAGGTAAAACACGGATACACAATTCCGGAATACGGAAACACGAATAAAAACAGCAACTTAGGAAAAAGGCTCCAGATTCTACCATAGATCAAATTGGACAATTTTGCACATGCCAGGGGTCTAAATTACTGGAGATGGGGCTACAGAACCAAAACGAGGCCAAATGGCCTAGGTCTGGCCGCAATTTGCAGCCAGGCAGAATAAATCTGCGGCCAAGGTAGGGAGCTAAGGGCTAGGGTCTTGGTGGTAGCTTCTTGGGTGCCTGCACATCTCACAGTCAATCCAAAATAATTTTAGGAGTCTCGGGGTAATAGCAGATTCCAATTTACCTTCACAGATTCCACAAATCTTCCGATATCGATTTCTAAATTCGTATTCCGGGTTTCAAGTCTCAAGTTTGGGTCTTAATTCCAGCACTAGGGTGTTTGTATGGCCTCTACTGAGCTCAATTTCATATCACAACCCAAAATTCCCTCAAACCCTAACTAGGTTTTTTCTATGTCTACCAAACTACCCGATATCGATTCAATCTTAACATGGGGTTAAAAGTAATGCAAAAACTAAGCTAATGGTTCGGTAAATATCTCATTTGGCAACTCAAGAAAATTCTTGAGTTGCCCCAAGTGGCCAAAATCCTTGCTTTCTTGGTCCAATGTGTTTGTCTTGAGCTTGTGCACACTTTTTGTGAAATGGGAATGAGTTTTGGGTTTGTTTTTGAGATGATTTGAGGAGGTGAAGAGGGGAGGGAATGAGGAGCTGGAGCAGCAGCAGCAATGAGGGAAAAGGGAGAGGAAATGAGTGTTGGAACATGAGGGAATGGCCAAGTCAACACACCTCACCTTTCTCTCTCTCACCACCTACTACCATATTCTATTTCAAATCTCTTTTCTTTTCTTTTTCCCCCTAAATCCTTCTCACATAAATAGTAACCCCAAAACAACATGGTAGAAATGCACAAGTGTAAAGCAAAAAAAATGATATGTGCATGTTTTGCACAAAAAAGCCAAAAATCCGATTAGCGATTTTTAATCGCGATTAGCACTAAATTAGAATCAAACTAATCATAAAAACTTAAAAATGGCATAATTGCATAAAATACCCTATTTTAGAATTTTCCATAATTTTTCCATAATTTTTCCCCATTTATCTGTATTTAATAATACCGAAATATTAAAATATTCAATAAAATAATATTAAATTATAAAAATTCACAAAAATGATATTTTATTTTTTTGAAATGTTACAAAAGCCCATGGCTCATGTGCAAAAGAAATGAGCACATGAGGCATGAGATGGGGAAAATGCCATTTTCTAAAGCCGAAGGGGCTATGTGTAAATGTGTAAACCTATATAAAGCAACATGATGCTGAAATAAAAAGGGAACTTTTTCATTATCTCAAAAATCTCGGGTTTTTGTGCCTCATTCTCCTTCCTCAAGGTTCTAAACCTTCTTCTTTTTTTGAATTAAATCAAGAGTATTACTCTTCCTTTTCCAAAATAAACAGTTTTTCACCATAAAACCCACAAAGGGAAGTTCAGATCTTCCATCCAATCTCCGAAAGGGGAGATTTTTAAATCACACCTCCTTTCATCCAAGATCCGGCCAACAGAGAGGAAGAAGAAGGAGATCCATCTCCAAAAATCCCACTTTGGGGAAGATCCAGGGCTCAAGGGAGAAGCCCCTTTCATCAGTTCCAAAGAAATATCTTAGGAGTTTAACTCCTTATACACACACACACACACACACACACATACACACACACAAAATAATAAATCTTTCTTTTTGGGGAGTACAACTCCCAGTGCGGGGACTAAGCCCACTCTTTGTCAGGAGTTCAACTCCATAAGTCAAATCGGGAGCACAGCTCCAAGGGCAGGGACCAACTCCCTTTTCCTGTGCCCGCATGCCATGCACGTAAGACGCTGGCGCTTGGCGTCCGCGTGCCAAGCATGTGGGGTGCCCGGCACGCCGGCACCCGCGTACCATGCACGTGGGGCACCCGGCACGCCGGCGCCCGCACGCCAAGCACGTGAGGCGCTAGCACCCGGCGCCTGCGTGCCACGCACTTGAGGCGCTTGCCCCCACGCGTCCTATGGATGCTTTCCCCCTTTATATATATATGTATATATATAGATACACACACTCCACGACACTGTCCCTGTTAGAACTCTGCGGGACCCCCGTAAAAACTCTACGGGCCCCCGATATATCCAATTCCTTTCCAAAACACAACACTGCACATTGAGTTCGCATTACCTGTTTGACCTGTCAATCGAAGGTTCTCTCGCTCCAAAGGCGAGGGGTAATTAACGGCAGCTTAGTTCGCGGCTGCTGGAGATTCAGATCCCCATAATCAATAAACCCCCGCCTACCCTGGGCAGGGGGAATCTGTAGTACGCCTGAAAAGCGTGCGTATTCCTATCTCAATGGGATGACGAAAAACACCCTACAGATTCTGGCACGCCCGATGGGACAGATCTCTCCTCCCATATTTCGGGTTAAACGTTCATGCGAACTCAATCAATATACATATCACTTTCCTGTACTGAAATCATGCTTCTATTTGCAGGTGAACGACTTTTGACTGCAATCTTCGGACGCAACAAAATGTCTCCAAGTACAATCTCAGCTTTCTGCATAACTCCCATCTCCTACACGATGAAGAAGGACGCCAAGACAGTCCTTCCAGCCAGTCTCGGGCGACAGTGGGAAGAGCCGCCGCTACCATTCGGCTCTATTCTGTTCGTGCCAGCTAATGCCATCCCTACTCCTCAAGCCCCAGTGACTGATAAACCGGCCTCAAAAGGGAAAATGCCAAATGTCATGGTTGCAAAGGCACCTCAGCCCAAGCACAAATCCATTTCCGCACGACTCTCCGTTGATCCAGCTGGAGGCAAGGCCATCAACACCAACAAAGCAATAAGGCACACCGGGCAAGTTCCAGCGGTGCCCCTGACAACTGCTCGATCGGGTGTCTTCTCTAAGCTCCCCGTCAATCGACCCACGACGGATTCCTGGATAACGGATGCCCTCCAAGCCCTCAAAATTGAGAAGCTAAGACAGAAAAGGCTCAGATACAAAGCCAACAAAAAGGCTAGGGCTTCTGCTGATTTGAACATCATAGGGTTCTAAGAACGAGGTTACCCAGCAACGACAGCTGAAATGGCTGTAAATATTGCTAACTCTTTTGAACCGCTGAAATTGGTTCAGAAGAATGCCATGATCGTGAGGGTCAATAAAGATGCGATCCTGACAGCGCCGCCCAAAGACCCGGCCGGGACAACCGTTTTCAGTCGCATGTCCTTTCTAGAAGACGAAAAATGAGCCACCAATGATAAAGAGACGGCTGGATATGTGGTCCACACTGTCTATATGGTGGGCACGAGAAAGGAGGGGGCCACTGCATCTCAAATCCAATCTGGTGTGAATATGGCTGCCACATTCCAAAACCAGCCTCCTCTGGAAGGTAATGAAGACCCTTCCAGTGAGGCTAATAAGCAGGGAGAGCCCTCAGTTCATGAGAAGTCGGGCTCGGAAAGCGAAGATGAACCAACTTTCCATCCTAAGACCACAGAGCAGCAACTTCTCCAGGAGCTCTGAAAGCAGCTCAGAAGTAGAGACAATGAGATGGCCAAGCTCTACTAAAAAATTGACGACTTGACAAACGTCGTCTTACGGTTCACGGCACAAGTTGCTTCTCAGCTGTCCAATCAAGCGCAAGGTTCGGCTCATGAAACGGAAAATGGTGTCCCAAGGCAGCCGACGCCTATTCCCTCGAATCCAAAGGTAGGCAAGCTGCATGAAAGTCGGCCGCATCCTATCTCGGGAAATGTCTTGACTACTGAGTATAGCAACCCGCTAACTCAAGATCAAATCATGGATTTGATTTCCAACAAAGTCAAAACATTGATAGCCGAAACCGGAGAGCAAAAAGATGTCAGCAGTAGCGGTAGACCATATCCTGGTCGGTATGATCTTGTGGAGTTTCCCACTGGCTATGTCGTCCCCAAATTTGAAAGGTTCGATAGGACGGAAAATGCGAACCGGCACATTGCCCAATTTAAAGCTTCATGTGCCAACACTGGGGGCAATGATGCGCTCCTTCTCCGCCAGTTTGTCAATAGTTTGACCGATGTTGCTTTCGATTGGTATGCAAGCATACCGGATGAATCACGACGTTCGCTCAAATAGAATCCATGTTCAAGCAAAGGTTCATGAGTATCAGCGATAAAATCACCATTGCTGACCTTGTAAGGACCGAGCCAAAGAACAACAAAAGCAACATGGATTTTATAGTCCGATGGCGCAATCTCTTTATCTAATGTGAACCGCCATTGGAGCAAGACCAATCCGTCAGTCTTCTTATAAAAAATCTGAACAACTAGATGAAACCTTTCCTGTGCACCGTAGGCCTTAAAACATTCCAAGAGCTGACCAAGAAAGTTCAAATGTTTGAACGCTCAAAGCCCGAGTCCACTCAGAATCTCCAATCCATAAACAGACCGAGACATCGGAGGGACGACAACCGGAAAAGCGAAAGTTCCAACAGCACCGATTTTCTAAACAAGCAGAGAGCGGGCGGAGCGAAGGCTAACAAACCTCGAGAGCCAACTTTGGAGGAAAGGAGAAATAAGGTCTACTTTTCCAGAAGAGACAAGGTCCACAAAATATTCAAAGATGCTCTGAAGAATGGCCTGCGGCTACCACAACCAAAAAGGCTAAGTGAAGCGAACTGACTGATCATCCCAACTTTTTCCCATACTACCGAGTGCTGGGACACACTATTGAAGACTGTTGCATCTTCAAGGATTGGGTCGAGAAACAATACAAGGCAGGAGAAATATCATTTTCCCCTGGCGTGTTAACAAACAGTAAAGCTACGACCACCAATTTCATACAAATGGAGACCGAAGTCCTTCGGGAACCTGATTCTCTCAAACATCTGCCTTTCTCTGAAAAGAGTGGACCAAGGCAACAAGCTAAGAGCCAAGCGAGCAACGTTGCCGATGAAGAAGCAATAGATGGGTACACAACCCATACGGTCTATATGATGGAGCTCAGAGGAGCAAGTCCTCCTACGCCTTATAGCCATGACAATGACGCGGTTGTTGCCATCCAACCCTGGCTCGATCCAAATGATGAAGAGCTCGCTCAGGCCATTAAGCCAAAGGAACCCGTGGTTCATGCTGAATCAAGTTCAGGCGGTAAGGATGACCCCGTTGTCATACCCGGAACCATAGAACAAGCATTATTCCAATGGATTCAAAGGCAACTTCAGGACAGGGATATGAAGATGGCCAAGGTCCATTCCAAAGTCGAAGAGCTGGTAAATGTCGTGGCAGACCTCATGACCCAAGTCGCCCGATTGCAATTATAGCAAAATCAAATTTTGGTTCATGGGACAGGAATTGATATCCGGAAACAACCAACTGATACCCCTTCTGGCCCAAAAGCGGAACACCTTTACGAAAAACGGCCGCGATCAGCCTCCAGTCTCTCTGATACGTACACTGAACATGGTAATCGGACAGTAGGCGAAACAAAGACTGATCTTCCTTAGGGTCCAGCATCAGTAAGGGCACCTACTCTAATGGAGAGAAAGAAGAAAGTATACCCCTTCAGGAGGGATGAAGTCCGCAAAATATTCGAGGACGCCTTGAACAACGGTCTGCAACTAGCTATTCCAAAGAGGCCACATGAAATGAACATGATCGGCAATCCCATATACTGCCCATATCATAGAGTGGTGAGTCATACCATTGAAGACTGCTATGTTTTTAAAGATTGGGTGGAGAACCAATACAAACTTGGGAAAGCCTCACAGTCGTCAGATGTACGTACAAGCCATAGAGCTACGGGTATCAACACAGCTTTGCCAAGATCAAAGTTTGAGGAGCTGGGATAAGCAAACAACTGACCACCATGTCATTAAACTGGAAGCATACGACCACCATGTCGTTAAACTGGGAACAACGACCCTTAAGTCGTTAAACTAGGAATGTAAAAAAAATGTGTGTAAATAAAAAAAGTGTAAATAAAAGAAAAAATAAAAGACGAAATGATGGAGCAACTCGCAATAAAAATCAGTAAGTAAAATAAATAAGAAAATAAAGCCGAAATGATGGAGCAACCACGAATAAATAGCCAAAATGATAGGGAAATCGCGACTTTCGCGATAAGAAAAGCTGAAATGATAGAGCAATCGCGGTAAAAAAAAATAAAAGGCCTTCCAAATGGCGAATGATAAGTCGCTCCTGGTACCATATTCCAGTGTAGCGATGCAGACACCAACCAAATTCCAAATCCCAAAACAGCGAATGATGAGTCATTTCTGGTACCATATTCCAGTGCAGCAATACAGACGCCAACCAAAGTTCAATTTCCCAAAATTCTCTCAGCCCTATGGTTGGTCCCCGAACTGACTACCATATACAATCCACGGGCTCAAATAATTCTCATCATACCAATACCCCACCGCAATCATCAGTCCAGCGGCCAGTCTCCGCCCTTGGAATTATGCTCCATTTGGGAAGACCCACTCATGTGTCCTCACGATACATGAAGAGAACAAACTTACGAGATCCTCTTGACTCGTAAGAAAACACCTTCGTGGGATCCTTACGACTAACGAAGGAAAAATACACTAGGGAATCCCCACGACTCCTAAGGAGAAAGTACACCTATGAGATCCTTTCGACTCGTAGGGAGAAAATGCTTTTATTGGACCCTTACGGCCCATAAAACTGAAAAGTCTTAGGTGATAAGGACCTAAACCTGTCTCCTAAGCTATCGCTCGCCAACAGGGAACGGCAAATGATGAATTTCTCCTGGCACCTGTGCTTCAGTGTTAGCAACGCTGATGCCGACCCTTACCCCGAAATTCCAAACTTCCGATCCAATAGACCCCTAAGTCTTTAAACTGGGAACAGATGACCTCTAAGTCGTTAAACTGGGAACAGTTGACCCCTAAGTCGTTAAACTGGGAACAGATGACCTCTAAGTCGTTAAACTGGGAACAGATAACCCCTAAGTCGTTAAACTGGGAACGAAGGAAATCCCCTCACGGTAAATGATGATTCGCTCCTGGTACCAAATTCCAATGTAGCGATGCCGATGCCAAACCAACACCAAAATCCCAAGTCTTCCCAGAGCAAATGATGAGTTGCTCCTGGCATTATTCCAGTGCAGCAATACTGATGTTATATAAATTCCAAATTCCTCTCAAATTCAAAAGTCCCACCGAATAAGGCAAAAATCAAACAAATCAAACCAACCAATTCCAACATCGACCTCTGCATCAAACAAAGAGACACTCCGTACCGGGGAAACGTCAAAGAGACACTCTGTCTCGGGGAAATGTCCAATACAGACACTCCGTGCCGGGGAAACGTCAAAGAGACACTCTGTCTCGGGAAAATGTCCAATACAGACACTCCGTGCCGGGGAAACGTCGACCAGCGACACTCCGTGCCGGGGAAACATCAAGCAGACACTCTGTACCGGGGACACGTCAACAAGCAGACACTCCATAATAGGGAAACGTCAAGCAGACACTCCGTAACGGGGACACGTCAACCAGCCACACTCCGTAATGGGGGAATGTCAAGCAGATACTCCGTACATGGGACACGTTAACCAGCGACACTCCATGCCGGGGAAACGTCAAGCAGGGACTCCGTAACGGGGAAACGACAAGCAGACACTCCGTACCGGGGACACGTCCACCAACAACACTCCGTGCTGGGGAAACGTCAAATAGACACTACGCATCAGGAATACGTCATACACCGACACTCCGTCTCGGAGACACGTCAAGCATCGACCGTCCATGTCGTAAAAAGGGCAGTGCCAGCTTCCCAAAAAGCAGGAACCAAATCAATTCGCCTCCACGTGAAGGAAGATCCATCAATTTCATGCACACAACGCACATATGCGGTGTGCATTTATTGATGGGGAGCACTTTGTTGGGGTCAAAATTTGCACCCCAGTTGACCGGGTCAAAGTCAAGGTCAACCTCAAGTAAGCAGGTCTAAGCCCAAGCAAATAGGCCTATGCCCAAGTCGAGCCCTGCGGCCGACCTCCCCCATGCCGAAATAAAAAATCATGTAACAAATAATTTTAATGTAATTTTTTTTATGCATGAATGGGCATAAAGACAAATTTTTGTAAAGCCCATGGCTCATGTGCAAAAGAAATGAGCATATGAGGCATGAGATGGGAAAAATGCCATTTTGTAAAGCCCAATGGGCTATGTGTAAATGTGTAAGCCTATATAAGGCAATATGATGTTGAAATAAAAAAGGAACTTTTTCATTATCTCATAAATCTAGGGTTTTTGTGCCTTCTTCTCCTTCCTCAAGTTTCTAAACTTTCTTCTTCTTTTGAATTAAATCAAGAGTTTTACTCTTCTTTTTCTAAAAATAAATAGTTTTTCACCACAAAACCCACAAAGGGAAGCTCAGATCTTCTATCCAATCTCCGAAAGGGGAGATTTTTAAATCCCTCCCCTTTTCATCCAAGATCCGGCCAATAAAGGGGAAGAAGAAGGAGACCCGTCTCCAAAAATCTCACTTTGGGGAAGATTCAGGGCTCAAGGGAGAAGGCCCTTTTATCAGCTCCAAAAAAATATCTTAGGAGTTCAACTCCTTAAATACACACACACACACACACACACATACAAATACACACACACACACACACACCCAAAATAATAAATCTTTATTTTTTGGGAATACAACACCATGTGCAGGGACTAAGCCCACTCTCTGTCAAGAGTTCAACTCAATAAGTTAAATCGGGAGCACAGCTCCAAGTGCAGAGACCAACTCCCTTTTCCTGCGCCCGCGTGCCATGCACATGGAGCGCCCGGTGCCCGGCGTGCGTGTGCCATGCACGTGGGGCGCCCGGCGCCCGCGTGCCATCCACGTGGGGCGCCCAACACGTGAGCGCCCACGTGCCAAGCATGTAAGGCGCCCGGCACGCGAGCGCCCACGTGCCAAGCACGTGAGGCGCCTGGCACGCCAGCGCCCACGTGCCAAGCACATGAGGCGCCAGCGCCTGCGTGCCACGCATGTGAGGCGCTGGCCCCCATGCGTCCTTTGGATGCTTTTTCCCATTTTCATATATATGTATACACACACACACACACACTCCACGACACTATCCCTATTAGAAAAAAATTCTAACGGGGCACTGCCCCGCACCCCGTAAGGGGGTTGCTAGCCTCCTTGACCCCCAGCCCGCTATCCAAGTAGCGGGACCCCCGTAAAAACTCTGTGGGGCTCCCGATATATCCAATTCCCCTACCAAAACACAATACTGCACATTGAGTTCGCATGACCTGTTTGACCCGTCAATCGGAGGTTCTCTCGCTCCAAAGGCGACGGGTAATTAACGGCAGCTTAGTTCGCGGCCACTGGAGATTCAGATCCCCATAATCAATAAACCCCCGCCTACCCTAGGCAGGGGAAATCTGTAGTACGCCTGAAAGCGCGCGTATTCCCATCTTAATGGGGTGACGAAAAACACCCTACACCTAGCACTGTATCCATGCCCAACATGTAACTCGTTGTCAACCTCTATCAGCCCCTATCACCAGCGTAATCTATACCTGATAATAATATCGCTGAAAACCTGAAGCATGCCTCTAAGTGAGAAGTCGCGGGTTGTGCCTTCTCCATCATATACTAAGCTAGAACATGCTCGATACATTACTACAACCAACGCAACTCCCCATCCATGCCACTATCCAAGTCACGAATCAAACGCGCAGTCTTTCTGTCGGACTCCTGATCCTCTTGTCCTGGAAAATCATCCCTAGCCATTACTGTGCGCCAAACTATCCTCGACTTCTGCACCACTGGCTCTACTGGACTCTTCACCTGAATCGAAGTACCGGCCACCTCATCTCTCATAACCTGGACTGAGACTTCGAACTTCACCTCGCTTGGTGGCATATCTATTCTCCATTCACCTTTTGACCGAGTCTGTCTTCTACGAAGTATCGCAGACTCAACGAATGTCACTTAGCTGATTAATCCATTTATTGTAAGTATTACGCATCTATGCGCAGCGAAAAATCTTAGACCTATTTTTAGGGTAATTGAAAAAGACTATCTGACGGATATCAAATCATACAAAAGAACACACCAACAAAAACACACAAGATTTACCCAGGTTCGGCGCAGCTATCACCTAATCCTGGATAACATCTTTTGTTCTTTACATGGTTTGTTTTCCTTTATTATTATTTTTATGTAGTTGCTGTATTGTGATTTTTTTCATTAATTCTGATTCACGCGTATCGATCATCCGCTACGTAATTTGGTATCTATTTTCACAACAATTTCAAGTTTTGGGCTAAGATAACTGTAATTTGAAAGTGTTTACTAGCACCGCGACGGGGTTAAAACGGGCATCACACATGCAATTTTTCAAATTTTAGAGGTGCTAATGAACACTTACCAAGATCTAACTAGAATATTAGGGTTAACTATGATGATATCACAAAAACTAGCTAAGAGAAGAATGCTACAACCTTTGTAAACCGTGTCCTTCTCTTCTAAAGCTCCGAGTTGTAGTCCACACGACTCCACTAGGCTCCACTTGAAGGTAGAATGAACCTCCACCGATGACCTTCGTTCCGAAGATGATCCACCCGAAGTCCACCAATCCAAGCCACCTCTTCACTAAACTCTTTAGAGAAGGAAACATACCACAACAAAGTGCTAATCTAATGTGGGATGGTGAAGCAAGGGTGTTGTATGCTCACTAGGGTTCTCACAAACTTAAGGATTCACATCTCATGTGAGAGTTTGAGTTTGGAGGTGGAGGTGAAGAATGAGGAAAAAGCCAAAGAGCATATGAGCTCAACTCAAGAAAAATACAAGTGAAGAATGAGAATGAAGAATGGCTCTCAATAATATCTCACTCATTGAAGTATCCAATTTTCCTCAATAAAAATATAGCACCATGCTTCAATAGTAAGTCAAGAGTAATAAAGAAATATAAAAGCCATGCGTCATCCCATGCTCCTCATTTTCCACTTCATTTCTATTTTCTTAAAATAGAAATATAACCATACTTCATAATATATATATATATATATATATATATATATATATATATATATATATATATATATATATATAAAGAAAAAGATTAGTGAGCAATAATATTAGTTAATATATAATTATATCAAATATATATATATATATATATATCATATTATTAAATTAACACCTGATTTAATAATCCGGTTATATCACATATAACCGACTAATATCATTTATCTGTATATCGCATTATCGAATTAACACTTGATTCGATAAACTGGTTATATCACATATAACCTAACCGATAACAAATAACCGCCAGATTAGAATACGGTATAACATACTCGTATTTAATCAGGCCCCCACACATATCAACATATGTGCCCTACTTCGTTCCGCTTGAACCAGGAAACTTCTGTGTGGGACTCTAAAGACTCGTCAATACGCCAGCAGTAGGTGATGATCGCATCAGTCACCCACAAGCCGTCAGCGGTACTAGCTGGACGTAACGGCTACCAAGGTATTGTGTGATTAGAAGATCAACAAGTAAGCTTGTCCAAACTCCCATGAAGCCTATAAGTAACACTTACCGTACAGTCCGGTCTCTTCATCCGATATATCGCATATCAAGTCTTGGGGTGGTATCGTCAGACCCCAATAACTTGATAAGTCATGCCGATGTAAGGCCTATAACAATATGAGAAACTACTGATAACAATTGCCAGTAAATCTCATCAACAGCCCTGGACAGGGACATGCTGTTATAGCCCATCGAGCATAGCGCAACATCAAGTCCCAATACCAGGAGAGACGAAACCCCTCCTATCTCTTATTGCCTCCATGTGACTCAGGACTGTACCCAAAATCCACCTGTTTTCACGACTCCTTTGAGCCGTGGTAGGGAGGAAATCAAAGCACAGTGGGAGCCACACAAGACTCTATGACGATCTCGGGTCTACAGACTAACCTGTACCAGTGTCACCAGAGACCTGCTATCTAACGATATGTATAATACCAATTATGAGTTCTCACCGAGTCCTGTTCGGTGTACCCATTCTCTAATGAGCACCTATGTACAATCTTTGATGTCAAACACCAATGGATATGGGATCAACCATCGCCCCATACAGGGTCAAGAAACGTACACACTAGTCTACTCTGGTGTATCGATGCCCTGTCTCGATATACCCTCGACTAGGAACAATTGAAGGATGTGCTTGTGGACTACCCAGGTTCCGGTAGTATGATCTGCATCATAGTTCTGGTAGTCAAGCCAACATCCTAAGGGATTTATCAACATGTATATGAGAGATGGTATAATAATACCAGTGAACATATTAAGATAAAGTCAACCAGATATCATACTATCATGTCGAGCAAGAAAGTCATCCATATATATGTCCAAGCATCCACTATATCATAAAATAATGGCCTCTACGGCATACATATCATAAATAATCTCCCACTTGCACTATGGCCAGTTGTTGTAGTATCTCATACCCAACATCCTAAAACGTCTCTCGATTAGCATCTGGGGGAGGACCTTGGTGAGTGGATCCGCTGTGTTATCCTCTGTGTCAACTCTCCTGACCTCGATCTCCCAGCGATCTACTATCATCCTGATCAGGTGATACCGCCTAAGAATATGTCTGGATCACTAACGGGACCGGGGTTCGTTGGCCAAATCCATAGCTCTATTGTTATCACAATACATAAGTATTGGATGCTCAATGGATGGAACCTCACCAAGTTCATCTTATGAACTTCTTAATCCAGACAGCCTCTATGGTAGCATCGTTGGTAGCGATGTATTCAGCCTTCATCGTCGAGTCTGCTACGGTATCTAACTTGTAACTCTTCCAACATACTGTCCCTCCACTGAGGGTGAAGACAAAACCTGAGACCGGCTTTCTGTCGTCCTTATCACTCTGAAAGCTCGAATCGGTAAAGGACTGCACCTGGAGTTCACCGTTACCATACACCAAGAACATCTCTTTAGTCCTTCTCAAATACTTAAAAATGTTCTTCACAGCTGTCCAGTATTTCTCCCCATGATCTGATTGATACCTACTCACTACACCGAGTGAGTAAGCTACATCCGGTCTGGTACATGAGATCGCATACATGATAGACTCAACTGCCGAAGCATAGGGTATCTCTTGCATGCGAGCCCTCTCCAAATCAGTCTTGGGAGATATCCCTGAACAAGCGGGTACATTACGACGCTTAGAATCTTCTATACTAAACCTCTTTAGTATGGTGTCTATGTACCAGGATTGGGACAATCCCAACATCCGTTTAGATTTATCTCTATAGATCTTTATCCCCAAGATGTAGGAGGCATCACCTAGATCTATCATGGAGAACTTGTGTGATAAGAAGAGCTTGACCGAGTGTAGCATAGGAACATCGTTTCCTATCAGGAGTATGTCATCCACGTACAATACGAGAAAGAGAACCTTACTCTCTACAATCTTCTTATATATTTATGGTTCATCTACATTTTTGATGAAGTCAAACTCTTTGACAGCTTCATCAAAATAGATGTTCCAGCTCCTCGATACCTGCTTTAATCTGTAGATGGATTTAAGCATCTTGCACATGCTTCCGCTGCTCCCACTATCTATGAAGCCCTCTGGTTGTTTCATGTACACGCTATCTTCCAAATCACCATTTAGAAAAGCGGTCTTGACGTGCAACTGCTAGAGTTCATAGTCATGGTATGCAGCAACAGCAAATAGGATCCTGATGGACTTAAGCATAGCCACTGGAGAAAAAGGTTTCATCATAGTCGACACCAGGTCGTTGACGAAAACCTTTTGCTACAAGTCTAGCTTTGAAATTCTCAACTTTTCAATATACACCAATTATCTTCTCAAGATCCACTTGCTCCTGATGGGTTTTACCCCTTTAGGAGCAACTTTCAAACTCAATACTTTGTTGGTGTACATGGATTCCATCTCCGATCACATAGCATCCAGCCATTTCACATAGTCTCCACTTATGATGGTCTGCTCGAAACTAGTTGGGTTATCATCTTCCATGATCCAATCCTCTCTCCCACCGTCTATGAGAAAACCGTAGTATCTCTCAGGTGGATGAGGAATCCTACTAAATCTGCGAAGTGGCTTAAGTTCATTGGGGACTATTGAATCCTCCGGTTCCACCAAATCATAAGTTATAATTTGTGTAGCTGGAACTTCTTCCTGTTCTACCTCATTGCCACTAATTTATTCCACAAGAAATTCCTTTTCTTAAAAGGTGGCATTTTGGCAAACAAACACTTTTTGTTCCTCGGTGTGGTAGAAGATATACTCTCACGAATTTTTGGGATATCCTATAAATTTGTACAGAACTGACCTTGCCTTGAGCTTGTCCGGATTTTGCTTTTTAACATAGGTCGGACAACTCCATATCTTAACTTGTTTAAGAGATGGTCTCTTCCCATTCCATATCTCATATGGAGTGGTAGGCAATGGATTTGGTCGGAACTCTATTCAATAGGAATGCAACTTTCTCAAGTGTATAACCACAAAAAGAAATAGGCAACTCAGCATTACTCATCACAGAGCGCACCATGTCTAATAGGGTGCGATTCCACCGCTCCGATACTCCGTTGTGCTGTGGTGTATATGGAGGAATAAGCAGAGAGAGAATTCCATTCTCTTTTAAGTGGTCCCTGAATTCCATGCTCAAGTATTCTTCTTCCCGATCATATCGAAAGATTTTAATACTTTTACCCGTCTGGTTCTTAAGTTCGTACTTATATTCCTTGAATTTCTCAAAAGATTCAGATTTGTGTTTCAACAGGAACACATGTCCGTATCTTGAGAGATCATCGGTGAATGTAATAAAGTACGAGGAACCAATCCTGGCATGTATAGATATAGGACCGCATACATCACTATGTATCTGTCCCAAGAGTTCAGTAGCTCATTCTCCGTGTCCAGTATATGGAGATTTGGTCATCTTGCCTTTGAGACAGGACTGGCAAGTTTCATAAGATGTAATTTCGAATGGATTCAAATATCCATCCTTATGCAACTTAGCCAGTCATGTCGCATTGATATGACCTAGTATATAATACCACAAGAAGACTTCGTTCATTTCTGAACCATTCCTCTTGTTTGTGTTCTGTATACTTAGAACTGTATTATGATTTAGAACGTATATACCATTATACAACATACTATACCCAATCAACACTTGATTTAAGGAAACATTCACAATATTTTTGGTACAAAATAACAGTCGCTTAGAATCATTGTATTACCAGTTGGTAATATTAGGTGATATTCGCCAACTGCTTTGGCTGCAACAATTGCTCCATTCCCTACTGTTAGAGACTTATCACCATTTCCCAGTTCTCTACCTTTCTTTAGCCCGTGTAACAAATTACATACGTAGGATCCTGATCCGGTATCCAATATCCAAGACATAGAGCAAACTGAGAAACAGTTCTCGGTAAAGAACACACCCGAAGAAGATTCATCAGTATGCTCCTTCTTCATTTGGGTGGCGTGGGAATCCTGATATTCTCCTATTCCTTACTCAGACTTATGACAATCATAAGATAGAGCGGAACCTAGCCCAGTATAACAAGTGGGTTCGGTCAATACATCCATATTATTATCTTGATTAAGGTGTGTCAATGGTCGCTACTAGGAGAGAGAGAAGGATAATCACTTTGTGTGAGCTCATTGCAAGATTAGATTGGTTATTATTTTATCTAATCAGGATGGCTCCCATTGTCTTTATCAAACCCTAAAAGGTAAGATTAACCGGGATTAATTACACCCTACAATTTCGCCAATTGGTCAGCCACGCAGGTATTTATACTCCGAGGGAGTCTCCCCATGGTTTCGCATGGAACTAATTAAATAATCTCATTTCCGCAGAGGCATCACCCTGTTAACACATTTCTTAGACACCTAATGGATCGGCTAATTGTAAAGTGAAAACTCTCCCAGGAGTAACTCTTACTCGCAGTGGGTATCGGGATCCAACTATTATACAGAAGGTATACTATCTCATTGCAAATTTCAACACTTGAAATCCCTAATATCTGTTTTTACCCATAGCAACTTATGACCTTAACTATGGTCAACAAATCATAAGCGCTAGCCAAGTTCAACCCGTCATTTCGTAATTGAATTAAACCCACCCGTATGACCCTTAACTATGGTCAACAAAGCCATACGACTACCCTAATCCAATCGCATCACATGTGGCAGATAAGCACTAATCAGCTACCGCACATAACGCCTTGACTATGGTCAACAAACGCAGCACGAATACTTAATAGTACTTATCTGAAAGATGGAAGGCTAGGGCTGGTTTTTAAGAAAACCTTTAACGTAATGAACTTGATATCGTTGTAGAATCTAGTGATTTTGAAAAGGAATTGTTTAAGCTCCGTTTTTAAAATTGAGTAGTTTTCAAAAACAAACCGAATAGTTTTTACTAGCTTTTGCTAAAGTGGTCCCTTCCAGTGAAGGGATCTCGTCTCTTTCCTCATTGAATGAGGTGCTGAATATCCATCAAGGAATACCACTATGCAAAACAAGAACTACAGAACCTATGATGATAAACCGAGTGGGTTGCTAGTTTTGCTAAAGAGGTCACTCCCGATGAAGGGATCTCGGCTCTTTCCTCATCGAATAATGTGCTGGATATTCATCAAGGAATACCACTATGCAAAACAAGAACTAGAGCCATCTTTTTAAAAACATTGGATTCTACAACATCTTTAGATTTCTTTTCTTTTCATTAATCTCATTAATGAAGTCCCATCATTTAATATTTCCCTAAACATCACAGAAAATGAAATGAAAATAGAACGTATGCTTATGCCATTTGCATTCGCCACGGGGCCCCGTCATGGACCATTAGGTTACTTAACTAACGGCAGAGCGGGGGATAGATTAGCGCGAGTGCAAAACATAAGCAACGTTTATTATATATCATATATATAAAGCATTGGTCTCATGCAGTTATATGATCACATAACAGAACCAAGCAGCGGAAGCAACTTATGAAATATTGGATATACTAGGAGGTCCGTGTTTTAAATTCAGCAAGTAATGTAAAACACGGATTCCACAGTCGTGATGCATAGCCAAACCCACATCCCTAGACCCCTGCAAAAGCGACAAGTAACCCTACCAATTCTAGAGTTAAGAGATCCGGTCTCGACTCCTCGAGATGGTCTTCCACTGGACTCTAAAACCCGGTTACTTGTGCTCCCCGCCTTGGGTCCATCCTAATGCGAAAAAGTAAATAATATACATCAATGGTGACATCATCCTCAATCCGGAAGTGTCCCAATAAAAGAATATTACATACAGATTTTATATGAATGAAAATGAAAAACTCTCATCTTACGCAAAACCCCCGGCTATTTAGTCACGATGATCCAATAAAACATATTACAGCAACACATAACATCATATGTCATCAAAGTAAGTAAATACGCGTATCCCAAATTCCGTTGACATATAGTAACGAGGTTTGGGATACCCCACATATTACACTTACGGTCGCAGAAAAGAAATGAAAAACTACAATAACTAGAATCTGTATTTTCTTAGACATCATAAACCCGGAATATCTCATATTCTGAATTTCATGCCTAACCCTATAAACCTTGCATTTTAGTCTCATATCGAAAACACTTTTCAATAAGTTGTTGGATAATTCAACAAGATTCTCGACTAAGTGATCGCGTACTATACGCAATTGGGACAGAGTTTTGATCCGAATCAAAACTCCATGGCAATCGATCAAACGAGACTAAACGGCTAGATTTACATTATACAAACTAGTTTTCACAAAACTAATTATTCCGAATTCTAACAATTTTATCACATATCATCAAGATCTATACAACGTTAAACTTTTCAATCGATTTATCAAATACCCACAAATTACATAGATCTCAACAACTTGAGAATCATTAAAAACATCCAGAAAGTGCCAAATGCCCAAATGGAGCAACACAAGAAAAATGACATCTCAACCCCACTAACTTGCCGCGGAACCGCGGCCAAACATGGTGTTTGGTCACGCTTCCGCGGACATTTGAAGGACTTGGGTACTCATCTTTCTTGAAGCTCCATAAAAAAAGCCTGCACTATTTTCTGTATATTTTTAATCAACAAAATTCCAACTTCTGAAAAATCGACAGAAACATGATAAATTCGGATCTCGAAAATTCAATCAAACACTTTAACATCGTAAAGACCTACCCAAATGTTCTACTTTGGCTCTGATACTATGATAGTGTTTACTAGCACCGCGACGAGGTTGAAACGGGCATCACACATGTAATTTTCAAATTTTAGAGGTGCTGATGAACACTCACCAAGATCTAACTAGAATATTAGGGTTAACTATGATGGTATCAAAAAAACTAGCTAAGAGAAAAATGCTACAATCTTTGTAGACCATTGCCTTCTCTTCTAAACCTCCGGGTTGTACTCCACGCGACTCCACTGGCCTCTAATTGAAGGTTGAGCGAACTTCCTCCGATGACTTTTGTGTCGAAGATGATCCACCTGAAGACCGCCAATCCAAGCTATCTCTTCACCAAACCCTTTAGTGAAGGAAACATACCACACCGAAGTGTTAATCTAATGTGGGATGGTAAAGTAGGGGTGTTGTATGCTCACTAGGGTTCTCACAAGCTCAAGAATTTACATTTCATGGGAGGGTTTGAGTTTGGAGGTGGAGGTGAAGAATGAGGAAGAGCTAGTGAGCATATGAGCTCAACTCAAGAAAAACACAAGTGTTAGAATGAGAATGAAGCATGGCTCTCAATAATATCTCACCCATTGAAGCATCCAATTTTCCTCAATAAAAATATAGTACCATGCTTCAAGAGTAATAAAGAAATATAAAATCCATGCTTCATCCCATACACCTCATTTTCCACCTCATTTTTATTTTCTTAAAATAGAAATCTAACCATGTTTCATAATAAATTTATATATATATATATATATATATATATATATATATATATAAAGAAAAAGATTAGTGAGCAATAATATTAGTTAATATATAATTATATCAAATATATATATATATATATAAAAATCATATTAATAAATTAACACTTGATTTAATAATCCGGTTATATCACATATAACCGACTAATATCATTTATCTGTATATCGCATTATTGAATCAACACTTAATTCGATAAACTGGTTATATCATATATAACCTAACCGATAACAAATAACCGCAAGATTAGAATACGGTATCACATACACGTATTTAATCAGGCCCCCGCACATATCAACATATGTGCCCTACTTCGTTTCGTTTGAACCAGGAAATTTCTGTGTGGGACTCTAAAGACTCGTCAATACACCAGCAGTAGGAGATGATAGCATCAGTCACCCTCAAGCCGTCAGCGGTACTAGCTGGACGTAACGGCTACCAAGGTATTGAGCGATTGGAAGATCAACAAGTAAGCTTGTCCAAACTCCCATGAAGCCTGTAAGTAACACTTACCGTACAGTCCGGTCTCTTCGTCTGATATGTCGTATATCGAGTCTAGGGGTGGTATCGTCAGACCCCAATAACTTGATAAGTCATGCCGATGTAAGGCCTATAACGGTATGAGAAACTAATGATAACACTTACCAGTAAATCTAATCAATAGCCCTGGACAGGGACTTACTGTTATAGCCAATCGAGCATAGCGCAAAATCAACTCCCAATACCGGGAGAGACGAAACCCCTCCTATCGCTCATTGCCTCCATGTGACTCGGGACTGTACCTAAAATCCACCTGTTTGCACGATTCCTTTGAGCCGTGGTAGGGAAGAAATCAAAGCACAGTTGGAGCCACACAAGACTCTATGACGATCTCGGGTCTACAGACTAATCTGTACCAGTGTCACCAGAGAACTGCTATCTGACGATAAGTATAATACCAACTAGGAGTTCTCGGCGAGTCCTATTCGGTGTACCCATTCTCTAATGAGCACCTATGTACAATCTTTGATGTCAAACACCAATGGATATGGGATCAACCATCACCCCATACAGGGTCAAGAAACGTACACACTAATTTACTCTGGTGTATCGATGCCTTGTCTCGATATACCCTCGATTAGAAACAACTGAAGGATGTGCTTGTGGACTACCCAGCTCCCAGTAGTATGATCTGCATCATAGTCCTGATAGTCAAGCCAATATCCTAAGGACTTTATCAACATGTATATGAGAGATGGTATAATAATACCAGTGAACGTGTTAAAGTCAACCAGATAGCATACTATCATATCGAGCAAGAAAATCCTCCATATATATGTCCAAGCATCCACTATATCATACAATAATGGTCTTTAGGGCAGACATATCACTAACATAATTATCTCAACTCCAAAATGGTTGCTAAACAAGTCAAAGTTAGCATCTGTAAGGATCCTAGTGCTCGAGCCGCAAGACTTGCGGTGAAGGAAGAAGCGAAAACAAAAATTTAAAGCAAGCACTAGCGACCTATACCCTAGAATCGATACCAAACACTAACTAGATTACTTAAACATACAAGGTTATGGGGCTAGCTACCTTTGTAGCATGTCCGTGCAATTGTGGAAAACCCCTACACTGCTCCATGGACTCTGGCTCGACTCCGAAGTCGTCAAGAACGAGCTTTATCCTCGGTCTTCCTTGTCGAAGATGATCCTGTTGGGTTATGCAAGCGCCCCGGCCATCAAAACGTGGCCATTACGGAACAAAAATTTTCAAAACCGGCGCTAGAACAACCCGATAACCCGGATCTACCCATAAGCCCTAGATAACAAAACATGCAAAGGAGTTAGAATAGTTATACCGAATAGATCCGTGTCCTTCGGTCTTCAACCATCATCCCAAGCTCCTAGGGGCTTCCTTGATCAAGCTTGATCTCCGGTCCCCCTCCATCGAAGATAATCCACCCGAGAGTCTATGCAACGAGCTCCAACCTCATATCCGAGGCAACTAGGTCATCTAGATCGCTACTCTAGATACCGTAGACGAAGTAGAGAGTGATGAAGGATTAATTTGACTCAAGACACCTAAGGATTCTCAATTCATGAGAGGGTTTGGGTGGAGCTAGAGGAAGAAGAAGATGCCATGAGAATGAGATGTTAAGACCAACTCAAGAGAGAGAGGAAAAAATGAATAATGGCTTGTGTTTTTTTTGTTGTGTGAGTGTGATAAGAAATAATGGAGCCATCACATAAATGTCCATGTCTTCAAAATATCTTAGTCAACAAAAAATATCTCAAGTCAACATAATCTCACAACAAACAAAAATCCTAAGCATGCTAGAATAGTAACCATAGGTCACTAATTACCCATGCCACAAAAATGCAATAAACACCTCATCCTACACCTCAATAACCTTTTAATCCAAAAAAGGTCTAAACCATGATGATGTATAATCTTCTAAAAGTAACCTTGTAATAAATTACAAGAATACCCCTGAACCGTATATACATACCTGCATCCGTATTCCGAAGAATACGAATACAAAGAGACGAAAATAATCCAATAAATATAATACTAGGATCCGGCTTAAACTAAAGCCCACTAATATTATCCGTCCGAACATCATCCGTGCACAAGTACACGTATGTGATCGAACCTTGTTATAAAATCATACGACCTCTACATCGTTTCGCCTGAAACAGGGAGACTCTCTGTGTGGGACTCTAAAGACTCGTCAATACGCTGGCAGTGGGTTCAACCACAAGCACGTTAGCAGCACTAGCTATACATAACGGCTACCCAGGTATTGAGTGAAAGGGAGGGTGATGAGCAAACTCATCCTTGAACCCCTACTGAGCTTGACAGCGATAATATCTGTACAGTCCGATCCGTTCGTCTATAAGTATCGCATATCGAGTCTAAGGGGTGGATAAAGTCAGACCCCTAATAACGCGACATTTAGTGTCGGTATGAAGCCCATCACCGCCGGAGAAACTACTGACCCTAGATCGGTAATTCTCGACTACCTTGGACAAGGATTTCTGGTGATGGCCATCCGTGCACAACCGCGACATCAACCCCCAATACCGGGAGAGACGAATCCCCCGATGATCCACTCACTGCCTCCATATGGCTCGGGACTATACCTAACTAAAACCGGTTTGCACGACTCTTTTGAGCCGTGGTAGGGTAGTAATCATAGCACAGTGGGAACTCACACGAGACAAATGACGATCTCGGGTTGATATACTAACCTGTACATATGTCACCAGGGAACTGCTATCTGACAATAGGTATAATACTAACTAGCATGTTCCCGGCGAGTCCGTCCGGTGCACTCATAACCCAATGAGCACCTGTATACATCTTAGGTGGACAAACTAACACCAATGGCTTGTGAGACCGGCCACCGCCCCTCTTCGGGGTCTCGATCAGTATACACTAGTCTACTTTGGTGTATCGATGCCCGGTCTCAAAACTCCCACGACTGGGGACATTTAAGGATGTTCCTATAGACCACCCAGCTCCCACGTATATGATCGCCATCATAATGCTGGTAGTCAAGCAAGAATCCTATGAGCTTTATCAACATGTAATAGTGATCAGTAAAGCCAGCTAAAGCAGATACATGATGATAAAAATAAATCAGATAGCATACTATCATCTTGAGTAAGATCATTCTACCGGTATAGGTCCTCCTTCAATTATCGCAATCGCGTGACCGCGATCCAATAATTGACTTGAGGGCACTATAGCCAACAGATCCACCTGAGGGTACCCGAATTGAGTTTTAGCTTCACATCCAAAAACCAAGAGAAGTAACTCACAAACAAAACTTGCTAAAAATTGTTTGTGAGATTGATGTAGTGGTTGTAATCTCAAGTTTCTATCTTTGCAATTTTTATTCTAAAAAATGGGAGCTCAAAAATCAAAAGAGAAGAAAAGGAAAATAAGTGTATGAAAATATCATTAGTCATTCTCTTTTCTTCTTTTGATCTTATCAAGTGTGTAAACTCAAAGTATTAGTCATATCATGACTCATGACATGAGTCATAAGCCTAGACTAATCTTCAAAGTTCCATGTGTAGAATAAAAAAATGTGTATCAATACACACACATATATACACAAACCTAAATATGTGTCAAAATGCATATGTTTGTAGGGGTTAAAATTTACACCCCATTGACTAAAGGTCAAGGTCAAACCGCAAAAAAGTGGGCTCAAGCCAAACCAAACGGACAATACTGTTTAATCAAGCCGGACCCACACCCGAACCCAAGCCGGGCCCATGCCCGAACACAAGTCTACGCAGGTGGGCCCAAGCCCAGACCACCCCTATGCCAAGAAAATATAACAAATAAATGTAATATTTAAATAAATGTGTAAAATGTGAAATAAATGGGCAAAAATCCAAATTTTTGTAAAGCCCATAGCTCATGTGGAAAAAGAAATAATCATATAAGGTATGGGATGGGGAAAATGCCATTTTGAAAAGCCCAATGGGCTGTGTGTAAACTTGTAAGCTTATATAAGGCAACACTGTGATGAAATGAAAGAGAATTTATTCCCCACAAAATTTCTACGGTTGTGTCTCTTTCTCCTTCCTCAAGGTTTTAAATCTTTTTCTCCTTTTTGAATTAAAACAAGAATTTAAGTCTTCTTTTCCCAAAAAAAAATAGTTTTTCACCATAAAGCTCTCGAAGGGGAGCTCAGATCCCCATCAAATATCCAAAAAGGAGATTTTTAATCTCACTACCCCATTTCTTCAAGATCCAACAAAAAGAGAGGAGGAAGAAGGAACCCGTCTCAAAAGAACCCATTTTCAGGGAAGTCTAAAGCATGAAGAGGAAGAAAATGGATCTCTTTTCACCATCCAAGATCTAAACCCTTTGAGAGTTTAACACCAAATCAATTTTTGAGGGGCTCAACTCCAAGTCCAAGATCCAAATCCTTAAAGGAGTTTAACCCCAGATCAAGATCTTTTAGGAGTTTAATTCCAAATAAAAATCCTTCATTTTTTAGGAGTTTAACTCCAAAGTACCTCGGGATTTTAACTCCCAGTCCAGTGGCTAAGCCCTTTTTTTGCTTGCGCCTAGCGGCCGCGTGCCGGGCGCGTCACCCGCTGGAGCCCACGTGGCGGGCGTATGTCCCGCTGCACCCAGCGCCCACGCACGATGCACGTAAACCACTCAGCTTCCACGCGCCGGGCGTGCGACCCGATAGCGCCCGGCGCCCACGCGTTCTTAGGACGCTCCTCGTCCCTCTTTTTCCCACACGCTCCACAATCAAAACGCATCTTTCGTTAGAAAAATTTCTAACGGGACGCTTCCCCGCACCCCGCAAGGGGGTTGCTGGCCCGCTTGACCAGCAATCCAGTATTCCGGTAGTGGGACCTCCGTAAACTCTGCGAATCCCCCGATACGTCCAAGACCCCTTCAAAACACAACACACGCTTTCTGCACATTGAGTTCACATGACCAGTTTTACCCATCAATCGGAGGTTCCCTCGCTCCAAGATGAGGGGTAATTAACGACAGCTTAGTCCGCGGCTGCCGGAGATTCGGATCTCAACAATCAATAAACCCCAGCTTACCCTACGCAAAGGGAATCTGTATACGCCTGACAAGCATGTGTATTTCCATCTTAATGGGGTGATGAAAAACACTCTCCAGATTCTGGCTCGCCCAGTGGGAACTTTTCTCTCCTTCCTTATTTCGGGTTAAACATTTATGCGAACTCAATCAACATACATATCGATGTTTATACTAAAATAATGCTCTTTCACACAGGATTTCAAGCAATCAATTCTTAACAATGTCTCCAAAGATGAACTCAGCTCTCAAGGAAACTCTCGTCTCCTACACGATGAAGACGGACGCTCAAACGATCCTCCCGGCATATCTCGGACGGTAGTGGGAGGAACCGCTGCTACAATTTAGCACTATTTTATTCGCCTCAGCCAACACCATTCCTTCTCCTCAAGCCCCGGTGACAGATAAACCGGCATTAAAAGGTAAAATGCCAAATGTCATGGTCGTGAAGGCACTTCAGCCCGAGCACAAATCCGTCTTCGAACGACACACCGTTGCTCCGGTTAGGGGCAAGGCCATCAACACCAACAAAGTAACAAAGCGTCTCGGGTAAGCTTCGGTGGTTCCCTTGACAACTGCTCGATCGGATATCTTTTCTAAGCTCCCCGTCAATCGAGCACGATGGCTTCCCGGATAAAAGATGCCCGCCAAGCCCTCAAATCGAGAAGCTAAGATAGAAAAGGCTCATATATTGAGCCAACAAAAGAGTTGGGACTCCTGCAAGGCTGAACTTCATGAAGTTCCAAGAACAGGGTTATCCTGCAACAACTGCTGAATCGGCTGTAAAGCTCGTTAACTCTTTTGAACCGCCGAAATTGGTTCAGAAGAATGACATGACCGCAAGAGTCAAGAAAACTGCGATCTGGACAGCGCCACCCAAGGACCCAGCCAGGCCAACCGTCTTTAGTCATCTATTCTTTCCAGAAGAGAAAAGGGCACGACGATGGTCCAAAAAATCAACCGCCAAAGACAAAGAGATGGCTAAATCTGTGGTCCACACTGTCTACATAGCGGGCACTGTAACGACTCTGAAATCACTGTACAAAAAATTCTTGTTATTGTACAGAAAAGAGTATTACAGCCTGTGTAAGAGTTAAAAGTTACTTTTTGTTAAATAAAAGTAAGAAACAACTTGTAGCTTAATGGTAAAGCCTCTGCACTGCTGTGACATAGCATGTGTGTTCGATTCCCATCATACACATTTATTTTTTCTGATTTTTCCTTTTAATTTATGGAATCCCAAAAGTTGCAAGTACAATACACGCGGAAATGAAAAGTTTCAGAAAAATCAAACATGCGCAAAATGGACTAAACACAGAAAAACGCACGTGGCACGAATCTCAAGGCAGACCCTCGAGATCCGACTGGCCAAAATGCCTTATGGGCCGGCATCGACGGTCTCGATGCGCCCAAATTGATCCATGCTTTGCGCACCTGTCTCTTCAGCTCCCGTAACTCCTCTGCACTGTTTGATTTCCCTGCAAATAGAGACCCTTCATTTCACCATTTAAAATCTTTTTAATACTTTTCAATCCAAAATTATAATTCCCAAACCTTAATTCTCCACAATAAATACCACCCCATGCCATAGCTCTCTCCCATTCTGAAATTCTAGTAAAAATTCTCTAAAAACTTCTAAGTGCCAAGTGGAGTTAAGCCCTTCAAGTGGAGTAGCGAGCCAAACCCGGCGACCGGAGTATTTCCGACAAAATCACGACCCCCGAGAGTTTTTTCAACCTCTTCTTAGTTATATAAAAAAGTCTCTTCATCCCTCTCTCTTTCTATCTCAAACCATTTTTTAAAACAAACCGACAAAAGAGAAGTTATCTCAGATATCGCTTTCTTTTTAACTTTTGTAAGCCATGTGATAAGCAAACAAGATCAAATTAGCATGCTAAAATAATCCTAACCTTATTTCACATCTTTTATTTTTTAATTTTAAAAAAAAATTCATATGAAACGAACATATAACAAACTTTTTCAGTAAAATACCATGAACTTTAGTATCACACTCTCATCGATAATTAGTTTAAATACTTTTAGAAAAACTTCACGGAGTAACGACCTACCCCACACGCATACCATGGTTCCATTGCACGGTATTCTGGATCTATGGCTAAGTTAAAAAAATAAGTATTTCAATAAAATACCACACCGTTTCAAAATGGGTTCTTTTAAATCATTATTTCGAATTCTTAGCAATTTTGACTCTACAACCCACCCGCTAATAGATGGTGTGGATTATCGTACATCCTTGGGATAGTAGAGCGAGATACAGAACTCCTCACGGAGTATTCGATCTCGAAAGGAATAAAAATACAGTTTTTAAGAAACGCGACTTTTTCTAATAAAAAAACTAATTTTTGGAAAAATTATATAAAAATATAAACCCGTATTTTCAATAAAAACATATTAAGAAACTATATTTTAAAAAAAGAAAGATTAAAATATTTTAACAAAATACCACCGAGTTTCCAAAAGTGGTAGTTTTCATAAAAATACCACATACTTTCAAAAATGTAGGTTGTATCATTAAAATACTTCAATAATTAAAAAAAACATGCTCATGAAAACCCTAAATGTTATAAATCACTCTCGAGGTTTATTTTGAAACTATATTAAAATATTTTTCATAAAACCCCCTCAATATATGCAAACAATATTTTAAGGATCTTAGATAAATATAGGATTAAGCGGGATCAATTCTATTGAGCCCCAGAGAGCCGGTGAAAGTGAGTGCTTACCTATTCAAGTTAGATAATTCAACGGAGTTATCAATGGCAATTGTCTTGAAAAAAGACACAAATCCTGCTGTCCATGTACAGCAGTTGCCGATTTCTCCCGAACATAAGATTTTAACAATTCATATGAAAAAGACATGAACTCAAATCCAAAATCAAATCTAAACTCGAACTCGAATACAAAACTCAAACTCTAATCTAAACCCGAATATGTACTCGAATCCAATCTACTCGAACCAACTTGACTCGAATCCAGATTGCAATTGTCATGACTCGTACATTACTCGACCCACTTGAATACAATTTACACCTTTTGCAATCTAGGGTTTCGTTCTAGAAATACCAATCAATCAAATCAGATAAGCATATTAACTAGTTATAATATATTATATACAGGGTGCTTGGGATAGTTTCTTTTGTGAATCCAACGGAGCTTCAGGAGTCCTGTATTAACCTCTTTTTTATTTTACTCGAATATCAGTCGAGTTGACTCATCCACAGCCTAGTGCCTCAATGCTAACACATGAAATGGGGTCGTATTTCCTTTCTCCTAGGGCCCCACTCTTGAGCTCGTGAATACTTCTACGGCTGCGTTGATATTCACACTTGGAACTTAACGTTAATATAATGACCATATAGAGACCTGTAGTATATATTTACCCATGATCATATACTCTTACTCATCATATATATATTTTTTACTCTTGTCATTTTCTTTACTCTTACCTATTCTTGGGACTTACCGAGCGCTAATTCGCTGACGGGCATTCCTCCCATTTTTTCTTTTCTTGGAATGTTCACCAGATACTGTCGAGACGGAGGAAGTTAAAACCACAGAGGAGAATTACGACTAAATAGCTACTCAGGGCTAGCTCAGCTTCTTTTCCTTCAGTTTTTGTATGCCACTTGTTTAGGCATTTTCTTTATTTTATTTACTTCCCAGCATAAACTCTTGTATTATAAATATTGGAAGTTGAATGTAAATAAAGATATTTGTTGAAAAATTTTACGGTCTCAATTTATTCTTGTATTGTGTATTATTATTTCAATATGCTTAGTATATTTATTTAGGAAATGACCTTCTCTGGATAAATATATCGCGGGTTTGCCACGTCACCGTTTTCGTCTATTAGGAAGCGGGAAGTGACAGGTTTTATTGGTGGCCCATGCAGGTTAGTTCTGCAAGAAGTCGTAAACAACATACAACAAGAATTAATGATTTCAACAAACATTTACAATCCTTACATTTCAAATTCCTTGAATCTATCCTAACCTATCATTTATATCAAGGTGATGGACTCTCCAAACAACACCAGCACGAACGTCAACGGCAATACTCCACCGCCTACTCTACCACCACCTACCGTTGCAGCTCCTATCAATGAGCAAACGGTACTGCTTGAGATTATCAAGAGCCTATTAGAGGGTCAGCAGTCGCAGACTGCTATTCTCTTGCACCGTCCCGAAGCCGAGACACCTGGAGTTAAGCAGTTTCGGGCACTGCATCCAAAACACTCCTCAGGAAAAGAGAGCCCATTTGAGGTAGAAGAATGGGCTCAAGCGGTCGAAGATGATCTGGCAGCAGCTCAAGTGCCAGATATTTCCTAGGTGAGAGTTGCCAAGTTGCAACTGACCGATAACATCAGAGTTTGGTGGAAGGCTGAAGAGATCCATCTCACACAACCGATAGAATGGAGAACATTCCGAGACCTCTTCGATGCCAAGTACTTCCCTGAGACTTCCCATTTTGACATGGAGCAGCAGTTCATCTATCTACAGCAGGGCTCGATGTGGGTCAAGTATATGGATGAATATGATGCTGAGTTTACCATGCTCAGCAGGTTCGCTGCACACCTTATTCCCACTGCTGAGATCCGGGCATGACGATTTCAGCAAGGGTTGGACCCTGAAATCCAAGCTGCATTCACTACAAGGGATTTCCCAACCCATGAACTTGCTTTGAAGGCTGCTCGACGCTATGAGGCAGTCGTGAAGAAGAAGGGTAGGCCGCAGACTGCCGGTGTGAAATGACTTATGCACCAGATCACAGGAGGGGCCTCTTCCAGGCTAACTTTTAACGGACCATCTCGAAGGCCAGTAGGTTCGTTCACCAATAACAGGCCAGACTTTTGCATCTACTGCAAGAGAATAGGGCATCTTGTGAAGAACTGTCGCAGGGCGAACAACCTGTGCCTGATCTGTGGGACTTCTACTCACACCATTGGAGCATGCCCTCAGAACCGAGGACCCAACAACCCTCCATCTATACCGGCGATCCAAGCTCCTTCTACCCGGTTAGCGCTACCAGCTTCCCGCACCCAGACCACTCAATCCCAATGCCGAGTGTTTAACCAGGCACAGAGAAAAGTTCCGCGACGCCAAGCATTCACCATGTCGGTCAAAAAGGCCAAAGCTACGGGTTAGATTATCACTGGTAAATCCCTTCCCTATTCTCTTTCAAGTCCTTTCAATTCATAATCATCTTATACCGGCTATACCTAAACCTATCCTACACAACTTAGGTACAATCTTAGTAGCCTCCCTGCATGCTCTAACACTCTTCGACACTGGGGCATCACATTGCTTTATGTCGCAACGGTTCGTCCGAACTCATGCGATCCCAGTTAAACCGCTTGTATCCAGCTGGAATGTTAGTTCAGGGAACGTCGTTCTAAAAGCAACTTTGGGATACAATCTGTGTCCAGTGGTCTTCTGCAGTCGAGAATTTTATGCAGACTTCATGGTGCTGGACATACCAAATGTCGACGTGGTCTTGGGAATGGACTGGCTGGGAACTTTCTTCGCTACCATTGACTGTCACCAAAGGAGGGTAGTGATCGAAATACCAGATCATCCAGTGTTCTATTTCAAGTGTAGAGACCGTACCTTAGAACCTAGCATCTACAAAGAAAAACCAAAGAAGGTAGAAGTTGCAGCATTGCATATGGAAGAATCGAAGCCAGAGGTAGTTCGAGAGTTCGAGGATGTATTCCCGGAAGATATATCAGGTTTGCCTCCCGATCGAGCTTTTGAATTCAGCATCGATTTACAACCCGACGCACAACCAATAATAAAAGCTCCATACCGATTAAGTCCAGAAGGATTGAAAGAGATCCGCATTCATTGACGAACTCCTGAAGAAAGGTTGGATTCGTCCCAGTACTTCAAGCTGGAGATCTCCGGTGCTGTTAGTGAAGAAGAAGGAAGGTTCATGTAGGATGTGTGTGGATTATCGAGCTCTGAACGAAGTGACGATTAAGAAAAAGTATCCACTACCCCGCATCGATGACCTTTTCGATCAGTTAAGTGGGTATCGTGTCTTTTCAAAGCTAGATCTTCGTTCTGGTTACCATCAGGTGAAGGTCAAAGAGTCCGACATTCCGAAGACGGCGTTTAAGACTCGTTATGGTCATTATGAATATCTCGTAATGCCATTTGGAGTGACCAATGCACCTGCCATCTTTATGAACCTGATGAACCAAGTTTTCCGAGAGTACCTAGACAGGTTTGTTGTTATATTCATCGACAACATCCTGGTGTATTCAAAGAATCGGAAAGAACACGTCGATCACTTACGGATTGTCCTGGAGACATTACGACAACATCAGCTCTACACTGAGTACAGAAAGTATGAATTTTGGCTAGATTAAGTCGGATTTATCAGACATATTGTTTCAGGCGAAGGAATCTCTATAGATCCAGTTAAGGTGTCAGCTGTCAGCGGGTGGCCGACACCAAAGACGGTGAAAGATATATGAAGTTTCTTGGGATTAGCAAGATACTACCGACGATTCATTGAAGGCTTCTCAAAGATTACAGTACCCCTGACCAAGCTCATTCGTAAACATGAAGTATTCGTGTGGTCAGAAGAATGTGAAAAAGTTTTTGTGGTCCAGAAGGATTGAAAGAGATCCGCATTCATTGAGGAACTCCTGAAGAAAGGTTGGATTCGTCCCAGTACTTCAAGCTGGAGATCTCCGGTGCTGTTAGTGAAGAAGAAGGAAGGTTCATGTAGGATGTGTGTGGATTATCGAGCTCTGAACGAAGTGACGATTAAGAAAAAGTATCCACTACCCCGCATCGATGACCTTTTCGATCAGTTAAGTGGGTATCGTGTCTTTTCAAAGCTAGATCTTCGTTATGGTTACCATCAGGTGAAGGTCAAAGAGTCCGACATTCCGAAGACGGCGTTTAAAACTCGTTATGGTCATTATGAATATCTCGTAATGCCATTCGGAGTGACCAATGCACCTGCCATCTTTATGAACCTGATGAACCAAGTTTTTCGAGAGTACCTAGACATGTTTGTTGTTATATTCATCGACAACATCCTGGTGTATTCAAAGAATCGGAAAGAACACGTCGATCACTTACGGATTGTCCTGGAGACATTACGACAATCCAGTTAAGGTGTCAGCAGTCAGCGGGTGGCCGACACCAAAGACGGTGAAAGATATATGAAGTTTCTTGGGATTAGCAAGATACTACCGACGATTCATTGAAGGCTTCTCAAAGATTACAGTACCCCTGACCAAGCTCATTCGTAAACATGAAGCATTCGTATGGTCAGAAGAATGTGAAAAAGTTTTTGTAGAACTCAAGTCGAGGTTAACCTCTGCACCAATTCTTGTAATACCGGATCAATCTGGAGGATTCGTGGTACATTGTGATGCATCCGGTAAAAGATTATGATGTGTTCTATATCAGCATAGAAAAGTTGTGGCTTTTGCATCAAGACAGTTAAAGGTACATGAACGTAACTATCCAACACATGATCTAGAATAGGCAGCCGTGATCTTCACATTTGGCCACTATCTTTTAGGAGAACGAGTGGATATATACACTGACCACAAGAGTTTGAAGTATGTATTTACTCAGAAAGAACTAAACATGCGGCAGAGAAGATGGATAGAACTCATGGCGGACTTCGACATCAACCTACAGTATCATCCAGAAAAGGTGAATGTAGTTCCTGATGCACTTAGTCGCCAGCCATTAGCAATGAACCTCACCGCTCAGTAGAAGCTACAGCAAGAACTGCATGGATTGGAGATCGAAGTAGTTGTGCCAGGTAACGCTTCATATTTGATGAACTTACAAGTCCAGTCCACTCATGTAAATCAGATCAAGGCAGCTCAAGCAAATGATGCCAAGCTACATAAGATCAGAGAATAAGTAGAAAGTGGACTTCGAACTGACTTCATCATCCACGAAGATGGATCTTTGCGATATGGAAGTCGTTTATGCATGCCAGTCGGACCTATTCTAGAAGAGTTGATAAAAGAAGCTCACAGCTCTCCTTATTCAGTACACCCCGGTGGCATGAAGATGCACAAGGATCTATGGCAACACTACTGGTGGCATAGAATGAAGCGAGAAGTAGAAAGGAGTGTAGCTATGTGTTTGGTGTGTCAGCAAGTGAAGGCTGAACATTACAGAACTGCTGGTCTATTTCGTCCGTTATCAATCCCAGAATGAAAATGGCAGCACAATACTATGGACTTCGTGACTGCCCTTCCTCACAGCACGAAGGGTAATGACGCAATATGGGTTATTGTGGATCGACTCACCAACTCGGCTCACATTATTCCATTTCCAGTCAACCAAGACATTAGCAAAGAAATACATGGAAGTGAGCATAAATCTAAAGTAAGATTTAAACCCTTCAAGATGTACCATTTTTTATACCCATAAACTCAGGAGATCGTGAGATTACATAGAGTACCTGTTTGCATCGTCTCCGATCGTGATACAAGATTCCGATCACAATTTTGGCAGAGTCTGCAAGCTAGCCTGGGAACGAGTCTGAATTTTAGCACGACGTATCATCCATAAATAGACGGATAGTTTGAGCGAACAATTCAGATTCTGGAAGATATGCTAAGAGCATGTATGTTAGACTTTGGAGGTTCGTGGGAGATCATCTACACCTTGTGGAGTTTTCATACAACAACAGTTATCAAGCAAGTATTGGGATGGCACCATTCGCAGCACTCTACGGACGGAAGTGTCATTCCCTACCGAGTTGGGACGACGTTGGAGATTGTGAACTTCTTGGACCAGAGATGATTGTGGCAACTGTGGACGTAGTTCGCATGATCAGGGAAAGAATGTGCATCGCCCAAGACAGACAGAAGCATTGGGCAGATACAAAGTGCCAACACCTAGAGTTCCAACCTGGAGGCCATGTATTCCAGAAGATCTCTCCAAACAGAAGAGTGATCTGTTTTGGCAAGAGGGGTAAACTCAGTCCAAGATACATAGGACCGTTCAACATACTCGAACGAGTTGGAGAAATGGCATACCGTTTAGCACTACCACCCTCATTAGAAGGAGTGCATGACATATTCCATATATCCCAACTACAACGACATGTGAGCGACCCCAGCCATATACTTGATCACTCAGAGCTCACAGTACAAACTGACTTAACCTGAGAGCAATAACCAGTTGAGATCCTGGACCGAAAGGTGAAGACATTGCGGAAGAAGGAAGTAAACTTAGTCCAAGTGATGTGGAGAAAGGATTTGCCAGGAGAATCAACTTGGGAAAGAGAAGAGGATATGCGTGCACGATACCCTTACCTATTTGAAAATTAGTCATGATGTAATTGTAAATTTTGAGGACGAAATTTTTATAAAAAGGGTAGAATGTAACGACTCTGAAATCACTATACAGAAAATTCTTGTTATTGTACAGAAAAGAGTATTACAGCCTGTGTAAGAGTTAAAAGTTACTTTTGTTAAATAAAAGCAAGAAACAACTTGTAGCTCACTGGTAAAGCCTCTGCACCGCTGTGACATAGCCTCTGTGTTCGATTCCCATCAGACACAATTATTTTTTCTGATTTTTTCTTTTTAATTTTTGGAAGCCCAAGAGTTGCATGTGCAATACACGGGGAAATGAAAAGTTTCATAAAAATCAAACATGCGCAAATCGGAGTAAACACAGAAAAACCGACGTGGCACAAATCTCGAGGCAGACCCTCGAGATCCGACCGACAAAAATGCCTCATGGGACGGCACCGACGGTCCCGATATGCCTAAATTGATCTGTTCTTTACACACTTGTTTCCTCAGCTCCCCTTAACTCGTCTGCACTGTTTGATTTCTCTGCAATCAAACAGAGACCCTTCATTTCACCACTTAAAATCTTTTTAATACTTTTTAATCCAAAATTTTAATTCCCAAACCTTAATTCTCCACTATAAATACCGCCTCATACCATAGCTCTCCCCCATTCAGAAATTCTAGCAAAAATTCTCTAAAAACTTCTAAGTGCCAAGTGGATTTAATCCCCTCAAGTGGAGTAGCGAGCCAAACTCGGCGACCGAAGTATCTCTGACGAAACCATGGCCCCCGAGAGTTTCTTCAACCTCTTCTTAGTCATATAAAAATAGTAAGTCCCTACTTCCTACTCTCTTTCTATCTCAAACCACTTTTTAAAACAAACCGACAAAAGAGGAGTTATCTCCTATATTGCTTTCTTTTTAACTTTTGTAAGCCATGTGATAAGCAAACAAGATAAAATTAGCATGCTACAATAATCCTAACCTTATTTCACATCTTTTAGTTTTTAATTTTAACAAAATTTTCATATGAAACGAACATATAACAAACTTTTTCAGTAAAATACCATGAACTTTAGTATCACCCTCTCATAGATAATTAGTTTAAATACCTTTAGAAAAACTTCAGGGGGTAACGACTTACCCCACATGCACACCATGGTTCCATAGCACGATATTCTAGATCTATGGCTAAGTTAAAGAAATAAGCTTTTCATTAAAATACCACACCGTTTGAAAATGGGATTCTTTAAATCGGTATTTCGAATTCTTGGTAATTACGCCTCTACAACTCTCGTTAGGGGACCCGCTAATGGATGGTGTGCATTATCGCACATCTTTGGGACAGCAGAGAGAGATGCAGAACTTCTCACGGAGTATTCGGTCTCAAAAGGAATAAAATACGGTTTTTACGAAACGCGACTTTTTCTAATAAAATTTTAATTCCCGTAAGGGAACCTATGAAACCCTATGAAACCCGTAAGGGAACCTATGTTCCAGGAAGCTAGACGGATCCTATGAAACCCTTGCTTATTGAGTCCATTCCTGTTTACCATCGTGATGGATGGGCTTACTAAAACTATCCAAGATGAGATAACTTGGTGTATGCTATTCGCTGATGATATTGTTCTAGTAAATGAGACGAAAGCAGGGGTTAATGCCAAATTGGAATTATGGAGGCAAACATTAGAATCTCGGGGATTCAGATTGAGCAGGTCCAAGACAGCATATATGCATTGCAAATTTAGTAACCAGAGAAGTCAAAACCATATTGGTATAACATTGGAAGGGCAAGAGATATCACCGAGCGACCAGTTTAGATATCTAGGTTCCATCATCCAAAAGAATGGGGAGATCGATAGTGATGTTAATCAAAGGATCCAAGCTGGTTGGTTGAAATGGAGGAGTGCAACAGGGATTTTGTGTGATCGTAACTTTCCGTTAAAATTGAAAGGGAAGTTTTATCGGAGCGCTATTCGGCCTGCCTTATTATATGGTACAGAATGCTGGGCTCTTAAGAAGCATCATACACAGAAGATGCACGTAGCGGAGATGCTCATGCTTCATTGGATGTGCGGTAACACTAGAAAAGATAAGGTGCGAAATGAGGATATTCGTGCAAAAGTTGGTGTAGCACCTGTGGAGGAGAAGATGCGGGAAAACCGGCTAAGATGGTTTGGTCATGTGCGACGCAGACCTATGAAAGCACCGGTTCGACAAATAGATACTCTCGATATAGGCAATGGCAAAAGGGTAAAAGGGAGACCGAAGAAAATATGGATGTAGGTGATACGAAACGATATGGTTGCCAAAGGACTCAATGAAAGTTTATTGTTCGATAGGAGTGAGTGGAGGCGGAGGATTCATGTGTTTGACCCGGCGTGATTCTCATGTTGGTTCATGTAGCCTACCCCATATGCTTGGGATAAAAGGCTCAGTTGTTGTTGTTGTTATTGTTGTTGACTTTTTCTAATAAAAAAACTAATTTTTGTAAAAATTATATAAAAATATAAAACCGTATATTCAATAAAATCATATTAAGAAACTATATTTTAAAATAAGAAAAATTAAAAATTGTTAATAAAATACCACCAAGTTGCCAAAATTGATGGTTTTCATAAAAATACCACAAACTTTCAAAAAGATAGATTGTATCATTAAAATACCCCGATAATTAAAAATACATGCTCATGAAACCCTAAATGTTATAAATCACTCTCGAGGTTTATTTTGAAACTATATTAAAATATGTTTCATAAAATCCACTCGAGATATGCAAACAATATTTAAAGGACCTTAGATAAATATAAGTTTAAACGGAATCAATTCTCTTGAGCCCAAGGGAGCCGGAGAAAGTGAGTGCTTGCCTATTCAAGTTAGACAATTTAACGGAGTTATCAATGGCAGTTGTCTTGGAAAAAGATACAAATCCTACCGTCCATGTGCAGCAGTTGCCGATTTCTCCCGAACATAAGATTTTAACAATTTACATCAATTCACATGAAAAAGACATGAACTCAAATCTAAGCTCGAACTTGAATACAAAACTCGAACTCTAATCTAAACCCGAATATGAACTCGAATCCAATCTACTCGAACCAACTTAACTCGAATCCAAATTGCAATTGTCATGACTCGTATATTACTCGACTCACTCGAATACAATTTACACCTTTTGCAATCTAGAGTTTCGATCAAGAAATATCAATCAATCAAATCAGATAAGCATATTAACCAGTTATAATATATTATATATGGGGTGCTTGGGATAGTTTCTTGTGTGAGTCCAACGGATCTTCAGAAGTCCCGTATTAACCTATTTTTTATTTTACTCGAATATCAGTCGGGTTGACTCATCCACAGCCTAGTGCCCCAATGAAAACACATGAAATAGGCCCGTGTTTTCTTGCTCCTGGGGCCCTACACTTGAGCTTGTGAATACTTCTACGGCTGCGTTGACATTCACACTTGAAACTTAACGTTAACATAATGACCATATAGAGACCTATAGTATATATTTACCCATGATCATATACTCTTACTTATCATATATATACCTATTCTTGGGACTTACCGAGCGCTACTTCGCTGACGGGTATTCCACCCATTTTTTCTTCTCTTGGAATGTTCGTCGGATACTGTCGAGACTAAGGAAGTTGAAGCCATAGAGTGGGATTACGACCAGATAGCTACTCAGGGCAAGCTCAGCTTCTTTTCCTTCAGTTTTTGTATGCCACTTATTTAGACATTTTCTTTATTGTATTTACTTTCCAACATAAACTCTTGTATTTGTAAATATTGGAAGTTGAATGTAAATAAAGATATTTGTTGAAAAAATTTACAGTCTCAACTTATTCTTGCATTGTGTATTATTGGTTCAATACGCTTAGTATATTTATTTTGGAAATGACCTTCTCTGGATAAATATATTACGGGTTTGCCACATCACTGTTTCCGTCTATTGGAAAGCGGGGCATGACAGGCACACACAACAAGAGCAAAAATGGGGCCACCACATCTCAAATCCAATCTAGTTTGAATATGGCAGCCACTTCCCATGACCAGCCTCCTCCGGAAGATAATGAAAACCCTTCCAGTAAGGCTGATAAGCAGAGAGCTCCCTCGGTTTATGAGGAGTCGGACACGGAAAGCGAAGAGGAGCCAATCTTCCATCTTAAGACCACAGAGCAGCAACTTCTGCAAAAGCTTCAGAAGCAGCTCAAAAATAAGGACAATGAGATGGCCAAGCTATACTCAAAAATTGACGACTTGACAAACGTCGTACTACAGCTCATGGCCCAAGTTGCCTCTCAGCTACCCAATCAAGTGCAGGGCTCTGCTTATAAACCGAGAAACGGTGTCCTGAACCAGCCGATGCCTATTTTTTCAAATCCAAAGGTGGATGAGCCGCATGAAATTCGGCCACATTCTGCCTCAAGAAATGTCTTGACTATCGATGGCAGCTTCCCGCCAACACAGGATCAGATCACGGATTTGATCACCAGCAAAATCAAAACATTGGTGGCCAAGGATAAGACGCAGAAGAGGTCGGCGGCAGTGGGAGACTATACCCTGCACAATACGATCTTGTGGAGTTTCTAGTGGTTATGTCGTCCCCAAATTCGAAAGGTTCGATGGGACGGGAAATGGGGACCGGCATGTTGTCTAATTTAAAGCATCATACACGAATACTGGGGGCAATGATGCGCTCCTTCTCCATCAGTTTGTCAATAGCTTGACCGATATTGCTTTTGATTGGTATGAAAGAATACCGGATGACTCGATCACGACATTCGGTTATATAGAATCCTTGTTCAAGTAAAGGTTCATGAGAGTCAGCGATAAAATCACCATTGCTAACCTTGTAAGGACCGAGCCAAAGAACAACGAAAGCAGCAAGGATTTTATAGTCCGATGGCGCAATCTCTCTGTCAAATGTGAATCGCCGTTAGAAAAAGACCAATCCGTCAGTATTCTTATAGAAAATATGAACAACTGGATGAAACCTTTCCTGTGCACTTTAGGCCTCAAAACATTCCAAGAGCTGACCAAGAAGGTTCAATGTTGGAACGCTCAAAGCCCGAATCCACTTAGGATCTCCAATTCACAAACAGACCAAGATATCGGAGGGACAACAACCGGAAAGGCGAAAGTTCTAACAGCAATGATTCTCTCAATAAGCAGAGAGCAGGCAGAGCGAAGACTAACAAACCTCGAGAGCCAACTTTGGAGAAAAGGAGAAATAAGGTCTACGCTTTCAGAAGAGACAAAGTTCACAAAATATTCAAAGATGCTCTAAAGAATGGCCTGCAGCTACCGGAACCAAAGTGGCCGAGTGAAGCAAATATGACTGATTATCCTAATTTTTGCCCATACCACCGAGTGTTGGGACACACTATTGAAACTGTTGCATTTTCAAGGATTGGGTCAAGAAACAATATAAGGCCGGAGAAATCTCATTATCCACTGGCATGTTGACAAACAATCAAGCCCCGACCATCAATTTTATACAAACAGAGACCGAGATATTTCGAGAACTGCCGCTCTCAATTGTTCACCCTTCCCTGAAAGGGCAAACCACAACAACAATTCAAAGGTCTGGCGAGTAACGTTGACAATGAGGGGGAACGGACAGATGCGCGAACCATACGTTCAACATGGTCGGACCTGGAGAAACGAAACCCCCTATGCTTCACAGCCATGGTGATGATATGGTTGAAGCCGCCCAATACTGGCTCGGTCTAGATAATGATAAGGACCCTGCTCGAGCTGCTAAGTAAAAAGAGCCCATGGTTCATGGGGAATCAAGTTTAGGCGATGAGGATAGCCCGATCATCTGTTGGGTTACGATAGCGCCCTGGCCATCTACCATGGCCGGTGCAGAACAAAAACCGGCGTTTAAAAATTTTGGAGCTAACGAATCCGCCAAGATCAAACCATAAACCTTTACTAGCTAACTAACAAGAGCTAATCTACTATGATAGAGATGTTATACCGAACCAAGTCCTTCGGTCTTCCATCATCTTCCTTAGCTTCTTGAGGCGTGCTCGATTGAACTTAGCCGTCGGTCTCCCTTCGTCGAAGATGATCCACCCGAGTGATGTAGCTCATGGCTCTAGCTCCACATCAAAAGAAAGTGAAGCAACTAGGGATTCTAGGTTTCAAATCTAGAATGCCTAGGATATAGTTAGTGTTATAAGTGTTTATCTATCTTACCTCCTTTCTTGATTCTCAACTCATGAGATTGTAGAAAGAAGGTTAAGCTTGAAGGTGGAGGAAACCATGAAAAACCTAGAGAGGTGAGTGAAGGAAATGGTGAGAAGAAAAACTCATCTCCAAAAATAATGAGCCAACCATGTGAGAGAAAATGAGCATGCTTGGTTTTGTAAAATATTTCTTTTCAATTTAAAATCAAGCCCATGCTTGAATAGTTTGCACAAATGAATTAATAATTCATTTGTGCACACCATGCAAGCATGGTTCTTACCATACCCCCTCTCTCAACCTTTACACCTAATTTCCATTTAATAATAAATGGATAAAAACTAAATGAGGTGTCCACCATCTAGAATGTCATCTGTAAAAAATACGGATTACATTCTACTGTATATACATGCCTATATTCATACCGAAATACGAATACCCGAAGAAATAGAATAACAAAAAGAATATAATACTAGAATATACATATTGAAATATATATACGTAAATTATTAAATCAATACCTGATTTAATAATCCGGCTCAAACCCGAGCCGGCTAGTATTATCAACCGTCCGATCGAAAGTCCGGGTAACAAGTATGCTCATTCGATCGGAACCCTGCACGTATGCAATACGGCTAGTAAATCGTTTCGCCAGAACCAGGGAAACCCTCTGTGTGGGACACTAAAGACTTGTCAATACGCTGGCGGTGGGTTTAACCACAAGCACGTCAGCGGCACTGTTACCCGGACGTGATGCGCCTTGGAGCATCACGTGCCCACACGTGATGCGCCTTAGAGCAAAGATTATAGGCATTGCGTTTAACAATTAAGGCTAAAATTAAGCCTCACGTGCAAACACGTGAGCATCTATATACAAAGTATATAGAGGCATTCCTAAAATAAATATCAGACCAAAGAAGCTCACGTGTTAACACGTGATACTCTTTGTTGGGCTTAACTTCGTGAGGGTCACGTGCCACACGTGACATTCCTGAACATCAGCTCACGTGCCAACACGTGATGCCTTTCTCTGAGACCGCTGCATATAAGCAAACCAGTTTAATACTATGGGGGTCACGTGCTACACGTGAGGGGTCATAATCACCTTCCAAACTGATAGAATTAAATTCTAAATAAATGGGATCAAAACTTTATTTGGAAAATATTTCCTTAGATCTTTCTAAACAAGAAAAATTACGCTCTTTAAAACAGAGCACCGTTGGATTAAAAATCTGATTGATCGTTTTCTTGTCGTGTTTAGAAATGTTTCACAACCAAAGAAATTTATACCGCAATCAATTGACGGTGTCTATCATAGTTTCGTCAATGAGAACAGATCGTCCACTGAGAAAGTGTGATTTGATCGATCTTGTTTTAGTTGAGTTTAAAATTAAAAGGAAAAAGAAAATGATTCAATAATTGTGAAATTTAGTTTCAAGAATCATCAAGAACTAGATCTAAATCAAGAAATACTAAAGATCAAGAAGATGTTCAAATCGAATGAATTATCAAGATTTGTAAAGAGACTTGTATGAATCGATCCAATTGATAGTGATGATGAAGAATAATGATTACAAATTCTTATCTATTGAAGATTTGTTGCTAGATTGATGACGATCAACGAGAATTAGGGATCTATTGAAGAAACTAGGGTTTCTCCATCATCATCTCTTGTCCTTTCGTTGATTATCATTCAAATTCTAGCCTTTCGAAAATTCAATTATCGATCGTTGATCTCTAATTTAGAGCGAAAACATTCAAGAAAGCATCTCGCTCAAAACTAGGTCGTCGTTGATTTAATTTTCTAGAGTTTACAAAACTCATAAGACTTAAGAATCGTTCAAGAATTTAATCATCATCATCTATCTATTTTCTCGATTCCTCCACAAGCGGAGTTTTCACTCAAACATCATGAAAAAGAAAACAATCAAGAATTGATAACTCATCATAATGCTCAAATGTAAAGACAAGCAAGATCAAGAATTTTCATCTTTTATTTAATCGACGTTTCGTTACAATACACTCAAAGACTGCAAGATTTGAGGAGGAACTAAATCGTCGAACTAGCTTCACATCGTCTTCTTGAGTCGCGGATCATCGTGGATCTCTTGCTCGGATGAAGATCGGCGTTGCTTCAAAAGGCTAGTTGGATTCTTGCTCAATTTGGTACTCGATGAATCTTGATTTGGATCAAATTGTGTCACTCAATTTGTGTGGATTTTGATTTGGATCTTACTACAACTAATGATCAACCATCAACAATTCAACAACCTTTGTAATAAAGCCTTGGGTCCCTTTTTATAGTTTTTCCTTTAGCTTCCCCTAGGAGCTAGGTTTAGCTTCCCCTGTAAGCTTGGTAGTTATGAAGCTTGCATAGAAAGCTAGGTAGTTGTAGGAAGCTTCTAGATTAAGGGAGTTAGCTAGCTTGCATAAGAAGATTTGCTGTTGGAGAGAAGCTTCTGGAGATTTATAGGGACTTTAAATAAGCTTAGCCGTAAAAAGATAAGTCTCGGGAAGGGATCCAACCGCTGACGAGTCGGATCAGCCGCGGATCCGCGGCGGATCGCCTGACTCGGCCGCGGATCCGCGGCCGTTTGGTATGATCTCTGCATGGAAATTTCTGTGTTGATTTTAGTTGGCTTAATGTCACTTTTCTGATATCTGAAATATTTTTATACTTTCTTGTTCACTGCCAGATTTCAAGTCTTTGACTTGACGTATTTTATCAGGACTTTTAGCAGTTCCGGCTCTTTTACCTGGAGAATTTCCTGCACACAATCTCGAGATAAGTGTTGATTCACAAAAGATCATGTATGCAATAAGAAACACAAAATTTTCCCTCATAATGCTGGTTATAATGTATAACACATGTTATTTGGTATTTTGCAGACGAATTGCTAATATGTGCTATATTTATATCAAACACCTTGAGATGATTGCAAATAGTTGGGAAATTGCTGTGTTAAAAATGCAATATTTTCGACTGATCAAATTCCCCCAAACTTAATTTTGGTTATCTCGAGCAAACTTTTTTTATTCAAAAGAAGGAGAAAATATAAGAAAAAAGAAAAACTAACTAGCACACTTTCGTTGGCAACACGATTGCACTGAGCATGTGCAACAAGCCTTTAAACCTCTAGGTGTCCCTGGTAGGAGGAGTGTTGTCTCCTGAGGGTTTTCAGCGGATTGCACCCACAAAATCCAATAATAAAAGAAAGACCGTAAAAGTTACATATAAAGATAAGAATTGTAAAAGAAAGACTTTGAAAATTAGAGTTTCCAACTATACTAGCTTTTCGGTTGTCATGAGCCCTATCTTAATAGTCATGAAAAGATGTTAGAAATCACATCATCCCTCAATAAAACATCGTCCTTATTCTTCATCTCTACTTTTCTTCCAAACATTGATCATATACCCCTACGTGTGTGTAAAAGACATCCCTACGCTCGGAGAATTCAATTCAACTTATCATACTCTTGTCCATCTACCTCAGTACTTTTTAATCGATGAATATTTAGATGAGATTGCTCACACATTTTTCATGCGACCGTTAATATTTCTTGAGGTACTAACCGACCGATTACTCATGTGCTTGCTTATTAGGCGTATTAGTTTTTCTTCGTCTTGCAACACTTAAGGCTTAGCAGTGACTCCCAAACTAGTTGGTTTAAGGCACTAAGTGATGAAGCACCCTCGCTATATTTTTTTATTGCTGCCTTGGTGATAACAAAACCAATGTTCATTTTTCTTCACCATTTTATATTTTCTTCATTTATTATTTCCTTCATACTTTGGCTTTTAGACAAGAGCATTTCAAGGTATCCTCTACTATCCCGAGTTTTAAGACATGTGTATGTGCATATAGTAGGGTATCAACATTCAAATGTTTGGCTTTCAGAATAGGAACTATTTTTCAGACTTATTTTTATCCTCAGATTAGTGACTTCTTTCATCTTACTAATCCTTGGGACAACGGCTCATAACTACTTATTACTAGTTCGTTTAAGAAAACTTCTAATTTTCTTGGTTTTATTAAATTTTTCCAATCTCTTGGATGTAATTTTTCACTATCTAATCTTTTATTATCTAATTAAATATTAAATATTTTTATCTTTTAATTTTTTTTATATGTTTTATATGCTTTGTGCTTATGCAAAGTATGATGCAAAGTGATGCATAAATAAGCACAAACCTCCCTCAAACTTGTTTTCAACAGTGTCCTCACTGTTGCCATCTGCTGGAGCTCAAAAACCTGTAAGCCTGAGAGGAAATTTATTAATGGGGGCAATAAATATGATCGTTAAAATCCTCCCCCAAACTTATTCTTTTCACTCACCTCCATTCTAAAGAAGATACAGTATTTTACAAGACATGGAGGTGAGACGGAGGAATTTTAATCAAGATAAAGCAGCTCCTGTAAAAACAGGAGCTCCTCCGTAGGGTCAGTGGAAAAATACGGTTTTAATCTATGTCCATTTACTTTGAAAATTGTACCGTTTTCAACATTTTCAAGCTCAACTGCCCGTGCGGGTATACATATCGCACAACAAAAGTTCCTTTCCACCGAGATCGTTGCTTACCCACATGAAGATAGAGTCGTGAATCATAAAAAAGGACTTGTTGACCAGGTATAAAAGTTTTTCTCAAAATGTTTTTATCGTGAAATACCATAGTCCGATTCTTTACAATTACAGTATTATCATAAGCTTCATCGCGGAGTTCGCTTAGCTCGTTTAATTGCAGCTTCCGAAAGTTGCAGGCTTGATTTAAATCAAAGTTAAGTTCTATAATGGCCCACATTGCTTTGTGCTCAATCTCAACCGGAAGGTGACAAGCCTTTCCAAACACTAGTCTGTAAGGAGACATCCCTAAATCGGTTTTATATGCAGTACGGAATCCCCAAAGAGCATCCGTCAATTTGGTAGACCAATCTTTTCGATTTTTAGAAACAGTTTTCTCCAGAATTTGTTTGATTTGCCTGTTTGAAATCTCAGCTTGCCTGCTCGTTTGGGAATGGTAGGGTATGGAATCGTTTGGGAATGGTAGGGTGTGGAAAGTTTGTGGTTGATTGCATATTTCTGCATGAAAGTCTCGAAAGACCGATTGCAGAAATGCGTCCCGTTATCGCTAATGATAGTGCGTGGATGTCCAAATCGCGAAAAGATGTTTTCTTTTAAGAACTTAATGACAAGCTTTTTGTCATTAGTGCGACAAGGAATAGCTTCAACCCACTTCGAGACGTAATCAACCATAAGCAATATGTACAGATTCCCAAAGGAGTTGGGAAAAAGATCCATAAAGTCAATACCCCAAATATCGAAAATTTCAACCACTAAGATGGGTTGAAGTGGCATTTCATTTCTCTGGGAAATCCTACCTATGTGTTGACACTATGCACAGGTTTTGCAATGATCAAATGCATCTTTGAATAAAGTCGGCCAATAGAAACCGCATTGCAAAACCTTCTCTGCCGTCTTTCGAGGACCGAAATGACCCCCACATGCCTGATCACGACAAAAAGATAGAACACTCTTGAATTCGTCATTAGGGACACATCTGCGAATGATCTAGTCAGGACAATACTTAAACAGATAGGGTTCATCCCAGTAAAAATGTTTTACTTGGGATAGAAATCGATATTTGTCCTATTTTGACCATTCGCGGGGAATAAGTCCTGTAGCAAGATAATTCACAATATCCTTGAACCAAGGTTCGTCGGATACATTCAAGAGTTGTTCGTCTCGAAAAGAATCATTGATCGGTAAGGTCACACGTGAAGAAGAGATGCGTGACAGATGGTCGGCTACAACGTTTTCACATCCTTTCTTATCTTTAATAACAAGATCAAATTCTTGTAATAGAAGGATCTAACGTATTAGCTTACCTTTAGCATCCTTCTTCGCCAAAAGATGTTTCAAGACGGAGTGGTCCGTGTACACAATAATAGGTGAGCCAATCAAGTAAGGCCTGAATTTTTCTAATGCAAATACAACTGCCAAAAGTTCTTTTTCAGTAGTTGTATAATTAATTTGAGCATCATTCAGGGTCTTACTTGCATAATAGATTACGTGTGACATCTTTTCAATGTGCTGTCCTAAGACTGCACCAACTGCAAAATCTGATGCATCACACATAAGCTCAAAAGGATGGTTCCAATCTGGAGAAGATTGAACGGGGGCTGTAGTGAGAGAGTGTTTGAGTGAGTCAAATGCTGCCTCACAATCCGAGTCAAAGTGAAAGATTGTGTCCTTGGCCAAGAGAAGAGTTAAGGGTCTAGCAATTTTGCTAAAATCTTTAATGAATCTCCGATAAAAACCTGCATGGCCAAGAAAAGATCGTATATCCTTGACGCATTTGGGATGAGGAAGGTTTTGAATGACATCTATTTTAGCTTTGTCAACCTTAATGCCTTTCCGTGAAATAACATGTCCAAGCACAATTCCCTCTTGGACCATGAAATGGCATTTTTCACAATTCAAGGTTAAGTTCTTCTCTTTACAACGAGTAAGAACTGCGTCAAGATGAGATAGGCAGTTAGCAAAAGAATCTCCGAATATCGAGAAATCGTCCATGAAAATCTCAAAAAAATTCTCGACCATGTCCGACAATATCCCCATCATGCACCGCTGAAATGTAGTGGGAGCATTGAATAACCCAAAGGGCATGCGTCTATAAGCAAAAGTACCAAAAGGACAAGTAAATGTGGTTTTGTCTTGATCCTTTTTGGCAATAGGGACCTGGTTATAGCCAGAGTATCCGTTCATGAAGCAATAATATTCTCGTCCAGCTAAGCGTTCTAAAATCTGGTCAATGAAAGGTAGAGGAAAGTGGTCTTTCCTCGTTGCGGCATTGAGTTTTCTATAATCAATACATACACGCCACCCAGTTTGAGTGCGTGTCTGGATTAACTCATTTGCTTCATTTGTTATGACCGTAATGTCAGATTTCTTAGGGATGACATGAATTGGACTTACCCATTGGCTATCGGAGATTGGGTAGATGATACCATTGTCAAGGCATTTGACGATCTCTTTCTTTACCGCATCCTTCATGATGGGGTTTAACCGTCTCTGTGGTTCTCGGGTTGGCTTGGTTTCATCCATCAGATGTATATGATGTTCTATAATCAAGGGACTAATCTCTTTGATGTCGGCCATAGTCCAACCAAACGCCTGCCTATTAGATCTCAATACCGTCAAAAGCGCATTCTCTTGCTCTGAGGCTAGTGAAGCGGATATGATCACGGGTAAAGACTCATTCTCACATAAATATTCATATTTAAGATGAGAAGGTAAAAGTTTGAGATCTAATGCTGGCGGAGAAATTATAGAAGGTGGGGACATCGAATAATATTCGGAGTCACAAAGAAGCTCGTAGCCTGCAAAAGATACAGACTCGAAAGGTGATGAGTCAAGAGTGTCAGACTCAAGAATGGAAAGAGTGTCTTCACTAAGATGTGCCAGATCAAATATTGATGTGCCAGTGTCATCGAGATCTTCAAAGCAAAGTTCATCAACTTAGCAACTTTTGGGAGCAATCTCGTGGACAGAACAAACATCAAGTATGTGAGTAGATGGTTCAGACGGCTGATTTCCAATTTTGTAAATGTTCAGTTCAATTGCCATTTTTCCAAAAGATAGGTTCATTGAACCGTTTCGACAGTTAATGACAGCATTAGAAATGGTAAGGAATGGTCGACCCAAAATCACCAGAATTTGGTTCCGTGGGTTTGCTACAGGTTGTGTATCGAGAACAATAAAGTCCACAGGAAATATGAATTCCCCGACTTTTATCAACACATCCTCTAGTTCACCCCTAGCTTTGGTGATTGAACGGTCTGCCATTTGGAGAGTGCAATGAGCTGGTTTCAACTCTCCAATCCTTAACTGCTCGTAGACAGAATATGGAAGCAGGTTAACACTTGCGCCAAGGTCAAGTAAATCACGGTTAATGTTTTTACCCCCAATAGAAATTGAGATTGTAGGACATCCTGGGTCCTTACGTTTCTTTGGTAACTGTGGGGTAAAATCGGTGCTAATATTATTAATCTTGAAAATCTTTTTGGGCACCTGAGTCTTCCTCTTCCTAGTGCAAAAGTCGTTGAGAATTTTCGCATAAGCGGGGACTTGTTGTACAGCATCTAGGAGAGGGATATTGATGTTAACCTGTTTGAACATTTCCATAATCTTCTCCATATGTGGACTCAATTTATTTCCCCTTAACCGATTCAGATAAGGAGCTTTAGCAATAAGAGATGGGTCCAACATTGGAGAAGATGGTGTGTGTGGAAGTGATCCCTGAATAGGAGTGGGGATCGTCTTTGGTGGACTAGAAGATGTATGCTGAGGTGTCGAGCCTTGGGGAAAACGAAGAATAGGCTCGCAAGAGGGTGGTGGGTGAAGAAAAAGTAGATGTAGAAATACCGACTTCGGAGTCGATAGGAGGAACGCGGACAAGACGGGCACTAGAATCCCGTGTCCAGCCGAGCATGTACTAAATGGTTTAGCACAAGTGGCAGCGTTGTGATAATTAAGGAAAAGATGAGTTTGGTGTTTGGTTTTGAAAAAGATACGGATTTTTGAAAAATTCACACAAACAATGCACAAGCAACCCTAATTCTAGTGGTCACCTAGGTCAAGTCTCTAGACCGCTCCTAAACTTCCTGAAGACAAGTCGCAAGATAAATCCTCTATTGCCTCTTTGCCCCTCCTGTGGCCAGATAAGTGCCAGGTAAGTGGGAGGTTCTCCACTATGTAAGTAGTGGGCCTAATTAAGTAACCACTTACTTTAAACACACTTGCCTTAGACACCACAAAAGAAACGCGGATAAGCAATAGATTACCCACGACCTCCTTCTGTCCTAAATGAGCGTGACGGTCCTTAGAGTCATGTCTAGATATTTTTTAGTTAATGAGGGTGATGCGGATGCAGGTTTGTGATTTTTTGGGGGCTTAGGAAGGGTAATGAAATCCCCACCTAATCTGAATTTGGTCTTTGCCCCTTAATTTCCGTATTAAAAATGCAAACAACCAAGATCAAACACGCAACAAATTTTCTTTGTAGCGGCGCTGCGAATTTTTGCAAAGAATCCTGCAGAAATTGGTTGATGGACAGAGCAGGGAGGAGATAAGAAAAACAGAAATATACCTGAGAAGTTTGAAACAGTGAAACGGCTATATCGCAGCGGTTCCGCCGCAAGAAGCACAAAAATACCGCGGATCCGCGGTCAGTTAATGAGATCTCTGCACAAAAATTTCAGAAACTACTCCTGTTCACTCACTGAGCTATCTGTGATACTCTGAAAATTTTTCCTCTCGCTCCACAGATTCCAGATCTCCTTGCAACAAATCACAACAAATCGTTAAGCGCTTGTTTTAATTTTGATCTAAAAATTCTGATGGAATAATAAATTTTTCAACTCAAATTTCAAAAACGAACAAATTAGCACACTATCCCCGGCAACGGCGGCATTTGATTGATCGTTTCCTTGTCATGTTTAGAAATGTTTTACAACCAAAGAAATTTATACCGCAATCGATTGACGGTGTCTATTGTAGTTTCTTCAATGAGAACGGATCGTCCACTGAGAAAGTGTGATTTGATCGATCTTGTTTTAGTTGAGCTGAAAATTAAAAGGAAAAAGAAAATGATTCAATAATTGTGAAATTTAGTTTCAAGAATCATCAAGAACAAGATCTAAAATCAAGAAATACTAAAGATCAAGAAGATGTTCAAATCGAATGAATTATCAAGATTTGTAAAGAGGCTTGCAGAAATCGATCCAATTGATAGTGATGATGAAGAATAATGATTACAAATTCTTATCTATTGAAAATTTATTGCTAGATCGATGACGATCAACGAGAATTAGGGATCTATTGAAGAAACTAGGGTTTCTCCATCATCATCCCTTGTCCTTTCGTTGATTATCATTCAAATTCTAGCCTCTAGGAAATTCAATCATCGATCGTTGATCTCTAATTTAGAGCAAAAACATTCAAGAAAGTATCTCGCTCAAAACTAAGTCGTCGTTGATTTAATTTTCTAGAGTTTACAAAACTCAAAAGACTTAAGAATCGTTCAAGAATTTAATCATCATCATCTATCTATTTTCTCGATTCCTCCACAAGCGGAGTTTTCACTCAAACATCATGAAAAAGAAAACAATCAAGAATTGATAACTCATCATAATGCTCAAATGTAAAGACAAGTAAGATCAAGAATTTTCACCTTTTATTTAATCGACGTTTCGTTATAATACACCCAAAGACTAAAATATTTGAAGAGGAACTAAATCGTCGAACTAGCTTCGCATCGTCTTCTTGAGTCACGGATCGTCGTGGATCTCTTGCTAGGATGAAGATCGGCGTTGCTTCAAAAGGCTCGTTGGATTCTTGCTCAATTTGGTACACGATGAATCTTGATTTGGATTAAATTGTGGCACCCAATTTGTGTGGATTTTGATTTGGATCTTACTACAACTAATGATCAACCATTAACAATTCAACAACCTTTGTAATAAAGCCTTGGGTCCCTTTTTATAGCTTTTCCTTTAGCTTCCCCTAGAAGCTAGGTTTAGCTTCCTCTGTAAGCTTGGTAGTTATGAAGCTTGCATAGAAAGCTAGGTAGTTGTAGGAAGCTTCTAGATGAAGATAGTTAGCTAGCTTGCATGAAAGGACTTGCTGTTGGAGAGAAGCTTCTGGAGATTTATAGAGACTTTAAATAAGCTTGGCCGTAAAAAGATAAGCCTCGGGAAGGGATCTAACCGTCGACGAGTCGGATTGGCCGAGGATCCGCGGCGGATCTCCTGACTCGGCCGCGGATACGCGGCCGTTTGGTATGATCTCTGCTTGGAAATTTCTGTGCTGATTTTAGTTGGCTTAATGGCACTTTTCTGATATCTGGAATATTTTTATACTTTCTTGTTCATTGCCAGATTTCAAGTCTTTAACTTGATGTATTTTATCAGCGCTTTTAGCAGTTCCGGCTCTTTTACCTGGAGAATTTCCTGCACACAATCTCGAGACAAGTGTTGATTCACAAAAGATCATGTATGCAATAAGAAACACACAATTTCCCTCATAATGCTGGTTATAATGTATAACACATATTATTTGGTATTTTGCAGACAAATTGCTAATATGTGCTATATTTATACCAAACACTTTTAGATGATTGCAAATAGTAGGGAAATTGTTATGTTAAAAATGCAATATTTTCGACTGATCAAAATCCAATGGTGATTAAAAATCACCAAGCTACAGAATAAGCTCTGTATGGGAAAATATTTCCCCAATCTTTCTAAACAATAAAGATTACGCTCTGTAAAACAGAGCACCGTTGGATTAAAAATCCAATGGTGATTAAAAAATCACTAAGCTACAGAATAAGCTCTGTATGGGAAAATATTTTCCCAATCTTGTTAAAAACAAGAAAAATATCTTCTATAAAACAGAAGTCTTTGGATCAAAAATCTAACGGTGGATAAATCAATTAGGATCTCTCAATGAGAGATTTCCTTAACTAAATCAACAAACTTGCCTCTACTATATAAAGGACCCGAGACTAAAGGGAGAGAGGAGAGGAGACCCCCCATAAGATTTGAGAAACCAAAAAAAAGAGGAGGAGTTCTCTTCGAAGAAAAGAAACCCTAGGTAAGAAAAATACCTAGAGATCATTTTATCTCCTCTTACAAGAGTTTAACTCTTCCAAAAAAGAACTTAGTTCTTCCTATGGTTGAGGTCTGCAGATGCAGATCTCCCCACAAGTTGAGAATTTAATTCTCATCGGGAAGATTCTGTCATGCAGTCCAAAAACTTAAAGGAAAGAACTAAGTTTGAAGAATTTAATTCTTCCAAAAGATATAGGAATTTAATTCCTCTGATAAAACTAGAGTTTAACCCTGCATAAGAATTTAATTCTTATAAAACAAGGAACCTGAAATTCTTAAAACTCGGATCAAGATCTCCATGCACATAAAAGAAACGATTAGCGTACAATGCTATAACAATAGATCACGTGTTCCCACGTGAGCACCTCTGAGGAACAAAAAAGAACGACTAAGATCGAGTCACGTGATCCCACGTGACCCCCCTAATAGTGCTTAGCACTTATGAAAGGAAAAGGGGTAAATCAAAGCCCATTTTTGGTACGCGTCACGTGCTCCCACGTGACCCCCAATAGTGCTTAGCACTTATAAAAGAACAAAAAGCAACAACTGAGATCGAGTCACGTGATCCCACGTGACCCCCCTAATAGTACTTAGCACTTATGAAAGGAAAAGGGGAATAAATCAAAGACAGTTCTCATTTTTGGTACGCGTCACGTGCTCCCACTTGACCCCCAATAGTGCTTACCACTTATAAAGGAACAAGGGAATAAACCTAAAGAAGCAGCACCCAATTCTCAGGCGCCGCAAGTTCCATACGTGAGCGCTCCAAATATCAATGTTTAACACTGCTGAAGAGCCTCACGTGGGAGCACGTGAGCGCAAAACAAATATCAGTGTTTAACACTATGAGGGGCCAACCTTAGCCCAAATTAGCCAAGTCTCCCGAGGCCAAGACCTTTTTGGTCACCAATCAACCAAGCCCCCACGCTCAGGTCTCCCCAAACTAATCCTAGTTCCAAAGATGACTAATGATCTCCTAACATATGGCATCTAAAATGACGTTCATCCCACATCTTCCCTCAATCTGGAATTTGGTTCAAGGGCACATCTCTCCATACCTCTGATATATTCCATTGTAATTCTTCAACGATGTCAGAAAGGTGGAGGTTCCCGACAACCAACAGCTCTTGGATGCATTCCCAAACCTATGAGCACATTACAATGGACCGCAATGTTCTTAAACTAGTTATGGACCGTTATGTCCTTAAACTAGCTGTGGACCGCAACGTCCTTAAACTAAATCCTCATACCAAAAATGGTAATTTATGGACCATAACGTTCTTAAACTAAAGCAATAGAGCCCAAACGCTCTTTTGTTGGGTCAGAATGATCCCAAAATCATGCTGAGTAGATCTTAGTCTAAAATTAGACTAACGTATTCTCAACAAACTTTTAAGTTGATCTTAATCCCAAACGAGATTAACGATCCTTAAATCAAACCAAACCCAAATCTAAGAAAATACGGATTTGGACTAATCCGCGCCCTACGAGCGACAACACAAATTAGTCTCCGTATACAATCCATGGGCAACCAAAAATAAAACAAACAAACACGATACGAAGTGAACATCGGGAACAGTAGAAAGTGGTTATCGCTGCGCGGTAACGTAATTGACTGCAGGGGCTTACGCCTGTAGGGAAGAGCGTCACCACAATCAAAAAACCCCTCACAATGAGGGGGAATCTGACAAAGTCCGCTACAACGGTCGCATCCATCCAAACCTCCGATGCACAGTGCCATAAATCAACTAGGCATCTTCAGAGAGATGGACGGATAAACCCAAATAGCATCTGCCCCCAATTAAGGCAAGTCGTTTGTCTTTCCCGGCTTTCGGCAGTAAACAGATTCCAGTACGCCCGGTGGAACCTTTTCCTCTTTCCACTCTACACTTTGTGTGTCGTGTTCGTGAACGAATCGCAGTTTTATATGGTTGCACCTGGATTCGAGGTACTAAGATTTGGTGTTGCTCCTATGCAGAAGAGAAAAAGATCGATGGCTTCCAAGTGTAACTGCAACAGCAACTCTCGCTCTGTCCCTGCCGGAGAAGTGACTTATGGGCCCCAGGCGGCCTCTATCTTTGCAATGCCGGTGGAACATGTGACTTAGGCCACCACTGGACTGTTTTTTGGGACCATGCTCCCGCCAATAAGCTTCAATGCCTTAATGCCATCACAAGAGGCTCCAAAGAAGTCGGTCTTTGATCGGCTCACAACCACCACGGCCCCTCTCCATGGGTCATCCAAGTCTGTTGCCCCAGTCTTCGATAGACTAAGCCAAAGCTCCAGTAGGCTCGCAAAGAGGCTTGTGATACCTGAAAGGGTTATCCCAAAGCGAATAACCATTCCAGCTCTTGCAGACGAAGTTGTCATAGGGGCTTCTCCTATTAAAGGATTGGTCTTTACAAGACTGGCCGTTCCAACTCCCGCTTCGGGCGAAGTCACCAAGGCTGCTTCCCCTGCCAAAAAGTTTGCCTTCGACAGACTAACCGTTCCCTCTCAACGGACGTCAGTCTTCGACAGGCTGACATCGACAGCGGCCTCTCATCAAAGCAGGGAGCATGACGAAGTCGCTCCAACGACAAAGGTAGTCCCGTCTGCACGACATGCTTGACGTCGCCACTGGCGCGGAGTGAGGAAAGCCGGGGGCAGTTCCCCTTCTGGACTCACCCCACCAGCTCCAACGGTGGAAACTGATGCTGCTGTTCTAACTGGGAACAGTTTCGAGCTGCTCAGGAGGGTGCGCAAGAACTCTCCAATCGCCATCTTGAAGAAGTCTCCTCCGCCTGCTGAAAGCATGACACAGGTGAAGCCGAAACAGCCTCTTCAGCGGTTGTCCTCCAAGATCCATAGAGTTTGGCGGAAAGTCCAAGACTCTGTAATTGACAAAGATTATACTCGCCGGCTGAAGAAAACAAAGGCTCAGCAAGAAGAGGACCATCCCACCGTCATACCACGGAAGGTATCATCTGCATGGGTGCCTGCTACGATGGCCCCCTCAACTTCGATCTCCCATAAGAGGAGAAGGCCGAAGAAGATCCCCATGCCTGCGGTAAATTTCAATGGCAGTGGAGCCAAACGCCCCAAGTCTGGGGACATGGTAGTACACACGGTGTACATGGCTTCCGGGAAAGAGGAAAGCCGTACTTCCACGGGTCATCGACCACTCACACGGTTTGTGACAAAAGCTCAGAAACAACAACAAAAGCTCCAGGAGATGTTGACAAGGATGGCCGCACTCACTGGGCAGAAAGAAAGCCCGGAAGTATCGTCTGAACAACGCCAGGAGAAGGTGACCGACACTGAATTCCTATGGAGGGTGCTTGAAAAGAAAGATAAAGAGGCCGCGGAATAAGCGGCTAATATAAAAAAAATGGCGCTTATATTCCAAGACATGGTGGGGATGATGATCCAGCCGGATCCTCCAGCTGAAGACCCTACAATAATCACTGAAGACGACAGAGGGGAGACATCAAACCCTCATCCAGTTTTATCAGCAGCCAGAGAGGAGACAATCTCCAAAGCTACCCTTGATGACTACATAGCTCAAAAAATACGAGCTCATCAAGCGAATGAAGCGGCAGGCCAAGTCGTCAGAACTGGCCGACCTTATCCAGGCTGGTACGACCAAATTAAATACCCGCCAGGATATATGATCCCTAAATTCCATGTGTATAAGGGGACAGGCAATCCTCACCAACACGTTGCTCAATTCAGAGCATTATGCGGTAATACCGGGGGCGATGACAAACTGTTCCTTCGCCAATTTGTTGGCAGCTTGTTGGAGACGGTATTTGAATGGTACTCCGAGCTCCCAAATGACTCTGTCAAGACATTTACGGAGATAGAAGTACTGTTCACACAACGGTTCGCAAGCACAAGCGAGCGCACCCCAATCACGACATTAATCAACGCCAGAGTGAAGCTGGGAGAGACATGGGTTCAATACGGGATTCGGTGGCGTAACCTATGGTCAAAGTGTGAACAGCGCATAGAAGAAGCTCCTGCTGTGGGCATGTTTATGGGGACCCTTGATCCTCAGGCAACTATATCCCAGTTTATGATGTTCTTCAAACCGACCACCTTCCAGGCCTTGATTGACAAACTGGCCCAAATAGACCAGATGGGCCATAGGCCGTCCTCTTCAAAGATTGATCTTTGGAATAAAAAGGGCAAAGGGAAAGCGACCTTCGTCGCCAACGCTCAACAACAACCGAGTGACCCAAAACCGGTAGCTCGCCAAAACAACAAACCAAGATCTCTTGAAGAAAGGTTGAGACGTCCGTACTCGTTCCCCCGGGATAAAACGAGGAGACTATTCGAACTGGCGGTGCGCGACAGACTCATCAATCTGCCGGATCCGAGATGCCCACTGCACTCGAGCAACGTCAACAATCCCAATTACTGCCCCAACCACTGAATAGTAGGCCATCCAATCGAAGATTTCTACATCTTCAAAAATCGGGTTGAAGACCAGTGCCAACATGGCAAGTTCGCGCTGTCCGAAAACTGGAAGGTAAACCTGCCATAGCAGCACGCTCCTAAAAAGGTGGATACGGTGGGGGCATCATGCTCATTTGTAAAGGAAGCTTCGTGGGAAGTTGTCATTTCGGATAAAACTAAAAGAATGCTGAAGGATCTTCAAGCATGTCTGGCGATTAGGCGGAAAAACCCGCTGGAGCCTGAGATTATTGACGGAATGTTGAAACCGCGTACAATGCCGAAAGTTGGTAATGATGGGAAAACCCTCCAGGCCAAGCCTCCGAAGTCTTCAAAGAAAAAGAAGAAGGCCAAGATGCCCGTCCAGCTCGACGGCAATCGTACGGGTCTGCAAAAATACATCAATGCACTGGAGGAATACAACCAAGAGGCACGGACCCCAGTCACACTAGAAGAATTCTTCAAGCATGTTCTTGAGAACGGAAATAGTAACATTGATGAAGGAGGCGATTCTTCAGAAGAACCCGAGGATTATGTGGCAAGTTGCCACATGATCTCTCACTCGTCGATAAATAGCAAAGAGACTCCTGATATAGAGAAACTGGGGGCAGATCCAGAACCAAAATCCATGGAACTGTTAGATGACCTGATCGACAAGCTGCTGAATGAAGTTCTTAAAAAGAGCAAAGCTGGTCGAGAACGTGAAGCGGCCATTTACGAAAAGGACAAGCGTCGGTGTCAGGCCGAAAAAGCTCCGGTAATGAGAAGCCATAAAGTACCTCAACCGGATCGAAGCGCCCTTGCCACCAGCAAAAGCAGAATCATGATAAGGAAGCAGTTCGCCAAAGCTCTGTCAGTGGGAATGAAGCTGCCACCTTTCAAAAAAAACTTCCAGGAGTACATGCCCCGATGAACCGGATGTACATCCGAACTACTGCTTATACAATCGGAAGGTCACGCACCCTACCGAAGAGTACATTGCCTTTAAGAAGTGGTGGCAGGGATACGTTTCCCATCGACAACAATTCAAGCGAATGAAACACAAAGCCCGTCGGGAGCAGAGAAGTACGACAGATGAACATAAAGGAACAGCCGGTAACTGTCATATGGTTGATGCCATCCCAACAAAAGAGAAGTCTCAAGTTCTTACCTTCGGGAGTGATTCGGACGAGGAAATGGCCCTCGGCCCTCTCTTCAAGGAATCTACCTCTGGAAAAGAAGAAGAGATGAGGAGCTGTGAAAACATTCAGCTGTGTAACTGTACGTTGCCTGAAAATAATCTCGGACCCTCAAACAAAGGTTCGGGCAAAAGAGACAAAGGGAACGAAAAAGTCCTTGAGGAGATTGCCCTCGATGATAAAGTCGTCGAAAAGCTCACAACCAAGGACCCGCCTAAGAAGAACAAGGTAGATTACAATGTCCTGGCACACCTGAGGAAGATACCCTCACAATTAAGCATTTCGAAAGACCTTCTCCTATCTAAAGAGGCACGAGATTCCCTGATCAAGGCGTTACAAGAGCCCGACCAGTTTCAAGCCTTCCTTACAGAAAAAAAGATGAAGGACGGGCTGGAAGAAGTCCACACAGCTGACATCACCTTCAGTGATGAAAACCCCCTTCTCGGAATGTGTGAGCACAACCGTCTGCTGTATGTAACCGGGTATTGTCACAATATCAAGATAGGGAAGATCCTGGTCAACAACGGGTCCTCCGTCAACCTTCTCAATGTATGTTGAAGGAGATTTGCATGAATGCGCAGCACCTAGCTCGGGATAAAATTACCATCTCCGGTTTTGACTCCTAATCATCACAAACGCTCGGGTCTGTAATACTGACATTACGCTTTAGGCTGCTCATCATTGACATCAAGTTCCATGTCATTGATACCAAGACTTGCTACAACGCTTTGCTCGGCAGGCCTTGGTTACATGAGTACAACATCATCCCTTCTACACAACATCAGTGTATGAAGTACTTCAAAGACGGTCTCGAGTACACAGTTACAGGGGAGATAAACCCATTCTCCATAAATGAAGTCTGCAAATATGAAGACGCCAAGTACTTCTTACCAGAATTCGAAGACATAGAAAGATGTCGCAAACCGGAGAATAAACAAAAATCCATCGCCACTATCCCGATATTTGGGAGCGATACTGAGGAGGATGAAGAGATGGTCTACTCAGGACAACCCCAAGGCAACGGGCCAGGACCATCTACTCCTATTCTGGTCTTTGGCAGTAACACTGAAGACGAGGCCAACACAGTGTTTTCCGTCCGCCCTTCAATGCAGGTCTTTGCCAGAGCTGACCAGAGTTTACAAATTACCATGGTTCCGCAGCGGCATTACAAATAACTTGATGCACTTGATACGTAGAACGTGCAAGAGCTGCAGATCTTCTACGTCCCTCCTAAGCAAATGGGTGAGAAAGCGATCCTTTTCTATCAATCTACGGAGACCAAAGTAGAGAAAGAAGTATGGAACGGTGCCGAACCTGCGCTCGACAGGTTTCAACCAATCCGTCTACCCAGATACTATGCAGAGGGACTGAAAAGGCTATTAAGATGCCAAGGCGTACCCTTCAAATAGACTGCTCGACAAGACCGGTTCTATAACAAGATTTGGGATGTTCCCGGGACTCAGCGAAAGATGCCCAACGGGAGAATGGAGATGACTGGCCTTGGATATGTTCGGTCCAAGAAAAGGGAGCGGTTTCATGGCTGCCATGTGATAAATAACTCTGGTGGAGAAGCGAATACATTTCCAGATAGCATTGATGTCGAACAAAAGCAAGATCCCGCCGTGAGAATACCAAGCCCGTCATTCGAAGAACAGATTGACAAGCTGATAAGTAAAGCGGGTCAAAAGGTTCGGGATGACCATAGCCGCAAAATGACCATTTACGAGAAATCCAGGATGCAGCGTATCATTCAGCAGGCTACGCAAGAAGAAGATGACGATGCCCTTCACCCTCAGCCTGTTGTGCGCTCTCGCGGCAAGGAAAAAGTCCAACGTAGAAGCAATGACAAGATCAAGAACGGGGACGGCATTCAAAGACAGCGAAGCAGATCCAAGAAGCCACGCGAGCGAGAAAAAGTCAGCTGGAACCCGTCTTTTATGAAGAAGATAGGTCGGGAGTACTCTTTCCCTCAAGACAACACAAGGAAAATATTCAACCTTGTCACGAAGCATCAAATGATGACGCTCCCGGAGTCTCGACACCCCGAATAGATAAACGGGGTCCATCACCCAGATTATTGCTCCTACCACCAAGTAGTGGGACATTCTCTTGAAGACTGCTTCACCTTCAAAGACCGGGTTGAAGATCAGTATCAGCAAGGCAGGTTTGCTCTATCCGACGGTTGGAGGGTAGCCCCGCTACAAAAGCATGAGCCAAAAGCAATCTATAGGGCAAGAAAGGAACCAGATCAACAGTGGTCTTGGAAACGGGCTCGCACCTGCCACGCGATAACGTTCTCAAAGGAATGAGAGCATGAGAATATGGATGACCTCCCCCAATGCTTTGCAAATGAAGGTGAAGACGAGGCGACCTTAGAATTTCCACCAGCACCAAAGAAGTTGGAAGACGGGATACATACCACAGCAGACAATCTGAGGAAAATCGACTTGGGGACGGCAAACGAGCTAAGGCCAACATTCGTCAGTGAGCTATTGTCTGAAGAGCAGATGGCTACACTAAAATATGTACTTATGCAGTATAAAAACTGCTTCGCATGGAACTATTCCGAGATGCCGGGACTAGATCCAAAAATAGTCGTGCATAAACATGCAATATCACCAGACGTCAAGCCAGTCAAACAAGCACTAAGAAGAATGCGGCTCGAGCTTGAGACAAGTATCGATGCCTAAGTCAAGAAGCTAATCGACTCCGGCTTCATCCAAGAAGTTCAATACCCTTACTAAATCGCCAATATCGTTTTGGTAATGAAGAAAAATGGGACAGTACGCATCTGCGTAGATTTTCAGGATCTCAACAAAGCTTTTCCGAAGGATGACTTCCCAGTGCCTGTTACCGAGCTAATGATCGATATTACATCCACCCATGAAGTCTTCTCCTTCATGGATGGATATTCGGGGTATAATCAAATAAAGATGCATCCTGAAGACCAAAAGCACACTGCTTTCCGGACTCCGCTGGGCATATTCTGCTACAAAGTGATGCCCTTTGGTCTGAAGAACGCTGGCGCCACTTACCAGAGGGCCATGACAAAAATCTTCGATGACCTCATACACGAGATCGTCGAATGTTATATCGACGACCTCGTGGTTAAAAGCAAATTGTATAAGGAGCACTGGGAGCATCTGAGGATAGTGTTCCAGCGTCTTCGAAAATATAATCCGAAGATGAACCCTCCGAAATGCACGTTTGGAGTATCCTCAGGCAAATTCCTGGGATTCATCGTACGACATCGAGGCATCGAAATAGATCCGTTAAAGATCAAGGCGATTTTGGAAATGCCTTCGCCAAGAACTCTCAAACAACTGCGGTCTCTCCAAGGAAAGATTGCGTATATCCAGCGGTTCATAGCTAACCTCTCCGGCAAATGCCGCACCTACAGTCATCTAATGAAGAAGGGGACCCCATTCGTTTGGGATCGTAAATTCCAAAGCGCACTGAACGAAATCAAGAAATATCAGCCGAACTCGCCGGTAGAACCGCTCCAGTCAAAGGAAAGCCCCTCATCCTGTACACAACAGTCTTTGAAGGTTCTTTAGGCGTGCTATGGGCACGAGAGAACGACCAGGGGAAGGAGAGAGCTCTCTACTATTTGAGTCGAGTTCTTTTAGGAGCAGAAAAAAATTACTCCCCCATCGAAAAGCATTGCCTGGCACTGATCTTCGCGGTAACGAAGCTCCGACATTACGCCTTGGTACATGAGGTCCAACTCATATCAAAGGTGGATCCTCTCAAATATTTGATGTCAAGAGCCATACTAACGGGAAGGCTTGCCAAATGGTCTCTCCTCTTGATGGAGTTCTCGATAGTATATCGACCCCTCAAGACAATAAAAAGCCAGGCCATCGCTGAATTTCTCGCTGAGCATCCGATACCAGCTAATTCTCCCTTAAACTGCAAGTTGCCAGACGAACACGCGTTTGACGCAATCGACGGGGAGAGAGAAGGGAGTGATACCCAATGGGAACTCTACTTCGATGGGGAATCGTCTATGAAGAGGCGGAAGCAAAGCACCCCCATAATCAAAGCCGGGGTAGGCCTTATCTTTGTGACTCCACAATGAGGGATAATGCGTTTTTCCCTTTCCTTAACGGAGCCAAGAACAAACAAAGAAGCAGAATATGAAGCTTTGATAGCAGGTCTCGAGATCGCCATTGACATAGGAATCGAGAACCTCCTCATATATGGAGACTCCCAGCTGGTCGTTAGCCAAGTAAATGGCGACTATCAGATGTGTAAGCCAGAACTTTTAAAATATGGAAAAAGAGTGCAGCAATTACTGACTCAAATCCCTTCTTAGGTCCTGGAAGCATACCGCAGACGGAAAATAGCAAGGCAGATGCATTAGCCAAGCTTGCTAAAGAACTGGCCGACGAAATCCTCGATGACGTAAAGATCATCGTTCAAAGCCGCCGGATTCTCGCACCGGCAGAGATATCTCCGAAGTCGTCTGAAAGAAAGGAAGCGACCGAACAAGTGGCCTTCCAAATAGAGGACGAAGAAAAGGCTAAAGATTGGAAAGAAGTCTTCATGGGCTACTTCAAATCCCATCGAACACCCGAAGATGCGTCATCAAAACATCAGCTCATGAAGCGAGCTCTGTCTTTCGCCTTCGTCAATGATACTCTATATAAGAGATCGTTTGATTGTTTGTGTCTAAGATGTCTGGGACCAGAAGAAGCAAGGAGAGTCATCCAAGAAACTCATGACGGACTCTGCGGTTATCATCAAGTCGGGCCAAAGATGAAGCTGAAGATCAAAAGAATGGGTTACTATTGGCCCACGATGATTCAGGACTGCCTCAAATATGCGAAGCAGTGTCACTCATGCCAAATTCATGAGGACTTCATCCACCAGCATCCGAATCCACTACACCCAACATTGGCTAGCTAGCCATTCGAAATGTGGGGAACCGATATAATCGGGCCCATCGAACCAGCATCATCCAAGGGACATCGGTTCATACTAGCAAAAACCGATTACTTCTCCAAGTGGGCAGAAGTAATACCGCTAAGAGAGGTGAAGACGGAGAACATCCTCCATTTCTTTAAGACGCATGTCATCTACCGGTTCGGCACTCCGCGACTGATCATCTAGGATAATGGGCCAGCATACAGAAGCCATAACATTAGCTGCTTCTCATAGCAGCATAAAATAGATTGGAGATACTCTTCGATCTATAATCCCCGAGGTAACGGCCTAGCTGAGGCTTTCAACAAGACCTTGACGAAGATCATAAAGAAGACTGTGTCCAAAAATAAAAAAGACTGGAATGAGAGATTGCATGAAGCTCTCTAGGCTTATCGGACCACATACAAGACGGCCACGAATACAACGCCATTCGCATCGGTATATAGCACGGAAGCAGTACTTCTCTTGGAGATAGAGCTACCCTCTCTACGAGTAGCGGTCCGACATGAGCTGACGGATGAAGAAAATGCCCACCTTCGGCTTGAGGAGCTCGATGCCCTCGATGAAACTCGTCTCATGGCGCAGCAAAACCTAGAAGCTTACAAAGCGAGGATGACGCGCTCATACAAAAGACTAACTAGGCCAAAAGCATTCCGCCAAGGCGAACTCGTGCTAGTCGTCAAAATATCTATGATCCCAAATCATGCCAAACGGAGGAAATTCGAGCCAAACTATGAAGGCCCGTATATCATAGACAAGGTCTACCAAGGTGGGGCCTACATGCTCATGGATATGCATGACGAAAGACCCTTCCGGCCAATAAACATCCGATTCCTTAAGAAATACTGTGCTTGACAAGTCACGGCTCAGGTTAATGATGGATGACGACGCTCGTGTCTGCTCGCTGTCATCCTGAGTCCAAACTCTATAAGTAGTATCCGGCGAAACCTCGCCTCAAAATCCTGATGGACCGCAACGTCCTTATACTAGCTGTGGACCAAGATGTCCCTAAACTAACAACGGACGGCAACGTCCTTAAACTAGCCGTGGACCGAGATGTCCCTAAACTAACAACGGACCACAACGTCCATAAACTAGCTGCGGACCGAGATGTCCTTAAACTAACAATGGACCGGGATGTCATTAAACTAACAATGGACCGCAATATCTTTAAACTAAATACGCCGCCTCAAAAACGGAGAGAATGGAATCCAGGTCTACAGGTCCCAGCGGTGAGGATTGCAACTTAAGTCCCGCTGGCTGCACAACCGCCCCGGTAGTGAAATTCCCCCTAAGTGCCATTGGCAAACGAAGGAGTTAAAAAAATGTGGTACGTCCACAAGCAAAAGAGGAACGAATGAAAACCCGAAAGGGTACCGTAAGTAAAAACAGAAAGGCTACCGGCGAGTTTGTGAAAACCCAAAAGGGCGTGATCTCGTTAAAATAGAAAAACACCCGCAAGGTCCTCTCGACCTTGTGAGGAGAAAACACCTGCGTGAGATCCTTACGACTCACAAGGGAGCAACACACTTAGGAATTCTCACGATTCTTAAGGACAAATTACGCTTACGAGATCCTTACGACTCGTAAGGAGAATCCCCCTTATAAGACCCTCACGGCTCATAGGATTCAAAAGCCTTAAGTTACAGGAATCTGAACCTGTTCTTTAGCCATCACATTCCCCAAGTTGCCCTACAGGCGGTTCAATATCGGCCCTTGTATATAATCCACGGGCACAAATAAACGTTTCCCCCACCAAGTCCCACCAACAACGAGGAATGTCCTCATGTGGTGAACGACACTTGTAAGTCCTCTCGACTTATAAGGAGAAAACGCTCTCGTAAAATTCTTACGACTTATAAGAGAACACACACTTAGGAATCCTCATGACTCCTAACGAGAAAACATACCTACGAGATTCTCACGAATCGTAGGGAGAAACACCTTTATGAGAGCCTTACGGTTCATGAAGTCAAAAGCCTTAGTCGATAGGATCCTAACCCTGTTTGCTAAGCCACATTTGTCCAAATCGAAAAAGGCAAATGATGATTCGCTCCTGGCAATATCCCAGTTGTAGCGATGTTGATACCAAATCAGTATCAAATTCTAAGTCCTCTCATGGAAAATGATGATTCGCTCCTGGCCATATTCCAGTCGCAGCGATGCTGATGCTAAGATTGGTATCAGATATCAAGTTCCATACTCGCAGCAAAAAATCAGCGAGCCAAAAATGCATATGAAATAGACGAAATGATAGGGCAACTCGCAAAAAAAACTCAGCGAATAAAATATATGCATATAAAAATAGCCGAAATGATTGGGCAACTCGCAATAAAAGCAGCGAGTAAAGGAAAGAAAAATAGTCGAAATGATTGGACACCGCGAAAAATAGCCGAAATGATTGGGCAATCATGACTTTCACGATATAAAAAGCAGAAATAATAGAGCATCGCGGAATGAAAAAAATAAAACTTTTGCCCTACAGGTGAGATCACATTGACCCCTGTTCCCGCTAAAATTTTGGCTCAAAACCCGCTCCGTATAAAATAATAACAATAAAATAAATAAATAAATAAATAAATAATAATAATAAAAGAGAAAATCTCCCTTTCAGAGCAAAGCTCTGTTCAAATTCCAAGGGGGGAGATGAAGCAACGCTTCTGTTTCCCCCAATCAGAGCAAAGCTTTGCTTTGAAATTAAAGTTAAAATTAAAGAAGTAATGCTTCAGATTCCTTGCGCTGGGCGCAACGCGCCACGTGTCAAAATCAGGCACGCCAGCGCAAGGAGCGCAGCGCACCCAATCAGAGCAAAGCTCTGTTTAAAATTCAAATTTTAAAGGAAGCAACGCTTCAGCTGGACTGCGCTCTGCGCTGCGCGACACGTGGCAGCGCAGTTGCGCTGCGCTCTGCGCTGCGCGACACGTGTCAAGCACCGGAGCACTTGCGCCAACTGTGCCAGCCACTAAAACAGAATTAAAATTCTGGAAAGATCTTTCTGATCTTATTAAAACAATAAGATTCTCTTCTGTAAAACAGCAGCCCTTGGATCAAGGATCCAACGGTGGAGAAAAAATCCCTAAATCACTCAGAGAAAGATCTTTTTAACTGATTTAACAAATCAATTGGCACTATAAAAAGGCCCCTAGACTCCAAGTCTAAAACACACACATCAACACAGAGAGAAAAACAGAGAATTCCTCTAAAGAATTTTGAGAAGAGCTCAAAGAAAGAAAAAGGTAAAAACCTTTGAATAAAAGAAGAGTTTCTTCTAAAAAGATCATTAATCTAAGAACAAAATCAAAGATCTTCAATAAAAAAATATATAATAATAACAAAGGCATTGCCTTTTGATGAACCACTGGTTCTGGAATCTTAAAAGATTCTTTTCTTGAATCCAAAATTGGATCAAGATATTAAAACAGTGCCTTGCACTTGTAAATCTGCACTGTTGCGCTCTTGGGTTGGCGCAAGCCACCAAAGAGCGCCACGTGTCAGCTCCAGAACAACTTGCGCTATGTGCTTTTAAAATAGAGCATTGCTCTCTGAAACTGGCGCAACTCACCAGAGCGCGCCACGTGTCCGCAGCGCAACAGCACAGCGCACTGCGTTAACTGCGTTTACGCTCACCAGAGCGTGACACGTGTCACCTCCACATGCGCTTGCGCTCATTAATTGGCGCAAAGCGCCTGACAGGCCACATGGCTATTGTCAGATAATTAATGCACTGCATTATTGAAAAGAAGGGCCGAGCCCAATTAAAAAAGGCCTAACAGGCCTAATAAAATGCCATGCATTATTTTAAAAAGGGCAGAGCCCAAACAAAGGTCTGTCATACCAAAATGGATGCTCTGCATCATAAAAATAAAGGGACAGAGCCCAAATCAAATAGGCCTTGCAGGCAAAAATAAAATGCAGTGCATTATTAAACAGGGGCAAAGCCCTAGCATAGGCCTAATAGGCCAAACATAAATAAAATGTTGAATATTTTCAACTGGACTTAGCCCAATCATGGCCATAAGTCTTCAAATTAAATTGACTGAGCACGACTGCTCTCTTACATCAATTTACATCCGGTTTAAGGGTACATCACTGAACTCCTCTGACATCTGTCATTGTAATCCTTCAACTTCGTCGGAGAGGTGACGGGTCCCGACGGCCATACATTAAATGGACCACTATGTCCCTAAACTGGAACAATTGAGCCCCCAAATGCTCTTTTATCGGATTTAAACGATCCTGTTAAGTTGATCTTAGTCCCAAATTAGACTAACGTATCCTTAACAAACGTTTACGTTGATCTTAGCCTCAAATATGGCTAACGCATCCTTAAACCAAAACCACAAACCCAAATCTATGAAAATACGGATTTGGACTAATCCACGTCCTACGGGCGACGACATAAATTAGTCTCCGTATACAATCCATAGGCAACCACAAACAAAACAAACACCCACGACACGAAGTGAAATTCTGGAGAAGGACAAAGTTGTTACCGCGATGCAGTAGCGTAATTAACTGCAGGGGCTTGCGCCTGCAGGGAAGAGCGTCCCCACAATCAAAAACCCCTCAAGCGAGTGGGAATCTGACGAAGTCTGCTACATCGGCCGCATCCGTCCAAACCTCCGATACACGGTGCCATAAATCAACTTGGCATCTTCGGAGAGGTGGACGGATAAAACCAAATAGCATCTGCCCTGAATCACAGGTAAGACGTCCCTGTCTTGGCCGTCCGTTCGGAGGGGAACAGATTCAGACATACCCGGTGGGACCTCTTCCTCTTTCCACTCCACACTTCGTGTGTCGTGTTCGCGAACGAATCGCGGTTTGCTGTGGTCGCCTGTGGATTCGAGGTACTATGATTTGGTGTCTTGCTCCGTGCAGAAAACAGAAGATCAATGGCTTCAAACTGCACTGCCTACAACTGCAACTCTCGCTCCATCCTTGCTGGAGGAGTGACTTATGGGGCCCAAGCGGCCTCCCTTTTCAAGATGCCAGTGGAGCAGGTAACTCAAGCCACCACTGGACTATTCTTCGGGACCATGCTCCTACCGATGAGCTTCAATTCCCCAATGACGTCGCAAGAAGCTCCAAAGAAGTCGGTCTTTGATCGACTTACCACTGCCGCGACCCCTCTCAACGGATCGCCCAACTTCAATACCTCAGTTTTCAACAGACTGGGCCAGAACGTCTACAAGCCCGCGATATCCGAAGCTGCCATCCCAAAGCGGATAGCCATCCCGGCTCAAGCGGACGAAATCATTGGAAAGGGTCCTCCTTCCATGAAGTCGGTTTTTACAAGGCTGGCCATTCCGGTTGCTGCTCCAGGCGAGGTCCTCAAAGCTGCTTCCCCTGTCCAGAGGTCTGTCTTTGACAGATTAGACATTGCTTCTCAACGGGTGTCAGTCTTCAACAGGCTAGCACCAATAACAGTATCTCCTCAAAGCAGGGGGCATGATGAAGTCACCCTATAACTGAAACAACTCCATCTACACGACACGCTCGACGTCGCCACTGGAGTCGAGTGAGGAAGGCTGGGGGCAACTCCCTCTCTGGGATAACTCCGCCAGATCCAACGGTGGAAATCGATGTTGCTGTTCCAACTGGGAACAGTTTTGAACCACTTAGGAGGGTACGCAAAAACTCGCCAACTGCCGTATTGAAAAGATCTCCTACACCTGTGGATAATACCCCAAAGGTGAAGCTGGAGCAGCCCCCTCAACGGCTTTCCTCTAAAATTTACAAGGTCTGGCGTCAAGTCCATGACTCCGTAGTGGATCAAGACTATCTCCGCCGACAGAAAAAGATGAAGGTTCGGCAGGAGAAGGACTACTCTGTCAAGCCACCAAAAGCGACAGCTACTTGGGTACCCACTACAACGGCCCCCTCAACTTCGACCGCTAAAAAATGAAGGAGGTCGGAGAAGATCCCTGTGTCTTTGGCAAATCGCAAAGACACTGAAGCTAAATGCCGCAAGTCTGAGGGTATGGTGGTGCACACTGTTTATATGGCTTCCGGAAAGGAGGATAGCCGCGCTTCGACGGGTCACCGACCGCTCACCCGATCCATGACAAAATCCCAGGAGCAACAACAGAAGCTTCAGGAAATGATGACTGCAATGGCCGCACTTACCGGGCCAAAAGAAAGCTCGGAGGTATCATCAGAGCAGCGTTATGAACAAGAAACTTACGCTGACTTCTTCCGCAGATTCCTCGAAAAGAAGGACAAAGAAGCCGCAGAGCAAGCGGCTAACATAAAACAAATGGCGCTCCTCTTCCAAGATATAGTAGGGATAATGTTACCGCCGGACCCTCCAGCTGATGACCCTCCAATCATTGTTGAAGATGATAGAGGGGAGACATCTAATCCTCCTCCGGCTCTTTCAGCAGCCAAGGAAGAAACCATTTCCAAGGCCGCACTGGATGACTATATAGCTCAGCAAATACGAGCTCATCAGGCCAGTGAAGCAGCTGGGCAAGTTGTTTAAACTGTACGACCCTATCCGAGCTGGTATGACCAAATCAGTTACCCGCCGGGATATACGATCCCTAAGTTCCACGTATATAAAGGGACGGGGAATCCACACCAGCATGTCGCTCAATTCAGGGCCTTATGCAGCAACACTGGAGGCGACGACAAACTGCTACTTCGCCAATTCGTCGACAGCTTAGCAGAAACAACCTTTGAATGGTATTCGGAGCTACCTAACGACTCTGTCAAAACATTTAAGGAGATGGAGCTACTGTTTACATAATGATTCACGAGTGCTAGCGGACGCACCCCGATCATGACATTGATCAATGCCAGGGTAAGGCCACACGAAACTTGGGTCCAGTATGCGGTACGGTGGCATTATCTATGGTCAAAGTGCGAGCAGCACATCGAAGAAGCGCCAGCGGTGGGCATGTTCGTGGGCACTCTTGATCCGCATGAAACCATCTCGCAATTCATGATGTTCTTCAAGCCAACTACTTTCCAGGCCTTGATCGACAAGTTGGCCCAAATGGATCAGATGGGACATAAACCGTCTCCTCCAAAGCCAGGCTCTCGAACTGAGAAAGGGAAAGCGATCGTTGTTGCCAATACTCAACAACAGCCGAGCAACTCAAAGCCGGTTGTACGCTAAAACAATGTGCGATCACGCCCATCCCTCGAGGAGAGACTGGGACGTCCTTACTCGTTTCCTCAGAATAAAACAAGGAAACTGTTCGAGCTGGCAGTGCACAATAGACTCATCAATCTGCCGAGTCCAAAACGTCTGTTGCAGCCAGGTGATCTCAATAATCCCAATTATTGCCCTTACCACCAAACGGTAAGTCACCCTATCGAGAATTGTTTCGTCTTTAAGGGATGGACCGAGGATCAGTACCTACAAGGCAAGTTTGCACTGTCTGAAAAGTGGAAAGTAAACCCACCACAGCCGCATACTCCAAAGAAGACGGACACGCCGGGGGAAACTTGTTCTTTTGTTGAGGATGAAAACAATGGATAAGACTCATCAGATGAATCTGAGGACTACATAGCAAGTTGTTGTAAGTCGATGTGCAACACCCCACGACTTGCGGGGAGGCGGAAATATGAAAAACGATCTTGTTCTTTGCTTAAACATCGACTAACCGCATGAATCGAAGCTAAACGATAACTAACAACAAACATAGAAGTTCTAAACTACTATGTAAAGGGATTATACCTAAAGAACCGTGTCCTTCGTCTTTATGAACTCCACCTCCTCTTCGGCCTTCTCCAAGTAGTAGACGATCCACCACGAGAGCTAAACTCCAAGCTTTGCCTCTAAACTTGAGGCAACTAGGTATCTTTAAGTGCTAATCAAAGTACCTAGATGAAATAGAGTATGGTTATGGATTAAGTAGTCTAAGTAATCCTTGTACTCAACACATGAGAGGGGAGGATTAGGGTTTGAAGATGGGGAGCTTGAGGAGAGAGAAGATGAACATAATAATGAAGTGAGAATAATGAGTTATCATAATATATATCAAGCATTTTATTTTATCAAGAAAAGAAAAGAAAAAGATTTACAGCTATGCTTGATAAATATCTTGTGGTGATTCATCTCCATGAGTCATTAAGCAATTATGAAGCATTAATGACATGGATGAATCATCCATATGACTCACTAATCTCATTCAATGCATATGCCACCTAAACCTCCTTAGTCACCATCTTCTAGAAGCTTCTCGCGCAATTACGAGAACGCCCCTCCTATCCGTGAAAACACGGAAAAACTTTAGACTGTATAAATCCAATAACCGGATACCAGTAACTGGCTTAAACCAAAGCCGACTGGTAAAAACTGTCCGAAAGTCGTACGTGCGTAAACACACGTATGCGTCCGAACCCTTGTCGTAAAACCATACGACCTCTATATCGTTTCGCCCGGAGTAGGGAAACTCTCTGTGTGGGACTCTAGAGACTCGACTACTACGCTGGCAGTGGGTTTAACCACAGACCGCAAGCGGCACTAGCTGTACGTAACGGTCCCCAGGTAGATGTTGATAAGAAGGCCGATGAGGAAACCCATCCGAACTCCTACTGAGTCTGATGTGACAATCTCCGTACAGTCCGGTCCGTTCGTCTAAGACTATCGCATATCGGGCCTAGGGGGGCGGCAAGCGTCAGTCCCCTAATAGCAGTATAAGTCGTGTCGGAGCGAAGCCCATTACACCCTGAGAAACTACTGGAACCTACCAGCAAATCTCACTTGCCCTGGCCAGGGACTTTGCGTAATGGCTCTCTGACACAGCGCGATATCAACCCCCAATACCGGGAGAGACGAATCCTGTCTAACCGCCACTGCCTCCAAGTGCTCGGGACTGCACCCAACTGCTACCTGTTTGCACGACTCCTTTGAGCCGTGGTAGGGTAGCAATCTAAGAATAGTGGGACACACTCGAGGCGAAGTAGCAGTGTCAAGTCTGCGGACTATGCTGTACTCATGTCACCTGGAAACTGCTCACTGACGACTGGTATAAAAAACCAACCTACAGTTCCCTGTGAGTCCTGTCCGGTGTACCCGTAACCTAACGAGCACCTGCATACTATCTCCAATACGACGTACTGACGGCTGTGGGACAGACCATCTCCCCAACTGGGATGAGAAGCGTACACACTAGTCTAGTCCGGAGTATCGATGCCCTGTCTCGATAATCCAACGACTAGGGACCTGAATAAGGATGTGCTTGTAGACTACCCAGCCCCCACTAGTGTGACTGCCATCATAACGCTGGTAGTCAAGCAAGATCCTAAGAGCTCTATCAATACGTATACTCACATATTAAGATAGAAAAACCAAGTAGCATACTACTATGTTTTAGCAAGACTGTTATATACATGTGAATATCCCAAGCTTCCATTAAGTAATATACAAATTAGTATGATACAGTAATGGCCTTCTAGGGCATAAACACTAACAATCTCCCACTTGCACTAGGGCCATGTACTGGCGTATCGAAGACCGATGATCTCGAGTAGCCTCTCGAACTGAATCTGAGGTAGGGCCTTAGTAAATGGATCAGCAATGTTATCCTCTGTATTTACTCTCTTTACCTCGATCTCCCGGTGATCTACGATCTTCCTGATCAGGTGATACCGCCTTAAGATGTGTCTGGATTTCTGATGGGACCTGGGTTCCTTCGCTAAAGCTATAGCGCCGTTGTTGTCGCAATACAGAGGTATTGGACTAACACTGGTAGGAACCACCTGAAGTTCTGTGAGGAACTTCTTCATCCAGACAGCTTCTTTTGCGGCATCGCAAGCAGCTATGTACTCCGCTTCCATCGTTGAGTCAGCAACGGTGTCCTGCTTGGAACTCTTCCAACAGACCGCCCCTCCATTGAAGGTAAAGACATAACCCGACATGGACTTGGAGTCATCCTTGTCACTCTGGAAGCCGGAATCAGCATAGGCCTCCATCTTGAGGTCCTTTCCGCCGTAAACCAAGAACATCTCCTTAGTCCTCCTCAGGTACTTGAGAATGTTCTTTACTGCTATCCAGTGATTCTCCCCTGGGTTTGCCTGATACCGGCTTACAACGCTCAATGCGTATGCTACATCTGGTCTGGTACATAACATCGCATACATTATAGAGCCTACCGCAGAAGCGTAGGGTATAATCGACATGCGTTCCCTTTCCAAATCAGTCTTGGGAGACATCTCTTTGGAGAGGGTGATTCCGTGACAAGCCGGCAGGTTACCGCGCTTAGAATCTTCCATACTGAATCTTTTCAATATGGTGTCTATGTACCTGGACTGTAAAAGTCCCAACATCCTCTTTGATCTATCACGATAGATCTGGATCCCCAGAATGTAGGTGGCATCACCCAGGTCCTTAATGGAGAATTTCAGTGACAAGAATCTTTTGACTGACTGTAGCATAGGAATATCATTTCCTATTAGGAGAATGTCATCCATGTACAAGACGAGGAATACAACAACTCTCCCTACAATCTTACTGTATATGCATGGTTCATCTGGATTTTTGATAAAGTCGAATTCTTTGACAGTATCATCAAAACAGATGTTCCAACTCCGCGATGCCTGCTTTAGTCCATAAATGGACTTAAGCAGCTTGCATACTTTACCGCTGCTCCCACTCTGAATGAATCCCTCTGGCTGATCCATATAGACGCTCTCTTCTAAATTTCTATTTAGAAAGGCCGTCTTTACGTCCATCTGCCAGATCTCATAATCGTGGAAGGCAGCAATAGCAAGAAGGACCCGAATGGATTTCAGCATAGCCACTGGAGAAAAGGTTTCGTCATAGTCTAAACCAGGTCTTTGACGGAAACCCTTTGCAACAAGTCTAGCCTTATAGGTTTCAACCTGTCCATCTACACCAATCTTCTTTCTGAAGATCCACTTGCATCCTACGGGTTTTACCCCATCTGGAGCAGTATCCAAAGTCCATACTTTGTTAGTGTACATGGACTCCATTTCGGTCCGCATTGCATCCAGCCATTTTACCGAGTCGCCGCTCTGAATGGCTTGTTGGAAGCTAGTAGGGTCGTCATTATCAATGACGCAATCTTCTCGATCCCCGTCTATGAGAAAACCGTAGTATCTCTCGGGCGGATGAGACTGCCTACTACTTCTGCGGATAGGCGCTGGTATGTCCCTTTCTTCTGAAACTTCTTATTCTACCAAACTTTCAGTAACAGCTTGTGGTTCTGGAATTTCTTCCAGTTCTACTGCGCTCCCACTCTTCTGATTTTCTAAAAATTCAGTTTCTAAGAAGCGGGCATGACGAGAAACAAAAACCTTTTGTTCATCTGCGTAGTAGAAGCAATATCCCATGGAGTTCTTCGGATATCCCACAAACCTACACTCTACTGAGCGTGCCTCGAGCTTGTCCGGATGCTGCTTTTTTACAAAAGCTGGACATCCCCATGTCTTCAGGTACTGAAGATAGGGTTTCTTCCCACTCCACATCTGATATGGCGTGGTAGGCACAGTCTTGGTTGGAACCTTGTTCAAAAGATATGCCGCTGATTCTAGCGCATAACCCCAGAATGATCGCGGTAACTCAGCCTTACTCATCATGGAACGAACCATATCCAATAGGGTTCGATTCCTCCTTTCCGATACACCGTTGTGTTGTGGTTTGTATGGAGGAGTAAGCTGAGAGAGAATTCCTTTCTCTTTTAAGTAACCCAGGAACTCGGCACTTAAGTATTCACCACCTCGATCAGATCTCAGTGTCTTAATACTTTTGCCTGTTTGGTTTTCCACTTCATTCTTGTATTCTTGGAATTTCTCAAAGGCCTCGGATTTATGCTTCATCAAGAAGATATGTCCATACCTAGAGAAATCATCCGTAAAAGTAATGAAGTAGGAATAACCACCTCGCGCATGTGTAGACATCGGACCGCACACGTCACTGTGTACGAGTCCTAAGAGCTCGCTCGCTCTTACTCCGTGTCCAGTAAACGGAGTCTTTGTCATCTTTCCCATGAGACAAGATTCACAAGTGGCATAAGATTGATATTCAAACGGATTCAAATATCCTTATCTATGTAACTTCGTTAATCGTGTTTCATTGATGTGACCTAGTCTACAATGCCATAAGAAAGCCTGATTCATTTCTGGAGACTTTCTTTTAAGTGTGTTCTGGACATTGAAAACCTGAGCTTCATTCAATACGTATATACCGTCATCTAATGTACCGGACCCAATCAGAACTTGATTTAGGTGGATGTGAACTACATCGCTTACGAATGTAAAGTCATATCCCTCTCTTGAAAGTGAGGACACTGATATGATATTACAAGTCAAACTAGGTACATACAGACAGTTACGCAGAATCAATATCTGCCCACTTGTCAAACCTAGGCGATATTCTCCCACGGATTCAGCGTCCACGCTCATTCCGTTTGCAACTCTGAGAGACAAATCACCTAACCTTATAACTTTACGGTTTCTCAAAGCATGTAACGAATTACAGATATGAGATCCTGCTCCGGTATCTAGTACCCAGGAAGTAGAGTTAATTGACAAACAGTTCTCAATTATAAACACACTTGAGGCTGAAGCCATAACATGCTTCGTATCCTGGTTACTGGCTTCCAAATCCCTGCAATCCTTCTGCCAATGTCAATTCCCATAACAATAGGAATATCCCTCCTTACCTTTACCAAGTCCTGAAACTTTTTCTCTTCCCTTTCCTCCTACTTTGCTGACACCGTATATCGGCTTTGTAGAGGTCTTCTTCCTTTCACCCTTTGCTTTCGCCTTGGATGAAGAAGAAGAAGGTCCCCTATTAAGCAGAGCTTGTATCTCCCTGGTTTCTTTCAGGATGTAGGTAGAGGGTAGGGACTGTGGAAATAAGTCAGTATATGACCTGTTTCCCAACGTGGTCTCCAGGTCCTTGAGCTCATTAATATAGCTAGTCATTGTAAGGACGTCGTCCCTTACAGATGACCCGTCAGCCGACCTCGCTTGAATTAAATCGTTCGAGGCCTCATATCTTGCGATATGAGATTGCTCTCCATATAAATCTTTGTTATGGAGAAAAATGGAAACAGAGTCCATCTTCTCGTGCTGCTTCTGGTATATACCATCAACTGAAGCCAACTCGAGGCACTTGGCTTTTGCTTTGTCCTTTTCCTTTGTCTGACGGATATCCATATCCGCGACGGTGGAAACTGGACCTGGGATGGCGGGATCTTGAGTAGTAATAGGGTGGTCCAGCTTGTCATAGGCAATGGTCATCTGGACAGACCTTTGCCAGTCATATAAGTTAGATTCAGTCAACTTGTTATCTAGATGTAACCTAGTCATGGTCACAAGGTCGCTGCAATGAGAGAGAGAGAAGAAAACACTTTAGCATGATGCTCTTGCAAGTTTAGATTGGTTTTTAATTTATCTAAACTGGATGGCTCCCACTGTTTCTCGAATCCTTCCTCAAACCATAAAAGAAGAATTAGCCAGGACTATTCTCACTGTACAATACTTGCTTAACCGTTCAGCCAGGCTAGTGTCGGTATTTCGAGGGAGGTTTTCCAACGCTTTCGCGAAGTTCCTTAATTAAATAACCTCTTTTCTCTGGGGGCGTAACCCCGCTGACACCTTTCTTGACACCTACTTGGTTTATAGCATTGATCGTTAAGTGACGAATATCCTGATAAGTAGCATATACTCACAGTAGGATCGGGATTCAAATATCATCGTATGATAATGTTGAAGGAATGCTACCAACATTCATCAAACTCCAAATGGTATGCATCTCTTTGCAAATTTCAGTTTCTTTAGAAATTCCCGATATAGATTTTTGCCCCATGTTCTTATGATCTTGACGAAAGCCAACAAATCATAAAGTACATGTCAAGTTCTGCCCATCATTATCTTGTTAATTTGAACCCACCCGTATATACCCTTGACGAAAGCCAACAAGGTTATACGACTGTCCCAAACCAACTCATCTATCTATACAACAAATGAATACCCTAGCAGCTACCAAACACTATGCCTTGACGAAAGCCAACAAACATAGCTTGAATACTACTGACCATCCATAAGAAATGACGGAGGGCTACGACTGGTTTTGGCGAAACCGTGAACATAGTGAACTTGATATAACCGAAGGAACCTGATAGCTTTTAAAAGGAGTGGTTAAAGCTCCGCATTTAAAAATGTCTGTTTTTAAAATTAACCGAGTGGTTTCTTTTAAATTGTTCCAACGATTAAACTTTTTGGTTTATTTTCTTTGCATTATAAATAATGCGTCCCATCATTAACCTATCATTGCAGAAAACAACGAAAATACAACGTCCTCTTATGCCATCCGCATTCGCCACGGGGTCCCGTCATCACCCGTTAGGTTACTTAACTAACGGCAGAGCGGGGGCTGGGCTAGCGCGGGTGTAAAACATAAGTGACGTCTAAATAGCTATCATATATAGATATTGTACATTCGTCAGACGCAATAATAGGCATTCCAGATCACAGATGAACTTTATTGGATTTGCAAGCAATCCGTGTTTGTTTTGAGCCTGCAACAAAAGACGGATTACACAGTTGTGATGAATAGTCATTACCCCACCCAAGACCCCAACGGGTACGGCAAACTACCCGCCCGGCAGTTTGTGCACCCCACCTTGGGTCTGTCCTAGGAGCAAAAACAGTAAAATGAAATAATACAACGGTGGCTACAACCGCAACCTGGATGTGCCCCGCAAAATAATATTACAACAAATTACATTTACATCAAATGAATTAAATAACAACCCATCACATAACCCCGGCTATACATCACAACAGTCCAACACAGTTCATATCCACAAACAGTAAAAACCATTACAGAAATGTGCAACCCCCTGCCAACCGACATACTAGCAGTTAGGGGAGGTTTACGAACACATTATACAAACACAGATATAATCCAACAAGCAAATACTGTATAATTTCGATCGATTAAACACTTTTAATTTTGCTCCAATACTTCTCTGTAAATCTGAAACCTGAGCAAAAATAAAAACTTCCAGAAAATACCAAATATCACAGAGAAGCAACAAAGGAAAATTGGGTTCCTGAATCGCCAACTCGGCGGCGGAATCGCGGCGGATCGGTGGGATCCGCCGCGGTTCTGCGGCGCTTTAGGCGATTCAGGGGCCCAATTTTCTTGGGTGTTCTTCTACTGTCTTTTCAAGCTTTCTGAACATCCCTGAAAAATTTTTGGACTTCATTTAAAAATCGACAGAAACTTGTGATTTCGGGCTTTTCCGGTTTCGTTTTTTCCGTTCGAAATTCATACAAATTTGCAAGTAAGTTATTTATTGTTTAGCGAGGCTCTGATACCACTGTAAGTCGATGTGCAACACCCCACGACTTGCGGGGAGGCGGAAATATGAAAAACGATCTTGTTCTTTGCTTAAACATCGACTAACCGCATGAATCGAAGCTAAACGATAACTAACAACAAACATAGAAGTTCTAAACTACTATGTAAAGGGATTATACCTAAAGAACCGTGTCCTTCGTCTTTATGAACTCCACCTCCTCTTCGGCCTTCTCCAAGTAGTAGACGATCCACCACGAGAGCTAAACTCCAAGCTTTGCCTCTAAACTTGATGCAACTAGGTATCTTTAAGTGCTAATCAAAGTACCTAGATGAAATAGAGTATGGTTATGGATTAAGTAGTCTAACTAATCCTTGTACTCAACACATGAGAGGGGAGGATTAAGGTTTGAAGAGGGGGAGCTTGAGGAGAGAGAAGATGAACATAATAATGAAGTGAGAATAATGAGTTATCATAATATATATCAAGCATTTTATTTTATCAAGAAAAGAAAAGAAAAAGATTTACAACCATGCTTGATAAATATCTTGTGGTGATTCATCTCCATGAGTCATTAAGCAATTATGAAGCATTAATGACATGGATGAATCATCCATATGACTCACTAATCTCATTCAATGCATATGCCACCTAAACCTCCTTAGTCACCATCTTCTAGAAGCTTCTCGTGCAATTACGAGAACGCCCCTCCTATCCGTGAAAACACGGAAAAACTTTAGACTGTATAAATCCAATAACCGGATACCAGTAACTGTCTTAAACCAAAGCCGACTGGTAAAAACTGTCCGAAAGTCGTACGTGCGTAAACACGCGTATGCGTCCGAACCCTTGTCGTAAAACCATACGACCTCTATATCGTTTCGCCCGGAGTAGGGAAACTCTCTGTGTGGGACTCTAGAGACTCGACTACTACGCTGGCAGTGGGTTTAACCACAGACCGCAAGCGGCACTAGCTGTACGTAACGGTCCCCAGGTAGATGTCGATAAGAAGGCCGATGAGGAAACCCATCCGAACTCCTACTGAGTCTGATGTGACAATCTCCGTACAGTCCGGTCCGTTCGTCTAAGACTATCGCATATAGGCGTAGGGGGCGGCAAGCGTCAGTCCCCTAATAGCGGTATAAGTCGTGTCGGAGCGAAGCCCATTACACCCTGAGAAACTACTGGAACCTACCAGCAAATCTCGCTTGCCCTGGCCAGGGACTTTGCGTAATGGCTCTCTGACACAGCGCGATATCAACCCCCAATACCGGGAGAGACGAATCCTGTCTAACCGCCACTGCCTCCAAGTGCTCGAGACTGCACCCAACTGCTACCTGTTTGCACGACTCCTTTGAGCCGTGGTAGGGTAGCAATCTAAGAACAGTGGGACACACTCGAGGCGAAGTAGCAGTGTCAAGTCTGCGGACTATGCTGTACTCATGTCACCTGGAAACTGCTCACTGACGACTGGTATAAAAAACCAACCTACAGTTCCCTGTGAGTCCTGTCCGGTGTACCCGTAACCTAACGAGCACCTGCATACTATCTCCAGTACGACGTACTGACGGCTGTGGGACAGACCATCTCCCCAACTGGGATGAGAAGCGTACACACTAGTCTACTCCGGAGTATCGATGCCCTGTCGCGATAATCCAACGACTAGGGACCTGAATAAGGATGTGCTTGTAGACTACCCAGCCCCCACTAGTGTGACTGCCATCACAACGCTGGTAGTCAAGCAAGATCCTAAGAGCTCTATCAATACGTATACTCACATATTAAGATAGAAAAACCAAGTAGCATACTACCATGTTTTAGCAAGACTGTTATATACATGTGAATATCCCAAGCTTCCATTAAGTAATATACAAACTAGTATGATACAGTAATGGCCTTCTAGGGCATAAACACTAACTGTTGTCATATGATCTCCCACTCATTGATAGATGATGAAGATGCTCCTTGCACCGAGAAACCGAGGGCGGGTCCTGAACCAGATCTTCTGTGGCCGTCAGACGAGATATCGATGCCTTCCTGAATGAGATTCGTCTGAAAAGTAAAGCCAATCAGGAGCGTGAGATGGCCATATTGGAAGGAGCCAAATGTCGGCGAATAGACGAAAGAGTCGAGGCACTCCCGTCAAATCAAAAGACATCCGCTGCGGATAAAAACAAATTCAAGACGAGGAAAAGGTTTGCTAAAGCCATATCAATGGGAATGAAGCTACTACCCTCTGAAGAAAATACTCTCGGTGGAGTAGTGATGCATCCTAATTACTGCTTATATCATCAGAAGATCGCACATCCCACTGAAGACTGCGACTCTTTTAAGTGTTGGTGGCAAGGGTATGTCGCTCACAGGTGACATGTCAACAGAACAAAGCGGGAAGCTCGTAGACAGCGAAAAAATACGACGGATGAGCATAAAAGAGTTGCCGGCAATTGTCATAGGGATGATCCCGAGTGATCACGAGTTCTCACCTTTGGGAGCAATTCCGATGAAAAAGTAGCCCTTGGCCCTCTCTTTAAGGAGTCCGTCACTGAAGGATTGAGGAGTTGCGAGAACATTCAGCCGTGCAATTGCCCGATACCCGGAGAGAATCTCGGACCCACAAACAACGGAGCGAAAAAAAAGGATAAAGGAAAGGGAAAAACGGCCTACGCTGCCAACACTCAACAACAATCGAATGGCCCTAGACTGGTTGTTCGCCAAAACAACAAACGGCAACCCCTCTATGAGAGGTTGAAACGTCCTTACTCATTTCCCCAGGATGAAACAAGGAGGCTGTTCGAAGCGACAGTGCACGACAGGCTTATTACCCTACCGGAGCCGAAACACCAGCTACAACTGAATGATGTCGACAATCCTAATTATTGCCCTTACCACCAAGTATTGGGCCATCCGATCGAAAACTGCTACGTTTTCAAAAACTGGATTGAAGACCAATACCAACAGGGAAAGTTCGCGTTGCCCGAAAACTGGAAGGTGGGCCCACCACGACCACATGCTCCGAGAAAGATGGATATGCCGGGGGCATCATGCTCATTCATAAGGAAATCCCCATAGACCGAAAAGTCAGTAAACTAGAAATTCGCCTCAAATATGACAACGATAGACCGAAACGTCGTTAAACTAACAATGGACCACTATGTCCTAAAACTGGCTATGGACCGAAATGTCCTTAAACTAACGACGGACCACTACGTCCTAAAACTAGCTGAAGACCGAAACGTCCTTAAACTACTACCGCAACATCCTCAGGCTGACGAGATAAAAAAAAGAGAATAATGAATAAAAAAAAAAGAAGAAGAAGAAGAAGAAGAAAAGAAAAAAAAGAAGAGAAAAGAAAAAAAGAAGAAAAAAAGAAGAAGAAAGAAACGGTATGTCTATAAGCGAAATGGGCACGGATGAAAACCCGAAAGGGCTCCGTGAGTAAAAACAGCAGGGCTACCGACGAGTGTTCATGAAAACCCGAAAGGGCGGGCCCTCGTTAAAAAAAAAGAAAAAGAAAAAAAAGAAAATGAATAAAATGAATTAAAAAAAAGACGGTATGTCCATAAGCGAAATGGGCACGGATGAAAACCCGAAAGGGTTCCGTGAGTAAAAACAGCAGGGCTACCGGCGAGTGTTTGTGAAAACCCGAAAGGGCGCAATCTCGTTAAAAGACACTTACAAGGTCCTCTCGACCTTGTATGGAGAAACCACCCGCGTGAGATCCTTACGACTCACAGGGAAGCAACACACTTAGGGATCCTCACAATTCCTAAGGAGAAATTACACTTGCGAGATTCTTACGACTCGTAAGGAGAACTCTCTTATGGGACCCTCACGGCTCATAAGATTTGAAAGTCTTAACTTACAGAGACCTGAACCTGTTCTTAAGTAACCCCTACAACCTTCGATATTGCCCTACAAGTGGCTCAGTACTGACCCTTGTATACAATCCACGGGCGCGAATAAACATTTCCCTAACCAAGTCCCACCCGTGACTGGGGATATGTCCATACGGTGAACAACCCTTGTATGTCCTCTCGACTTATAAGGAGAAAATCTTTTTGTAAAATCCTTACGACTTACAGAGGAACATACACTTAGCAATCCTCACGATCCCTAAGGAGAAAACACACCTACGAGATCCTCAAGACTTATAGGGAGAAATACCTTTGTGGGACCCTGACGGCTCATGAAGTCAAAAGCCTTAGTCGACGGGATCCCAACCCTGTTCGCTAAGCCACCTTTGTTCGACATCGATAGAGGCAAATGATGATTCGCTCCTGGCAATATCCCAGTTGTAGCGATGCTGATGCCTAAACCGGTATCAAAATCCAAGCCCTTTCATGGCAAATGATGATTCGCTCCTGACAATATTCCAGTTGTAGCGATGCTGATGCTGAGATTAGCGTCAGATTCCAAGTTCCACACTCGCGACAGAAAAAATCAGCGAGCCAAAAATGCATATTAAATAGCCGAAATGATAGGGCAACTTGCAACAAAATCAGCAAGTAAAAATGTATGCATACAAAATAACCGAAATGATTGGACAACTCGCAATAAAAAGCAGCGAGTAAAAAGAAAAATAGCCGAAATGATTGGGCACCGCGAAAAATAGCTGAAATGATTGGGCAATCGCGATTTTCGCGATATAAAAAGCTGAAATGATAGAGCATCGCGGAAAGAATTAAAAAAATGAAAGAATAAAACTTTTTGCCCTGCAGGTGAGGTCACATTGACTCCTGTATACAATCCATAGGGCGAAAACGAAGAGGGAACTATATCATCCCACCAAGTTCCATCAGAAAGAGTTTAAAATCTCAATGGCCACATCTACAGCCTGGAGACCAACAACGGTGTGCCTCCTCATTCCAGCAGGACACAGATGTTACGCCATCAAACGGAGCCACGGCATAGTCCTTAGTTCCAAATCTCGACGATTCGCAAACAACCTAGAGACCATCTCAGCATTCGTCTCGTTACAGCAGACGAAATGTCAGCAACGGCGTTCCTTCGCAGTCCAGCAGGATGCAGATACAACGTCAACAAAAGACCTCACGGTCGAAACAAAGCGGAGCGGCGGCAAAATCCCAGCTCCACCTCAGCGTTCGTCTCGATACAGCAGACGAGATGTCAACAACGGCGTTCCTTCGCAGTCCAGCAGGATGCAGATGAAACGTCAACAAAAGACCTCACGGTCGAAACAAAGCGGAGCGACGGCAAATTACCAGCTCCACCTCAGCATTCGTCTCGATACAGCAGACGAGATCTCAACAATGGCGTTCCTTCACAGTCCAACAGGATGCAGAAGCAACGTCAACAAAAGACCTCATGGTCGAAATAAAGCGGAGTGACGGCAAAATCCCAGCTCCACATCAGCATTCGTCTCGTTACAGCAGACGCAATGTCAACAATGGCATTCCTTCGCAGTCCAGCAGGATGCGGATGCGACGTCAACAAAAGACCCCATAGTCGAAACAAAGCGGAGTGACGGCAAAATCCCAGCTCCACCTCAGCATTCGTCTCGATACAGCAGACGCAATGCCAGCAAACGAAGCGAAGGCCAAATTCCTAGCTTCAGGATCTTGACGGTAACTCATATAAAACCTGAAAGACTACCGGAGATCATCCCACATGGAGTGGTCACCACCTCGACGTTCGTCTCGATACAGCCGATGAGATGTCACCACATCATTCTCCCTCCAGCACGATTCAGACGCGACAATCAAACAATGGAGCCACGGCAAAATCCCTAGTTCCAAACCTCGATGGTTCACCAACAACCTAGAGACAACCGCGACATTCGTCTCGATACAGCAGACGCAATGCCAGTGAACGAAGCGAAGGCCAAATTCCTAACTTCAGGGTCTTGACGGTAACTCATATAAAACCAGAAAGACTACCGGAGATCATCCCACATGGAGTGGTCACCACCTCGACGTTCATCTCGATACAGCAGATGAGATGTCACCACAGCGTTCTCCCTCCAGCAGGATTCAGAAGCGACAATCAAACAATGGAGCCACGGCAAAATCCCTAGTTCCAAACCTCGATAGTTCACCAGCAACCTAAAGACAACCGCGATATTCGTCTCGATATAGAGGACGCAATGCCAGCAAACGAAGCAAAGGCCAAATTCCTAGCTTCAGGGTCTTAACGGCAAGTCATATAAAGCCTGAAAGACTATCGGAGATCATCCCACACCAGCGCGGAGTGGTTATGACTCATCGGGGCTCGCCAAAAAGTGACATGGAATATCCCTACGCTTGCTCTTTCGACGGTAAGATTATCTGGAAGATTGCTTGAAGACGTCTTGTCCAGCCCCCGAAGGGATCAGAAACACGACAATCGCAAGGCTACTCAAACAGCAAGATTGCGTATCGAGGAATATATCAGCCAACGCGACGGTACAATGGCCAAAACCCTAAGTACCACAGACCCTAACGGACCTCTGTCGTAAAGAGCAGAGGTTAACTGTGATGTTAGGATATTCTTGCGAGGAGTGCTCAATTCGTCTCAACTCATGAGGAAAAGCCTTAGGCAGCGGGGATTAAAAAACCTGTTTCCTAAGCACTGGGACCCTGCAAGTCGGTCCAAAATGGACTCTTGCATACTATTCACGGGTCACACTCTCCAAAATCAAATCTTGATAAGGAGGGAGACAACCGCTTACGGGTCCTCTCGACTCGTAAGAGGGAAAATTCTTTTGTGAGATCCTTACGACTTATAAGAGAAAACGCACTTAGGAATCCTTACGATTCCTAAGGAAAAAATACACCTACGAGATCCTCTCGACTTGTAGGGAGAAAAGTCTTTATGAGACCCTCACGGTTCATAAAGTTGAAAAGTCTTAGGCTATAAGGACCCTAAACTTGTCTCCTAAGCCCTCAATTCGGTGACCATGCATAACTTTGCACTACTTCATCCATGTACATACTTACGTGGGCAAAGTAGTGGGGGGCATTTGTTTCCGCCAAAATTTTGGCTCAAAACCCGTTCCGTATAAAATAATAACAATAAAATAAAAAATAAATAAATAAATAAATAATAATAATAGAGGAGAAAATCTCCCTTTCAGAGCAAAGATCTGTCCAAATTCCAAGGTGGGACATGAAGCAACGCTTCTGTTTCTCCCAATCAGAGAAAAGCTCTGCCTTCAAATTAAAGTTAAAATTAAAGAAGTAACACTTCAGATTCCTTGCGCTGGGCGCAACGCTCCACGTGTCAAAATCAGGCACGCCAGCGCAAGGAGCGCAGCGCACCCAATCAGAGCAAAGCTCTGTTTAAAATTCAAATTTTAAAGGAAGCAACGCTTCAGCTGGACTGCGCTCTGCGCTGCGCGACACGTGTCAGCGCAGTTGCACGACACGTGTCAAGCACAGAAGCGCTTGCGCCAACTGTGCCTGCCACTAAAGCAGAATTAAAATTCTGGAAAGATCTTTCTGATCTTATTAAAACAATAAGATTCTCTTCTGTAAAACAGAAGCCCTTGGATCAAAAATCCAACGGTGGGGAAAAAATCCCTAAATCACTCAGAGAAATATCTCTTTAACTGATTTAACAAATCAATTGGCACTATAAAAAGGCCCCTAGACTCCAAGTCTAAAACACACACATCAACACAGAGAGAAAAACAGAGAATTCCTCTAAAGAATTTTGAGAAGAGCTCAAAGAAAGAAAAAGGTAAAAACCTTTGAATAAAAGAAGAGTTTCTTCTAAAAAAATCATTGATCTAAGAACAAGATCAAAGATCTTCAATAAAAAAATATATAATAATAACAAAGGCATTGCCTTTTGATGAACCACTGGTTCTGGAATCTTAAAAGATTCTTTTCTTGAATCTAAAATTGGATCAAGATATTAAAACAGTGTCTTGCACTTGTAAATCTGCACTGTTGCGCTCTTGGGTTGGCGCAAGCCACCAGAGAGCACCACGTGTCAGCTCCAGAACAATTTGCGCTATGTGCTTTTAAAATAGAGCATTGCTCTCTGAAACTGGCGCACCTCACCAGAGCGCGCCACGTGTCCGCAGCACAACAGCGCAGCGCACTGGCACAGTGCACTGCGCTAACTGCGCTTGCGCTCACCGGAGCGTGACACGTGTCACCTCCACATGCGCTTGAGCTCATTAATTGGCGCAAAGCGCCTGATAGGCCACATGGCCATTATCAGATAATTAATGCACTGCATTATTGAAAAGAAGGGCCGAGCCCAATTAAAAAAGGCCTAACAGGCCTAATAAAATGCCATGCATTATTTTAAAAAGGGCAGAGCCCAAACAAAGGTCTGTCAGACCAAAACGGATGCTCTGCATCATAAAAATAAAGGGACAGAGCCCAAATCAAATAGGCCTTGCAGGCCAAAATAAAATGCAGTGCATTATTAAACAGGGGCAAAGCCCTAGCATAGGCCTAATAGGCCAAAGATAAATAAAATGTTGAACATTTTCAACTGGACTTAGCCCAATCATGGCCATAACTCTTCAAATTAAATTGATTGAGCACGACTGCTCTCTTACATCAATTTACATCCGGTTCAAGGGTACATCTATGAACTCCTCTGACATCTGTCGTTGTAATCCTTCAACATCGTCGGAGAGGTGACGGGTCCCGATGGCCATACATTAAATGGACCACTATTACCCTAAACTAGAACAATCGAGCCCCCAAATGCACTTTTGTCGGATCTAAACGATCCCGTTAAGATGATCTTAGTCCCAAATTAGACTAACGTATCCTTAACAAACGTTTAAGTTGATCTTAGCCTCAAATATGGCTAACGCATCCTTAAACCAAAACCCCAAACCTAAATCTAAGAAAATACGGATTTGGACTAATCCACGTACTACGGGCGACGGCATAAATTAGTCTCCGTATACAATCCACGGGCAACCACAAACAAAAAAAACACCCACGACACGAAGTGAAATTCTGGAGAAGGACAAAGTTGTTACCGCGATGCGATGGCGTAATTAACTGCAGGGGCTTGCGCCTGCAGGGAAGAGCGTCCCCACAATCAAAAACCCCTCAAGCGAGGGGGAATCTGATGAAGTCTGCTACATCGGCCGCATCCGTCCAAACCTCCAATACACTGTGCCATAAATCAACTTGGCATCTTCGGAGAGGTGGACGGATAAAACCAAATAGCATCTGCCCCGAATCACAAGTAAGACGTCCCTGTCTTGGCCGTCCGTTCGGAGGGGAACAACCCCTGTATACAATCCATCGGTACAAACGGAAAGAGAACCATATTACCCCCACCGGGCTTCGTCAAAGGGAAGCCAGATCTTGATGGCTACATCTACAGCCTAGAAATCAACAACAGCGTTCTTCCTCCTTCTAGTAGGATGTAGACGCGACATCAACAAATGGAGCCATGGCAAAGACCCTAGTTCTAAATCTCGGCGGTTCACAGACAGCCTAGAGACTACTTCGGAGTCACGGCAAAGTCCCCTAGTTCCAAATCTCGACGGTTCACAGACAGCCTAGAGACTACCTCAGAGTCATGGCAGAGTCCCTAGTTCCAAGTCTCGATGGCTACATCTACAGCTTAGAGATCAACAACAATGTTCTTCCTCCCCCCCCAGCAGGATGCAGACACGACATCAACAAACAGAGCCATCGCAAAGTCCCCTAGTTCCAAACCTCGACGGTTCACTGACAACAAAGAGACAACCTCGACAATCGTCGCAATATAGCAGACACAATGTCAACAAACGAAGCAAAGGAAGATCTCTGGCTTCAGGGTATTGACAGCAACTCAAAAAGGACCTGAAAGACTATCGGAGATCATCCCACTCCAGCGCAGAGTGGTCATGACTCATCGGGGCTCCCCAAACTGAGCCTAATCTCAAGTAAAAAGCGGCATGGAATATCCCTAACGCTTGCTCTTTCGACGTTAATATCACCTGGAAGATTACTTGAAGACGTCTTGTCCAGCCCCCGAAGGGATCAAAGACACGACAGTCACAGGGCTACTCGAACAGCAAGATTGCGTATCGAGGAATACACCGGCCAATGCGGCGGTACGACGGGTAAAAAACCCTAGTACCATAGACCCTAATGAACTTCTATTAGCAGGAGTTAACTGTGGCGTTAGGATATCCTTATGAAAACTTCTCGATTCGTCTCGACTCGTGGGGAAAATAATGTTCCTACGAGAACTTCTCGACTCGTCTCGACTCGTAGGGAAAAGCCATAGGCAATGGGGATAAGGACCTGTTTCCTAAGCACTGGGGCCCTGCAAGTCGGTTCAAGATAGACTATTGCATACTATTCACAGGCCACACTCTCCAAAATTGAATATCGACAAGGAGGAAAAAACCACTTACGAGTCCTCTCGACTCGTAAGGGGGAAATTCTCTTGTGAGATCCTTACGACTCTCAAGAGAAAACGCACTTAGGAGTTGTTCATATCAGATTTTTGCATTATTATATTCCCCATTCTTAATCATATTGCAAATAAATAGGTGCTTTTGATCCATGTCTGCTAAATAGTTGCAGATTACAGGTTCTCGGAACAATACAGTGAAAATAGTGAAAAAACGCTACAAAAGTGAGACTATGACCAACAAATAGAAGAATCTTTATGATGCCGCCTACAGTTTAACGAACAAATGAAGATCAATGAACAGTTCGATTGCACAACATATGAGGGCAGTACAAGATTCAAGACTTTAACACGAAGCGAACGGTAAATGTCCACAACATTCTGCACTGTGGAAATCTGGAAGAAAATAGAAGATATTCTGAGAAACCAAGTGAAGAAACCAGAAGTAAAATGAAGCATGAAGCAGCCCTAAAGATTTGAGACAGAGACCCCACCATATGGCTGCGGATCCGCGGCCAAACAAGGCTTATGGCCGCGGTTCCGCGGCCGTGCAAAGCACGTGTCGGTGCATGTCGGTGGAAGTCGGTGCGTTGACCCGGTTTTCTTAGGGTAGTCTTGTAATTTTAGATGTGGATCAGATGTAAACCCTAGGGGTTCTCCTATCTATAAATAAGAAGCCTACAGCTCTTTTTGGAGCATGCCTCTTTTAATTTCTAGATTTAAATTCTCAATTCCCTTGTAATTGTTCAAGAGTGCATCAATAAAGTAAGTTGTTTTCTTTTTATCGTGTGTTTCTCTTAGTTGCAAATTTTATTTCTCTGTATTTTTACCTGTCTTTATTTATCTGCAAGTTAGGTAGTTAACTAAAAAGAAAATCATAAAAATGAATTTTGTCGCTATTTCCCTAATGAGTGAGTAGTTCCTCACTTGTTAGGGTTAGGATTGGGTAGGTTTGAGAGATGGAAATCTCTCACTCCTTTCTTGCCCGTTTAACTTTATAAATTAGGATTCTATGTAAATCAATCACCCACCGCTCACTACGGTATCCTATCCTATGAGATAGCGGTGATTCCCTAGTTAGACCGGTCGTGGTTGATTTACATAGAGGTTAGGGATAAGAGTTAAGAAAGGACGGACAAGGACCAAAGGGAAGAAACTACGTTTCTTCCTAGTCGTACTAATCCCCTTTGTTAGCTATTACCTTAACACTTAAGTTCTTAATTAAGGTAAAGAAAGCGGTGAATAGAATTAACTTTCCAACTAACCTAATCCTAACTCTAGCAAGCTTTTAATCAAAATCAATTTCAATTTCAGTTTTTATAAAAATCAAAACCTACCACAAATAGGACTTGACTCGTTAGAACAATAAGAAAAGACACGTTTTCCCTGTGGACCGACCCGTACTCAACCGGCTAGCTACCAAGCGACACCGTCTTGATTGCGGTATATTCTATTCTTTGATTTCAAAACGCGCACGCAAAAAGCTCAAACAATCAAATGGCACCGTTGCCGGGGATAACGGTAGTTATTTTTTTTTTGTAATTTCGGGTTAATAAAAAATTAAAAAATCATAAAAACTAAAAAATATAAAAACAAAAAAATTTATCATCTTGTTATTTTTTGAAAGGTTTTCGTGCGAATTGTGCAGGAACGGAAAGACGAACAGATTCAGATTTGGAAAAATCCAGTGAACAAAACAGCAAACAGCAGATCTGGACATACAGAGGAGAACCACAACAGATAACAGAAAGATTTTGGAGGCCAGATCCAACTGAACAACCGCGGAACCACGGCTAAAGGGAGCATTTTGCCGCGGAACCGCGGCACTCTGCTGACGTCAGCAACTGGAAACCTCTCTGTAAGCATTCTTCTCGTCTCTTCTGCCCTCTGTAGTCCACTGAAAAAGTTTCCTGCAGGGTTCTTTGCGCAAAACTTGTTCCCCCTCTCCAATAAATCAATCTTGTGCAGGATTCTTTGTGCCGCAAATAAAAGAAAAAAAATTTGGCAAATGTTTTGGATTTTTGTGTGTTTACTGCTTTGCATTTTTAAAATGGACTTTTAAGGGGCTATAACACCAATCCAGATTGGGTGGGGATTTCATTACCCTTCTTAGGACCCCAAAAATCACAAAAAGCATCTGCATCAACCCTTGAGTTAATTAAATAATATTAGACTCGGCCAATAAGGACTGTCGTGCTCATTAGGACAAACGAAAGGTTGTAGGTATCGGTCGTTTATCTAAACCTGATTTTGTGGTGCCTAAGCTAGAAAAGTGGGAAAGGTAATTTTAAAAGGCCCGTCTCACGGTGATTCGTGAGCGGATCCCTCCTTTTTTTACTTGTGCTTACCTGGCCACAATTGGCGGTGAAGAGGCAATTCGAGGATATCTCACAACTTGCCCTTTAGAACAGTTAGGAGCAGTCTAGTTGACTTAGGAGACCCTAGCTCTAGGCTTAATTGTGCATATTGTGATTGCTTGAAAGTGTGTCTAGTTCCTTATAAAAAATCTTTTGCAAAACTCTTTATAAAAAAACCACAAAACAAAATTTTTACAAAAGAAAAAAGAAAAAAAAACTTGCCATTTTGTCGCTAGAAATCCATTGCACCCCACTTGCACACACATTCTCTCATTGACGTTTTCTTACTCACACCTTCTATTTTTACTTTTTTGACTACACTACACCTCGTTAGTGTATGTCCAGTTGGACTAGGGACACTAGCGTCCGTTTAGTCCGTATCTCGTTAGTGCCTACTGACGACGCGTTCGACTCCGAAGTCGAAATTCCCTCCACTTTTTTACCTTCATCTTCTAAGGAAATGTCGGGATTCAATCCTAACAACCCCTTACCTACGGGACTGATTCCACCTCAACTGCGTGCGAATAACCCACCACACCCTCCTGTCGAAGTGCCCCAACGAATCGCGCTCCAGGATCTTTTCTATCCTACCCACTCCAAACTTCCCACTTGTCTTTCACTTCCACCAGCGAATGGGGATAACTTCGAAATTAAACCCCACTTCATCAATATGTTGCCCAAATTTCACGGGCTGGAATCCGAAGATGCCTACATCTTCATTAACAAATTCCAGAATGTTTGCGCAATGATGAAGACCGCCCAACTTTCTGATGATGCTATAAGGCTACGTGTCATTCCATTCACTTTATGTGACCTAGCTGAAAAATGGTTATATAGCACAGCATCACACTCCATAAAAAATTGGGAAGAGTTTGTTAAGGCTTTTCTAAAAAAGTTTTACCCACAGCACAAGACCGCGAGAATTCGCAACGAAATTAATCAATTTTGCCAGCTTCCTTCCGAACCTTTTTGGAAGTGTTTCGAAAGATTTAAGGACCTTCTTGTTCAGTGCCCTCACCACGGTATTGAGAAATGACAACTTTATCAAATTTTATACGAAGGACTGAACCCAGCAACTAAGCAGTTGTTGGAAACCATTTGTCAAGGTCACTTTCTTACAAAATCTAGCGAGGAAGCTTGGCAATTTCTCGACGGTCTTGCTAAACAAACACTTCGGTGGGAAAGCATTAAGACCACTTCATCTACTTCATCAGATCAGTCTAGGGCAGGCATACATCAACTTGATATGTCGATTGCAATGAAGGCCGAAATGGCTGCACTCATGAAAAAACTAGAAGCAATTGAGAGCAAATTCTCATCGCCTTCTCCTGCCCCAGCTTTACCCCCACGCACTATTTGCGCTTGTTGTTCGGATCCGTCCCATCTAACCGAAGAGTGTCCTTACAACCCGCCTGTTCAAGGGCAAGATCAAGTCAATGCTGCTTTTCAGCAAAGATAAAGAAATGATCCATACTCTTTAACTTATAATCCTGGTTGGAGGAGCCCCCCAAATTTTGTTTGGAATCAAAATCAACAACAATTCCAAGGCAATAACAATTTTCAGAGGCCTCCTCCACAACAATAAGCCTCTCAACAAACTCAATATCAGCAACCTTTCCAACCCCAACCTTACCAAAACCAGATGAACAATTTTATACCAAACAACTCTTATCCTCAAAACAATTTTGTTCAGCCAAATAACGATAAGGTTTCCTCGCTAGAACGAAGTTTGGATGCGTTTTTAAAATAATCTACGCAATCCTCAGCCAGCATCCAATCATCCATTCAGTCTATGGTGAAACACAGTGCTTCATATGATCAGAGCATCAAAACTATTGAAGCCCAAATTGCACAATTGAATACTGCGTTAAGCGAGCGAGAGAAGGGAAAACTTCCATCTCAACCACAGCCAAATCCCGGTCACACACAAAATACATATGTTGCTCATGAACAACAAAATCATAATGTGAGTGCCGTGACTACATTGAGATCTGGAAAGGTATTGCACAACAACGTTGGCAATAACGATGACACCCTGGCCGCCGCTTCTTCTTCTTCATCATCTCCTTCATCTTCTTCGTCTTCTTCAGAGCCTGTTCTTCATTCTTCACAAGGCTATACTTCTTCTAATTCGAACGGACCCACATCTCACTCAACGAAAACACCAACACTGGGATACGTTCCAACTCCGCAATCTACTCCACAAATATTGGACTCAACAAAATTTTAAAATATTCCATTTCCAAACAGGTTGAGATCTAATAAACAAACTCCCCAAATAGAGAAGATTGTGGAGTTATTCAAACAGGTTAGCATTAACATACCTCTCTTAGATGCAATCCAACAAGTCCCTTGTTACGCTAAAATCTTGAAGGACTTATGCACCAAGAAGAGGAAAACGCAGGTACCTAAGGAAGTTTTCTTAGCTAGTGCAGTAAGTGATGTTCTAACTCAACGTTTACCCCAAAAACGTAAAGACCATGGCTGTCCTACAATTTCAATAACAATTGGGGATAAGAACATCAATCGCGCACTTTTAGATCTTGGTGCCAGTGTTAATTTGCTTCCCTATTCAGTATATGAACAATTAGGCGTTGGAGAGCTGAAACCCACACATTGTACTCTCCAAATGGCCGACCAATCCATCACCCATCCTAGGGGTGAGTTAGACGATGTGTTAATTAAAGTAGGGGACTTCATTTTCCCCGTTGATTTCATTGTTATGGACACACAGCCTGTAGCTAACCCCCGGAGTCAAATTCCGGTGATACTTGGTCGACCATTCCTTGCAATTTCTAATGCAGTGATCAATTGTCGAAATGGTTCGATGAACCTATCTTTTGGAAACATGACAATTGAACTCAACATTTTTAAGTTAGGGAATCAGCCTCCGAGCCTAATGCTAATATACTTGATATTTGCTCAATCCAAGAGATCACTCAGGAGGACTGTGAGCTCGAAAAATTTCTGTTCGATCACAGCAGTTTTGACGCCACTAGTGCGTTCCTCCTTGAATCTAACACAGTTTTCACACCCGATAACGATTACGAGTGTTTCACTTTTTCGAACGATTTTGAAGAATCACCACCCGAGTTTGAGTCCTTTGAATTTTCGGATGAATTAACTGAACCATCTGACTCGGTTGCTTACATTCGCTTCGAACCATTGTTGGAATCCTTCGAGTTCGAGACAGTTTCACCAATTTTACCTTTAATTGTTTCACCTCCAAAACTCGAACTCAAGCTATTGCTGTCTCACCTTAAATACGCTTACTTAGGTGAGAATGAGACCCTTCCTGTTATCATATTGGCCTCTCTAGCCCTCGAGCAAGAGAATGCCCTTTTAATGGTCTTACAAAATAATCGGCAAGCTTTTGGCTGGACTATGGCGGACATCAAGGGGATTAGTCCCCTCATAGTTGAACATCATATACATATGATGGATGATATCAAGCCAGTAAGGGATCCACAGAGACGCCTCAACCCCATCATGAAGGAGGCTGTTAAAAAGAAGATTGTAAAATGTCTTGATAGTGGTATCATTTACCCTATCTCTGATAGCCAGTGGGTTAGCCCCATTCACGTTGTCCCAAAGAAATCGGGTATAACGGTCATAACTAATGAGGCGAATGAATTGATACCTACTCGCACCCAAATTGGGTGGCGAGTTTGCATTGATTATAGAAAACTCAACGCCGCGACACGGAAAGACCACTTTCCATTACTTTTCATTGACCAAATGCTAGAACGATTGGTTGGGCATGAATTTTACTGCTTTTTGGATAGCTACTCCAACTATAATCAAGTTCCCATCGCCGAAAAGGACCAAGACAAGACCACATTTACTTGTCCTTTCGGTACATTCGCTTACCGTCGCATGCCCTTTGGGTTATGCAATGCACCCGCTACTTCTCAGCAGTGTATGATAGGCATCTTTTCAGACATGGTGGAAAATTTTTTGGAGATTTTTATGGATGACTTCTCCATTTTCGGCGACTCCTTTGATGACTGTTTGCAACATTTAGACGCAGTTCTTACCCGGTGTAGGGATAAGAACCTCACATTAAATTGGAAGAAATGCCACTTTATGGTACGGGAAGGTATAGTCCTAGGACATATCGTCTTGCAAAATGGCATTGAGGTTAATAAAGCTAAAATTGAAGCCATTTCCAATCTTCCTCCTCCCAAGTGCGTCAAAGATATCCGAGCCTTCCTTGGCCATGACGGTTTCTATAGACGATTCATCAAGGATTTTAGCAAGATAGCTAGACCCTTGACTCTTTTGTTAGCCAAGGACACCACTTTTGATTTCGACTCAACCTACATGAAGGCGTTCGAGTCGTTGAAAAACTCACTCATTTCTGCTCCCATTCTTTCATCTCCCGACTGGACGCATCCATTTGAAATTATGTACGATGCATCTGATTTCTCCATTGGTACTGTTCTTGGACAGCACATAAATAAGATGCCGCATGTAATTTATTACGCTAGTCGAACACTAAACGAGGCCCAATCGAATTACACAACAACTGAAAAAGAGTTCTTAGCTGTTGCGTTTGCACTAGAAAAGTTCAGGCCCTATTTAATCGGCTCTCCAGTCATCGTTTACACGGACCACTCAGCTCTTCGCCATCTTTTCGCGAAGAAGGATGCTAAATCTCGGCTGATATATTGGATCCTCTTGCTACAAGAGTTTGACATTGTCATAAGAGATAAGAGAGGATGCGAAAACATAGTCTCCGACCACCTTTCAAGACTTCCTTCTTCACCTACGATTCAAATTCCTATTAAAGACGTTTTTCCAGATGAGCAGCTCTTAACTGTGTCATGCGAACCTTGGTTCACAGATATCGTGAATTATTTGGCCACCGGACTGATACCAAACGATGGGTCGAATCAGGACAGACTCTGATTCCTGTCTCAAGTAAAACATTTTTACTGGGATGAACCGTATCTCTTCAAATACTGTTCCGACCAAATCATTCGTCAGTGTGTCCCCGACAACGAGTTTAAGAGCGTGCTGTCATTCTGCCACGATCATGCGTGTGGCGGGCAATTTGGCCCCAAAAGACAGCAGAAAAAATCTTGCAGTGTGGCTTCTACTGGCCACGACTTTTTAAAAACGCATACGAATACTGCAAGACATGCTCCCGGTGCCAACACTTGGGCCGAATATCTCGGAGAAATGAAATGCCGCTCCAACCAATTTTGGTTGTTGAAATTTTTGCCGTTTGGGGGATAGACTTTATGGGACCATTTCCCAACTCTTTTGGGAACATGTATATTCTACTTGCTGTTGACTATGTTTCCAAATGGGTCGAGACTGTGCCCAGCCAAACTAATGACAACAAGGTTGTCGTTAGATTTCTCAAAGAAAACATTTTTTCTCGGTTTGGGCATCCTCGCGCGATTATCAGTGATAATGGATCTCACTTTTGTAATAGGACTTTCGAGTCCTTAATGCGGAAATACTCCATTACTCACAAGCTGTCAACACCCTATCATCCCCAAACTTGTGGGCAAGCCGAGATTTCGAATCGGCAGATTAAACAGATATTGGAGAAAACGGTTTCCAAATACCGTAAAGATTGGTCATCAAAACTGATTGATGCCCTTTGGGCATTCCGTACTGCCTATAAGACCGATCTTGGCATGTCTCCATACAGGCTTGTTTATGGAAAGACTTGCCACCTTCCAGTTGAAATAGAGCATAAGGCATTTTGGGCAATTAAAGAGTTGAACCTATCTTTGGGAGATGCGGGCAGTAATAGAAAGCTGCAATTGAACGAATTAGACGAGCTGCGGGATGAAGCCTATGAGAACGCAGTAGTTGTTAAAAACCGAACGAAGGTATTCCACGATAAACACCTTATGCGCAAGACTTTCAAACCTGGTCAACAGGTTTTACTTTACGACACTCGGTTACACTTCCATCCCGGGAAGCTCAGATCTCGATGGAAAGGGCCATTTTTGGTACGCACCGTATATTCGCACGGTGCGGTCGATCTAGAAAACCCGGAGGATGGTTCACTGTTTAAAATGAACGGACATCGACTTAAACCATTCCTCACTGCGGACCCTTCGGAGGAGCTCCTGTTTTTGCAGGAGCCGATCTACATTGACTAATCTTCCTCCATCTACCCCTAAATTTTCGATTATCTAACCAAAACACTGTTTCAAATAAGTTTGGGGGTATGTATCATTTGTAATTATATAAAAACAAAATAAAAAATGAAAATTTGAAAATAAAAAAAAAATTGGGTATTTTTGTAAATTTCCAGATTTAATAAAATAAAAATAAAAATTTTATTTGCAAATAATTTCCTCTCTTTAAGAGGGGCTTTTTACAAATAACCAACACACCCCCCCTATAAATAACACCAGACCCCTCTCTGTTTTCATAACCATAAAAAAAATATCCCCTCAGAAATCCCTAGCCGCCGCCGCCGCAGCCAGAGCAAGGAGATCGCTCCACCGCGCCGCGCAACCGCCGCCGAAACCTTCTTCCCGCTGCGTTTCCACCGCGCTTCTGTGTCGTCTCCCTCTGAATCTTTCAGAGGAGATTTGCATTCCTTAGATCCTCTCTGTTAAATTTTTTTAGATCTGTGAACTTTCTGTGATGGCACCAAACATGCAGTTAGAACGTGATTTCTCACAAATCTTTTCACACACAATTTATGGGAGCTATTTTGCTGATGAAATCACATGGAGGGGGTGGAATTTTTTAATCTATAATCATCCCAATGCTTACACCCTTCCAGATCTAGTCACTCGTTTTTACGAGTGCATGGAAGAAGGCTGCCTTGCACAATACGGTTTTATCAAACTACTTTGGGGCGATAGGGAGATAATTATTGACAGAGACTTCATCCATGAAGTCACTTTAATCCCTAGATTACCTGTTCACGACCAACCTCTTCAATTTGAAGATTACTTACCCTTAATGGGTAACGACTGTTCGAGGGAACCGAGGAAGGGAATACAGGATAGAACCCTTTTCGCTAATGTTTTAACCGTGTGCCGGTCGGCATAAAATAATATTTTTGGGAGTTCATATAATACCACATTTTTCACCCCATCACTTCATACGTGCACACCCTAATGACTAGGAACCCTAGATTTGACATGTATATGGTTTTACTTAATTCAATTGGTGCTGGAAAAAGGGCCGCAAATTACCCATGCCCTATGTTAGTGACACAACTGTGTCGCTATTTCCTCCCTGTGGAGGAATTTGAATTCTACATGTATGGAGGTATACCGATTAGGCCTCTCATTGAGGGCGTATCCACGTCCTATACCCTCTTGACTGATGTATGGTCGCGAAGGGAACCGGCCGAACATGTACCAGCCAGAACACCCAGCTCCAGCTCGACCGCGAACGAGGAAGAGCTTACCCCCATAGAACATGCACGGCTTCTTAGAAGAGCCATTAGGGGGATTGATAATTTGGAGGGGATGGTGACCAACTTGAATCACCGGGTGACTGAGATAGAACATGGTGTATCTACGCTGCTAGCGCGAGAGGCGCGTTCCCGTTCATGCTCAAGGGGACGGCGAGGGCCTGAGCAGTGAGGGCACTGTTTTTGATAAGTTTGGGGGAGTAGGTGGTTGTAAATAGTTATCATTGCATTGCATTGTATATTTTAATTTTTGTACATATTTTTTTTCTTTCTTTGCATGTTTAATTCTGCATTGCATCTTTATAAAAAAATTATTAAAATATTAAAAAATGAAAATAAAAAATATATATATAAAAATAAAATCAAATAAAAAAATTGAAAAATTGAAAAATTATAAAAATTGAAAAATTCAATTTTGGCCGTAATTGACTTAAGTTTGACACGACGGTTAACTAGCTAGGAAAAACTAGATCCCAAAACTTAGTAAATTAAAAACCCTAAAAATAACTTTTCTTAAAATTTAATGGTAGAAAATATATGTCCTTGTAGTTTACTTAGAAATAGGTAAATTTTGAGTTCACTTCTTGGGATAAGTCAAAATAAGGGAAGAGTATTGAAATTTTTATTGAAGTGTAAGTCTGAAAAATAATTTCGAACCTTAATTCTAAAAATATATACCCTATAACTTGCACAAACACGCACTTTGAAACTTGGAATAGTAGAGGAGACCTTGAAATGCTCTTGTCTAAAATCCTTAGTATGAAGGAAAATAAAATTATAAGTGTGAATAAAGAGATATAAAAAAAATAAACACTGCTTTTGTAATTACTTAAGGCTGCGTAAAATAAAAAAATATATAGTGAGGGTGCTTTATCACCTAGTGCCTTAGACCAACTGGTTTGGGAGTCACTGCTAAAGCCTTAGGTATTACAAGATGAGAAATTACGCCTTAATGCGCAAACACATTTTGTAATCAGTCGTTAGTACCTCAAGAAGTATTAACGGTCGCATGAAGGATGTGTGAGTAATTTCATCTAAAATTCACCAACTAAAAATACTTTAGACGATGGACAAGAGTATAATAGCTTGAATTGAATTTCCAAGTGTAGGGGTGATACATACACACACGTAGGGGTATATGATTGAAGTTTGGATGAGAGATAGGAATGAAAGATAAGGCTTATACAATGATAAAAATTCCTAAGTTGAGATGGAACCTTAGAAGGAAAATTCAAAAAAATGCTAAAAGCTAAATAAATTTACAGAACATATACGATCTTAAGTTAAATTATAAGTGAGTGTGAAAAAATACGGGTTGATGATTTCTGAGTTGAAGATAATAGATTTTCTTGCTAGAATACCAAATTGAAGAATGAAAATCAACAGGCCAAATTGATCGTATTTTGTGGGTAGTATCCGCTGAAAACCCTCAAGAGACAACACTCCTCCTACTAGGGACACCTAGAGGTTTAACGGCTTGTTGCACGAGCTCAGTGCAATCGCGATTCCCTGCAAAAGTGGGGTTAGGTTTTTTCGAGAATAAATTGGTTTTGCTCGAGACGAGCAAAAGTTAAGTTTGGGGGTATTTATTCATATCAGATTTTTGCATTATTATATTCCCCATTCTTAATCATATTGCAAATAAATAGGTGCTTTTGATCCATATCTGCTAAACAGTTGCAGGTTACAGGTTCTCAGAAAAATACAGTGAAAATGGTGAAAAAACGCTACAAAAGTGAGACTACGACCAACAAATAGAAGAATCTTTATGATGCCGCCTACAGTTTAAGGAACAAATGAAGATCAATGAACAGTTTGATTGCACAACATATGAGGGCAGTACAAGATTCAAGATTTCAACACGAAACGAACGGTAAAAGTCCACAACATTCTGCACTGTGGAAATCTAGAAGAAAATAGAAGATATTCTGAGAAACCAAGTGAAGAAACCAGAAGTAAAATGCAACATGAAGCAGCCCTAAAGATTTGAGACAGAGACCCCACCAACTAAGGCTTATGGCCGTGGTTCCGCGGCCATGCAAAGCACGTGTCGGTGCGTGTCGGTGAGAGTCGGTGCGTTGACCCGGTTTTCTTAGGATAGTCTTGTACTATTAGATGTGGATCAGATGTAAGCCCTAGGGGTTCTCCTATCTATAAATAGAAAGCATACAGCTCATTTTGGAGTATGCCTCTTTTAATTTCTAGATTTAAATTCTCAATTCCCTTGTAATTGTTCAAGGGTGCATCAATAAAGTAAGTTGTTTTCTTTTTATCGTGTGTTTTTCTTAGTTGCAAATTTTATTTCCCTGCATTTTTACCTGTCTTTATTTATCTGCAAGTTAGGTAGTTAACTAAAAAGAAAATCATAAAAATGAATTTTGTCGCTATTCCCTAATGAGTGAGTAGTTCCTCACTTCTTAGGGTTAGGATTGGGTAGGCTTGAGAGATGGAAATCTCTCACTCCTTTCTTGCCCGTTTAACTTTATAAATTAGGACTCTATGTAAATCAATCACCCACCGCTCACTACGGCACCCTATCCTATGAGATAGCGGTGATTCCCTAGTTAGACCGGTCGTGGTTGATTTACATAGAGGTTAGGGATAAGAGTTAAGAAAGGACGGATAAGGACCAAAAGGAAGAAACTACGTTTCTTCCTAGTCGTGCTAATCCCCTTTGTTAACTATTACCTTAACACCTAAGTTCTTAATTAAGGCAAAGAAAGCGGTGAGTAGAATTAACTTTCCAAACTAACCTAATCCTAACCCTAGCAAGGTTTTAATCCAAATCAATTTCAATTTTAGTTTTTATAAAAATCAAAACCTACCACTGTTCCCCTCCGAATGGCGGCGCGCAAGACTGCGATGTCTTGGCACTGAGACTCGGGGCAGATGCTAATTGGTGCTATCCGTCCACCTCTCCGAAGATGTCAAGTTGATTTATGGCACCATGTATCGAAGGTTTACACGGATGCGTCCGATGTAGCAGACTTCGTCGAATTCCCCCTCGTTTGAGGGGTTTTTGATTGTGGGGACGCTCTTCCCTGCAGGCGCAAGCCCCTGCAGTTAATTACGCTACCGCATTGCGGTAACAACTTTCTCCTTCTCCAGATGGTCACTTCGTGTCGTGGGTGTTTGTTTTGTGTTTTGTTTCCCGTAGATTGTTTACGGAGACTGAGTTATGTCGTCGCCCGTAGGGCGTGGACTAGTCCAAATCCGTATTATCTTAGATTTGGGTTTGGGGGTTTGGTTTGAGGATACGTCAGCCATACTTGAGGCTAAGATCAACTCAAACGTTTGTTAAGGATACGTTAGTCTAACTTTGAGACTAAGATCAACTTAACGGGATCGTTTAGATCCGACAAAGGAGCGTTTGGGCTCTATTGTTCCAGTTTAGGGACATAGTGGTCCATCGTATGTATGGCCGTCGGGACCCGTCACCTCTCTGACGACGTTGAGGGATTACAATGACGGATGTCAGAGGAGTTCAGAGATGTACCCTCGAGCCAGAGTTAATTGGGGGGATTCATAGTCCAGTCTGTTTGAAGGTTTAAGGATACGTTAGCCATCTTTAAGGCTAATATCAACTTAAACGGGACCGTTTAGATCCGACAAAAGAGCATGCGGGGCTCTATTGTTCTAGTTTAAGGACATTGCGGTCCATGGGTAGTTTAAGGACGTTGCGGTCCATGGGTAGTTTAAGGACATTGCGGTCCATGGGTAGTTTAAGGACATTGCGGTCCATGAGTAGTTTAAGGACATTGCGGTCCAGGTTAAGGACGTCGTAGTCCATGGGTTTAAGGACTCCATAGTCCGGTATGTACTCTGGATGCTTCACACGGGTTCACTGCCGTGCTTGGCGAGGACCAGGCTCCGCTCTGGGCATTTTCCACGGGGTCAAAGAGTGACGTTATCCGCGTTCCACGTACCCAGGAATTTTGCACTAGATGCTTCACACGGGTTCACTGCCGTGCTCGGCGAGGACTAGGCTCCGCTCTGGACGTTTTCCACGGGGTCAAAGAGTGACATTATCCGCGTTCCACGTAACCAGGAATTTTTCATTAGACACGGGTGTAAGGACCCCACAGTCCATATCAATGTGTGGTCGTCGGGACCCGTCACCTCTTTGAAGACACTGAGGGATTACAATGCCAAGTATCAAAGGAGTGAAGAGATGTACCCTAGAACCGGAATGGCTTAAATAGTCCTTGACCCAATTTGGGATCAAGACCGATTAATTATGTTATGGGCCCATTAGCCCAGTTAATTACGAATTGAAGACTCATGGCCCAGCTTGGGCTAAGTCCGATCATGTCTGGAATATTGGCTTCTTGTTGGTCCATTGAAGGAGAGGCTTTGCCTCTATCCATTTAGCCAATTGGGCCAAAGCCTAGTGTTAAACACTACAGAGCGATCAGTGTTGAACACTGGGAATGAGGTTGACAAGTTAGTGTTTAACACTAAAAGATAATTGGTGTTAAACACCAGCAACAAGGCTTTCAAATTATCATAAACACTAAAACAGATCAGTGTTGAACACTGGCAATGGAGATCTCAGATTAGTGTTAAATACTAAGGTAATCAGTGTTGAACACTGCGAATAAAGTTCTTTGATTAGTGTTGAACACTAGGGCCCAACAGTGTTTCAATACTGGATTCGAGAGTTCCAATTTAGTGTTGAACACTAAGGCAAGAGGGGTCACGTGGCAACACGTGAGAGCGCCCTCCCTTCATTTATTCTGCTGAGATTATCGCATCTTTCAGAGCATCACGTGCCATCACGTGACGGGCATTCAAATGCTTATGTGTTAAAGCTTCTGTCAAGGGTCACGTGGGTCACGTGGGGTGCTGCCTCAAAGGGGATTTCTGTAGATCTCTTGGGGGGGTCACGTGGTGGCACGTGACCCTGCCTTTATGTATGTTGTTTAAAGGGTCTGTTAATCTTTTCCAGGAATTAAATTCCTCGTAGGGTTGAACCCTGACAATAATTTCAGAGGAATTAAATTCCTACTTCCTTTTGAAGATTTATATTCTGAATAGAGTTGGACTCTGAATTTTCTGTAGGAATTAAATTCTTCATTCATGTGAAGAACTAAATAGGGTTAAACCCTATTGAAAGCTTTCAAGGAATTAAATTCCCACTCTCTGTGAAATTATGATCGAGGGAATTAAATCCCTACTGTTCCAACAGAACTAGGTTCTTAATTAGGGTTAAACCCTGTTTCTTTTTGTTCTGAAGGAATTAAATTCCCATAACACAGGGTCAAGCCCTAGTTTTATTTTAAAGGAATTAAATTCCTATAGTTCTGTGAGAATTAAATTCTCGTGCTTCCATTCCCTCTCTATGTTTTGGATCTGCATGGCAGGATCTCGACCCATTGAGAATTAAATTCTCAACTTCAAGGGGAGATGTGCACTTTGCAGATCCTCTATCAAAGAGAGAAGAAATATGTTCTTCTGTTTTATATATCAGAGTTAAACTCTGTTGAGAATTAAATTCTCTTTTCTTTCAAGGAGCCTTCCCTTTCTTACCTAGGGTTTTCTTTTGCAGAAGATCCAAGTTCCTCGAAGTATCAAGGCTCTCTCTCCCTTTCTTCCCTCTGCGTGTATATCTCTTTTTTTGTGTCTCTTGGCTCCTATTTATAGGAGAAGCAGCCGAATCAATTAGTTTTTGACGAATCTTCATTGAGAGGTTTGATTTGCATCCATCATTCGTTTTTGACCTTTGGATTATTGGGTGAATTTTATTCACCATTGGATTTCAAGTCCCGGGATTCTCCTTTGTTATTTCGGTTAGATTTAAAGGGGAAATCTTTCCAAACTCGAGATTTTCCCATAGATAAATGATATTCAATCATCTTTAAATCTTTAATTCGATTGGTTCCAGATAATCGCTTTCCTTTGGAAAGATTCGAATCTCTTTCAGAATTTAATTCTGTCAACGAAATGGGCTTTGAAAGCCAGTCACGTGTGACCACGTGACCCATGGTCACGTGTGGGCACGTGACCCCCTTTGGAATGAGCCTTCTTCTTTCTTTCTGCGCTCTGTCTTCTGGTTGCTGCTTAACCGTCACGTGCCACCACGTGACCCCTGGTCACGTGTGAGCACGTGACCCTTGTCTGGACTCTTTTTCTTGATTTAACTGGAGAACAATTCTGATGTTTTGAGCGTCACGTGCCAACACGTGACCCCTGGTCATGTGGGAGCACGTGACCTCTTTTGAAGCTTTTTCCTTGATTTGATCAGGGAAACGATGTGCCTTTGAATCCGCTTTAAAATGTCACGTGCCAACACGTGACCCTGGTCACGTGGGAGCACGTGACCCTTTCTCAAGCCCTTTTCTTTGATGTAGTCAGGAAGCTGAATCTGCCTTGATGATGCTTTTAGATGTCACGTGCCCACACGTGACTGCTGGTCACGTGTAAGCACGTGACCCTTTTCTGAAGCTTTTCCCATAAGCTTTTCTGATTTTAAATCAGGAAACAAATGCCCCCACAGCGTTGTTCTCACGTGTCAGCACGTGAGTGCAACACTGTCACCTTTTGTGACCGTTGGATTCCTTTAGGGATTTGGGGAGATGAAGCGTTTCCATCGCCTTCTATAAATACCACCGTCTCTTCCGAGGAGCCTTCACTTTGCTCGTCTCCTTCTTTTGAGAACTTTTTCCTTTGAGAATTTAATTCTCGTTTCCAGAGATTAGTTCTCTGCCTTGAAATATTTTTAGAGTTTAACTCTGTTTAAAAGGACTCTTCCTCCTCAGGTAATGGTAATCGAAGCACCTTCATTTTGACAAAACTCTCTAGATTTTAAATCCATATCAAGGGTTTCACAAAGAACCCATTTCTCTTCAAGTTCTTTAACCAAAATATGAGACCACTTAACCTCCCACAGTAGATCTCTTAGGGTTTAGATGATCCTTAGGGAGATGATGATGGCGGTTCAAATCCATGGAATTTAATTCCATCCAAAAATGTTTTTGGGAATTTAATTCCCTTTTCTTAATAAGGAATTTTAATTCCAATGAAGGACTTGATTTCTTCACGCGGAGGCTTCCTGGGGTCTCTTGGCCCGAGGTTGTTCTTCTGCAATTAATGAAATGGGGGCTTTGTAATGATGTCTTCTGTGGGAATTTAATTCCTTTGATCTTGTTGGATTCATTGTAGAGCCCGAGACAGATCCTGTTGGGGGAATGTGCATGGTCATCATTCTTTATTAAATGAGGATATTCCCTTTGTTTTATTGTAACTATTTGGTCTCATTATTAATGAGCCGTCATCCGGATTCTGTGGGGCCCATGTGTTTTGTAGCCAATGGTCCCAGAAAACTCTGCTGTTGCTTTCTCCAACTAGTCTTCATGTTCATGCATGAATATATATTGCTAACTTTCCTTTTAACGGTCTTCCTTTATTGGATTTCAGGTGCGATGGCTTCTGTTCCACGCTTTCCCTTTTCTCGCTCGGAGGCTGCCTTTCCTCAGTCACCATCTGATGAGGAAGCGATGGCGATGATTCGGGCCCATGACCCGAACTGCACCAATCTTCTTCAATAGGGATCTTGGTATAGTCAGATTATTCAGGGTCGCCGGAGTTTTCTTTGCGCGGTGCCGACGGAGCCCACTTTCCCGTTCTTACCGATGGACCCTCCGAGGACGGTTTTTGCTGTGGAAATGCCCAACTGGACTCCAACGGGGAGGCTGGAGCCTTCGACGACCGGAATTCCGAACCATCCGATCCCGGCCATAGACATCTTGGGACGGCGTATCTGCCAGGGTGAGGCCTACCCGTGGGGGCAAATTTATAAGATAAGGCTCACTCCTAGGCATCCTACGGGCTACCTTCTCTGGGCTCGCTACATTCTTTCTGCCCATCGTGCGCGGTTGCAGAAAGTCGGGCTTTATCAGGCCATATACGCGTCACTCTTCCATTATAAGTCTCCGCATGCCTGGTGGGTCAAGGCGTTTTTGAACCAATGGAATCTTCCCACCAACACTTTCATTCTAGGAGATCGCGAGGTCTCGATCTCTCTGGCCGTATTTTATGACATCTCGGGGTTGCCAATCAGGGGTAGTCTATACGAGGAATTGCTGCCTTCTGACGAGTATATTTTTGAACCCGAGCCCGCCCCAGTTGACGGCCTGTCTGCTGAGAATGCCGTCCGTCACAAGCGTCCTAGTTTAATCAAGGCGCTAGGTATCTTCGACCGATTATTCACCGAATCCGAAGAACAGGGTGTTACTTTCAAGAGCTTCATTGCTCGTTTCCTTCGCGAGGACGCCCTACCATAGACGGCTCCGAAGTTTGCCAATATGGGAGACCCCTTTGGGTTTGGTCCGAAGAAGCTACCGACCGCTGAATCGGACCTGCCACAATATTATATTCTCATCGTGCCGCCGATATCTTTTGAGTCCGTTGAAGCACCCGGTATGGATGAGGAAACATTCTTCGTGGGGTTTGTAAGTGTTTGGCTTAGTTGGTTTGTTATCCCCATGCATCGCCGCTTCATGAGAGCCTCGGTCATCTACCCGGCTCATCATATTGCTGAGGAGACGCGGTTGGCCATCGGCATCCCGGCCTTGGCGCACCTCTATAATGGATTGGGCACCGCAGCTAATACCTCTACGCCTAGCGTGGATGTGGTAAACTTTTCGCTTCATTATTTCACGTCCTGGGTCGAAATGCATGTGCTGGGGGATTTCGCTATGCATCAGAGGCCCGCGTTTTACGACGCCTATCCCTTCCCGCGACTTATGCGATTGATGGGTGCTTCTGCTGCTGACCCGACTCAATTCGGGGCTATTCGGGTGCTGATTTCTCCTCACGCCGCCTCTGGCGGGCTGGTTTTTAATGATCGGGTCTTGTCTGCTCCCTCGGGTCCAGTTCAACAACTCTGGGACCAATCGAAAGACAACGCACCTTCTTTGAAGCCCCGGGAGGCCGCGCATTTGTATACAATCAGACCGGGCTACTTGGTGTTTCGCCAGGACAGTGCAGCTCTTTTTATGCGGTACAATCCGCATCGATTCGCCCGACAGCTTGGATACGACCAGGGTGTTCCTTTCGAGGCTTTTATAGTCGCCCCGATCCCTTCGCCCGATGCTGTTCGCGATGCCGCTCATCATTTCATGAGGCTGAACACCGGCTCCCGTTTCATGGTCCCTGAAGCTGAGTACATGCCCCGGTGTGTGGGTGCATTTACGGGCTGGTATCTTCATCGGATCAGTCCAATTATTCTTGAAGAAAGAAGGGTGCTTCTTGGTCACGACGCCCCTCCTCAGGTTTCGGGGGCTAAGCTACGGCCGAGGGTTCCGGTCCGCTTCCCTTTGAGGGAGATTGGCACCGCGCTCATTCCGGGGGAGTCAGGGGTAGACCTTACTCCAACAGCTGGTATGCCCTTGGGTTCCCGATCGCGGGGTAAACGGGCTCCAGTAGTAGCACCTCTGCCGGTGGCGGCACCGCCCCCTGTGGCGTCGACAATGGCGATGTCATCCTCGGTTGTGGTACCGAGCGAAAGTAACAGGGATGAGGGCGTTGAGGGCGATGTGGGCCAGCGCCGCCCTAAGGCTTCACGAGGGAGGAAGCGGTCATCCTCAGCGACCGGCTCTGGGTCTAAACGGCGGAGGAAAGCGGCCACCACCCTGCTTGATTCTGTGGCGGAGTCTGAGCCTATTCTTGAAGATGAACCATTGGCCGTGCAAGAGTCAGACGCTGGACTTCTCTTCCCGAGTTCGGCTGATGAGGAGGCCGTACAATTGGCTGACGCTATACGGCGTTCAAAAGACGCGTCTCATAACGCCAAGGTTCCGAAGAAGTCTTATCCCGCTGTGATTTTTTATGAAGACCCTTCGTGGATTCGGCGGCGATTTATCGGCCCTTTGGAGGAATGGGGGGAAAGGGCTTTGAAGCAGGCCGCTTCAGAAGATGCAGCTGACGCACTTTCTTTATGGACCGGCGGCCATGAGTCCACTCTCGAACCCCGGCGAGCCCACCTCCTTGAGAAGGAGCAGCGGCTTGAAGAAGCCATATTGAGGGCTTCTTTGCGCATCGGTACGTTGTGGTTCTTTTCGTAGTTCTTCAGATTGTTTGCGCTCGTGGGTATATATCATTATTCTTATTTGAATTGTGCAGAATCTTCGACGCTGGGGGAGCTCCCTACGGGCCCATTAAAGCTGAAGCCCGCCGAAATTCTCAATGAAACATTGCTTGATGCGGAGGGGGCTGATGAGGTTGCTCCTCTTGCAATAGAGCCTCCAGTGGCTGTTCTTGATCAGGTAGTGCTCGCCCCTTTGGGGGAGACTCATTTGGAGGCTGCTGCCCCAACGGCTCTTCCCGAAGGCGGCCCCGAGGCTGAGATGGAGGTAGTGGGGACTTCCCCCCCTCTGTTGGAGTCCGGGGTCCCGACGGAGGCTGTCGAAGCCGCTATCCCCCCGGCTCAGAATGGGAGGAGTGTTGAAGGTAACCTTTCTGAATTTTAAATTAGCGGTCTTTCCGTTGTCTGAACTCTTTTGTTTTCTCAGAATTGCGCGAGTTGGCGGCCTCTATTGTCGATCTGTCTCCCCGGCAATCCTTTCAGCGTCTGCTGGAGATGGCAGCTCCACAAGCGATATCCCCCCAACGCATTGTCCTCTCATCTGGGCAAGGTTGGTGTCGTCCATCCCTTCTCATAGCATCGTCGTTATTTTGCGTACTGACATTGATGTTTTCTACAGTTCTGGAAGCCGATGATGAAGTCGAGGTTCTCGAAGGGCCAGGGGAGCCTTCAGCTCCTACTTGCACGACTGTCGGTAAGCGACATTTCATTATACTCTCACTCGTTCTTTGCTTAAGAATTTTGCTGACGTCTTCCAAATTTGAACAGCTCTGCCAGTCTCCAGGGCGTTGGAGTCGCGCATCGTGATGCCGCCCGGCCCTTATGCCTTGCGGGCTTCAGAACGCTTGGCCCAATTAAGCCTCGTCTCCTTGTCGTCTCTGATCGAGGAGCTTCGTGCTGGCAGCGCGACCATGGCTGAAGCATTCGCTGCCGAAGCTAACGGTTCTCTTCCTTTTCTTGCCACCTACCACAGCGAAGAGGTGGTGCGAGTCTGGGTGGAGTTCTGCCGGCGGGTGGAGGCTTGCCTGCACGCCCTCGAATGTTCCCACCTTTCCTCGGAGGCCATGGCTGCAAAGGCGGAGTTACGGGGGCTGATAGCACGGTGCGCGGCAAACATGACGTCAGGTGAGAAGAGGCTCGGTCGCAAATTCTCGGAGAGGGAGCTAGCCTCCAAGGCGCTGGGCGAGCTTCAAGCCAATCTCACGGCCAAAGCCAACAAAGCGTATGAACTCTGGCGGGTGCTTCAGGAGTCCATCAAAGAGGTGGTGGCTCTCGATAAATCTGCCACGTTCACTCGTGAGAGGGTCGAGGCTCATAAGGCCACTGAGAAAGAGCTTGAAGCCCGGCTTGCTTCATATCAGGCCCAACAAGCTCAGGCGGAGGCTCGTCTTTTGGAGATCTTGCGTCATGAAGCCGTGGTCCAACGAAAGCAGGATGAGCTGACCAAGCTGCTGAATCGCCCGCCGGCTTGAAACATTTGTATCTTTTCCTTCCTTTTTGTACATACTCATGGATGAGAGTATTTTCTTTTTGTTTCTTTCATGAATTGTACTTTGTACCCATTTTGGTTTATGAATAAAAGATACATTTTTCTTCTCAATGATGTGTCTCCTTTTCATTGAATGTATTCTGCGGATATTCTATCTTGATCTCCTTCCAGGACAGCAATGGCTCAGGATTCAGGGTTAAGATCTGCTTCCTAAGGCTTTTGCATTTTACGAGCCACGAGGGTCTCATAAAGAGTTTTTCTCCCTACAGGTCGAGAGGATCCCATAGGTGTAAGTTCTTTTTAGAGATCGTGAGGATTCTTAAGCGGGTTTTCCCTTGAGAGTCGTAAGGATCTCACAAGGGAGTTTTTTCTTCCTTACAGGTCGTGAGGACCTGCAAGTGCTGGATGTGGTCATCCTTATCCGTGTTTCACGGGGTCAGAGGCTGCTCCAGGTATCGTAGTTTAAAGACGTCGCGGTCAAGGTTAAGGACTTCATAGTCTGTGGATTTAGGGACTCCACCGTCCGATGTTAGTTTTAAGACATCACGGTCAAGGTTAAGGACCTCATAGTCCGTGGATTTAGGGACTCCACAGTCCAATGTTTGGTTGCAGGGACCCGTCACCTCTTTGAAGACGTTGAGGAATTACAACGCCAGGTATCAAAGGAGTGAAGAGATGTACCCTTAAACCAAGGCAGAATCCGTAGGGAATCGGGGTGGTTGATCGTTAGTTTTAAGACATCACGGTCGAGGTTAAGGACGTCATAGTCCGTGGATTTTAAGGACTCTACAGTCCGGTATTTGCTCTGGATGCTTCACACGGGTTCACTGCCGTGCTTGGCGAGGACCAGGCTCCGCTCTGGACGTTTTCCACGGGGTCAAAGTGTGACATTATCCGCGTTCCACGTAACCAGGAATTTTGCACTAGATGCTTCACACGGGCTCACTGCCGTGCTCGGCGAGGACTAGGCTCCGCTCTGGATGTTTTCCACGGGGTCAAAGAGTGACATTATCCGCGTTCCACGTGACCAGGAATTTTGCACTAGATGCTTCACACGGGTTCACTGCCGCGATAGGCGAGGACTAGGCTCCGCTCTGGACGTTTTCCACGGGGTCAAAGAGTGACATTATCCGCGTTCCACGTGACCAGGAATTTTGCACTAGATGCTTCACACGGGTTCACTGCCGTGCTCGGCGAGGACTAGGCTCCGCTCTGGACGTTTTCCACGGGGTCAAAGAGTGACATTATCCGCGTTCCACGTGACCAGGAATTTTGCACTAGATGCTTCACACGGGTTCACTGCCGCGTTAGGCGAGGACTAGGCTCCGCTCTGGACGTTTTCCACGGGGTCAAAGAGTGACATTATCCGCGTTCCACGTGACCAGGAATTTTGCACTAGATGCTTCACACGGGTTCACTGCCATGCTCGGCGAGGACTAGGCTCCGCTCTGGACGTTTTCCACGGGGTCAAAGAGTGACATTATCCGCGTTCCACGTGACCAGGAATTTTGCACTAGATACTTCACACGGGTTCACTGCCGTGTTAGGCGAGGACTAGGCTCCGCTCTGGATGCTTCACACGGGTTCACTGCCGTGTTCTGCGAGGACCAGGATCCGCTCTGGACGTTTTCCATGGGGTCAAAGAGTGACATTATCCGCGTTCCACGTGACCAGGAATTTTGCACTAGATGCTTCACACGGGTTCACTGCCGCGTTAGGCGAGGACTAGGCTCCGCTCTGGACGTTTTCCACGGGGTCAAAGAGTGACGTTATCCGCGTTCTACGTAACCAGGAATTTTGCTGATTGTATCCGCATTTCACGGGATGGAGGTTTGACTGTTGGCGATATGTATACCACCGAGCCATGGAACTGGGAGTTGCCGCTGTTCCGCTTAGCTTGAAGTTGTGTCCGTTGTTACGAGACGAGTGTTGGGATAATCTCTAGGTCTCTTGTGGCCCGTCGAGATTTAGCTTCTTTCCTTGGTGAAACCTGGGGGAGGAAGGTATGTTCCCTTTTTGTTTGTGCCATTGGATTGTATACAGGGTGTGATGGAACATCACCTGTAAGGCATACATTTTATTTTTATTTTATTTCTTTTTCCGCGATGCTCTATCGTTTCAGCTTTTATATCGCGAAGGTCGCGATTGCCCCATCATTTCGGCTATTTTTCGCGGTGCCCAATCATTTGGGCTATTTATTTATTTTCTACTCGCTGTTTTTTATTGCGAGTTGCCCCATCGTTTCGGCTATTTTTCATGCATACATTTTTACTTGCTGCTTTTTATTGCAAGTTGCCCCATCATTTCGGCTATTTCGTAGGCATGTGTGGCTTGCTAGCTTTTTCGACGCAAGCTTGGATTTTAGACACCGATTTCAGCATCAGCACCGCTACAACTGGGATGTTGCCAGGAGCGAATCATCATTTGCCTCTGTCGATATTGAACAAAGGTGGCTTAGTAAATAGGGTTAAGGGTCCTGTCGACCAAGGCTTTTGACTTCATGAGCCGTAAGGGTCTCACAAAGGTATTTCTCCCTACAAGTCGTGAGGATCTTGCAGGTGTATTTTCTCCTTAGGGATCGTGAGGATTCCTAAGTGTATGTTCCTCTGTAAGTCGTAAGGATCCTACAAGAGGGTTTTCTCCTTATGGGTCGAGAGGACCTACAAGGGTTGCTCATCATATGGACATGTCCCTAGTCACGGGTGTGACTTTGCTGGGGAAATGTTTATTCACGCCCGTGGATTGTATACAAGGGTCAGTATTGAGCCTCTTGTAGGGCAATATCGAAGGTTGTGGAGGATTTGCTTAAGAACAGGTTTAGGTTTCTGTAACTTAAGACTTTCAAATCTCATGAGCCGTGAGGGTCTCATAAGAGAATTCTCCTTACGAGTCGTGAGGATCTCGTAAGTGTATTTTCTCCTTAGGAATCGTGAGGATCCTTAAGTGTGTTGCTCCTTTATGATTCGTAAGGATCTCGCGCAGGTGGTTTCTCCTTACAAGGTCGAGAGGACCCTACAAGTGTCTTTTAACGAGGTTGCTCCCTTTCGGGTTTTCACAAACACTCGCCGGTAATCCTGCTGTTTTTACTCACGGAGCCCTTTCGGGTTTTCATCCGTGCCCATTTTGCTTATGGACATACCGTTTTTTTTTATTCTTTTTCACTTTTTTTTATAACAAGGTCGCGCCCTTTCGGGTTTTCACGAACACTTGCCGGCAGCCCTGCTGTTTTTACTCACGGAGCCCTTTCGGGTTTTCATCCGTGCCCATTTTGCTTGTGGACATACCGTTTTTTTTTATTCTTTTTCATATATTTTGTTTTATTTTTTTTTCTCTTTCTTTTTTTTTCTCTCCTTTTTTTATCTCGTCAGCCTAAAGATACTGCGGTAGTAGTTTTAGGGACGTTTCGGTCCGTCGATAGTTTAAGGACGTTTCGGTCCGTCGTTAGTTTAAGGACGTTTCGGTCCATCGCTATGGGAAGGCCGGCTGCTGCTTGTAAAGTCTGAGCCTAGGAATATAGTGAGCGGACATAGTCGTCGTCATCTATCATTGACCCAGGCTGTGGCTTATTAAGCGTAGTATTTCTTTAAGAAGCGGCCGTTTATTGGCCTGAAAGGCCTTTCACCGTGCATGTCCATGAGTAGGTAGGCTCCACCCTGGTAGACCTTGTCTATGATGTACGGGCCTTCATAGTTTGGCTCAAATTTTTCTCGCTTGGCACGATTGGGGATCATAGGTCTTTTGACTACTAGTACGAGTTCGCCTTGGCGGAATGTCCTCGGCCTGGTCAATCTTTCGTACGAGCGCGTCATCTTTGCTTTGTAGGCCTCTAGATGTTGTTGCGCTATGAGCCGGGTTTCGTCGAGGGCATCAAGCTCCTCAAGCCGAAGGTGAGCATTTTCTTCGTTCGTCAGCTCATGGTGGACTGCTACTCGTAGAGAGGGTAACTCTATCTCGAGGGGGAGCACTGCTTCCGTCCCAAATACCAACGCGTACGGCGTTGTGTTCGTGGCCGTCTTGAATGTAGTTCGATAAGACCAAAGGGTTTCTTGCAGCCTTTCGTGCCAGTCTCTCTTATTCCTGGAAACGGTCTTTTTTATGATCTTCGTCAAGGTCTTATTGAAGGCCTCGGTCAGACCGTTAGCTCGTGGATTGTAAACCGAAGAATATCTCCAGTCTATATTGTGCTGCTGTGCGAAGCGGCTAATCTTATGGCTTCGGTAGGCCGGCCCATTATCGGAGATAATCCGCCGTGGAGTTCCGAACCGATAGATGACGTGCGTCTTGAAGAAATGGAGGATACTCTCCGTCTTCACTTCCCTCAGTGGTACTGCTTCTGCCCATTTGGAGAAGTAATCAGTTGTCGCCAGGATAAAACGGTGTCCCCGGGATGATGCTGGCTCAATGGGGCCGACTATGTCAGTCCCCCACATTTCGAACGGCCAGCTAGCTACCGTTGGGTGCAGTGGATTCGGATGTTGGTGGATGAAGTCTCCATGAATCTGGAACGAGTGGCATTGCTTCGCATACTCGAGGCAGTCCTGGATCATCGTGGGCCAGTAGTAACCCATCCGTTTAATTTTTAACTTCATCTTTGGGCCTGCTTGGTGAGAACCGCAAAGTCCGTCATGAACTTCCTGAATGACTCTTTCTGCTTCGTCAGGTCCTAAGCATCTCAGCCATAGAGAATCAAACGATCTCTTGTATAGAATATCGTTGACGAAAGCGAAAGATAGAGCTCGTTTCATGAGCTGATGTCTTGAGGACGCTTCTTTGGGCATTCGGTGGGACTTAAAGTAGTCTATGAAGACTTCCCTCCAGTCTTCGGCCTTCTCATGGTCTTTTATTTGTAGGGTCGTCTGCTCAGTTGCTCCCTTTTCTTCGCATGATTCCGGAGATATTTCTGTCGGGGCGAGCACTCGACGGCTTTGTACCACGATTCTGACGTCATCGAGGTTCTCGTCAGCCAGTTCTTTAGCAAGTTTAGCCAACGCGTCTGCTTTGCTGTTTTCCGCGCGCGGTATGTTCTCCAAAGTATAGGAAGGAATTTGGGTCAATAGTTGTTGCACCTTTTCGCCGTACTTTACCAACTCCGGTTTGCACGTTTGGTAGTCACCTTTTACTTGACTAACGACCAGCTGAGAATCCCCGTATATAAGGAGGTCTTCAATTCCCATGTCAATGGCGATTTCGAGGCCTGCTATCAGAGCTTCGTATTCAGCTTCATTGTTTGTCCTCGGCTCTGTTAAAGAGAAGGCGAAGCGCATTATCCCTCCTTGTGGGGTTGCAAAGACGAGGCCTATCCCCGATTTGATCATTGGGATACCTTGTTTCTGTTTCTTTACGGAGGACGCTCCATCGAAATAGAGTTCCCATCGGGTGCTACCGCCGCCAATCGCATCAAATGCATGCTCGTCCGGCAAATCACAGTTTAGAGGAGAATCGGCCGGTATCGGGTGCTCAGCGAGGAAGTCGGCAATGGCCTGGCCTTTTACTGCCTTAAGAGGTTGATATGTTATCGAGAACTCCATCAAGAGCAGGGCCAACTTAGCGAGTCGTCCCGTCAATATGGCTTTCGACATCAAGTATCTAAGGGGATCCACCTTTGAAATGAGACGGACTTCATGCGCCAACGCATAGTGCCTGAGCTTTGTTATCGCGAAGATTAACGCCAAGCAATGTTTTTCAATGGGAGAGTAGTTGCTTTCTGCCCCCAGTAGAACTCGACTTAAGTAGTAGAGTGCTCTCTCTTTCCCCTGATCGTTCTCTTGTGTCCATAATGCGCCCAAGGAAACTTCGAGGGCAGTTGTATAAAGAATGAGGGGTTTTCCCTTGACCGGCGCAGCCAACACCGGAGGGTTCTGCAGGTACTGCTTGATCTCGTCTAGTGCACCTTGACATTTGTGATCCCAAGCGAATGGAGTTCCCTTTTTCATCAGGTGGCTGTAAGGACGGCATTTGCCCGAAAGATTAGCGATAAACCGCCGGATGTATGCGAGCTTCCCTTGGAGAGACCGCAACTGCTTGAGGGTTCTTGGCGGAGGCATTTCCATGATCGCTTTAATCTTTGACGGATCTATTTCAATACCTCGGTGTCGAACGATGAACCCCAGGAATTTGCCCGAGGAGACTCTAAACGCGCATTTGAGGGGATTCATTTTCAAATTATATTGCCGAAGGCGTCGAAATACAGTCTCCAGATGCTTTAAATGATCTTCGTATGACATGCTCTTTACTACGAGGTCATCGATATAGCACTCGACGACGTCGTGTATGAGGTCATCAAAGATCTTTGTCATGGCCCTTTGATAGGTAGCGCCAGCGTTTTTTAGACCAAAGGGCATAACCCTGTAGCAGAATATACCCAAAGGGGTCCGGAAAGCGGTGTGCTTCTGGTCTTCGGGATGCATTTTTATCTGATTGTATCCTGATGAACCGTCCATAAAGGAGAAAACCTCGTGAGTGGACGTGTTATCTATCATTAGTTCGGTTACTGGTACTGGGAAATCATCCTTTGGACAGGCTTTATTGAGATCCCTGAAATCCACGCATATGCGTACCGTCCCATTCTTCTTCATTACCGGGACGATATTGGCGATCCAGTCGGGATACTGGACTTCTTGGATAAATCCAGAATCGATCAGCTTCTTGACTTTGGCGTTGATGCTCATTTCAAGCTCGAGTCGCATCCTTCTTGGCGCCTGCTTGACTGGCTTGATATCTGGGGATATCGCTAATTTATGCACAGCAATCTCTGGATCTAATCCCGGCATCTCGGAATAGTTCCACGCGAAGCAGTCTTTATGCTGTAGAAGCACGTTCTTTAATGCGGCCACCCTTTCTTCAGATAGCAGCTCGCTGACGAATGTCGGTCGCGGATCATCTGCCGATCCCAGCTCAATCTTCTTGAGGTTATCTGCAGTAGTATGTATGCCATCTTCCAGTTCTTTCGGAGCTGGCGGAAATTCTGAGACCACCTCATCATCGCTGTTCTCAAAGCACCGGGGAAGGTCATCTACGTTCTCGGGCTCTTCTCTTAATATCGTAATCGTATAACAGGTTCGAATCCGCTTCCAGGACTGAGGTGGATCCGGTTCTGCTCTTGCGGCTTTGGGTTCGTGCTTTTGTGGCGGCGTTACCCTCCAGCCGTTGGATAAAGAGAATCTGCCCTGTTGGTACTAGTCCTCGACCCAGTTCTTGAAGGTGAAGCAGTCTTCGGTAGGATGTCCTATGGCTCGGTGATAAGAGCAATAGCTCAGATGAGAAGCCTTGTTAGCTTGCTCAGGATGTCTAGACTCTGGAAGCGCGATCATTTGATGTTTTATAGCGAGCTTGAGTAACTTCTCCGTCTTGTCTCGGGGGGAAGGAGTACGCTCGACTCATCTTCTTCATGAGGGACAAATCCGAGCCGTGCAACACCCAACCACGTAACCCTCTAATCCTGCGTCGTTGTTGTCGGCTCCTCTTTCCGCTTCTTGATTTATTTCCGTCTCTGCGTCGGGCCTTTCGTACAACGGATTGACGAGGATAAGCGTCTTTGTCTTTTGCAGCATGTTGAAATAGACGTTGCGTCCTAGCCTTCTCGTAGATGGCCATTTCGCGGTTGTGGTCTTCCCGAGCTTTCTGACCCACTTTCCTGATAGGCTTGCCCATTCGTTCTTCAAACGACGGACTCGGCGCTTCAATCGCGGGGTCTAGTTTTGATGGGGGGTTGGCATCTCCTGACATGGCGTCCTCCTCTTCATCAAAGGTATATATAGCGTAGCTGCTGTGAGCCCGTTCCCGTTTTTCGGCTCTTGCGTATCCAAGCCCGAGTGTTTCCATTTTCCCGTTGGGCAATTTGCGTTGAGTCCCGAGGACATCCCAAATCCTGTTGTAGAACCGAGCCTGCCGAACAGTCTATTTTAAGGGTACTCCTTGGCGCTTCAATAGCTTCTTTAATCCATTTGTATAGTATCTGGACAGACGGATGGGTTGGAGCCTGTCAAGTGTAGCATCCGCGCCATGCCAGATCTCTTTCTCTATTTTCGACTCTGAGGATCGGTAGAATAGGATCACCTTCTCACCCCTTTGCCTGGGAGGGACGTAAAATGTTTGCAGGTCCTGCACGTTGTGAGCCTGAAGCGTGTCGAGATCCTTGTAGTGTTCTCGCGGTACCATGGTGATTTGCAAACTATGGTCATCGCCAGGGGGTGCTTGTATTGACAGCCGATTGGAGAACACAGCATTAACTTCATCTTCTGAATCACTTCCGAAGACTAACATGGGGGCGGGCGTCCCCAGGTTGTTGCGTTGAGATGGCCCTGCATAAACTATCTCTTCCTCTTCTTCGGTATCGCTCCCGAAAACAGGGATGGTGGCGGCGGTTTTGTTCTCCGGATTGCGACACCTTTCTGTATCCTCGAAATCTGGCAAAAAGTACTTCGCATCTTCGTATTTGCGGACTTCGTTCACGGAAAATGGGTTTAGCTCTCCTGTTACAGTATACTCGAAACCATCCTTAAAGTATTTCATACACTGATGTTGCGTAGAAGGGATGATGTTGTACTCGTGTAGCCAAGGACGACCGAGCAAGGCGTTGTAGCAGGTCTTAGCGTCAATGACATGGAATTTGATGTCTGTGACGAGAAGTCCAAAGCGTAATGTTAGTATCACAGATCCGAGAGTCCGTGACGATTGTGAATCGAAACCGGAGATAGTAATTTTGTCACGAGCGAGGTGTTGCACACTCATGCAGATTTCCTTCAACACCCGAACATTAAGGAGGTTGACGGAGGATCCATTATCCACCAGGATCTTGCCTATCTTGATGTCATGGCAGTATCCGGAGACATATAGGGGACGGTTGTGGTCGCACGTCCCGAGAAGGAAGTCTTCATCACCGAAAGTGATGTCGGCCGTATGCACTTCCTCCAGTTCATCCTTCATCTTTTCAGTGGCGAGGAAGGCTTGGAATTGCTCAGGTTCTTGTAACGCCTTAATTAGTGAGTCTCGCGTTTCTTTTGATAATAAGAGGGCATCGAGAATGCTAAGCTGAGAAGGTAGCTTCTTTAGGTGCGCGAGGATGTTATAGTCCACTTTACCCTTTCTAGGAGGGTCTTTGGCAGCCAGCTCTTTCATGACTTGGTCATCTAAAGTGATGTCTTCAGTGACCTTTTCCTTTCCCTTATCCTTTCTACTTACGGGCCCGAGATTCTTTTCTGGGAGTGTGCGATTGCGCAGCTGAATGTTCTTGCAGATCTCCGATTTCTCCTCTTTCCCTAAAACGGATTCTTTAAAGAGAGGGCCCAGAGCCATTTCTTCATCAGAGTCGCTCCCAAAGGTGAGAACTTGTGACCCCCCGGCGTGAGCCATACAACAGTTGCCAGTAGTTCTGTTGTGCCCATCGACGGTACTTCTTCGCTCCCGACGGATCTTACGTTTCATGCGCTTAAAATGTTGCCGATGAGCAACATATCCTTGCCACCATATCTTAAAGGCGTCGCACTCCTCCGTGGGGTGTGATATTTTCCGGTGATATGCGCAATAATCAGGGTGTCTCTCCACCCCATCGTGTGTGTTTCCTTCCGAGGGCGGTAGTTTCATCCCCATTGACATGGCTTTGGCAAACCTTTTCCTCGTCTTGAATATCTTCTTGTCTACTTCGGATGCCTTTCGCTCTGGCGGAGGTAGTTCAACTCTTCCGTTCAGTCGCCTGCATTTGGTTCCTTCTGACGCTGCCATCTCACGCTCCTGATCTGCTTTACTTTTTAGACGAATCTCGTCTAGAAAAGCGTCGATCATTTCGTCTGTTGGCCATGCACGCTCTGGTACAGGCTCTGCCTCCAGCTTCTTAGTGCCAGGAGTTTTCCTATCATCGGTAAACGAGTGGGAGATTACGTTACAACTCGCCATATACCCTTCAGATTCCTCCGACGAGCTCTCTCCATCGTCTCCCTCTTGAAAGATGTGGTTGAGGAACTCTTGCAGTGTGACAGGAGTTCGCGCCTTTTGATTGTATTCTTCCAGCGCGTCGATTTGCTTCTGCAAGTTCGTGTGCTCGTTTCCAAGCTTCACGGACTTCTTGGATTTCTTCTTCTTTTTCTTCGAAGATTTTGACGATTGGGCGTGAGTCTTTGGGCTCTTATCGCGAGTCTTTGTAGTTGGGCGGCGCCTTAGCATCCCTTCGATAATTTGAGGTTCAAGAGGGTCCTTCCATTCTATCGCAGGGCACGCATGAAGGTCTCTCAGCATTCTTTTGGTTTTAGTTCATAGCACGACCACCCATGGAGCTTCTTCGATAAAAGAACAGGTTGCCCCCGGTGTATCCGCTTTCCTAGGAGTATGCGGCTGTGGTGGGTTCACCTTCCACTTTTCGGACAGTATAAACTTCCCCTGGAGGTACTGGTCTTCAATCCATCCTTTGAAGACGAAGCAATCTTCGATCGGATGACTTACCGTTTGATGGTAAGGGCAATAGTTAGGGTTATTCACCTCGGTAGGTTGCAGCGGTCGCCTTGGATTTGGTAGGTTTATAAGTCTGTTGCGTATTGCCAGCTCGAATAACCGTTTCGTCTTGTCTCGTGGGAACGAGTAGGGACGCTTCATCTTCTCATTATAATACCGACGTCTTTCCTCCAGTTGATCTGCCGGTTTCGGGGCGTTAGGTTGCTGTTGGGCATTCGCAACAAAGGTTGCCCTTCCTTTACCCTTGTCATTCCGAGGTTCCGACTTCGGGGGAGGTGGTCTATGACCCATCTGGTCCATCTGAGCCAACTTGTCGATTAAAGCCTGGAATGTGGTTGGCTTAAAGAACATCATAAACTGGGAGATAGTTGCGTGGGGGTCTAGGGTTCCCACGAACATGCCCACTGCGGGTGCCTCCTCAATGCGTTGTTCACATCTCGACCACAAGTTCCGCCAGCGTATAGCATATTGGACCCAGGTTTCGCCTGGTTTTACCCTGGCGTTAATCAGTGCAGTTATTGGAGTGCGTTCGCTGGCACTTGCGAATCGCTGAGCGAATAACAACTCCATTTCAGCGAACGTTTTGATAGAATCGTTCGGGAGTTCTGAATACCATTCGAACGCAGTTTCTGATAAGCTGCCCACGAACTGGCGGAGCAACAGTTTATCATCACCGCCGGTGTTACCGCAGAGGGCCCGGAACTGGGCGACATGTTGATGGGGGTTGCCGGTCCCCTTGTACACGTGGAATTTTGGTATCGTATAGCCTTGTGGGTATTTGATTTGGTCGTACCATCTTGGATACGGCCGCCCCGTTTTCACGACTTGACCAGCTGCCTCAGTCGCGTGATGAACCCGGATTTGCTGGGCTATGTAGTCAACCAAGTCAGCCTTAGAGATTGCCTCCTCCTTGGCCGTTGAGAGGGTTGGTGGTGGATTTGACGTTTCTCCTCGGTCGTCTTCAAGAACGATTGGGGGATCCTCGGCGGGTAAGTCCTGCTGGATCATCATTCCTATCATATCTTGGAAGAGAAGGCCCATACGCTATATGTTGGCTGCTTGTTCAGCAGCCTCTTTGTCCTTTTTCTCCAGTATCCGGCGAAGGAATTCAGCGTCGGTTTCTTTCTCCTGGCGTGCGTCTGAGGACGTTTCTGGGTTTTCTTTTGGCCCGGTAAGTGCGGCCATAGCATTCATCATTTCCTGAAGCTTTTGTTGCTACTCCTGGGCTTTCGTCACGGATCGGGTTAGCGGTCGGTGGCCCGTAGAAGTGCGGCTTTCCTCCTTTCCAGAGGCCATGTAAACAGTGTGCACCACCATGCCCCCAGACTTAGGGCGTCTGGGCTCAGTGCTTTTAGTCGTCGTCGAATGCTGGGGGGTCTTCTCTGGCCTCCTCCTTTTATGAGCCATGGAGGTTGAGGGGGCTGTTGAGGTGGGCATCCAGACAGCCTTTTGGGGTTTAGCCTGGTGACCAGCTTCCGGTTGGATTTTCAGCTTCTTGTGCTGGCGGGAGAAGTTTGGATCGATGATCGAGTCTTGGGCCTGCCGCCAAACCTTATAGATTTTGGAAGACAGCCGTTGAGGAGATCGGGGCTGTTCTGGTTTTATTTCCACAACCTTTTTTAATGGGGGAGGAGACCTCTTCAGCACTGCAGTAGGAGAATTCCTTCGCACCTTATTCAGCATTTCGAAGCTGTTCCCTGTTGGAACAGCAGCATTAACTTCTGCCACCGGGGCTGATGGAGTCAACCCGGAGGGGGAGTTGCCCCCAGCCTTCCTTACTCGGCGCCAATGGCGACGTCGAGCGTGTCGAGCGGAGGGCGTTGGTTCAGCGGTGAGAATGGCTTCGTCTTGCCCCCTGTGTAGGTGGGAGGTCGTTGCTGGTGTTAACCTGTCAAAGACCGACGTCTTTTGGGTAGCAAGGGCGGGAGCTGAAGCCGTCAATCTTGTAAAGACCGACTTTTTGGCCGGGGAAGCCGCCTTGACGATTTCGGGGGCAGGAGCGGCCACCTTCTTAGAAGCAGCCTTCTCTGAGATTGTAGGCCCCATGATGAGTTCGCAGGATTTCTGGCCCAATCTAGAGAAGACCGAGGCGTTGACGTTGGGCGACTCGTTGAGAGGAGCCGCGGCAGGGGTAAGACGATCGAAGACCGACTTCTTGAGAGCTTCCGTTGTTAGCACTGGAGCGGTGAAGCATGTCGGCGGGAGTGTGGTCCCAAAGAACAATCCTGTGGTGACGTGAGTGACCTGTTCCACGGGCATTGTGAATAGCGAAGCAGCTTGGGGTCCGTAGGCTATACCTCCTGGCGAGGCAGAGCGTTGGTTGCAATTGCAGTCCAAGCAGTTGGAGAATTTCGCAGAAGTAGAAACCATCGATCCTTTGCTTTCTGTAATAAGCAAGACGCCGAGTTTTAGTATCTTGAAACCCAAGGGCAACCATTAGCGAACCGCGATTGGTTCGCGAGTCACGACACACGAAGTGTGGAGTGGAAAGAGGAAAAGGTCCCACCGGGCGTGCCAGAATCTGTTCCCCTCCGAATGGCGGCGTGCAAGACTGCGATGTCTTGGCACTGAGACTCGGGGCAGATGCTAATTGGTGCTATCCGTCCACCTCTCCGAAGATGTCAAGTTGATTTATGGCACCATGTATTGAAGGTTTAGACGGATGCGTCCGATGTAGCAGACTTCGTCAGATTGCCCCTCGTTTGAGGGGTTTTTTATTGTGGGGACGCTCTTCCCTGCAGGCGCAAGCCCCTGCAATTAATTACGCTACCGCATTGCGGTAACAACTTTCTCCTTCTCCAGATGGTCACTTCGTGTCGTGGGTGTTTGTTTTGTGTTTTGTTGCCTGTGGATTGTTTACGGAGACTGAGTTATGTCGTCGCCCGTAGGGCGTGGACTAGTCCAAATCCGTATTATCTTAGATTTGGGTTTGGGGGTTTGGTTTGAGGATACGTCAGCCATACTTGAGGCTAAGATCAACTCAAACGTTTGTTAAGGATACGTTAGTCTAACTTTGAGACTAAGATCAACTTAACGGGATCGTTTAGATCCGACAAAGGAGCGTTTGGGCTCTATTGTTCCAGTTTAGGGACATAGTGGTCCATCGTATGTATGGCCGTCGGGACCCGTCACCTCTCTGACGACGTTGAGGGATTACAACGACGGATGTCAGAGGAGTTCAGAGATGTACCCTCGAGCCAGAGTTAATTGGGGGGATTCATAGTCCAGTCTGTTTGAAGGTTTAAGGATACGTTAGCCATCTTTAAGGCTAAGATCAACTTAAACGGGACCGTTTAGATCCGACAAAAGAGCATGCGGGGCTCTATTGTTCTAGTTTAAGGACATTGCGGTCCATGGGTAGTTTAAGGACGTTGCGGTCCATGGGTAGTTTAAGGACATTGCGGTCCATGAGTAGTTTAAGGACATTGCGGTCCAGGTTAAGGACGTCGTAGTCCATGGGTTTAAGGACTCCATAGTCCGGTATGTGCTCTGGATGCTTCACACGGGTTCACTGCCATGCTCGGCGAGGACCAGGCTCCGCTCTGGGCGTTTTACGCGGGGTCAAAGAGTGACGTTATCCGCGTTCCACGTACCCAGGAATTTTGCACTAGATGCTTCACACGGGTTCACTGCCGTGCTCGGCGAGGACTAGGCTCCGCTCTGGACGTTTTCCACGGGGTCAAAGAGTGACATTATCCGCGTTCCACGTAACCAGGAATTTTGCATTAGACACGGGTTTAAGGACCCCACAGTCCATATCAATGTGTGGTCGTCGGGACCCGTCACCTCTTTGAAGACATTGAGGGATTACAATGCCAAGTATCAAAGGAGTGAAGAGATGTACCCTAGAACCGGAATGGCTTAAATAGTCCTTACCCAATTTGGGATCAAGACCGATTAATTATGTTATGAGCCCATTAGCCCAGTTAATTACGAATTGAAGACTCATGGCCCAGCTTGGGCTAAGTCCGATCATGTCTGGAATATTGGCTTCTTGTTGGTCCATTGAAGGAGAGGCTTTGCCTCTATCCATTTAGCCAATTGGGCCAAAGCCTAGTGTTAAACACTACAGAGCGATCAGTGTTGAACACTGGGAATGAGGTTGACAAGTTAGTGTTTAACACTAAAAGATAATTGGTGTTAAACACCAGCAACAAGGCTTTCAAATTATCATAAACACTAAAACAGATCAGTGTTGAACACTGGCAATGGAGATCTCAGATTAGTGTTAAATACTAAGGTAATCAGTGTTGAACACTGCGAATAAAGTTCTTTGATTAGTGTTGAACACTAGGGCCCAACAGTGTTTCAATACTGGATTCGAGAGTTCCAATTTAGTGTTGAACACTAAGGAAAGAGGGGTCACGTGGCAACACGTGAGAGCGCCCTCCCTTCATTTATTCTGCTGAGATTATCGCATCTTTCAGAGAATCACGTGCCATCACGTGACGGGCATTCAAATGCTTGTGTGTTAAAGCTTCTGTCAAGGGTCACGTGGGTCACGTGGGGTGCTACCTCAAAGGGGATTTCTGTAGATCTCTTGGGGGGGTCACGTGGTGGCACGTGACCCTGCCTTTATGTATGTTGTTTAGAGGGTCTGTTAATCTTTTCCAGGAATTAAATTCCTCGTAGGGTTGAACCCTGACAATAATTTCAGAGGAATTAAATTCCTATTTCCTTTTGAAGATTTATATTCTGAATAGAGTTGGACTCTGAATTTTCTGTAGGAATTAAATTCCTCATTCATGTGAAGAACTAAATAGGGTTAAACCCTAATGAAAGCTTTCAAGGAATTAAATTCCCACTCTCTGTTAAATTATGATCAAGAGAATTAAATCCCTACTGTTCCAACAGAACTAGGTTCTTAATTAGGGTTAAACCCTGTTTCTTTTTGTTCTGAAGGAATTAAATTCCCATAACACAGGGTCAAGCCCTAGTTTTATTTTAAAGGAATTAAATTCCTATAGTTCTGTGAGAATTAAATTCTCGTGCTTCCATTCCCTCTCTATGTTTTGGATCTGCATGGCAGGATCTCGACCCATTGAGAATTAAATTCTCAACTTCAAGGGGAGATGTGCACTTTGCAGATCCACTATCAAAGAGAGAAGAAATATGTTCTTCTGTTTTATATATCAGAGTTAAACTCTGTTGAGAATTAAATTCTCTTTTCTTTCAAGGAGCCTTCCCTTTCTTACCTAGGGTTTTCTTTTGCAGAAGATCCAAGTTCCTCGAAGTATCAAGGCTCTCTCTCCCTTTCTTCCCTCTGCGTGTATATCTCTTTTTTTGTGTCTCTTGGCTCCTATTTATAGGAGAAGCAGCCGAATCAATTAGTTTTTGACGAATCTTCATTGAGAGGTTTGATTTGCATCCATCATTCGTTTTTGACCTTTGGATTATTGGGTGAATTTTATTCACCATTGGATTTCAAGTCCCGGGATTCTCCTTTGTTATTTCGGTTAGATTTAAAGGGGAAATCTTTCCAAACCCGAGATTTTCCCATAGATAAATGATATTCAATCATCTTTAAATCTTTAATTCGATTGGTTCCAGATAATCGCTTTCCTTTGGAAAGATTCAAATCTCTTTCAGAATTTAATTCTGTCAACGAAATGGGCTTTGAAAGCCGGTCACGTGTGACCACGTGACCCATGGTCACGTGTGGGCACGTGACCCCCTTTGGAATGAGCCTTCTTCTTTCTTTCTGCGCTCTGTCTTCTGGTTGCTGCTTAACCGTCACGTGCCACCACGTGACCCCTGGTCACGTGTAAGCACGTGACCCTTGTCTGGACTCTTTTTCTTGATTTAACTGGAGAACAATTCTGATGTTTTGAGCATCACGTGCCAACACGTGACCCCTGGTCACGTGGGAGCACGTGACCTCTTTTGAAGCTTTTTCCTTGATTTGATCAGGGAAACGATGTGCCTTTGAATCCGCTTTAAAATGCCACGTGCCAACACGTGACCCTGGTCACGTGGGAGCACGTGACCCTTTCTCAAGCCCTTTTCTTTGATGTAGTCAGGAAGCTGAATCTGCCTTGATGATGCTTTTAGATGTCACGTGCCCACACGTGACTGCTGGTCACGTGTAAGCACGTGACCCTTTTCTGAAGCTTTTCCCATAAGCTTTTCTGATTTTAAATCAGGAAACAACCACAAATAGGAATTGACTCGTTAGAACAATAAGAAAAGACACGTTTTCTCTGTGGACCGACCCGTACTCAACCGGCTAGCTACCAAGCGACACCGTCTTGATTGCGGTATATTCTATTCTTTGATTTCAAAACGCGCACGCAAAAAGCTCAAACAATCAGGAGTCCTCACGATACCTAAGGAGAAAATACACCTACGGAATCCTCTCGACTCGTAGGGAGAAAAGTCTTTATGACACCCTCACGGCTCATAAAGTTGAAAAGTCTTAGACAGCAGATCTGAACCTGTTTCCTATGCCATCGCTTCCCTACAAGGAAATCAAGATGGACTATCTACGAGCCACATTTGCTAAAGTTACATCCTACTGAAATAAAGAAGCTATTTATGAGTCCTCAAGATTCGTAAGGAAAAAATATATCCGAGCGAGATCCTGGCGACTCAAGGAGGCGATGAACGCTTGGAAATCCTCATGATTTCTAGGGAGGACGTGCTCTCCCGACAGTAATATGACCTGGGAGACTAATTGAGGATGCCTTGTCCAACCCTGAAGGGAGCAGAGACATGACAGCAAGATTACGTATCGGGGATGCTTTAGTACCACACACCCTAACGGACCTCTGTCATAAAGAGCAAGGGTTAACAATGACGTTAGGGCAGGTTTTCCTATAAGCCCAAAGGAGAGTTTAACTCTGAAATTGCAATGGGCAGAGAACTAAGCTCTGAAGAAGAGAATTCAATTCTCGAATAAGACAAGAATGGAAGAAGATGAAGGAACAGTGGCTTCCCAAAGGCAAAACCCTTGCATTTCTAAGACATGACAAGGGCGGTTCATCTCCCCATTCCCCTTGGCAATCTAACGGCCGTAATGGTGACAGCGTTGCACTCACGTGCAAGTCACGTGAGAATAACGCTGTGGGGGCATTTGTTCCCTTATAAAAAAATAAATAATAAATAAAAAGCGATGGGAAAAATTCCCCTAATGGAGCATCACGTGCCCATACGTGATGCGCCTTGGAGCAAAGATTATAGGCATTGCGCTTAACAATTAAGGCTGAAATTAAGCCCCACGTGCAAACATGAGAGCATCTATATACAAAATATATAGGGGCTTTCCTAAAACAAATAACAGGCCAGAGAAGCTCACGTGTCAGCACGTGATGCTCTTTGTTGGGCTTAATTTCATGAGGGTCACGTGCCACACTTGACATTCCTGAATATCAGCTCACGTGCCAACATGTGATGCTTTTCTCTGGGACTGCTGCATATAAACAAACCAGTTTAATGCTATGGGGGTCATGTGCTACACGTGAGGGGTCCTAATCACCTTCCAAGCTGATAGAATTAAATTCTAAATAAAAAGGATCAAAACCCTATTTGGGAAATATTTCCTTAGATCTTTCTAAATAAAAAAGATTACGCTCTGTAAAACAGAGTACCTTTGGATTAAAAATCTAATGGTGATTAAAAATCACCAAGCTACAGAATAAGCTCTGTATGGGAAAATATTTTCCCAATCATGTTAAAAACAAGAAAAATATCTTCTATAAAACAGAAGTCCTTGGATCAAAAATCCAACGGTGGATAAAATCCCCAAATCAATTAGGATCTCTCAACGAGAGATTTCTTTAACTAAATCAACAAACTTGCCTCTACTATATAAAGGACCCGAGACTAAAGGGAGAGAGGAGAGGAGACCCCCCATAAGATTTAAGAAACAAAAAAAAAAGAGGAGGAGTTCTTTTGAAGAAAAGAAACCCTAGGTAAGAAAAAGACCTAGAGATCATTTTATCTCCTCTTACAAGAGTTTAACACTTCCAAAAAAAACTTAGTTCTTCCTCTGGTTTTGGTCTGCAGAAGCAGATCTCCCTACAAGTTAAGAATTTAATTCTCATCGGGAAGATTTTGTCATGCAGTCCAAAAACTTAGAGAAAAGAACTAAGTTTGAAGAATTTAATTCTTCCAAAATATATAGGAATTTAATTTCTCTGATAAAACTAGAGTTTAACCCTGCATAAGAATTTAATTCTTATAAAACAAGAGACCTAAAATTCTCAAAACTCAGATCAAGATCTCCATGCACATAAAAGAAACGATTAGCGTACAACGCTATAACAACAGATCACGTGTTCCTACGTGAGCACTTCTGAGGAACAAAAAGGAACGACTGAGATCGAGTCACGTGATCCCATGTGACCCCCCTGATAGTGCTTAGCACTTATGAAAGGAAAAGGGGAATAAATCAAAGCCCATTTTTGGTACGTGACACGTTCTCCCACGTGACCCCCAATAGTGCTTAGCACTTATAAAGGAACAAAAAGGAACGACTGAGATCGAGTCACATGATCCCACGTGACCCCCCTAATAGTGCTTAGCACTTATGAAAGGAAAAGGGGAATAAATTAAAGACAGTTCCCATTTTTGGTACGCGTCACGTGCTCCCACGAGACCCCCAATAGTACTTAGCACTTATAAAGGAACAAGGGAATAAACCAAAAGAAGCAGTGTCCAATTCTCAAGCGCCTCATGTGCCATACGTAAGCATTCCAAATATCAGTGTTTAACACTGCTGAAGAGCCTCACGTGGGAGCACGTGAGCGCCAAACAAATATTAGTGTTTAACACTATAAGGGGCCAACCTTAGCCCAAATTAGCCAAGTCTTCCAAGGCCAAGACCTTTTTGGTCACCAATCAACCGAGCCCCCACGCTCAGGTCTCCCCAAACCAATCCTAGTCCCAAAGATGACTATGATCTCTTAACATATGGCATCTAAAATGACGTTCATCCCACATCTCCCCTCAGTCTAGAATTTGGTTCAAGGGTACATCTCTCCACACCTCTGATATATGTCGTTGTAATTCTTCAACGATGTCAGAGAGGTGGAGGGTCCCGACAACCAACAGCTCTTAGATGCACTCCCAAACCCATGAGCACATTACAATGGACCGCAATGTCCTTAAACTAGCTATGGACCGTAATGTCCTTAAACAAGCTGTAGACCATAACGTCCTTAAACTAAACCCTCATACCAAAAATGGTGATCTATGGACCGTAACGTCCTTAAACTAAAGCTATAGATCCCAAATGCTCTTTTGTTAGGTCAGAATGATCCCAAAATCATGCTGAGTAGATCTTAATCTAAAATTAGACTAACTTATCCTCAACAAACTTTTAAGTTGATCTTAATCCCAAATAAGATTAACGATCCTTAAATCAAACCAAACCCAAATCTAAGAAAATACGGATTTAGACTAATCCACGCCCTACGGGAGACAACACAACTTAGTCTCCGTATACAATCCACGGGCAACCAAAAATAAAACAAATACACATGACACGAAGTGAACATCTAGAGCAGTAGAAAGTGGTTATCGCTACGCGGTAACGTAATTAACTGCAGGAGCTTGCTCCTGGAGGGAAGAGCGTCCCCACACTAAAAAAACCCCACAACGAGGAGGAACTGACGAAGTCTGCTACAACGGTAGCATCTGTCCAAACCTCTGATGCACGGTGCCATAAATCAACTTGGTATCTACAGAGAGGTGGATGGATAAACCCAAATAGTATCTGCCTCCAAATTCAGGCAAGACGTTTGTCTTTCCCGGCTTTCGGCGGTAAACAGGCACTAGCTGTACGTAACGGCTACCCAGGTATTGAGCGAAAGGAAGGCCGACAAGCAAACTCATCCGAACCCCTACTGAGTCTATCAGTGACAATATCCATACATTCTGATCTGTTCATTTAAGAGTATCGCATATCGAGTCTAGGGGGTAGATAAAGTCAGACCCTTAATAACGCGATATTTCGTGTCGGTATGAAGCCCATCACCCACTGAGAAACTACCAATCCAAATCAGTAATTCTCGACTGCCTTGGCCAAGGATTTCTAGTGATGGCCACCCGTGCACGGCGTGACATCAACCCCCAATACCGGGAGAGAAGAATCCCCGACGATCCGCTCACTGCCTCCATGTGGCTCGAGACTGTACCTGTCACGCCCCGCTTCCCAAAAAATGTGAAGGATGACGTGGCAAAGTCTGCAACCTAACTGTATTGAAGGTGGTATATTCAATATAGTTACGTTAAGCGTATGAATATCTAACATGCAGGATGTGTATCAAAATCAAAGTAATAAAAGAGAAAGGCATTTATTTTCATTAACCAAACTTTATTACATCCCAGAAGAAAGAGTAAAATAAACTAAGTAGTTCAATTATATCAAAGGAGAAACAAAAGCCCTAAACATGTGGGCAACAACAAAAAATTAAATCTAGCTAATCCTCTGTTGCCAGGTCTGCATAATCTTCAGTGGTTGGCTCTACACCTTAATCCTCGCTATAATACTCATTTTCATCTGACGGACAATCCAAAGATAGAGAAAGAAAAAGAAAGTCCGTCAGCGAGTTATACTCAGGTAGATTGCCTCATAAGGAAGTAAAGGTATAGAAATAGACAGGCGTGTATAAATAAATGAATATGAGGTACATGGGCATAAAGGTATGCGGTTATATACAATTTAGATATGTTGACAAAGATATATGTGAATATGAGTAGGTTGTGTGAGATATATATTTGGTAAAAGTTCAAATCAAGTCAACGGATATTCAGTCTAAGAGTCAGATCAGGTTAAACAAGGTGTGTATTTATAGAATTGACTGGTGAACATACTCGTATCCTTGAGGTATCCCATGACTAGCTGGCGCCCGTGCCTGGAGTGGCCATCAATAGGGTAGCGTGAACATCCCCGAAAGGTGTCCCATGACTACTATGGAATTTTTTCTAGCGTGAATATCACTCAAGTGCATCGGTATTTTCGCCCTTCAGTTTCATAATAAACAACAAGTCTAAACTGGTAAAATATCCACATCCAAGATACTGAATAACTCGTGTCTCATAAAAAAAGGTAGATAAAGTAACAAGTAGGTATATCACATGATGTGAGTTTAGTGTTGAGTATCAATAGGTAATGTAAACGTATTAGTTTGTCAAATAAGGGTTTGGATACACGCGATTATTCCGTTGTGGCCACGGAACAACAACTGAGGAAGTGAAATATACCGTTTCACTTCCCGGGATCATGATCGAGTAGTAGGGGAATTCGAGTTCCGAGTCTCCTTGCCTAATCAAACTACCCATCTCCGAGATTCAGTAGAAAGGTCTTGACGGATTAGAGTTAGTGTGTATACATCTAGGCATAGAATTTCCACATTTGTATGCCATCCACATTTTGGATCATTCGCCCTCAAATAGGGTTAGTATTCGCCCGAATATCGGGTTAGTAGTTGTCCACACATTGGACCATTCACCCTAAGTAGGGTTAGTATTTACCCGAATCTCGGGTTAGTAGTCGTCCACACATTGGATTGGTCACCCTGCCTGCAGAGATCTTCATATATAAGTATTACATACCTAGGTCCGCGCATTCTAACCCTAACCATATCATGTGTTGTATATGTCATCGACTTGTAATCAAGAAGTTGATCTCATTTAATATGGCCTTCCACAGCCGCTCATTTCATCTTGTTATCTTATAAACTTTGTAATGTACTTCGTATCATCTTATAGAACATTTAGTTAATAAAAGATAATAGTGTTTTAATTATATTTATTGTTTATAAGAAAACCATGATATTTGGAATATTTATCGTTTTGGAAACCCATAATATTTTGCTAAGAAAATATCCTTTTAATAAAGAGTTATGGTATTTATTTGAAAATTATCTTTCAATAAAGTTTTAGATATTCTTTTGGAAAATATCTTTTATAAGGGTTATGGCCTTTGTTGAAAATAGCCTTTTAGTAAAGGTCAAGGTATTCAAATGAAATTATCTCTTTTTAGGATGGATTGAGGTATTTTATTGTAAATAATAGTTTTATGAAATTATAGTGTTTTAAGTTTGAAGTAATGTTTTAGAAAATACGTTCGTGTTGGCAACCGCTGCACATGGACGGCAGGATTTGTGTCCTTTTCAAGGACGATTGCCTATCAACCACGAGATACTAGCGTAAAACATTACCATATTATTAGGGTAACTCATTAAACTTTAGTTAATATTCTAAGAATAATTAATATAAAAACATTCTTTCGAGTGAAAGGGGCTAAATTGGAAAAACCATGTGCCGTTATTTTGATTTAGTATTATCCCCTTTCAAAGGGTAAAGAGATTTAACAAAATTACAGTAGTTGGTGAAAAAGTGTAAGTAATATATATATATATATATATATATATATATATATATATATATATATATATATATCGTATCTAAAATATTTATTCCAAATATCTTATCTCATACGGATATTTTAAACAAATACAACATTTTAATGAAACGAGGATATTTTGTGGAAATAACCTATTTCGAGATCGTTTTGGTAATGGGGTAAGTGTGGGTATGTAAGGGGTGAATTGATATCCCGTGAATTGTGACATTAATCATATCATATTTCAGGTAGTATAGGAGTGCAATGTTTTTTTTTGTACAGAGTTAATTAAAGACCGTATTAAGAGGTACAAAAAAATAGGCATGCAGGAATATTTTTAGTATCATTTTAATATGAGATTAGGGATTAGGAGTTGAAACCAAGATCATTATGAGAAGAAGGCGACAGAGAAGTGAAGAGAGGCGGATCCTACCTTTTGTTTGAGTTGGATGCCGATGGATTGAAAGCGTAGGCACGTACTAAATCCTCAAAAGCTCCGCGCTCAAATTTTTCCTTGATACTTGGGTCGAACCGTAGCGTCGGTGTCGGCGATATGAAGGCGTGGGTATTTTTTCAGAATTTTTGGAGTTCTGAGGTGTAAGAAATCAGTGTTTGAAGTGCCTATTTATAGGGTTTTTTCACCAACCATAAAATCCAAGAAATGCGTTAAAATTCCCCAAAATCCGCGCTGCCCAATGATTTCCAATGATTCTGCCGCCGCCTCTCATCTCAGCCGTTGGATCATGATCCAACGGGCGAGATCGCGCAGCCAAGCGCCGCCGCCGCCTCTGTCACTCGCCACGCATCGCGCGTGTGGGGATCACGCGTTTTCGCGTGGTCTTCACCACGTGGGCGCCGCCAGATGGTTCTGGGCCGTTGGATCTTGTATCCAATGGTCCAGGATCAAGGGATTTATTTAAAAAAAATTTAATAAAAATAATAAACTGTTTATTATTTAAAATTGAATTTGGTTTTTTAAAAAAATTGTTAAAAATAGTTAAAAATATGGGAAAATTATGGAAAAATTTTAGAAAATATATTTTATTGTTATCTTTAATATAAAAATAATTTTGGGCTAAAACAAAATAATATATCCATATCTATGGTGTTAGCTAGTTATTATAATTATTTAAAAATCTAGTTTATCCTTTAAAATATTTTTTATTTACGAATTAATTATTTTAATTGAAAATAAAAATATGTAGATTATTTTAAGGCATTATAAAATTTTACTAAAACATTTTAAGCCAATAAAAACAATAAATAGATTTTAGAAATTTCCTTTAATCATATTCAATACTTTGAAAATTATTACTATTACTTTAAAAATATTCTTCTATCAACGAAACACGTAAATAATTATTTGATAGTAGAAATTTAAATAAAATATTTTTTTCTATTAGGTATTAGAAAACACGGTTGTTACAATCTACCCTCTTTAAAATAATTTCGACCTCGAAATTTCAGAAGGTAGGTCAAGGAAAGAAAGAAAAAAAATCACCAAGAAAGGTTTATCGTGGTTAAAATTTTGGGGTCCCGCTTTCTCGTCCCGTTTCCTCGCTTCCGTGTATGTTTGCTTAGTAGATCTTTCTCCAGATAACTCTAGCCACCTGGATTGTCTTATCCCTCAAGGTTTCATCCTTCTAGTATCCCGACCGGTTGCTGCTCGTAGGTTACGCCAACTTTTCCGTGATCTCGAAATGATCAAAAGTATGGCTAGGGTTGTCGGCATACCCTCTCAACTGTGAGATATAAAAGCATTATGCATGCCCTCCCAGGAAAAATAGCAGACTAGGCTATACATAAACCCACCGTCTCCTTCCAAGATGTTAAACGGCCGATGAGTCGTGGGCTGAGCTTTCCGTGCTCGCTGCATTGTATCACCATCTCCACTTTTTTTTCTACAATTATCTCAATCTTACAAATTCTCCGTCTTCAGGATTGGCCCAACCGGTCGGCACTTTTCACATATAAAACTTGACCCCTCTCATCCGCTTCATGTGTTTCCACCATCCGTGTCCTCACGTTCTCCTTAGTGTAGTGTTTTTATATCTTCAAGATGGACATTACCATTGTTAGTTCTAGATCTGGACAAGTTAGTTGCGTCCACAAGTCGTTAGTTTTCTTGATGCATATGCAACCATATCGCCATGCGGATATATCGCACCACCAAGTCTTTTCTCCGAAATATCGTAGTGGATGTTTAAAACTTCTGGGTTTGCTAAGAATAGCAAGAAAGGTTGTGATAGTTATGATCTACCCTCCTTAGAATAATTTCAGATTTTGAAATTTCCAAAGGAGTAGCCACTACTAGGCACGAGAATCAGTAACGTTGTCATGAATCCTCTTTACTGCACGTGTCGCTCCCGAGAGTTGGTGTATCACTTAATGCATGGAAATTCTCTAAAGGGTTTAGGTACAAGGAATCGGAAAATGTAAAATTAGGAGTTACTTCCAGATAGAAAATTTTGGAAGTTGAAGAGAGGTTGTAAATTGATGGAAAACTTGAGAGATATAACATAAAGGAAACTGGTCGAAATTACGAAAACTAGAGGAATTATGGTGAGTTTAACTAAGATTTGCATCGAAGGATGGTTAAGCATGGTATCAAAAAGAAAGGTTGAAAAAGAAAAAAGTACCTCTGTTGTCTTGCCACGTGGCATCAGCCTTCACGGCCTTCATGGTGAAGGTCTGACTTGGGTCCACTCCGTTGCGTTTGCTGAAAAACCTGCTCCTGTGATGGCATGGGTGGTCCTTTTGGTGATGACCCTTGACCGGTTGGTTTAGTGGCGGAAGGTGGCCGGTTTTCCTGTGTTGGTGCCCCATAATTAGCCGGCTTGTTGACGGGGCCTGATTGTCTCCCTCTCTGAGGACAGTCCCCAATACCATGATCCGGAGACCTACAGACTATGCAAAGTTTGTTCAAGATGCGACAGTCTCTCCTATAGTGTCTGGTCCTACCACAATGGTTGCATACAACGGCTGATTTTCCGAAGATAGTTGGTCCTGCTGATCTCTTAGGTTGTTGTCTCCCGTTGAATCTGGAAGATGATCCTCCAAGAATTTGATTGGCCGGTCGCTTAATGCCAGACAAACGATCATCCTTCCTCATGCATCGTTGAAGGTCTTCAAAGTTTCGCGCCGCCTCTAAGATTTCGTCATAAGTCGAAAGGGTAGCAGAAGACATAGAGGACTGCGTCTTCAGGTCCAATCCTTGTCGAAATCTCTTAGCATAATGTTCTGGGGTTGCCACCAGATGATGCGAGAACCGAATTAACCTTGCGAACTCCGAAGCGTGCTCGTCCACCGACTTATCCCACATGCTCCCTTCTTGGAGTGTATAAACTCTCTTTCCATCTCTAGGTGTGCCACGGCTGGAAAGTATTGGGTATCAAAACGTTGTTTGAACGTTTTCCAGTCGATGGGTTCCTTCAATCTACTTTCCTCTGCCTCCCACCATATTCTGGCATTATTCGTAAGTTGTAGTTTGGCAATGTTCATCCATGCGTCCTTCGGAATTTGAGCGGCACTGAGATCATTGACCGTTCCTTTGAGCCATTCTTCAGCTTCTAAAGGAGTTTCCTTCCCCGAAAAGGTCTTAGGGTGGAGTGATCCGAACTGCTTCACTCCCGCCGAACCTGGAGGAACTGGGGATAGTGCCTTACTTAAAATCTCTGCTTGCTGCTACCTACTTTCTCACAGCTCCTGATGAAGGGCAGCTGTTTGCTGCTGCTGTTGCTCCAGTAGTCCTTGCATCATTTGTAGCATAGCTGTTTGCTGAGCGGCGGCTTCATTGACTCCATGGTGTCTTCCGGCCATTGATAATTTTAATCAGAATAGGTTAGGTTACAAATAGATTGAGGGGTAAGACAAGATAATAACTTGTATGGAAGAACAACAATTAATGCAAGAGAGAGACTAATGAGAAGAGCAAGAGACACAAGAGAGATTTTTTCTCGAAACTAAGATTTTATTATCCAACTTCAATATGGAGAATACAACCGAAAAGTAAGGACATGCCCCTACTATTCAACATCGTTTTATTCGGCCAAAGAAAGGAAAAAGTCTTATTAATCTCGATTATGCGAGTTCAACAAGTTGTGATAGGTCCTCGTACTAAGAAAGGTACGGTCATTCCCATGGTGTCTTGCGGGGACAACTGCCTGAGTTTCATCGGCTTCGAGTTCCTCCTCACTCGAAGCTTCGTCCTTCGACTCATCCTCGGCAGGAGCCCCGTTCTCTTATTCCACCTCTATAGGGTCTTCTTCTTCTGTAGGAGCCTCCCCCTTAGGATCATATTCCATAGGATTCTCTTCCACTGCAGGAGCCTCTTTTTCTAGCCCCTCCTCTATATGCTCCTCTTCTATAGGATCTTCTTCTTTATCTTCGGAGTCATTAGCCATCATAGGCTCCGGAATTGCAGCATCGACTTCTTCGTCTTCCGAGTCACTGTCGGAAATAACCGCCTGAGAGTCTACGACTTTGTCGTCTGAATCTCCAGATGTAGCTTTAAAAGTAATATCGGACATATCATTCTCGTCGGATAGATTTGCCATGACCTGAAAGGAAGGTCATGATCAGGGTACAGAATGCCAAAGAAGGGACTGGGGACAAAGGAGAATTATGAAATCGGTATAATTGGATGAGATTCACAAATATAATAAATCAGTTAACGGTTTCATTTTAGTACACAAGAGGACCTGCATGGGCCACCACTAAAACCTGTCATGCCCCGCTTCCCAAAAGAAGGTGAAGGATGACATGGCAAAGTCTGCAACCTAACTGTATTGAAGGTGGTCTATACAATACAGTTACGTTAAGCGTATGAATATCTAACATGCAGAATGTGTACCAAAATCAAAGTAATAAAAGCGAAAGGCATTTATTTCCATTAACTAAACTTTATTACATCCCAGAAGAAAGAGTAAAATAAACTAAGTAGTTCAATTACATCAAAAGAGAAACAAAAACCCTAAACATGTGGGCAACAACAAAAAAATAAATCTAGCTAATCCTTTGTTGCCAGGTCTGCATAATCTTCAGTGGTTGGCTCCACACCTTGATCCTCGCTATAATACTCATTCTCATCTGACGGACATTCTAAAGATAGAGAAAGAAAAGGAAGGTCCGTCAGCGAGTTATACTCGGGTAGGATTGCCTCATAAGGAAGTAAAGGTATAGAAACAGACAGGTGTGTATAAATAAATGAATATGAGATACATGGGCATAAAGGTATGAGGTTATATACAAATTAAATATGTTGACAGAGATATATGTGAATATGAGTAGGTTGTGTGAGGTATATGTTTGGTAAAAGTTCAAATCAAGTCAACGGATATTCAGTCTAAGGATCAGATCAGGTTAAACAATATGTGTATTTATGGAATTGACTGGTGAACATACTCGTATCTTTGAGGTATCCCATGACTAGCTAGCGCTCGTGCCTGATGTGTCCATCAATACGGTAGCGTGAACATCCCCGAAAGATGTCCCATAACTACTATGGAGTTTTGTCTAGCGTGAATATCACTCAAGTGCACAGGCATTTCCACCCTTCAGTTCCATAATAAACAACAAGTCTAAACGGGTAAAATATCTACAACCAAGATACTGAATAACTCGTGTCTCATAAAGAAAGGTAGATAAGCTAACAGGTAGGTATAGCATATGATGTGAGTTTAGTGTTGAGTATCAATAGGTATTGTAAACGTTTTAGTTTGTCAAACAAGGGTTCGGATACTCGCAATTATTCCGTTGTGTCCACGGAACAACAACTGGGGAAGTGAAATGTACCGTTTCACTTTCCGAGATCATGATCGAGTAGTAGGAGAATCCGAGTTCCGAGTCTCCTTACCTAATCAAACTACCCATCCCCGAGATTCAGTATAAAGGTCTTGACGGATTAGAATTAGTGCGTATACATCTTGGCATAGAATTTTCACATTTTTATATCATCCACATTTTGGATCATTCTTCCTCAAATAGGGTTAGTATTCACCCGAATATCGGGTTAGTAGTTGTCCACACATTGGACCATTCACCCTAAGTAGGGTTAGTATTCGCCCGAATCTCGGGTTAGTGATCGTCCACATATTAGACTGGTCACCCTGCCTGCAGGGATATTCATATATAAGTATTCCATACTTAGGGCCACGCATTCTAACCCTAACTGTATCATGTGTTGTATATGTCATCGACTTATAATCAAGAGTTGATTTTATTTAATATGGCCTTCCACAACCGCTCATTTTATCTTGTTATCTTTTAAACTTTGTAATGTACTTCGTATCATCTTATAGAACATTTAGTTAATAAAGGATAATAGTGTTTTAATTATATTTATTGTTTATAAGAAAACCATAATATTTGGAATACTTATCGTTTTGGAAACCCATAATATTTTGCTGAGAAAATATCCTTTTAATAAAGAGTTATGGTATTTATTTGAAAATTATCTTTCAATAAAGTTTTAGATATTCTTTGGAAAATATCTTTTATAAGGGTTATGGCCTTTGTTGAAAATAGCCTTTTAGTAAAGATCAAGATATTTAAATGAAATTATCTCTTTTTAGGATGGATTGAGGTATTTTATTGTAAATAATAGTTTTATGAAATTATAGTGTTTTAAAGTTAAGGTAATGTTTTAGAAAATACGTTCGTGTTAGCAACCGCTGCACATGGACGGCAAGATTTATGTCCTTTTCAAGGACGATTGTCTATCAACCACGAGATACTAGCATAAAACATTATCCTATTATTATGGTAACTCATTAAACTTTAGTTAATATTCTAAGAAGAATTAATATAAAAACATCCTTTCGAGTGAAAGGGGCTAAGTTGGAAAAATCATGTGTCGTTATTTAGATTTAGTATTATCCCCTTTTAAAGGATAAAGGGATTTAAAAAAATTATAGTAGTTGGTGAAAAAGTGTAAGTAATATATATATATATATATATATATATATATATATATATCGTATCTAAAATATTTATTCCAAATATCTTATCTCATACGGATATTTTAAACAAATACAACATTTTAATGAAACGAGGGTATTTTGTGGAAGTAACCTATTTCGAGATCGTTTTGGTAATGGGGGTAAGTGTGGGTATATAAGGGGTGAATTGATATCCCGTGGATTGTGACATTAAGCATATCATATTTCAGGTAGTATAGAAGTGCAATGTTTTTTTTTTATACAGAGGTAATTAAAGACCGTATTAAAACATGGGTTAACATTATCATCGTTAAGAGGTACAAAAAAAATAGGCATGCAGAAATATTTTTAGTATCATTTTAATATGAGATTAGGGATTAGGAGTTGAAACCAAGATCATTATGAGAAGAAGGCGACAGATAAGTGGAGAGAGGCGGATCCTACATTTTGTTTGAGTTGGATGTCGATGGGTTGAAAGCATAGGCTCGTACTAAATCCTCAAAAACTCCGCACTCAGATTTTTCCTCGATACTTGGGTGGAACCGTAGTGACGGCGTCGTCGATACGAAAGCGTGGGTATTCTTTTCAGAATTTTTGAAGTTCTGAGGTGTGAGAAATCAGTGTTTGAAGTGCTTATTTATAGGGTTTTTTCACCAACCATAAAATCCAAGAAATCCGTTAAAATTCAACAAAATCCGTGCCGCCCAATGATTTCCAATAATTCTGCCGCCGCCGCCAAGCGCCGCCGCCGCCGCCTCTCATCTCAGCCGTTGGATCATGATCCAACGGGCGAGATCGCGCCGCCAAGCGCCGCCGCCGCCTCTGTCACTCGCCATGTGTCGCGCGTGTGGGGATCACGCGTTTTCGCGTGGTCCCCACCACATGGGCGCCGCCGGATGGTTCTGAGCCGTTGGATCTTGTATCCAACGGTCCAGGATCAAGGGATTTATTTAAAAAAAATTAATAAAAATAATAAACGGTTTATTATTTAAAATTGAATTTGTTTTTTTTAAAAAAAAATTGTTAAAAATATGGGAAAATTACGGAAAAATTTCAGAAAATATATTTTATTGTTATTTTTAATATAAAAATAATTTTGGGCTAAAACAAAATAATATATCTATATTTATGGTGTTAGATAGTTATTATAATTATTTAAAAATCTAGTTTATCCTTTAAAATATTTTTTATTTACGAATTAATTATTTTAATTGAAAACAAAAATATGTAGATTATTTTAAGGCATTATAAAATTTTATTAAAACATTTTAAGCCAATAAAAACAATAAATAGATTTTAGAAAATTCGTTTAATCATATTCAATACTTTGAAAATTATTAACATTACTTTAAAAATATTCTTCTATCAACGAAATGCGTAAATAATTATTTGATAGTAGAAATTTAGATAAAATATTTTTTTATTAGGTATTAGAAAACACGGTCGTTACAGTACCCAACTAAAACCTATTTGCACGACTCCTTTGAGCCGTGCTAGGGTAGTGATCAAAGCACAGTGGGAACTCACACGAGAAAAATGATGATCTCAGGTCGATAAACTAACCTGTACACATATCATCTGGGAACTGCTATATGACAATATGTATAATACCAACTAGCATGTTCCTGGCGATTCCGTCCAGTATACTCATAACCCAATGAGCACCTGTATACTATCTTAGGTGACTGACTGACACCAATGGCTTGTGAGACCGGCCACTGCCCCTCGTCGGGGTCTCGATAAGTATACACTAGTCTACTCTAGAGTATTGATGCACAGTCTCGATTCTCTCTCATCTAGGGACATTTAAGGATGTGCTTATAGACCACTCATCTCCCACGTATATGATCGCCATCATAATACTAGTAGTCAAGCAAGAATCCTATGGGATCTATCAACATGTAATAGTGATCTGTAATACCACATAATGCATGTACATGATGACAGAGACAAACCAGATAATATACTATCATCTCGAGTAAAATTGTTCTATCCGTATAGGTCATACCTCAAACATCATAATCGCGTGCCTGCAATTACAATAATTGACTTGAGGGCACTATAGCCAACATCGTCGTCCCCAAAACTACAGAACAAGCATTATTCCAATGGTTTCAAGAGCAATTTCAAGACCGTGATAGGGAGTTAGCCAATATCCGTTATAAAGTTGACGGTCTGGTGAATATTGTGGCCAATCTCGCAACTCGAGTCCTTCAAGAGCAATCACAGCAAAATCAAAATCTGGTCCATGAACCAGGGATTGACGTCCCAAAGAAGGGGACAACTATTCCCTCTGGTCTAAGAGCGGAATACCTTCATGAAAGTCGACGGTGACCAACCCTCAAGAAAGTCCTGACACATGACTGCGACTAGTTAACACAGGAATGAATTAAGGGAAAGTCATCAGCGAATCCCGAAGCTCTCTAGGACTTACTTAAAAGAGTCCAGATGTTGAAACATACGAGCCCCGAATCTCTTCCAAACTACCAATATAACAAAAGTCCAAATATCTGGAGAACAACAACCGCAAAGGTGGGCCTCCCAAGGACACTGAATCCTCTAATGCATCTGCCGACCAAAGTAAATGAGGAACAGGCAGGCCTAATACTGACCAGCCTCGAAAACCAGTGTTGGGAAGGGGGAGAGGAATCGCCCCTTGAAGAGAAATTGAATAAGGTCTATTTTTCAGAAGGGACAAAGTCCGTAAAATATTCAAGGACGTCCGGAGAAATGGTCTGCAATTGCCGAAATCAAAAAGACCACATGAAGCAAACACGACTGATGATCTCTTGTACTGCCCGTATCATAGAATGGTGAGTCCTACCGTTGATGACTGCTTTGTTTTCAAGGATTGGGTTGAAAAACAATATAATGAAGGAGTAGTCTCATTGGCAAAAGACGCGTTTGCAGAAAACCAAGGTACGATCGCCCTCTCCATTCGAACGAAGACCGAAACCCTCTTGGGGAAGATGGATCACTTGCCCGCTCCAGAAAATGACCCGGTCCATCCCAATATCTACGGGACACACGTACACTTCTCTCCAAAAAGACAAAGAGACCATTGAAGCACCATGTGATCAAAATCCAAGGATTTTGAATAAGAGCACAAAGATGACCTCTATTTCATTAAACTGGAAAAAACGATATGTCCATAAGAAAAACGGGCACGGATGAAAACCCGAAAAGACTCCATAAGTAAAAACAACAGGATTGCTGGCAAGTTTGTGAAAACCCGAAAGGGCGCAAACCCATGAAAAAGTGATGAAAATACACTCACAAAGTCCTCTCGACCTTGTGAAGAGAATATTCCCGCGTGAGATCCTTACGACTCACAAAAGAGCAACACACTTAGGAATCCTCACAATTCCTAAGAAGAATATACACCTGAGAGATCCTCTCGACTTATAGGGAGAAAATGCTTTTATGAGACCCTTATGGCTCATAAAATTGAAAAGTCTTAGGTGATAGGGATCTAAACCTGTCTCCTGGCGCTACGCTTCAGTGTCAGCGGTGTTGATGCTGATCCAAAACTCAAACCCCAGGTTTTTCCGAAGGCAAATGATGAGTCGCTCCTGGTGCTATGCTTCAGTGTTAGTGGTGTTGATGTCGACCCAAAACTCAATTCCTCAAATTCTTCTATGGAAAATGATGATTCGCTCCTGGTACCACATTCTAGTATAGCGATGCTGATGTCAAAACAAAACCAAAATTCTCAAAACCTCTCATGGAAAATGATGATTTTCTCCTGGTACTTGTACACCAGTGTTAGCAACACTGATGTTGACTCCAACCCCTAAATTCCAAGCTTTCAATCCAAGGGACCCCTAAGTCGTTAAACTGGGAACGAAGAAAATCCCCTCATGGAAAATGATGATTCGTTCCTGGTATCATATTCCAGTGTAGCGATGTTGATGCTAAACAAAAATCCAAATCCTAAATTCCAAATCCTATACTGCAATGCCTCAAATTCAAAGGTCCCGCCAAATAAGGCGGGAATCGGACAAATCAAACTAAAGTCTGACCCGGAAGCACTTCCAAGCACAAAAGTCCCGTCGGACAAATTGGTACCTCCCCAAAACAAATCAAACCAACCAGCTCCAGCAACGACCTCTGCGTCAAAAACAGTGACACTTCGAGCAAGGAAAAATGTCAAACAGACACTCCATCTTGGGGATACGTCAACCAGTGACACTCCGTGCCGGGGATACGTCATACACCAATGCTCCGTCTTGGGAAAACGTCAGAAACATACACTCTGTTTTGAGAAAATGTCATATACATACACTCCATCTCGGGGACATGTCAACCAGCAACACTCCATGCCGGGGATACGTCATACACCGACACTCCGTCTCGTAGATACATCAAGCAACAGACACTTCGTCTCGGGAAACGTCAAACAGACACACCATCTCGGGGATACGTCAACCAGTGACACTCCATGTCGGGGACACGTCATTCAGCGACACTCCGTGCCGGGGATACGACAGACGGTGACACTCCGTCTTGGAGATACGTCAACCAGTAACACTCCGTGTCGGGGATACGTCATACACCGACACTCCATATCAGGGAAACGTCAGAAACAGACACTCCGTTTTGAGGAAATGTCATATATAGACACTCCGTCTCGGAGACACGTCAACCAACGACACTCCGTGCCGGGGATACGTCACACACCGACACTCCGTCTCAGGGATACGTCAAGCAGCAGACACTTCATCTCGAGGAAATGTCAAACAGACACTCTTTCTCGAGGACACATCAACCAGCGACACTCCATGCCGGGGACACGTCAACCAGGACACTCTGTGCTAGGGATACGTCATACACCGACACTCCGTCTCGAGGAAACATCAAACAGACACTCCGTCTCGGGGAAACGTCAGACGTTGACACTCTGTCTCAGGGAAACATCAAACAGCAGACACTCTGTCTCGGAGATTCGTCAAGCATTGACCGTCCATGTCGTAAAAAGGGCAGTGCCAGCCTCCCAAAGGTGAGAACCAAATCAAGTCATATTACGCGAAAGAAGATCCATCAATTTCATGCACAAGACCCATATATGTAGTGTGCATTATGGGGGGATTTTGTTAGGGTTAAAATTTACACCACGTTGACTAAAGGTAAAAATCAAGGTCAACCCGTGGACAAGTAGGCCCAAGCCATAACAAACGGACCCTGCTGTTGAATCAAGCCAGGCCAACGCCCAAACCCAAGACGAGCCCATGCCCGAACCCAAGTCCAAACAGGTAGGCCCAAGCCCAGAACGCCCCCATGCCAAGAAAATATATCAAATAAATGTAATATTTAAATAAATATGCAAAATGTGAAATAAATGGGCAAAAGACCAAATTTTTGTAAGGCCCGTGGCTCATGTGCAAAAAGAAATCAGCCCATGAAGTATGGGATGTGCATAATGCCATTTTGTAAAGCCCAAGAGGCTATGTGTAAACTTGTAAGCCTGTATAAGGCAACATTATAATGAAATGAAAAAAGAATTCATTCCCCACAAAATTTCTAGGGTTCTGTACCTCCTTCTCCTTCCTCAAGGTTTTAAATCTTTTTCTCCTTTTTTAATTAAATCAAGAGTTTAACTCTTCTTTTCCCCAAAAAAAAAGATAGTTTTTCACCATAAAACCCTTGAAGGGGAGCTCAGATCTCCCATCAAATCTCTAAAATGGAGATTTTTAATCTCACCGTCCTTTTTCTCCAAGATCCAAAAAAAAAGAGGAGGAAGAAGAAACTCATCTCAAAAGAACCCATTTTTAGGGAAGTCTAAGACTTGAAGAGGAAGAAAAGAGACTTATTTTCACCATCCAAGATCTAAACCCTTTGGGAGTTTAACTCTAAATAAATCTTTAAGGGGCTCAACTCCAAGTCCAAGATCCAAATCGTTAAAGGAGTTAAACCCCAAATCCAGATCTTTTAGGAGTTTAACTCTAAATAAAAATCCTTTTTTCTAGGAGTTTAACTCTAAAATCCCTCGAGAGTTTAACTCCTAGTTCAGGGGCTAAGCCTCTTTTTCTGTTGGCGCCAACAGTTTCTTACCGGGCACGTGACCCGCTGGTGCCCAGCGGCCGCGTGCCGGGCGCGTAACCCGCTGCCGCCTAGCGCCCATGCGCCACGCAGGTAAACCACTGGCGTCCAGCACCCTCATGCCGAGCGCATGACCCACGGGCGCCCAGTGCCTACACGCTTCGCACTTGACCCGCTGAAGCCCAGCGCCTTCGTGCCATCTCACGCATCCTTAGGACACTCCTCACCCTTTTTTCCCATACGCTCCACACTCAAAACATATCCCCCGTTGGAAAAAATTTCTAATAGGGCACTGCTCCGCATCCCGCAAGAGGGTTGCTAGCCTCCTTAACCCCTGGCCTGCTATCTGGGTAGCGGAACCCCCGTAAACTTTGCGAGGTCCCCGATAAGTCCAAAGCCCTTCAAATCACAACATACATACAATGCACATTGAGTTCGCATGATCAATTTTTCCAGTCAATCGAAGGTTCTCCCGCTCCAAAGACGAGAAGTAATTAATGGCAGCTTAGTCCGCAGATGCCGAAAATTCGGATCTCTACAATCAATAAACCCCAGCCTATACTAAACAGCGGGAATCTGTATACACCTTACAAGCGCACGTATTTCCATCTCAATAGGGTGATGAAAAATACTTTACAATATCTGTATTCTTATCTGTAACGACTCTGAATTTACTGTACGAAAATTTTCAATTTAATGTACAGAAAGGAGTTTACAAGCCTGAGTACAATTTAAATGTTAATTTTTATTTAAGAATAGTAAGAAACAATTTATAGCTCATTGGTAAAGTCTTGCACTGCTATGACGTAGCCCCTGTGTTCGAACCCCATCAGACACGTTATATTTTTTCTGATTTTTCTTTTAAACTTTTTGGAAGCCCAAAAGTTTACACGTGCAATGCACATAAAAATGAAAAGTCTGAAAAAATAAATATATGTAAAAGGGTATTTATACAGAGAGGGACACGTGTTTTCAATCCACCGGCTTTCCCTCACCAATCGGCCGGCAAAAATGACCCAGGGGCCAGTACCGACGGTCCAACCGTGGACAATAAGCCCTGAGCTTTGCACACAAGTCTCTTGGCCTACCCTAACTCCCTTGCACTATTTGATTACTCCGAAATCAAACAGAGACCCCTCAATTCACCATTTATCATCTTTTTAATACATTTTAATTCATCTTTTTAATTCCAAAACCCTAATTCCACATTATAAATACTACCCCATACCCTAGCCCTTCCTCATTCTGAAAATTATAGCCAAAATTCTCAAAGTTTTCTAAGTACAAAAAGAGTACAAATGGAGTTAGTAAGAAATCAAGTCCCGGCGAGGATCAAGGCAAATTCCGGCGACCCCGCGACGCTACGAACATTCCATCGTCTACCTTTCCTTAGAATTACTAGCTAGTAAGTCCCTCCATGTCCCTCTCTTTTTTTTTTGAAAAGTTCTCTTTTTCAAAACATATCGGTAACTGAAGTTAATACCGACATTTTATTCTAAACCCTAAAAAGTTCACTTTTTCTCACATATTTTTCATTCATATTCTTACACCATATTTGTAATCATATAACTAATGGTTAAAATAAACTTTCACTCAAAAATATCATGAAACATAATCTTAATTTAAGTTTTACATTATAATACCATGAACTTCACATATATCTCTTTTAGTATTTTCGTTAATCATACCTTTAGAAAAATTCACGGGGTAATGACCTACCCCTCACAAACACACATGGTTCCATAGCACGATTCTCTTTGAACCTTATTTGTGGGAAATACAATATATTTCATTAAAATATCATCTGCTATAAAAAACGGTTTTCTTTGGAATTGTATTTTAAAATTCCCTCGCAAATAATTCTCTACAACCCTTTTTAGGAGACCCGCTATTAGATAGTTAAGATTATCGCACATCCTTGGGCTAGTAGAGCGATATGCAGACCTCCTCACGGAGCATTCGGTCTCGAAAGGGTTTTAATACGATTTTTAAGAAAAACGAAGTTTTCTACTTAATAATAAAATTAATTTTTAATAATTATAAAAATATTATAAAATCCATATATTTTTAAAATAAAAGAACCTTATATTTTTTCAAAGAAAAGAATTACATGTTTCATCAAAATACTATCAAGATACCAACGAAAGTCAAGTTTTACAGTAAAATACCATGAACTATTCAAGTTAAAGTATTATCACTAAAATATCTCAAATCCCTAAAATTCACATTCATGGAAACCCTAAATAATAAAAATAATTTCTCAGGGTTATTTTGAAACTATATATTAAAACATTTTTCATAAAACCCCCTCGAGTTATATAAAATTACATTTAAGGACTTTAGTAAATATAGGTTTAAGCGGGATCAATTCTCTTGAGCCTTAGAGAGCCGGAGAAAATGAGTGCTTGCCTATTTAAGGTAGAAAAACTTAACGGTGTTATCAATGATAATTGTCTTGGAAAAGGATACAAATCCAGTCGTCCATGTACAGTAGTTACCGATAACTCCCGAATCTAATTAGGATCGAAATCGGTTCGAATCAAATCTGAGTCTAAATCAAACTTAAATTCAAACTCAAATCAGAATCCAATTCAAACATGAATCCAAACTCTAACATGTATACTTAAACATGAATCTGAATATCAAATCTCAATACAAGACTTGACTTGACCGAACTATGGCTATAACTTGACATGACTACAAGCTTATATTCTGAACCTGATTACTTGAACAACTTGTATCCATGGTCTCAGAAAGCCTTATAATCAATACAAAACATTACACGGGATTAAAGGGGTAGATTGGTACGGAATGTGTTAAAAGTGGTACGAGATGATCACTAAAAGACACCTACATGAACTCGCATGCCGTTGTCCCGTGGATTTTGACGGGGCCTTGTACTATATGTTACCATATTCCACGGGAAAAAATGGACTTTTCTCGTATACACTAATACCTTCTGTACCAAGCTACAAACAACTACGTTAGAATAGCAATCTTATACTTGTACACCTTAACAGTTCAATTCTCAATACTTGCTATATTCCTCTCTTCTTTTAGGGACTTACCGAGCGCTAGCTCACTGACGGCATTCTTGTATTTTCTTTCTTTGGAATGTTCGTCAAGAGAACCAGACTCTCTCGAGATCGAGCCTAACCAAGAGGACATGGACCAGTTCACCGAACAGCAGGATTTCTAGCTTTTCTTGTACTTACTTTTCATTTCATATACCACTGTTTAGGCATTGCTTTATATCATTGCACTTTCCTTTTTAAAGCAGTTGTATTGTAAAGATGAAGGTTAATAAAAGTTATTATTTATTTTATATCTCTTGTCATTTCTTGTGCATTTCATATATTGCTTATTTACGCTTAATGTATTTATTTCTGAGTAAATATGTCGCGTGCCTGCAACGTCTCCATCTCTGTATACTGGGAAGCGGGGAGTGACAGGTTTTTTTGGTGGCCCATGCAGGTCAGTTCTACATGGAATCCTAAGCAATATATCACAAGAATAATAAGAATCGGCAACTATACATTCTTTACATTTCAGATTCCTTGAATCTATCCTAACCTTTCTTTTTCTATCAAGGTCATGGATTCACCGAACAACACGAGTACCAACGTCAATGGAAACACTCCACCTCCTATCCTAACACCACCACCTACCGTTGCAGCTCCCATCAACGAGCAAACGGTATTTCTTGAGGTGATCAAGTGCCTTTTGGAGGGTCAGCAGCAGCAGACTACTATCCTTATGCACCGTCCAGATGTCAAGGCACCCAGAGTCAAACAATTCTGGGCACTGCACCCGAAACATTTCTCTAGAAAAGAGAGCCCACTAGAGGCAAAGAAATGGGCTCAGGCTATCGAAGATGATCTGGCAGCAGCACAAGTGCCAGAAATTGCTTGGGTGAAAGTTACGAAACTGCAACTAACAGATAACGCCAGAGTCTGGTGGAAGGCTGAAGAAAGCCGACTCGCCTAACCGATTGAATGAAAGAAATTTTTCGATATATTCAACGTGAAATACATCCCTAAGACTGCCGTTTCGACATGGAACAGCAATTCATCCACTTACAACAAGGCTCGATGTGGAGCAAATCCGTGGATGGATACGATACTGAGTTTACCATGCTTAGCAGGTAAGATATGTCTCAATATTCAATTTCTTGATATCACATACTACACTGCTAACATAAGGTCGTAACAGGTTCGCGGCACACCTTATTCCGACTGGTGAGATCCGGGCATGAAGATTTTAACAAAAGTTGGACCCGGAAATCCAAGCTGCACTCGCTGCAGGGGATTTCCCAACCCATGATCTTGCTCTGAAGGCTGCCTGATGCTATGAGGCAGTGGTGAAGAAGAAGGGCAGACCTCAGAATGCCGGTGTAAAACGCCCTGCCACTCAGATGGCAAGAGGAGTCTCTTCCAGGCCAACTTTTGCACCCAGGAGACTGGGAGTAACCTTTAACCGGCCCAGTCCAGACTTTTGCTTCTATTGTAAGAGGAATAGACACCTGGTGAAAGACTACAGGCATGCAAATGGCATGTGCTTAGTTTGTGGAGCATCCACTCACGCCATCGGAGCTTGCCCATATCGTCTCAACCCAACTCCTGCACCCCGACCAGCTATCACCGTTCCGCAGCGGCCAGCTATTCAGGCTCCTGCACCTCGTCTTGCTCTACCTGCTCCACCTCCATGTAGACCTCCTGCACAGTCTCCTCGTCAATTTCATCAGGTATAGAGGAATATGCCCCAGAGACAGAGGAATGTGCCTCCAGCAAGGAGGAATGTATCTTGGTGTCAGGTTTTCACCATGACAGTTGAGGAACCCGAGGCCACTGGCCAAGTTATTACTGGTAATTCGCAATCCTTTCATCTTTTCAATCTTTGTATATCTCTATATTTTTCCCTGTATCTAAACCAACCTCACACAACTTAGATACTATACTAGTAGCCACCCTTCCTTCACTCGCACTGTTCAATATCGGAGCGTCACACTGCTTCATGTCCCAACGATTTGTGAGAACACATACGATTTCCGTGAAGCCACTCATTTCAAGATGGAATGTCAGTTCCGGTAATGGAGTATTGAAGGCAACTATGGGATTGGATCAGTGTCCAGTTGTAGTTTGCGGACGAGAATTCTACGCGAATTTCAAAGTACTGGACATCCCAAATTTCGATGTTGTGTTGGGAATGGACTGGCTGGGAGTTTTCTATACTACGATTTGCTTCCGTCAAAGGAAGGTAGTATTTGAGATACCAGATCACCTAGTCTTTTACTTCAAGAGTGGAGACAGAATTTTGGAGCCAAGAATCTTCCGTGCCAAGCCAAAGAATGCAGAAGTATTTACTCTACCGGCTGAAGAAGAAAAGCCAGAGGTAGTTCGAGAGTTCGAGGATGTGTTTCCTGAAGATATAACAGGTTTGCCTCCCGAACGAGCTCTTGAATTCAACATTGATTTACTACCTGGTGCGCAACCGGTAATCAAAGCTCCGTATCGGTTAAGTCCGGAAGGATTGAAGGAGATTCGTACTCAGTTGGACGAATTTCTGAAGAAAGGTTGGATTCGTCCCAGTACTTCAAGTTGGGAATCTCCAGTTTTGCTTGTGAAGAAAAAAGAAGGTTCATACAGAATGTGTGTAGATTATCGAACTCTGAACGAAGTGACGATAAAAAACAAGTATCCACTACCGCGCATCGATGATCTTTTCGATCAGCTTAGTGGGTCTTGTGTATTCTCAAAGCTAGATCTTCGTTCTGGTTATCATCAGGTGAAGGTCAAAGAGTCTGATATTCCGAAGACGGCGTTCACGACTCGCTATGGTCATTATGAATATCTAGTGATGCCATTTGGAGTGACCAATGCACCTGCTATATTCATGAATCTGATGAACCAAGTTTTTCGAGATTACTTAGACAGATTCGTTGTTATTTTCATCGACGACATCCTGATGTATTCAAAGAATCGGAAAAAGCACGCCGAGCATCTGCGGATTGTCCTGGAGACATTGCGACAATATCAATTCTATGCCAAGTACAGCAAGTGTGAATTTTGGCCAGATCAAGTCGGATTTCTCGGGCATATCATTTCAGGTGAAGGAATTTCAGTAGATCCAGCTAAAGTGTCAGCGGTCAGCGAATGGCCGACACCAAAGACGGTGAAGGATATTCGAAGTTTTTTGGGATTAGCAGGATACTACCGAAGATTCATTGAAGGTTTCTCGAAGATTGCAGCATCCCTGACCAAGCTCACATATAAAAATGAAGCATTCATGTGGTCAGAAGCATATGAACAAGCTTTTGCAGAACTCAAGTCAAGATTGACATCAACTCCTATTCTCGTAATACCGGATCAATCTGGAGATTTCGTCGTACATTGTAATACGTCCGGTAAGTGATTAGGTTGTGTTCTACACCAGTAGGGAAAAGTTGTAGCCTTTGCATCAAGACAGTTGAAAGTTCATGAGCGCAACTATCCAACACATGACTTGGAGTTGGCAGTTGTTATCTTTGCACTTAAGATTTGACGCCACTATCTTTTGGGAGAACGAGTGGATTTATACACTGACCATAAAAGTCTGAAGTATTTATTTACTCAGAAGGAATTGAACATGCGGCAGAGAAGATGGCTAGAACTTATGGCGGACTTCGACATCAACCTACAGTATCATCCAGGGAAGGTGAATGTAGTTCCTGATGCACTTAGCCGTCAGCCATTAGCAATGAATCTCACCGCTCAGTGGAAGCTACAGCAGGAATTGCATGGGATGGAGATCGAGGCAGTTATGCCAAGTAATACTTCAGAGTTGATGAACTTATAAGTCCAGTCTACTATTGTCAATCAGATCAAGGCAGCTCAAGCAAATGATGTCAAGCTGCAAAAGATCCAAGAACGGGTAGGAAGTGGACTTCGAAAAAACTACATCATCCACGAAAATGGATCCTTGAGATATGGAAGTAGATTGTGTGAACCACACGGCACAGTTTAAGAAGAGTTGATGAAAGAAACTCACAGCTCTCCGTACTCAGTACACCCCGGTGGTACCAAAATGTATAAAGATCTACGGCAACACTACTGGTGGCATGGAATGAAGCGCGAAGTAGCCAGAAGCGTAGCCAAGTGCTTAGTGTGTCAACAAGTAAAGGCTGAATATCATAGAACTGCTGGTCTACTTCAGCCATTACCCATCCCAGAGTGGAAATGGCAGTACATTACCATAGACTTCGTGACTGCCCTTTCTCGTAGCATGAAGGGTAACGATGCAGTATGGATTATTTTGGATTGACTCACCAAGTCAGCTCACTTTATTTCCTTTCGAGTTGGCCAATCTACCGAGAAGTTAGCAAAGAAGTACATGGAGATAAGCATGAATCTAAAGTAAGATTTAACCTCAAACTGTACTACATATATTGATACCCATGAACTCATGCAGGAGATTGTGAGATTATATAGAGTACCAGTTTGCATCATCTCCGATCGTGACATCAGATTTCGATCACAGTTTTGGCAGAGTCTGCAAGCTAGCCTGGGAACGAGTCTGAACTTCAGCACGGCTTACCATCTACAAACGGACGGACAGTCTGAGCGAACAATTCAGATTCTAGAAGACATGTTAAGAGCTTGTATGTTAGACTTCGGAGGTTCGTGGAAAGATCACCTACACTTTGTGGAGTTTTCATACAACAACAGGTATCAGGTGAGTATTGGAATGGCACCATTTACATCTCTCTATTGAAGGAAGTGTCGTTCACCACTAAATTGGGACAACATCGGAGATCGTGAACTCCTTGGACCAGAGATGATCATGGCAACTGTGGACGTAGTTCGCACAATCAGAGAAAGAATGTGCATAGCTCAAGACCGACAGAAGTACTGGGCTGATGCAAAGCATCAACACCTGAAGTTCCAACCTAGAGACCATGTTTTTTTGAAGATCTCTCCAAACCGAGAGTAATCCATTTTGGCAAGATGGGTAAGCTCAGTCCAAGATATATAGGACCGTTCGATATTCTGGAATGAGTCGGAGAAGTGACATATCGTTTGGCACTACCACCCTTATTGGAAGGAGTGCTCAATGAGTTCCACATATCCCAGGTCCGAAGATATGTGAGCGACCCCAACCACATCCTTGATCACTCCGAGCTAATTGTACATACTGACCTGACTTGCGAGCAACAACCCGTTGAAATCCTGGACAGAATAGTAAAGACACTGCGGAATAAGGAAGTAGACTTGGTCCGAGTGATGCGGAGAAAAGATTCGCTAGGAGAATCAATATGGGAACGAAGAGATAACATGCGTGCAAGATACCCTTATTTATTTATAAACTAGTCCTTATGTAATTATAAATTTCGAGAACGAAATTTTTATAAAGATGGTAGAATGTAACGACTCTGAATTTACTATACGAAAATTTTCAATTTAATGTACAGAAAGGAGTTTACAAGCCTGAGTACAATTTAAATGTTAATTTTTATTTAAGAATAGTAAGAAACAATTTATAGCTCATTGGTAAAGTCTTGCATTGCTATGACGTAGCCCCTGTGTTCGAACCCCATCAGACACGTTATATTTTTTCTGATTTTTCTTTTAAACTTTTTGGAAGCCCAAAAGTTTACACGTGCAATGCACATAAAAATGAAAAGTCTGAAAAAATAAATATGTGTAAAAGGGTATTTATACAGAGAGGGACACGTGTCTTCAATCCACCGGCTTTCCCTCACCAATCGGCCGGCAAAAATGACCCAGGGGCCAGTACCGACGGTCCAACCGTGGACAATAAGCCCCGGGCTTTGCACACAAGTCTCTTGGCCTACCCTAACTCCCCTGCACTATTTGATTACTCCGAAATCAAACAGAGACCACTCAATTCCCCATTTATCATCTTTTTAATACATTTTAATTCATCTTTTTAATTCCAAAACCCTAATTCCACATTATAAATACTACCCCATACCCTAGCCCTTCCTCATTCTGAAAATTATAGCCAAAATTTTTAAAGTTTTCTAAGTACAAGAAAAGTACAAGTGGAGTTAGTAAGAAATCAAGTCCCGACGAGGATCAAGGCAAATTCCGACGACCCCGCAACGCCATGAAGATCAATATTTCCTCGTCTATCTTTCCTTAGGATTACTAGCTAGTAAGTTCTTCCCTATCCCTCTCTTTTTTCTTGAAAAGTTCTCTTTTTCAAAACAAGTCGGTAAGTGGAGTTAACACCGACATTTTATTCTAAACCCTAAAAAGTTTATTTTTTCTCACATATTTTTCATCCATATTCTTACACCATATTTATAATCATATAACTAATGGTTAGAACAAACTTTCACTCAAAAATATCATGAAACATAACCTTTTAAATTTTACATTAAAATATCATGAATTTCACATATATCTCTTTTAGTATATTTGTTAATCATACCTTTAGAAAAATTCACGGGGTAATAACCTACCCCTCACAAACACATGGTTCCATAGCACGATTCTCTTTGAACCTATTTTTGTGGGGAATACAATATATTTCATTAAAATACCATCTACTATAAAAAAAAACGGTTTTCTTTAGAATTGTATTTTAAAATTCCTTTGCAAATAAGTCTCTACAACCCTTTTTATGGGACCTGCTATTGGATGATGCAGATTATCGCACATTCTTGGGCTAGTAGAGCGAGATGCAGAGCTCCTCACGGAGTATTCGGTATCGAAAGGTTTTTAATACGATTTTTAAGAAAAACGAAATTTTCTACTTAATAATAAAATTAATTTTTAATAATTATACAAATATTATAAAATCCATATATTTCAAAATAAAATAACTTTATATTTTTTCAAAGAAAAGAATTACAAGTTGCATCAAAATACTATCAAGACACCAACGAAAGTCAAGCTTTACAGTAAAATACCATGAACTATTCAAGTTAAAGTATTATCACTAAAATACCTCAAATCCATAAAATTTACATTCATGGAAACCCTAAATAATAAAAATAATTTCTCGAGGTTATTTTGAAACTATATATTAAAAATATTTTTCATAAAACCCCCTCGAGTTATATAAAATTATATTTAAAGATTTTAGTAAATATAGATTTAAGCGGGATCAATTCTCTTAAGCCTCAAGAAGCCGGAGAAAGTGGGTGCTTACCTATTTAAGATAGAAAAACTTAACGGTGTTATTAATGGTAATTGTCTTGAAAAAATACACAAATTCTGTCGTCCTTGTGCAGCAGTTACCGATAACTCCCGAATCTAATTCAGGATCGAAATCAGTTCTAAGTGTCTGACTCAAGTCTGAGTCTAAATCAAACTTGAATTCAATCTCAAACCAGAATCCAATTCAAACATGAATTCAAACTCTAACATGTATACTTAAACATGAACCTGAATATCAAACATGAATACAAGACTTGACTTGACCGAACCATGGCTATAATTTGACATGATTACAAGCTTATATCATGAACCTGATTACTTGAAAAACTTGTATCCATGGTCTCGGCAAGCCTTATAATCTATACAAAATATTACACGGGGTTAAAGGGGTAGATTGGTACGGAATGTGTTAAAAGTGGCACGAGATGATCACTAAAAGACACCTACATGAACTCTCGTGCCGTTGTCCCGTGGTTTTGACGAGGCCTTGTACTACATGTTACCATAGTCCACGGGGAAAGATGGACTTCTCTCGTATACATTAATACCTTTTGTATCAAGCTACAAACAACTACGTTAGAATAGCAATCTTATACATGTACACCTTAACAGTTCAATTCTCAATACTTGCTATATTCCTCTCTTTTTTTTGGGACTTACCGAGCGCTAATTCGCTGACGACATTCCTGTATTTTTTTTCATTGGAATGCTCGTCAGGAGGACTGAACTCTCTCGAGATCAAGTCTAGCCAGGAGGGCGTGGACCAGTTCACCGAGCAGCAGGATTTCTAGCTTTCCTTGTACTTACTTTTCATTTCATATACCACTATTTAGGCATTACTTTATATCATTGTATTTTCCTTTTTAAAGCAGTTGTATTGTAAAGATGAATGTTAATAGAAATTGTTGTTTATTTTATATCTCTTGTCATTTCTTGTGCGTTTTATATATTGCTTATTTACGCTTAACGTATTTATTTTTGAGTAAATGTGTCGCGTGCCTGCCACGTCTCCGTCTCCGTATACTGAAAAGCGGAGCGTGACATTATCAAAATACAAATACCGTATACGTATAAAAATACAAATACACGTATTCGTATTAAGATGCAAATACCCATATTTATACAAATACTCGTATTCGTATAAATACAGTATTCGTGTCAAAACACGAATACCAAAAAAGAGAGATAATGAGAAACATAATACTAGCTCACAATGATCCGGCAATCTTTCAAACCTGCCAGTATTATCAGAATGCCCGATTAAAATACGTGCACTAAATATATGTATTTAATCGAATCTGAGTGCGTATCAAAATACGCACCTACTAAATCGTTTCACCTGAACCGAGAAACTCTCTATGTGGGACTCTAAAGACTCAACAATATGCTGACAGTGGGTTTAACCACAAGCACATCAGCTGCACGAGCTGTACGTAACGGCTATCTGGGTATTGAACAAAAGGAAGGTCGAAGAGAGAACTCGTTCGTATCCCTATAAAGCATGTAACTGACAATCTCCGTATAGTCCGGTCTCTTCGTCTGAGAGCATCGCATACCGGGTCTAGGGGTGGATAAAATCAGACCCCTGATGATGCGATAAGTCGTGTCGGTGTGAAGCTCATCACCTACCAAGAAACTGCTGATATACAATCAGTAAATTTCATCCATCCTGCTCAGGGATTTATGGTGATAGCCAACCGAACACAGTGCGACAACTACTCCATATACCCGAAAAGACGAATCCCTAACAATCGCTCGCTGCCTCCATATGGATCGGGACTGTATTCAACGAAAACCTGTTTGCACGACTCAGTAGAGCCATGATAGGGTAGTAATCAAAATACAGTGAGAACTCACATGAGACATATGACGATCTTAGGTCAACAGACTATCTGTACTCATGTCACCTGAGAACCGCTATATGACGATAGGTATAGTACCATCTAGAAGTTCTCGGCGAGTCCGTCCGGTGTACTCAGATCTAGTGGACAGCTGTTTACAATCTTAAGTGCAACACACCAATGGCTATGAGACCTGTCACCGCCCCTCGTCGGGGGTCTAGAAACGTATACATTAGTCTATTCAGGAATATCGATACTCGGTCTCGATACTCCTACTACTAGGAACATTTAAAAGATGTGCTTATGGACTACCAAGCTCTCACAAGTATGATCAAGCAAAGATTTTACCGGTTTTATCATTATGTATTCGCGATACATAATAAAACGTATACATATCAATAATAAAGGTAAAGCAGATATTATACTATTATCTTGGTGAGGGCTTTGATCCTTAGCGCGGGAAGGGCCGTAAGGGGCCTACTAAGGACAGGGCCGAGCAGGGTAGCTGCTCGGTGCCTCTTGGCAAGGGCTTTGATCCCTGGTGTGTTGGGGTAGGGAGCTACCAGCCAGGGATAATCGAGCAAGGGCGGGCCCGGTTGCCTTTGCGAGGGATTTTGATCCTTAGCACAGGTGGGGCCGTAAGGAGCCTACTAAGGACGGGGCCGAGCAGGGTAGCTGCTCGGTGCCTCTTGGCGAGGGTTTTGATCCCTAGTGTGTTGGGGTAGGGAGCTACCAGCCAGGGATAACCGAGCAAGTGCGGGCCCGGTTGCCTCTTGCAAGGGCTTTTAATCCTTAAGGACGGGCCGGGCAGGGTTGCTGCCCGGTGCCTCTTGGCGAGGGCTTTGATCCCTGGTGTGTTGGGGTAGGGAGCTACCAGACAGGGATAAACGAGCAAGGACGGGCCCGGTTGCCTCTTGCGAAGGCTTTTGATCCTTAGCGCGGGAGGGGCCATAAGAGGCCTACTAAGGACGGGCCGAGCAGGGTTGATGCCCAGTGCCTCTTGGCGAGGGCTTTGATCCTTAAGGATGGCCGGGCAAGGTTGCTGCCCGGTGCCTTTTGGCGAGGGCTTCGATCCCTAGCGTTGTGGGGTAGGGAGCTACCGGCTAGGGATAGCCGAGCAAGGTAGCCACTCGGCTGCCTCTTGGTGAGGGATTTGATCCCTGGCGTTCTGGGGTAGGTGAGCTACCAGCCAGGGATAGCCGAGCGGGGTAACCGCTCGGCTGCCTCTTAGTAAGGGCTTAAATCATTGGCGCTGGAGGGGCCGTAGGAGGCCCGCTGAGGATGGACCGAGCAGTGAAGCTGCTCAGTTGCCTCTTGGCGAGGGCTTTGATCCCTGGCGTTGTTGGGTAGTGAGCTACCAGCCAGGGATAACCGAGCAGGGTAGCTGCTCGGCGGCCTCTTGGTAAGGGCTTCGATCCTTGGCGCTGGAGGGGCCATGGGAGGCCTGCTAAGGATGGACCGAGCAGTGAAGCTGCTCAGTTGCCTCTTGGCGAGGGCTTTGATCCCTGGCGTTATTGGGTAGGGAGCTACCAGCCAGGGATAGCCGAGCAGGGTAGCTGCTCAGCGGCCTCTTGGTGAGGGCTTCGATCCTTAGCGCTGGAGGGGCCGTGGGAGGCCTGCTAAGGATGGACCGAGCAATGAAGCTGCTCAGTTTCCTCTTGGCGAGGGCTAAGATCCCTGGCGTTGTGGGGTAAGGAGCTAGCAGCCAAGGATAGCCGAGCAGGGTAGCCGCTCGGCTGCCTCTCGGTGAGGGCTTCGATCCTTAGCGCTGGAGGGGCCGTAGAAGGCCCGCTAAGGATGGACTGAGCAGTGAAGCTGCTCAGTTGCCTCTTGGTGAGGGCTTTGATCCGTGGCGTTGTTGGATAGGGAGTTACCAGCCAGGGATAGCCGAGCAGGATAGCTACTCGGCAGCCTCTTGGTGAGGGTTTCGATCCTTAGCGTTGGAGGGGCCGTGGGAGACCCGCTAAGGATGGACCGAGCCTGCTAAGGATGGACCGAGCAGTGAAGCTGCTCAGTTGCCTCTTGTGTGAGGTTTCGTCTGTCCTCCCTGGTGTGAGTACTGGGAAGAGGGACAGTCGCTGGCAATACATGTTATGATCGTGTGGGGAACGCGAAGTGCCGGAGTAGTGTCGTTTCGATTTCGCATCGAGCGGCGTGATGTCTGCCGCGTGGCGGCACAGTTGCAGGTGAAACAGGCGACCGTTGAACTCCGGGGGCGTTGTGGGCTATAAAATGGAGGGAGCATTGATTACTCCCTTCCTCACACCCGAAACATAAGAATGGAGGACTTCCCTTTCACTATCCCCGATATCATAAATTTCGAGGACGTGTACCTCTACGATCAGTACTGTACTGAGGACATGGTGCAGTTGGTGATAGGCCGCATCGAGGATCATTTTGGCCGATTGCTCCCTCGGTGCTCCCCCTACTTCAACTATTGATGTATTCCATATGGAGGGCGTCGCCGAGGCTCTATAACCCCTTGTCCGAACAGCTGAAAGACGAGGCCGTTGGCAGGCTAAGGTCTCTGAGGCGCTTCAGCCTGATCTCTGCGAGTCGTCTAAACCGCTCGGTGACGCTCGTCCTTGAGTGCTACCAATTGAGGCACAATGCCAACGTTCGTGGGGGGCATCGAGGGCAGATGTTAGATGTCGCGAGGGCTCGGCTGGTGGAGATATACTCAGAGTACCACGAGCAGTGTTCTCTGCACCCCCTTCCCCCGCTATTGTAATTTTTCTTTTTCGATGTATGGCTGAGGAGCCTATAGTACCCTTTGAATGAATAAGATTCTTTTTCTTTCAGTGCAATGCTTCATTGATCCCTTTTATTATATAAACAAGAAGATCTCAAGAAAGGTGTACATTGCTTTAAAAGGAAATACATGCTAGTAGATGTTCTTATTCGTGCAGCTTGAGCCCCTCGGATGTCTGTTGGCCTCTATGCCCGGCATAGGGTACTGAGCTTCGTGGGTACCAGGCGTATCCTCTGCTGACATGACCATGATTTGGCCGATGATCAGCTTGGCGGGAGGGGAACGCTGCTCCTGCTCGCGGTCAGCTTGCCGCTTATCCCTCAAGTACGCCGCGAGGTGCCCCGAACGGATGAGCTCCTCGATGTAGTCTCGGAGCTGCTTACAGCTCTCCGTGGAGTGGCCTTGCGACCTGTGGAAACCGCAGTAGAGGCCCCGAGTTCGCTTTGAGGTCATTCGCGAGATCGGGGGGAGCTTGAAGAACCCCTCGCCCTTAGCCTCCTCTAGTAGCACTGTCTGGGAGACGTTGAGCCTGGTGTACTCATGAAACTTCGGGAGATAGGGCTTTGACCGCTCAAGTCCCCTTCTTTTTTCCCTTGCCCTTATCTCTTGGTCGGCTTGCTCTGCCCGGGGGAGATTTGCGTTCACCTCGGATTCGAGCTGGACCTCGTGCTCGGTCCAGGCCTTTATCTCGGCTATGGTCTTAGGTTGCGCTAATGCAAAGGAGTGTAACCACTCCTTGTGCCTAAGACCAGACCTCATGGCTGTGATGACCGTCTCGTCCCTAGGTTCTGGGACCTCGAGAAGGGCGTTGTAAAAGCGGGTGACGTATGCTTTGAACGTCTCCTTGTCCCCGCTCTTGATCATGATGAGGTGGTCAACTGTGCGTTTTTGTCGCCTGTTCCCGACGAAGTGGCTGAGGAATTGGGTGGCCAGCTCGTCAAAAGTCGAGATCGAGCATGGATCGAGTCCTCGGAACCAGTCTCGTCCGGAGCGGATTAGAGTGGCCGAGAAAGCTCGGCATTGGACGGCGTCGGAGTTATCTTGGAAGCTCATTCCCGCGGTGAACGCATCCAAATGGTCTTTCGGGTCAGATTTACCGTCGAAAAGAGAGACCTTTGGGGGCTTGTTGCGGGAGGAGATGTGTACGGCGAGCAGCTCCTCGGTGAATGGCTTGGTGAGCGAGTCGGCGGCATACTTAGCCTCGTCGCTCGAGCGGTGACCATCCCGACGTATACCTTCGATCTTCTTCTCGAGGGCGTCGAGTTGGCCGTGATATCCCGACGATTCGGCACATTCTGATCCCCGGCCTCTGCTGTTGGAGACCTGCGTCTGGGCGTGGTCCCGATTCCTTTCAATGAGGTTCCTCAGATCCCCCGGCGAGGTAGTCTTTGAGCCGCCGTGACGAGTCCCGTCCGCACGACCCCGTCGAAGAAGGGGGTGTTGGTCATGCCTGGGAACAGACGAGCTGACCGACATCTCCTCGGGAGGGAAAGGGTCGCGAAGAGGCTTGGGGCGAGGCGCTCTGGCGACGGACCTCGGTGTTGAACTGTGGGGCGCCCAGCGGGTCGCAGAATGTATTGGCCCGGAAGATCTGCGGCGGTGGGAGGTAGCGAGGCGGTGGTCGGCAGTGCCGACGCGTGCGGAGTCTTCTTTCCCCCTGTAGGGGTCCCGGTCCCGAGGCAGCGGAGCGGCGACCTGGGGATCTTGCCCTGCCGTTTGGTCGCGGATGAGCGCCTCCACGACGGACGCGAGTCAGTCTATCCGGCCAGCAAGGGCGTTGATGGCATTCAGTGGAGGAGGTTCGTCCGCGCCTCCATTGAGGGGGAGGCGGCGGCTAGTGCTTGGATCGTCGTGGTGATCGCTCGCCATTAGATCGAGATCGAAAGATGAAATTTTGTTTTTGTGGAATCAAGGTATTCCCACAGATGGCGCTAGCTGACGCGACCTGTATCACGCCAAGATGTTACCTTCCGTTGATCTGCTGACGGCGACGATGGACGGCTGAGATTGGATCTGGAGGCAGGTGTTCATATCAGATTTTTGCATTTTTATACCGCCCAATTTTTATCACATTGCATAACGGTAGGTACTCTTGAGCCGTGTTTGCTAGTCAATTGCAGGATACAGGTTCTCGGCTCTAAACGGTGAAATTCATGAAAAAACATGACAAAAATCCGGGTTCCTGCCATTCACAGATAAAACACGGGTCTCCGCTCTTTATCCGTCTGTTGCCACACACCAGTTTAAGAGACAAAATGGCAAATCAGTGTCATTTTCATGCACAAGGCTCAATGGCAACACAAGATCCAAGAAATCTACGCGGAGCTCAAGAAAATCAAGACAAAAGATCCATGTCCAATCACCTTTTAATCCACTAGAATTCTGGAAGAAATGTGGAAAGATTATCAGAAAAAACATGTACCAGACAAAAGGGGACAGCAAAACAGGAAAAGCCACCAAATACGAGGAACCAATTCCCCTAAAGTGCCGCGGTTCCGCGGCAATAGCAGGCTTAGGCCGCGGAACCGCGGCCGTACAGTGGAGACAGAAGATGGGCTTTTAGGGTTATTTTGGTCTTTTTATATTGCGGCAGAATTTTGCCCTAGATTTCCAGTTCCCTGCCTATAAATAGCCCAGAACCTTGTGAAGCCAAGGGTGGATAATCTTGTATTTTTCTAGGGTTAGAATACTTGTTTCTTCTTCCTCTTCTCATCTCTTCTCCATTGAAAAACTTGTAGTGAGCTTTTGTGAGTGAAGAATGATGAATAAAGAAGTTCCTTTTGTTATTATATCTTGTCTTGTTCTTTAGTTAAATTATTATTGCTTGTAATTTTCATTTGTTAACTTAGTTGTTGTTATTTCTTGTTGTTTCTTTCTTTTCTCTTTTCCTTTATCCTTAAACAACCATGACGCTTACGCTTGATCCTTGCCAAGGTGAGGTCGCAAATAGCTAGTTGTTATCTCCTAATCTCCTTCTTTCTATCTTCCTCTTTTGTTTTGTTTTCTTTTCGTTATGATGTGTGAGTAGTTTCCATACTTGTTAGGGTAGGATAAGGGAAGTTTGAGAGAAGGAAATCTCTCTCACTCTTTCCTTGCCCAACATCTTAAATCGACTCCCGTTAATTGAACCACAATCCGCTCCCTACGGTACCCTATCCTACATGATAGCGGTGATTCCGTAGTGAGACCGGTTGTGGTTGAATTAACCGGAGGTTATGGCTAAGAGCCAAGAACGGACGGACAAGCACCAAAAGGAAGAACTTAAGCGTTGGAAAGCCTAGCTTATACTCGCAAGTTCCTTCCTAGTCGTGCTAATCCCCGTTGTTGCCGATTACCGTAACACCGATATTAAGAGTGGCAACGAAAGAAGTGAGCGACTCCTAACTCAAACTAACATAATCCTAACCCTAACAAGCTCTCTTTACATATCATTTTAACACTTAGTTAATCACAAACAAATCTGGAAAATTGGACTTAACTCGTTAAAGCACATAGAAAAAGATTCCCATCTCCCTGCGGACGACCCGTACTCAACCGGCTAGCTACAAGCGAAACCGTTTTGATTGCGGTAATTAACTAAACTTAAACACGCAGAATCTCTACCAATCAAATGGCACCGTTGCCGGGGAGACGGTAGTTTATTTCCTTGTGTAATTTCGGGTTAACTTGTGAATATAAATTTAACCAAAACAAAAAAAAAATATACATTGTAAAAAAAAAAACCATTTTGTTATTTTTGATTAGTTTTTGTGCAAGTGTGCAGGATAATACGAAGTTCGAGTTCAGTGCCAAAGAAGTGGGATATACGGAGTTCAAGTTCAGTGCCAAAGACGTGGGAAGATAGACCCACATTTCGCGGCTACACCGCGACGGATCAAAACGAAGCAAACGGTCTACTGTAAAAATCTGGAGCAGATACAGTAAGCAAGTCAAAATTCAGCACATCCAGACAAGCAGAGGACACCCAACAGAGCACACCCAAAAATTTCAGAAGCCCAACTCCCCATTACTGCCGCGGAACCGCGGCATAAGCAAGCTTAGGTCGCGGAACCGCGGCCGTTTGGTGCCTTCGGGCTGCCAAAATCTCTGTAAGTCCTCCTTTCCTCTCTCCCACTCCTCTGGACTCCAATAAACTGTGTTTTCTGCAGCATTCTTTGCGCAAATTCTCTTCCCCCTTCCAATAAACTGTTCTTGTGCAGGATTCTTTACGCCGCGCTAAAAAATAAAAATTGTTTGCAGTTGATTTGTTACCGCTTTGCATTCATTAATACGGACTTAAGGGGCTTGAAACCAATTCAGATTGGGTGGGGATTTCATCACCCTTCCTAGGACCCCAGAAATCACAAAAAGCATATGCATTGACCATCGTTAAATTAAAAAATACTAGACTCGGCCCTAAGGACTTCGCGCTCAATAGGACAGAGGACTAATTACAGGCATCGGCCGTTTATCCTATCCTGACTTTGCGGTGTCTAGGCAAGTGTGACGAAGGCAAGTGGTTATTTAATTAAGGAACTTCGCGAAAGCGTTGGACAACCTCCCACTTACCTGGCACTTATCTGGCAACAATTGGCAGAGAAGAGGCGGTTTGAGGTCCTGTTTCTAGTTCTTTGGAACAGTTAGGAGCTGTCTAGCTGACCTAGGTGACCCTAGATCTAGGTGTGATTGTGGATATCTTGTTTGTGATTGCTTAAAGCCATAAATCCGTACATATTTCTGTAAAGCTCTTCCTAAAAATAAAAAAAAATCAAAAACTTTTATAAAAACTTGCCCTTTGTCGCCAAATCCATTTTTCACCCACCACCCATCGTATTTCTCCATTGACGTTTTCTTACCCACACCTTCTCCGCTTTGACTATACTAAACTCGTTTAATGTATGTCCGCTTGGACTCGGGACACTAGCGCCCGTCTAGTCCGCGTTACGTTAGTCGCTACCGACTACGCGATCGACTCAGACGTCGATACTCCGTCCACTCCTCTTTCACCTTTTCCTTTGCCGGCCAACTCCGACGTTGACCGGAATTCTGTTCATACATCTTCACCTTCACCATCACCAACCTCTTCTTCCGCGATGTCAGGATTTAATCCGAACATCTCTTTGACTACCCCTGGATTGGCTCCACCTCCTACGGAGACCAATAACCCACCACCACCGCCTGTTGTAGCGCCGCAGCGAATCGCGCTCCATGATCGTTTCTATCCCACCCGTTCTGCACTTCCCACCTGCCTTTCTCTTCCACCGGCCAATGGGGATAATTTTGAAATTAAGCCCCACTTCATCAACATGCTTCCACGATTTCATGGGCTTGAATCTGAAGATGCCTATATCTTCATTAATAAATTTCAAAACGTTTGTGCTATGATGAAAACCACCCAACTGTCGGACGATGCTATACGTCTACGGGTCATTCCGTTCACTTTATGCGATCTTGCTGAAAAATGGCTGTATAGCACCGCTTCCCACTCCATAACCAGTTGGGACGAGTTTGTAAAAGCGTTTCTAAAGAAATTTTATCCGAATCATAAAACCGCAAGGATTCGCAATGAAATCAACCAATTCTCTCAGCTTCCTTCTGAACCCTTCTGGAAGTGCTTTGACCGGTACAAAGACCTTCTTGTTCAGTGTCCTCACCACGGTATAGAGAAATGGCAACTTTACCAAACCTTATACGAGGGCCTGAACCCAGCAACGAAGCAGTTGTTGGAAACCATCTGTCAGGGCCACTTCCTATCCAAATCTGACGAGGAAGCGTGGCAATTCTTTGACGACCTTGCGGAGCAAACGCTACAATGGGAGAGCACCAGACCGACGACTTCTTCTTCTACCTCCACTTCTACCGGTCAGTCTAGGGTAGGAATTCACCAACTTGACGTCTCTATTGCGATGAAAGCTGAAATGGCCGCAATAACGAGAAAGCTTGAAGCGATAGAAAGCAAATTTTCTTCTCCTGCTCCTGCCCCTGTTCTTCCCCTTCGTACCATTTGCGCTTGTTGTTCCGATCCTTCTCACTTAACCGAAGAGTGTCCTTACAATCCACCATCGCAAGGACAGGATCAGGTTAATGCTGCATTCCAGCAAAGACCGAGGAATGATCCATACTCTTCCACCTACAATCCCGGTTGGAGGAACCACCCCAATTTCGCCTGGAATCAGAATCAGAATCAATTCCAAGGCAACAATTTCCAAAGGCCCCCTCTGCCGCAACAAAAAGCGCAACAACAAACTCAACATCAATTTCAGCAGCCCTTCCAACCCCAACCTTTTCAAAATCAGACGAACAACTTTGCACCCAACAATTCTTTTCCACCAAACAACTTTGTTCCGTCAAACAACGATAAGGTTTCCTCGCTCGAACGAAGTCTGGAGACGTTCGTTAAACAATCGACACAATCCACCGCCAACATCCAGTCTTACATTCAGTCCTTAGTGCAACACACTGCAGCTCACGGGCAAAGCATCAAGACCATCGAGGCCCAGATTGCACAACTGAATGCGGCCTTAAGCAAGCGAGAGAAGGGGAAGCTCCCGTCCCAACCACTCCCAAATCCCGGTCACCCACAGAATGTACATGTTGCTCTTGAACAACAGAATCATAATGTGAGTGCCGTGACCACATTGAGATCGGGAAGGATGCTGCAAAACAACATCGGCACACGGATCAATGATGACATCCCGGCCGCTTCTTCTTCTACTTCTTCTTCTTCTTCGTCTCCTGCTTCTTCGTCTTCTGAGCCTATTCTCCGTTCTTCACAAGGCTCTCCTTCTTCTTCCTCTGCTTTGAATGGACCCACTTCTCACTCCATGAAAACACCTGTTCTGGAATCCGTTCCTACTCCACAATCTCCTCCACAAGCATTAGACTCAACCAATTTTAAAAACGTCCCATTTCCAAACCGGTTGAGGTCTAATAAACAAAATCCTCAAATGGAGAAGATTCTGGAGTTATTTAAGCAGGTTAACAATAACATTCCTCTTTTAGATGCCGTCCAACAAGTCCCATCCTACGTGAAAATCTTAAAGGACTTGTGCACGAAAAAGAGGAAGTCTCAGGTACCAAAGAAAGTTTTCTTAGCTAGTGCTGTGAGTGATGCTCTTACCCAATCTTTACCACAAAAACGGAAGGACCCTGGCTGTCCTACGATTTCCATTACCATTGGGGATAAGAACATCAACCGCGCACTATTAGATCTTGGTGCCAGTGTTAACCTGCTTCCGTACTCAGTATACGAGCAATTAGGCGTAGGAGAGCTGAAACCCACACACTGTACTCTCCAAATGGCCGACCGATCGATCACTCATCCTAGGGGTGAGCTAGAGGATGTGTTAATCAAAGTCGGGGACTTCATATTCTCCGTTGACTTCATTGTATTAGACACACAGCCTGTAGCTAACCCCCGGAATCAAATTCCGGTGATACTCGGTCGCCCGTTCCTTGCAACCTCAAATGCTGTGATCAATTGTCGCAGTGGTTCGATGAACCTCTCTTTTGGAAACATGACAATTGAACTCAACATTTTTAGGTTGGGGAATCAGCCCTCCGAACCTAATGCTCATATACTGGATGTCTGCTCGATCCAGGAGATCACCCATGAAGAGTGTGAATTCGAGGAGTTTCTGTTCGATCATGCTAACCTTAACGCCACTAGTGCGTTCCTCCTCGAACCTGCTGCTGTTTCTGCGCCCGACAACGACTACGAGTGTTTCACGTTCTTGAACGATCTTAGCCGTTCGCAACCCGAGTTTGAATCCTTCGAATTTCCGGATGAGTTACCTGAACCATCCGACTCGGTCGCTTACACTCGTTTTGAACCTTTGCTGGAGTCCTTTGAGTTCGAGACCTCTGCACCAATCTTGCCTTCAATCGTTTCACCTCCGACGCTCGAACTCAAGCCTTTGCCGTCTCACCTTAAGTACGCTTACTTAGGTGAGAACGAGACCCTCCCTGTCATCATCTCGGCTTCTCTAGCTCCAGAGCAAGAGAAAGCCCTTCTCGCGGTCTTGCACAGCAACAGGCAAGCTTTTGGCTGGTCCATGGCGGACATCAAGGGGATTAGTCCCCTGATCGTTGAACATCACATTCATCTGATGGATGATGCCAAACCAGCCCGGGATCCACAAAGACGTCTCAATCCAGTCATGAAAGAGGCTGTGAAGAAGGAGATCGTAAAATGTCTAGATAGTGGTATCATTTACCCTATCTCTGATAGCCAGTGGGTGAGCCCCATTCATGTTGTCCCCAAGAAGTCGGGCATCACGGTCATAACCAACGAGGCGAACGAGTTAATCCCTACTCGCACCCAAACTGGGTGGCGAGTATGCATCGATTACAAAAAACTCAACGCCACAACGCGGAAGGACCACTTTCCGCTACCTTTCATTGACCAAATACTTGAACGATTGGCCGGACACGAGTACTACTGCTTTCTTGATGGCTACTCTGGCTATAATCAAATTCCCATCGCCGAAAAAGACCAGGACAAGACCACTTTCACTTGTCCTTTCGGCACGTTTGCATATCGTCGCATGCCCTTTGGGTTATGCAATGCGCCCGCTACCTTCCAGCGGTGTATGATGGGAATCTTCTCAGACATGGTGGAAAAATTTCTGGAGATCTTCATGGATGATTTCTCCATCTTCGGCGATTCCTTCAACGAGTGTTTGCTGCATCTTGACGCTGTCCTTACCCGATGTAAGGACAAGAATCTCACTTTGAATTGGGAGAAGTGCCACATCATGGTGCGCGAAGGTATTGTCTTAGAACATATCATCTCGCAAAATGGCATAGAGGTTGACAAAGCAAAGATTGAGGTCATTTCCAATCTACCTCCTCCCCGATGCGTCAGAGATATCCGAGCCTTCCTTGGCCATGCCGGCTTCTTTAGACGGTTCATCAAGGACTTTAGCAAGATTGCTAGGCCCTTGACTCTTTTGCTGGCCAAGGATACGCCATTCGCCTTCAACTCGAGCTGTGTGACTGCATTCGAGTCATTAAAAAGCTCACTCACTTCTGCTCCTGTTCTTTCTTCGCCTGACTGGACACACCCATTTGAGATTATGTGCGATGCATCCGACTTTGCCATTGGTGCTGTCCTTGGACAACACATAAACAAGATGCCACACGTAAACTATTATGCAAGCCGAACCCTGAACGACGCCCAACTCAATTATACAACAACTAAGAAGGAATTCCTGGCTGTTGTATTTGCTTTAGAAAAGTTCAGGCCCTACCTCATCAGCTCTCCAGTCATTGTCTACACAGACCATTCTGCTCTGCGCCATCTTTTTGCGAAGAAAGATGCAAAATCTCGGTTAATACGTTGGATCCTCTTGCTTCAAGAGTTTGACCTTGTCATTAAGGACAAACGAGGATGTGAAAACGTAGTTGCCGACCATCTCTCACGACTTCCTTCTTCGCCTTCGCTTCCAATTCCGATCAACGACGTTTTCCTGGATGAACAGCTCTTGACAGTATCTTGCGAACCCTGGTTCGCAGATATTGTGAACTATTTGTCCACGGGATTACTACCGACTGAATGGTCAAGTCAGGACAGACTTCGCTTCTTATCCCAAGTAAAACACTTTTACTGGGACGAACCCTATTTGTTCAAGTACTGTCCCGACCAGATTATTCGTCGGTGTGTCCCTGACGAGGAATTCAAGAGTGTGCTGTCATTTTGCCACGATCAAGCGTGTGGCGGGCATTTTGGCCCCAGAAAGACAGCTGAGAAGATCTTGCAATGTGGTTTCTATTGGCCACAACTCTTCAAAGACACTCATGACTATTGCAAGACTTGCTCCCGGTGCCAACACTTGGGCCGGATATCTCGGAGGAACGAGATGCCGCTCTAACCAATCTTGGTTGTGGAGATTTTCGATGTTTGGGGGATAGATTTCATGGGGCCGTTTCCCAGCTCTTTCGGGAACTTGTACATTCTTCTCGCTGTTGATTATGTCTCTAAATGGGTCGAGGCTGTGCCCAGCCGAACTAACGACAACAAGGTTGTCGTTAGGTTTCTTAAAGAAAACATTTTCTCCCGTTGTGGGCACCCCCGAGCGATCATTAGCGACAATGGAAGTCATTTCTGCAACAAAATTTTCGAGGCCTTGATGCGGAAATATTCCATTAATCATAAGCTCTCTACGCCCTACCACCCCCAAACCTGTGGGCAGGCCGAAGTTTCAAATCGGCAAATCAAGCAGATACTGGAGAAGACGGTTTCCAAGAACCGTAAGGATTGGTCGCTGAAACTCACTGATGCCCTTTGGGCATTTCGAACCGCTTATAAGACCGACCTTGGCATGTCTCCCTATCGGCTTGTGTATGGAAAAGCCTGCCACCTACCTGTCGAAATAGAGCATCGCGCATTTTGGGCGATAAAGGAGCTGAATCTGTCTCTCGAAGATGCGGGCAGCCATCGAAATCTGCAGTTGAACGAATTGAGCGAGCTTAGGGATGAGGCTTACGATAACGCGGTTGTCGTTAAGAACCGAACGAAGGTGTTTCACGATAAACACCTTTTGCGCAAAACTTTCGTACCTGGTCAACAGGTATTGCTTTACGACACCAGACTACACTTCCATCCAGGAAAGCTCAGATCTCGCTGGAAAGGGCCGTATTTTGTGCGGAATCTGTATCCGCAGGGCGCTGTGGATTTGGAGAATCCGAAGGACGATTCATTTTTTAAAGTGAACGGACACCGACTAAAACCGTACTTTAGCGCTGAACCAACAGAGGAGTTCCTGGTCTTACAGGAGCCGGTTTACCCTGCATAATCTTCCTCTGCCTACCACCAAACTTCGGTTATCCAGCCAAGAACAGTGGACACTGTTCCAAATAAGTTTGGGGATATGTATAAATCATTTTGTATATATTTGTGGATATTCTTTTTCTTTTTCTTTTCTTTAAAAACAAAAAAAAAATTGTGTATCGCTAACCGACAATTTTGACCCTTCAAATAATCTCTTCATGCAATGACAGTGAGGACACTGTCCAGTTTAAGTTTGGGGTTACGCTCGGTACGCATTTCTAACCTTCGCATTCATATGTATATTCTGCATCTGCATATTAAAATCCATAAAATCCAAAAAAATCTGAAAATTTTCTAAAAACATAAAAACTTTTTTGTCAGGTTAGCTAGTGGGAGGACTCTGATTCAACATTTCGACGGTTTTGTTTGATAAGATAAGAATAACTAAATCTTATGTTTAGATTTTGAAAACCTGAAAGATAACTCTCCTTTGAAGTTAACTATAGCTGATATACGTCTTTACATCACACTACACGTGTCGTGAGTTTTGGAAATTAGATGACAAGTCTTTTTATGTCTAAAAACTTTTAAATGGATAAATGATTTTCTGAGGATCAAATAGGTTTGTTCGGAAATAAGTAATATCAAGAATAGTTTATAAAGTGAGTGAATATGAAGGAATGTTATTGATGCCTTAATTGGAACTAAGTCTGAAAAATAACCCATCTGGAACTTGATTGGAATGATTACACACCAAAACCCACTAAACACGTCTTTTATCCAAAAAATAATTGAACTGCCGGTTATGTCTCCGTTCGTATTGAATCATCATGATTTTCACGCCAAACTGTTTTTTGTTTTTGGACCTAGGTAACTTGAGTAATTAAGTCCGCTGGGGTGTTTTTATACCTAATGCCCTAAAACCAACTGATTTGGGTGCATTGGCCCAAAGCTCGGTAAGAAGCCTAGAAAGTCCAGATTAAAACAAAGTCAAGCAAGTGTTCTCTCCGAGTTAAAATTCCTAACGGTTCTTTGTGTGAGAATAATCTTGATAAAAGACAGGCTTTTATAAAAATTTTAGCGGAGATATGAAGGTTTTATTCTATGATAAAGACTATTGCACGTTCACAGATGTGTGTATGAAATGAAAACAAGAAAAAAGTGGAGTGAAAAATAAGACCTAGTTTCCTGTTAAGGAAGATAGAAATTCTAAAGTTGAAACTTTACTGAAAAACAAAACTTGAAAAATGCTTAACTCTTTATAAAACTTATGTGATCCTTTCAAAAAAATTTATCTGGGCTTTATTGTGCGACATGATGACGTAAATCGATCCTTCTGGAAACTTAACGACACTATTTGCACTGCACGTAAAGACATATAAAATCTGTAGTTAAATAAGAAGCGAGGTGTGAAAAATAAGGGTTCGATAGTCTAGACTTAGGATAATAGAATTGTTATTTTCTGAAACAAAACTTTAGGGTTTGAATCTTAGTTATTTTACAAAACTAACTTGACCGGATTTTGTGGGTAGTATCCGCTGAAAACCCTCAGGAGACAACACTCCTCCTACCAGGGACACCTAGAGGTTTAAACGGCTTGTTGCACATGCTCAGTGCAATCGCGTTCCCTGCGAAAGTGAGGCTAGGAAATTTTTTGTGAATAAATTGGTTTTGCTCGGGACGAGCAAATGATAAGTTTGGGGGTATTTGTTCATATCAGATTTTTGCATTTTTATACCGCCCAATTTTTATCACATTGCATAACGGTAGGTACTCTTGAGCCGTGTTTGCTAGTCAATTGCAGGATACAGGTTCTCGGCTCTAAACGGTGAAATTCATGGAAAAACACGACAAAAATCCGGGTTCCTGCCATTCACAGATAAAACACGGGTCTCCGCTCTTTATCCGTCTGTTGCCACACACCAGTTTAAGAGACAAAATGGCAAATCAGTGTCATTTTCATGCACAAGGCTCAATGGCAACACAAGATCCAAGAAATCTACGCGGAGCTCAAGAAAATCAAGACAAAAGATCCATGTCCAATCACCTTTTAATCCACTAGAATTCTGGAAGAAATGTGGAAAGATTATCAGAAAAAACATGTACCAGACAAAAGGGGACAGCAAAACAGGAAAAGCCACCAAATACGAGGAACCAATTCCCCTAAAGTGCCGCGGTTCCGCGGCAATAGCAGGCTTAGGCCGCGGAACCGCGGCCGTACAGTGGAGACAGAAGATGGGCTTTTAGAATTATTTTGGTCTTTTTATATTGTGGCAGAATTTTGCCCTAGATTTCCAGTTCCCTGCCTATAAATAGCCCAGAACCTTGTGAAGCCAATGGTGGATAATCTTGTATTTTTCTAGGGTTAGAATACTTGTTTCTTCTTCCTCTTCTCATCTCTTCTCCATTGAAAAACTTGTAGTGAGCTTTTGTGAGTGAAGAATGATGAATAAAGAAGTTCCTTTTGTTATTATATCTTGTCTTGTTCTTTAGTTAAATTATAATTGCTTGTAATTTTCATTTGTTAACTTAGTTGTTGTTATTTCTTGTTATTTCTTTCTTTTCTCTTTTCCTTTATCCTTAAACAACCATGACGCTTACGCTTGATCCTTGCCAAGGCGAAGTCGCAAATAGCTAGTTGTTATCTCCTAATCTCCTTCTTTCTATCTTCCTCTTTTGTTTTGTTTTCTTTTCGTTATGATGTGTGAGTAGTTTCCATACTTGTTAGGGTAGGATAAGGGAAGTTTGAGAGAAGGAAATCTCTCACTCTTTCCTTGCCCAACATCTTAAATCGACTCCCGTTAATTGAACAACAATCCGCTCCCTACGGCACCCTATCCTACATGATAGCGGTGATTCCGTAGTGAGACCGGTTGTGGTTGAATTAACCGGAGGTTATGGCTAAGAGCCAAGAACGGACGGACAAGCACCAAAAGGAAGAACTTAAGCGTTAGAAAGCCTAGCTTATACTCGCAAGTTCCTTCCTAGTCGTGCTATTCCCCGTTGTTGCCGATTACCGTAACACCGATATTAAGAGTGGCAATGAAAGAAGTGAGCGACTCCTAACTCAAACTAACCTAATCCTAACCCTAACAAGCTCTCTTTACATATCATTTTAACACTTAGTTAATCACAAACAAATCTGGAAAATTGGACTTAACTCGTTAAAACACATAGAAAAAGATTCCCATCTCCCTGCGGACGACCCGTACTCAACCGGCTAGCTACAAACGAAACCGTTTTGATTGCGGTAATTAACTAAACTTAAACACGCAGAATCTCTACCAATCAGCAGGCTCCTGAAGCGTGTGGATCTCAATGGGTTTGAGGTTGTTTTTGCCGAGCTACCTGCAAGGAAGTCCCGAGGTGGTTGTACCACCGAGGACCCTCCGACGGTCAAGTTAGAGAGGAAATCCGAGCAGAGTAACGGCTTAGTAGAGTAAAAATGGCTTACTTGAACTGTCTGAAGAAGGGGTTTATATAGCGGTGGCAGCAGGCAGGGCAGGCGCGAGAATCACGCTGGCCGTTACGCTCCCGACGTCACGCCCGTGTGATGAGCAGGATCTCCCATTAATAGCGAGACAGGCTCGTTAATGGAGGATCGTGATGGCGTGAAACGTGGGATGTCGTCGGCGGATATCTCGCGCATGGCGAGATTCGCGGGATGGCGGTTGCGCCTGTAAATGGTGCCGTTGGTCGATCGATGAGACCGAGGAAGATGGCATCGGCGGGAGAGCTCGCGGACGAGCGGGAGAGCCGAGGTATCTTGGTTCTGCGGTAGCCCGGAGACGAGCTGGGAGGCCGAGGAGGCCAATTGTGCAGGGGGCTCGGAGGTGAGCCAGCGTTTGTTTGTGGGACGAGCACAGGAGTGGTCTGGTCGGCCACTGTAGGTCCTTTCTTGTGAGCTTTGGGACACATCATCTGCCACATGTTATGATCTGGGAGATCACCGATATTGAGCATCATCAGTACCTGAAGAAGCAAACAAAATTTGTGAACGCGTGAATAGCAGTAGATCGCTCTTTAGCGTTTAGTTGTTGCAAATATACTTGCAGGAGAAATACTGAAATATAATATTGAAGACTTGCGGCGTCCAATCAAGAGCTGGTTATTTGAACTTGAGAGTTGATCCCAGTTGAGAGGATTTTTTTTATTTTTTGAGAAAAAAGTATGAATTTTGGTGTGAGGTGAAATGAGTTAGACAGGTTGTATATTTAGAAGTAATAATTTTAGAGTACCTGTTATGAGGCAACTCGATTGTTGGAATGTAGTGGTTCCCCAGGAAAGGTGAGGAAAACTGTTGGGATTCGCAAAACGGATAGTTATATGAGTCAGAACAAATTGATTCGTGAGACCTGTATCACGAGTTAGACAAGACGAATTGCAGCGAACCAATATTTGGTATTTTTGGAACACGCTCGTCTCATCCGAATCGCCAAGACGAGGCGAGTCATCTCGCCGCGCGAATCGTCCACTCCAATGACGAGGCTTGTATTATTCGCCTCGTGGTGAGGCAATGCGAGTAAACCAATCCTAACTTCATTTGCCAAGCCTCGATGAAGTTGGTAAGAATATAATTTTAAGAAGGTTTTTTTTCTTGTAACCCTCAAAACATTCCAAATTCTTTTCTACCCAAAAAACAAACTTGTTATTTACTTTTTACCTCCTGAAAATTAATATTATACATCATTTTACCCCGTTTATAATTTCCGTCAACTTTTAACGGCATACCATCAGGTTTTTTTTTAAAATATCACAACCATTCTTCTTCTTTGAAAATATTCAATTTTTTCCTCAAATTGAAACCACGGTTTATGTTTCTGCTGCACCTTTCTCAAAATTGACTATAAAATCAGAAGTATTTTTAACATCCTTCTTTAGCTATAAAGAAGTTGAATATTTCTGCGCTCTTACTTGTTATATTCGGGTAAATAGTAAACATAAAATCTATGAAAGAAAATTAAAATTAAAGTTAACCAGTTTTTTTGTTTCCTGACGGAAATCGTATATGAGATAAAATGATATAACTTATTGGTTTTAGAGGTGAAAAGAAAATACCAAGTTTTAGAGGGTTAGAAACGAATTTGATATGTTTTGGAGGGCTACAAGGAAGAAAAACCTTTAAAAATATTTATCAAAATCAACATCAGGCCGAAGCTAATATCTTCCAATTAATTAACGGACCCTGTAGCTGTGAATTCAGTTATTAGCATCTTTTGAGTTCCCTTGAAAGACTTCATTGCACAATATCGAACGATCTCATTCAAAACACCTCCACCCATTTCCATAAGCTGGGCCCACTTATTCCACAATAAATTTATTGGGTTCTCATAAATAACGTGCAAATGTTTTTGGTCATAATTCAAAGCCTTTAAGCAAGGAAAATTACACTTGCCTTTCTCTTTCCGGCTGCCTTTCTCTTCCTCTTGTCTATATGTACGTATGTATATGTATGTATGTATGTGTGTGTGAGTGTGTGTGTATATATATTATGAGAATAATGGAAGAAAGATGCCATAGGAGGGAATTTCCTCCTATGGCGTACAATCTCCGTCGTGTTTTCCGACGATCGGCACCCATCATCTTCATCGTTATCATCTAAGATATGGATACACCAAATTTCATGTGATTCTACAATCTTTTCACCGTTGAATTAGTGGGTTCAAAATTAACGGTTTACCGACAATAGAACTTTTTACATTGCTAAATCAACGGTGAAAAGTTGTAGAATCGCATAAAATTTGGCGTACCCACTTCTTAGATGATAACGATGAATATAATGAATTCCGATTGTCGGAAAATACGATAGAGGACGTATTTTTTCGACGCCATAGGAGGAAATTCCCTCCTATGGCCTCTTTCCTCCATTACTCTCTCTATATAGAAGGTTAATGGAGGGATGAGGCCATAGGAGGGAATTTCCTTTTATGGCGTCGAAAAAGTACGTCTTCCTTTATTTTTTCCGACGATTGGCACCCATCATCTTCATCATTATCATCTAAGATGTGGGTACACCAAATTTCATGCGATTCTACGACTTTTTCACTGTTGATTTTGCAATGTAAAAAGTTCTACTGTCGGTAAACCGTTAATTTTGAACCCATAAAATCAACGGTGAAAAAGTTGTAGAATCGCAAGAAATTCGCTGTACCCACATCTTAAATGATAATGATGAAGATGATGTGTGCCGATCGTCGGAAAAAATAGAGGGTGCTCTTTTTCGACGCCATAGGAGGAAATTCCTTCCCATGGCATCTTTTCTCCATTATTCTCTCTCTCTATATATCTATCTATCTATCTATCTATATATATATATATATATGAGGTTAATGGAGGAAAGAGACTATAGGAGGGAATTTCCTCCTATGACGTCGTAAAAATACACGCTCCATCATTTTTTCCGATGATCGGCACCCACCATCTTCATCGTTATCATCCAAGATGTGGGTACACCAAATTTTATGTGATTCTACAATTTTTTCACCGTTGATTTAGTGGGTTCAAAATTAACGGTTTACCGACAATAGAACTTTTTGCATTGCTAAATCAACGATGAAAAGGCTGTAGTATCACATGAAATTTGGTATGCCCACATTTTTTATGATAACGATAAAGATGGTGGGTGCCGATCAGCGGAAAAATTAAGGGAGGATGTATTTTTTCAACGCCATAAGAGGAAATTCCCTCCTATGGCAACTTTCCTCCATTATTCTCATATTATATATATATATATATATATATATGGGAATTTCCTTTCAGGACGTCGAAAAAGTAAGCCTTCCATCGTGTTTTCCGACGATCGGAATTCATCAATTTCATCGTTATCATCTAAGATGTGGGTATGCCAAATTTCATGTGATTCTACAACTTTTTCACCGTTGATTTAGCAATGTAAAAAGTTCTATTATCGGTAAACCGTTAATTTTACACCAACTAATTCAACGGTGAAAAAGTTGTAGAATCACATGTAATTTGGTGTACCCACATCTTAGATGGTAACGATGAAGATAATGGATTCCGATCGTCATAAAACACGATGGAGGTCTTACTTTTTCAACGCCATAGGAGGAATCCCTCATATGGTATCTTTCCTCTATTATTCTCTCTCTCTATATATATAGATAGAGAGAGAGAGAGAATTCCCTCCTCAAATGGCGTCGAAAAAATACCCCCTCCCTCATTTTTACCGACGATCGGCACCCACCATCTTCATCGTTATCATCTAAGATGTGGGTATACAAAATTTCATTTGATTCTACAACCTTTTCACCGTTGGTTTAATGCGTTCAAAATTAACGGTTTACCGACAATAGAACTTTTTACATTACTAAATCAACGGTGAAAAAGTTGTAGAATCACGTGAAATTTGGTGTACTCACATCTTAGATGATAACGATGAAAATGGTGGGTGCCGATCATCGAAAAAAATGAGAGAGAGGGTAATTTTTCGACGCCATAGGAGGAAATTCCCTCTCATGGCATCTATCCTCCACTATTCTCACATATATATATATATATATATATATATTGACACACACTCTCTCTCTCTAACGTCTCCTCTCTTCGCATTTTTTTTCATTATACCCTTTTTTTTTTAGAAGAAAAACTTAGAAGAAAAAGAGAGAAGAAAATGGAGCAAAAAGATTTGGATTATATTTTGGTTCCTTTGGGTCTTGGGATCATGTTAGGGCACCACCTTTGGCTCTTTTATCGGATCCAGACCCAACCCACCAGGACTGTGAGCGGCACCAACTCCTTCAACCCATGCATTTGGGTCCGAACCATGATGAAGGTATCCCCCTTTATGTTAGTTATCTCCTAATATATAAGATATTTAAAGGTTTCATATGATCATCGATCATCTAGGTTTGGATATGGAGTTGTGATAAGTGGAGGTAGCAAAATGCAAACTGTGATTTGCAAGTCTCAAAATCCAAAAATGAAGCTTATAAAACTTTGATCGGATTGGAGTTAGAGATAATGGCAGTTATCTTAATTTTTGAGTGAAGATATATAATTGTAATTATCTCAACTTTAAAATGGTTGCCAAATACGATAAAACTAGTATTTTGGAATTTAGTTTTGCTAACTTTATGAAACTGCAGTTTGGAAAACTTAACACCTTTAGATTTTGTGATCTCATTACTTTTTGCTCAATATATATTTCGATATGTTGTAGCAGTGGAGAGATTTACAGGAGGAGGATCAAACCGTTCATCAACTCATGGTTGTTGGGTCCCATCAATCGACCTCCCCTAAATAATTAAAAATCCATCATTTTAGACACAATTACTTGTTTTGCAAAATTAATGCACACATCTTGCTCCATTTTCAGCCAACCAAAAAATTATTAGATTAATTAATTTTTTTCACAATTAAGCTATGAATTTTCTAACAGGATCCGGCCAAGAACGGAGTCTTAGCAGTCCAGACTCTCCGAAACAACATAATGGCCTCCACCTTAATGGCCTCGACAGCCATAACGCTCGGCTCCCTCATCACCATAGTCATCACCAACACCAATTACACTGCCATCAACAACCAAACCCTAATCCTCGGCAGCAAAACCGACCTCGCACAATCAATAAAGTTCTTTTCTGTCCTCGTATGCTTCCTCCATGGGTTCCTTTTCAATGTCCAGTCCGTCCGGTACTACAGCCACGCCAACATCCTCATCAATGTGCCCACGGTCAAGAACCGGAAGATCGCTGTCAACTATATGTTACTAGGGTTTTGAACCGACGGGTGTTACTTCTGGTCGTTAGGGTTGCGGGCGTATTACTTCGTTCATGTTGTTTCTCTGGGTGTTCAGTCCGATTCTGATGATGCTCAATATTGACGGTCTCTAAGATCAGGACACGTGGCAGATGACGTGTCTCAGAACTCGGAAGAAAGGGCCACCCGGGCCGACCAGGCCACCCCTGTACCCGATCTGCAAGCGCAAGCTGGCTCACCTAAGAACCCCCTGAAATTTGGCCTTCTCGGCCTCTCAGCTCATCCCGAGCTGCCTCAGGACCAAGACTGCTCGGCCCTCTCACTCATTCCTGAGCCCCCCAGCCGAGGCCATCTTCCCCGATCCTCCGATCGACCAACTCCACCACTCACGGGCGTAACCACCGCTCCGCAAATCTCGCCATGCGAAGATTCTCCGCCAGTAACATCCCACGTTGGGCGATCCGCACTTTACGCGGGCGTGACGTCAGGAGCGTGACTGCCGGCGAGATTCTCGCGCCTGCTGCCGCGTGCTGCCGCCACTATATAAAGCCCCATCACAGAGGGGTCAAGGAAGCCATTTTTACTCCACCTAGCCGTTACTCTGCTCGGATCTTGTACTAACTTGATCGTCGGAGGGTTCTCGGTGGTACCAAACCACCCCAAGACTTCCTTGCAGGTACTCGGTGCTAAACTCCTCAAATCATTAATCTCCTCAAAACCCATTGAGACCCACACGCAACAGGTAATCACCTCCAAAATCCACCGGGAGATCGACGGAAGACAACATCTGAAGGAGACCCGAAAAGGACCTTCAACAGTTGGCGCCGTCTGTGGGAAACGCAAACTCCACAAAAACAAAGTTGGCCTTCCGATCTCCATCCACATGGAAAGCAATCACCCGAAGATCCAGGTACCAGCTGCCACCTCCCCCTCAATGGAGGCACGGGTGAACCTCAACCGAATGTCATCGACTCCTCCGCCGGCCACCGCCTGGCGGACTTCGGCGGTTGCAGGTCCCTCGATCCTTCCCATTCAACCTCGAAGTCCCACGTCGGAGAGCCTCGCCTCAGGCCTTGTCGCCCCCTGTCCCTACCGAGGCGGTGGCGGTCAGCTCGCCTGCTTCCAGGCACGACCGCCATCCCCTCCCTCGACGGGGTCGCGCCCACGAAGCCCGCCAAGGCAGCTTGGGGACCACCCTACCCCGGGGCCCAAGGGACCTCGCTGGAAGGAACCGAGGCCCATCAAGAACTATGGTCATGACGACAGGGGGCCAGTCGAGCTCCTGCGAAACTCGGCGCACCATGCCGGCAACAAACGCCAACAGCCGCCCGAGCAAAAAGGCCAGGGGCCACGAGGCTATCACCTTTGGCGACGGAGACCTCCACGGCATATCCATGCCCCACAACGACCCTCTGGTGATCACGGCCCGAATCCACCGGTACGAGGTCCACTGGATACTTGTCGACTCGGGCAGCTCGTCAGACATGCTCTTCCATGACTGCTTTCTGTGCATGGGGCTCACCCCAGCAGACTTGAAACCGACCTCCCACGTCCTTTCAGGGTTCACCAACCACACCATTCCGGCGCAAGGGGTGGTCATCCTGCAGTTCAACGTCGGGGAGCCCGGCCGCACACATACGTTGCCTGTGGACTTCATCGTAGCAAAGGTCCCATCGGCCTACAACGTCCTCCTCGGCCGTCCGACGCTGAACTCCCTCCAGGCCCAGATATCGACCTACCACATGGCGATGAAGTTCTCTCTCGATCAGGACGGGATAGGTCGGGTCTATGGGAACCAGTGGGCCGCAAAGGTATACCTTACCGAAACATCTTCGTTCGAGCGGCCGGCCGACGACGCTGAGGTAAATAACGACATCGAGGGTTCTCTAGACACCCGAGATGAGCGGAAAGAAGTCCGGGGGACACCGGTCGAACCACTGACCGAGGTTCCCCTGACAGAAGGGGACGAGGAAAAAACAGTCCAGGTCGGATCACTCCTGACAGAGACTCAGTGAGATGACCTGGTCAGATTCCTCAGAAATAACTCCGACGTTTTCACCTGGGCGCCTGCTGACATGCCTGGGATTGACCCCAAAATCATCTCCCACAAGCTCGAGGTTGATCCTGCGGCCCGAACCGTCAGACAGAAGAAGCGAAGCTTTGCCCCGGTCAAACAGAAGGCTATCGAAGAGAAGGTTGATCAACTTCTCGCCGCCAACTTCATCAGGAATGTACCCTACTCGGAGTGGCTGGCGAACATAGTTCTGGTCAAGAAGTCAAGCGGGAAGTGGCGCATGTGCGTCGATTTCACCGACCTCAATAAGACCTGCCCCAAGGACAACTATCCACTCTCTCGGATAGATCAGCTCGTCGACAGATCGGCCGGCCACGAGCTGTTGAGCTTCATGGATGCTTTCTCCGGCTACAACCAGATCCGTATGAATCCGGAAGATGAAGATCTCACCGTGTTCACAGCGGACCGGGGGGTATATTATTACAAGGTGATGCCCTTCGACCTCAAGAACGCCGGGGCCACGTACCAACGGTTGATCAATCGCATGTTCAAGCCACAGATCGGTAGGAATATGGAGTTCTACGTTGATGATATGCTAGTCAAATCCATTTCGTCGGCCGACCATGCCAGGGATCTGGGCGTAGCCTTCGAAGTGCTCCGCAAGTTCAAAATGAAGCTAAACCACGCCAAATGCGCATTCGGAGTCACCGGGGGAAAGTTCCTCGGTTTCATGGTAACTCACTGTGGAATTGAAGCTAACCCAGAGAAAATCGACGCTATCCTCAACATGGCCGCGCCCAAGACCAATGTCGAGATCATGCGGCTCACGGAACGAGTCGCCGCTCTGAGCCGTTTCATGTTCAGATCAAGGGAGAAATGCCTCCCGTTCTTTAAGGCTCTGAGGAAGATCCCGAGGTTCGAGTGGTGGGAGGAGTGCCAAGCCACCTTCGACCAATTGAAGAAGCACCTCGCAACGCCACCGCTGCTCACCCGACCAGTTGAAGGAGACGAGCTGTCGCTGTATCTGGCGGTATCCGACCAAGCAGCAGGCTCGGTGCTCGTCCGGGAGGTCGGTGGAGCGCAGAAGCCGGTGTACTATGTGAGCCACGTATTTAAGGACGTAGAAACGAGATATCCATCCATAGAGAAGATTTTCTTGGCCCTCGTGGTGGCCTCAAGGAAGCTGCGGCACTACTTCCAAGCACACACCATCATCGTCCTCACCGAGCACCCGTTGGGGACAATCCTTGCATCACCAGAGTCCCCGGGCCTCTTAGAAAAGTGGAGGTGGGAATTATCTCAGTTTGACATAAAATATCGCCCGAGACAGGCCATCAAAGCGCAGGCCCTGGCCGATTTCATCGTCGAATGCACTATCCCGAGCAAGAAACTGGAGTCCACGCCGACCCTCGCAACTCAGTATCCCATCGCGGAGAGGCCTGGCTCTGTTCCCGAGTGGGTCTTCTACGTTGACGGGTCTTCAACTGAGGAAGGCTGTGGTGCCAGGCTCATTATCCGGGGCCCAAACGAAGCGGAAATGGAGTACTCTCTGAAGCTCGGTTTCAAAGTCTCGAACAATGCGGCAGAGTACGAGGCCCTCCTGGCCGGACTGCGCATGGACGCCGGGCTGGGACTGAAGATAATTCGAATCCGCAGCGACTCGGCCCTTGTCGTCGGTCAAGTGACCAGCCGCTTTGAAGCTCGGGAGCCTCTGATGATGAGGTACCTGGACGAGGTGAGGAAACTCTGGAGGAAGTTTGACGAAGTCCAAGTAGAACAAATACCCAGGCAGCTGAATGCTCAAGCCGACGCCCTGAGCAAGCTGGCTTCGTCATACTCGGCCAACAATAAGCGGTCTATCCTCTTCGAAACCTTGCCTCAGCCCAGCGTGGAAGACGGAGCGACAACACTCCACATATATGCGGCGCAGGAAGGCAACCAAGACTGGAGGAAGCCCCTCGTGGAATTCCTGAAGAATGGTACGCTCCCAAGAGATCGGGGAGCCGCCCACCGTCTCCGAGCCAAAGCCCACCACTTCATCTGGAGCAATGGGAACTTCTACAAGAAGTCCTTCACTTAGCCCCTGATCCGGTGCATTGACCCCCATGAAGCCGACTACGTCCTTCGGGAAATCCATGAGGGGGTTGGCGGTGTGCACCAAGGGGCCCGAACCTTGATCCAAAAGGCGTTGTTCCAGGGGTACTACTGGTCCACTATTCATGAGGACGCCCAAAAGCTAGTCAGGAGATGCAATAGTTGCCAGTTCCACGGCAGCATCCCTCGCCTTCCCGCTACCGAGCTGACCGCCCTAACATCCCCATAGCCATTCGCCCAGTGGGGATTGGACATGATCGGCCAGTTCCCTACCGGTACAAGCGGGCACAAATACGTCCTCGTCGCAGTAGACTACTTCACCAAGTGGATCGAGGCCGTCCCCATCAGGAAAACGGACGCTGCTACGACCATCAAGTTCCTGCAAAGCAATCTGATACTCCGGTTCGGCATCCCGAGATGTATCATCACCGACCATGGGACGAACTTCGAGAACGAGAAAGTGAAAGACTTCTGCAAAGAATATCATATCATCATGAAGTTCTCCGCGGTCGCGCATCCCCAATGCAACGGGAAGGCCGAAGTCGCTAACCGAGACATCCTTCGAGGTCTCCGGACCCGCCTAAAAGGGCGACAAGGCAGTTGGGTCGAAGAACTGCCCCGGGTCTTATGGGCCCTGTGCACGTCAAAGAAGACCCCCACCAGGGAAACCCCCTCCAGCCTCTGCTACGGGACCGAGACAATGGTCCCAGCAGAGATCAGGCTACCCAGTCATCGGGTCGAGCACTTCGATGATGATGCGAACACCTCAGCGCTACGGACCAACCCAGACATCTTGTTAGAGAAGAGAGAACGGGCTCAGATCAGGGCTGCCGCTTACCAACGACAAACGGCCCAATACTACAACGCTCGAGTCAAGCACCGCTCCTTCCAGACCGGGGATCTGGTCCTACGGCGAAACGAGTTCGTTGATCAAGGCGGGCTTTACAAGTTCTCCCCGAAGTGGGATGGTCCCTTCCTCATCTCTGAGGCGCTCCCCGGCGGAGCCTACCGCCTACAAGACGCAGACGGACGCAAGCTCCCGCGGCCTTACAATGCCGAGAAGCTCAAACTATACCAATGATGCTAAGGCCAACAAGTGTGTACCCCTCCTTTCGCAAAGATGATGTAAATGTTTTCTAAAAATCCTGTCCATTCGAATAAAGAAATGTCGGAACACCTCGAATAAAGTTCTGTCTTTGCAAGTCAAACCCCTCACCAAAAGGCGACCACGCAGCTTCACTGACCGGTTATCCTTAGTGGGCTTCTTATAGCCCCTCCAACGCTAAGGATCAAAGTCCTCCGTAGAGGCAGCCGAGCGGCTATTTTGCTCGTCTTTCCCTGGCCGGTAGCTTCCCTACTCGCAACGCCAGGGATCGTAGCCCTCGCCAAGAGGCAGCCGCGCAGCTTCACTGCCCGGATATCCTTAGCAGGCCTCCTACGGCCCCTCCAACGCTAAGGGTCCAAGCCCTCCTTAGAGGCAGCTCAGCAGCTATCTTGCTCGGCTGTCCCCGGCTGGTAGCTTCCTACCATGACCGACAGGGATCAAAAGCCCTCCCAGGGGCAGTCGAGCCCGAGGGCCCCTCGCTCGGCTATCCTTCAGGACAAAAGCCCTCGCCAAGAGGCACCGGGCGGTCACCCCACCCGCCAAGGGTCCTTGGCAGGATTCTTGTAACACCCGAGCCCAATACTACTATTTTCAGTTACTGTTTGAGCATAATGTGGTACTCATTTCATCTATCTTGCATGTTTGTGGCTTACTGTAAAATTTTACCCGGCAAAGTCATTTCTGCATATAACAATTTTGGCATCTAAAATAAAATTAAAAATATTCATCTTGGCCTACTTGACACCCCTAGCCTTGTGGTAGCGTCCGTGCATCGTGTTCTCGTCCCGTTCAGTGAAACGGGCGAGTTTGGATGGTTACGTGCGCGTGCATGTGTCCGTTTTGGGGGTATGCTTTTTAATCATAAGACACTTCATTTTAAAATTTTGAACCCGCTTAAAATCCTATTATTTCAATTTCAAATTTTTGGACCCGACCCGGGCGCGATTTGGAAATGTTTTATTTGGCGCCAAAATCCCAAATTTTAATATTTAAAAACCCATCGTATAATTAACCTTAACCAATCTAATATATATTTTTCTAACCATATAAGATTTCTTATATTTTTAAATCTTTCAAATTTATTTTCCCCAGCCAATCACATGTTTCATAATCTTCCCGGGCCCCACTAATTCCTACGTCTCTCTCTCTCTCTCTATTTCTCAAATCTCTCTCTCTCTCTCCCATAATCTTTCTCTCTCTCTTCTTTTAAATATTTCCCTCCTCACTTTTCTTCATCACGAGAACAGAGAACCCCACGAGCCCTCGTGAGAAACCCAACGGCAGCAAGCCCTAGCCGCCTCCATCCTCGCCGCCGCAGCCCCGACGCCGACGCCGCTACCACCAGCACCCTCGCCTCCTCTTCCTCGTCTCACCCATATCCTCATTCTTCCACCCTCGTAACCATCTGCACCCTCATCCGTGACCACTGCCCTCGCCGCCGCAGCCATCGTCGTCGACACCCGCACCACCACCTTCACCTTTCTCACCCCCGACCATCTCCCCTCCCCTCCTTTCTCCATTCCCGCACCCCTGTACCCAGCCGCAGCCACCCGCAGCCTGCGCACACCCACTGCATAGGATTCGATCGCCGGATCTGTCGCCGCCGGCGATCTCGATCTGCCTCCCCGGCCTTCGTACGACCCACTGTAAGCCTTCTACTTCTTTTCCTCCTTCCTTTTTCCTCTGGTTCCTTGTATTCTTGAACGGCATATCTTGACGGTTTACTGTTCACATGCTCGCCGGAATCCGGCCGTGCCGGTGACGTGTCCCGACGATCCAGCGAGATACCCCGATCCGCGTGGTTCCATTGTTCGTTGTTTGGGTTCAATCCGTGAACTGTGCGTCCGTCGCGAGTTTCCCCGCCGACGTTACGTTCCGTTTTTCCCGGTTCGCGACCCGTCGAGGCAAGTACCCCTTGCTACATGCTATACAATATTTACATATACGTATTGACACCCTAAACCTGTAAAATTTAACTTAGTATAATCGTTTCCCATTTTCGGTTACAATATCGCATTATATCATTTTACTGTTAAACATAAAACTTACAATTTGTAAATTGAACCTAATAATCATATCTACCTGTTCAATCGCATTTTACTGTTAAAATAGCTGGTAGCAGTTATCCCTGTAGTTCTGTTACATTCGGACACTCGTATGTATTTAACCGGAAATAACTGTATTGAACCGTTACATAAATTATTGCACCGCTAAGGGTGCTTAAACCTGTTAACATGACTAAACGGCTATATCGTCTTACTGCACTCTTGTAATTTGAATGAAAACTGCTTATTATGTAATTCATTGCTTATCTCATGTTGTTAATACCCATGTGTGATTATATATCTGATTGTGAGCACACCCACGATATTGTTTACATCTTGACCTGACATTGCTACACATGTATATATTGATATACCTGACATGGTACCATATACTGTTGACTTGACCTGATGTACCATGACCCGACCCGTTACCTGATCTTGTGTCTAATGCCAACAAACCTGACATGTAGTCCTCATGGATCGTTCCTGTTGTCTATCCAGACAAACCTGCTTTTACCTGATCCTGTGTTGGCATTAGTTCTTGATTACTGAATACCTGACTCGACATACATAACTTGGGGGTATGGGGAAATCAAAGGTGAAACCGACTTGTAACTCAACAGTTCGATACCTGTTCTGATCAGTCTTACGGGCCAGGCCAGCCCCGGAGTGATGATGCTGACATCACTCGCCCATCCTGCTACCTGTTACTGCCTAGCGGCACGTCTCGGATTCAGCCCCGAGGATCTTGACCATGGTCCCGGGCATGCACGGGATACTATTGAGTTACATCAACGATTCATCAATTGATTTCAAAGACTTTAGAATAGAAAACCTGATAGTACAGTTAGTTACCCACTGCACACTACCCTGCACTGCTTGATTCATATTACTGCTACTCTCGTTTTTATTCATGTTTATTTTGCATTGTCTGTTACATTGTTCATATTATATTACTTGTTGACATGACGCGCTGACGTCTGGGTTTTGCATGGCCCAGATTCTGTACCGCTGTCGCAGTCCGAGCAGGAGTACTTCAGCCAGCAGGCTGAGCTGTGAGTTCAGTAGTAGTTAGTTTTATTTCCTGCATTCATTTCCTGATGTGAGCCCGCATTATGGGACATACTTTTCATTTATTTGTATTGGATCATTTGCTTCCGCATTTATTTATTATTGACTCCTGTTATTCTGGATTATGGACATGTTTTAGATAGTTTCATCTTGTTCTTGATATCTCTACAGCCGTAATGTGACTGTGGATGGATACTTCCTACCCACAGGTAGTATGGTTGACTATGTCACGTGCCCAATCTTGCGTACTCTGGGAAGCGGGGCGTGACATGGTTCTTTTGGTATCAGAGCCAGAGGTTAGTTGGGTTGATTCTTTTGTAGTTGGGTATTGTACCCGATACACGAATCAGAATACCCGTGTTTAGAAAACATGTCCTGCCACCTTGCCGTTTACCATTCTTGAATCACATTCTTCCTGATTATATCTTTTACGATATGCAAACTTCCTTTGCATATCGACTCGAAAAACCTGATTTTTTGTTATCTCTAGGACTTAGGCGACTTGGGTAGAGTTAAGTAATTGTGGCTATGATACTGCGGCATAGTTACAATGCCGTACTCTATTTAAGTATCTTAGAGTTCTAGCCTTGATCTATATATTGAATCTATTATCATGCTAATGTTGGGTGTTTTGATTTCAGGAATATGGCAGATAAGAATTTCAAGACGTACCGGAGGCGTGTGGACGAAGCCGCCATGCTTGGAGTGATAAGAGGAATGCTGGAGAATCAAAAGAGACAGACCGAGCTGATCCAGCAGCAAGCAGACTCGTTCCAGGAAGGTTTGCAGATCGTTCAGCAGTCTGTAAACAACGTTGGAGCTAAACCAGTTGACCGAGTAGGGACTGTGGCAGATTTCAGACATTTGAGTCCGTCTACATTCACTGGTTTGGAGGAGTCGTTGCCAGCCGAGCAGTGGCTAGTTGACACGGAGAATTTGTTGATTGCGGCATAGGTTTTAGATGACAAAAGAGTTGATGTGGTACGTATTCAATTAGTGGACTGTTTCCTGATTTAAAATCAGGAAAGCTTCTGGGAAAAGCTTCAAAAAGGGGGTCACGTGTTGGCACGTGACACCTAAAAGGCATCATCAAGTCAAGTTCAGTTTCCTGACTACGCTGAAGAAAATGGGCTTCAGAAAGAGTCACGTGCTCCCACGTGACCAGGGTCACGTGGCGACACGTGACATTTAAATGCAAGCGTCAAAGGCACACAAGTTCTCTGATCAAGTCAAGAAAAGGCTTCAGAAGTGGTCACGTGTTCCCACGTGACCAGGGTCACGTGTTGGCACGTGACGTTCAAGACAGCAGACTCGTTCTCCAGACGAACCAAGGAAAGAGAGTTCAAACAAGGGTCACGTGCTCACACGTGACCAGGAGTCACGTGGTGGCACGTGACGCTTAAGCAACGATCAGAAGACAGAGCGCAAAAGAAAGGAAAAGGCTCATTCCAAAGGGGGTCACGTGCCCACACGTGACCATGGGTCACGTGGTCACACGTGACCGGCTTTCAATGCCCATTGTGTTAACAGAATTAAATTCTGAAGGAAATTCAAATCTTTCCAAAGGAAAGCAACTATCTGGAACCAATCAAATTAAAGATTCAGAGGTGATGAAATATCGTCTATCTATGGGAAAATCTCGGGTTTGGAAAGATTTCCCCTTTAAATCTAACCAAAATAACAAAGGAGAATCTCTGGATTTAAAATCCAATGGTGAATAAAATTCACCTAATAATCCAACGGCCCAAAATGAATGATGAATGCAAATCAAATCTCAATGAAGATTCGTCAAAAACTGATTGATTCGGCTGCTTCTCCTATAAATAGGAGCCAAGAGACACAGAGAAATATATACATACGCAGAAAAGAAAAAGAAAAGGAGGAGAGCTTTGATACTTTGAAAAGACTCGGATCTTCTGCAAAAAACCCTAGGTAAGAAAGGGAAGGCCTTTTGAAAGAAAGAGAATTTAATTCTCAACAGAGTTTAACTCTGATAATGTAAAAACAGAAGAACATATTTCCTCTCTCTTTGATGGAGGACCTGCAAAGTGCACATCTCCCCTTAAGGTTGAGAATTTAATTCTCAATGGGTTGAGATCCTGCCATGCAGATCCAAAACATGGAGAAGGAATACAAGCACGAGAATTTAATTCTCACAGAACTATAGGAATTTAATTCCTTTAAAATAAAAGTAAGGGCTTGACCCTATATCATGGGAATTTAATTCCTTCAGAACAAAAAAGAAACAGGGTTTAACCCTAATTAAGAACCTAGTTCTGTTGAAACAGCGGGAATTTAATTCCCTTAATCATAATTTAACAGAGGATGGAAGTTTAAACTCCTTAAAAACTTTTATTAGGGTTTAACCCTATTCAGCCCTTCACGTATATGAGGAATTTAAAGTTAAACTCTATTCCAGAAAACAAAGTCTTCGAAAGGAAGTAGGAATTTAATTCCTCTGAAATTTACAGTTCGAGGAATTTAATTCCTGAAAGAAGATTAACAAAGCCTCTAAACAAAATACATGGAGGAAGGGTCACGTGTCATCACGTGACCCCCCAAGAGATCTACAGAAAGCCCCTTTGAGGCAGCACCCCACGTGACCCACGTGACCCTCGGCAGAAGCTCTAATACATAGGCATTTGAAGGCCCATCACGTGATGGCACGTGATGCTCTGAAAGACACGATAATCTCAGAATAAATGAAGGGAGGGCGCCCTCACGTGCTGCCACGTGACCCCTCTTGCCTTAGTGTTTAACACTAAATTAAAACTCTCGAACCCAGTGTTAAAACACTGTTGGGCCTTAGTGTTCAACACTAAATAAAAAGCTTTATCTGCAGTGTTCAACACTGATTACCTTAGTGTTTAAACATTAACCTGAGATCTTCATCTGCAGTGTTCAACACTGATCTGTTTAGTGTTTAACACTAATTTGAAAAGCCTTGTTGCTGGTGTTTAACACCAATTATCTCTTAGTGTTAAACACTAACTTGTCAACCCCATTCCCAGTGTTCAACACTGACTGCTCTGTAGTGTTTAACACTATGCTTTGGCCCAATTGGCCTAAACGGATAGAGGCAAAGCCTCTCCTGATTGGACTTAGCCCAAGATGGCCATAAGTCCTCAATTGGTGATTAACTGGTCCAATGGACTCATAACATAATTAATTCGTCTTGACCCCAAATTGGGCCAAGGACTATTTAATCCACTCCGGTTCTAGGGTACATCTCGTCACTCCTTTGATACTTGGCATTGTAATCCCTCAATGTCTTCAAAGAGGTAACGGGTCCCGACGACCACACATTGATATGGACTGTGGGGTCCTTAAACTCATGTCTAATGCAAATTCCTGGTTACGTGGAACGCGGATAATGTCACTCTTTGACCCCGTGGAAAACGTCCAGAGCGGAGCCTGGTCCTCGCCAAGCACGGCAGTGAACCCGTGTGAAGCATCCAGAGCACATACCGGACTGTGGAGTCCTTAAACCCATGGACTACGACGTCCTTAACCTTGACCGAGATGTCTTAAAACTAACAATGGACTGTGGGGTCCTCAAACCCATGGACTACGACGTCCTTAACCTTGACCGGGATGTCTTAAAACTACCCATGGACCGCAATGTCCTTATACTACCCATGGACCGCAATGTCCTTAAACTAGAACAATAGAGCCCCGCATGCTCTTTTGTCGGATCTAAACGGTCCCGTTTAAGTTGATCTTAGCCTCAAAGATGGCTAACGTATCCTTAAACCTTCAAACAGAGTGGACTATAAATCCCCCCAATTAACCCCGGCTTGAGGGTACATCTCTGAACTCCTCTGACATCCGTCGTTGTAATCCTTCAACGTCGTCAGAGAGGTGATGGGTCCCGACGGCCATACATTCATGGACCACTATGTCCCTAAACTGGAACATTAGAGTCCAAACGCTCTTCTGTCGGATCTAAACGATCCCGTTAAGTTGATCTTAGTCACAAAGTTAGACTAACGTATCCTTAACAAACGTTTGAGTTGTTCTTAGCCTCAAGTACGGCTGACGTATCCTCAAACCAAACCCCCCCAAACCCAAATCTAAGATAATACGGATTTGGACTAGTCCACGCCCTACGGGCGACGACATAACTCAGTCTCCGTAAACAATCCACGGGCAACAAAATACAAAACAGACACCCACGACACGAAGTGACCATCTGGAGAAGGAGAAAGTTGTTACCGCAATGCGGTAGCGTAATTAACTGCAGGGGCTTGCGCCTGCAGGGTAGAGCGTCCCCACAATCAAAAACCCCTCAAACGAGGGGGAATCTGACGAAGTCTGCTACATCGGACGCATCCGTCTAAACCTTCGATACGTGGTGCCATAAATCAACTTGGCATCTTCGAAGAGGTGGACGGATAGCACCAATTAGCATCTGCCCCGAATCTCAGGCAAGACGCGGTGTCGCGCCGTCATTCGGAGGGGAACAGATTCTGGCACGCCCGGTGGGACCTTTTCCTCTTTCCACTCCACACTTCGTGTGTCGTGACTCGCGAACCAATCGCGGTTCGCTAATGGTTGCCCTTGGGTTTCAAGATACTAAGAATTGGCGTCTCGCTTATTGCAGAAAGCAAAGGATCGATGGCTTCTACTTACGTGAAATTCTCCAACTGCTCAGACTGCAATTGCAACCAACGCTCTGCCTCGTCAGGAGGTATAGCCTACGGACCCCAAGCTGCTTCGCTATTCACAATGCCCGTGGAACAGGTCACTCGCGCCACCACAGGATTGTTCTTTGGGACCATGCTCCCGCCGACAAACTTCACCGCTCCAGTGCTGACAACGAAAGCTCTCAAGAAGTCGGTCTTTGATCGTCTTACCCCTGCCGCGGCTCCTCTCAACGAGTCGCCCAACGTCAACGCCTCGGTCTTCTCTAGATTGGGCCAGAAATCCTTCGAACCCATCATGGGACCTACAATCTCAGAGAAGGCTGCTTCTAAGAAGGTGCCCGCTCCTGCCCCCGAAGTCGTCAAGGCAGCTTCTCCGGCCAAAAGGTCGGTCTTTACAAGATTAACGGCTTCAGCTCCCGCTCCTACTGCCCAAAGGACATCGGTCTTTGACAGGCTAATACCAACTGCGACCCCCCACCCAGACAGGGGGCAAGACGAAACCATTCTTACCGCTGACCCTACACCGTCCGCTCGACACGCTCGACGTCGCCATTGGCGCCGAGTAAGGAAGGCTGGGGGCAACTCCCCCTCCGGGTTGACTCCATCGGCCCCGGTGGCAGAAGTTAATGCTGCTGTTCCAACTGGGAACAGCTTCGAAATGCTAAATAAAGTGCGAAAAAATTCTCCTACTGCAGTACTGAAGAGGTCTCCTCCCCCGTTAAAAAAGGTTGTGGAAATGGAATCAGAACGGCCCCAATCTCCTCAACGGCTGTCTTCCAAAATCTATAAGGTTTGGCGGCAGGCACGGGACTCGATCATCGATCCGAACTTCTCCCGCCAACACAAGAAGCTGAAAATCCAACCGGAAGCTGGTCACCAGGCCAAACCCCAAAAGGCTGTTGATCAACTGACTCATAAAAGAAGGAGGCCGGAGAAGACCCCACAGCATGCAGCGACGGCTAAAAGCACTGAGCCCAGACGCCCTAAGTCTGGGGGCATGGTGGTGCACACTGTTTACATGGCCTCTGGAAAAGAGGAAAGCCGCACTTCTACGGGCCACCGACCGCTAACCCGATCCGTGACGAAAGCCCAGGAACAGCAACAAAAGCTGCAAGAAATGATGAATGCTATGGCCGCGCTCACCGGGCCAAAAGAAAACCCAGAAACGTCCTCAGACGCACGCCGGGAGGAAGAAACCGATGCTGAATTCCTTCGCCGGACACTGGAGAAAAGGGACAAAGAGGCTGCTGAACAAGCGGCCAACATACAACGGATGGGCCTTCTCTTCCAAGATGTGATAGGAATGATGATCCAGCAGGACTTACCCGCCGAGGATCCCCCGATCGTTCTTGAAGACGACCGAGGAGAAATGTCAAATCTACCACCAGCCCTCTCAACGGCTAAGGAGGAGGCAATCTCTAAGGCTGACTTGGCTGACTACATAGCCCAGCAAATTCGGGTTCACCACGCGACTGAGGCAGCTGGTCAAGTCGTGAAAACGGGGCGGCCGTATCCGAGCTGGTACGACCAAATCAAATACCCGCAAGGCTATACGATACCAAAATTCCACGTGTATAAGGGGACCGGCAATCCCCATCAACATGTCGCCCAGTTTCGGGCCCTCTGCGGTAACACCGGCGGTGATGATAAATTGTTGCTCCGCCAGTTCGTGGGCAGCTTATCAGAAACAGCGTTCGAATGGTATTCGGAACTCCCGAACGATTCTATCAAAACGTTCGCTGAAATGGAGTTGTTGTTCACTCAGCGATTTGCAAGTGCCAGCGAACGCACTCCAATAACTGCACTTATTAACGCCAGGGTAAAACCGGGCGAAACCTGGGTCCAGTACGCTATACGCTGGCGGAACTTGTGGTCGAGATGTGAGCAACGCATTGAGGAAGCACCTGCGGTGGGCATGTTCGTGGGAACTCTAGACCCTCACGCAACTATCTCCCAGTTTATGATGTTCTTTAAGCCAACCACATTCCAGGCTCTGATCGACAAGTTGGCTAAGATGGACCAGATGGGTCATAGACCACCTACGCCGAAGTCGGAACCTCGGAATGACAAGGGTAAAGGGAGGGCAACCTTTGTTGCGAATGCCCAACAGCAACCTAACGCCCCGAAACCGGCAGATCAACTGGAGGAAAGGCGTCGGTATTATAATGAGAAGATGAAGCGTCCCTACTCGTTCCCACGGGACAAGACGAAACGGCTATTCGAGCTGGCAATACGCAACAGACTTATAAACCTGCCAAATCCAAGGCGACCGCCGCAACCCACCGAGGTGAATAACCCTAACTATTGCCCGTACCATCAGACGGTAGGCCATCCGATTGAAGATTGCTTCATCTTCAAAGGATGGATTGAAGACCAGTACCTCCAGGGGAAGTTTGTACTGTCCGAAAAGTGGAAGGTGAACCCACCACAGCCGCATGCTCCTAGGAAAGCGGATACACCGGGGGCAACATGTTCTTTTATTGAAGAAGCTCCATGGGAGGTCGTGCTATCAACTAAAACCAAAAGAATGCTGAGAGACCTTCATGCGTGCCCTGCGATCGAATGGAAGGACCCTCTTGAACCTCAAATTATCAAAGGAATGTTGAAGCCCCGCCCAATTACGAAGATTCGCGATAAGGGCCCAAATACTCACGCCCAACCGTCGAAATCCTCGAAGAAAAAGAAGAGGAAATCCAAGAAGCCCATGAAGCTTGAAAACGAGCACACGAACTTGCAGAAGCAAATCGACGCGCTGGAAGAATACAATCAAAAGGCGCGAACTCCTGTCACACTGCAAGAGTTCCTCAACCACATCTTTCAAGAGGAAGATGATGGAGAGAGCTCGTCGGATGAATCCGAAGGATATGTGGCGAGTTGTAACGTAATCTCCCACTCGTTTACCGATGATGGGAGAACTCCCGGCACTAAGAAGCTGGAGGCAGAGCCTGTACCAGAGCGTGCATGGCCAACAGACGAAATGATCGACACTTTTCTAGACGAGATTCGTCTAAAATGTAAAGCAGACCAGGAGCGTGAAATGACCACGTCGGAAAGAGCCAAATGCGGGCGACCGAACGGAAGAGTTGAACTACCTCCGCCAGAGCGAGAGGTATCCGAAGTAGACAAGAAGATATTCAAGACGAGAAAAAGGTTTGCCAAAGCCATGTCAATGGGGATGAAGCTATCGCCCTCGGAAGGAAACACACACGATGGGGTGGAGAGGCACCCTGACTATTGCGCATATCACCGGAAAGTCTCACACCCCACGGAGGAGTGCGACGCCTTTAAGATATGGTGGCAAGGATATGTCGCTCGTCGGCAACATGTTAAGCGCATGAAACGCAAAATCCGTCGGGAGCGAAGAAGTACTGTCGATGGGCACAACAGAACGACTGGTAACTGTTGCATGGTTAACGCCAGGGGGTCACAAGTTCTCACCTTTGGGAGCGACTCTGATGAAGAAATGGCTCTGGGCCCTCTCTTTAAAGAATCTGTTTTGGGGAAAGAGGAGGAACCGGAGATCTGCGAGAACATTCAGCTGCGCAATCGCACACTCCCAGAAAAGAATCTCGGGCCCGGGAATAGAGAGGATAAGGGAAAGGAAAAGGTCACTGAAGATATCACTTTAGATGACCAAGTCATGAGAGAGCTGGCTGCCAAAGACCCTCCTAGGAAGAGTAAAGTGGACTATAACATCCTCGCGCACCTGAGGAAGCTACCTTCTCAGCTTAGCATTCTCGATGCCCTCCTATTATCGAAAAAAGCGCGAGACTCACTAATTAAGGCGTTACAAGAACCCGAGCAATTCCAAGCCTTCCTCGCCACTGAAAGGATGAAGGATGAACTGGAGGAAGTGCATACGGCCGACGTCACTTTCGGTGATGAAGACCTCCTTCTCGGGACGTGCGACCACAACCGTCCCCTATATGTCTCCGGATACTGCCATGATATCAAGATAGGCAAGATCCTGGTGGATAATGGATCCTCCGTCAATCTCCTTAATGTTCGGGTGTTGAAGGAAATCTGCATGAGCGTGCAACACCTCGCTCGTGACAAGATTACTATTTCCGGTTTCGATTCACAATCGTCACGGACTCTCGGATCTGTGATACTAACATTACGCTTTGGACTTCTCGTCACAGACATCAAATTCCATGTCATTGACGCCAAGACCTGCTACAACGCCTTACTCGGCCGTCCTTGGCTACACGAGTACAATATCATCCCTTCTACACAACATCAGTGTATGAAGTACTTTAAGGATGGTTTCGAGTATACCGTAACAGGTGAGTTAAACCCATTTTCCGTGAACGAAGTCCGCAAATACGAAGATGCGAAGTACTTTTTGCCAGATTTCGAGGATACAGAAAGGTGTCGCAATCCGGAGAACAAAACCGCCGCCACCATCCCCATTTTCGGAAGCGACACCGAAGAAGAGGAAGAGATAGTTTATGCAGGGCCATCTCAACTCAACAACCTGGGGACGCCCGCCCCCGTGTTGGTCTTCGGAAGTGATTCAGAAGATGAAGTTAATGCTGTGTTCTCCAATCGGCTGTCAATACAAGCACGCCCTGGCGATGACTATAGTTTGCAAATCACCATGGTACCGCGAGAACACTACAAGGATCTCGACACGCTTCAGGCTCACAATGTGCAGGACCTGCAAACATTCTACGTCCCTCCCAGGCGAAGGGGTGAGAAGGTGATCCTATTCTACCGATCCTCAGAGTCGAAAATAGAGAAAGAGATCTGGCATGGCGCGGATGCTACACTTGACAGGCTCCAACCCATCCGTCTGCCCAGATACTATACAAATGGATTAAAGAAGCTATTGAAGCGCCAAGGAGTACCCTTAGAACAGACCGTTCGGCAGGCGCGGTTCTACAACAGGATTTGGGATGTCCCCGGGACTCAACGCAAATTGCCCAACGGGAAGATGGAAACACTCGGGCTTGGATACGCAAGAGCCGGAAAACGGGAACGGGCTCACAATAGCTACGCTATATATACCTTTGATGAAGAGGAGGACGCCCTGTCAGGAGATGCCAACCACCCATCAAAACTAGACCCCGCAATTAAAGCGCCGAGTCCGTCGTTTGAAGAGCGAGTGGGCAAGCCTATCAGGAAAATGGGTCAGGAAGCTCGGGAAGACCACAACCGCGAAATGGCCATCTACGAGAAGGCCAGGACGCAACGTCTATCTCAACGTGCTGCAAAAGACAAAGACGCTTATCCTCGTCAATCCGTTGTACGAAAGGCCCGACGCAGAGACGGAAATAAATCAAGAAGCGGCTCGGGTTTGTCCCTCATGAAGAAGATGAGTCGAGCGTACTCCTTCCCCCGAGACAAAACGGGGAGGTTACTTAACCTCGCCATAAAACATCAAATGATCACGCTTCCAGAGTCTAGACATCCTGAGCAAGCTAGCAAGGCTTCTCATCCGAGTTATTGCTCTTATCACCGAGCCATAGGACATCCTACCGAAGACTGCTTCACCTTCAAGAACTGGGTCGAGGACCAGTACCGACGGGGCAGATTCGCTTTATCCGACGGCTGGAATATGACGCCACCGCAAAATCATGAGCCCAAGGCCGCAAGAGCAAAACCGGGTCCACTTCAGTCCAGGGAGCGGGTTCGCACTTGTTATACGATTACGATATTAGGAGAAGAGCCCGAGAACGTAGATGACCTTTACCGGTGCTTCGAGAACAGCGATGATGAGGTGATCTCAGAATTTCCGCCCGCTCCCAAAGAACTGGAAGATGGTATACATACTACTGCAGATAACCTCAAGGAGATTGAGTTGGGATCGGCAGACGACCCGCGACCGACATTTGTCAGCGAGCTGTTATCCGAAGAAAAGGTGGCTGCGTTAAAGAACGTGCTTCTACGGCATAAAGATTGCTTCGCATGGAACTACTCCGAGATGCCAGGATTGGATCCGGAGATTGCTGTGCATAGATTAGCAATATCCCCAGATATCAAGCCAGTCAAGCAGGCGCCAAGGAGGATGCGACTCGAGCTTGAGATGAGCATCAACGCCGAAGTCAAGAAGTTGATCGATTCAGGATTTATCCAAGAAGTCCAATATCCCGACTGGATTGCCAATATCGTCCCGGTAATGAAGAAGAATGGGACGGTACGCATATGCGTGGATTTCAGGGATCTCAATAAAGCCTGTCCAAAGGATGATTTCCCGGTGCCGGTAACCGAGCTAATGATAGATAACACGTCCACTCACGAGGTTTTCTCCTTTATGGACGGTTCATCAGGATACAATCAGATAAAGATGCATCCCGAAGACCAGAAGCATACCGCTTTCCGCACCCCTTTGGGTATATTTTGCTACAGGGTTATGCCCTTTGGCCTAAAGAACGCTGGCGCTACCTATCAAAGGGCCATGACAAAGATCTTCGACGATCTCATACATGACATCGTCGAGTGCTATATCGATGATCTCGTAGTAAAGAGCACATCATACGAAGATCATTTAAAGCATCTGGAGACTGTATTTCAACGCCTTCGGCAATATAATTTGAAAATGAATCCCCTCAAATGCGCGTTTGGAGTCTCCTCGGGCAAATTCCTGGGATTCATCATTCGACACCGAGGTATTGAAATAGATCCGTCAAAGATTAAAGCGATCATGGAAATGCCTCCGCCAAGAACGCTCAAGCAGCTGCGGTCTCTCCAAGGGAAGCTCGCATACATCCGGCGGTTTATCGCTAATCTTTCGGGCAAATGCCGTCCTTACAGCCACCTGACGAAAAAGGGAACCCCATTCGTTTGGGATCACAAATGTCAAGGTGCACTAGACGAGATCAAGCAATACCTGCAGAGCCCTCCGGTGTTGGCCGCGCCGGTCAAGGAAAAACCCCTCATTCTTTATACGACCGCCCTCGAAGGTTCTTTAGGCGCATTATGGGCACAAGAGAACGATCAGGGGAAAGAGAGGGCACTCTACTACTTAAGTCGAGTTCTACTGGGGGCAGAAGGCAACTATTCCCCCATTGAAAAGCACTGCCTGGCGTTGATCTTCGCAATAACAAAACTTAGACATTACGCATTAGCACATGAAGTCCGTCTTATTTCGAAGGTGGACCCTCTTAAGTACTTGATGTCGAAAGCCATATTGACGGGACGACTCGCTAAGTGGGCCCTGCTCTTGATGGAGTTCTCGATAACGTATCAACCTCTCAAGGCAGTGAAAGGCCAGGCCATTGCCGACTTCCTCGCTGAGCACCCGATACCGGCCGATTCTCCTCTGAACTGTGATTTGCCGGACGAGCATGCATTTGATGCGATTAACAGCGGAAGCACCCGATGGGAACTCTATTTCGATGGAGCGTCCTCTATAAAGAAACAAAAACAAGGTATCCCAATGATCAAATCAGGGATAGGCCTCATCTTTGCAACTCCATAAGGAGGGATAATGCGCTTCGCCTTCTCCTTAACAGAGCCGAGGACAAACAATGAAGCCGAATACGAAGCCCTGATAGCAGGCCTCGATATCGCCATCGACATGGGAATTGAAGACCTCCTCATATACGGGGATTCTCAGCTGGTCGTTAGTCAAGTAAATGGTGATTACCAAACGTGCAAGCCGGAGTTGGTAAAGTACGGCGAAAGGGTGCAACAACTATTGACCCAAATTCCCTCCTATACTTTGGAGAACATACCGCGCACGGAAAACAGCAAAGCAGACGCGTTGGCTAAACTTGCTAAAGAACTGGCTGACGAGAACCTCGATGACGTCAGAATCGTGGTACAAAGCCGTCGAGTGCTCGCCCCGGCAGAAATATCTCCGGAATCATGCGAAAAAAAGGGAACGACTGAGCAGATGACCCTACAAATAAAAGACCATGAGAAGGCCGAAGACTGGAGGGAAGTCTTCATAGACTACTTCAAATCCCACTGAATGCCCGAAGAAGCGTCCTCAAGACATCAGCTCATGAAACGAGCTTTATCTTTCGCTTTCGTCAACGATACCCTGTACAAGAGATCGTTTGATTCTCTATGGCTGAGATGCTTAGGACCTGGCGAAGCAGAAAGAGTCATTCAAGAAGTTCACGACGGACTTTGCGGTTCTCACCAAGCAGGCCCAAAGATGAAGTTAAAAATTAAACGGATGGGTTATTACTGGCCCACGATGATCCAGGACTGCCTCGAGTATGCGAGGCAATGCCACTCATGCCAGATCCATGGAGACTTCATCCACCAACATCCGAATCCACTGCACCCGACGCTGGCTAGTTGGCCATTCGAAATGTGGGGGACTGACATAGTCGGCCCCATTGAGCCAGCATCATCCCGGGGACACCGTTTTATTCTGGCGACAACTGATTACTTCTCCAAATGGGCAGAAGCAGTACCACTGAGGGAAGTGAAGACGGAGAATATCCTCCATTTCTTCAAGACGCACGTCATCTATCGGTTCGGAACTCCACGGCGGATTATCTCCGATAACGGGCCGGCCTACCGAAGCCATAAGATTAGCCGCTTCGCACAGCAGCACAATATAGACTGGAGATATTCTTCAGTTTACAATCCACGAGCTAACGGTCTGGCCGAGGCTTTCAATAAGACCTTGACGAAGATCATAAAAAAGACCGTTTCCCGGAATAAGAGAGACTGGCACGAAAGGCTGCAAGAAGCCCTTTGGGCTTATCGAACTACATTCAAGACGGCCACGAACACAACGCCGTACGCGTTGGTATTTGGGACGGAAGCAGTGCTCCCCCTCGAGATAGAGTTACCCTCCCTACGAGTAGCAGTCCACCACGAGCTGACGAACGAAGAAAATGCTCACCTTCGGCTTGAGGAGCTTGATGCCCTCGATGAAACCCGGCTCATAGCGCAACAACATCTAGAAGCCTACAAAGCAAAGATGACGCGCTCGTACGAAAAATTGACCAGGCCGAGGACATTCCGCCAAGGCGAACTTGTACTAGTGGTCAAAAGACCTATGATCCCCAATCGTGCCAAGCGAGGAAAATTTGAGCCAAACTATGAAGGCCCGTACGTCATAGACAAGGTCTACCAGGGTGGAGCCTACCTACTCATGGACATGCACGGTGAAAGGCCTTTCAGGCCAATAAACGGCCGCTTCTTGAAGAAATACTACGCTTAATAAGCCGCAGCCGGGGTCAATGATAGATGACGACGACTATGTCCGCTCACTATCTTCCTAGGCTCAGACTTTACAAGCAGCAGCCGGCCTTCCCATATCGATGGACCGAAACGTCCTTAAACTAACGACGGACCGAAACGTCCTTAAAACTATCAATGGACCGAAACGTCCTTAAACTATCGACGGACCGAAACGTCCCTAAACTACTACCGCAACGTCCTTAGGTTGACGAGATGGATAAATAAAGAAAAAAGAAGATAAAAAAAAATGATAAAAAAAAAACGGTATGTCTATAAGCAAAACGGGCACGGATGAAAACCCGAAAGGGCTCCGTGAGTAAAAACAGCAGGACTACCGGCGAGTGTTTGTGAAAACCCGAAAGGGCGCAACCTCGTTAAAAGACACTTACAGAGTCCTCTCGACCTTGTAAGGAGAAACCACCTGCATGAGATCCTTACGACTCACAAAGGAGCAACACACTTAGGGATCCTCACGATTCCTAAGGAGAAAATACACTTACGAGATCCTCACGACTCGTAAGGAGAATTCTCTTATGGGACCCTTACGGCTCATGAGATTTGAAAGTCTTAAGATACAGAAACCTGAACCTGTTCTTAAGCAAATCCTCCACAACCTTCGATATTGCCCTACAAGAGACTCAATAATGACCCTTGTATACAATCCACGGGCGCGAATAAACATTTCCCCAGCAAAGTCCAACCCTTGTAGGTCCTCTCGACCCATAAGGAGAAAACCCTCTTGTAGGATCCTTACGACTTACAGAGGAACATACACTTAGGAATCCTCACGATCCCTAAGGAGAAAATACACCTGCAAGATCCTCATGACTTGTAGGGAGAAATACCTGAGACCCTTACGGCTCATGAAGTCAAAAGCCTTAGTCGACAGGACCTTAACCCTGTTTGCTAAGCCACCTTTGTTCAACATCGACAGAGGCAAATGATGATTCGCTCCTGGCAATATTCCAGTTGCAGCGATGCTGATGCCTAAACCGGTATCAAATCCCAAGTTCTTTCATGGCAAATGATGATTCGCTCCTGGCAACATCCCAGTTGCAGCGATGCTGATGCCGAAATCGGTGTCCAAAATCCGAGCTTGCGGCGAAAAAGCTAGCAAGCCACACATGCCTACAAAATAGCCGAAATGATGGGGCAACTTGCAATAAAAAAGCAGCAAGTAAAAATGTATGCATGAAAAATAGCCGAAATGATGGGGCAACTCGCAATAAAAAGCAGCGAGTAAAAATAAAACGAATAGCCGAAATGATTGGGCACCGCGAAAAATAGCCGAAATGATTGGGCAATCGCGACCTTCGCGATATAAAAAGCTGAAATGATAGAGCATCGCGGAAAGAATAAAAGAAATGATGGAAAAATGAAACCTTTTTGCCCTACAGGTGATGCTACATCAATCCCTGTATACAATCCAGGGGCGCAAACAAAGAAGGAGTCGTACTCCTCCCCCAGGTTTCATCATGAGAGGAAGCCAAATCTCGACGGTTCACAAATAACCTGGAGATCATCTCGACGCAGCAGACACAACTTCAAGCTAAGCGGAACAGCGGCAACTCCCAGTTCCATGGCTCGGTGGTACACATATCGCCAACAGTCAAACCTCCATTCCGTGAAATGCGGATACAATCGATAAAATTCCTGGTTACGTGGAACGCGGATAATGTCACTCTTTGACCCCGTAGAAAACGTCTAGAGCGGATCCTGGTCCTCGCAGAGCATGGCAGTGAACCCGTGCGAAGCATCCAGAGCGGAGCCTAGTCCTCGCCTAACGCGGCAGTGAACCCGTGTGAAGCATCTAGTGCAAAATTCCTGGTTACGTGGAACGCGGATAATGTCACTCTTTGACCCCGTGGAAAACGTCCAGAGCGGATCCTGGTCCTCGCAGAGCATGGCAGTGAACCCGTACGAAGCATCCAGAGCGGAGCCTAGTCCTCGCCTAACGCGGCAGTGAACCCGTGTGAAGCATCTAGTGCAAAATTCCTGGTTACGTGGAACGCGGATAATGTCACTCTTTGACCCCGTGGAAAACGTCCAGAGCGGATCCTGGTCCTCGCAGAGCATGGCAGTGAACCCATGCAAAGCATCCAGAGCAGAGCCTAGTCCTCGCCTAACGCGGCAGTGAACCCGTGTGAAGCATCTAGTGCAAAATTCCTGGTCACGTGGAACGCGGATAATGTCACTCTTTGACCCCGTGGAAAACGTCCAGAGCGGATCCTGGTCCTCGCAGAGCATGGCAGTGAACCCGTGCAAAGCATCCAGAGCGGAGCCTAGTCCTCGCCTAACGCGGCAGTGAACCCGTGTGAAGCATCTAGTGCAAAATTCCTGGTTACGTGGAACGCGGATAATGTCACTCTTTGACCCCGTGGAAAACGTCCAGAGTGGATCCTGGTCCTCGCAGAGCATGGCAGTGAACCCGTGCGAAGCATCCAGAGCGGAGCCTAGTCCTCGCCTAACGCGGCAGTGAACCCGTGTGAAGCATCTAGTGCAAAATTCCTGGTTACGTGGAACGCGGATAATGTCACTCTTTGACCCCGTGGAAAACGTCCAGAGCGGAGCCTGGTCCTCGCCAAGAACGGCAGTGAACCCGTGTGAAGCATCCAGAGCAAATACCGGACTGTGGAGTCCTTAAAATCCACGGACTATGACGTCCTTAACCTTGACCGTGATGTCTTAAAACTAACGATCAACCACCCCGATTCCCTACAGACTTTGCCTCGGTTTAAGGGCACATCTCTTCACTCCTTTGATGCCCGGCGTTGTAATTCCTCAACGTCTTCAAAGAGGTGACGGGTCCCTGCAACCAAACACCGGACTGTGGAGTCCTTAAATCCACGGACTATGAGGTCCTTAACCTTGACCGTGACGTCTTTAAACTACGATACCTTGAGATATCCCTGACTCCGTGAAACACGGATAAGGGTGATCACATCCGGCACTTGCAGGCCCTCACGACCTGTAAGGAAGAAAAACTCTCTTGTGAGATCTTTACGACTCTCAAGGGAAAACCCGCTTAAGGATCCTCACGATCTTTAAGAAGAACTCGCACCTATGGGATCCTCTCGACCTGTAGGGAGAAAAACTCTTTATGAGACCCTCGTGGCTCGTAAAAAGCAAAAGTCTTAGGAAGCAGATCTTAACCCTGAGTCCCGAGCCACTGCTGTCCTGCAAGGAGATCAAGATAGAATATCCACAGAATACATTCAATGAAAAGGGGCACACCATTTAGAAGAAAAAATGTATCTTTTATTCATAAACCAAAAACGGGTACAAAGTACAATTTATGAAAGAAACAAAAAGAAAATACTCTCATCCATGAGTATGTACAAAAGGAAGGAAAAGATACAAATGTCTCAAGCCGGCGGGCGATTCAGCAGCTTGGTCAGCTCATCCTGCTTTTGCTGAGCCACGGCTTCATGACGCAAGATCTCCAAAAGACGAGCCTCCGCTTGAGCTTGCTGGGCCTGATATGAAGCAAGCCGGGCTTCAAGCTCTTTCTCAGTGGCCTTATGAGCCTCAACCCTCTCACGAGTAAACGTGGCAGCTTTGTCGAGAGCCACCACCTCTTTAATGGACTCCTGAAGCACCCGCCAGAGTTCATACGCTTTGTTGGCCCTGGCTGTGAGATTGGCTTGAAGCTCGCTCAGCGCCTTGGAGGCTAACTCCCTTTCCGAGAACTTGCGACCGAGCCTCTTCTCACACGACGTCATGTTGGCCGCGCACCGTGCTATCAACCCTCGTAACTCCGCCTTTGCAGCCACGGCCTCCGAGGAAAGGCGAGAACAATCGAGAGTGTGCAGGCAAGCCTCCACTCGCCGGCAGAACTCCACCCAGACTTGCACCACCTCTTCGCTGTGGTAGGTGGCAAGAAAAGGAAGAGAACCGTTAGCCTCAGCAGCGAATGCTTCAGCCGTGGTCGTGCTGCCAGCACGAAGCTCCTCGATCAGAGACGACAAGGAGACGAGGCTTAATTGAGCCAAGCGTTCTGAAGCCCGCAAGGCATAAGGGCCGGGTGGCATCACGATGCGCGACTCCAACGCCGTGGAGACCGGCAGAGCTGTTCAAATTTAAAAGACGTCAACAAAATGCTCAAGCAAGGAACGAGTGAGAGTGCAATGAAATGTTACTCACCGACAGTCGTGCAAGTAGGAGCTGAAGGCTCCTCTGGCCCTTCGAGAATCTCGACCTCGTCATCGGCTTCCAGAACTGCAGAAAACGTCAATGTCAGTACAAAAAAAAATACAATAACAACGATGCTATGAGAAGAGATAAACGACACCAACCTTGCCCAGACGAGAGGACAATGCGTTGAGGGGAGATCGCCTGCGGAGCTGCCATCTCCAATAAACGCTGAAATGACTGTCGGGGCGATAGATCCGCGATCGTGGCTGCCAAACCGCGCAATTTTGGGAAAGATAAAAGAATTCAGACTATGAAGGGGTTGCTAAATTAAAACACGGAGGGATACCTTCAACACTCCTCCCATTCTGAGCCGGGGGGATAGCAGCTTCAACGGTTTCTGCCGTAACCTCAGACTCCAACAAAGGGAGAATAGTCACGACCACCTCACTCTCAGCCCTTGGGCCGCCCTCAGTAAGAGTCATTGGGGCGGCGGCCTCCAAAGGAGCTTCCCCCAGAGGGGCAAGCACTCCCTGGTCAAGAACCGCCGCTGGAAGTTCCGCCGTGAGAGGAGCAGCCTCGTCAGCCCCCTCCACATCCAACAAGGCTTCATTGGGAATCTCGGCGGGCTTTAGCTTTAATAGGCCCGTAGGAAGCTCCCCCAGCGTCGAAGATTCTGCATGATTCAAATAAGAATAATGATGTATATGCACAGGCATGAATAATCGGGGAGACTACAAAGGAAGTACAACGTACCTATACGCAAAGAAGCCCTCAATATGGCTTCTTCAAGCCGCTGCTCCTTCTCAAGGAGGTAGGCTCGCCGGGGTTCAAGCGTAGACTCATGACCGCCGGTCCACAAAGAGAGTGCATCAGCTGCGTCTTCTGAAACGGCCTGCTTCAAAGCCCTTTCCCCCCATTCCTCCAAAGGGCCGATAAATCGCCGCCGAATCCACGAAGGGTCTTCGTAGAAAATTACAGCGGGGTAAGACTTCTTCGGAACCTTGGCATTATGAGACGCGTCTTTTGAGCGCCGTATGGCCTCGGCCAACTGCGCAGCCTCCTCATCCACTGAACTCGGGAAGAGAAGTCCAGCGTCTGACCCTTGCACGGCCAATGGTTCGTCTTCAAGGATAGGCTCAGACTCCATCACAGAATCAAGCGGGGCAGTAGTCGCTTTCTTCCGCCGTTTAGACCCGGAGCCGGTCGCCGAGGATGACCGCTTCCTCCCTCGCGAAGCCTTAGGGCGGCGCTGGCCCACATCGCCCTCGGCGCCCTCCTTCCCGTTACTCTCGCTCGGTGCCACAACCGAGGATGACATCGCCATTGTCGACGCCACAGGAGGCGGCGCCGCCACCGGCAGGGGTGCTACTACTGGGGCCCGTTTACCCCTCGATCGGGAACCCAAGGGCATACCAGCCGTTGGAGTAAGGTCTACCCCTGACTCCCCCGGAATGAGCGCGGTGCCGATTTCCCTCAAAGGAAAGCGGACCGGAGCCCTTGGCCGTAGCTTAGCCCCAGGAATCAGAGGAGGGGCATCGTGGCCAAGAAGCACCCTCCTTTCCTCGAGAATGATCGGGCTGACCCGATGAAGATACCAACCCGTAAACGCGCCCACGCATCGGGGCATGTACTCAGCTTCAGGGACCATGAAATAAGAGCCGGTGTTCAGCCTCATGAAATGATGAGCGGCATCACGAACAGCATCAAGCGAAGGGATCGGGGCGACTATAAAAGCCTCAAAAGGAACACCCTGGTCGTATCCAAGCTGCCGGGCGAATCGATGCGGATTGTACCGCATAAAAAGAGCCGCACTGTCTTGGCGAAACACCAGGTAGCCCGGTCTGATTGCATACAAATGCGTGGCCTCCCGGGGCTTCAGAGAAGGTGCGTTGTCTTTCGACTGGTCCCAGAGTTGTTGAACGGGACCCGAAGGAGTAGACAAAACCCGATCATTGAAAACCAACCCGCCAGCGGTGGCATGAGGAGAAATCAGCACCCGAATGGCCCCAAATTGAGTCGGGTCGGCAGCAGAAGCACCCACCAGCCGCATAAGTCGCGGGAAGGGATAGGCGTCGTAAAAGGCGGGCCTCTGATGCATAGCAAAAGACCCCAGCACATGCATTTCGATCCATGACATGAAATAATGAAGCGAAAAGTTCACTACATCCACGCCAGGAGTAGAGGTATTAGCTGCGGTGCCCAATCCATTATAGAGGTGCGCCAAGGCCGGGATGCCGATGGCCAACCGCGTCCCCTCAGCAATACGATGAGCCGGGTAGATGACCGAGGCTCTCATGAAGCGGCGATGCATCGGGATAACAAACCAGCTAAGCCAAACACTGACAAACCCCACAAAGAATGTTTCCTCATCCATACCGGGTGCTGCAACGGACTCAAAAGACATCGGCGACACGATGGGGATATAATATTGTGGCAGGTCCGATTCAGCAGTCGGTAGCTTCTTCGGACCAAACCCAAAGGGGTCTCTGATGTTAGCAAACTTCGGAGCAGTCTTCGATATGATATCCTCACGAAGGAAGCAGGAAACAAAGCTCTTGAAAGTGACACCCTGCTCCTCGGACTCGGTGAATAATCGGTCGAAGATGCCTAGGGCCTTAACTAAACTAGGGCGCTTATGGCGAACAGCGTTCTCAACAGACAAGCCGTCAACCGGTGCAGACTCGGGCTCGAAGACATACTCGTCAGGAGGCAATAACTCCTCATACAGTGCGCCCCTGATTGGCAATCCCGAGATTTCATAAAATTCTGCAAGAGAGATCGAGACCTCACGATCTCCTAGAATGAAAGTGTTGGTGGGAAGATTCCATTGGTTCAAAAACGCCTTAACCCACCAGGCATGCGGGGACTTATAGTGGAATAGTGACGCGTATATGGCCTAATAAAGCCCGACTTTCTGCAACCGCGCACGATGGGCCGAAAGGATGTAGCGAGCCCAAAGAAGATAGCCCGTGGGATGCCGGGGAGTGAGCCCTATCTTATAAATTTGCCCCCACGGGTGGGCCTCACCCTGGCAGATACGCCGCCCCAGGATGTCTATGGCCGGAATCGGATGGTTCGGAATACCGGTCGTCGAAGGCTCAAGCCTCCCCGTTGGAGTCCAGTTGGGCATTTCCACAGCAAAAGCTGTCCTTGGAGGATCCATCGGTAAAAAGGGGAAAGTAGGCTCCGTTGGCACCGCGCAGAGAAAACTCCGACGACCCTGAATAATCTAACTGTACCAAGACCCCCACTGAAGAAGGTTGGTGCAGTTCGGGTCATGGGCCCGAATCATCGCCATCGCTTCCTCATCAGACGGTGACTGAGGAAAAGCCGCCTCCGAGCGAGAAAAGGGAAAGCGTGGAGCAGAAGCCATCGCACCTGAAATCCAGTAAAAGAAAACCGTTAAAAGGAAAGTCAGCAATATATATTCATGCATGAACATGAAGACTAGTGGGAGAAAGCAACAGCAAAGTTTCCTGGGACCATTGGCTACAAAACACATGGGCCCCACAGAATCCGGATGACGGCTCATTAATAATGAGACCAAACAGTTACAATAAAACAAAAGGGAATATCCTTATTTAATAAAAAATGATGGCCATGCACATTCCCCCAACAGGATCTGTCTCGGGCTCTACAGTGGATCCAATAAAATCAAAGGAATTGAATTCACACAAAAAGACATCATTACAAAGCCCCCATTGCATTAATTGCAGGAAGAACAACCTCGGGCCAAGAGACCCCAGGAAGCCTCTGTGTGAAGAAATCGAGTTCTTCGTTGGAATTAAATTCCTTATTAAGAAAAGGGAATTAAATTCCCAGAAACATTTTTGGATGGAATTAAATTCCATGGGTTTGAACCGCCATCATCATCTCCCTAAGGGATCATCTGAACCCTAAGTGATCTACTGCGGGAAGTCAAGTGGTCTCATATTTTGGTTAAATTACTTGAAGAAAAATGGGTTCTTTGTGAAACCCTTGATCTGGATTTAAAATCCAGAGAGTTTTGTCAAAACGAAGGTGCTTCGATTACCATTACCTGAAGAAAAAGAATCCCTTTAGAGCAGAGTTAAACTCTGAAAATATTTTAAAACAGAGAACTAAGCTCTGGAAGAAGAGAATTAAATTCTCAGAAAAAGTTCTCAGAAGAAGAAGATGAACAAAGTGAAGGCTCTTATGAAGAGACAGAGGTATTTATAGAAGACAATGAAAACGCTTCGTCTCCCCAGATCCCTAGAAGAATCCAACGGTCACAAGAGGTGACAGCGTTGCACTCACGTGCAGACACGTGAGAACAACGCTGTGGGGGCATTTGTTTCCTGATTTAAAATCAGGAAAGCTTCTGGGAAAAGCTTCAAAAAGGGGGTCACGTGTTGGCACGTGACACCTAAAAGGCATCATCAAGTCAAGTTCAGTTTCCTGACTACGCTGAAGAAAATGGGCTTCAGAAAGAGTCACGTGCTCCCACGTGACCAGGGTCACGTGGCGACACGTGACATTTAAATGCAAGCGTCAAAGGCACACAAGTTCTCTGATCAAGTCAAGAAAAGGCTTCAGAAGTGGTCACGTGTTCCCACGTGACCAGGGTCACGTGTTGGCACGTGACGTTCAAGACAGCAGACTCGTTCTCCAGACGAACCAAAGAAAGAGAGTTCAAACAAGGGTCACGTGCTCACACGTGACCAGGAGTCACGTGGTGGCACGTGACGCTTAAGCAACGATCAGAAGACAGAGCGCAAAAGAAAGGAAAAGGCTCATTCCAAAGGGGGTCACGTGCCCACACGTGACCATGGGTCACGTGGTCACACGTGACCGGCTTTCAAAGCCCATTATGTTAACAGAATTAAATTCTGAAGGAAATTCAAATCTTTCCAAAGGAAAGCAACTATCTGGAACCAATCAAATTAAAGATTCAGAGGTGATGAAATATCGTCTATCTATGGGAAAATCTCGGGTTTGGAAAGATTTCCCTTTTAAATCTAACCAAAATAACAAAGGAGAATCTCTGGATTTAAAATCCAATAGTGAATAAAATTCACCTAATAATCCAACGGCCCAAAATGAATGATGAATGCAAATCAAATCTCAATGAAGATTCGTCAAAAACTGATTGATTCGGCTGCTTCTCCTATAAATAGGAGCCAAGTGACACAGAGAAATATATACATACGCAGAAAAGAAAAAGAAAAGGAGGAGAGCTTTGATACTTTGAAAAGACTCGGATCTTCTGCAAAAAACCCTAGGTAAGAAAGGGAAGGCCTTTTGAAAGAAAGAGAATTTAATTCTCAACAGAGTTTAACTCTGATAATGTAAAAACAGAAGAATATATTTCCTCTCTCTTTGATGGAGGACCTGCAAAGTGCACATCTCCCCTTAAGGTTGAGAATTTAATTCTCAATGGGTTGAGATCCTGCCATGCAGATCCAAAACATGGAGAAGGAATACAAGCACGAGAATTTAATTCTCACAGAACTATAGGAATTTAATTCCTTTAAAATAAAAGTAAGGGCTTGACCCTATATCATGGGAATTTAATTCCTTCAAAACAAAAAAGAAACAGGGTTTAACCCTAATTAAGAACCTAGTTCTGTTGAAACAGCGGGAATTTAATTCCCTTAATCATAATTTAACAGAGGATGGAAGTTTAAACTCCTTAAAAACTTTTATTAGGATTTAACCCTATTCAGCCCTTCACGTATATGAGGAATTTAAAGTTAAACTCTATTCCAGAAAACAAAGTCTTCGAAAGGAAGTAGGAATTTAATTCCTCTGAAATTTACAGTTCGAGGAATTTAATTCCTGAAAGAAGATTAACAAAGCCTCTAAACAAAATACATGGAGGCAGGGTCACGTGTCATCACGTGACCCCCCAAGAGATCTACAGAAAGCCCCTTTGAGGCAGCACCCTACGTGACCCACGTGACCCTCGGCAGAAGCTCTAATACATAGGCATTTGAAGGCCCATCACGTGATGGCACGTGATGCTCTGAAAGACACGATAATCTCAGAATAAATGAAGGGAGGGCGCCCTCACGTGCTGCCACGTGACCCCTCTTGCCTTAGTGTTTAACACTAAATTAAAACTCTCGAACCCAGTGTTAAAACACTGTTGGGCCTTAGTGTTCAACACTAAATAAAAAGCTTTATCTGCAGTGTTCAACACTGATTACCTTAGTGTTTAAACATTAACCTGAGATCTTCATCTGCAGTGTTCAACACTGATCTGTTTTAGTGTTTAACACTAATTTGAAAAGCCTTGTTGCTGGTGTTTAACACCAATTATCTCTTAGTGTTAAACACTAACTTGTCAACCCCATTCCCAGTGTTCAACACTGACTGCTCTGTAGTGTTTAACACTATGCTTTGGCCCAATTGGCCTAAACGGATAGAGGCAAAGCCTCTCCTGATTGGACTTAGCCCAAGATGGCCATAAGTCCTCAATTGGTGATTAACTGGTCCAATGGACTCATAACATAATTAATTCGTCTTGACCCCAAATTGGGCCAAGGACTATTTAATCCACTCCGGTTCTAGGGTACATCTCGTCACTCCTTTGATACTTGGCATTGTAATCCCTCAATGTCTTCAAAGAGGTAACGGGTCCCGACGACCACACATTGATATGGACTGTGGGGTCCTTAAACTCATGTCTAATGCAAATTCCTGGTTACGTGGAACGCGGATAATGTCACTCTTTGACCCCATGGAAAACGTCCAGAGCGGAGCCTGGTCCTCGCCAAGCACGGCAGTGAACCCGTGTGAAGCATCCAGAGCACATACCGGACTGTGGAGTCCTTAAACCCATGGACTACGACGTCCTTAACCTTGACCGAGATGTCTTAAAACTAACAATGGACTGTGGGGTCCTCAAACCTATGGACTACGACGTCCTTAACCTTGACCGGGATGTCTTAAAACTACCCATGGACCGCAATGTCCTTAAACTACCCATGGACCGCAATGTCCTTAAACTACCCATGGACCGTAATGTCCTTAAACTAGAACAATAGAGCCCCGCATGCTCTTTTGTCGGATCTAAACGGTCCCGTTTAAGTTGATCTTAGCCTCGAAGATGGCTAACGTATCCTTAAACCTTCAAACAGAGTGGACTATAAATCCCCCCAATTAACCCCGGCTTGAGGGTACATCTCTGAACTCCTCTGACATCCGTCGTTGTAATCCTTCAACGTCGTCAGAGAGGTGATGGGTCCCGACGGCCATACATTCATGGACCACTATGTCCCTAAACTGGAACATTAGAGTCCAAACGCTCTTCTGTCGGATCTAAACGATCCCGTTAAGTTGATCTTAGTCACAAAGTTAGACTAACGTATCCTTAACAAACGTTTGAGTTGATCTTAGCCTCAAGTACGGCTGACGTATCCTCAAACCAAACCCCCCCAAACCCAAATCTAAGATAATACGGATTTGGACTAGTCCACGCCCTACGGGCGACGACATAACTCAGTCTCCGTAAACAATCCACGGGCAACAAAATACAAAACAGACACCCACGACACGAAGTGACCATCTGGAGAAGGAGAAAGTTGTTACCGCAATGCGGTAGCGTAATTAACTGCAGGGGCTTGCGCCTGCAGGGAAGAGCGTCCCCACAATCAAAAACCCCTCAAACGAGGGGGAATCTGACGAAGTCTGCTACATCGGACGCATCCGTCTAAACCTTCGATACGTGGTGCCATAAATCAACTTGGCATCTTCGAAGAGGTGGACGGATAGCACCAATTAGCATCTGCCCCGAATCTCAGGCAAGACGCGGTGTCGCGCCGTCATTCGGAGGGGAACATGGACTACGCCTGAGAATGGTGGCTTGTGGAGGAGACCCGTTTGCCCAAGCCGATCAAGTGGGCGGATTTTTCTAAGAGTTTCCTGGAGAAGTTCTTCCCGCGGACTGCACGGGAGGAAATGGAAGAGAAGTTTATTGGGCTAAGGCAGAATGGAGCACCCGTGGACGTGCATGCAGCAGAGTGGACGAGACTCAGCAGATTCGCTGGACCTTTAGTTGTCAACGATGCAGACAGGGAACGAAGGTTCATGCGCAGTTTGGATGTGGACATCTAGAGGCAGATTGTCTCCCTGGGTTTAACCACTTTCTTACAGGTTCTTACGGCAGCTCGGGAACAACAGAGTTTATCTGGGATGAAAGGGAGCTTGCCGCAGACAGCAGTTGCGGCCAGGAAGCCCGCATTTGTACCTAACCGAGCTCATGGTCGCAAGGGTATTCCAGTGGATCGTCGTGGTGTAGCACCCATGAAGAAGCCTGTGATTGTTGATCGAAGAAGGAGCGTGATTTGTGACTACTGCCGTTTACCTGGGCACGTGCAGAAGGATTGTCGAAGAAGGATGGGACTTTGTTTGGTTTGTGGAGCGGCTGATCACGCAGTTGGTGCCTGTCCGTCGAAGCTTCGTACAAGGGATGATACTCAGAAGCCTCCGCAGAAACCGTTCCAAGGGCAGAAACAGCTGACTCAAGGACCTAATCAGGCGCGAGCTTTTACCTTGACAGCTGAGGAAGCCAAGGCGTCAGGAGAAGTGGTTTCAGGTACTTTACTCATTCATGGTTTTCCCGCATTGGCATTATTTGATTCTGGTGCATCTCACTGTTTTATGTCATCCAAATTTATAACTACACACTCGATTACCTGCACGACCCTGTCTAGTTTCTGGGACATACACACTGGGAATGGGAAAATCATATCTAGTATGGAGTGTAAAGATTGTACAGTTGTTGTGTGCGGACGGGAACTCTTTGCAGATTTCTTGGTGATTGATACGGGCAGCTATGAAGTCGTCTTGGGAATGGATTTTCTTGGCACTTTCCACGCTCACATTGACTGTAGGGCAAAGAAAGTAATTTTCCAGATTCCCGGACATCCCGAGTTTACCTTCACTGGAGGAAGCAGTTCTGTCGGGCCAGTCGAGTTTAGGGCTAGGCCGACAAACAATATTCTTGCAGCAATGGAAGTTGATAGTGGTGAAGAGCCGGCGGTTGTTCGCGATTTTATGGACGTATTTGAAGATGTATCGGGTTTACCGCCGAAGCGAGACGTGGAGTTCGCAATTGATCTTATCCCTGGTGCCGCGCCAGTATCTAAAGCGTATTATCCAATGGCACCAGTAGAGTTGGAAGAAGTTAAGAAACAGGTTGCTGAATTGCTTGAGAAGGGTTGGATTCGAAGCAGTAACTCGTCTTGGGGAGCTCCAGTTCTTCTAGTAAAGAAGAAGGATGGCACGAGAAGAATGTGCATTGACTATCGAGAATTAAACCGGGTGACTATTAAGAACAAGTACCCGATCTCTCGCATTGGAGAACTTTTTGAGCAGCTTAGTGGCGCGAGAGTATTCTCGAAGCTGGATTTGCGATCTGGATATCATCAGGTCCGAGTGAAAACAGAAGATATTTGCAAGAAGGCGTTTCGAACTCGGTACGGACATTACGAGTACTTAGTGATACCCTTCGGAGTAACGAATGCGCCGGCAGTATTCATGGACTTGATGAACCGAATCTTTTCACCGTTCTTGGACCAGTTTATTGTGGTTATCATTGACGATATTCTGGTTTACTCGAAGAGTTTTGAGGAGCATGCTGAGCATTTAAAGATCACACTGCAGACGTTGAGACATGAGAAATTGTATGCGAAGATGAGTAAGTGCGAGTTTTGGCTGGAGGAAGTGAAGTTTTTGGAGCATGTTGTGTCGGGCGATGGAATCGCAGTCGATCCAGAAAAGATTGCAGCAGTTCGAGATTGGCCTATTCCAAAGAATGTTGCTGAGATGAGAAGTTTTCTTGGATTGGCTGGATACTACAGGAGATTTGTGGAGAATTTTGCTCGTCTGGCAGAGCCGTTGACCAAGCTTACGCGCAAGGAGGTACATTTTGTATGGACGGATAAATGTGCGTTAGCTTTTGAGACGTTGAAGCAGAAGTTGATAACCGCCCCTATTCTGACCGTGTCAGACAATTCCGGAGGATTGGTGATTCACAGCGACGCATCTGGGAAAGGATTGGGATGTGTTTTGATGCAGCATGGAAAGGTTGTAGCATACGCATCGAGACAACTGAAGACCCATGAGAAGAATTATCCAACTCATGACTTGGAGCTTGCGGCTGTGATTTTCGCTTTGAAGATTTGGAGACACTACCTTTTGGGCGAAAGAGTCGAAGTCTTTACAGATCATAAGAGCTTGAAGTATGTGTTCACTCAGAAGGAGCTTAACATGAGGCAGCGTAGATAGTTAGAGCTGATGGCTGACTACGATCTTGATCTTAAATACCATCCGGGGAAGGTTAATGTTGTGCCGGATGCGCTTAGTCGGTTACCAGCAATTCAGGTGATAACTACGCAGAAGGAGATCGTTGCAGATTTTCGAAGATTTGACTTGGAGATTGTGCTACCGCGTTCTACGGGACAGTTGATGCAGCTGCAAGTGCAGTCGTCTTTGATTGAGAAAATTAAAGCAGCACAATCGCAGGATCCTAGACTGCAAAAGTTTCGAGAGCAAGTTGAAGCTGGACTACGAACAGATTTACTAATCCACGAAGATGGTTCGTTGAGGTATGGTAGCCGTTTGTGTGTGCCAAAGGGAGATGTTCGTGAAGAGCTTATGAAGGAGACGCACAGTTCAGCTTATTCTGTACATCCAGGAGGCACGAAGATGTACCGAGATATTCGACAGCATTTCTGGTGGGAAGGCATGAAACGGGAGATTGCTTGCTGTGTGGCTAAGTGCTTGGTGTGTCAGCAAGTTAAGGCTGAACATCAAAGGGTTGCTGGTTTATTGCAACCATTTCCGATTCCTCAGTGGAAGTGGGAACATATAACCAAGGATTTCGTGACGACTTTACCGCGGAGTCCAAAAGGCTACAATGCAGTATGGGTGATTGTTGATCGGTTGACTAAGGCTGCTCACTTTATTCCTTTCCGGGTTGGTCAATCAACAGAGACTTTGGCAGAACGGTACATGCAGGAGATTGTAAGATTGCATGGAGTACCAGTGAGCATCGTGTCCGATCGGGACACTCGGTTCTTATCACACTTTTGGCGGAGTTTACAGGAAAGTTTGGGGACTCGATTGAAGTTTAGCACAGCTTATCATCCTCAAACTGATGGTCAGTCGGAGAGAACGATCCAAACTCTTGAAGATATGTTGAGAGCATGCATGTTGGACTTCAAGAGTTCGTGGGAGGATCATCTACACTTGGTGGAGTTTTCTTACAACAACAGTTTTCAGGCAACTATCCAGATGGCTCCGTTTGAAGCTTTGTATGGTCGTAAATGCTGTTCACCTATTTGTTGGGATGATGTCGGTGAACGAAGATTGTTGGGACCAGATTGGTGGTGCAGACAGTTGAAAAGGTTAACACTATCAGGAATCATATGAAGGCAACTCAAGACAGACAGAAGAGTTGGGCTGACACGTCAAGAAGACCTCTAGAGTTCGCCGTGGGTGATTTGGTATTCTTGAAGATATCACCGACTAGATGGGTGATTCGTTTTGGGAGTCGAGGAAAGCTTAGTCCTCGATTCGTTGGACCCTTTGAGATATTGGAGCGTGTTGGAGAGGTAGCGTACCGTTTGGCGTTAACGCAGTCCTTGGCAGGTGTGCACGATGTGTTTCACGTATCTCAACTACGAAAGTATGTTCGAGATGAAACACACGTTTTGGATCATTCGGAGTTAACAGTATGGGAAGACTTGACTTTTGAGGAGCGACCGGTTGAAATTGTGGATCGAAGGGAAAAGGTTCTTAAAAACAAGGTTATCCCCCTTGTGCTTGTTTCTTGGGGAAATCGCTCGCATGGAGAGTCCACTTGGGAACGAGAAGATGAAATCCGACAGAAGTTTCCTCACCTTTTCCTGTAGTTTTCTATCTTTGTATTCTTGGAATTTCGAGGACGAAATTCTTTTTGTAGTTGGGTATAATGTAACACCCGAGCCCAATACTACTATTTTCAGTTACTGTTTGAGCATAATGTGGTACTCATTTCATCTATCTTGCTTGTTTGTGGCTTACTGTAAAATTTTAACCGGCAAAGTCATTTCTGCATATAACAATTTTAGCATCTAAAATAAAATTAAAAATATTCATCTTGGCCTACTTGACACCCCTAACCTTGTGGTAGCGTCCGTGCATCGTGTTCTCGTCCCGTTCAGTGAAACGGGCGAGTTTGGATGGTTACATGCGCGTGTGTGTGTCCGTTTTGGGGGTATGCTTTTTAATCATAAGACACTTCATTTTAAAATTTGGAACCCGCTTAAAATCCTATTATTTCAATTTCAAATTTTTGGACCCGACCCGGGCGCGATTTGGAAATGTTTTATTTGGCGCCAAAATCCCAAATTTTAATATTTAAAATCCCATCGTATAATTAACCTTAACCAATCTAATATAATTAACCTTAACCAATCTAATATATATTTTTCTAACCATATAAGATTTCTTATATTTTTAAATCTTTCAAATTTATTTTCCCCAGCCAATCACATGTTTCATAATCTTCCCGGGCCCCACTAATTCCTACGTCTGTCTCTCTCTCTCTCTCTATTTCTCAAATCTCTCTCTCTCTCCCATAATCTTTCTCTCTCTCTTCTTTTAAATATTTCCCTCCTCACTTTTCTTCATCACGAGAACAGAGAACCCCACGAGCCCTCACGAGAAACCCAACGGCAGCAAGCCCTAGGCGCCTCCATCCTCGCCGCCGCAGCCCCGACGCCGACGCCGCTACCACCAGCACCCTCGCCTCCTCTTCCTCGTCTCACCCATATCCTCATTCTTCCACCCTCGCAACCACCTACACCCTCAACCGCGACCACTGCCCTCGCCGCCGCAACCATCGTCGTCGACACCCGCACCACCACCTTCACCCTTCTCACCCCCGACCATCTCCTCTCCCCTCCTTTCACCATTCCCGTACCCCTGCACCCAGCCGCAGCCACCCGCAGCCTGCGCACACCCACTGCATAGGATTCGATCGCCGGATCTGTCGCCGCCGGCGATCTCGATCTGCCTCCCCGGCTTTCGTACGACCCACTGTAAGCCTTCTACTTCTTTTCCTCCTTCCTTTCTCCTCTGGTTCCTTGTATTCTTGAACGGCATATCTTGACGGTTTACTGTTCACATGCTCGCCGGAATCCGGCCGTGCCTGTGACGTGTCCCGACGATCCAGCGAGGTACCCCGATCCGCGTGGTTCCATTGTTCGTTGTTTGGGTTCAATCCGTGAACTGTGCGTCCGTCGCGAGTTTCCCCGCCGACGTTACGTTCCGTTTTTCCCGGTTCGCGACCCGTCGAGGCAAGTACCCCTTGCTACATGCTATACAATATTTACATATACGCATTGACACCCTAAACCTGTAAAATTTAACTTAGTATAATCGTTTCCCATTTTCGGTTACAATATCGCATTATATCATTTTACTGTTAAACATGAAACTTACAGTTTGTAAATTGAACCTAATAATCATATCTACCTGTTCAATCGCATTTTACTGTTAAAATAGCTAGTAGCAGTTATCCCTGTAGTTCTGTTACATTCGGACACTCGTATGCATTTAACCGGAAATAACTGTATTGAACCGTTACATAAATTATTGCACCGCTAAGGGTGCTTAAACCTGTTAACATGACTAAACGGCTATATCGTCTTACTGCACTCTTGTAATTTGAATGAAAACTGCTTATTATGTAATTCATTGCTTATCTCATGTTGTTAATACCCATGTGTGATTATATATCTGATTGTGAGCACACCCACGATATTGTTTACATCTTGACCTGACATTGCTACACATGTATATATTGATATACCTGACATGGTACCATATACTGTTGACTTGACCTGATGTACCATGACCCGACCCGTTACCTGATCTTGTGTCTAATGCCAACAAACCTGACATGTAGTCCTCATGGACCGTTCCTGTTGTCTATCCAGACAAACCTGCTTTTACCTGATCCTGTGTTGGCATTAGTTCTTGATTACTGAATACCTGACTCGACATACATAACTTGGGGGTATGGGGAAATCAAAGGTGAAACCGACTTGTAACTCAACAGTTCGATACCTGTTCTGATCAGTCTTACGGGCCAGGCCAGCCCCGGAGTGATGATGCTGACATCACTCGCCCATCCTGCTACCTGTTACTGCCTAGCGGCACGTCTCAGATTCAGCCCCGAGGATCTTGACCGTGGTCCCGGGCATGCACGGGATACTATTGAGTTACATCAATGATTCATCAATTGATTTCAAAGACTTTAGAATAGAAAACCTGATAGTACAGTTAGTTACCCACTGCACACTACCCTGCCGGAGGCCTTGCCGCCGGGAGTGGGATCCGAGTACGGAGCTCTCCATCGGCGAACTCGGGAAGCTGCTCCTTCACAGCATCCAGAGCCTTATTCCATGCAACGGCGGAATACTCGCCAAGCTCGACGTAAAACTGCTCAGACACCTTGTAATCGGCCACAGCTTTCCTAATCTGAGCCTTGGCAGTCTCGGCCACCAAAAGCGCCGCCTCGGCATCCTCCCTGCTGGCGTCTCTCTCCTTCTCCGGGGCCACGAGACGATCGGCCAGATCCGCCTGCTTCCTCTCGGCAACTCGGTGGGATGTACTCAGGCAATGGTAGGCGCCCCGATTCGCTGAATTGGCGAGCTTCGCAGCCTCTGCACGGGCTGCCAGGACATCGGCCTTTGCCCTCTCCAGACGCAGGTCACGCCGTAGGGCCTCGACCTCCGATGGAAATGCTTCTACTGGCCTTGGCGCGTGGAACGCCCCCTCGGCCTCTGTACGGATAGCGAGGGCGCAGTGTTGAAGGACCTGATGGGAAGTGGATGAGAAACTCAGGGGCGCTCAAGCCAAAGAAAGGAACGACAAAAACAATGCGTAGAGAAGTTCGTACCTGGACCGCCCCTTTGGCTATGGCCTCCATTTGGACCCTCAGGATACCGTGCGGAAGCCTTCCCCCGACCGACTCTTCCATCCCGGTGAGCAAGCCGGCAGCAACGGAAAGCCCAGATGGAGCCATGAAGACGGCATCACCACCCTGCACGGGAATCCCCTCAGGAACCATCGACGGCGGCGCATGAGAGATTTTCCTTTTCCTCTTTAGGGGGACCCCGTCCTCGCCCTCCCCTCTGTCTCTCGTCTAGGGCTCGGATGACCGTGGATGTCTCTGGTCGCCACCGGAACAATCACCGGGAGCCGTCAACGAAGCGGACGGCCCGATCGCCGGCGGAACATTCGGCGCAGGGCATGAGCCAGCTAGAGGGACGGCCGCGCCGCTGTCCTCCCTCTGGAACGAGAAACCCAAAGAGTGGGAATGAACCATGTATCCAAAAGAAGAAGAGCGCCGAGCTGCCAAAACTTAGAAGAAAGGAAATATAAAAGAGTAGGGGCACTGGAGCGGGCCCCGCCTCTACTTATCCCTGCGAACGACCGCATCCAATGGCGCCCTTCATCTCCCGCCAAACATGCCTCCTCACTTCCAATGGTTCCGATTGCTCCACTTGTCGTTCCCACACTGGACCGCATCCCATCAGGCGTCGCAGGTCTGTACACGTCGCGTCGGCCAAACGACGCTTGACACGTGGGCCGTCGCTTCAGTGACAGGATGCACAAACCGCCGCAACTTCCTTAAATGCAGAGATCTCGCCCTGATTCGCTGGCAGAAAGGACAGCTGACAGCCCGGGGATGCGTCTCGACGAAACCTTAGGAGGGAGCTCACCCCGGGCAGCCCCGCAGTCCACTCCTGACCCGACCCGCTAGCTGGTCGGGACAAGAGTGGGGGGCTAATGATGATGCTCAATATTGGCGGTCTCCAAGATCAGGACACGTGGCAGATGACGTGTCCCAGAACTCAGAAGAAAGCGCCACAGGGGCTGACCAGGCCACCCCGTTACCCGACTTGCAAGCGCAAGCTGGCTCACCTCAGAGCCCTCTGAAATTTGACCTCCTCGTCCTCTCAGCTCACCCCGAGCTGCCTCAGGACCAAGACTTCTCGGCTCTCTCGCTCGTTCCCGAGCCTCCCAGCCGAGGCCATCTTCCTCGGTCCTCCGACCGACCAACTCCACCACTCACTGGCGTGACCGCCGCTCCGCAAATCTCGCCATGCGCAGATTCTCCGCCAACAACATCCCACGTTCCACGCCACCACGATCCCCATTAATGGGCGATCCGATCTTTACGCGGGCGTAACGTCGGGAGCATGACTACCGGTGAGATTCTTGCGCTTGCTGCTGGGTGCTGCCGCCACTATATAAACCCCCATCATAGAGGGGTCAAGGAAGCCATTTTTACTCCACCTAGCCGTTACTCTGCTCGGATCTCGTACTAACTTGATCGTCGGAGGGTCCTCGGTGGTACCAAACCACCCCGGGGCTTTCTTGCAGGTACTCGGCGCTAAACTCCTCAAATCACTAATCTCCTCAAAACCCATTGAGACACACACGCAACAGGTAATCACCTCTAAAATCCACCGGGAGATCGACGGAAGACAACATCTGAAGGAGACCCGAAAAGGACCTCCAACAGATTCCGATGGTCGCATGTCGCCTACTTATGGTTTCTGTGTTGTATTTTCTTGACATGTATGATTATGGCATCAGCGGCAGCGACGAGGATCGGATATGGAATGATGGTGGAGCAGAGGGATCAGAGTGTTGAAGTTAAAGAAAAGTTAGTTAGTTCTAGGGCTTGGATTCAACAATCTCGTTGAATTGGAACATGGTCGTTGATGGAGCTCCTTTTCGGGCCTCCGTTAGATGTTGTCTTCCGTAGATCTCGCAGTGAACTTAGCTGATTATCCTTCGTTGCGTGTGGGTCTCAATGGGTTTTTGGAGCAAGAGGTGAGGTGTGGAGGCTGTCGCCGAGTACCTGCAAAGAAGTCCCGGGGTGGTTTGGTACCACCGAGGACCCTCCGACGCTCAAGTTAGTGATGAGATCCGAGCAGTGTAACGGTGTAAAGTGTAAAGAATTGCTTACTTGACCCCTCTGTGATGGGGGTTTATATAGCGGCGGCGGCACGCAGCAGCAGGCGCGAGAATCTCGCCGGCAGTTACGCTCCCGACGTCACGCCCGCGTAAAGAGCGGATTGCCCATTGATGGGGATCGTGATGGCGTGGAACGTAGGATGTTGCTGGCGGAGAATCTGCGCGTGGCGAGATTTGCGAAGCGGCGGTTACGCCTATGAGTGGTGGAGTTGGTTGGTCGGAGGGACCGAGGAATACGGCCTCGGCTGGGGAGCTCGGAGACGAGCAAGATGGCCGAGAGGGCCGAGGAGTCATGGTCCTGTGGCAGCTCGGGGCGAGCTGAGGGGCCGAGGAGGCCAATTTGCAGGGGGCCCGAGGAAGGCCAGCTTGCGCTTGCAGGTCGGGTATAAGGGTGGCCTGGTCGGCCTCTATGGACCCTTTCTTCTGGGTCTTGGGATGCGTCACCCACCAAGTATCACAATCTTGGGGATTGACAATATTGAGCATCATCATTAGCCCCCCACTCTTTTCCCGACCAGCTAGTGGGTCAGGTCAAGAGTGGACTGCCGGGCCGTCTGGGGTAAGCTCCCTCCTAAGGTTTCGTCGGGACGCGTCCCCGGGCTGTCGGCTGTCATTTCTTCCAGCTTATCGGGGCGAGATCTCTGCATTTAGGGAAGGTGCGCCGGTTGATCTTGGCGAGGGCCTTGACCCCTGGCGTTGTGAGTAGGGAAGCTACTGGACAGGGATAGTCGAGTCTGGAAGGACTTTGATCCCTGTCTTTCTTGGGTAGGAAGCTGCCCGCCGGGATGCGCAGAGTAGAAAGGGGCTCGGCGGCCTTGCGAAGAGGGCTTCAGATCCTCATCGTCTGATGAGCAGGAGGACGTCCGCTTGGGATGCGCCGAGCAGGAAGGAACACGGTGGCCTCGCGATGAGGGCTTCAGACCATCAGCGTCTGATGGGCAGGAGGATGCCCGCTGGGATGCGCCGAGCAGAAAGGGGCTCGGCGGCCTCGTGAAGAGGGCTTCAGATCCTCATCGTCTGATGGGCAGGAGGACGCCCGCCGGGGATGCGCCGAGCAGGAAGGAACTCGGCTGCCTCACGATGAGGGCTTCAGACCATCAGCGTCTATTGGGCAGGAGGATGCCCGCTGGGGATGCGCCGAGCAGGAAGGAACTCGACGGCCTCGCGATGAGGGCTTCAGACCATCAACGTCTGATGGGTAGGAGGATGCCCACTGGGGATGCGCCGAGCAGGAAGGAACTCGGAGCAGGAAGGAACTCGGCAGCCTCACGATGAGGGCTTAAGATTCTCAACATCTGATGGGCAGGATGATGCCCGCTGGGGATGCGCCAAGCAGGAAGTAACTCGGCGGCCTCACGATGAGGGCTTCAGACCATCAGCGTCTGTTGGGCAGGAGGATGCCCGCTGGGGATGCGCCGAGCAGGAAGGAACTCGACGGCCTCGCGATGAGGGCTTCAGACCATCAGCGTCTGATGGGCAGGAGGATGCCCGCTGGGGATGCGCCGAGCAGGAAGGAACTCGTCGGCCTCACGATGAGGGCTTCAGACCATCAGCGTCTGATGGGCAGGAGGAGGCCCGTTGGGGATGCGCCGAGCAGGAAGGAACTCGGCGGCCTCTTGATGAGGGCTTCAGACCATCAGCGTCTGATGGGCAGGAGGATGTCCGCTGGGGATGCGCCGAGCAGGAAGGAACTCGGTGGCCTCGCGATGAGGGCTTCAGACCATCAACGTCTGATGGGCAGGAGGATGCCCGCTGGGGATGCGCCGAGCAGGAAGGAACACGGTAGCCTCACGATGAGGGCTTCAGACCATCAGTGTCTGATGGGAAGGAGGATGCCCGCTGGGATGCGCCGAGCAGGAAGGAACTCGTCGGCCTCACGATGAGGGCTTGAGATCCTCAACATCTGATGGGCAGGAGGATGCCCGCTGGGGATGCGCCAAGCAGGAAGGAACTCGGCGGCCTCACGATGAGGGCTTCAGACCATCGGCGTCTGTTGGGAAGGAGGATGCCCGCTGGTGATGCGCCGAGCAGGAAGGAACTCGACGGCCTCGCAATGAGGGCTTCAGACCATCAACGTCTGATGGGCAGGAGGATGCCCGCTGGGGATGCGCCGAGTGGGAAGGAACTCGTCGGCCTCGCGATAAGGGCTTCAGACCATCAACGTCTGATGGGCAGGAGGATGCCCGCTGGGGATGTGCCGAGCAGGAAGGAACTTGGCGGCCTCGCGATGAGAGCTTCAGACCATCAGCGTCTGATGGGCAGGAAGATGCAAGCTGGGGATGCGCCGGGCAGGAAGATGCCCGCTGGGGATGCGCCGAGCAGGAAGGAACTCGGCGGCCTCGCGATGAGGGCTTCAGACCATCAGCGTCTGATGGGCAGGAGGATGCCCGCTGGGATGCGCCGAGCAAGAAGGAACTCGGCGTCCTCACGATGAGGGCTTGAGATCCTCAACATCTGATGGGCAGGAGGATGCCCGCTGGGATGCGTCTAGCAGGAAGGAACTCGGCGGCCTCATGATGAGGGCTTGAGATCCTCAACATCTGATGGGAAGGAGGATGCCCGCTGGGAATGCGCCGAGCAGGAAGGAACTCGGCGGCCTCACGATGAGGGCTTCAGACCATCAGCGTCTGTTGGGCTGGAGGATGCCCGCTGGGGATGCGCTGAGCAGCACTGGAGGGGCCGTTTGAGGCCTGCGAAGGATGGCCGAGCAGGGTAGCTGCTCGGCGCCTCCTGGCGAGTGCTTTGATCCTTGACGATGGAGGGGCCGTGAGAGGCCTGTGAAGGATGGCCGAGCAGCACTGGAGGGGTCGTTTGAAGCCTGCGAAGGGTGGCCGAGCAGGGTAGCTGCTCGGTGCCTCTTGGCGAGGGCTTTCTGATCCCTGGCGTTGTGGTAGGGATGCTACCCGCCAGGGACAGACGAGCGAGGGATCCTCAGGCTCGACTGCCTCTGGGAGGACTTTCTGATCCCTAGCGTTGCGGTAGGGAAGCTACCCGCCAGGGATAGCCGAGCGAGGGATCCTCGGGCTCGACTGCCTCTGGGAGGGCTTTCTGATCCTTCAGGACGGGGACCGAGAAGGGTTACTTCCCAGTGCCTCTTGGCGAGGACTTTGATCCCTGTCGGTTATGGTAGGAAGCTACCATCCGGGGATAGCCGAGCAAGGACTCGGCTGCCTCTGGGAGGGCTTTGGTTCTTGGTGCGGGAAGAGCTATGGGGCTGTAAGAAGCTTACCAAGGACCCTTGGCCGAGCAGGGTTACTGCCCGGTGCCTCTTGGCGAGGGCTTTTGTCCTGAAAGATAGCCGAGCGAGGGAACCTCGAGCTTGACTGCCTCTAAGAGGGCTTTTTGATCCCCGGCGTTGTGGCAGGGAAGCTGCCTGCTGGGGATAGCCGAGCGAGGGAACCTCGGGCTCGACTGCCTCTGAGAGGGTTTTTTTGATCCCCGGCGTTGTGGCAGGGAAGCTGCCCGCTGGGGATAGTCGAGCGAGGGATCCTCGGGCTCGACTGCCTCTGGGAGGACTTTTTTGATCCCCGGCGTTGTGTCAGGGAAGCTGCCCGCTGGGGATAGCCGAGCGAGGGATCCTCGGGCTCGACTGCCTCTGGGAGGACTTTCTGATCCCTTACGTTGTGGTAGGGAAGCTACCCGCCAGGGATAGCCGAGCAGGGTAGCTGCTGGGCTGCCTCTGGGAGGACTTTATAATCCCCAGCATTGCGGTAGGGAAGCTATCCGCCAAGGATAGCCGAGCGAGGGATCCTCGGGCTCGACTGCCTCTGGGAGGGCTTTCTGATCCCTGGCGTTGTGGTAGGGAAGCTACCCGCTAGGGATAGCCGAGCAGGGTAGCTGCTGGGCTGCCTCTTAGTGAGGGCTTAGATCCTTGGGTGAGGTGGCCCTCGAGCCGCCGTGGCGAGCCCCCTCTGTGCGACCCTGTCAAGGGAGGGGGTGTCAGTCTATTCGGCTGGCGAGGGCGTTGATGACGGTCGCCGGAGGAGGTTCACCCGCGCCTCCGGTGAGGGGGAGATGGCGGCTGGTATCTGGATCTTCAGGGTGATCGATTACTATGGGGATGGAGATCGGAAGGCCAACTTTGTTTTTTGTGGAGTTTGGTTCCCACAGACGGCGCCAACTGATGGAGCTCCTTTTCGGGCCTCCGTCAGATGTTGTCTTCCGTAGATCTCGCGGTGAACTTAGCTAATTATCCTTCGTTGCGTGTGGGTCTCAATGGGTTTTTGGGGGAAGAGGTGAGGTGTGGAGGCTGTCGCCGAGTACCTGCAAAGAAGTCCCGGGGTAGTTTGGTACCACCGAGGACCCTCCGACGCTCAAGTTAGTGATGAGATCCGAGCAGAGTAACGGCGTAAAGTGTAAAGAATTGCTTACTTGACCCCTCTGTGATAGGGGTTTATATAGCGGCGGCAGCACACAGCAGCAGGCGCGAGAATCTCGTCGGCAGTTACGCTCCCGACGTCAGGTCCGCGTAAAGAGCGGATCGCCCATTGATGGGGATCGTGATAGCGTGGAACGTGGGACGTTGCTGGCGGAGAATCTGCGCGTGGAGAGATTTGCGGAGCGGCGGTTACGCCTGTGAGTGGTGGAGTTGGTCGATCGGAGGGACCGAGAAATACGGCCTCGGCTAGGGAGCTCGGAAACGGGCAAGAGGGCCAAGGAGTCTTGGTCCTGTGGCAGCTCGGGGCGAGCTGAGGGATCGAGAAGGCCAATTTGCAGGGGGCCCGAGGAGGGCCAGCTTGCGCTTGCAGGTCGGGTATAAGGGTGGCCTGGTCGGTCTCTGTGGACCCTTTCTTCTGGGTCTTGGGACGCGTCACCCGCCACGTGTCACGATCTTGGGGATTGCCAATAACAAGCATCATCAATCGTTTTGTTCAATTACTAGGATTTTGTAATGGTTGAATTGGAAAGGCTCGATCCCGACTTATTGTTGAACTCAGGCATGGCACCATTCTATTGTTGTATGTAATTATAGAAATATGTGTAGGATATATATAATTGAAATCGAAAAGAATTGCTTTTGGAAAATTTTGGTTGTTCATAAATCAATTTGATTTCCTTTTGTTATTGTTTAAATATTATGTTGTCTTAATATGCATTATTATCCACAGCCTATCACTTTAAGTTTTTGGGTAAAGTGATTCTTGAAATCGTATCGTACCCTTTGCCCGAAATTCAAAGTCCCGCGTGACAGGGAGTATTAAAGTATTATGTTGTCTTGAAATACGTACCTTGTTCTCCCAAAGCCTAATGGCTTAATTTTTTGGTGGAGTGGTTCTTGACTGCTGTATATTGAACTTAAAGAAAATTTAGTGAAGATTAAGAAATGAATAATTGTTCCGATTCTAATCTGACTTGAACATTTTAGTCTGTGAACTGAAGTTCATTTCTTATAGGAACATGAATATTGGTGGCATTGATCATTTTGGTCTGAAAAAAGAAAAAGCTTTTGCTGGAAAAATCCAGCATATCCTTGATCATTTTTCAATCAATTTTTAGATCATTTTTCAATCAATTTTTAATTCATAAGGTGTTGTGGGTTTTGAGTTTAGGCCTGTTAAGAATTGAAACTCATAGGAGATTTCTTTTTATATACGATGTCTGCGTGAAAGCAAGATGGGTGTATGGGTGTAGGTTAAGGAGGCAAATGCATGTGATGCCGATCGGACAGAAAAATGTTGCTGCCATGTTAGTCTGATAGTTAATTCCTGCTGACATGAGAGCAAGATTTTAATTACACCATCTTATTCTTCCAAAATATACAACCAAGTCCCTGGCCTCTCTCGTAGCCACCGTGATACCCTTTATGGACGGCATTCAGGATAAGGGTAAGCATGGCCGGATTGTTTTGTGTATGACGGGTAACATAGTTTGTTTACAATAGGTTTCTTACCTCAAGTGGAAAATGAGTTTATTGTTGTCCCGGAGGATTTATGATAAGCTCGCCTGTTTCACCACCCACGTCTGTACCCATGTAAAGTATTCAAATGGTAAACCATTTAAATTTAAATTTATCAAAATAAAATTTCATTCGAATTAGAACAAATATTTACACCACTTTATACTTATTATTTTCTTTAATTACTAAATTTTGGGAGTTGCTGTAATTTAGCATTGATGATATGTAGAGGATAGAAGCAAATATCAAAAATAGGAACCATCTAGGAGTTTGGTTGTTTTTAGTATGATTTTAATCCTCCAAATGTGGGGATGCGTTTGTTATTAGGCCTTCGTGATTTGTAATTTTGGGTCAGAGCTTCATAGGGCTTTGTTGATTTGGGGCTTTTCTTTAGGATTTGTTGCTTCGAGGTTCTTTCGGTCAGGATTTTTTTGTTTTAAGGCGCTTCATCTAGGGTTTTATTGATTTATGATTCTTATCGATTTGAGTCTATTGTTTAGGGATTTGTCGAGAGGATTTATGATTCAGTCTATTCCACGAATGAAACCATCCACACCGTCAACTTATTGAAATATTATGACATTAAAATCAAATACCTCTACCCTCCTCCCTTTCCCTCCACGCATATTGAGAAACCAATATTCATAAGAACATTCTATCGATATATAGTCATTTTTTATAAAGTCATTTTTCTCATCATCCGCCACCAGCATCCGCAAATCGATCCTGTCGAGCCAAAATAAGGATTTGATCGGTACTTAGCATGGAGGCTCTACCGGTTCCTCGGTATATTCCACCGCTTTACAGCACACATAACAAACCTCAGTGTATTAAGATTTAAATCATGCTACCATAAACCTAACCCTTTAGGAATCAAGAGACAAACTAGTCATCATCAATGAAACCTAACCTGTGAAATACTTGGTTATATGGTCTATGAGGTAGGTAGTATAATCAATTCACAACAAGCATCGATATGAAGACAACAATCATAATTACAAAGCATTTGTAACAACTAACAAAGGCAATGAGTTTCATACCAACATTTATATGGCACGCGGGCATCGTCCTCATTTTGCCAAACATTATTTACTCCAAATTTTGCAACTAATGTAATAATCAATCCTAAAACAAATGAAGCTCCATAAATTAAATCAAATCACAGCCATGATTATGCAACAACTTATCAATAATCCAAAGAAATCTTACCTGATGCAATGGAATCAGCTGGAGAGCGTCGGAGGCGCCATTGATCTCATGACGCACATCCATCTGAACCAAAAATAGAAACTCAAATAAAAAACTTTCACAAAAAAATGGGGGGAAATTGAAGGAACCCTATGGTTTATTTTTTGGGGGACCGAAAGGGAGGCCGAGGAGCAAAGGAAGCCATGGCAAGGGGAGCCAAGAAGACGTTGTCGGGTTTCTTGAAGATCCATAAAACCTAACTTTGAAGAAAATATCAAAAGAAACCTAGGATTTGGAGGATTTACTTCGGAGAGAAGGGGATTTGGGGATTTACCACAGATAATTTTATCAAAAGAAACTTGTGTTTATTTTGCATGCAGGTTACAACTACGTGAACAAAAGATATCCATAAACAGCAACCAATCACTTAATTTTTCATTTTTTGCTATCCTAATAAACCCAAAATCAAAACTTTCCATTTCTAAATCAAACAAAATCAAATTTTGCCATCAACACCATCCTTGAGTTCTGTTTTGATTATCTATTGATCTAGATGTAGGAGATGATACCACATGAGTGAGTTGCTTCAAAAAAAAAAAACACTTTTGACATAGTACTTAAAAGCATACTTGTTTAAGATGGCATTAATTATAGTAGAGAATGTACATATATTTATTATATGTATATAGAATAAAATTTTCATTGATGCTCTGAACTATATGGTATTACTTTGTACCATAAATCTTTAGTTATTGAAGGAGTTACTTATTGATACGGTGAACTCATTTAAATCGCCAATATTTTTACAGTTAATGCCAAATACACAAACGAAAAACTTAATTTCAAAACTAGATTGTATATTCAAAATTTAAGATTTTGGAAAATGCAAAATCGAGTCAAAACTTGTCAAGCCAACACACTACCAATTCACCGTCACCACCGTCACCAACTTATTCAAAACAATCACCAAAACATAACAAAACCCATCGCATCATCACCTTCTCCCCAAGTTCCTCAACATTAACCTAAATTCCTAAAATGCATCACAAAACCCCCAAATCCATCAAAATTCCTATCCCAATCACTTTCACAAAACCAACACAACCTACGCAACCCCTATTATAACGACCCCAAAATTTCTATACTTTCGTATTAACTTTCTTTAATAAAATATTGTATTTATTTGTTTTTGGTATTTTCCGTATAATTTATTTTCTGTTATATATATTATTTTATTAATTCTACTTAATCCCTCCTTCCATTTTTTCTATTATTTTCCAAAACCAAAAACTTATTTCCTTTATTTTAAAAAAATCAGGCCCATGCTTATTTTCCCTTTCCTTTTACATTTCCTTTTCTTCTTTTATTTTTTCTTTTATTTCCCTACTGCCAAACACAAAACCCCATGGCCGAGATCTCCTTAGCAAGTCATAGCGGACCCCTTGCTTCCCTCTTGATCGAGCACCCCTAGCTCTCCCTCGACCATCAATGACACCTCATCATCGTCGTCAGCTACAACGTCAACATCAGTGGCAACCGCAACAACAACAAAACACCATCACTTTGGCCGAGCCTCTTCGACAACTCATTCGACGCGTTCCAGGCCGAGAACCAAGGCTCTAAGGCCGGGCCTAAGTCCGCGTGAGCGCCATGATCGTTTCCCCACCTCCGTGGCGTGACCTGGATCGCGCCAAAATGTTACCTTCCGTTGATCCGCTGATGGCGGCGATGGGTGGCTGAGATTGGATCTGGAGGCTGTCGCTCCTGAAGCGTGTGGATCTCAATGGGTTTGAGGTTATGGTTGCCGAGCTACCTGCAAGGAAGTCCCGGGATGGTTGTACCACCAAGGACCCTCCGACGGTCAAGTTAGACTAGAGATCCGAGCAGAGTAACGGCTTAGTGGAGTCAAAATGGCTTACTTGAACCGTCTGAAAAAGGGGTTTATATAGCAGTGGCAGCAGGCAAGGCAGGCGCGAGAATCACGCCGGCAGTTACGCTCCCGACGTCACGCCCGCGTGATGAGTGGGATCTCCCATTAATGGCGAGACAGGCTCGTTAATAGGGGATCGTGATGGCGTGGAACGGGGGATGTGGTCGGGGGATATCTCACGCACGATGAGATTCGCGGGATGGTGTTGCGCCTGTGAGCGGTGTCGTTGGTCGGTCGATGAGACCGAAGAAGATGACCTCGGAGTGAGAGCTCGCGGACGAGCGGGAGAGCCGAGGTATCTTGGTTCTGTGGTAACCCGGAGACGAGCTGGTAGGCCGAGGAGACCAATTGTGCAGGGGCTCGGAGGTGAGCCAGTGTTTGCTTGTAGGACAGGCACGGGAGTGGTCTGGTCGGCCACTGTAGGTCCTTTCTTGTGAGCCCCGGGACACGTCATATGCCACGTGTCATGATCTGGGAGATCACCGATATCGAGCATCATCATTAGCCCCCACTCTCGTCCCGACCAGCTGACGGGTCGAGTCGAGAGTGGTCTACCAGGTCACCCGAGGTGATCTTCCTTTCGAAGATATCGTCAGGCGTGTCCCCGGGTAATCTGTTGTATTTTTTGGATGATGTCAGCGAATCAGGGAGAGATCTCTGCATTAAAGAGGGTGCGTCGGATCGTGCGTACTTTTGCTGAAGCGACAGACCACATGCCGGGCGCTGGTTGGCTGACGCGACGGGCCGCGGATCTTTAGCGTCTGATGGGATCTGGCCAATGTGCATGCGACAGGTGGAGCGATCGTGATCGTCGAATGCGAAGAGTTGTTTTGGCGGGAGTCGACTGTCGTCGTGGGATGAGGACGCCGGTGGCTATAAATAGAGGTGGGGTCCGCTTCAGTGCCCATCTTTCTTCATATTTCCCTCACTCTTGATCTTGTAAGCTCGGCGCTCTCCTCTTAGGTCGGATTTCTGCATTGCCGAGGACTTCTCCATCAGGTTAGATATCTTCCTTTGAGGAGTCTGTAGATGTCGTCAGGGTAGATTCTAAGGATCCCTCTGCCGAGTCGGAGCCTTCCCGGGGAGTTATGGTCAGATCTTCTTCCCGGGGCCGCGCGTCAGGGGCGGATCCCCGAGCAGAGGTGGCGGATGCCCCTGGCGTGCCATCCTTGGTGAGTTACGAGAACGAGCTTGCCACCGCTCGGGCTCGTTTCTATATCCCGTCCGGCTACGCTCTACGTTTGGCCGAGGAAGGAGAGAGGGCGGATCAGGTATGGGGTAAAGAGATTGCCTTGTACCTGGAATCCTTTTGAGCCGGAATGCGCCTGCCTTTCTCTCCCGAGGTTATTAGGGCGCTAAATTACTTTGGGCTAGCCCCAGGCCAGCTAGTGCCGAACTCATAGATGATTCTCCTTGGGTTCCTGATCCGCTTGAAGTTGCAGATGATTCCTTTTGGTCTGTCCATCCTTGTCTCCTCTCTTTTTTACAAAGGAAACCTGGCACCCGTGCGGGCGACACAAGGTGGGTTTATCTCTCCTTTAGGAAACGACGTGGGAGTGCACCCGGGTCGGGTGCCGTCGCCCTGCCTTCTTCCATCCACGATTGGAAGAAGAAGTTTTTCTTCGTTGGGCCGCCGGAAGGTGAGGACTGGCCCGTGCCCACCCAGTGTTCTAGGGATAGGTGCCGGCGGGGAAGCCCGTCCAACGACCCTGACGCGGTGAGAGTGGCGGAGTGGGAGCCTATTCCCCGGGCTGACGTGCTGCTTTCCGAGCGGGCCCTTAGTTGGGCCGGGCTCAACCCCGCCCAGTTCGTCGGTAAGTTAGGAGCTCGTAGGCATTCTGTTAGGCTTGTGTTTATTTTCATTTTTGTTTGTGTTGCTAACTTCATTGTAACTTGTCTTGTACAGAACCCATAGACCTGAGCTACCTTCGAGTGGCCATGCGCAAGCCGAAAAAGGGGTCGAAGGCTGGAGGGGCCAGCTCTTCTCGTCGGACGACGATCCCATCTCCCCCAGCAGCCGCCCCGCCTCCACGCTCGAGTGCGGATCACCCCCAGAAGTCTAGCGAGGCGCCGAGCCGAAAGCGGGTTTAGGGGCAGGAGGCCCCGGCTTCGGAGGTAGAGACCAGCCCTCCTCCGTCGGCCCTCAAGATGTTCCCCCACGCAGTCCCGCGGACCCCGGCCTCCCCGATCTTGGTAGATGAGGGGGAGCTCCGCTTTGAGGTGCCCTCGGGGCTTTCCGTCGCTGACAGCTTGCTGTCCGACATGGAGAGGTCGGCCGAGGGCAAGGTCCCTGGGGGACTTTGAAGGTGCAAATGTCGTCCATCGCCCAAGAGGTCGTGCAGGTTTGTGCTTTTACTTCACTCGATTTTTCACTTTAGCGTCTCGTCATTCGTGAGATTTGGTGCTCCTTTTTCTTTCTGACCCCCTTCTGATTTCTTCAGGTCCTCCAGCACGTCGCTCTCATCATCCGGATGGAGGAGGATGAAATAGCCCCGGCGATGTGGGCCGCGGGAGAGCTCTCCTCGCTGGAGGAGAGCTCGAAGCAGGAGCTGGGGCGGCAATGGAGAGGGTCGATGCCCTTGAAGGCGAGGTGGCGGCAGGGAAGCAGGAGGCGGCGGCCGCGAAGCAGGAGGTGGGGGCCTCGAAGCAAGAGGTTGCCAGGTTCCGCGAGGCCGCCTAGGCTGCCGAGGCCGAGCTTGGGGACTCCAGGGTGCTCATTGGCACCATGAAGAAGTCCGCGAGTTCCCTCCGGAAGGAGTTGGAGGTTGCGATAGAGACGGCAAAGCGAGCCGACCTCAGAGCGGCGAAGGCAGTGGAGAACTTCCAGAAGTCGGAACAGTTCTACACCGTCCTAGGCTCAGCCACCACCACCATCTGGCACGAGGCCCTCGACGCCGTCAAGGCTCGGATGCTGGAGTTCGCTGAAGAGGAGCTCCGTGCCGAATATCCTCACGGGGATGACGAGCGGAGGGATGGCCCCGGGGACGAGGTCGGGGAAGAGATACCCGGCGAGGGCGACGCCAAGGATCTTATGGCGGGCGCTGAGCTTCCCGGTGTTGCGCCTGGCCCTGTGGCCTGAAGCCCCTTGTCTTCTTGTTTTTTCCTTCTTTTTGTTGCCTCAGGAATTTTGTAGGCCTCCGGGCATTTTATAAGGCTGGGGAGCCCACAATACCCTTGTAAAGACTTTTTGCTTTGTGAATAAAGATTTTTGTTTTTGCAGTAGTGTTTGTGCTTTTATTTTCCTTTGTCGGTAGACACTTGTATTTGCGCAGTATTGCCTTCGTCTTATGTCGGTTCTTCGTCTAGCGATCACACATCGAGTTGAATCTGTTCGTTTATCGAGTGTGGAAAGACCAGCGGGGGGCAGGTATCGCCATGGCCCCGAAGTCGAGGTAGATATCGCTTAGACGTAGAACCGGATGCCTCTTGGTGAGGTCATGTTCCTTAGCGTGGAAGGCTCGGAGAGGTATGTTGATGATAGACCGAACAGGGTAGCTGCCCGGGGCCTCTAGGCGAGGGCTTCGATCCCTGTAGTTGTAAGGTAGTGAATTGGCAGCCGGAGATAGCCGAGCAGGGTAGCCGCTCAGATCCCTCATGCGAGGGCTTTTGTTCCTTAGCGCGGGAGGGGCCGTGAGAGGCCTACTAAGGACGTAGCCGAGCAGGGTAGCTGCTCGGTGCCTCTTGGCGAGGGCTTTGATCCTTGGGGTGTTGGGGTAGGGAGCTACCAGCCAGGGATAACCGAGCAAGGGTGGGCCCGGTTGCCTCTTGCGAGGGCTTTTGATCCTTAGCGCGGGAGGGGATATGAATGGCCTACTAAGGACGGGGCCGAGCAGGGTAGCTTCTCGGTGCCTCTTGGCCAGGTCTTTAATCCTTGGTGTGTTAGGGTAGGGAGCTACCAGCCAGAGATAACTGAGCAAGGGAGGGCCCGGTTGCCTCTTGCAAGGGCTTGATCCTTAGCGCGGGAGGGGCCGTAAGTGGCCTAATAAGGATGGCCGAGCAGGGTTACTGCCCGGTGCCTCTTGGCGAGGGCTTTGATCCCTGGTTTGTTAGGGTAGGGAGCTACCGGTCGGGGATAACCGAGCAAGGGCGGGCCCGGTTGCCTCTTGCGGGGGCTTTGATCCTTAAGGACGGGCCGAGCAGGGTTACTGCCCGGTGCCTCTTGGCGAGGGCTTTGATCCCTGGTTTGTTGGGGTAGGGAGCTACCAGCCAGGGATAACCGAGCAAGGGCGGGTCCGGTCGCCGCTTGGCGAGGGCTTTGATCCCTGGTTTGTTGGGGTAAAGAGCTACCAGCCAGGGATAACCGAGCAAGGGTGGGCCCAGTTGCCTCTTTCAAGGGCTTTTCATCCTTAGCGCGGGAGGGGCCGTAAGTGGCCTACTAAAGATGGCCGAGCAGGGTTACTGCCCGGTGCTTCTTGGTGAAGGCTTTTTGTCCTTAAGGATGGTCGAGCAGGGTTGCTGCCCAGTGCCTCATGGCGAGGGCTTTGATCCCTGGCGTTGTTGGGTAGGGAAGCTACCAGCCAGGGATAGCCGAGCAGGGTAGCTGCAGGGCTGCCTCTTGGTGAGGGCTTCGATCCTTGGCGCTGGAGGGGCCGTGGGAGGCATGCCAAGGATGAACCAAGCGGTGAAGCTGCTTGGTTGCCTCTTAGTGAGGGCTTAGATCCCTGACGTTGTGGGGTAAGCGAACTACCGGCCAGGGATAGCCGAGCAGGGTAGCTGCAGGGCTGCCTCTTGGTAAGGGCTTAGGTCCTTGGTGCTGAAGGGGCCGTGGGAGGCCTGCTATGGATGAACCAAGCAGTGAAGCTGTTCGGTTGCCTCTTAGTGAGGGCTTAGATCCCTGGCGTTGTGGGGTAGGCGAGCTACCGGCCAGGGATAGCCGAGCAGGGTAGCTGCAGGGCTACCTCTTGGTGATGGCTTAGGTCCTTGGCGCTGGAGGGGCCGTGGGAGGCCTACCAAGGATGAACCCAGCAGTGAAGCTGCCCGGTTGCCTCTTAGTAAGGGCTTAGATCTCTGGCATTGTAGGGTAGGCGAGCTACCGGCCAGGGACATCCGAGCAGGGTAGCTGCAGGTCTGCCTCTTGGTGAGGTCTTAGGTCCTTGGCGCTGGAGGGGCCGTGGGAGGCCTGCCAAGGATGAACCAAGCAGTGAAGCTACTCGGTTGCCTCTTAGTGAGGGCTTAGATCCCTGGCGTTGTGGGATAGGGAAGCTACCAGCCAGGGATAGCCGAGCAGGATAGTTGCATGGCTGCCTCTTGGTGAGGGCTTCGATCCCTGGCATTGTGGGGTAGGGAAGCTACCAGCCAGGGATAGCCGAACAGGGTAGCTGCAGGGCTGCCTCTTGGTGAGGGCTTCGATCCTTGGCGCTGGAAGGTCCGTGGGAGGCCTGCCAAGGATGAACCAAGCAGTGAAGCTGCTCGGTTACCTCTTAGTGAGGGCTTAGATCCCTGGCGTTGTCGGGTAGGCAAGCTACCGGCCAGGGATAGCTGAGCAAGGTAGCTGCTGGGCTGCCTCTTCGTGAGGGCTCTGGGAAGATGGACAGTCGCGAGTGACACGTACCACGAACGCGTGGAGGAAGCGAGGCGCCAGAGCTGCGTCGTTTCGATTTCGTATCGATCGGTGTGATGTCTGCCGCGTGGCGGCACAGTTGCGGGCGACCGTTGAACTCCGAGGGCATTGTGGGCTATAGAATGGAGAGATTGTTGATGACTCCTTTCCTCACACCTAAAACGTAAGAATAGAGGACTTCCCTTTCACCATCCCTGATATCATAAGCTTCGAGGACGTGTATCTCTACGATCAGTACTGCACTGATTACACGGTGCAGTTGGTGATAGGCCGGATCGAGGATCATCTCGTTCGATTGCTCCTTCGGCGCTCCTCCCTACTTCAAGTGTTGATGTACTCCATCTGGAGGGCGTCGCCGGGGCTCTACAACCCCTTATCCGAGTAGCTGAAAGACGAGGCCATTGGCAAGCTGAGGTCTCTGAGGCATTTCGGCCTGATCTCTGCAAGCCGGCTAAATCGCTCGGAGGCGCTCGTCCTTGAGTGCTATCACTTGAGGCTCGATGCCGACTCTAGCGGGGGTCATCGAAGGGAGAGGTTAGACGCCGCGAGGGCTCGGCTGGCGGAAATATCCTCAGAGTACCACGAACAGTACTCTCTGTACCCCCATTCCCCCGCTGTTGTAATTTTTTTTTTATGTACGGCTGAGGAGCCTATAGTACCTCTTGAATGAATAAGATTCTTTTTCTTTTCTACAATGCTTTATTGATCCCTTTATTATATAAACAAAAGATCTCAAGAAAGATGTACATTGCTCTGAAAAGAAAATACATGCTAGTAGATGTTCTTATTCGTGCAGCTTGAGCCCCCCGGATGTTTGTTGGCATCTATGCCCGGCATAGGGTACCGAGTTTCATGGGTACCAGACGTATCCTCCGCTGACACTACCATGATCTGGCCGATGGTTAGCTCGGCTGGAGGGGGACGCTGCTTCTGCTTATGGTCAGCTTACCGCTTGTCCCTCAGGTACTCTGCTAGGTGCCCCAAACGGATGAGCTTCTCGATGTAATCTCGAAGATGCTTACAACTCTCCGTGGAGTGGCCTAGCGACCTATGGAATCCGCAGTAGGGGCCCCGGCTTCGCTTTGAGGCCATTCGCGGAATCGGGGGAGTTTGAAGAACCTCTCGCCCTTAGCCTCTTCTAGTAGCACTGCCTGGGAGACATTGAGCGGTGTGTACTCCTGGAACTTTGGGAGATAGGGCTTTTGCCATTCAGGTCCCCTTCTTCTTCTCTTGCCCTCTTCTTCTGGTCAGTTTGTTCTGCCCGGGGGAGATTTGCGCTTACCTCGGATTCGAGCTGGACCTCGCGCTCGGTCCAGGCCTTTACCTCGGCCATGGTCTTAGGTTGCGCTAGTGCAAAGGAGCGTAACCACTCCTTGTGCCTAAGACCAGACCTTAGTGCCGTGATGACCGTCTCGTCCCGGTGCTCGGGGACCTCGAGAAAGGCGTTGTAGAAGCGGGTGACGTATGCTTTGAACGTCTCTTTGTCCCCGCTCTTGATCGTGAAGAGGTGGTTGACGGTGCGTTTTTGCCGCCTGTTCCCGACGATGTGGCCGAGGAATTAGGTGGCCAGCTCGTCAAAAGTTGAGATCGAGCGCGGCTCAAGTCCTCGGAACCAGTCTCGCCTGGAGCGGATGAGAGTGGCCGGGAAAGCCCGGAACTGGGCGGCGTCGGAGTTGTCTTGGAAGCTCATCCCTGCGGTGAATGCATCCAAATGGTCCTTCGGGTCAGACTTGCCGTCGAAGAGGGAGACCTTTGGGGGCTAGTTGCGAGAGGAGACGTGGACAGCGAGCGGCTCCTCGGTGAATGGTTTGGTGAGCAAGTCGGCGGCGTACTTAGCCCCTTCTCTCGAACGGTGACCCTCCAGATGCAGACCCTCGATCTTCTTCTCGAGGGCGTCGAGTCGGCTGTGGTACCCTGACGACTCGGCACATTCTGATCGCAGGCCTCTGCTGTTGGAGGCCTGCGTCTGGCCTCGGCCCCGGTTCCTCTCAATGAGGTTCCTTAGATCCCCCGGCGAAGTAGTCTTCGAGCCGCCGTGGTGAGTCTCGTCCGCACGACCCCGTCGAGGGAGGGGGTGTCGGTCAGGCCTAGTAACAGATGAACTGACAGACATCTCCTCAGGAGGGACAGGTGCATGAAGAATCTCGGGATGAGGCGCTCTGGCGACGGACCTCGGCGTTGAACTGTAAGGAGCCCAGCGGGCCTCAGAACGTATCGGCCCGGGAGATCTGCGGCCGTGTGAGGTAGCGACGTGGTGGTCGGCAGTGCCGACGCGGACGGAGTCTTCTCTTCCTCTGTAAGGGTCCCGGTCCCGAGGCGGGGGAGCGACGACCTGGGGATCTTGCCCTGCCGTTTGGACGCGGCTGAGCACCTCCACGAATGACGTGAGTCAGTCTATACAGCCGGCAAGGGCGCTAATGGCATTCGGCGAAGGAGGTTCGTCCGCGCCTCCGTTGAGGGGGAGACAGCGGCTAGTGCTATCGCTCGCCATTGGATTGAAATCGGAAAGTGAACTTTTGTTTTTGTGGAATCAAGGATTTCTCACAGACGACACCAGCTGGCGCGACCTGTATCGCGCCAAGATGTTACCTTCCGTTGATCTGCTGATGGTGGCGATTGGTGGCTGAGATTGGATCTGGAGGCTGTCGCTCCTGAAGCGTGTAGATCTCAATGGGTTTAAGGTTATGGTTGTCGAGCTACCTGCAAGGAAGTCCCGGGGTGGTTGTACCACCGAGGACCTTCCGACGGTCAATTTAGACTAGAGATCCAAGCAGAGTAACGGTTTAGTGGAGTCAAAATGGCTTACTTGAACCGTCTGAAGAAGGGGTTTATATATGTTCACCGCCGGAAGCCGGGAAGACTGGACGCCTTGCCTGAATCTGGGGGCAGATGCTAATTGGTGCTATCCGTCTACCTCTCCGAAAATGCCAAGTTGATTTATGGCACCGTGTATCAAAGGTTTAAAAGGATGCGTCCGATGTAGCAGACTTCGTCAGATTCCCCCGCGCATGAGGGGGTTTTGATTATGGGGACGCTCTTCCCTGCAGGCACAAGCCCCTGCAGTTAATTACGCTACCGCCTCGCGGTAACAACTTTCTCCTTCTCCATGTGGTCACTTCGTGTCGTGGGTATTTGTTTTGTGTTTGGTTGCCCGTAGATTGTATACGGAGACTAACTTATGTTGTCGCCCATAGGACGTGGACAAGTCCAAATCCGTATCTTTCTTAGATTTGGGTTTGGGGGTATGGGTTTAAGGATACGTTAGCCTAATTTGAGACTAAGATCAACTTAAATGTTAGTTAAGGATACGTTAGTCTAATTCTTAGACTAAGATCAGCTTAACGGGATCGTTTGGATCCGACAAGAGAGCAATTGGGGGCCTTATTGTTTAGTTTAATGACATTGCGATCGATAGGTAGTTTAAGGACATTACGGTCCAATGTTAGTTTTAAGACATTGCGGTCAAGGTTAAGGACATCATAGTCCGTGGATTTAAAGACTCCACAGTCCGGCGTTAGTTTTAAGACATCACGGTCAAGATTAAGGACATCATAGTCCATGAGTTTAAGGACCCCACAGTCCGTTGTTAGTTTTAAGATATCCCGGTCAAGGTTAAGGACATCATAGTCCATGAGTTTAAGGACCCCACAGTCCGTGAAATGTATGGTCGTTGGGACCCGTCACCTCTTTGAAGACGTTGAGAAATTACAACGACAAATATCAAAGGAGTGAAGAGATGTACCCGTGAACCAAGGTAGATTAAGTGATCTGTAGTCCAATTTGGAACCAAGACCAGTTAATTATGTTATGAGCCCATTAGCTCAGTTAAGTCTGAATTGAGGACTTATGGCCAACTTGGGCTAAGTCCAATCACGTTTGAAATATTGGCCCTCTGTTGGTCCATTGAAGGGGAGGCCTGCCTCTGAAAAATCAGCCAACTTGGCTAGGAATAGTGTTAAACACTAAAGCTCAAAAGTGTTAAACACTAAAGGTAAAATTCTCGAATTAGTGGTGAAACACTAAAAGAACAACCAGTGTTAAACACTGGAGATATAGTTTTTGATTTAGTATCAAACACTAAAAATAATCAGTGTTAAACACTGCCAATAGGGTTTTCAAATTAGTGTTAAACACTATAAAAGATCAGTGTTAAACACTGGAATAAAGATCTCTAATTAGTGTCAAACACTAAAGAAAGAGGGGTCATGTGTGGACACGTGAGAGCGCCCTGATTCCCCTTATTTTGTTTTGCCAAAAGTATTGAATACTTTCTACATTTAAATCTGGGGCATCACGTGATGGGGATTTGGGTATTTGACTGTTAAAGCTTTTGTCAAGAGGTCACGTGGTAGCACGTGAGAGCGCCCAGAGCTTGGATTCCTTTTGCTTTTTCTCCTTTGTCACGTGGGAGCACGTGAGGCGTTGCCTCAAAGTTTTTTTCTGTAGATCTTTACAGGGGTCACGTGGTAGCACGTGACCCTGGTTCTTTGCCTGTTTAAAGATCTCTTTACCTTTTTAAGAATTAAATTCTTCATAGGGTTAAACCCTAGCAATAATCTTAGAGTAATTAAATTCCTATTTTCTTTTGAAGAATTATATTCTTGGAGAGGGTTAAACCCTAATTTCCCTTCTGTAGGAATTAAATTCCCATATATGTAAAGAATTAAGTTCTGGCATAGGGTGAAACCCTAATTTCTTTTTGAGGGGAATTAAATTCCTGTGAGTTTGAAAGAATTAAATTCTCAATTAGGGTAAAACCCTAGTTCTGTCCATTTTGAAGGAATTAAATTCCTAAAATTTTGGAGAATTGTATTCTCATATAGGGTTAAACCCTAATTTTATCTTGGAGGAATTAAATTCCTACAACTTTGTAAGAATTAAATTCTCAGAACTCAATTCCTCCTCTATGTTTTAGATCTGCATGGCATGATCTCGACCCAATGAGAATTAAATCCTCAACTATGGGGAGATGTGCACTTTGCAGATCTTCCCCAGAGAAAGAACTAAGTTCTTTTCTTAATAGAAGAGTTAAACTCTTTATTTTGAGAATTAAATTCTCTTTTTGAAGCCTTTTTCCTCACCTAGGGTTTTTCTTTGCAGAGAATCAAATTTTTCCTTCTTTTCTCTCTGAATTTTCAAGATTCCAAGGCTCTCTATCTCTGTATCTCCCCAAAACTCTCTCCTTTGGCTCCTATTTATAGTAGAAGGAAAAGAATCAATCTGTTTAGTAAATCTTTCATTGAAAGATTTGATTTGTTTTCATCATTAATCCGGGCCTTTAGATTATTAGGTGAATTTTATTCACCGCTGGATTTTAAATCCAAAAATATTCCTTTTGTTATTTCGGTGAGATTTAGGGGAAATCTTTCCATGTCTAAGATTTTTCCATAAATTGGTGATATTTAATCACTCTCGGATTCTTAATCCAACGGTTTTACATAATTCTTCTCCATTTTGGAAAGATTTAAATGATCTTATTCGGAATTTAATTCTGTTGAACAGCAGGGCTTTTAAAGCCAGTCACGTATTGCCACGTGACCTTTGGTCACGTGTGAGCATGTGACACCTGGTCACGTGTGAGCACATGACCCTCGGTCACGTGTGAGAACGCGACCCTCGTCACGTGAAGCATGTGACCCCCTGAAGGGACTCCTCTTCTGCGCTCTGTCCATTGCCGCTGCTTTAACCATCACGTGCAACATGTGACCACTGGTCACGTGTGAGCACGTGATGCTTCCTCTGAAGCTTTTTCCTGATTTTTAATCAGGGAACAAATGCCTCCACAGCGTTGCTCTCACGTGTCTGCACGTGAGTGCAACGCTGTCACTTTTGTGACCGTTGGATCTGCCTTGGGAGTAGGGTAGATGAAACGTTTTCCATCCCATTCTATAAATGCCAATGTCCTTTCAGAAGAACCTCCACTTTGTTCATCTTCCTCCTTTGAGAACTTTCTTCTTTTGAGAATTTAATTCTCTTTTTCCAGAGCTTAGTTCTCTGCCTCGAAAAATCTTCAGAGTTTAACTCTGTTGCAAAAAAAAGACTCTTTCTTTCAGGTAATGATGTTGAACAATCGAAGAACCTTTATTTTTTGAAAAAACTCTCTGGATTTTAAATCCACATCAAGGGTTTCACCCTTTTAACATGAACCCATTTTCTTCAAGTTCTTCAACAGAAATATAAAACCATTTAATCTTCAAACAGTAGATCTCTTAGGGTTCATCTGATCTTTAGGGAGATGATGATGTCGGTTGCTTTCCATGGAATTTAATTCCATCCCCAAGGAGCTCTGGCTCTGGAACAAAATTTTCTGGGAATTCAATTCCCTTTTTCAAAAAGGAATTTAATTCCTATAAAGAACTAAGTTATTCCCATGGGGACTTCTTGGGGTTTTCTTGCCCCGAGTTCTCTTTCTCACGTCCAAGAAGTTTACACTAAACCCTCATGATCTTTATTTCAGGCATTATGGACGCCCATATGTATGATCTTGATAAAATCATTTCTTATGGGAACATTCGTGCGCTGGGCCGTAGTCAGAACCAAGAGTTCACCAATGCTCAGTGTGCTGAGATCATGATCCGCTTCGACGAGTACAACGGTCGGCTACTCCCTCGTCGCTCTTCTCTTCTAAGACTTATCGTGCTGGCGATCTGGGAGGCGCTCCCCCTCTTTTGCACCGGCGTGCCGCTCAGGGCGTTGGAAACCGCCGAGGATAAGATACGTTCGGTGTATCTGATGAGCCTAATCTCGAAGATAAGGCGAGACAACCTCATTGATCTCTTGCACCAGGCTTTTCAACAGTCGGCTATACTTGCTGCCTATCGAAGGGTGGAGGACATTCGTGAGGACCCCGACGCTTGTGACCGCGAGAGAAAACATACTAGGATGGTTCGAAACGCCTGGAAGATCTTGGACAAAGTTACGTTCGAGTTTCTCAATCCATGCCCCGCGTCTGAGGTCTTATCGTTGTAAACGTTTCCTTTTGTTTTGTATGAACTTTCTAAAGTCTGGGTGAAAAGTTTTATCATGCCCTTCTGTGTTTGCATGCCCTTTTATGGGATTTTGTCATTTTTGGCTATTGTTGCTACTGATGTGTTTAGCGTGTAGGGCACTATTTCACTTTGCAGTACACACCAAGCATGTTGCTCACGTGCTCCACACGTGAGGCCCTTTTATGGGGCTATTTAATTTCTCATGTCATATTTTCTGTGTATGGCATTAGATGCAGAAAAGGAGCCTTGGAAATAGTTCCTTTCTTGATTTCCAATGCCTTCCCTTTTTTGTGCCTTGGAAATAGTTCCATCATGCAATGTTCTCCGCGCATAGCATTAATGCTCCTCTTTATAGTCTTGTAGCCATAGCCTATTTCCTCTTCACAGAGAAATCTATTCTCACTTTGGTGTGATTTTTCTTAAGAAACAACTGAGTGCCATGGCCTGCAACCGCCCTCACGCTCGTCGACAGCCATGGGAAGTTCCTATCAAGGAGATGCTCCCCCGCTTTGCCGCACGATTGGTGGATCCCCTCCTTACCGACGACGAATGCGACTCAGCGGCATATGAACTCTCGATCCGCAGGGGGTCCCCCATCCCAATGGTCTCCTTCTGGCTCCGGATGATTCTCGCTGCCGTGCTTGCCGACATCCCTCCTCACCCGGCGGAGATGACCCTGGCGATGCTTGACGCGGCTGAAGAAAAGCTCGAGGGTTTTCACGAAGCGTGCCTGATTACTCAGGCTTTGAAGGATTGCTCGATTCACCTGTTGAGCCAAATAAGAGCCCGGCGGGCTATTATGTCTGCTTTTGCGGACGAACATGGCGCCAATCGGTGGGGAGCGACTCCTCGCGAGAACCGTCGCTTTGATGTGTTGGAGAAAGCAGAAAGGGAGATGGAGAATTTTGTTCTTTGTTTTGTTAACCCTTGTGCTACTAATCCCGTGTTTGGTGACCTTTTCCCGCTAGCGTAGTATATTCAAATTAGTTTTCACATGCTTTATGTTGAATTTTTATGTGTGCTGGGTACTCGTATGTATGTCTTGCTTGCATAAATGAGCTTTGTATTCTTCTCATGAGAACTTTCTTTAATTGCGAACATTATCATCATGTTGCATGCACATCAGAGCTTTGGGTATTATTTCTCAGAGAGGGAGCTGGCCTCTTAAGGCATTGCACGAGCTCCAAGCCAACCTTACAGCCAGAGCCAATAAAGCGTATGAACTATGGCGAGTACTCCAAGAGTCTATCAAAGAGGCGGGGGCCCTTGATAAAGCTGTCGTGTTCACTCACGAAAGGGTTGAGGCTCACAAGGCCACCGAAAAGAGATTGAAGGCCGGCTTGCCTTGTATCAAGCCCAGCAGGCTCAGGAGGAGGCCCGTCTCCTGGCGATACTGAATCATGAAACCGTGACCCAGCAAAAGAAGGATGAGCTAGTAAAATTGCTAAATCGCCCGCCGGCTTGAAGACTTGTATCTTTTCCTTTCTTTTTGTACATACTCCCGAATGAGAGTATATTCTTTTTGTTTTTTCATGAATTGTACTTTGTATCCATTTTGGTTTATGAACAAAGACATATTTTTCTTCTCAATGGTGTGTCTCTCTTTATTGAATGTGTTCTGCGGAAAATTTATCTTGGTTTCCTTGCAGGGTAGCGATGGCTTAGGATTCAGGGTTAAAATCTGCCTCCTAAGACTTTTGAGCTTTATGAGCCGTGAGGGTCTCATAAAGAGTTTTTCTCCCTACAGGTCGAGAGGATCCCCTAGGTGTAAGTTCTCCTTAAGAATCGTAAGGATTCTTAAGCGGGTTTTCCCTTGGGAGCCGTAAAGATCTCACAAGGGAGTTTTCTTCCCTGCAGGTCGTGAGGACCCGCAAATGCTGGGTGCGGTCGCCCTTATCCGTATTTCACGGGGTCAGGGGTTGCTTTGGGATGTTTTCCAGGGTACCGTAGTTTAAAGACATCGCGGTCAAGGTTAAGGACATCATAGTCCGTGGATTTAAGGACTCCACAGTCCAATGTTAGTTTTAAGACATCACGGTCAAGGTTAAGGACATCATAGTCCGTGGATTTAAGGACTCCATAGTCCGATGTTAGTTTTAAGACATCACGGTCAAGGTTAAGGACATCATAGTCCGTGGATTTAAGGACTCCACGGTCCGATGTGTGGTTACTGGGACCCGTCACCTCTTCGAAGACGTTGAGGAATTACAACGCCAAATATCAAAGGAATGACGAGATGTACCCTTGAACCAAGGTAAAATCGGTTTAGAATCATCATGGTTGATCGTTAGTTTTAAGACATTACGGTCGAGGTTAAGGACATCATAGTCCGTGGATTTTAAGGACTCCACAGTCCAATGTTTGCTCTGGATGCTTCACACGGATTCACTGCCGTGCTCTGCGAGGATCAGGCTCCGTTCTGGACGTTTTCTGCGGGGTCAAAGAGTGACGTTATCCGCGTTTCACATGACCAGGAATTTTGCTCTGGATGCTTCCCGCGGGTTCATTGCCGTGTTCGGCGAGGACCAGGCTCCGCTCTGGATGCTTCACACGGGTTCACTGCCGTGCTGTGCGAAGACCAGGATCCGCTCTGGACGTTTTCTACGGGGTCAAAGAGTGATGTTATCCGCGTTCCACGTGTAAGTCTACGGTAGCGCCCCGGCCGTCTACAGACGCCAAATGTTAAAAGACAGCTGATAGAAAACTGGAAACTGGCAACTTCCAAAAGTGATCCCGAAACGAATTTCAGGATAACCCCGTAACTGTATAAATATACCCGCATTTGTATTACGACCGAATACAAATGCAACTGAGACAAAGATATTATATCTACTCAATATAATACTCGGATCCGGCTTAAACCAAAACCGACCAGTATCATCTGCCCGAAATCTGACACGTGCGTAAACGCACGTGCATTTTCCGAACCCTGCCATAAAACCATACGGCCTCTACAACGTTTCGCCCGAACTTGGGAAACTGTCTGTGGGAGACTCTAATGACTCGTCAGTACCCTGGCAGTGGGTTTAACCACAAACCGTCAGCGGCACTAGCTATGCGTAACGGCTGCCCATGGACTGACCTCAAGGGAGGCCGATGAGCGAACTCATCCGGAAACCCAACTGAGCCTAACAGTGACAATGTATATACAGTCCGGTCCGTTCATCAATGAGTATCGCATATCTGCCTAGTGGGCTAGTGACGTCAGACCCCAAATAGCAGTATAAGTCGTGTCGGAGTGTAGCCCAATAACACCCTGAGATACTACTGGAGTACCTACCAGTAAATCTCCTTCCACGGCCGTGGGCTTTGTGTAATGGCTCTCCTAGACACAGCACGATCTCACCCCCAATACCGGAAGAGACGAATCCCCTACCGATCCGCTCACGTACCTCCATGTGGCTCGGGACTGTACCCAAAAACTATCTGTTTGCACGACTCCTTTGAGCCGTGGTAGGGTAGAAATCAAAGCACAGTGGGAACTCACACGAGACAAATGATGACCTCAGGTCGATGAACTAACCTGTACACATGTCACCAGGGAACTGCTATCTGACGATATGTATAATACCAACTAGCAGGTTCCCGACGAGTCCAATCCGGTGTACTCATAACCCAATGAGCACCTGTATACATCTTAGGTGATCCAACTGACACCAGTGGCTTGTGAGACCGGCCACCGCCCCTCGTCGGGGTCTCGACTGTATACACTAGTCTACTCCGGAATATCGATGCCCTGTCTCGAAACTCCCACACTACGGACCACAATTAAGGATATGCATATAAACTACCCAACTCTCACGTATATGATCGCCATCATACTGTTGGTAGTAAAGCAAGATCCTAAGAGCTCTATCAAAGTGTAACATGTAATCAGTCACCTGAACATGTACACGACTGATAAAGGCAAACCAGATAGCATACTATCATCTCGAGTAAGACTGTCCTACCGGTATAGGTCCTCCGCAACCATTGCAATCACGTACCTACGATCTAATAATTGACTCTGAGGGCACTATCTCCAACAATCTCCCACTTGCACTTAATGCTAATTATTGCGATGTCGACTACTCACAGCCCGTGTGAAACCGAACATCCAACTCCTCTACTAATCAGTTTCACAAAACCTGTTTGTAAAACTATTGTGTTCGAGAAATAGCCTCAGCGAGTGGATCCGCCCAGATGTTTCTTTCTATATCTCTCTTAATCTCAAGTTCGCGGAGAAAGCCATCTCCCGAATTGAGTAATACATGTCTTAGAATATGTCTGGATATCTGATGGGACCTAGTTCATAAATGAACTCCAAATCCAAACTTCTTAGACTGTATCAATCACTGAACCTAATCAGTATCCGGCACCATGCCACCCACAGTATCCTCTTGGACCACATGTCCATAATACTGTCCCTTATCAGAAGGAAAACTAAAACTCTGACAATCACTCTGTCAACCATGTCACCTTTGAAGCCTGGAATGATAATCGTCTCCCGAGGGAGGCTGCCATCATCAAATCCATAGAACATCCACTTTTGTTCTAAAACTGCTTCCTTATGTCTCTCCAGGATTGGATTAATACAAACTTATCGCATCTAGTGCAAAAACAACATCTGGTGTGGTACTTGACATCTCATGATTGACTCAGTTGCCTAAGCAAGTGATCTGTCAATCATGCCCATCCCTCTCCCCTTTAGTCTGTAAGACTCCTTTAGAGAGGGTGACTCCATCACCTGCAGGTACACCACCATGCCAGGAGTCATCTATTCTAAAAACCATTAGAATACTGTCAAAATACCCACATTGGGAAACTACCCAAATCCAGATCTAAAACCATAGATCTAGAAACCAGAATGTCAAATATTTTATCCATATCCTGTCTGGAGAAACAACTGTGTGACGACCACAGTACAACCGATCGTAGTATAGGAATTTTACTTCCTACTCTGTGTATGTCATCCAGATACCATGACATCACACCCTACTACCTTCTTAACAGATCCATCCCCTATTCTGATGAAGTCAAACCCATGACTGTCACATCAAAATTAGATGATCTATCTCCGCTATAACTGCTCTAGTCTATAAATAGACATAAGCTACTTGCCCACTATACTTCCGCTGCTCCCACTGACTACGACAACTCTCTGGCAGAATAATATACACGAGCACTTCTAAAGCTAGTTTAGAACGACGCTATACTTATCCTCCTGCCTGGTCTCATAGTCTGGAACAACAGTAGTGTCAAGTATGGGTAAACAAGAACCTCCCTGTCACCGTCCTTGAGGCTACCGAAGTACCTCTCGGGTGTCTGAGGTTACCCACCATATCTGCGGAGTGGCTAATGGAATGTCAAACCTGATTGAATCTTTAGGTCCTATTAAATTTTTCGTAATCGTTTGCGGTTCTGGAATCACTTCCAGTTCTACCATACTCCCACTACTGTTTTTCTGAAAAAATCCATTTTACTAAAACTGTGGCGAGTCAAGAACAATATCACTATTGATCTTCCAAATGGTAGAATATCAACCCTCGTCATAGCCAGGGTCAACCCACAAACAGCCATTACAGAAACGTACCCTGAGTTATCCAGAGTCTGGTTTTAAGCATAAGCTGGACAACTCCCTGTACCTTAACATCTTTTAAGGTATGAACCATTCTATATCCAATATAGAAACTTTGGCACTAATTTAATTGGAACCATATTCAATCATGCAGCTGTCTCCAGTACATATCATCTTAATGGAAAGAGGCTAATCAGCATTACTCAACTTAGGAATCCATCCAATTATGAGTAACCTAAAAGAGAAACAAGTTTCTCAAAATCATTACTATCATCTGAATACCAATCACAAGAATCTACATCTTCAATCTCTTTGAAGAATCCCGATACTTGTGACACATGGTTCTCTACTTTATTCTTATACCCACAACTTCTCAAATCTTAGACCTTGTATTTCAACAAAACACTTGTCTAAATACCAGAGAAGTTATAAGTAAACAGAACATAGTACGAGGACCTACCCCTTTGTCCTGATGGACACTGGACAACATACAATACTCTGTATAAGTCCGCTGAGTTTAAACAACTCAAAACCTGTGCGTTGTAGGTTGAAAACTGTACCCTGGCGATTTCCTCAAATATCACCAATTACAACGAATTCCAATATAATGAGGATAATCACCTAATTCCCAATAACTTACTCCCACTCATCATCTGTAAAACCATACAGATATGAGAATGAAACCTGATAAATACATACCCTTGGAGTAAGTATCTAATCGGGAAAACAGTTTTTCTTTAACAATGCACTGAAACATGAAAATGTTTCGTAGGGGTATCCTGGTATTCATAGCAATGCCTCTTCTATAATCCAATTCATGACTTTAACCGTATATTTTATTGCCATCTCTCCAAATCCCTTTATTTGTCTTTAGTCGTTACCTTCTGTACACCATCGTTAGGCTAAATGGTTTTCTTCCTTCCCTACCGTTCGGCACCAGCCTATGGTTTGGAAGAAGACTATCCAGTAAGCATAATAGGTGTATCCTCCTAAACCAAGGAGTACTCGCATCTTGAGAGAATGTGATGATAAAAGACAACTGAATAATACCTTATTCCTTTAAAGGTGAAATAGGAGTGGCGATGAAGTACGCGGTTTTGGTCGTGAATGATAACAGTCGCAATTTACTTTGCTCTCTTCTAATTCCTTTATTTTGTCTTTAGTTATTGCCTTCTGCACACCCTACTTAGGCTAATTGGTTTTCTTCATTCCCTACCTTTCGGCACTTGCCTATGGTTTGGAATAAAACTATCCAATAAGCGTAATAGGTGTACTCTCCTAAACTAAGGAGCCCTCGCAACCTGAGAGAAGGTGATAATAAAAGACAACTGAATAAACCAATTCTATTTCTCCTGAACCTGGATCCATCCTTGAAGAAGTCCCTTCGAGTTCGTATATAACCATACGATGGATCTATCCAATGGAAGTGGATGTCCGTAGTAATACGGGGTGTTTTGAGAAATCCAAAGGGTAAAAGAAGGAGTGGCAATGACTTATGCAACTCAGACAATCCAAAAGCCAGTATTTTAAGAAGGTTCCGTCAACTTGGCCACTGAGTCATAGTCTAGGGTCGGTCAAAGGTCGCTGCCAAAGAGAGAGAGAAAAGAAACACTCTGCGTGCACTCTAACCTAGATAAGAATGGTTATCACTTTATCTAATCCGGAAACCTCCCACTGTCCTGTCAAATTCTCCTCCAAACCTGAAAGAAGAACCAATCGGGATCACCCGAAGAGTAAACCAACTCATCAGTGGGAATCGGGATCCAACTTTCATCGCATGATAACATGATGGAATGCATCCACGTTACTCATACTCCAGAAGGTATGCGCATACTTGGCAAGTTTCAGTTTCTTTAGAAACTCCCGATAAGATTTTTGCCCCATGATCTTATAACCTTGGCTTTGGTCAAAATGTCATAAGTCACATGCCAAGTTCTCCCCGTCACTATCTTGTCAATTTGAACCTACCCGCACATGCCCCTGGCTTTGGCCAAATGGTAGAACGACTGTCCCAAACCAACTCATCTATCTATGCAACAAATGAATACCCAGCAGCTACCAAACACTATGCCTTAACTTTAGCTAAAATGCATAGCTTGAATACTACTGAATATCCAAAAGAAATGACGGAGGGCTACGGCTGGTTTTTGGTGAAAAATCTTTAACGTAGTGAACTTGATATCGCTGAAGGAACCTGATAGCTTTTTATAAAAATATAGTGGCGAAAACCTTTTGCTAAAGAGGTCACTCCCGGTGAAGGGATCTCGGCTCTTTCCCCGTGGAATGAGGTGCAGGATATTCCACTGAATACCGCGATGCAAAGCAACTTGTAATCGACTATAGTGAAGTTATTACCCTGACACAAATTTCTGCCCAAGGGATCATTCCCGGTGAAGGGATATCGGCCCTTGCCTCGTCGAATGAGGTGCAGGATATTCACACCGAATACCGCTATGCAAAACAAAAGGAAACGTCTTTGTAATAACACCTTTTAAAATTGTTCCAACAACTCCAAAACAGGTTTGTTTTCCTTTGCATTGATCAAAATCAGCGCAGTCCCATCAATCAATCACACCAGAAAAGAACGAAAATAAAATGTATGTATATGCCATCCGCATTCGTCACTGGGTCCCGTCATCATCCATTAGGTTACTTAAATAACAACAGAGCGGGGACTGGACTAGCACGGGTGCAAAACATATACAACATCTAATAGTATATATACCAATATACAATAATCGCTCCAGGCGTGATAATATGCAACATTACAGAAAAGTAATAAGCATCACAGAACAATACAGATAATCTGGGACCCCCGGGTTTCACAGAGCCGCTGCTGAAACCCGACGTTCCCCTGGTCGTGTGGATAGCCTGTGCAATGAAACCTAGACCCCTACGGGTGCGGCAAGTTACCCGCCAAAACCTGAAGCGAGGTAGTCTCCCACAGCATAGTGAATGGAACACCCGGCACTTCACGGAATCCGGTAAATTGAGCACCCCTCCTTGGGTCAACCTGAACCCTCTACGAGTGCGGCGAATAGTCTGCCAATTCTAGAGTGAGGCCCCTCTGCCTCTCAAAGCCATGAGATGCGGACCCGTTGCCCTCCCGAACCCGGCTATCCGTGCACTCCGTCGCGGGGTAAACCTAGTACAGAAATAAATGATAGTACAACAGGTACATCGACCGCAACCTGGTCGTGCCCCAAAAGAATATTATACAACAGGCAGTGACGGCAGTCCACATGTTGGACGCTCGCCCCGCAATATCAAATGTACAAATTAAATTCAAACTGTACTATCATTGCACACTGCTATCCACCACGACAAATCCGCAACATCACAGCACAACACAGAACATCAACGCGATTGTCACGTTCGCAAACCCGTCTAAAAGAACTATAGCAATCAGACGCGGTTTACCGATCAAATGACATTCCCGGTCGGAGATATAATGTAAGTACTGTAAACTAACATGTTTAAATTTCGATCAACTAAATATTACGAAGTGGGCCCCACGAACATCTGTTGTACAGTAACAAAATCTGGGCCCAAAAGATATGTACCAAAAACCCCAATTTCCAAAGATAAAGCTACTGTGAAAATTTGGGCTCATGAACTCACATAATGGCCGCGGATGCGCGGTCAAACCCTGGGTTTGACCGCGATTCCGCGGCCATTTTGTTGAGTCACATGCTCAAATTTTCACCACTTGCTTAAAACACCCTGCACAGCTTTCTGTGATATGTAAAATAATTTTTTGACTTGATTTAAAATCGACAGAAACTGTGAATTAGAAAAATTGTGGTTTTCGATATCCGGTTCGATCGATATTTTAAACGCGTTAGCACAAGTTAGTAAAGCAAAATGGTAAGGCTCTGATACCACTGTAAGTCTACGGTAGCGCCCCGGCCGTCTACAGACGCCAAATGCGGAACAAAAACTTTTTAACTGGCGCTATCGTATACTTTAACCCGGATCTGCCATTATTGCTAAACTAACAAACTATAAAGAGAGTAGAAAGGTTATACCGAACGATCCGAGTCCTTCGTTCTTTAACCATCATCCCACGCTCCGTTGCGGCTGCTCCGATCTCGTCGATCTCCGATCTCCTAGTCTAGGTGGCACCACGTCAACGATTCTTTAAACGGGCTCCCGCCTCTGACTCGAGGCAACTCGGTCGTCAAGTTTGCTAAAAGAGACGACCAAGATTGATGTAAAGAATGAGTAGAAGACTTTGTCTCATTACGTCCAAAGCTATGGACGAATGGTAAATGAAGTTGCCAATTGATTCGGGTGATGGAATGAAATGAGCAATGAAATTTCCATACACCTTAAAATCTATCATAATCTTTTACAACCATCAAGTGAGAGAGAGAGGGGGGGAAGGGGCCGGCCATATTATAGGAGGTGGGGGTGAGTGTAGGAGGAGGGAGGTGACCATAAGAACAAATATCATGTGTGAACACAAAGTGTGAACACATAGTGTGAACACAAAGTGTGAACACAAAGAAAGCAACCAATGAAACATCAACACCATTCTAACCTAGTCACCTCTTCTAGAAACTTCTAGAACCTTCCACTCATCTCAAGAAAAGATAAATCCGTCTTTAACCGAATGTTAAAAGACGGCTGATAGAAAACTGGAAACTGGCAACATCCAAAAGTGATCCCGAAACGAATTTCAGGATAACCCCATAACTGTATAAATATATCCGCATTTGTATTACGACCGAATACAAATGCAACTGAGACAAAGATATTATATCTACTCAATATACTACTCGGATCCAGCTTAAACCAAAGCCGACCAGTATCATCTGCCCGAAATCTGACACGTGCGTAAACGCACGTGCATTTTCCGAACCCTGCCATAAAACCATACGGCCTCTATAACGTTTCGCCCGAACTTGGGAAACTATCTGTGGGGGACTCTAATGACTCGTCAGTACCCTGGCAGTGGGTTTAACCACAAACCGTCAGCGGCACTAGCTATGCGTAACGGCTGCCCATGGACTGACCTCAAGGGAGGCCGATGAGCGAACTCATCCGGAAACCCTACTGAGCCTAACAGTGACAATGTATATACAGTCTGGTCTATTCGTCAATGAGTATCGCATATCTGCCTAGGGGCCTAGTGACGTCAGACCCCCAATAGCAGTATAAGTCGTGTCGGAGTGTAGCCCAATAACACCTTGAGATACTGCTGGAGTACCTACCAGTAAATCTCCTGCCACGGCCGTGGGCTTTGTGTAATGGCTCTCCTAGACACAGCACGATCTCACCCTCAATACCGGGAGAGACGAATCCCCTGCCGATTCGCTCACGTGGCTCCATGTGGCTCGGGACTGTACCCAAAAACTACCTGTTTGCACGACTCCTTTGAGCCGTGGTAGGGTAGAAATCAAAGCACAGTGGGAACTCACACGAGACAAATGACGACCTCAGGTCGATGAACTAACCTGTACACATGTCACCAGGGAACTGCTATCTGACGATATGTATAATACCAACTAGCAGGTTCCCGACGAGTCTAGTCCGGTGTACTCATAACCCAATGAGCACATGTATACATCTTAGGTGATCCAACTGACACCAGTGGCTTGTGAGACCGGCCACCGCCCCTCGTCGGGGTCTCGACTGCATACACTAGTCTACTCCGGAATATCGATGCCCTGTCTCGAAACTCCCACGACTAGGGACCACAATTAAGGATATGCATATAAACTACCCAACTCTCACGTATATGATCGCCATCATACTGTTGGTAGTAAAGCAAGATCCTAAGGGCTCTATCAAAGTGTAACATGTAATCAGTCACCTGAACATGTACACGACTGATAAAGGCAAACCATATAGCATACTATCATCTCGATTAAGACTGTCCTACCGGTATAGGTCCTCCGCAATCATTGCAATCACGTACCTGCGATCCAATAATTGACTCTGAGGGCACTATCTCCAACACCACTTGACCAGGAATTTTGCTCTGGATGCTTCCCACGGGTTTATTGCTGTGTTCGGCGAGGACCAGGCTCCACTCTGGATGGTTCACACGGGTTCACTGCCGTGCTCTACGAGGACCAGGATCCGCTCTGGACGTTTTCCACGGGGTCAAAGAGTGACGTTATCCGCATTCTACATGACCAGGAATTTTGCTCTGGATGCTTCCCAAGGGTTCACTGCCGTGTTCGGCGAGTACCAGGCTCCGCTCTGGACGTTTTACACGGGGTCAAAGAGTGATGTTATCCACGTTCTACGTGACCAGGAATTTTGCGCTAGATGCTTCACACGGGTTCACTGCCGTGTTCGGCGAGGACTAGGCTCCGCTCTAGACGTTTTCCACGGGGTCAAAGAGTGACGTTATCCGCGTTCCACTTGACCAGGAATTTTGCGCTAGATGCTTCACTCGGGTTCACTGCCGTGTTCGGCAAGGACTAGGCTCCACTCTGGACGTTTTCCACGGGGTCAAAGGGTGACGTTATCCGTGTTCCACGTGACCAGGAATTTTGCTCTGGATGCTTCCCACGGGTTCACTGCCGTGTTTGGCGAGGACTAGGCTCCGTTCTGGACGTTTTCCACGGGGTCAAAGAGTGACGTTATCCGCGTTCCACATGACCAGGAATTTTGCGCTGGATGCTGCACACGGGTTCACTGCCGTGTTAGGCAAGGACTAGGCTCCGCTCTGGACGTTTTCCACGGGGTCAAAGAGTGACGTTATCCGCGTTTCACGTGACCAGGAATTTTGACTTTGTCTGCATTTCATGAAATCAGAAATTTGACTCTCGGTCGGCTGTACGCCGCCGAGTCGTGGAACTGGGAGTTGCCGCTGTTCCGCTTTGCTTGATATTGTGTCTGCTGTAATGAGACGAGTGTTGAGACGATCTCTAGGTTATTTGTGGCCCGTCGAGACTTGGCCTCTTCTTCTGATGAAACCTGGGGGTGAAGACTATGCTCCCTTTTTCGTTTGCGCCCCTGGATTGTATACAGGGGTTGATGTAACATCACCTGTAGGGCATAAATTTCATTTTTATTTTATTTCTTTTCCCGCGATGCTCTATCATTTCATCTTTTATATCGCGAAGGTCGCGATTGCCCCATCATTTCGGCTATTTTTTGCGGTGCCCAATCATTTCGGCTATTTATTTTATTTTTACTCGCTGCTTTTTATTTCGAGTTGCCCAATCATTTCGGCTATTTTTCGTACATATATTTTTACTTGCTGCTTTTTATTGCAAGTTGCCCCATCATTTCGGCTATTTCATATGCGTTTTTAGCTCGCTGATTTTTATCGCGAGTGTAGAACTTGGAATCTGGTGCCAGTCTCATCATCGCTACAACTGGAATATTGCCAGGAACGAATCATCATTTACCATGAAAGGACTTGGAATTTGATACCGTTTTAGGCATCAGCATCGCTACAACTGGGATATTGCCAGGAGCGAATCATCATTTGCCTCTGTCAATGTCGAACAAATGTGGCTTAGTAAACAGGGTTAGGGTCCTGTCGACTAAGACTTTTGACTTCATGAGCCGTAAGGGTCTCACAAAGGTATTTCTCCCTACAAGTCGTGAGGATCTCGTAGGCGTGTTTTCTCCTTGAGAATCGTAAGGATTCCTAAGTGTGTGTCCTCCTGTAAGTCGTAAGGATCTTACAAAATGGTTTTCTCCTTATAAGTCGAGAGGACTCACAAGGGTTGTTTACCATGCGAACATATCCCCAGTCACGGATGGGACTCGGTTAGGGAAATGTTTATTCGCGCCCGTGGATTGTATACAAGGTTCAGTATTGAGCCGCTTGTAGGGCAATATCGAAGATTTTTGGGGTTGTTTAAGAACAGGTTCAGGTCTCTGTAACTTAAGACTTTCAAATCTTATGAGCCGTGAGGGTCCCATAAGAGAGTTCTCCTTACGAGTCATGAGGATCTCGCAAGTGTAATTTCTCCTTAGGAATCGAGAGGATTCCTAAGTGTGTTGCTCCCTTGTGAGTCGTAAGGATCTCACGAAGGCGGTTTCTCCTTACAAGGTTGAGAGGACCCTGTAAGCGTCTTTTAACGAGGTTGCGCCCTTTCGGGTTTTCAGAAACACTCGCCGGTAATCCTGCTGTTTTTACTCACGGAGCCCTTTCGGGTTTTCATCCGTGCCCATTTTGCTTATGGATATACCGTCTTTCTTCTTCTTCTTTTTCTTTTATTCTTTTTATTTTTCTAACGAGGTTGCGCCCTTTCAAGTTTTCACAAACACTCGCCGGTAGCTCTGCTGTTTTTACTCACGGAGCCCTTTCGGGTTTTCATCCGTGCCCATTTTGCTTATGGACATACCGTTTTATTTTTCTTTTTTTTCTTTTTTTTATATCGGTTTTGGGATGCCGTAATCCACCGTAGTTTATCGACGTCTCGGTCAACAGCTAGTTTTAGGACATAGTGGTCCATCGTTAGTTTAAGAACGTTTCGGTCCGTTGTTAGTCTAAGGACATTTCGGTCCGTTGTTAGTTTTAAGGACATTTCGGTCCGTTGTTAGTTTAAGGATGTTTCGGTCCGCTGTTAGTTTAAGAACGTTTCGGTCCGTTGTTAGTTTAAGGACATTTCGGTCCGCTGTTAGTTTAAGGACGTTTCGGTTCGTTGTTATGTGAGCCGGTTACTACTTAAAGAGTTTGGGCTGAGGAAGATAGCGAGCGGACATAGTCGTCGTCATCTATCATAACCTAAGCCATGACTCGTCAAGCGTAGTACTTCTTCAGGAAGCGGCCGTTTATTGGCCGGAAAGGTCTTTCGCCATGCATGTCCATGAGTAGATAGGCTCCACCCTGGTAGACCTTGTCTATGATGTACGGGCCTTCATAGTTCGGCTCGAATTTTCCCCGCTTGGCGCGATTGGGGATCATAGGTCTTTTGACCACTAGCACGAGTTCGTCTTGGCGGAATGTCCTCGGCCTGGTCAATCTTTCATATGAGTGCGTCATCTTTGCTTTATAAGCCTCCAGATTTTGTTGCGCTATGGCCGGGTTTCATCAAGGGCATCAAGCTCCTCAAGTCGAAGGTGAGCATTTTCTTTGTCCGTCAGCTCGTAATGGACTGCCACTCGTAGAGAAGGTAATTCTATCTCGAGGGGGGTATTGCTTCTGTACCGAATACCAACGCGTATGGCGTTGTGTTCGTGGCCGTTTTGAACGTAGTTCGATATCCAGAGAGCTTCTTGCAGTCTCTCGTGCCAGTCCTTCTTATTTCGGGACACCGTCTTTTTCACGATCTTCGTCAAGGTCTTGTTGAAAGCCTCGGCTAGACCGTTAGCTTGGGGATTATAAACTAAGGAATATATCTAGTCTATGTTGTGTTGTTGCGCGAAGCGGCTGATCTTGTGGCTTCTGTAGGCTAGCCCGTTATTGGAGATGATCCGTCGCGGAGTTCCAAACCGATAAATGACATGCGTCTTGAAGAAATGGAGGATATTCTCCGTCTTCACTTCCCTCAGCGGTACTGCTTCTGCCCATTTAGAGAAGTAATCAGTCGTCGCCAAAATGAATCGATGTCCCCTGGACGATGCTGGTTCGATGGGGCCGATTATGTCAGTCCCCCACATTTCGAACGGCCAGCTGGCCACTGTTGGATGTAAAGGATTTGGGTGCTGATGGATAAAGTCACCATGAATTTGGCATGAGTGGCATTGCTTCGCATATTCGAGACAGTCCTGAATCATCGTTGGCCAATAGTAGCCCATCCGTTTAATCTTCAACTTCATCTTTGGGCCTGCTTGGTGAGAACCGCAGAGTCCGTCGTGAACTTCCTGAACGACTCTTTTCGCTTCGTCAGGTCCCAGACATCTCAACCACAGATAATCAAACGGCCTCTTGTACAGAGTATCATTGACGAAGGCGAAAGACAGAGCTCGTTTCATGAGCTGATGTCTTGAGGACGCATCTTCAGGCGTTCGATTGGATTTAAAGTAGTCTACAAAAACTTCTCTCCAATCCTCAGCCTTTTCCTGGTCTTTTACTTGCATAGCCATTTGCCCAGTCAGTCCATTTTCTTCGGATGATTCCGGAGATATTTCTACTGGGGCAAGCACCCGACGGCTTTGCACAACGATCTTTACGTCATCGAGGTTCTTATCGGCCAGTTCTTTAGCGATCTTGGCTAGTGCATCTGCTTTGCTATTTTCCGTACGCGGTATGCTTTCCAGCGTGTAGGAGGGAATTTGGGTCAGCAGTTGCTGTACTCTCTCACCATATTTTACCAGCTCTGGTTTATATGTTTGGTAGTCGCCATTTACTTGACTGACGACCAGTTGGGAGTCTCCGTATATGAGGAGGTTTTCAATCCCTATGTCGATGGTGATCTCGAGACCTGCTATCAAGGCTTCATACTCGGCTTCGTTGTTCGTCCTCGGCTCTGTTAAGGAGAAGGCAAAGCGCATTATCCCTCCTTGTGGGGTCATGAAGATAAGGCCTACCCCTGATTTGATTATGGGCGTATTTTGTTTGCGCTTCTTGATGGAGGATGCTCCATCGAAATAAAGTTCCCACCGGGTACCATTTCCGTCGATCGCATCAAACGCATGTTCGTCTGGCAGTTCGCAATTCAAAGGGGAATCGGCCAGTATCGGATGCTCAGCAAGGAAGTCGGCGATGGCCTTGCCTTTCACTGCCTTAAGAGGCTGATAGGTTATCGAAAACTCCATTAAGAGCAAGGCCCATTTAGCAAGCCGTCCCGTCAATATGGCTTTTGACATCAAATACTTGAGAGGATCCACCTTCGATATGAGACGGACTTCATGCGCCAACGCATAGTGCCTGAGCTTTGTTATCGCGAAGATTAGTGCCAGGCAGTGTTTTTCGATGGGGCAGTAGTTGCTTTCTGTCCCCAGGAGAACTCGACTTAAGTAATAAAGAGCTCTTTCTTTCCCTTGGTCGTTCTCTTATGCCCATAATGCGCCTAAGGAACCTTCGAGGGCGGTTGTATAAAGAATGAGAGGCTTTCCCTTGACCGGGCGGTTGTAGTCCACTTTACTCTTCTTGGGCGGGTCCTTGGCAGTAAGCTCTTTCATGACTTGGTCATCTAAGGCGATATCCTCAGCAACCTTTTCCTTTCCCTTATCTTTTCTAGTCGCGGGTCCGAGATTCTTTTCTGGAAGCGTGCGATTGCGCAGCTGAATGTTTTCGCAAGCCGCTGGTTCTTCCTCCTTCCCTCGGATAGATTCTTTAAAGAGAGGGCCAAGAGCCATTTCCTCGTCAGAGTCGCTCCCAAAGGTGGGAACCTGTGATCCTCCGGCGTTGACCGTGTGACAGCTACCGTTAGTTCTTTTGTGCTCCTCGGTCGTAATTCTCTGCTCCCGACGAGTTTTGCGTTTCATCCGTTTAAAATGTTGCCGGTGAGCAACATATCCCTTCCACCATCTTTTAAAAGCGTCACACTCCTCGGTGGGGTGCGAAATCTTTCGATGATAGGAGCAATAATCAGGATGCATTTTTGCTCCACTGAGAGTGTTTTCTTCCGAGGGTGGCAGTTTCATCCCCATTGATATGGCTTTGGCAAACCTTTTTCTCATCTTGAATCTGTTTTTATCCGCATCGGATGTCTTTTGATTTTACGGGAGTGCTTCGACTCTTTCATCTAGTCGCCGGCGTTTGGCTCCTTCCGATATGACCATCTCACGCTCCCGATCGGCTTTACTTTTCAGACGAATCTCGTTCAGAAAGGCGTCGATCATATCGTCTGACGGCCACACAAGTTCCGACTCAGGCTCTGCCCCCAATCTCTCTGTGCGGGGCGCTTCTTCACTGTTTAGTGATGAATGAGAGATCACATGGCAACTTGCTACGTAATCCTCAGATCCATCTGACGAGTCTTCCCCATCATTTTCATCCTCAAGGACGTGGCAGAGGAACTCTTGAAGCGTGATGGGGGTCCGTGCTTTCTGATTATACTCTTCCAGCGCGTCGATCTGTTTCTGCAAGTCCGTGCGCTTTTCACCAGGCTTCACGGGCTTTTTGGATCTCTTCTTCTTTTTCACAGATTTCGACGGCTGGGTGTGAGTGCTGGGGATATCACCTCCGATCTTTGGAGTTGGGCACGGCTTCAGCATCCCCTCGATGATTTGAGGTTTAAGCGGGTTCTTCCACCTGATCGCTGGGCATGTATGAAGATCATTCAGCATCCTTTTGGTTTTGGATGAAAGCACGACCTCACATGGGGCTTCTTCAACGAAAGAACAATTTGCCCCCGGTGTGTCTGTCTTCTTTGGAGTGTGCGGTTGTGGCGGGTTTACCTTCCACTTCTCGGACAACGCAAACTTGCCTTGTAGGTATTGATCCTTGATCCATCCCTTAAAGACGAAGCAATCCTCGATCGGGTGACTTACCGTTTAATGGTAAGGGCAGTAATTGGGATTATTCACCTCGCTGGGTTGTGGCGGTCGTCTTGGATTCGGCAAATTGATAAACCTGTTGTTCACAGCCAGCTCGAATAGCCTCTTCGTCTTATCCCGCGGGAATGAGTAAGGGCGCTTCATTTTCTCATTATAATACCGCCGTCTCTCTTCCAGTTGATCCGCTAGGTTTGGGGCACGGGTTGCTGTTGAGCGTTCGCGACGAAGGTCGCCTTCCCCTTACCCTTGTCGTTCCGCGGTTCTAGCTTCGGGGGAGAGGGTCTGTGACCCATTTGATCCATCTAGGCTAACTTATCAATTAACGCCTGGAACGTGGTCGGTTTAAAGAACATCATGAACTGTGAAATAGTTGCATGAGGGTCTAGAGTGCCCACGAACATGCCCACCACTGGTGCTTCTTCGATGCGCTGCTCGCACTTCGACCACAGGTTTCGCCATCGGATTGCATATTGGACCCAAGTTTCACCCGGCTTCACTCTTGCATTAATCAAAGCTGTTATCGGGGTGCATTCGCTGGCGCTTGCGAAATGCTGGGGACTATTGAATCCTCCAGTTCTACCAAATTGTCAGTTAGAGTTTGTGTAGCTGGAACTTCTTCCAGCTCTACCTCATGACCACTAATTTCTTTCACAAGAAATCATTTTTATAAAAAGGTGGCATGTCGAGAAACAAACACATTTTCTTCCTCGGTGTGGTAGAAGAAATACCCTCGCGAATGTTTAGGATATCCTACAAACTTGCACAGAACTGACCTTGCCTCGAGCTTATTCGGATTTTGGTTTTTCACATAAGCCAGACAACCCCATATCTTAATATAATTAAGGCATTGCCTCTTTCCTTTCCATTGTTCCCGCCAATTTTTTTGCCTAAAAGCTACTTGTTCCCTTATAAAAAAAAGAGGGGAGAGTCCTCAAAATTTAGCCTCACATGTTAAACACGTGGGCTCTCATATGCAAAGCATATGAGCGCTGAAAAAACAACTAATGGACAAACAGATCTCACGCGTAAAACACGTGAGCGCTCATATACAAAGCATATGAGCGCTGAACATAAATAACTAATGGCCAAAACAGGTCTCACGTACTAAACACATGAGCGCTCATATGTAAAGCATATGAGCGCTAAAAATAAACTAAATAAAAAAACTAATGGCCAAATAGACCTCACGTGTAAAACACATGAGCGCTCATATTTCTCTAAAAATAAACAAGCTAAAACCCACACTAGGGGTCACGTGTTAAACACGTGAGTTCTCTTGCTACTCACATGCAAAGCATGTGAGCGCCCCAATTTAAAATGCTCCTATCAAATTCTAGAATTAAATTCTATTTGGGAAATATTTTCCTGATCTTGCTCAAACTAGAAAAATCTTCTCTGTTAAACAGAGAACCTTTGGATAAAAAATCCAACGGTGATCATCTGGTAGAATAAAATTCTAATCTTATTAAAACTAACAAGATACTCATAATCTTGTTAAGCAAACAAGAAATCTTCTCTGTTGCATAAAGAGCCTTTGGATTAAAAATCCAACGGTGAATAAAATTCACCAATTGATCTAAAAGATCATGGAAATCAATCATGATCTCTCAATGAGGGATTCTCTTAACAAATTGATTCTTACTCTTCTCGTATAAATAGGAGCGAGGAGAGAGGAGGAGACCACCTCATAACCTTCTAAAAAAATATACAGAAGCCTCCCAAAAAGCTCCCACAAAAGAAAAGAGAATTTAATTCTCAAACCAAGAGTTTAACTCTTCTCAAAGAACTTAGTTCTTTTCATGGATCTGAGATCCGCAAAACAAATCTCCCACAAGTTGAGAATTTAATTCTTATCGGGATGATCTTGTTCTTGAGAATCAAAGATTCATGGAAGGATGAATTTGAAAAGAAAGAGGATGGAGTTCGAATCAAGAACCTAGTTTCTTCAAATCAAGAACTTAGTTCTTTAAAAAACCCGATTCAAGATCCTCAAAATAATGATCTTGGTGATCGTTAATGGTCAAAACACCATTAACGGAGATTTAAGCTCTCGGAGAAGATGGAGTTAAAATCAAGAACATAGTTTCTTCAAATCAAGAACTTAGTTCTTTAAAGAACTCAATTCAAGATCCTCAAAATAATGATTTTGGTGATCCTTAATGGTCAAAACACTGTTGAAAGAGGTTTAACCTCTCGGAGAAGATCGTGTTCAAATCAAGAACATAGTTTCTTCAAATCAAGAACTCGGTTCTTTAAAGAACCCGATTCATGATCCTCAAAATAATGATATTGGTGATCAAAATACCATTAACAGAGAAATATCAGCAGAGATTAAATCTCCAAAAGAATTCAGCACTTCACGTGAAAAGCACGTGAGCACTCAAGGCCAAATTATATAGCGCCTCACGTGAAACACACGTGAGCGCCGGGAAAAGTTAGTGCTTAGCACTATTGGAGCACCTCACGTGAAACACACGTGAGCGCTACAAAAGTTAGTGCTTAGCACTATTGCAGCACCTCATATGATATACACATGAGCGCTCTATGCAGCTAAGTGCTTAGCACTCCTGGGTATTACAGAAACCCAATCTTAACCTGATGATCTCTCACTAATGATCTTCCGACGGATATTCATCCAACATCTCTCCTCAATCTGGAAATTAGTTCAAGGGTACATCTCTCCACACCTCTGATACATATCGTTGTAATTCTTCAACGTCTTCAAAGAGGTGGCGGGTCCTGACAAACAACAACTCTTTGGTGCACTCCCAAACCGATGGGCTCTGTCATATCAGGTAGAGTCAAGTATGGACCACTTACAGACTTAAATCTATGCAATCCGGATCTTCAAGAAATCAACCGGCTTCTCTTTGGGTTGAAACTCCCACCTCCCATCCTCGGTGCCTCAACGTCAAAGGAGGAAGCCCAGAAGAAGTATGTCTTCTACAGGCTAGCTCCCTAAGCAGCATCTTTGCCGACGGAATCAGTCCTCAAACAACTGGCACCTGCCAAGGACCAAGGTCGACGTAGAGGGCAGAATATTCAAGCTCTCAAAGGAAACAGGGGGCAGGCTCAGCAAAATCCTGAAGCTAATCAAATCTCGGCCATAAGAAACGGTCGACGTTGATATCGGCATCATACAAAATGAGCTGGGGGCAGTTCTCCGTATGGTCATGTTTCAACACCAGTGGTGAATGTTATTGTTCCAACTGGGAACAGCTTCAAACGGTTGCGAAGGGTCAGACAAAATTCTCCTACCGCAATATTAAAGAAATCTCCGCAGCCCATGGAGATCCCACGAGAGCAGAAACCAGTTCGCTCCCTAAAACAACTTTCCTCATCTATATATAAGGTGTGGAAGCAGGTGAAGGTCTCTGTCGTCAACCACGACTCTTTCCCTAAACGTCAACCAAATTCTGATAAATCCCCTTTCAAATACAAGGGGACTCATCCCAAGACGAATCCTGATATGGTGGTTCCTCCCAAAACCAAAGCGGCTTTTCCCAAAAAAGAGAGGCTTAATAAAGCTCAAGTGCCCGAAGCAAACTCCAAAGGCCAAAACTCCAAACACTCCAAGTCTGGGGGCATGGTAGTTCACATAGTCTATGTGGTGAATACCAAAGATGAAGTTCGAGCTTTTACTAATCACCGATCTCAAACTCGGTCCCTGACAAAAGTTCAATTGCAATGTGAAAAGCTGTAGGAGATGCTCGCTCAGGCGGCAACAAACGCTAATCCATCGCCTAAGGAAAATCCCGAGGACGCGCCCGAAGAAAGAGTAGAGAAAGAGTCGGATATTGATTTCCTAAAGCGCGCTCTGAAAAAGAGAGATGAAGAAGCGGCAGAAATGTCCACTAAAATGAACCAGATGGCCCTTCTGATTCAGAATATGGCTGGAATGATGGTTCAATCAAAACCACTGGCAGATGAACCGCCGGTAGTCGGTCTTAAAGATAAGGATGACATTTCAAATTCTCCGCAAATCTCATCAATGGCTGAGGACGAAATGATTCCTAAAAGAAAAGCAGGACACATATATCGCTCAGCAAGTCAAAACTCAGTATAACAGTGAAGCATCAAATAGGCCAATCAAGACTGGTCGACCGTATCCGGCGTACTATGATCAAATACAGTACCCTCCAGAATACATACTTCCGACTCCACATATACAAAGGAACCGGGAATCCTCACCAGCACATCGCGTGATTTAAATCCATGTGCGGTAACACTGGAGAGAATGATATACTTCTCCTCTGACAGTTCGTCAGCTGTCTGGCGGGCATTTCCTTCGAATGGTATGCGGAACTCCCGAATGACACTGTGAATACCTTCGACGAGATGGAGATGCTGTTCTGTCAGAGATTCGCTAGTGTGAATAAACGCACTAACGTAACGACATTGGCCAATGAAAGGGTTAGACCGAATGAAACCTGGGTTCAATATGTTACCAGATGGCGAAATCTCTGGTCAAAATGCGAGCAACATATCGACGAAGCTGCAGCTATGGGAATGTTCATAGCCACCCTTGACCCAAATTCAAAAGGTGTTCCCATTTACAACCCTTTTCAAGCCGACAACCTTCTAAGAGCTCAGGGATAAAATGACTCGATTGGATCAGCTGGATCAAGAGCCTTCATCATCCGATGAAGATGAATGAAAAGCAGAGGTAGGAGGCATTTGTCGCCAACGCTCAACAAAAAATAAGCGACTTTGAAATAACCTATCGCCAAAATAGCGAAGGCGTGGGTACTCGCTCCCCCCCCCCCCCGAGATATACACAGAGGGCATATTTCTCATTGGCGGAAGAATCTCTACATGGGATGGTCCTTTCTTCTCAAAGAACAGGTAGAATATCAAGGGGCTTATAAGCGGGTCCTGTAATCAAGTGGAATATCCCACTTGAACCAAAAAACCATGGGAGGGATGTGGAACTCATGTCCCACTCCGCATCAGACGATGAGGAAAAACCCCAAGCCAAATTCATTCTTCCAAGAAAGAGAAAGACTCGGCAAAAGGAATGATGTGATATCTCGTTCCTTTGTATATTAAGAAGGCATTCCATCAGTATCGGAAAGCGACATTGATAAGCAGGGAGCAGGTGCTGTTTAAAATGCCCAGTACTTCCTGCAAAACAACCCGATTGGCATGATAATAGATGAAGAAGTCCAAGAAGGTAAATATAGTCTAAGGCGTGAAGTGTTGATTGGTAGAGAATTTCTGTGTTTAAATTTACCGCAATCAAAACGGTATCGCTTGGTAGCTAACCGGTTGAATACGGGTCAATCCACAGGGAGATGGAATCTTTTTCTTCATGTTATAACGAGTTAAGTCCAATTAAGTTGGGTTTTGATTTAAGATCTAAGAATGAGCATAAATTGATTTAAAGTCTTGTTAGGGATAGGATTAGGTTAGTTCAAAATTAGGACTCTTCTCAGTTCTATCATTGCCCTAGTTAAGAATATAGGTGTTAGGGTAATAGTCAACAACGGGGATTAGCACGACTAGGAAGAAACTTAGTTTCTTCCTTTTGGTCCTTGTCCGTCCATTCTTGGCTCTTAACCCTAACCTCTGGTTAATTCAACCACAACCGGTCTAAGTAGGGAATCACCGCTATCATGTAGGATAGGGTGCCGTAGTGAGCGAATTATGGTTGATTTAAAGCGAGTCCTTTTAATAAAATTATTTGGGCAAAGAAAGGAGTGAGAGAGATTTCATTCTCTCAAACCTTCCCTCTCCTACCCCTAACAAGTGAGGAATTACTCACTCATTAGGAAAGTGACAATAAAATTCATTTTTATATTTTTATTTAATGACCTAAATTGCAGATAATAAAAGAACAAAATAAAAATAGCAGATAATAAATTGCAGATAAAAAATGCGAGATAAAATAAAAGGACGTACTTTATTGATGACCTCTCAAGAACGCATTACAATTGAATTTAAAATTTATATCTAAAATATAAAAAAGAGGAATAAAAAATAAAGAGAGGCATCCTAAGAAAGGCACCCTCAAAGAGGCACACTTAATTTGGCTTTGAATTTACAAAACTACCTAAAGAAAGCCAGGTCAAAGCACCGACACCCACCGACATGTGCACCGACACGTGCACCATACGGCCGCGGTTCCGCGGCAGAAAGGCCTATTTGGCCGCAGTTCCGCGGCCAATTGGTGGGATCTTGGTCTCAATCTTTCAGGGTTGCTTCTTGTTGCTTTTACCTTTTGTTTTCTTCACTTGGTTCCTCAGAATCTCTTCAATTCTCTTCCAGATATTCAACAGTGGACTTTTGCCTTGAGCTCCGCGTTTGAAGTCTTGGATCTTGTGCTGCCCTTGTACTTTGTGCATTGAAATGATCAATAATTTTACATTTGTTCCTTAAACTGGCAGGCGGCATTATACGGATAGTGTGCGGAAACCCGTATTTCTCTGTTTGTTGGTCGTAGTCCCACATTTGTTGCGATTTTTCATGAGTTTCATTTTAAAGAGCTGAGAGCCTGTAACCTGCAATTATTTAGTAGGCATGGATCAAAAGTACCTATTTATATGCAATGTGATTAAGAATGGGTGGTATAAAAATGCAAAAATCTGATATGAACAAATACCCCCAAACTTATCTTTTGCTCGTCCCGAGCAAAGCCAATTTTATTCTTGAAAAAAACTAGCCTCACTTTCGCAGGGAACGCGATTGCATTGAGCTCGTGCAACAAGCCATTAAACCTCTAGGTGTCCCTAGTAGGAGAAGTGTTGTCTCCTGAGGGTTTTCAGCGGATACTACCCACAAAATCCGATCAATTTGGCATGTTGACTCTCATTCTTCAATTCAGTATTCTAGCAAGAAATTCTATTATCTTCAACTTAGAAATCATCAACCCGTATTTTTCACACTCCCTCTTCATTTAACTTAAGATCGTATATGTTTTGCAAATTTATTAAGCTTTCAGTATCTTTTGAATTTTCCTTCTAAGGTGCAGTCTCTACTCAGGAATTTTTATCATCTTTACTGAAGATATAAGACATATCTTTCATTCCTATCTCTCATCCAAACCCCAATTATATACCCCTATGTGTGTGTAATTACCACCCCTACACTTAGAAATTCAATTCAAACTATCATACTCTTGTCCATCATCCAAAGTACTTTTTAATTGGTGATAAAAATTGCTCACACATTCTTCATGCGACTGTTAATACTTCTTGAGCTACTAAACGACCGATTACACAATGTGCTTGTGCATTTAGGCGTAATTTCTCGTGTTGTAATACCTAAGGCTTAGCAGTGACTCCCAAACCAGTTGGTCTAAGACACTAGGTGATAAACCACCCACGCTATATTTTTTATTTATGCTGCCTTAAAAAATTACAAAACCAGTGTTCAATTTTTTATGTCTCTTTATTCACCTTTTATACTTTTATTTTATTTTCCTTCATACTAAGGTTTTTAAACAAGAGCATTTCAAGGTATCCTCTACTATCCTAAGTTTCAAGGTGCGTGTATGTGCAAGTTATAGCGTATATATTTTCAGAATTTAGATTTAAGGTTCAGAATTATTTTTAAAACTTACACTTCAAATAAAAATTCAATACTCTTCCCTTATTTTGACTTAGCCCAAGAACTGAACTTAAAATTTGCCTATTTCTAAATAAACTACAAGGACGCATATTTTCTTCAGTTAAACTTTAAGAAAAGTTATTTTTAGGGTTTTTTAATTTACTAAATTTAGGATCTAGTTTTTCCTAACTAGTCAACCGTCATGTTGAACTTAATTCAAATATGGCCAAAATTGAACTTTTCAATTTTTATAATTTTTATAATTTTTGATTTTTATGGATTTTAAACTAAGTATGCAAATGCAAAATATATACACATGAATGCGAAGGAAGAAAGCTTACCGAGCACACCCCCAAACTTAAACTTGACAGTGCCCTCACTGTCAGGCTATACCAAGAGGGTCAAAATTGTCGGCACTCCCCTGTTTTTTTTATTATTATTAAAAGAAAACAAAATATATATACACAAAAAGGCTTCCCCTCCCAAACTTGAGTGAAACAGTGTTTCCACTGTTTAAGCGTTAAAGTTCAGAGTTAGGGAGGAGAAAAACACGGTATCAAGCAATACAAGGCCTTACACAGTCCACAGATTAGCACCAACAATTCAAAGAATTTATCGGTGAAGCGCACCGGTTGGTGGAAGAACATATTGTATAGAGTCAGGAAGAAATGGGGTAAAAATAAGTGGTGTAATAGAAAAGGTTTACGTCTCGATTTGTAGAGACAAAACAATAATGGTGAACGGAAACGAGAATGTGGATGATTAGGAATGGGAAGAATGGTCACATTCTCGTATGGGATAAGAAAAAATGGTGGTGGTTCGACTTCTTCAGGTGGAGGTTGATTAATCACAAAATCCGTGTCGTTTAGGAATGCGAGTTCGTGGGCGAAAATATCTTCGAAACTTTCATCGATAGTTCGATTGAACATTTCAATGTCAATAAATGTCGTGCCAGAATTCAACACACTTGATTTTTCAAAAGTTATGGAGGTAGGAGACTCGTAAGGCTCATCTACCTTATTCTCAAAAGAGTCTAAATTAAGTTGTATTTATAGAATTATCGAACTCAAAATATCGGATTGTGATTCATTAACACTCGCATCATTAAAGGAAGATTAGAAGAAGAACCAGAAAAAGTGGGAGAAAGAAGTTGAATACGAACTTAAGGGTGGAGATGGAGTGTATAAATTAGCACAATTTATAATGACCGATGTGTAAAAAGTAATTGTACTAATCTATCAACCCACTGAGAAATGAGGTCAAATCCCTCAAGAGTCGTGAGAAAACATGGGTACGTCAAACTTGGTAAACTAGACATTGAAAATGAAAGTGTAACGGTTTCTTGCAAGGTTGGAGCGAGGATGGAAGGAAGTGAGTGAGGAGGGTATCGGTTAAAGATTCAGGAAGGTGTGCGCAGTCAATGAAAGGGATAGAATGAATTGGAAAATCCGACTCCTCAACTGCTTCATCCTCAATAATTTTCTCAAAACTCTCCTCAAAATTTAGCTTATCCATGCATTTCTCATCAAAATCAAGACACATATGAAGTTCGGGAGAAACATTTAATGACTTGGGATGATGAATTGAAAAGTAAAATTCGGTCAAATCTGCGGGTTCATCATCCAAAATATTCCCAGCGTCGATATCCTCAATCAAGTGAAAATCAATTTTCTTAGACACCTCATCAAAAGCATGGATATTAATCAATTCAGGTTCTAGAGTGGAGGTGTAGAGCTCAAAATGATTGGTGATGGTTTCACTCGAAAGGGACCCTTCACAATCAGGTAAATCAAACACTACAAAGTCACACAACTCATTAATCATTCTATCTTCAACTGGTGAATCATTTGGGACACTTGATAGACATTCAAAACCGGAGTTGTAGGATTCAATTAGGGATGGGTAGGTTTGATTTGGAAGGGTGTACAGCTCACTCTCTCCACTCAAATTCTCAATCTGTCCAACCGTCTCATTATACATTGGAAAATTTGGAGCTAGTTGGAAACTAGCTATCGGGTCACTAGGTTGTATGAGGGCGGCCATGGACGCATTCAAATCCATCATCTGTTGGCATGACGCTACCTAAAAGTCTTCCAACGCCTGTTCCAAACTAGACATGGGTTGTGAAGGAGTTTCAGTAAAATATTCAAATTTGTTTGGACACTGAAAACTCCCAAATAGCTATGTAGAAGCAATGTCCAGGGAAGGTGTAAAAGTTGGATAGGATGGATAGGAATAGAATGGTTGGACATGGGTAGGATAAAAATATGTATGAGAAGGTGAATGGAATTGTTGATCCAAAGAATTCGCATTGGTGAAAGGAGTGAAATATCGGTTACGAGACTGTTCAATATGTTCAGCAATAGACATGGGTTTCGGAGTTACAACAGGACTCGAAAAAAGAGTATCAACGTAAGAAGGTGGTGAAGATTGAAATGGTTGATACAAGGTGGATTGCGGAGTCCAATTGGTTGTCCTAAACGCGTCTATCCGATCTTTCAAAGAAATTTTGGGCATGGAGGGGTCGTTCGAAATTCGACCAAAACAAGAACCGTAGGAAGTAATGTCTGGTTGTGGGTACCGAAGTTCGGCAAGAGTTTTGCGAGGTGGGGTACCCATGATGTAATGAGAGAAAGGAGAAGAAAAAGAATGTGATTTTTTTTTGTAAAAAATTGTTTATTTTTGGAGTTTAGAATTTTTTATTTTTTGAAAGTGTTCTTTTTAGAAAGAGTTTTTGCAAGAATGTGTACGGACTTATTTCAAACAATCACAGTTTAAAACATGCACAATCAAACCTAGAGCTACGGTCTTCTAAGTCAACTAGACTGCTCCTAACTGTTCTAAAGTGACAGGTTGTGAGATAACTCTCAAATCCCCTCTTCACTGCCAATTGTGGCCAGGTAAGCACAAATGAAGAAAGGAGAGTTCCGCTCACGAATCACCATGAGACGGGACTTTTAAAGTTACTTTTCTCACTTATCTAACTTAGGCACCACAAAGTCAAGTTTAGATAAACGATTGAATGCCCACAACCTTTCTCTATCCTAATGAGCACGACAGTCCTTAGTTGGCTGAGTCTAAATATTTTTTAATTAACTCAAATGTGATGCATATGCTTTTAGTGATTTTTGGGGTCTTAGGAAGGGTAATGAAATCCCCACCCTATCTTGATTGGTGTTATAGCCCTTTAGATTCCATATTAATTATGCAAAGCAGTTAACACTCTAAAACACTTGCAAAAAAAATTTTATTTGGCAGCGCAAAAGATCCTGCACAAAAACAATTTATTGGATAAGAGAAAGAGAATCTGTGCAAAGAAACCTGCAGGAAAATTTTTTCAGTGGAGTGCAGAGGAGAGTAGATGAGAAATGAGATGCTCACAGAGATTTTTGGGTTGCTGATGTCACCCTTTGACCGCGGTTCCGCGGTCAAACAAGCTCTTCTGCCGCGTTTCCGCGGCGGATCAGTGAGTTTGGATTTTCAGAATTTTCTCTGTGCTGAGTTGGTTCTCCTCTTTATGTTTAGATCTCCTGTTTCTGGATTTGTTCACTGAGTTTGCTCCAGATCTGAACCAGTGTTTGCTCCAAGCCTGCACACTTGCACAAAAACCTTTTGTTCCCCTCCGAATGGCGGCCAAGACATGGGCGTCTTGCCTGAGATTCAGGGCAGATGCTAATAGGTGCTATCCGTCCACCTCTCCGAAGATGCCAAGTTGATTTATGGCACCGTGTATCGGAGGTTTGAACGGATGCGGCCGATATAGCAGACTTCGTCAGATTCCCCCTCGCTTGAGGGGTTTTTGATTGTGGGGACGCTCTTCCCTGCAGGCGCAAGCCCCTGCAGTTAATTACGCTACCGCATCGCGGTAACAACTTTCTCCTTCTCCAGAATTTCACTTCGTGTCGTGGGTGTTTGTTTTGTTTGTGGTTGCCCGTGGATTGTATACGGAGACCAATTTATGTTGTCGCCCGTAGGACGTGGATTAGTCCAAATCCGTATTTTCTTAGATTTGGGTTTGGGGTTTTGGTTTGAGGATACGTTAGCCATATTTGAGGCTAAGATCAACTCAAACGTTTGTTAAGGATATGTTAGCCCAGTTTGAGACTAAGATCAAATTAACGGGATCGTTTAGATCCGACAAAAGAGCATTTGGGGGCTCTATTGTTCCAGTTTAGGGACGTAGTGGTCCATTGCATGTATGGCCATCGGGACCCGTCACCTCTCTGACGACGTTGAAGGATTACAACGACAGATGTCAGAGGAGTTCAGAGATGTACCCTTGAACCAAAGTTGATTGGGGGATCTATAGTCCAATTTGGGACTAAAGTCTGTTCGAAGGTTTAAGGATACGTTAGCTCTATTTGAGGCTAAGATCAACTTAAACATTTGTTAAGGATACGTTAGCCATATTTGAGGCTAAGATCAACTTAAACGGGATCGTTTAGATCCGACAAAAGAGCATTTAGGGGCTCTATTGTTCCAGTTTATGGACGTAGTGGTCCATTGCCAGTTTAGGGACATGGTGGTCCAATACCAGTTTAGGGACATGGTGGTCCATCTCCAGTTTAGGGACATGGTGGTCCATCATTCCCGTTTTGAGGACAAATGTTAGTTTAAGGACGCATTAGTCCATGAGTTTAAGGACCCCACAGTCCGTATTAATGTGTGGTTGTCGGGACCCGTCATCTCTCTGAAGACGTTGAAGGATTACAATGACAAATATCAGAGGAGTTCAGAGATGTACCCTTGAACCAATGAGTTGGTTGAAAGAGCAGAAGTGCTCAATTCAAGATGATTTGAGGACTTATGGCCAGTTTGGGCTAAGTCCAATTATGTTTGAAATGTTGGCCCTTTGGGCCATTAGACATTTGTCTGGGTTCAGCCCCTCATCATGCAGCAGTGCTAAACAGAGATTTGGGGGCTCTGACAACATTTTGGCTTTTATTAGGCACTGACCATTCATCATGGCTCTGGAGTTTACTTTGAATGTCATGTGAAATGATCAAGTTTGGAAAACACGGGTATATTTGAAGTTCAGTCAAAGGGGAATCCTACCTCTGGAAAAACTTAGCCATTTTGGGCTAGGTTGGTTTTGAAATAGTGTTAACACTAGAAGGTATTTGACGATCACGTGTTCCCACATGATGTGCTTTAAAAAATAGTGTTAAACACTAAAAATGGGGTGGTCACGTGGGGTCACGTGAGGCGCCTGAGATTGGGCCGAAACTCCTTTATTTTACCCTTAAGGCTGCAAATAAGTGTTAAACACTTAGATTTTAGGCCATCACGTGTGAGCACGTGAGGCATCTGAAGATGGGGCCAGATTTCCTTTTACTTTGTTCTGCAAATAAGTGTTAAACACTTTTTGACTCTCTGGCCATCACGTGCGGGCACGTGATAGGCATCCATCCATTGGATATTAAAGGGATTTGTTAGGGGTCACGTGGGGACACGTGAGAGCGTCCAAAGCTTTCATTTCCTTTGCTTTTTCTTTCTGCGTTTTGGGAGTCACGTGGGAGCACGTGAGGCATTGCCTCAAAGTTTCTTTCTCTTTATTTTTGGGGATCCTTTTAGGGGTCACGTGGGGACACGTGACCCTAGTTCTTTTCATGAACAGAGATCTTTTAAGAATTGAATTCTCTATAGGGTTAAACCCTAAGTTTGTTTTGGAGGAATTAAATTCCTATTGTGAAAGAATTAAATTCATATTTAGGGCAAAACCCTAATTTCTTTTTAAAGGAATTAAATTCCCAGATATGTAAAAGAATTAAATTCTTGATTAGGGTTAAACCCCAGTTTCATTTTAGGAGGAATTAAATTCCTGTGAGTCTGGGAGAAGTAAATTCTCAAAACTCAATTCCCCTTCTAAGTTTAGGATCTGCATGGTAGGATCTCGACCCGATGAGAATTAAATTCTCAACTTATGGGGAGATGTGCTCTGTGCAGATCTTCAACCAGAAGAAGAACTAAGTTCTTTTTTTTTATATAAGAGTTAAACTCTTTTAAGAATTAAATTCTCTTTTGAAACCTCTCTTTTCTTACCTAGGGTTTTTCTTTTGCAGAGAATTAAATTCTCCTCTCTTTTCTTTTTTCTCTTGAGAATTAAATTCTCCTCCCTCTGTTTCTCTCTCCAAAAAGTAGATCCCTCCTCTTCTTTTCTTGGCTCCTATTTATAGGAGAAGGAAAAAAATCAATTTGTTTAGCAAATCTTTCATTGAAAGATTTGATTTGTTTTCATATTTAATATGAGCCTTTAGATCATTCAGTGAATTTTATTCACAGTTGGATTTTAAATCCAAAGATATTCTGTTTGTTATTTTCGGTGAGATTTAGGGGAAATCTTTCCTTGTCCAAGATTTTTCCATAAATTGGTGATTTTTAATCACCCTTGGATTTTTAATCCAACGGTCCCCATAATCCTTTTCCATTTGGAAAGATTTAGAAGTTTTTAGAATTTTAACTTTATTAACTGTAAGGCTTTCGAAACCAGTCACGTATCGACACGTGACCCCCAATTGAGTCCTTTTCTCAGTGTTCATTCACGCTTCAGTTTTAACCATCACGTGTCAACACGTGACCATTGGTCACGTGTGAGCACGTGATACCTCATTGAGGTATCTTCTGATTTTTAATCAGGGAACAGATTTTAGAATTTAATTCTATTCATTATTTTAGAGGCCTTAAGAGCCCATCACGTGTCTGCACATGACCCGTGGTCACGTGTGAGCACGTGATGCCCCATTGGGGTCTTTTCTGAGTTTTTATTATATCTTCTAACTCCTCTAGCGGGTTCTTAAAGGTCCATCACGTGTGGACACGTGATACCTCATAACTTTTGATCCCGGATGAATTATGAGGCCCATATTATATCAAATCGAAGGGTTTTTCGAGATGCTTCCAATACAATTAGAATTTAATAGTTCCTCCTTCGGGAGTTTATCAAAATATAGGCCGGAAGATACCGGTTCGCATTTCTTTATGCGTGTCACTGCCATTTGATACCTTGGACTCCTTTGCGTAGAAATTTTTGGCGGGAACACCTTTCAAAAATAACAAAATGATTTTTATTTTTATTTCTATTTTTAAAAATTTTCAATTTTTATAATTTTTAAATATATATATTTTTTTATTAACCCGAAATTACACAAAGAAAGAGACTACCGTCTCCCCGGCAACGGCGCCATTTGATTGGTAGAGAATTTCTGTGTTTAAATTTACCGCAATCAAGATGGTGTCACTTGGTAGCTAACCGGTTGAGTACGGGTCGATCCACAGGGAGATGAAATCTTTTTCTTTATGTTATAACGAGTTAAGTCCAATTAAGTTGGGTTTTGATTTAAGATCTAAGAATGAGAATAAATTTATTTAAAGTCTTGCTAAGGATAGGATTAGGTTAGTTCAAAATTAGGACTCTTCTCGCTTCTATCATTACCCTAGTTAAGAATATAAGTGTTAGGATAATAGTCAACAACGGGGATTAGCACGACTAGGAAGAAACTTAGTTTCTTCTTTTTGGTCCTTATCCGTCCGTTCTTGGCTCTTAGTCCTAACATCTGGTTAATTCAACCACAACCGGTCTAACTAGGGAATCACCGCTATCATGTAGGATAGGGTGCCGTAGTAAGCGGATTATGGTTGATTTAAAGAGAGTCCTTTTAATAAAATTATTTGAGCAAAGAAAGGAGTGAGAGATATTTCCTTCTCTCAAACCTTCCCTCTCCTACCCCTAACAAGTGAGGAATTACTCACTCATTAGGAAAGTGACAATAAAATTCATTTTTATATTTTTATTTAATGACCTAAATTGCAGATAATAAAAGAACAAAATAAAAATAGCAGATAATAAATTGCAGATAAAAAATGCGAGATAAAATAAAAAGACTTACTTTATTGATGACCTCTCAAGAACGCATTACAATTGAATTTAAAATTTAGATCTAGAATATAAAAAAAAGGAATAAAAACTAAAAAGAGGCGTCCTAAGAAAGGCACCCTCAAAGAGGCACACTTAATTTGGCTTTGAGCTCTCCTATTTATAGATAGGAAAAACCCTAGGTTACATTCTGATCCACACATGAATTTACAAAACTACCCTAAGAAAGCCGGGTCAAAACACCGACACCCACCGACACATGCACCGACACGTGCACCATACCGTCGCGGTTCCGCGGCAGAAAGGCCTGTTTGGCCGCGGTTCCGCGACCAATTGGTGGGATCTTGGTCTCAATCTTTCGGTGTTGCTTCATGTTGCTTTTACCTTCTGTTTTCTTCACTTGGTTTCTCAGAATCTCTTTAATTCTTTTCCAGATATTCAACAGTGGACTTTTGCCTTGAGCTCCGCGTTTGAAGTCTTGGATCTTGTGCTGCCCTTGTGCTTTGTGCATTGAAATGCTCAATGATTTTCTATTTGTTCCTTGAACTGGCAGGCGGCATTATACGGATAGTGTGTGGAAACCCGTATTTCTCTGTTTGTTGGTCGTAGTCCCACATTTGTTGCGACTTTCATGAATTTCACTGTAAAGAGCTGAGAGCCTGTAACCTGCAACTATTTAGCAGACATGGATCAAAAGTACCTATTTATATGCATTGTGATTAAAAATGGGTGGTACAAAAATGCAAAAATCTGATATGAACAAGTGTCCATGTAAATAAAGGACAAGCAGCAGCGTCTCGGCAAACAAGAGTTAGAAGGAGTGAGTTATGCAACTTCGCGACCGAATGAGAATGCTAGACCGAAAAGTCCTTAAACTAGAAATTCGTCTCAAATATGACGATAATGGACCGAAACGTCCCTAAACTAGTATGTCACCTCAAACATGGTACATCGCCCCAAATACGGCGATATCCTCTCTTGAGATTTATATTGGAATCGAAGTCCCAACGGCAAAGCTTGCAACTCAAGTTCTACCGGCTACACAGCTACTTCAGAAATGAAGCCACCCCCAAGTCCCACCGGTAAACAGATAGGTCACCAGTGGCGAAACTATTTTCGAGAGTTTCATAAAAAAACGGTATATCCATAAGCGAAATGGGCATGGATGAAAACCCGAAAGGGCGCCGTGAGTAAAAACAGCAAAATTGCTGACGAGTTTGTGAAAACCCAGAAGGGCGCAATCTCGTTAAAAAAATAATAAAGAGAAAAAAACAGTGTGTCCGCAAGCAAAATGGGCACGGATGAAAACCCAAAAGGACGCCGTGAGTAAAAACAATAGGGCTACCAGCGAGTTTGTGAAAACCTGAAAGGGCGCAATCTTGTTGTTAAAAAACCGTTACGTCCATAAGCAAAATGGACACGGATGAAAAACCCGAAAGGGTTCCATTAGTAAAAATAGCAGGGCTACCGGCGAGTTTGTGAAAACCCGAAAGGGCGCAATGTTATTAAAATAAAAACACCTGCAAGATCCTCTCAACCTTGTAAGAAGAAAACACCTGCGCGAAATCCTTACGACTCATAAGGGAGCAACACACTTAGAGATCCCCACGATTCCTAAGGAGAAATTACACTTATGAGATCCTCACGACTCGTAAGGAGAATCCCTCTATGAGACCCTCACGGCTCATAGGATTCAAAAACCTTAAGATACAAGGACCTGAACCTATTCTTAAGCCATCACACTCCCCAGGTTGCCCTACAAGCAGTCCAATATTGACCCTTTTATACAATCCACGGACACAAATAAACGTTCCTTCACCAAGTCCCACCAATGATGAGGAGTGTCCTTATATGGTGAACGACACATGTAAGTCCTCTCGACTTATAAGGAGAAAATACTCTTATAAGATCCTTACGACTTATAAGAGAACACACACTTGGGGATCCCTACGATTTCTAAGGAGAAAATACACCTATGAGATCCTCACGACTCGTAGAGAGAAATGTCTTTATGAGACCCTTACGGCTCGTAAAGTCAAAAGTCCTTAGTCAACAGGATCCTGACCCTGTTTACTAAGCCACCTTTGATCAAATCGACAAGGGCAAATGATGATTCGCTCCTGGCAATATTCCAGTTGTAGCGATGCTGATGCCTAAGTTGGTATCAAATACTAAGTCCTTTCAAGGCAAATGATAATTCCCTCCTGGCAATATTTCAGTGATAGCGATGTTGATGTCTGAACTGGTGTCAATTTTTAAGTCCTTTCACGGCAAATGATGATTTTCTCCTGCCAATATTCCAGTCGCAGCGGTGCTGATACCAAGATTGATATCAGCTCTCGAGTTCCATATTTGCAACGAAAATTAGCGAGCAAAAAATGCATATGAAATAGCCGAAATGATGGGGCAACTCGCAATAAAAATCAGCAAGCAAATATATGCATATAAAAACAGCCAAAATGTTTGGGCAACTCGGAATAAAAAGCAGCGAGTAAAAAGAAAAAAATAGCTGAAATGATTGGGCACCGCGATAAAAAGCCGAAATGATTGGGCAATCGCGACTTTCGTGATATAAAAAGCTGAAATGATAGAGCATCGCGGAAAGAAATAAAAAAAATAAAACTTTTGCCCTGCAGGTGAGTCCATACTGACCCCTGTATACGATCCGTGGGCACAAACGAAAAGGGAAACCATGTTTTCCCACCAGGCTCCATTAAAGGGAGAGCCAGATCTCGACGGAAACATCTACAGCCTAAAAATCAACAACGGCGTTTTTTCTCATTCCAACAGGATGCAGACGCGGCGTCAAAAAAAAGGAGCCATGGCAAAGTCCCTAGTTCCAAATCTCGACGGTTCACAGACAACCTAGAGATCAACAGCAGCGTTTCTTCTCACTCCAACAGGATGCAGACGCGACGTCAACAAAACAGAGCCATGGCAAAGTCCTTAGTTCCAAATCTCGACGGTTCATAGACAGCCTAGAAATCAACAGCAGCATTTTTTCTCACTCCAATAGGATGCAGACGCGACGTCAACAAAACGGAGCCATGGCAAAATCCCTAGTTCCAAATCTCGACGGTTCACAGACAGCCTGGAGATCAACAGCGGTGTTTCTTCTTACTGTAATAGGATGCAGATGCAACGTCAACAAAATGGAGCCATGGTAGAGTCCCTAATTCCAAATCTCGACGGTTCACAGACAACCTAGAGATCAACAACGGCGTTTCTTCTCACTCCAATAGGATGCAGACGCAACGTCAACAAAACGGAGCCGTGGCACAGTCCCTAGTTCCAAGCCTCGACGGTTCACAGACAGCCTAGAGATCAACAACGGCGTTTCTTCTCACTCCAGCAGAATGCAGACGCAACGTCAACAAATCGAAGCCATGGCAAAGTCCCTAGTTCCAAGCCTCGACGGGTCATAGACAACCTAGAGACAACCTCGACATTCGTCTCGTTACAGCAGACGCAATGCCAGCAAACGAAGCAAAGGAAAATCCCTGGTTTCGGGGTCTTGACGGCAACTCAAATAAAACCTAAAAGACTATCTGAGATCATCCTACACCTGCGCGGAGTGGTTATGACTCATCGGGGCTCCCAAACTGAGCCTAACCTTAAGTAAAAAGCGGCATAGAAATTTCCTAACGCTTGCTCTTCCGAAGGTAATATGACCTAGGAGATTACTTGAAGACGTCTTGTTCAGCCCCCGATGGGATCAGAGACACGACAGCCGTGGGGCTATTCGAATAGCAAGATTGCATATCAGGGAATGCATCAGCTAACGCGACGGTACGACGGACAAAAAACCTAGTACCACTGACTCTAACGGACCTCTGTCATAAAGAGCAGAGGTTAACTGTGACGTCAGGATATTCTTGCGAGAACTTCTCGACTCATCTCGACTCATAGGGAAAACAATGTTCCTGTGAGAACTTCTCGACTCGTCTCGACTCGTAGGGAGAACATCTTCATGAAACCTTCACGGCTGATGAAGTTGAAAAGCCTTAGGCAATGGGGATATCAACCTATTTCATAAGCACTGTGTCCCTACAAGCAGATCCAAATTGACTCTTGTATACTCTCCGTGGGCCATATGCTCTAAAGTCGAATATCGACAAGGAGGAAAAAACCCGCTTACGAGTCATCTCGACTTGTAAGGGGGAAATTCTCTTGTGAGATCCTTACGACTCTCAAGAGAAAACGCACTTAGCAGATCCTCACGACTTCTAAGGAGAAAATGCACCTGCGGGATCCTCTCAACTCGTAGGGAGAAAAGTCTTTATGAGACCCTCACGGCTCATAAAGTTGAAAAGTCTTAGGCAGCAGATCCAAACCTGTCTCCTAAGCCATTGCTGTCCTACAAGAAGGTCCAAACTGACTCTTGTATACTATCAACGGGCCATATTCTCCATAGTCGAATATCAACAAGGAAGAAAAAAACCACTTACGAGTCCTCTCGACTTGTAAGTGGGAAAATTTTCTTGTGAGATCCTTACGACTCTCAAGAGAAAACTGTCACGCCCCGCTTCCCAGTATACGGGCAGAGGACGCGACGAGGCCGCTACGTATTTACTCAGAAGTAAATACGCTAAGCGTAACTAAGCAATATAAAAGAAATATACACAAGAGACAAATGTAATGAAACAGCAACTTTATTTATTAACATTCTTTTGTACAATACATGGAAAGTAAATACATCTGAAGGAAACCGATGCCTAAACAGTGGCATAACAGAAATGGAAAGTACTGAAATGAAATAGGTACAAGTGGCTACAGCTCTGGGTCTTCGGTGTACTGCTCAAGGGCCTGTTCTGAATGCTCATGAATGGTCTCGTGCTCTAGTGCGTCCAATCCTCCTGACAACATTCCAAAGAAGAAAGAGAAAGAATGTCGTCAGCGAACAAATCGCTCGGTAAGTCCCAAAGATGGGGGGAGAAGTAGAATAGACAGACAGAGAGAGAGAGTGTGTAACTTTTAAAGTGGTATGATATTGTTATAATGTTGTATTTAGTATTAACACGTAAGTTCAAGGGTGAATATCAACCAATCTCAAGAGTGTTCTCGAACCCAACAGGCTGTAATCCAGGGGTAGGGAACCACGGGCCCGAATCAATTGTTAGTAATGGGACTTCAACCTAGTGTTGAAGTATTCCAAACTCAACAAGTTATAATCCAGGAGCAAGAAAACACGGGCCTTCATGATAGCTTGCTTGTGTTAATAGACATGGATTCATGATCTAGGAGGACTCTTGAGATTTTGTTGGATTCACGCATGAACTACCCCAATACCCCGTGTATGTATTGATAGTAATGATTGTACTGATGGTATTGTATTGTATTGTTTTGTCTTGAATTGTATAGATGGATGACTTACCGAAACCATGATATCAGTAAATGGATATAACTGGAGAATCATGTAGATGTATGAATCATGTAGATGGATGTATATCCATGGTTCGGTTCAGTCAATACAGATTGAATAGATTGAATATATGGATTCATGGATTTATGTTGAATTGTAGTTTGATACTTGAATCTCTTTCAAATCAGGTTGATTATAGTAAGACTCAGTCTGAGTCAGACAATTATAAAAGAAATTGAATCCTGATTGTTTTGATGTTATTGGTAACCGCTGCACATGGGCGGCAGGATTTGTGTCATTTTAAAAAACGATTACCGTATTGATAACACCGTTTGTTAAGTTGTCTACCTTAAATAAGCAAGCACCCATATCTCCGGCTCCCTGAGGGTCAAGAGACCGGTCCCGCTTAAATCTATATTTACTAGGGACCTTATTGTAATTTATAAAACTTGAGGGGGTTTTATGTAAAAATAATTTTGTATAATTTACAAAATACACCTCAAGTATTTAATTATCGTCTTTAGAGTTTTCATAAATGTAGATTTTATATATGTGACATTTCCAGTGAGATAAACCTATTTTTCATAATACATGATATTTAGTTGTAAAGTATTGAACTTGTATGGAATTTCAAGGTATTTCCATGTAAAGTGATTCTTTTGATTTGGAAAAGTTAGAATATTTATATTATATCAAAAATAGATATTTTGATAATACACACACACACACACACACACACACACACACACACACATATATATATATATGTTTATATAAAATAAATTTTAATTTATTATTTTTCTAGAAATCTTATTTTCTTAAGATATTTGTATTTTTAAATTTTTCGAGACCGAATGCTCCTTGCGGAGGTCTGAATCTCGCACTACTAAGTCCAGGGATGTGCGATAATCTGCACCATCCCAGACGGGTTCCCCAAAATGGGTTGCAGCGGCGCTTTGCAAAGATTTGTAAAAATATGTAATCTTGTAGAAAACGGTTTTAATAATAAAAGGTATTTAATTGTAAATTCGTATTACCGTATTCTATGATCCCGAAAGGTATTGTGCTATGTTGCATATGAATGTTGTGAAGAAGTAGGTCATTATCTCGTGATCTATCTAAAGGTATAACAAGAATTATGATGTTTCAAAGTCGAAACTAAACTATATGGTATTTTTCTGAAAAAGAGCGGTAAAAGTTACAAAATGAAATATTTTGCTATGAAACTTGCTCAACTTGTTTTGTTAATGATTAATAGTCAAGATGTAAGAGTTTGGAATGGTTGTGTTTAATGAAAATTATACTTTTTAAAGAAAACTGAATCGGAAATCGGATTAACTCCGCTTCCGTCGGGTTTTAGAAATACAAGTTTTAAGAATAGAGAACAGAAGAGGGAGGAGGGACTTATGGGATTTCAGATTAGATGAGAGGGAGAGGGTTTGGTAGTAGGTTTCGGTGCGTCGTTTCGTCGCCGGGAGCTCCTAGAGTCGTCGTCGGAATTTCGCCGGAGTTTCGCCCTTCGCTAACTCCACTTGCACACAAAATTTCTAGAGAGTTTTCTTGATAGTTTTGGATAGAATTTGTGAGTGAGGGGTGTGTGTTTAGGGGTGGAATTTATAGGGTAATCTAGGGTTTAGGGTAGATGAAAAGTTGTATTGAAAATTGTATTAAAATTGTATTTAAAAATGGTTTAATGGAATTTTAAAAAGTTCTGTTAATGTGCAGAAAATTTAAAGTGTATGTTCACACCATAATATTGCATTATTATATTCCCCATTCTTATTCGTTTTATAAATAAACAGGTGCTTTTGACGCATGTCTGCTACATGTTACAGGTTACAGGTTCTTGGACAGAAAACAGTGAAAACGATGTAAAGACGATGAAAAAGTGGACTTTGACCAGCAAACAGAAGACTCTTGATCAAGCCTATATCGAAGGACAGTTCACAATTAACAAGGCAACGCAAGGTCCAAAATTACAAAGCGGACGGTTAAAAATCCACTGCAAATTATTCACTGGAGATCTGGAACCAACCTAGAAGCCCAAATGGAAAAGGACATATAGAAACAGGAATAAAAGGTCAACAGTAAGAACTACAGAAAATTGCAGAATTCAAGACATTAATTTGGCCGCGGAACCGCGGCCAAAGCATACCTTAGGCCGCGGAACCGCGGCCTGATAGAGCCCGTGTCAGAGCGAAGTTTTTTGGCTCTGCGCATATTGTTGACTAGGTCTTTTCTTAGGGGTACTTTTGTAATTTAAGACATGTGGATCAATTGTAACCTAGGGTTTCTATCTCCTTATAAATAGAACCCAAATCATTGTAACTTCTTATGCCTCCTTTTAATAATAAATTCAGAATTCTTTATGGAGAGCATCGGTGCCTCTTTTCACTTCATTAATTCAGATCTGACAACCCTGCGTTGATATTTGGAGAGAGCCATCTGTAAGTAGATTTTAATTCTTTGCCCTAGTTAGATTTTAATTCTTTGCCCTAGTTAGATTTAATTCCTTACCATAGAAAATTGTTTAGAGTTAGCTTTGCGGAAGGATTTTGAGAGATGAGATCTCTCATCCCTTTCTTACCCATAATATATTTTCAATAGGACTCCATGCATACACGCATACACCGCGCCCTACGGCACCCTACCCCTCGAGGTAACGATGAAACCGTAGTGTAAAGGCCCGGTTGCGCGCGTTTTCCATGGAGGTTAGGGTAAGGATCTCTAAAGGAAGGACAAGAACCTAGAGGAAGGAACACCTTCCCGAACGGATCTAATCCCCTTTATTGATAATTACCATAACTCCTCATAGATCTTCATTCGGGTATAGAAAGCGTTGAGATTTACTTGCATTTCCAAAGCATCCCTAAACCTAACCCTAGCAAGACTAGATCTAGATAATCTAGATAGATAGAATTAGATTTTAGATTTAATAATCAATCCGAACACCCTTCGGAATTAACTCGTTAGTGCGATTGGGAGATTCACAACATCCCTGTGGACCGACCCGTACTCACCGGCTAGCTTCACGCGACGCCGTTCTTGATTGCGGTTTAGAAATAGTTTTTGACATACGAATCAAATGGCGCCGTTGCCGGGGATGGCGTAGAAATTTCCTTTTTGCAATTTCGGGTTAATCTTAAATTAAAAAATCATAAAAATCTAAGAAAAATCACAAAAAATTATAAAAATATATCAATTGTTATTTTTTTGGAAAGGGTATTTTGTTGTGTGAATTTTACAGGAACAATCGAGACGGATCTGGAAATTTCCAGAAAGCGAAACAGAAATCAAAAGATCAGAACAGAGAAGGATTTTCAAAACAGAACAGTGGAATTTTTCCCGCACCTTGAAGCCTCCACCACGCCGCGATTCCGCCGCTTCAACCATACTAAAACCGCGGAAACGCGGTCCTTTAGGAGACTCAGGACCCACAAATTTTTTGGGGACTCGTGCCGATGATCCCACCGCGAAAACGCGGCACTAACGCATTTTTGCCGCGGAAGGGCGGCTCCACAGTGACATCATCTGACTAACTTTGCTCTATAAGCCTCCTCTGTTCCTCCTCTGTAATTTTTGAAATATCTTTTCTGAAAATTCCTGCAGAATTCCGTGCGCTATAAAAATATTTCCCCTTCCAAATAACAATCTTGTGCAGGATTTTTTGCGACTCGCTTAACATAGAAATTGATTGCAAGTAATCTTTTTTGTTGCATATCTTTTATCAAAATCTTTTTGCAGCAATTTCCAAATAAAGATAAAAAGAAAAAGGAAAATCTTTTATAGAAACTTGCAAATTGTTTGCCGCAAATAAATCCTTGCACCACCACCCAACTTTCTTTCTTTTTCCCTTTCTTCTAACATGGGTACCCCACATAATAAATCACTTGCCGAACTTTGGAATCCCGAACCTAATTTTGCGTCGTACGTCAATTTGTTCGGTCAATTTAAAGACGATCCTTGCTTGCCTAAAAAATCTTTGAAAGATCAAGTAGAGGCGTTTAGGAGAAACAGTTTGACTTTTCAACCCACTTTGTGTCAACCAAGTCAACCTTTACCACTTCCATATGTTGATACCTCCTTTTCAAGTCCTTTTGTCACTCCTAAGCCGATGTCCATTGCTGAGCATATTGCTCAATCTCTCAGCCGATCTTTCACCCCTCTCCACTCATCTAGTTCTAGGGATCCACACGATTATTCACCTTATTATCCATATGTTGACCCTACCCCTGTGCTATCACCCACTTCCTACCAGTCCTACCCGACCTTACCACCCTCACTAGACACTGTTTCCACACAGCCATTAGGGAGTTTTGCATATCCAAACGATTTCGAATCTTTTACCGAAACCCCTTTACCACCCAAGTCTAGTTTGGAAGAGTCGTTGGAGGCATATATCGCAGCAACAAACAAAATGACTTGGAATGTGGAAGCGTCCGTGGCCGCCCTTATGCAACCTAGTGAAACGGTAGCTAGTTTCCCGCTAGCTTCAAATTTTTCAATGTATAAGGAGGCGGTTGGACAGAGTGAGAATGAGAGAGAATTTCAAAATCAAACCTACCCTTACCCAATTGAAGCCCACAACTTCAGTTTTCCATCGAATGTCCTAAATGATTCACAAGTTCAAAATAAAAACGAGTTGTGTGATTTTGTAGTGTTTGATTTGCCAAATTGTGAGGAACCCCTTTCGAGTGAAACCACACCTAATCCTTTCGATCTTTACACCTCCCATCTAGAACCTAAATCGATAGATATCCATGCTTTTGATGAGGTGTCTAAGAAAATTGATTTTCACTTGATTGAGGATATAGACACCGGGAATATTTCGGATGATGAACCTGTCGATTTAATTGAGATTTTATGTTCAAATCATCATCCCGAGTTATTAAATGTTTCTCCCGAATCTCATATGCGTCTTGACTTTGATGATAATGGCATGAATGAGTTGAATCTTGAGGAGAATTATAAGGATAGTATTGAGGAGAGTTTTGAGGATCATATTAAGGTTGAACTATTTTTGTTTGATATGTCTGATTTTCCAATTCAGCCTCCTGAACGTTTGGCTGTTATATCACCCTCCCTCCTTTCCATCGTTCCAACCACGCTTGAAGACTGTGAGCTTAAAAAATTTTCCTTTGAATCTGACACAGTTCTCACAGCCGATAACGCGTATGAGTGTTTCACTTTTTCGGACGATGTTGATGACTCACCGCCCGAGTTTGAGTCCTTTACATTTTCAGATGAGTTAGTTGAACCATCAGACTCGGTGGCTTACAGTAGTTTCGAACCATTGATGGAAACTTTCAAGTTCGAAACAGTTTACTACGGTGAGAAAGAGACTATCCCTCAATCACTCCCTTTCGTCCTTCCTATTGTTCCGACCGTGCAAGTGACCGTTACGCTTTCATCTCAAATACCAAGTTCGGCGTACCCATGTTTTCTTGCGAATCTTGAGGGATTTGACCCCATTTCTCGACGAGTTGATAGGTTAGCGCAATCGCTTTTAACACATCGGTTATCACAAATTGCGCTAATTTATTCACTCGATTTACACTCTCAAGATCGCACGACCCTTCTTTCTCATTTCCGCCATTCTTCTCCCCCACCGAGACCATATCCTACCATTCTTCTTTCCACACGGTCTCGCGTGTTTCTCATTTCTTTCTTCCACACCCCATTCTTGCACCAACTATACCATTACCATGATAAGATTTTTGAATGGTTGGTGCTAATCTTTGGCTTGTGTAAGGCCAAGCTTAAGTTTGGGGGGAACCTTTGTATATATGTATATATTTTTTTTTTTCTTTTTCTATAAAAATAAAAAAAATTCAAAACATTAAAAAAAAAATAATAATAATAATAATAAATAAAATAAACAGAGGAGTGCCGGCATTTTGACCCTCTTAGTTTAGCATGACAGTGAGGACACTGTCAAGTTTAAGTTTGGGGGTATTCTCGGTACGTCTTCTTCCTTCGCATTCATTTGTACATATTTTGCATTTGCATAATTATTTGAAAACCCATAAAAATTGAAAAAATTTCAAACATTATAAAAATTATTGTATTCAATTTTGGCTTATTTGACTAGAGTTTGACAGATAGGTTAACTGGCTAGGAACAACTAGATCTTAGACTTAGTAAATTAAAAACCCTAAAAATAACTTTCCTTAAAGTTTAACGATAGAAAGTATATGCCTTATAATTTATTTAGAAATAGGCAAATTTTAAGTTCACTTCTTGGGCTAAGTCGAAACGAAGGAAAAGTATTGATGTTCTTATTAGAGTATAAGTTTGAAAAATAGTTCCTATCTTAAGTCTAAAGTCTGAAAATGTATACCCTATAAAATTGCACAATCACGCACCTCGAAACTTGGAATAGTAGAAGAGATCTTGAAATGCTCTTATCTAAAGTCCTTAGTACAATGAAAATAAAAGAAGAAAAAAGTGTGAATAAAGAATAAAAAAAATGAACACTGGTTTTTTGTGATTACTTAAGGCTGGAAAAATAGAAAAATATTTAGCAAGGGTGCTTCATCACCTAGTGCCTTAGACCAACTGGTTTGGGAGTCACTGCTAAAAGCCTTGGGTGTTGCAAGACTAGGAAGTACGCTTTAAAGTGTAAACGCATTTTGTAATCGGTCGTTGGTACCCCAAGAAGTATTAACGGCCGCATGAAGGATGTGTAAGCAAAATTCAATTAAAAATTCACCAATTAATAAGTGCTTTGGACAACGGATAAGGGTATGATTGCTTGATTTGAATTTCCAAGTGTAGGGGTGATTTATACACACACGTGGGGATATGTGATTGGAATTTAGATGAGAGAAAGGAGTGAAGAATAGAACTTGTATCTTTAGTAGAGTTGATAAAAATTCCTAAGTGAAGATAGAACCCTAAAAGGAAAACTTAAGAAATGCCGAATGCCAAGTAAGTGTATAGAACATATATAATCTTAAGTTAAATGATGAGGAAGTGTGAAGAATATGGGTGGATAATTTACGAGTCGAAGATAATAGAATTCCTTTTTAGAAAACCTAATTGGAGAATTAAAGTCGAAAAGCCAAATCGATAGGATTTTGTGGGTAGTATCTGCTGAAAACCCTCAGGAGACAACACTCCTCCTACTAGGGACACCTAGAGGTTTAACGGCTTGTTGCACGTGCTCAGTGCAATCGCGTTTCCCTGCGAAAGTGCAGTTAGGTTTTTTGTCAAGAATAAAAAAATAAGTTTGCTCGAGGACGAGCAAAAGATAAGTTTGGGGGTATTTGTTCACACCATAATATTGCATTATTATATTCCCCATTCTTATTCGTTTTATAAATAAACAGGTGCTTTTGACGCATGTCTGCTACATGTTACAGGTTATAGGTTCTTGGACAGAAAACAGTGAAAACGATGTAAAGACGATGAAAAAGTGGACTTTGACCAGCAAACAGAAGACTCTTGATCAAGCCTACATCGAAGGACAGTTCACAATTAACAAGGCAACGCAAGGTCCAAAATTACAAAGCGGACGGTTAAAAATCCACTGCAAATTATTCACTGGAGATCTGGAACCAACCTAGAAGCCCAAATGGAAAAGGACATATAGAAACAGGAATAAAAAGTCAACAGGAAGAACTACAGAAAATTGCAGAATTCAAGACACTACTTTGGCCGCGGAACCGTGGCCAAAGCATGCCTTAGGCCGCGGAACCGCGGCCTGATAGAGCCCGTGTCAGAGCGAAGTTTTTTGGCTCTGCGCATATTGTTGACTAGGTCTTTTCTTAGGGGTACTTTTGTAATTTAAGACATGCGGATCAATTGTAACCTAGAGTTTCTATCTCCTTATAAATAGAACCCAAATCATTGTAACTTCTTATGCCTCCTTTTAATAATAAATTCAGAATTCTTTATGGAGAGCATCGGTGCCTCTTTTCACTTCATTAATTCAGATCTGACAACCCTGCGTTGATATTTGGAGAGAGCCATCTGTAAGTAGTTTTATTTAATTGCTCTAGTTTAGATTTTAATTCTTTGCCCTAGGTAGATTTAATTCCTTGCCGTAGATAATTGTTTAGAGTTAGCTTTGGGGAAGGCTTTTGAGAGATGAGATATCTCATCCCTTTCTTACCCATTATATATTTGCAATACGACTCCATGCATACACGCACACACCGCGCCCTACGGCACCCTACCCCTCGAGATAGCGGTGATACCGTAGTATAAAGGCCCGGTTGCGCGTGTTTTCCATGGAGGTTAGGGTAAGAATCTCTAAAGGAAGGACAAGAACCTAGAGGAAGGAACACTATCCCGAATGGATCTAATCCCCTTTATTGATAATTACCATAACCCCTCATAGATTTTCATTTGGGTATAGAAAGCGTTGAGATTTATTTGCATTTCCAAACCATTCCTAAACCTAACCCTAGCAAGTCTTAGATCTAGATAATCGTAGTATAGATAGATTTAGATTTTAGATTTAATAATCTATCCGAACACCCTTCGGAATTAACTCGTTAGCGCGATTAGAAGATTCACAACATCCCTGTGGACCGACCCGTACTCACCGGCTAGCTTCATGCGACGCCGTTCTTGATTGCGGTTAATAGATAGTTTTTGACATACAAATCAGTGTACAGGGGAGTTAAGGAGGCCAAAAGACACATTTTTCATGTTGGACCAACTCGGCGGCGTCGGCCGAGTCGCCGGCCAAGTCACGGCGAGTCGGGCCGGGGGTCGTCGCCATGGGTCTCTCGTCGGTTGGTCTTCCCCCTGGTTCAGTTTGTTTTATATGTGAAGTGGGGTTTTACGGGTTTAGCACGTGTAGACTCTTGGGATTCTAAAAATTTAAAAAGAAATCAATATTAAAAATAATGTTGGGGATGGGATTTGAACTCTGGTGCTTTGGTTCAGCAGTACAAAGTCTTACCAATGAGCTACAAGCTCTTTCTTGCTATTAAAAAGCAAAACAAATTTATAAGTTGTGCTCAGGCAAAAGTGCCCCTTTCTGTATTTTTTGAAAAATTTGTACAGAAAGTTTAGGGTTGTTACAAAAACGCACTTAGGAGATCCTCACGACTTCAAAGGAGAAAATACACTTGCGGGATCCTCTCGACTCGTAGGGAGAAAAGTCTTTATGAGACCCTCACAGCTCGTGAAGTTGAAAAGTCTTAGGCGGCAGATCCAAACATGCCTTCTAAGCCATCGCTGCCCTACAAGAAGATCTAAGCTGACTCTTATACACTATCCACGGGCCACATTCACCAATGAAATGGAGAAGCAACTTACGGATCCTCATGATTCGTAAGGAAAAATACCCGAATGAGGTCCTTACGACTCACGGAGGTGATGAACACTTATAAATCCTCACGATTTCTTGGGAGGATATGCACCTATAAGATCCTCTCGACTTGTAGGGAAAAAACGTCTTGAGACCCTTACGGGTCATGAAGATGAAAAAAGTCTTAGGCTATAAGGACCATAAACTTGTCTCCTAAGCCATCAATTCTATAGCCATGCATAACTCTGTACTATTTCACCCACGTATATACTTACGCGGGCAAAATAGTAAGGGGCATTTGTTCCCGCCAAATATTTTGGCTAAAATCTATTTATTCCCTTATAAAAAAAGGATAGAGAGTCCTCAAAATTTGGCCTCACGTGTTAAACACGTGGGCGCTCATATGCAAAACATATAAGCGCAGAAAACAAACAACTAATGGCCAAATAGGCCTCACGTGAAAAATATGTGAGCGCTCATATGCAAAGTATATAAGCGCTGAACAAAAACAACTAATGGCCAAAACAGGCCTCGCATGCTAAACACGTGAGCACTCATATGTCGCTGAAAATAAACAGGCTAAAACCCACACTAGGGTCACGTGTTAAACACATGAGTTCTCTTGCTACCCACATGCAAATCATGTGAGCACCCCAATTTAAAATGCTCCTATCAAATTCTAAAATTAAATTCTATTTAGGAAATATTTTCCTGATCTTTCTCAAACTAGAAAGATCTTCTCTGTTAAACAGAGGACCTTTGAATCAAAAGATCCAACGGTGATCATCTGGTAGAATAAAATTATAATTTTGTTAAAACTAACAAGATATTCATAATCTTGTTAAAAAAACAAGAAATCTTCTCTGTTACACAGAGAGCCTTTAGATTAAAAATCTAACGGTGAATAAAATTCACCGATTGATCTAAAAGATCATGGAAATCAATCATGATCTCTCAATAAGGGATTCTCTTAATAAATTGATTCTTGTTATTCTCGTATAAATAGGAGCGAGGAGAGAGGAGGAGACCACCCCATAAGTTTCTAATAAAATATACAGAAGCCTCCTAAAAAGCTCCCACAAAACAAAAGAGAATTTAATTTTCAAATCAAGAGTTTAACTCTTCTCAAAGAACTTAGTTCTTTCCATAGATCTGAGATCCGCAAGACAAATCTCCCACAAGTTGAGAATTTAATTATCATCGGGATGTCTTGTTCTTGAGAATCAAAGATTCATGGAAAGATGAATTTGAAAAGAAAGAGGATGTAGTTCAAATCAAGAACCTAGTTTCTTCAAATCAAGAACTTAGTTCTTTAAAGAACTCGATTCAAGATTCTTAAAATAATGATCTTGGTGATTGTTAATGGTCAAAACACCATTAACAGAGATTTAAGCTCTCAGAGAAGATGAAGTTAAAATAAAGAACATAGTTTCTTCAAATCAAGAATTTAGTTCTTTAAAGAACTCGATTCAAGATCCTCAAAATAATGATTTTGGTGATCCTTAATGATCAAAACACCTTTGAAAGAGGTTTAACCTCTCGGAGAATATGGAGTTCAAATCAAGAACATAGTTTCTTCAAATCAAGAACTCAGTTCTTTAAAGAACCCGATTCAAGGTCCTCAAAATAATGATCTTAGTGATCAAAATACCATTAACAGAGAAACATCAGCAGAGATTAAATCTCCAAAAGAACTCAGCGCTTCACGTGAAAAGCACGTGAGCACTCAAGGACAAATTATATAGCGCCTCACGTGAAATATACGTGAGCGCCGGGAAAAGTTAGTGCTTAGCACTATTGGAGCACCTCACATGAAACACACGTGAGCGCTATAAAAGTCAGTGCTTAGCACTATTGCAGCGCCTCATGTGATATACACGTGAGTGCTCTATGCAGCTAAGTGCTTAGCACTCCTGGGGATTACAAAAACCCAATCTTAGCCTGGTGATCTCTCACTAATGATCTTCCGACGGATATTCATCCCACATCTCTCCTCGGTCTGGAAATTGGTTCAAGGGTATATCTCTCTATACCTCTGATACATGTCATTGTAATTCTTCAACGTCTTCAGAGAGGTGGCGGGTCCTAACAACCAACAACTCTTTGGCGCACTCCCAAACCGATGAGCACATCTCAACAATGGACCAAAACGTTCTTAAACTAACGATGGACTGAAACGTCCTTAAGCTATAACAATAGAGCCCAAATGCTCTTTTGTTGGATCTGAATGATCCTAAAACCCCGTTAAGTAGATCTTAGTCTCAAATTGGACTAACGTATCCTTAACAAACATTTAAGTTGATCTCAATCTCAAACTAGATTAACGATCCTTAAATAAAAACCCAAAATATACGGATTTGGACTAATCGCGTCCTATGGGCGAAAACATAAATTAGTCTCCGTATACAATCCACGGGCAAACAAAAAATAAAACAAATACACACGACACGAAGTGAACTTCTGGAGCTGGAGAAAGTGGTTATCGCTATGCGGTAACGTAATTAACTGCAGGGGTTGCACCTGCAGGGAAGAGCGTCCCCACAATCAAAAACCCCTCCCAAACGAGGGGGGATCTGACGAAGTCTGTTACAACGACCGCATCCGTCCAGACCTCCGATACATGGTGTCATAAATCAACTTGGAATCTTCGGAGATGTGGACGGATAAATCCAAATAGAATCTAGCCCCAAATTTAGGCAAGACGATCTACACGGTTCGTCTCCGTTTTCGGCAGTAAACATCCATATCTCATATGGAGTGGTAGGCACGGATTTGGTGGGAACCATATTCACTAGGTCTGCAGCTGTCTCAAGTGCATGATCCCAAAAGGAAATAGGTAACTTAGCAACACTCATTATAGAGCGCACCATATCTAATAGGGTGCGATTCCTCCGCTCCGATACTCCGTTGTGCTGTGGTGTATACGGAGGAGTAAGCTGAGAGAGAATCCCATTCTCCTTTAAATAGTCACGGAATTCCGTACTCAAGTATTCTCCTCCTCGATCAGATCGAAGGATTTTAATACTTTTACCCGTCTGGTTCTCTACTTCGTTCTTATATTTCTTGAATTTCTCAAAAGCTTCAGACTTGTGTTTCAACAGGAACACATGTCCGAATCTTGAGAGATCGTCGGTGAATGTAATAAAGTATGAGAAACTATTTCTGGCATGTGTAGACATAGGACCGCATATATCACTATGTATCAGTCCCAAGAGTTCAGTAGCTCTTTCTCTGTGTCCAGTAAACGGAGTTTTGGTCATTTTACCTTTGAGACATGACTGGCAAGTTTCATAAGATGTAAATTCGAACGGATTCAAATATCCATCTTTATGCAACTTAGTTATTCTTGTCGCATTGATATGACCTAGTCTACAATACCACAAGAAGGTTTCGTTCATTTCTGAACTTTTCCTCTTGTGTGTATTCTGTATTCTTAGAACTGTGGTTTGATTCAGAACGTATATACCATTACTTAGCATACCAAACCCAATCAACACTTGATTTAGGAAAATGTTCATAACATTATTCTATAATGCAAAGTTATATCCTTCTTTATACAACAAAGAAATTGATATAATATTGCACATCATATTCGGTACGTAATAACAGTCATTCAAAATTATTGTATTACCATTTGGTAATACTATGTGATATTCGCCAACAGATTTGGCTGCAACAATTTTTCCATTTCCTACTTTTAGAGAAATATCACCCTTTCCCAATTCTCTACCTTTTCTTAGCCCATGTAACAAATTACATACATGGGATCCTGATCCGGTATCCAATATTCAGGACGTAGAGCAAACTGAGAAACAGTTCTCGGTTACGAACACACCCGAAGAAGATGCATCAGCATGCTTCTTCTTCATTTGGGTGGCGTGGGAATCCTGGTATTCCCCTATTCCTTACTAAGACTTATGACAATCATAAGAAAAAGCGTAACCAACGTTCTTCAGCTCAGTATAATAAGCGGGTTCGGTCAGTACATCCATATTATTATCTTGATTAAGGCGTATCATGGTCGCTACCTGGAGAGAGAGAAGGAAACGCATTAGCGTGCGCTCTTTGCAAGATTACATTGGTTATTATCTTATCTAATCAGGATGGCTCCCACTGTTTTTATCAAATCTTCCTTCAAACCATAAAAGGTAAGATTAGCCGGGATTAATTACACCCTACAAGTTCGTCAATCGGTCAGCCTGGCCGGTATTGGTACTTCAAGGGAGTCTCCACATACTTTCGTATGGAACTAATTAAATAACCTAATTTCCGCAGGGGCTTAACCCCCGTTAACACCTTTCTTAGACACCTACTGGATCAGCTAATTATAAAGTGGAAAACTCTCTCAGGAGTAACTCTTACTCGCAGTGGGTATCGGGATCCAACTATCATATAAAAGATATGCAATCTCATTGAAAATTCCAACACTTGAAATTCTCGATATCTGTTTGTACCCCTAACGACCTATGACCTTAACGCATGCCAACAAACCATAGGCCGCTAGTCAAGTTCAACCCGTTCATTTCGTGATTGAATTAAACCCACCCGCACGACCCTTGACGCGGGCCAAACAACGTCGTACGACTACCCTAATCCAATCGCATCAAATGCGGCAGATAAGTACTAATCAGCTACCGTACACTACGCCTTGATGCAGGCCAACAAACGCAGCATGAATACTAAATAGTACTTATCTGAAATGACGGAGGGTTACGACTGGTTTTGAAGAAAACCTTTAACGTAATGAACTTGATATCGTTGTAGAATCTAGTGATTTGAAAAGGAGTGTTTTTTGTAGCTTTTGCTAGTTTCGCTAAAGAGGTCACTCCCGGTAAAGGGATCTCGGCTCTTTCCTCATCGAATGAGGTGCTGGATATTCATCAAGGAATACCACTATGCAAAACAAGAACTAGAGAATCTATTAAAACAAAACCGAGTGGGTTGTAGCATTTGCTAGTTTTGCTAAAGGGGTCACTCCCGGTGAAGGGATCTCGACTCTTTCCTCATCGAATGAGGTGCTGGATATTCATCAAGGAATACCACTATGCAAAGCAAGAACTAGAGACACCTTTTTAAAATTTCTTTTCTACAACATCTTTCGATTTCTTTTCTTTAATTAATCTCATTAATGAAGTCCCATCATTTATATTTCCCTAAACATCACAGAAAAGAACCGAAAATAGAACGTACGCTTATGCCATCCGCATTCGCCACGGGGCCCCGTCAGGTTACTTAACTAACGGCAGAGCAGGGACTAGACTACCGTGGGTGCAAAACATAAGCACCGTTTATTATATATATCATATATATAGCATTCGTCTCACGTAGTTATATGATCACATCACATAACTCAGCAGCAGAAGTCGACATATGAAATATTGGATATACTAGGAGGTCCGTGTTTTAAATTAAGCCAGTAATGAAAAACACGGATTCCACGGTCGTGATGAATAGGTAAACCCACATCCTTAGACCCTTACGAGAGCGGCAAGCAACCCTGCCAATTCTAGAATTAGGAGACCCAGTCTCGACTCCTCGAGATGGTCTCCCACTGGACTCTAGAACCCGGTTACTTGTGCTCCCCGCCTTGGGTCTATCCTAATGCGGAAAAGTAAATAATATCATCAATGGTGACATCATCCTCAACCCGCAAGTGTCCCAATAAAATAATATTACATACAAATCTTTACATGAATGAAAATTGAAAAACCCTCATCTCACGCAAAACCCCACGGCTATTCAATCACGACGATCCAATATAACATATCACAACAACACATAACATCACATGATATCAACGTAAGTAAATATGCGTATCCCAAATTCCATTGACATATAGCAACGAGATCGGGGATACACCACATATTACACTTACGGTCGCAGAAAAGAAATGAAAACTACAATATTAAGAATCCGCAAATACCTTAGACATCATAAAACCGGAATATCTCATATTCCGAATTTCATGCCTAACTTATAAACCTTGTATTTTAGTCTCAAATTGAAAACACTTTTCAATAAGTTGTCGGATAATTCAACAAGATTCCCAACTAAGTTATTGCGTACTATACGCAATTGCGACGGGGTTTTGATCCGAATCAAAACTCCGTGGCAATCGATCAAACAAGACTAAACGACTAGATTTACAATATACTAACTAGTTTTCACAAAACTAATTATTGTGGATTCCAAATATTGTATCACATATCATCATAATCTATACGACACTAAACATTTCGATCGATTTAACAAACACCCACAAATCAAGAGACCTCAACAACTTGAGTCTCATTAAAAACATCCAGAAAATGCCAAATATTACACTGGAGCAGCACAAGAAAAACGATGTCATCATGCCACAAAAGTGCGGCTGAACCGCGGCCAAAAATGGGTTTGGGCCGCAGTTCCACGACGCTTTGGTGGAATTGGCGCGTCGAATTTCTTGAGGTTCCATATAATACCTTGCATGAATTTCTGCATATTTTTAACCACGAAAAATTTCAACTTTTGAAAATCGACAGAAACTTGGAAAAATCGGGTTTTTCGAAAACCGATCGAATGCTTTAACGTCGTAAAGACCTACCCAAATGTTCTAGCTTGGCTCTGATACCATGAAAGTCTACCCTAACACCACCATGAGATTTAAACTGACATCAAACATGCCATTTTAAAAATTTCTAGATGCTAAGCTAGACTAACTAAGGATCAAATTAGAATATTAGGGTTTACATGATATCTAAAGAACTTTACACTTAAAGAAGAATACTACAACCTTTGTATACCGAGTCATTCTCTTCAAAAGCTCCGGGTTGTAGTCCCTATGACTCCATAAGGCTCCACTTGAAGATTGAACAAGCATCCTTTTTGCGATCGTCGCGCCGAAGATGATCCACCCGAAACTCCGCTAATCCAAACTATCTCTTCACTAAACTCTTTAGTGAAACACACTACACTTAATTGCTAATCAAGTGTAGGATGGCGAAGTAGGGCTTCAAAACTCACTAGGATTTATCACAAGACCCTATGATTCACATCTCATGTGAGGGTTAGGGTTTTGTAGAAAATGGAAGAAGAAGATGGAGAGAGATCAAAATAGTGAAGCAAATGAACTCAAGAAGAATGGCTAAGGCAAAAACCACACAAGTGTAGAATGGCAATACTCTTGACCTCACTTATTCAAGCATGAAATAAATTGCAATAATAAATTGCAACCATACTTGAATAGTGAGTCAAGACTAATAAAGAAATGATAAAATCCATGCTTTACCCATCCATCAAAAGTCTTTCCATTTTTCACTTCATTTTCTATTTTCACAAAATAGAAAATCCTACCATACTATATATATATATATATTATGAAGAAAATAATTAGTGAGCTAATAATATTAGTTAATATATAATTATATCAAATATAAATATATATCACGTTATTAAATCAACACTTAATTTAATAATCCAGTTATATTACATATAACCGACTAATATTATTTATCTGTATATCACATTATCAAATCAACACTTGATTCGATAATCTGGTTATATCACATATAACCTAACTGATAACAAATAACTGCCAGATTAGAATATGGTATCATATACTCGTATTTAATCAGCCACCATACATATCAACATATGTGCCCTACTTCATTTCGCCTGAACTAGAAAACTTCTGTGTGGGACTCTAAAGACTCGTCAATATGCCAGCAGTAGATAATGATCACATCAGTTACCCATAAGCCGTCAGTGGTACTAGCTGGACGTAACGGCTACCCAGGTATTGAGCGAATAGAAGATCAACAAGCAAGCTTGTCCAAACACCCATGAAGTCTATAGGTAACGCTTACCATACAGTCCGGTCTCTTCGTCTAATATGTCGCATATCTCATCTGGGGGTGGAATCGTCAAACCCCAATAACTTGATAAGTCATGCCGATGTGTAGCCTATAACGGTACGAGAAACTATTGATAACACTTACCAGTCAATCTCATCAATAGCCCTGACCGGGGACTTCCTGTTATAGCCAATCGAGCATAGCGCAATATCAATTCCCTATATCGGGAGAGACGAAACCCTTCCTCTCGCTCATTGCCTCCATGTGACTCGGGACTGTATCCAAAATCCACCTGTTTGCACGACTCCTTTGAGCCATGGTAGGGAGGAAATCAAAGCACAGTGGGAACCACATAAGATTCTATGACGATCTCAGGTCTACAGACTAACCTGTACCAGTGTCATCAGAGAACTGTTATCTGATGATAGGTATAGTACCATCTAGGAGTTCTCTACGAGTCCTGTTCGATGTACCCATTCTCTAATGAGTACCTGTGTACAAATTTTGATGTCAAACATCAATGGATATGGGATCAACCATCGCCCCCTACAGGGTCAAGAAACGTACACACTAGTCTACTCTGGAATATCGATGCCCTGTCTCGATACTCACTTGAATAAGAACTGTTAAAGGATGTGCTTGTAGACTACACAAGTCCTAGTAATATGATCTGCATCATAGTCCTGATAGTCAAGAAAACATTCTAAGGGCTTTATCAACATGCATCAGAGAGACAGTATAATAATACTAAGTGTACATGTTAAGATAAAGAGTAACCAGATAGCATACTATCATGTCGAGCAAGAAAGTCCTCTATATATATGTCCAAGCATCCACTAGAATATACATCAATGTACAATAATGGCCTCTAGGGCATACATATTCCTAACATAAAGCAGTTGTTGAAAAATTTTCATTCTCTTATTATTTTTGTACTGTGTATGTTACCTCATAAAATACAAAGAAAAACCCCAATGAGGCGTCACGTGCGCACACGTGATTGGGGGTCACGTGCCGACACGCGATGGCTTCCTGGTCTCTAAAATGATAAGAGTTGAATCCTAATCTATGGGGTCACGTGCCCGCACGTGATGGGCCTTTAAACCCACTGAAAAGAATTAAAGGTATAATAAAACAGCAAGGAAAAGCCCCAATGAGGCATCACGTGCTCACACGTGACCAAGGGTCACGTGCTGACACATGATAAGTTCCTGAGTTCTTCAAAATAATAGAATTGAATTCTAATTAAATGATCAATCAGTAGGGTCACGTGCTAACGCGTGATAGGCACTTAAACCTTCTGAACTAATAGAATTAAATTCTAATTAAGGGAAATCAAAAACCCTAATATTTCTTTAGATCTTTCCAAACAAAAAATATTGTGCTCTGTAAAGTGGAGCACCGTTGGATTAAAAATCCAATGGTGATTAAAAATCACCAATTTATAGAAAGATTCTATACAAGGAAAGATTTTCCTAAAATCTGCCGGGAACAACAAACAAAATATCTTTTGGATTAAAAATCCAATGTTGAATAAAATTCACTGAGTGATCTAAAAGATCATGATTGGTTACAAAATCAATCAAAATCTTTCAATGAAAGATTGACTACACAAACTGATTCTTTTCTTTCTCCTATAAATAGGAGCCATACAGAGAAAACAAAGAAGGAGATACAAGAACAGAGAGAAAGATGAAGAGAATTTAATTCTCCAGATAGAAAAGAAGATTTCCTCAGAAGAGAAAGAAACCCTAGGTGAGAAAGGGAAAGAGATCATAAGCTCCACAAAACAAAAAAGACAATTTAATTCTCAAACTAAGAGTTTAACTCTTCTGAATAAGAACTTAGTTCTTCCTTTGGTTGAAGATCTGCAGAAGCAGATCTTTCCATAAGTTGAGAAGTTAATTCTCATCGGGGAGATTCTGCCATGCAGATCCAAAACTTAGAGAGAGAATTGAGTTTGAATAATTTAATTCTTCCAAATATTAGAAATTTAATTCCTCCAACAGGGACAGGGCCTTCAAACTAGAACTTAGTTCTTCTTCATGGTTGAAAATCTGCAGAAGTAAGATCTCTCCATAAGTTGAGAATTTAATTCTCATCAGGGAGATTCTGCCATGCAGATCCAAAATTTAGAGGGAGAGTTGGGATTAAAGAATTTAATTCTCCCATATACATAGAAATTTAATTCCTCTAAACAAAATTAGGGTTTAACCCTACCAAAGAATTTAATTCTCAAACAAAGGACTTAAACTCTCCATGCACGTAAACCTGATCACGTGGCAACACGTGACCCTCCCTTCAATGATCAAAAAGAATGAATGAGACATGGTCATGTGCCCCCCCCCTCCCGTGACCCTTAAATAGACTCTTCAAGATGATAAGAAAAAACTTAGAGGCAATGCCTCACGTGCTCACACGTGACCCTCAAAACAAAAGGGAACAAATCCAAAAGCAGTACTAATTTATGGTGCCTCACGTGTCCCCACGTGACCCCTGACAAACACCACATTAAAAAAAGAGAAGATGGAAAGAACTGAAGGATTAAAATCCAATGCATGGGCGCCCTCACGTGTCCCTACGTGACCCCTAACAGATCCTTTTAATATTTAGTGCATGGGTACCCATCACGTGCCCACACGTGATGGCCATGAAGACTAAAAGTGTTTAACACTTATTTGAATATTCTGAGAATAAAATAAAGGAATCTTGGCCCAATCCTAAGGCGCCTCACATGACCTCACGTGAGCGCCTCATTTTTCTAGTGTTTAACACTATTTTAAGCACTGCATCCTTAGTGTTTAACACTATTTTAAATGCATCACGTGGGAACACGTGATCGCCAAATATGTGCTAGTGTTTAACACTATTTTCAAATAGTCTTAGCCTAAATTGGCTAAGTTTTCCAGAGGCAGTACCCCTTTCTTTTGACTGAACCTCAAACACACTTTTGTCTTCCAAAATTGGTCATCACATATGACATTCAAAATAAAACCCAGAGCTTTTCAATCAACTTTAGTTTAAGGGTACATCTCTTCACATCTCTGATACATGTTGTTATAATTCTTCAACGTATTCAGAGAGGTGGTGAGTCCCAATGACCAATAACTATCTGGTGCATTTCCAAACCCATGTTTGCATCTGAACATGGACCGCAATATCCCTAAACTAAACAACAGAGCCTAAATGCTCTTTTGATGGATCTAAATGATCCTGTTAAGTAAATCTTAGTTTAAAATTAGACTAACGTATCCTTAACAAACATTTAAGTTGATCTTAATCCCAAACGAGATTAACGATCCTTAAATCAATCCAACTAAAGATCCCCCAACCAATATTGGTTCAAGGGTACATCTCTTCACTCCTCTGATACATGTCGTTGTAATCCTTCAACGTCTTCAGAGAGGTGATGGGTCCTGACAACCAGACATTCCATGGTCTGTGGGGTCCTCAAACCCATAGACTATGATGTCCTTAACCTTGGACTGTGGGGTCCTTAGACCCATGGACTATGATGTCCTTAACCTAGGACTGTGGGGTCCTTAAATCCATGGACTATGACGTCCTTAACCTCGGACTGTGGGATCCTTAAACCCATGGACTATGATGTCCTTAACCTTGGACTGTGGGGTCCTTTAGCCCATGGACTATGATGTCCTTAACCTTGGACCACCATGTCCTTAAACTGGTAATTGACCGCAATGTCCCTAAACTAAACAATAGAGCCCAAATTCTTTCTTGTTGGATCTAAATGATCCCGTTAAGTTGATCTTAGTCTAAAATTAGACTAACGTATCCTTAACAAACGTTTAAGTTGATCTTAGTCTCAAATGAGACTAACGTATCTTTAAACCCAACCCAAACCCAAATCTAAGAATATACGGATTTGGACTAATCCACGCCCTACGGGCGACAACATAAATTAGTCTCCGTATACAATCCACGGGCAACCAAAAACAAAACAAACACATACGACACGAAGTGATCATCTAGAGAAGGAGAAAGTGGTTACCGCGATGCGGTAGCATAATTAACTGCAGAGGCTTGCACCTGCAGGGAAGAGCGTCCCCACAATCAAAAACCCCTCAACGAGGGGGAATCTGATGAAGTCTGCTACATCGGTCGCATCCGTTTAAACCTTCGATACATGGTGTCATAAATCAACTTGGAATCTTTGGAGAGGTGGAAGGATAGCACCAAATAGCATCTGCCCTCGGAATTCAGGCCCTGAGTCCCAATGTCCCGGTCGCGTATTCCGGCGGGGAACAGATTCTGGCATGCCCGGTGGGACCTTTTCCTCTTTCCACTCCACACTTCGTGTGTCGTGTTCGTGAACGAATCGCGGTTTAATATGGTTGCCCTTGGGTTCGAGGTACTAAGATTTGGTCTCGCTCCCGTGCAAAAAAAAGAACATCAATGGCCTCTAACTGCTCCAACTGCAACTGCAACTCCCGTTCCGCCTCATCTGGAAGAGTAACCGACGGGCCCCAAGTGGCCTTCCTTTTCACAATGTCGGTGGAACAAGTGACCCAAGCCACCACTGGGCTATTCTTCGGGACCATGATCCCACCAACAAGCTTCAGCGCTCCTATACCGTCACAGGAAGCTGCGAAAAAGTCGGTCTTTGATCGGCTTGCAACCACCACGGCCCCTCTCAGCGGGTCGTCCAACTCTAAGCCTCAGTCATCGACAGGCTGGGTCAAAGCTCAAGTGGGCTCGCAAAGAGGCTCGCAATACCAGAGAAGGACACTCCAACTCCTGCTACAGTGGAGGTCGTCCAAGCTGCTCCCTCTGCACGAAAATCGGCTTTTTCAATATTGGCCATTCCCTCTCAGCGAGCATCTGTCTTTGACAGGCTGGCGCCAACAGCAGACTCTCATTAAAACAGGGAGCATGGAAAAGCTGATCCAACAGCGGAGGTGATCCCAGCCGCACGACATGCTCGACGTCGCCACTGGCCCCGAGTGAGGAAAGCTGGGGGCAATTTCCCTTCTGGATTGACTCCGCCGGCTCCAACGGTGGAAATTAATGCTGCTGTTCCAACTGGGAACAGCTTTGAACCACTCAGGAGGGTCCGCAAGAACTCTCCAATTGTTGTGCTGAAAAGGTATCCTCCACCTATGGAGAATGCCCCAAAGGCGAAGCTGGAGCAGCCACCTCAGCGGCTGTCCTCTAAAATTTATAAAGTTTGGCGACAGATCCAGGACTCCGTGGTAGATCAAGACTATCCCCGCCGACAGATTAAGATGAAGGTTCGGCAAGAAGAGGACCACCCTGTCAAACCACAGAAAGCGGCAGCTACTTGGGTGCCCACTGCAACGGCCCCCTCAACTTCGACCGCTCACAAGAGGAGAAAGCTGGAGAAAATCCCGATGTCTGCGATGAATCGCAAGAACACTGAATCTAAATGCCCTAAGTCTGGGGGCATGGTGGTACATACCGTCTATATGGCATCCGGGAAAGAGGATAGCCGTATCTCTACGGGCTATCGACCACTCACCAGATCCGTAACAAAGTCCCAGGAGCAACAACAAAAGCTCCAGGAAATGTTGACGCAAATGGCCGTACTCACAGGGCCAAAAGAAAGCACCGAAACGTCATCGGAGCAACGTCAAGAACAAGAAACTGATGCTGAGTTCCTCCGCAGAATCCTCGAAAAGAAGGACAAAGAGGCAGTGGAACAAGCTGCCAACATAAAACGAATGGCATTCTTATTCCAAGACATGGTCGGGATGATGTTACAGCCGGATCCTCCAGCTGAAGATCCTCCGATTATTCTCGAAGACGACCGAGCAGAGACGTCAAACCCTCTTCCAGCTTGTTCAGCAACAAAGGAGGAGACCATCTCCAATGCCACGCTCGATTATTATATAGTTCAACAAATATGAGCTCATCAAGCGAATGAAGCGGCTGGCCAAGTCGTCAGAACTGGACAGCCCTATCCGGGTTGGTACGATCAAATAAAGTACCCGCCGGGATACACGATCCCCAAATTCCACGTATATAAGGGGACGGGAAATCCACACCAGCACGTTGCTCAATTTAGGGCTCTGTGCGGCAACACCGGAGGTGACGACAAACTGTTGCTTCGCCAGTTTGTTAGCAGCTTGTCAAAAATAGCGTTTGAATGGTACTCCGAGCTCCCGAATGATTCCATTAAGACATTTGCAGAAATGGAGTTACTATTCACACAAAGGTTCGCGAGCGCTAGTGAGCGCACCCCAATCACAGCATTAATTAACGCCAGGGTGAAGCCGGACGAGACATGGGTGCAGTATGTAATCCGATGGCGGAACTTATGGTTAAAATGTGAACAGCGCATAGAAGAGGCTCCTGCAGTAGGCATGTTCGTGAGTACCCTCGATCCGCAGGTGACCATATCCCAGTTCATGATGTTCTTCAAGCCGACCACTTTCTAGGCCTTGATCGATAAGCTGGCCCAAATGGACCAGATGGGCCATAGACCGCTCTCTTCAAAGACGGAGCTTCGAAATGAAAAGGGCAAAGGGAAAGCGCCTTTGTCTCCAGCACTCAACCAAGTGGCCCGAAACCGGTTGTTCGCCAAAGCAACAAGCGGCAATCTCTTGATAAGAAGTTGAGACGTCCCTACTCATTCCCCCGAGATAAAACAGGGAGACTGTTCGAACTAGCAGTGCGCAACGGGCTCATCACTCTACCGGAGCAGAGACACCTACTACAACCGAACGATGTCAACGATCCTAATTACTGCCCCTACCACCGAATATTGGGCCATCCGATTGAAGACTGTTACGTCTTCAAAAATTGGGTTGAAAACCAGTATCAACATGGCAAGTTTGCGCTATCTAAAAATTGGAAGGTAAACCCGCCACAACAGCACACTCCTAAAAAGATGGACTTGCCGGGGGCATCATGCTCATTTGCAGAGGAAGCTCCATGGGAAGTCGTTCTTTCGGCAAAAACGAAAAGAATGCTGAAGGATCTTCAAGCATGTCCGGCGATCAGGTGGAAAAGCCCGCAAGAGCCGGAGATCATCGATGGGATGTTGAAACCACGCCCAACATCGGGAATTAGTAGCAATGGGCAAAACACCCAGGCCTAGCCGTTAAAGTCTTCAAAGAAAAAGAAGAAGACCAAAAAGCTCGCGCAGTCTAACGACAAGCGCACTGATCTGCAAAAGCATATTGACGAACTGGAGGAATACAACCAGAAGGCGCGAACCCCAGTCACGCTTCAAGAGTTTCTCAATCACATCCTTAAAAGTGAATATAATGACAATGATGAGGGAGATGACTCGTCAGAGGAACACGAAGATCATGTGGCAAGTTGCCACATGATCTCTCATTCGTCGCTAAGTAACAAAGAAGCTCACTCGGCGTTAGAAGATAACATAGAGGAGCTGGGGGCAGGAGCAATGCCAAAACCCTTGGATCATGTAACAAGGTCTATCAAGGGGAAATCTACTTATTCATAGAGCATCCGACGAAATTTTGCCTCAAACCTACTATGGACCGAAAAGTCCGTAAACTAGAAATTTGCTTCAAATATGGCAACAACGGACCGAAATGTCCCTAAACTAACAACGGACCGAAACGTCCTTAAACTAATGATGGACCGCAATGTCCTAAAACTTGCAATTGACCGAGACGTCTATAAACTACTACAGACCGCAGCATCCCAAGGCTGACCCAAAGAGGAAAAAAACGGTATGTCCACAAGCAAAAAGGGCATGGATGAAAACCCGAAAGGGCGCCGTGAGTAAAAACAACAGGACTACCGGCGATGTTTGTGAAAACCCGAAAGGGCGCAGACTCGGGGAAAAAAAGGGTACGCCCATAAGCGAGATGGGCACGGATGAAAACCCGAAAAGGCTTCGTGAGTAAAAACAGCAGGACTACCGGCGAGTTTGTGAAAACCCGAAAGGGCGCAATCTCGTTAAAAGACACTTGCAAGGTCCTCTCGACCCTGTGAGGAGAAATTACCTGTGTAAGATCCTTACGACTCACAAAGGAGCAATACACTTAGGGATCCCCACGATTCCTGAGGAGAAATGCACCTACGAGATCCTCACGACTTGTAGGGAGAAACACCTTTATGGGACCCTTACGGCTCATGAAGTCAAAAACCTTAGTTGACAGGCTCTTAACCATGTTTGCTAAGCCACCTTTGTTCGACATCGACAGAGGCAAATGATGATTTGCTCCTGGCAATGTCCCAGTGGTAGCGATGCTGATGCCTAAATTGGTATTAAATTCCAAGTCCTTTCACGGCAAATGATGATTCGCTCCTGGAAACATTCCAGTCGTAGCGATACTGATGCTAAGATTGGTATCAGATCTTGGGATCCATACTCGGAAAGAAGAAAAAAAAGGGTACGTCCATAAGCGAGATGGACACGGATGAAAACCCAAAAGGGCTCCGTGAGTAAAAACAGCAGGACGACCGACAAGTTTTGTGAAAACCCGAAATGACGCAATCTCGTTAAAAGACATTTGCAAGGTCCTCTCGACCCTGTAAGGAGAAACCACCTGCGTGAGATCCTTATGACTCACAAAGGAAAAACACACTTAGGAATCCCCACGATTCCTAAGGAAAAATTACACTTGCGGGATCCTCATGACTCATAAGGAGAACCCTCTTATGAGACCCTCACGGCTCATAAGATTCAAAAGCCTTAAGCTACAGGGATCTGAACATATTCTTAAGCCATCACCTTTCCCAGATTGCCCTACAAGCGTTTCATTATTGACCCTTGTATACAATCCACGGGCACGAATAAACATTTCCCTAACAGAGTCCCACCAGCGACTAGGGATATGCTCACACGGTGAACGACCCTTGTAAGTCCTCTCGATTTACAAGGAGAAAACACCCTTGCAAGATCCTTACGACTTACAAGAGAACATACACTTAGGAATCCTCACGATTCCTAAGAAGAAAATACACCTACGAGATCCTCATGACTTGTAGGGAGAAACAACTTTATGAGACCCTTACGGCTCATGAAGTCAAAAGCCTTAGACGACAGGATCCTAACCCTGTTTGCTAAGCCACCCTTGTTCGAACCGACACCGGCAAATGATGATTCGCTCCTGGCAATATTCCACTCGTAGCGATGCTGATGCTAAGATTGGCACCTGTTCATATCATAATTTTGCATTATTATATTCCCCATTCTTATTCATTTTATAAATAAATAGGTGCTTTTGATCCATGTCTGCTACATAGTTGCAGGTTACAAGTTCTCGGAACAAAACAATGAAAATGATGAAAAGACGCTATAAAAGTGAGACTACGACCAACAAACGAAGATCAGCAAACAGTTCGATTGCACAAAGGCAGCACAAGATTCAAGACTTCAACATGAAGCAAACGGTAAAAGTCCACAACATTATGCACTGTTGAAATCTGGAAGAAACTAGAAGACATTCTGAAGAACCAAGTGAAGAAAAGTCAAGGAAAAAGCAACATGAAATATACCTGAGAAACAGAGCCAAAGACTCCACCATATGGCCGCGGATCCGCGGCCAAATAGGGCATATGGCCGCGGTTCCGCGGCCGTACTGTGCACGTGTCGGTGCAGATTGTCGGTGGGTGGCGGTGCGTTGAACAGGCTTTTCAGGGTAGTTTTGTAAATGTAGATAGGGATCAGATGTAAACCCTAAGGTTTCTATAATCTATAAATAGGAACCCTACAGCTCTTTTTGGAGCATGCCCCTTTTTATTTATCTATTTTAGAATTTCAATTCCTGCAATGTTCAAAGAGTGCATCAAATAAAAAGTAAGTCTTTTTCTTTATCTTGCCTTAGTTTAATTTCTTTTCTGCCCTAATTAATTAGTTATAAATTTTATTTATCTGCCGTAGTTTAGTTAATTAGGTTATTAAAAATAAACAAAAAATGAATTCGTTTATCAATTCCCTAATGAGTTAGTAGTTCCTCACTTGTTAGGGTTAGGTTTGGGAAAGGTTTGAGAGATGAAAATCTCTCACCCCTTTCTTGCCCGTTATACATTTTAAATAAGACTCTATGCATGCATACACACACCACTCACTACAGCACTCTATCCCACGAGATAGCGGTGATACCATAGTTAAAGACCGGTTGTGTATGTTTTCCATGGAGGTTAGGGTAAGGGTTAAGAAAGGACGGACAAGGACCTAGAGGAAGAAACTTAGTTTCTTCCCGATCGTGCTAATCCCCTTTATTAACAATTATCTTAACACCTAAAAGTTCTTAATTAGGGCATAGAAAGCGGTGAGAAATAATTGACTTTCCAAACTTAACCTAATCCTAACCCTAGTAAGGTTTTAATCCTAATCAAACTCATTTCAGTTTTTAGTGATAATCAATCCTACCACAATTAGAATTAACTCGTTAGAACAACTAGAAAATACACAAAATCCCTGTGGACCGATCCGTACTCAACCGGCTAGCTACCAAGCGACACCGTTATTGATTGCGGTTAACTATTCTTTGATTTATCTTTTAAAAGCGCACGCACGCAAAACCCCTACCAATCAAATGGCGCCGTTGCCGGGGATGGCGTAGTTATTTCCTTTTTGTAATTTCGGGTTAGTTAAAAAAATTTATTATAAAAATCATAAAAAATAAAAAAATAAAAAATAAAAAAATTTATCATCTTGTTATTTTTTGAAGTGTTTTCATTTGAATTGTGCAGGATCGAAGAGACGAACAAATTCAGATCTGGAAAAATCCAAAAAGCGAAACAGCAAACAGCAGATCTAAACCTACAGAGGAGAAGCACAACAGAGAAACAGAAAAAATTTGGAGATCTAAACAGACCGATTGACCACGGAACCGCCGCATTTCCCTACATCTGACCGCAGAACCACGGCTCCTGGGTGACGTCGGCACGTGGAAAACTCTCTGTAAGCATCATTTCTTCTTCAGAACCCTCTGATATCCTCTGAAAAAATTTCCTGCAAGGTTCTTTGCGCAAAAATTTCTCCCCCTTCTCAAATAACTTGATCTTGTGCAGGATTCTTTGCGCCGCAAAAGAAAAAAAAATTTGGCAAGTGTTTTGTGTGTTTACTGCTTTGCATTCTTTAAACTGACTTTAAGGGGCTATAACACCAATCCAGATTGGGTGGGGATTTCATTACCCTTCCTAGGACCTCAAAAATAACAAAAAACATTTTGCATAAACCATCGAGTTAATTAAAAAAGATTAGACTCAGCCTTAAGAACTGTCGTGCTCATTAGGACAAAGGAATAGTTGTAGGCATCGATCGTTTATCTAAACCAGACTTTGTGGTGCCTAGGCTAGACAAGTGGGGAAAGGTAATTTTAAAAGGCCCGTCTCACGGTGATTCGTGAGCGGATCCCTCCTTTCTTTACTTGTGCTTACCTGGCCACAATTGGCGGTGAAGAGGCGATTTGAGTATCTCACAATTTGCCCTGTGGAACAGTTAGGAGCAGTCTAGTTGACCTAGGAGACCCTAGATCTAGGCTTGATTGTGCATATTGTGATTGCTTGAACGTGTATCTAAGCTTTTTATAAAAATCTTTTTGTAAAAAGCTCCTTATAAAAAAACAGAAAATTTTTACAAAAACTTGCCACTTGTCACTAAGAAATCAATTGCACCCCACTTGCACCCACTTTCCTTCCATTGACGTTTTCTTACCCCCACCTTCTATTTTTACTTTTTGACTACACTAATTTAGTGTATGTCCGGTTGGACTAGGAACACTAGCGTCCGTTTAGTTCGTGTCTCGTTAGTGCCGACTGACGACGCTTTCGACTCCGAAGTCGAAATTCCATCCACTTCTTTACCTTCGTCATCAAATTCATCGTCTTATAAGGAGATTTCGGGATTCAATCCGAACAAGCCCTTACCTGCGGGACTGATTCCACCTCCACTAGGTGCGAATAACCCACCACACCCTCCTGTCGAAGCGCCCCAACGAATCGCGCTCCAGGATCTTTTCTATCCTATCCGCGCCGCTTTACCCACTTGTCTTTCACTTCCACCGGCTAATGGGGATAACTTTGAGATTAAACCCCACTTCATCAATATGTTGCCCAAATTTCACGGGCTGGAATCCGAAGATGCCTACATCTTCATTAATAAATTCCAGAATGTTTGCGCAATGATGAAGACCACACAACTTTCTGATAATGCTATAAGGCTACGTGTCATTACATTCAATTTATGTGACCTAGCTGAAAAATAGTTATATAGCACAGCATCACACTCGATAAAAAATTGGGAAGAGTTTGTTAAGGCTTTTCTAAAAAAGTTTTATCCACACCATAAGACCGCGAGAATTCGAAATGAAATTATTCAATTTTCCCAGCTTCCTTCCGAACCTTTTTGGAAGTGTTTTGAAAGATTTAAAGACCTCTTTGTTCAGTACCCTCACCACGGTATCAAGAATTGGCAACTTTGCCAAACTTTATACGAAGGACTGAACCCAGCAATTAAGCAGTTGTTGGAAACCATTTGTCAAGGTTACTTTCTAACAAAATCAAGCGAGGAAGCTTGGCAATTTCTCGACGATCTTGCTGAACAAACACTTCAGTGGGAAAGCAATAAGACCACCTTATCTACTTCATCAGGTCAGTCTAGCGCAGGCATACTTCAACTTGATATGTCTATTGCAATGAAGGCCGAAATGGCGGCACTTATGAAAAAGCTAGAAGCAATTGAGAGCAAATTCTCATCGCCTTCTCCTGCCTCTGCTTTACCCCCACGCACTGTTTGCGCTTGTTGTTCGGATCAGTCCCATCTTACTGAAGAGTGTCCTTACAACCCGTCTGTTCAAGGACAAGATCAAGTCAATGCTGCCTTTCAGTAAAGACAAAGAAATGATCCATACTCTTCAACTTACAATCCTGGTTGGAGGAGCCACCAAAATTTTGCTTGGAATCAAAATCAACAACAATTCCAAGGCAATAACAACTTTTAAAGACCTCCTCCACAACAACAAGTACCTCAACAAACTCAATATCAGCAACCTTTCCAACCCCAACCTTACCCAAACCAAATGAACAATTTTGTACCCAACAACTCTTATCCTCAAAACAATTTTGTTCAGCCGAATAACGATAAGGTTTCCTCGCTAGAAATGTAGGGATCCTAGGCACACTCATGAGGTTCCACAAGGCATCAACCATGCCAAAATCAAAATTTTACATGTGCCAAGAAACCCTAATTGAGATCGTTAACTAGAGGTAAGGCGAAAGCAAGCAAGTTAACTACTTTAACTACAAGTGAAAGAGATTACAACCTTTGTAGATCCGGTCCTCCACTTCTAAAGCTCCGTGTTGACGTCCCTTCGCTGCGATCATCGGGATCCCGGACCCTAGCATTGGTTTCATCGGAGAAATGAGCGGGCTAGGTCGTTGACTTCGAGGCCGAAGATGATCTACGTCGGGGAGACTCAAACTCAAGCTATTCCTTCACTTGGTCAAAAACATTGTGAAGAGAACACCCTATACTAGATGGCAAGTAGTAGAGAATGAAGAAATGGGAAGTGGGTTCACTTTGGATTTGGATTTCTCACTCTTTTTCTTCACTTGAAAATTTTCAAGAAAGCTTTTTCACTTCAAGAAGAAGATGAAGAAGAAGATAAGAATAATGAATTATTGAAAAAGAATAAATCAAGTGAAGTCTATCATCTTGCAACCATGATTGAGTTAACTTTTGTAGAGAGTAAACTAGAGTTTAGGCTAATGGTTAGGTTAATGAACAAAACAAAATGGTTAGACTTTTTCAAAGATGCTATAAAGCTTCATGAAGCTTCAAGCATAAAACAAAGAATGCCACCATTTTATTTTTTGCCAAAATAAATAAATAAATAAATAAATAAAACCCTAACCATTAACCTAAACTTGGTGTAAGTCATACACACACCCAAGTTTGCATGTATCATCAAACATGATACAAACTAGTGCACAAACATATATCATATATACAACTTGTGCACATCAAGTGAGAAAATCAATCTTAAGTGAACAAATACTAGTTAATGTAAAGTAATATATCAAATATATAATTATACATTAAATCATTAAATCGATACTTGATTTAATGATCCGGTCATATCGCATATAACCGACTAATATCAAGTGTATCAATGTATCGAATCAACACTTGATTCGGTAACCCAGCGATATCTCATATAACCGTCCAATGATACAAATCGTGAGAATAGAATACAGTATCACATACTGGTATTATTCTCGGTCCCGCACGTATCTCATATGCGCTCCCATTTCGTTTCGCTTGAGCCAGGAAACCCCTGTGTAGGACTCTAAAGACTCGTCAATACGCCGGCAGTAGGTGATGATCATATCAAATACCCACAAGCCGCAAGCGGTCTTCTAAACGTAACGGCCACCTGGGTATTTAGCGATCAGGAGATCAACGAGCAAGCCTGCTCATACTCCTGCGAATCCAACCAGTAACACTTACCGCACAGTCCGGTCTGTTCGTCGGATATGTCGCATATCTCGCCTAGGGTGGTAAAACGTCAGACCCCAGTAGCTTGATAAGTCATGGAGATGTAAGGTCCATAACAAGCACGAAACTACTGATAACACTTACCAGTAAATCAGTGCAACCCTGGCCAGGGATTTCCAGTTATGGCCAGTCGAGCATAGCGCAACATCAACCCCCAATACCGGGAGAGACGAATCCCCTCATATCGCTCATTGCCTCCATGTGAATCGGGACTGTACCCAAAAACCACCTGTTTGCACGACTCAGTAGAGCCGTGGTAGGCTGGAAATCAAAGTACAGTGGGAGACACACAAGACTCTATGACGATCTTGGGTCAACAGACTAAGCTGTACCAGTGTCACCAGAGAACTGCCATCGGACGTGAGATATAATACCATCTGGGAGTTCTCGGCGAGTCCGTTCAGTGTACTCAGTCTCCACTGAGCACCCGCATACCATCTCTGATGTCAAACACCAATGGATTTGGGATCATCCATCACCCATCACATGAGTCGAGAAGATATACGCTAGTCTACTCTGGAATATCGATGCCCCGTCTCGATATTCCTACGACTAGGAACATTGAAGGATGTACTCATGGACTACCCAGGCCCCACTAGCATGATCTATATCATAGTCCTGGAAGTCGAGCACATATCCTAAAGGCTTTATCAACATGTAATAGAGAGACAGCAAGTATACATGTTAAGATAAAGAGTAACCAGATAGCGTACTATCATGTCGAGCAAGAAAGTCCTATCTATATATGTCCCAGCATCCACTACAATATACATCTCATGTACAGCAATGGCCTCTAGGGCATACATATAACTAACAATCTCCCACTTGCACTAGGGCTATCTGTAGCAGTGGTTGTAGTATCTCATACTCAACCATCCCATAATAGTCTCTCTCAGGGAAATGGCCTTTGTGAGTGGATCTGCCGTGTTGTCCTCTGAGTCTACTCTCCTAACCTCGATCACCCTGGAGATCAACTATCTCCATGATCAGGTGATGCTGCCTCAGAATATGTCTGGGTCACTGATAGGACCGGGGTTACTTGGCCAAAGCCACACTTCCATTGTCACACAATGGTAGGAACCTAGTTCATCTCATGAACTAATATACACCCAAACTGCCTCTTTAGTAGTATCTTTGATAGCGATGTCACCAGCCTTTATCGTCTAGTTTGCCACGGTATCTCGCTTGGAACTCTTCCAACATATCGTCCCTCCATTGAGGGTAAAGACAATGCCTGCGACTAACATTCAGTCGTCCTTATCACCCTGGAACTTTTCCAGTGATTCTCCCCAGGATCGATTGATACCATCTTACTACACCTAGTGAGAATCCTAACATCCATTTAGATCTATCTCATAGATATAAAATCTAGGATTTAGGAGGTATCACACAGATCCTATATGGAGAATCCTTGTGATAAGAGGAGATTGACCGTGCGTAGTATAGGAAACTCTTTTCCTATCAAGAGTAAGTTGTCCACGTACAATACGAGGATGACCATCTTACTCTCTACTACCCTTTTGTATATACAAGCTTCATCTACCATTTTGATGAAGTCAAACTCTTTGACTATCATATCAAAACAGACGTTCTAACTTCGCGATGCCTGCTTTAATCTGTAAAGCAACTTGCACACGTTTCCGTTGCTCCTACTGTTTACGAAGCCTTCTGGCTGTGTACTTATAGACGTTCTCTTCTAAATCAGTATTTAGAAAAATAGTCATGACACCCAACCACCAGATATCATAGTCATGGTATGTAGCAATGGCAAGTAGGATCTGGATGAACTTAAGCACAGCCACTGGAAAAGGTTTCATCATTATCCACGCCTGGTCGATGACGAAAACCTTTAACAAGTCTAGTTTTGAAAGTCTCAACTTTTCCATCTACACCAAGTAATCTTCTCAAGATATACTTGCTCCTGATGGGGATTTAACCCTTCAGATATAGCAGCCAAAGTCCATACTTTGTTGGTGTACATGGATTCCATCTCAGATCACTAAGCATCCAGCCATTCTTACAGAGTCCCCACTCTTGATGGCCTGCTCGAAACTAGTTGGGTCATCATCTCATGATGCAATCCTCGCTCCCACTGTCATCAAGAAACCGAAGTATCTCTCAGGCGGATGAGGAACCCTGCTAGATCGGCGGAGAGGCTGAGGTTCGTCGGAGACTATTGAATCCTTTGGTTCTATCAAATCATCAGCTGTAGTTTGTATAGCTGGAACTACTTCCAATTCTACAGAACTGACCTTGCCTTGAGCTTGTCCGGATTTTACTTTTAACATAGGCCGGACAACCCCAAATCTTAACTTGCTTAAGAGATGGGCTCTTCCCATACCATATCTCATATGGAGTGATAGGCAGTGATCTGATTCGAACCTAATTCAATAGGTATGCAGCTTCTTAAGTGCATAACTCCCAAAAAAGAAACAGGTAACTCAGTAGTACTCATCATAGAGCGCACCATATCATATAGGGTGTGATTGCTCCGCCCCGACACACCGACGTGCTGTGGTGTATACGGAGGAGTAATGCTGAGAGAGAATCTCATTCTCCTTTTGAATAGTCTAGGAATCTCGTGCTCAAGTATTCTCCTCCCCGATCGCATCAAAGGACATAATACTTATACCCGTTTTTGGTTCTCTACTTCTGACTTATATTCGGTGATTATCTCAAAAGTTTCGGACTTGTGTTTCAACAGGAACATATGTCTGAATCTAGAGAGATCACCAGTGAATGTAATGAAGTACAAAGAACCGGTCGTGGCATATGTAGACTGGGGACCTTTATACATCACTATGTATCAGTCCCAAGAGTTCGCTAACTCTTTCTCTGTTTCCAGTAAACGGAGCTATGGTCATCTTATCTTTGTGACATGACTGGCAAGTTTCATAAGATGTAAATTTAAACTGATTTAAATATGCATCTAAATGTAACTTAGCTAGTCGGGTCGCATTGATATGACCTAGTCTACAATGCCTCAAGAAGAATTCGTTCATCTCTGAACTCTTCCTCTCGTGTGTGTTCTGTATACTAAGAACTGTAGTTTGATTTAGAATGTCAATGCTTTTAGATAGCGTGCCTGAACCGATCAACTCTTGATATAGGAAATGTTCAAAACATTATCCAACAATACAAAATTATATCCTTCTTTAGTAATAAAGAGACTGATATGATTTTGTATATCAGGTTCGATATCTAATAACATTCGTTTAGAATCAGTGTATTTTGGTAATACAGGGTGATAGTGACCAACAGACTTGGCTGCAACACTTGCACCGTTTTCCGTCTCATGAAACTTTTCACCCGTTCTCAGTTCTCTACCTTTCTGTAGCCCATGTAACAGATTACATATCTGGGATCCTGATCCGGTATCAAATACCCAGGATGTAGAGAATACAGAGAAACAGTTCTTTGTAATGAACACACCCGAAGAAGATGCATCATTATGCACTTTCTTCGTTTGGACGGCATGGGAATCCTGGTATTCCCCTAATTCCTGCTCGGTCTTATAACAATTATAAGTTGGAGCGGGACCAACGTTCCCTAGCTCAGTATAACAAGCGGGTTCGGTCAATACTTCCATATTATTATCTTGATTAAGGAGTGACATGGTCGCTACCTGTTGAGAGAGAGAAGAAAACACTCTGCGTGCGCTCTTGCAAGATTAGATTGGTTATTTATTTTATCTAATCAGGATGGCTCCCACTGTTTTTATCAAATCTTCCTTCAAACCCTAAAAGGAAAGACTAGCCGGGATTAATCACACTCTACAAGTTCGCCAATCTTTCAGCCAGGCCAGTGCCGGTACTTTGAGGGAGGTTCCCCGTGCTTTCGCACGGACCTAATTAAAGTAAACCTCGTTTTCCCAGGGGCGTAACCCCGTTGACACCTTTCTAGACACCTACTTGATCGGCTAATTGTAAAGTGCAAAACTCTCCCAGGAGTAACAATTACTCGCAGTGGGTATCAGGATCCAACTATCATATAGAAGGTATGCAATCTCATTGCAAATTTCAACACTTGAAACTCCCGATAAAGGTTTTTACCCCTAGCACTTATGACCCTAACTATGGTCAACAAATCATAAGTACTAGTCAAGTTCTACCCGTTATTTCGTGATTAATTAGACCCACCCACATGACCCTTAACTAAGGTCAACAAAGTCACGCGACTGTACTAACTAATCACATCATATGCGGTGTAGGAAGATATCACTTAGCTACCGTACACTGTGCCTTGACTATGGTCAACAAACACAGCACGAATACTAAGTACTCTACTTCCTAAAATGACGGAGGGTTGCGGATGGTTTTTATGAAAACCTTTAACGGTTTGAACTTGATCTCGTTGCGGAATCAAATGGTTTTTAAATGGAGTGTTCTTTAGGCTTTTCTAGTTTTGCTAAAGGGGTCACTCCCGGTGAAAGGATCGTCGGCCCTTTCCTCATCGAATAAGTTGCAGGATATATCATATATACCGCTGTGGAAAGCAAAAACTATAGAAGTAATCAAAAGACAAACCGAGGGCTGTAGCATCTGCTAATTATTGCTAAAGAGGTCACTCCCAGTGAAGGGATCGTCGGCTCTTTTCTCATCGAATAAGGTGCTGGATATTCTACTAGGAACACCGCTATGCAAAGCAACAACTAGAGCTACCTAATTTTTGAAATTCGATTCCATAACATCTTTTAGGTTTATTTTCTTTCATTAATCTCATTAATGAATGTCCCATCATTTAAGTCCACCTAAACATCACAGATAAATACAACGTACGCTTATGCCATCCGCATTCGCCTCGATGTCCCGTCTGCACCGTTAGGTTAGGTAACTAACGGCAGAGCGGGGCAGGGCTAGCGCGGGTGTAAAACATAAGCAACGTCTATATAATATATCATATATACTATATGCAGTATCAATCTGAACATATGACATGATCACATCACAGATAACGCGGCAGAAAATATCATATGAAATATTGGATATACTAGGACGTCCGTGTTTTATTTTGAGTTTGTATAAAACATGGATTCCACGGTCGTGATGAACAGCCAATCCCACACCTCTAGACCCCTACGAGAGCGGCAAGCAGCCCTACCAATTCTAGAGTTAGGAGACTCGGACTCGACCCCTCGAGATGGTCTCCCACTGGACCCTAGAACCCGGTTACTTGTGCTCCCCTCCTTGGGTCTATCCTAATGCGGAAAAGTAAATAATATACAATGGTGACATCATCCTCAACCCGGAAGTGCCCCAATAAAAGAATATTACATACAAGTTTTTACATGAATGAAAATGAAAAACACTCATCTCACATAAAAAAAACCCGGCTATTCAAACACGACGATCCAATATAACATATCCAGCAACACATAACATCACATGTCATCAACGTAAGTAAATATGCCCATCCCAATTGTCGTTGACATATAGCAACGAAACCGGCGATATCACATATTACACTTACGGTCGCAGAAAAGAAAGTGTAAAACTACAACAGTTGGAATCCGCAAACTCTTTAGACATCGCATGCCTAACCAATTATAAACCCCGCATTTTAGTCTCATTATCGAAAACTCTTTTCAATATTAAGTCGGGCAATTCAACAAGATTCCCGACATTTTGATCGAATGCTCGCCGCAAACTTTAGTAGACGGCCGCACCCTCGATGCCGTGGACGAAGTGCACTAAGGCGGGAACACCGCTACCGCGAGCATCCGAACGGATGCTTTCGGCGACGGGGTTCTCCTACAGTCACTTGGTCGGGGCTTTGGGGTGTGGCTGTCTATTAAGTTTACCCGGCGAGTATCCGCATACGCTACGTGATTGCGACGGACTTTTGATCGCATCAAAATTCCGTGGCAACCGATTAAGTGAGACTAAACTGCTTAGATTTATAACATTCATTCAGTTATCTCATAACTACTTGTGAATTCCAAATATTGTATCACATTCCAGATAATTAGACAATGTTAAACTTTCCGATCGAATAATCAAACACCCAAGTTTTCCCGAAAAGCTCAACACATGAAATAAGTTTAAAAACATTCACTTCATGCCACAGTACCAACGGTCCAGCCGTAGAAGGGTCAAGCCAACGCCTCACATGTGGCACGCCGTACTGCCCCAAACCCTAAAGTTCAAAGGGCAGTTCAAGACGGTCACATAATAGAGTTAAGGTTTGTTGTTTTCTAGAGGGTCCATCGCGTTACTTGCACTACTTAGAACGTTATTAAACTACGGAAAAATCCAACACTTGGAAATTTCCCGGTAGGGGAAAAAGTGGGTATTTATATCCGGTCGAACTTTTTAACATGTTCTAAAATTACCCGGAAAAAACACTTAGACGAAATTAAACTTTCGATCGAATCAACGAACTCCCAATACAACCCAGAAAACTCAACTGTTGAGTGCAAATTAAAAATTCCCAGAAGACACAAGAAACCCCAAACGAGGTAACTGTAGAAAATTTACTGCCTAATCATCACAGACGGCCGCGGAACCGCCGCAACAAGTAGGTTAACGCCGCGGTTCCGCTGCTCTACTGTAGATTTAGGTTGTCATTTTCTGCAGTGTTTCTTAGAATTTCCTGCTCTATTTTCTAAGCATTTTTAATTAGGAAAAATCCAAAGTTTCAAAAATTGTACAGAGAAGGGTATCGATTGGGGTTTCGGGGTTCGATCGGGTTTCTAACTTCGTCTACACTTCGCCTAAAGCTCTAGCTAGGCTCAGATACCACTGTAGGGTTCCTAGGCACACTCATGAGGTTCCACAAGGCATCAACCATGCCAAAATCAAAATTTTACATGTGCCAAAAAACCCTAATTGAGATCGTTAACTAGAGGTAAGGCGAAAGCAAGCAAGTTAACTACTTTAACTACAAGTGAAAGGGATTACAACCATTGTAGATCCGGTCCTATACTTCTAAAGCTCCGTGTTGACGTCCTTTCGCTGTGATCATCGGGATCCCGGACCCTAGCGTTGGTTTCATCGGAGAAATGAGCGGGCTAGATCGTTGACTTCGAGGCCGAAGATGATCTACGTCGGGGAGACTCAAACTCAAGCTATTCCTTCACTTGGTCAAAAACTTTGTGAAGTGAACACCCTATACTACATGGAAAGTAGTAGAGGATGAAGAAATCGGAAGTGGGTTCACTTTGGATTTGGATTTCTCACTCTTTTTCTTCACTTGAAAATTTTCGAGAAAGCTTTTTTCACTTCAAGAAGAAGATGAAGAAGAAGATAAGAATAATGAATTATTGAAAAAGAATAAATCAAGTGAAGTCTATCATCTTGCAACCATGGGTGAGTTAACTTTTGTAGAGAGTAAACTAGAGTTTAGGCTAATGGTTAGGTTAATGAACAAAACAAAATGGTTAGACTTTTTCAAATATGCTATAAAACTTCATGAAGCTTCAAGCATAAAACAAATAATGCCACCATTTTATTTTTTGCCAAAATAAATAAATAAAACCCTAACCATTAACCTAAACTTGGTGTAAGTCATACACACACCCAAGTTTGCATGTATCATCAAACATGATACAAACTAGTGCACAAACATATATCATATATACAACTTGTGCACATCAAGTGAGAAAATCAATCTTAAGTGAACAAATACTAGTTAATGTAAAGTAATATATCAAATATATAATTATACATTAAATCATTAAATCGATACTTGATTTAATGATCCGGTCATATCGCATATAACCGACTAATATCAAGAGTATCAATGTATCGAATCAACACTTAATTCGGTAACCCGGCTATATCACATATAACCGTCCAATGATACAAATCGCGAGAATAGAATACAGTATCACATACTGGTATTATTCTCGGTCCCGCACATATCTCATATGCGCTCCCATTTCGTTTCGCTTGAGCCAGGAAACCCCTGTGTAGGACTCTAAAGACTCGTCAATACGCCGGCAGTAGGTGATGATCATATCAAACACCCACAAGCCGCAAGCGGTCTGCTAAACGTAACGGCCAGCCGGGTATTGAGCGATCAGAATATCAACGATCAAGCCTGCTCACACTCCTGCGAATCCAACCAGTAACACTTACCGCACAGTCCGGTCTGTTCGTCGGATATGTCGCATATCTCGCCTAGGGGTGGTAAAACGTCAGACCCCAGTAGCTTAATAAGTCATACCGATGTAAGGTCCATAACAAGCACGAAACTACTGATAATACTTACCAGTAAATCAGTGCAACCCTGGCCAGGGATTTCCAGTTATAGCCAGTCGAGCATAGCGCAACATCAACCCCCAATACCGGGAGAGACGAATCTCCTCATATCGCTCATTGCCTCCATGTGAATCGGGACTGTACCCAAAAACCACCTGTTTGCACGACTCAGTAGAGCCGTGGGAGGGTGGAAATCAAAGCACAGTGGGAGACACACAAGACTCTATGACGATCTCGGGTCAACGGACTAAGCTGTACCAGTGTCACCAGAGAACTGCCATCTGACGTGAGGTATAATACCATCTAGGAGTTCTCGGCGAGTCCGTTCAGTGTACTCAGTCTCCACTGAGCACCCGCATACCATCTCTGATGTCAAACACCAATGGATATGGGATCATCCATCATCCATCACATGGGTCGAGAAGATATACGCTAGTCTACTCTGGAATATCGATGCCCCGTCTCGATATTCCTACGACTAGGAATATTGAAGGATGTACTCATGGACTACCCAGGCCGCACTAGCATGATCTATATCATAGTCCTGGAAGTCGAGCACATATCCTAAGGGCTTTATCAACATGTAATAGAGAGACAGCAAGTATACATGTTAAGATAAAGAGTAACCAGATAGCGTACTATCATGTCGAGCAAGAAAGTCCTACCTATATATGTCCCAGCATCCACTACAATATACATCTCATGTACAGTAATAGCCTCTAGGGCATACATATAACTAACAAGAAAGAAGTCTAGATGCGTTTTTAAAAAAATCTACACAATCTGCTGCAAGGTTGGAGACTTCCATTCAGTTTTTGGTGCAAAACAGTGCTTCACATGATCAGAGCATCAAATCAATTGAGGCCCAAATTGCACAGCTAAATGCTGCGTTAAGCGAGCGAGAAAAGGGAAAGCTTCCATCTCAACCATTGCCAAATCCCGGTCACACACACAACACACATGTTGCTTATGAACAACAAAATCATAATGTAATGCTGTGACCCGTTGAGATCTGGAAGAGTGTTGCACAATAATGTGGGTATTAGTGATGAAACTCCGGCCGCCGCTTCTTCTTCTCCTTCTTCTTCATCTTCTTCTTCTCCTTCTTCTTCATCTTCTTCGTCAGAACATGTTCTTCATTCTTCACAAGGCTCTACTTCTTCTAATTCAAATGGACCCATATCTCACTCCACGATAACACCAACACTGGGATCCGTTCTAACTCCGCAATCTACTCCACAAACATTGGACTCAACAAATTTTCAAAATATTCCATTTCCAAACAGGTTGAGATCCAATAAACCAACTCCACAAATGGACAAGATTGTAGGGTTATTCAAACAGGTTAGCATTAACATACCTCTCTTGGATGCAATCCAACAAGTCCCTTCTTACGCTAAAATCTTAAAGGACTTATGCACCAAGAAGAGGAAGTCACAAGTACCCAAGAAAGTTTTCGTGGCTAATGCGGTAAGTGATGCTCTTACCCAACCTTTACCCCAAAAACACAAGGACCCCGGCTGTCCTACAATTTCAATAACAATTGGGGATAAAAATATCAATCGAGCACTTTTAGAGCTTGGTGCTTGTGTTAATTTGCTACCCTATTCAGTATATGAACAATTAGGCATTGGAGAGCTTAAACCCACACATTGTACTCTCCAAATGGCCGACCGATCCATCACCCATCCTAGGGGTGAGTTAGAGGATGTGTTAATTAAAGTAGGGGACTTCATTTTCCCCGTTGATTTCATTGTTACGGACACACAGCCTGTAGCTAACCCCCGGAGTCAAATTCCGGTGATACTCGGTCAACCATTCCTTGCGACTTCTAATGCGGTGATCAATTGTCGAAACGGTTCTATGAACCTATCTTTTGGAAATATGACAATTGAACTCAACATTTTTAAGTTGGGGAATCAGCCCTCCGAGCCTAATGCTAGTATACTTGATGTTTGCTCAATCCACGAGATCACGCAGGAGGACTGTGAGCTCGAAAAATTTCTGTTCGATCACAGCAGTTTTGACGCCACTAGTGCGTTCCTCCTAGAATCTGATACGGCTTTCACACCAAATAACGATTATGAGTGTTTCACTTTTTTGGACGATTTTGAAGACCCACCACCCGAGTTTGAGTACTTTGATTTTTCGGATGAGTTAGTTGAACCATCCGACTCGGTTGCTTACACTCGCTTTGAACCATTGATGGAATCCTTCGAATTCGAGACAGTTTCACGAATGTTACCTTCAATTGTTTCACCTCCGAAACTCGAACTCAAGCTTTTGCCGTCTCACCTTAAATACGCTTACTTAGGTGAGAATGAGACCCTTCCTGTTATCATATCGGCATCTCTAGCCCTCGAGCAAGAGAAAGCCCTTTTAATGGTCTTACAAAATAACCGGCAAGATTTTAGCTGGACTATGGCGGACATCAAGGGGATTAGTCCCCTCATAGTTGAACATCATATATATATGATGGATGATACCAAACCAATAAGAGATCCACAGAGACGCCTCAACCCCATACTGAAGGAGGCTGTCAAAAAGGAGATTGTCAAATGTCTTGATAGTGGTATCATTTACCCTATCTCTGATAGCCAGTGGGTTAGCCCCATTCATGTTGTCCCAAAGAAATCGGGCATAATGGTTGTTCCCCTCCGAATGACGGCGCGACAGGGACGTCTTGCCTGAGATTCGGGGCAGATGCTAATTGGTGCTATCCGTCCACCTCTCCGAAAATGCCAAGTTGATTTATGGCACCATGTATCGAAGGTTTAAACGGATGCGGCTGATGTAGCAGACTTCGTCAGATTCCCCCTCGCTTGAGAGTTTTTTTTATTGTAGGGACGCTCTTCCCTGCAGGCGCAAGCCCCTGCAGTTAATTACACTACCGCATCGCGGTAACAACTTTCTCCTTCTCCAGATGGTCACTTCGTGTTGTGGGTGTTTATTTTGTATTTGGTTGCCCGTGGATTGTATACGGAGACTAAGTTATGTTGTCGCCCGTAGGGCGTAGACTAGTCCAAATCCGTATCTTTCTTAGATTTGGGTTTGGGGGTTGAGTTTAAGGATACGTTAGCCTCATTTGAGACTAAGATCGACTTAAACGTTAGTTAAGGATACGTTAGTCTAGTTTTTAGACTAAAATCAACTTAACGGGATCATTTAGATCCAACAAGAGAGCAATTGGGGGCTCTATTGTTTAGTTTAGTGACATTGTGGTCGATCGGTAGTTTAAGGACATTGCGGTCCAATGCTAGTTTTCAGACATTGCGGTCAAGGTTAAGGACATCATAGTCCGTGGATTTAAGGACCCCACAGTCCGGCGTTAGTTTTAAGACATCACGGTCAAGGTTAAGGACATCATAGTCCATGGGCTTAAAGACCCCGCAGTCCATTGTTAGTTCTAAGACATCCCGGTCGAGGTTAAGGACATCATAGTCCGTTGTTAGTTTTAAGACATCCCGGTCAAGGTTAAGGACATCATAATCCGTTGTTAGTTTTAAAACATCCCGGTCAAGATTAAGGACATCATAGTCCATGAGTTTAAGGACCCCACAGTCCGTGAAACGTATGGTCGTTGGGACCCATCACCTCTTTGAAGACGTTGAAGGATTACAACGACAAATATCAAAGGAGTGAAGAGATGTACCCGTAAACCAAGGTAGATTAAGTGATCTGTAGTCCAATTTGGAACCAAGACCAGTTAATTATGTTATGAGCCCATTAGCTCAGTTAAGTCTGAATTGAGGACTTATGGCCAACTTGGGCTAAGTCCAGTCACGTTTGGAATATTGACCCTCTGTTGGTCCATTGAAGGGGAGGCTTTGCCTCTGAAAAATCAGCCAACTTGGCTAGGAATAGTGTTAAACACTAAAACTCAAAAGTGTTAAACACTAAAGGTAAAATTCTCAAATTAGTGGTGAAACACTAAAAGAACAACCAGTGTTAAACACTGGAGATATAGTTTTTGATTTAGTGTCAAACACTAGAAATAATCAGTGTTAAATACTGCCAATAGGGTTTTCAAATTAGTGTTAAACACTAAGAAAGATCAGTGTTAAACACTGAGAATAAAGATCTCTAATTAGTGTCAAACATTAAAGAAAGAGGGGTCACGTGTGGACACGTAAGAGCGCCCTGATTCCCCTTATTTTGTTCTGCCAAAAGTATTGAATACTTTCTACATTTGATTCTGGAGCATCACGTGCTGACACGTGATGGGGACTTGGGTATTTGACTGTTAAAGCTTTTGTCAAGGGGTCACGTGGTAGCACGCGAGAGCGCCCAGAGCTTGGATTCCCTTTGCTTTTTCTCTTCTGTCACGTGGGAGCAAGTGAGGCGCTGCTTCAAAGTTCTTTTCTATAGATCTTTACAGGGGTCACGTGGGAACACATGACCCTGGTTCTTTGCCTGTTTAAAGATCTCTTTTTTTCTTTTTAAGAATTAAATTCTTCATAGGGTTAAACCCTAGCAATAATCTTAGAGGAATTAAATTCCCATTTTCTTTTGAAGAATTATATTCTTGGAGAGGGTTAAACCCTAATTTCCCTTCTGTAAGAATTAAATTCCCATATATATAAAGAATTAAGTTCTGGAATAGGGTGAAACCCTAATTTCTTTTTAAGGGGAATTAGATTCCTGTGAGTTTGAGAGAATTAAATTCTCAACTAGGGTAAAACCCTAGTTCTGTCTATTTTGAAGGAATTAAATTCCTATAATTTTGGAGAATTGAATTCTCATATAGGGTTAAACCCTAATTTTATCTTGGAGGAATTAAATTCCTATATCTTTGTGAGAATTAAATTCTCAGAACTCAATTCCACCTCTATGTTTTAGATCTGCATGGCAGGATCTCGACCCAATGAGAATTAAATTCTCAACCTATGGGGAGATGTGCACTTTGCAGATCTTCAACAGAGAAAGAACTAAATTCTTTTCTTTATAGAATAGTTAAACTCTTTATTTCGAGAATTAAATTCTCTTTTTTGAAGCCTTTTTCCCCTTTCTTTTCATACCTAGGGTTTTTCTTTGTAGAGAATCAAATTCTTTCTTTTCTCTCTGAATTTTCAAGATTTCAAGGCTCTATCTCTCTGTATCTATATGTATCTCCCCAAAACTCTCTCCTTTGGCTCCTATTTATAGGAGAAGGAAAAGAATCAATCTGTTTGGTAAATCTTTCGTTGAAAGATTTGATTTGTTTTCATCATTAATCCGGGCCTTTAGATTATTAAGTGAATTTTATTCACCGTTGGATTTTAAATCCAAAGATATTTCTTTTGTTATTTCGGTGAGATTCAGGGGAAATCTTTCCATGTCCAAGATTTTTCCATAAATTGCTGATATTTAATCACCCTCGGATTCTTAATCCAACGGTTTTACATAATTCTTCTCCATTTTGGAAAGATTTAAATGATCTTATTTAGAATTTAATTCTGTTGAACAGCAGGGCTTTTAAAGCCAGTCACGTGTTGCCACGTGACCTTTGGTCACGTGTGAGCACGTGACCCCTGGTCACGTGTGAGCACGTGACTTTCGGTCACGTGTCAGCACGCGACCCTGGTCACGTGCAAGCATGTGACCCCTGGTCACGTGCAAGCACGTGACCCCCCTAAATGGGCTCCTCATCTTTGCTCTGTCCTTTTCCGCTGCTTTAACCATCACGTGCCAACACGTGACCACTGGTCACGTGTGAGCACGTGATGCCTCTTTTGAAGCTTTTTCCTGATTTTTAATCAGGGAACAACGGTCATAACCAATGAAGCAAATGAGTTAATACCTACTCGCACCCAAACTGGGTGGCGAGTTCGCATCGATTATCGAAAACTCAACGCCGCGACAAGGAAAGACCACTTTCCGTTACCTTTTATTGACCAAATGTTAGAACGATTGGTTGGGCATGAATTTTACTACTTTTTGGATGGCTACACCGGCTATTATCAAGTTCCGATCGCCGAAAAGGATCAAGACAAGACCAAATTTACTTGTCCTTTCGGTACATTCGCTTACCGTCGCATGCCCTTTGGGTTATGCAATGCACCCGCTACTTTCTAGCGGTGTATGATGGGGATCTCTTCAGACATGGTAGAAAAAATTTTGGAGATTTTTATGGATGATTGCTCCATTTTCGGCGATTCCTTCGATGAGTGTTTGCTACACTAAAACGTTGTTCTTACCCGCTGTAGGGATAAGAACCTCACTTTAAATTGGGAGAAGTGCCACTTTATGGTGCGAGAGGGTATTGTCTTAGGACATGTCATCTCACAAAACGACATTGAGGTTGATAAAGCTAAGATTGAAGTCATTTCCAATCTTCCTCCTCCCAAGTGCGTCAAAGACATCCGAGCCTTCCTTGGCCATGCCGGTTTTTATAGACGGTTCATCAAGGATTTTAGCAAGATAGCTAGACCCTTGACTCTTTTATTGGCCAAGGACACCACTTTTGATTTTGACTCAACCTGCATGAAAGTGTTCGAGTCATTGAAACACTCACTTATTTCTGCGCCCATTCTTTCATCTCCCGGCTGAACGCATCCATTTGAAATTATGTGTGACGCATCTGATTTCGCCATTGGTGTTGTCCTTAGACAGCACATAAATAAGATGCCGCACGTAATTTATTATGCTAGACGAACATTAAATGGGGCCCAATTGAATTACACAACAATAGAAAAAGAATTCTTAGCCGTTGTGTTTGCACTAGAAAAATTCAGGCCTTATTTAATCGGCTCTCCAGTGATTGTTTACACGGACCACTCAGCTCTTCGCTATCTTTTCGCGAAGAAAGATGCTAAATCTCGGCTAATACGTTGGATTCTCTTACTACAAGAGTTTGACATTGTTATAAGAGACAAGAGAGGATGTGAAAACGTAGTCGCCGACTACCTTTCACGACTTCCTTCTTTGCCTACTCTCGAAATTCCTATTAAAGATGTTTTTCCTGATGAGCAGCTCTTAACCGTGTCATGCGAACCTTGGTTCGCTGATATAGTAAATTACTTGGCCACCGGCCTGATACCTAACGATTGGTCGAATCAGGACAAACTCCGATTCCTGTCCCAAGTAAAGCATTTTTACTGGGATGAACCGTATCTCTTTAAATACTGTTCCGACAAAATCATTCGTCGGTATGTCCCCGAAAACGAGTTTAAGAGTGTGCTGTCTTTTTACCACGATCAAGCGTGTGGCGGGCATTTTGGCCCCAAGAAGACAGCAGAGAAAATCTTGCAGTGTGGCTTCTACTGGCCACGACTTTTTAAAAATGCATACGAATACTGCAAGATATGCTCCCGGTGCCAACACTTGGGCCGGATATCTCGGAGAAATGAAATGCCGCTCCAACCAATTTTGGTTGTTGAAATTTTTGATATTTGGGGAATAGACTTCATGGGACCATTTCCCAATTCTTTTGGGAATATGTATATTCTACTTGCTTTTGACTATGTTTCAAAATGGGTCGAGGCTGTGCCCAGCCGAACTAATGACAACAAGGTTGTCGTTAGATTTCTTAAAGAAAACATCTTTTCTCGGTTTGGTCATCCTCGAGCGATTATAAGTGATAATGGATCTCACTTCTGTAATAGGACTTTTGAGTCCTTAATGCGCAAATACTCCATTACTCACAAATTATCAACACCATATCATCCCCAAACTTGTAGGCAAGCCGAGGTTTTGAATCAGCAGATTAAACAAATTTTGGAGAAAACGGTTTCCAAAAACCGTAAAGATTGGTCAACAAAACTGATTGATGCACTATGGGCATTCCGTACTGCCTACAAGACCGATCTTGGTATGTCTCCATACCGGCTTGTTTATGGGAAGGCTTGCCACCTTCCTGTTGAAATTGAGCACAAGGTATTTTGGGCAATTAAAGAGTTGAACTTATCCGTAGGAGATGCGGGCAGCAATAGAAAGCTGCAATTGAATGAATTAGATGAACTGCGGGATGAGGCCTATGAGAATGCGGAAATTGTTAAAAACCGAACGAAGTTGTTCCACGACAATCACCTTATGCGCAAGACTTTCAAACCTGGCCAACAGGTTTTGCTTTATGACACTCGGTTACACTTCCATCCTGGCAAGCTCAAATCTAAATGGAAAAGGTTGTTTTTGGTACGCACCGTATATCCGCACGGTGCGGTAGATCTAGAAAACCCGGAGGAAGGTACACTGTTTAAAGTAAATGGATATCAACTCAAACCGTTCCTCACTGTGGACCCGTCGGAGGAGCTCCTGTTTTTGCAGGAGCCGATTTATACTGACTGATCTTCCTCCATCTACCCCCAAATCTTCGATCATCTAGCCAAAACATTGCTTCAAACAAGTTTGGGGGTATGTATCATTTGTAATTATATAAATACAAAATAACATTAAAAAAAATTTGAAAAAAAAATTGGGTATTTTTGAAAATTTCCAGATTTAATAATAAAAAAAATTAAAAATAAAAATAAAATTTTTATTTGCAAATAATTTCCTCTTTTTAGAGGGGTTTATTTGCAAATAACCAAATACAACCCCCTATAAATAATACCCCGACCCTCTCAGTTTCACAAGCCCTAAATTTTCACCTCTCCTCAAACCCTAGCCACCGCCGCTGTTTCTGCAACGAGATCCTTCTGCGCTGCCGCGGAACCGCCGCCCAAAGCCGCTTCTTGCCGCGCATCCGCCGCCGCCTGGTGTCTTCACCCCCTGATTTTTTTCAGGGGAGGTTCGATCTCTGAAACTCCTCTCTGTTTTTAATTTTTGTAGATCTGTAGCTTATCTGATGGCACCAAATATGCAACTAGAGCATGACTTTTCACAGATATTCTCACACACAATATATAGGAGTTACTTTGCGAATGAAATAGCACGTAGGGGCTGCAATTTTTTGATATATAATCACCCAAACGCTTATGCCCTTCTGGAATTAGTCACTCATTTTTACGAGTGCATGGAAGACGACTGTCTCGCCCAATACGGTTTTATCAAATTACAGTGAGGTGATAGGGAGATTATAATTGATAGAGACTTCATACATGAAGTCACTTTAATTCCTAAGATACTCGTTCATGATCAACCACAGCAGTTTGAGGATTACATGCCCTTAATGGGCAATGATTGCTCGAGGGAACCGCGGAAGGGGATCCAAGCGAGAACCCTTTTCGCCAATTTTTTAACTGTGTGCCGGTGGGCACAAAACAATATTTTTGGGAGTTCCCACAACACCACATTTTTCACTCCATCACTGCATATTGTGCACACACTTATGATTAGGAACCCTCGATTCGATATGTGCATGGTGCTGCTGAACTCAATTGGTGCGGGCAAAAGAGCCGCAAACTACCCTTGCCCCATACTTATGACTCAACTGTGTCGCTATTTCCCCCTCGTGGAGGAGTTTGAATTTTACATGCTTGGAGGCATACCCGTTAGGCCTCTCATTGAGGGTGTTTCTACGTCCTATACACGATTGACGGATGTTTGGTCAAGAACAGAACCGGCGGAATACATGCCCGCCCGAACACCTAGCTCCAGCTCGACCGCGAGCGAGGGAGAACTTACCCCCTTAGAACATGCAAATTTAATTAGAAGAGCTGTTAGGGGCATTGACGAGTTGAGGGGGATAGCGAGGGGCATGATCGGCGTTTGACTGAAGTAGAGCAGGGGATCCGAACCCTGCTGGAAAGGGAGGAGCGTTCCCGTTCACGCTCAAGGGCGCGGCGTGGGGCCAAACAGTGAGGGCACTGCTTTTGGTAAGTTAGGGGGAGTTGGTGGTTGTAAATAGTTATCATTTGCATTGCATATTTTTTTAAAAATTTTTGTATATATTTTTCTTTTTCTTTTGCATGTTTAAATTCTGCATTGCATTTTTATAAAAAAATCATAAAAATTGAAAAAATGAAAATAAAAAAAATATAGAAAAATATAAAAATCAAATAAAAACTGAAAAAAAATTTAAATTATAAAAATTGAAAAATTCAATTTTGGACATAATTGACTTGAGTTTGACAAAAAGGTTAACCAGGTAGGAAAAACTAGATCCAAAACTTAGTAAATTAAAAACCCTAAAAATAACCTTTCTTAAAGTTTAACGGTAGAAAATATATGTCTTTATAGTTTACTTAGAAATAGACAAATTTTGAGTTCACTTCTTGGGCTAAGTCAAAATAAGGGAAGAGTTGATATTTTTATTAAAGTATAAGTCTGAAAAATAATTTCTAAGCTTAAGTCTAAATTCTGAAAATATATACCCTACAACTTGCACAAACACGAACCTTGAAACTTGGAATAGTAGAGGAGACCTTGAAATGCTCTTGTCTAAAATCCTTAGTACGAAGGAAAATAAAATTATAAGTGTGAATAAAGAGATATAAAAAAATGAACACTGGTTTTGTAATTACTTAAGGCTGCGTAAAATAAAAAAAATATACAGCGAGGGTGCTTTATCACCTAGTGCCTTAGACCAACTGGTTTGGGAGTCACTGCTAAAAGCTTTCGGTATTACAAGACGAGGAATTACGCCTTAATTCGCAAACACATTTTGTAATCGGTCGTTAGTACCTCAAAAAGTATTAACGGTCGCATGAAGAATGTGTAAGCAATTTCATCTAAAAATTCACCAACTAAAAATACTTTGGACTATGGACAAGAGTATAAGAGCTTGAATTGAATTTCTAAGTGTAGGGGTGATACATACACACACGTAGGGGTATATGATTGGGGTTTGGATGAGAGATAGGAATGAAAAATAGGACTTATATATTTAGTAGAGATGATAAAAATTCCTAAGTTGAGATGGAACCTTAAAAGGAAAACTCAAAAGATGCTAAAAGCTAAATAAATTTACAGAACATATACAATCTTAAGTTAAATGATAAGAAATGAAAAATATGGGTTGATAATTTCTGAGTTGAAGATAATAGAATTTCTTGCTAGAAAACCGAATTGAAGAATAAAAATCAATAGGCCAAATTGATAGGATTTTGTGGGTAGTATCTACTGAAAACCCTCAGGAGACAACACTCCTCCTACTAGGGATACCTAGAGGTCTAACGGCTTGTTGCACGAGCTCAGTGCAATCGCGTTTCCCTGCGAAACTGAGGTTAGGTTTTTTCAAGAATAAAACTAGTTTTGCTCGAGGACGAGCAAAAGATAAGTTTGGGGGTATTTGTTCATATCATAATTTTGCATTACTATATTCCCCATTCTTATTCATTTTACAAATAAATAGGTGCTTTTGATCCATGTCTGCTACATAGTTGCAGGTTACAAATTCTCGGAACAAAACAGTGAAAATAATGAAAAGACGCTACAAAAGTGAGACTACGACCAACAAACGAAGATCAGCAAACAATTCGATTGCACAAAGGCAGCACAAGATTCAAGACTTCAACATGAAGCAAACGGTAAAAGCCCACAACATTATGCACTGTGGAAATCTAGAAGAAACTAGAAGACATTCTGAAGAACCAAATGAAAAAGTCAAGGAAAAAGCGACATGAAATATACCTGAGAAACAGAGCCAAAGACTCCACCATATGGCCGCGGATCCGCGGCCAAACAGGGCATATGGCCGCGTTTCCGCTGCCGTACTGTGCACGTGTCGGTGTAGATTGTTGGTGGGTGGCGGTGCGTTGACCAGGCTTTTCAGGATAGTTTTGTAAATGTAGATAGGGATCAGATGTAAACCCTAGGGTTTCTACAATCTATAAATAGGAACCCTACAGCTCTTTTTGGAGTATGCCTCTTTTTATTTATCTATTTTAGAATTTCAATTCCTGTAATGTTCAAAGAGTGCATCAAATAAAAAGTAAGTCTTTTTCTTTATCTTGTCTTAGTTTAATTTCTTTTCTGCCCTAGTTAATTAGTTATAAATTTTATTTATCTGCCGTAGTTTAGTTAATTAGGTTATTAAAAATAAACAAAAAATGAATTCGTTTATCAATTCCCTAATGAGTGAGTAGTTCCTCACTTGTTAGGGTTAGGTTTGGGGAAGGTTTGAGAGATGAAAATCTCTCACCCCTTTCTTGCCCGTTATACATTTTAAATAGGACTCTATGCATACATACACACACCGCTCACTACGGCACCCTATCCCATGAGGTAGCGGTGATACCATACTTAAAGACCGGTTGTGTATGTTTTCCATGGAGGTTAGGGTAAGAGTTAAGAAAGGACGGACAAGAACCTAGAGGAAGAAACTTAGTTTCTTCCCGATCGTGCTAATCCCCTTTGTTAACAATTATCTTAACACCTAAAAGTTCTTAATTAGGGCATAGAAAGCGGTGAGAAATAATTGACTTTCCAAACTTAACCTAATCCTAACCCTAGCAAGGCTTTAATCCTAATCAAACTCATTTCAGTTTTTAGTGATAATCAATCCTACCACAATTGGAATTAACTCGTTAGAACAACTAGAAAATACACAAAATTCCTGTGGACCGACCCGTACTCAACCGGCTAGCTACCAAGCGACACCGTTATTGATTGCGGTAAACTATTCTTTGATTTATCTTTTAAAAGTGCACGCACGCAAAACCCCTACCAATCAGCACCAGATTCCAAGTTCCACACTCGCGATAAAAAATTAGCGAGCCAAAAATGCATATGAAATAGCCGAAATGATGGGGCAACTTGCAACAAAATCAGCAAGTAAAAGATATGCATACAAAAATAGCCGAAATGATTGGGCAACTCACAATAAAAAGCAGCGAGTAAAAAAAACAAATAGCCGAAATGATTAGGCACCGTGAAAAATAGCCGAAATGATTGGGCAATCGCGACTTTCGCGATATAAAAGATGAAATGGTAGAGCATCGCAGAAAGAAAAATATATATAAAATGAAACTTTTTGCCCTACAGGTAAGATCACATCGATCCCTGTATACAATCCAGGGGCACAAATAAAGAGGGAACCATGCCTTCCCGCCAGGCTCCATCAGAAAAAGAAGCCAAATCTCGACGGTTCACAGACAGCCTGGAGATCATCTCAACATTTGTCTCATTACAACAGACGCAACATCAGCAAATCGGAACCGCGGTAAAGTTCCCAGTTCCATGACTCGGCGATGCACAGACAACCGAGAGTCAACCCCTCTTGGTTCCGTGGAACACGGTTAATATCAATCCTGACCCCGTGGGAAGCGCCCAGAGCAAATCCTAGTCCCGTGGAACACGGCTAATGCCAATCCTGACCCCGTGGGAAGCACCCAGAGCAAATCCTGGTCCCGTGGAACACGGCTTACGTCAATCCTGACCCCATGGGAAGCGTCCAGAGCAAATCCTAGTCACGTGGAACACGGCTAATGTCAATCCTGACCCCGTGGGAAGAGCCCAGAGCAAATCCTGGTCTCATGGAACACGGCTTATGTCAATCCTGACCCCGTGGGAAGCGTCCAGAGCGAATCTTGGTCTCGTGGAACACGGCTTATGTCAATCCTGACCCCGTGGGAAGCGTCCAGAGCGAATCCTGGTCTCATGGAACACCGCTTATTTCAATTCTGACCCCGTGGGAAGCGTCCAGAGCGAATTCTGGTCTCGTGGAACACGGCTTATGTCAATCCTGACCCCGTGGTAAGCGTCCAGAGCGGATCCTGGTCTCGTGGAACACGGCTTATGTCAATCCTGATCCCGTAGGAAGCATCCAGAGCAAATCGTGGTCTCGTGGAACACGGTTTATGTCTATCCTGACCCCGTGGGAAGCGTCCAGAGCGGATCCTGGTCCTGTGGAACACGGTTTATATCAATCCTGACCCCGTGGGAAGCATCCAGAGCAAATCCTGGTCTCGTGGAAAACGGATTATGTCAATCCTGACCCCATGGGAAGCGTCCAGAGCGAATCCTGGTCTCGTGGAACACGGCTTATGTCAATCCTGACCCCGTGGGAAGCGTCTAGAGCACATCCTGGTCCCGTGGAACACGGCTAATGTCAATCCTGACCCCGTGGGAAGCGTCTAGAGCATATCCTGGTCCCGTGGGAAGCGCCCAGAGCAAATCCTAACTCCGTGAAATACGGATAAAGTCAACTCCTGACTCTGTGAAATGCGGATAAAGTCAACCCCTGACTCTGTGAAATACGGATAAAGTCAACCCTCGACTTCCCCATCAAAGCAATTCTTTGATCCGGGAGCAAGTCAGCTCATCAATCACTTACGGGTCCTCTCGACTTGTAAGAAAGAAAATTCTCTTGTAAGATCCTTACGACTCTCAAGAGAAAACGCACTTAGGAATCCTCACGATTTTTAAGGAAAAAATACATCTACGGGATCCTCTCGACCTGTAGGGAGAAAAAATTTTATGAGACGGCTCATAAAGTTGAAAAGTCTTAGGAGGTATATCCTAACCCTGTCTCTCAATCCATCGTTGCTTCGCAGAGAGGTCAAGGTAGATTTTTTACAGGCCACACTCTCCGACAAGAAAGAAAACAATCACTTACAAGTCCTCTCGACTCGTAAGAAAGAAAAACTCTCTTGTGAGATTCTTACAACTCTCAAGAGAAGAACACGCTTAAGAATCTTCACGATTCCTAAGGAGAAATTACACTTACGAGATCCTCACAACTCGTAAGGAGAAATATCTTTATGGGACCCTCACGGCTCATAAAGTTGGAAAGTCTTAGGAGGCGGATCTGAACCTGACTCCTAAGCCATCACTTTCGTATAAGGAAATCAAAATAGATTATTCACAAAATGCATTTACTAAAAGGGACACACCATCATGAAGCAAAATATGTCTTTTATTCATGAATCAAAATGAATACAAAGTACAATTTATGAAAGAATCAAAAAATACCCTCATTCAGGAGTATGTACAAAAGAAGAATAAAAAGAAAAATATACAATTCTTCAAGCCGGCGGACGATTTAATAGATTTGCCAGTTCATCCTTTTGCCGCTGGGCCTCGGCTTCATAATTCATTATCACTAAGAGACGGGCCTCCGCTTGAGACTGTTGGGCCTGATACGAGGCAAGCCGACTTTCAAGCTCCTTTTCGGTAACTTTATGGATTTCGACCATTTCGTGAGTGAAAATGACGGCTTTATCAATGGCTACCACCTCCCTGATAGCTTCTCGAAGCACCCGCCAAAGTTCATACGCCCGAGTGGTCTTGGCCGTAAGATTAGCTTGAAGTTCCCCCAGCGTAGTTGAAGCCAGCTTCCTCTCTGAAAATTTTCGGCTGAGCCTCTTCTCGCATGACAGCATATTTGCGGCGCACCGTTCGATCAGCCCCCGCAAGCTCGCCTTTGCAGCCATAATCTCTGAAGGAAGACGCGAGCACTCAAGGCTATGTAAGCAAGCCTCCACCCGACGACAAAACACGACCCAGACTTGCACCAATGTTTCGCTATGGTAAGCAGCAAGAAAGGGGAGAGAACTGTTGGCATCGGCGGAAAATTCTTCGGCCGTGATCAAACTACCAGCACGAAGGTCTTCGATCAGAGCTGACAAGGAGTGAAGGCTTAGCTTTGCCATCCATTCCGAGGCAAGTAGAGCATTGGGACTGGGCGGCATGACGATGCGAGATTTCAGCGTGGTAAGAACTGGCAAAGCTGTTAAGATTCATAAAAAGAAATCATCGAGACTTGCAAGCAAAGAGCAGGTGGAACAACGTCGAAACTTTACTTACCCACAGTCATGCAAGAAGGGTCTGAAGAATCCCCAGGCCCGTCAAGAATCTCAACTTTGTCATCGGCTTCCAGAACTGCAGAAGACATCAGTATCGTTATATGAAATAATAATAATGCCGTGAGAAGAAGGCAAATTACACTAAGCTTGCCCGGAAGAGAGGACGATGCGTTGAGGGGATATTGCCTGCGGAGCGGCCATCTCTAGCAGGCGCTGAAAAGACTTCCTGGGGGACAGGTCCGCGATGGACGCTGCCAATCCTCGTAGCTCTGAAAAGACAGAAAGGTTCAGATGATAGGGAGATTATTAAAATAAAATATAGAAGGCTACCTTCGATGCTCCTCCCGCTCTGGACTGGAGGGATAGCAGCTTCGGCGGCCTCCTCCATGCCCCTAGGCACATCATCGGGGACGTGGGCCGGTATAACAACTTCCAATTGAGGAGCAGTGGCCACCGCTGCAGGCTCCAATGAAAGGACGGTAGCCTTGACTACATGTCCCATAGTCTCCGGGCCGTCCCCAGAAAGATCCATTGATTCCGCGGCCAATGAAGATGCCCCTTCCGAGAGGGCAAGCACCGGGGGAACGGGAACCAACAATGGGAGCTCCGTGGCAGGAAGAACAGCTGTGTCGACCCCCTCCACACTTACTAGTGTCTCATCGGGGATATTTACAGAGTTCATAATCAAGGCGCGACTCGAACTCAGATCCTCTGCCATTGCTGAAGTCCCTGTAAAGTTTTCATGAAGATAAGGATATATATATATAAAGCAGTGCAAAATACTACAAAAAGATATATAAGTATACCAATGCGCAAAGGAGCTTCTAGTATGGCTTTTTCAAGCCGATGTTCCTTCCTAAGGAGGTATGCTCGCCGGGTTCGAGGGTAGACTTGTGGCCGCCAGTCCACAACGACAGCGCATCTTCGGTATCGGCCGAGATAGGCTGCTTAAGGGCTATCTTTCCTCCCTCTTCCAAAGGACCTATAAATATCCGCCGTATCGATAGAGGATCTTCGTAGAAGATGACGGCAGGATAAGGCCTCCTCGGGAACCTTACATTTTCAGTCTCATCCTGGGAGCGTCTTATAGCCTCAGCCAATTGTGCGGCTTCCTCGGCAGATGAACCAGGAAAAAGAAGACCACCATCCGGCTCTTGCATAGCTATTGGCTCGTCCTGAAAGATAGGCTCGGATTCCACTAAAAAGTCGAGCATATTGGTGACCGTCTTCCTTCGCCTCTTTGACCCAGAACTAACACCAGAAGACGATCACTTCTTTCCCCTCGGTGCTTGTTCCCCTCCGAAAGACGGCGCACAAGACTGCGAAGTCCTGACACTAAGATTCGGGGCAGATGCTATTTGGTTTTATCCGTCTACCTCTCCGAAGATGCCAAGTTGATTTATGGCACCGTGTATCGGAGGTTTAGACGGATACGGCCGATTTAGCAGACTTCGTCAGATTCCCCCTCGCCTGAGGGGTTTTTGATTGTGGGGACGCTCTTCCCAGCAGGCGCAAGCCCCTGCAGTTAATTACGCTACCGCGTAGCTGTAACAACTTTCTCCTTCTCCAGAATTTCACTTCGTGTCGTGTGTGTTTGTTTTATTTGTGGTTGCCCGTGGATTGTATACGGAGACTAAGTGATGTCGTCGCCCGTAGGACGTGGATTAGTCCAAATCCGTATTTACTTAGATTTGGGTTTGGTGTTTTAGTTTAAGGATACGTTAGCTCTATTTAAGGCTAAGATCAACTTAAACTTTCGTTAAGGATACGTTAGTCTGATTAGAGACTAAGATCGACTTAATGGAAAGAGCATTTAGGGGCTCTATTGTTCTTGTTTAAGGACGTAGTGGTCCGTTTAATATATATGGCCAGCGGGACCCGTCACCTCTCTGACGACGTTGAAGAATTACAACGACATGTGTCAGAGGAGTTCAGAGATGTACCCTTGAACCAAAGTTGATTTGGAGTTTTATGGTCTATTTGAATGTTTAAGGATACGTTAGCCAGGTTTGAGGCTAAGATCAACTTAAACAGGATCATTTAGATCCGGCAAAAGAGCATTTGAGGGCTCTATTGTTCCAGTTTAGGGACGTAGTGGTCCGCTTCCAGTTGGGGACATGGTGGTCCATGTTCCAGTTTAGGGACGTGGTGGTCCATTGCCAGTTTAGGGACGTGGTGGTCCATTGTATGTATGGTCGTCGGGACCCATCACCTCTCTGACGACGTTGAAGGATTACAACGACAGGTGTCAGAGAGGTTCAGAGATGTACCCTTGAACCAGGTGTGAATTGATTTAATAGAGCAGCCATGCTCAGTCAATTTAATTTGAGTACTTACGGCCATGATTGGGCTAAGTCCAGTTAGAAAAATGTTCAACATTTTTACTTGCCGTTGGCCTATTAGGCCTGTGCTAGGGCTTTGCCCCTTTTTAATAATGCACTGCATTTTATTCTGTCCTGCTAGGCTTTTTGATTTGGGCTCTGTCCCTTTACTTATGATGCAGAGCATCTGTATTTATTTGGGCTCTGCCTTTTAAATAATACATAGCATCTTTATTTTGGTCATTGGGCTCTGCCCTTTCAATAATGCATTGCATTCAATGTTCTGACAATGCCCCACGTGGCTTGTCAGGTGCTTTGCGCCAATTGAGGAGCGCAAGGCGCAAACTCATATGGTGGTGACACGTGTCACGCTCGATGAGCGCAAGCGCAACAGCTCACGCTCGATGAGTGCAAGCGCAACAGCGCAGTGCGCTGTGTCAGTGCGCTGCGCTGTTACGCTGCTGACACGTGGCGCTCCCTGGTGGCTTGCGCCAACACAGGAGCGCAACAGTGCAATTTTTTGCAAGTGCAGAGCACTATTTTATCTTTTGATCGATTTTAAATCAAAGAAAACAAGTTTTTCTTGTTTTCAAAGAACCAATGGTTCATAAGAAAATGCAAGACACTATTATTATTTATTTTTTTTCTTTGAAGATCATCGATCTTAATCTCAGATCAATGATCTGTTCATAAGAGAATTTTCTCTTTTTTCTAAAGGTTTTTACCTTTTTTGTTCTTGAGGAATTCTCTCCAATTCTTCAGAGTTCTCAATGATGATCTTGATGATCCTGAATTGGGGTCTAGGGTCCTTTATATAGTGCCCATAAATTAGTTAAATTTATTAAAGAAATCTTTCTCTGAGGGATTTGAGAAATTTTCCCCACCGTTGGATCTTTGATCCAAGAGCTTCTGTTTTACAGAAGACAATCTTCTTGTTTTAATAAGAACAGAAAGATCTTATTAAAATTTTAATTCTGTTTGGCGCAGATGCACCAGCGCTTGACACGTGTCAAGCAGCGTACGGCGCAGCGCAACTGCGCTGACACGTGTCGCGCACCGCACGGCGCGGCGCAACTGCGCTCACGCAACTTCGCTGACACGTGTCACGCAGCGGACAGCGCAGCGCAACTGCGCTTGCGCAACTGAGCTGACACGTGTTGCGCAGCGCAGCGCTTGCGTGACTGAAGCGTTGCTTCCTTTAATTTTTGTTTTAAAATAGAGGTTTGCTCTGATTGGGCGCGCTGCCTCGGGCGTTGCGCTCCCTGCGCTGGCGTGTCTGATTTTGACACGTGGCGCTCTACGCACAGCGCAGGGGATCTGAAGCGTTGCTTCATTTATTTTAATTTTAATTTTCAAAACAGAGCTTTGCTCTGATTGGGGGAAACAGAAGCGTTGCCTCGTTTCCCGCCTTGGAATTTGAACAGAGTTTTGCTCTGATTGGGGTAAACAGTGTTTTGCTGCGGCGTTGACCTACTTCGTCTTCAGTATCCTCTCTCGGCGGTGCTACTGATGAGGATACTGCCATCGCTGACGCCGCAGCCAATGAAACTATTACCGGCGGCTTATCCGAAGCTCTTGCCTGAGCTCTGGTGCTCATTGGCATACCAACTGTCGGAGTTAAGTCCGCATCCGTCGCCTTAGGAATGAGTACGGTACCAGTATCCCTCAAGGGAGGGCGAACCATTGTCCGCGGTCGCGGTGGGACTCCCGTAGCCTGGAGCGGGGCGGGAGCTCTAAGCCCAAAAGGTATCCTCCTCTCCTCAGCAATGATTGGACTAACCCGGTGGCGATACCAACCCGTGAAAGCCCCCACGCACCTCAGAATGTAGTCGGCTTCGGGGATCATGAAATGAGAACCAGTGTTCAGCCTCGTGAAATGGTGGGTGGCGTCACGAACAGTTTCCAAAGAAGGGCTGGGCTCCACTGTGAACGCCTCGAAGGGGACACCCTGGTCATAACCCAATTGCCGGGCAAAGCGGTGTGGATTGTACCGCATGAAAAGAGCCGCATTGTTTCGACGGAAAACCAGATAGCCGGGTCTGATCGAGTACAAGTGCATGGCTTCCTTGGGTTTCAAAGATGGTGCTCCCTCTTTTGATAAGTCAAACAACTGTTTAACAAGTCCCAAGGGAGAAGGGAGGATTCGATCATTAAAAACCATTCCACCTTCGTTGGCATACGGATTGAGCAGCACTCGAAGAGCCCCTAATTGAGTCGGGTCAGGGGCAGAAGCGTCCACCAACTTCATGAGCCGCGGAAAGGTATAGGCATCATAAAAGTTGGGTCTTTGATGCGCGGCAAATGCCCCTAGCTCGTGCATCTCAATCCATGACGTAAAATAATAAAGAGAGAAATTCACTACGTTCACGCCTGGGGTTGAGGTATTAGCTGCACTGCTTAGCCCATGGTACAGATGCGACAGCCCTGCAATGCCCATGGCTAGTCGTGTCCCTTCGGCGATGCGATGAGCAGGGTAAATGACCGAGGCTCTCATGAATCGACGGTGCGTTGGAACGACAAACCAGCTGAGCCAAACGCTGATAAAGCCGATGAAGAAAGTTTCTTCATCCATGCCAGGAGCTGCGATCGACTCGAAAGGCACAGCTGGCAAGACTGGAATGTAGAACTGGGGCAAATCCTCTTCTCTAGCGAGTAGCCTATTTAAACCAAACCCGAAGGGGTCGTTGATATTCGCGAATTTCGGAGACGCCTTTGATAGAATGTCTCCACGAAGGAAACAGGCGATAAAACTTTTAAAAGTGACGCCCTGTTCTTCTGACTCCGTGAACAGCTTCTCAAAAATCCCCAGCGTCTTGATTAGACTCGGGTACTTGTGGCGGACGGAATTTTCAGTCGACAAGCCATCAAGCATAGCGGGCATAGTCTCGAAAACATACTCGTTAGGGGGCAACAATTCTTCGTAAGGCGCTCCCCTGATCGGTAAACCTGAGATCTCGCGAAACTCTTCCAAAGAGATCGAAACTTCGCGGTTCCCTAATAAGAAAGTATTGGTGGGAAGATTCCATTGATTAAGGAAAGCTTTAACCCACCATACATGAGGAGACTGATAATGGAAGAGAGATGCGTACACCGCCTGGTAAGCCCGACTTTCTGCAGTCGCGCACAATGAGCGGACAAGATGTAACGAGCCCAGAGAAGGTAGCCCGTGGGATGGCGAGGGGTAAGCCCTATCTTGTAAACTTGTCCCGAAGGCTGGGATTCATTTTGGCAGATACGACGCCCCAAGATGTCTATGGCCGGCATAGGCTGATTTGGTATCCCATTTGTCGACGGTTCGAGCCGGCCGGTAGGGATCCAATTTGCCACCTCTACAGCAAAAGCAGTCCGTGGACGGTCCACTAGTAAGAATGGGCGGATAGGCTCCGTTGGTACCTCGCAAAGAAAGCTTTGACGACCGCGGATGATATGACCATACCAGGTCCCCCATAAAAGTAAATTGGTGCAATCAAGGTCGTAAGCTCTAATCATCGCCATTATCTCTTCGTCAGACGGTGACTGAGGAAAGGCAGCCTCCGAGCGGGTGAAAGGGAAGTATGGAACAGAAGCCATTGTGCCTAAAATAAAGAAAAGAGAAACTGTTAATGAAGCCCACACGTGTATATATATTTATAAATATATAAGAAGACAGTGGAAGAAAGCGACAAACAACTTATATTTAGAGGACCATTGGTTACAAAACACATGGACCCCAGAAAATCAATATGGCGGCTCACTAATGATGATGCTGGGCAATCATCATGAGGACAAAAGAAAGATTCCCAATAAATTCAAATGACTCTACACATTCCCCCAAGGGGAAAACCCATTACAGGAATTCTGTGCAAATCGAGAAAGATCTCTGCAAGAACAACTTAGGATGAAAAATCCCAAGAAGTCTTCTTTTAAGAACTAAGTTCTTTAGAAGAATTAAATTTCTTTTGAACAGAGGAATTAAATTCCCAGAAAACTTTTTCAGAGCTAAGCTCTTTGGAATGGAATTAAATTCCAGAGAGAAGACAGGTATCACCATCGATCCCTGAGATCAAAGAAGCCCTAGTAAAAGGGGTTTATTATTTAAAGATTGGACTTTTTTTTTAAAAGAACTTGGAAAGATGGGTTCTTGTTAAAGAGAAAAAACCCTTGGTGTGGATTTAAAATCCAAAGAAAATTTCTACAAGAAGTTTCTCGGTCGTTCAAGATCCTTACCTGAAAAAGGAAATCTTTTGTTGACAGAGTTAAACTCTGAAAAATTTTAGAATAGAGAAATGAGCTCTGAGGAAGAGAATTAAATTCTCAAAGGAAAATGAAGAAGGAAGAAGATGAAAGAGTGGAGGCGCTTTTGAAGAGACCCCTGCATTTATAGGATGTGATGGGAAACGGTTCATATGCCCCCTTCCCTAGGCAGATCCAACGGCCACAAAAGTTACAGCGTTGCACTCACGTGCAAACACGTGAGAACAATGCTATGGGGGCATTTGTTCCCTCATAAAATACAAAGAAAAACTCCAATGGGGCGTCACGTGCGCACACGTGATCGGGGGTCACGTGCCGAGACGTGATGGCTTCCTAGTCTCTGAAATGATAAGAGTTGAATCCTAATCTATGGGGTCACGTGCCCGCACGTGATGGGCCTTTAAACCCACTGAAAAGAATTAAAGGTATAATAAAACAGTAAGGAAAAGCCCCAATGGGGTATCACGTGCTGACACGTAATAAGTTCCTGAGTTCTTCAAAATAATAGAATTGAATTCTAATTAAATGATCAATCAGTGGGGTCACGTGCTAACACGTGATAGACTCTTAAACCTTCTGAACTAATAGAATTAAATTCTAATTAAGGGAAATTAAAAACCCTAATATTTCTCTAGATCTTTCCAAACAAAAAAGATCGTGCTTTGTAAAGTGGAGCACCGTTGGATTAAAAATCCAATGGGGATTAAAAATCTCCAATTTATAGAAAGATTCTACACAGGGAAAGATTTTCCTAAAATTTGTCAGGAACAACAAACAAAATATCTTTTGGATTAAAAATCCAATGTTGAATAAAATTCACTGAGTGATCTAAAAGATCATGATTGGTTACAAAATCAATCAAAATCTTTCAATGAAAGATTGACTAAACAAACTGATTCTTTTTTCTCCTATAAATAGGAGCCATACAGAGAACAAAAAGAAAGAGATACAAGAACAGAGAGAAAGAAGAAGAGAATTTAATTCTCCAGAGAGAAAAGAAGATTTTCTCAAAAGAGAAAGAAACCCTAGGTGAGAAAGGGAAAGAGATCATAAGCTCCACAAAACAAAAAAGAGAATTTAATTATCAAACTAAGAGTTTAACTCTTCTAAATAAGAACCTAGTTCTTCCTTTGGTTGAAGATCTGCAGAAGCAGATCTCTCCATAAGTTGAGAATTTAATTCTCATCGGGGAGATTCTGCCATGCAGATCCAAAACTTAGAGAGAGAATTGAGTTTGAAGAATTTAATTCTTCCAAATACTTAGGAATTTAATTCCTCCAACAGAGACAGGGTTTAACCCTTAAAACAAGAACTTAGTTCTTCTTCATGGTTGAAGATCTGCAGAAGTAAGATCTCTCCATAAGTTGAGAATTTAATTCTCATCGGGAAGATTCTGCCATGCAGATCCAAAACTTAGAGAGAGAGTTGGGATTAAAGAATTTAATTCTTCCATATACATAGGAATTTAATTCCTCTAAACAAAATTAGGGTTTAACCCTACCAAAGAATTTAATTCTCAAACAAAGGACTTAAACTCTCCATGCACGTAAACCTGATCACGTGGCAACACGTGGCCCTCCCTTCAATGATCAGAAAGAAAGAATGAGACATGGTCACGTGCCCTCCCCCACGTGACCCTTAAATAGACTCTTCAAGATGATAAAGAAAATACTTGGAGGCAATGCCTCACGTGCTCACACGTGACTCTCAAAACAAAAGGGAACAAATCCAAAGGCAGTACTAATTTATGGTGCCTCACGTGTCCCCACGTGACCCCTGACTAACACCACTTTAAAAAAAAAGAAGATGGAAGAAACTGAAGGATTAAAATCCAACGCATGGGCGCCCTCACGTGTCCCCACGTGACCCCTAGTAGATCCTTTTAATATCTAGTACATGGGTACCCATCACGTACCCAAACGTGATGGCCTTGAAGACTGAACGTGTTTAACACTTATTTGAATATTCTGAGAATAAAATAGAGGAATCTTGGCCCAATCCTAGGGCGCCTCACATGTCCTCACGTGAGCGTCTCATTTTTCTAGTGTTTAACACTATTTTAAGCACTGCGTCTTTAGTGTTTAACACTATTTTAAATGCATCACGTGGGAACACGTGATCGCCAAATATGTGCTAGTGTTTAACACTATTTTCAAATAGTCTTAGCCTAAATTGGCTAAGTTTTCCAGAGGCGGTACCCCTTGCTTTTTACTGAACCTCAAACACACTTTTGTTTTCCAAAATTGGTCATCTCATATGACATTCAAAATAAAACCCAGAGCTTTTCAATCAACTTTGGTTCAAGGGTACATCTCTTCACACCTCTGATGCATGTCGTAATTCTTCAACGTCTTCAGAGAGGTGGTGGGTCCCAATGACCAATAACTATCTGGTGCATTTCCAAACCTATGTTTGCATCTGAACATGGACAGCAATGTCCCTAAACTAAACAACAGAGCCCAAATGCTCTTTTGTTGGATCTAAATGATCCTGTTAAGTAGATGTTAGTTTAAAATTAGACTAACGTATCCTTAACAAACATTTAAGTTGATCTTAATCCCAAACGAGATTAACGATCCTTAAATCAATCCAACTGCAGATCCCCCAACCAATATTGGTTCAAGGGTACATCTCTTCACTCCTCTGATACATGTCGTTGTAATTCTTCAACGTCTTCAGAAAGGTGACGGGTCCCGACAACCAGACATTCCACGGACTGTGGGGTCCTTAAACCCATGGACTATGATGTCCTTAACCTTGGACTGTGGGGTCCTTAGACCCATGGACTATGATGTCCTTAATCTCGGACTGTGGGGTCCTTAGACCCATGGACTATGATGTCCTTAACCTCGGACTGTGGGGTCCTTAAACCCATGGACTATGATGTCCTTAACCTCGGACTGTGGGGTCCTTAAGCCCATGGACTATGATGTCCTTAACCTTGGACCACCATGTCCTTAAACTGGTAATCGACCGCAATGTCCCTAAACTAAACAATAGAGCCCAAATGCTCTCTTGTTGGATCTAAATGATCCCGTTAAGTTGATCTTAGTCTAAATTAGACTAACGTATCATTAACAAACGTTTAAATTGATCTTAGTCTCAAATGAGACTAACGTATTCTTAAACCCAACCCCAAACCCAAATCTAAGAATATACGGATTTAGACTAATCCACGCCCTACAGGCGACAACATAAATTAGTCTCCGTATACAATCCACGGGCAACCAAAAACAAAACAAACACACACGACACGAAGTGATCATCTGGAGAAGGAGAAAGTAGTTACCGCGATACGGTAGCGTAATTAACTGCAGGGGCTTGCGCCTGCAGGGAAGAGTGTCTCCACAATCAAAAACCTCTCAACGAGGGGGAATCTGACGAAATTTGCTATATCGGTCGCATCTGTTTAAACCTTCGATACATGGTATCATAAATCAACTTGGCATTTTCGAAGAGGTGGACGAATAGCACCAATTAGCATCTGCCCTCGGAATTCAGGCCCTAACGTCCCGGTCGCGTCTTCCGGTGGAGAACAGTGTATATTGTTCATTTGTTGCAAAAATTGACCTTCTCGGAATAAATATGTCGCGGGCTTGTCACGTGCCGTTACCGTTCTTTTAAGAAGTGTAATGTGACACCTAACAACCATGAATTACGAAGAATTCGCATATAAATCGATTAAAATTGAAGAATTGAAAACTAAGGCAAAATTAAGGAAAGTACCTGAATCGATGAAATTCGATGACTACGGGATTGGAGGAGGCGGTGGCGACAACTGTTTAGGATTGGAGGAGACGGCTCAGGGGGAGGAGATGGCGGTGCAGGCGAAGGCTTGCACAAACGAGGACGAGGACTGGGGAGGAGACGAAGTCCTCAATTTTGAAGAGGAGGTGGCGGTGCAGGCGGAGGCTTGCACAGACAAGGACGAGGACGGTGGAGGAGGCAGAGGCCTCAACTTTGACGAGACGGCGACAAAGGATCGAAAACGAGGAGGAAGCAGAGGCCTCAACTTTGAGGAGGCGGCGGCAGAGGATCGAGAACGAGGAAGCAGCGGCATTAGCGGGAAGGAGGAGGCCGCGGAGGATCGAGCGGCGACGAGCTAGGGTTAGGGTTTTTTTTAGGATCTGCAATCGAGAAAAAGAGATGGGAATGAGAGGAAATGGGGAATTTCTGTTTTATTTTTTAAAATAAACTCAATATTGCCCCTACAGTTCTCACAGTAGGGGTTTCTCTGCCAGGATCGTGGAGGCAAAATCAAAAATTAATTTTTTCTGTAAACTTGCCCCTACGGTTACCAACGTAGGGATGTTGTTTGCCTCTACAGTGGGAACTGTAGGGACAATCTAAAATTTTCCCTGCGGTTTTTCCACCCGCCGGGGCAAACCACTTTTGTGCAACTGAAGGCCCAAGTCGTGTCCACATGCCTCATGTGTCGAGAGATTTAGTGAAGTCATAAGTTTTGAATTAAGTTAATTAGTTGGTAAATAACTAATTCAAGTTATTAATTAATATAGAAAATATTAGCCATGCATGTGTAAATTCAAATATTTATAACATCTATATTGAGGAATAATCTACCAACCAAGCTAGTTGCATCTACGAATACATTCTATTGGAACCTTATACTGAGGAAACAATCACATCAATCAAACTCCATAGATTAATTAGATATAGTTAAATGTAAGGCTCATAAAATACTCAATGGAATAAATCAAAAGAAAAGGGCCATGTTGGTGGAATTCTAAGCTAGCATGTTCGTTTAATTTATGCTAAAGGCCAAAAGCATATTAGTTTCAAATTCAATAAATATTCGGAAGTTAGTTTCCTCATATTTTGTGAATTTATTGGAAAATTTATATGAGTAGATCATAAAACAACTTAGAGGCCGTTTGTTTACGGGAATCAAAAAAAAAGAATGGGAATTGAGGTCTTATGCAAAATAACTTTTGTCTCTTAGAATTGTCATTCCGTTGTTTGTTTGTAAAGAATTTGAATGGTTTTTTATCCCCTTCAATCTCTTCTTTTATTTGGTTCAACAAAAGAAAAGTGGGAATTAAATTTTGGGAATTGGATGAAGAGAAGAGAGAGAAAAAGATATCGTAAACATAACTATTTTCTAAATAAAATAATTCATATTATCCTATGTGTCTTTGGGAATAGCCAATTCCATCCAAAAAATCTTGGATTTGGAATTGCCAAAAAGATGATGTTAATTCTTATTTTGGAGATGTCAATTCCCAAAACTTGCATTTCCTATTCCATGCAAACATACAAGGGAATGTCGATTCCATGCTTTTTGGTTCTGATGAATAGCGTTTTGTCCCTCAATTCTCATTTTCTGAGGCAATTCCTTGCAAACAAAAGAGCCCTTAGAAACCAACACGAAAATGCATAGATAACCTAGCTTTTAAGGCAGGCTTAAATTTAACCGCCATAAGTTTTGTCGATGTATCATATAGCCCCCTATGATTTCAAATGGCTACATGACACCCAGATATTGAGTGTATATGGCATAGCCTTTATGTTTCAAAATGAACCCAAAACACATCCAAAGTTCATTTATTTTTTCAGAACTAAACTCTTTCGTATTAGAGAAAAAGACAACTTTGCCTCTGCAATAGCCTAAAGAAAAAAATAAGAAAACTACCAAAAAATAATTAATGAATATATTGATGTTAAAAACATATGTCAGGTAAGCATACAGTTGGCTTTGTGTTAAACTATATTAAAAATATATATTTAATTTTTTTGAAGAAATTAAATTGATGACAGAGAAATTAAATTATAGATGTATAATACACATACATATACAAAAGATCTAAATAAACACTCTAGGTTCTAGAGTATTCCATTCCCTATAACTGTATCGAAGATAAATATCTCTGTCATATCAGGTTTCATTACAAGTGGCACTCCGCGCTTCCATATTCCCTGCATACAGTGGAACAGACTGCAAGGATCCAACTAATCAGGCTACAAAATATCAAATTTAGCATTAGTTAGCTATGAAGGCTTCCTGCTTCAAGGGTGGGTGTTCTCCTTTTAATTAAGGGTAAATTGTCAAAATAACTTTGGCCCGCTTGGCCTGTAAGTTGGCTAAAAAAAACACTTAAATTTTCGAAATTGTTGGAGAGTATCTTCTATTTCGAAATCTTTGTGAAAAAATCCTACACTGCATTTCATGTAGGCCTTGTATTTCCTCAACCGCTTAGTTATTACAGTCAACTGCTTAGATATTATAGATAACTGTTTAGATATTATAGGAAACTCTGATTGCTTATGTATTACAGACAACTGCTTAAATATTATTGGCAATTGGTATGCAAGAGATTTTGATTGGGCCCATGGGGTTTTTAACAAGAGCAAAATGCCCAGGGTTTTAACACAAATTTAAAGCAGGGCGGAGGCTTTTTGACAATTTACCCTTTAATTAACGTTAAATTTAACTTATAAAATCGAGTACTGTTATTAAATTGTTAAGGGTAAATTACCAAAAAGCCCCCAGCCTGCTCGAAAGTTGTCTAAGAAACCCTGTAATTTTTGAAATTGTCGGGCATGGCTTACTATTCAAAATCTTTGTGAAAAACTCATGAACTGTATTTTGTATTATCTCAACTGTTTGGATATTATAGGAAACTGCTTAGATATTACAATCAACTGCAACTGCTTAGATATTACAAGCGACTGGTATGGGTTTTGATTGAGCCCAGGGTTTTTTAATAAGAGCAAAAAACCCAAAGGGTTTTTAGACAAGTTTGAAATGGGCCTGGGGATTTTTGACAATTTACCCAATTGTTGATAATTTAATTCAAATTGATCAGAGACCAAATGCCTAAAGAACCTGGATCTAACGAGGAGTTCGTTTTATTCAAACCCAATATGTAGGTAGTTAAAGACTATCTATAAGTAAGCTTGACGCATATCAATCTACAATATCTGTTTGGACCTATTTGCACGTGATGGAGGCGTGAATCTTCCTCAGATATTGTCCTCCGTCGATATTATTGCCAGCGGTGCTGAACGGTTTAGATTTCATATGAGCGTTGAGCGTGTGGGTCTCAATGAGCTGTTGGTTGTTGTTGACGCCAAGCTACATGTAAGGGAAGTCCCGGGATAGGAAATCACCGTGGGACCCTCCGACGATCAAGTAAGTACCGAGAAATATTAGGACAGAGTAGCGACGTATTGGAATCGTCTGGATGAGGGGTTTATATAGCGGTCGCATGGAGTGAGCGGATGTGAGATTCTCACCGTCCGTTACGTCCCTATGTTACGTTCGCGTTGATGGCGAGATACGCTTATTAATGACAAGATACGCTAGCGTAGGATGCGAGACGTGGTGCGGCGGAGATCTCGTCGTGGCGAAATACATGGAGTCGTTACGGGAGCGCCCGTGCTCTATACTCCCGGCTAGACGTGAAGGCTGAGGAAGCTTAGTTCAAAAACAAGCGAGGAGGCTGAGAAAACTCAGCTCGGAGACGAGCGGGGATGCTGAGGAAGCTCAGCTATAGGATAGCTCGGAGACGAGCAAAGAAGCTTGTTTCCTGATTTAAAATCAGGAAAGCTTACGGAGGAGGCATCATGTGCTATCACGTGACCAGCAGTCACGTGTTGGCACGTGACATTTAAAAACAACGGCAAAGGCACATCAGTTCCCTGATCAAGTCAAGGAAAAGGTTTCAGAAAAGGTCACGTGCTCACACATGACCAGGGGTCACGTGTTGGCACGTGACGGTTGAACAGCTGTCAGAAAACAGAGCGCAGAAAGGAGAAGAAAGCTCGTTCCAGGGGGTCACGTGCCTACACGTGACCAGGTGTCACGTGCCTACACGTGACCAAGGGTCACGTGGTCACACGTGACCGGCTTTCAAAGCCTCTCTATTTAACAGAATTAAATTCTGAAAGGCATTCAAATCTTTCCAAAGGAAAATGATTATTTGGAACCGATTGGATTAAAAATCTAAAGGTGATTAAATATCACCTATTTATGGAAAAATCTTGAACTTGGAAAGATTTCCCCTTAAAATCTAACCGAAATAACAAAGGAATATCTTTGGATTTGAAATCTAATGGTGAATAAAAATCACCTAATAATCCAAAGGTTCAGATGAATGATGAATGCAAATCAAATCTCTCAATGAAAAATTCACTAAAACTAATTGATTCTGCTCCTTCTCCTATAAATAGGAGCCAAGAGATATACAGAGACAGGGAGAGAGAGACGGAGATAGAGAGACATAGAGAGAAGAAAAAATAGAGCCTTGAGACTTTAAAGGAATTTGATCTTCTGCAAAAGAAAACCTTACGTAAGAAAGGAGAGGCTTTTAAAAAGAGAATTTAATTCTTAAAAGAGTTCAACTCTTATAATAAAAAGAAGAACCTAGTTCTCTCTTTAGTAGAGAATCTGCAGAGTGCACATCTCCCCATGAATTGAGAATTTAATTCTTATTGGGTTGAGATCATGCCATGCAGATCCAAAGTATAGAGAGGGAATGGAAGTTTGAGAATTTAATTTTCACAGAATTATAGGAATTTAATTCCTTTGAAATAAAATTAGGGTTTAACCCTATGTTATAAGAATTCAATTCCTTCAAAATGAACAGAACCAGGGTTTAACCCTAGTTAAGAACTTAATTCTGTTAAAATAACAGGAATTTAATTCCCTCAAGAAAGAAGAAATTAGGGTTTAACCCTATGATAGAATTCAGTTCTTCATATACATCAGGAATTTAATTCCTACAGAAGAAAAGCCGGGGTTTGACTCCATCTAAGAATATAATTCTTCAAAAAGAAAGTGGGAATTTAATTCCTCTAAACTTATAGCTAGGGTTTAAACCTATGAAGGATTTAATTCTTAAAAGATAAACAAACATGCAAAGAAGCAGGGTCACGTGCTACCACGTGACCCCTGAAAAGTTCCACAGAGAAGGGCTTTGAGGCAATGCCTCACGTGCCCCACGTGACCCCTTGGCAGAAGCTCTAACAGAAAAACATTTAAATGCCCATCACGTGACAGCACGTGATACTCCAAAGTATTCAATACTTTTGGCAGAATAAAATGAATTGAGGGCGCTCTCACGTGCTACCACGTGACCTCTCTTGCCTTAGTGTTTAACACTAAAGTTGAAACCTCTATATCCAGTGTTCAACACTGATTTTCTTAGTGTTTAAACACTAATTTGGAAAACTCTATTTACAGTGTTTAACACTGACTTCCTTAGTGTTGAACACCAACTTGGAAAACCCTGTTTCCAATGTTTAACAATGATCTGCCTTAGTGTTAAACACTAATTTGAAATCTCCACTGCCAGTGTTTAACACTGATTTGCGTTAGTGCATAAACACTAATTTGAAAGCCATGTTGCTGGTGTTTAACACTAACTATCTTTTAGTGTTAAACATTAACTTGTCAATCTCATTCTCAGTGTTCAACACTGATTGGTCTGTAGTGTTTAACACTAACTTTAGCCCCATTGGCTAAGTGTCTAGAGGCAAAGCTTCTCCTCTAATGGACCAACAGAAAGTCAATATGCTAAACATGATTGGACTCAGCCCAAAATGGCCATAAGTCCTCAATTCAAATTCAACTGGGCCAATGGGCTCATAACATAATTAATTGGTCTCGGTCCCAAACTGGGTCAAAGACTGTTTAATCTACCTTGGTTCAAGGGTACATCTCTTCATTCCTTTGAAACTTGGCGTTGTAATTCCTCAACGTCTTCAAAGAGGTGACGGGTCCCGATAACCACACATTGACACGGACTGTGGGGTCCTTAAACTCTTGGACTATGATGTCCTTAACCTAGACCGGGATGTCTTAAAACTAACATCGGACTGTGGAGTCCTTAAACCCACGGACTATGATGTCCTTAACCTTGACCGCAACGTCTTAAAACTAACATTGGACCGCAATGTCCTTAAACTACCTATTGACCGCAATGTCACTAAACTAAACAACAGGGCTCCCTTAATCGCCCTATTGTTGGATCTGAACGATCCCGTTAAGTTGATCTTAGTCTAAAAACTAGGCTAACGTATCCTTAACAAACGTTTAAGTTGATCTTAGTCCTCAATGAGGCTAACATATCCTTAAACCCAAACCCCCAAACCCAAATCTAAGATAATACGGATTGGGACTAGTCCACGCCCTACGGGCGACGACATAACTCAGTCTCCGTATACAATCCACGGGCAACTAAATACAAAATAAACACACACGACACGAAGTGACCATCTGGAGAAGGAGAAAGTGGTTACCGCGATGCGGTAGCGTAATTAACTGCAGAGGCTTGCGCCTGCAGGGAAGAGCGTCCCCACAATCAAAAACCCCTCAAGCGAGAGGGAATCTGATGAAGTCTGCTATATCGGACGCATCCGTTTAAACCTTCGATACACGGTGCCATAAATCAACTTGGCATCTTCGGAGAGGTGGACGGATAGCACCAATTAGCATCTGCCTCGAATCTCAGGCAAGACGTCCCTGTCGCGCCGTCATTCGGAGGGGAACAGATTCTGGCACGCCCGGTGGGACCTTTTCCTCTTTCCACTCCACACTTCGTGCGTCGTGATTCGCGAACCAATCGCGGTTCGTTAATGGTTGCCCTTGGGTTGCGAGGTACTAAGATTTGGCGTTTTACTTGGTGCAGAAAACAAAGAATCAATGGCGTTCAACTGCTTGAACTGCAAATGCAACCAACGCTCCGCCTCACCTGGAGGTGTAGCATATGGACCGCAGGCTGCTTCCCTATTCACTATGCCTGCGGAGCAAGTGACCCAAGCTACTACCGGTCTATTCTTTGGGACCATGCTCTCACCGGTGAACATTGATATCCCAATGCCCGTACCGGAAGCTTCGAAGAAGTCGGTCTTCGATCGACTTGCTACTCCCACGGCCCCTCTCAATGGGTCGTCCAATTCTTCAGTCTTCACCAGACTGAGCCTGAACTCCAAAGGGCCCGCCAAAAAGCCCATGATACCTGAGAAGGACATCCCAAAGAAGACAGCTACTCCTGAAGTCGTCAAGACGGCTTCTCCTCCCAGAGGGTCGGTCTTCGAGAGACTGACTACCTCCGTTACTGCTCCCGCTTAGAAAACTGTAGCTTCTCAACGAACGCCAATCTTCAAGAGGCTGACACCGGCAGCAGCCCTTCCTCAGAACAGGGGGCAAGACGTAGCCATCGCTGAGCCAGTCCCAACAACTCGTCACGCCCGACGTCGCCACTGGCGCCGGATAAGAAAAGCTGGGGGAAACTCCCCCACTGGGCTAACTCCACCAGCTCCAACGGTGGAAGTTAATGCTGCTATCCCAACTGGGAACCGCTTTGAGCCGCTGAACAGGGTACGCAGAAACTCGCCAATTGCGGCGCTCAAAAGATCTCCTCCACCGGTAGAAACTGCCGTGGAAGAAGAAAAGCCGGAGCAGTCCCTTCAATCGCTATCCTCCAGGATCTATAAGACATGGCGACAAGTTCGAGAATCTACGATTGATCCTAATTACTCTCGCCAACACAAGAAGTCGAAAGGTCGGCCAGAAGAAAATTCCCCGATCAAGCAACGAAAGGTGACGACCAATTGGGTGCTCAAAGCAACGGCCCCCTCAACTTCAACGGCCTACAAGAGAGGAAGACCGGAGGAAGTCCCCGCTCCCGCAGCAAATATCAACGACAATAAGCTAAAACGCCCTGAGTCTGGGGGCATGATGGTGCATACAGTATACATGGCGCTGGGAAAAGAAGACAGCCGTGCATCCACGGGTCAAAGACCGCTTACACGGTCAGTGACCAAAGCTCAGGAGCAACAACAGAAGCTCCAAGAAATGATGAACGCGATGGCCGCACTCACTGGGCCGAAAGAAAACCCCGAAGCATCATCTGATCAACGCCAGGAACAGGAAACTGACGCTGAGTTCCTTCGTAGGATATTGGAGAAGAAGGATAAAGAGGCTGCCGAACAAGCAGCCAATATACAACGAATGGCCCTTCTGTTTCAGGACATGGTGGGTATGATGATCCAACAAGAACCCTCTACTGAAGATCCTCCAATCATTCTTGAAGACGACAGGGGAGAAACGTCAAATCCCCCACCCGCTCTGTCAACGGCTAAGGAGGAGACAATCTCTAAGGCTGACCTAGACGAATACATAGCCCAACAGATACGCGTTCACCAGGCGGCTGAGGCAGCTGGTCAAGTTGTCAGGACAGGAAGACCATATCCGAGCTGGTATGACCAGATCAAATACCCGCCGGGCTACACAATACCAAAATTCCATGTCTATAAGGAGACAGGCAATCCCCATCAGCATGTGGCCCAGCTCAGGGCGCTTTGTGGCAACACTGGTGGCGATGATAAACTGTTGCTTCGCCAGTTTGTGGGCAGCTTATCAGAAACGGCGTTCGAATGGTATTCAGAACTCCCGAACGATTCCATCAAGACGTTCGCTGAAATGGAATTGCTATTCACTCAGCGATTCGCAAGCGCCAGCGAACGCACTCTGATAATAGCATTAATTAATGCCAGGGTGAAACCAGGCGAAACGTGGGTTCAGTACGCTATACGCTGGCGAAATTTGTGGTCGAAATGTGAACAACGCATTGAGGAAGCGCCCGCGGTGGGCATGTTCGTGGGTACACTAGATCCTCATGCAACCATCTCACAGTTCATGATGTTCTTTAAACCAACCACGTTCCAGGCTCTGATCGACAAGTTGGCCCAGATGGACCAGATGGGTCACAGACCGCCTCCCCCGAAGCCAGAACCTCGGAGTGACAAGGGTAAAGGGAAGGCAACCTTCGTTGCGAACGCACAGCAGCAACCCAGTGCCCCAAAGCTGGCGGATCAGTTGGAAGAAAGACGGCGGTATTACAACGAGAAAATGAAGCGCCCCTACTCATTCCTGCGGGATAAGACAAAGAGGCTATTCGAGCTGGCAATACAAAACAAGCTTATCAACTTGCCAAACCCGAGACGGTCGCCGCAACCCACTGAGGTGAATAACCCCAATTATTGCCCGTACCATCAAATGGTAAGCCATCCGATTGAGAATTGCTTCGTCTTCAAAGGATGGATTGAGGATCAATACCTTCAGGGAAAGTTTGCGCTGTCCGAAAAGTGGAAGGTGAACCCGCCACAGCCGCATACTCCCAAGAAAGCAGATACACCGGGGGCAACTTGTTCTTTTATTGAAGAAGCTCCATGGGAAATCGTGCTTTCAGCAAAAACCAAAAGAATGCTGAATGAGCTCCAGACATGCCCGGCGATCAGGTGGAAGAACCCGCTGGAACCCCAGATCATTGAAGGGATGCTGAAGCCACGCCCAACTACAAAGAGCGGTGGTGATGGCCCAAGTACTCACGCCCAACCGTCAAAATCTTCAAAGAAAAAAAAGAAGAAATCCAAGAAGCCCGTGAAGCCTGGAAACAAGCGCACGGATTTGCAAAAACAGATTGACGCGCTGGAGGAGTACAATCAAAAGGCGCGGACTCCCGTTACACTGCAAGAGTTCCTCGACCACGTCTTTCAAGAGGAAGATGATGGAGAAAGCTCGTCGGATGAGTCCGAGGGATATGTAGCGAGTTGTTATGTGATTTCCCATTCGCCTACGGACGATGAGAAAATTCCTGGCACTGAGAAACTGGGGGCACAGCCTGAGCCAGGACTTGTATGGCCAACAGATGAAATGATCGACGCCTTTCTAGACGAGATTCATTTGAAAAGTAAAGCCGATCAGGAGCGTGAGATGGCTGCATCGAAAGGAGCGAAACGCAAGCGGCTAAACGAAAGAGTCAAAGCACTCCCGCCAGATCAAAAGACACCCGATGTGGATAAAAATATATTCAAGACGAGGAAAAGGTTTGCCAAAGCCATGTTGATAGGAATGAAGCTGCCACCCTCGGAAGAAAACACGTTCGATGGGGCGGAGAGGCACCCTAATTATTGCGCATATCATCGGAAGATTTCGCACCCCACTGAAGAATGCGACGCTTTTAAGATGTGGTGGCAGGGATATGTTGCTCACCGACAACATTTTAAGCGCATGAAACGCAAAACTCGCCGAGAACAAAGAAGTACTACCAACAGGCACAAAAGAACTACCGGCAACTGTTACATGGTTGACGCCGGAGGATCGCAAGTTCTCACCTTTGGGAGCGACTATGACGAAGAAATGGCTCTAGGCCCTCTCTTTAAAGAATCCTTTTTAGGGAAAGAGGAAGAACCAGAGGCCTGCGAAAACATTCAGCTACGCAATCGTACGCTCCCGGAAAAGAATCTCGGGCCCGCGAATAGAAAAGATAAGGGTAAGGAAAAGGTCACTGAGGATATCGCCTTAGATGACCAAGTCATGAAAGAGCTGACTGCCAAGGACCCTCCCAAGAAGGGTAAGGTGGACTACAACATCTTAGCGTACCTAAGAAAGCTACCTTCTCAGCTCAGCATTCTCGATACCCTCCTATTATCAAAAGAAGCGCGAGATTCATTGATCAAGGCGTTACAAGAACCCGAGCAGTTCCAAGCTTTCCTGGCTGAAGAAAAGATGAAAGATGAATCGGAGGAAGTGCACACGGCCGATGTCACTTTCGGTGACGAAGACCTTCTCCTCGGGACGTGCGACCACAACCGTCCCCTATACGTCTCCGGATATTGCCACGATATCAAGATAGGCAAAATCCTGGTTGATAATGGATCCTCCGTCAATCTCCTTAATGTTCGGGTGTTGAAGGAAATCGGCATGAGCGTGCAGCACCTCGCTCGTGACAAAATTACCATCTCCGGTTTCGACTCCCAGTCATCGCGGACTCTCGGATCTGTGATATTAACATTACGCTTCGGACTACTCGTCACGGACATCAAGTTTCACGTCATTGACGCCAAGACCTGCTACAACGCTTTGCTCGGTCGTTCTTGGTTACACGAGTACAACATCATCCCTTCTACACAGCATCAGTGTATGAAGTACTTTAAGGATGGTTTTGAGTATACCATAACAGGTGAGCTAAACCCATTCTCCGTGAACGAAGTCCGCAAGTACGAAGATGCAAAGAACTTTTTGCCAGACTTCGAGGATACAGAAAGGTGTCGCAAGCCGGAGAACAAAGCCGCCGCCGCCATCCCTGTTTTCGGAAGCGATACCGAAGAAGAAGAAGAGATAGTTTACGATGGTCCTTCTCGACGCAACAACCTGGGACCGTCCTCCCCCATGTTGATCTTCGGAAGTGACTCGGAAGATGAGGTTAATGCCGTGTTCTCCAGTCGGCCGTCAATACAAGCATCCCCTGGCGATGATCAGAGTTTGCAAATCATCATGGTGCCGCGGGGACACTACAAAGACCTTGATGCACTTGAAGCTTACAATGTGCAGGACCTGCAGGCGTTTTACGTCCCTCCTAGGCGAAAGGGTGAGAAGGTGATCCTATTCTATCAATTCTCGGAAACGAGAGTAGAGAAAGAGATTTGGCATGGCGTGGATTCTACACTCGACAGGCTCCAACCCATCCGTTTGCCCAGATATTACACAAATGGACTAAAGAGGCTATTGAAGCGCCAAGGGGTACCCTTAAAACAGACTGTTCGACAAGCTCGATTCTACAACAGGATTTGGGATGTTCCTGAAACTCAGCGCAAATTGCCCAACGGGAGAATGGAAACGCTCGGGCTTGGATATGCGAGATCCGGGGAACGGGGACGAGTCCATGGTAGCTACGTCGTATATAACTTCGATGAGGAAGAGGACGCCCTGTCGAGAGATGCTAACCCCTTGTCAAAACTGGATCTTGCGAGCGAAGTGCTGAGTCCGTCGTTTGAAGAACGAATGGACAAGCTTATCAGGAAAGCGGGTCAGAAAGCTCGGGAAGACCATAATCGCGAGATGGCCATCTACGAGAAGGCCAGGACGCAACTTCTGTTTCAACAGGCTGCAAAAGATGAAGATGCTCCTCCCTGTCAACCCGTTGTGCAGAAAGCCCGACGCAGAGGCAGAAGTAAGTCAAGAAGCAGAAAAAGGAGTCGACAACAACGACGCAGTATTAGAGAGTCATGTGATCGGGTATTGCGCGGTCCGGATTTGTCCCTAATGAAGAAGATGAGTCGAGCGTATTCCTTCCCTCGAGACAAGACGAAGAAGTTACTCGAGCTCGCTATAAAACATCAAATGATCGCACTTCCGGAGTCTAAGCACCCTGAGCAAGCTAACAAAGTTTCTCATCCAGGCTATTGCTCTTATCATCGAGCCATAGGACACCCCCTCGAAGACTGTTTTACCTTCAAGAACTGGGTCGAAGACCAGTACCAGCGGGGCAGATTTGCTTTATCCAGCAGCTGGAAGGTAACGCCGCCACAAAAGTATGAACCCAAAGCCACAAGAGCAGAACCAGATCCACATCGGTCTTGGAAGCGGATTCGCACTTGTCACATGATAACAATATTAAAAGAAGAGCCCGAGAACATGGATGACCTTCCCTGGTGCTTTGAGAACAGCAGTGACGAGGTGATCTCAGAATTTCCACCAGCTCCGAAAGAACTAGAAGATGGCATACATACTACTGCAGATAACAGCAAGAAGATTGAGTTGGGGTCGGCAGATGATCCGCGACCGACATTCGTCAGCCAGCTGCTGTCTGAAGAAAGGGTGGCTGCATTAAAGGACGTGTTTCTACAGCACAGAGATTGCTTCGCGTGGAACTATTCCGAGATGCCAGGACTAGATCCAGAGATTGCTGTGCATAAATTAGCAATATCCCCGGATATCAAGCCATTCAAGCAGGCGCCGAGAAGGATGCGGCTCAAGCTTGAGATGAGCATTAACGCCGAAGTCAAGAAACTAATCGATTCTGGGTTTATCCAGGAGGTACAGTATCCTGACTGGGTCGCCAACATCGTCCCGGTAATGAAGAAAAATGGGACAGTACGCATATGTGTGGACTTCCGAGATCTCAATAAAGCCTGCCCGAAAGACGATTTCCCAGTGCCGGTCACCGAACTGATGATAGACAATACGTCCACTCATGAGGTTTTCTCCTTTATGGACGGTTCATCAGGGTACAATCAGATAAAGATGCATCCCGAAGATCAGAAGCACACCGCTTTCCGGACTCCTTTGGGTATATTCTGCTACAAACTTATGCCCTTCGGTTTAAAGAACGCCGGTGCTACCTATCAAAGGGCCATGATAAAAATCTTCGATGATCTCATACATGAAATCGTCGAGTGCTATATCGACGACCTCGTAGTAAAGAGCATGTCATATGAAGAGCATTTAGAGCATCTGAGGACCGTATTTCAACGCCTTCGGCAATATAATTTGAAGATGAATCCCCTCAAATGCGCGTTCGGAGTCTCCTCGGGTAAATTCCTAGGATTCATCATCCGACACCGAGGTATCGAAATAGATCCATCTAAGATCAAGGCGATCATAAAAATGCCACCGCCGAGAACTCTCAAACAATTGTGGTCTCTCCAAGGGAAGCTCGCGTACGTCCGGCGGTTTATCGCCAACCTGTCAGGCAAGTGTCGTCCTTACAGCCACCTGATGAAGAAGGGAACCCCGTTCGTCTGGGACCAAAAATGCCAGAGCGCGCTAGATGAGATCAAGCAGTACCTGCAGAACCCGCCGGTGCTAACTGCTCCAGTCAAGGGAAAGCCCCTTATTCTTTATACAACAGCCCTTGAGAATTCCTTAAGCGCATTATGGGCACAAGAAAATGACCAAGGGAAGGAAATAGCGCTCTACTATTTAAGCCGAGTTCTTCTGGGGGCAGAAAGCAATTACTCCCCTATCGAAAAACATTGCCTGGCGTTAATCTTTGCGATAACAAAACTCCGGCACTATGCATTGGCACATGAAGTCCGTCTAATATCAAAGGTGGACCCCCTAAAATATCTAATGTCAAAGGCCATATTGATAGGGAGACTCGCTAAATGGGCCCTGCTCTTGATGGAGTTTTCAATAACCTATCAACCTCTTAAGGCAGTGAAAGGCCAAGCCATCGCCGACTTCCTTGCTGAGCATCCAGTACATGTCGGTTCTCCTTTAAATTGCGATTTGCCGGACGAACATGCGTTTGACGCGATCGACGGTGGTGATACCCGATGGGAACTTTATTTCGATGGAGCGTCCTCCGTAAAGAAGCACAAACAAAGTACCCCAATGATCAAATCGGGGGTAGGCCTCATCTTCGTAACTCCACAAGGAGGGATATTGCGCTTCGCTTTCTCCTTAACAGAACCGAGGACGAACAATGAAGCCGAATACGAAGCTTTGATAGCAGGCCTCGAGATCGCCATCGACATGGGAATTGAAAACCTCCTCATATACGGGGATTCTCAACTGGTCGTTAGTCAAGTAAACGGCGACTACCAAACGTGCAAACCGGAGTTGGTGAAGTACGGTGAAAAGGTGCAACAACTGTTGACCCAAATTCCCTCCTACACTTTAGAAAGCATACCACGCGCGAAAAATAGCAAAGCGGACGCGTTAGCTAAGCTCTCTAAAGAACTGGCTGACGAGAACCTCGATGACGTCAGAATCGTGGTACAAAGCCGTCGAGTGCTCTCCCCAGCAGAAATATCTCCGGAATCATCCGAAGAAAAGGGAGCGACTGAGCAGACGACCCTATAAATAAAAGACCGTGAGAAGGCTGAGGACTGGAGAGAAGTCTTCATAGACTACTTTAAATCCCACCGAATGCCCGAAGAAGCGTTCTCAAGACATCAGCTCATGAAACGAGCTCTATCTTTCGCTTTCGTCAACGATACTCTATACAAAAGATTGTTTGATTCTCTATGGCTGAGATGCTTAGGACCTGACGAAGCAGAAAGAGTCGTTCAGGAAGTTCATGACGGAATCTGTGGTTCTCATCAAGCAGGCCCAAAGATGAAGTTAAAAATTAAACGGATGGGTTACTACTGGCCCACGATGATCCAGGACTGCCTCGAATATGCGAAGCAATGCCACTCATGCCAAATCCATGGGGATTTCATCCATCAGCATCCGAATCCACTACATCCAACGGTGGCTAGCTGGCCATTCGAAATATGGGGAACTGACATAGTCGGCCTCATAGAACCGGCATCGTCCAGGGGACATCGTTTCATCTTGGCGACGACTGATTACTTCTCCAAATAGGCAGAAGCAGTACCACTGAGGGAAGTGAAGACGGAGAATATCCTCCACTTTTTCAAGACGCACGTCATTTATCGGTTTGGAACTCCGCGACGGATCATTTCCGATAACGGGCCGGCTTACAGAAGCCACAAGATCAGCCGCTTCGCGCAACAACACAATATAGACTGGAGATATTCCTCGGTTTATAATCCACGAGCTAACGGTCTAGCTGAAACCTTCAACAAGACCTTGACAAAGATCATGAAGAAGACGGTGTCCCGAAATAAGAAGGACTGGCACGAGAGACTGCAAGAAGCTCTCTGGGCATATCGAACTACGTTCAAGACGGCCACGAACACGACGCCATATGCATTGGTATTCGGTACGGAAGCAGTACTCCCCCTCGAGATAGAGCTGCCTTCTCTACGAGTGGCAGTCCACTGCGAGTTAACGAGCGAAGAAAATGCTCACCTTCGGCTAGAAGAGCTTGATGCCCTTGATGAAACACAGCTCGTAGCACAACAAAACTTGGAGGCTTACAAAGCAAAAATGACACGCTCGTATGAAAGATTGACCAGGCCGAGGACATTCCACCAAGGCGAACTCGTGCTAGTGGTCAAAAGGCCTATGATCCCCAATCGCGCTAAGCGGGGAAAATTCGAGCCGAACTATGAAGGCCCGTACATCATAGACAAGGTCTACCAGGGTGGAGCCTATCTACTCATGGATATGCACGGTGAAAGGCCTTTCAGGCCAATAAACGGCCGCTTCCTAAAGAAATACTACGCTTAATGGGCCACAGCCTAGGTCAATGGTAGATGACGACGACTATGTCCGCTCGCTATCTTCCTAGGCTAAAGCTCTATAAGTAGTAGCCGGCCCTCTCTCAGTGACGGACCGAAACGTCCTTAAACTAACGACGGACCGAAACGTCCTTAAAACTACTACTGCAGTATCCTTAGGCTGATGAGATGAATAAAAAAAATAAAATAAAATAAAATAAAATAAAAAAACAAAAAAAATGGTATGTCCATAAGCAAAAAGGGCACGGATGAAAACCCGAAAGGGCTCCGTGAGTAAAAACAGCAGAGCTACCAGCGAGTATTCGTGAAAACCCGAAAGGGCGCGACCTCGTAAAAAAATAAAAAAAATAAAGGTATGTCCATAAGCAAAATGGGCATGGATGAAAACCCGAAAGGGCTCCGTGAGTAAAAACAGCAGGACTACCGGCGAGTGTTTGTGAAAACCCGAAAGGGCGCAACCTCGTTAAAGGACACTTGCAGGGTCCTCACGACCTTGTAAGGAGAAACCACCCGCGTGAGATCCTTACGACTCACAAGGGAGCAACACACTTAGGGATCCTCACGACTCCTAAGAAGAAAATACACTCGCGAGATCCTCACGACTCGCAAGGAGAACTCTCTTATGGGACCCTTACGGCTCATAAGACTTGAAAGTCTTAAGTTACAGAGACCTAAACCTGTGCTTAAGCAAAATCCCCCATAACCTTCGACAATGCCCTACAAGCAGCTCATACTGACCCTTGTACACAATCAACGGGCGCGAATAAACATTTCCCCAGCAAAGTCCCACCCGTGACTAGGGGTATGTCCCTATGGTGAACAACCCTTATAAGTCCTCTCGACTTATAAGGAGAAAGCCCTCTTGTAAGATCCGTACGAATTACAGAGGAACATACACTTAGGAATCCTCATGATTCTTAGGGAGAAAATACACCTACAAGATCCTCACGACTTGTAGGGAGAAATACCTTCGTGAGACCCTTACGGCTCATGAAGTCAAAAGCCTTAGTCGACAGGACCCTAACCCTATTGCTAAGCCACCTTTGTTCAACATCGACAGAGGCAGATGATGATTCGCTCCTGGCCATATCCCAGTTGTAGCGGTGCTGATGCCGAAATCGGTGTCTAACTTAAGGTTTATGGCGAAAAGCCAGTAGGCCGCACGTGCATACGAGATAGCAGAAATGATAGGGCAACTTGCAAACAAAAGCAGCAAGTAAAAATGTATGCACGCAAAATAGCCGAAATGATGGGGCAACTCGCAATAAAAAGCAGCGAGTAAAAATGAAATAAATAGCCGAAATGATTGGGCACCACGAAAAATAGCCGAAATGATTGGGCAATCGCGACCTCCGCGATATAAAAGCTGAAATGATAGAGCATCGCGGAAAAAGAAATAAAAAAAAGTTTTAATTTATGCCCTACAGGTGATGTTACATCAATCCCTGTATACAATCCAAGGGCGTAAACAAAGAAGTGATCATACCCCCCCAGGTTTCATCAAAGAAAGAAGCCAAATCTTGACGGGCCGCAAGTGACCTCGAGATCATCTCAACACTCGTCTCGTAACGACGGACACAACTTCAAGCGAAATGGAACAGCGGCGACTCCCAGTTCCATGGCTCGGCGATATACTGATCACCAAAAAGTCAAATCCCAATTCCGTGGAATACGGATACAATCAACAAAATTCCTGGTCATGTGGAACGCGGATAATGTCACTCTTTAACCCCGTGGAAAACGTCCATAGCGGATCCTGGTCCTCGCAGAGCACGGCAGTGAACCCATGTGAAGCATCCAGAGCGGAGCCTAGTCCTCGCCGAACACGGCAGTGAACCCGTGTAAAGTATCTAGGGCAAAATTCCTGGCCACGTGGAACGCGGATAATGTCACTCTTTGACCCCGTGGAAAACGTCCAGAGCGGATCCTGGTCCTCGCAGAGCACGGCAGTGAACCCGTGTGAAGCATCCAGAGCGGAGCCTAGTCCTCGCCGAACACGGCAGTGAACCCGTGTGAAGCATCTAGTGCAAAATTCCTGGTCACGTGGAACGCGGATAATGTCACTCTTTGACCCCGTGGAAAACGTCCAGAGCGGATCCTGGTCCTCGCAGAGCACGGCAGTGAACCCGTGTGAAGCATCCAGAGCGGAGCCTAGTCCTCGCCAAACGCGGCAGTGAACCCGTGTGAAGCATCTAGTGCAAAATTCCTGGTCACGTGGAACGCGGATAATGTCACTCTTTAACCCCGTGGAAAACGTCCAGAGCGGATCCTGGTCCTCGCAGAGCACGGCAGTGAACCCGTGTGAAGCATCCAGAGCGGAGCCTAGTCCTCGCCGAATACGGCAGTGAACCCGTGTGAAGCATCTAGTGCAAAATTCCTGGTCACGTGGAACGTGGATAATGTCACTCTTTGACCCCGTGGAAAACGTCCAGAGCGGATCCTGGTTCTCGCAGAGCACGGCAGTGAACCCGTGTGAAGCATCCAGAGCGGAGCCTAGTCCTCACCGAACACGGCAGTGAACCCGTGTGAAGCATCTAGTGCAAAATTCCTGGTCACGTGGAACGCAGATAATGTCACTCTTTGACCCCGCGGAAAACGCCCAGAGTGGAGCCTGGTCCTTGCCGAACACGGTAGTGAACCCATATAAAGCATCCAGAGCAAACATCGGACTGTGGAGTCCTTAAAATCCATGGACTATGACGTCCTTAACCTCGACCGTAATGTCTTAAAATTAACGATCAACCACCCTGATTCTGTACTGATTCCACCTTGGTTTAAGGGTACATCTCTTCACTCTTTTGATACCTGGCGTTGTAATTCCTCAACGTCTTCAAAGAGGTGACGGGTCCCCGCAACCAAACATCGGACTGTGGAGTTCTTAAATCCACGGACTATGAGGTCCTTAACCTTGACCGTGATGTCTTAAAACTAACATTGGACTGTGGAGTCCTTAAATCCACGGACTATGAGGTCCTTAACCTTGACCGTGATGTCTTAAAACTAACATTGGACTGTGGAGTCCTTAAATCCACGGACTATGAGGTCCTTAACCTTGACCGTGATGTCTTAAAACTAACATAGGACTGTGGAGTCCTTAAATCCACGGACTATGAGGTCCTTAACCTTGACCGTGATGTCTTAAAACTAACATTGGACTGTGGGGTCCTTAAATCCACGGACTATGACGTCCTTAACCTTGACCGGGATGTCTTAAAACTAACATCGGACTGTGGAGAGCTTAAATCCACGGACTATGACGTCCTTAACCTTGACCACAATGTCTTTAAACTACGATACTTTGAGCAACCCCTGACCCCGTGAAACACGGATAAGGGCGACCACATCCAGCACTTGCAGGTCCTCACGACCTGTAAGGAAGAAAACTCTCTTGTGAGATCCTTACGACTCTCAAGGAAAAACCCGCTTAAGAATCCTCACGATTCTTAAGAAGAACTTAGACTAATGGGATCCTCTCGACCTGTAGGGAGAAAAACTCTTTATGAGACCCTCGTGGCTCATAAAGCGCAAAGGTCTTAGGAAGCAGACCTTAACCCTGAATTCTAAGCCGTCGCTGTCCTGCAAGGAGATCAAGATAAATTGTCCGCAAAACACATTCAATGAAAAAAGACACGCTATTGAGAAGAAATATGTATCTTTTATTAATAAACCAAAATGGATACAAAGTACAATTCATGAAAGAACAAAAAGGAGATACTCTCATTCATAAGTATGTACAAAAACAGAAAAGAAAGGAAAAGATACAATTCTTCAAGCCGGCAGGCAATGTAGCAATTTTACCAGCTCATCTTTCTGTTGCTGAGTCACGGCTTCATGATTCAAGATCTCTAGAAGACGAGCCTCCGCCTGAGCCTGCTGGGCCTGATACGAAGCAAGCCGACCTTCAAGCTCTTTCTCGGTGGTCTTATGGGCTTCGACCCTTTCGCGAGTGAACGTGGCAGCTTTATCGAGAGCCACCACCTCTTTGATGGACTCCTGAAGCACCTGCCAGAGTTCATATGCTTTGTTGGCCTTGACAGTAAGATTAGCTTGAAGCTCGCTCAGCGTCTTGGAAGCTAGCTCCCTCTCCGAGAATTTACGGCCGAGCCTCTTCTCGCACGACGTCATATTTGCCGCGCACCGTGCTATCAGACCTCGCAACTCCACTTTTGCATCCACGGCTTTCGAGGAAAGGCGAGAACATTCAAGGGCGTGCAAGCGAGCCTCCACCTGCCGACAGAACTCCACCCAGACTCGCACCAACTCTTCGCTATGGTAGGTGGCAAGAAAAGGAAGAGAACCGTTAGCGTCAGCGGCAAACGCTTCAGCTGTGGTCGCGCTGCCAGCACGGAGCTCCTCAATCAAAGATGATAAGGAGACAAGGCTTAATTGGGCCAAGCGTTCTGAAGCCCGCAAAGCATAAGGGCCGGGCGGCATCACGATGCGCGATTCCAACGCCGTGGAGACTGGCAGGGCGGTTCAAGTTTGAAAGATGTCAATAAAATTCTTAAGCAAAGAACAAATGGGATTATAATAAAATGTCGCTTACCGACAGTCATGCAAGTAGGAGCTGAAGGTTCCCCTGGCCCTTCAACGACCTCGACCTCGTCGTCAGCTTCCAAAACTATAAGAGGCATCAACGTTATTTCACAAAAATGGCAACAATGCTATGGTAAAAAAATGGCGAATGACGCTAACCTTGCCCAGAGGAAAGGACAATGCACTGAGGGGAGATCGCCTGCAGAGCCGCCATCTCCAATAAACGCTGAAACAATTGCCGAGGCGACAAATCAGCGATAGAGGTCGCCAGCCCGCGCAATTCTGAGGAAAACAAAAGAGTTCAGACCAAGGAAAGATTGCTAATTTAAAATGCAGAAGGTTACCTTCAACACTCCTCCCGTTCTGAGTCGAGGGGATAGCGGCTTCGACGGCCTCTGCCATGACCTCGGGCTCCAACAAAGAAAGGGTAGTCCCGACTACTTCCATCTCAGCCTCTGGGCCGCCTTCGGGAAGAGTCAGTGGGGCGGTGACCACCAAAGGAGCCTCCCCCAAAGGAGCGGGCACTCCGTGATCAAGAACTACCACTGGAAGCTCTATTGCAAGAGGAGCAGCCTCATCAGCCCCCTCCACATCGAGCAACGCTTCATCTGGAATTTCGACAGGCTTTAGCTTCAACGAGCCCGTAGGGAGCTCCCCCAGAGTCGAAGATTCTGCACAATTCACACGAGAATAAGGATACATATATACAGGCGTAAATAATCTGAAAAGCTACAAAGAAGAACAAAAACATACCGATGTGCAAGGAGGCCTTCAATATGGCTTCTTCAAGCCGATGCTCCTTCTCAAGAAGGCGTGCCCTGTAAGTCGATGTACAACACCCCACGACTTGCAGGGAGGCGGAAAAATGAAAAACGATCTTGTTCTTTGCTTAAACATCGACTAACCGCATGAATCGAAGCTAAACGATAACTAACAACTATCATAGAAGTTCTAAACTACTATGTGAACTAATTATACCTAAAGAACCGTATCCTTCGTCTTTACGAACTCCACCTCCTCCTCGGCCTTCTCCAAGTAGTAGACGATCCACCACGAGAGCTTTACTTCAAGCTTTGCCTCTAAACTTGAGGCAACTGGGTTTCTTTAAGTGCTAATCAAATTACTAGATGATATAGAGTGGGGGTTATGGATTAAGTAGTCTAACTAATCCTTGTACTCAACATATGAGAGGGGAGGATTAGGGTTTGAAGAGAGAGAGCTTGAGGAGAGAGAAGATGAACATAATAATAAAATGAGAAAATGAGCGATCATAATATATATCAAGCATTATTGTTTTTCAAGAAAATAAAATAAAATGATGTACAACCATGCTTGATAAATATCTAATGGTGATTCATCTCCATGAGTCATTAAGCATTTATGATGCATTAATGACATGGATGAATCATCCATATGACTCACCAATCTCATTCAATGTATATGCCACCTAAACCTTCTTAGTCACCATCTTCTAGAAGCTTCTCGCGCAATTACGAGAATGCCCCTCCTATCCGTGAAAACTCGGAAAAACTTTAGACTGTATAAATCCAATAACCGGATACTAGTAACTGGCTTAAACTAAAGCCGACTAGTAAAAACTGTCCGAAAGTCGTACGTGCGTAAACACACGTATGCGTCCGAACCCTTGTCGTAAAACCATACGACCTCTATATCGTTTCGCCTGGAGTAGGGAAACTCTCTGTGTGGGACTCTAGAGACTCGACTACTACGCTGGCAGTGGGTTTAACCACAGACCGCAAGCGGCACTAGCTGTACGTAACGGTCCCCAGGTAGATGTCGATAAGAAGGTCGATGAGGAAACCCATCAGAACTCCTATTGAGTCTGATGTGACAATCTCCATACAGTCCGGTCCGTTCGTCTAAGACTATCGCATATCGGGCCTAGGGGGCGGCAAGCGTCAGTCCCTTAATAGCGGTATAAGTCGTGTCGGAGCGAAGCCCATTACACCCTGAGAAACTACTGGAACCTACCAGCAAATCTCGCTTGCCCTGGCCAGGGACTTTGCGTAATGGCTCTCTGACACAGCGCGATATCAACCCCCAATACCGGGAGAGACGAATCCTGTCTAACCGCCACTGCCTCCAAGTGCTCGGGACTGCACCCAACTGCTACCTGTTTGCACGACTCCTTTGAGCCGTGGTAGGGTAGCAATCTAAGAACAGTGGGACACACTCGAGGCGAAGTAGCAGTATCAAGTCTGCGGACTATGCTGTACTCATGTCACCTGGGAACTGTTCACTGACGACTGGTATAAAACCAACCAACAGTTCCCTGTGAGTCCTGTCCGGTGTACCCGTAACCTAACGAGCACCTGCATACTATCTCCAGTACGACGTACTGACGGCTGTGGGACAGACTATCTCCCCAACTGGGATGAGAAGCATACACACTAGTCGACTCCGGAGTATCGATGCCCTGTCTCGATAATCCAACGACTAGGGACTTGAATAAGGATGTGCTTGTAGACTACCCAGCCCCCACTAGTGTAACTGCCATCACAACGCTGGTAGTCAAGCAAGATTCTAAGAGCTCTATCAATACGTATACTCACATATTAAGATAGAAAAACCAAGTAGCATACTACCATGTTTAGCAAGACTGTTATATACATGTGAATATCCCAAGCTTCCATTAAGTAATATACAAACTAGTATGATACAATAATGGCCCCTAGGGCATATACACTAACAATCTCCCACTTGCACTAGGGCCATGTACTGGCGTATCGAAGACCGATGATCTCGAGTAGCCTCTCGAACTGAATCTGAGGTAGGGCCTTCGTGAATGGATCAACAATGTTCTCTTCAGAAGCAACTCTCCGAACCTCGATCTCCCGACGATCAATGATCTCCCTGATCAGGTGATACCGCCTCAAGATGTGTCTGGACTTCTGATGGGACCTTGGTTCCTTCGCTAAAGCTATAGCTCCGTTGTTGTCGCAATACAGAGGTATTGGATCAACAATGGTAGGAACCACCTGAAGTTCTGTTAGGAACTTCTTCATCCAGACTGCTTCTTTTACGGTATCGCAACCAGCTATATACTCCGCTTCCATCGTCGAGTCAGCAACGGTGTCCTGCTTGGAGCTCTTCCAGCACACCGCCCCTCCATTGAGGGTGAAGACATAACCTGACATGGACTTAGAATCGTCCTTATCACTCTGGAAGCCGGAATCAGCATAGGCCTCCAATCTGAGGTCTTTTGCGCCGTAAACCAAGAACATCTCCTTAGTCCTCCTCAGGTACTTGAGAATGTTCTTTACTGCTATCCAGTGCTTCTCCCCTGGGTCTGACTGATACCGGCTTACCACGCTCAGTGCATAAGCTACATCTGGTCTGGTGCACAACATCGCATACATTATAGAGCCTACCGCAGAAGCGTAGGGTTTAATAGACATGCGTTCCCTTTCCAAATCAGTCTTGGGAGACATCTCTTTGGATAGGGTGATTCCGTGACAAGCCGGTAGATTACCGCGCTTGGAATCTTTCATACTGAATCTTTTCAGTACAGTGTCGATATACCTGGACTGTGAAAGTCCCAACATCCTCTTTGATCTATCACGATAGATCCGGATCCCCAGAATGTAAGAGGCATCTCCCAGGTCTTTCATGGAGAACCTGTGTGATAAGAATCCTTTGACAGATTGTAGCATAAGAATGTCATTTTCTATCAATAGAATGTCATCCACGTACAAGACGAGGAATACGACACTTCTTGCTACAACTTTACTATATATGCACGGTTCATCTGGATTTTTGATGAAGTTATATTCTTTTACTGTTTCATCAAAACAGATGTTCCAACTCCGCGATGCCTGCTTCAGTCCATAAATGGACTTAAGTAACTTGCAAACTTTCCCGCTGCTCCCACTCTGATTGAAACCCTCTGGCTGATCCATATAGACGCACTCTTCTAAATTACCATTCAGAAAAGCCGTCTTTACGTCCATTTGCCAGATTTCATAATCATGGAAGGCAGCAATAGCAAGAAGGACCCGAATGGATTTGAGCATAGCCACTGGAGAAAAAGTCTCGTCATAGTCCAAACCAGGTCTTTGACGAAAACCCTTTGCAACAAGTCTAGCCTTATAGGTTTCCACCTGTCCATCTATACCAATCTTTTTCTTGAAGATCCATTTGCATCCTATGGGTTTTACCCCATCTGGAGCAAAGTCCAAAGTCCATACTTTGTTGGTGTACATGGACTCCATTTCGGTCCGCATTGCATCTAGCCATCGTACCGAGTCGCCGCTCTGGATGGCCTGCTGGAAGCCAGTAGGTTCATCATCATCTATGATGCAATCCTCTCTATCCCCATCTATGAGAAAACCGTAGTATCTCTCAGGCGGATGAGACGGCCTAATACTTCGGCGGAGGGGTGCGGGAATCTCTTGTTCTTCTTGAACTACCGGTTCTACCAAACTTTCAGTATTAGTTTGTGGTTCTGGAATTTCTTCCAGTTCTATTTCGCTCCCATTTATTTCCTTTTCTAAAAACTGATATTCTAGAAAATGGGCATTACGAGAAACAAACACCTTTTGTTCCTCTGCGTAATAGAATAGATATCCCTTGGAGTTCTTTGGATATCCCACAAACTTACACTTTACTGATCGTGCCTCGAGCTTGTCCACATGCTGCTTTTTAACAAAAGCTGGACATCCCCATATTTTTAGATTCTGAAGATAGGGTTTCTTCCCACTCCACATCTGATATGGCGTGGTAGGCACAGTCTTGGTAGGAACCATGTTCAAAAGATATGCCGCTGACTCTAGCGCATAACCCCAGAAAAATCACGGCAACTCAGCATTACTCATCATGGATCGTACCATATCCAATAGGGTTCGATTCCGTCTCTCCGATACATCGTTATGCTGTGGAGTGTATGGAGGAGTAAGCTGAGAGAGAATTCCTTTCTCTTTTAGGTAACCTAGGAACTCGGCACTCAAGTATTCACCACCTCGATCAGATCTTAGTGTCTTGATACTTTTGCCGGTTTGGTTTTCTACTTCGTTTTTACACTCTTGGAATTTCTCAAAAGTCTCGGATTTATGTTTCACCAGATAAATGAATCCGTACCTTGAGTAATCATCCGTGAAAGTAATGAAATAGGAAAAACCACCTCTTGCATGTGTAGACATTGGACCACATACATCGCTGTGTATGAGTCCTAAGAGCTCACTCGCTCTTACTCCATGTCCAGTAAATGGAGTCTTTGTCATCTTTCCTTTGAGACAAGATTGACAAGTGTCATAAGATTGATATTCGAACGAGTCCAGATATCCTTCTCTATGCAACTTAGTCAACCTTCTCTCATTGATGTGACCCAGTCTACAATGCCATAAGAAAGCTTTATTTAAATCTGGAGACTTTCTTTTTAGCGTGTTCTGGACATTGAAAATTTGGAGTTGGTTTAACACATATATACCTTTTTCCAGTGTACCGGACCCAATCAAACTATGATTAAGGTGGATGTTAACAACACCACTTCCAAACGTGAAATCATAACCTTTATTTGATAACAAGGAAACAGATATGATATTACACGTTAAGCTGGGTACACAAAAACAGTTATGTAAAACCAAAATGTGTCCACTCGTCAATCCCAGGTGATAATCCCCTACGGACACAGCTCCCACGCTAGCTCCGTTAGTAACCATCAGGGTCATATCACCTTCCTTCAGAACTCTACGGTTTCTCAGTGCCTGCAATGAATTGAAAATATGAGATCCTGATCCGGTATCCAATACCCAGGAAGTAGAGTTGATTGACAGACAATTCTCAATTACAAACACACCTGAAGTCGAAGCTACAGCTTGCTTCGGTTCCTGGTTCTTGGCGTTCCATGCCTTGCAATCTTTCTTCCAGTGCCCTTTCCTGTGACAATAGAAGCACTCATCCTGGCCCACTACCGGTACCGCAAACTTTTTCTTTCCCTTCCCTCCCACCTTACTAACACCTCCTCTAGGTTTGGTGGCGGCCTTCTTCTTCCTTCCTTTGGCCCTAGCCTTGGACCCGGAAGAAGATGCACCGCTAACAAACATAGCGGGTGTTTCCCTTGCTTTCTGCAAGGTGCCCTCTGCACTCCTTAACATGTTCAGGAGTTCCGGAAGTTCAACTTCTTTTCTTTGAATATTGAAGTTCAGGATAAACTGGGCGTAGGTGGAAGGAAGGGACTGGAGAATAAGGTCTGTATAGAGCTCATTATCTAAAGTCGTCCCAAGGTCTGCGAGCTCTTCTATATAGCCGATCATCTTTAGGACATGTTCTCCTACCGATGACCCGACAGCCAACCTCGCTCGAAACAAGTTCTTAGAGGTCTCGTATCTTGCTATACGAGATTGCTCTCCATAAAGTTCCTTTGTATGGAGAAATATGGCATCTAGTTCCATATCCTCGTGCCTCCTCTGATGTTCATTGTTCATTGAGGCAAGCACGATACACTTGGCTTTCGCGCAATCGAAATCCCAGGTTTTGCGGATTTCCTTATCCGCATTACTGGATTTGGGACCAGGGACAGCAGGTGCCGTAGCGGTGAGGACGTACCCCAATTTGTCATAGGTCAAAGCCATTTTGATATTCCGCAGCCAATCTTTATAGTTTGGCCCTGTCAGTATATTTTTCTCTAAAAGTAACTTAAGTCCAGTCATTTTCAGGGTCGTGCAATTAGGAGAGAGAGAAGAAAACTCTTTAGCATGATACTCTTGCAAGTTTAGAGTGGTTTTTAGTTTATCTAAACTGGATGGCTCCCACTGTTTCTCAAATCCTTCCCCAAACCATAAAAGAAGAATTAGCCAGGACTATTCTCACCGTACAATACTTGCTTAACCGTTCAACCAGGCTAGTGTCGATACTTCGAGGGAGGTTTTCCAACGCTTTCGCAAAGTTCCTTAATTAAATAACCTCTTTTCTCTGGGGGCGTAACCCCGCTGACACCTTTCTTGACACCTACTTGGTTTATAGCATTGATCGTTTAGTGACGAATATCCTGATGAGTAGCATATACTCACAGTAGGATCGGGATCCAAATATCATTGTATGATAATGTTGAAGGAATCCTACCAACATTCATCAAACTCCAAATGGTATGCAACTCTTTGCAAATTTCAGTTTCTTTAGAAATTCCCGATATATGTTTTTGCCCCCATGCTCTTATGACCTTGGCGTTGGTCAAAATGTCATAAGTCACATGTCAAGTTCTACCCATCATTATCTTGTTAATTTGAACCCATCCGTACATATCCTTGACGTTGGCCAAAATGATCATACGACTGTCCCAAACTAACTCATCTATCTATGCAACAAATGAATACCCAGCAGCTACCAAACACTATGCCTTGGCGTTGGTCAAAATACATAGCTTGAATACTACTGAATACCCAAATGAAATGACGGAGGGCTACGAATGGTTTTGGCGAAACCGTGAACGTAGTGAACTTGATATAACCGAAGGAACCTGATAGCTTTTTAAAAGGAGTGGTTAAAGCTCCGCAATTTAAAAATATCATCTGTTTAAAAATAACCGAGTGGTTTCTTTTAAATTGTTCCAACGATTAAACTTTTGGTTTATTTTCTTTGCATTATAAATAATGCGTCCCATCATTAACCTATCATTGCAGAAAACAACGAAAATACAACGTCCTCTTATGCCATCCGCATTCGCCTCTGGGTCCCGTCATCACCCGTTAGGTTACTTAACTAACGACAGAGCGGAGGCTGGGCTAGCGCGGATGTAAAACATAAGTGACGTCTAAATAGCTATCATATATATAGATATTTTACATTCATCGGACGCAATAATATTCATTCCAGATCACAGATGAACTTTATTGGATTTGCAAGCAATCCGTGTTTGTTTAGAGCCTGCAACAAAAGACGGATTACACAGTTGTGATGAATAGCCATTACCCCATCCTAGACCCCTACGGGTACGGCAAACTACCCGCCCGGTAGTTTGTGCACCCCACCTTGGGTCTGTCCTAGGAGCAAAAACAGTAAAATGAAATAATACAACGGTGGCTACAACCGCAAGCTGGATGTGCCCCGCAAAATAATATTACAACAAATTATATTTACATCAAATGAATTAAAATAATAACCCATCACAAACCCCGGGTAATCATCACAACAGTCCAACACAGTTCACATCCACAAACAGTAAAAACCATTACAGAAATGTGCAACCCCCTGCCAACCGACATACTAGCAGTTAGGGGAGGTTTACGAACACATTATACAATCACAGATATAATCATATTAGCAAACATCGCAAAATTTCGATCGTGCAAACACATTAGATTCTACTCCAATACTTCTCTGTGCACCTGAGACTTGAGCAGAAAAATAAACATCCAGAAATATCACTGTTAACACCAGAAGGTCACTGAAGAAATTTGGGCCGACTCGGCCCTAACTCGGCCGCGGATCCGCGGCAAGTTAGCCGAGTTACGCGACCAAATTTCTTGAGTACCCCTATAATTTCCTCCTTATTATTCTGCAGGTCCCTGAAAAATTTTAAGGCCTGTTTTAATTTCGACAGAAACTGTGTTAATGCGACTATGTTTCCGGTTCTTTTTGCGTTCGAAATTCTTGCGACTTTGCTAATGAGTTAATTATTGTTTAGCGAGGCTCTGATACCACTTTAAGTCGATGTACAACACCCCACGACTTGCGGAGAGGCGGAAAAATGAAAAACGATCTTGTTCTTTGCTTAAACATCGACTAACCGCATGAATCGAAGCTAAACGATAACTAACAACTATCATAGAAGTTCTAAACTACTATGTGAAGTAATTATACCTAAAAAACCGTATCCTTCGTCTTTACGAACTCCACCTCCTCCTCGGCCTTCTCCAAGTAGTAGACGATCCACCACGAGAGCTTTACTCCAAGCTTTGCCTCTAAACTTGAGGCAACTAGGTTTCTTTAAGTGCTAATCAAAGTACCTAGATGATATAGAGTGAGGGTTATGGATTAAGTAGTCTAACTAATCCTTGTACTCAACACATGAGAGGGGAGGATTAGGGTTTGAAGAGAGAGAGCTTGAGGAGAGAGAAGATGAACATAATAATAAAATGAGAAAATGAGCTATCATAATATATATCAAGCATTATTGTTTTTCAAGAAAAGAAAATAAAATGATTTACAACCATACTTGATAAATATCTAATGGTGATTCATCTTCATGAGTCATTAAGCATTTATGATGCATTAATGACAAAGATGAGTCATCCGTATGACTCACTAATCTCATTCAATGTATATGCCACCTAAACCTCCTTAGTCACCATCTTCTAGAAGCTTCTCGCGCAATTACGAGAATGCCCCTCCTATCCATGAAAACACGGAAAAACTTTAGACTGTATAAATCCAATAACCGGATACTAGTAACTGTCTTAAACCAAAGCCGACTAGTAAAAACTGTCCGAAAGTCGTACGTGCGTAAACACACGTATGCGTCCGAACCCTTGTCGTAAAACCATACGACCTCTATATCGTTTCGCCTGGAGTAGGGAAACTCTCTGTGTGGGACTCTAGAGACTCGACTACTACGCTGGCAGTGGGTTTAACCACAGACCGCAAGCGGTATTAGCTGTACGTAACGGTCCCCAGGTAGATGTAGATAAGAAGGCCGATGAGGAAACCCATCCGAACTCCTACTGAGTCTGATGTGACAATCTCCATACAGTCTGGTCCGTTCGTCTAAGACTATCGCATATCGGGCCTAGGGGGCGGCAAGCGTCAGTCCCCTAATAGCGGTATAAGTCGTGTTGGAGCGAAGCCCATTACACCCTGAGAAACTACTAGAACCTACCAGCAAATCTCGCTTGCCCTGGCCAGGGACTTTGCGTAATGGCTCTCTGACACAGCGCGATATCAACCCCCAATACCGGAAGAGACGAATCCTGTCTAATCGCCACTGCCTCCAAGTGCTCGGGACTGCACCCAACTGCTACCTGTTTGCACGACTCCTTTGAGCCGTGGTAGGGTAGCAATCTAAGAACAGTGGGACACACTCGAGGCGAAGTAGCAGTGTCAAGTCTGCGGACTATGCTGTACTCATGTCACCTGGGAACTGTTCACTGACGACTGGTATAAAACCAACCAACAGTTCCCTGTGAGTCCTGTCCGGTGTACCCGTAACCTAACGAGCACCTGCATACTATCTCCAGTACGACGTACTGACGAATGTGGGACAGACCATCTTCCCAACTGGGATGAGAAGCGTACACACTAGTCTACTCCGGAGTATCGATGCCATGTCTCGATAATCCAACGACTAGGGACCTGAATAAGGATGTGCTTGTAGACTACCAAGCCCCCACTAGTGTGACTGCCATCACAACGCTGGTAGTCAAGCAAGATCCTAAGAGCTCTATCAATACGTATACTCACATATTAGGATAGAAAAACCAAGTAGCATACTACCATGTTTAGCAAGACTGTTATATACATGTGAATATCCCAAGCTTCCATTAAGTAATATACAAACTAGTATGATACAATAATGGCCCCTAGGGCATATACACTAACATGCCCGCCGGGGCTCGAGGGTAGACTCGTGGCCGCCGGTCCATAAAGAAAGCGCGTCCGCTGCGTCCTTTGAAGCGGCCTGCTTCAGGGCCCTTTCCCCCCATTCCTCCAAAGGACTGATAAACCGCCGCCGAATCCACGAAGGGTCTTCGTAAAAGATTACAGTAGGATAAGGCTTCTTCGGAACTCTGGCATTCTGAGACGCGTCCTTGGAACGTCTTATAGCCTCAGCCAACTGCGCAGCTTCCTCGGCGGCCGAACTTGGGAAAAGTAGTCCAGCATCTGATCCCGGCAAGGCCAACGGCTCATCTTCAAGAATGGGCTCGGACTCCGTTAAAGAGTCGAGCAAGTTGGTGGCCACTTTCCTTCGGCGCTTGGACCCAGAGCCAGTCGTCGAGGACGACCTTTTCTTTCCCCGCGAAGCCTTAGGGCGACGTCGGCCCACGTCACCCTCAGCACCCTCATCCCTATTACTCTCGCTCGGTGCCACAACCGAGGATGACACCGCTATTGTCGATGCCACGGAGGGCGGTGCTGCCGCAGGCGGTGGTGCTACTACTGGGGCCCGTCTACCCCGCGATCGGGAACCTAAGGGCATACCAGCTGTTGGAGTAAGGTCTACTCCCGATTCCCCTGGGATGAGCGCGATGCCGGTATCCCTTAGAGGGAAGCGGACCGGAGCCCTCGATCGTAGCTTAGCCCCCAGAACCTGAGGAGGGGCGTCATGACCAAGAAGCACCCTCCTTTCCTCAAGAATAATTGGGCTAATCCGATGGAGATACCAACTCGTAAACGAGCCCACGCACCAGGGCATGTACTCAGCTTCAGGGACCATGAAGTGGGAGCCGGTGTTTAGCCTCACGAAATGATGAGCGGCATCGCGAACAGCATCAAGCGAAGGGAACGGTGCGACTATGAAAGCCTCGAAAGGAACACCCTGGTCGTATCCAAGCTGTCGGGCGAATCGATGCGGGTTGTACCGCATGAAAAGAGCTGCACTGTCCTGGCGAAACACCAAGTAGCCCGGTCTAATTGTATACAAGTGCGCGGCCTCCCGGGGCTTCAAAGAAGGTACGTTGTCTTTTGACCGGTCCCAGAGTTGTTGAACTGGACCTAAGGGAGTAGACAAGACCCGATCATTAAAAACCATCCCGCCAGCGGCAGCGTAAGGAGAAATCAGCACCAGAATAGCCCTAAATTGGGGCGGGTCGGTGGCGGAAGCATCCACTAATCGCATAAGTCGCGGGAAGGGGTAGGTATCGTTAAATGTGGGCCTCTGATGCATAGCGAAAGCCCCCAACACGTGCATTTCGATCCAAGATGTGAAGTAATGAAGCGAAAAATTCACCACGTCTACGCCAGGGCTGGAAGTGTTAGCCGCAGCGCCCAACCCATGGTAAAGATGCGCCAGCGCCGCGATGCCGATAGCCAATCGCGTCCCCTCAGCGATACAATGAGCCGGGTAGATAACCGAGGCTCTTATGAAGCGGCGATGCATGGAAATAACAAACCAACTAAGCCATACACTGACAAACCCCATGAAGAATGTTTCCTCATTCATGCCGGCAGCTGCAATGGATTCAAAAGACATCGGCGACATAATGAGGATGTAATACTGGGGAAGATCCGATTCAGTGGTCGGCAGCTTCTTCGGACCAAACCCAAAGGGGTCCTTGATGTTGGCGAACTTCGGAGCTGTCTTCGACAAAACGTCCTCGCGAAGGAAACAAGCAATAAAGCTCTTGAAAGTAACACCCTGCTCTTCGGATTCGGTGAACAAACGATCAAAGGTACCCAGCACCTTGATTAAGCTGGGACGCTTGTAGCGGACGGCGTTCTCAGCAGGCCGTCAACCGGAGCAGGCTCGGGTTCAAAGACGTATTCATCAGAGGGCAGCAACTCCTCATAAAGCGTCCCTCGGATTGGCAGTCCTGAGATCTCATAGAACTCTCCCACAGAGATCGAGACTTCTCTGTCCCCCAGAAGAAAAGTGTTGGTGGGGAGATTCCATTGATTCAAGAACGCCTTAACCCACCAGATATGCGGGGATTGATAATGGAAGAGTGACGCATATATCGCTTGGTAAAGCCCGACCTTTTGCAGCCGCGCACGATGGGTAGCAAGGATATAGCGAGCCCAGAGGAGGTAGCCCGTAGGGTGCCGAGGAGTGAGCCCTATCTTATAAATTTGTCCCCATGGGTGGGCCCCACCCTGGCAAATGTGTCGTCCCAGGATATCTATAGCGGGGATTGGATGGTTCGGGATACCGGTCGTCGAAGGCTCAAGCCGTCCCGTCGGGGTCCAATTTGGCATCTCCACAGCGAAAACCATCCTCGGAGGATCCATCGGCGAAAATGGGAAAGTGGGCTCTGTCGGCACTTCACAGAGGAAACTCCGGCGACCCCGGATAATATGGTTGTACCAAGTTCCCCATAGAAGTAAGTTGGTGCAGTTCGGGTGATGAGCCTGGATCATCGCCATCGCTTCCTCGTCAAATGGTGATTGAGGAAAAGCAGCCTCCGAGCGAGTGAAGAGGAAGCACGGAACAGAAGCCATTGCACCTGAGATCGAATAAAAGAAAACTGTCAAAAGCAAAGCAGCAATATATATACATGCATGAACATGAAGACAGTTAAAGAAAGCGATAGCAGACTCTTTTTATGGAACCATTGGCTACAAAACACATGGGCCCCACAGAATCAGGATGACGGCTCATTAATAATGAGACCAAACAGTTGTGATAAGACAAAGGGGATATCCCCATTAAATAAGAAGTGGGTTTCAAGAGGCCCTGCACATCTCCTAGAAGACAAATCTACCTTGGACTCTACAACAAATCAAACGAGATCAAGGGAATTAAATTCCCACAGAAGACATCATTGCAAACTTCTGCTTCATTAATTACAGAAGGACAACCTAGGGCAAAGAGACCCTAAGAAGCCTCTATGTGAAGAAACCGAGTTCTTCATAAGAATTAAATTCCTTATTAAGAAAAGGGGAATTAAATTCCCAGAAACTTTTTTGGGATGGAATTAAATTCCATAAATTTTAACCGCCACCATTATCTCCCTAAAGATCATATGAACCCTAAAAAGATCTACTGTTGAAGGTTAAATGGTTTCATACTTTGGTTGAAAAACTTGAAGAAAAAATGGGTTCATATTCAAAAAGGGTAAAAACCCTTGTTTTGGATTTAAAATCCAGAGGAATGTGAGAGTTCATCGTTCATTCAAGAGCATTACCCGAAGAAAAGAGTCTTTTTGAACAGAGTTGAACTCTGAAAATGTTTCAAGGCAGAGAACTAAGCTCTGGAAGAAGAGAATTAAATTCTCAGAAAAAGTTTGCAAGGAGGAAGATAAGCAAAAGAGGAGGCGCTTCTGAAATGACCCCTATATTTATAAGATATGATGGGGACGCTTCACCTCCCCAAATCCCTAGAGGAATCCAACGGTCATAAAAAGTGACAGCGTTGCACTCACGTGAAGACACGTGAGAACAACGTTGTGGGGGCATTTGTTTCCTGATTTAAAATCAGGAAAGCTTACGGAGGAGGCATCACGTGCTAGCACGTGACCAGCAGTCACGTGTTGGCACGTGACATTTAAAACCAGCGGCAAAGGCACATCAGTTCCCTGATCAAGTCAAGGAAAACGTTTCAGAAAAGGTCACGTGCTCACACGTGACCAGGGGTTACGTGTTGGCACGTGACGGTTGAACAGCTGCCAGAAAACAGAGCGCAGAAAGGAGAAGAAAGCTCGTTTCAGGGGGTCACGTGCCTACACGTGACCAGGTGTCACGTGCCTACAAGTGACCAAGGGTCACGTGGTCACACGTGACCAGCTTTCAAAGCCTCTCTATTTAACAGAATTAAATTCTGAAAGGCATTCAAATCTTTCCAAAGGAAGATAATTATTTGGAACCGATTGGATTAAAAATCTAAAGGTGGTTAAATATCACCTATTTATGGAAAAATCTTGAACTTGGAAAGATTTCCCCTTAAAATCTAACCGAAATAACAAAGGAATATCTTTGGATTTGAAATCCAATGGTGAATAAAATTCACCTAATAATCCAAAGGTCCAGATGAATGATGAATGCAAATCAAATCTCTCAATGAAAGATTCACTAAAACTAATCGATTCTGCTCCTTCTCCTATAAATAGGAGCCAAGAGATATACAGAGACAGGGAGAGAGAGACGGATATAGAGAGACATAGAGAGAAGAAAAAATAGAGCCTTGAGACTTTAAAGGAATTTGATCTTCTGCAAAAGAAAACCTTACGTAAGAAAGGAGAGGCTTTTAAAAAGAGAATTTAATTCTCAAAAGAGTTCAACTCTTATATTAAAAAGAAGAACTTAGTTCTCTCTTTAGTAGAGGATCTGCAGAGTGCACATCTCCCCATGAATTGAGAATTTAATTCTCATTGGGTTGAGATCATGCCATGCAGATCCAAAGCATAGAGAGGGAATGGAAGTTTGAGAATTTAATTCTCACAGAATTATAGGAATTTAATTCCTTTGAAATAAAATTAGGGTTTAACCCTATGTTATAGGAATTCAATTCCTTCAAAATGAACAGAACCAGGGTTTAACCCTACTTAAGAACTTAATTCTGTCAAAATAACAGGAATTTAATTCCTTCAAGAAAGAAGAAATTAGAGTTTAACCCTATGATAGAATTCAGTTCTTCACATGCATCAGGAATTTAATTCCTACAGAAGAAAAGCCGGGATTTGACTCTATCTAAGAATATAATTCTTCAAAAAGAAAGTGGGAATTTAATTCCTCTAAAGTTATAGCTAGGGTTTAACCCTATAAAGGATTTAATTCTTAAAAGATAAACAAACATGCAAAGAAGCAGGGTCACGTGCTACCACGTGACCCCTGAAAAGTTCCACAGAGAAGGGCTTTGAGGCAATGCCTCACGTGCCCCACGTGACCCCTTGGCAGAAACTCTAACAGACAAACATTTAAATGCCCATCACGTGACAGCACGTGATGCTCCAAAGTATTCAATACTTTTGGCAGAATAGAATGAATTGAGGGCGCTCTCACGTGCTACCACGTGACCCCTCTTACCTTAGTATTTAACACTAAAGTTGAAATCTCTATATCCAGTGTTCAACACTGATTTTCTTAGTGTTTAAACACTAATTTGGAAAACTCTATTTACAGTGTTTAACACTGACTTCCTTAGTGTTGAACACCAACTTGGAAAACCCTGTTTCCAGTGTTTAACACTGATCTGCCTTAGTGTTAAACACTAATTTAAAATCTCCACTGCCGGTGTTTAACACTGATTTGCGTTAGTGCATAAACACTAATTTAAAAGCCCTGTTGCTGGTGTTTAACACTAACTATCTTTTAGTGTTAAATATTAACTTGTCAATCTCATTCTCAGTGTTCAACACTGTTTGGTCTATAGTGTTTAACACTAACTTTAGCCCCATTGGCTAAGTGTCTAGAGGCAAAGCCTCTCCTCTAATGGACCAACAGAAAGTCAATATGCTAAACATGATTGGACTCAGCCCAAAATGGTCATAAGTCCTCAATTCAAATTCAACTGGGCCAATGGGCTCATAACATAATTAATTGGTCTCGGTCCCAAACTGGGTCAAAGACTGTTTAATCTACCTTGGTTCAAGGGTACATCTCTTCATTCCTTTGAAACTTGGCGTTGTAATTCCTCAACGTCTTCAAAGAGGTGACGGGTCCCGATAACCACACATTGACACAGATTGTGGGGTCCTTAAACTCATGGACTATGACGTCCTTAACCTTGACCGGGATGTCTTAAAACTAACATCGGACTGTGGAGTCCTTAAACCCACGGATTATGATGTCCTTAACCTTGACCGCAACGTCTTAAAACTAACATTGGACCGCAATGTCCTTAAACTACCTATTGACCGCAATGTCACTAAACTAAACAACAGGGCTCCCTTAATCGCCCTATTGTTGGATCTGAACGATCCCCTTAAGTTGATCTTAGTCTAAAAACTAGGCTAACGTATCCTTAACAAACGTTTAAGTTGATTTTAGTCCTCAATGAGGCTAACGTATCCTTAAACCCAAACCCCCAAACCCAAATCTACGATAATACGGATTTGGACTAGTCCACACCCTACGGGCGACGACATAACTCAGTCTCCGTATACAATCCACGGGCAACTAAATACAAAATAAACACACACGACACGAAGTGACCATCTGGAGAAGGAGAAAGTGGTTACCGCGATGCAGTAGCGTAATTAACTGCAAGGGCTTGCGCCTGCAGGGAAGAGCATCCCCACAATCAAAAACCCCTCAAGCGAGGGGGAATTTGACGAAGTCTACTATATCGGACGCATCCGTTTAAACCTTCGATACACGGTGCCATAAATCAACTTGGCATCTTCGGAGAGGTGGACGGATAGCACCAATAAGCATTTGCCCCGAATCTCAGGCAAGACGTCCCTGTCGCGCCGTCATTCGGAGGGGAACAGAGCTGAGCAAGCTCAATTCTTTGATTGTTTGGAGACGGGTAATGGCTGGTGGTCAGGCGAAGAGAGAACGTACTCCAGGAAGGTCTTCTAAAAGGTCGAGTGCAAGCTCGGAGGCGAGGCGCCGAGAAATGTCCCTAATGTATCATACTTATTCCAGCTCTACAGCCCCCAAGAATCTAGCAGGCTTACGTGAATGACACGTCATCCGCTACATGTCGTGACCTGGAGAAATCCCACTTACGAGCATCATCATTAGCTCCTCACTCTCGTTCCGACCTATTTATGGCTCGGATCAAGAGTGGTCTGCTCGGTTTTCTCCGTCCATCTAGGTGCCGAGAATTCTTTGCGGTGAATTTAGAGTTAGGACGGTTATCGACTGCAGGCGAGCTTTCTTTACTTGGGCAAGGTAGGAGTCTGCCTATTTCGAGTATGTGTGTCGGGTAGAGGTCTGCCTGCTGGTTTAATGTGAGGTCTTAGGATCCACCGTTGAGGCCGAACAAGAAGCTACCTGGCGGTCTCGTGATGAGAGCTTTGGATCCACAGCGTTATTAGGCAGGAACCTACCCGCTATGGATGGGCCAAGCAGGAAGCTACCCGGCTGCTTCATGATGAGAGTTTTAGATTCATGGCCTTGTTGAGCAGGAAGCTACCCGCGGTGAATGTACCGAGCAGGAAGCTACCTGGACGCCTCGTGATGAGGGCTTTGGATATACGGCGTTGTTGGGCAGGAAGCTACCCGCTGTGGATGGGTTAGGCAGGAAGCTACCCAGTTACCTCGTGATGAGGGCTTTGGATCCACGGCGTTATTGGGCAAGAAGCTACCCGCTGTGGATGGGCCGAGCAGGAAGCTACTCGGTTGCCTCGTGGTGAGTGTTTTAGATTCACGGTCTTGTTGGACAGGAAACTACCCGCGGTGAATGGGCCAAGCAGGAAGCTGCCTAGTGACCTCGCGATGAGGGCTTTAGATCCACAGCGTTATTGGGCAGGAAGTTACCCACTGTGGATGGGTCGAGCAGGAAGCTACCCGGCCGCCTCATGATGAGGGCTTTAGATTTACGGCATTGTTGGGCAGGAAACTACCCGTGGTGAATGGGCCGAGCAGGAAGCTACCCGGCTGCCTCATGGTGAGTGCTTTAGATTCACGATCTTGTTGGGCAGGAAGCTACCCACGGTGAATGGGCCGAGCAGGAAGCTGCCCAGCGGCCTCGCGATGAGGGCTTTAGATCCACGGCGTTGTTGGACAGAAAGCTATCCGCTGTGGTTGAGATGAGCAGGAAGCTACCTGGACGCCTCGTGATGAGGGCTTTAAATTCACGGCATTGTTGGACAGTAAGCTACCCACGCTGAATGGGCCGAGCAGGAAGCTACCCGGCCGCCTCATGATAAGGGCTTTAGATTCACGACATGTTGGGCAGGAAGCTATCCGCGGTGAATGGGCCGAGCAGGAAGCTGCCCGGCGGCTTTGTGATGAGGACTTTGGTCGGATACCTATAGACGCATATATGCATCATTTACTTGAGTAAAACGCCGGTCGTTGCATGATGAGCAGGAAGCTACCCGCTGACCTTGCGAGGCGTCTTAGCTCGCAAACAAAAAGAAGCGGTTTAGATTGCAGGGAAGCTAAAATCATTATTTATTAAATAAAATACAGATTGTTGAGACAGTTTAAACTCTCATGCATTGAAAGACTGGATACGACGGGTGCCCTTGTTGCTCGGACTCGGGTCAGCCGGTGACGACCATGATCTACCTGATCGTCAGCTCTCCGGTTTCAAGTTAGTCGGCTTGCTCCCTATCTGCTTGACGTTTGTCTCGCAGGTATTTTGCTAAGTGACCGGAGAGGATCAGCTCCTCAATGTAATCACGCGGCTGTTTACAATTCTCGGTCGGGTGTTCTTGAGTCCGATGATAGGTACAATACGGGCTGCGGTGCCTGGATTTCGTGTCATCGGTGGTAGTTTGAAGAATTTTTCGCTCTTCGCCTCCTTTAGCATCTCAGCCTGCGAGACACTAAGAGGCGTGTACTCGTGAAACCTCAGAATGTAAGGTTTCAACCTATCAGCCTTCTTCTTGTCTTCTTCCCAGTCCTTTTTCTTTTCGCCAGTCCGGTCTCTCCGGGAAAGATGAGCGTTAAGCTCTGATTCGAGCTGGGTTTCCCGTTCTATCCAGACTTTTATCTCGGCCATGGTCTTAGGTTGAGTCAATGCAAAAGGCATTATGTGCATCGATATACAATATTGAGAAACGCATGTCGCACGTAGTGAAAGAGGGTTCTAAATACGTGGCGGTGGACTGGACATCGGCAGCTTTAGAGGCCAAGAAACATAACAGCCTTACTTGAGATTTTGGTAAGGTTATTTATTAACTATTCGTTTATTACTTGTGTGTGTATGACACTAATACATCATCGGTGTTTCTTTGTAGGCGCGTTTTCCTTAGTGTGGTGGATCGACTGCTCTCTGGTACCTCTGCACGTCGTCAGGGGCCGACTGTTTATATACATGTCGAGGAGTTGGCGTGATCACAAACACTGGGTCCATGGGAAATGGAAGAAGGAAGACACTGATGAGGCGAAATTGGCGGAGAAGCCCGTCAATTGGTCAGACGAGTATTGGGCTTCCATGATTGATCACTTCGGATCGTCTGAGTTCTTGGTACATATATCGCCGATAACTGTAATAGTTTTAGACGTTAATCCTAAATGTTAGGTTATGAGATATTAAATCATTTCTAAGTGGCAGGCTAAGAGCCAGCGGGAAGCAGCGGTGCAGAGTCGCAACACTGATCGTTAGTTGGACGGAGGGATGAACTCCTCCCAATATGGAGTTGCTCATGTAAGTTGACAAATCAAAATATTATGAATTTGTCAACTTCCTAAACTTTCGACGGAAATCAAATTTTTGTCTAAATTGCAGGTGAGACGAAGAGGAGAGATGCCCAGTCGCGTAGAGCTTTACGGTATAGGGTTTGTGTGTGCCTCCCGCTATCCTACCTCATAGCAGGCGACTGAGTATTATGTAAGTATACCCACACACGATTTATTATAGTTATTTAAATTACTTAATATCTTTTTCAATAATTGACTTAATATGGTTCATACCGTAATTTCTTGCAGGAACGGATGAACCGCGAGATTGAACAGCGGGCAATTGCGTTTACTTAGGAGCACGGTCAACACCCTTTGGACTTGGAGCTTCATGCGATCGACGAGAACGTCATCCAGCAGCACAATCCGGACCGGCATGGGAAATTTCACTTGAACGGCCAAGGCAAATCGCCTATAGTATATCATGCCCATCACGGTCCGAGTTGCATCCTCCTCACGTACGCTAGGGGATATTCATCCAGGAACCCGAGCCCCCTGTAGCACCCACACCCCTGCTCCCTCTCCGTCCACTGCGGCACCAGCTCTCTATCCGTCCACGCCGATATATATGCAAATGACTCTCCTTATACTCCAGCGGGTGATTGAACACACATCTTCTCGACCCCTTCTTCGTCTGACCGCGCATCGGGTTCGAGTTCACAGAGGACGTTGATCAGAGAAGAAGCCAGCATCGATATTGAGGCGAGGACAATCTTGATCCGTCAGCTGGTGCTTCAAGGCCGAGAAATACCGGCTGTAAGTTTAATTAATAATATTTTGTTTCAATAGAACTTCCATATACTTTAATATCGTGAATATCATATTGTCAATTTTCGTTTCAATACAAATTTCATGTAATCATCGTGAATATCATATACATATCATATCGTGATATATTATATCTATATAATATCATATCATATCGTGAATATCATATCTATATGATATCATGAATATCATATCTATATCGTGAATAACATATCTATATCATACCGTAAATATCGTATCTATATCGTGAATAACTTCTCGTTAAGAACATTATTGAGCTACTCGATTTCCCTTAAAACATTACTACAAAATAGTTTATTATCATGAAATATATATCTATATCATACTGTGAATTCATATAGCTAATATTTTGTCTGTTGATAACACTGTAGGAGCTGCTCGATTTCACTCGGCATCCTCCGGCTTCCGACGGTGATGCCCCATAGTGAGTAGATCACACGTACTTGTTCTCGATCATCGTTTTTTGCAAATTCGAAATATAATTGAATTGTGTTGTAAATTGGAATATAATGGATTTAATATTTTCGTTAATTTGTTTTTGCTCTGTGGCGATTAGGATGGATACATTGGCTTCGTGGCGATTTCGATGGATATATTGGTTTCGTGGCGTGAATTGAATTATGATTACGATGAATATATATATGTGTGTGATATCATTATATTATATTGTATGTGTATCGATCTATCGAAACGGCTGTAAGCTAGGGAAAAAAATTCTCTGTTTGTTAGCTTTTTCGTCGGACCAAAACCGATGGAATAAGTGCATATCCAACGAAATAGATTCATGAAACCGACGAAATAAGTGCAAAATTTAGGTGATTATGGGTTAACATTTCCCAGTTTTTCTAAGTTTTTACGCCGTCTCTCAACCGACGTAATAACATATCCGACGGAATAAATATTAAGCCCGACGAAATTAACTCTATTACGTCGCAATTTTGTCCGTCGGAGTAAAGCCGACGGAACATCTTTATTTCGTCGGACAATAGGTTTTTCCGTCGACTGACACCCGACGAAATAAGCCTTCATTTCTTATAGTGCAACTACTCCGATAATGTGTATCTTTGTAGGGGGATTAAGAACAGGTCTCAGCTCACAACCTGTTAGCCAAGGGTTACGCCATGATATTAAATTAATTCCTTATCTTCCCATCTGGAGCTTAAATATCTGATTGAGTCTTTTGGCCGACACCTTCTTATGAATTGTATTTGAATAAAAATTCAACTGATTGGGATTATATTTATATTTATGATTTGTGTATGCCCTATAATCGGGGCTATGAGCATGTATGTGAAACATCAATTTCTTAGCCGACGGACCAATGATGGATAATGTTAACTTGTTATGCTTGTCCTTCGTTAATCTATTTTGCCAAGTTAATCTTATGTCGGATTCTGCTTTGCATGTTTCTTGTCTGCTTGTTATAAGGCTTTGTGGTGGGTGAAAATCACAAAGGGAAGTCCGTTCTCCCCCTTCTTTACCATATTTACAGGACATGTGTTGCTTTAGATATCATATTATCGGACTTTTAACTCTTTTGATCTAGGAAATATTAAGAGACAGCTAGAGCTAGTACAAATATCAATCTCTATCAACCAATAAGCAATAGCTCGGTTGGTATGGACACTTCCCATCTTGGAGAGAGTGCGGGATTCGAACCCTATGAACCCTAAGAGAGGAAGTGACCACAAATTTACGCTTTCAGGGCAGATTCTTGGTTCCCCCTGGGTGCATGTGTGTGTTGTGTGTGCTTGTGTGGTCCCAAGAGGTTTTTTGCGTTAAGTGGCGGCAAAAAACACACCCTCCACCATTTTATTCTACAATCGACACATTCCAACTTGATATTTATTCTCTAGTTTGTCGATACACCAAATTGCATTTGATTACAACACCATTTCAACGATCGGTAAATTCTTGGTGTTTTAATCATATGAAATTTGGTGTATCGACAGATTAGAGAATGAATATCAAGTTGGAAGATGATGATCGTCAAATAAATTGATGGAGGACGCACTTTTTGCCGCCGCCTAACGCAAAAAACCTTTTAGGGCATCTTTCGGGATTTCCTCCTATGACGTCGAAAAAATACAATCTCCACCATTTTTTTCCGACGATCGGCATCCATCATCATTATCATTATCATCTAAGATGTGCATACACCAAATTTCATGTGATTCCACCATTTTTTTACCGTTGAATTAGAAATGTAAAAAGTTATATTGTCGGTAAACCATTAATTTTGCATTTTTTCCGACCCCATGAAATTTCCTCCATTAATCTTTTATATATATATATATATATATATATATATATGATGTCACAGTTGACGGTATCATGGATAGAGACTATGACCCCTACCCATATGCGTTTGCTTTTCTTCACTTCACATCAGATTCCAACCTCCTATATAGGTGAAGCGTCACGCTCTTATAATAAACATTAGGGTAAATTGTCAAAAAAATCCAAGCATTTTTTTTTAGTTGTCAAAACCCCCTGCCCTCAAACCTGTAGTCAAAACCCCTTTAAAAAAGTTTTTAGCTGTTAAAAAACTAATTACCTGTGATATCTAGTAGTTTTCTGATATAACTAATTTTCTGCGATATCTAAACATTCGCCTGCGATATCTAAACAGGTGCATATGATATCTAAACTGTTTTCTACGATATCTAAATAGTTTGTATGAATTGATTAGATATAGCATGCTAGCATAGACATTGTACGAAAAATTTCTTTGGGGTTTGACTAGCGCTTCGAGGCCGGGGGGTTTTGACAGCTTAAAAAGTTGCCTGGGTTTTTTTAACAATTTTCCCAAAACATTATTTGTCATCAACAGTGAACATGCTCCCACACTGAATTATTTGCTTCTGCAGTTGATGATATCATTCTTCATAAAAAAAAACTTTATTTTGTCCCACACGCGATCTAAATAAGCGACAAAAAATCATTTTCAACATAATAAATGGAGCAAATGCTTATCACCCAAAAGTCAAAGGCCATTTCGGATGGGTTTTCAATGGGAAGGAATATGCTAAGTATATTCTTATTGAGATGCTTCACTGACTAAATAGATAAGGTGATTTTTCCGTATTTACCTCTCTTGATATATCATTGGATTTGGTTTTTGATTCTATTCGAATTTTACAAACCCTTATTGGTAGATCCTCGAGGGGATGCTTATTGCTTCCTTAAAAGAAATGAAACCGGTTTTTTTTTTTACATTCCTTTGTTTTTTCCGACCAATCGGTGATATGATTCTTCTAGATAGGCATAAAAGCACAAATCAACTCAACCTTCTACAGATATGATGAAACGTAACATCTCATTTAAGTCATTAATCAACCGACTTCACCAAATAATCAAAATCAAATGTTACTGAACTCATATAAATTATCAACTTTAAAAGGAAATCTTTACTGTTATAACTGGAGCAGTGATGAGAGAATAGTGCCATCTTCTCATATATTTATCTTTAAAAAGAGGCAAAAAAGCTAGAAATTTTTTCATTCTTCTGCTGAATTCCGGAGATGCGGATTCAATCTCCCCCCACTCCCAATAATCGTGGTGATGATATGCACCTTGAAACAAGCACCTGGAATGGAAAAATACATAAAAAAACCCTCAAGTATACATATTTTACACATATTTCATATATATTTCATTTTCCGCACAACTTCTTCATTGTGGCGATTTATTACTTCTGTTATCATATTTTCTTCGCTAAAAACTCATAGTTACATCTCTAATATAGTGCAAAAGGAAGGCGATGATGCATATAAGTGGAAATTCCTGAGATCACGACACATTGCAGATGGCGTGCCATCCTTGCAAAGCCCACTAGGCTCTTGGGGGCTGCAGAGATAGAATTAGTGTGGAGCATTGTTGATTTTCCTCGGATGGTCTCCGAGCTTACACCCCCACTTCTTGTCCTAGAGCAATCCAGCAGCCGAACCTTCACCCCTTTTTGCTCGTCTCCGAGCTGATGCAAGGCCTGAGCTTTCTCGGCCTCCCGGTTCGTCTCCGAGCCATCGGACAGGCCGAGCTTCCTCGGCTTCCCTGATCAGCCGAGAGTGCGGAGCCCATGTGCCCCCACAACAGCTCCGCGTATCTCGCTGAAGCGAGATATCCGCCGCCCCACGTTCTGCGTCCCACGCGGGCGCGTCCCCCTATTAATGAGCGGATCCCGCCATCAACGTGGGGGTAACGAGAGGGCGTAACTGACGGCGAGAATCTCACACCGGCTCGCTCCACACGACCACTATATAAACCCCTCTTTCAGACGACTCAGGTGTAACAACTCTAATTTTCTTATACACTTTTCCTATAAAAAATTTTTAATTAATTTTTTCAGAAATTCATAAAAGGGTATTTATTTTCTGAGCACAACACTTAAGTAATTAATTAGCAATTTAATTACAAGAAGAAGCTTGTAGCTCATTGGTAATACCTTGCATTGCTGAACCAAGCCACCAGAGTTCAAATCCCACGCCCCACATTATTTTTAATATGTATTTTGTTGTACACTTCAAATTCCTAGATCGGTTTCAGAGACCTTTGAAATCCCCATTTACTCCATTTTAATGATTTTTTAATACATTTTTACATTAAAACCTTTCATATACCCTATTTACTCCAACTTTTAATGATTTTATACATTTTTTTTATTATTTAAAAACCCTTCATCTACCCTACCCCTAACCTACCCTATAAATACACCCCCTCCCCTCTACCCTCTCATCCCAAAATCCTAAGCTCACTCTCTCAAAAATTTTCAAGAGTTGTGTACTTTGAAAACAAGCTCGCGGCGAAGCTCCGACGAAATTCCGGCGGGAATTCTGGCGACGTTTTTAGAAACAACCGGCAACGAAGCAACGCCTCGGCAACTTCTGTAGTTCCCCCTACACTCCTTTGCCTAATCGAAACCCGTAAGTCCCATTCTATCTCCCTTTCTAATTCTCAAAAAAATACGAATTTACGAAACCCGACGGAATCGAAACAAATCCGATTTCCGATTCGGTTTTCTATAAAATTTCACTTCTAATCAATTCAATCATGCTTAAACATCTTTATCTTGACTATTAAACTTGTAAAAATCAATTTGAATAAGTTTTCACACATGAAATGATAACGTTTTCAATTTATCGTATTTTTTCACTTTAATACCATCATGTTTCAATTTCACATTTAACCCCTTAACTTGCTATACATTTAAAGTAGAGCACGAGGTAACGACCTACCTCCATACACACGCAAATACAACCCTAAAACGATATCATCAAAACTTAGAATACGATAAAACGAAACTTTCATTAAAATACCATAATCTTAATAAAACCATTCATAAAGGTTTTAGATTTGATACACTTTTAAGTAAATACTTGTTAGTAGAAAAATACGATAAGTTGTGGACATCGATCGTTTATCTAAATCTGACTTTGTGGTGTCTAGGCTAGGCAAGTGAGCTTGGGTAACTTTAAAATGCCCGCCTCACGATTCGTGAGCGGATCCCTCCTTCCTCACTTGTACTTACCTGGCCACAATTGGCGGTGAACAGGCGATTTGAGACTTCTAATGACTTATCGTTTAGACCTTAGAAATAGGCTAGTTGGCTTAGGAAACCCTAAAAACTAAAATACGGAAAATTACACTTTGCAAATGAATACCTTTTACTTTATAAAACCGTTTTCTAAAGGATTAGTATTTTACAATCTTTGCAAAGCGCCGCTACAACCCATTTTTGGGGAACCCGTTCGGGATTGTGCGGTTTATCGCGCACCCTCGGGCTAGTAGTGCGAGATTCAGATCTCCGCAAGGAGCATTCGGACTCGAAAGGTTTAAAATACGACATCTTAAGAAAATGAGATTTTTGGAATATAAAATATTTATTAAAATTATTTTTGTATAAATATATGTATATTTATCATTTAAATATCTATTTTATTATGATATAAATATTCCACCTTTTTCTAAAAATCACAAGAATAGATTTTACACTAAAATACCATGAACTTCAAATAAATCAATATTACAGATAAATACCCTTATTTATTAAATTAGGATATTTTCACTAGAAATGTCACAACATAAAATCCACAACTCTAAAGACGAATAATAAATTCTTGAGGTGTATTTTAAAAAGTATATAAAAGTATTTTTACATAAAACCCCCTCAAGTTTATAAATTACAATAAGGACCCTAACAATTATAGAACTTCAAATTACTTTTCTTTTAGTCTGACTCGGGTTTGAGTCTGACTATTTTTGACTTGAATATGATTCAAGTCAATCCATAATCTACAAGTTCCAATTCAATATGAACACATGAATCCATGAATACAATTACCAGTTTATACAATCTGGCTGAACCGAACCATAGATATATTCCTTCTACATGATTTCCAGTATTCCATTTACATGACTCCACGATTATAACCGTTTCCTGATATCATGGTTTCGGTCAGTCAGTCAGTCAATCAATCATACAATCAACACAATTTACAAGACAACAACACAAACAAGACTTCGCGGGGTTTAAGGGGTAGATTGGTACGGAAGGTGTTAAAAGTGGCACGAGACGGTAAGATTAAGACACCTAACATGAATCCAATTGCTGTTGTACCGTGGCATAAACGGTTCCTTGAGTTCCTGATACCTTAGTCTCCGGGGCAAGTGAGACTTCTCTCGTATACACTGGCATACTTCTGTACCAAACTACAAACAACAGCGTTAACACTAAATACAACAATATAATAATATAATACAACTGTAAAAACTACTCTCTCTCTCTCTCTCTTACTCTCTGTCTATTCCTTCTTTATCTTTGGGACTTACCGAGCGACCTGTTCGCTGACGACATTCTGTTTCTTTCTTCTTTGAATGTCGTCAGGTGATTTGGACCTGGCAGAGATCGAGCCAACAGAAGAAGACTTGGAGCAATTTGCCGAAGACCCAGCAGTATAATTTCATTGTACACTTTTCTTTTCAGTACTTTCCTTTTCCTGTTATGCCACTGTTTAGGCATCTTTATTTCAGTTGTATTTTCCTTTCTATGTATTGTACAAAGAATGTTAATAAATAAAAGTTGCTGTTCTTTTTTATACTCTTGTCTCTTGTGTATTTATTTTATATTGCTTAACTACGCTTAGCGTATGTACTTCTGAGTACATACGTAGCGGACCTCGTCGTGTCCATTTCGCCGTACACTGGGAAGCGGGGCGTGACATCAGGTAACAGGAACTCATTCCAATAGGCCGCTACGCTGCTCTAATTCTCCGGTACTAACTTGATCGTTGGAGGGTCTTACGGTGGTTTCTCATTCCGGGACTTCTCTTGCAGATTACTCGGCCTCAGCAACTTCCAACAACCCATTGAGATCCACACGCTCAACAACTCCCAACAACCCATTGAGATCCACACACTCAACAACTCCCAAACCAAATCTCAGCCGCTAAAATCCGCTCGCAATCAAATCGACGGAGGACAACATCTAAGAGAGATCACAGCCTCTATTAGAAGGAGTCTTCAATTTTGAAAATGATCTGGAGATTTAGGGCGCACTAATATTTGCAAGAGAAATTCATTAAAAAGGTTTTTTTTATCTCATCCTAAAAAATTATATATTTCTAAATTTCATCTCTAAAAATTCATATTTCAAAATTTCCCATCTAAAACTTCCCCGTTAACACAAAATACCCACGTCATCTATGTTCAATGAGAATTTAACTTGGGTTAGCTTCATTTAACAGGTGTGGTCCATTCAACTTTCTCCTCAAAGGACCGAAAATCATTCTCTTCTCTTTCCATCTTCAACCCTTTATATGGGTTTCATCATTTCAACATATTGTAGATCGTGTTTTTCATTGAAGTTGAAATTTGTACTCAAATTCCTTCGCATCAACTCATAAACATTGGGTGAAGAAGAAAATTTCTAATTTTTTGTCGGAAGAAAAGCCATAATTTCGAAATGAAGAAGAAACCCTAACTTAAAAGAAGAAGATGACTGTTGAGAGCATTTTGGTCTTTTTCAAGTCTGTTAACGGATAAAAATTCAAAACTAATGGAAATTCTTATAAAACGCCGACTAAATCTAACTATGGGAAATTTTGGAACAAGTTAAATGTTTCAAAGAGATTTAGAAATATGAAATTTTAAAGGTGAAATTTAGAAATTTGTAGGTTTTGGAGGTGAGATATAAAAAAAAACCGTTATAAAAAATATAAAACATCCAACCTCAAAGTTTAACTGCAACTAGCCCTACATATTTCTTTCAATAATCAACTCCATAAATCTCTATCAATAACTAACTCCACAAATTTATCTCTCAATAGAAATAACTGCATCGCACTTGCAAAACAACAGTATAACTAATGTTATTAGATTAGATTCAGTCATCTTTATTAAATTTACAAATTTCTAATAAAAAATAGGTTTATATATTAAATTAACTGTTAATATACATATGCAATAATCCATGGATTATCTATATACTTGGTTATGAATATGTAAACATACTTTGCAGGTGTAGATCACCAGTAAACCTAACTCCCACTCTTTAGTTTTAATCAACTCTCCGCTAAATCTTTTATTAATTTAAAGGCTCGACTCCTTGTTAAAAAATTTGATGCCTTTGACCATGGAATTTACTTTTCGAAAAAAGGTTCAATGAAAAACGTCGTATGCTTAATTATGACTTGAGTAGTAGATACATGACATAAGCGGACATAGAGACGATTTCGCCAAAACTTATTCCAAATGCCAAGTAAATATGTCCAGCCATGCATGGATCCATGATGCCTAAAATGACCGAGAATTGTCATTTTTTCTCTCCCCCGGTCTGGTTATGTCAAATAATTTTCTTTCCTTTTCGCATCAAATTGACCTACATTATCGGACGTAGCATGCTGTCTTGAACTGTGCATCCAATCCTCTTCCATGATATATAAGCGGAGCAGTTTGGATGTCGCATTCAACATGAAAAAGACACAAAACCAATTGCCCTACAAAATCTCCCCACTCAATTATGCGCCCGCTTTCATGGGGGTTGTTTGGTTGCTCAACTACGAAAAATGGATTCCCAATTCTTGAGATTGAAAATTCACGGATTCGGAAATTTTTTGTTTGTTTTGTACCAAATGAAATATGAAGATTTGCATGTTTTTCATTCTCTTGTTTGGTTGTACCAAATATTATCATGGATTACAAAATAAGGATTGGAAGTTAACCTTATCAATGTGAACATAATTTTGGTCAACTCGGTATAAAACAAAATTTTTTGAGGAGGAATCAAGAGAATGAGGAGATCTCAACACCTCTTTTTATTTTTTAATTATTATCCATACTTAATGTAGACACGGACTCTTTGCTAATCCTTGCTTTTTTTTGGGAATGGAAAGGAGTCCAAAAGTCCTAGGTGGCATACTTCAATCCTATTTTCAATTTTGCAAACCAAACACAAGAATAACTAGTTTTTATGGATTTGGCATTCCAACTTCTCAAATCCTCCCCAAATTCATCAAACCAAACAGCCTTACTGTCCCAACAATTTGGAAGTTTAACTAACAAGTTCGATGTTAACATTTCAAAAAAGAGAAGCAAGTTTAATGTTGAAGTATATATATATATATAGTACATAATGTCACCATTATTTTCACATTTAAAGTTCCAATAGACCAATATATATACCATTAAACGAAGCCCGTACGTAATTAATCACTTTCAGTTATATTTTCTTTGGTTTATTATAAGCTTATTTGATAAATATTTGATAATAGTGTATGCAGAGCGCGCTTCACAAGACTCGAACCAATAATGTCTCTGATTATATAAAAGTTTGACGTACAGAGTGGGAGAATTTTAAACTAATCAATTAAATTAATTATGTGCTTATTTGTCCTTGAAATTAATTAATTTGCAGAACGGGTATCTCTTCCCTATGATATAGTTAACCAAATGATTTGACATTCAAATTAATTTGAATGAGTAATGCTCCGATTCTATAAGAGTTCAATGTACAGATTTTAAACTAATCAATTAAAAGCATGTGCTTATTTGTCCAAGAAAATTGGTTAATTTGCTGAACGAATATCTTTTTCTTGTGATATAGTTAACCAAATAATTTGATCATTCAATTTGAATGAGTCATTCTAATCTAAGTTCAAAAAGGGGGAAAAAGGTATTTTTAGCGTTATAAATACAAGATATTTGTAAAATAGGTTTACTTTAAAAAGAAGAAAAACCCAACTATGCAGAACACAACCACAAGCAACTTTGTTATAATCTACCAAATGGGCATATAGTGCAACTTTTATTTTCAAATTGAAATTTACTTAACAATAGGTTCTAGATTAAACAACTTTTACAAATTTCAATATACAATACACATGGTTTTTCATAAAATTACATCAGGTACCAAAAAAAAATTGCTTTTTAAAACAAAGCTGTATCCAAATACCCTCATTAATACACCATACAATCAATCCTTTAAGATTACATTAGAAAAACAAAAAAAAAATTACTTCTATGGAATCCTCAATCATCGAACCTTGAACCGGGATCAACAACCAATAATTCTCTTAGCTTCCTTCAATTCCTCAGTCAAATCCCTGATCCTCCGTTGAAAGGCTCTAGCTTGCACAATCGCCTCGGCCTCGAGCTCTCCTAACTGAGAACACAATCTCTCCTCGGCATCTTCTACGAACCTCAATCTCTCTCTCGTCCTCTCCAATTCCCTTCTCATCTCCGCCTCTCTCTCCTCTCTCTCTCTCAGTTCTCTCTCCAGCTCCTCGTTCTTCCGCCTCAGATCCTCGAACCCCAACCCTAACCCTACGGGCAATTTGGGGATCCTCGTGTCCACGAACATCGCCATTGTTGGAGCCATTGCATCCAAACACTAATTATTTTTTCCCCGATTTTTTATTTTGGATTATTTTGATATTTTGATATTTTTTTTTTTGAGAATAAAAAATGGGAGGAATTTCTGAGGCTTGAGAGCTTCACTGGATGTGCGCTCTATTTAAAGGGCGAGGGGGGGATGGAAATGCGTCCTCATTCACTCTACGTGGCACGGGCGGCTGGGATGCGGCCACGTGGAGGCCGGCCGTGGGGAATAGAGCAAGGGTGAAAATTTTGGGCGCTGTTTGCATAAATTGGGTGTTTTGCATATCAGCCCCTGTTCTTTTTTGTATTTCTTGATGGTCAATGGACTGGGACGAGGAGGCGGCGGCGGCGGAGGCGTCGTCGTCGTCCTGTGGCAAGCTCTCACGATCGTTCCGTAGATAGATTTAAGATAAAAACGGATAGAAAAGATATAGATTTTTATGCGTCTCATATACAAGTCATGAGACAAGTCCCGTCTAGACCAATCATGATAATTAGGCTTGAGGACCAAATCATGTTGATTAAAAATTGATCTCCCCTGTGATCCTCACCGTCAGATCCCTGATATGACGTTCAAACGTCAAATGCTTACATATTTTTTGAGTTATAAGTCGAGACTCATATGGAACCCATACCATTTCAGGTCTTCCGTTACACATGTACATTAAAAACAGTCCTCACGAACCACCAGCCAAAGCCATAAGCCATAAACATTCAAATGAGGTGAAATTAATCTTATTGCTAAACAAAGCTGCTCTTGCTCACATTCAATGTTTGTAGTTGTGCAGATCTTTTTGCCACGCCCCGCTGATGGAGCGTGGAATCTCCTTCAGATGTTGCTTCCCGTTGATCTACTGATGGCTGCGATGTGTGGCTGAGATTGGATCTGGAGGCTATTGCTCCTGAAGCGTGTGGATCTCAATGGGTTGAGGTTGTGGTTGCCGAGCTACCTGCAAGGAAGTCCCGGGGTGGTTGTACCACCGAGGACCCTCCGACGATCAAGTTAGTGTAGAGATCCGAGCAGAGTAACGACTTAGTGGAGTAGAATTAGCTTACCTTAACCGTCTGAAAGAGGGGTTTAAGTAGTGGCGGCAGCAGGTGCAGCAGGCGCGAGAATCACACCGGCCGTTACGCTCCCGACATCACGCCCGCGTGATGAGCGGGACCTCCCATTAATGGCGAGATAGGCTCGTTAATGGGGGATCGTGGTGGCGTGGGATGTGGCCGGCGGAGATCTCGCGCATGGCGATATTCGCGGGATGGCAGTTACGCCTGCAAGCGGTGCTGTTGGTCGGTCGATAAGACCGAGGAAGATGACCTCGGCGGGAGAGCTCGTGGACGAGCGAGAGAGCCGAGGTATCCAGTTTCTGCGGTAGCTCGGGAATGAGTTGTGAGGCCGAGAAGGCCAACTGTGCTGGGGCTCGGAGGCGAGCCAGTGTCTGCTCGGTAGGACGAGCATAGGGCTGGTTTGGTCGGCTGCTGTAGGCCATTTCTTGAATGCTCTGGGACACGTCATCTGCCACGTGTCATGATCTGGGAGATCGCCGATATCGAGCCTCATCATTAGTCCCCCACTCTCGTCTCGACCAGCTGACGGGTCGGGTCGAGAGTGGTCTGCCGGGTCACCCGAGGTGAGCTCTCTTCCGAAAATATCGTCGGGCGTGTCCCCGGGCTATCCGTTGTCTTTTCCTGGATGACGCAGACGAATCAGGGCGAGATCTTCTCCATTAAAGAGGGGCGCCGGATCGTGAGCATTTTTGACGAAGCGGCGGCCCACGTGTCGAGCGTTGGTTGGTGGACATGACGGGCCGCAGACCTCTGGCGTCTGATGGGATGCTGTCCAATGTGCGCGCGTCAGGTGGAGCGATCTGGGTCGTCGCATGTGAAGGGTTGTTTTTGGCGGGAGTCAACGGTCGCCGTTGGATTGGGGGCACCGGAGGCTATAGGTAGAGGTGGGGCCCTCTTCAGGGGCCATCTCTCTTCATATTTCCCTCATCTTTCATCTCGTAAGCTCGGCGCTCTCATCTTAGGTCGGATCTTTTGCTTTCCCGAGGGCTTCTCAATCAGGTCAGATGTCTTCTTTTTTCTTCCTTCTGTTTCTTCTCCCTCTGAGTCGAGCCTCTTCTCCCTTTTGGCAGGACGGATGGTTCGATCCCAGACTTTTGGTGCCTTCGGCGCTCAGTCCAGAAGGGGGGACGACGGTGCGGCCTTGCCTCTGGCTGACTCGAGCCCTGCGCTGGATATGCCCCCGACGGCGGGGCCACCCGACCTATCACGGGCTCTTGGTGATTGTTCCGGTGGCGGTCAAAGGCGTACACGGGTTCCCGACACTCAGACGAGGGATGCAGGAGAGAGCGAAGACGGGGTTCCTCTCAAGCAAAAGAGGACGGTCTCCCGTGCACCGCCGGCAGATATTCCGGAGGGGACTCCCGTGTGGGAGGGGGACGTCCAGTTCGTGGTCCCGTCGGGACTCTCCGTCGCCACCAGTCTTCTCGCTGGCATGGAGGAGTCCGCCGGGGGCCGGATGCCACGGGGGACCTTGAGGGCCCAAATGGCTGCTATCGCAGAGGAGGCGGTTCAGGTATGCACTCCCTCATGTGTTGCTTCGGGCAACATTTTCTTAGTTCGGGTGTCCTTAGGTTTTCCTGCCATTTTTCGCCAAGTCCTTCAGCACTGCGCCCTTATCACTCGTATGGAAGCCAAGGGGGCTATTCGGGCTGCGGGGTCAGCAGAAGAGTCTTCTTCGGAGGTCAAGGGTCTGCGAATTGAGCTGCTTCTGGAGAGGGAGAGGTCGCTCTCCCTCAAAGCTCGATCAGAGGTTGTGACCTCACCGTTTCGAAGTGCCGGGAGTCCTACCGCCGCCTAAGCGAGTCCCACCGAGTCGTTGAGGCGAAGTTGACGGAAATGGCCAACCGCTTGGTAGCCATGAAGAGGGCAAGGGATGCCAGCAGGCAGGATGCCGACGCAACGCGTCAAGCGGCGGAGGCCGCCGAAGCCCGGGCTAGGAAGGCAGTGACGGATTACAAGGAGTCGGACCAGTTTTACGTCGACCTCGACGAGGCCTCTGCCATTGCATGGAACAAAGCTCTTGATGCCGTCAAGGAGTATCTTCCGGAGTTCGCCGACGGTGAGCTCCGTGCTCGGGTCCTACTCTCGGTGGTCCCGCCTCCGGCTGATAATGATGAGGGGAGTGAGGTCTAGGCGGGACTCGCTGCCCGATCTTTCTGGGTTTTCCTCCTCTCTCTCTTGTAAGCCTCCGGGTAATTTTGATAAGGCTGGGGAGCCCATAGTACCCTTGTAAAAGCTTCGACTTTTTGAATAAAAACTTTTTGTTTTTGCAGTGGTGTTTGTGCTTGTGTTTCCTTTTGTTAGTAGACACTTGTATCTGCACAGTACTGCCTTATGGTCGGCATGTTCTTCGTCTAGCGATTACTTGTCGACTTGACTCTGATTATTTGCCGAGTGTACGAGGACCGGCGGGAAGACGGTGTCTCCATGGCCCCGAAGTCGAAGTGTAGATCGCTAAGACGTTGATAGATTGGATGCCTCTTGTTGAGTTCGCGTTCCTTAGTTGTTGGAGGGGCCGTAATTGGCCTGCTAAGGATGGCCGAGCAGGGTAGCTGCTCGGTGCCTCTTGGCAAGGGCTTTGATCCTTAGCGTGAGAAGGGCTGTGAGAGGCCTGCTGAGGATGGCCGAGAAGGGTAGCTGCTCGGTGCCTCTTAGCGAGGGCTTTGATCCTCAGCGTGATAGGGGCCGTGAGAGGCCTGCTGAGGATGGCCGAGCAGGGTAGCTGCTCGGTGCCTCTTGGCGAAGGCTTTAATCCTCAGCGTGAGAGGGGCCGTGAGAGGCCCGCTGAGGATGGCCGAGCAGGGTAGCTGCTCGGTGCCTCTTGGCGAGGGCTTTGATCCTTAAGGATGCCCGAGCGGGGTTGCCGCCCGGTGCCTCTTGGCGAGGGCTTTGATCCCTCGTTTTGCCAGGAATAACCGAGCACGGATCGCTCTAAGCGGTTGCCTTTTTCGATGGCTTTTCATCCTTAGCGCGGGAGGGGCGTGGGAGGCCTACTAAGGATGCCCAGGCAGGGTTGCCGCTCGGTGCCTCATGGCGAGGGCTTTGATCCCTGGTAGTGTGCCAGGGATAACCGAGCACTGTTGTGCTAAGCGGTTGGCTCTTTCGAGGGCTTTTGGGTCCTTAAGGATGGCCGAGCAGGGTTGCTGCCCGGTGCCTTTTGGCGAGGGCTTTGATCCCTGGCGTCGTGGGGTAGGAAAGCTACCGGCCAGGGATAGCCGAGCAAGGTAGCTGCAGGGCTGCCTCTTTGTAAGGGCTTTGATCCCTGGCGTCGTGGGGTAGGGAAGCTACCGGTGAGGGATAGCCGAGCAGGGTAGCTGCTCGGCTGCCTCTAGGTGAGGGCTTAGATCCTTGGCTTCGTGGGTAGGGAAGCTACCGGCCAGCGATAGCCGAGCAGGGTTGCCGCTCGGCGCCTCTTTCACGGGCTTTGACCCTTAGCTGCTGGAGGGGCCGTAATTGGCCATCTAAGGATGGCCGAGCAGGGTAGCCGCTCGGCTACCTCTAGGTGAGGGCTTAGACCACAAAGATAGAACTCTTCCTTTTTGCAATGCTCTAACGTTCCCTTCTTGTTATTCGGATGAAAAAGGACTTCTTAGAAAAAATTTACATCGTCTTTGCGACAGGAAGGGTGTACACTCGTAGGTAATGAGTTCACTGGTACAGCTTGAGCTTCTCGACGTTGTAAGGCCGCGGAATCTTGCGCCCGTCCGCGTCCTGCAAGCGATAGGCTCCGCCGGGAAGTACCTCGGCGACGAGGAAAGGACCGTCCCATTTCAGGGAAAACTTATGCAGCCTGCCTTGATCGCCGAACTCGTTCCGTCGTAGGACCAGGTCTCCGGTCTTGAAGGAACGAGGCTTGACCCGCGCGTTGTAGTATCAGACCATTTGCTGCTGATAGGCGGCAGCCCTGATCTGAGCTCGGTCCCGTTTCTCCAGCAATATGTCCAGGTTGGTCCGCAGTGCCGTGGTGTTCGCTTCGTCGTCGAAGTGTTCGACCCGGTGATTGGGTAGCCCGATCTCCATCGAGACCGTCGCCTCGGTCCCGTAGCAGAGACTGAAAGGGGTTTCCCCGGTGGGGGTCTTCTTCGACGTGCGCAGGGCCCATAAGACCCAGGGCAACTCCTCAACCCAACTGCCTTGGCGTCCCTCCAAGCGGGTCCGGAGACCCCGGAGGACATCCCGGTTGGCGACTTCAGCTTGCCCGTTGCATTGGGGGTGTGCGACCGCGGCGAATTTCATGAGGATATGATATTCGCTGCAGAAATCTTTCACCTTCTCGTTCTCGAAGTTCGTCCCGTAGTCGGTAATGATACAACTCGGGATGCCGAACCGAAATATCAGGTTGTTCTGCAGGAACTTGATGGTCGTGGCAGCCTCCGGTTTTCTGATGGAGACGGCCTCGATCCACTTCGTGAAGTAATCCACCGTGACGAGAACATATTTGTGCCCGCCCGTGCCGGTAGGGGACTATCATGTCCAATCCCCACTGGGCGAACGGCCACGATGAGGTCAGCGCGGTTAGCTCGGTGGCCGAGAGGCGAGGTATGCTTCCGTGGAGTTGGCAGTTTTTACATTTCCGGACGAGCTTCTGGGCGTCCTCGTGAATAGTGGGCCAGTAATACCCCTGGAGCAACGCCTTCTGGATTAAGGTTCGGACCCCTTGGTGTGCGCCGCCGACCCCTTCATGGATTTCACGAAGGACGCAGTCAGCTTCGTAGAGGTCGACGCACCTGAGCAGGGGCTAGGTGAAGGATTTCTTGTAAAGGTTCCCATTGCTCCAGACGAAGTGACGGGCTTTGGCTCGGAGACGACGGGCTGCTTCCCGACCTTCTGGGAGCGTGCCATCCCGTAGGAATTCCACGAGGGGCTTTTTCCAGTCTTGGTCGCCCTCCTGCGCTGCATATAAATGAAGCATCATCGCCCCGTCTTCCACGCTGGGCCGGGACAAGGTCTCGAAAAGGATAGATTGCTTGTTGTTGGCCGAGTAGGATGAAGCCAGTTTGCTCAAGGCGTCGGCTTGGGCGTTTAGCTGCCTGGGTATTTGCTCTACTTGGACCTCGTCGAAGTTCTCCCGAAGTTTTCTTACCTCAGCCAAGTACTTTACCATTAGAGGTTCCCTGGCCTCGAAGTGACCGGTCACTTGGCCAACAACTAGGGCTGAGTCGCTGTGGATTCGAATTGTTTTCAGTCCCAGCCCGGAGGCCATGCGTAGCCCGGCCAGCAGGGCCTCGTACTCCACCGCGTTGTTTGAGACTTTGAACCCGAGCTTTAGGGAGTACTCCATTTCTGCCTCGTTCGGGCCCCGAATGATGAGGCCAGCGCCACAGCCTTCCTCGGTTGAGGACACGTCGACATAAATGACCCACTTTGGGACCGAGTTGGGTTCCTCCACGATTGGGTGCTGAGCCGCGAGGGTCGGCGTGGGCTCCAGCCCCTCGCTGGGGATGGTGCATTCGACGATAAAATCGACCAAGGCTTGTGCTTTGATGGCCTGCCTTGGGCGGTATTTTATGTCGAACTGGGACAGCTCTCACCTCCACTTCTCTAATCGACCCGAGAATTCGGGTGAGGCGAGGATAGCCCCCAGCGAGCGCTCGGTGAGAACGAGGATAGTATGCGCCTGGAAGTAGTGTCGCAGCTTCCTTAAGGCCACAACGAGTGCCAAGACAATCTTCTCTATGGCTGGGTATCTCGTCTTTGCGTCTTTGAAGACGTGGCTCACGTAGTACACCGGTTTTTGTGCTCTATCGACCTCTCGTACGAGCACTGAGCTTGCTGTTTGGCCGGATACCGCCAGATACAGAGATAGCTCATCTCCCTCAACAGGTCGGGTGAGCAGCGGTGGCGTCGTAAGATACCTTTTTAACTTGTCGAAGGCGGTCTGGCACTCTTCTGACCACTCGAACCTGGGAATTTTCCTTAGAGCTTTGAAGAATGGGAGGCATTTTTCCCCAGACCTCGACATGAAGCGGCTCAGAGCGGCTACCCGCCTTGTCAGTCGCATGATCTCGACGTTGGTCTTGGGCGCGGTCATGTTGAGAATAGCGTTGATTTTTTCCGGGTTAGCCTCGATCCCGCGGTGGGAGACTATGAAACCGAGGAACTTTCCCCCGGTGACCCCAAATGCGCACTTGGCCGGGTTCAGCTTCATCTTGAACTTGCGGAGTATCTCAAAGGCCTCACCCAGGTCCTTGGCATTGTTAGTTATATGTATGCTCTAGAGGCCATTACTATACATATGATGTATATTGTAATGGATGCTTGGACATATATAGGGAGGACTTTCTTGCTCGACATGATAGTACGCTATCTGGTTGTTCTTTATCTTAACATGTATTCTGATTGTCTCTATGTTACATATTGATAAAGCCCTTAGGAGATGTACTCGACTACTGGGACTATGATGAGATCATACTAGTGGGGCCACAGTAGTCGACGAGTACATCCTATAATTGTTCCTAGTCAAGATTGTATCGAGACAGGGTATCGATACACCAGAGTAGACTAGCGTATACGCATCTTGACCCATATGATGGGCGATGGATGATCCCATATCCATCGGTGTTTGACATCAAGGATGATGTACGGGTGCTCAGTGGAGACTGGGTACACTGGACGGACTCGCCGAGAACTCCCAGATGGTATTATACCTTACGTCAGATGACAGTTCTCCGGTGACACTGGTACAGAGTAGTCTGTTGACCCGAGATCGTTATAGAGTCTTGTGTGATTCCCACTGTGCTTTGATTTCCATCATACCACGTCCAAGAGGGCGTGCAAAAAGGTGGCTTTTGGGTACAGTCCCGAATCACATGGAGGCAATGAGCGATAGGAGGGGATTCGTCTCTCCCGGTATAGGGAGTTGATGTTGCACTGTGTTCGATTGGCTATAACCGGAAATCCCTGGCCAGGGTTGCTGAGATTTACTGATAAGTGTAATCAGTAGTTTCTCGAACTGTTATAGACCTCATATCGACACGACTTATCGAGCTACTGGGGTCTGACGTTTACCACCCCTAGGCGAGATATGCGACATATCAGACGACGAGACCGGACTGTACGGGAGTGTTACTGATTGGATTCACAGGAGAATATACAGGCTTGCTTGTTGATCTTCTGAGCGTTCAATACCTGGGTAGCTGTTACGTTTAGCTGACCGCTTGCAGCTTGTGGGTGTTTGATATGATCATCACCTATTGCCGGCGTATTGACGATTCTTTAGAATCCTACACAGTGGTTTCTTGGCTCAGGCAAAACGGAGTAGGAGCACATATGTGATATGTGCGGGACCGAGGATAATGCGGTATGTGATACCATATTGGATTCTCGCGATATGAGATATCGGCCGGGTATATGTGATATAGCCGGATCATCGTATTAGTCGGTTATTTGTGAAATAACCGGATTGTTGGATCAAGTTTTGATTCGATAATTTAATGTATAATAATATATATGATATATTAAATTACATTAACTAATAGTAGCTCACTAAAAGATTCATTTTCTCACGGGATAATACATTGATATATATGCGATATATGTTAATTGTATTATTTTCTATTGTTACAAAATATATTGTATATATGATATATAATATTGTAACATGTTAGGGTTGCAAATTTAACTATGGATTAGGGTTTAAACTTGGTTAGGGTTTGGATTAGGGTTAGCTTTTGCATGAAGCTTCCATGAAACTTCATGAAGCTTTGACTTTGTGGTTGCTTGATATTTTTGTGAGATATTATGTTAACCCAATCCAAACCATTAACTCTAGTTAACTCTCTACAAGGGTTAACTCTTTCATGCTTAACCCTTGGTTAGATTTGTAACCACTACAATAATTCATTGTTCATCACAAAAGGATTAAGTGATCATCTTCATTCATTCTTCTTCTTCCATGAGTTCCTTCTTGAAAAAGCTTTCTAGTTTTGTTTTTGTGATGAAAGTGAGTGAGGAAAAGATTATAAATGAGAGCAAAAATCCTACTTCATCATTCTCATCTATCCTTGCCCTTTAGATGAGAGTGTTCACTTCATTTAGTGAGTGTTAGCTTGTGTTAATGAAACTTCAAGGTAGATCATCTATATTATCGAAGATCGGAAGCAAGGTTGCATCATTCTCTTCGTGAAGCCTCTCGAGAGTCCGGAACATGATGATCGCAGCGAAGGGACCTCAACACGGAGCTTAAGAAGTGAAAGACTGGATCTACAAAGGTTGTAATCTCTCTCACTTAGTGTTAAAAAGTTTAACATGCTTGTTTTCGCCTAAACCCTAGTTTAAAGATCCGGCTGTAGGGTTGCTAGGCACGCTCACAAGGTTCTACGAGGCATCAACCATGCCCGATTAATGGTTGATGCCTCGTAGACCCTTGTGCGTGTGCCTAGTAACCCTACAGTGGTATCAGAGCCAAGCTAGAGCTTTAGGCGAAGTCCAGGCGAAGTTTAAAGTCCGATCGAACCCGGAAACCCCGACACGAACCCTTCTCTGGACATTTTCCAAAAATGTGATTTTTTATGAATTAAAAATGCTCAAAAAAATAAGCAGGAAAAACTAAGAATGAAGTACGGCTCACTAATTCACTCACATGACCGCGGAACCGCGGCCAAACCAAGGGTTTGGCGGCGGTTCCGCGGCCAAAATTTTGAATTAGTCCCTGAAATTTCATATATTTATTCTTAGGTCCTTTCTTGGCAATTTTTTCTGGAAACTTTTTAATTCCACTCAAGTGTTGAGTTTTCTAGGGTTGTATTGGAGACTCGTTGATTCGATCGGATAATTTAACTTTGTTTAGTTTTTCCGGATAATTTTAGAAACTGTTAAAAAGTTCGAACGGATATCAATAACTCATTTTTCCCCTGTCAGAAAATTTTTCAAAAGTTGGATTTTTTCTCGAGTTTGAAACTTTCTAAGTCGTGCAAGTAACGCGGTGGACCCTCTAGAAGACAACAAAGCTTAACTCGATTATGTGACCGTCTTGAACTGCCTCTAAACCTTAGGGTTTGTGGCAGTACGGCGTGCCACATGTGAGGCGTTGGCTTGACCCTTCTACGGCTGGATCATTGGTACTGTGGCATGTGATGGATGTTTTTAAACTGATTTCAAGTGTTGAGATATATTGGGGAAATCTTGGGTGTTTGATTATTCAATCGGAAAGTTTAACACTGTCTTTTTATCTGGAATGTGATACAATATTTGGAATCCACATGTAGTTATGAGATAACTAATTTGAATGTTATAAATCTAGCAGTTTAGTCTCAGATGATCGGTTGCCACGGGATTTTGATGCGATCAAAAGTCCGTCGCAATCACGTAGCGTACGCGGATACTCGCCGGGTAAACTTAATAGACAGCCACGCCCCATAGCCCCGACCAAGTGACTGTAGGAGAACCCCGTCGCCAAAAGCATCCGTTCGGGTGCTCGCGGCAGCGGTGTTCCGCCTTAGTGCACTTCGTCGACGGCATCTGGGGGTGCGGCCGTTTACTAAAGTTTGCGACGAGCATTCGATCAGGATATCGGGAATCTTATTGAATTGCCCGACTTAATATTGAAAAGAGTTTTCGATAATGAGACTAAAATGCGGGGTTTATAATTGTTAGGCATGCGATGTCTAAGGAATTCATTTGGTTAGGCATGCGATGTCTAAAGAGGTTGCGGATTCCAACTGTTGTAGTTTTTCACTTTCTTCTCTGTGACCGTAAGCGTAATATGTGGTGTATCGCCGGCTTCGTTGCTGTACATCAACGACAATCGGGATACGCATACTTGCTTACGTTGATGATATGTGATATTATGTGTTGCTATGATATGTTATATTGGATCGTCGCATTTTGAATAGCCGGGGGTTTTATGTGAGATGAGAGTTTTTTCTTTTTCATTCATGTAAAATTCATTTGCATATAATATTCTTTTATTGGGGCACTTCTGGGCTGAGGATAATGTCACCATTGTATATTATTTACTTTTCCGCATTAGGTAGACCCAAGGCGGGGAGCATAAGTAACCGGGTTCTGGGGTCCTGTAGGAGACCATCTCGAGGAGTCGAGACCGGGTCTTCTAACCCTAGAATTGGCAGTGTTGCTTGCCGCTCTCGTAGGGGTCTAGGAATGTGGGTTTGGCTATTCATCGCGACCGTGGAATCCGTGTTTTATACAGGCTCGTATTAAAACACGGACGTCCTAGTATATCAAATATTTCATATATGTTCTTCTGCTGCAATGTTCTGTGATGAGATCATATTACTGCCTGAGACGAATGTTGATATTATATATATGAGATATATGTTATATTGCAGATTTCGTTTCAAATGTGATGCTTGTGAAGCATAATAAAATGGGACTTCATTAATGAGATTAATGAAACTAAAAAGAAACCTAAAGATATTGTAGAAACTTGTTTAAAAACTGGTAGCTCTAGTTCTTGCTTTGCATAGCGGTGTTCCTTGTAGAACATCTAGCACCTTATTCGATAAGGAAAAAGCCGAGATCCCTTCACCGGAAGTGACCTCTTTAGTGAAACTAGCAGATGCTACAAACTCGGTTTGTCTTTTGATTACTTCTATAGTTCTTGGTTTGCATAGTGGTATTTGTGAAATATCCTGCACCTTATTCGATGAGGAAAGAGCCAACGATCCCTTCACCGGGAGTGACCTCTTTAGCAAAACTAGAAAAGCCTCAAAAACACTCCATTTAAAATCACTCGATTCTACAATGATATCAAGTTCATTACGCAAAGGGTTTTCTGAAAAACCCGTCGTAGCCCTCCGTCATTTCAGATAAGTACTTCATAGTAATGCTGCGTTTGTTGACCTTGTCAAGGCGTAGTGTGCGTTAGCTATTTATGCTTATCTGCATAAGCATATGATGCGATTGGATTAGGGTAGTCATGCGACTTTGTTGACCTTGTCAGGGTCGTACGGGTGGGTTTAATTCAATCAGGAAATGACGGGTTGAACTTAACTTGCGGTCTATGGTTTGTTGACCTTGTCAAGGTCATAGATCGCTTGGGGCAAAATTATTGGGAATTTCAAGTGTTGAAATTTGCAATGAGATTGCATACCTTCTATGAGATAGTTGGATCCCGATACCCACTGCGAGTAAGAGTTACTCCTAGGAGAGTTTTACACATTACAATTAGCTGATCAAGTAGGTGTCTAGAAAGGTGTTAACGGGTTACGCCCCTGGGAAAACGAGGTTTACTTTAATTAGGTTCATGCGAAAGCACGGGGGACCTCCCTCAAAGTAACTACACTGACACTGGCCTGAAAGATTAGCGAACTTGTAGCGTGTAATTAATCCCGGCCAGTCTTTCCTTTTAGGGTTTGAAGGAAGATTTGATTAAAACAGTGGAAGACATCCTGATTAGATATATTAGATAACCAATCTATTCTTGCAAGAGCATACGCTGAGTGTTTTCTTCTCTCTCTCTCCAGGTAGCGACCGTATCACGCCTTAATCAAGATAATAATACGGATATATTGACCGAACCCGCTTGTTATACTGAGCTGGGAAACGTTGCGTGTAACAACCGAGCCCAATTCTACTAATTTCAGTACCGTATGAATGGTGTATGGTATTTATTTCATTAATCTTACTAGACTGTTGCTTGTTGTAATTTACCCGACAATTCAAATTCTTGCATATAACAATTTAAGTCTTTAAAAAAAATTAAAAATACTTGTCATGACCAGCTCGGTATCCCTAACCCTGTGGTAGCGTCCTTGCATCGTGTTCTCGTCCCGTCAGTAAAACCGGACGTGTTTGGACGGCTACGCGCACGTACGTACGTCTGTTCTTAGGGGGTATGCTTTTTAATTATAAAATCCTTCATTTAATTTTTGGAACCCGCCAATAATTTTCTTATTTCAAATTCAAATTTTGGACCCGACCCGGACGCAATTCTGAAATATTTTGCATTTGCGCCAAATCCTATTTCAAATATTTTAAAACAACCGAAATTAAATTCATAACTCAGAAAATATTTTTCCAATCTTTTTAAAGTTTTCCCTAACTGTTCAACCCCACAAATCCTTCACAGAAATTTTTCCCTAGCCAATCACAAATGTTACTTCTTCCCCCGAGCCCCACACATTTCCTTCATTCACTAAAATCCTTCTCATTTTTTTTCCCTTTATTTTTGGCCACGAGCCAATCAGAGCCTCTCATTTTCTCCTAGGCCCCACCGTCTCGCCTTCTCTCTCCTTTTCCTTTCTCCCTTCTCTCTCTCTCTCTTTTCCTCTCACCCCGCTAACAAACAATTCTCTCTCTCCTTCTCTTTCTCTCTCCCCTCGCTTCTCTCTCCCTCTCTCCTATCACGCCTCTCTCTCTCTCTCCTCTCGCGTGAGAAAGGGTCGCGTTACTTCCGTGTGGCTATCGTCACCTCCCTTCACGTTCTCTTCTTCTTTCCTTTTAAAACCCCGCGCCTCCTTCCTTTTAAACCCATCGCAGAGAAACCCTAGCCGCCTCGTCTCCTCTCACCGTTGCCCTAGCCGCCTCTGCCTCGTCGCCATCTCCATCTCTTCTTCTTCTCCTCAACCTCCTCCTCCTCGTCTCTCCCCTGTGCACACCCATAACCAACCCGGCAACCCTCAGCCCCTCGCGTCGCCGCCGACTCCCTCTCACCATCATCACCACCCCATTCCCTTCCTCTCCTCGACACCATTCCCTAACCCGGAACACCCTACCACGGTACAACCTTCTTCTTCCTTCTCTTCTTCCTCTTTCTCTTCTTTTCACCTGAGATATTTCTTCTCTGTTTAAACAGTGGATCCTCTGTAGGTCGTGCACCAACTCCGTCAACGCAGTCGACGATCGCAGCCCCTCTACAGATCATTGTAAGCACCCTTCCTCTAGCCTCCTTCTCTTCTTTATTCTTAATCTTTTCTTCTTCTTTATTTCATGCATGCTTGTATATTTATTGTTCTCTGTTGTCTATTCGCCGGAATCCGGCGATGCCGGCGACGTTTCCCGACGATCCAGCGAGGACCCCTGACCCGCGTGACTCCGCCGTTCGTCGTTTGGGTTCATTCCGTGAACCGTGCACACGTCGCGAGATTTCCCCGCCGACGCGTAACGTTCCGTTTTCCGTTCCGCGACCCGTCGAGGCAAGTGAAACTTGCTACATGCTATAATAAACTATTCATATGCTAAATTACTTATTTCCTGTTAAAATCTCTAGCTAGAATCGAAAGAAATGGATTACAAGTTAACCGTGTAAAGTTCCGTTATATATTTCATGATTCCAAACGTGAAACTTAATCTTGCATCTAATTATTTACATCTAACAATCACCTGTACATGATAGATCACATATGTTTATTGCTATGATGCCCTTTTTCCAGTTTTAGCCTATCAGACATTCATGTGCAATTTTAACCGGTCTAATTACAACTGCATTCATTAAACAGATTATACATGTCGCCGCATCCATGGATCACTCAATATTTATTAACCTGTTTTCAGCATTTACATCTATCATACTGTATGCACATTATGCTGACACTGTCTGTTAAACACAATTGATAACTGTACAGCTAAATAAATAAAATCTGCTTTTTTGCTTAACTCATTGCTTAGATCATGTTGTTGATAACCATGCTTGATTATTATAACCCTGATTATGCTAGCTGAGTATGAGCACACCCATGATATCGTTTACACCTTGACCTGACTTGCTACTTACACATATTGATTGACCCGACATGGTACCGTACACTACTGACTTGACCTGATGTACCATGACTTGACCCGTTACATGATCTGGTGTCTAATGCCAACAAACCTGACATGTAGTCCTCACGGACCGTTCCAGTTGTCTATCCAGACAAACCTGCTCTTACCTGACCCTGTGTTGGCATTAGTTCTTGATTACTGTATACCTGACTTGACATACACATATAACTTGGGGATATGGGGAAATCAATGATGAAACCTGACTTGTAACTCGACAGTGTACTACCTTTACTGATCAGTTTTAGAGGCTAGACCAGCCTTGGGATGCTGCTGCTGACATCATTCACATGTACATATTTCCTGTTTTAGTGCCTAGCGGCATGTCTCGGATTCAGCCCGAGAATCTGGACCGTGGTCCCGGGTATGCACGGGATACTATTGAGTTACATCGACGATTCATCAATTTGATTTCAAAGACTTTAGAACAAAAAATCCAATAGAACAGTTTAGTTTACCCGCTGCACACTACCCTGCACTGCCTGATTTATATTACTGTTACCCCTGCTTTTCATTCATGTTTATATTTGCATTGCCTGTCATTCTGTTCATATTTTATTACTTGATGACATGACGCGCTGACGTCTGGGTTTTGCATGGCCCAGATTCCGTACCTTTGCTGCAGTCCGAGCAGGAGTGCTTCAGCCAGCAGGCTGAGCTGTGAGGCGTCGGTAGTAGTTAGTTCTTTATTCCTGCATTTTATTCCTGATGTGAGCCCGCATTATGGGACGTACATACCAGTTATTTTGTATTGGATCTTTTGCTTCCGCACTTTGATTATTCTTGACTCGTGTTATCTTGGCTTATGGACATGTTTTAGATAGTTTTATTTTGTTCTTGATATCTCTACAGCCGTAATGTGACTGTGGATGGATACTTCCTACCCACAGGTAGCATGGTTGGCTATGTCACGTGCCCAATTTAGCGTACTCTGGGAAGCGGGGCGTGACAGTTGGTCCCGCTCCAACTTATAATTGTTACAAGACAGAGCAGAAAATTGAGGATTACCAGAATTCCCGTGCCTCCCAAACGAAGAAAGTGCATGCTGATGCATCATCTTCGGGTGTGTTCATTACATAGAACTGTTTCTCAGTATCCTTTACGTCCTGGGTATGAGATACCGGATCAGGATCCCGCATATGTAATCTGTTACATGGGCTACAGATAGGTAGAGAACTGAGAACGGGTGATAAGTTTCATGAGATAGAAACGGTGCAAGTGTTGCAGCAAAGTCTGTTGGTCACTATCACCCTTTATTACCAGAATACATTGATTCTGAACAAATGTTATTAGATACCGAACCTGATATACAACATCATATCAGTCTCTTTATTAGTAAAGAAAGAATATAATTTTGTATTGTTGGATAATATTTTGAACATTTCCTATATCAAGAGTTGATCGGTTCAGGCACGTTATCTAAAAGCATTGACGTTCTAAATAAAACTACAGTTCTTAGTATACAGAACACTCACGAGAGGAAGAGTTCAGAAATGAACGAATCCTTCTTGAGGCATTGTAGATTAGGTCATAGCAATGCGACCCGACTAGCTAAAGTTACATTAAGATGCATATTTAAATTTGTTTGAATTTACATCTTGTGAAACTTGCCGGTCATGTCGCAGAGATAAAATGACCATAGCTCTGTTTATTGGAAACAGAGAAAGAGTTAGTGAACTCTTGGGATTGATACATACTGATGTATGAAGGTCCCCTGTCTACACATGCCAAGACCGGTTCTTTGTACTTCATTACATTCTCTGATGATCTCTCAAGATTCAGACATATGTTCCTGTTGAAACACAAGTCCGAACCTTTTGAGATATTCACAGAATGTAAGTTAGAAGTAGAGAACCAAAATACGGATATAAGTATTATGTCCTTTGATAAGATCAAGGAGGAGAATACTTGAGCACGGGATTCCTGGACTATTCTAAAGGAGAATGAGATTCTCTCTCGGCATTACTCCTCCGAATACACCATAGCACGATGGTATATCGGGGCGGAGCAATAGCACCCTATGTGATATGGTGTGCTCTATGATGAGTACTACTGAGTTTTCTATTTCCTTTTGGGAGTTATGCACTTGAGAAGCTGCATACCTATTGAATAGGGTTCAAATCAAATCAGTTGCCTACCGGTTCATATGTGATATGTAAAGGGAAGAGCCCATATCTTAACCTTGTTAAGATTTGGGGTTGTCCGGCCTATGTCTAAAAGCAAAATCCGGACAAGCTCGAGGCAAGGTCTGTTATGTAGAACTGGAAAGGTTCCAGCTATACAAAGATGCAGCTGATGATTTGGTAGAACCAAAAGATTCACAACGAGCTTCAGCCTCTCCGCCGATCTAGTAGGGTTTCTCACCCACCTGAGAGATACTTCGGTTTCTCTATGACAGTGGGAGCGAGGATTGCATCATGAGATGATGACCCAACTAGTTTCGAGCTGGCCATCAGGAGTGGGACTCTATAAGAATGGCTGGATGCTTATCGATCTGAGATGGAATCCTTATACACCAACAAAGTATGGACTTTGGTTGCTTTATCTGAAGGGTTAAATCCCCATCAGGAGCAAGTATATCTTGAGAATATTACTTGGTGTACATGGAAAAGTTGAGACTTTCAAAGCTATGCTTAAGTCCATCCAGATCCTACTTGCCACGGCTACATACCATGACTACGATATCTGGTGGTTGGGTGTCATGACTGCTTTTCTAAATGATGTTTTAGAAGAGAGCGTTTATAAGTACACAGCCAGAGGGCTTCGTAGACAGTGGGAGCAGCGGAAACGTGAGCAAGATGTTTTATATGATAAAGCAGGCATCGCGGAGTTGGAACATCTGTTTTGATGTGGTAGTCAAAGAGTTTGACTTCATCAAAATGGTAGATGAACCTTGTATATACAAAAAGGTAGTAGGGAGTATGGTGGTGATCCTCGTAGAGTACGTGGATGACATACTCTTGATAGGGAAGGAGTTTCCAATGCTACGCTCGGTTAATCTCCGCTTATCATAAGGATTCTCTATATAGGATCAAAACGATACCTCCTAAATCCTGGGTTTTGAATTTATGAGATAGATCTAATTGGATATTAGGATTCTCACTAGCTGTAGTGAGATGGTATCAATCGATCCTGGGGAGAATCACTGGAAAGGTTCCAGAGTGATAAGGACGACTGAATGTCAGTCACAAGCATTGTCTTTACCCTCAGTGGAGGGACGGTATGTTGAAAGAGTTCCAAGCTAGATACCGTGGCATACTAGACGATAAAGGCTGGATACATCGCTACCAAAGATGCTACCAAAGAGGCAGTCTGGATATATAAGTTCATGAGATGAACTCCGTTCCTACCATTTTGTGACAATGGAGTTGTGGCTTTAGCCAAGGAACTACCGTCCCATCTGAAATCCAGATATAATTCTTCGGCAGTATCGCCTGATCATGGAGATGGTTGATCTCCAGGGAGATCGAGATTAGGAGAGTAGACATAGAGGACAACAGCGCGGATCCACTCACAAAGGCCTTTTTCCCAGTAGAGACTTTTATGGGATGGTTGAGTATGAGATACTTCAACCACAGCTAATTGTTGGGTATGTGATACCACAACAGATGGCCCTAGTGCAAGTGGGAGATTGTTAGTTATATGTATGCCCTATAGGCCATTACTGTACATATGATGTATATTGTAATGGATGCTTGGACATATATAGGGAGGACTTTCTTGCTCGACATGATAGTACGCTATCTGGTTGTTCTTTATCTTAACATGTATTCTGATTGTCTCTATGTTACATGTTGATAAAGCCCTTAGGATATGTACTCGACTACTGGGACTATGATGAGATCATACTAGTGGGGCCACAGTAGTCGACGAGTACATCCTACAACTGTTCCTAGTCGAGGGTGTATCGAGACAGGACATCGATACACCAGAGTAGACTAGCGTATACGCATCTTGACCCATATGATGGGCGATGGATGATCCCATATCCATCGGTGTTTGACATCAAGGATGGTGTACGGGTGCTCAGTGGAGACTGGGTACACTGGACGGACTCGCCGAGAACTCCCAGATGGTATTATACCTTACGTCAGATGGCAGTTCTCCGGTGACACTGATACAGAGTAGTCTGTTGACCCGAGATCGTCATAGAGTCTTGTGTGATTCCCACTGTGCTTTGATTTCCATCATACCACGTCCAAGAGGGCGTGCAAAAAGGTGGCTTTTGGGTACAGTCCCGAATCACATGGAGGCAATGAGCGATAGGAGGGGATTCGTCTCTCCCGGTATAGGGAGTTGATGTTGCACTGTGTTCGATTGGCTATAATCGGAAATCCCTGACCAGGGTTGTTGAGATTTACTGGTAAGTGTAATCAGTAGTTTCTCGAACTGTTATAGACCTCATATCGACACGACTTATCGAGCTACTGGGGTCTGACGTTTACCACCCCTAGGCGAGATATGCGACATATCAGACGACGAGACCGGACTGTACGGGAGTGTTACTGATTGGATTCACAGGAGAATGTATAGGCTTACTTGTTGATCTTCTGAGCGTTCAATACCTGGGTAGCTGTTACGTTTAGCTGACCGCTTGCAGCTTGTGGGTGTTTGATATGATCATCACCTACTGCCGGCGTATTGACGATTCTTTAGAGTCCTACACAGTGGTTTCTTGGCTCAGGCAAAACGGAGTAGGAGCACATATGTGATATGTGCGAAACCAAGGATAATGCGGTATGTGATACCATATTGGATTCTCACGATATGAGATATCGGCCGGGTATATGTGATATAGCCGGGTCATCGTATTAGTCGGTTATTTATGAAATATCCGGATTGTCGGATCAAGTGTTGATTCGATAATTTAATGTATAATAATATATATGATATATTAAATTACATTAACTAATATTAGCTCACTAAAAGATTCATTTTCTCACGGGATAATACATTGATATATATGTGATATATGTTAATTGTATTATTTTCTATTGTTACAAAATATATTGTATATGTGATATATAATATTGTAACATGTTAGGGTTGCAAATTTAACTATGGATTAGGGTTTAAACTTGGTTAGGGTTTGGATTAGGGTTAGCTTTTGCATGAAGCTTCCATGAAACTTCATGAAGCTTTGACTTTGTGGTTGCTTGATATTTTTGTGAGATATTATGTTAACCCAATCCAAACCATTAACTCTAGTTAACTCTCTACAAGGGTTAACTCTTTCATGCTTAACCCTTGGTTAGATTTGTAACCACTACAATAATTCATTGTTCATCACAAAAGGATTAAGTGATCATCTTCATTCATTCTTCTTCTTCCATGAGTTCCTTCTTGAAAAAGCTTTCTAGTTTTGTTTTTGTGATGAAAGTGAGTGAGGAAAAGATTATAAATGAGAGCAAAAATCCTACTTCATCATTCTCATCTATCCTTACCCTTTAGATGAGAGTGTTCACTTCATTTACTGAGTGTTAGCTTGTGTTAATGAAACTTCAAGGTAGATCATCTATGCTATCGAAGATCGGAAGCAAGGTTGCATCATTCTCTTCGTGAAGCCTCGAGAGTCCGGAACACGATGATCGCAGCGAAGTGACGTCAACACGGAGCTTAAGAAGTGAAGGACTGGATCTACAAAGGTTGTAATCTCTCTCACTTAGTGTTAAAAAGTTTAACATGCTTGTTTTCGCCTAAATCCTAGTTTAAAGATCCGGCTTTAGGTTGTTCGGCACGGCTAATTTTTTAATCGGGCATGGTTGATACCTCGTAGAACCTTGTGAGCGTGCCTAACAACCCTACAGGCATGGTCGGTTGACAAGACTGATTTGACTAGCATATCGTCGACGTAGACCTCCATGTTCCTGCCAATCTGTGGCTTGAACATGCGGTTGACGAGCCGTTGGTATGTAGCCCCGGCATTTTTTAGCCCGAAGGGCATCACCTTGTAGTAGTATACCCCCCGGTCCGTCGTGAATGCGGTGAGATCTTCGTCTGCCGAATTCATGCGAATCTGATTGTAACCGGAGAAGGCATCCATGAAGCTCAATAGCCCGTGGCCTGCCGTCCCGTCGACGAGCTGATCTATCCGAGGCAGGGGATAGTTGTCTTTGGGGCAGGCCTTGTTGAGGTCGGTGAAGTCGACGCACATGCGCCACTTCCCGCTTGACTTCTTGACCAGGACGACGTTCGCTAGCCATTCTGAATAGGGCTCATTCCGAATGAAGTTGGCGGCGAGGAGCTGATCTACCCCGTCATCAATAGCCTTATATTTGGCCGAGGCGAAGCTTCGCTTCTTCTGTCTGACAGGTCGGGCCGCAGGATCTACTCCGAGCTTGTGGGATATAATTTTGGGGTCGATCCCCGGCATATCAGCAGGTGCCCAGGCAAACACGTCGGAATTGTTTCTGAGGAAATGGACCAGGTCGTCTCGCTGAGGACCTGTCAGAAGCGACCCGATCTGAACGAGTCTTTCGTCGTCCCTATCTACAGGGGGACCGCTGTCAGAGGCTCCACTGGGGTCCCTCGGATCTCTTTTTGCTCGTCTTGAGTATCCAGGGAACCCCTGATGTCACCCCCGCCCTCGACATCGTCTGCCGGCTCCTCCGATGAAGATGTTGCGGTGAAGCAAACATTTGCAACTCGCTGGTCTCCGTAGACCCGACCTATCTCGCCCTGCTCGAGGGGGAACTTTATCGCCAAGTGGTAGGTCGATATCTGGGCTCGGAGGGAGTTCAGCGTCGGACGGCCGAGGAGGATGTTGTAGGCCGAGGGGATTCTTGCTACGATGAATTCCACCGGCACTGTTCGCGTATGGCCGGCGTCTCCGACGTTGAACTGTAAAGTGATTACTCCTTCCGCCGGAATGGAGTGGTTAGTGAATCCTGAAAGGACGTGGGAGGTGTTCATAACAGAATACTGCATTTTATACCGCCCATTCTTATGCTCGTGTGTTTATAGGTAGGTGCTTGTAATCCGTGTTTGTTACATATTTACAGAATACAGGTTTCCAGTACAAATATTGCAAATCAAGACAAAATCTCCACAGTTACACCAAATGCAGAACATCTGTTGACAGCAGATAAAAGCCGGGTTCCGGTCATCCATATCCGTCCAGTGCCGAGTACCAGTTCCTGAGACAAGACATATGACAGTGGTCATTCGTGTCTGGGACAAGCCCAGAGCACGAGGGGGGCAGCACAAGAATCAATGGGTGCGCGGAGCTCGAGAGAGATAGAAGTCAAAAGTGAAGAAATGATAGCAATCTTGGACTAAGAAATCTGCAGATATTCTGGAAGACTTTTGTGCAGTTTAAAGTTGGCAAACACAAAGACAAATGAAACCAGGGAAGCACCCAAAACCCGACCACCTAACTCCACCATAGGGCCGCGGATCCGCGGCCAATAGGGGGTCTAGGCCGCGGATCCGCGGCCGTACTGGCCCCTCTCTCTGTCGTTTTCTGGGGGCTGTTTGGTCATTTCATATGGGGTCAGAATTTGGCCCTAGAGTTTCTGTAAGCAGCCTATAAATACCCCAGAACTGAGCCAAGCCAAGGGGGTTCATTCTTTGTTCTTCTTTTTGTTAGGATTTAGTCTTTTTCTTCTTCTTCTTCATCTTTTCTCCATGAAAATTGTAGTGAGAGCTTTTTGAGTGGAAGATCAATGAAGATGAGGGCTTTTGTATCATTCTCTTTTGTTTAACTTCCCCTTGAGATTCTTGCTTCCTCTTGATCTTTCAACCTCTTCATTGAGCTTGAAAGGTTAAGAGTTAGTTATTGATCTCAAGGGTCGTATTTTCTTATGAAATTAGCACTTCATTTCACATGCGTTCTCTACCCTTCTCTTGATCTTGCAACCTCTTGATTGAGCTTGCAAGTTTAAGGGTTGGCTATTGATCACATGCTTGTCTTGAGTTCTAGTTTCTAATTCTTTTTATTGCTTATTTATTACTTGCTTTTTATTACCTTGCTTTACTTTCTTGCAATTTATATTCATGCACTTAATTACTTGTAATCTTTTCTTTTCTTTGTTCTTTTCTTTTTGTTCTCTCTTTTTGGTTCTTTTTTATGAATGAATGTAATTATCGTTGTTAAGAATAAATACGGTATTGTAAGTTAAGATTTTCTTTTCTCATTTCCTTTTCCCGTTATTTTCCATTGAACTCCGCCCAAACCATACGCAAGCGCTCCGTTAGGCACCCTACCCTGACGAGGTAACGGTGATTCCTAACCGCGACCGGTTGCGTTCGGTTTGGCCGGAGGCGAAAGCAAGAGACAAGAACGGAAGGACAAGGGTAAATAAGCCGTATTCCACGAATACCGCGCTTAAATCCCCTAATCCACGTTGTTGCCGATTGCTCTAGCTTCAATTGGTCAAGACTCGGCTCAAAGGTTTTGAGTACGGATTTCTTTAGCTTACAATTTCGTATCTTTTTCTTAACAACTTTATACTTACAAATAATACACATAGGATAGTCTCGAACAAACATACACAAATTCTTTATTGACTCGTCTAAGACAAGAACGGACATACAACCATCTCCCTGTGGATCGACCCGTGCTCAACCGGCTAGCTGCATAGCGACACCGTCTTGATTGCGGTTAACTTTAATTCTTCCAATCAGGAGGTCGACCTTAGGTCTGCTACGGTGAGCCCTATGCGCAGAAAGCAGTCGTGGAAGAGGATGTCTGCCGAGCTTCCCGAGTCGACCAGGATCCTGTGCACCTCGTATTGATGGACCCGAGCCGTGATCACCAGGGGGTCATTGTGGGGCAGGGAGATGCCGTGAAAGTCCCCGTCGTCAAAAGTGATCGGCTCGGTCTCCCTGGCCTTCTTCCTTGGCCGGCCGTCGACCCCCGCGGCTGGCGTGGGATGCCGAGTCTCATAGGCACTCGATGTACCCCCCGCCGTCGCGACCATGATTTTGGACGAGCCTCGGCTCTTTTCGGTAGGGTCCCTTACGTTCCCTGGTAGGGCTATTTTCGAGCTGCCGTGGAGAGTCTCGTGTGCGCGACCCCATTGAAGGAGGGGGTGCCGGTCATGCCTACGAATAGGCGAGCTGACCGCCACCGCCTCGAAGGGGACAGGGGTGCGACGGGACTCAGGGCGAAACACTCTGGCGTAAGACCTCAGAGCCAAACTTAGTGGTGCCCACCGGGTTTTCGAGTACGTCGGCTCGAGAAAGCCGCGGTTGTCGGAAATGATGAGACGGCGGTCAGTAGGGCCGACGTGGACGGAGCCCTCTCTTCCCCCGTAGGGGTCCTGGCCCCGAGGCGGGGGGGCAGCGACATGTGGATTTTGCTCCGCCGTTTGGCCGCGGACGAGCGCCTCCACGAAGGATGCGAGTCGGTCTATCCGGCCGGCGAGGGCATTGATGGCGTTCGGCGGAGGAGGTTCATCCGCGCCTCCGTTGAGAGGGAGGTGGCGGTTGGCGTTTGGATCGTCTTGATGATCGCTCGCCATTGGAGTGAGATCGGGAGGCGAACTTTTGTTTTTGTGGAATTTAGTTTCCTACAGACGGCGGCAGCTGATGGAGCGTGGAATCTCCTTCAGATGTTACTTCCCGTTGATCTGCTGATAGCTGCGATGTGTGGCTGAGATTGGATCTGGAGGCTATTGCTCCTGAAGCGTGTGGATCTCAATGGGTTGAGGTTGTGGTTGCCGAGCTACCTGCAAAGAAGTCCCGGGGTGGTTGTACCACCGAGGACCCTCCGACGATCAAGTTAGTCTAGAGATCCGAGCAAAGTAACAGCTTAGTGGAGTAGAATTGGCTTACCTTGACCGTCTGAAAGAGGGGTTTAAGTAGCGGTGGCAGCAGTTGCAGCAGGCGCGAGAATCACGCCGGTCGTTATGCTCCCGACGTCACGCCCGCGTGATGAGCGGGACCTCCCATTAATGGCGAGACAGGCTCGTTAATGGGGGATCGTGGTGGCGTGGAACGTTGGATATGGCCGGCGGAGATCTCGCGCATGGCGAGATTCGCGGGATGGCGGTTACGCCTGCAAGCGGTGTTGTTGGTCGGTCGATGAGACCGAGGAAGATGACCTCGGCGGGAGAGCTCGCGGACGAGCGGGAGAGCCGAGGTATCCAGTTTCTGCGGTAGCTCGGGAACGAGCTGTGAGACCGAGGAGGCCAACTGTGCTGGGGCTCGGAGGCGAGCCAGTGTCTGCTCGGTAGGACGAGCATAGGGGTGGTTTGGTCGGCTGCTGTAGGCCCTTTCTTGCATACTCTAGGACACGTCATCTGCCACGTGTCATGATCTGGGAGATCGCCGATATCAAGCCTCATCATCCGCTTCCCAAAATACGGAATAAGGAAGGTGACTAGACCAGTCATGCTCCTACGGGCAAGCAAAAATCATACCGTGGTCATACTTCGGATTCTAGCGGTACATAGTAGCAGTAATCTAACTCGGAAGATGAGATAATATAGTCATTAAAACTATCAGATATAAAGGACACCGAGCACAATGGATATAAACAAAAGAGACAACTAACCAGTGATATCAAAGGAATGATACAGCTGGTTCACTGGTCTGGATCCACGCGATCTTCTCAAAATAAGACAGGTCCACTTCTTCCCTTGAGCATGCATACTTATGTCGTCATAGCAACATAATATTATAATATAATAATACTAAACATGTGACTGTAAATAGTGAAGCATGAAACGGCGGTATAAAGCACTAACATGAATGTATAAAATTACATAAACAGATAGCAGTCGTGGGCATGGGTCATAGCAGTAATCTACATTAATGTGCAAGTCACTAAACTAACAGTTTTTATGTCATTTGAAATTGATCGGTAGAATGTATCATCATATTTAACAAGATCTCGTGTATGTCCGAGACAACGGTCAAAAATGTGCCCGGGCCTGTCGGCCATGCCGCTAGGCACAAATACATACACATATCACTGTCACTAATATCAAATGGTCATCCTCTAAACCATTAAATATCTCGCTAAATACGATTTCGATTCCATCTTGATTTCCTCATTTCCACAGGTTCCAATTTATGTTCGTGTATCTAACTGGTTGTATACAAGTATGCATCCCTATCGCTTTTCAATCGCTATCACTTCAATCAATTTCACTGTTCAATCACTTCACTAGTATACTTAATATAACCAATCGATACAACTATCACTCGACAATGCACTATAAACACTATGGTATCAATCTAAATGGTCACTAATCACTACAAGTAAAATGGCCAAGCTATAATAATGAGAATGTAGTAAAATACCCTAAGAATATAACACGGGCACTCGGGGTTGTTCATGTTGTGAAAATAACGGTTAATCATACATGTAGAATCATACAGAACAATATAAAAGGCATAAACAATAAACTCAGTTATCTAAACAACAAAATTGATTTCATATCAATTCGGGTTTTGGTTAGAGAAATACGATTATTTCAAAGAGGTTGTTCGCTGCTGAAATCCCAATTTATGAACTGGAAGTCCAACTTCAAACACATTTTTACCCATGTTACATCCAGTTTTAAGCGTTGCTACAGTTGAATATTATGTAAGGTTATCTGTTAAGGTTCCTACGTAAAAGACGGATCGGTAATAACCGTTATAAACTACGAGTGATGGAGGTCAGAATCTCCTACAGATATTGTTTTCCGTCGATCTGTCGCGAGTTGATGAATGGCTGAGATTGGGTTTGAGGGTTGCCTCCTAAAGCGTGTGGATCTCAGTGGGCTTGATTTGGAATAAAGCCGAGCTACCTGCAAAGAAGTCCCGGGGTGATTGTACCACCGTAGACCCTCCGACGATCAAGTTAGCCGAGGAAAATGAGCAGAGTAGCGGCCTATTGGGGTAAAATTGCCTTACCCGAGTCGTCTGAGAGAGGTTTATATAGCGGCTGCCATGGGCTAGCTGGCGCGAGATCCTCGCCGGCCATTACGCCCCTGGCGTTACGCCTGCGTGAATGACGGGATCTCTCATTAATGACGAGATACGCCCGTTAATGGGGGGATGCGACGGCGTGGAATGCGAGATCGTGGGGCGGCGGATATCTCGCGTCTGGCGAGATTCGCGGAGCCGTGGCGAAGGTGCTTGTAACCCCGTTCTAAGTCGCCTGATAGAACCGAAGAAGCCTAGCACGGCGAGAGGCCTAAATGAGGGCGGGAGGCCGAGCTAGTTCGGTTCCGTGATAGCTCAGAGGCGAAGGGCCGAGGAGCTCGGTGGCGAGCCAATGATCGTTTACATGGCGAGTGCAGGAACGTTCAAGGCATCCTCGGAGGTCGGATCCAAGCAGCGGGACGATAGCCCGGGGGACGCCTCCAATGCTTGGTTCATGCCATGTTTCCGTGTGCATAGGGACACGTCATCTTCCACGTGTCATGGTCTGGGGAGTTCCCGATTATGAGCATCATCATTAGCCCTCCACTCTCGTCCCGATCTATTTATGGGTCGGGGCAAGAGTGGTCTGATCGGTTCCCCGGCTCAGTTCGTAGTTAAGGACCTCGTCAGTGCGAATTTTCGAGGCGGTTAGGCGTATCCCCGATGACGTCAGCGGATCAGAGAGGAGATCGTGCATTAAAGAGGGAGCGCCGATTCGATCGTACGTCCGTTGGGACGCAGGACACGTGTCCGACACCAATTGGCTGATGTGACGGGTCGTCACCGTCTTCTGCGCTCGAAGGGACGTCTCCAATGGTTACGCGACACGTGGAACGTCAACGGCTGGCGAGCGTGAAGCGTCGTTTTGGCGGGAAACAATCTGAGCCGTCGGATGCGTTTGCCAAAGTACTATAAATAGAGGTGGGATCCCCTCAGGGTCCACACTTTCGCCATCATTTCCTTATTGCTGCCAGAGATAGCTCGGCACTCTTTCCTTTAGGTCGGATCTTTCACGCTCTTTCCTCGGAGGACTCTTTCTTTGAATCAGGTTAGATGTCTTTCTCTGAGGAGTCTGTTGAGATAATTAGGGTAGAGTCTAGGGAGTCTTCTTATGCTTCCTCCTCTGCCCCATCCGAGTCTGATTCCCCTCATGGAATTAGGGTTACCCGTGCCGCCTGTGGTCAGGCGACGGGAAGGGTCCCCAAAGCGCGTATCAGGAATGCTCGCGATTCGCTCTCCCTCCTAAGGAATGTGGACGAGCTCACCACGATCCGGACTCGCTTCCATATTCCCCCTAGCTATTCGCTTCGTTTGGCTAGGGAGGGCGAGAGGGCGGATCAGGTGCAGGGCACGGAGATCGTCTTGTACCTGGATGCATTCTGGGCTGGACTGCGTCTGCCCTTTTTCCCCGAGGTTTGTGGGGCGCTACATTGCTTTCAACTAACCCCGGGCCAGCTAGTGCCGAAATCATGGAGGATTCTCCTCGGGTTCCTGGTCCGATTGCGACTTGAAGAAATCCCCTTCAGCTCGACCCTTCTCCTTTCCTCTCTTTGTTATAAAAATCATCCCAGCACCCGTAAGGACGAGTCGGGCTGTGTGTACGTTTCCTTTAGAAAACGCAGGGGAAGGGCTGCCGGGTCGGGGGTCGTAGTAGTTCCTTCTTCCATCCATGAATGGAAGGAGAAATTCATATTTGTCGGGCCACCCGAGGGTGAGGATTGGCTTGTGCCTGTACAGTGGCACAGGGTCGACTGCCCGCGGGTGAAGCGGTCGTCCTCTCCCGAGGCGAGGGCGGTGTCGATGTAGGAGCCTATCTAATGGGGCGATGTTTTGCTTTCCGAACAGGCCCTCAGTTGGGCTGGGCTCAGCCCCGCTCAATTCATGGGTAAGTTAGGAGCCTAGCCGACCTGTCTAGACTTGCATATTTTTCTTCTACCTTTTCTGGCATCACTAACTCCTTTTGTGTATTTTCCTTTTTGCAAAACCGATGGTCCGATCCAAATTCCTGGCTGCCATAGCCGTGAAGAAGGGGAGGAAGACCAAGGGCGCCGGCTCATCCCGCCCCGCTCCGAGCCCAGCCCCACAGGCGGCCGCACCGGCTAGGCGTTCCACCACGCCCCGGGCTTCAGAGACCAGCCACAAGGAGAGCCGTAAGCATGCTCGGGAGCCGGAACCCCGGGCTTTGGAAGTGGAGGATGAGGCCGACCCCCACCCCCCGAGGTCCCCCTCAAAAGATACAAGAGGACGGTGTCTCGATCTCCGTCATCCCCGATCTTCGTGCAAGAAGGGGACGTTTATTTCGAAGTGCCTACGAAGCTTTCTGTCGCCGATAGCTTGCTCTCGGAGATGGAACGATCGGCCGGAGGCAAAATCCCCCGAGAGACCCTCAAGGACCAAGTCGTCGCCATTGCTCAGGAGGCTGTACAGGTCAGTATCCGCTTTCCGTTTTGGTTTTCGCTAAGCATTGGTCATCAAATCGGATGCTTTTTAACTCCTTTTATCTTCCTCAGGTCCTCCAGCACTGCGCCCTCATCGCCAACATGGAGCACAAGGAGATTGCTCCGGCGATGCAGAAGGCGGGCGAGTCTTCTCCGCGGGAAGACGATCTGCGGCAGGCGAAGGAGAGGATCGCCGCCCTCGAAAACCGGGTGGCCGCCGAGGAGGTGATGAACTCCAAATGCAAGGAGTCCATACGGATCCTGAAGGAGTCCAACAAGGCCGTCGAGGCTAAGTTGGAGGAGGCCAGGGTGCTGAACTCCACGATGAAGAAGTCAGTTAACACCTGTAAGAGGGAGACTGAGGCGGCGAAGGAAGCGGTGAAGATCGCCGACCTCCAGGCTGTGAGGTCGATGGAGAGGTACAAGGAGTCGGAACAATTCTACGCCGACCTCGCCGATGCCTCGGCTATTGTCTGGTACTAGGCTCTCGATGCCGTCAAGGCGTTGATGCCGGATTTTGCCGACGGTGAGCTCCGGCTCGAATACCCTCTCGAGGATGAGCCACAGGGGAAGGCCATCAGTGGGAGTGCTGAAGATAAGGCGATCACCCCGGCTCTTCCCAGCGTCGAAGCTCCTGGTGGGGGCGCCGACCCTAAATCCACCACCCCGGCTACCGATGCTGGCGTTGAGCAGATTGAGGTCCTCCCAACTCCCGAGGCCTGAGCCTTTCTACCTTCTTCCCCCATTTTTGTTTTTGAATCTTGTAAGCCTTCGGGCAATTTTGTAAGATGGAGGAGCCTATAATACGTTTTGTAAAGACTCCTAAGTTGTGAATAAAGCCGTTTTGATTTTTGTTCGCGTGGCAATATTTTCTTGTGTGAGCCTGTTAGCGTTTTCCTCACCTGACGAGTCAGACCGTAGGTCGGTGACCGGTCCTTTAGATGGAGATCGCGCGTCGAGTGATATCCAATTATTCGTCAAGTATACAAAGGCCGGTGTAAGGCCGGTGTCCTTATGTCTCCGAAGCCGAGGTGACGATCGCTCACTTAAGGTACGTCGGTTGGCTCCTTCAAGTAGAAAGGTATAGATTTGCCCATTCTTTTGAGTTTGACCGGCAACCACTTCACATAGAATAATTTAGACAAGAGCCTAGTTTGGATTGGTCGACGTTTGCCGAGATTGAGGGCTTCAGATCCTTAGTGTAAATGGGTAGGAAGTTTCCCGTGAAGGATGGACCGAGCAGAGGAGCTGCTCGGTGGCCTCTTGATGAGGGTTTTGATCTTTAGCATAGATGGGCAAGAGCTACCCGCTAAGGATGGACCGAGCAGGGAAGCTGCTCGGTGGCCTCTTGATGAGGGCTTTGATCTATGCCCGGTCCCGCTTTTCTAGCAAGATGTCCAAATTAGTTCGGAGTGCCAAGGTATTAGCTTCGTCATCGAAGTGCTCGACTCTGTAACTAGGCAGTCCGATCTCTGTCGGGATCATCGCCTCGGTGCCGTAGCAGAGGCTGAAGGGGGTCTCTCCAGTGGGGGTCTTCTTTGATGTGTGTAAAGCTCATAAAACCCGGGGTAGTTCGTCAACCCAACTGCCCTGCCTTCTTTCCAGACGAGTTTGAAGACCTCGGATTACATCCCGGTTAGCGACCTCGGCCTGCCCGTTGCATTAAGGATGCGCGACCGCAGTGAACTTCATGTGTACGTGGTATTTGTTGCAGAATCCCTTGACTTTGTCATTTTCGAAGTTCGTCCCGTGGTCGGTAACGGTACACATCGGGATCCCGAACCGGGATATTATATTGCTCTGCAGGAATTTGATGGTCGTGGTGGCGTCCGGTTTTCTGGTGGGGACGGCCTCGATCCACTTCGTAAAGTATTCTACCGTGACGAGGATGTATTTGTGCCCGCCCGTACCAGTTGGGAGTTGGCCTACCATGTCCATTCTCCATTGGGCAAACGACCATGGGGAGGTCAGGACCGTTAGCTCGGTAGCCGGAAGACGGGGTATGCTGCCATGGAGTTGGAAGCTCTTGCATCTTCTGACGAGCTTCTGAGCATCCTGATGAATGGTCGGCCAATAGTATCCTTGGAGTAGCGTCTTCTGGACTAAGGTGCGGGCCCCTTGATGTGCTTCGTCGACCCCTTCGTGAACCTTACAGAGGACGTAGTCAGCCTCGTGGGGGTCGACGCACCGAAGCAGAGGTTGCATGAAGGATTTCTTGTAGAGATTTCCACTGCTCCAAACGAAATGGCAGGCTTTGGCTAGGAGGCGGCATGCTTCCTCTCGATCTTCTGGGAGCATACCCTCCTTCAGAAATTCTCTAAGGGGTTTCCTCCAATCCCGGTCTTCTTCCCGGGCAGCGTAAACTTGAAGTGCTGTCGCCCTGTCTTCCACGCTGGGCCGTGGCAAGACCTCGAAGAGGATATTTCTCTTGTTGTTGGCTATATAGGAGGAAGCTAGCTTGCTCAGAGCGTCGGCCTGGGCGATTAGCTGCCGGGGGATCTGCTCCACTTGAACTTCGTCGAAGTCTTTTCGTAGTCTTCTTATCTCGGCTAAATATTTCACCATCAGAAGCTCCCGTGCCTCGAAACGGCTAGTCACCTGACCTACGACCAGGGCGGAGTCACTGCGGATTCGGGTCGTCTTCAGCCCCACTTTGGAGGCGATTCGTAGTCCCTCTAGCAAGGCATCATACTCCGCGGCGTTGTTTGAGGCTTTGAACCCGAGCTTCAAAGAATACTCCATCTCTGCCACGTTCGGGCCTCGAATGATGAGGCCGGCACCGCTCCCATCCTCGATAGATGATCCATCAACGTAAAGCACCCAATCGGGGACGGAGTCGGGCCTCTCCTCGATCGAGGGTTGAGACCCGGGGGTTGGCGCCGACACTGCCTCCTTGTTGGGGATAGTGCATTCGACAATAAAGTCGGCCAGAACTTGTGCTTTGATAGCCTGTCTTGGGTGGTACTTGATATCGAATTGAAATAACTCCCATCTCCGTTTCTCTAAGCAACCAGTGCTGTAATCATAAGGGGTCATTGTGAGGCAAGAATATCCCGTGGAGGTCTTCGTCGGTGAAGGTGATGGGCTCGACTGCTTTTCTTTTCTTCCGAGGCTGGCTGCTAGTCCCCTCGACCGGCAGGAGGCGTCAAATCTCGCCGGCTCCAAGCGCACTCCCCGTTGATACGACCATGATTTGGTCGATCGTTAATTCGCCGGGAGGGGGATGGTTCTCTTGTTTCCGGTTTGCTTGTCGCTTTTCCCGCAAGTATTTTGCCAGGTGCCCCGAGCGAATCAACTCCTCGATCTAGTCGCGGAGCTGTTTGCAGTTCTCGGTGGGGTGTCCCTGTGACCTGTGGAAGGCGCAGTAAAGGCCTCGTGTCCGTTTGGCCGCTCTATTGGTGACCGAGGGAGCTTGAAAAATCGCTCGCCCTTGCCTCCTACAACAGCTCAGTCTGGGAGATGTTGAGCGGAGTATACTCCTGGAACTTCGGGGGATATGGTTTTGGCCGGTCAACCTTCTTCTTCTCTTCTCTACCCTTCTTCTTTTGATCGGCCTAGTCGCTCCAGGGTAGGTTCGCATTTACCTCGGACTCGAGCTGGATTTCTCGCTCAGTCCAGGCTTTTACCTCGGCCATGGTCTTAGGTTGCGCTAATGCAAAGGAGCGGAGCCACTCCTTGTGCCTAAGACCCGACCTAATGGCCGTGATGACTCTCGTCCCTGTGCTCTAGAACCTCAAGAAGAGCGTTGTAGAAGCGAGTGACATATCCTTTGAAGGATTCCTTGTCCCCGCTCTTTATAGTGAAGAGGTAATCGACGGTCCGCTTCTGCCGTCTGTTCTCGACGAAATGCCCGAGGAACTAGACGGCCAGCTCATCAAAGGTTAGAGATGGAGCGTGGCGTGAGTTCTCGGAACCAATCTCATCCGGCATGGATGAGAGTGGCGGGGAACGCTCAGCATTGGGCGGCGTCAGAGTTGTCCTGGAAGCTCATGCCCGCCGTGAACGCGTCCAGATGGTCTTTCGGGTCGGACTTCCCGTAAAAAGGGACACCTTTGGAGGCTTGTTTCTGGAGGAGACGCGGACAGCGAGCGGCTCTTCTGTGAAGGGCTTCGTAAGAGAGTCGGCGGCATACTTGGCCCCCTCACTTGAAGGACGACTGTCCCGATGTATACCCTCGATCTTTTTTTCGAGGGCATCGAGACGGTCGTGGTACCCCGAGGATTCGGCGTATTCGGAGTTACGGCCCATTCTACTGGCGGCCTGCGCCTGGCTGCGACTCTGGTTCCGTTCTATGAGGTTCCTCGGGTCCCCTAGCGAGATTGTTCGTGAGTTATCGCGGTGAGCACCGTCCGCGCGACCCCGTCGAGAGAGAGGGTGCCGGCTATGCGTGGGAGCAGGCGAGCTGACCGACACCTCCTCAGGAAGGACAGGAGCACGACGGGCCTCAGGGCGGGGCGCTCTTTCGCGAGGCCCCGGCATGGAGCTGTGAGGCGCCCAGCGGGTCATTGAATTGGTCGCCGCGGGGGACCTGTGGCCGCCGGAGATAGCGAGACGCTGTTCAGTTGTGCCAACGTGGGCAGCGCCATCTCCCCCTCTGCGGAGGTCGCGATCCCGAGATGGGGGAACGGTGACCTGGGGGGCTTGTCCCGCTGTTTAGACACGGTCAAGGGCATCCACGATGGACGCGAGCCTGTCGATCCATGCAGACAGGGCGTGAACGGCGTTAGGGGGTGGAGAGGATCCATCCGCGCCTCCGTTGTGGGGGGCGATGGCTTGTGCTGGGATCGTCGTGATGATCACTCGCCATCAGTTCGAGAACGGATGATCAACTTTCGAAGAGTGGAATTATCGAGCTTCCCACAAACGGCTCCAACTGATGGAGGTCAGAATCTCCTTCAGATGTTGTCTTCCGTCGATCTGTCGTGAGCGTTGATGAATGGCTGAGATTGGGTTTGAGGGTTGCCTCCTGAAGCGCGTGGATCTCAGTGGGCTTGATTTGGAATAAAGTCGAGCTACCTGCAAAGAAATTCCGGGGTGGTTGTACCACCGTGGACCTTCCGACGATCAAGTTAGCCGAGGAAAATGAGCAGAGTAGCGGCCTATTGGGATAAAATTGCCTACCTGAGTTGTCTGAGAGAGAGTTTATATAGCGGCTGCCATGGGCTAGCTGGCGCGAGATCCTCGCCGGCCGTTACGCCCCTGGCGTTACGCCTGCGTGAATGGCGGGATCCCCATTAATGAAGAGATACGCCCGTTAATGGGGGATGCGACGACGTGAAATGCGGGATCGTGGGGCGGCAGATAACTCGCGTCTGGCAAGTTCGCGGAAGCGCCTGTGACCCTCGTTCTAGGTCTCCTGATAGAACCGAAGAAGCCTAGCTCGGCGAAAGGCCTAAAAGAGGGCGGGAAGCCGAGCTAGTTCAGTTCCGTGATAGCTCGGAAGCGAAGGGCCGAGAAGCTCGGCGTGTAGGAGGGCTCGGAGGAGAGCCAATAGCCGTTTACATGGCGAGCGCAGGAACGTTCAGGGCATCCTCGGAGGTCGGGTCCAAGCAGCGGGACGATAGCCCGAGGGACGCCTCCAATGCTTGGTTCATGCCCTGTTTCCGTGTGCCTCGGGACACGTCATCTGCCACGTGTCATGGTCTGGGGAGTTCCCGATTATGAGCATCATCAAGGAGTCTGTTCAAGTTATGTTCAGTTCATCATTACTACGTTTAAAGTGAAACTGCAGAATTCTGCCGTATACACCAACAGTTTAAAATGTGTTATAAATATCAAATGACACCGTAATGCAATGAAACCAGTACAGTTAGAAAGATAATTCAATTATCTACGCTTAGATGTATGGTACAATGCACTTGCACTTTTAAACTAGGAGGTATAGATGTTCTAAAACAGGTAACGACGGAAATTCCTGCTCTGAACTTCAGTTCTGAGCCATGAATCGCCTCAGTTTTCGTTGTCATAACTTATTGAAATTCAGAGATCAACTATGGAGTACTGCAGGTTTATCTGTTGGTTTCGATACAAGCCGTGGAACGCTAAGATCCGATATATAAACAATTTATTATGAATTTAACGGTCTAACATGTTCAGAAAAAAATTCAGATTTCGCAATGACTGTCGGGTAAATCATTGTATGGGTGAAACGATATTAATTTGCAATTAAATTTCACCAAGGTATTCGTTATCAGTTATAAAGTTTAATGATCATAAGTTCCGCCATCTTAAAGTATGTTTCAGTTTAGATTTTCATATCGAATGTTTAGCACGTTATATCGGTATCTCATCATATATAACAATTTCAAAAGATTTCGATCTACATATATATTTATACTAATATCCATTGATTTTAAACTCAAGCCAAGAAGTTTCGTATCAGTTCTAACGATAATGGGCACTAACATGATTCATACAATTTCAATATTTCTTGTATATATGTATATGTATCTATAATTGAGTTTGCAGTTAATTAACGGTGGGTTCTAGAATATAACAATAGCATAACTTAGCAAGTGAAGGGTTTCACTTGCCTGAAGACGACAGTAGCACGGTGGCGACAACGAGCGCGGCACGAGCACGGAAACGAGATGGTGACCACAAGTTAGGCTCGGCTTGAGAAGTTGTTGATAGTGATGGAAGAGGTAGCGACGGCTGTTAGGGTCAGATCATAGGGCTGGTGGACATGGTGGCCGGAGGTGCTAGCGAGGTTGGAGGCGGCCGACGATGACGAAGGAGGACAGTGAAGAGATGGAGTTGCAGCCAGGCTTGGAGAGGTGGTCTCGATTGGAAGGAAGCTCGGTGGAGTTAGGGAAGGGGCTCGGGGCGTTGTGGCGACGAAAGAGGAGGTGGCTGGTGACGGTGGCCCCGTCGGCTGTGAAAGGAAATGGTGGTGCTTGGTGGTGAAAAATGGGTTTATGAAGAGGAGATGGCGTGGTGGGTTGTCGGAGGTGCCAGGGAGTCGTGGAGGAGGTCGGGATTGCTCTGGGATCGCCGGCAGTGATGGTGGCTAGATGGTGGTTCGGTTGTGGTAGCGGGGTAGTCGGCGACGATTAGGGGCGGTAGGGCTCGATCGGTTTAGAGGTGGATAAGGAGAGGCTTGGGCTTGCTCAGAGAGATGACGACAACGTGGTCGTTGCTTGTGGAGGAGCTAGGGGTCGCCGAGAAGGTTGGCAAGCTCGTCGGTGATGGTGGTTTGCAGGTGGAGCTCAATTTGGTATGTGGAAAGTGGGGAGTTAGAGATAGATAGAGAATAAGAGAGAGTGGGATGAAGAGAGGGAGGAGGTTGGAGAGATAGGGAGAGATCGGGACCAAAATCCGGATGTGGGCGCGGAGATCTCGGATGTTGTTGGAGGACACGGTCATGGATTCAGTACAATGAGGAAGGAAGCGAAGAAGAGGCGGGAAAAGAGAGAGGGCTTGGGGTTTGCATGGGCTGGGCTTTTAAAATGGGGGGAAAATATAGAAGAGGAAAAAGAGAGAGAGAGAAAGAGAGGAGAGAAGGAACTGGGTCGGATCGGATCTGGATTTGGTTTAGAAAAAATAGTTAGGAAAAAACATTAGGTTAATAGGAAATAGAAGAAGAAAAATATGAGGAAAAGTTTTATTAAAATATGAAAAAATTTCAATGGAGACTGGATATTACTTATTACACTTTTGCACCCCTAATTCAGAATTTTGATAAAAGGCCTTCAAACTTTATATCCCTGAGAATCTGTTTCCTTCGAAGAAGAAATGAATATCCCATGATTTTATTCCATGTGCTTAGTTTGATAGTTTCTCTTTTTCTTCTTATTTCATCCCCGCGCGCGCCCCATCTTGGCTGCAAAAGTACTGAAGGCGGCATTAAAATCTCCACCAGCAAGCAAACAAAATGAGTAACTGTTTCAAATCCTTTTTCTATCACAGCAAAGCTATGGCAACAAAATTTATATTATCATGAAGAAATTTATCTTGATCCAAGTTCATCACATGCATCATTTTCCTTATCAAAAATAAACGAATAAAGAAGGAAATAAAACAAAATGTTAAATCTTTGGCAACAAAGAAAAGGTTTTATTTCACGGGCACCGCCTTATTGTCTACCCGGCTTACCCAAATCTTCCGATATTACCTTCCATTAATCAGCATCTCCTGGCCTTTAGTAATACATACCATTTGCTTTTATTAGGAATGGTGTGAAATTGGAATGGATAAAACAGTTGGGATCAAAATTAATTGTTTATATTATACTTTTCAATTTTCTTTTTCCATTTAACCACCAATCTGTAAAATAAATTCTCTCTCTCAAGTGCGAAATAGCTCCCCTCCAATTTTATGTGTTGGATAGAAAAATCAAAAGGAACCAAAAAAACAGGTTTGGAGTAATTGAAGAGTTGATTCAATGGAGGGAAACCATTGAGTAGATGGCAAACATCCCATTATAACTAGAACCCAGGAGAGAGCATGCTATATTCTGTTCTTTTTCGAGTAAAAATTTGTTCAATTTATTATAAATCCTGCAGTTGTTTATGAAGCTTGGAATTTGAAACCTGAAATTATATATAAAACCCCCAATATTTATTAATTAAACCATTGAGTAGATGGCAATCTATCTTTTGCAATCCTAAAATGAAGCATGCTATAACAAGAGGAATGTGGGGGACGACAAAAAAATCTTCCAGTCAGTCAATAACTCAACAATCTATTAGCTTTTTTACCGCGTCCTTCATCTTCATCTTCATCAACATTTCTTTCGCATGCACACACAAAAAATTTATGTGATTCCAAAACATTTTGAACTTGCAGTAGGGAGTCACAAATTTAACGATTTATTGAATTATTGAACATTTTCCATGAATTCATATTAGCAGTCAAAAGAGTATCAAAATCATATGGAAATTGGTGAAAATATGCTTTAGGCTGTGAAGATTAAGATGGATATCAATCATGTTGTTGAAAGTGGAGATTTTGAGAAAATTTAATACTTAAACAATAAATTTAACACTTAACATTCAACACTCTCTGTTCACAAGCCGAGTCGAAGAACCCGTCCGCACCCGCACCCGCATGCGCATGCTAGTTAAAGGGTAAATGATTGATTTAAAGCATGCCCAATATGTCGATGTATTAAAAATTGCGGGCAAATTTTAATATTTTTGAAAACCCGCCCTGACCTGTCTTGAATCCTCCCATAATCTAGATCGCACCCAACCATCTAACCCACTGGAGAAAATTGCTAAAGATAGAAGATTTCAAGCAATATGTTAAAAAGATTTTATTTACATATGTCAATCAATTTATAAATCAGAATGTAGTAATTCAATTATATGTTGATCAATTTTTTTATGACATCTATTTACCGAGTGTTATGAATTTGAGACTTTACAATATATTATTTTTTATAAAATCAGTGCATTTAGTTTAATTTTGTCGCTTCATTTTCTATAATTATTTGTACTTATATATTATTATTTTCTTAATCCATGAAGATTCAAACAACACGCATCTTATCATGAAATTTTTTTGTCAAAATTATACATGAAAAATCATGTCCTAACCCACTTTCTACCCGCAGGGTCATCAAAAGCCCAAACCTAAATCTGAACTTGCCCGAACCACTTGGGTGCGGGTCTAGGTATAGATACCCATTACAGTGGGTGGGTACATAATAGATGAGAACTTACCGGGTAAAACAGGTTCCGGTTCGAGATTTCTTAAGAACCTGTCCACGCAGAACCTGTCCACGCAGACTGGCGCACCTAATAGCAAATTAAACAATTTCGCATTTGGCAAATCTTTTTCAACCCAAAAATGAAGTGGCATGCGGGGGTCAAAGCATAGAGGAGAAAAACATTTTCAGACCGAAGATTCAGCGGGGTCAAAGCATATAGGGGAGAAAAACATTTTCGGACCGTTTAAGAGTCAGCAATCTATTAACTTTTTTCCTAATCGACATCGTTCCGCTTGATCGACATATTCTAGACATGGACACACAAAAAATAATGTGATTTCAAGACTCCTTACATTGGAGGCTCATAAATTTAACGGTTTCCAGATAATAGAGCATTTTGTATAACCAAATCAACGGTTAAAGAGCAACAAAATCACATGAAAATTGGTATACATATGGTTTAAGACCATGAAAAATAAAATGGATGATGCCGATCATAAAAAAAGTTGTAAGTTGTAAGTTGACTTTTCGACCAATATATTAGTAAAAGTGAAACATTGAACTCAGAGGTATAGAAAACTACCCACAATTGCTCTACTTGAATGTTGCATAAATTACCCTCTGTCTAAGTGCTACATCCAATTTTCCCGCGAATTTTCACTTGGATACCTTTTATTAGCTAAAACTTCAAATATTCAAATTTCAGATTATAAGCAATTAAAAGAAATAGAACTTTTACAATTGTTTGTGTTGGTGTGTTTTATGTGGTGCATGCCAAAAAACTAAACAAGTCAAATGAAATCAGAAGATGGGGTAGTTCTCTGTAATTTCTTTTCTACATAATCGACATATATACAAATGGTAATGCCAATTGCTTGTTCTTCTCACTATAAAGAGAAGCTAAAGAGACTGCGAGACTTATTAGCATGACATTAGTCCATTATTTATGAAAAAGCTTTAGCATGACATTAGTCCATTATTTATGAAAAAGCTTAATTACCTTGAGGAAGCAATTTCCAAGCCATGATTACATGGCGAAAGAAAATCCATTCTGTTGGTAATATTCAGAAATCCAACCTTTGATCAGCTTAATTTCTGTCTCCCTCTGCTCTATTAACCACTGAGGATCTTCAGGGGTCGAGGCACGTAAATCTATGTGATGAGCGCCTGCAAAAAAAAGAGTTTAGGTTGAATTTGTTCAATATACATTGTTAGTCAACAACCCTAGGCTTAAGCTTTTTTGGCAAGTGGTTCTTTAAGACTTCCACGAAATTTAGTTGAAAATAACAATAGTTAGGGGTTTTAGTGTAATTTAGTCTTTAACAAATCTCTGCTTATTTCGTCTTTCCAAATGCTGAATGTCTTCCATATGGCCCAAAGGCCTATGTGACAGAGAGCATTGAGAGTTAAATTTTCTTGATTCACTATAGCTCACAACTGAATAGCTTAAGCTTTTGGATAAAGTACGTCATAGTTTGTTACATAACTAGTTGTCGATGCCTGCAGATGTAAATTGATGGGTAAACTTGATATAAATTACCTAGTTCAGTAACAAGCGCCGTGATACTCTCTGATATATTCTGCAACACGCTGTCACAGACAATAATGATGCATATCAAACTCCTGTAAGAATTTACTTGGATGATGATGAAATAATGAAGCAACTGAAGAAAAATTACCTTCCACCACTCCAAGGATCCAAAAGGCCATTTGAGAAAATGATGTTGCTGCCAAATTTCTCCAATGCCCTTCTAATGTTCTACAGAATTAATAGATGCAGATGATCAAAAGAGAGACTTGGCGGTGTTACGATTCTAAAGAATAAGTAGAGTTTTTATTACTTTGCACCCTAACTTGTCAGACAACGATTCAAATATGATAACCGGGTCGTTGTCACCGTCATCATCAATGTATCAAGGATTCAAGATCAATAAGTGGTACAGTTGTAACGATTTAGTATTTGAGCATCCCTTTAACGATTTAGTATTTGAGCATCCCTTTAACGATACACTACAGTTGTAACGACTATCGTTCAAAGCCAATCCTTTAAGAGATAAAAGATATAGTATTTGGGCATTTTACTTCAACAATGCATACAGTTGCAAAGTCATTTTCTGTTTATGCGGCAATTTGTTGCTTGCGATTTTTGTATTATTATTGTTTTCATAATGTTGCTTACATATGCTGAAATAGAACCCTTTTGTGGGATATATACAGAACGGGGAAAAAGGGCACTCATTTTACATAGGCTCCACATCACATGGTGCTGGAGCTTATATGATGCACAAGGCTGGCTATTTCATGAAAGGGATACTAACTGTTAAGAGAATAAAAATATATCCTTCACCCTCGTGATGACTGTGAGTTTTTCTAAAATGGTAGAGACCTCAATGGTATCAAATTCAATTCAGGGACCGTTGCGCAAAAGCCTAGGTTTAGGATGCAAAAAAAGGCTCTATGAGTGTTGGTGGAGGCTGGGATCTCCTTCAGATGTTGTCCTCCATCAATCCTTTGATGGCGGTCTTTGACGCTGAGATTTGATTGGGAATTGTTGAGTGTGGATCTCAATGGGTTGATGTTGGATGCCGAACTACCTGCAAAGAAGTCCCGGAGTGGGTGACCAACATAGCACCCTCCGACGATCAAGTTAGAGCCGAGGAATAAGTGCAGAGTAGCGGCGTATTGGAAATAAATTCGAGATACCTGAATCTTCTGAGAGAGGGGTTTATATAGGGGTCGCGTGAAGCGAGCAGGTGCGAGATCACCGCGGCCAGTTACGCCCCAGCGTTATCCTCATCTTGAATGGCGGGATGCGCTCATTAATGGGGGATACACCCATTAATGAGGGATGCGCTAGCGTGGGACGCAGATCGTGGGGAGACGGATATCTCGCCCTAGCTATATGTGCGAAGTCGTTGCGGGACGCATGGAATCCACGCTCTTGGTTGATCGGGGGAGGCCGAGGAAGCTCGGCACGTCAGGAGCTCAGAGACGAGCTGGGAGGCCGAGGAGGCTCGGCACGTCAGATGGCTTGGAGACAAGCTGGGAGGCCGAGGAAGCTCGGCACGTCAGACAGCTCGAAGACGAGCAAGGAGGCTAAGAAAGCTCGGAGACGAGTTGTTGGTAGATTCCTAGGTGAAGGTGGTATGTATTCAGAGAGGTCTCTCAAAAGGTCGGATACGTTTCTCGAAAAAGGTATCCCGGGCCTCATAATGCAATCCATCTATTCCACCTCCGTAATCTTCGGGACACGTCATCCGCCACGTGTCGTAATTAAGGAGACACCACTTGTGAGCATCATCATTAGCCCCCCACTCTCGTTCCGACCTATTCATGGGTCGGGTTGAGAGTGGCCTGCTTGATTTTCTTTCGTTCATTTTGGCGCCAAGGAATCATAATGCGGATCGCCCGGAAACGGCATGACGTTTGGTGGTTACGTCATTTCAATCTTTGGGCCCACGTGTCCGCCTCGTCGTTCGCCTGAATTTTCGCACGTATCCCCGATGACGTCAGCGGATCAATGAAATGATCGCGCTTTAAAGAGGGTGCACCGTTCCAGCCGATCGCCGGTTAGGATTCGGGCCACGTGTCGGACGTCGGTTGACGGAAGTGACAGACTGTCTCCGACTCCTGCAGTCGAAAAGACATCCCCAATGGCTGATCGCCACGTGGAGCCCCGCCGGTCGCTGGACGCGACGTTTCGTTTTGACGGAAATCAATCAGGGTCATAGGATGTTCCCCTTGGGGTGTATAAATAGAAGGGGACCGTCCTAGGGCTGATACTTTACTCAAACTCTCTTTCATTGCTGAAGATCGCGCGGGGCTCCTTTTAGATCGGATCCCTTGTTGATTTTACCTCGGTGAGTCCCTTCCTTTGAATCGGTTTTAATGTCTTCATCTAAGAAGTACGTAGAGATAGTAAGGATAGAGTCCGGCGATGAGACTCCCGTTGTCGAGTCCAGTGGGTTTTCCTCCTCTTCGGATTCAGATAGCCAAGAGGATTCTTCTTCTTCGTTCTCTGTGTCAGGTTTGTCTCTAGAGTCAGGGCCGTCCCTGTCGCTTGCCGTCGGACGGCGACAAGGGCCCCCAAGGTGCGCATCGGGAACACCCGCGATACGCCCTCTGTTTTAAGGAGTCTGGACGAACTTTCCGAGATTCGGGCTCGATTCCACATCCCCTCTAACTATTCCATCCGTTTAGCTAGAGAGGTCGAGCGGGCAGACCAGGTGCAGGGCAAGGAGATTGCCCTGTATTTGGAAGCGTTCTGGGCAGAGATGCGTCTGCCCTTCCTAACTGAAGTCTACGGGGTGCTTCGTTGTTTTCATCTCATCCCGGGCCAGCTAGCTCCGAACCCGTGGAGAATTCGCCTCGGGTTTCTGGTCCGGTTAAAACTTGAAAATATCCCCTTCAGCTTGACTCTCATTGTCTCTTTCCTTTATTATAAGAATCACCCCAGCACCAGCAAGGATGAGCCGAGCTGGGTGTATTTTTCGTTCAAAAAGCGTAAGGACGGAGTGGCGGGGTCGGGAGTAGTAGCCGTCCCTTTTTCCATCCATGAATGGAAGGTGAAGTTTATATTTGTCGGGCCGCCCGAGGACAAGGATTGGCATGCGCCTACACAGTGGCACAGGGCCAACTGCCCGAGGGCAAAGTAGTTGACTTCTCCCGAAGCAAGGGTGTTGTCCCAGTGAGAGCCGATCCAACAGGCAGATATCCTGCTATCCGAGCATGCACTGAGCTGGGTCGGACTCAGTCCTGCGCGTTTCTTGGGTAAGTTAGGGCTTTCGTCGATCTGTTTAGACTTTACCAAGTTTCCTTTGTTGTTTTGGCGTTGCTAACCCCTTTTGTTTGTTGTGTTCCTTTCTTTGCAGAGCCCATGGACCGAGCGAAAATCCTAGCCGCCTTGGCCGCCAAGACCCAGGGAAAGAAGGCCGGGGGTGCAAGCTCATCCCGACCCGGTCCGAGTTCGGCCCCGAGACCAACTCCTCTAAGCCTTCCGCCGCTCCCCGAGCCCCAGAAGAACGAGGGTCACAAGCATGCACGGGACCAGGCGCCCCAGACGACAGAGGAGGCCGAGCACGCCGAAGTCCCCCTCAAGAGACATAAGAGGACGGTATCTCGGGCGCCTTCTACCGGGATCCCAGTGCAGAAGGGCGACTTCTGTATTGAGGTGCTCACGGGGATCTCCGTCGCTGACAGCCTGCTTTCTAACATGGAGCAGGCTGTCGGGGTTTAAATACCCCGAGGGGCCATAAAAGCCCAGGTGGCCGCCATAGCCCAAAAGACGGTTCAGGTCCGTTCTTGACTTTTCTCATAAATTATTTTAAGTCTTGTTTTGTTGCTTTCTTCAGGTCCTCCATCACTGCACGCTTCTCGTCGCCATGGAGTCCGAGGAGGTAGCCCCGGCCATGAAAAAGGCGGACGGGTCCTCCAAGCTGGAGGACGAGGCCTCCTCCAATTGCGGCAAGTGGAGGCGAAGGCGACCCTCCTCGACGCTCGTCTGATCGCCGAGGGGCTAACGAATTCCAAGCTGACGGAGTCTCATCGGCTTCTGGACGAGTCCAACCGGACTATTCAGGCCAAGTTGGAGAAGATGAACGGCTTCTACCACTCGATGAAAAAGTCGAGGGACGTCGGGTGGCTTTGGACGCGGTGAAGCTCGCCGAGTGCCGGGCGTAGAAGGCCGTAGAAACGTACAAGGCATCGGACCAATTCTACACCGATCTCGCCGAATCCGCGGCCGTCGTCTGGCACAGCGCACTCGACGCCATCAAAAAGCCTGCACCGAAGGTCAATATCAGCGAGCCTCGCACTAAATATTCTATGGCCGAGGAGGAGCCGCAGGGGTAAGTTGCCATAGCGGAGACTGCCGGTGGAAGCGTCGACCCAGAGATCGCAGTTTTGGTCCCCGACGCTGGCATCGGGCAGGATGAGATCCTCCCTGAGCCAACGGCCTGAGCTTTCCTTCCTTGGGGATCTTTTTCCTTTTCAAAATTTTGTAATCCTCCGGACATTTTGTAAGGCTGAGGAGCCCAGAATACCTTGTATTTATTTTGGGATCATAAATAAAGTACTCCTTTTTTCTTTACCCAAATGTTTGCTCGATGTGCAAGTACCTTTAGCTCGTATACTTGTGTTCGAATCTTCTTCTGCAAGTATTTTTAGCTCGTATGTCTTTTTTATCTTGTAAGTGTCTGAGTTGAACGATAGCGGTCTGTAGGAAGGTCAGTACCCTACTTTTCCCCGGAGCAGAGATTGCTATCGTGTGTTGGTGGCCAAGTGTAGGAAGGTCGGTACCTTTCTTTCTACTCAACTGTCTCATGGTGAGGACTTTGATCCACAGTATTGACGGGCAGGAATCTGCTCGACGGCCTCGAGAGGAGGGCTTTAAATCCTTAGCGTTGTTGGGCAGGAAGCTACCCGCTAAGGACGGACCGAGAAGGAAGCTGCTCGATGGCCTCGAAAGAAGGGCCTCGATCCACAGCGTAGTTGGACAAGAAGCTACCCGCTGCATATGGGCCAGCAGGAGATTCCTCGGCGGCCTCGTGATGAGGGCTTTTGATCCACAGCGTTGTTGGACAGGAGGCTGCCCGCTGGTGGATGACCGAGCAGGAAACTACTCGGTCGTCTCGCGAAGAGGGCTTTGGATCCACAACGTTGTTGGGCAGGAAGCTACCCGCTGCAAATGGACCAGCAGAAGATTGCTCGGCGTCCTCGTGATGAGGGCTTTTGATCCACAGCATTGTTGGACAGGAGGCTACCCGCTGATGGATGACCGAGCAGGAGGCTACCCGCTGATGGATGACCGAGCAGGAAGCTACTCGGTCGCCTCGCGAGAAGGACTTTAGAGACTCATTTGCGCCTTCGTGGGGCGTCGTTCAACCTTCTGCGGCCCGCATAGGCAAGAGTAAGGGCGTCGTTCAACCTTCTGCGGCCCGCATAGGCGGGAGTGATAGCGTCGTTCAACCTTCCGAGGCCCGCAAAGCCGCTCGTGAAGACTGGCATGGCCGACACGTGGCAGTTCTATATCGGAAAATTGAGACATCCCGTGATTCGCGTCGCTACACGAGTAAATTTCGACCGTTGGAAGATTTTATAGAAGCTATGAATACCGAAGGTGCATTCTTAAGGGGGTGTTGGTTTCCTCTCAATCGTGCGTTCCTTCGAAGATGTCTGGACGTATATTCCTCATCAGGGAGATTATCTCTCGTGACGACTTGTACCTTTACTGTCTCGATCGCTCCGAGCAAACGTACGAGACGGTGACTGTGTGGATGGCCACTTTGGTCGCCTACTTCCCCGACGAACTGCTCTCCTCCAAGTGCTTCTTTATGCAATCTGGAGGATGTCACCGGGTCTGCACAACGCCCTGTCTCCGCAGCTGAGGGACGAGGCGCTTGACAAGATGCGCACGCTCTACCATCTTGGCTTGATCTAGCAGAGCAGGCGGGAGCGATCAGTGGGTCTTCTTCTGAAGTGTTTTTAGAAAATGTTGATCGTTGCCTCCGGTTCGGCGGATGGGGTCCCCGGCGCTTCCGTGGTATTTAGGATACGCGGACACCGTCAGAGAGAGCGGGTTGAGGTAGCTCGGACTCGGCTGCAGGAGATTTTCTCGGAGCACCATCAACAGTGCTTCCTTGATCTCCGCCCCCCTCTATTGTAATTGTTGTAAAGCTGGGGAGCCCATAATACCCTTTAATCAATAAATAAACAATGTTTTTGGCAGTAGTGTGTAGTCTCTTTTTTTCTTTTCTCTTCGCACATTCTATGGACATAACTAAACGCCAACATGAATTATATAATTCCAAAAGAAGGTACACATTTTTTCCTTATTTATACAACTTGAGCTTTTCAGCGTTGTAAGGCTGGGGGTGACGGTCTCCCCCGCCTTCCTGAACTTGATCCGAGGTAACGGCCATGATGTGGCCGATCGTTAATTCCCCGGGAGGGGTTTGGTCCTTGTTCTCCTGCTCCGCCTGCCGCTTGTCCCGCAGGTACTTCGCCAGACGGCCTAAACGGATCAACTCCTCGATGTAGTCACGGAGTTGTTTGCAGTTCTCGTTCGGGTGGCCCTGCGTCCTTTGGAAGGCGTGGTATGGGCCGCAGAGGCGTTTTCCTGCCCTTTGGGGGACTGACGGGAGCTTAAAGAACCTCTCACACTTAATTTTCTCCAGCAGCTCGGTCTGGAAAATGTTTAGGGGAGTATATTCGTGAAACCTCGGGGAGTAAGGCTTCGGACGATCGGCCTTCTTTTTCTCCTCCCTATCCTTTTTCTTTCTGTCTGGCTGGTCAGCTCGGGGCAGGTTTGAGTTCACCTCGGACCCGAGTTGGATTTCTCGCTCGGTCCAAGCTTTCACCTCGGCCATGGTCTTAGGTTGCGCTAATGCAAAAGAGCGGAGCCACTCTTTGTGCCCAGGACCCGACCTTAGCGCGGTGATGACCGTTTCATTGCGGTGCTCGGAGATCTCGAGGAGCGCGCTATAGAAGCGGGTGACATATCCTTTGAAGGATTCTTTGTCTCCACTCTTGATGGTGAATAGGTAGTCGACCGTCCTCTTCTGCCGTCGATTCTCGACGAAATGGCTAAGGAATTGGGTGGCCAGCTCGTCGAAGGTCGAGATGGAGCATGGCGTGAATCCTCGGAACCAATCCCGGCCAGCCCGGATGAGGGTAGTGGGGAAAGCTCGAAATTGGGCTGCGTCGGAGTTATCCTGGAAGCTCATGCCCGCCGTAAAAGCGTCGAGGTGGTCCTTCAGGTCGGATTTCCAGTCGAAGAGGACCACTTTTGGCGGCTTGTTCCTGGATGAGACATGCTCAGCCAGCAGCTCTTCCGTAAAGGGCTTCATCAATGAATCGGCGGAGTATCGGTCCCCTTCGCCGGAAGTCCGACGTCCCGGCATATGCCCTCGATTTTCTTCTCGAGGGTTTCGAGTCGATAGTGGTAACCCGAGGATTCCGCACAGTCGGAGTGTTGGCTACCCCCGCTCCGGGTTTGTGTCAAGGTGCGGCTTCGATTTCGCTCTTCAGGTGTCTCAAATTCTCGGGCGACGCCTTTCTCGAGTAGTTTCTGAGCTGGTCGTTCGTGCAGTCCCTGCGAGAGTGGGGGCGTCGGTCGTGCCTGGAAGCAGGCGAGCCGACCGACACTTCCTCAGGGGGAGAGACGCACGAAAGGCATTGGGGCGACAGCCCAGTCTTCCCTGGGACCGCGGTGTGGAGCTGTCCGGCGCCCAGCGGTTCATGGAATCAATCGCCGCGTGTGGATTAAGATGGCCGGAGTCAGCCCGCCGGCGCTCGGTAGCGCTTTGATTAAGGTGAGGGAGATCAAGGGCTTGAGTGTGCCCGTCCATCCTTCGGCGGACTCGTTATCCCGAGAAGGGGGAGTCGCGGTCTGGTGGGTAGGGCCCACCGCTTGAACGCTGACAAAGGCATCCACCAGCGATGCGAGCCTGTCTATTCGGACGGACAAGACGTGGATGGCATTAAGAGGTGGAGACGAGCCGCTCCCACCTCCATTGTGGCGGTTCATGTTCGGATCGTTGCGGTCATCGCTCGTCATTGGGTCGAGGACCGAAGATCAACTTTTGTGGTGGAACAAAAAAGTCTTTCGTTCCTACAGACGGCGCCAACTGATGGAGGCTGAAATCTCCTTCAGATGTTGTCCTCCGTCGATTCTTTGATGACGGTCTTTGACAGCTGAGATTTGATTGGGAGTTGCCGAGTGTAGATCTCAATGGGTTGATATTGGATGCCGAGCTACCGGCAAAGAAGTCCCGGGATGGGTGACCATCGTAAGACCCTTCGACGATCAAGTTAGAGCCGAGGAATAAGTACAGAGTAGTGGCGTATTGGAAATAAATTCGAGATACCTGAGTCGTCTGAGAGATGAGTTTATATAGGGGTCGCGTGGAGCGAGCAGCTGCGAGATCACCGCCGTCAGTAACGCCCCAGCATTATCCTCGTCTTGAATGGCGGGATGCGCTCATTAATAGGGGATACGCTCATTAATGGAGGGATGCGCTAGCGTGGGATGCGGATCGTGGGGAGACGAATATCTCGCCCTGGCGATATACGCGGAGCTGTTGCGGGGCGCATGGGATTCACGCTCTTGGTTGATCGGGGGAGGCCGAGGAAGCTCGGCACGTCAGGAGCTCAGAGACGAGCTGGGAGGCCGAGGAGGCTCGGCACGTCAGACGGCTTAGAGACGAGCTGGGAGGCCGAGGAGGCTCGGCACGTCAGACGGCTCAGAGACGAGCTGGGAGGCCGAGGCGGCTCGGAGACGAGCTGCTGGTAGTTTCCTAGGTGATGGTGGTATGTATTGAGGGAGGTCTCTCGAAAGGTCGAATACGTTTCTCGAGAAGGGGATCCCGAGGAATCCTCATAATGCAACTCATCTATTCCACCTCCGTAGCTTTCGGGACACGTCATCCGCCACATGTCGTAATCTGATAAGACACCACTTGTGAGCATCATCAGTTGGCATGTAAAGATATACACCCTTCAACCCCATCCGGGAAAAAGTAAATATATTATACCGAATAAAAATATGAGAAAATATGTTGAATTTGTAAATTAACCAAGATATGTTTATATAACGTGATATGCATCAATACTTACATGGCCACCAAATTCGGTGGTCACCCATTTAGGCCTTGGTGTAACGTCATAAGATTGATAGCATTGACTTTCATATGCATCATAATCAAAATCATATGTTGGAAACATGCTATTTTCTTGGCTGCTTGACATGGGCATCACCATCTCAGTACAAGCCTACCATGCAAGAGATCAGAGCGTAATTAAAATGTTAATCATGCAATTTCAGGAAAAATATTAGATAAAATTTACTCTCTTTTTTTTGGCAAACAGACCTGCCAGTCCCAGCCGCTCATTCCATGAGGATCATCATCAAGATCAAAGCAACCAACATTTCCAGTGTAATTGTAGTATATACTTACTCCAGCAAAAATACGATCTAAGAGATTGGTTCCATTTGGATGGTTGTCCATATTTTTGCATACCTAAACAAGAGTATGAAGAATATCAGAAAATGAAGCCACAAGTATGCATGATTAACTTCTGGTTTTGGCCTTTATTTACAGTAAAAATCTGATCAGAAACTAAGGTATTCATCAATAAAGTACAGGAGAAGATTGTGCCATAGCAGTAGTATTTTTTTGGCAAGGGTATTAAGTAAGTTTTATAAAGAAAATAAATAACAATGATACAACTGATTATGATAGAAAGGCGATAGAAGTTCCCATAACATACATCTGTGGATCGCAATCAAAGGGTGCATATACTAATAAATACTTAGATTATTGCGCAAATGTTCCTTTTCACATAATTTGCTCCCATATAATAACTTCAACATGTTTTAAGAAACACAAACATACTTAATGAACAAGCAATCCATCTATGAGACAAACGTCCTTATCTGCCAGGAGCCATTCGATTTAGTAAAATTCGTTGTTCAAAACAGAAAACTACTAAAATAAAACCTAATTCGTGAATAAATCAAAAATCATCATAGAAAGTTGCATATGTGCCCACTAACCTCCTTAATGGGGTACGCAGGCAAAGGCATCAAAAATTCAGAAGGATATGGATAATCGACCATAGCCAGATAGCTATATGCAGAGCTCAACCAGTCTGAAAGTTGTTCTGTGTAGTTAAGTTCACTGCATTTGCAAGTCCATGTGACAAAAGACATATAAGAGGAAGCAATTTATATTCCAAAAACAAAAGAAAAGCACTGCAAGACCCTAACTATAAATCCTCGAATTCTCCTTACTGGCACAGACGGAATTTTCTGCTCAAGCTTTTCAGGCCGTCACTTATCCGTCCTTGGTAATCAAGTTCAACCCATGACTTTTTTATTGTTTCAAAGCAGCTCAAGCTTTCACGCTAAGACAAAAAAAAGTACTAAAATCACAAAACTAAGGGTTGATAACATGTATTTCGGACAATAATTTGTAGAGAATTAGAAGTTAATGCATGTACAAACTCGGAAATCATTAGAGACGAGGTCGTAGAACGTCTCGGGAGGGACTATATCCTCAAATTGCAGAATGGGTGCTGAGGAAGCAAGTGCACCAATGGCAACATGTGGATATTTCAGCCTCATCCATGCAGCTAGCACTGTTACATCAGTGAAAGAAACGTTGAGCGTACACCAACACAAATTAACTTTTGCAAACTCATCAAGTACACTGATAAGCAAACAAGAACGTAGGTCATTCAACATTTGGAGAAAAAGCAATATCACTGGGATGATATAGGAATTTTTGCAAAGACCTAATACTAGAGAAAAGCAGTAACCTGCGAATTCAAGCAATCCATGGGAATAATATGGTCGCAGAGACAACATAGCAACAACAGGTATTCATTTTAAAGATTATGCTAGAATGAGCACCCCAACACATAAAATCTGAAAGTGCTAAGGTCATCATAATTGGGAGAATTCTTTTTATCATGTTGTTCATTATGCAGACTGGAATCGTAACAGGGGAATAATAAGTTTGCTTTGGACGATTAACGCAAAACTATGACCAACAATAACCCTGTGCATATAAATACTAAAAAAATAGGAATCAGGGTATAAAGTGACACTCTAGGGTGCATCTTAGAGTTGAGATGACGTAGCAATACCTCATTGAATGGTGCATGTTAAATAAAGCAATATGACATAAGACGGATTTATTTTTTAATATGAATGGGGTGTCATATCACTTTAAATACTAGGCATCATTTTGTCGTGTCAATGTAGGATGCATCCTATAGTGACACTTTAGGCCCATTTTCTCAGTGCATCTTTATAAGATTGCAAAGGAGCCTTACTTCCACCATAGGAGCCTCCAAATAGCACAACAGGACTGTCTTCGGATGATCGGTTCCGTTTCAGGTCAGTGATAAACGTTGCAAAGTCTGCAATAGCTTGCTCAGTAGTGAGATAGGCCATAGATTTGGCGTCCTTGTATGCTTTTTCTTTACTTCCATACGGCATAGAGTCTCCATAATAACGGTGCTGCCAACATAAATATAGTTCAGGGCTAAAGAAATTGGTATCAAGTTATGTTCCTGATAAACTTTATATTCTCATGCCTCAGAAGAACAACATTTTCCTAAAACAAAATCGGGTTTATAAAAAAAATTCTGACCGAGTTCATGGTATAATAGAGATAAATTCTGGTGCTGCCAAAAATATCACCGTGGGAAAAAATTATCGACCTTCTCAATTATAATTTCACAAAAATAACATTTGGGTTGGAACATATCAAACTAGAGATCTCAGCATAGGAAGTAACTAGTTATTCAATTTATTTATTAGGGTAGCTATTAATAAGTAGGCATGAAGCCTTCAAACAATCTATGTTCTGTTGTAACACACTTTTGCACATTGTTGATCATAGCGGATTCCAAATTTGGAAGCATAGAATTACTTTATTTTTGGCCATGCACAAGCCTGTAATGTGCAAAATATTGACTGCTAACTTTACAGTTGATTTTATTATTATTATTCATTCAGTATTAATATTATCGTTAAATTATGAATCAATCCACTAAACCATGAGTAACCTTGAAATTGAAGGGATTTTTTAATCAGGCCCATGAAGTTCCTATACACCTCACCCTAGTTCCACCTTAATGCCCTTTATGTTTTTCCACTCTTAATAATGCTAGCTAGGTTCAAGCATTAACTAATATATTTACCTAGGCTATGGCCTCAATTTCACAGTTGAATCTAATCTCAAATGTAGCTGTGCCCCTTCCTAAATAATCAGAGCAAACACAACACACTGTTTAATGAATTGTAACCCAGAACAGAACATGATAATCTAAAGCAAGCCTCTTATGCTTTCCCTTCCGCAAGACTTTTACCAGTGTCTTTCATAGAGAGTTATAATCAGTAGCCTCCTTAATTTCAACTTCAATGATGATGAACCCTCTCGTCAAACACAATGATAATTCTCCACCCTGAAATCAATGAAGGAGAAAAAAGATTGTATATATGCTACCTAGTGCATATAACAACCACCACACGCCTTCATCCCAACTTTTTATGGTCAATTATATGAATTCTTCTCTTCCATTCTGCCCTAGTAAGAACCATCTGTTAGAAATTGTGGAATTTCCTTTAGGTCAAACGTCTGGACGTGCATATGAGAAACATGTCAGAGCAACGAACGACAAATATCTGAAGGCCAACACGGCAGACGTCTGCAGAAGTCAAACCCAAGACCAAAGACTGAAGGCCAGACGTCTGAACAAGTGTGGTTCAAACGTCTGGTGAAGAAATGAAGCCCAACCCGAGATTCAAACCCGACGTTTGGAGACAAGCCATACGTCTGCACAAGAAAAATGAAGAGATACAGATTGGAGGCAGACGTCTGCCCAAGTGTGGGTCAGACGTCTGCCGACGGCAAATCTGCAACGAATCTAATTTGGTAAAATTTAATTTATTTCTTAGTTTTGATAGGATTAAGGCTTGCCTATATAAGAGGACCTCTCATACATGTATTTGATGTTGCCTAAATTAATATAGATATAGATCATTGTATTAAGAGGGTGACGGTTAGGGTTTATGAGATCTAGAGAGATTTAAGAGAAATCTTCTAGGATTGCTCGAGCTTGTAATTGATTCAAGGATTTTAGTGGACGTTTGCAGATTCCGCTCTGCCGGAGACCAGCCATATGGTGGATGAACCTCATTAATAAATCCTCTTGTTTGTGTTTGGTTTCTTATTTATTCTAGTATCGTTATTGATTTTATCTTTCATTGATTAATTGTGTGGTTGTGTTGATTGCGTGATTGTGTTGTCATGGGCATTGTTCCGTACATCGGCTCCTCCCATCCACAACAACTGGTATCAGAGCTTGATTAAGAAACCTAGGGTTCTTTAATTTTACGATTTAGGTCAACGGTGGGTAACAACAGCTACGTTCTCTTCCTTATTTTCTTAGATCGTTGTTTTGAAGGTGTTGATTCAGATCTAAAGAAGAAGTGTTTGCTGTGACTATAGAGCGAAAGATGGCGGAGGCTAAGATAAGGATCGAAAAATTCAATGGTCACAATTATGGTGGCGGCGCATGCAAATGGAAGACTACATATATCAAAAAGATAAGTATCTTCCGTTGATAGACGAGAAGCCCGAGAAGAGGCGTGGAACTTTTTGGATAAAAAAGCCTCGGTGACAATCAGGTTGTCGTTGACTCGATGGATGGCCTTTAGTATCTCGAAGAAGAAGACAACCATGGGACAAATGACGATGTTAGCCAAGCTATATAAGAAACCTTCTATATCAAACAAAATCTTCTTGATGAAGAAACTTTTCAACACGAAAATGGCAAAAAGTGGTTTGATGACAGAACACTTGAATGAATTTAACAGCGTGACAAGCCAATTAGAATTCGTTTCAATTGCATTTGAAGATCAGATTAGAGCAAAATTTCCGGAGAATTGAGAAAACCTCGTGATGGCGGTTGGCAACTCTATCTCAGGGACTCTCGCGTTTAATGATACGGTAAGTTGCATATTAAACGATGAGACGCGGAGAAAGGTAGTGAGTGGGAGTTCGGAAACTTCTGCACTTTTGGTGGAGAATCGGGATAGAACGATGGAGATGGAAAAAGGAAAGGGCAAGAAGGACAAGTCTAAAAACCGAGGAAAATCTCAAGAAAAAATCTAAGCAGCGTGTTGGAATTGCGGGAAGGGTCACGAGAAAAATGAAAACAAATCTCCAAAAGAAAGGCTCAGATGAGAAGGCGGATGGAAAGAAAGCGAATGTAGTATCTACACAAGAAGAAGAACAAGGGCTTTGTCTATCGGTGAACGAAAGCACAAATATGGATACTTGGCTCTTAAATTCGATAGTATCTTTTCACTGCATTTCGGGCCAGCATCACTTCAACGAGTATGTTCAAGACGATCTTGGACATATGACGGTGGAAACAGTCAACCGTGCAAGATTGTTGGCAAAGGGATGATCATCTTGCAATTGTCAAGAGGAGATCAATTAAAGCTGAAGAACGCGCGACATATTCCAGATTTGAAGTCTTATTTCCACATATCAGTTTGACAACGAAAGATATATCACGATATTTGGAAATTCTCAATGAAAGATTTCCAAAGGGTCGTTGATAGTAAGGGGCAAGTTGAGTGGTTCGTTGTACTTATTCAGTGGAAGTGGCGGAGGTTCGATTGCGTTGGCGGCAAGTTTGGAGATAAATTCGGAGACTTCGTTGTGGCATAAACGAATGGGACACCTCAGTGAAAAGAATAGGAAAATTCTTCAAGGTAGAGGCTTCTTTCGAGGCTGAAGGTGGAGTTGGGGGTGCGAGAGTTACGTTTGTAGGAAGCAAAGCGCTCAGATTTCAAATTGGAAGCATAGCAAAGAAGACCAAGAAGCTGGAGATGGTGCATATGGACGTACGGGGATCCGTCCTCTGTATAATCTTATGCAGGGAGTCGGTATTTCGTGACGTTCATCGACGATGCAAGCCGGAAGACTTGGGTGTATGCGATGAAGAAAAAGTCCGATGTGTTTAGTATCTTCAAATACTGGATTGCACAGGTGGAGAACCAAACAGAGACTAAGATAAAATACCTCAAGTCCGATAATGGAGGGGAATACTGCACTCAGGCGTATTGTGTATTCTTTGATTGATAAGGCAGAAAAGGAGTAAGCTTAACTCAAAGTCTTAAGTAGTATGATTTTATCGGCTATGGTGAAGACGAGTTCGGATATCGACTGTGGGATTATACAAGCAAGAAGGTAATACGAAGCCGGAATGTCGTCCATTTGATGGAGTTCATGCACCCTAGCAATGATTTTAAAATATGGTGGAACCTCATTTTCAAAAATTCAAGACAGCATGAACATCCAAACACAAAGATAAACAACTAAAGTGATGAACTTACAAGCAAAAAAGAGCACAAAAAATAGAGTTAAGCAATTATAACCTTTGAAGCATCTTCATATGCTCCTAAGATGAATTTGAACGCTAACTAGGTTCTTAAGTTGTAGGGAACAAGCTTGGTGAAGGCCTTTCTTGTCAAAAATGGATCCACTTGAAGAAACACAACTCTAACTTCATCTTCACTTCAAGGCAACTCTTTTGGTGAAGAAACTTGGTTTATTAGTTTGCTAGGCTAATGAACCAAGAGATGTAGATCATATTTAGTCATTATTTTTCTCACTTGAATTCTTTTTCCCTTTTCCATTTTCATGTAGAGAACTAAAAGAAGAGAGAGAAGGAGGATGAATAAATAAGAATGCCTTAAGTGAAAATGAGAAGAAAGTATACTAACATATAGCTCATCTCTCTTCCACTTGTCCATCCTAACCTCTCTCCTCCACTTGTCACTGGTAATGGGGTGGGAGTGTACCTTACACACATCAAGTCATCACAAGACTCCGAAATGAGAAGGAAAAAGAAATAGGAAATTAAAAAAGATGCTAACATATTCTTTTAATTTCCATTTGTAACATAATACAAAAATGAGATAAAAGATAATAGATGACATAATACTAGTAAATATATATCTAATATATGTATAAATATATTAAATCAACACTTGATTTAATATCTGTCTTTCCAAAAGACCGACTAGTATTATCAAACGTCAGATTAATATAAGCGTGTCCAATACACGTGTTTAATCGAACTCCAGTACGCATCCAATACGTACATCTACATGATATTGCTAGAGCCAGAAAAACCTCTGTGTGAGACTCTAAAGACTCGACAATACGCTGGCAGTGAGTTACTGGATCCAATCCATAACCCACAAGCACGTCAGTGGCACTAGCTGTACATAACGGCTATCCAGATATCTGTCAAAAGGAAGATCAACAAGTAAGCTCGTCTAAACTCCTACTAAGCCTATCTGTGACAGGCACCGTACAGTTCGGTCTCTTCGTCTAAGAGTGCCGCATACCGGGTCTGGGGGTAGATAACGTCAGACCCCTAATAACCCAATAAGTCATACCGGTGCCAGGTTCATCACTCACCGAGAAACTACTGATCTCTTATCAATAAATCTCATCCATTCTAGCCAACGATTTATAGTGATGGCCAACCGAACACAGCGCGACATCAACTTCCTGTACGGGAAGAGATAAATCTCCTCAATCCACTCACTATCTCCATGTGGCTCGGGACTATACCCAACTAAAATCTGTTTGCACGACTCAGTAGAGTCATGGTAGGGTAGTAATCTAAGAACAGCGGGAACTCACAAAAGATAAATGATGATCTCATATCAACAGACTGCCCTATACTCATGTCACCAAAGAACTGCTATCTGACGATAGGTATAATACCATTTAGGAGTTCTCGACGGATCCGTCCAGTGTAACTCATAACCTAATGAACACTTGTATACAATCTTTGGCGTCAGACACCAATGGCTGTGAGAACGGCCATCGACCCTTGTCGGGGTCAAGAAACGTATACACAAGTCTACTCTGGAATATCGATGCCCAGTCTCGATACTTCCACGACTAGAGACATTTAACGATGTGCTTATGGACTATCCAGTTCCCACAAGTATGATCGCCATCATAATACTGATAATCAAGCAAATATCCTATGGGCTTTATCATTATGTATTAGTGACACGTAATAGCAAGTAAAACGTACACACATGAATGATAAAGACAAACCAGATAGCATATTATCATCTCGAGCAAGACTGTTCTACCCGTATAGGCCCTCCCTTAATTATCATATTGTCTGTCTGCAATTACAATAATTGCCTTGAGGACACTATATCCAATAATCTCCCACTTACACTTAAGGCTAATTATTGCGGTATCGCATACCCACACGTCTCGTATGCTATTGAGTACCCAACTTCTCGGCTAATCGTTTCGCAAACCATGTTTGAAAAACAACCGTGTTCAAGAAATAGCCTTAGTAAGTGGATCCGCTAAAATATTTCTAACTTTATCTCTTTATATCTCAACTTCGCGGAGATCAAATATCTACTGAACTGAACGATACTTACCTTAAAACTTGCCTGGATAGCTGATGGGATCGAGTTCATAAATAAACATCTATATCCAACAAATTTCTTAGGTTGTATCCTTTGCTGATTATAATCGGTATCCAGCGCCATGTCTGCCTCAGTATCCTGGTTGGAACCCTTTCCAACATACCGCAGCTCAGAAGAAGGTAAACTTATAACTCTTGACAGATACTCTATCATCCATGTTACCTTAGAAGCCATAACTGATAACCGCCTCCTGTAGAAGGCTGCCACTACCTCAAACTAAGAACATCCTCATATGTTCTTTATTGCTTCCCACTGTTTCTCCAGGATTGGATTAATATCTGCTTACTACAGCAAGTGCAAAAACAACATTATCCAGATGTTGTGTGGAGAAACACCGGTGACACCATAGTTAGACCGATTGTAGTATAGGAATATCACAGCCTATCAGGAGTATGTCATCCAAATACCAGGACAGTACTCTCTGCATCCTTCTTACCAGGTTCATTTATTGTTTTAATGAAGTCAAACACCTTGACTGTTATATTAAAACAGATGATCCATCTTCGCTATATTTGCTTTAGTTTATAAATAGACATAAGCAACTTACACACCTTTCGCTTCTCCCACTGACTACAACCATCCTCTGGCAGAGTCATATATGCGTGCACTTTTAAATTCCAATTTAAAAATATGTTATAGTAATCCACCTGCCAGATCTCATAGTCATGAATAGCAGCAGTAGCAAGTAGGGCCACCATCGCCATGATGCAAACCTCCTTGTCACCGTCTACGAATGCTTGGGGTAACCCACAAACTGCTATTACTGAAACGTGTCTTAAGTTTATTCAGATTCTGTAATCAGCACGAACCGTATTACTCCATATACCTTAATAATCTTAAGATATGATACCATTCTATATCCAATATAGAATCAGAGGCACTAATTTAGATAAAACCAGATTCAAATGTTAAGCAGTTGTTTCCAGTGCATATCACCAAAATGGAAAAAGGTCATACAACATTACTCATCAAGAAGCCCACCCACGGATGAGTAACCTGAGAGAGAATACAATTATGGAATACCTAGCATGAGCATTCTTATCTTCGATCAATTCGAAGAGTCGTGATACTTTGAACATCTGGTTCTCTACTTTATTCTTATGCATATGAACTTCTCAAAATCTTTGGACTTTGCATTTCAACGAATGCTTATCTACAAACCAGAGAAATCAGAGGTAATACGAAATGAAGTGTGGGTACCAACCCCTTGTTTATAAGGACATCGGACAACATACAGTACTTTGTATAAGTCCTATGAGTATGCTAACTCAAACTCTGTGTTGTAACTTGAGAACTGTATTTTGGTTAAGAACATCTATACCGTTATTCAATGCACCTTATCTAATCATCGACTGATATAGGCAAATGTTCTAAACATAATTTCAAACAATTATCTCACTTTATAAAAATAAAGATACATATATATCGGTTTGAAATTGGTGCATAATAACGGTTGTTCAAAACCAAATATTTGCCAATAGGCAAGACCAGGCGATTTCCCTAATAGCACCAATTACTACGAATTCCGATATTGAGAATCAAATCACCCATTCCCAATACTTTACTCTTTCTCGGCATCTGTATCGCCCTACAGATGTAGGATTCTCATCCGGTATCCATATACCAAGCAATCGGAATTAATTGAGAAACGGTTTTCAATTATACCCATTCAGGAAAACTAAAACATGAAAATATTTCAGGGGGTGCCTGGATATTCCTGGTAATGCCTCTTCCATTATTCGGACTCATGACAATAGTTGCCATTTCCGTTGCCCTCACTTCAACTATTTTATATCTTTACATCTTATCTTTTGTACACCATATTTAGACTGGTTGGTTTTCTTCTTTCCCTATCTTACAGCACCAGTCTAAGTTTTGAAAGAAGACTATCCAACAAACATAATTAGTGTACTTTCCTAATATAAAGAGCTCACAACTAGAGAGAACGTAACAGGGAAAGACAACCGAATTTTACAATTCAATTTCTCCAAAACCGGCGGCCATCCTCGAACTGAAACAATTTTCATCGAGTTCGTATGTAACTATATGATGGCTTATCCAATCAATATGGATTTTCGTGGTGATACGGAGTGTTTTAGAGAAATACAAAGGGGAAGTAGAAGTGGCAGGAACATATGCGACTTTATCGTGAATCATAACAATCCAAAACCAGATGTAAAGAGGTTTCGGTTTTAACTTGGTTTATGAGTTTTAGTTTAAGGCGGGCATGGTCGCTGCTAGAGAGAGAAAAGAAACACTCAGCGTGCACTCTCTCAAGATTAGATTGGTTTGTAAATTTATCTAATCAGGATAGCTCCCACTGTTTTCTCGAATTTTCCTTCAAACCATAAAAAGAGAACTAATCGGGATCATCTGAAAATCACCCCGGAGTAATGCCTACTCACAGTGGGAATCGGGACCCAACTATCATCGCATGATAACCTTGATGGAAGCCAACAAGTCACCACACTTCAGAAGGTATGCATACTCCTGGCAAGTTTCCCTTATATTTGAAACTCCCGACATTGTTTTTACCCCCAACGGCCTATGACCTTAACAAGGTCAACAAATCATAAGTCTCTAATCAAGTTCAACCCGTCATTATCTTGATTACTCAAAAGCCACCCGCACGACCCTTAACGAGATCAACAAAACCGTACTGTCCTAGTTAATCGCATTGCATGCTATAAACAAGCATCATTTAGCTACCGTACACTACGCCTTGACAAGATCAATAAACGTAGAACGAATACTAAGTACTACTCAAAGGAAATGACGGAGGGCTACGACTGGTTTTTATGAAAACCCTGAACATAATGAACTTGATATCGTTGAAGGAACCGAGTAATTTTGAAAAAGAGTGGTTTAAGCTCCGTATTTAAAACGAGTGGTTTTGAAGAAACCCGAGTATTTTATAGTCACGTAGACTTTTGCTTAATAGCGAATTCCTCGTGAAGGGAACAAGGCTCTTTCCTCATCGAATGAGGTGCAGAATATTCCTAACCGAATACCTCAATACAAAGCAAACGAATACGCCTATAGTTTCTTTCGAAAATTTGGTTCCCGCAACATCGTTTTAAGTTTGTTTTTTGTGCATTAATCCAATTAACGCAGTCCCATCAATTAATCCTATCACACCAGAAATAACAAAAATAGAACGCACATATATGCTATCCGCATTCGCCATAGGGTCTCGTGTCTTTACTGTAAGGTTACTTAACTTACGGCAGGACGGAGGCAGGGCTAGCGTGGATGCAAAAACATATAAAAGCGATTATTATATACATAGTCATTTCAGGCATGATATAAACATCACAAGAATGCAGCAATCAACATGAAATAGCGGATAAACTAGGAACCCAGCGTTTTATCTGAGCCGCAAATGAAACGCAACGTTCCCCGGTTGTGTGGATTGCCCGAACAACGATGTACCAAGACCCCTGTGAGTGCAACAAGCTACCCGCCAATCCTAGAAACAGTGCAACCCCCACTAAGTAACATGAGTGGGCCACCCGGCGCTTTCTAGAATCCGGTAACTCAAGCGCTCCTCCATGGGTCAGAGTTATACCACTATAAGTGCGGCAAGCAACCCGCCAATTCGAGAATGGGGTGGTCCGGTCTCGACTCCATGAGATGGCAACCCTCAACATTCTCGAATCCGGCTGTCCGAGTACTCCATCACGGGATATCCTAATACAAGTAATGAAAGTATACAATGGACTAGTGTATACGTTTCTTGACCCCAACGAGAGGCGATGACCGGTCTCACAGCCATTGGTGTTTGACACCGAAGATTGTATACATGTGCTCATTGGGTTATGAGTTACACTGAATGGACTCGCCGAGAACTCCTAAATGATATTATATCTATCGCCAGATGGCAGTTCTCTGGTGACTGAGTACAGGGTAGTCTATTGATCTGAGATCGTCATTTGTCCTGTGTGAGTTCTCACTGTACTTAGATTACTACCCTATCACGGCTCAACTGAGTCGTGCAAACAGGTTTTGGTTTGGTAGTCCCGAGCCACATGGAGACAGTGAGCGGTCAGGGGATCGTCTCTCCCGGTATAAGGAGTCGATGATGCGTTGTGCATGATCAACTATATCCATAAGTCTCTGGCCTAGGCGGATGAGATTTACTGATAGGAGATCAGTAGTTTCTCGGTTGGTTATGAGCTTGACATCGACACGACTTATCGGGTTATTGGAAGTATGGCGGTTTCCACCTCTCAGGCCCGGTATGCAAAACTCTTTGACGAAGAAATCAGACTCTAGAATGACTGTCACTTATAGGCTCGGTAGGGGTTCGGACGAGCTTGCTTGTCGATCTTTCTTTCGACAGATACCTGGGTAGTCATTACGTACAGCTAATGCCACTAACGTGTTTGTGGGTCATGAATTGGATCCAGTAATTCACCGCCAGCGTATTGTCGAGTCTTTAGAGCCTCACACAGAGGTTTTCCCGGCTCTAGCGATACGATGTAGATATGTATATGGGGATGTGTACCGGGGTTCGATTAAACACATGTATTGGATACACATGTATTTGATTGGACGTTTGTTAATACTGGCCGGTCTTTTGGAAAGTCGGATATTAAATCAAGTGTTGATTTAATATATATATTTATATATTGGATATATAAATATTTCTAATATTATATATCTTTGTATTTTACTCTTTTTAATGCTTGCATTTTGTTGCAAATGACAGTTAGAATATGTTTACATATTCTTATTTGTTTTATTCTTTTCCTTTTTCTTTAAGTGGTAGCCATGTGAGTGTATGTGAGTTTAGGGTACACACCAACCCAAATTATTTAGACAAGTGGAGGAGAGATAGAAAGAAGGGTTATAAGAGTATTCTCATTCTCATTCTCTTTCTAAGGTTTTTCATTTTTTTGATTTCTTTTTTCTCTCTCCTTCTCTAGTTAGCTCCCATCTCCACCAAAAGAGAAAAGAAAAAAAGAGGAAAAGAGAGAAAAATCAAGGATAATTAACTACATCTCTTGGGTTAAGGTTCTAGCAAGATCACAGACCAAGTTCACCAAAGGAGCTACTTTGAAGTGAGGTTGGAGCTAGAGTAGGTTTCCCTCAAGTGGATCCATCTTTGAAATGGAAGATTTTCACCAAGCTTGTTCCCTACAACCCTAGGAGCCTGGCTAGAATTCAAGTTCATCCTAGAAGCATATGAAAATGCTTCAAAGGTTGTAATTGCTAAACTCTTTATGTTATGCTCTCTTTTCTTTTCAAGTTCACATCGTTAGTTGATTATCTTGGTAATTGGAAGTTCACTCTCTTGAACTTTTGAAAATGCTATTCTACCATATTTTAAAATCATTGCTAGGGTGCATGAACTCCATCAAATGTGGATCCTATCACACCAGAAACAACAGAAATAGAACGCACATATACGCCATCCGCATTCGATGGAGTTCATGCACCCTAACAATGATTTTAAAACATGGTGGAATAGGATCATTTGATGGAGTTAATGCACCTTAGCAATGATTTTAAAACATGGTGGAACACCTACTTGTCCAAATAATTTGGGTGGGTATGTGCTCTAAACCCTCATACACTCACATAACTACCACTTAAAGAAAAAGGAAAAGAATAAAACAAATAAGATATAAACATATTCTAAATGCCATTTGCAACAAAATGCAAGCATTAAAAAGAGAGTGAAATACAAAGATATATAATACTAGAAATATTTATATATCCAATATAAATATATATATATATATATATATATATATTAAATCAACACTTGATTTAATATCCGGCTTTCCAAAAGACCAGCCAGTATTAACAAACGTCCGATCAATACACGTGTTTAATCGAACCCCGGTACGCATCCTCATACGCACATCTACATCATATCGCTAGAACCGGGAAAACCTCAGTGTGGGACTCTAAAGGCTCGACAATACGCTGACGGTAAGTTACTGGATCCAATCTATGACTCACAAGCACGTCAGTGGCACTAGCTGTACGTAATGGCTACCCAGATATCTGTTGAAAGAAAGACCGATAAGCAAGCTCGTCCGAACCCCTACTGAGCCTGTAAGTGACAGTTAATGTACAGTCCGGTCTCTTCATCTAAGAGTGTCGCATACCGAGTCTGGAAGGTAGAAACCATCAGACTCCCAATAACCCGATAAGTCGTGCCGATGTCAAACTCATAACCAATCGAGAAACTACTGATCTCCTATCAGAAAATCCCATCCACCCTGGCCAGTGACTTATGGTTATAGCCAATCGCGCACTGTACAACATTGACTCTCTATACCGGAAGAGACGAATCCCCTCAATCGCTCACTCCCTCCATGTGGCTCGTAATTGTATCCAACTAAAAACTGTTTGCACGACTCAATAGAGCCGTGGTGTGGTAGTAATCTAAGTACAGTGAAAACTCACACAAAACAAACGACGATTTCAGTTCAACAGACTACCATGTGTTGAGGTCAAAAATTATACCCGCTTGACCAAGTCAAAATCAAAGTCAACCTCAAGCCAAGTGGGCCCAAGCCCAGGTCAAGACCGAGCATAGAAAGGACCGGCCCTGTGACAAAAGGAATGAAACCATAAATTAGTTTAATGTAATTCCTTATTTTAAAATAAATGTATGTAAAATGGACAAAAAAACAAAAATTTTGTAAACCCCATGACTTATATGCAAAAGGGGATAAGCACATAAGGCATGGAGTGGCACAAGTGTCATTTGGCAAAGCTCAAGGGGCTGTATGTAAAATGTGTAGCCTATAAAGGCAAACATGATGAAAAAATAAAAGACATTTTCATTCTCTCTAAAAAAAGTCTAGGGTTATGTGTCTTTTTCTCCTTCCTTAAGGTTCTAAACCTTCTCTTTTCTTGAATTAAATCAAGAGTTTAACTCTTCTTTTTTCCAAAAAACAGTTTTTTTTCACCATAAAACTCTTGAAGGGAAGCTCGGATCTTCCATCAAATCCTTAAAATTGGTGATTTTTAAGTCTCTCCCCCTTTTTCTCCAAGAACCAGCCAACAAAGAGGAGGAGGAAGGAGACCCATCTCCAAAAACCCCAACTTTGGAAAGATCCAAGGCTCAAGAGAAAATCTAGGGTTCAACGGAGAAGAAAAAGATCACCTTTCATCATCTCCGAAAATCTCTTGGGAGTTTAACTCTGGAAAAAAAAGTCTTTCTTTTTAAAAGTTTAAATCCAAAAGTCAATCGGGAGTACAACTCCCGGTGCAGGAGCTAAGTCCCTTTATCCTTCTTTTTGGAGTTTAAATCCAAAAGTCAATTGTGAGTACAACTCCCAGTACAGGGGCTAAGCCCCTTTTTCCGCAGGCGTCCTGCGCCCACTTACCTGACGCATGAGGCGCTGGCGCGAGGCGCCCACGTGGCGGGCGACCAGCGCCCGCGCACTGGGCATGTGTGGCGCTGACACCCAACGCCCGCATGCTGGGCATGTGAGGCGCTGGCACCCATGCATCCTTTAGACGCTATTCACCTTTTTTATATATATACTCCACAACACTTTCCGTTAAAAAAAATTTCTAACGGAGCGTTGCCCCGCATCCCGCAAGGGGGCTGACCCTCAGCCCGCTATCCAGGTAGCGGGACCCCCGTAAACCTTTGCGAGGCCCCTGATATACCCAAGACCCCTCAAAACACAACACACGCACACTGCACATTGAGTTCGCATGACCAGTTAGACCCGTCAATCGGAGGTTCATTCGTTCCAAAGGCGACGGTAATTAACGACGGCTTATTCCGCGACTACCGGAGATTCGGATCCTCACAATCAATAAACTCCCGCCTACCCTAGCTAAGGGAAATCTGTAGTACGCCTGACAAATAACGCGTATTCCCATCTCAATGGGGTGACGAAAAATACCCTACAAATTCTGATATGCCCGATGGGACCTTTTCTCTCCTTCCATATTTCGGGTTAAACGTTCATGCGAACTCAATCAACATATATATCGATTGCCTGTACTGAAGTCATTTGTTTGTGTACAGGTTGTGTAAATTCCCGTTTCCATCAATGAAATTTTTCTATATTTTCCAAGTCCCCCAAATGTTTTCCTATTTTTCCTCGTGACTTTATAGGAAATTGGTTGCTAGGTTTTTAGTATTTAAAATCTTTCTAAACATTTAAAATGAAGCCCAAACAAAATTTTAAATTAAAGAAAACCCAGCCAGCCTAACAGAACAAAAAAAATAAAAACCAAATAATTAAATCCTCAATTAAACCAAACCCAGCACCTCCTCAGCCCAGCCCGAAGAAAATAAAAACAAATTAATTAAACTAAACTCCTCCGGCCCAACCCCTAACCCACGCCCAAGCAAACCCGACCCGACCCGTTAAGCTTTCTTCCCCACTTCATTTCAGTTTTTCCCGCTCCTTTTCCTTTCGTGCTCCACGTCGCCCCACGCCCCCGCGTCGTCGCCAATGTCCCCGTCTTCGTGCCCCATGACCCCGACCCACGGTCGCGCGCGCGCCCGCGAGCTCGTCTCCCTCGCCTCCATACAAGGACGAGCACTCACCTCCACTGCATTTTTGTCCTTCACTACACTTACCTCATCCTTCCTCCCATCTCCGACCACTCCTCAGACCACCGTCCACACCTCCCCGCTGAGCCCGACGACGACGACCACAATCACCGACCACCACCTTAAACCATCGCGGCTCCTCACCATCTTCAACCCACCGCAGAGCCCCCTGCACACCATCTCACCGACGATCACCCGCTCCCATCGCGCCGCCGGCCACCTCGTCGACCCCTCTGCATCATCAGCATCATCTCCTACCAACCCGAGCACACCCACTGCTTCCTCTTTCTCCTCGGCCACCAAGCTTCGAGCCTCAAACCCCCTGCTGCACCCTCGCCGGAGCTACCTCCGCCGACCACCGCCGACCCCAGCACATCCCCAGGAGTTTCACAGCACCCCACTCCGCCTCCAGTGATCACGAGACATCCTCCGGGCAACTCCGACGACGAACCCAAACTCGAGCCGAGGCCGTGAACCCAAATCGTGCCGTTCGTTGCGCGTTCATGCCGCTGCCGTGCGTCGTCAACGTGCCTCCAGGCAAGTACCCTACTTGCTATATGCTAGATTATTCTGTTACAATTCAAAATCCTATTAATTCCATGTATATGATTCGTGTAAAATTTTATGACGCAAGTGTTTGATGTGAAACCCGAACGAAAACCTTCCATTAAACTGACGGAAATTGATCATATAAGCTAGCCCGTGTGGTAAAGAACATTGTGTTAAAATTTGACTGAAAAATATAATCGTTACTGACTTGAACGATCACCCCCAATTACACCCGTTAAAACTGAAAATTTCCCGCGTCTGAAACTTGTAAAAATCATAGTTAATTGTTTACAAATTGGAATGATGCATTCGAGGGCTTAAATCGAAGCCAACTTGACGACCTGGAACCCCATAAAAGTTTTAAATTGTTTCTATACTGAAAATACGACGGAAACTGGTTCGGAGAGCGGCTCTGGACTGCAGTCCATAGCAGCTCTGGCTATTGATTTCCTTCTTGTAATGCTTACCCTCTACTGCTCGAACATGTTATATTGCGGAACCCTACACCATAGTGAAGATAAAACAGTTAGCTAAATAACGAAAATGATTTCACCCTTTTTTACCGTCGTTTACTATTTAAACTGTAATTTAAATGAACAGGACGTATAACAGTCCCAAACAGAAACAGAACTGACACCCTATTGTTGAACAGTGCATAACTTCTGACGTAGAGGCGCGATTGAGAATCCGTCTGGTGCGTTGGAAACCCAATTGAAAAACCTAAATTTCGTTCAACTACAGCGTCGCTAAATTCTGATCCCAACAGGGTGAAAATTGTGTCGCGGAACGGACGTTCAGTTCAGAAACTGAATTTCCTGCAGCGAACACTTAGAATGAAACGGCTGTAACTTGCAAACCCGAAATCCGATTATACTGAAATAAATTTTGTTGAACTGCCGACTGAGTTTACTTGCTACCGTCTTTGTATCGTTTCACTGAATTTTGAACGTATGATTTAATGCAATTTTTATAAGTTCATAAGGTGCATAATAGTTCGTATTACACATGACTTGTTAACTGCATAAATGCGCATATCTTACCCGATTGCCATACACCTAGTGATAGTGCACGTTATTATTCAGTGTACAATACATTATCGTGCGTGAATGGTATTGGTTTAGGAGTGTCAAGTACACCAATGGAAAAGTGAATGATTCGTGACAATGAATAATACAGTGAACAGTGACAAAACCGTGTTATTGATGCATACTTGTACACGACTAGACCATACTCATCAATAATGTAAACCTGGGGGAAAAGGGGAAATCGAAGTGGAAAAAGCATCGTATTTAGCGAGTACAGTGATTTAGAGGATGATCATTCGAACAGCGACTCTTATATATATTAGGTTGGGCCTGGCGGTCCGGCTGACAGGGTTATATCCCGGGCGATAGCGGGCCGTGGTCTCGGGTATGTACGAGACCCACGTTAAACATGATCCTCATTTCCACAACTCGATTTCAAAGATGACTTAGAGACTGATAGGGACACAGATCATACTTTGCATCAGTTAGTGACACATTGATTACCTGCATTTTACTTCCACTGTTATTACCTTCTGTGCTTGTTACTTGTCACTATTATAATATTGCTATTACGTCGCTCTGACGACCTGAGTATGCATGCTCAGACCTCGAGGAAGAACCAGTGCAGGAGTCGGACTTGCCCTTCGAGCTTGCGGAGGTTTAGTCAGGAGTACCTCATTCACTTTTTCTGCTTTCCCTAAAGAGACCTTGTATTCGAACTTGGTTAGTAGTCATTTTTCTTGTTTTATTGTAAATTGTGAACAATGAAAGTTGATGTAATAATTTAGTGATATATTTCCTTTATTTCTGTGCTTTGTTTACTGATTACCATGTAATGCTAGAAGCCGAAGTGTGACTACGGCAGGATTATTCCTTGACCGTAGGAGCATGGCTGGCCTAGTCATCCCTCGTTTTCCGTATTTTGGGAAGCGGAGCGTGACAGGTTGACAAGTTTTCAATCACAATCTCGAACTCAGCAATCATGTCTCCCAAGACGAGCTTCGTTTCTGACGTGACTCTGATTCCCTACGTGGTCAAAATCAATGCTCGTGTGGTTCTCCCTGCAAGTCTTAGCCGGCAATGGGAGGAGCCACCCCGTCAATTTAATTTCGTCATCATCTACCCTGCCGGAAGCGCATATCTGGCGGAGATCACGGCAAACCAAGCAGCCAAACCGACCTCAAGGGGAAGGAGGCCGAACGTTGTGGTCGCCAAAGCATCCCACCCCAAATGCAAATCTGTATTCGAACGGCTCTCCACTGTTCCGACTGGGGGCAAGGCCGTCAACACCAATGGAGCCACAAAGCATCTCCAGCAAGCTCAGACGATGCTCTTGACAATCGCATGAGTAGGCGTTTTCTCTGGACTCTCTGCCAATCAGTCCAGGGCGTCTTTCCGCAGGGCCGAAACCTGCCAAGTGCTCAAAACAAAAAGGTTGAGACAAAAGCGGCTCGGGTATCGAGCGAACAAGAAGGCCAAGACTCCGGCCAAGTGAAATCTTGTGAGGTTCCAAGAGTAGGGCCACCCCACGACGACGGCTGAGTCGGCCGTAAAAATCAGCAATTCTTTCGAGCCTCTGAAATGGGTTCAGAAAAATGCCATGACCGCCAGAATCAGGAAGACACCTATCCGAATGATACTACAAAGAGACGCATCCCAGCCCCAACAGAGAAAGCATGACACCGTCTCTTCAAAGGTCTATCGGGCGCTCTGTTTCGTGTGAAAACAGCGGGGCAAAGCCAAAAAGGAAGCGCCAGCACCATTCAAGAACCCGGTCAGGCCAGCCGCTTTTAGTCAATTGCCCGTTACCGAAAAAGAAAGGCCACGACATCAGTCCGCAAAATCAGCTGGCAATAATGAAAAGACGGCTCGATATATTATCCATACGGTCTATATGGCGGGCGCGCGTCCCAGCGACAACTTGCGCAGCAAAAGCAAAGACGGGTCCACCACATCCCAAGCCCAATCTGGCTTGAATGTGGTTGCCGTTTCCCAAGATCAGCCGCCTCCGCTAGACGAAAAAACCCTCTCGATGAGGCCGATAGGCAGAAAGGTCCCTCAGTCCATGTGGAGTCAAGCTCGGACAGCGAGAAAAAGCCGACTTTCCGCCTCAGGACCGCAGAGCAAGAGCTGTTTCAAGAGCTTCAAAAACAGCTCAGGATCAAGATAAAGAGATGGCCAAACTTTATTCAAAAATTGATGATCTGACGAACGTTGTGATACAGCTCACGGCTCAAATTGCTCGAGCGCCTCCCAATCAAGCACAAGTCTCTACTCATGAGCCGGGCGATGACAATCTGAAGCAACCGATGCATGTCCCCTTGGGTCCAAGATTGGGCAAGCCGTATGAAACCCGACCACATTCCGTTTCTGGGGACACCTTGGCCCCAGATAGCACCATCCCGCTAACACAAGATCGGATAATGGATTTGGTCACCAGCAAAGTCAAAACATTGGTGGTTGAAGCCGAGAGTAGTGGGCGGCCATATCCCGCATAGTACGATCTGATCGAGTTCCCCAGCGGCTACGTCATTCTTAAGTTCGGAAGATTTGACGGTACGTGGAACGCGAATCAACATGTCGTCCACTTTAAAGCGTCGTGCGAAAATAAGAGGGCAATGATGCGCTCCAACTTCGTCAGTTTGTCAACAGCCTAACAGGTGTCGCTTTCGACTGGTACGCAAGTATACCAGACGGGTCCGTCACTACATTCGCCCAAATGGAGTCTCTGTTTCGGCAAAAACTCATGAGTGTTAGTGGCAAAATCTCCAGTGCTGACTTCGTGAGAACCAAGCCGGGAAAAAACGAAAGCAACACGGACTTTATTTCCCGATGGCGCAACCTCACTGTCAAGTGCGAACCGCCACTAGAGCAGGACCAGTCCGTCAGCCTCCTCATTAGGAACCTCAGCAATTAGATGGTCTCATTCTTATGTACAGCAGGTCTCAAGACGTTTCAGGAGCTGACCAAGAAAGTCCAAATGCTGGATACTCAAAGCAAGAGTCTACCCCAGACTCTCAGAAAGACAAGATTTTGAAGAGCTAAAGGGACAACAACCGTAGAAGCAGGAATTCCAGCAATACTAATGTCTTCAATGCATCCGACAATGAAGACAAGCGAAAGGCAAACAAATCCAAAACCAACCGGTCTCGAAAGCCGGTGATGGGAAGAGAAGGGCCTTCCCGAAAGGAAAAAAAGAACAAGGTTTACTCTTTCAGAAGGGACAAGGTCCGTAAGATATTCAAAGATGCCTTGAACAACGGTCTATAATTGCCAGAGTCGAAAAGAGCTCACGAAGCCAAAATGACCGACAATCCTCTATATTGCCCGTACCACCGAGTAGTGAGCCATGCGATCAAGGATTTTTATATTTTCAAAGAATAGGTCGAGAAGCAGTAAAAGACTGAGGAGATCGAGTTGTCCAAGAGTGTGTTGGTGAACAATCAAGCTGCAACCACCAACTTTATACAGACAGAAGCTGAAGCCTTCCGAGAGCAAACGATTGAACCTGCTGCCCCGAGAAATGAATCCGACTCGCCGCAGCCTCCGTGGAGTATGCACATCTCTAATAAGACGCAGAAGATGCTAAAGCTACTTCAGAAAGAGCCCAGAATACAATGGGAGGGGCACTACTTCAGAAAGAGCCCAGAATACAATGGGAGGGGCAGAAGGAGCCCGCCATTCCAGCTGCCAATTCGGCTCAATCATGCCCAAAGTCCAAAAAGCTCAAGAAGAAAAGTGCGGCTCGACGCGAAAAAGAGTCTGCAGGGAGATCGATCATTCAAAAATATATCGATTCCCTTGAAGACTATGAACAAAAGGAAAAAAACTCTAATTCAATTGAAGGAGTTCTTCCCCGTAGAAGCGGCTGAGATTTTGGAGGAGCTAGAAGAAGACTCCAATGACGAGGTCCCTATAGCGACCTACTACGTCGTCCACCTTGGTAGCGACTCTGAAAAAGAGCTATGTTTTCCTAAAGAGGACGAGGAGCTCGCCACAAAGGCCAACCAAATCCAGCTCAGAAGCGGCAAAGGCTCTACCGCCAAATCAGGGCAACGCCCCAAAAGGAAAGAAAAAGCAAATCGCTAATGAAGAAGATGGCGGAAAACCGGCTTACGAAAACTCGAGTCCTTCCTCAGTAGACTATAATGTCTTAGCTCATCTCCGGAAGCTTCCGTCTCTCCTGAGTATCTACGATGCCTTGGTCCTATCTAAGGAGCTTAGGGATGTTCTCATTCACGCTCTACAAAACCCCGAGCGGTACTAGGCTAGCTTTGCGGAAATTAGTATGAAAGAAGCTCAGTACACCTTGCACCTTGCATAACGCCGTAGTCACGTTTAAGGACGAAGACCTGCTGCTGGGAACAGCTGAGCATAACCGGCCGCTTTACGTGACCGGGTATAGTGACGGAGATCGGATTAATCACATATTGATTGATCCGGGATCCTCAGTAAATATCATGAACTTGCAGACTCTGAAGCGTTTGTCAATAGACGTCCGACACCTGTCAAGGAAAAGGATTGTGATTCAAGACTTCAATCAAAACTGCCAGCAAGTTCTGGGGTCTATAGCCCTGCCAATTAAATTTGGGGATCTGCAAACCGAAACTAAGATATACGTGATCGATGCTGACACGTCTTATAAAATTCTCTTGGGACGGTTGTGGCTTCACGATTACGGTATCGTTCCGTCAACTCTCCATCAATGCATGAAGTATACTAAAAATGGCGAAGTATGCATTGACGAAGACATCCAGCCGTTTGTGCATGAAGTCCGATATGAAGATTCTCGGTACTTTGTGAACCCCAAAATGCTAAGCCACAACTGACCGAGTACGGAGCGGTCCCGAAACTCAAAAGCAAATCTGAGCTGGCTGTCACTTTCAAAAGCAAAAAAAACCCAAGTGTGCCCGCGTTTCGGCAGTGACACTGATGAGTCCGACGTTGGAAATCCGTCTTTCCGTAAAACTCGCCCTCGTTTCGATAGCGATACGGACGAGTCTGATACTGAAGGCCTAGCTAGCAGCAAAATCCGCCTTCATCTTGACAGCGACGCGGAAGAGTCGGAGGAAGAGGACCCGTCTCACACCACCTATGCGGATTGGGCCCTAATGCAAAAAGCGAAACTAAGAGAAACCTTCGAGATTACACAAAGATCCCTATCTATCACAAGGGTGCCGGAACAGATGTGCAAGGAGTTAGATACTTTGTCGGTCTCTACCGTGAACCAATTGCAAACTTTCTATGTTCCCGGAAGGAAAAGTGGAGAAAAAGGCATTCTGTTTTATGGGTCAAATCCTGTCGTGCACCTGGATGATTTATCTGTCGCATGCCTTTCCTATGAGAGAAGCATAAGAGCCATCCTCAATCCCAGATATTATACGCCCGAGATGCGGGAATATTTTAAAAAGTGCGGATGCCGGTTATATCAAATGGAATCCGAAGCGAAGTTTTATGAGGGGCTATGGCATCCACCTCAGATCTGAGCACTCGTCGATGGACGAATTCCAAATAGACGGAGCATGGGTTTCAGTCAACCTGATTCCAAAGCATGCTACATAATCCATGTTGGTGAAGCCAGCGAAAGGTCAAATGATGACGACGAGATGGCCGAGCCAGAAGAAACTCCTCGAGAGCTCAAAGATGGTGGATAAGCAACCTTCGACAAGCTAACCGAGGTTGATTTGGAAACGCCCGATAACCCAAAGCCGACCTACATCAGCTCACTTTTGTCAGAGGAAATGAAAGAGCAAATAGTCGCCCTGCTGCATGAGTTCGCCGACTGCTTCGCGTGGACATACAAAGAAATGCCTGGCCTTTTGATTGAAACGCGATTTCTGGATGTGTAGTTGGAAAATTATATAGAAATCACAACCAAAAATATTTTGACCGCAATCAATAACGGTGTCGAATGTAGCGCGTTAGTAAGTGCGGATCGTCCACAGGGAAAGTGTAATCGTTCATATTTCGAATTAGGTGAGTCGAAATTTTAGGGAAAAGAAAAGAAAACAATTCATGATTTGTAATTGAAGTTCAAGAATTAGAAAATCTAGATCTAATAACAAGAAAAGATAAAATCAAGAATTGAGATATTTGTAATGATTTTTCCAACCAAACATCAAGAATCGAAATGAGGCTCGTAAGAATCGATCGGATTTATAGATGTGATGAGATCTAATGATTTCATGTTCTTATCCATTAATGAATTGATACTAGATCGATAATTATTCGTCGAGGTTAAGGATCTTGCGAAGAAGCAGGGTTTCCTCGTCTTATCCTTTATCCCTTCGATGAATCTCATTCAAATTCTAGCTTCTAGTTAATCAAATGATCAATCGTTGTTCCCTAGTTTTGAGTGAACACAATCAAGAAAGGATCATCCCGAAACTAGGTCATCGATCATTTGATTCACAAGAATTAACAATCGTTATAGGACTTAAGAATTGTAAAAAGATCTAAATCATCATCATTCTATTGATCGTCTCGACTCCTTTACGAGCGGAGTTTTACTCAAACATCACAACAAGAATCACAATCACAAATTGAGATCGAATCATGATGCAAGAATTTAAAGAAAGCAAGATTAAAGAATTTCACCTTTTATTTATATCAACAATTTCGTTACAATCGCTCAAGAACTACAAGAGGAAGAACTCGATCGTCGATTTGGCTTCGCTCGTCTCCTTGAGTCGCGGATCGGCTTGGATCACTTGCTCGATTGAAGATCGGCTCCGCTCCTAAAAGGTTGAAGGCTTCTTGCTTGATTTGGTACTCGGGATCTTGAATTTGGATTGGAATTAGGGTTAGGGTTTCGCACAAGTCGTGTCACTCAACTTGTGGAAGAAGATGGGAGAGTAAAGATTAAGGAACTAATGAACCCGTCCACCTCTTAGATCTAGGCTCCTTTTTATAGACCTCAAAAATCCTAGATCTAGGATTTGAATTTTGAATTTCCCTCCAAAAGTTTGTTAGCAAGAGAGCCTTCTAGAAGTGATTAGTTAGGAGGGAGCTTCTAGAAATAGTTTGTTAGGAGCTTAATCAAGATTAGCTTAATTAATCATCCTTGCTGATCTGGCAGAAGAATCTAGAGAATTCTGGAATTTGACGTGTCTTTCTGAGATGTGTGCATTGAAATAGGAATTATGCCTTAAAAATTAGGTGATGACGTGGCAGAGCTGCGGCGGATCCGCAGCCCAAGCAGGCTCCCGCCGCGGATCCGCGGCGCTATTGAGGCCTTAGGGCTTGGACTCTCTGTTGCTGCTTTGGGCTGATGTTTGGGGCTTTTTATGATATGTTGAATATTGTAACTCCTTCTAGATTGCTACCAGATTTCAGGTCTTTGAGTTGGCGTAATGTTTGATCAGCAAAATGACAATTTTGGCTTTTCTTCTGGATTTTCCTGCACAATTTCTCGAGACAAGTGTTGCGCAATATAGGGATGATGCGATGCCATGATAAACACACAATTCCCTTAGAAATGTCGGTTTTAGAGTCTAACACATGCAATCTGATATTTTACGACTGTTTTGATAATATGTGAAATATGAATACCGAACACTTCTAAATGAGTGCAAATGATTGGGAAATTGCCGGTTAAAAGATGCAGTATTTTCGACTGATCACCTTTCCCTAAAGTTGCCGTGCATAAACTTGCTAAATCTCCTGATGCTAAACCAGTCAAACAATCTCCTCGAAGAATGAGAAGGGAACTGGAAGAAAAGGTCATCGAGGAAACCAAGAAACTCATCAATGCCGGCTTCATCAAAGAAAAGAAATACGCGGACTGGATCGCGTGCATCGTCCCAATGAAAAAGAAGAACGCACAGATACGAGTTTGTGTCGATTTCAGGGATCTCAATAAGGCATGCCCTAAAGACGATTTCCCGGTCATGGAAATGATGGTCGACGATATCTCAAATTACGAGTTGTTCACTTTTATAGATGGCTCGTCTGGATATAATCAAATCAAGATGTCGCCCGAGGATGAGAAACACACAGCATTTCGAACCCCGATCGGGATATACCGCTACAAGGTGATGCCATTCAGATTAAAGAATGCAGGTGCTACATATCAAAGGGCGATGACCAATATCTTTGATGACCTAATCCATAAAATCGTCGAATGTTATGTTGATGATTTGATCGTCAAGACTAAAACCAAGGCCGATCACATCCAAAATCTCAGGATCGTTTTCACCAGACTGAGAGAATACGATCTGAAAATGAATCCTCTAAAGTGCGCTTTTGGCGTGTTATCAAGAAAATTCTTGGGCTTTATAGTCCGACATCGAGGGATCGAAATCGACCCATCGAAAATAAAGGCCATCATAGAGATGTCACCTCCGAAGAATCTGACGCGGCTAAGATCCTTTTAAAGAAAGCTCCCTTACATACGAAAGTTCATCTCGAACCTATCGGGAAGATGCAGGCCTTTTTCGAAGCTCATGAAGAAAGGAGCTCCTTTCGTATGGAATGCCGAATGTCAAGAAGCGTTCGGAAATATCAAACAGTGTCTGCTGCACCCTCCAGTGCTTGCTGCTCTCATTCCAAATAAACCGTTGATCCTCTATACTGCCGCGCTAGATGAGTCATTCGGTGCACTCCTCGTCCAGAACAATGAGGAGGGAAAAGAGAATGCGTTCTACTACCTCAGTCGAACGTTAGTCAGGACGGAACATAACTATTCCCCGATCGAAAAGCAGTGCTTGACCCTGATATTTGCCGTGAAAAAGGTAAGATACTATCTTCTCTCTCATCAGGTTATGCTGATCTCCAAGGTCGACCCGCTCAAATACTTAATGACCAAAGCAAGCCTAGCCGGTAGAATGGCAAGATGGGCTGCCATGCTGCTTGAATTTGACATAAGCTATATTTCACAGAAAGCAGTAAAAAGGCAAGCCCCCGCCGACTTCCTTGTTGCTCATCCCATACCAAAAGGATCACCACTCAATTGCGAGTTACCCAACGAACAAGTGCTGCACCTCGAGAATGACGAGCCATGTTGGGAGCTCTACTTCGACGGAGCCTCATCAGTTAGGACCTTCAGCAAATCAAGCGTCCCACAGATAAAAACAGGGATAGAATTGGTGTTCATCATGCCATCGATGGAAACCCTACGGCGTTAACAACAAGACCGAGTACGAGACTCTGATAGCTGGTCTGGAGCTCGCCATAGAAATGGAAATCCTTCGACTACGAGTCTACGGTGATTCCCAGCTTGTCGTCACAGCTCGCCATAGAAATGGAAATCCTTCGACTACGAGTCTACGGTGATTCCCAGCTTGTCGTCAACCAAGTAAGCGGCGACTATAAGATATACAAACCCGAGTTAGCTCGGTACAAAACCCGGGTGGTGGAGTTTATGAAACGGTTCACCCACATTGAGCTGATGGAAGTTCCTAAGGCGTTGAATGGAAAAGCTGACGTACTCGCTCGCTTAGCCAAGGAGCTGGCTGATCCCGATATGGATGAAATTCTGATAACAGTCAGAAGCCGGCAAATTCTACTTTCGGTCTCTTTGCGTGAAGAAGGAAGCGTAAAGAGAACAATCCTGCCGAAGAAGCTCTGATCATCTAAGATGATCCCAATTAGAGAGAACCCTTCATAGAATACCTCCGATACGACAAGTTGTCCGAAGGAAAATCTGCGGGGATTCAACTAAAGAAGAGAGCCCTTCGATACGTGTTTGTAAATAATATGCTATACCGCATATCATATGACCAACTCTGGCTCAGATTTCTGTCATCGGCCGAAGCCCAAAAAGTCATGAAAGAAGTTCACTCAGGCGTCTACGGAGCTCACCAATCCGGCCCCAAAATGCGGCTTCAAATCAAACAGCTTGGATATTATTGGCCTACCATGATAAGAGATTGCGAAGAGCATGCAAAAAAGTGTCATCTCTGCCAAACTCACGGTGACTTCATTCACAAGCATCCAATCCGTTGCATCCTACGGTGGCGTCATAGCCCTTCGAAGTTTGGGGCACCGACATAGTTGGTCCAATTGATCCTCTGTCATCTAAAGGTCACCGATTCATATTGGCCGCAACTGACTACTTCTCCAAGTGGGCTGAAGCCGTCCCGCTAAAAGAAGTCAAGACAGAAGATATTCTGACGTTCTTCCGGCATAATATTCTATACCGCTTCGGTACACCGAGAAGAATCATATCTGACAACGGGCCTTCTTTCAAGAGCTTCAAAATCCTAAGGTTCGCTACTCGGCACCATCTATAATCCAAGAACCAATGGGCTAGCGGAAGCCTTCAACAAGAGAGATTGTAATCTCAAGCTCCACGAGGCATTATGGGCATATCGTACCATGCACCGCACTCTAACTCAGTCCACTCCATACTCACTACTCTTCGGAGTGGAAGCAATCCTCCCGTTCGAAGTCGAGGTTCCAAGCCGAGGTTCCAAGCCTAAGAATGGTCGTCCAACACGAGTTGACGGAGGAGGAAAACGTCGTCCTTCGGCTCGAAGAGCTCGACGCCCTCGAAGAAAAGAGGCTTGTAGTACAGCAAAATCTGGAGCTGTATCGAGCCCAAATGTCACGGGCCTATGATAAGATGACTCATCTCCGCGCTTTTAAGAGAGACGAATTGGTGTTGGTCCTCAAAAGACCGACCATCCCCAATCGACATGCCAAACGGAAAATTCGAGCCAAACTGAGAAGGACCATACTTCATCGAGAAAGTGTTTGATGGAGGATCCTACTAGCTAATAAATGCTGAGGGAGAAAGACACATGCCACCCATCAATGGCCAATATCTCAAGAAATATTACGTGTGAATGCTCCAAATCGCAGGCGAATTGAGCACGCCGGCCCTACGGTCTGAATCATACATCCTGTAAAACCGTATACAATCCACGGACGCAAATGACCCCTATCTTTCCCAAGTCCTACCGCTGGAAAAAAAGGTTTGTCCACAAGCAAAACGGGCACAGATGAAACCCAAAAGGGCTCCGTGGGTAAAAACAGCAGGACTGCCGGCGGGTTTGTGAAAACCCGAAAGGACACAAACTCATGAAAATAGATAAAATGCACTCGCAAAGTCCTCTCGACCTTGTGAGGAGAAAATCCCCGCGTGAGATCCTTACGACTCACAAAAGAGCAACACACTTAGAAATCCCCACGATTCCTAGGGAGAAATACACCAGCGAAATCCTCTCGACTCGTAAGGAGAAAATGCTTTTATGATACCTTTACTACTCATAAAATTGAAAAGCCTTAAGTGATAGGGATCTAAACTCGTCTCCTATGCCATCGTTCCCTAACGGGCACGACAAATGATGAGTAGCTCCTGGCACTACGCTTCAGTGTTAGCGATGCTGATGTCGACCCAAAACCCAAATCTCAAGTCTTCCCAGGGCAAATGATGAGTCGCTCATATCATTGTTTCAGTGTTAGCGGTGCCGATGCCGACCCAAAAAACCCAAATCCCAAGTCTTTCCAAGCCAAATGATGAGTTGCCCCTGCTATTATCCCAGTGCAGCATTGTTGCTGCCAAACAAAATCCAAATTCTAAGTTCCTCTCAGATTCAAAAGTCCCGCCAAATAAGGCAAAAATCAAACAGATCAAATTAATGTCCCACCCGGTAACGCTTCCAAGCTCAAAAGTCCCGTTGGACTAGTAGGGAACTCTCGAAATAAATCAAACCAAGCAAATCAACCCTGATACTGCAAAAAACGGAGCAAGTCAACTTCAACCCCGACACCGCAAGAAGCGGAGCAAGCATCGACCGTCTAAGTCGCAAAAATGGCAGCACCGACTGTCCAAGTCACAAAAATGGCAGCACCGACCGTCCATGTCACTAAAATGGCAGCATACCCTCCACATCGTCAAAAGGGAATCCAACCAAATCAAGCTCTATATAGAGTAAGATCCATCAATTTCATGCACACAACCCACACGCGCGGTGTGCATTTATTGAACTACATCGAATGATCTTTCGAATTGGTCAAGACTCTGCAGTTTATGGCCTCTTCTTTATGGTACCAGTTGTTATTTCATTGAATTTGCTTCATTAATATGCTCGCGATTCGACTTTGATTGGGGGCACTTTGTTTGGTTCAAAAATTACATCCCGGTTGACCAAGTCAAAATCAAAGTCAACCTCAAGCCAAGTGGGCCCAAACCCAGATCAAGACCGAGCATGGAAGGGACCGGTCCCGTGACAAAAAGAATGAAGCCATAAATTAGTTTAATATAATTCATTTTTTTAGAAATAAATGTATGTAAAATGGGCAAAAACACAAAAAAATTTATAAACCTCATAGCTTATGTGCAAAAGGAGATAAGCACATAAGGCATAGGGTGACACAAGTGTCATTTGGCAAAACTTAAGGGGATATATGTAAAGTGTAGCCTATAAAAGCAAACATGATGGAAAAAAATAAAAGATGACATGATGAAAAAAATAAAAGGCAACCTTTTCATTCTCTCAAAAAAAAGTCTAGGGTTTTGAGCCTTCTTCTCCTTCCTCAAGGTTCTAAACCTTCCTCTCTTTTCTTGACTTAAATCAAGAGTTTAACTTTTCTTTTTTCCAAAAAGAAACAATTTTTTCACCATAAAACCCTTGAAGGAGAGCTCGGATTTTCCATCAAATCCCTAAAGGAGTGATTTTTAAGTCTCTCCCATTTTTCTCCAAAATCCAGCCAACGGAGAGGAGGAAGAAGGAGACGTCTCCAAAAACCCCAGTTTGGAAAGATCCAAGGCTCAAGAGAAAATCTAGGGCTCAAGGGAGAAGAAAGGAGTACTCTTTCATCATTCCGAAAATCTCTTGGGAGTTTAACTCCGAAAAAAAAATCTTTCTTTTTAGGAGTTTAACTCCAAAAGTCAATCGGGAGTACAACTCTCAGTGTAGCAGCTAAGCCCCTTTGTCCTTATTTTAGGAGTTTAACTCCAAAAGTCAATCGGGAATACAACTCCCAGTGCAGGGGCTAAACCCCTTTGTCCTTCTTTTAGGAGTTTAACTCCAAAAGTCAATTAGGAGTATAACTCCCAATACAGGAGCTAAGCCCCTTTTTCCGCAGGCACCCAGCGCCCACGTGCCGGTAGGGTGTGGCATGGGCGTGTGGCGCCCGGGGACCCACGTGCCGGTGGCATGTGGCGCGGGCGTATGGCACCCGGCGCGTGTGGCGCTGGCGCCCAGCATCCGCGTGCTGGACATGTGAGCCGCTGGCGTCCACGCGTCCTTTGGACGTTATTCACATTTTTTATATATATACTCCACAACACTTTTCCTGTTAGAAAAAAATTTCTAACGGGGGGTGCCCTGCATCACGCAAGAGAGCTGCTAGCCCCCTTGACCCCCAGCCCGCTATCCGGGTAGCGGGACCCCCGTAAACTCTACGAGGCCCCCGATATACCCAAGACCCCTCAAAACACTACACGCGCACACTGCACATTGAATTCGCATGACCAGTTTGACCCGTCAATCGGAGGTTCTTTCGCTCCAAAGACGAGGGGTAATTAACGACAGCTTAGTCCGCGGCTGTCGGAGATTCGAATCCTCACAATCAATAAACCTCCGTTTACCCTAGACAAGGGGAATCTGTAGTACGCCTGACAAGCGACGCGTATTCCTATCTCAATGGGATGACGAAAACACCCTACACCATGTACCTATATCACCAAAGAACTGCTATCTGATGATAGGTATAATATCATATAGGAGTTCTCGGCGAGTCCGTCCAGTGTAACTCATAACCCAATTTGCATATGTATACAATCCTCGGTGTCAAACATCAATGGCTATGGGACCGGCAATCGCCCCTCGTTGGGATCAAGAAACGTATACATTAGTCTACTCTAGAATATCAATGTCCGGCCTCGATACTCCTACGACCAGGAACATTTAAGGATGTGCTTATGGACTACTCAGTTCCCACAAATATGATCGCTATCATAATACTGGTAGTCAAGTAAGGATCTTACGGGTTTTATCATTATGTATTAGCGACACGTAATAGCAAGTAAAACGTATACACATGAATGATAAAGACAAACCAGATAGTAGACTATCATCTCGAGTAAGACTGTTCTACCCGTATAGGTCCTCCCTCAATTATCATAATTGCATGCCTGCAATTACAATAATTGGCTTGAGGGCACTATAGCCAACAATCCCACACTTGCACTTAAGACCAATTGTTGCGGTATCGCATACCCACACGTCTCGTGTGCAACCGAGTACCCAACTTCTCTACTAACAGTTTCGCAAAGCTTTTTACGAAACTGATGTGTTCGAGAAACCGCCTCAGTGGATGGATCCGCTACAATGTTTCTAATTTTATCTCTCTAAATCTCAACTTCACGGAGATCAATCTCCCAAACTGAGCGAAACTTGCCTTAGAATTTGTCTAGATAGATGATGGGACCAAGTACATAAATGAACAACTTTTATCCAACAAATTCCTAGGTTGTATTCTCCGTTGAATCATAATCTGCATCCAACACCACGACTATCCCAATATCCCGCTTGGAACTCTTCCCAACATACCGCACCTCAAAAGAGGATAACCTTATAACCCGCAACAGATACTCTATCATTCATGCCGTCTTGGAAGTCAGAACCGATAACCGCCTCCTGTAGGATACTGCCATTACCACGCACCAAGAACATCCTTATATGTTCTCCCCTGCTTCCATGTGTGACAACCATAGTCTGACCGATTGTAGTACAGGAACATAACTTCCTATCCGGGATATGTCATCCAAATACCAGAACAATACTCCCCACATCCTTCTACCAGGTTCTTCTATTGTTTTGACTTTTGATGAAGTCAAACACTATGACTGTCATATCAAAACAGATGATCCATCTCCGCAATGTCTGTTTTAGTATATAAATAGACATAAGCAACTTGCATACCTTCCACTGCTTCCACCGACTACAACCACCCTCTGGCAAAGTCATATCACGTGCACTTCTAAATCCTATTTAGAAAGACGTTATAGTCATCCACCTGTCAGATCTCATAGTCATGGAAATAACAGTAGTGGCAGGTAGGGTCATCATTGTCATGATGCAAACCTTCTCGTCACCGTCCATGAGAAAACCGAAATACCTCTCGGATGGCTGAGGTCACCAACCAAATCTGCGCTAATGGTTTATCGAATACAATTGAATTTTTAGGTTCTACTAAATTTTCGGTAACCATTTGCGGTTCTGGAATCACTTCCAGTTCTACCATACTCCCACTAATATTTTTTGTAAAGAAATCATTTTTTTCTAAAAATGTGGCAAGTCAAGAACAAAACAACTTTTGATCTTAAAAATGATAGAAGTTAAACCCTTGTGTATGTTTGGGTTAACCCACAAACTGCCATTACTGAAACGTTCCTTGAGTAAATCCGGATTCTGCTATCAACACGAACCGGATTACTCCATATACCTTAATTGTCTTAAGATATGAACTCATTCTATATCCAATATAGAATCACAGACACTAACTTAGATGGAACCAGATTCAAATGTTATGCAGTTGTTTCCAGTGCATATCCCCAAATGAAAAGAGGTCATACAGCATTACTCATCATGGAGCGCATCCACGGATGAGTAATCTGAGAGAATCAATTCTCAATTATACTACTACGAAATATCTAGCATAAGTATCATCATCTTCGATCACTTCGAAAAGTCTTAATTTACCAACGTTTGGTTCTCTACTTCATTCTATTTTACCTATGATTTCTCTGGATTTAGACACGTATTCGTTGAAACGCAAGGTCAAAAGATTTTGAGAAGTTCAACACTTGTACAAAGAAGAGAAGCATGCCAGAGAAGGTGCAGTATAAGAGTTTGTCGAGTTAGACGGAACTCAAAAGAGCATTCAGGTACCTACAGGAGGAGATCAGAACGTAGAGGAAGCTATAGTGCAGGATCAAATTCAAGAACAGGATGGTGACCATGTTCAGAAACCAGATGTACCAGTTCTGTGGAGATCTACGCGAGATGCGGCTACCTGAAAGACTTGTGGCCGACTTCGTATTGTACACAAATTTGGAGGAGCCTGAATCCTTTGAAGAGGCAACAAGCGACGGTTCTAGCAAGCAATGGGAGCGAGCTATGGACGAGAAGATGGATTCTTTGAAGAACCGTACGTGGGAACCAGTTAAGCTACCCAAGAGTCGAAAGGCGTTACTAAACAGGTGAGTGTACAGGGTTAAAGATGAGGTTGATGGTGTGAAGCGGTACAAGGCTCGTTTGGTAGTCAAGAGATACGTACAAAAGCAAGGTATTGACTATCAAGAAATATTTTCCCTAGTTGTGAAGATGACACATATTCAGATGATTCTTAGTATCATAGTGGTGGAGGACTTGCACTTAGAGCAGCTGGATATCAAGACTGTGTTCCTTTATGGAGATTTTGACGAGGAGGTCTATATGATGCAGCCACCGGGATACGAAGTGAAGAGGGAAAAACAATGATGTGTAAACTGCGAAAGAGCTTATATGGCATCAAGTAAGCTTCTAGGCAGTCGTATCTCAAATTCGATCAGTTCATGTTAGAGAAGGGATTTGTGAGATGTGAATCCGATCACTGCGTCTACATTTAGAGTTTTAAGGACGGCGACTACATTATTCTATCACTGTACGTGGATGATATGTTAGTAGCGGGTCTGGATTTCGAGAAGATTTAAAATCTGAAAAAGATGATGGTTGAAAAACTCTCCATAAAGGATTTGAGAGCGGCAAAGCAAATCTTAGGCATGAAGATCGTAAGAGATAGAAAGCAGCGGAAGCTGTAGTTATCGCAAAGGGACTACATTGAGAAGGGTTTGAAGCGGTTCAACATGGACAAATCAAAGCCGGTGAAAACGCCCTTAGCGAAGCATTTCAAACTCAGCAAGGAGTTGTGCCGGACAACTCAAGATCGGAAAGATAAGATGGAAAGCGTGCTTTATGCATCTACGGTGGGGAGTTTGATATATGTGATGGTGAGTACGAGATCTCATATTATACATGCAGTGAGAGTTGTTAGCATGTACATGCAAAACCCGGGTAATGAGCATTAGAATGTGATGAAGTGGATGTTGAGCTATCTAAAGGGTACGTCAAGTCACTGTTTATGCTTCGGGGTGACTCTCTAAAGGTGCAAGGTTACGTTGATGCGGACTACTCGGATGATCGAGATAGCAGGAAGAGCACAACAGGATACGTATTTACGGTTGGGGAAAAACCGGTAAGTTGGGTCTTTCAATTAAGGTGGTGGCATTGTCGACTACGGAAGCTAGATATATGGCGATCAAGGAATCCAACAAGAACATGATATGGTTGCAAGGGCTACTTGATGAATTAGGAAAGAAACAAGACTCCAATATCTTATGGAGCGACAGCCAAAACACATCAAGGTGCGGTATCATTTCATTCGTATTGCGGTGGAAGAAGACGGGTTGACATTGCAAAAGATCGCGGGAGAAGAATCTGGCAGATATGTTCACCAAAATCGTAGACAAAGACAAGCTAGAGCTCTGTTGCAAGTTAGCGAACCTCTCCATGAAAATCTGATGAGAAGAAAGTAGAGCAGAATCGTGTAAGGTCCACTAGCGTTAGGAATCAAGACTGAAGGATCTCCAGGTAGGATTTTGTTAGAAATTGTGGAGTTTCCTTCAAGTCAGACATCTGTCCGAGACGACGCAGATGTCTGGACATGCACATAAGAAGCATGTCAGAACAACAGAGCAACGGCAAACGTATGATGGCCAGCACGGCAGACGTCTGGAAAAGACAAACCCAAGACCAGAGACTGAAGGCCAGACATCTGACCAAGTGTGGTTCAAACGTCTGGTAAAGAGATGAAACCCAACCCGACACTCGAGACCAGACGTCTAGAATAAGTCAAACGTCTGCACAGCGTAAACGAAGAGATACGGATTAGAGATAGACGTATGCCCAAGTGTGGGTCAGACGTTTGTCGACAGCAAATTTGCAGCGAATCTAATTTGGTAAAATTTGATTTATCTCTTGGTTTTGACAGGATTAGGGATTGCCTATATAAGGGGACCTCTCATACATGAATTTGATGGTGTGTAAATTAATAAAGAGAGATCATTGTATTGAGAGGTGACGACTGGGGTTTATGAGATCTAGAGAGATTTGAGAGAAATCACCTAGGGTTGCTCATGCTTGCAATTGATTTAAGAATTCTAGTGGACGTTTGCAGATTCCGCTCTGCCGGGATTAACCATACAATGGGTGAACCTCGTTAACAAACCTTCACTTGCTTGTGTTTGATTTCTTATTTATTCTCGCATCGTTATTGATTTTATCTTTCGTTGATTAATTGCGTAGTTGTGTTGATTGCGTGATTGTGTTGTCGCAATTATTGTTCTGTGCATCGGCTCCTCCCATCCCAACACCGTCTCCTCAAACAAATTAACAATTAGCATTTCGTTCTTAATTGCCTTTATCCATGTTCGTTTGGGTCTAGCTCTATCCTAGTGCATATGATGCATATATTTCACATGTCGGCTAAATATACCAAAATATACCTTTGCATTGTCCTGCTTTAAATTTAAATTTCACATAAGCTTTATTTTCCCCCTCATGGAACCTGAATTCTTCCCACTTATTTACATGTGTAAGAAGCATAAGAGATTTTCCATGATAATGTTGCATTTTATCGTTGGATGTTTTTCGCATTCTATGTGTTTTACTTTTGTCGGGGTCGTTTATGTAAAATCTTTTGAATGGAGTTAAAAAAGATACATTTGAGATTAAAAAGTTTTTTTTAAAAAAACGCTCAGTTATAGTTATCAGTGCAATTCACTCCCAAACAGTTAATTCATATAACTAGGATCATCATGAACAAAAGTCGACTCAATTAAAACAAATTCATTTTTGTTATTGTGAAACCCTAGCTCACCTCGACGAAGACGACGAGGGCGTCGAACCGAGGCGCGATCTCCCAAACGAAGCCAGTGTTGGCAGCGAACCACTCGATGTCGCCCTCGTTCCCGCAGTAGAAGAATATCGGCCCGTTTCGGGACCAGGTATCGGAGGCGCCGATGAGGTACCGCTGGGAGAAGTCGGGGACGGCGGCGAAGCTGAAGTGATCGAGCTTCTGGCGGTGGTACCCGACCTCGTACCGGTACGGAGGCGGAGAGTTTAGGGGTTTCGGTTGGGAGAAGGGGCCGAAAAGTTTTGGCGGTTTGTAGCGGGGAGTGGCGGCGGCGGAGCGTGAGAGGAGGGAGATGAGTGGGAGGAAGAGGAGGATCAAACCCTTCATTTTTACTTTTTGGTATGTTTCGGTGCAATGAGTGAAGAAAGAAGTGTGGAAATATTGTGGCAGTGTGGGAAAGGGCAAATGAGTCAGATGGCATGCTTTTGGGGATAGATCATCCGGTATAATCGGTTGCAATGTATCTGGGCAGAACCGGGGATATTTCCACCATCTTTTTGGCCACTTTGTGGGTTTAATATTTTGAGAAATTATTTGATATACAGGATGCAATACACTCGGGTCTTTGAAAACTTTTCGGATAACTCTGTGGGATCAATGTGTTTTACTTATTTCTCTCATGAGTGATCATTTGCACCTGGCGTTTTTCCTACAATTCTATTGGTTTCTTTTTTATGACCGGATATATGACATTGAATATTTTAATTTTTGGATCAAAATGCAAAAACTCTATTTATAATTTGTAATTTCCATATCATGGACTAAAATGGAGAGGCTAAACATTTGGTTGCAAATGTTGAATCCTGGCTAAATGACACTTTAATACTTAATGTTTTGGTAATACATAACTGAAAATTCGACGTTTTGATACAGGAAATATTACTTGTCCGCATTTAACCGCCATACCATTGTCCTGAAATGTGTATATTTCCTTCATGATTTCGGTATGCTTCTACTGCTTTATAAATCTAAAAGGGAATTTAGATATTTCTGACTAACAGTATGCGAGCAAATACCACTTTAGTCATTAAAATGCGGCATATTGAACTTTAGGTATTTAAACACTATATTGGTAAAAGTTAGGATATTAAGGACTGTTGCGCGCCTCCTCCATTTACAATATGTAGCTCCATTTTTTTTCCAAAGTTAAATGGTACTAGCATTTTGCACGTGCTATGCACGTTTGTAGTGTTATCCTGTTTAGAGTTCAAAAAAATTTCTTGAGCCTATGTATAAATGTAAAATGGAGGGTTTTTGGTTTAAAATTATTTTAAATGTTAATAAGTGAATAAAATAGTCATTTTAGTAACCTGGATTAAGAGCATTCTAGAAAATATTATAATATATTATTTATCATATTTAAGTAAAAGAGGGTGGATATAAATAAATGAAAATAGAATTTGAAAGATAATAAGATTAAAATAAATTCTAGAAAGTTCTTTTTGTCTTAAATTTGAGTAAAATGTAGACTGCATTTAGAACTCAAACTAATTTGTACAAAGTTCTTGTAACAACTCTGATTTTATTGCACAAAAAATTTCAGCTTAATGTATACAATAGAGCTTCAAGGCCGAGCATGAATTATAAATTTTATTTGTTTTAGAATGGTAATAAAACATTTGTAGCTCATTGGTAAAGCCCTGCATTGCTGTGATATAGCTCTTGTGTTCAAATCCCATCAGCCATGTATTATTTTTTATGATTTTTTTTAAAAAAATTTGGAAGCCCAAAAGTTTATACGTGCAATACATGTAAAAATGAAAAGCCACCGAAAACAAACATGTGGAAAACCGTCGAGAATACTCCCAAAATTTGAACCCTAATCTCTTGGCCTACCCCCACCACTCTTGATCTGTTTGTTTTCCCTACAATTAACCAGAGAATTAAAAATAAACTTTAAAACCAAATTTTAATGCATTTTAATTCTCTTTTTAATTCCCTCGTCGCTCATAAAACCCTAATTCTACGCTATAAATACAACCACATACCCTAGCCTCTTCATTCTGAAATATATTGTTCAAAATCCTCAAAATTTTCCAACTCAAAGAAAAGTACAAGTGAAGTTAGCCCAAGGTCAAGTTACGGCGACGATTCGAGACGACCCCACGACTCCACGAAGCTTCCAAATTCTTTCTCAACCTTCCCTCTCTCATTTCATCTAGTAAGTTCCCTCTCTTCTACTTTCTTCCTAAATTAAAAAGTTCTCTTTTCAAAAATCGTCGGAAGTGGGGTTATTCCGACATCCGTTTCTAAACTCGTTAATAACACAACTTTTCTTAATAACCATTCATCCATATTATTACAACTTGTTTAGTAATCACGAAACAACCTTTGAGAATAAGTTTCATCTCAAAATACTATGATATGTAACTTTTATTTGACAATTTCGTTTAAATACCAGAAACTTACATATGACATATTTTAATACTTTTGCTTATACTACCTTTATAAAAATCCGACGAGATAATGACCTGCCTCTCACAACACGCATCATGACATAGCACGATTTCCTTTTAGCAATATTTTCGGGACAAATACAACTTTTACATCAAAATACCATAAACTATTAAAAACTGCATTTTTTTGAATTGTGTTATTTTCATTCCTTGCGATTAAGCCTCTACAGCCCATTTTGGGGAACCCGATCGGGATGGTGCGGGTTATCGCACATCTTCGGGACTAGTAGAGCGAGATGCAGACCTCCTCATGGAGCATACGATCTCAATGGAATTTTTAATGCAGTTTTTAAGAAAAACGTGATTTTATTTTTAATAACTATATATAAATAGTATCAAACCATCTATTTTAAATATATAGTAAATTCCATGTTTTCCTAAACAAAAGAAAAGGAATTACATTTCAATGAAAATACCATCAAGAATCCATACAAGTCAAATTTACACAAAAATACCATAAACTATTCAACTAGATATTTATTCACCAGAACACCTCACTTTTAAAATTTACATCCATGAATACCATAAAATACGATAAATAAATACTTGAGAATTATTTTAAAATCATACTAAAAATATTTTTCATTAAAGTCCCTCGAGTTATATTAATTCATAATAAGGACCCTGGTAAATATAGGTTTAAGTGGGATCAATTCTCTTAAGCCTCAAGGAGCTGAAGAAAGTGGGTACTTGCCTATTTAAAGTAGAAAACTAAAACGGGGCTATTAATGGTAATTGGCTTGGAAAAAGTTACAAATCTTGCCATACATGTGCAGCAGTTACCGATGACTCCTAAACCTAATTCAGGACTCAAATCCGTTTAAAGTGTCTGACTCAGTCTGAGTTTCGGTCTAATCTGAATACAATCCAAATATGAATCCAACTATAACTCCATTTCAAAATGAACCCAATGTATCAAACATGAACACTTAAATATGAACATGCAACATGACTCGACTGGACCGAACCATAGATATATTTCGAACTTGACTACATGACTATCCGTTTACATCCGATCCGTTTACATGAACAACTTATATCATGGTTTCGGCAAGTTTTATACAGTCAATACAATATGCATTATAGGGTAGATTGGTATGGAATGTATTAGAAGTGGCACGAGACGGTCGCTTTAATACACTAACCTGAATATCTGTGCTGTTGTCCTGTAGCTTAACGGATCCTTGTGCTCCGTATACCTTAGTCCACGGAATAGTTGAACTCATCTCGTATACACTGATGTATTCTGTACCAAGCTACAAACAATTGCGTTAGTATAACTAAAATAGATAAGTTACCAGATATATTTCATTTACTTGATCTATTCTTATCTATCTCTTGGGACTTACCGAGTGATTGTTCGCTGACGACATTCCTATTTATTCTTTTTCTTGAATGTTGTCAGGAGGACCCGATTCTCAGGCGATCGAGCCCAGATAGGAAGACGTGGAGCAGTTTGCTGAGGAACCGGAGTTTTATCTCATACTTGTACTTATCTTACCTTCAATTCATATGCTATTATTTAAGCATCGCTTTCCATTATTGTATTTTACTTTCCAGTGTATGTAAAGAATGAATATAAATAAACAGATGTTGTTTTATTACATGTTTTGTCATTCTTGTGCTTTACTTTTATATTGCTTATTTACGCTTAACGTATTTACTTCTGAGTAAATATGTCGCGTCCCTGCCACGTCTACTTTCCCGTACATTGAGAAGCGAGACGTGACAGTTCTTGTTTTGTCTCGGGTTCTAGAAAATTCCTTTTTTCTTTGTTTTCCAAAAAATGGAGAAGTTTAATTATTTTTTGTCTTTTTCTTTGATGATGTAGAGGCTCTAAGATTTGTTTTTTTAATATAACTATTAATTATTTCTGTCTCTTTATATGATGATGTGGATGCCCTGAGAATGGAGCATTTTGCTTCTTTTTTCTTTGATTTTTTAAAAAAGGAGAGGGAGGTTTCTAACTAAGTCCATTTTATTATATAGTAGTACTAGCATTTTGCACATGCGATGCACATTTTATTAATAAAATGTGCAATACTTATATAAATCTGCATGAATTGTGTAGCTAGATCCTATTTAAAGTCCAAAAAAAATTTCTTCAGCCCATGGATAAAATGGGGGCTTTTGCTTTAAAATTATTTTGAATGTTAACAAATGAAGATTATAGTCATTCTATTAATTTGGATCAAGAATACTCTAGAAGATATTATAATATGTTGTTTACTATATTTAAGTAAAGGAATGTAGTTTTAAGTAAATGAAAGTAGAAGCTGAAAAATGATAAAATTAAAATAACTTCTAAAAAGTTCTTTTTATCTTAAATTTGAGCATAATATATATTGAATTTGGAATTCAAACTAATTTCTAAAAAGTTCTTTTTTATCTCAAGCTTTAGAGAATGTGGAGTGAATTTGAAATTTAAATTAACAAAACATTTAATTATTTTTGTCTTTTTCTTGGATGATGTAAGATTTGAGAATTTTTCTCATTTTCTCTTTATTTTTCAAATAGCGGAGACAGTGGGCTTTAACCAATACCATTTGCAATATAGATTAGTATAGATAGATAAATAATTTTAAAAGGACGATGCATACACACTAAACCTTACTTCATTAGGGGAAAAAAATTCTCAAATACAAGACTCTAATCAAATCCGATTGCATGAGGATCCAGTAAAACTCTCATTTGACAAATTTTGGTAAAAGCTGAGCATCCACCATTGTGATACATGGACGATTGAAATTTGCTGAGATAAAAAGAGTATTCTTAAAACTAGGATTTAATTTGTGTTTCAATCTCGATAGTCTGTGTATCATCCCAAGGACTGCTGATGCGCAGCTTCTACCACCTTAGACCAGAAGTGGCTAGCCTTGATAGCATGTCAATGCTTGTCATTTAAGACATCTTTCAAAGGGGTACTAAATGGGTAAACGAACAAATATCAGCCAATTTCCATAATCTAAAATTTTTAACGCTCTCAGACGAACACAAGTCACAAGTCACAATAGAAATCATATAGATATCATCACAAATCGCATGGCCCCTGTTAATAAAACCCAGTCAGAATAAACTCATTAACAAAATATCAACCTGCTTCGCCTATTCATAAAACCGAGTTAGCATAAACTCATTAACAAAATATCATCCCCCAAGGAAAGCTTGTATTCGGACATCTACAGCAAATTACAAGTATTTTACTTAATTAACAGAATCAATTAAAGGAACACAAATAGATTCATTCAGACTACAAGATACAAAACCACGCAAAATCCCAACAAATTAGTAAGCCACATATGCAAGTGTCTCTGATAAACTAGGGCAAACCTCACTACCACACACAAAGCTCCAGAAGACAAAAGCAATGCTTGAGAAACGAATAATAAGGGAACGGATTTCGGCATAAGCACTCCCGCTTGTGCTTCATCTATAAATACAACCTCCATATCTTGAGGGTAAATCAAATAAGATCCGCCACGTTCATTGGCATTTCATCAATCTGAGTACTGTAGTATTGTTCGATATCTCTCAGTATCCTGATATCGTCCTTCCGTACGAAATTTATAGCTACACCCTGAAAAATTCCCAAACATTAGCACAATCTTAAGAAGCACTACCTCTACCTATTGGGGCAGCAAGTCTGAACTACCTGTCTGATGTGTAAATATTATGGGTCAAGATAAATACTAAACAAGCCACCCCTTATCATTTCATTAAATTAGTAAAAGTGCAAGCCTGAGAGATTATTTGAAATCTATGATAAAATAGGAAGAGGAGAATCATATTATTACCTTGCGCCCAAACCGTCCTGATCGACCAATTCGGTGAATGTAAAGCTCCCGATTGTTTGGAAGGTCATAATTTATCACAAGGGACACCTAGAAAAAATAGACATGTGATTGATAAGAGCAGTAACTAAATAGATTGAAACAAAGAATAGAGCGCTTTGTGGGTCTTGAAATGATAATGATGATGATCTTTGTCCCCGACTCTTCTCTTATATTTTAGCTAAATTGCAGTTAAAAAAAACCCTCCACCACCGCTAAACATGATGCAGCAAACCAACCTGAAGTTTAACAGCCGGGTGATATGCTCACGATTTTAACAGCTATCACTTTTATCTTCCCAAGAGACAGCATGATCAAAGCATTAAACATGCAATGTCAGAGAAAAAGGTGGCAGAAAATCAGGGGCTAGTAGGGAAGAAGTAAACTTGACAGAAATGAAATTTCCAACAAATGTTAGATTTAGGGGGAAAGTGAATTTTCTTCTCAGAAGTTACAGTTATTTCCTATATATTCCTCCAATTTGACCTAAACTCCTTCCCTATATAAGCACTCACAGGATTTGAAACATGAACTCCGCATTTATGGGAGACATTTCAACACAGGAGCTACACTCCTTAGGTGATTCATAAATATCCATAAAAACACTTGGACAACATCGTCACAATATACCGGTGCTAACCTCTCAAAAACAGGAGGGGGGGGGGGTAAAAGAGTAAGTAGAACCTGTTGAACGTCAATGCCCCTAGCCCACACATCTGTCGTGATCAACACCCGGGTAGCTCCAGATCTAAACTCTGCCATAATCGCATCTCGCTCCTTCTGAGGCATGTCCCCATGCATAGCAGAAACAGTGAAATTATTACTGCGCATTTTTTCTGTCAACCAATCGACCTACAAATGAATTATGGTAGGAGCCGCACTCAATATTAGTTTATTCATTTTATATATGAGAAAAATGAACAATGGAGCAAAGGTGCCATATGAGGGAATTTCCTCCTATGGCATCAATAAAAACCGATCATCCAACATTTTACTTGACGATCGGCACACATCATCATCATCTTTATCATGTAAGATGTGGATACACCAAATTTCGTGTGAGTCTACCACTTTTTCACCGCTGAATTAGCAATGTAAAAAGTTCTATTGTCGGTAAACCGTTAATTTTGTACTCACTAAATCAACAGTGAAAAAGTGGTAGAATCATATAAAATTTGGTGTATCCACATCTTAGATGATAATGATGAAGATGATGAATGCCGATCATCAAAAGAAATCGTGGAGGGTGTATTTTTTCGACGCCATAGGAGGAAATTCTCTCCTATGGAAACTTTCCTCCGTTTATATATATATATATATATATATATATATATATATATATATATATCAGATTATTTCTGTAGAAACTTTTTTAAGAGACAAGTATGGCAAAATTTATTAAGCATTTTTATAAAAAAAACAATAACGTAAAAATTTAAACAATTGGCATGAAAATGTAAAGGAGTATCATCAGCCTGGAACTTCAGGAACAAAAACTTCCAACAATGAAATATTAAGCATGTGCTTAGAACTTTCCAGATCATGAATGGAACTCAAATTATAGATTTGATCAGAAATCTTACTGGCAACAATAAGCTATAGAATTTGAAAGAATTCTGCCTATTTTAACTTGTATAGCTAATTGGGGGGGGGGGGGGGTTCTGATGCTCACCATCTTTTTATGATGCTGATCTACTTAATAATCTAATGAAAATTACAAAATCGAGATGATTTCCCATATTTGCAGGTATTCTAGCTCTTCCAGCACTAGCATCCTCATTTCACTATCTGTAAGGAAAAAAGTTTCTAGCTTTCGTTGTTTTCACGGTTTCACCAAACATCGAAATGCAGGACTATTTCTTTAAAGATATATTATATTTAAGTAACTTCAACAGGCTGACACTACCTTTCTTTTTGTGTTGCAGAAAATAACAGCTTGGGTGATAGTTAGCGTGTCGTAGAGATCACACAATGTATCAAACTTCCATTCTTCTCTCTCAACAGCAACAAAAAACTGTTTGATACCCTGGATATAACAAGAAACATGAAATAAATAAGATACAAGCTAAATAATCAAAATACAAATAAAGAGTATGAAGTTAGAATGCAGCCAATACTTTACCTCCAATGTCAACTCATCACGCTTGACTAGTATTCTAACAGGATCAGTCATGAACTTGCTTGTCATCTCCAATATTTCATGAGGAAGGGTTGCAGATATCAAAACAACCTAATCAGATGTCAAATAACCACATTAATAACATTACAAATAATTGCATAAGACATTACAACACCCATATTAATATAATAAAAAAAAGTAGAAAAAATCTGAAGTAATTTTGTTCTCTCAAATGAGCATGTGTGTGAATCACTGAAAAATGATAAATATTGTAACCCATGTGCATGTGTATGCTTATGAATAAAATATTTCACAGCAAATGAGTGTTGGATAGGTGGGCAAGGAATTAAAAAAAGGGAGGAAGTGTCATATCAATGGACTGGATCATTATATTTGCAAAAAAAGAACAGAACACAATGAAGCATGGGAATTGGGGATCGACCGTTGCATATGGTCTTACGAAAGTATTTTCTTCCCCTGGGAACCAAATCAAATATACAAGAGCTCCCGCGTTACCTTAGAAATCAGTCAGGTGAAGTGAAACGTTTCTCAAGGAAATTTCTGGAACCATATAAAAATGGAATGAGAATTTCAATGGATTAAATAGGAACAAAGGGATAAAATAGGAAACAAAATGTTCATAGTTAAAAAGTTGGAATCAAAAAGTTGAGATGCAACAGAGAAGGACTTGTTAGGTAAAGGGTTAAGGTCCCAACACCAAAAGGCACATTGAAAATAAAAATTTCCCCTTCACTGAAACTTGTGTATTGGACATAACACCTTTTAATTGCAGAATGCAGATTGAAAGCATTTTTTGGTGATTGGGGCTATGATGAAAGGATAAATACCTATTGAATCAGGGTGATTCTTTAACAACCCACCCATGCACCAAAAACAATATCCAATTTCAAAAATCAGCAACCCTGAACCAAGAACAGAGCACATTTAGCGCAGGGAACCACTGTTGGCTGGACAACTTCAGCTAGGAGCCCAGACGGTCAGAGACAATCAACCGGGGTTTTCTTTCAGATTTTGAGGGAAATCAACTAAGGATATGTATTTTAGATTCAACATGGATTTTTGGGTGCAAGGAATTTAAGAGTTCGGCCAAAAAATAATAACAACAAAAAGGCGTTAAAGGCCAGGCGGTTTTCCTGTAAAGACTTAAAATTAATTTCACTGTCCATCTAACTTGTCTCCGGATTGAAAAGAGGATGAATCCCCCACCACAAAAACCAATATCAATGATAATAACAAAAACGATGCATGAAGAGTATAAAAGGTGGATAGCATAGATCTGGAAATTTATGCATAATCGTCATAAAGTAAAATGACCTGCACCGCCTTGGCTGCAGGTGAAACCTCCAGAAATCAAATGACTATTCAGAGATTTATATTAAATGAAGAGGGCATTATAAAACGAACAAAAAGGTTAATATTTTAAAAAAATGATTTCAACTCAGTTGTCAGAAAATTTTAGACGTTAACTTCAATGCAGTACAATGCAACTACGAATTCTAAAGCATACCTGAAGATCTGGGGGGAGATATCTGTAAACATCATATATCTGATCCTTAAACCCTCTGCTCAACATTTCATCAGATTCATCCTGTAATAATACCACAAAAATCAGTAACTGCAAAATATGAAAAACATTAAATATACAGAAATGAAATAAGCACTAACGTACAAGGATTAAAACTTTAATTGCTCTTGTACGCAAGGTTCTCCTCTTAATCATGTCACAAACTCTGCCAGGTGTTCCTGAAACAACATGAACTCCGTATTCCAGTTTCCTAATGTCCTCCCCAATACTCTTTCCACCGACGCATGCATGAGCTTGCACATTTATGTAATCACCAATTGCCAATATTACTCTCTCCGTCTGGGTAGCAAGTTCTCTAGTGGGTGAGAGAATTAAAGCTTGTACTCTGTATAACAAAATGCACAGTTTTCAAGCTCAAAATCCATTTAAAGAGGTGTATTGTATGCTTTATTAAGAATATCACAAGGAACAAAAAGAAAACATTGAATTAGGTGATCTTGGACATGCTTAAAGAACAGAATATCTACATCAGGTGATGATCATCCTTTTAAACCTTGGTCAAACCGGATCATTGGTCTCTTACAATGAAGACAGATTGTCCTGATAGCTAGAAAACTCAAAACCCACGTTAGACCAAGTTAGGCAACTAGATTTGAATAACTGAAACCTCGGTTCTACGATTTGGAGTCAGCCACCAAACATTAAAACTCAGTTGTGTTTGGAAACCAAAATAGTTTTCCCAAATGGGTATAGGTTCCATTTCCAAAATAGAGCTTCCCAACAGAATTCATGACCAGGGGTGGTAATCAAACGAGCCAGCTCATGTTCAGGTCGTGTTTGGCCCGAATGAGCACATTCAAGCTCGGTTGGTTTACTAATGAATCAAACATGAACTGAAATCTACTCAGCTCATTTAGTTATCGAGCGAGACTTAAGCCGTTGCTCATTTAGGACAAGGCTTTATTAGTACAAGTATAACCCATTACATTTACATCCATACCCATTAACTTAGAAACCCATTAAACAATTCTACAGAAATATCATACATAATAAAAGATATATAACCCATTAAACGCTTGGACCCAACCACCCAATAAGCCATAATATAAGATTTATGTCCACATAAAACCCTAATCCAAAGTCGCCAAAAGTCCAAACCACTCTCTATCTCTCTCTCTTTGCCCTCATAGCTCCAAATCCCCCTCTCTGGAAGCCCTGAAAGTGCCCCTCTCAAAGCCACCTCTCAAGCTCTCGGGCTCCTCATCCTCTTGAAGCTCAGTCTCTCTGTGCAACTGAAAGATACAACTCCAAATGACGAAGCCTGCTCCAATCAAAGATTTCAAAATCAAGTTTGACGGCTTTCAAAGGTACCGGCACTTTATATCCCCATGGAATTTGTTGACTATTTTGATAAAGAGTCTATTGGCGGTGCATTCCCGAGGATTAAGTGGGTAGTGGCTGCAGCTGGCACAACGTAAACACTGACATGTGGGCCACTACCACTTAATCCCAAAGGGTCGACACCCTGTTTTACACTGCAGCGACTACAAGACCATAAAGCTCATTTGATAAATTTCATATTTGTTTTATTGTCATTGATGGGTCATTCTTTTATTTTATTAAAAATGATTATTTGAATCTTCTAAATTGTAAGTCATCTCATGACCATTGGCATTGAGATAATAACCATACAATGATATTGGTAACATGTTTAATTTTCACTTTAATATTCGTTATTTTTTTTACAATTTTAGATATTGATGTCTAATGTTTATACACAATAAATAAGAAATGGTATGAATGGGGAACAAAATGTTGAGAATGTTAATGAAAATGAGGAAGAAATAGTTGAAAAAGAAAAAAATCTCTGGCGTGGATCTCGTTCATACTAGAGATGGTTAAGATCAATGAGGTAAAGCTTCAAAAATATAAATGTATTGGCTGTTGTAAAATATATTCAATTAAAAAGATTGCACGACATCTCATTTATCAAGACATACAAAGAAATGTCTTGAGAAAAACCAAAAGATAACAAAAGATAAAAATCAAAGCACATTGTCTTTCATTATTCATGACAACCCTTCACAGCCAATCGAGATGCTTACTTGATCTTCGAAAAAATATGATCATTACAAGGTTAAAGAGGTTTTGGCTATAATGAGTATAGTGTATACGTATCCTTTTAAAATAGTGGAACACTTTTGGTTTATTAAAGAATGTTGATCATATTTGTATTACATTGTACACTTGAACCTCTCTTTGACCATATACTATTAGCTACATGTGCTTAACAATAATTCATTGTGTGTTGATTTAGATTACAAATTACATAACAGGATTATTAATTTGCTAAGTTAGAGACTTCGCACACCGCCAGATTAATAATTATAAATCTAGAATAGAATGTTGCTTGAATAAGGAAGGAGGTATCATGTGTCATGCTTGATAATGCTAGAAGTAATAATGTTACTATTAAACCTATAACATATGCATTGAGAGGAAATGGTCATCTTTTTTTAAATATTATATTTTATATGAGATTTGCACATGCATACTAAACATTATGGGTCAAGACAGCCTTAATAAAATACAAGATTGCAAAACAAATATAAGAAAAAAGTGTGTTTTAACTTTTAATCAAGAAGACTCATGCAGAATCATGCACGTTTAAAAGAATTTGGAAAAACTGCGTAACAATTGAATTGTTTCCAGTTCGACCACTAAAGGCTTATGAATGATTTTTCAATTTATTGGAATTCAACATAATAGATGTTAGATTCACCATTTGTTTATAATTCTGTTTTTTAGCAATATATATTAAGAGATCGTATGTATGTGTGGCTGTCCTATACAGTGTTTTAAATGGCCGAAATCCGATATATATCTCCGAAATTTCGATTTGGGTGAGTAATCGACAAGAACTTACAAAATTATTTCTTTTTCCGAAATTGAGAATATATCGGCCGAAATTTCTGTGTATCGGCTGAAATTTCTGTGTCGGCGAAATTTTGAGATATCGGGCGAAATTTCAGTCTGTTTGCCAAAACCTTTTATCATGGGTTTTGTCCCCTCAAGTTATAAACCATTACAACTTACCTGGCCCGTTTTGTAATTAGCCATATTTCCCAAATCAAATCCACTCAAAGGCACAAATCGATCACTCAAAAGGAGACAGTTCAACTCCTAAGCGAAGATCCCCGTCGACTCAAGCTCGACTTTATTCTCTTCCTCACAACTTAAGGCGATCCTCATCTATAAAGTTTCGAGTTCGACTTCAGATCCTAATGGGCTTCGAGTTGGAGTTCGACTTCGACTTCAGCTGCAGGCTGTCGACAAGAGCTTTCAAGTTCGTCCTCGACAAGAGCTTTCGAGTTCAAACCTATGACCATTTACTTTATAGACGACCGATCTACTATTGAGCTATTGATGAATAAATTCAATTAATATAACAAACAATTTATATTAAGTTATAATGATGACATTTTTGTTAAAAACATAAGTTATATCAATGGCATTTATAATACAAAACTATAGAACCGATATTTAGCAAATATCACTGAAGTTTTTTTGATATTCGATATCAAAATCTTTAGACCACACGACACCGATATCTGACATTTAAAACATTAGTCCTATGAAAATGATTGAGAAAATATAGAAGAAAATTCAATTTTTTTTCTTACTCCTGCAGCTAATCAATTTCTATCCTAAGGTTTAGAAAGTGAAAAGTTTTGTTTTCTACCCTAAAGTTTAAAAGGTAAATTTTGTTTCCAAGTTTAAATCAGATGATAATAACATTAGAAAGATGGCAAAATGATGATGGTAAGATTTAGAAATATTAGGCAAATACAGTTTATAATCGACCCAAGCTCATGATGAAATTAGTATTATTTTTTGAAAATTTATAAACCTTAAAAAGTGTTGATAACATAATGAAGGTTTGTAGGACTAGAAATAATATTTAACTATATGTAAACAAGAAAGCCTCCTCTAAGAATGGGGATGAATCGGAATGAGTTCAATTCTTCTACAGGAACATGCAAAGGTAGGACATGAAAAAGAAGAGAATTTGAAGATTATTTGCAAAGCACATTTATGCAATCTTTAAAATAAAAAATGGACATATATAGGATCAAATGTCATTTTAGTGAAAATAAGGATAAAGATTTCGATGTACTGAAATGTAGGAAATGAGCAATCTTAATTTTAGGCTTCTTAAAAATGGCACGAGACATTATAAAATTATCAACTTAATGCTAGATTTAATCCTAAATAAATTGCAGAAAATAATTATTTAAGAAAAGAAATATTGAACGGTGAATTGGATAGGAAGATCCATCAATGGACGTTTCCTTAAACTAAATTGAGCCTATCGTCGTACACCGAGTTTTTACTCTTTTACTTTCGAGCAAAGACCATGACCCAGCTTCTCTCGATTTTGTTTGCACAAGACAAAAAAGATTACTGAAACCGGTGTTGCTTTTTTCTTATCAAAATACTTATTATATTGAAAATAGGAATAATATAGTGGAGGAACTTTGTTGAGAGCTTCACGGAAAACTCTTGAGATAAAATGCAAAGAAAAAGAATGCGTTCTATTTCTGAAAAATCTTGAATTTACAAAAAGAAAAATCTCTTGAAAGGTTCTCTAGTTTCTATAAAAAAAACCAACCATTTAAAATTTAAAACAAATTATTAATTGGTTAGAAATTTTAACTAACTATTAGATTTAATTTTATTATCAATAGGATATAATTTAAATTATATATGAATATATAAAATGATTTGTTAGGTTCTTATCCTATCTATTTACCTATACTTAGTTGATAATATCTAACTATATTTTGTTTGATTTGGCACTTGTAACCATCTTGGACTCATCGAGTTTTTTCATACGGTTATTTTGTTTTGAATTTTAAACTTGAACGGTTTTAAACGGTTGATTTTTTGAAAATACTATAAACTTTTCAAGAGATTTTTCTTGCTACAAATTAAGAATTCTCTAGAAAAGAACGTATCCTTTTTGTTTGTACTTTTTGTCAAGAGTTCTTTGTAACACTCTTAACAAAGAGTTGCTTCACTATATTACTCATATTTTCAATATAACAAGTATTTTTCGATCAAAAGGCAACCCAGGTTCAAAACAAATTTTCTTGGCTCGTACAAACAAAATCAAGAAAAAATTGTGTCAAAGTTGTATCTCAAAAGTAGAACAAAAACCTTGTGTATGATAAAGAGCCCAATCTATCTACTTTAATAAAAAAGTATGTCGATCTGTCTATCTTACTCCTAACAAATTCACAATCCAATCTTCCTTTTTTATTTTAATTATTTGCTATAGTTTATTTAGGATTAAATCTAGCATTGAATTGATAATTTGAAATTAGCACATGTGGAAGGGTAATTGATGATTATCGGTGACGTTTGTCTAAAAAATGGAGGCATTGGTTTGCGCAGTTAATGACTTCGGGCTACTCAACAAGTTATCAACATTCCTATAAAAGTTCTTGCTTCCAGAGTAGTTGCATTATACGTTACTTATCTAGATATACTAAGCTAAGTACTTTCTCTTTATTTTCTATTACACATTGGCAAGCACAAAAAAGAAAATCTTTATGTTGACGTCTCAAGAGAGAAGTTTGCAACTTAATTGATAATTGTTGAAGATAAAAAGACCCTTTTTAAGGTATTTAACATGTTCAATTTTTGCTTGTTCTTTTATATTTCAGTATATAGTGTGTTAAATCATTAATTATTTCTTATTGTATTGAGGTATAAAAGCTTGTATGCATGAATCATCTGGTTTTTTCCTATAAGATAAAGAGTTTCCTAATATGATTTGTGAATTCATGATTGTCTTCTGGTTTTCTGTTCTTGCAATTCATTATCAGCAATTGATCTACAGTTGTACATAACTAAGCTAGAAATTATGTCTTAACTGTTAGCATGTTAAGTTCAGTAGCTTGTCATATTCCCTTTAATATTTTTATTACTAATTCTGACTAAATACAACAACAACTGAGCCTTTTATCCCAAGCATATGGGGTAGGCTACATGAACCAACATGAGAATCACGCTGGGTCCAGCACATGAATCCTCTGTCTCCACTCACTTCTATCGAACAATATACTTTCATTGAGTCCTTTGGCAACCATATCGTTTCGTATCACCTCCATCCATGTTTTCTTCGGTCTCCCTTTTGCTCTTTTGCCATTGCCCATATCGAGAGTATCTATTCGTCGAACCGGTGCTTCCATAGGTCTGCGTCACACATGACCAAACCATCTTAGCCGGTTTTCCCGCATCTTCTCCTCCACGGGTGCTACACCAACTTTTGCACGAATATTCTCATTTCGCATCTTATCTTTTCTAGTGTTACCGCACATCCAACGAAGCATGCGCATCTCAGCTACGTGCATCTTCTGTGTATGATGCTTCTTAGGAGCCCAGCATTCTGTACCATATAATAAGGCAGGCCGAATAGCGCTCCGATAAAACTTCCCTTTCAATTTTAACGGAAAGTTACGATGACACAAAATCCCTGTTGCACTCCTCCATTTCAACCAACCAGCTTGGATCCTTTGATTAACATCACTATCGATCTCCCCATTCCTTTGGATGATGGAACCTAGATATCTAAACTGGTCGCTCGGTGATATCCCTTGCCCTTCCAATGTTATACCAATATGGTTTTGACTTCTCTGGCTACTAAATTTGCAGTGCATATATGCTGTCTTGGACCTGCTCAATCTGAATCCCTGAGATTCCAATGTTTGCCTCCATAATTCCAATTTGGCATTAACCCCTGCTTTCGTCTCATTTACTAGAACAATATCATCAGCGAATAGCATACACCAAGGGACCTCATCTTGGATAGTTCTAGTAAGCTCATCCATCACGATGGTAAACAGGAATGGACTTAATGCAGATCCTTGATGTAAACCAATAGTAATCGGAAAATCACTTGTTAAGCCGCCGCAAGTTCTGACATTTGCCACTACTCCGTCGTACATATCCTTGATTATGTCAATATACTTGACGGGGACCCCCTTCTTCATCATTGTCCCCCATAATACCTCTCTAGGTACCTTGTCGTACGCTTTTTCTAAATCAATAAATATCATATGCAAATCTCTTCTCCTCTCTCGAAAGCGCTCGACAAGTTGACGAAGCAAATGAATCGCCTCTGTCGTCGATCGTCCAGGCATGAACCCAAATTGGTTCTCTGTTATCTTAATATCCTTCCTGAGCCTGTGTTCAATCACTCTCTCCCAAAGTTTCATGGTGTGACACATCAGTTTTATTCCACGGTAGTTTGAGCAACTTTGAATGTCATCCTTATTCTTGTAGATAGGTACAAGGATACTTTTCCTCCATTCATTTGGCATCTTTTTTGTCTGCCAAATCTTATTAAACAGATCTGTCAGCCATTTAACGCCTATTTCTCCTAAGCATCTCCAAATCTCGATAGGAATCCCGTCAGGATCAACCGCTTTTCTTAAACCCATTATGTTCAAAGCTTCTTTAACCTCAGGAAGTCTTATTTTACGCATGAAATCACGATTTATATCTTGAGATTGAATGACAAGTCCATCCAAATTCTTAGTAAAGCTCTCATTGAACAATTTGTCAAAATAATCTCTCCATCTTTCCTTGATATCCTCATCTCGAACTAAAACCTTTTGATTTTCACTTTTGACACACTTCACCGCACATAAGTCTCTAGTCTTCTTTTCCCGCATTCGAGCAATCCGGTATATATCATTTGCAGCCTCTTTAGTGTCTAATTTCTCGTACACCTCCTTGTAGACCTTAGATTTAGCTTCCCGAACAGCTTTCTTAACTTCCTTTTTAGCCATTTTGTACTTCTCAAATCTCTCCACATCTCTACTTTTCTTCAAATTTTTATAAGAATCCCTTTTAATTTTAATAGCAGCCTTTACATCTTCATTCCACCATGATATGTCAGATGGTGGAGCACCACCTCTCGACTCACCAAGTAGATCTCTAGCTACTTTCTTGATACAACTAGCCATTTTGTTCCATGTTTTGTCTGGATCATCTTCCGACTGCCAATCCGCTTCTTGTACTACACGATCTATAAAAGCCTTTTGGTTACCTTCTTTCAATCGCCACCATTTAATTTTAGGCTCTACCTTACGTCTAATCTTCCTAGGTTCTCTTCTAAATCGAAAATCTAGAACTAAAAATCTATGTTGAGTGGTTACACTCTCACCTGGCACTACCTTACAGTCGATACAACAACCTCTATCTATTCTTCTCGTCAGAAAAAAGTCTATTTGACTAGCACTTGATCCGCTCCTAAAAGTGATAAGGTGGGACTCTCTTTTCCTAAACCAGGTGTTTGCTAAGATCAAGTCATAAGATAAAGCAAAATCTAGAATTGAGTCACCTACTTCATTCCTTTGTCCGAAATCAAAACCTCCATGGATAGTATCAAACCCACTACGACTAGTACCTACATGTCCATTAAGATCACCACCAATAAATAACTTCTCTCGACTAGGTATACTTTGTACCACCTCGTCTAAATCCTCCCAGAATAGACGCTTACTAGCGTCATCAAGACCTTCTCTCGACTAGGTATACTAATTCTGACTAAATACACTTATTAAAATCTATCCTCGCCCTTAATATGACAATTCTTTTACTTACCATACCGCAATATGATAACAATACATATTTTTATGTGTATAAAAACAGACGCCTCGAAATGTGTTGAACAAATATTGCATTTCCTTGTTATAAAAACAGGATTTGGTGTCAATGTGTATAAAAGTATCCTTCCTGCAATATTACTTAGATGATTGCTTGTAGGAAAGTTTGTTTACTTAATTGTTTGTAATACTTTTATTTTGCTTCTAGAAATTAATATCTTGTCCTAATAAGATTATGGTGAGGGTTTTGCTCGAGAAGAAGTTGAAGTTTCAACTATTGTGAAGGTGTTGAAGTATTAATGATGGGGTTATATATCCCATTGGGATTTAAAATTAGCTGAATTTTATGTGCTCGACTGCTTTGAAAATGTGGCCCCTACTTTATTTAAATTGTGTTGATTTTAATTTGTGTTTTAGGTTTAAGTTCAGATTTGAATGTTGAAATCTATGTTTGAATTCAATTATGAAGTTAATGTTTGTGTCAAGTTTTTTGTTGCTCTTCTTAATTGTTAATGGTGTTTAATTGGAATTTGGATGTCCTCTAAACTGTGTTGATACATTAGAATAAAGCTAAAATTGCCACTGTAAAATATTAAATTGCGGCATTTGTCTAATAGTTGTTACTATGGTTTTTTAATAAATGATATTAGTATGGTCAAATGAGCTTACAAAAAAGCTCTAAACAATTACTTAAGCTTGTTTGTGAGCTCGACTTATTCAACTGATGATCCAATTTTAAACTGCATTTGAGCTAACCCAATTTGGTCGAACCGAACTTGATTTGGATGCCTACACCTTAAATTGAACTTGAGCCAAACTCAAGCTAACAAAAAATAACCCGAGCTAAACTCAAGTTGAGCCTACCTTTGCTTAAGGTCGGCTCCTTTACACCCAACTCATGTATGTCTTTTCTCAAACTTGGGATTCAAACATCTAATCTTGAAGTGGATTCATCCAACCACCAAAAAATAGAGTTAGCGAAACCCGAAGTTGAAAATCTGGGGTTCATAGGCATACAAACATAAGCTTCATTTTACTTGAGCGAAATTGTCCTCCTTCCCGAAAGGCATTAAAGTTTGACTTGTCTATTGGTGAATAGGGAGAAATTAATAAAGAAGCCATCACCAAAATCAAATATATATTGCAATCCAAGGCATTAACTTTAATGATAACAGAGCTCCTATGTTCTTCACTTAAAAATAACAACCCACAAAATTAGGTTTTATGTACATGACTCTAAGGCTTTTCCACCCAAAATGACAATCCAACTATCCAAGTAATTAGGTTTTATAATATAGAAACTAAAAGGCCCTATTTGGATATGGAGTTGGGATAACTGTAGTTTATTTTTAAATGGAGGTAGGAGACTGAAGTTTGCAAGCCCCAAACCCACAAAGTTAGCATTTTTTGACTTAGGCTTTTATAACTTTATGAAACTCCAGTTTAGAAAACTCAACTCCATTCCCAAACAGCAAATGAGGGCTTTCAACTTAAAAACAACAATCAAAGAAATTAGAGATACCAGACTCTAGGGTTTTTCCGCTTCATACTACGGTTCTAGAAAAATTAGCTTTTATGAATCAAACTAGAATCTCTCTACCACAAATATTTTCAATCGCAATCAACATTACAACTCCAAAACCCTAAATCTATCAATTTTATGCCCCATAACATAAGCCAACACAGTAAAAGCAAAAAATCAAAGAAAGGAGACGCACTCTCTTGAGGTCGTATCCACCATCTGACACACCGAGAGCGCGATCATCGAGGTCTTCCCAGTTCCAGACTGCGCCTGCGCTATCACGTCTCGGCCGGTGACGATCGGCATCACGGCACGCTGCTGGATCGCAGAGGGCTTCTCGAATCCATAAGCGTAGATCCCCCTCAGCAAATCGTCGCGGATCCCCATCTGATCGAAGCTTGTGATCGGCTCGACGCCGGGGCTCGTCTCGAAGACGAGGTTCTCGTCGTCGACGCCGCGGTTTTGGCCCTGCCGGTTGCGGAGAGGTGGCACCGACGCGGCCGCGGCCATTTTTTAGGGTTTGGGGAGAATGGGGGAAAATTGTAGAGGATTATCGATTTCGCAGCGTTTGTGTGAGATTGTTTTTTCAAGGGTTAATATTTATAGGCCGATACGAAACCGACACGAGCTGCGGCTCCGATAAGTTTTTGCTAAATTGTACGGAATACTCCTAACTTTGGTTTCACTATGTGCCCCTGATTTCCATAATTTTAACTTAGCCAGATATGCCTGTACGTTTCAAAAGCGGCACTTTGCCCCCTGGTATATAGTAGGCCCTACCGGATGATGGTACCCCAAATACATTTCGTCCTACGATATGAATCATATAACCAATCGTATACAATCTACGGGCACGGACGGTCTATGTCCTCCACGGACCCCTATGTCCCTAAACTGGAATGATGGACGGTCTATGAACCCCCACGGACCCCTATGTCTCTAAACTGAAATGACGGACGATCTAAGTCCCCCATGGACCGCAGCATTTCTAAACTAACGTATTGTTCTACGGTAGATCTCCATATTGATCATCGTATACAACTCACGGGTATAGACGATCCATATCTTTCCCAAGTCCCACCGGCGAGGCTGCACCTGAAATCCTACCGGCGATGAAACTCCACCAACGAGACATTCGTTAAAAAACGTCATGTTCACAGGCAAAATGGGTACGGATGAAAACCTGAAAGAGCTCCGTGAGTTAAAACAGCAGGACTGCCGGCGAGCTTGTGAAAACCTGAAAGGGCGCAGACCCGTAAAAAGAAAGGAAAATGCACTTGAAAAACTCTCTCGACCCTGTAAGGAGCAAACACCTGTGTGAGATCCTTACGACTCACTTAGAAGCAATACACTTAGGAATCCCCACGATACTTAAGGAGAAAATGCACATACGAGATTCTCACGACTCGTAATGAGAATATCCCCCTGTGAGATACTCACAGCTTATCGAATTCAAAAGGCTTAGGTTACAGAGATCTAAATCTGTTTCTCAAGCCATCATAACCCATAAAGTTTATGCCCTACAAGCGGTCTGATATCGACACTTGTATACAATCCACGGGCGTAAATAAATATGTTCCCAACCAAATCCTACCCAAGGCGAGTGATATTCCTTGGCATGGTGAACGGAACTTATGAGTCCCTATGACCTGCAAGGAGAAAATACTCTTATAAGATCCTTACGACCTGCAAGAGGAAATACCGCTTAGGAGTCCTTACGGCTCCTAAGGAGAAAATACACGTACGAGATTCTCTCGGCTCGTAGGGAAAATACCCTTATGAGACCCTTACGGCTCATAAAGAAAAAAAGCCTTAATTGGCAGGGACCTAAACCTGTTTTTAAGCCATCCTTGTCCAAACAGACAATAGCAAATGATGAGTCGCTCCTGGCATTACGCTTCAGTATTAGTGATATTGAGTCGAACGACACCCAAACTTCCATGTTCCAAATTCATGACCTCTAAGTCGCTAAACTGGGAATAAAAAAATTGTTGCCCTACATGTATGTCAGTATCCACTCCTGTAGACAATCCACGAGCACAAATATTTGAAAAGAGCTGTATGTTTTGCTAAGCTTCGCTGAAGGAAGGAAACAGGCCTCAACGGCTGCATACACAAGCTCAAAGACCATTGGACGTCGTCCCACCTCGAAAGGGTGTGGCAATGACTTCCCAGGGCTCCAAACAAAGCCTAACCTCAAAGTAAAGCGCCACGGTGACGCCTAACGCTAAATCATCTGATGGACGTCTACACATTCTCCTAGGAAGATTACTTGAGACGTTGTATTCCCGTATCTGATTGGATGGGAGATACGGCAAGTGTGTAGCTACTCGAAACAACGACTTGAATGGATGTGAGCCGAAAAGAAATCAGCTAATGCAACGGTGCGACGGACTACACGTAGTACCACAAACCTAACAGACTCTTGTGTTAACGAGAGTTATGTATGTTTAACGTTAGGCCGAGTTTATCCATCAAAGTACGATAAACTAATGCTCTGGAACGAGTAAATAAACTAATTTAAGTCATTTCAGCACAAAAAGAGAAAAGAAGTGCGGATATAAAAGGAAAAGATACTTTTCATTCATACTTCAGAAAGAGGAACTACATATTGTCAGCTGAGGACGACTACAAAGGAAATAAAAGACAAAATTGAAAACAAGTGCTACTATATCATTCAGGATCTACAATGGTAAAACACTAAAATCGGGATATGGATTCTCGAACTTAAAGGCAAGTTTAATCAAGACATCTTTAGCTTCATCGAACATCTTATGTGCTCTTTCTCGGATGCAAGCTTCGAGATCACCGCTGATATCCTCAATCCTCATATACGAGGATATTATTGTTTTCTATTGGAAAACGCGATGCAAGATAGTGACGAGATCATTTCTCAATTTCTTCGAGATCAGGCCCATCAGATATACTGAATGTACCTTGTCTTTAGCGTCAACGTATGCCTGGAGTAGATAGCCTCAAAAAGTCTAGGTAAAGCTTTCCAGATCGATCCGACGACAATCTTAAAAGGGCAGAGCGGCGAGAGAATAATCAACCACTGTGATCATGGAAGCGACGTATCACATCAGCACATTGAGCGGCAGTATACTCTTGGCCTTGAAGGCGGCCCTGAATGCAAATTTTTTCGTAGGAGACAATTTCCTCGATGTCATACAGACGACCGGCCATGGTACCTGAAAAGGAGATAAGAAAAATGTCACCAAACGTGCTGTAATTTCAAAGAGGTGCGCACATCCCATGAAAATCAAAAGATTTTCTAAAATAATAGATGCGCAGCTAAAGGGGTGCACACTACTTAAAAGAAACAAAAACTTCAGGTGCGCATTCTAATTTGATAGGACAGGTTTTACCTATCAAATCAAAGAAAATGTGGAAGCAAAGCTTCGCTGAAGAGAACTGGCTCTGAAGAAGAACAACAGTTCTTGAAAATTTTCAGAAAGAAAAGAAAGAAGGCGCGGCCTCGATGAAGGGAAGAAGTCCCCATTTATAGAAATCTAAAGTCAGTTCAATTCCTCGTAGATCTCGGAGCAGATCTAACGATCCACAAGTTGACACCGCTGTACGTACGTGCAAGACACATGCGCACAGTCGATGAAGGCATTTGTTTGCATCCAATTTAGGGTTCATCCAATGGATGCAATACGATACGTGCAAAGTATGTGCACATGGTTTAAGGCCATCGCATGTAGAGTACGTGCACATGGAAAATGTCATCGCATGCGATGCGACACGTGCAGAGCACGTGCGCATAGTAAAGGTCATCACATGTATTTGACCAAGTCATTACTAAAAGAATTTTTTCTATCAGTTAACAAACTTAACAAAAATAATTAAAATTGATCTTGGGATCAATGATCCAACCGTGCACACGCACCTTAAATTAATATAAATCAATTTAAATTTGTTTGTTTATAACAAACTTAACAAAATAATCAAAATTGATTTTTGGATCAATGACCCAATGGTGCGCATGTCATCTTTAATTGATATGAATCAATTAAGATCAAAACTCACCTGATTGTTGGGAACAAATCCTAACAATTTTTTTCTTATAAATGGGAACCCCTTTACAATGAAAGAGGGCTTTTTTGGACTCTCTGAGTTTTTGTTCTCCTCTCTAAAAAAAAAAAAAGAACCGAAGTTCTCGATGAAGAAGAAACCCTAGTCAACTAGGTAATAAAATGAAGAGGATGCTCTCTCTTTTATAAAAACCTAGTGCTTTTCATAATGAAACTAGTGCTTCTCAAAATAAAATAAAGATCAAACGATCTTAGAATTTATCTCTCTCATACAAAAAACCATTACTTTCATGAGAGATATATTCTAAGATCTAAGATTTTAGATAAAACCCTTGTAAAAGGAAGATCACAAAAATATAGATCGAAATTTGTGCTTCTTTTGAAAGTTTTTACTTTCATTGAATTTAATGTGCCATATGAATGCACTTTAAATCAAACAACAAATATCTCAATCTCTTTGAAAACCAAAGCTTTTTGCATCATAGTGTGCGCCCTGGTTTAGGGTGTGAACCATGGATGTGTGCGTTACGTGGTATGCTCGTGCGCACTTTATAACAATGCGCGTCACGTGATATTCACGTGCGCACCCCCACAGACAAAGATGCATGCGCATCACATGATACACACGTGCACATTCCTTGAATCCAGTCCAGCGCGCATCACGTGATACCACGTGCACACTTCTTGAATGATAATGCATGAGCATCCCATACCCATGCGTACCACATATGGATGCGTACCCCATATTCATGTATACCCCTCCGAAAGGGAAAAGCATGGATCCCCCGTGCGAAGCACGTGCGCACCTATGATGCACATGCGTACATGAACATCAAGCCATAGCTTGGATATTTAGCTAATATACACCATGCATATAAGCTTATTGTAACGTTTTAGAAATCGTTTTGCGAATTTTTCCGTTTCAGTGCAAAATAGTCGGTATTTTCCGTTTTAACCTGATTTCGATCAAACGTTCGTAGAAATTTACCGGCACCTAGTTTTGCTAAAATAAAGCTTGTGCGCGAACTTTGGGGGTATTTGGGAGGTTTTGGTTCAGATAGAATTTTTCCCAAATAAAATATTATTTTAGCTGGTAAAATATGCACGTAAATCGGGAAATTTCTTCTAAATGAAAATTCTTGGAAATTATCACTACAATTATTGTGGAACCTTCTTTTTAAATATCTAGATATTTTTTTTATGCAAAAGGTTTTGAATTAAAAAAGAAAAGAAAAAGAAATGAAAGGTGGCAAAATGCATTAATTAGCATTTAATGTTGTTTCTTTGCTAGAACTTTCTACATTTTCTTCACAAACCCCCCCCATTGTCCATGGCCGGCCCCTCTCTCCCCTTTGCTGCTCTTGTGCTTCCTCACTCAATTTTTTTCATTTCAAGCCAAAATAAATCATGAAAATTCCAAATAAAATCACAAAAATTCAAATATAATCATTTTCCTTCATTTCCTTAACCCTAAACCATGCTTTGTTCTTCATGAAGTCTTGATTTTGGAGTCTAATCTTGGTTTTCTTGTTGCAAGTTTTTGATTCATTGGAGGTATAAAATCCTAACCCTAATCCTTAATTGTTAAGTTTAAATCTTTATACTAGCTTAATTAGATGTTAATTTAACCTTTTAATTTCATGTTTAATTCATTATTCATAATTTTTTTAGAAATTCAAGTTAAGGTTAAAACTTAATTTAAGTGTTTAATGTTTAATTGAAGTGTTAATTTGTGATTAGGAAAAGCTTAACCTAGTAGAAAATGCTAATTATTGTTAATGAATATCTTGTTTAATTAAGGATTTTTGCTTACTAGGTTTTTGCTAAAACTTATTTTGCAAGTGTTAAAAATATAGAAATGGTTTTAATAGCTTAGTTAAGCTATTTTAAGGTGTTTGTAAGCGCTAGATTTGCGTTAGCTTGAAACTAGTGCGAATTATTGCGATAAGTTGTTTACTAGGTTTCGGGGTTTTTTCGACATGGTTTTAATTGGTCGTTGCGAGCTTATATCTATTATATTCCTCGCATTTAGTTGTGTTGTATTGCGCGATCGGGACGATCGGAGTCTAGACTTGGTGTTTCGTAGTTTAGCGACCCTAGTCAGTGTTTTTGACCGATGTCGTGCGCGTTAGATGCGCTAAGTGCGCAGTGTAATTTTCTGGGTGTTTTCATTGCGTTTCGTTGTCTTTTTGTCGATTTAGGATATTTATCTTATGTGATATGTTTATGAAATTTTAGGTTCGCAGGCGGGGACTTCGGACGCCGCGACAAAGGTAAAACAGGTGGTAGGCTTCACTTAGCCAGGAGCGTTGGTGAGTAGATTTAACATCTACAGGGGGAATTGCCCGCATGGCGTTATGCGTCTGGGCTAGAGATAACTTGATTTGTCGTATATTCTATTTCATATTTAGAATTGCGCATTCACCCTACTGCTTAGTTAATCGTTGTGCTTGGACTAGTATCCTTAGGACACTGCATTATTATTGACGGCTTATGTTGTACGAGCACTGATTGTATGCCACACACACTGTCAATAATTGCCATGACACGCACAACCCACTTATTGATATGATATAGTTTGGTTAGGGACATTGAGACATTGATTCATATTTCTTTATGCATATGACTTATAGCATACCCGTATACCTATATGCTTACACATATGCATTGACATACCTACATGCTAGTTACCTGTATACCTATAGGGTATTGTACCATTAGTGATAGGTACATACACACATAATAACATAGCTACATGTATACTTTGCATACATACTTCACTTATACCCGGGGGGTATATTACATCATTTCTGATAGGTAGATATCTATATCTTGCTATACCTTTATGTTTACGCATATATCAGTTATAGCGACATGTTTACTTTTACTTGATATTATTTAGAATTGGAGAAATTAGGAACCGCATGATATTTATATTAACTTGTTGCAGTTAATTAGCGGCTTTTCCTTTATATACTTACATTACAGTTTTTTGCTGCGTATATTATATTCATGGATTTTCGCATTGAGATATGGATTTTTCATGATATTTTCTGGATTTGGGGACCGTGGTAGTTCATGAAATTATGCATTATTTGAAAAACCCGGTTTCTTTTGATATGATATTACAGCATCCACCATGAGATTTATCGGTTCTGATTATATACCCGATTCGAGGAGCGGGAGGCACCGTCTGCGGGTACATGGTGGGGCCCGGAGGTACCCGGGGCAAGAGTCGTGGAGTAGACGATGAGTTAATGGGGGAACCATACCATCCGGTGATATTACCAATGACTCGGCGGTTATCATGGGGATACCGACGGGAGTTATGTGCGTATGGATACGTCGAGAGGTGAGGGTCAGAGCTAGGCACTCGAGCTTTCGGTATAGCGTATGATACGTACCTATCAGGATGCCAGTCTTGGTGACAGCACCTGATAGATCAGTATTTATGTGTCGATACTTGACACTTGTTTCATGAAGTTTTTGGGTGTCGATGTTGGACACTCATTTTATATGAAATTTACTGGATTCAGGATATATGAGATTCACTTGATGTTGGATTCAGGATATATGAGATTTATTTGATATTATACATTCAGGATATATGAGATTCACTTGATATTGGATACATGATATATGAGATTTATTTGATATTATACATTCAGGATTTGTGAGACTTACATGATATGAGAGCCAATTTGGGGGCTGATTTGAGAAATTGGAATCTGGATTGTCTTGATGGATTGTGATCCTATCATGATGTCAGGATTCCGTGGAAATGACATCTTTTATTCCATACTCCACATTTATTGTTTATGCACTGCTTCATGTATTAGTTGTACCTGATAGAGTACCTTCCATGACTGTTGCATTTACACACTTTAGTTTATATGCATTGCTTCATGTATTAGTTGTACCTGCTAGAGTACCTTTCATGACTGTTGCATATATACATTGTCATATCATCGCTTCATGTATTAGTTGTACCTGATAGAGTATCTTACATGATTGTTGCTTACAGATTGTCATATTACTCCTTCATTTATTAGTGATACCTGCTAGTGTACCTTTCATGACTATTGCACACATATGACTTTTATTGCTATTAGTTGCTTATGTTAGATTTGCGCTGTACGTGCATACTTGCGATTACCTGCATATGTTATTTACTATTCACGAGTTGGCAACTCACCCCCGTTGTGCCACAGGGTTTTGCAGGTTGTTTCCCTAGAGTAGTCGAGGCAGGCTATTCATCTATCACATCATCTTTTGCAGAGGATACCGTTTCGGCTCACGGTGTGCAGTTTTGCTTAGGTGGGTTTTGCGGTTATCCAAGGTTGTTTATTTTATATTCGTTGTATCCTGTACTCTCCATCTATCATTATCTTGTATAACTTAGAGACTTGATGTGAGGACGATATTGCATATTTTGGGGACTTGGATGTCTTTTATGCAGTTTTACTTATATCGTCTTTTATTTCTTCGCTACGGCGTCGTATATCTGTTGTGGTGGTTGTTTTCCGCCGTTGGGCGTGGATTTGCTCTCGTTGGGGATGCTTTACTTATTTTTATGTTGTACCCATTTTTGGGGTTGGTTTTTACAAAGGAGGTGCTGCCGAAATTTTCAAGAAAGTAAATTGGACTTAAAGAATTTATACTGAAGATTTTCAAAAGTTTAAACAATGTTTCTTATCTTTTCTTGTCTTTTAATGGTTTAGATTTCTGGATTTTGGCTTTCTTTTACTGCGTTACGCCTGTAGACGTTGCGTAGTATTAGGGCCGTCACGTGCCAATTTCGGGTCGTGACACTTTTGCTTCTTAATTAAGTTGATTTTAGTCTACAATAAGACTAACGATTCTTAATTAAAATATTTAATGTGACCCTAGTCTCATAGACGACTAACGATCCTTATTCAGAACCTAAGCCAATCTTAGTTTACATCAAGGCTAACGATTTTTAGATGAAAACAAATTTCTCGTGAACTGATGGACCTCATCAAGATGAGAAATGCTACCCAGATTCAAATCCCAAACCTAATATACGGATTTGGACTAATCCGCGACCTGCGGGTGACGACATAAATTAGTCTCCGTACACAATCCAAAGGCAACCCCAAATAAACAAAAAACACGGCACACAAAGATTTCTAGAGTAGAGAAAGTTGTTATCGCGCTGCGATAATGTTATTCTGCTTCAGGGGCTTGCGTCTGTAGGAAAAAACGTCCACACAATCAAAAACCCCACATATGAGGGGGAATCTGATAAAGTCTGCTACAAAGATCATATTCATCCAAACCTCCGATATATGGTACCATAAATCAACTTGGTATTTTTGGAGAGGTGGACGAATATGTTCCATATAACATATGCCCCCGCATTTAGGCTAGATGTCTTTCCAACGTCTCAGTTCGGTTTCCGGCGGTAAACAAGGGGCATCCTTTCATTGCACTTCAGGTCGGCGTCACTTCAGCGAGTATGTTCAAGGGGACTTTGGGCATGTGACGGTGAGAAACGTTCAGCCGTGCAAGATCATTGGAAAAGGGACGATCATATTACAACCGTTAGGAGGAGGTCAATTAAAGCTGAAGAACGCCAGACACATTCCAGATATGAAGAAATGCCTAATTTCTACAAGTCAACTGAATAACGAAGGTTATATTATAGTCTTTGGGAATTCTCAGTGGAAGATTTCCCAAGGATTGTTGGTGGTCGCAAAGGGCAAGCTGAGTGGTTCATTGTATTCCTTCAGTAAGAGCAGTAAAGGTTCGGCTGCATTAGCGACGGGTTCGAAGATAGATTTAAAGATTTCGTTGTTGTTCTCGCCAAAAATTTTGGCTCAAAGGTTGCTGTTCTTTTTATAAAAATAGAGGGCAGCGCCTCACATGCAATGCACGTAAGCACTCACATGTAAAGCACACGAGTACCTGCAGCAGATAGGATTAAATTCTATAGCAGCGCCCACGTGTTAAACACGTGAGCACTCATATGCAAAGCATGTGAGTACCGGTTTCAGATAGGATTAAATCCTATGATAGCCCCCACGTGTTAAACACGTAAGCCCCCACGTGTTAAACACGTAAGTTTGCTTGCCGCAATTTTTTGGCAGCGCTCACATGCAAAACACGTGAGCGCCGCCGCCATATATGTATATGGCAGCACTCAAGTGATAGCACGTGAGTGCCCTAATTTAAAACGCTCCCATCTGATAGAATTAAATTATATGTAATAGAATTAAATTCTATTTGGAAAATATTTTTTCTGATCTTTCTAATATGGAAAGACCTTTCTCCAACAGAGAATGTTTGGATTTGAAATCCAATGGTGATAAAATATCACAAATTAAACCATCTGATAGAATTAAATTCTATGTTGGAAATATTTTCCTGATCTTTCTAAAATAAAAAAGATCTTCTCTGTTAAACAGAATTAAATCTATGGTTAGAAAAATATCTTCCTGACAAGAAGATATGTCATACCCCACTTCCCAGTAGACAGAAACGGTGACGTGGCAAGCTCGCGACGTATTTATTTCGAGAAGGCCATTTCCCGGAATAAATACGCTAAGCGTAAAATAAGCAATATAAAATGACAAGAAAATTAACATGAGATTAAAACTTCAACAATTTTATTTACATTCAACTTGATTCATTTACAATACATGATATCAACTGAAGGAAAATACAAGAATGGAAATGCCTAAACAAGTGACATACATAAACTGAGAAGAAGATAACTGGTCTAGGCTTGGGTCGCGATTTGATCGTGCTCCTCCTCTGAGATATCTACCTCCTTAGTCTTCACAGTATCTGACGAACATTTCAAAAAAACAAAGGTGGGTGGAATGCTCGTCAGCGAACTTTCGATCGGTAAGTCCCCAATAAATGAAATGAAGTATAAAGTGTAATGATAAAGTAAAAATATAATATGAACAAGTGAGTATGAAGTATGTTGTGTCAGCATATCGTTTAATGTAAACATAGCAAGTTTATTTAGCATGCAGTGTTATCGTAATATATGTGAACAAGTATGGTAATATATAACAAGTAGATAAGCATGACAACATAGCATGAGCATGGCAAACAAATGTAACATGGTCGTGGGGTGTAAGTATAGTGAACATGCAGTGAATGTAAGTGTCTTAATCGGTCTCTACTTGGGTATAAGTGTCTTAATCGGTCTCTACTTGGGTACACTAATTTAACATGAGTTCAAGGATGAATGTCAACCAATCTTAAGAGTGTTCTCGAACCCAACATGCTGTAATCCAGGGGTAAGGAACCACGGGCCCGAATCAAGTGTTTAGTAACGGGACTTCAACCTAGTGTTGAAGTATTCCAAACTCAACAAGCTGTAATCCAGGAGCAAGGAAACATGTGCCCTCATGATAGCTTGCTTGTGTTAGTAGATATGGATTCATGATCTAATAGGACTCCTGAGATTTCGTTGGATTTACGCATGAACTATCCCAACACCCCGTGTATTCTACATTACAGTTAAAATTACCAACCTTACTCGAATCCATGAATGCATCAAGTTGCATGATTGAGTTCATGTATATATCAAGTAATCATGTCAAGTTTTCATGTATTCATGTCAAGTTTTATTCATGGTTCGAGTCAAGTCATAGTGTTCAAATATTCATGTTTTGATTGAGTCAAGTTCAAGTGTTCCGATTCATGATCAATGGTCAGGTATACCTGTTTGCTTTTGATGTTTGGGTTCAAGTATTCATGATCAAGTATTCATGTTTGGTTTTAGATTCATGTTTGAGTTTGGATTCAAGTTTGATTTAGACTCAGACTTGAGTCAGACACTTATAACTGATTTAGATTCTGAATTAGGTTCGGGAGTTATCGGTAACTGCTGCACATGGATGGCAGGATTTATGTCTTTTTCCATGACAATTACCATTGATAACACCATTAAGTTTTCTACCTTAAATAGACAAGCACTCACTTTTTTCGGCTCCCTGTGGCTCAAGAGAATTGATCCCGCTTAAACCTATATTTACTAAAGTTCTTAAATATAGTTTTATACAACTCGAAGGGATTTTATGAAAAATATTTTTAATATATAGTTTCAAATAACCTCGAGAAATTATTTATATTATTTAGGGTTTTCATGGATGTGAATTTTAAGGATTTGAGGTATTTTAGTGATAATAGTTTAGCTTGGAAAGTTCATGGTATTTTACTGTAAAACTGGTCTTGTATTGATATATTGATGGTATTTTGATGAAACTTGTGAACTTTCATCTTTTAGAAAAATGTAAGTTTATTATTTTTTGAAAAATAAATGGATTTGTAATATTTATATAATTTTAAATATTAAATTTTATTAAAGTAGAAAATGTGTTTTTCTTAAAAACCGTATTTAAAACCTTTCAAGACCGAATGCTCCGTGAGAAGGTCTGCATCTCGCTCTACTAGCCCAAGGATGTGCGATAATCCGCACCATTCAATAGCGGGTCCCCTAAAAAAGGTTGTAGAGGCTTATTTGCAAAGGAATTTTAAAATATAATTCCAAAGAAAACCGTTTTTATAGTAAATGGTATTTTGTTCTAATCTTGTGTTCGTAACTAAAAATACGTTCGAAGTATATCGTGCTATGGAACCATGTGTGTATGTGAGAGGTAAGTCGTTACCTCGTGAATTTTTCTAAAGGTATGTTTAAGCAAAACAAATAAAGATGGTATATACAAAGTTCATAGTATTTTAATGTAAAAGTTAAATTAAAATTATGTTACATGACATTTTTGAGTGAAAGTTGGTTATAAACCTTAGTTTTTATGATTGTAAATTTTGTGTAAGGATATGGATGCCAAATATGTAAGAAAAAAATGGATTTTATATAGTATAGAAGAAGATGTCGATATTAACTTCACTTCCGACATATGTTTTGAAAAAGAATTTTTAGAGAAGAAGAATGAGGATCGGAAGGGACTTACCACTTGGTTAGGTTAAGAGAAGGTAGAAGGAGAGAGGGTTGTCGTCGTGGTGTCACGGAATCGCAAGAATTTGTTTCGATCCTCGTCGGAACTTGATCGCTTACTAACTCCACTTGTACTTGAGAAATTTTGAGAATTTTGGCTAGAATTTTCAGAATGATGAAGGGCTAGGGCATATATAGTATTTATAGTGTGGAATTAGGGTTTTGGAATTAAAAAGATGAATTAAAATGCATTAAAATGAGAATAAATGGGGAATTGAAGGGTCTCAGTTTGATTGCAGAGCAATTAAATAGTGCAGGGGAGTTAGGGGCAGGGGAAAGGTCAGGTGTGACAAGCCCGAGCCTCATTGGCCACGAGGGCACCGTCGGTGCCGGCCTTGGGGAGGATCTCGCCGGTCGATTTGTGGAGGGGGGTCGGTGGATTTGAGCCACGTGTTCCTCTCTGTATTAATACTCTTTTGCACATGTTTATTTCTTCAGACTTTTCATTTTTATGTGCATTGCACGTGTAAACTTTTGGGCTTCCAAAAAGTTTAAAAGAAAAAATAAAAAAAAATATAATGTGTCTGATGGAGTTCGAACACAAGGGCTACGTCACAGCAGTGCAAGGCTTTACCAATGAGCTACAAGTTATTTCTTACCGTTCTTAAACAAAATTAACTTATAACTTGTACTCAGGCTGTGAAACTCTATTTCTATATTTTAACAGAAGTATTTCCGTACTAAGGTTTCAGAGTCGTTACAAGATATTCATATGATAGAATAAAATTTTATGTTAGGAAAATTTTTCCTAATTTTGTTAAACTAACAAGATATTCATATGACAGAATTAAAATTCTATATTAGGAAAATATTTTCCTAATCTTGTTAAACTAACAAGATATTCATATGACAGAATTAAAATTCTATGTTAGGAAAATATTTTCCTAATCTTATTAAACTAACAAGATATTCATATGATAGAATAAAATTCTATGTTAGGAAAATATTTTCCTAATCTTGTTAAAACAAACAAAAAATCTTCTCTGTTAAACAGAGAGCCTTCCTATGTTAGGAAAATATTTTCCTAATCTTGTTAAAACAAACAAAAAATCTTCTCTGTTAAACAGAGAGCCTTTGGATTAAAAATCCAACGGTGAATAAAATTCACCGATTGATCTTTAAGATCATTTTGATTGATTAAAAAATCAATCATTATCTCTCAATGAAAGATTTTCTCAAAACAGATTGATTTTTCTCTTCTCCTATAAATAGGAGTAAAGAGATTAAATCTCAAGAGAGTAGACCCCCCATAAGCTTCTGTAAAAAAAAAAATAGAAGGTTCTCCAAAAGCTCCCACAAAAAACTGAGAATTTAATTCTCAAAAAAGAAGAAGATCTTCCTCCTCTCAAACTCTAGGTAAAGAAAAAGGCAGAGATCAAAACACCTCATTTATCTATCATATCATATCTAAGGGTTTAACCCTTTAAAAAAAACTAAGTTATTTCTCTGGATCTGAGATCCACAATACAAGTCTCCTACAAGTTGAGAATTTAATTCTCATTGGAAAGATCTTGTTCTTGAGAACTAAAGATTCAGGAGAGAACATGGATGAAAGGACATGAAAAAGAGAGGGTTTATACTCTAGAAATTTAGTTCCTTCATAAACAAAAACTTAGTTCTTAAAGAATCTGATCCTAAATCCTCAAAATAGTGATCTTGGTAATCATTAATGGCCAAAATACCATTAACAGAAGCTAAACTTCTCTGAAATTTAAAAAGATAAATAGAGATTAAATCTTTAAGGAAGAAACGCCACATGTGATATCCAGGCGAGCGCTAAGGGAAAAATCAAACAAAAGTGCCTCTCATGAAAGGCACGTGAGCACCCAAAACAGTAGCTCATGTGAAAGACACGCGAGCACTCAAAAGAAACCATGAAGACAACGCCTCACGTGATATCTATGTGAGCGCTCAAAAGAAGCAGATGATAATATCCCACATGATATCTGCGTGAGCGCATAGAAGCTTAAAGACTCAGCGTCTCACGTGTCATACACGTGAGCGCCTAAGGCCCATGAAGACAGCGCCTTACGTGCTATACATATGAGCGCCCATAAGCAAGGACTCAGCGCCTCACGTGCCATACATGTGAGCTCTTAAAAAAATCCAGAGACTCAGTGCCACACGTGATATTCACGTGAGCGTTACGTGACTGAGTGCTTAGCACTGCTGGGTGGTATAAAAACTCAATCTTAGCCCAAATTGGCTAAGTCCGTAAGAAGTTTAAGCTTCTTCTTTGATCCTAGTCCCATATATGACTAATGATCTTTCATCAATGATATCCAAGCCGATCTTAGTCCCATATACGACTAATCATTTTCATCCCATATCTTCTAAGTTAATCTTAGTCTCATATAAGACTAACGATTCTTTGATCCACCATGATCTTTTCCATCAAATACGGGATTTGGTTCAAGCGTACATCTTTCCACATCTCTGATATATGCCGTTGTAATTACTCAACGTTTTCAGAGAGATGGTGGGTCCCAACAACCAACAACTTATTTCTCGTCCCTACTTAATGAAACATATGAAAATTCATCAAGACATGGAATGTCTTACGCATCTCATGTTATCATCGTTCACTTTGCCACATAAAATATACACGTGCGCTCAAGATGAATGTGTTAGATATGTATGCCCTAGAGGCCATTATTGTATAGTACTTGTTTGTATAATACATTTTGGAAGCTTGGAATATATATATATGGTTTTACGACAGTCTTGCTCGATATAGTAGTATGCTACTTGGTTTGTTTCTATCTTAATATGTGTATATGTTTCTTTTAACATATCGCCAAAACATATTGATGGAGCCCTTAGGATCTTTGCTTGACTACCGGCGTTGTGATGGCGATCACACTAGTGGGGGCTGGGTAGTCTATAAGCACATCCTTATTCTAGTCCCTAGTCGTAGGATTATCGAGACAGGGCATCGATACTCCAGAGTAGACTGGTGCATACGCTTCTCTTCCCAGCAGGGGAGATGGTCTGTCCCACAGCCATTAGTACGTCATACTGGAGATAGTATGCAGGTGTTCGTTAGGTTACGAGTACACTGGACAGGACTCGTCGGGAACTGTTGGTTGGTATTATACCTATCGTCAGTTAACAGTTCCCAGGTGAAATGAGTACAGCTTAGTCCGCTGACTTGATACTGTCACTTCGCCTCGAGTGTGTTCCCACTGTTCTTTGATTACTACCCTACCACGGCTCTACTGAGTCGTGCAAACAGGTAGTAGTTGGGTGCAGTCCCGAAACACTTGGAGGCAGTGACGGTTAGACAGGATTCGTCTCTCCCGGTATTGGGGGTTGATATCGCGCTGTGTCTAGGAGAGCCATTACACATAGTCGTCCCTGGCCAGGGCAAGCGAGATTTGCTGGTAGTGTTACCAGTAGTTTCTCAGGGTGTTTTGGGCTATACTCCGACACGACTTGTACCGCTATTAGGGGACTGACGTTTGCCACCCCCTAGGTTCGCCATGCGATACTCTTAGACGAACAGACCGGACTGTACGGAGATTGTCACATACAGGCTCAGTAGGAGTTCAGATGGGTTTCACCTCGTCAGTCTTCTTATCAGCATCTACCTGGGGGCCGTTACGCACAGCTAGTGCCGCTTGTGGTCTGTGGTTGGACCCACTGCCAGCGCAGTGTCGAGTCTTTAGAGTCCCACACAGAGGGTTATTCGTCTTTGGGCAAAACAGAGTAGAGGTCGCATGGTTTTGCGACGGGGTTCGTTCACATCCGCGCACTTGTGCATGTTTGGTGTCCGGGCAGTCATTACTAGCGGGCTCTGGTTTGAGCCGGATCCTAGTACATGTTTTGGGGTTAGTTTTATCTCGTTGTATTCGTGTTCCTCGGAACACGAATGCGGGTGTGTATGCACAGTTGATTGAGGCGGAGGAAGAGGATTTTCATTAGGGTTTCGGAATGGGTGTGTATGCACAGTTGACAGTTGTCTTTTTCCAAACCCTAATGAATATGTGAAATATCGATTAATAATATTAATTAAATGAAATTGTGTCATGGTTAGGGTTGTTGACTTGTTGACCTTGGTTGACTTGTTGACCATGGTTGAAACATTGACCATCATCATTACATTTCAAAGATGCTCTTTGATCTTTGCAAAAACCATTTAATGTGAAATGATAATGATCTCATCAAACCAACCATCAACTTTTTCATTTGATTAAAATTATTAATTTGATTAATTCACATATATTGTTATGGTTGTAAAAAACTATCTCATTCTCTCATAACCATTCTCTCTCATCCTTTCTTCTTCCTCCTCCTCTAGTTCAAGGAGAGACATTCTCATGAGTTGAGAAGCATCTCCTTGAAGATAAAACACCCAAATCCACTCTTTACTCATCTTAAGGTTGAAGGTCTAGCAAGCCGGAGACTTTAGTTTTCTCAAATTTCGAGAAAGGAGCTCAAGGTAGAAACCCTCAGGTGGATCCATCATCGACAAGAGAAGGCGACGAGGAAAGCACCATCCGACCACTACAAAGAGTCCAAGAAGAAGGAGTTCAAGTTGAGGTATAACCCCTAACCGAGTAGATAACTCTCTTGTTAGTTGCTAGTGTGTAGTTTAGCCAAGATCCGTATTTTACGGTCCATGTTACCTAGTCAAGAAAAATTTTCGTTTTACCGTTTCCGCAACCCCGAAAGTACCGGGACAGGTAACGTGGACCTAACAGTGGTTTCAGAGCCTAACTAAACACACCCTAGCATGTTAGCAAAGTATCTAGAATTTCGACCGGACAAAAAACCGCAAAACACCCCGGAAAATTCAAGTTTCTGCCGATTTTTAGATCTGTTCAAAAATTAATAAATCTTACAATAAAAATCGGCTCAGGTTTTTTGTAGAACACTGGAGAAAATTGGTACACTAACTCGGTTAAAGCGCCGCGGAACCGCGGCATGAGCTTGCTCCTGCCGCGGATCCGCGGCCGAGTTAACTCGGTTGTGGCTCCATTTTCCTGCAGTGTTCTTACAGGGGTATTTTTGGATTTTTGGAATATGATTTTTCTGCCCAGATTTTCCAGAAAGCAAAATTTGTTTTTGGGGCTTAAAAATCCATATTTTGATCGAATTTCTAAAGACTTAAGCTAACGGGCATTATATCTGTGATGTGATGTATGTATTGAACGTCTGCTAATCGCTATACGTCGATTAGTGGGGGTTATACATATCTGTGATCTGTAATACTAATGGTATGTTTATATGAATTCGTTGGATTGTCACGGATGAATAGCCGGGGGGTTGTAAGATGAGAGTTTTCTTTATCTTTCAATTAATGTAATATGTAAATTGATGTAATATTATTTGTATGGCAGCACATCCGGGATGAGGTTGTAGCCGCCATTGTATAATTTCTTTTTACTGTTTTTGCTCCTAGGATAGACCCAAGGTGGGGTGCGCAAACTACCGGGTATCTCGAAGTGCCGAGTGGCCTACTCACGTTGTTGAGGGAGGTTGCTTTGCTTCGGGTACTTGGCGGGTAGTTTGCCGCACCCGTAGGGGTCTAGGGTGGGGTTTTTGGCTATTCATCGCGACCGTGTAATCCGTCTTTCGTTGCAGCCTCGAACGGAATGCAGATTCCTAGTATATCCAATGTGTTCATCCGTGATCTGGAATGGCTATCATTGCATCTGACGAATGTGTATATATCTATATATGATATCTATTTAGGCGTTGCTTATGTTTTGCATCCGCGCTAGTCCAGCCTCCGCTCTGTCGTTAGTTAAGTAACCTAACGGGTGATGACGGGACCTCGTAGCGAATGCGGATGGCATAAGCGTACGTCATATTTTCGTTGTTTTCTGCAATGGTAGGAATAATTGATGGGACACATTAAATTAATGCAAGAAAATAAACCTAAAAGATGTTGTTGGAACAATTTTCAAAAAGCTGTTATTGCAAGGACGTTCACTTTTATTTTGCACAGAGGTATTCGGTTATGAATGCCCAGCACCTCATTCGACGAGGCAAGGGCCGAGATCCCTTCATCGGGAGTGACCTCTTGGACAAGAGTTTGCGTCAGGGTAATAACTTCACTATAGTCGATTATTCTTGCTTTGCATCGAGGTATTCAGTTTAGAATATCCTGCACCTCATTCGACGAGGAAAGAGCTGAGATCCCTTCATAGGGAGTGACCTCTTTAGCAAAAGTTTTCGCCACTATATTTTCAAAAGGGCAATCATGTTCCTTCAACGATATCAAGTTCATTACGTTAATGGGTTTTTCGCCAAAAACCCAGCCGTAGCCCTCCGTCATTTCCTACAAGTACTACTTAGTATTCGAGCTGCGTATTTTGGCATTGTCAAGGCGTAGTGATCGGTAGCTAAGTATTGCTTGTTTGCAGTTTTATTTTTCGGATTATTTAGGACAGTTGCATAGCTATGTTGGCATTGTCAAGAGATATGCGGGTGGGTCTAAGTTAATCAAGATAATGACGGGCCGAACTTGACAAGAGGTTAATGATATGTTGGCATTGTCAAGATCATAAACCGTTAGGGGAAAAAATCCACATCGGGAGTTTCTAAAGAAACCGAAACTTGCAGATTTAGCATACCTTCTGGAGTGTGGTGACTAGAGTGGATTCCATCTAGGTCATCGCACAATGATAGTTGGATCCCGATCCCACTGATGAGTTGGATTACTCTCGGGAGATTATTTCACTTAACAATCAATGCTATAAACCAAGTAGGTGTCTAGAACGGTGTTAGCGGGGTTACGCCTCCAGGGAAAAGAGGTTACTTAATTAAGGAACTTCGCGAAAGCGTTGGAAAACCTCCCTCGAAGTACCAACACCAGCCTGGCTGAAAGGTTAAGCAAGTATTGTGACGTGCGATTAATCCTGACTAGTTCTTCTTTTAGGGTTTGAAGAAGAATTTGAGGAAACAGTGGGAGCCATCCTGGTTAGATAAATCAATAAACCAATCTAATCTTGCAAGAGCGCACGCTGAGTGTTTTCTTTTCTCTCTCTCCAGGTAGCAACCATTTCACGCCCTAATCAAGATAATAAAATGTATCGCTTGACCGATCCGAATTCTTATTCGGGGCTGGGGAACGTTGGTTCGGCTCTAACTTGTGACAACAGTCGTAAGTATGAGCAAGGGAAAGAGGATTGTTTAGATTCCAAGGATACCCAGTTGAAGAAGAAGCATGGTTTTGTATCTACTTCAGGTGTTCTTGTAATTGAGAACTGCTTTACGGTCAGCCCTACCTCCTAGGTACTTGATACCGGATCAGGATCTCATATCTGTAATTTATTGTAGGGACTGAGAAAAAGTAGGAAAGTTGCACCTGGTGATATGTCGCTCAGAGTAGCGAACGGAGCACAAGTTAATGCTGCAGCCGTCGGTGAATATCACCTAGTTTTGCCAAATGGCAATACTATGATTTTGAACGATTGCTACTATGTACCTTCCATGGTTTGCAACATCATATCAGTTTCTTTACTCAATAAAGATGGATATAACTTTGTTCTTGATAGGAATATCATGAGCATTTACCTTCATAAGGTACTGGTTGCAGAAGGTACACGGTGTAATGGTATCTACGTTCTAAATTAGAATACAGTTCTCAATATACAAAACACACGCAAGAGGAAGAATTCAGATACAAATGAATCCTACTTGTGGCATTGTAGACTTGGTCATATTGGAGAGAAAAGACTAAATAAGTTGCATAAAGATGGACTCTTGAATACGTTCAAGTTTTCATCTTATGAAACTTGTCAGTCTTGTTTCAAAGGGAAAATGACCAAATCTCTGTTCACCGGACATGGAGAAAGAGCAACAGAGCTCTTGGGACTCATACACAGTGATGTATGTGGTCCGATGTCTATACATGCAAGGGGTGGGTTCTCGTACTTCATCACATTCACTGACGATCTCTCTAGATTCGGATATGTGTATCTTATGAAACACAAATCTGAAACTTTTGAGAAATTCAAGGAATTCAGAAACGAAGTAGAGAACCAGACAGGCAAAAGTATCAAGATCCTTCGGTCTGATAGAGGAGGGGAGTACTTAAGCACGGAATTCCGAGATTACTTAAAAGAGAATGGTATTCTCTCTCAGCTTACTCCTCCTTATACACCACAGCACAACGGTGTATCGGAGAGAAGGAATCGTACCCTATTGGATATGGTTCGATTCATGATGAGTAATGCTGAGTTACCTCTTTCATTCTGGGGACTTGTGCTAGAAACAGCGGCATACTTACTGAATCAGGTTCCGTCTAATTCTGTGCCTAAGACTCCATATGAAATATGGAGTGGTAAAAAACCGTATCTTGAACGTATTAAGATATGGGGTTGTCCGGCCTATGTAAAAGTACAAAATCCGGACAAGCTTAAGGCACGGTCAGTTTTGTGCAAGTTTGTGGGATATCCTAGAAATTCTCTGGGATATCTATTCTACCACACTGAGGAACAGAAGGTGTTCGTTGCTCATCGCACCACCTTTTTAGAGTGGCAATTTCTTGCAAAAGAAATAAGTGGGAGCACGGTAGAACTGGATGAAATATCTGATCCAAAAACTCAAACTGAGGATTTAGCAGAACCAGAAAATTCAATAGTCCCAGACGAACCTCAGCCACTCCGCAGATCTGGTAGGATTTCTCATCCGCCCGAGAGATACTACGGTTTTCTCATAGACGGGGATCGAGAGGATTGCATCTTGGAAGAAGATGACCCTACCAGTTTCAGGCAGGCCATTATCAGTAGGGACTCTGATAAGTGGCTAGAAGCAATGCAATCCGAAATGGAGTTCATGTACACCAATAAAGTGTGGACCTTGGATATTGCTCCACTTGGGGTAAAACCCGTTGGATGCAAATGGATCTACAAAAGGAAACTTGGTGTAGATAGGCAGGTGGAAACCTATAAGGCTAGACTCATTGCAAAAGGTTTTCTTCAAAGACCTGGTTTGGACTATGACGAAACTTTTTCTCCAGTGGCTATGCTCAAATCCATTCGGATCCTACTTGCCATTGCTGCCTTCCATGACTATGAAATCTGACAGATGGACGTTAAAACGGCTTTTCTAAACGGCTGTTTGGAAGAGTGCGTTTACATGGATCAGCCAGAAGGTTTCGTAGACAGTGGGAGCAGCGGGAAGGTATGCAAGTTGCTTAAATCCATTTATGGATTAAAGCAGGCATCGCGGAGCTGGAACATCTGTTTTGATGAGGCAATCAAGGAATTTGATTTCATCAAGAACGAAGATGAACCTTGTGTCTATAAGAAGATTGTAGGACGAACTGTCGTGTTCCTAGTCTTGTACGTGGACGACATTCTTTTGATAGGAAATGACATTCCTATACTACAATCGGTCAAGCTATTTTTGTCACAACGGTTCTCCATGAAGGACCTGGGTGATGCCTCGTACATTCTGGGGATCAAGATCTACAGAGATAGATCCAAGAGACTACTGGGACTTTCGCAGTCCAGGTACATAGAGACCGTACTAAAGAGATTTAGTATGGAGGATTCCAAGCGCGGTAACATACCTGCATTGCACGGAATTACCCTCTCCAAGAAAATGTCTCCTAAGACTGACGAGGAGAGGGTTCGCATGAGCACTATACCCTACGCTTCGGCGGTAGGATCTATAATGTATGCGATGCTATGTACAAGACCAGATGTAGCTTACGCGCTGAGCGTGGTGAGCCGGTATCAGTCAGATCCAGGTGAGGACCACTGGACGGCAGTGAAGAACATTCTCAACTACCTGAGAAGGACTAAGGAGATGTTCTTGGTTTACGGTAATGGAGACCTCAGGGTCGAGTCCTTTACCGATTCAAGCTTCCAGAGTGACAAAGATGACAGCAAGTCTGTCTCGGGTTTTGTGTTTACCCTCAACGGAGGGACGGTATGTTGGAGGAGTTCCAAACAGGATACCGTCGCAGACTCGACGATGGAGGCTGAATACATTGCTGCAAGCGATGCCGCAAAAGAGGCGGTCTTGATGAAGAAGTTCATTAGTGAACTTCAGGTGGTTCCGTCCATTGTTGACCCAATACCTTTGTATTGCGATAACAATGGGTCTATAGCTTTAGCAAAGGAACCAAGGTCCCATCAGAAATCCAGACACATCTTAAGGCGGTATCACCTGATCAGGGAGATCATTGATCACCAGGAGATCGAGGTACGGAGAGTGGACACAAAAGACAACACGGCGGATCCATTCACAAAGTCCCTCCCTCAAACACAGTTCGAGCGACTTTTTGAGCTATTGGGTATGCGGTACGCCAGCTGCTGGCCCTAGTGCAGACGTTGGGTATGCGGTACACCAATTACCGGCCTTTAGTGCAAGTGGGAGATTATTAGATATGTATGCCCTAGAGGCCATTATTGTATAATACTAGTTTGTATAATACATTTTGGAAGCTTGGGATATATATATATGGTTTTACGACAGTCTTGCTCGATATAGTAGTATGCTACTTGGTTTGTTTCTATCTTAATATGTGTATATGTTTCTTTTAACATATCGCCAAAACATATTGATGGAGCCCTTAGGATCTTTGCTTGACTACCGGCGTTGTGATGGCGATCACACTAGTGGGGGCTGGGTAGTCTATAAGCACATCCTTATTCTAGTCCCTAGTCGTAGGATTATCGAGACAAGGCATCGATACTCCAGAATAGACTGGTGCATACGCTTCTCTTCCCAGCAGGGGAGATGGTCTGTCCCACAGCCATCAGTACGTCGTACTGGAGATACTATGCAGGTGCTCGTTGGGTTACGAGTACACCGGACAGGACTCGTCGGGAACTGTTGGTTGGTATTATACCTATCGTCAGTTAACAGTTCCCAGGTGACATGAGTACAGCTTAGTCCGCTGACTTGACACTGTCACTTCGCCTCGAGTGTGTTCCCACTGTTCTTTGATTACTACTCTACCACGGCTCTACTGAGTCGTGCAAACAGGTAGTAGTTGGGTGCAGTCCCGAAACACTTGGAGGCAGTGACGGTTAGACAGGATTCGTCTCTTCCGGCATTGGGGGTTGATATCGCGCTGTGTGTAGGAGAGCCATTACACATAGTCGTCCCTGGCCAGGGCAAGCGAGATTTGCTGGTAGTGTTACCAGTAGTTTCTCAGGGTGTTTTGGGCTATACTCCGACACGACTTGTACCGCTATTAGGGGACTGACGTTTGCCACCCCCTAGGCCCGCCATGCGATACTCTTAGACGAACAGACCGGACTGTACGGAGATTGTCACATACAGGCTCAGTAGGAGTTCAGATGGGTTTCACCTCGTCAGTCTTCTTATCGGTATCTACCTGGGGCCGTTACGCACAGCTAGTGCCGCTTGTGGTCTGTGGTTGGACCCACTGCCAGCGCAGTGTCGAGTCTTTAGAGTCCCACACAGAGGGTTATTCGCCTTTGGGCAAAACAGAGTAGAGGTCGCATGGTTTTACGACGGGGTTCGTTCACATCCGCGCACTTGTGCACGTTTGGTGTCCGGGCAGTCATTACTAGCGGGCTCTGGTTTGAGCCGGATCCTAGTACATGTTTTGGGGTTAGTTTTATCTCGTTGTATTCGTGTTCCTCGGAACACGAATGCGGGTGTGTATGCACAGTTGATTGAGGCGGAGGAAGAGGATTTTCATTAGGGTTTCGGAACGGGTGTGTATGCACAGTTGACAGTTGTCTTTTTCCAAACCCTAATGAATATGTGAAATATCGATTAATAATATTAATTAAATGAAATTGTGTCATGGTTAGGGTTGTTGACTTGTTGACCTTGGTTGATTTGTTGACCATGGTTGAAACATTGACCATCATCATTACATTTCAAAGATGCTCTTTGATCTTTGCAAAAACCATTTAATGTGAAATGATAATGGTCTCATCAAACCAACCATCAAATTTTTCATTTGATTAAAATTATTAATTTGATTAATTCACATATATTGTTATGGTTGTAAAAAGCTATCTCATTCTCTCATAACCATTCTCTCTCATCCTTTCTTCTTCCTCCTTCTCCAGTTCAAGGAGAAACATTTTCATGAGTTGAGAAGCATCTCCTTGGAGATAAAACACCCAAAGCCACTCTTTACTCATCCTAAGGTTGAAGGTCTAGCAAGCCGGAGACTTTAGTTTTCTCAAAGTTCGAGAAAGGAGCTCAAGGTAGAAACCCTCAGGTGGATCCATCATCGACAAGAGAAGGCGACGAGGAAAGCACCATCCGACCACTACAAAGAGTCCAAGAAGAAGGAGTTCAAGTTGAGGTATAACCCCTAACCGAGTAGATAACTCTCTTGTTAGTTGCTAGTGTGTAGTTTAGCCAAGATTCGTATTTTACGGTCTATGTTACCTAGTCAAGAAAAATTTTCGTTTTACCGTTTCCGCAACCCCGAAAGTACCGGGACAGGTAACGTGGACCTAACAGAATGTTGGACAGAAATATCCTTAAACTAATATTCGTCCCAAATACGGGAATGATAGAATGAAACGTCCCTAAACTAATAAGACCGAAATGTCCTTAAACTAATATGTTTTGCCCTCCGGGTTGTCTCTATACTGACTACCATATACTACCCATAGGCTATTTATATATGATCTAATGATCAGTTGAGCCCATATGTTCATTTGTTCATAAGTCGATCTTAGTCTCATATATGACTAGCGATTCTTAGATCAAACCCAAATTTCCCGTGAACAGATGGATCTCACAAATGTGAGAAATACGTCCTAAATTCATTCCTCTTGGCAAACCAAGTTACCAACACGGATCTTGTCAAGTAAATACTTGACTCAAAACATCTAAATTGATCTTAGTCTTAAATAAGACTAATGACTCTTACATAAAGCCCAAATTTCATATGAACTGATGGACCTCACAAATGTAAGAAATGCATCCTAAATTCATTCCCATTGGCAAACCAAGCTACCAACATGGATGCTTGACCCAAATCATGAAAATATATATACGGATTTGGACTAATCCGCGTCCTACGGACGACGACATAAACCAGTCTCCGTATACAATCCACGGGAAACCAAAATAAACAAAAACACAACACGACACTGTTGGGGTCAAAAATTACACCCCGGTTGAACAAGTCCAAGTCAAAGTCAACCCCCAACCAAGTAGACTCGAGCCCAAGCAAGCGGACCCAAGCCCAAGCCAAGTGGTCCCAAGCCCAAGTCAAGACCGAGTATGTAAGGACCGGCCCCATGATAAAAAGAATGAAGTAATAAATTAGTTTAATATATATTTTTAAATAAATGTATGGAAATGGGCAAAAAATCAAAATTTTGTAAATTCCATGACTTATGTGCAAAAAGAAATAAGCACATGAGGTATGGAGAGACACAGGTGCCATTTGGAAAAGCTCAAGGGGCTATATGTAAAGTGTGTAGCCTATAAAAGGCAAACATGATGAAAAGATCGATAATAACTTTCATTCTCTTAAAAATTCTAGGGTTCTGTGCCTCCTTCTCTTTCATCAAGGTTTTAAACCTTCTCCTCTCTTTTTTGAATTAAATCAAGAGTTTAACTCTTTTCCCCCCAAAAAGAAATAGTTTTTCTCCATAAAACTCTCGAAGGGGAGCTCGGATTTCCCATCAAATCTCTATAAGGGAGACTTTTAATCTCAACGTCCATTTTCTCCAAGATCCAACAAAACGAGAGGAGGAAGAAGGAACCCATCTCATAAGAACCTATTTTAGGGAAGTCCAAGGCTCGAATTGGATGAAAGGGGCCTGCTTTCACTATCTAAGATCTAAATCCTTTAGGAGTTTAACTCCAAATCAAATTTTGAAGAGTTAAACTCCAAGATCTAAATCCTCAAAGGAGTTTAACTCCAAATCCAGACCTTTTAGGAGTTTAACTCCAAATCCAAGCATCTTGACTGTTTAACTCCAAATCCACATCCAATTTCATCCTTAGGAGTTTAACTCCAAAAACCCCTCCGGAGTTCAACTCCAAAGCCCCTCGGGAGTTCAACTTCCATCCCAGGGGCTAAGCCCCTTCTTTCGCCGGTGTTTCTAGCGGTGCTCAGCGGTCGCGTGCCGCGCACATAACCCGCTGGCGCCCAGCGGCCACACGCAAGGCACGTGACTCGCTGGCGCCCAGCGCTCATGCGCCGTGCATGTGGCCCGCTAGCGCCCATGCGCCTGACCCGTGACCCGCTGGCTCCCAGCGCCTACGCACCGCGCACGTGACCCGCTGGCGTCCAGCGGTTATGTGTTGTCTCACGCGTCCTTAGGATGCTCCTCACTCCTCTTTTTCTTATGCGCTCCACACTCAAAACACATCCATCGTTAGAAAAAATTTCTAATGGGGTGCTGCTCGCCCCCTTGACCCCCAGCTCGATATCCAGGTAGCGGGGCCCCCGTAAACTCTGCGAGGCCCCCGATACGTCCAAGACCCCTGCAAAACACAACACACACGTGTTCCCGCCAAAATTTTTGGCTAAGAGCTATTTGTTCCCTTATAAAAAAAGGGAGAAAAAAGAAAGAGGAAAATAATTCTCACAGTTTGGTATCACGTATTAAACACGTGAGCGCTTATATGCAAAACATATAAGCCCTGAAAACAAATAACAAAAAGGGCCAAACTTGCCTCACGTGTTAAACACGTGAGCGCTCATATGCATATGAGCGCTGAACATAAATAACTAAAGGCCTAACTGGCCTTAAACACATGAGCGTTCATATGCAAAGCATATAAGCGTTGGAAACAAATAATTAAGGGCCAAACTGGACTCACGTGTTAAACACGTGGGCGCTCATATGCAAAGCATATGAGCGCTGAATAAAATAAACCTCAAATTGGCCCGTGAGCGCTCATATGCAAAGCATATGAGCGTTGAACATAAATAACCAATGGCCAAACATGCCTCACGTGTTAAACACGTGAGCGCTCATATGCAAAGCATATGGGCACTGAAAATAAACAGGCTAAAACCCACACTAGGGGTCACATGTTAAACACGTGAGTTCTCCTGCCACATAAATTGGTAGCACTCACATGCAAAACATGTGAGCGCCCCAATTTTAAAATACTCATATTTGATTCTATGTGATCGAATTAAATTCTATTTGGGAAATATTTTCCTTGATCTTTCTAATATGGAAAGATTTTTCTCTAACAGAGAATCTTGGATTTAAAATCCAATTGTGATAAAATATCACCAATTAAACCATCTGATAGGATTAAATTCTACGTGGGAAATATCTCCTTGATCTTTCTCAAATTAGAAAGATCTTCTCTGTTAAACAGAGGAACCTTGGATCAAAGATCCAACGGTGATTATAAAATCACCCACCGATCATCTGATAGAATGAAATTTTATCTTAGGAAAAATATTTTCTAATCTTGTTAAACAAACCAAAAAAACTTCTCTGTTAAACAGAGAGCCTTCGAATTAAAAATCCAACAGTGAATAAAATTCACCAATTGATCTGAAAGATCATTTTTGATTGATTATGAAATCAATCACGATCTCTCAATAAGAGATTTTCTTAACAAGTTGATCTTTTTTCTTCTCCTATAAATAGGAGTACGAAAACAGAGGAAAAAAAACACCGACAGAGGAGAGAACTTCCCACAAGCTTCTGCAAAAAAGAATACAGTGAGCTCTTGAGAGAAGAGAGAATTTAATTCTCATAGAAGAAGACTTTTCTCGTTGAAACCCTAAGTAAAGAAAACACAGAGATCATATTGTCTCTCTTTTTCCTATATAAGGGTTTAACCTTTCATATAAGAACTTAGTTCTTCCTCTGTATGAGATTTGCAGAAGCAAATCTTCCCATAAGTTGAGAATTTAATTCTCATCGGGGAGATTTTGTTCTGTAGATTCAAAACTTAGGGAAAAAGAATTAGGTTAAAGAAAAAGAAAGAAAGAGAAAGAACATGAACATATGGGAATTTAATTCCTCAAAAAGAAAAAATTAGGGTTTAACCCTACATAAAGAACTTGGTTCTTATAAAAATATAAAAGAACTTAGTTCTTCAATAAAAAACAATAATGATGATCCAAGATCTTCAAAACCGAAATCTTGATGATCATCCATGACTAAAATTGTCATTAACAGAGATCAATATCTCCGAAAACAAACAACAAGAATAACTTGGCGTCTCATTAGTGCTTAGTACTGTTATGGAGCCTCACGTGTTTTCCCGTGAGTGCTTAAAACAAGCAAAATAAAAGCTAAAACTGCCTCACGTGTTTCCCACGTGGGCGCCTGAAGAGCAAAGAAAAACTCTTTTGTCAATTAAGCAGCCATCAAATAAAACCCCAAAAGAAAGTAGTCACGTGAAAAACACGTGAAACGCTCTTGGAAACCCAAGTGCTTAGCACTTCTGTAAAAAGAGGGAAAGTGAATAAATGAAACCCAATGCTCAGCACTCACGTGTTTCCCATGTGAGTACCATGCAAAGTGCTCAGCACTTTAAGATTAGTCAAAATATCTAAAGTGTTTCGCATTGATTGGGGAAACGCTCACATCTGAGCGTCTCACGTGTTTCACACGTGAGTGCTGTATGCCCCAGTGCTTAGCGTTTTTGGATAATTATGGAAACTCAATCTCAGCCCAAAATTGGTTAAATTTTCTGAGATTAAACCTCTTTATTTTTAAATCAATCGAGCCCATATGCTCTTGATTTCCAAGGCCTCAAATATGATAAAAAATTCTTAAATCCACAACAACTCCTTTTCCCTCAAATACGAAATTTGGTTTAAGGGTACATTTCTTCAAACCTCTGATACATGTTGTTGTAATTCCTCAACGTCTTCAGAGAGGTGACGGGTCCCGACGACCAACAACTTCTTTTATTGATGCACTTCTAAATTGACGTGTATGCCTCAAATCGGATCATGCCCCAAATTGGATACATTCCATATCAACATTGTTCACTTCGTCACTTAACAAATACGCGTGCGCGCAAGATGAATGTCAGACCGAGAAGTCCTTAAACTAATTATTCGCCTCAAACATGGCGATAATGGACCGAAATGTTCCTAAACTAATATTCGTCCCCAAAATAGGAATGTTGGACCGAAATGTCCCTAAACTAATATTCACCTCAAACATGGCAATAATGGACCTTGATGTCCTTAAACTAAAATAATTGGGCCCAAATGCTCATATGTTTAAGTCGATCTTAATCTCAAATCAGATTAACGGTCCTTAAATAAACCAAACCCAAATCTAAAAATATATGGATTTGGACTAATCCGCGCCCTACGGGTGGCGACATAAATTAGTCTCCGTATACAATCCACGGGCAACCAAAACAAACAAAAACACACACGACACGAAGTAAACTTTCGGAGCAGGAGAAAGTGGTTATCGTAATGCGGTAACGTAATTAACTGCAGGCGCCTGCGTCTGCAGGGAAGAGCGTCCCCGTAATCAAAAACCCTTTATAAATGAGGGGGAATCTGATAAAGTCTGCTACAACGGCCGCATCCGTCCAAACCTCTGATATATGGTGCCATAAATCAACTTGGTATCTTTGGAGAGATGGACGGATAAATCCAAATAGCATCTGCCCCCAGATTCAGGCAAGACGACCCATCCCCAGTTTGTCTCCGTTTCCGACGGTAAACATCGCACACTGCACATTGAGTTCGCATGGCCAGTTTTACCCGTCAATCGGAGGTTCCCTCACTCCAAAAACGAGGGGTAATTAACGACAGCTTAGTCCATGGCTACCAGAGAATCGGATCCCCACAATCAATAAACCCCGGTGTAGAGTGTTTTTCATCACCCTATTGAGATAGGAATGCGCGTCGTTTGTCAGGCGTCGTACAGATTCCCCCAGCCCATGGTAGGCTGGGGTTTATTGATTGTGTAGATCCAAATCTTCGACAGCCGCGGACTAAGCTGCCGTTAATTACCCCTCGTCTTTGGAGCGAGAGAACCTCTGATTGACGGGTAAAACTGGTCATGCGAACTCAATATGCAATATGTGCGTGCTGTGTTTGGGAACAAGTTTAAGGGTGCTTTAGGTGAATCGGGGGCTTCGCAGAGTTTTTACAGGAGTCTCGCTACCCAGATAACGGACTGAGGGTCAAGAGGGCTAGTGGCCCCCTTGCGAGGTGCGGGGCAGCGTCCCGTTAGAAATTTTTTTCTAACGGGAGAGATGATGAGTGTAGGTATGTCAAGGGCGCACGTGGTAAGGTGCGCACGTGACAAGTGCGTGTGTGGAAAGGTGTGGACCTGCCAAAATGCGCACTTAGCAAGGTGCACGCCTGGCAAAGGGCGCGCCTGACAAGTGCGCACCTGCCGAGACGCGCACCCAGTAAGGGGTGCACTTGATAAGGTGCGAGGGAGTGAAGGGGTCCAAAGGGTCCCGAATGGGCTAAAAGATCCAGTTAGGTGCGCACTTAGGAAAGTGCGCACCTAGTGAGGTGCGCACCTGGGCCGGTGCGCACTTGTCTAGATGTGCACCCAATAGGGTGCGCACCTAGCCAAATAGGCATCTAGCACGGTGCAAGTAGGGTCGAAACCCAATGAAACAACAGTCCCAAAACATCAAGATTTTGATTTTTGAAGATTGAAAGGTGCTCTTTTTCCCTTTTCCAAAAGCTCCTGACATGCGCACTTAAAATTTTCAAAGCCTCCTGACACGCGCACTTAAAAAAAAGAGAAAGAAAGACTTACGCAATAAGAGCTGCTCAAAACTTAAGATTTTGTTCTTTGGATTTCAAAATTAAGATCCGGATTAGTTCTCAAATCATTATGAGGGCCTTTTATAGTTTTACATCTTTTACATTTAGCTCTATTACTTATACAAAATTGGATTTTGCCTATTTAATTAAAAAACAAAAATTACATTTAATTTTTTCCTTTTCTTCTTCTCTTTTGGCCGGTCCCTCTTCATGCTTGGGCTTAGGCTCGGGCCCACTTGGCTCAGGCTCCGGCTTGGGCCCACTTTGACTTTGATTTTGAGCTTGATTTCGAACTTGAATTTGATTTCTGATTTTGGCAATTGGGTGTAATTTTTGACCTCAACAAAGTGCCCCATCAATAAATGCACACGGCGCATATGGGTTGTGTGCATGAAATTGATGGATTTTTTTTGTGCTATATGGAGATTGATTTGGTTTGGTTCCCTTTTGACGACGTAGAGACCAATGCTGCCCTTTTAGCGACGTGGACAGCCGGTGGTGCCATTTTTGCTACATGGACGGCCGATACTGCCATTTTTGCGACTTGGACGGTCGCTGTTGCCACTTTTGTGACTTGGACGGTCGTTGTTGCCATTTTTGCGACTCCGCTTCTTGCGGTGTCAGGGATTTGATTTGACTTGCTTTGCTTCTTGCGGTGTCGAGATTGAAGTTGACTTGCTCTGCTTTCTGCGGTGTCAGGATTGGATTTGACTTGCTCTGCTTCTTACGTTGTCGGGATTTGAAGTTGACTTGCTACGCTTTATGCTGTAACGACTCTGAAATCACTGTACAGAATTATTTGTTTAAATGTATAGAGAAGGGAATTTTAGCATGTGTAGGAGTTATAAGTTATTTTTGTTTAATAAAAGCAAGAAATAACTTGTAGCTCACTGGTTAAGACTCTTTACTGCTGTGCCTTAGCCTGTGTGTTCGAATCTCATCAGTCCCAATTATTTAAAAGATTTTTCTTTTTAATTTTTCGGAAGCCCAAGAGTTGCATGTGAAATACATGGAGAAATGAAAAGTTTCAGAAAAATAAAACAGGCACAGTGAGGAGTAAACACTGATTAAAACACGCAGCATGAATCTCGAGGCAATTGACTCAAATCCGACCGCCCGTTTCTCCATTTTGGCCGCCACCGACGGTCACCTTTGCCCCCCACCGACGGTCACCTTTGCCCCAATCGCCTCCGTGGTTTGCACACAAGTCTCTTTCACTCCCCTCTACTCCCTTGCACTGCTTGATTTCCTTACAATTAAACAAAGACTATTCAATTCATCATTTAACATCAATTTTAATTCTTTTAATTCAATTTTTAATTCCCAAACCCTTAATTCTCCACTATAAATATCACCCCATCCCCCAGCTCTGTCCCATTCTGAAATTTCTATCAAAAATTCTCTCAAACTCTCTAAGTTCCAAGTGGAGTTAAGCACCCAAGTGTAGTAGCAAGCAAATCTCGACTGCCGGAGCTTTTCTGACGCCACTACGACGCCAAGGAGAGCCCCTCTCTCTTCCTTACCCTCTTTCTAACACTACACAACTAGTAAGTCTCTTCATCTCTCCCTCTTCACTTCAATATAATCTTTAAAACATATCGACAACCTTTGTCTTTAAAACAATTTTTGTCATTTTTCCATATTTAAAAGTTCATACCAATTCCCTAATATCACTTCAAAGTAATATTCACATCAATTACTTTTCTCGTAACCAAAAATTTCATATCTAATAATAATATAACAAACATTTTCATAAAAATACCTTGAACTTTAATATAACCGTATTTTCGTTACCTAGAGTATATACCTTTAGATCATTCACGGGATAACGACCTACCCCACACGCACACTATGGTTTCATAGTACGGTATTCCAAGTATATGGTTAATTAAAAGAATAAGCGTTTTATTAAAATAGCACAGTTTTTACAAAAAGGGTTTTCTTTTTAATCGATATTCTTAAATCCGTAGCAATTGCGTCTTTACAACTTTCGTTTGGGGACCAGCTAATGGATGGTGTGGATTATCACACATCCTTGAGATAGTAGAGCGGGATGCAGAACTCTTCACGGAGTATTCGGTCTTGAAAGGAAATAAAAATACGGTTTTAAAGAAATACGACTTTTCTAAACAAAACAAACTTTGAAAAATTTATATAAAACCACAAATCCGTATTTTCAATAAAAACAACTTGTGAAAATATATATATTTAAATGAAGAGTGAAATTTTAGTAAAATACCACAAATTTTACAAAAAGAGTCAGTTTTCATTAAAATACCATAAACTTTTAAAAGTTAGGTTTTATCACTAAAACACTATCTAAATTAAAATACATATTCCTAAAAATTCTAATTATTATAAATCACCCTCGAGGCTTATTCTTAAACAATATTAATATATTTTCATAAAACCCCCTCGAGATATGCAAACAATATTTAAGAACTCTAGATTAATATAGGTTTAAGCGGGATCAATTCTCTTGAGCCCTAGGAAGCCGGAGAAAGTGAGTGCTTGCATATTCAGGTTAGACAACTTAACAGAGTTATCAATGACAATTGTCTTGGAAAAAAACATAAATCGTTCCGTCCATGTGCAGCGATTGTCTGATTTCTCCCAAACATAAGTTCTTCAACAGTTATATCAATTCATATGAAAAATACCTAAACTCGAATCCAAACCCGAATCTAAACTTGAACAAGAACTTGAACCAGTCTACTTGAACTAACTTGACTCGAACCAAGATTGCAATTGACATGACTCGCATTTTACTCGACTCACTCGACTTCATTCAACACCTTTTGCAATCTATGGTTTCGATCAAGACATGTTATAATCAATCAATCAAATTAATTAAGTATATTATATAGTTACCGACTATTTATATTCGGGATGTTTGGGATAGTTTCTTGTATGAATCTAGCGGAGCTTCAGAAGTCCAATATTAAACTTTTTTTTATTTTACTCTTATATCAGTAGGTTCGACTCATCCACAGCCTAGAGCCCCGATCCTAACATATGAAATGGGCCCGTGTGTCACGCCCCGCTTCCCAGAGTGCATAAATTATAGCACGTGACAGAGCCAACCATACTACCTTTGGATAGGAATCATCCCCCCACAGTCATATTACAGCTGTCTATAGGATATCAAGAACAGTAAAATATAAAAATCTATCTAGTACATGTCCGTTTGCCAAAATAAAAGAGTCAATAAAATGTATGAGCGAAAACGAATTAATATTCAATAAGTAACATCTGAAAATACGTCCCAATATGGGCTCACATCAAGAAATAAAAGCTGCGGAAAAATAACTAAACTAACACCACTAAACTCAATTTCTCATTGCTCGGCTTGACGGCTAAAGTACTCCTGTTCAGCCTGTGATAGAGATAGAGGAATGAGGCCATGCAAAACCCAGACGTCAGTGCGTCATAAAACCAAAATAACAATAATAACCAGGATGTAGCAAGAAATATAAACATGATTATAAATCACAACATAAATATAAACAGTGAGATACATGTGTGTATGTGATGTGTAACCTAAAATGGACTTCTAGGTTATCTATTCTAAAGTCTTCGAAATCAATTAATGTAATCCTCATCGTAACCCATCAGTCTATGCCCCGTTCATTCCCCACGGGACCACAGTAACAAGATTATTTCGTAACGCCCGGAAAAACGGCAAAAAAAATATTCCGTAACGCTCGGAAAAACGGTAAACATGTAATTATTTCGTAATGCCGGAAAAAAAGGCAAACATGTAATTATTCCGTAATGCCCGGAAAAATGGCAAACAGGATATTCCGTAACGCCCGGAAAAACGGCAATCATGTAATAATAGCCTTTTAAGTTACGTTCGGTTACATTCTTGATTTCCCCTTTACCCCCAGATTTGTGTTCAAGTCAGGTATTGCCATGATAGATCTAATGCCAACACAGGATCAAGAAGGTACAGGTTTTCGTCTATGCAGACAATAGATTACGTCCGTCAGGACAACACGTCAATATTGTTGGCATTAGTAACAAGATCCATGTAACAAGTCAGTAGTGTGTCGTGAACCTGTCAGGTGATGTATATGCATCAACCAAATATCCAATGTAAACTGTAACGAATATCGAAACACGGTTAATGCACGGATGCACATGTATCTATCTGTGATAACCTTTTATAAGTCCATGACTACGTATGATGCACAATAGAAATCACATTGTACTAATAGAACAGTAGTATAATATAATGAGGTTCCGGCATGCAATTAGATATGCAATAGACAGTACGGATACACATGGGTATCTAAAAACGGTAAATCTATAACATGGGGTGCATAATTAAAATACATGTATTATTTTTATTCATATGATATAAATATAGTAACATAGCATGTAGTAAGATAAACTTGCCTGATCGGATCTCACATCGGGGTACGTACGTCACGTTCGACGTCGGGTAAACGTCTCAATACACATGCGCATACAGAACTGGACTTGGCTACTCACACAGAAGTGACCATGCTGGATGAGGACGACGACTGGGTCGCCCGGATCGTCGGCGACGTGCGCGACTCCGGCGACGGCCAGAAAACAGAAACTAGAAAGAAAAGAAAAGAAAGAAAGACGAAGAGAAAAGAGAAGGAGAAGAGGCTATGATGCTATGGGTTGTGGGGACAGAGACGAGGACACGACGAGGTGAGGGTGATTGGCGGTGAGGGGTTGCAGGCGTGGGCATCGGGGTCGGGTTCTTGGGTTGCTGCAGGGGTTGTGGGTTCCTAGGTTGTGGTCGGGGTTTGTGGTGTCGGGGTTTTGCAAGGAGGTGAGGAGAAGGAGGAAGTGGGGGTGAGGTCGTGGTGAGGTCGACAAGGCGGTCGGCAGCGAGGGGTTTGTAGGGTGCAGGTTGTAGGGTTATGGGTTTGTGTCGTGGGTTCTCGGGGATGGGTGTGCAGGGGTTGTGGTTAGGGAAAAGGAGAGGATAGGAGGTGGTTGTGACGACGAGGGTGAGGTGATGAGGTTGGGATTGGCGGCGATGGAGAGGGCAGGCGTTCGGGTCCTTGGGTTCATGGGTCTTCAGGTTTGCAGGGTCGTGATCGTCAGGAAAAGGAGGAGAGGGAGATGAGGTCGAGGGGATGATGACGAGGGCGAGGAGGTGATGAAGGTGAGGTTTGGGACGGTCGTCGGCGACGTGAGGGACTAAACTAGGGTTTTGGGTTCTCGTGGGTTTTCTTTGCGGGGATGTGAGGAAGAGGGAGAGAGAGATGTGAGGATTAATATATATATATATATATATATATATATATATATATATATATATATATATATATGTAGGAGAGAGAGACAGAGTGTGTTGAAAAGAGAGAGAGATTAGGAAGAGAGAGAGACGGATGTGAAGATAGGAAATATATTATTTAGTTTACAAAAATATAGTTATATATATAATTTTAACTGTTAATATATATAAAATATTATAATATATTTTCTAGGATTTATAGCTAATATCAAATATACTCCGAAAAATACCCGCGTTCTGTCTAAAAATCTAGTTTAAAAATACAGATAATATACGTATCAGTTAAGATTATAATGTGATATCCGGTTAGGTAAAATGAATACCCCTAAGCACGGATACACGTAAAAACACATAGCGATCCAAACGAGTCCGTTTTACTAAACTGGACATGAACACGATGTATGGATGCACTCGCAAGATATAGGGTCTGATAACAAGCTATGCTAGACTTTAAAAATATTATCAGGTTATAATTTGTATTATCTAAGAAATGCAGATGCAACACATCGTATAAGTGTAATATTAAATCTAAATGTGCACGGATCTTTAGTACTAGTAAGGATATGTCGTAATCTTGAATCATAATGGGTTTCAAGCATGCGAGTCGGGTCGGATATAATCACAGATACCAAATGCACTATCCGCACAAAAAACATGACTAATCAAGAAAACTATCGCAAAATTAGGAAAATACCCAAATAGAATACGGTATAAATGAACTAGGGTGTTACACCGTATTTCCTTGCTCCTGGGGTACCACTCTTGAGCTCATGAATACTTCTACAGCTGCGTTGACATTCACACTTGGAACTTCATTAATATAGTGACTATGTAAAGACCTATAGTATATACCCATGAACATATACTTTTACTCATCATATATATTCTACACTTGTCATTTTACTCTTGCTACATTCTTAGGATTTACCCAGCGCTAGTTCACTGACGGGCATTCCACCCATTTTTGTTTTCTTGGAATGTTCGTCAGATACGGCCGAGACGAAGGAAGTGGAGGCCACAGAGGGGGTCTACAACCAGATTGTTACTCAGGATTAGCTTAGCTTCATTTTTTTCTTCCAGCTTATGTATGCTATATGTTTAGACATTTTTTTATTGTATTTACTTTCCAGTTGAAACACATGTACTTATAAATATTTGAAGTTGAATATAAATAAAGATGTTTGTTGAAAATTTTACAGTCTCCATTTATTTTCGCATTGTGTATTATTGTTTTAATACACTCAGTATATTTTATTTAGGGAATGATCTTCTCTGGATAAATATGCCGCGGGCTTACCACATCATCGTTTCCGTCTAGTAGAAAGCGGGGCGTGACATCTACAGTGTCAGGGTTAAAGTTGACTTGTTTCGCTTCTTACGGTGTCGGGATTGAAGTTGACTTGCTCCTCTTTCTACGGTGTCGGGATTGAAATTGACTTACTCTGCTTTTTACGGTATCGGGATTTGAAATTGACCTACTCTACTTTTTGCGGTGTCAGGGTTGAAGTTGACTTGGTCCGCTTTTGGTGGTGTCGGGGTTGTGATTGACTTGCTTCCAAAGTGGCTCTTGATTCTGCCGAGGAGGTCACTAGAGTTGAATCGGTTGATATGATCGATTTTGGAGTTCTTGCACGTTCCGAAGGACCTTTTGAGGTTGGAACCACAACCAGTAGGACTTTTATTTGATTTGTTTAATTTTTGTCATGTTTGGCGGGACTTTTGAATTTGAGCGGTACTTGGAATTGGGATTTTGGTTTGGTATCAGCATTACCACACCGGAACAATGCCAAGATGAACTCATCATTTGCCCCGGGAGGATTTGGGGATTTTGGTTTTGGTTTGGCATCAATATCGCTACACTGGAATATATTACCAGGAGCGAATCATCATTTGCCCTGCTCGTTAGGGAACGATGGCTTAGAAGACGGCTTTAGACCTCTGTCACCTAAGGCTTTTCAATTTTATGAGCCGTAAGGGTCTCATAAAAGCATTTTCTCCCTACGAGTTGAGTGGATCTCGTAGGTGTATTTTCTCCTTAGGAGCCGTGAGGATCCCAAGTGTATTGATCCTTTGTTAGTCGTAAGGATCTCACACGGGAATATTCTCCTCACAAGGTAGAGAGGACTTTGCGAGCGTGGGATTTGGAATTTGAATTTTGGTTTAGCATCAGCATTGTTACACTGGAACAGTGCCAGGAGCAACTCATCATTTGCCTTGGGAAAACTTAGGATTTGGGTTTTGGGTCAGCATCAACACCGCTAACACTGAAGCGTAATGTCAGGAGCGACTCATCATTTGCCCTGAGGGAATTGGGAATTTTGATTTTGGTTCGGCATCAGTATTGCAACACTGGAACAGTGCCAAGAGCAACTAATCATCTGCCTTAGGAAAACTTGGGATTTAGGTTTTGGGTCGGCATCACCGCTAATACTGAAGCGTAGTGCCAGGAGCGACTCATCATCTGCTGTTGCCCGTTGGGGAGCGATGGCTTAGGAGACAGGGTTAGATCCCTATCACTTAAGGCTTTGCAATTTTATGATCCGTAAGGGTCTCATAAAAGCATTTTCTCCCTACGAGTTGAGAAGATCTCGCAGATGTATATTCTCCTTAGGAATCGTGGGGATTCCTAAGTGTGTTGCTCCTTTATGAGTTGTAAGGATCTTACACGAGAATTCTCCTCACATGGTCGAGAGAAATTTGCGAGCGTATTTTCGTCTCTTTTTTCATGAGTTTGCGCCCTTTTGGGTTTTCACAAACTCGTTGGCAGTCCTGCTGTTTTTACTTACGGAGCCCTTTCGGAATTTCATCTGTGCCCGTTTTGCTTGTGGACATACCATTTTTTTTCACCGGTGGGACTTCAGATGCAGCCTCACAGGCAGGACTTAGGAGAGATAGGGTTCGTTTATACCCGTCTATTGTATACGGTTTTACAGGATGTATGATCCGGACCGTAGGGTCGGTGTGCTCAATTCATCTACGACTTGGAGCATTCACACGTAATATTTCTTGAGATGTCGGCCATTGATGGGAGGCATGGGCTTTTCTCCCTCGGCACTTATTTGTTGGTAGAATCTTCTGTCAAACACTTTCTCGATGATGCATGGCCCTTCCCAATTTGGCTTGAATATTTTCATGGCATGTCGATTGGGGATTATCGATCTTTTGAGGACCAACACAAATTCTCCTTTCTTGAAATCATGGAGACGGGTCATCTTGTCATAGGCCCGCGACATTTGGGCTCGGTATAGCTCCAGATTTTGCTGTACTGCGAGCCTCTTTTCTTCGAGGGCATCAAGCTCCTTGAGTCGAAGGAGAGTGTTTTCCTCCTCCGTCAAATCGTGCTGAACAGCCATCCTGAGGCTTGGAACTTCAACTTCGAGTGGGAGAATTTCCTCCACTCCGAAAAGTAGTGAGTATGGAGTGGACTGAGTTGGAGTGCGGTGCGTGGTACAATTTGCCCACAACGTCTCATGAAGTTTGAGATTCCAATCTCTCTTGTTGGCTGAAGCATTTTTCCTTAAGAGCTTGTATAGAGTTTTATTGAAGGATTCGGCTAGCCCATTATCTCTTGGATTATAGATAGAGAAATATTTCCAGTCTATCTTGTGCTGAGTAGAGAACCTTGAGACTTTGAAACTCTTGAAAGATGGACCGTTGTCAGAAATGATTCTTCTAGGTGTACCGAAGCGGTATAGAATATTATGCCGGAAGAATGTCAGAATATCTTCTGTCTTGACTTCTTTTAGCGGGACAACTTTAGTCCACCTGGAGAAGTAGTTAGTTGCGGCAAATATGAACCGGTGGCCTTTGGATGATGGAGGATCAATCGGGCCAACTATATCTGTGCCTCAAACTTTGAAAGGCTATGACGCCATCGTAGGATGCAACGGATTGAGATGCTTGTGAATGAAGTCACCGTGAATTTGGCAGAGATGACATTTCTTCACATTCTCTTCGCAATCCCTTATCATGGTAGGTTAGTAATACCCGAGCCGTTTGATTTGAAGCCGCATTTTGGAGCCAGATTGGTGAGCCCCGCAGACGCCCGAGTGAACTTCTTTCATGACTTTCTGGGCTTCAGCCGATGACAGACACCTGAGCCAGAGTTGGTCAAATGATCTGCGGTATAGTATGTTATTTACAAACATATATCGGAGGTCTCTCTTCTTTAACTGAACCCTTGCAGATTTTTCTTCGGGCAGCTTGTCGTAACGAAGGTACTCTTTGAAGGACTCTCACCAATCAGGCTCGTCTTGAATGATCAGAACTTCTTCGGCAGGATTGCTTTTTTGTTCTGCGCTGTAACAACTCCAATTTTGTATACCATAAATTTGCTTTAAATATAGTGTACACTTGGAGTATTGATGTTGCTGGAAACAATTTAAATATCTAATTCCTTACAATAATTACAAGAAGGAGCTTGTAGCTCATTGGTAATACCTTGCACTGCTGAACCAAGCCACCAGAGTTCGAATCCCATGCCCCACATAATTTTTATATCTTTTTGTTTTAATTTTTTTTTTAGAAGTCAAACGGTCAAACAGCCATAACTCACAATTTATTGCGAATCACAAAAATTAAACTATACCAAAATTCCCCCCAGACCGAGCCCGACCCAACGGCACCCGACTCGGCCGGCGACTCGGCCGAATCGGCCGGTGCCGCCGGCCGGACTCGGCCGGTCGGCCGAGTCGTCAACACGAAAAATGTTCGTGTTGACTGGGTCTATTCAACTGCATACTCTAATTTTTTTGTACTGTTACAAAATTTCCAATAAATCTCTTTTAAGACAAAACTTAATGAATTTTTAATGTTTTTTTATATTTTTAAATATTTTTTTAACCCTAACCCTAACCCTAGCCTAGCCCTATATAAAGACCCCTATACTCTACCTTTTCCCTTCACAACTCTAAGTCCACTCTCCCAAATTCTTGAGAACTCGGTACGAAGAGCGAGAAGCGAAGCGCTGCCAAAATCGACGACGGATTCCGGCGACCGGATCAGGACCTTCGCGACGTTTTCAACGAATCGACAACCACCACGACCTCTAGCTTCCTTAGCTTGTCCAAATCGTAAGTCCCACCTTCTTCTATCTCCCTTTTCTTTAAAGTAAAAATACGACTTTTTGGAACCCGACGGAAATCGGACAAACCAATTTCCGATTCGGTTTTTCTCTAAACTTCCACTTGTCACCTAATACATATTATCTACCTATATGCTTGTTGACTATTAATCACCCATAAACTAATTTAATCAAACTTTTTCACATAAAATGATAACTTCTTTGCAAAACCGTATTCTTTTCATAAAAATACCATGATGTTCATTTTTCTTAGTTTAATTAATTCCCTCACTCCTAAATAGGTTTAACTTGATCACTAAACTTGTAGAACCCAATTTGAATGAAATTTCACACATAAAATGATAACGTTTTCAAATACCGTATTCTTGCGCTATAATACCTTTAAGTTTAACATAGCATGTTTTACCTTTAAACTTCACCAAAAACTTAATATAAGTCACGGGGTAATGACCTACCCCTACACACACTCAATATAACCCTAATTGATAGATATCAAAACACAGAATACGAAATTACAGGACTTTTCACTAAAATACCCTAATCTTTAGGTAAAGCTTTAAGTTGTAAACTTTTCTAGATAAAATCTTTTAATAAAATGAAAACCACGATTGGTCATGGACATCGATCGTTTATCTAAACTGTCTTGTGGTGCCTAGGCAAGTGTGTCTAAGGCTAGTGGTTTTTAATTAGGCCCACGACTGTGGTTCCTTCCCACTTACCTGACACTTACCTGGCCGCAATTGACGGCGAAGAGGCGATTTGAGGCTTCTAATGACTCATCGTTAGACCTTAGAAATAGGCTAGTTGGTTTAGGAAACCCTAATAACTAAAATAAGGAAAACTGTACTCTTTTGCAAATAAATACCCATATTTATAAAACCGTTTTCCCAAATGAAAAGTATTTATAAACCTAAGCAAAGCGCCGCTATAACCCACTTTTGGGGAACCTGTTAGGGATAGTATGGTTCATCGTGCACCCGCAGGCTAGTAGTGCGAGATTCAGACCTCCGCAAGGAGCATTCGGTCTCGAAGGGTTAAAATACGACATTTAAGGAAAATGAGATTTTTGAAAATAAAATATTTATTTAAAATTATTCATGTGTTAATATATATATAATTATCATTTAAACACCTATTTTATCATAATATAAAGTTTCCACTTTTTCCTAAAATTCCAAGACTAAAAGTTACATTAAAATACCTTGAATTTCAAATAAAACAATTAATATTTTTATTAGGATATATTCACTAGAATAACACAAATACAATTCACATTCATTATAATATTGAAGACGAATATTAAATACTTGAAGTGTATTTTGAAAAATATACAAAAGTACTTTTTACATAAAACCCCCTCAAGTTTTACAAGTTACAATAAGGCCCCTAGCTAATATTGAACTTCAAATTCTCTTCTTTTAGTCTGACTCGGGTTAGAGTCTGACTATTTCTGACTTGAATATGATTCATGTCAATCTATATTCTTTTATATTCCAATACAATTTGAATACATGAAACCCTGAATCCAGTTAACAATATATTCTTTTGACTGAATCAAACCATGGATATTCATCCATTATCCTGATATTCCATTTACCTGATTATACAGTTACAACATGTTTACTGATATCATGGTTTTGGTCAGTCACTCATTTTACATATTCCAATACTACATTACTGTTAAAACACTACGGGGTTTAAGGGGTAGATTGGTACGGAAGGTGTTAAAGATGGCACGAGGTGGTCAGATTAAGACACCTAACCTGAATCCTATTGCTGTTGTACCGTGGCATAACGGTTCCTTGTACTTTCCTTTTGCCCTGATCTCTAGCATATAGAGATCCCCCTCGTATACACTGGCATCCTTCTGTACCAAGCTACAAACAACAACGTTACACAATGTTCCATAATATTCACTAGTATAATAGTTAGAAAATACTGTTACTCTATCTTTCTCATTCTTCTTATTCTTTGGGACTTACTGAGCGACCTGTTCGCTGACGACATTCTATTTCTTTCTTCTTTGAATGTCGTCAGGTGCGTTGGACCAAGCCGAGATCGAGCCCACCGGTGAAGATTTGGAGCAGTTCCAGAAAGATCCAGAGCTCTAGATACTGTACCTTGTTCTTTCCAGTTTATTTCATTTCCTGTTATGCCACTGTTTAGGCATTGCTTTTCATTCCAGTTGTATTTTCTTTTCCTGCATTGTAAAAAGAATGTTATTAACAAAAGTTGCTGTTATTTCTATATTATTCGTCTCTTGTGATTTACTTTATATTGCTTAGTTACGCTTAGCGTATATACTTCTGAGTATATCCATAGCGGGCCTCGTCGCGTCCACTTCGTCGTACACTGGGAAGCGGGGCGTGACATGCGCTTTCCTCTTCTCATAAAGTGACTGGGGGCAGAATTTGCCGGCTCCTGACTGTGATCATAATTTCATTCATGTCGGGATTAGCCAGCTCTTTGGTTAGGCGAGCGAGTACGTCGGCTTTTCCATTCAACGCCCTAGGGACTCTCATTAGTTCGATATGAGTGAACTGTTTCATGAGCTCCACCACTCGGTTTCTGTATCGAGATAACTTAGGCTTATATATCTTTTAGTCGCCACTTACTTGGTTGACGACAAGCTGGGAATCACCATAGACCCGTAGCCGAAGGATTCCATTTCTATGGTGAGCTCTAGACCAGCTATTAGAGCTTCGTACTCAGCTTCGTTGTTTGTGTGAGGCTCGGTGAGAGCGAAAGAATGTCGCAGGGTTCGCATCTGTCACGCCCCGCTTCCCAAAGTGCGCTAATTACGGCACGTGACAGAGCCAACCACGCTACATGTGATTAGGAAACATCCCTCCACAGTCACATTACGGCTGTCTATAGGATATTAAGAACTGTAAATATAAAATCTATCTAGTACATGCCCATTTGCCAAAATAAAAGAGTCAAGAAATGTATAAGAAGAAACGATAATAATATCCAATAAACAACATATGAAAATACGTCCCAATATGGGTTCACATCAAGAAATAAAAGCTGTAGAAAATAACTAAACTAAACATCACTAAACCCAATTCCTCACTGCTCGGCTTGACAGCTAAAATACTCATGTTCAGCCTGCGATAGAGATAGAGGTAAAAACCCATATGTCAGTGCGTCATAATATCAAAACATTAGTAATAACCAGGATGTAACAAGATATGTAAACATGAATATAAATCAATAACATGAATATAAACAGTGAGGTACGTGTGTGTATGTGATGTGTAACCTAAAACTGGGCTTCTAGGTTATATAATCTAAAGTCTTCGAAATCAATTAATGTAATCCTTATCATAACCCATCAGTCTATGCCCCGTTCATTCCCCACGGGACCACAGTAACAGGATTATCCCGCAACGCTCGGAAAAACGGCAAACATGATATTCCATAAAGCTCGGAAAAATGGCAAACATATAATAATAGCCTTTTGAGTTACGCTTGGGATACATTCTTGATTTCCCCTTTACCCCCAGGTTTGTGTTCAAGTAAGATATTGCCAAGATAGATCTAATACCAACACAGGATCAAGCATGTACAGATTTTCGTCTATGCAGACAACAAGTAACGTCCGTCAGGACAATAAGTCAGGATTGTTGGCATCAGTAACTAGATCCATGTAACAAGTCAGTAGTTCGTCGTGAACCTGTCAGGGGATGTATATGCATCAACTAGATATCCAATGTAAACTGTAACGAGTATCGAAACACGGTTAATGCACGGATGCACATGTATCTATCTATGATAACCTTTTATAAGTCCATGACTACGTTTGATGCACTTTAGCAAGCACATTGTACTAATAGAATAGTGGTATGATATAATGAGGTTTCGGCATGCAACTAGATATGCAATTGTCAATACAGATACGTACGGGTATCGTAAAACGGTAAAACTATAACATGAGATGCATAATTAAAATACATGTATTATTTTTATTCATATGGATGTAAATATAGTAGCATAGCATGTAGCAAGATAAACTTGCCTGATCGGATCTCACGTCAGGGTACATACGTCGCGTTTGACGTCGGGTAAACATCATGATGCACACATGCGCGTACTAGACTGGACCTGGCTAATCCAAGACATGACCACGCTGGATGGTGACGACGACTAGGTCGTCTGGATCGTCGGTGACGTGCGCGACTCCGGCGACGACCAAGAACAGAGAAGAAAAGGGAGAAAGAAAGAAAAAGAGAAGAAAGAGATGGAGGGATAGGTTTAGCTTCTGGTGTCAGGGGTTTGCAGGGAGGTGAGGAGAAGGAAGGGTGACAACGACGAGGTCGTGGGTGTCTGGCGAGGTGAGGTTGCTGGGGTTGGGGACGTGGGTTACGGGTGTGGGTGCAAGATGTTCATAGGTTAGAGGAGATAGAAGAGAGGAGTGGAGGAAAAGGAATGAGGTCGGGGTGAAGTCAAGGTGATGGAGACGAGGGCGTGGCGACGACGAAGTTTTCTGGCGAGGGAAGATGGATTCTTAAGTCGGTCGGGTGCTCGGGTTCTTGGTTGCAGGGGTTTGTGGTGTCGGGGTTGTGGGTAGGTCGAGGGTGTGGTGACGAGGAGCGAGGAAGGTGAGGTTCGAGGTTGCGACGAAGTCGAACGGTGAGGTCTAGGACATAATGGGTTTCTTGGGTTAGCTCGGGTTTGTGGGTGCTCGGGAGTTTGGAGTTGGTTGTTGGGTTCTTAGGGATGGAGAGGAGGTGTAGGTGATGACGGAGGTGGTGGTGACGACGAGGGGACGAGGGCAGTATTGAGGTGAGGTGAGGCTAGGGTTAGGGCGTGGGTTTCTCGCGGCGGGGAAGAAGAACGAGGAAGAAAAATAGAGAAAGAGAGGAGAGAGAGTTGAGGTGATATGATTAGGTAACATAATATTATATATATATAAGAAGGAAGAAAGAGAGGCAAATACGGTGAGTATTGAGAGAGAGAGGAAAAAATATATATGTATATATTTTTTTGTTTAAAAAAATATATATGTATATATTTTGAACTGTTAAGATTATGGTAAATATTATAATATATATTATAGAATTTATAGCTAATATAAAAAATACCCCAAAAAATACCCGGATCCTGTCTAAAAATCTAGTTTTAAAATACGGATAATATACGTATCAACCAAAACCATAATGCGATGTCCGGTTAAAGAAAATGCATACCCCAAGAACGGATACACGTAAAAACACGTAGCGATCCAAACGAGTCCGTTTAATTAAACGGGACAAGAACACGATGTCAGAATGCAGCCATAAGGTATGGGGTATGATGCAGGCTATGCTAGGTATTTAAAATATATTATCAGGTTATAATTTGTATTTTTAAAAATATATGCAGATACTAGATGGAAGATACATGTAATAGAACATATATGTGTGCACGGATCCTCTGTACTAGCAAGGATATGTCGTAATCTTGAAGCATAAAGGGTTTCAAGTATGCGGGTCGGGTCGGATACTATCCACAGATACCAAAAGTACTATCCGCACCCAAAACAAATAATAATCAAGAAATAGTCACAAGATTATGAAAAACCCAAATAGAATATGATATAAATGAACTAGGGTGTTACATTATACCCAACCACAAAAGAATTTCGTTCTCGAAATTCCTGGAACAAGAAAAGACAAGAAAACATGAATCTAAGAAAATAGGTGTGGAAACTTCTGTCGAACCTCGTCTTCTCATTCCAAAGTTGATTCTCCGTGTGAACGATTCCCTCATAAAACAAGTACTAGAGGGATAACCTTGTTCATGAGGACATTTTCTCGTCGATCCACAATCGCCATTGGTCGTTCTTCGTATGTCAAGTCCTCCTTTACTATCAGCTTCGAGTGATCTAGGATGTGCATCTCATCTCAAACATACTTGCGGAGTTGAGATACATGAAACACGTCGTGAACACTCGTCAAGGATGGTGGTAAAGCCAATCGATAAGCTACTTTTCCCACATGCTCGATGATACCGAAAGGCCCCACGAATCGTAGACTAAGCTTGCTTCGACTACCAAATCGAATCACACCTCTGGTCGGTGATATCTTCAGAAATACAAGATCACCAACTACGAACTCTAGAGGACTTCGTCCTGTATCGGTCCAACTTTTCTATCGATCTTGTGCCGCCTTCATATGACTTCGGATCACGTTAACTTTCTCCACTGTTTGCAAAATAAGATCCGGTCTCAATAATCTTCGTTCTCCAATATCGTCACAACAGACGGGCGAGCGACACTTACGACCATATAATGCTTCAAATGGAGCCATCTGAATAGTCGCCTGAAAGCTGTTATTATACGAAAACTCTACCAAGTGCAAATGAACCTCCCATGAACCCTTAAAGTCCAACATGCAAGCTCTCAACATATTTCAAGAGTTTGGATCGTTCTTTCGAACTGGCCATCTGTCTGCGGATGATAGGAGGTGCTGAACTTCAATCGAGTCCCCAAACTTTCCTTTAAACTCCTCCAAAAGTGCGATAAGAATCGGGTATCACGATCGGAAACGATGCTCACAGGTACTCTATGCAATCTCACAATCTCCTGCATATACCGTTCAGCTAAAGCTTTCGTCGACTGACCAACTCAAAACAGTATGAAATGAGCTGCCTTGGTCAATCGATCAACAATCACCCAAGCTACATTATTGCCCTTAGGACTTCATGGTAAAGCTGTCACGAAATCCATGGTTATATGTTTCCACTTCCATTGAGGAATCAGAAGTGGTTGCAATAAACCAGCCACCCTTTGATGTTCAGCAATGACTTGCTGACACACCAAGCACTTCGATACAAAGCGAGCAATTTCCTTTTTCATTCCTTCCCACCAGAAATGCTGTTGTAGATCTCGGTACATCTTCATGCATCCCGGATGTACGGAATATGCGGAACTATGTGCCTCCTTCATAACTTCTTCACGAATATCTCCTTTCGGCACACATAAACGACTCTCATAACGCAACGAACCATCATCATGAACCAATAAGTCCGTTAGAAGTCCCGCTGCTACCTGTTCTCGAAACTTCTGCAATCTTGGATCGTGCGACTGCGCTGCTTTAATATTATCGATCAAGGACAACTGTACTTGCAGCTGCATCAACTGTCCTGAAAAATGTGATAATACGATCTCCAACTTGAATCTCTGAAACTCATCTATGATTTCCTTCTGTGCAGTCAACATCCGTATTGCTGGCAACCGAATTAGCGCATCCGGCACCACATTAACTTTTCCCGGATGGTATTTTAGGTCAAGATCATAGTCAGCCATCAGCTCCAACCATCTATGCTACCTCATGTTGAGCTCTTTCTGCGTGAACAAATACTTTAAGCTTTTGTGATTGGTAAATATTTCTACCCTTTCGCCCAATAAGTAGTGTCTTCAAATCTTCAAAGCGAAAATCACTGCTGCAAGCTCCAAATCATGAGTTGGGTAGTTCTTCTCATGGGTCTTCAATTGTCTTGACGCGTAGGCTATAACCTTCCTATGCTACATTAGAATACATCCCAAGCCTTTTCCAGATGTGTTGCTGTGAATAACCAACCCTCCGGAACTGTCCGGCACTATCAAGATAGGAGCGGTGGTCAATCTTTGCTTCAACGCTTTGAAAGATGACGCACATTTCTCCATCCATACGAACAGTACCTCCTTTCGTGTTAGCTTGGTCAATGGTTCAGAAATTTGAGCGAAATTCTCCACGAACCTTCTATAATATCCGGCAAGCCCCAGAAAAATTCCGATCTTCGTTGCGTTCTTAGGAATCGGCCAATCATGAATTGCTGCAATCTTTTCAGGATCAACATCAATTCCATCTCCGGATATGACATGACCCAAGAACTTCACTTCTTCGAGCCAAAACTCGCACTTGCTCATCTTAGCATATAATCTTTCTTGCCTCAATATTTGCAGTGCGATCTTCAAGTGTTCAGCATGCTCTTCTTAGCTTCTCGAATAGACCAGAATGTCATCAATAAACACTACTATAAATTTGTCCAAATACGGTGAAAAGATTCGGTTCATCAAGTCCATAAATATCGATGGTGTGTTCGTGACTCCGAATGACAACACTAAATATTCGTAATGCCCATATCGAGTTCGGAACGCTGTCTATCTTCTGGTTTCATTCGAACTTGATGATATCCGGATCGCAAATCCAGGTTCGAAAATACCCTCGCACCACTGAGTTGATCGAATAATTTGCCGATGTGAGGGATCGGGTACTTGTTCTTAATAGTCGCCCGATTTAATTCTCGATAATCGATGCACATTCTCCCATCTTTCTTCTTGACTAGAAGAACTGGAGCTCCCCAGGGTGAATTGCTGCTGCGAATCCAACCCTTCTCTAGTAATTCGGCAACCTGTTTCTTGATTTCTTCTAGCTCCACTGGTGCCATCGGATAATACGCCTTTCAAATCGGCGCTGCTCCAGGAACAAGATCAATCGCGAACTCTACATCTCGTTTTGGCGGTAAACCCGAGATGTTCTCGAACACATCCATAAACTCTCGAACTACTACTGACGCTTTCTCCTTATCTGCTTCCATTGACGAAAGAACGACACTTGTCGGCCTAGCCCTAAATTCGACTGGCCCGACAGATCTGCTACCTCTTGAAAATATAAATTCCGGATGCCCGGGAATCTGGAAAATCACTTTCTTTGCCCTACAATTGATGCGAGCGTGGAAAGTGCCGAGAAAATCCATTCCCAAGATGACATCATAGTTGCCAGTATCAATCACCAAGAAATCCGCGAATAACTCTCGCCCGCAAATAACCACCGAACAATATTTTCACTCGCTACTAGATATAATTTTCCCATTCCCGGTGTGTATGTCCCAGCAGCTAGACATGGCCGCGTGTGTAATCGAGTGTGCAATAATAAACTTGGACGACATAAAACAATGGGATGCACCTGAATCGAATAATGCTAATTCGGGAAAATTATGAATGAGTAGGATACCTGAAATGACTTCATCTGAAGCCTTGGCCTCCTCCGCCGTCAAAGTAAAGGCCCGTGCTTGATTAGGCCCCTGAGTAATCTGCTTCTGCCCCTGAATCTGCCTTTGCGGTGGCTTCTGAATATCGTCTCTCAATCGTAGCTTTGAAGGACAAGCATCGACAGTATGATCAGCCGATCTGCAAACAAGACAGAGTCTAAGCCTCCTTCGACAATCTCTCCTGAAATGACCCGGTCGTTGGCAGTAATCACAGAACACCCTTCCTTTCTGCTCGGGTACCACGGGCTTCTTCTTAGGCACAATGCCTCGCCTATTCACCGGGATGCCTCTATGTATAGGAGCTCAGTTTAGCGTAAACGCCGGTTTCCGCACTACGATGGCCTGCTGTTGAGTATTCTTCGCTTTCTCCGAAAAACTCTGTTGCTCCCTAGCTGCCTTGAGAACTTAGGAGAAGGTGGTCAATCCCAGAGATATAATATGTCTCTAAATCTCCACATCCAAGCTACGCATGAATCTTCATGCCCTATTTGCATCGTTGGCAACCAAAGGTCCCGCAAATCGACTGAGCCGCGTCCACTCAGCCGCATGCGCATCAACGGATCCGCCATTCTGCTTCAGGGTAATAAACTTTTCTTCCATTTCTTCTCGAGCAGTTTGCGGAATGAACTTCTCCAAGAAAATCCGTGAAAACGCTGCCCAACTGATCTGCTTTGGCAGACAGGTCTCCTCTACGAGCCACCACCCTTTTCTCTTATGAAATCTGCGCGGCGACAAGCAGATTCTCCATATCAATTAGCCACTGCTCCGCCGGCAATGGCTCTTCAAATCCTGTAAATGTGGACAGATCAAGCCTTCTGAAATCCGCCACGGTGCCCTCACACTGTGCTGGCCTGGGTGCTACCGCGTCTACGAACTGCTGGACTATTCGCAGGCCCTCCTGAAAAGCCTCGGCTTGCCGCTGATTAAGCTCGGTTTGCCGCTTCTGGTTTTCCAGCATCCTACATATAACTCCAAGCAATGCGGCGTTATCAACACGCCTCTGGTACAATCGCAAATCTCTATCCGCCATTATTCTGAAAGCAAGACACCGAAGATGATTAGCAACGGTAAACAGAATTCAATAAACAAGATAGTTATAGATTCAAGAATGGAAAGCCAGTAATGTGGCAGGACATGTTCTTAATTACGGGTTTCCTGGTTAGTGTATTGGGTCCAATACCCAACTACAAAAAAACAAACTCGATTAATCCTAAATCCTATATCTCTGATACCAAACAAACCCTGTCATGCCCCGCTTCCTAGAGTACGCTAGAACACAAATTCATCCTTTGAAAATCAACCTTATGCCCGAAATCAGTTCGTCTATGGTCCGTTCGCGTCTCTTTTCCGGCACGTGACAGGGTCAACCATACTACCCGTGGTTAGGAAACATCCCTCCATAGTCACATTACGGCTGTTTATAGGATATCAAGAACAGTAAATATAAAATCTATCTAGCAAATATATATTATATATATAAGAGGGGGGGAGAGAGAGAGGCAGATACGGTGAGAATTGAGAGAGAGAGAGGAATATATTTTTTTGTTTAATATATATATATATATATTTTGAACTGTTAAGGTTATGGTAAATACTATAATATATATTATAGGATTTATAGCCAATATAAAAAAAATCCCGAAAAATACCTGGATCCTGTCTAAAAATCTAGTTTTAAAATACGGATAATACACGTATCAACCAAAACCATAATGCGATGTCCGGTTAAAAAAATGCATACCCCCAAGAACGGATACACGTAAAAACACGTAGCGATCCAAACGAGTCTGTTTCGCTAGACGGGACAAGAACACGATGTCAGGATGCAGCCATAGAGTATGGGGTATGATGCAGGCCATGCTAGGTATTTAAAATATATTATCAGGTTATAATTTGTATTATTTAAAATATATGCAAATACTAGATGGAAGATACATGTAATAGAACATATATGTGTGCACGGATCCTCTATACTAGCAAGGATATGTCGTAGTCTTGAAGCATAAAGGGTTTTAAGCATGTGGGTCGGGTCGGATACTATCCACAGATACCAAAAGTACTATCCGCACCCAAAACAAATAATAATCAAGATATAGTCACAAGATTAGGAAAAACCAAAATAGAATATGGTATAAATGAACTAGGGTGTTACACCATCGATGGCGTAATGAACACCAATCCTATCCATGCTTTTATCTCCGGGACTCTTGATTTGCTGGAGGTCCTTATCGACGAGACTCCATCGAAGTAGAGCTCCCATTATGGCTCGTTATCCTTGAGGTGCAATACTTGTTCGTCGGGTAACTCGCAATTGAGTGGTGACCCTTCAGTTATGGGATGAGTAGGGAGGAAGTCGGCGATGGCTTATCCTTTTACTGCTTTCTGAGGAGTATAAACTATGTCAAACTCAAGTAGCATGACGACCCATCTTACCATTCTACTGGCTATGCTTGCCTTGGTCGTAATGTATTTAAGCGGGTCAACCTTGGAGATCAGCATAACCCAATGAGCGAGCAGATGGTGTCTCATCTTTTTTACAGCGAATATCAGAGCCAGGCATTGCTTTTCGATCGGTGAATAGTTATGTTCCGCCCCGACTAAAGTTCAACCGAAGTAGTAGTTGGCATTTTCTTTTCCCTCCTCGTTGTTCTAGGCAAGAAGTACACCGAGTAACCCATCTAGCGCGGCAGTATAGAGAATCAGTGGTTTATTTGGAATGGGAGCAGCAAGCACTGGAGGACGCAATAGGTACTGTTTGATGTTTTCGAATGCATCCTGAATTCAGCATCCCAGACAAAAGGAGCTACTTTCTTCATGAGCTTTAAGAAGGGTCTGCATCTTCTTGATAGGTTCGAGATGAATCTTCGTATGTAAGAGAGCTTGCCTTGAAAGGATTTTAGCTGCGTCAGATTCTTTTGAGGAGGCATCTCCATGAGCCTTTATCTTTGATGGATCAACTTTGATCCTCCGGTGCCAGACTATGAAGCTCAAGAATTTTCCCGATGATACGCCAAAGGCACACTTTAGAGGATTCATTTTCAGATTATACTCTCTCAGTCTGGTGAAGACGGTTCGAAGATCTTGGATGTGATTAGCTTTGGCTCTAGTCTTGACGACCAAGTCATCGATATAGTATTCGATGACTTTGTGGATTAGGTCATCAAAGATATTTGTCATCGCCCTTTGATATGTGGCGCCCGCATTCTTCAATCCGAACGGCATCGCCTTGTAGCAGTATATCCCAATCGGGGTTCGAAATGCTGTGTGCTTCTCATCCTCAGGAGACATTTTTATCTGATTGTAGCCAGACGAACCATCCATGAAAGTGAACAACCATCGATGACATCCTGGTGTATTCAAAGAACCGAAAAGAGCACGCCGATCACTTACGGATTGTTCTGGAGACATTGCGACAACATCAGCTCTACGCCAAGTACAACAAGTGTGAATTTTGGCTAGATCAAGTCGGATTTCCCGGACATAATTTTTCGGGTGAAGGAATCTCTGTGGATCCAGCTAAGGTGTCAGCTGTCAGCGAGTGGCCGACACTAAAGACGGTGAAAGATATACGAAGTTTTTTGGGCTTAGCAGGATACTATCGACGATTCATCGAAGGATTCTTAAAGATCGCAGCACCCCTGACCAAGATCACACGTAAAGACGAAGCATTCGTGCGGTCAAAAGCATGTGAAAAGGCTTTTGTAGAACTCGAGACGAGATTAACCTATGCTCCTATCCTTGTAATACCAGATCAATCTGAAGGATTCGTTGTACATTGTGATGCATCCGGTAAAGGATTAGGATGTGTTCTACACCATCATGGAAAAGTTGCGGCTTTTGCATCAAGACAGTTAAAGGTACATGAACGAAACTATCCAACACATGATCTATAATTGGCAGTCATCATCTTCACACTCAAAATTTGGCGCCACTATCTGTTGGGAGAACGAGTGGATATATACACTGACCACAAAATTCTGAAGTATGTATTTACTCAGAAAGAACTCAACATGCGGCAGAGAAGATGGCTAGAACTCATGGCGAACTTCGACATCAACCTACAGTATTATCTTGGGAAGGTGAATGTAGTTCCTGATGCACTTAGTCGCCAGCCATTAGCAATGAACCTCACCGCTCAATGGAAGCTACAACAAGAATTGCACGGATTGGAGATTGAAGTAGTTGTGACAGGTAATGCTTCATCTTTGATGAACTTACAAGTCCAGTCCACTCTTGTCAATCAGATCAAGGCAACTCAAGCAAATAATGCCAAACTACAAAGGATCAGAGAACACCTAGAAAGTGGACTACGAACCGACTTCATCTTCCACGAAGATAGATCCTTGCGATATGGAAGCCGTTTATGCATGTCAATCAGACCTATTCGAGAAAAGTTGATGAAAGAAGCCCACAGCTCTCCTTATTCTGTACACCCCGGTGGCACGAAGATGTACAAGGATCTACGACAACATTACTGGTGGCATGGAATGAAGCGAGAAGTAGCAAGGAGCGAGCCAAGTGTTTGGTGTGTCTGCAAGTGAAGGCTGAACATCACAGAACTGCTGGTCTATTTAAGCCGTTACCAATCCCAGAATGGAAATGGCAGCATATTACCATGGACTTCATGACTGCCCTTCCTCGCTGCACGAAGGGTAATGACGTAATATGGGTTATTGTGGATCGACTCATAAAGTCGGCTCACTTTATTCCATTTCGAGTTGGCCAGTCAACCGAGATGCTAGCAAAGAAGTACATGGGGGAGATCGTGAGATTACATGGAGTACCTGTTTGCATCGTCTCCGATCGTGATACAAGATTCCGATCACAGTTTTGGCAGAGTCTGCAAGTTAGCATGGGAACGAGTCTGAATTTCAGCACGTCGTATCATCCACAAACAGAAGGACAGTCCGAGCGAACAATTCAGATTCTGGAAGACATGCTATGAGCCTGTATATTAGACTTCGGAGGTTCGTGGGAAGATCACCTACACCTTGTGGAGTTTTCATACAATAACACCTATCAGGCAAGTATTAGGATGGCACCATTTGCAGCACTCTATGGACGGAAATGTCATTCCTCGCTGAGTTGGCACGACGTTGGAGATCGTGAACTCCTTAGAACATAGATGATCATGGCAACCGTGGACATGGTTCGCACGATCAGGGAAAGGATGCGCATAGCCCAAGACCGACAGAAACATTGGGCAGATGTAAAGCGTCGACACTTGGAGTTTCAACCCGGAGAACATGTATTCGTAAAAATCTCTCCAAACAGAGGAGTGATACGTTTTGGTAAGAGGGGTAAGTTAAGTCCAAGATACATAGGACCGTTCGATATACTCGAAAGAGTTGGAGAAATAACATACCGTTTAGCACTACCCCCTCAATGGAAGGAGTGCACAATGTGTTCTACATATCCTAACTACGACGATATGTGAGCGACCCCAGCCACATACTTGATCACTAAGATCTTATAGTATAAACTGACCTAATCTGCGAGCAACAACCAGTTGAGATCCTGGACCAAAAGGTGAAGATATTACGGAACAAGGAAGTAAACTTGGTCCGAGTGATGTGGAGAAAGGATTCGCCAGGAGAATCAACTTGGGAAAGAGAAGAAGATATGCATACACGATACCCTTACCTTTTTGAAAATTAGTCCCTATGTAATTGTAAATTTCGAGATCGAAATTTTTATAAGGAGGGTAGAATGTAACAACTATGATTGTTGGCTATAGTGCCCTCAAGTCAATTATTGGATCACAGGCACGTGATTGCAATGATTGAGGGAGGTCATATACCGGTAGAACAGTCTTACTCGAGATGATAGTATGCTATCTGGTTTGTCTTTATCATCGTGTACATGTTTCAGGTGACATTACAGATCACTATTACATGTTGATAGAGCCCATAGGATTCTTGCTTGACTACCAACAGTATGATGGCGATCATATACGTGAGAGTTGGGTGGTCTATAAGCACATCCTTAAAGTGTCCCTAGTCGTGGGAGTTTCGAGACTGGGCATCGATACTCCAATAGTAGACTAGTGTATACGGATCGAGACCCTGACGAGGGGCGGTGGCCGGTCTCACAAGCCATTGGTGTCAGTTGGTTCACCTAAGATGTATACAGGTGCTCATTGGGTTATGAGTACACCGGACGGACATGCCGGGAACATGCTAGTTGGTATTATACCTATTTTCAGATAGCAGTTCCCTGGTGATATGTGTACAGGTTAGTCTATCGAACTGAGATCGTCATTTGTCTTGTGTGAGTTCCCACTGTGCTTTGATTACTATCCTACCATGGCTCAAAGGAGTCGTGCAAACAGGTTTTAGTTGGGTACAGTCCTGAGCCACATGGAGGCAGTGAGCGGATCGTTAGGGGATTCGTTTCTCCCGGTATTGGGGGTTGATGTCGCGGTGTGCACGAATGGCCATCATCAGAAATCCTTGGCCAAGGTAGTCGAGAATTACTGATCTAGGATCGGTAGTTTCTCAGGTGCTGATAGGCTTCATACCGACACTGAATGTCAAGTTATTAAGGGTATGACTTTATCCACCCCCTAGACTCAATGTGCGATACTCATAGAAGATTGGACCGGACTGTATGGATATTGTCACTATTAGGCTCAGTAGGGTTTCACAATGAGTTTGCTCGTCGGCCTCCCTTTCGCTCAATACCTGGGTAGCCATTACGTACAGCTAGTGCTACTGATGTACTTGTGGTTAAACCCACTGCCAGCGTATTGACGAGTCTTTAGAGTCCCACACAGAGGGTTTCCCTGGTTCGGGTAAAACGTTGTAGAGGCCGTATGGTTTTATGGCAGGGTTCGATCATATATGTGCACTTGTGCACGGATCATGATCGGACGGATAATACTAGTGGGCTTTGGTTTAAGCCGGATCCTAGTATTATATTGTTGGATTATTTTCGTTTCGTTGTATTCGTATTCGGTCGGAATACGGATGCAGGTATATATATACGGATGATGGGTATTCTTGTAATTCGTTATGAGTTTACTTTAGATGATGCTTTTTCTTTTTGGATTAAAACATTTAGGGTTTAAATGTTTTATATTATGAGGTGAAAAGTGTGACTTATTGTATGCATTGATTCATGCATGTGCACTTGTGACTCATGGTGATGAGTCATGGTGGCATGATGGGTTTTTATCATGGATAAGATATTTTGTGTGAGATATTTGTTGTAGAGAGGAAGATCTTTTGTGCTGGGAATTTTCTTGAGTTGGTTTTTAAGTGCTCACAACAAATACACACAAAAAGACTTAAGCCATTTTCTTCACTTGCCTTTTCTTGAGCTCACACTCTCTACCTCATGGCATCTTCTTCAACCTCCACCTAAACCCTTTCATGAGTTGAGAATCCTTGGGTGTTTTGAGGCAAAGTAATCACACACTATCTCTACTTCATCTTGGGTATCTAGGCTAGCAAACTGGATGCTCGAGTTGCTTCGGTTTTGAGGCGGAAGCCCGTATTACTAACCCTCGACATGGATCTTCTTCGATGTGGGGAGACCGGAGATCAAACTTGATCAAGGAAGCCGCGAGGAGCATGGGACAGAGGTTGAAGACCGAAGGACACGGATCGATCGGTATAACCTCTCTAAACTCCTTTATAATAGCTAGTATAGGGTTAATGGTACGATACGGGAATCAGGTTCCGTTAGCGCCGGTTTAAGTAAAATTTTTGTTCCGCATTTGTTCACGGATTGATGGCTGGGGCACTGGCCTAACCCAACATGGTATCAAATCCAACCCATCAACCCCATACTAACTCATTGTGACAATAGAAATCCGCCGTTTTTGTCATGCAAAAATGCCGACAAAAACAGTTCCGAAAACTGAAAGTTTGAGATGTTTGCACACCCCGTGAGCTCACGGTTTGAACTGATAAGCTGCAGGGTGGTGAATGGGCACCCTGGGGAACCTCCTAGGGGACCGAACGGCTGAGACCACTCCCCAAGGCCACCACAAGGTGGTCTTGGCGGTGGGGACCCAAAACTGCACCATCTTGGGCAGTTCCGGGTCTGCCTCATCCCCTGGCCACCTCGTGGTGGCCTCGAGGGCAGGGTACCCCTTCTAGGCCCCCTGACTCGAAGTTAATTTCATGCTCTAACTGCCCGTGAAGGTTCAGGCGCGTTTCGTTTTGATTCGAACTTCCGAATTGGCTTTAAACGGTCGGTTTTTGGAACTTTAGCTCACTGTTTTTTTTCATGGTTTTGGAAATTGGTTTGGTTTGCTAATTGCATGCGGAATTCTAATGTCGTAGTTTACAGTATATATATTACTATCTGCGACCGTGAATGTTATTATAGCGGCACAACTTGTCTAATTGCTATAGTTTTTTAGACGGGTTTGCGAACGTGACATTCACGTTGATGTGCTGTGCTGTGCTGTGTGTTGGCTGGATCGTCGTGGTGGATAGCCTGGGTGCAATATTAGTACAGCTTAGTTTTATTTGTACATTTGATGTCGCGGGGAGAGAGTCCGACATGTGGACTTCCGTCACTGCCTGTTTGTATATTATTTATTTGGGGCACGACCGGGTTGAGGTCGATATCACCGTTGTACCTATTTTCTTTTCTGTACTAGGATTACCCCGCGATGGAGTGCACGGATAGCCGGGTTCTGGAGGGCAACGGGTCCGCATCTCATGGCGCTGAGAAGGAGGGGGCCTCACTCTAGAATTGGCGGGCTATTCGCCGCACTCGTAGGGGGTACAGGTTGACCCAAGGAGGGGTGCTCAAGTTACCGGATTCCGTGAAGTGCCGGGTGACCCATTCACTTTGATGAAGGGGGATGTCTCACTTCTGGTTTTGGCGGATAACTTGCCTCACTCGTAGGGGTCTAGGTTTTCATTGCACAGGCTATCCACATGACCATGGGAACGTCGGGTTTCAGTTGCGGCTCAAAGGAAACCCGGGGCTTCCAGATTATCTGTATTGTTCTGTGATGCTTATCGCTATTATGTGATGTTGCATTTATCATACCTGGAGTGATTATTATATATTGCTATATATATACTAGTAGATGTTGTATATGTTTTTCACCCGCGCTAGTCCAGCCCCCGCTCTGTCGTTAGTTAAGTAACCTAACGGGTGATGACGGGGCCCAGTGGCGAATGCGGATGGCATATACGTATATCATATTTATATTTTTTTGTGGTGTGATTAATTGATGAGACTGCGTTGATTCTGATCAATGCAAGGAAAACAGACCTATTCGATATTGTTGGAACAATTTTCAAAAGCTGTTATTACAAGAATGTTTTCTTTTGTTTTGCACAGCGGTATTCGGTTATGAATATCCAGCACCTCATTCGACGAGGCAAGAGCCGAGATCCCCTCACCGGGAGTGACATCTTGGGCAGAAGTTTGCGTCAGGGTAATAACTTCATTATAGTCGATTACTTTTTTGCTTTGCATTGCGGTATTCAGTGGGAATATCCTGCACCTCATTCTATGATGAAAGAGCCAAGATCCCTTCACCGGGAGTGACCTCTTTAGCAAAGGTTTTCGCCACTATATATTTGTAAAAAGTTATTCGGTTCCTTCAACGATATCAAGTTCATTACGTTAAAGGTTTTTCGCCGAAAACCATTCGTAGCCCTCCGTCATTTCAGACGAGTAGCACTTAGTATTCATTCTATGTTTGTTGGCCTTCGTGAAGGCATAGTGTATGGTAGCTGCTTGTTACTTTTCTGTTGCATAGATAGATGCGTTGGTTTGGGACAGTCGTACTACTTTGTTGGCCTTCGTTAAGGGTATGTACGGGTGAGTTCAAATTAACTTGGGCAATGACGGGTAGAACTTGACATGTGAGTTATGATTTGTTGGCCTTCATCAAGGTCATAAGAGCATGGGGTAAAAATAACATCGGGAGTTTCAAACATACAGGAAACTTGCCAGGCATGCGCATATCTTTTGGAGTATGATAACTTGAGTGGATTCTATCAGGTTATCATGCGATGATAGTTGGATCTCGATACCCACTGATGAGTTGGTTTACTTCTCGGGTGATTTTAAATGATCCCGACTAATTCTTCTTTCAGGTTTGGAGGAGAATTTGAGAATACAGTGGGAGACATCTTGATTAAATAAAGTGATTAATCATTCTGATCTAGGTTAGAGTGCACGCTGAGTGTTTCTTTTCTCTCTCTCTTTGGCAGCGACCATGTCCCGACCCTAGACTATAACTCATGAACCAAGTTATCCGAACCTTCTTAAAATATACTGGCTTTTGGATTGTCAGAGTTGCATACTTCATTGCCACTTTTACTTTTACCCTTTTCTTTTCTCCGGAACATTCCGTATCACTACGAAGATCCACAGTTATTGGATATGACCATCGTATAGTTACATACGAACTCGAAGAAACTTGTTTCAGATTCGAGAATGGTTTCCGGTTCTAAAGAAATAGAATAAGGTTTATTCAGTTGTCTTTAATCTTTACCTTCTCACAAGTTGCGAGTATTCCTAGGATTAGGAGAGTACACCTATTACGCTTATTGTATAGTCTTATTCCAAACCATAGACTGGTGCCAAACGGTATGGAAGGAAGAAAACCATTTAGCCTAAGTGTGGTGGATAGAAGGTAATGAATAAAGACAAATAAAGAGATTTGAAAGAAGGAAATGTAAATTGCGACTGCTATCATTCATGACCAAACCGTGTAGTTCATCGCCACTCCTACTTCACCTTTGAATTTCTCCAGAATACCCTGTATCACTATGAATATCCACAGTTATTGGACAATCCATCGTATGGTTACATACGAACTTGAAGGAACTTGTTCCGGTTCGAGAATAGATTCTGGTTCAGGAGAAATAGAATAAGGTTTATTCAGTTGTCTTTAATATTTACCTTCTCTCAAGTTGCAAGTACTCCTAGGATTAGGAGATTACACCTATTACGCTTATTGGATAGTCTTCTTCCAAACCATAGGCTGGTGCTGAACGGTAGGGAAGGAAGAAAACCATTTAGCTTAAGGGAGGTGTACATAAGGTAATGAATAAAGACAAATAGAGGGATTTGGAGAGATGGCAAGGAAATATACGGTTACAGTCATGAATCTGGATAATGGAAGAGGCATTACTAGGAATACCCGGCTATCCCTTCGAAACATTTTCATGTTTCAGTTTCTCTGTGCATTGTTAATTGAAAACTGATTTCCCAATTAGATCCTTACTCCAGGGTATGTATTTACCAGGTTTGATTTTCACATCTGTATGGTTTTACAGATGATGAGTGGGAGTAAGTTGTTGGGAATTAGGTGATTATATCCTCATTATATCGGAATTCGTTGTAATTGGTGAAATTTGAGGAAATCACCTGGGGTTTTGCCCGACGATAAATATTTGGTTTTGAATATCCGTTGTTATGCACCAATTTCAAACTGATATATCTGTACGTTTATTTTATAAAGTGTGATATAATTTTTTGAAATTATGTCCATGACATTTACCTAAATCAGTTGATGATTGGGTAAGGAGCATTAAACAACGGTGTAATTCTTCTTAACTATAATACAGTTTTCAACCTACGACGCTCAGGGTTTGATTTATTGAACTCAGAGGACTTATACAAAGTATTGTATGTTGTCCAGTGTCCATTAGGACAAAGGGGTTGGTGCTCGTACTATATTCTGTTTACTTGTGACTTATCCAGTTTTAGACAAGTATTTCGTAGAAATACAAAGTCCAAGTTTTGAGAAGTTATAGGTACAAGAATAAAGTAGAGAAACATGTGTTGTATGTATCAGGATTCTTCAAGGTGATCGAAGATGTAGATACTTGTGTTTGGTATTCAGTTGATAATAACGGTTTTGAGAACTTTCTTCTCTTTCAGGTTACTCATATCTAGATGCACTCCTAGTTGAGTAATGATGATCGACCTCCTTCCATTTAGTTGACATGCACTAGGGACAGCTGCATGATTGGAATCTGGTTCCAATTAAATCAGTGCCTCTGTTTCTATATTATATATAGAATGGTTTATATCTTAACGAGGTTAAGGTATATGGAGTTGTCCGGTTTATGCTTAAAACTGGACTCTGGATAACTCAATGCATGTTTCAGTAATGGCAGTTTGTGGGTTATCCCGGGCTATAACGAGGGTTAACTTTCTACCATTTGGAAGATCAATAGTGATATTGTTCTTGACTCGCCACAGTTTTAGTAAAATGAATTTTTTCAGGATACAGTAGTGGGAGTATGGTAGAAATGGAAGTGATTCCAGAACCACAAACGATTACTGAAAATTTAATAGAACCTAAAGATTCAATCGGGTTTGACATTCCATTAGCCACTCCGCAGATATGGTGGGTAACCTCACGCGTCCGAGAGGTACTTCGGTATTCTCAAAGACGGTGACAGGGAGGTTCTTGTTCACCCAGACTTTCCTTTACTGCTGTTCTAGACTATGAGACCCGGCAGGAGGATGAGTATATCATCGTTCTAAACCAGTTTTAGAAGTTCACGTGTATATGACTCTGCCAGAGGGTTGTTGTAGTCAGTGGGAGCAGCGGAAGTATAGTGGACAAGTAGCTTTTGTCTATTTATAGACTAAAGCAAGTATAGTGGAGATAGATCATCTATTTTTGATGTGATAGTCATAGGGTTTGACTTCATCAGAATAGGAGATGGATCTGTTAAGAAGGTAGTAGGGTGTGATGTCTTTGTATTTAGATGACACACACTTTGTAGGAAGTGAAATTCCTATACTACGATCGGTTATACTGTGGTTGTCATACAGTGGTTTCTCCATATTGGATATGGATAATATATCATGTATTCTGGTAACTAGATCTATGGTTTTAGATCTAGATTTGGGTAGTTTCCTAATCTGGGAACTTTGACACTATTCTAAAAGTGTTTTAGAATGGACGACTCCTGGCATGGTGGTGTACCTGCAGGTGATGGAGTCACCCTCTCTAAAGGTGTTTTCCAGACTATAGGGGAGAGGGATGTGCATGATTGGCATATCACTTGCTTAGGCTATTGAGTCAATCATGAGATGTCAAGTACCATACCAGATGTTGTTTTTGCACTAGCTGCAATAAGTTTATATTGATCCAATCTTCGAGAAACGTTGGGATGCAGTTTATGAACATAAGTGGATGTTCATGGGATATGGTAAAAGCAGCCTCCTTCGGGAGACGGCTATCATTCCAGGCTTCCAAGATGACCTGGATGACAGAGCGACTGTTAGAGTTTTAGTTTTCCCTCTTTTGAGGGGCAGTAGTTTGGACAGGTGGTCCAAGCGGATACCAAGGAAGGCATGGTGCAGGATACCGATTAATTTCAGTGGAAAATATAGTTTAAGAAGTTTGCTGGATTTGGAGTTCATTTATGAATTGGGTCCTGTTCTGCGCCGAAAGACGGGAAAGACAAACGTCTAGCCTGAATTTAGGGGCAGATGCTATTTGGTTTTATCCGTCCACCTCTCCAAAGATGCCAAGTTGATTTATGGCACCATGTATCGAAGGTTTAGACGGATGCGGCCATTGTAGCAGACTTCGTCAGATTCCCTCTCGTTTGAGGGGTTTTTGATTATGGGGACGCTCTTCCCTGCAGACGCAAGCCCCTGCAGTTAATTACGTTACCGCATTGCGGTAACAACTTTCTCCTTCTCCAGATGGTCACTTCATGCCGTGTGTGTTTATTTTATTTTTGGTTGCCCGTGGATTGTATACGGAGACTAATTTATGTTGTCGCCCGCAGGGCGTGGATTAGTCCAAATCCGTATTTTCTTAGATTTGGGTTTTTGGTTGGGTTTAGGGATCGTTAATCTCATTTGAGACTAAGATCAACTAAACGTTTGTTAAGGATACGTTAGTCTAATTTTAGACTAAGATCAACTTAACAATTTGTTAAGGATACGTTAGTCTAATTTTAGACTAAGATCTACTTAACAGGATCATTTAGATCCAACAAAAGAGCATTTGGGCTCTATTGTTTTAGTTTAGGGACTTTGCGGTCCAGTGGGTTTAAGGACATCATAGTCCGTGACAGTTTAAAGACATCATAGTCTGTAAAGTTTAAGGACATCATAGTCCATGAGTTTAAGGACCCCACAGTCCGTAAAGTTTAAGGACATCATAGTCCATGAGTTTAGGGACCTCATAGTCCGTGGTAGTTTAGAGACATCATAGTCTGTAAAGTTTAAGGACATCATAGTCCATGAGTTTAAGGACCCCACAGTCCGTAAAGTTTAAGGACATCATAGTCCATGAGTTTAAGGACCCCATAGTCCGTGGAATGTCTGGTTGTCGGGACCCGTCACCTCACTGAAGACGTTGAAGGATTACAACGACAAATATCAGAGGAGTGAAGAGATGTACCCTTAAACCAATATTGGTTGGGAGATCTGTAGCCCAATTTGGGACTAAGATCAAAGATTTGTGAGCACATGTGCTCAATTAATCTGAATTAGGGATCTGTGGCCAACTTGGGCTCGGCCCATTCAGTTAAAATGTTGGACATTTTATTAGGTTCAGTCCTTTTTCATTTAACAATGCTGAGCATTGGTTTGGATTCTGACAACAGTTTTTTTCTTTTATTGAGTGCTGAGCACTCATTATAGCTCTGGGGATTATTTAAAGAACAGTTTATGTTCCCTCAGCGCACACGTGAGGAGCACGTGGTGCGCTTGCCGCCGCGTGCCAGTCAATGAGCACAGAGCGCTTTTGTTAAGTAGCGCACACGTGAGGAGCACGTGGCGCGCTTAGCGCTGAGCACCAGTCAACGAGTTTCTGCACTTCTGTTTAAGTAGCGCACACGTGAGGAGCACGTGGCGCGCTTGGCGCTGAGCGCCAGTCAATGAGCGCAGAGCGCTTCTGTTAAGTAGTGCACACGTGAGGAGCACGTGGCGCGCTTGGCGCTGAGCGCCAATCAATGAGCGCAGAGCGCTTCTTGTGAAATAGCGCACACGTGAGGAGCACGTGGCGCGCTTGGCGCTGTGCGCCAGACTTGGAGTGCTGACGTGCTTCTTTAAATTTGGAGCGCTAAGGCTCTGCAGCGCTGTGCGCTAGATTTGGAGCGCTGAAGCGCTTCGTTTAAATTGGAGCGCTAGGGCTCTTTTTAGACAACTCTGCGCTCTGAGAATTAAATTTTCTCTTATATGAGACTTTGTCTTATGGATCTAAGAACAAAGTTCTTATTTTATAGGAGATATTTCAATCTCTTATGTTTTTGGTGAAAGGTTTTGCCTTTATGGATCTGTGATCCTAAGAGAATTGAATTATTCTTCCCCCGTTTTATAATGAGATGTTATGATCTCTTTTGTGAAAGACAGTTTTCTTATAGATCTATGATCTAGCATAAGAACTAAGTTCTTTTTTCTGATGAGATGCTTTGATCTCTTTATTTTACCTTGAAGAAATTCTTCTTCTGCCGAGAGCTTGCTCTTCTCTCTGAACTTTCTCAAAGTTTGTGGGGGGTTCCTCTCTGTGAGACTTGAAGTCTTGGGGCCTTTATATAGGGTAGGCTGATTTGTTGAATCAGTTGAAGAGATCTTTTCTCTAATTGATTTGGGGATGTTTCCCATCGTTGGATCTTTGATCTTAGGGCTTCTGTTTTACAGAAGGCAATCTTGTTTTTAACAAGATTGGGAAATATTTTCCCATACAGAACTTATTCTGTATTTTGGTGATTTTTGATCTCCATTAGATCATTGATCCAACGGTGCTCTGATTTTCAGAGCACAATCTTTCCTGTTTAGAAATATTCTGAGGAATGTTTCCTTAACAGAATTTTATTCTGGTCAATTGATGATTTTTAATCATGTTTGTTGGATCTTTGATCCAAGGGTCGAGAATATTTTGTTCTATCGCTAGCGCTCACATGCTTTGCACGTGGTGCGTTGCTTAGAGTGTAGCGCTCTTAGCGCTAGCGCTCACGTGCTTTGTACGTGGTGCGCTGTCTCAGAGTTTTTGACTCTCAGTGCTGGCGCTGCTAGCGCGAGCGCTCTCGTGTTTTGCACGTGAGCGCTGCATCAGAGTCTTTGACTCTTAGCGCTGGCGCTGCTATGAAGCGCTGCTTCATTTCAAATTTCAAAATTTGAACAGAGCTTTGCTCTGATTGGGGAAACAAATGCCCCCCACCGTTGCGCTCACGTGGCCTACACGTGAGTGCAGCGGTGGCAGCATCTATGCCATTGGATCAACTCAGAAGTCGAAACGGCTCTTAGTGCCTATAAATAGGGCCTTTGGCCCTTGAGATGACCTCTGTTCATCTTCTTTCTTGTTTTCTGAGAATTAATTCTCCTTCAGAGCATAGCCTTTTGTCTTAAGAACATTCTTAGGGACAGAACTCTGTCAAAGATTTAGGTAAAGATTAAATCTTTGAAGAGATTATTTTATAATCTAGGGTTTCACCTATTAACAGAGCTTTGTTCTTTTCAAATCATATAGATTTTTAGGGTTTCTTAATAGAGCTTTGCTCTTTTCAAAACATATAGATTTGTTAATCTTTCATGAAGAACTTTTAAAGTTTGTTCATGGATCTTGAAGATCATTGAATTTTTAATTCATTAAAATCTTTGCTTTTAGGGTTTCTGATGGGTTACTCCATCATCTTCACAGAGCATTGCTCTTTAGAATTTTCGGGGAATTTTATTGATTTTGACAGGTGTCACTCTTGTCTGCAGAGCGTTGCTCTCGAGGAGTTTAACTCCTTGACCCGAGGAGTCTCTCATTAAATGAGAATCTTTTTTAGGATTTCTCCTTTATTTGCACAAATTTGAATTTGTTGGGTCTCTTAATCAGAACTTATTTTCTCCGTGAGGATATCAAGAGTTGTTTAAATCCCCGTGTCTGTTTCAATAAGCTTTTTCTTAATCAGTCTGCCCACTAAACTCTCATTGATTTTCCTTTTCAGACGTTATGGCCGCTCATTTGTATGATCTCGATGAGATTATTTCTTATGGAGACATTCGCGAACTAGGCTGCTGCCAGAACCAGGAGTTTACAAACGCTCAGTGCGCCAAAATCATGCGTCGCTTTGATGAATACAATGGTCGACTGCTTTCTCGTCATTCCGCTCTTTTGAAGATCATTGTGAGAGCGATCTGAGAAGCATTTCCTTTATTCTATGACGGCATGCCGCTTAAAGTATTGGATGACGCCGAAGATAAGGTACACTCAGTGTATCTAATGGGCCTAATCTCAAAGAAAAGGCGAGGCAATCTTGTTGATATTCCGCATCAAACTTTTCAGCAGGCGACGATAATCGCTGCCTATCGAAGGGCGGAGGACATCAGTGAGGGCCCTGACGCTTGTGACCGTGAGAGGAAGCATACGAGAATGGTCCGAGAGGCCCGAAACATTTTAGATGGCTTAACTTTTGAATTTCTCAATCCATGTCCTGGATTTGATGTCTTTCCATTGTAAACATATTAATGATGTTTTTGTTTACCGTTTTCATCACTGTAAGAATTTTCTGAAGTATGAATAGAAATTTTTTGTTTCCGAGTATTTATTTTATGCACTAAACTTTTTCCGCACATACATAAATGGGTACGCTTCGAACGCTTAACTGGATGAAAATCAAATGTTCTTCTTACTTCATTCATAGTATGTGGTTGACATCCGTAGGTTACGCCTTTTCATTTCGATTTGACGCAGAGCAGTTTACGCACTCTTGAGTAGCACCTGCATTTCTCTGGCATGTAATTTTGGCAAATGTAACTTGTGGACGATAGATAACAGTTCATCTTGAACTCTTTGTAGGGCAGCGATGGCTTAGGAGACAGGTTCAGATCTGTCGTCCAAGGCTTTCCAACTTTATGAGCCGTGAGGGTCTCATAAAGACTTTTCTCCCTACGAGTCGAGAGGATCTCGTAGGTGTATTTTCTCTTTAGGAATCGTGAGGACTCCTAAGTGTGTTTTCTCTTGAGAGTCGTAAGGATCTCACAAGAGAATTTTCTTCCTTACAAGTCGAGAGGACTCGTAAGTGGTTGATGAGTTGACCTACTCCCGAGTCAAAGCATTGCTTCAACGGGGAGGTCGAGGGTTAACTTTGGCCGTGTTTCACGGGGTCAGGATTGACTTTGGCCGTGTTTCACGGGGTCAGGATTGACTTTGTCCATATAGGGTCAGGATTGACTTTGGCCGTATTTCACGGGGTCAGGATTGACTTTGGCCATACGGGGTCAGGATTGACTTTGGCCGTACGGGGTCAGGATTGACTTTGGCCATACGGGGTCAGGATTGACTTTAGCCATACGGGACTTTAGCCATACGGGGTCAGGATTGACTTTAGCCATACGGGGTCAGGATTGACTTTAGCCATAGGGGTCAGGATTGACTTTAGCCATACGGGGTCAGGATTGACTTTAGCCATACGGGGTCAGGATTGACTTTGGCCGTGTTCCACAGGGTCAGGATTGACTTTGGCCGTGTTCTACGGGGTCAGGAGTTGACTCTCGGTTGTCTGTGCACCGCCGAGTCATGGAACTGGGAACTTTTCCGCTGCTCTGCTTTGCCGACGTTGCGTCTACTGTAACGAGACGAAATTTGAGGTGGTCTCTAGGTTGTCTGTGAACCATCGATATTTGGAACTAGGGACTTTGCCATGGCTCCGCTGATTGATTGTCGTGTCCGAATCCTGCTGGAATTAGGAGGAACACTGTTGTGGGTCTGCAGGCTGTAGATGTGGCCGTTGAGACTTGGAACTAGGGACTCTGCCATGGCTCCAAGATTGTTGTCACATCCGAATCCTGCTGGAATGAGGAGGAACGCTGTTGTGGGTCTACAGGCTGTAGATGTGGCCGTCGAGACTTGGAACTAGGGACTCTGCCGTGGCTCCGAGATTGATTGTCGCGTCCGAATCCTGCTGGAATGAGGAAGAACGCTGTTGTGGGTCTCCAGGCTGTAGATGTGGCCATCGAGACTTGGAACTAAGGACTCTACCGTGGCTCCGAGATTGATTGTCGCATCCGAATCCTGTTGGAATGAGGAGGAACGCTGTTGTGGGTCTCCAGGCTGTAGATGTGGCTGTCGAGACTTGGAACTAGGGACTCTGCCGTGGCTCTGAGATTGATTGTCACGTCCGAATCCTGCTGGAATGAGGAGGAACGCTGTTGTGGGTCTCCAGGCTGTAGATGTGGCCATCGAGACTTGGAACTAGGGACTCTGCCGTGGCTCCGAGATTGATTGTCGCGTCCAAATCCTGCTGGAATGAGGAGGAACGCTGTTGTGGGTCTCCAGGCTGTAGATGTGGCCATCGAGAGTTGGAACTAGAGACTCTGCCGTGGCTCCGAGATTGATTGTCGCGTCCGAATCCTGCTGGAATGAGGAGGAACGCTGTTGTGGGTCTCCAGGCTGTAGATGTGGCCGTCGAGACCTGGAAATAGGGACTCTGCTGTGGCTCCGTTTGGCTGACGTCGTATATTCCTGCAGAGACACTGATTTCTCTGTGGGTCGGCGCGAATCGAGATGTTCTCGTCAAGGACGCTGATTTCCCTGAATCGAGGTATTTGCCAAGAACGCTGATTTCCCTGGGGGTTGAGACGAATCGAGGTATTCCTGCAAAAACACTGATTTCCTTACGGGTCGACGCGAATCGAGATGCTTTCGCTAAGGACGCTGATTTCCCTGAATCGAGGTATTTGCCAAGGACACTGATTTCCTCGGAGTTGAGACGAATCCCGGTATTCCTGCAAAGACACTGATTTCCTTGCGGGTCGACACGAATCGAGATGCTCTACGCTGATTTCCCTGAATCGAGGTATTTGCTAAGGACACTGATTTCCTCGGAGTTGAGATGAATCGAGGTATTCCTGCAAAGACATTGATTTCCTTGCGGGTCGATGCAAATCGAGATGCTCTCGCCAAGGACGCTGATTTCCCTGAATCGAGGTTTTTTGCCAAGGACACTGATTTCCTCGGAGTTGAGACAAATCGAGAGATTCCTGCAAAGACACTGATTTCCTTGCGGGTCGACACAAATCGAGATGCTCTCGTCAAGGACGCTGATTTTCCTGAATCGAGGTTTTTGCCAAGGACACTGATTTCCTCGGAGTTGAGACGAATCGAGAGATTCCTGCAAAGACACTGATTTCCTTGCGGGTCGACGCGAATCGAGATGCTCTCGTCAAGGACGCTGATTTCCCTGAATCGAGGTATTTTGCCAAGGACACTGATTTCCCTGGGGTTGGTTGACTTGTTTTCGAGATGGAGCGTTGATCCGGCGGGGAGGTCATTGGTTGACTCTAGGTTGTCTGTGGACTGTAGAGTCTTGGAACTAAGGACTTTGCCGTGGCTCCGTTTGGTGATGTTGAATCCGAATCCTGTTGGAATGAGGAGGATCACCGTTGCTGATTTTTAGGCTGTAGATGTTGCCGTTAAGATTTGGAATTAGAGACTTTGCCATGGCTCCGTTTCGTTGTGTCGCTTCCGTGCCCTGCTGGCATAAGAAGGAACGCCGTTGTTGATCTTCTAGGATGCAGATGTTACTGTTGAGATATGACTTTCCCTTTTGACAGGATCTGGTGGGGGACATGTGGTTCCCTTTTCGTTTATGCCCATGGATTGTATATAGGGGTCAGTATGGACTGCCTGTAGGGCAAAAGTTTCATTCTTTCATCATTTTTTTATTTCTTTCCGCGATGCTCTATCATTTCAGCTTTTTATATCGCGAAAGTCGCGATTGCCCAATCATTTCGGCTATTTTTCGCGGTGCCCAATCATTTCGGCTATTTTTGTTTTTTTACTCGCTGCTTTTTATTGTGAGTTGCCCAATCATTTCGGCTATTTTGTATGCATATATTTTTTGCTTGCTGATTTTGTTGCAAGTTGCCCCATCATTTCGGCTATTTCATATGCATTTCTTTTACTTGCTGATTTTTTTGCAAGTATGGAACTTGGAACCTGATGCCAATCTTTGTATCAGCATCGCTGCGACTGGAATATTGCCAGGAGCGAATCATCATTTGCCATGAAAGGAATTGGAATTTGATACCGTTTTAGGCATCGACATCGCTACCACTGGGACATTGCCAGGAGAGAATCATCATTTGCCTCTATCGATTCGAACAAAGATGGCTTAGCAATCAGGGTTAGGATCCTGTCGACTAAGGCTTTTAACTTCATGAGCCATAAGGGTCTCATAAAGGTGTTTCTCCCTACGAGTCGTGAGGATCTCGTAAGTGCGTTTTCTCCTTAAAAATCGTGAGGATTCTTAAGTGTATGTTCTCTTATAAGTCGTAAGGATCTTACAAGAATGTTTTCTCCTTATAAGTCGAGAGGACTTACAAGGGTCGTTCACCGTGTGAGCATATCCCTAGTCGCTGGTGGGACTTTGTTAGGGAAATGTTTATTCGTGCCCGTGGATTGTATACAAGGGTCAATATTGAAATGCTTATAGGGCAAAAGCGGGGTGTATGACGGCTTAAGAACAGGTTCAGATCCCTGTAGCTTAAGGCTTTTGAATCCTATGAGCCATGAGGGTCTCAAAGGGGAATTCTCCTTACGAGTCGTAAGGATCTCGTAAGTGTGTTTTCTCCTTAGGAATCGTGGGGATCCCTAAGTGTGTTGCCCCTTTGTGAGTCGTAAGGATCTCACGCAGGTGTTTTCTCTTTACAAGGTCGAGAGGACCTCGCAAGTGTGCACGGATTTTTTTACGAGCCTGGGCCCACTTGGGTTTTCACAAACTCGCCGGTAGCCCTGCTGTTTTTACTCACGGAGCCCTTTCGGGTTTTCATCCGTGCCCATTTTGCTTATGGACGTACCGTTTTTTTAACGCATCAGCCCAAGGATGCTGTGGGTTTGCAGTAGTTTAAAGACGTTTCGGTCAGGTGTAGTATTTCTTCAAGAAACGACCGTTTATTGGCCTGAAGGGTCTTTCGCCATGCATATCCATGAGCAAGTAAGCCCCACCCTGGTAGATTTTGTCTATGATGTACGGGCCTTCATAGTTCGGCTCGAATTTCCTCCGTTTGGCACGATTGGGGATCATAGGTCTCTTGACCACTAGCACGAGTTCGTCTTGGCTGAATGTTCTCGGCCTAGTTAATCTCTCGTATGAGCGCGTCATTTTTGCTTTGTAAGCTTCCAAGTTTTGCTGCGCCATGAGCCGGGTTTCATCGAGGGCATCAAGTTCCTCAAGCCGAAGATGAGCATTCTCTTCGTCCGTTAGCTCGTAATGAACTGCCACCCGTAAGGAGGGTAGCTCTATCTCCAAGGGGAGTACTTCTTCAGCGCCGAATACCAATGCATACGGCGTTGTGTTTGTGGCCGTTTTGAACGTGGTTCGATACGCCCAGAGAGCTTCATGCAGTCTCTCATGCCAGTCCTTCCTATTTCGAGACACTGTCTTCTTTATGATCTTCGTCAAGGTCTTGTTGAAAGCTTCAGCTAGACCATTAGCTCGAGAATTATAGACCGAAGAGTATCTCCATTCTATATTATGCTGTTGTGTGAAGCGGCTGATTTTATGGCTTCTGTAGGCCGGCCCGTTATCGGAGATAATCCGTCGCGGAGTGCCGAACCGATAGATGACGTGTGTCTTGAAGAAATGGAGGATATTCTCCGTATTCACTTCTCTTAGTGGCACTGCTTTTGCCCACTTGGAGAAGTAATCAGTTGTCGCCAGTATGAACCGATGTCCTCTGGACGATGCTGGTTCAATGGGCTCGATTATGTCAGTTCCCCACATTTCGAACAGCCAGCTAGCCACCGTTGGATGTAGCGGGTTTGGATGCCGGTGGATAAATTCCCCGTGAATCTGGCATGAGTGGCACTGTTTTGCGTATTCGAGGCAGTCTTGGATCATTGTGGGCCAATAGCAGCCCATCCTTTTGATCTTCAGTTTCATCTTCGGCCCGGCTTGGTGAGAACCGCAGAGTCCGTCGTGAGTTTCTTGGACGACTCTCCTTGCTTATTCAGGTCCCAGGCATTTTAGCCATAGAGAATAAAATGATCTCTTATATAGAGTGTCATTGATGAAGGCGAAGGATAGAGCTCGTTTCATGAGCTGATGTCTTGAGGACGCATCTTCAGGTGTTCGACGGGATTTGAAGTAGTCTATAAAGACTTCTCTCCAATCCTTGACCTTTTCCTGGTCCTCTATTTGTAGGGCCATTTGCTCGGTCGCTCCTTTTTCTTTAAACGACTCCGGAGATATTTCTGCCGGTGCGAAAACCTGACGGCTTTGCACAACGATCCTTACGTCATCGAGGTTCTCGTCGGCCAGTTCTTTAGCGAGCTTAGCTAATGCATCCCCCTTGCTATTTTCCGCGCGCGGTATGATTTCCAGGGCGTAGGAAGGGATTTGAGTCAGCAATTGTTGCACTCTCTCACCGTACTTTACCAACTCTGGTTTGCACGTTTGATAGTTGCCATTTACTTGACTAACGACCAGCTGGGAGTCTCCATATATGAGGAGGTTTTCGATTCCCATGTCGATATTGATCTCAAGACCTGCTATCAAAGCTTTATATTCAGCTTCATTGTTTGTCCTCGGCTCTGTTAAGGAAAAGGCAAAGCGCATTATCGCTCCTTGTGGAGTCACGAAGATGAGGCCTACCCCCGATTTGATTATAGGGGAGTTGTGCTTTCGCTTGTTCATGGAAGATGCTCCGTCGAAATAGAGTTCCCATCGGATATCATTCTCTCTTCTCCCCCCGTTGATCGTGTCAAACGCCTGCTCATCTGGCAGTTCGCAATTTAGGGGTGAATCGGCATGTATCGGATGCTCAGCGAGGAAGTCGGCGATGGCCTGGCCTTTCATTGTCTTGAGGGGACGATAAGTTATCGAGAACTCCATCAAGAGGAGGGCCCATTTAGCGAGCCGCCCTGTTAGTATGGCTCTTGACATCAAATATTTGAGAGGATCCACTTTTGATATGAGGTGGACCTCATGCGCCAATGCGTAGTGTCTGAGCTTCGTTATCACGAAGATTAACGCCAGGCAGTGTTTTTCAATGGGGGAGTAGTTGTTTTCTGCCCCCAGGAGAACTCGACTCAAATAGTAGAGGGCTCTCTCCTTCCCTTGGTCATTTTCTTGTGCCCATAGCGCGCCTAAGGAACCCTCAAGGGCGGTTGTGTAAAGAATGAGGGGCTTTCCTTTGACCGGAGCGGTCAGTACCGGCGGATTCTGCAGGTATTGCTTGATTTCGTCCAGTGTGCTTTGGCATTTGCGATCCCAAACGAACGGGGTTCCCTTCTTCATCAAGTGACTGTAGGGACGGCATTTGCCGGAAAGATTGGCTATGAACCGCCGAATATACGCGAGCTTCCCTTGGAAAGACCGCAGTTGCTTGAGAGTTCTTGGCGGGGGCATTTCCATGATCGCCTTGATCTTCGACGGGTCTATTTCGATGCCTCGATGTCGTATGATGAATACTAGGAATTTGCCCGAGGAAACTCCGAACGCGCATTTTAGAGGGTTCATCTTCAAGTTGTATTTCCGAAGACATTGGAACACTATTTTTAGATGCTCCCAATGCTCATCGTGCAATTTGCTTTTCACCACAAGGTCGTCGATATAGCATTCGACGACTTCATGTATGAGGTCATCGAAAATCTTCGTCATGGCCCTCTAATAGGTAGCGCCGGCGTTCTTCAGACTGAAAGGCATCACTTTGTAGCAGAATATGCCTAGCGGTGTCCGGAAAGCGGTATGCTTTCAGTCTTTGGGGTGCATCTTTATTTGATTGTACCCCGATGAGCCGTCTATGAAGGAGAAGGCTTCGTGAGTGGACGTGTTGTCTATCATCAGCTCGGTTCTGGTATGGGAAAGTCATCTTTCGGACATGCTTTTTTGAGGTCTCGAAAGTCCACGCAGATGCGCACTGTCCCATTTTTCTTCATCACTGGAACGATGTTGGCAATCCAGTCAGGGTACTGAACCTCTTGGATGAAGCCAAAGTTGATTAGCTTCTTGACCTCGGCGTTGATGCTCTTTTCAAGTTCGAGCCGCATTCTTCTCGGCACTTGTTTGACTGGCTTGATGTACGGAGATATCGCCAATTTATGCACAGCTATTTCGGGGTCTAATCCCGGCATCTCGGAATAGTTCAATGCGAAGCAGTATTTATACTGCACAAGCACGTCTCTTAGCGTAGCTACCTGTTCTTCGGATAGCAGCTCGCTGACAAACGTAGGCCTTGGGTCGTTTGCCGTCCCCAATTCGATTTTTTTGAGGTTATCTACAGTAGTATGTATCCCATCTTCCAGCTCTTTTAGCGCCAGCGGAAACTCTGAGATGACCTCGTCATCATCATTTTTGAAGCACCAAGGGAGATCAAACATATCCTCGCGTACTCCTTCCCCTGACATCGTTATTGCGTGACAGGTACGAGATCGCTTCCAAGACCGATGTTGATCCGGCTCTACTCTCGCTGCATATGTGGCTTTCGGTTCACGCTTCTGTGGCGGGGTTACCCTCCAACTGCTGGACAAAGCGAACCTGCCTTGCTGATACTGGTCTTCTACACAGTCTTTGAATGTGAAGCAATCTTCGAGAGGAAGCCTTATCGCTCGGTGATAGGAGCAATAATCTGGGTGAACTCATTCATTTCTTTTCACCGAACCAGGCTTCATTTCCAACTCGGAGATTTGAAGAGACCTCGTTTGCTTGCTCAAGGTGTTTGGACTCCGGAAGCGTAATCATCTGATGTTTAATGACAAGACTGAATACCTTTCTTGTCTTGTCTTGGGGAAAAGAATATGCTCAACCCATCTTCTTTATAAGAGACGGATCCCGGCTGCTCAATTTTCGATCGCGAGGCTTCTTGGACCCGCTTTGCTGCCGTCGAACATTTTTTCCGTTCTTCAGTTTATTTTTGCCTCCGCGTCGAGTCTTCCGTATGACGGGCTGGCGATGAACGGCATCGTCATTTTTCGTAGCCTGCCGAAGGAGGCGTTGCGTTCTGGCTTTTACATAGATGGCCATTTCGCGGGTATGGTCATCCCGGACCTTTTGACCCGCTTCCCTTATTAGCTTATCCATCTGTTCTTCGAATGACGGACTTGGGACTTTCATGGTGAGACCTCGTTTTGGTTCAGGGTTAGCGTCTTCTAACATAGCACCTCCTTCTTCATCGAAATCATGTATAACATAGCAGCCATGGAATCACTCCCGTTTCTTGAATCGAACATATCCGAGCCCGATCGTTTCCATTCTCCCGTTGGGCAATTTTCGCTGAGTTCCGGGGACGTTCCAGATCCTGTTGTAGAACTGAGCTTGTCGAGCAGTCTGTTTGAAGGGTACGCATTGGCGCCTCAACAGCCTTTTTAATCCTTCTGTATAGTATCTGGGCAGACGGATGGGCTGGAGCCTGTCAAGCGTAGAATCGGCGCCATGCCAGATTTCTTTCTCCACTTTGGTTTCCGCGGATCAATAAAAGAGGATCTCCTTTTCATCTTTTTGCCTGGGAAGGACGTAGAACGTTTGCAGTTCTTGCACACTGTAGGTATCAAGTGCGTCGAGCTCTTTGTAATGCTCTTGCGGAACCATAGCGATTTGTAAACTCCGTTCATCTCCAATGAAGGCTTGCACTGATGGATGAGCCGAGAATACTGTGTTGATATCGTCTTCAGAGTCACTGCTAAAGACCAGAATAGGGGTAGACGATCCCGGTTTGTTGTATCGGAGAGGTCCCGAATAGACTATCTCTTCTTCCTCCTCGGTATCGCTCCCGAAGACCGGAATGGCGGTGATAGCTTTTTGCTTATCCTCAGGTTTATGGCATCCTTTCGTGTCTTCAAAGTCTTGTAAGAAGTACTTTGCATCTTCGTACTTTCGGACTTCGTTTACGGAGAATGGGTTCAGCTCCCCTGTCACAGTGTATTCAAGCCCATCTTTGAAGTACTTCATACACTGATGCTGTGTAGAAGGGATAATGTTGTACTCGTGTAACCAAGGCCGGCCGAGCAAAGCGTTGTAGCAAGTCTTGGCGTTAATGACGTGGAACTTAATATCAGTGACGAGCAGCCCAAAGCGTAACGTCAGTATCACAGACCCGAGCGTCCGTGATGACTGGGAGTCGAACCCGGAGATAGTGATTTTATCCCGAGCGAGGTGTTGAACGCTCATGCAGATTTCTTTTAGCACCCTCACATTTAGGAGATTGACAGAGGACCCATTGTCAACTAGGATCTTCCATATCTTAATGTCATGACAATACCCAGAGACATATAGGGGACGGCTATGCTCGCATGTTCCGAGGAGGAGATCTTCATCGCCGAAAGTGATGTCAGCTGTGTGCACTTCTTCCAGCTCGTCCTTCATCTTTTCTTCGGTGAGAAAAGCTTGAAACTGGTCAGGCTCTTGTAATGCCTTGATCAGAGAATCTCTCGTCTCCTTGGATAGCAGGAGGGCGTCGAGAATGCTTAGCTGCGAGGGTATCTTCCTCATGTGTGCCAGAACGTTGTAATCCACCTTGTTTTTCTTGGGCGGGTCCTTGGCTGCCAGCTCTTCGACGACTCGGTCATCGAGGGTGATATCCTCAGGGACCTTTTCTTTCCCCTTATCCTTTTTGTTCGATCCCTTGTTTGCGGGTCCGAGATTCTTTTCAGGTAGCGTGCTATTGCGTAGCTAAATGTTCTCGCAGGTCTTCATCTCTTCTGTTTCAGAGATAGATTCCTTGAAGAGATGGCCGAGGGCTATTTCTTCATCAGAATCACTCCCGAAGGCGAGAACTTGCGATCCCCCGGAATTAACCACGTGACATTCACCGGCAGTTCTTTTATGCTCATCTGTCGTGCTTCTTTGTTCCCGACGTGTTTTGCGCTTCATTCGCATGAAATGCTGTCGGTGAGCAACGTATCCCTGCCACCAATTTTTAAAGGCGTTGCTTTCTTCAGTAGGATGTGTGGTCCTCCGATGGTACAAGCAGTAGTTTGGATGTGCATCCTCTTCGTTAAGGTGTATCCTATCAGTAGTGTTTCCTTCGGAGGGTGGCAGCTTCATTCCCATCGATATGGCTTTGGCGAACCTTTTCCTTGTCTTGAACCTGCTTTTGCTGGCAGCCGAAGTGCTCCTATCCGGTTGGGGTATTTCAATCCTTTCGCTCAGTCACCGACGTTTGGCTTTTTCGTATACGGCGATTTCACGCTCCTGATCTGCTTTGCTTTTCAGAAGAGCTTCGTTCAGGAATACGTCAATCATCTCGTCTGGCGGTCTTAGGAGTTCCAGTTCGGGATCTTCCCCCAGTTTCTCTGTATCAGGAGCTTCTTCACCATCTACCGGCGAGTGATAGATCACGTGGCAGCTTACCACATAATCCTCAGGTTCATCTGACGAGTCTTCTCCCTCATCTTTGTCGCTATCTCCGTCTTCAAGGATGTGGTTGAGAAACTCTTGGAGTGTGACCAGGGTTCGCGCCTTCTGGTTATATTCTTCCAACGCGTCAATATGTTTTTGTAGGTCCGTGCGCTTATCATCAGGCTGTGCGGGCTTCTTGACCTTCTTCTTCTTCGAAGACTTTAACGGCTGGGCCTGAGCGTTTTGATTATCGCTACCCATTCTTGGAGTCAGGCGCGGATTCAACATTCCCTCAATGATCTCGGGTTCCAGCGGACTTTTCCACCTGATTGCCGGGCATGTTTGGAGATCCTTCAGCATTCTTTTCTTCTTAGCTGAAAGGGCCACCTCCCATAAGTCTTCCTCTATAAGTGAGCATGATGCCCCCGGCATGTCCACCTTTTTAGGAGCGTGAGGTTGTGGCGGGCTCACCTTCCAGTTTTCGGATAACGCGAACTTGCCATGTTGGTACTGCACTTCGATCCAACTTTTGAAGATGTAACAATCTTCGATTGGATGACCCAATATTCGGTGATAAGGGCAGTAATAAGGATTGTTAACGTCGCCTGGTTGCGTTGGGCGTCTTGGCTCCGGCAGAATGATGAGCCTGTTGCGCAGCGCTAGCTCGAATAACCTCTTCGTCTTATACCGAGGGAACGAGTAAGGGCGTCTCATCTTTTCTCCAAGAGATCGCTGTCTATCACTTTGGCGATCAGCTGGTTTTGGACCACTAGGCTGCTGTTGAGCATTGGCAACGAAGGTTGCTTTCCTCTTCCCCTTTTCGTTTCGAGGCTCCATTTTCGAGGAAGACGGTCTATGACCTATCTGATCCATTTGGGCCAGTTTGTCAATCAAGGTCTGGAAGGTAGTCGGCTTGAAAAACATCATGAACTGGGATATGGTCGCCTGCGGATCAAGAGTACCCACGAACATGCCTACCGCAGGAGCTTCTTCGATGTGTTGTTCGCATTTTGACCATAGATTCCGCCACCGTATCGCATACTGCACCCATGTTTCGCCCGGCTTCACCCTGGCATTGTTTCACCCGGCTTCACCCTGGCATTGATCAATGCCGTGATTGGGATGCGCTCGCTAGCGCTTGCGAATCTTTGTGTAAACAGTAACTCCATTTCTGCAAATGTCTTAACGGAGTCGTTCAGGAGCTCGGAGTACCATTCAAACACTGTCTCCAACAAGCTGCCAACAAACTGGCGAAGCAGCAGTTTGTCATCACCCCCAGTATTACCGCACAAGGCTCTGAATTTAGCAACATGCTGGTGTAGATTCCCCGTCCCTTTATATACATGGAATTTAGGGATCGTATATCCCGGCGGGTACTTTATTTGGTCGTACCAACCCGGATAGGGTCGTCTAGTTTTAACGATTTGGTTTGCCGCTTCGCTCGCCTGATAAGCTCGTATCTGTTGAGCTATATAGTCATCCAGGGCGGCTTTGGAGATCGTCTCCTCCTTGGTCGTTGATAAAGCCGGAAGAGGGTTCGATCTATCACCTCTGTCGTCTTCAATGATAATCGGAGGGCCTTCTGCTGAAGGATCCGGCTGTATCATCATCCCGACCATATCTTGGAATAAAAGCTCCATTCTTTTTATGTTGTCCGCTTGTTCCACAGCCTCTCTGTCCTTCGTCTCGAGGATTCTGCGGAGGAACTCAGCATAAGTTTCTTGTTCATGACACAGCTCTGACGACGCCTCCGGGCTTTCTTTTGGCCCAGTGAGTGTGGCCATCTGTGTTAGCATCTCCTGGAGCTTCTGTTGTTGCTCCTGAGCTTTTGTTACCGATCGGGTGAGTGGTCGATGGCCCGTAGAGATATGGCTATCCTCTTTCTCGGATGCCATATAAACAGTGTGCACCACCATGCCCCCATATTTGGGGCGTTTGGATTCAGTGCCTTTGAGCTTTGTCGCAGACACGGGGATTTTCTCCGACCTTCTTCTTTTGTGAGCGGTCGAAGTTGAGGGGGCCGTTGCAGCGGTCACCCAAGTAGACGACACTTTCTGTGGTATAGTAGGGTGGTTCCTCTCTTGCCGAACTTTTATCTTCTTCGATCGGCGGGAGTGGTCTTGGTCGATCACCGAGTTTTGGACCCGTCGCCAGACTTTATGAATTTTAGAGGACAGCCGCTGAGAGGGCTGCTCTGGCTTCACCTTTGTAACGTTCTCCATAGGTGGAGGAGATCTTTTCAACACGGCCGTCGGAGAGTTCTTGCGCACCCTCCTAAGTGGTTCAAAGCTGTTCCCAGTTGGAACAGCAACGTCGACTTCCACCATTGAAGCTGGCGGCATCAATCCAGAAGGGGAACTGTCCCCAGCCTTCCTTACTCGGCACAAGTGACGACGGCGAGCATGTCGTGCTGACGGGACTGGCTCAGCTATGGGGGTGGCTTCTTCATGCCCCCTGCTCTGATAAGGGGCTGTTGTCGTCGTTAGCCTGTCGAAAACCGACGTCCGCTGAAAGGGGATGGCCAACTGGTTGAAGGCAGACTTTCGGACAGGGGTAGCAGCCTTGATGATTTCGCCCGGAATGGGAGCTGAAACGGTCAGTCTTGCAAAGACCGACTCCTTAGCAGGAGAAGTCGCTCTGATGACTTCAGGAACAGGAATGACTATCCGCTTTGGGATGGCCGCTTCAGGTATCGCGGGCTTCTTCACGGGCCCACTTGAGCTTTGGCTCAGTCTGTAGAAAACTGAGGCATTGGACTTGGGCGACCTGTTGAGAGGGGCCGCGGTAGTTGTAAGCCAATCAAAGACCGACTTCTTCGAAGCTTCTTGCGACGACAATGGGGCATTGAAGCTCATTGGTGGGAGCATGGTCCCAAAGAACAGCCCAGTGGTGGCTTGCATCACCTGTTCCACTGGCATGGCGAAAATGGAGGCCGCTTGAGGCCCGTAGGTCACTCCTCCGGCGAGGACGGAGTGAGAGTTGTTGCAATTAGTGCAGTTTGAAGCCATTGATCTTCTGTTTTTCTGCACGGAGCAAGATACCAAATCTTAGTACATCACATCCAAAGGCAACCATGTCAAACCATGACTTGTTCGCGAAACACGACACACGAAGTGTGGAGTGGAAAGAGGAAAAGGTCCCACCGGGCGTGCCGGAATCTGTTCTCCGCCGAAAGCCGGGAAAGACAAACGTCTAGCCTGAATTTGGGGGCAGATGCTATTTGGTTTTATCCGTCCACCTCTCCGAAGATGCCAAGTTGATTTATGGTACCATGTATCAAAGGTTTAGAAGGATGCGATCGTTGTAGCAGACTTCGTCAGATTCCCCTTCGTTTGAGGGGTTTTTGATTGTGGGGCGCTCTTCCCGGCAGGCGAAAGCCCCTGCAGTTAATTACGCTACCGCATCGCGGTAACAACTTTCTCCTTTTCCAGATAGTCACTTCATGTCGTGTGTGTTTGTTTTATTTTTGGTTTCCCGTGGATTGTATACGGAGACTAATTTATGTTGTCGCCCGCAGGGCGTGGATTAGTCCAAATCCGTATTTTCTTAGATTTGGGTTTTGGGTTGGGTTTAAGGATCGTTAATCTCATTTGAGACTAAGATCAACTTAAACGTTTGTTAAGGATATGTTAGTCTAATTTTATACTAAGATCAACTTAATAATTTGTTAAGAATACGTTAGTCTAATTTTAGACTAAGATCTACTTAACAGGATCATTTAGATCCAACAAAAGAGCATTTGGGCTCTATTGTTTTAGTTTAGGGACTTTGCGGTCCAGTGGGTTTAAGGACATCATAGTCCGTGACAGTTTAAAGATATCATAGTCTGTAAAGTTTAAGGACATCATAGTCCATGAGTTTAAGGACCCCACAGTCCGTAAAGTTTAAGGACATCATAGTCTATGAGTTTAGGGACCTCATAGTCCGTGGTAGTTTAGAGACATCATAGTCTGTAAAGTTTAAGGACATCACAGTCCATGAGTTTAAGGACCCCACAGTCCGTGGAATGTCTGGTTGTCGGTACCCGTCACCTCTCTGAAGACGTTGAAGGATTACAATGACAAATATCAGAGGAGTGAAAAGATGTACCCTTGAGCCAATATTGGTTGGGATATTTGTAGCCCAATTTGGGACTAAGATCAAAGATTTGTGAGCACATGGGCTCAATTAATCTGAATTAAGGATCTGTGGCCAACTTGGGCTCGGCCCATTCAGTTAAAATGTTGGACATTTTATTAGGCTCGGTCCTTTTTCATTTAACAATGCTGAGCATTGGTTTGGATTCTGACAATAGTTTTTGTCTTTTATTGAGTGTTGAGCACTCATTATAGCTCTGGGGCTTTATTTAAAGAACAATTTATGTCCCCTCAGCGCACACGTGAGGAGCACGTGGTGCGCTTAGCGCTGTGCGCCAGTCAATGAGCGCAGAGCGCTTCTGTTAAGTACCGCACACGTAAGAAGCATGTGGCACGCTTGGCACTGAACGCCAGTCAATGAGCGCAGGGCGCTTCTGTTTAAGTAGCGCACATGTGAGGAGAATGTGGCGCGCTTGGCGCTGAGCGCCAGTCAATGAGCGCAGATCGTTTCTGTTAAGTAGCACACACGTGAGGAGCACGTGGCGCGCTTGGCGCTGAGCGCCAGTCAATGAGCGCTTCTTATGAAATAGCACACACGTGAGGAGCACGTGGCGTGCTTGGCGCTGTGCGCCAGACTTGGAGCGCTGAGGTGCTTCTTTAAATTTGGAGCGCTAAGGCTCTACAGCGCTGTGCGCTAGATTTGGAGCGCTGAAGCGCTTCGTTTAAATTGGAACGCTAGGGCTCTTTTTAGACAGCTCTGCGCTTTGAGAATTAAATTTTCTCTTATACGAGATTTTGTCTCATGGATCTAAGAACAAAGTTCTTATTGTATAGGAGATGTTTCAATCTCTTATGTTTTTGGTGAAAGGCTTTGCCTTTATGGATCTGTGATCCTAAGAGAATTGAATTATTCTTTCCCCCTTTAATAATGAGATGTTATGATCTCTTTTGTGAAAGACAATTTTCTTATAGATCTATGATCTAGTATAAGAACTAAGTTCTTTTTTCTGATGAGATACTTTGATCTTTTTATTTTACCTTGAAGAAATTCTTCTTCTGCCGAGAGCTTGCTCTTCTTTCTGAACTTTCTCAAAGTTTGTGGGGGTAGGGGCAGGGTTCCTCTCTGTGAGACTTGAAGTCTTGGGGCCTTTATATAGGGTAGGCTGATTTTTTGAATCAGTTGAAGAGATTTTTTCTCTAATTGATTTGGGGATGTTTCCCACCATTGGATCTTTGATCCTAGGGCTTCTGTTTTACAGAAGGCAATATTCTTGTTTTTAACAAGATTAGGAAATCTTTTCCCATACAGAACTTATTTTGTATTTTGGTGATTTTTTATCACCATTGGATCATTGATCCAACGGTGCTCTGATTTTCAGAGCACAATCTTTCCTGTTTGGAAAGATTCTGAGGAATGTTTCATTAACAGAATTTTATTCTGGTCAATTGATAATTTTTAATCATGTTCGTTGGATCTTTGATCCAAGGGCCGAGAATATTTTGTTCTATCGCTAGCGCTCACGTGCTTTGCACGCGGTGCGCTGCTTAGAGTGCAGCGCTCTTAGCGCTAGCGCTCACGTGCTTTGCACGTGGTGCGCTGCTTAGAGTGCAGCGCTCTTAGCGTTAGCGCTCACGTGCTTTGCACCTGGTGCACTGCCTCAGAGTCTTTGACTCTCAGCGCTGGTGCTGCTAGCGCTAGCGCTCTCGTGCTTTGCACGTGAGCACTGTATCAGAGTCTTTGACTCTTAGCGCTGGCGCTGCTATGAAGCGCTGCTTCATTTCAAATTTCAAAATTTGAACAGAGCTTTGCTCTGATTGGGGAAACAGGTCCCATCAGATATCCAGACATATTCTAAGACAGGTATTGCTCATTTCGGGAGATAGCTTTATCCGTGAAGTTGATATATAGAGAGATACAGAAAGAAACATTAAAGTTGATCTACTCACTGAAGCTATTTCTCGAACACAATAGTTTTGCAAATGAGCTTTGCGAGACTGATTAGTAGAAAAGTTGGGTGTTCGGTATCATACGGGCTGTGAGTATGCGACACCGCAATAATTAGCCTTAAGTGCAAGTGGGAGATTGTTGGCTATAGTGCCCTCAAGTCAATTATTAGATCGCAGGCACGTGATTGCAATGATTGAGGGAGGACCTATACCGATAGAACAGTCTTACTCGAGATGATAGTATGCTATCTGGTTTGTCTTTATCATCATGTACATGCTTCAGGTGACATTACAGATTACTATTACATGTTGATAGAGCCCAAAGGATTCTTGCTTGACTACCAGCAGTATGATGGCGATCATATACATGAGAGTTGGGTGGTCTATAAGCACATCCTTAATGTGTCCCTAATCGTGGGAGTTTCGAGACTGGGCATCGATACTCTAACAGTAGACTAGTGTATACGGATCGAGACCCCGACGAGGGGTGGTGGCCGGTCATATAAGCCATTGGTGTCAGTTGGTTCACCTAAGATGTATATAGGTGCTCATTGGGTTATGAGTACACCGGACGGACTCGCCGGGAACATACTAGTTGGTATTATACCTATTTTCAGATAGCAGTTCCCTGGTGACATGTATACAGGTTAGTCTATCGACCTGAGATCGTCATTTGTCTCGTGTGAGTTCCTACTGTGCTTTGATTACTACCCTACCACGGCTCAAAGGAGTCATGCAAACAGGTTTTAGTTGGGTACAGTCCCGAGCCATATGGAGGTAGTGAGCGGATTGTCAGGGGATTCATCTCTCCCGGTATTGTGGGTTGATGTCGCGGTGTGCACGGATGGCCATCACCAGAAATCCTTGGCCAAGGGAGTCGAGAATTACTGATCTAGGATCGGTAGTTTCTAAGGTGCTGATAGGCTTCATACCGACACTGAATGTCAAGTTATTAGGGGTCTGACTTTATCCAACCCCTAGACTCGATGTGCGATACTCATAGACGAACGGACTGGACTGTACGGATATTGTCACTGTTAGGCTCAGTAGGGTTTCAGGATGAGTTTGCTTGTCGGCCTCCCTTTCGCTCAATAACTGGGTAGCCGTTACGTACAGCTAGTGCTACTGACGTGCTTGTGGTTAAACCCACTGCTAGCGTATTAATGAGTCTTTATAGTCCCACACAGAGGGTTTCCCTGGTTTGGGCGAAATGTTGTAGATGCCGTATGGTTTTATGGTAGGGTTCGATCATATACGTGCACTTGTGCACGGATCATGATCGGACGGATAATACTAGCGGGCTTTGGTTTAAGCCGGATCCTAGTATTATATTGTTGGATTATTTTCGTCTCATTGTATTCGTATTCAGTCGGAATACAGATGCGGGTATGTATATACGGATGAAGGGTATTCTTGTAATTCGTTATATGTTTATTTAAGAAGATGCTTTTTCTTTTTGGATTAAAACATTTAAGGTTTAAATGTTTTATATTATGAGGTGGAAAGTGTGACTCATTGTATGCATTGATTCATGCATGTGCACTTGTGACTCATGGTGATGAGTCATGGTGGCATGATGGGTTTTTGTCATGGCTAAGATATTTTTTGTGAGATATTTGTTGTAGAGAGGCAGATCTTTTGTGCTGGGAATTTTCTTGAGTTGGTTTTTAAGTGCTCACAACAAATACACACAAAATGACTTAAGCCATTTTCTTCACTTGCCTTTTCTTGAGCTCACACTCTCTACCTCATGGCATCTTCTTCAACCACCACCCAAACCCTCTCATGAGTTGAGAATCCTTAGGTGTTTTGAGACAAAGTAATCACACACTATCTCTACTTCAACTTGGGCATCTAGGCTAGCAAACTGGATGCTCGAGTTGCTTCAGTTTTGAGGTGGGAGCCCGTATTACTAACCCTCGACGTGGATCTTCTTCGATGTGGGGAGACTGGAGATCAAACTTAATCAAGGAAGCCGCGAGGAGTATGGGACAGAGTTTGAAGACCGAAGGACACAGATTGATCGGTATAACCTCTCTAAACTCCTTTATAATAGCTACTATAGGGTTAATGGTATGATCTGGGAATCGGGTTCCGTTAGCGCCGATTTAAGTAAAGTTTTTGTTCCGCATTTGGTCACGGATTGATAGCCGTGGCGCTGGCGTAACCCAACAATGATATCACTGTACAAAATTTTCTTGTTATTGTGCAAAAAAGAATATTACAGCCTGTGTAAGAGTTAAAAGTTATTTTTGTTAAATAAAAATAAGAAACAACTTGTAGCTCACTGGTAAAAGCTCTACACTGCTGTGATATAGCGTGTTCGATTCCCATCAAACACAATTATTTTTTATTTTTCTTTTAAATTTTTGGAAGCACAAGAGTTGCACGTGCAATACACAGGGAAATGAAAAGTTTAGAATAATCTAACAGGTGCAATGAGATGTACACACCCAAAAACTCACGTGGCACGAATCTCAAGAGACTGCCTCAAATACGACCACCCATTCTCCTTATCTGGCCGGCGTCGACGGTCAAGATGAGCCTAATTGGCTCCGTGCTTTGCACACATATCCTTTCGACTCCTCTTAACTCCTCTGTACTGTTTGATTTTCCTGCAATCAAACAGAGACGTTTCATTTCACCATTTAACATCTTTTTAATGCATTTTAATCCAAAATTTTAATTCTCAAACCCTAATTCTTCACTATAAATACTATCCCATACCTTAGCTCTTCACCATTATGAAATTCTAGCAAAAAATCCTCTCAAAACTTTCTAAGTGCCAAGTGGAGTTAAACCCTTCAAGTGGAGTAGCGAGCCAAACTCGACGACCGGAGCATCTTCGACAAAACCACGACCCACGAGAGCTTCTTCAACCTCTTCTTAATCTTCTAAAAACCGTAAGTCCCTTCATCCCTCTCTCTTTCTATCTCAAATAACTTTTTAAAACAAACTGACAAAAGAGGAGTTATCTCCGATATAATTTTCTTTTTAATATTTGTAAGCCATGTGATAAGCAAACGAGATCAAACTAATATGCTAAACTAATCCTAACCTTATTCACATCAATTAGCTTTTAGTTGTAACAAATTTTCACATGAAACAACATATAAGGAACTTTGAAACCTTGAACTTTAGTGTAACCTCTTTTCGATATCTAGTATACCCAAACTCTAGAACCTTCACGGGGTAATGATCTACCCCACACGCACACTATGATTTCATAGCACTGTATTCTAGAGCTATAGTTAATTTTAAAGAAGAACTTTTCAATTAAAATACCACACCGTTTCAAAACAGGTTTCTTTAAAACGGTATTTCGAAATCCTTGGCAATTACACCTCTACAACTCTTGTTAGGGGACCCGCTAATGGATAGTGCAGATTATCGCACATCCTTGGGACAGTAGAGCGAGACGCAGAACTCCTCATGGAGTATTCGGCCTCGAAAGGATATGCTAACATATGAAATGAGCCCGTGTTTTCTTGCTTCTGGGGCTCCACTTTTGAGCTCGTGAATACTTCTACGGTTGCGTTGACATTCACACTTGGAACATAACGTTAACATAATGACTACCTAGAGACCTATAGTATATATTTACCCATGATCATATACTCTTACTCGTAATATATATATTCTACACTTGTTATTTTCTTTACTCTTACCTATCTTTTGGACTTACCGAGCGCTAGTTCGCTGACGGGCATTCCATCCACTTTTCTTCTCTTGGAATGTTCGTCTGATACGGTCGAGATGGAGGAGGTTGAAGCCACAGAGGAGGACTACAACCAGATCGCTACTCAGGGAAAGCTCAGCTTCATTTTTTTCTCCAGTTTATGTATGCCACTTGTTTAGGCATTTTCCTTATTGTATTTACTTTCCAGCATAAACTCTTGTACTTGTACATATTTGAAGTTGAATGTAAATAAAGATAATTGTTGAAAAATTCTTACATTGTGTATTATTGTTTCGATACGCTTAGTATATTTATTTAGGGAATGAACTTCTCTGGATAAATATACCGCGGGCTTGCCACGTCACCATTTCCGTCTATTGGGAAGCGGGACGTGACACAAAACCTACTCTCTCGTCTCTAACGCTGGCAATGACGCCGCAGCCGCCATCGTCAGCTTCATCATCTTCCTCGCACCATCGTAGCTGCCATTGGGAAAGGCCAAGAGATACCTCGAGAATGTCATTGCTCATAAGCATGCTATTCCCTTTTCGTAGTTTTGTAAAAGTGTTGGTCGAGCTGCTCAAGCTAAGAATCGTCACTTTAATGGTCAGGGACACTAGCCTATGAGATTAATCAAGTTCATCTTGGATTTTCTTAAGAATGTTGAAACCAATGCACATGTTAAGGGCTTGGAGGATAATGCAATTTTTGTATCTCACATCTAAATGAACCAAGCTTAGAAACAGAGTCGCAGGACTTATTATGCTTATGGGCGGATTAAACCTTAACACCAAGGCCATCATATCCTTCTTCACTATCTTCAACACCCAACCGAGCCTTGCCGAGCATCAAGCTTGGAATTTTGCTTCGTATCATTGTGCCTTATCCGTCTCCAGGCAAGTATTCTTGCTTTACTTTTTGGTCGATGTGACATCTGCAATCCCTTGATTATATCTTTAATCTGCATTGTTCGAATAAAAATGTGTTGGTACTCAATTTTCTTATATATTGTTATAAAATATAGACTCATATGCAGTAAAGTGATAAAAATTGGATACGTGTGGATCTGTAATGAAATTTATTTAAATACAAATAAAGTTCAAAAGATGTTAATCTATCTTATACACACATATACATATCTTACTAGCCAGCCTATGATTATTATATCCATATTAAGGTTAACGGTAAAGATAACATTTGTGACTTATACTAGTTTGTACATCGCTTTCATGCGGTTACTATTACCAGATAATAATTACATTTGATATGTCATGATTATTCATTACTCCAGTCCATCTACTTAAGAACGAGATCTCTAATTATAGTGCTGAACTACATTCTATGACACAACCTATTGTTTACCAGTTTCATTTCTATACAATTACCATATTACAAGCTCCAGTCTTTCCAGCATTTTTAATTAGTGATTTAGTTTTTATCATAGTAGATACGAATACGCGGGGTATGGGGGTAGTTTGAGTATGCGTTCGTACAATAGGATCTCAGGAGTCCTATACCGGCAGCTCGTACCGGGCTATATCGGTCGCATGTTATCACAACTTATACCGGACTATATTGGTCGCATGTTATCATAGCTCATACCGGGCTATATCGGTCGCATGTTATCATTGCTCGTACCGGGCTATATCGGTCGCATGTTATCACAGCTCGTACCGGGCTATATCGGTCGCATGTTATCACAGCTCATACCGGGCTATATCGGTCGCATGTTATGACAGCTCGTACAGGGCTATATCGGTCACTTGTTCATTCCACAGTTGGGCCCATGTTTCCTAGTCCCTGGGGCCCTATCTTTGGATTAGGAATACTCCTGCAGAAGTTGACGCACACACTCAAGCCTACGATATGATAGATTACCTTTTAGTCACAGTAGAATATGACTTGACCTGTTTATATGTCTGTTTTATATTATTACGATATCCATATGTATTTATAAATATGCGCACATGGGCTTCACTCTACTTACATACTCATGTTATCATACTACATACACACCCTTTTTAAGTTGAGTACTTGTTGGGATGTTCTGACATCCTTCAGATTTGCCATCTCAGGTTTAGAGATGGATTTTCAGGCTGAGCGGGATCGGAGAGGCTATCAGGATTTTGCCGAAGATCAATAGCCCGTAGGTTTATTTTTTCAGTTAGTATTTAGCATGTGTGTCCTTGTGGGACATTAGGACTTATGTATCTCTTTTCGGATCTTGTTTTTTTTTATTTCTAACCCATTGTATTGGATCTTTATTTGCATCGATTGTCTAGTGGACCTATTTTTAGTATTCCTTGTGGTTTCGTTGTAGCATAATTATCAGTGTTATCTCTCATGTTATTAAATATTATCTTTTACGGATTTGCTAGACAACCTTTATGTGATTATACAAGGATCTTTTCTTACCGTAGGTAGCATGGCTGGCCTTCGTTGCTCTCCATATTCCGTATTTTGGGAAGCGGGGCATGACAACAACAGTCCAAAAACATCAAGACTTTGACTTTTGAAGATCGAAAGGGTTTTTTTTTCCCCTTATCCAAAGTCTTCTGATGTGCGCACTAAAAATTTTCAAAATCTCCTAACGCGCGCACTTAAAAAAAAGAGGAAGAAAGAAAGAGAGACTTGCGTACTAAGAGCAGCTCAAAACTCAAGATTTTGTACTTAGGAATTCAAGATTATGATCCAGATTAGTTCTCAAATCATCATTGGGATGGTATTGTATAGGCTTACATCTTTTACATTTAGTCCGATGGTTTGTACAAAATTGGTTTTTGCCTATTTAATTTTTCTAAAAAAATTACATTTTATCTTTTCCTTTTCTTCTTCTCTTTTGGCCTGTTCCCTTCATGCTTGGGCTTAGGCTTGGGCTCGAGCCCGCTTGGGCTCAGGCTTAGGCTTGGGCCCACTTTGACTTTTTGAGCTTCATTTTGAAATTGAATTTGATTTCTGATTTTGGCAATTGGGTGTAATTTTCGACCCCAACACCCGACTTATCGTGGGCAGGGGGGATTTGTAATACGCCTGACATGCAACACATATTTCTATCTCAATAGGGTTACGAAAAACACCCTACAGATTCTGGCACGTCCGGCGGGACATTTTCTCTTCTCCCATATTTCGGGTTAAACATTGATGCGAACCCAGTCAACATATGTAACACCCTAGAACTATAATACAGTATACTAATTATATTAGTTTATATTTTTTTCTCAAATAAAATTATTATTATTTTTATTATTGGAGTTCAGTATTTTAGGTTAAGATAGAACATATAATTATGGTTTTCTTAAGTTTGTTATAGTTACAGTTTTCCAAGTTTGTTAAATAAGTATATTATTAATTATTTAAATATTTGTTTGCTAACATATGTTTCAAAATTCATATGATATTTTGTCATATATTTGATATATAATAAATGATATATTTTTAGTTAGATAGTTTTAAACGATATGTATATCTATGAGATTTTTACCCATTTAAATCTTTTAAATATATATTTTTAAATTAACTTAATTATATAATTTTTTCCCCTTCTCATCAACAACTATATTTCTTGTCTCTCTCATCTCTATCTAAGAGAATATTTGTCTCTCATCTATCCCTCTCTCCAATCATCTTTCTCTCTCCTATCCTTTTCTCTCTCTCTCTCTGAGTTATTCACTCCCTCTTTCTAACAAACATACCTCTCGCTCTCTCTCTTTTCTTCTAAAACCTAGATATATATTAATCATCACCCCAATCATCATCATGTCTCTTTCTCTCTCCCCTACACAAAACCTAGCCGAGCCCTAACCTCCACGCACCCATCGCAACCCACACCTTCGATCACCCTTGCCGCTGCGCAGCAGCCTCTTCCTCGTCTTTTTCGTCGCTGACTCCCCCTTCAGCCATCACCGATCCCCCATCTCACACAAACCCAAACACCAACACCATCGCTGCACCCTAGCCTCAACCGCAGCCGTCGTCTTCTCCCTTGCCGGCGATCCAGATCATAAGACCCAGCCGAGCCTAGAACCCAGATCCGGAGCCGTGTAGCCAAAAATCAAGCTTGGAGTTTGCATCACATCGCCGTGTTTTTCCCGTCTCCAAGGCAACATATCATCTTTATCATTAAACGTCTCAACTGAAGGTAAGATTCCGCCTCTCCCTTTCTCATCCCGTCGTTTCTTCTAACTGTGGTTTATATTGAAAATTGATATGGATTTATATATATCCGTTATACTAAAATTTTACCACGAGTTATCTCATGATTATTTGTACTAAATCAACAGTAATCGCTAGAGCTATATACTGTTCATATAAATTACCAATCTATGCAACCATGCATGCAATTGGTTAAATATATGCATACATGCAATCAATAAAAATAACTAGAATCCTATCACTAGCTACTGTACATACACAGTAAAGAATTAATATTTAATGAATGTTAAACAATCACTCATTCTCAAGTCTTAACTACTATAGGATACATTAATTATAATTAAATCCTATTCACATGTCTTATGATGTATCACTGTTTATAAGGGACATGTCTAATGATGAGATGTTAATTGTTTTACTCATGAGTCATACGGACCTTAATACCCCGGTCTTTACTAAAATTATAATATCGTTCATTTATATACACCCTTTTAAATAAAATACCCTTTTAAATAAAATACCTTAAAGTTTCCAAACTCGCATTTTCAGAAAATACCCCAAGTTTACTAAAATCCATATTTTCATTTAATTACCCTAAACTAAATATTTTCAGATAAATATTACTTTCAAATAAATACCACGACTTTTCCGAAAGTCGTATTTTCACTAAACCCCTCGACTTTTTCTGAATGTCGTATTTTAAAATAAATATCCCAAAGTTTTGAAAACCCATAATCTCTTGAGCCTCGGGAAGCCGGAGATAAGGCATCATTAAAATACAATGGACTTTTCATAAAATATTATTTCCACTAAAATACCACAGGTTTTCTAAAGATTGTTTTTACGATAAAATACCATGAACTCACCAAACTATACTGTTACTAAAATACCTTGAACCGTGATGAAACCATTTTTACATTAAAATACCCCGAGTTTTCTAAATCCCGTGTTTTACAATAATCTACTATATGTATTCCTTTCCACTAGACTTTGTGAAACCCCGTTTATACTTGTCTCCATATTGACTGGTAATCTTAACAATTTAATGATCATGTCTAATAATCTTGTGTAATGACTGTGTGACTGTGTGCAATGACCGTGAGTAATGATCGTGTGCAATGAACATGAGTAATGATCGTGTGCAATGACCATATGTAATGTACGTGTGCAATGACCATGTTTCCGTGATCCCGGGCATAGACGGGGTAATCTTGTTTCCGTGGTCCCGGACATAGATGGGGTAATCTTGTTTCCGATTCTGGGCATAAACAGGATGCTAACAGTTTATTGACTATGTATTCATGATTCTAAAATAAAACAATGCAAACTAGGTTTGATATCGTGATGCACTTGAATGAACTTAAATGACATAACTATCCTGTTTATCATAACTCGTTATACCTTAAGAATTAAACAAATTGTAGTATGGAAAGTAGTTACTAATCGACATCTTACCCACACTTTTACCTATATGATTGTGCGACACTACGTTTATCATTTTAATCTCATTATACTATACCGTAACTCATTCTTGTTACCATATTCTTCGCTTGGGAATCCTACTCAAGTTTCACGCGCTGACGGACGTTCCTTTTTCTTTCTTCTCGCGAAATGTTCGCTAGCCATAAGAGAAGAGCAGGTCAAGACGATAGAAGTTGAAGCTATGTAGGAAGACTACGCTCCCACTTCGACGCACTATTAGGGTTTTAGTCCTTCTCTTTTTATTTTTCACCTATCTGTTTAGAGCATCGCTTTATTCTTGTCTAGCTTTATCAATGTAATAAGATTTGAAACTCGTTCGTAATAAATGTTGGTTAATAAATAAAATTTATTTTGTTTCTCTTGTATTTGGTGTACTCCTGCATACTTATACGCTTAGCATAACTGTATCGGGAGTGACTACTTCTCGATATAGTTACGTTGCGGGCCTCGTCGCGTCTCCGCTCCGGTATTTTGGGAAGTGGGGCGTAACAACATACAACGATTGTCTGTACTGAAATCATGCTTTATTGTGCAGGATAGCAGCTTTTAAACTGCGATTTGCAAACTCAGCAACCATGTCTCCTAAGACAAGCTTTGTTTCTAACGCGACTCCGGTGACCTACGTGGTCAGGACAAATGCCCACGTGATCCTCCAGGCGAGTCTCATAAGGCAGTGGGAGGAGCCTCCATGCCAATTTGATTCCGTCATCATCTATTCTGCCAGAAGCGCTCATCTGGCAGAGACCTCGGCAAACCAAGTGGCTAAACCAACCTCAAGGGGCAAGAGGCTGAATGTTGTGATTGCCAGGGCACCACAACCCAAATGTAAGACGGTGTCCGAATGACTTTCTGGTGTTCCAGCTGGGGGCAAACCTGCCATAACAAAGGGCATCATCAAACGTCGCGGACAAGTTCATGCGATACCGTCAACAAGTGCACAATTAGGCGTATCTCTAAAGCCCTCCATCGCTTGGCCTACGGCGGCTTACCGAAGAGCCGAAACTTGCCAAATGCTCAGAATAGAAAGGTTGAGACAGAAGCGGCTCAGGTTTAGAGCTAACAAGAGGACCAGGACTCTGGCCAAGTGGAATTTTATAAGGTTCTAAGAACGTGCTTACTCCGCAACAACGGCTGAGTCGGCCGTAAAAGTCAGCGATCCCTTTAAACCTCTAAAGTGGGTTCAGAAAAACGCCATGACCGCCAAAATCAAGAATACAACAATCCGAAAAATGCTACAAGGAGATGTGTCTCAGCCCCAACATAGAAAGCATGACACCGTCTGTTCAAGGGTCTATCAGGCGTTTTGTGCCGCACGAAAGCAGCGAAGCAAAGATAGAAAAGAAGCACTAGCACCACTCAAGAACCCGGTCAGGCCAGCTGTTTTCAATTGATTGTTGGTTCCCGAAACAGAAGGGCCACGACAACGGTTCGTGAAATCAGCTGCCAATGATGAAAAGACGGCCGGATATGTTATCTACATGGTCTTCATGGTAGGCATGCGTCCCAGCGACAACCTGCGTAGCAAAAGCAAGGATGGGGCCACCACATCCCTAGCCCAATCTGGCTTGAATGTGGTTTCCACTTTCCCATATCAGCCACTTCCGCATGATGATGAAAACCCTCTTGATGAGGCCGATAGGCAGAAAGACCCTTCAGTCCATGTGGAGTCAAGCTCGGACAGTGATTGTTAGTGTTTTTAGAGTTGTGTTGTAACCGCATCAATAACGGTGTCGCGTGTAGCTAGACAGAGATGAGTACGGGTCGTCCTCAGGGAAACGTTGAATCTTTTAATCTTATTTTAGACGTGTTGATTAGGAAAAGAGAAAGAATAATGAATGGTGGAAATAGTTTCTAAATCTACGTTAAACACGGATGTAGAATATAGATCTAGATTAACTATGGATGTAGGTTTTATATTAGAAGGGAGCTTGTAGGGTTCGTTAATATTTAGTAGTCATGGATGATTAATTAAAAATTACTCCTCTTATCCTTTAATAGATTTAAAACTAGATCGACAATGATACATGTAGATTAGGGTTTCTGGAGGAAAAAGGGTTCCACTCTTAACCCCTACTTTGACATGGATCTCCGTTCATGTCTAGCCTTTACTAAAACAATTGTTAATCTAATCTCTAATCGTGGTCGTGAATATCAATGAATTGATAGCGCGCCCAATTTGGATGTTAACTATTCTTTTGATAAAGTTTATAAACTTTATAGGACGTAAAAAGAGTTTAAGGATCTTCATCATCCATTAATCTACCATAATCCTATGAACTCTAACAAGTGGAGAATTACTCGCGCATGTTAGGAAAAGAAAAGATAGAAATCATGAAAAAAATAAAATGCAATAGAATAAAACTACCTTTATTAATCAACAAGATCAAGTACACTTTGTTTCTTTAGAAAATGATCACAAAACCCTAGTTTGCTTCTCGATCTCTTTTTAAGGAGGTAGATGAACTGTCGATGATCAACCAGGATTCTTGAACCGTCGTGGACTTCGTGATCGCGTCGGTTTGATGATTTTTCCAAGAGGCTATCGGTCCTTATTTATAGTCACAGAAGTTGAAATCTCTAGATCCCCAGAATTAGAGTTAGTTGTTAGGATCCTACCCAAAAAATCCCAAATCCCAACTCCTCAATATTGTGGCGGAACCGCGACCATTGGGTGGGTTTGGCTGCGGATCCGCGATGGGGTAGAGGGATCTTGGGGTCATTTCTATGGTGGCCTCTTCTGGTGACACCTGTAGACTATTTTGATATCTGGAATCTGAAAATCTTCTCTAAGTCTTTGCCGGAATATCTTTCTTCGATTTATTTGAATATTTCAACAGATTTGATCTCGCCAACTCGAATTTCCTTGATTTCAGTCCTGATATAATTTTTGCACAATAACTCAATAAATAATGTTAGTAGAATTTGTTTTTATTGAGTTATTATCTTAACCATTTGATATGATATTATAGTTTTTTAGAAAATTGGTTAAAGATATTTGATAAGGTAAGTATATTTAAATGGACAAAATATTATATAGATATTATATGCTTACATTTTCCTTCATAATGTTAATTATAATATATAAACATATGAAAATAGTATTTTTACAGATAAACCCTCATATGTGTCATATTTATAATAAACACCTTTTATTATATAGAAATAGTAAGGAAAATGTCATATCAAATGCACAATATTTTCAACTGAACAAATACCCCAAACTTAACTTTGATCGTCCCGAACAAACTAGTTATTCAAAAGAAGGAGAAAAGGAAAAAGAAAAACCTAAACAACATACTTTCGTAGGCAACACGATTGCACTGAGCACGTGCAACAAGCCGTTAAACCTCTAGGTGTCTCTAGTAGGAAGAGTGTTTTCTCCTGAGGGTTTTCAGCGGATTACACCCACACAATTCTATAATAAAAGAAAGATGGTGAAAGTTACATATAAAGATAAGAACTATAAAAGAAAGAACTTGAAAATAAGAGTTTCCAACTACACCAGTTTTTCGGTTGTCATGAGCCCTATTTTAATGGTCATGAAAAAATATTAGAAATTATATCATCCCTCAATAAAACATCGCTTTTAGTCTTCCTCCCTATCTTTCTTCCAAACATTGATCATATATCCCTACGTGTGTGTAAAAGACATCCCTACACTTAGAGAATTCAATTCAAGCTATCATACTCTTGTCCATCTTCCAAAGTACTTTATAGTTGGTGAATATTTTAGATAAAATTGCTCACACAATTTTCATGCGACTGTTAATACTTCTTGAGATACTAACCGACCGATTATAAAATGTGCTTGCGCATTTAGGCGTAATTCCTCGTTTCGCAACACCTAAGGCTTAGCAGTGGCTCCCAAACCAGTTGGTCTAAGGCACTACGTGATAAAGCACCGTCGCTATATTTTTTATGCTGCCTTAGTAATTACAAAACCGGTGTTCATTTTTTTCTTCACCATTTATACCTTTTTTTTTAATTTTATACTAAGGCTTTTAGACAAGAGCATTTCAATGTATCCTTTACTATCCCAAGTTTCAACATGTGTGTAAGTGCGTATAGTAGGGTATCAACGTTCAAATGTTTGGCGTCAAGAATAAGGACTATTTTTCAGACTTAATTTTATTCTAAGATTAGTAATTTCTTTCATCTTACTAACTCTTGGGACAACGGCTCATAACTACTTATTACTAGTTTCATTTAAGAAAATATCTAACTTTCTTGCTTTTCTTAAACTATTCCTATCTTTCATATGTAATTCTTCATTTTCTAATATTTTATTATCATTTTTTTTTGCTTAGTGCCTAGTGCCAAACTATAGTTCAATTAGTACAAACCTTCCCCCAAACCTGTTTTCAGCAATGTCCTCACTGATATTGTTCTTTGAATGCATAGATCTGTAGACTTGGGGAGAGAAAATGATAGGGGTAAAATAATAGTTAAATGAAAACTACCCCTAAACTTATGCTTTGGCACGCACAGATATTCAATTAAATCCTATTTCACTCACCCCCATTCTTAAAATGAGACAGTGTTACCGAGACATGGAGGTGAGGCGGAGGAAATTTAGTTATGATAAAGCGGTACCTGAAAAAACAGGAGCTCCTCCGCTGGGTCAGCAGAAAAATACGGTTTCAATCTATGTCTGTTTACCTTAAAAATTGAACCGTTTTAATATTTTCAACTTCTACTGTCCCGTACGGGTATACATACCGCACCACAAAAGGTCCTTTCCAACGAGATTTAAGCTTACCCGGATGAAAATAGAGACGGGAATCGTAAAGAAGGACTTGTTGTCCCGGTGTGAAAGTTTTCCTAAAAAGGTTTTTATCGTGATACACTTTAGTCCGGTTCTTTACTATCACCGCATTATCGTAAGCTTCATCGCGGAGTTCACTTACCTCATTCAATTGCAGCTTCCGATAGCTGCTGGCTTGATCAAAATCGAAGTTTAGCTCTTTGATAGCCCACATTGCTTTATGTTTGATTTCGATAGGAAGGTGGCATGCCTTCCCAAACATAAGACGGTATGGAGACATACCAAGATCGGTCTTATAAGCGGTACGAAATGCCCAAAGAGCATCCGTCAATTTGGTTGACCAATCTTTACAGTTTTTAGAAACTATCTTCTCCAAAATTTTCTTGATCTTCCTATTTGAGATCTCAGCTTGCCCGCTTGTTTGGGGATGATAGGGCGTAGAAAGTTTGTGGTTAATTTCATATTTCCGCATCAAAGCCTCAAAAGACCAATTACAGAAATGCGTCCTGTTGTCGCTAATTATAGCGCGAGGGTGTCCGAACCGCGAAAAAATATTTTCTTTAAGAAACTTAATAACAACCTTGTTGTCATTAGTGCGATACGGTATTGCTTCCACCCATTTTGAGATATAATCAACCGCTAACAAGATATATAAATTTCCAAAAGAGTTGGGAAAATGGCCTATAAAATCAATACCCCAAACGTCGAATATCTCCACAACCAAGATATGTTGGAGCGGCATCTCATTTCTACATGAAATCCGACCCAAGTGTTGACACCGCGGGCAAATTTTGCAATGATCATATGCATCTTTAAATAATGTTGGCCAATAAAAACCATATTGCAAAACTTTCTCCGCCGTTTTTCGAGGACCAAAGTGACCGCCGCATGCCTGATCATGACAAAATGATAACACACTCTTGAATTCATCATTAGGGACACATCTGCGAATGATTTGATCGGAACAATACTTAAACAAATAAGGTTCATCCCAGTAAAAGTGTTTTACTTGGGATAGAAATCGAAGTTTGTCTTGTTTCGACCAATTGTTAGGAATAAGTCCCGTCGCTAGATAATTTACAATACCCATGAACCAAGGTTCGCAGGATACGGTCAAGAGCTGTTTGTCAGGAAATGAGTCATTTATCGGCACAATCAACGTTGGTGAAGAAGAGATGCGTGAAAGATGGTCGGCTACTACGTTTTCACATCCACTCTTGTCTCAGATGACAAGATCAAATTCTTGTAACAACAGGATCCAACGTATTAGCCTGGCCTTAGCATCCTTCTTCGATAAAAGGTGTCGTAGGGCGGAATGATCAGTGTAAACCATTATTGGCGAGACAATTAAGTAGGGCCTGAATTTTTCTAATGCAAATACAACTGCCAAGAGTTCTTTCTCAGTAGTTGTGATATTAATTTGTGCATCGTTCAAGGTCTTACTTGCATAGTAAATTACATGTGGCATCTTATCAATGTGCTGTCCTAAGACTGCACCAATAGCAAAATCTGATGCATCACACATAAGCTCGAACGGGTGATTCCAATCCGGAGATGATAGAATGGAGGCTGCAGTGAGAGATCTTTTAAGCGATTCAAAAACAGCCTCACAATCCGAATCGAAGTGAAATGTAGTATCTTTGGCCAAGAGGAGAGTTAAGGGTCTAGCAATTTTTCTAAAGTCCTTAATGAATCTCCTATAAAATCCTGCATGACCGAGGAAGGATCGTATATCTTTGACGCATTTGGGACGAGGGAGATTATGGATGACATCTATTTTAGCTTTGTCTACATCAATGCTTTTTCGTGAAATTATATGTCCAAGGACAATACCTTCTTGGACCATGAAATGATATTTTTCCCAATTCAAAGTTAAGTTCTTATCCTTACAACGGGTAAGAACTGCGTCAAGATGACGAAGACAGTCCTCAAAGGAGTCCCCAAATATGGAGAAATCGTCCATAAATATCTGCAGGAAATTCTCAACCATGTCTGAGAATATCCCCATCATACACCGCTGAAATGTAGCTGTAGCGTTGCATAACCCAAAGGGCATGCGTCTATAAGAAAAAGTACCGAAAGGATAGGTAAATGTGGTTTTATCTTGATCCTTTTCGGCGATGGGGACCTGGTTATAGCCAGAGTATCCGTCTAAGAAACAATAGTATTCATGTCCAGCTAATCGTTCTAACATCTGGTCAATGAAAGGTAGAGGGAAGTGATCTTTCCTCGTTGCGGCATTGAGTTTCCTATAATCAATACATACACGCCACCCAGTTTGGGTGCGTGTTTGGATTAACTCATTAGCCTCACTGGTTATGACCGTGATGCCAGACTTTTTAGGGACTACATGAATAGGACCTACCCATTGACTATCAGATATTGGGTAAATTATACCACTATCTAAGCACTTGACGATTTCTTTCTTTACCGCCTTCTTCATGACGGGGTTTAACCGTCTTTGTGGGTCTTGGGTTGGTTTGGCTTCATCCATCAAATGTATATGATGTTCAACAATTAAGGGACTAATCCCTTTTATGTCAGCCATTTTCCAACCAAATGCTTGCCGATTCGATCTTAATACTGTCAAAAGAGCGTTCTCTTGCTCTAAAACTAGAAAAGCGGATATTATCATGTGTAAAGACTCATTCTCACCTAAATATGCATATTTCAGATGAGAAGGTAGCGGTTTGAGATCTAGAGTCGGCGGAGAGACGATAGAAGGAGGGGTAAGGGAATGATATTCGGACTCCCCAAGAGGTTCATAACTTGCATAGGATATTGACTCGGAAAGCGCTACTGACTTTTGTGACGAGTCAAAAGATTCGAACTCGAGGGTGGACTCGTCAAAAGTATCCTCACTATAATGATTTTTCAGATCAAACAATGTCGCACTAGTATTGTCGAGATCATCATAGCAAAGTACTTCAGCTTCGCAGATGTCGGAAGCTATCTAGTTGATGGAACATACATCGATTACATGAGCAGAAGGTTCAGATGGTTGACTTTCTAGCTTGTAAATATTAAGCTCAATTGTCATCTTCCCGAAAGATAAGTTCATAGAACCGTTACGACAATTAATGACAGCGTTGGAAGTTGCTAGGAAAGGTCGACCGAGTATCACCGGGATTTGATTGCATGGGTTCGCCACAGGCTGTGTATCTAAAACAATAAAGTCCACAAGGAATATGAATTCCCTGACTTTGATTAACACATCTTCTAGTTCACCCCTAGGTTGGGCGATAGATCGATCTGCCATCTGGAGAGTGCAGTGGGCAGGTTTCAACTCTCCTATACCTAGCTGCTCATAGACGGAATATGGCAGCAAGTTAACACTAGTGCCGAGGTCAAGTAGAGCACGAATGATGCTTTTACCCCCAATAGTTATAGATAATGTAGGACAACCGGGGTCCTTACGTTTCTTAGGCAATTGTTGGGTAAAAGCCGTGCTCACGTTACTTGTCATGAATACCTTTTTCGGCACTTGAGTTTTTCTTTTCCTAGTGCACAAGTCCTTAAGGATTTTCGCATAAGATGGAACTTGTTGAATAACATCTAGGAGAGGGATATTTATGTTAAGTTACTTAAACATTTCCACAACTTTCTCCATTTGTGCGTTAGGTTTGTTGGCCCTCAACCTGTTTGGAAAAGGAGCTTTATCAATAAGTCTTGGGTCCAATATTTGTGGAGAAGCTTGTGGGGATGGAATCGATCCCATAATTGGAGTGAGGATTTTTTTAGGTAGATTCGAGGAAGTGGACGGAGTGTTCGAGCCTTGGGGAAAACAGAGAATAGGCTCGGAAGAAGGTGGGAGACTAGACGAATTAGGGGAAGAAGTAGAAGCCGGGGTATCATTAATATCACCGAAGTGTTCATCAACATGTTCACCCACTTGGTTATCTAGCACTCTTCCCGATCTTAACATGGTGATGGCACTCACATTATGATTTTGTGAGTGGCCAGGATTCGGTAGGGATTGAGATGGAAGTTTCCCTTTTTCTCTCGCGCTCATCGCGGCATTTATTTGTGCAAGTTGTGCTTCTATCAATTTTATACTCTCACCGTGGGAGTTGGTGGTCTGTGTTAAAAATCGGATAGAAGACTTTCTTTCGTCCGTCGATTGCATGGAATGTTTAATAAACATATCCACGCTTCGTTCGAGTGCAGATGAGTTTTCATTCCCGGCCGTTTGGAAAGAATTATTTGCCGGGTTTTGAAAAGGTTGCAATTGAAAGGGGTGCTGACTCTGTGGTGGTGATTGCTGTTGCTGTGGAGGAGGTCTTTGATAATTGCTTTGGAACTGGTTTTGATTTTGTTTTTGGTTCCAAGCAAAATTAGGATGATTCCTCCATCCCTGATTATATGTGGAAGAATAAGGATCGTTTCTAGATCGCTGCTGAAAAGTAGCATTAGTGTGTTCTTGACCTTGAAACGGTGCATTTGAAGGACGTTCTTTCGTCAGATGTGATGGATCGGAACAGCAACCACATACAGTCTTAGTGTAACAACCCTGACTTTCTGTACAAATTTTTTTCAAAAATACAGAAAGGGGTACTTTTTCCTGAGCACAAGTTATAAATTTGATTTGCTTTTTAATAGCAAGAAGGAGCTTGTAGCTCATTGGTAATACCTTACACTACTGATCCAAAGCACCAGAGTTCAAATCCCATCATCCACATTATTTTTTTAATTGATTTCTTTTTAAATTTTTAGAATCCCAAGAGTCTACACGTGCTAAACCCGTAAAACCAAAGGTCACACTAAAAAAAAACTGTCCTAGGGAGTAAACCAACCGACGACGGACTCAGGGGACCCCCGACCCGGCCTGACTCGGCTGGATCGGGCCGGCGGCGGCGACTCGGCCGGCGGCGGCGGCCGAGTCGGCTCCGATGCGGAGTCGTCCAACATGAAAGTTGTGCCTCTTCAACTCTCCATCACTCCTGCATACTTTAATTTATTGGATCGGTTCCAGAACTCTTAAAAACTCCATTACACCATTTTTAATGCATTTTTAATACAAATTTCAATACAACCTTTCACCTCCCCTAACCCTAGCTTTACCCTATAAATATCAACCCTAAAAACCCCCTCACTCACAAACTCTGTCCAAAACTCTCAAGAGAACTCTATAGAATTTTAATGTGCATTTGGAGTTAGCAAAGGGCGAAGCTCCGACGACGACCCTAGGAGCTTCCGGCGACGAAACGACGCACCGGTGAATCCTACTTCCTCCTCTCCCTCTTCTCTAACCTAACAGCAAGTAAGTCCCTTCTCCCTCTTTACCTTGCTATTCTAAAAACATGTATTTCTAAATCCCGACGGAATCGGAGTTAAGCCGATTTCCGATTCGGTTTTTCCTAAAAATCCAACCTTTTCTTAAATACAAACATACCAAACCCTTACATGTTGACTATTAATCATTAACAAACATGTTGAGCAAGTTTCATGACAATATATTTCATTTTGTAACTTTTACCGCACTTTTTCACTACAATACCATGCAGTTTACTTTCTACTTTAAAACATCATTAAATTTGCTATACCTTTAATTAGATCACGAGGTAATGACCTACCTCCTCACAACACTCATATGCAACATAGCACAATATCTTTCGGGAACATAGAATACGGGAAAATGAAACTTTACATATAATTACCACTAACTATTAAAACCGTTTTCTACAAGATTACGCATTTTTTATAAATCTTTGCAAAGCGCCGCTACAACCCATTTTGGGGAACCCGATTGGGATGGTGTGGATTATCGCACATCCTCGGGCTTAGTAGTGCGAGATGCAGACCTCCGCAAGCAGCATTTGGTCTCGAGAGATTTAAAATACGAATATCATAAGAAAATGAGATTTCTAGAAAATAATAAATTATAATTATTTTATATAATATATATATATATATGTATGTATGTATTATCAAAATACCTATTTTTGATATGATACAAATATTCCAACCTTTCTAAATCAAAAGAATCACTTTACATTAAAATACCATGAATTCCATACAAGTTCAATATTACAATTAAATACCCTATATTATGAAATTAGGTTATTTTCACTAGAAATATCACAAATATAAAATCTACATCCATGACAACTCTAAAGACGATAATTAAATACTTGGGGTGTATTTTGAAAATTATACAAAAGTAGTTTTACATAAAACCCCCTCAAGTTCTATAAATTACCCTAAGGACCCTAGTAAATATAGGTTTAAGCAGGACCAATCTTTTGAGCCTCAGGGAGCCGGAGAAGTGGGTGCTTGCCTATTTAAGGTAGACAACTTAACAACAGTGTTATCAACACGGTAATCGTGTTTGAAAAAGACACAAATCCTGCCGCCCATGTGCAGCGGTTACCGATAACATCAAAACCCAATTCAGGACTTCAATTTCTTTTCTAATTGTTCTGACTCAGACCGAGTCTCATTATAATAATCTGACTTGAATATGATTCTGTTAGGTCCACGTTACCTCTCCCGGTACTTTCGGGGTTGCGGAAACGGTAAAACAAATTTTTTTCTGGACTTGGTAACATGGACCGTAAAAGCCGGATCTTTGCTAAACAATACACTAGCATCCTAACTAGAGATGTTATCTACTCAGTTAGGGGTTATACCTCAACTTGAACTCCTTCTCTTCTTGTTGTTCTTCTCTTCTTGTTGTTCTTCTCTTTGCTTGCTCAATGGTTGATCCGGACTTTGGTCACCTCCGCGGCCTCCTTGAGTCGAAGACGATCCACCCGAGAGATGTACACCGAGCTCCACCTCGAGCCGAGATAACTAGGGCAAGGAGATTGCTAATCTAGAAGCCCTAGGTTGTGTAGAAGTGGTTGATGAATGGTTTTGTCTTTGTAGGATCTTTATCTCTCAACACATGAGATCAAAAGATAAATGAAGAGGAGGAAGAAGGAGGAGCTAGCTAGCAACCATGGAGCTTCTCATTTCAAGAGAGAGAATGAGAATGAGCAAATGAAAAACTTTACCAAGAGAAAACCTAACCATGGTTGCAATAATGCAAAAACATTATCATTACTAATCCCATCAAGATAAAGGTGATGGCTACAAATGACATGACCATTATCATAACAAAAGACAAAGAAAACCAAAGAATACTTTAGATCTTTCAAGAAGATCCAAGTCAACTTTGGTCAAATAGTCAACAAAGTCAAGATGGTCAAATGGTCAATGTAATTAGCCATAACATAATTATCAATGAAAGGATTAGTAAATAATGTCCCCGGCTCATAATGGTTTTGACCAAACGAAATGTCAAAACCCTAATGAGTCCGCCTCAAAATGGTTTTGACCGAATCAACTGTCAAAACCCTAATGAGCTTGCCACATAACGGTTTTGGCCGAACCAACTGCCAAAACCCTAATGAGGCACCTCCTCCTTCATCGCTCCGAAAAACTGTGCATACACACCTGCATCCGTATTTCGTAGAATGCGGATGCGCAGAAGACAAAACAAATCCATCCGTGCAATACTAGGATCCGGCTTAAACCAAAGCCCACTAGTACTGCCTGCCCGAACATCATACGCACACAAGTGTACGTAAGTGATCGCAGCCCTGCCGTAAAACCATACGGCTTCTACACGTTTCGCTCAGTGCAGGGAAACTCTCTGTGTGGGACTCTAAAGACTCGACACTACGCTGGCAGTGGGTTTAACCACAGACCGCAAGCGGCACTAGCTGTACGTAACGGTCCCCAGGTAGATGTCGAAAAGAAGGCCGATGAGGTGAACCCATCCGAACTCCTACCGAGTCTGTATATGACAATCTTCGTACAGTCCGGTCTGTTCGTCTGATACATCGCATGGCGGGCCTAGGGGGGCGGTAAACGTCAGTCCCCTAATAGCGGTACAAGTCGTGTCGGAGTGAAGCCCAATACACCCTGAGATAACACTGGAAACCTACCAGTATATCTCGCTTGCCCTGGCCAGGGACTACTCGTGTAATGGCTCTCCTAGACACAGCGCGATGTCAACCCCCAATACCGGGAGAGACGAATCCTGTCTAACCGTCACTGCCTCCAAGTGCTTCGGGACTGCTCCCAACTACTACCTGTTTGCACGACTCAGTAGAGCCGTGGTAGGGTAGTAATCAAAGAACAGTGGGAACACACTCGAGGCGAAGTGACAGAGTCAAGTCAGCGGACTAAGCTGTACTCATGTCACCTGGGAACTGATAACCGACGATAGGTATAATACCAACCATCAGTTCCCGACGAGTCCTGTCCAGTGTACTCGTAACCTAACGAGCACCAGCATACTATCTCAAGTACGACGTACCGACGTCTGTGGGACAGACCGTCTCCCGTGCTGGGATGAGAAGCGCATACGCTAGTCTACTCCGGAGCATCGATGCCCTATCTCGATACTCCCACGACTAGGGACGTGTATAAGGATGTGCTTGTAGATTACCCAGCCCCCACGAGTGTGATCGCCATCACAACGCCGGTAATCAAGCAAAGATCCTAAGGGCTCTACTAATGCGTATAGGTGATATAATAAATAAACACACATGTACATATTAAAGCAGAGACAAACCAAGTAGCATACTACTATATTGAGCAAGATTGTCTGTACAACTGTGAATATCCCAAGCTTCCATCAAGTAATATACATACTAGTATGATACAGTAATGGCCTCTAGGGCATATACACTAACAGATTCAAGTACAATCTACAATATTACAATTCAATATGAATCTATGAATCCATATAATCAATCGGATCAAACTATTCAATCTATATTGACTGAACCGAACCATGGATATACCTCCATTTATATGATTCTCCAGTTACATCCATGATTCTCCAGTTATATCCATTTACTGATATCATGGTTTCGGCAAGTCATCCAATTATACAATCTATATTACAAGACAATACAAGTTTCAATACAAACAATACAAACAAGATATCGCGGGGTTTAAGGGGTAGATTGGTATGGAAGGTGTTAGAAGTGGCACGAGACAGTAAGATTTAAGTCACCTAACCTGTATTTACATTGCTGTTGTACCGTGGCATAAACGGTTCCTTGTACTACACGTGCCTCTAGTCTCTGGTATATAGAGACTCCTCTCGTATACACTGGCATTCTTCTGTACCAAGCTACAAACAACAGCGTTAACACTAGTACAACATAATACAACTTTAAAAGCTACTTTCTCTCTCTGTCTATTCTATTTCTCCCTTACCTTTGGGACTTGCCGAGCGATTGTTCGCTGACGACATTCCTTCTCTTTCTTCTTTGGAATATTGTCAAGTGATCGAGCCTACTAGCGAGGACTTGGATCAGCTTGCCTACGATCCAGAGCTCTAGCTTCATTGTACACATTTTTATTTCAGTACTTTTCATTTCTGTTATGCCACTGTTTAGGTACTGCTTTCAGATGTATTTACTTTTCCATGCATTGTACAAAAGAATGTTAATAATTAAAGTTGCCGTCCAGTTATACCTACTTTCTTTTGTCTCTTGTGCATTTTTATTTATATTGCTTAGATACGCTTAGCGTATTTACTTTGGAGTAAATATGTAGCGGCCCCGTCCCGTCCCCTTCGCCGTACACCGGGAAGCGGGGCGTGACAGGTTTTGTTGGTGGCCCATGCGGGTCAGAGCTTTATGGAACCCTACCATGCAGTTCTGCTCTGCGTGAACAACCTAAGCAATATAACACAAGAACCAGCAAATAAAACATTCTTTACAATTCATGTTCCTTGAATCTTATCATTTCATATACTTTGAATCTGTCCTAACCCAAATTTTTCTTCAAGGTTATGGATTCCCCAAACAACACCAGTACCAACTTCAACAACACTCCACCACCACTACCAATTACACCTGCCGTCCCTGCTCCGATCAACGAGCAGACGGTTCTGCTTGAGGAAATCCGAAGCCTCCTGGAAGGACTGCAGCAGCAGACTGCTATATTATTGAACCGACCAGAAGCAGAAGCAACCGGTATAAAGCGCTCTGTCACCCAGATGGCAAGAGGAGCCTACCCTATCCAACCTTCTAAACCCAAGATACAGAAAGAAACAATTAACCAGTCAAGTCCAGGTTTTTGTTACTACTGCAGGAGAAAGGGACACTTGTGGAAGGACTGTAGGCGCACAAAAGGCCTGTGCCTAGTTTGTGGCGCATCCGATCATAGAATTGGAAACTGTCCCTATAGACGCAACTCAGCCCACACACCCACCAACTACCCGCAGCGGCCAGCTATCCAGACTCCTGCACCTCGTCTTGCACTCCCAGCTCTACCTGCACCGCCTACTCGCCAATTCCATCAGGCACTGAGGAACATGCCTCGAGGACAGAGGAATGTGCCTCCAGCTTGGAGGAACTTGCCATGGCGACAGGCTTACACCTTAGCAGTCGTAGAAGCCAAGACAGTTGACCAAGGTAACACTAGTAATTCACTTTCATATTCTCAAACCCTTGCACCACTTTGTTATTCTTCACACACTATCAGTACTTCAGTCACCAAACTTTTCTTGAATCTGTTACACTTTCCTTTTACAAATTTCGAGGACGAAATTTTTATAAGGAGGCTAGAATGTAACACCCCTAACTTTCTGCACAACTTTCTGTACAAATTTTTTTCAAAAATACAGAAAGGAGTACTTTTGCCTGAGCACAAGTTATAAATTTGATTTGCTTTTTAATAGCAAGAAGGAGCTTGTAGCTCATTGGTAATACCTTACACTACTGATCCAAAGCACCAGAGTTCAAATCCCATCGCCCACATTATTTTTTTATTTGATTTCTTTTTAAATTTTTAGAATCCCAAGAGTCTACACGTGCTAAACCTGTAAAACCAAAGGTCACACTAAATACAAACTGTCCCAGGGAGTAGACCAACCGATGACGGACTCAGGGGACCCCCGACCCGGCCTGACTCGGCCAGATCGGGCCGGCGGCGGCGGCGACTCGGCCGGCGGTCAAGTCGGCTCTAATGCAGAGTCGCCCAACATGAAAGTTGTGCCTCTTCAACTCCCCATCACTACTGCATACTTTAATTTATTGGATCGGTTCCAGAACTCTTAAAAACTCCATTACACTATTTTTAATGCATTTTTAATACAAATTTCAATACAACTTTTCACCTACCCTAACCCTACCTTTACCCTATAAATATCAACCCTAAACACATCCCTCTCACTCACAAAATCTATCCAAAACTCTCAAGAAAACTCTATAGAATTTTAGTGTGCATTTGGAGTTAGCAAAGGGCGAAGCTCCGACGAAATTCCGACGACGACCCTAGGAGCTTCCGGCGACGAAATGACGCACCGGGGAATCCTACTTCCTCCTCCCCCTCTTCTCTAACCTAACAGCAAGTAAGTCCCTTCTCCCTCTTCACCTTGCTATTCTAAAAACACGTATTTCTAAAACCCGACGGAATCGGAGTTAATCCGATTTCTGATTCGGTTCTTCCTAAAAATCCAACCTTTTCTTAAATACAAACATACCAAACCCTTATATGTTGACCATTAATCATTAACAAACATGTTGAGCAAGTTTCATGGCAATATATTTCATTTTGTCACTTTTATCGCTCTTTTTCACTAAAATACCATGTAGTTTACTTTCTACTTTAAAACATCATTAAATTTGCTATACCTTTAATTAGATCCCGAGGTAATGACCTACCTCCTCACAACACTCATATGCAACATAGCATAATATCTTTCGGGAACATAGAATACGGGAAAACGAAACTTTACATATAATTACCACTAACTATTAAAACCGTTTTCTTCAAGATTACGTATTTTTTTATAAATCTTTGCAAAGCGCCGCTAAAACCCATTTTGGGGAACCCGATCGGGATGGTATGGATTATCGCACATCCTCGGGCTTAGTAGTGCGAGATGCAGACCTCCGCAAGGAACATTCGGTCTCGAGAGATTTAAAATACGAATATCTTAAGAAAATGAGATTTCTAGAAAATAATAAATTAAAATTATTTTATATAAAATATATATATATATATGTATTATCAAAATATCTATTTTTGATATGATATAAATATTCCAACCTTTCTAAATCAAAAGAATCACTTTATATTAAAATACCATGAATTCCATACAAGTTCAATATTACAATTAAATACCCTATATTATGAAATTAGGTTATTTTCACTAGAAATATCACAAATATAAAATCTACATCTATGACAACTCTAAAGACGATAATTAAATACTTGGGTTGTATTTTGAAAATTATACAAAAGTAGTTTTACATAAAATCCCCTCAAGTTCTATAAATTACCCTAAGGACCCTAGTAAATATAGGTTTAAGCGGGACCAATCTCTTGAGCCTCAGGGAGCTGGAGAAGTGGATGCTTACCTATTTAAGGTAGACAACTTAACAACGGTGTTATCAACACGGTAATCGTGTTTGAAAAAGACACAAATCCTGCCGCCCATGTGCAGCGGTTACCGATAACATCAAAACCTAATTCAGGACTTCAATTTCTTTTCTAATTGTTCTGACTCAGACTGAGTCTCGTTATAATAATCTGACTTGAATATGATTCAAGTACAATCTACAATATTACAATTCAATATGAATCCATGAATCCATATAATCAATCGGATCAAACCATTCAATCTATATTGACTGAACCGAACCATGGATATACCTCCATTTACATAATTCTCTAGTTACACCCATGATTCTCCAGTTATATCCATTTACTGATATCATGGTTTCGGCAAGTCATCCAATTATACAATCTATATTACAAGATAATGCAAGTTGCAATACAAACAATACAAACAAGATATCGCGGGGTCTAAGGGGTAGATTGGTACGGAAGGTGTTAGAAGTGGCACGGGACTGTAAGATTTAAGACACCTAACCTGTATTTACGTTGCTGTTGTACCGTGGCATAAACGGTTTCTTGTACTACACGTGCCTCTAGTCTCTAGCATATAGAGACTTCTCTCGTATACACTGGCATTCTTCTGTACCAAGCTACAAACAACAACGTTAACACTAATACAACATAATACAACTTTAAAAGATACTTTCTCTTACTGTCTATTCTATTTCTCGCTTACCTTTGGGACTTACCGAGCAATTTTTCGCTGACGACATTCCTTCTCTTTCTTCTTTGGAATGTTGTCCGGTGATCTGGACACCCAGGAGATCGAGCCTACTAGCGAGGACTTGGATCAGCTTGCCTACGACCTAGAGCTCTAGCTTCATTGTACACATTTTTATTTCAGTACTTTTCATTTCTGTTATGCCACTGTTTAGGTATTGTTTTCAGATGTATTTATTTTTCCATGCATTGCACAAAAGAATGTTAATAATTAAAGTTGTTGTTCAGTTATACCTACTGTCTTTTGTCTCTTGTGCATTTTTATTTATATTGCTTAGATACGCTTAGCGTATTTACTTTGGAGTAAATACGTAGCGGCCTCGTCCCGTCCCCTTCACCGTACACCGGGAAGCGGGGCGTGACACTTAGGAAGCGTAACCTGGTTTAGGGAGATTGATGAGAATTTGTTCTCCATTGCCTCGAGTTTCTTTTGTATTGCTACTATTTCGGCTTTGACTGCTATGGAAATATCGAGCTGATGGATACCTCCCATAGAAGGTGGTCTAATGCTTTCCAACTGCAAAGTGTTTTCAGCGAGATCTTCTAGATATTTCCAGGCTTCACCATCGTCTTTGGACATGAAATTGCATTGACACATGGTTTCAAGCATCTGCTTTGTCGCTGGATTAATGCTCTCATATATAATTCGGCACAGATCCCATCTATGTATTCCATGATGAGGACATTGGACAAGAAGATCCTTAAACCGTTCAAAGCACTTCTAAAATGGTTCATTAGGAAGCTGGGTAAACTGGTTGATCTCGCTCCGAACACGGCCGGTCTTATGATTGGGGTAAATTTTTGTAAGGAATGCTATCTCGAATTCATCCAAATTGGTAATAGTGTGTGCGAAAGTATTATAAAGCCATTATTCTGCCAAGTCGCACAAAGTGAACGAGAGAAGACGCAAGCGCATAGCATCCACGGACAGATGTGAAATACCCATCATTGCGCATACGTTTTCGAATTTGGTGATAAAAACGTATGCATCTTCAGACTCGAGCCCGTGAAATTTGGGCAACAGGTTGATGTAGTGGGGTTTAATTTCAAAATTATTCTCGTTGGATGGTGGAATGGATAGACAGGTAGGAAGTGGACCGCGTATAGGATATCATCTCTTTTGGAGAGAAATGCGCGGTGGATTCTGCGCACCTACGGGCGGTGGCAGGGTGGTGTTATAATCTGATGGAGTACCGTACATCTCGGTCGATGTGGTGGGTGGTGGGGAAAAAGAAGATGAAGAAGCACCGACTTCGGAGTCGATAGCCGAAACGCGGACAAAACGGGCACCAGCCGAGCATGCACTAAACGGTTTTAGCGCAAGTGGCAGCGTGTGTGTGATTTAAAATTGGTTTGTTTTTGAAAAAGTGGGACTCAAGAAAAATCACACAAAAATGCACAAACAACCATAGAACTAAGGTTACCTAGGTCAAGTCTCTAGACCGCTCCTAGACTTCCAAAGGACAAGCCGCAGGATCAATCCTCTACCACCTCTTTACTACTCTTGTAGTCAGGTAAGTGCCAGGTAAGTGGGAGGTATACGCTATATGAATCACCGAAAATAGCGGGCCTAATTAAGTAATCACTTGCCTTAGACACACTTTCCTAGACACCACAAAAGTAATGCGGATAATTGATAAATTATCCACGACCTTCCTCTATCCTATTTGAGCGCGACGGTCTTTAGAGTCTTGTCTAGATATTTTTTAATTAATGTAGGGTTGATGCGGATGCTTGTTTTGTGATTTGTGGGGCCTAGGAAGGGTAATAAAATCCCCACCTAATCTGAATTTGGTCTTCTCCCCTTAATGTCCGTATTAAAATATGCAAAAACAAACCGCAAAACAAAACTTGCAAAAAAAATTTTACACAGCGATATTTTACAAAGAATCCTGCAGAATAGATATTTTATTGGATTTCAGAGGAAAGAGAAGGATATAGAAAAGATACCAGAGAAGTTTGCAACCCTAATTCCCCTAGAAAGTCACGGTTCCGCCGCCAATTGGCTCTTCTTGCCGTGGTTCCGCCGCCTACTTGGGAGATCTGGTGAAAAGTTTTGCTACGTGGCCTCCTTTTCTCCTCTGGATCTTGATGAATATCTCTGAATCTTTGTTTCCTCAAGTCCGTGACTCCAGATCCCCTTACAAAATTTACACAATAATCGTTAAATATACAATTTGCAGTTTTGTTTTATTTATGATATTGATTGAATAAGAATTCAACACAAATAGTAAGAATAAAAATATTACGCACGTATCCCCGGCAACGACGCCATTTGATTGTTGGTGTTTTTAGAGTTGTGTTGTAACCGCATCAATAACGGTGTCGCGTGTAGCTAGACCGAGATGAGTACGGGTCATCCTCAGGGAAACGTTGAATCTTTTAATCTTACTTTAGGCGTGTTGATTAGGAAAAGAGGAAGAATAATGAATAGTGGAAATAGTTTCTATATCTACGTTAAACACGGATGTAGAATATAGATCTAGATTAACTACAGATGTAGGTTTTATTTTTGAAGGGGGCTTATAGGGTTCGTTAAGATTTAGTAGTTATGGATGATTAATTAAAGATTACCTCTCTTATCTTGTAATAGATTTAAAACTAGATCGACAATGATGCATGTAGATTAGGGTTTCTGGAGGGAAAAGGGTTCCCACTCTTAACCCCTACCTTGACATGGATCTCCGTTCATGTCTAGCATTTACCAAAACAATTGGTAATATAATATTTAATCGTGGTCGTGAATATCAATAAATTGATAGCGCGCCCGATTAGGATGTTAACTATTCTTTAGATAAAGTTTATAAACTTTATAGGACGTAAAAAGAGTTTAAGGATCTTCATCATCTATTAATCTACCATAATTCTACGAATCCTAACAAGCGGAGAATTACTCGCGCATGTTGGGAAAAGAAAAGATAGAAATCATGAAGAAAATAAAATACAATAGAATAAAACTATCTTTATTAATCAACAAGATCAAGTACACCTTGTTTCTTTAGAAAATGATTACAAAACCCTAGTTTGCTTCTCGATCTCTTCTTAAGGAGGTAGATGAACTTTCGATGATCAACCAGGATTCTTGAGGCGTCGTGGACTTCGTGATCGCGTCGGTTTGATGATTTTTCAAAGAGGCTCTCGGTCCTTATTAGTCACAGAAGATAAAATCCCTAGATCCCCAGAATTAGGATTGGTTGTTAGGATCCTACCCAAAAAATCCCAAATCCCAACTCCTCAATATTGCGGCGGAACCGCGGCCATTGGGTGGGTTTGGCCACGGATCCGCGGTGGGGTAGAGGGATCTTGGGGTCATTTCTCTGGTGGCCTCTTCTGGTGACACCTGTAGACTATTTTGATATATAGAATCTGAAAATCTTCTCTAAGTCTCTGCCAGAATATCTTTCTTCGATTTATTTGAATATTTCGACAGATTTGATCTCGCCAACTCGAATTTCCTTGATTTCAGTCCTGATATAATTTCTGCACAATAACTCAATAAATAATGTTAGTAGAATTTGTTTTTATTGAGATATTATCTTAACCATTTGACATGAAATTATAGTTTTTAGAAAATTGGTTAAAGATATTTGATAAGGTAAGCATATTTAAATGGACTAAATATTATATAGATATTATATGCTTACATTTTCCTTCATAATGTTAATTATAATATATAAACATATGAAAATAGTATTTTTACAGATAACTCCTCATATGTGTCATATTTATAATAAACACCTTTTATTATATAGAAATAGTAAGGAAAATATCATATCAAATGCATAATATTTTCGATTGAACAAATACCCACAAACTTAACTTTGATCGTCCCAAGCAAACTAATTATTCAAGAGAAGGAGAAAGGGAAAAAGAAAAACCTAAACATCACACTTTCGTAGGCAACACGATTGCACTGAGCACGTGCAACAAGCCGTTAAACCTCTAGGTATCCCTAGTAGGAGTGTTGAATCCTGAGGGTTTTCAGCGGATTACACCAACAAAATCCTATAATAAAAGAAATATGGTGAAAGTTACATATAAAGATAAGAATTATAAAAGAAAGAACTTGAAAATAAGAGTTTCCAGCTACACCAGTTTTTCGGTTGTCATGAGCCCTATCTTAACGGTCATGAAAAAATGTTAGAAAGCACATATCCCTCAATAAAACATCGCCTTTAGTCTTCCTCCCTATCTTTCCTCCAAACATTGATCATATATCCCTACGTGTGTGTAAAAAATATCCCTACACTTAGAGAATTCAATTCAAGCTATCATACTCTTGTCCATCTTCCAAAGAACTTTATAGTTGGTGAATATTTTAAATAAAATTGCTTACACAATTTTCATGCGACCGTTAATACTTCTTGAGATACTAACCGACCGATTATAAAATGTGCTTGCGCATTTAGGCGTAATTCCTCGTTTCGCAACACCTAAGGCTTAGCAGTGGCTCCCAAACCAGTTGGTCTAAGGCACTAGGTGATAAAGCACCCTCGCTATATTTTTTTTATGCCGTCTTGGTAATTACAAAACCAGTGTTCATTTTTCTTCTTCACTATTTATACCCTTTTTTAGACTAAGGCTTTTAGACAAGAGCATTTCAAGGTATCCTCTACTATCCTAAATTTCAAGATGTGTGTAAGTGCGTATAGTAGGGTATCAACGTTCAAATGTTTGGCGTCAAGAATAAGGAATATTTTTCAGACTTAATTTTATCCTCAGATTAGTAATTTCCTTCATCTTACTAATCCTTAGGACAACGGCTCATAACTACTTATTACTAGTTTCATTTAAGAAAATATCTAACTTTCTTGCTTTTCTTAAACTATTCCTATCTTTCTTATGTATTTCTTTAGTTTCTAATCTTTTATTAGCAACACCCCTGACCAAACTCACACGTAAAGATAAAGACTTTGTGTGGTCAGAAGCATGCGAACAAGCTTTCGTAGAACTCAAGTCAAGGCTGACATCAGCACCTATTCTCGTTATACCAGATCAATTTGGAGGTTTCGAAGTACATTGTGATGCATCCGGTAAGGGATTAGGATGTGTTCTACATCAGCACGGTAAGGTTGTGGCTTATGCTTCAAGACAACTGAAGATTCATGAGCGCAATTATCTGACGCATGATTTGGAATTGGCAACCGTTATCTTTGCTCTTAAGATTTGGATCCATTATCTTCTTGGTGAGAGAGTGAACATATACACAGATCACAAGAGTCTGAAATATGTGTTTACTCAGAAGCAGTTTAATATGCGGCAGAGACGATGGTTAGAACTCATGGCGGACTTTGACATCAATCTGCAATATCACCCAGGGAAGGTGAATGTGGTACCGGATGCCCTTACACGCCAACGATTAGCAATGCATCTCACCGCTCAGTGGAAGCTTCAACAAGACTTGCATCAGATGGAGATTGAAGTAGTTATGCTAGGTAACGCTTCAAGTTTGATAAATTTACAAGTTCAATCTACCATTGTCAATCAGATCAAAGCAGCTCAAGCAAGTGATGCTAAGTTGCAAAAGATCAGAGAACAAGTGGAGAATGAACTCAGAACAGACTTCATCATCCATGAAGACGGATCTTTGAGATACGGCAGCAGATTATGTGTACCAAAAGGTCCTGTTCGGGAAGAGTTAATGAAAGAAGCTCACAACTTTCCCTACTCAGTACACCCTGGAGGTACAAAGATGTACAAAGATCTACGTCAGAATTACTGGTGGCATGGAATGAAGCGTGAAATAGCCAGAAGCGTCGCTAAATGCTTGGTGTGTCAGCAAGTAAAGGCCGAACATCATAGGACTGCTGGATTACTTCAACTGTTACCGATCCCAGAATGGAAGTGGCAACATATCACGATGGATTTTGTGACTGCTTTTCGTCGCAGCACAAAGGGTAACGATCCGGTATGGGTCATTTTGGATCGATTCACAAAGTCGGCTTACTTCATCCCATTTCGAGTTGGCCAATCAACTGAGATATTAGCAAAGAAGTACATGGAGGTAAGAATCTAAGTAAAGATTTAAACTCTTCAAATATATACTATCTCTGATACACATGAACTCATACAGGAAATTGTGAGACTTCATGGAGTACTGATCTGCATTATCTCCGATCGTGACACAAGATTCCGATCACAATTTTGGCAAAATCCGCAAGCGAGCTTGGGAACAAGTCTGAACTTCAGCACAACTTATCATCCACAAACTGCTGGTCAGTATGGGCAAACTATTCAGATCTTGGAAGACATGCTCAGAGCGTGTATGTTAGACTTCGGAGGATCGTGGGAAGATCACCTACATCTTGTGGAGTTTTCGTACAACAATAGCTACCAAGCAAGTATTAGAATGACACCTTTTGCAGCGCTCTATGTGTCACGCCCCGCTTCCCAAAATACGGAATACGAGATATGACTAGGCCAGCCATGCTCCTACGGTCAAGGGATCATCCCGCCGTAGTCACACTTCGGCTTCTAGCACTACATGGTAATCAGTAAATAAAGCACAGTATTAAAGGAATCACATCACTAATTTATTACATTAAAATTCCATTGTTCACAATATTACAGATAATAAGAACAATAACTAATCAAGTTCAATCTCACGATCACTCTATGGAAAGCAGTAAAGATAGGGAGTACACCAGACTATATCTCTGTGAACTCGAAGGGTAGATCCGTTTCCTGTGCCGGTCCTCCCGCGGAATCTGAGCATGCATACTCAGGTCGTCAGAGCGACACAATAACAATATTATTAATATAAGATGAAACAGGTATATGAGGTAATACTGGTGTAGGAACAATACAAGTAATCACCATGTCACTATATGATGCAGAATATGTTATGTGTCCCTATCGGTCTCTAGGTCATGTTTGAAATCACATAGTGGAAGGAGGATCATGTTTAACAGGAGTCTTGTACATATCCGAGACCACGGCCCACATGCCCGGGACATAACCCTGTCATCGGATCGCTAGATCCTATCCTACACGTATCAGTATCACAGTTCGAATGATCATCCTCTAAACACGGTCCCGCTAAATACGATACTCTTTCCACTTTGATTTTCCCTTTTTCCCCAGGTTTACACTATTTATGATATTGATCTAGTTGTGTACAAGTATACCAATGGCACGGTTTCATCACTGTTCACTGTATCAATCATGGTCACGAATATTCACTTTCCATTGGTGTACCCGTCACTCCTAAACCAACATCTATCACGCACGATAATGCAATGTCCACTCGCACTAACACTGAGTATATGACAAGGAAATGATATATGTATTGTATGCTACCAATAAACTATGTATGTTATGAATCAACATGCATGTCTTTAACTAAAATAAATCGCATAAATTATTATATTACGAATTCAGCAAAATGATACAATTAGGATAAATAGAACACTCAGTCAGCAATTTATCACAATTTGTTTCAGTTCAATCGGGATTCCGGTTCTCAAGATATAGCTATTTCATTTTAAGTGCTCGCGGCTGGAAATTCAGTTTCAGAACTGAACGTCCGTTTTGCGACACTAATTGCTCCCAGTTGGGCTCAGAATTTAGCGATGTTACAGTTAAATGAAATCTAGGGTTTTAAATGGAGTATTCAACGCAATAGACGGATCACCAATCGCATCTGTACGTTGAAAGTTATACACAGTTTAACCTCAGTATGTCATTTCAGAAATTGTTCTGGACAGTTATACGTTCTGCCCTTTTAAATACAGTTTAAAATAGTAAATGGCGATGAAACGAAATGGAACCACCTGTTTTATTTAGCTAACAGAATTATCTTTAATCTACTGTAGATTTCCGTAACCTACGACTTCAGGAAACACAGTGATATAGGTCTTGGGACAGAACACAATAATCAGAAACGCTCTGGACTGCAGTCCAGAGTCGCATTCCGATCCAATTATCATCACGGCTACAGAACAGAAATCATTGAAATTCTACATAGGGTTAAAGTTCGTCGAGTTGTCTTCGATTTAAGCCCTCGAACGCAGCATTCCAGTTTGAGTATAATTTATGGTGATTTTATTCGTTTTCAGGTACGAGAAAATTCTAGTTTTAACGGCATATTTGGGGGTATCAATTTTTGTCACTAACAATCGTATTTTCCAGCGAGATTCACACACGATATTCATCATTATAAGGGCCAACAGAAAGTATCTGTTTCCGTCAAATTAAACAATTATTTCCATTGGGATCTAGCATCGAACACTTAGGTCATTATATATATCGGTAATCGGTAAATTTAATAACTATGTGATTTAGGTTTGTAACACAACTAAATTAGCATGAAGAAAGTAAATACTTGCCTGGAAAAAGTCTCGGGGTCGTACGGCAGCAGTGGCGTCACGGACGCGTGACGTACGCCGTGAAACAAGTTCGCGCGAGCTTGGCTCGAGACACGGGTTTGACGTCGGAGTTCCCCGGAGTCGTCTTGTGCTTGCTGGAAGTATAGAGTGGTGCTCTGTGGGTCTCCCGGGGTGTGCTGGGGTCGGCGTCGGTCGGCGGCGTCGCTCCGGCAATGCGCACAGTGGAGTTCACAGTGAGGGAAATTGTTTTAAAAATGGGTTTTGGAGTTTTGGAGAGGGGGATAGGTTAAGCAGTGGGGCTGGGGATTGTTGTGATGAGGGTGATGATGCTGAGGAGGTGGAGGTCGACGACGTGGTGGGGGTCGCCGGCGTCGAGGAGGCGTGCAGGGGTGACTCGAGCTCGGTCGGGTGATGGGTTTCTGTGTGCAGAGGTGTGGGTGCAGGGGGATGCTTGGCAGGGGGCTCGGGTTATTGAAGGAGGAGCCGTGGAGGGAGGAGGTTGGTGGTTAGGGTGAGGTGATGCAGAAGGGGATCGGAGGAAAGTTCGTCGTCGTCGTCGGGGGTGGAGGTTGCAGTGGGTTGTGGGAGGTTTGGGTGCTCGGGTTTGGGGGCTCGGTGAATGTAGAGGGAGAGATGAGGGGTGAGTTGGAGACGGGGTTGAAAAACGTGGGTGTAACGGCAGGAGCGGGGGCGTGGTCATGGGTGCGAGGCGCGGCGAGGAAACTGGGATCGCTGCGCGCGAGTCGCGGGAGGTTACCGTTGGGAATTTAAAGGAGGAGATGAACAGTGGTGGCGTCGGGTGAGTTGAGGAGAAAGGGAAGGGAGTTGGGCTACTGAGCTGGGCCGGGCCCATAAAAAGAAATTCCCTTTAAAAAAAATAACTTCGTGGGCTGTAGGGGAGATTAAAGGGAATGGGCTGAGGGTTAAATTTATTAAGGAATTTATTTAAGATTTTGGGAGTGGGCTGAGGGCAGCGGGCTGGTAAAATTTATTAATGGATTTATAAAAAGTGTGGGCTGAGTGAAGGGAACGGGCCAGCTAAAAATTGTTTAAAGAATTTAAAAACTAAGTGGGCTGGGGAAAAATAGTGAGAGGCCGGCTAGGGTTTTTAATTAAACTAAATCTTGAATCTCGAGTAACCAATTACCCACAAAATACGGGGAAAAACAGGAGACATACGGAATTTGGAAAGTACAGAAAAATTTTATAGATGGGGAACGGGGATTTACACTATGGAAGGAAGTGTCGATAGTCATTAAGTTGGGACGACATCGGAGATAAATAACTCCTTGGACCTGAGATGATAGTAGCAACTGTTGATGTGGTACGCACTATCAAGGAAAGAATGCGTATAGCCCAAGATCGACAGAAGCACTGGGCTAATGCAAAGCGACGTCACTTGGAGTTCCAACCAGGAAATCACGTATTCTTAAAGATATCTCCGAACCGTGGAGTGATCCGTTTTGGAAGACGGGGCAAGCTAAGTCCGAGATACATTAGACCGTTCGACATACTTGAACGAGTCGGTGAAGTGGCTTATCGCTTAGCACTTCCACCTTCATTGGAATGAGTTCATAACGTATTCCATATATCCCAACTCAGAAGGTATGTGAGTGACCCCAGCCACATTCTCGATCATTCCGAGCTCACTGTACAACCCGACTTATCTTGTGAGCAACAACCCGTGGAGATCCTGGATAGAAAAGTGAAGTCACTTCGGAACAAAAAAGTCAACTTGGTTCGAGTGATGTGGAGAAAAGACACTTCAGGAGAATCGACTTGGGAAAGGGAAGATGAGATCCGTGCAAGATATCCTTATCTATTTGTAAACTAATCCTTAAAATAAAATTTGTAAATTTCGAGAACGAAATTTTTGTAAGGAGGGTAGACTATAACACCTCCAATTTTAGTGTACAAAAATTTGTTTAAAAATTAATGTATACTTGGGGTATTTACATTTCCTGTGAGTACTATAGGTATTTGTTTTTCTTTTTAATAGTAAGAAAGATCTTATAGCTCATTGGTAAGATCTTGCACTGCTGAACCAAAGCACCAGAGTTCAAATCCCATCAGCCATATTATTTTTTTAATATTGATTTCTTTAATCTTTTTAGAAGCCCAAAGGTATACATGTGCTAAACCCGTAAACCCAAAAGTCACACTAAAAACAAACGAGCTCAGGGGGCAGACCAAACGACGAGGGACACGTGGCGGCGAGAATCGGCCCGACTCCCCGGAATCGGGCCGGCGGCGAGCGTGACTCGGCCGGTGACGCCTACCAACTCGGAGTCAAATTCAATTTTCTTCTTTTGGCTCGGTGTATTTTGGCCTCCCCTTAACCCCTGTTATGTTTAAATATCCTGCACATTAACAGAGACCTTAAAACCTAATTAAAACTATTTTAATGCAATCTTTTAATTCATTTTTTCTATCAAACCCTAACCCTAGAATTTCTCTATAAATACCACACCTAAACACCCCCCTCACTCACAAATTCTATCCAAACTCTCAAGAAAACTCTCCAGAATTTTTGTGTACAAGTGGAGTTAGCGAAGGGCGAAGCTCCGGCAATTTTCCGACGACGACCCTAGAAACTCTCGGCGATGAAATGACACACCGGCACCTCCTACGTTTACCTCTTCCTTTTCTCTAATCCGTAAACAAGTAAGTCCCTCCTCCCTCTCCTCTTTTCTATTCTTAAAACACGTATTTCTAAAACTCGACGGAAGCGGAGTTAATCCGACTTCCGATTCGGTTTTTCTTAAAAATTCCACCTTTTCTTAAATACTAACATACCAAACTCTCACATCTTGACTATTAAACATTAATCATGAACAAGTTTCACAGCAAAATATTTCATATTGTAATTTTTATCGTACTTTTTCAGTAAAATACCATGTAGTTTAATTTTGACATAAACATCATTACCCTTGCTATACCTTTAGATAGATCACGAGGTAATGACACACCTCTTCACAACACTCATATGCAACATAGCACAATAGCTTTCGGGAATATAGAATACGGGAATACAAATTTATAGTTAAATACCTTTAATTTATAAAAACCATTTTCTACAAGATTACGTATTTTTAAACAAATCTTTACAAAGCGCCGCTACAACTCATTTGGGGAACCCGTTCGGGATGGTGCGGATTATCGCACATTCTCGGGCTTAGTAGTGCGAGGTGCAGACCTCCGTAAGGAGCATTCGGTCTCGAAAGATTTAAAATACAAATATCTTAAAAAAATATGATTTTTAGATAAATAATAAATTTAATTATTTTATAAATATTTATATATGTATTATCAAAACATTTATTTTTGATATATTATAAATATCCCAACTTTTCTAAATCAAAATGAATCATTTTACATGAAAATATCATGCAATTCCATACAAGTTCAATATTTTACAATTAAATACCATATATTATGAAATTAGGTTTTATTCACTAGAAATGACACAAATATAAAATCTACATCTATGAAAACTCTAAAGAAGATAATTAAATACTTGAGGTGTATTTTGAAAATTATACAAAATTATTTTTATATAAAACCCCCTCAAGTTTTATAAATTACAATAAAGACCCTAGTAAATATTGGTTTAAGCGGGACCAGTCTCTTGAGCCTTAGGGAGCTAGAGATATGGGTGCTTGCCTATTTAAGATAGACAACTTAACAAACGGTGTTATCAACACGGTAATCGTCTTTGAAAAAGACACAAATCCTGCCTCCCATGTGCAGCGGTTACCGATAACACTAAAATCTAATTCAGTATTCAATTTCTTTTCTAATTGTCTGACTCAGATTGAGTCTCATTATAAATAATCTGACTTGAATATGATTCAAGTACAAACTACAATTCAATATGAATCCATATAATCAATCTGTTCTATTTATTCAATCTGTATTGACCGAACCGAACCATGGATATACTTCCATTTACATGATTCTCCAGTTACATCCATTTACTGATATCATGGTTTTGGCAAGTCATCCATCTATACAAGACAATACAATTTACAATATAAAACAACAATACAATCAAGACATCGCGGGGTTTTAAGGGGTAGATTGGTACGGAAGGTGTTAGAAGTGGCACGAGACTGCAAGACTTATGACACCTAACCTGAATTCATTTGCTGTTGTACCGTGGCATAAACGGTTCCTTGTACTCCATTTGCCTCTAGCCTCTGGCATATAGAGACTCCTCTCGTATACACTGGCATCCTTCTGTACCAAGTTACAAACAACAGCGTTAACAATATAATACAACTTTTAAAGCTACATTCTCTCTCTGTCTATTCTACTTCTCCCTTATCTTTGGGACTTACCGAGCTATTGTTCGCTGACGACATTCCTTCTCTTTCTTCTTTGGAATGTTGTCAGGTGATTCGGACCTCAGGAGATCGAGCCTACCAGCGAGGACTTGGATCAGCTAGCCTACGACCCAGAGCTTTACATTCATTGTACACATTTCATTTCAGTACCATTTCTGTTTTGCCACTGTTTAGGCTTTGCTTTCATTCAGATGTATTTACTTTTCCATGCATTGTACAAAAGAATGTTAATAAATAAAGTTGTTGTTCATTACATTTGTCTCTTGTGTACATTTCTTTTATATTGCTTAGTTACGCTTAGCGTATTTACTTCAGAGTAAATATGTAGCGGCCTCGTCGCGTTCTCTGCCCGTATACTGGGAAGCGGGGTGTGACAATGACCGACAATCCCCTGTATTGCCCGTACTACTGAGTAGTGAGACATGCGATCAAGAATTGCTATATTTTCAATGACTGGGTCGAGAAGCAGTACAAGACCGGAGAAATTGAACTGCCCAAGAGTATGTTTGTGAACAATCAAGTTATAACCACCAATTTTATACAGATAGAAACTGAAGCCTTTTGCGAGCAGACGGCTGAATCCGCTGCCCAGAGAAATGAATCCGACTCGCCGCAGCCTCCATGGAGTATGCACATATGATGCTAAAGCTACTTCAGAAAGATCCCAGAACAAAATGGGAGGGGCAGAAGGAGCCCACCATTCCAGCTACCAATTTGGCTCAATTGGGCTCAAAATCCAAAAAGTTAAAGAAGAAGAAAAGGAAATGTGCGGCTTGAAGCGAAAGGGAGTCGGCTGGGAAATCGACCATTCAAAAGCATATCGATTCCCTCGAAAACTACGAGCAAAAGGAAAGTACTCTAATAAAATTGAAGGAGTTCTTCCCCATAGAAGCAACCGAGATTCTGGAAGAGCTGGAAGAAGACTTGAATGAAAAAGTATTTGTCGTGACCTGCTACATGATCCTCCTTGGTAGTGACTCTAAGGAAGAGCTTTGTTTTCTTAAAGAGGATGAGGAGCTCGCCATGAAGGTCAACCAAATCTAGCTCAGATGCGGCAAGGTTCTACCACCAAATCAAGGCAACGCCCCAAAAGGGAAGGAAAAACAAGTCGCTAATGAAGAAGATGTTGGAGAGTTTGCACATGAAGACTTGAGTCCTTCCCCAGTAGACTATAATGCCTTGAATCATCTCCGGAAGCTTCCATCTCTCTTGATGCTTTGGTCTTATCTAAGGAGCTCAGAGATGTTCTCATTCATGCCATGCAAAACCCCGAGCGGTATCAGGCTCGTTTCGCGGAAATTAATATGAAAGAGGCCTAGTACACTCTGTATACAGCCGCGGTCACATTTAAAGATGAAGACCTGTTACTGGGAATAGCTGAGCACAACCGACCACTTTACATGATAGGGTACATCGATGGAGATCGAATTAATCATATATTGATTGATCTGGGGTCCTCAGTGAACATCGTGAACTTGTGGACTCTGAAGAGTTTGTCAATGGACGCCCGACACCTATCAAGAGAAAGGATTGTCATTCAAGGCTTCAATCAAAACTGCCAGCAAGTTCTCGGGTTCATAGCTCTGTCAATTAAATTTAGGGATTTGCAAACCGAAGCTAAAATATATATGATCAATGCCGACATGTCTTATAAGATTCTCCTGGGACGGCCATGGCTCCACGATTATGACATCGTTCTGTTAATTCTCCATCAATGCATGAAGTATACTTGTAACGACTCTGAAATTGCTGTACAAGTTAACTTGTTTAATATATAGAAAAAGTATTTTCATCCTGATTAGGAGTTATAAGTTAATATTGTTCAATAAAAACAAGGAACAACTTGTAGTTCACTGGTAAAGCCTCTACACTGCTGTTACATAGTCTGTGTGTTCGAATCCCATCAGTTCCAATTATTTTTAATATTTTTCTTTTTAACTTTTTGGAAGCTCAAGAGTTGCACGTGCAATATACGGAGAATCGAAAAGTTTCAGAAAAATCAAACGGGATAAAGGAGGAGTTAACAAAGATCAAAACACATAGCACGAATCTCGAGACGCGTGGCCAACATCTGGCTGCCCATTTCTCCCTCTGGGCTGCTACCGACGGTTGGATCGACTCCAAATTGATCCGTGCTTCGCTCACGCGTCCTTTTGACTCTCCACTGTCCCATTTTCCTATTTGTTTTCTCTAAAACTAAACAAAGGGCAGTAACCTTTCATTTCTCTATTAATCATCTTTTTAATACATAATTTATCACAATTCTTTACACCACCTTAACCCTAATTTCACCTATAAATACCATCCCATTCCTTATCTCTCTCCCATTCTGAAATCCAAAGCAAAAATTCTCCAAAATTTTCTTCGTACAAGTGGAATTAAGTAAGCCAAGAGGAGTAGCGATTCAATTTTGACGACCGGAGCAACTAATTGACGGTTCTATGAATCCACAAGACCCTCTCCTTCTTCCTCTCTTTTCCTAGCGCAAAACAAGTAAGTCCTTTCCTTCTCTCTTCCGTTTCATCTCAAATCGTTTCTTGAAAACAATATCGATAAAAAAAGTGGAGTTTGCTTAATCACACCCTCCTTACAATATTTCTACTATCATTATTATACTATATAGATCATAAATAACTTGTAACCATAACCTTAAAAAATGTTCATATAATTAACTTTGCACATGTTTAGAATTGCTCGTTAAATAGTACATATATCGAATTTTACACAAAACTACCATGAACTTTACCTATATCCTCTTATCGATATCATGACCTATACCTATAGAAAATTCCTAGGGCAACGACCTACCCTATCACATACACTATGGTTTCATAGCACGATATTTTAGATTACAAGGTTTTATCCGAAATGAAACAATTTACATTAAAATACCCTTACCTTTAAAAATGCTTTTTATCGATATTTTTAAATCCTTTGCAATTGCACCTCTACAACCCTTTTAGGGGAAATTATTTACGGATGGCGTGGGTTATCGCACGTCCTTGGGATAGTAGAGTGAGATACAGAACTTCTTACAGAGCATTCGGTCCCGAAAGGAATAAAAATACGAATTTAAAGAAAACGATTTATTTTCTTAAACAAATTACACTTTGAAAAAAATTATATAAAAGTGTGAATCCGTATTTTCAATAAAAATTTTTTAGGAAAAACTATATTTTTAAATGAAAGATTAAAATTTTTACAAAATACCATCAAATTTCCAAAAGTAGTAGTTTTCATAAAAATACCATAAACTTTTAAAAAGCTAAGTCTTATCACTAAAATACCACTAAAACTAAAATACATTTTCATAAAAACTTTTAATATTATAAATCACCCTCAAGACTTATGTTTAAACAATATTAAAGTATTTTTCATAAAACCCCATCGAGATATGCAAACAATGTAAACAACAAGAATAATTTTTTAAGGACAATAAATTAAAATAGGTTTAAACGATATCATTTCTCTTGAGCCCTAGGAAGCCGGAGAAAGTGAGTGGTTGCCTACTCAGGTTAAACAACACTACAACTTAACGGAGTTATCAATGGCACTTGTTTTGGAAAAAGACACAAATCCTGCCGTCCATGTGCAGCAATTGTTCGATTACTCCCGAACTTAAGAATTTCAACAGTTAAATCCATTCACAAGAAAATGACTATAGCCTGAATATAACAACTCCAATTTCAATGTGCATAAAATTGTTTAAAAGTTAATTTACAATTGGGGTATTTACAATTCCTGTGATGCTATAAGAATTTGATTTGTTTTATAATAGTAAGAAGAACCTTGTAGCTCATTGGTAAGACCTTATACTGCTGAGACATGCACCAGAGTTCAAATCCCATCAGCCACATTATCTTTTTGTTTTATTTTCTTTTAATCTTTTTAGAAGCCTAAGAGTCTACACGTGCAATACACGTAAAATGAAAAGATACTGACTATTTAAACATGTGCACTGTAGAAGACCAATCGACTAGGACACGTGGAACTCGACCTAACCCCATCCGACGGTACAAAACCGGCGAGATGCCCTAAATCCCCGGTACCACCGAGCCAACTATGGGTAAATCCCCCAATTTTTTTTCCACTGCAACCTTTCAGCTACTCGACTAACCACTTATTGCTTGTTTACTCTGAATTTATCCAGAGTGCAATAAAATGCCCCTTTAATCCTTTTAAATGCAAATTTTTAATGCATTTCTTTCACCCCCTAAACCTTAATTTTCCCTATAAATACCACACCATATTTCATCCCTCCTCACTCAGAAATTTCTGTCAAAACTATACAAAATTCTCAAGTCTCCTTTTGTGTACAAGTGGAGTTAGCGAAGAGTGAAGCTCTGATGAAATTCCGAGGAGATTCCGGCGACGAAATGACGTCCCGATGCTTCCCTATTCTTCCCCTACCTCTCTTCTTCCTAAAAAGCCAGTAAGTCCCCTCTCCCTCTCTTTTCTTCTACTCTAAAACATTCATTTCTAAAACCCGACGAAATCGGAGTTAATCCGACTTCCGATTCGGTTTTTCTTTTAAAAATCCTATTTTTCTTAAACAAGAAAATACCAAACTTTCATATCATGTTCTTAAACATTAATAAACATATTAAACAAGTTTCATATCAAAAGAATTTATATTACAATTTTTATCGCATTTTTACAGTAAAATACCATATGTTTTAGTTTCGACACAAATCAACATAATACCTATATTACCTTTAGATAGCTCATGAGGTAACGACCTACCTCATCACAACACACATTTTTGACATAGCACATGAAGTTTTGGGAATATTTTCACTGGGATAACATGACTTACAAATAAATACCATCAACTTATAAAACCATTTCTATAAAAAGATGTATTAAACATTTCCATGCAATTGCGCCTCTACAACCCACTTTGGGGACCCCGTTCGGGATGGTGCGGATTATCGCACATCCTCGGGCCTAGTAGAGCGAGATGCAGACCTCCGCAAGGAGCATTCGATCTTGATGGAATTTTTATACATTTTTCTTTAGAAAATGAGATTTCTACAAGAAAATAAATAAATTATTTTCATTAAATATATATATATATATATATATATTATCAAAGTACCTATTTTAATTATATAAATATTCCAAAATTTTCTAAATCAAAGGAATCACTATTATATGAAAATACCATCCAAATACAAAACAGTTCTAATATTTCTAGAAAATACCATATACTATGAAAATTAGGTTCTACTCATTAAAAATTTCATAATTATAAAATATACACCTGTGAAAACCCTAAAGATGATAATTAAATACTTGAGGTGTATTTTGAAAATTAAATCAAACTATTTCTACATAAAAACCCCTCAAGTTATACTAAATTACAATAAGGACTCTAGTAAACATAGGTTTAAGCGGGACCGGTCTCTTGAGCCTAAGGGTGCCGGAGATATGGGCGCTTGCCTATCTAAGGTAGACAATCTAAAAAACGGTGTTATCAACACGGTAATTGTCTTGGAAAAAGACACAAACCCTGCCGTCCATGTGCAGCAGTTACCGATAATATCAGAACTAATTAAGGATTTCAATTTCTTTTCAAAGTATCTGACTCAGACTGAATCTCAATCTTATCAATATGACTTGAATGTGATTCAAGTATTAACTACAATTCAACATAAATCCGTCTATTCAATCTATATCAATCTATATTGACTGCACCGAACCATGGATTTTCTCCATCCACATGTACATCCATTATACCCGTTCCATTACTGATATTATGGTTCCGGAAAGTCATCCATATACAATTTATAATACAAGACAATACAATCCAAATAATACAATCAAGACATCGCAGGGTTTATAAGGGGTAGATTGGTACGGAAGGTGTTAAAAGTGGCACGAGACTGTAACCATAATACACCTAACCTGAATATCTATTGCCGTTGTACCGTGGCTGAACGGTTTCTTGTGCTCTGTATAGCTTAGTCTCCGGAATAGTGGGACTCTTCTCGTATACACTGTCATTTTCTGTACCAAGCTACAAACAACAGCGTTAATAATATAATATAACTTTAAAGGTTACATTCTCCTTCTGTATATTCTGTCTATACCTATTCTTTGGGACTTACCGAGCGTTTGTTCGCTGATGACATTCCTTTCTTCTTCTTTAGAATGTTTTCAGGTGGATCGGACCTTCTGGAGATAAAGCCCAGCAGCGAGGACTTGGATCAGATAGCCTTCGACCCAGAGCTCTAGATTACTTGTACATATTTTCATTTCTGTTATGCCATTGTTTAGGCATTGCTTTCATTCCATATATTTACATTTCAGCTTTATTGTAAAATGAATGTTTAATAAATAAAGTTGCTATTCATTTACATCTTGTCTCTTGTGTATTTTACCTTATATTGCTTAGATACGCTTAGCGTGTTTACTTCTGAGTAAATACGTAGCGGACCTCGTCGCGCCCTCTGCCCGTATACCGGGAAGCGGGACGTGACAAGTTTTGTTGGTGGCCCATGCAGGTCAGCTCTGTATGGACATGCAGGTCAGTTCTGCATGGACAACCTAAGCAATATAATACAAGAACCAGCAACTGAAAACATTCTTTACAATTCATGTTCCTTGAATCTTCCAATTCCATATATTTTGAATCTTTCTTAACCCAAATTTTTCTTTCAAGATTATGTATTCCCCAAACAACACCAGCACAAATGTCAACAACACTCCCATACCTCTACCTCTTACACCTGCCGTCGCTGCTCCGATCAACGAGCAGACGGTCTTGCTTGAGGCTATCCTCAGCCTTCTGGAAGGACAGCAGCAGCAGGCTGCTATCTTGATGAACTGTCCAGAGGCGAAAGCACCTGGGATGAAGCAATTCAGGGCTTTGCACCCCAAGCAAATCTCAGGAAGAGATAGCCCTCTAGAAGCTGAGGAATGGGCTCAAAATATTGAGGATGATCTGGTATCGGCACAAGTGCCAGAGATATCTTGGGTTCGAGTTGCAAAACTGCAACTCACTGATAATGCACGGGTCTGGTGGAAGGTGGAAGAAAGCCGTCTCACTCAGCCGATCGAATGGAAGACCTTTCGTGATATGTTCGACGTGAAGTACTTCCCTGAGACTGCCAGATTCGACATGGAACAGCAGTTCATTCATTTACAACAAGGTTCGATGTGGACCAAATCCGTGGATGAATATGATGCTGAGTTTACCATGCTCAGTCGGTAAGATATGTCTTAATATTTCGATTTTCATATATCACATACTACACAGCTAACACAATAGCTTAACAGATTCACGGCACACTTGATACTGACGGACGAGATCAGAGCCCGTCGATTTCAGCAAGGGTTAGATCCGGAGATCCAAGCTGCTTTAACCACAGGGGATTTCCTGACCCACGAATTGGCTCTTAAAGCTGCCCGCAGATATGAGGCAGTGGTGAAAATGAGGGGCATATCTCAATCTACCGGGATGAAGCGTCCTGTCACTCACATGGCAGGAGAAGCCTCTTTAAGGCCACCATTTGTGCCCAGGAGACCGGGAGTACCGAACAACCGGCCTAGCCCAGCCTTTTGTACCTACTGCAGGAGGGATGGACATTTGGTGAAAAACTGCCGGCGTGCAAATCGCCTTTGCTTAGTCTGCGGCTCAGCTACTCATGACATCGGGTCTTGTCCTCGGAGACATAACCCAAATGCTGCACCCAGACCAGCAATCACTTACCAGCAATGCCCAGCCATCCAGGCACCTGCTCCACGACTCACACCACCTACTCCACCTCCTCATGGACCAACTGCACCTCCTCCTCGTCAGTTCCATCAAGCTCAACGGAACGTACCTCAAGGACAAAGGAACGAACAGATGAATGCTCCTCCAGCAAGGAGGAATGTGCCGAGGCGACAGGCTTTCACAATGACTGTGGAAGAGGCTGAAGCCACCGGCCAAGTCATCATTGGTAACACTTCCCTTTCAAATTCTCTTTCAGTCCATAGACATACCTATATACATTTTCCCTTATACCTAAAACATATTCCACATAACTTAGGTACAATATTAGTAGCCTCACTTCCTGCACTAGCACTCTTCGATACTAGAGCATCTCATTGCTTTATGTCGCAACGGTTCGTCCGAACTCATGCGATTCCAGTCAAACCCCTCGTATCCAGTTGGAATGTCAGTTCACGGAATGGCGTTCTAAAGACAGTAATGGGATACGACATGTGTCTAGTAGTCGTCTGCAGCAGAGAATTCTATGCTGACTTCAAGGTGCTGGACATACTGAACTTCGATGTGGTTCTGGGTATGGATTGGCTCGGAACATTCTATGCTACCATTGACTGTCGTCAAAGGAGGGTAGTATTCAAGATTCCAGAGCATCCGGTCTTCTATTTCAAAAGTGGAGACCGTACTCTGGAGCCAAGTACATTCAAGGCGAAACCAAAGAAGGCAGTGATTGCGGCAATTCAAGCGGAGGAAGGATCAAAGCCAGAAGTAGTTCGAAAGTTCGCCGATGTGTTTCCTGAAGACATATCAGGTTTGCCTCCCGATCGAGCTCTTGAATTCAGCATTGATTTAGTACCAGGAGCACAACCAGTAATTAAAGCACTATATCGGTTAAGTTCGAAAGGTTTGAAGGAAGTCCGAACTCAATTGGACGAATTATTGGCGAAAGGATGGATTCGTCCCAGCACTTCAAGTTGGGGATCACCAGTTCTACTTGTGAAGAAGAAGGAAGCTTCATACAGAATGTGCATCGATTATAGAGCCTTGAACGAAGTGACGATAAAGAACAAGTATCCACTACCGCGCATCGACGATCTGTTCGATCATCTAAGTGGATCTTGCGTTTTCTCCAAGTTAGATCTTCGTTCGGGTTATCATCAGGTGAAGGTCAAGGAATATGATATCCATAAAACGGCATTCAGAACTTGCTATGGTCATTATGAATTTCTTGTGATGCCATTTGCAGTGACCAACGCACCAGCTATATTCATGAACCTAATGAATCAAGTTTTCCGAGAGTACCTAAACATGTTTGTTGTCATATTCATCGACGACATCCTAGTGTATTTTAAGAGTCAGAAAGAACAAGCGGAACACCTACGAATTATCCTGAAAACTCTACGACAACATCAACTCTATGCCAAGTATAGCAAATGCGAGTTTTGGCTAGATCAAGTTGGTTTTCTCGGACATATTGTATCAGGCGAAGGAATCTCTGTGGATCCAGCTAAAGTTTCAGTAGTAAGCGAATGGCCGACACCGAAATCAGTGAAGGACATTCGAAGTTTCTTGGGTCTAGCAGGATATTACAGAAGGTTCATTGAAGGATTTTTGAATATTGCAACACCCCTGACCAAGCTCATACGTAAAGATGAAGAATTCGTGTGGTCAGAAGCATGCGAACAAGCTTTCCTAGAACTCAAGTCAAGATTGACATCAGCGCCTATTCTCGTCATACCGGACCAATCTGGAGGTTTTGAAGTACATTGCGATGCATCCGGTAAGGGATTAGGATGTGTTCTACATCAGCATGGTAAGGTTGTGTCTTATGCTTCAAGACAGCCGAAGATTCATGAGCGCAATTACCCGAAGCATGATTTGGAGCTGGCAGCCGTAATCTTTGCCCTTAAGATTTGGCGCCATTATCTTCTTGGTGAACGAGTGAACAAATACACAGATCACAAGAGTCTGAAATATGTGTTTACTCAGAAGGAGCTTAATATGTGGCAAAGAAGATGGTTAAAACTCATGGCGGATTTTGACATCAACCTGCAATATCACCCAGGGAAGGTGAATGTAGTACCTGATGCCTTTAGTCGCCAACCATTAGCATTGAATCTCACCGCACAGTGGAAGTTTCAACAAGACTTGCATCAAATGGAGATTGAAGTAGTCATGCTAGGTAACGCTTCAAGTTTGATGAACTTACAAGTTCAATCTACCATTGTCAATCAGATCAAAACAGCTCAGGAAAGTGATGCTAAGTTGCAAAAGATCAGAGAACAAGTGGAAAGTGGACTTTGAACAAACTTCATCATCTATGAAGACGGATCTTTGAGATACGGCAGCAGATTGTGTGTACCTAAAGGTCCTGTGTGAGAAGAGTTAATGAAAGAAGCTCATAGCTCTCCTTATTCAGTATACCATGGTGGTACAAAGATGTACAAGGATCTGTGTTAAAATTACTGGTGGCATAGAATGAAGCGTGAAGTAGCCAGAAGCGTTGCTAAACACTTGGTGTGTCAGCAAGTAAAAGCTGAACATCACATGACTGCTGGATTACTTCAATCGTTACCTATCCCATAATGGAAGTGGCAACACATCACAATGGATTTTGTGACTGCACTTCCTCGCAGCACAAAGGGTAACGATGCGGTATGGGTTATTGTGGATCGACTCACAAAGTCGGCTCACTTCATCCCATTTCGAGTTGGCCAATCTACTGAGACATTAGCAAAGAAGTACATGGAGGTAAGAATCTAAGTAAGATTGAAACTCTTTATAATGTACTATCTCTGATACCCATGAACTCATGCAGGAAATCGTAAGACTTCATGAAGTACTGGTCTGCTTGTCTCCGATCGTGACACTAGGTTCCGATCACAATTTTGGCAAAGTCTGCAAGCGAGCTTGGGAACAAGTCTGAACTTCAGCACGACTTATCATCCATAAACAGATGGTCAGTCTGAGCGAGCTATTCAGATCTTGGAAGATATGCTCAAAGCGTGTGTGCTAGACTTCGGAGGATCGTGGGAAGATTACCTACATCTTGTGGAGTTTTCATACAACAATAGCAACCAAGCAAGTATAGGAATGGCACCTTTTGCAGCACTTTATGGAAGGAAGTGTTGATCGCCATTAAGTTGGGACGACATCGGAGATAGAGAACTCCTTAGACCTGAGATGATAATAGAAACTGTCGACGTGGTTCGTACTTTCAGGGAAAGAATGCGCATAGCCCATGATCGACAGAAGCACTGGGCTGATACCAAGCGCCGTCATTTGGAGTTCCAGCTGGAAGATCTTGTATTTCTGAAGATATCTCTGAACTGCGAAGTGATTCGTTTTGGAAGAAGGGGTAAGCTTAGTCCAATGTACATTGGACCGTTCGGCATACTCGAACGAGTCAGTGAAGTGGCTTATCGCTTGGCACTTCCACCTTCATTAGAAGGGATACACAATGTGTTCCATATATCCCAACTCAGAAGGTATGTGAGTGATCCCAGCTATATTCTTGATCATTCCGAGCTCACTGTACAGCCAGATTTATCTTGTGAGTAAAAAGCTATTGAGATTCTGGATAGAAATGTGAAGTCACTTCGGAACAAGGAAGTCAGCTTGGTTTGAGTGATATGGAGAAAAGAAACATCAGGAGAATCAACATGGGAAAGTGAATATGAGATGCGTGCAAGATATCCTCATTTATTTGTAAACTAGTCCTTGAAATAAATTATAAATTTCGAGGACGAAATTTTTGTAAGGAGGGTAGACTGTAATAACTCCAATTTCAATGTGCATAAAATTGTTTAAAAGTTAATGAACAATTGGGGTATTTACAATTCCTGTGAATGCTATAAGAATTTGATTTGCTTTAGAACAGCAAGAAGGAGCTTGTAGCTCACTGGTAAGACCTTGCACTGCTGAGACATAACACCAGAGTTCAAATCCCATCAGCCACATTATCCTTTTGTTTTATTTTTTTTTCAATTTTTTTAGAAGCTTCTACACGTGCACTACACGTAAAATGAAAACACACTGACTATTTAAACATGTGCACTGTAGAAGACCAATCGACTAGGACACGTGGCACTCGACCCAACCCCATCCGACGGTACAAAACCGGCGAGATGCCCTAAATCCCCAGTACCACCGGGCCAACCGTGGGTAAAGCCCCCCATTTTTTGCCCACTGCAACCTTTCAGCTACCCCACTAACCCCTTATTGCTTGTTAACTCTGAATTTATCCAGAGTGCAATAAAATGCCCCTTTAATCCTTTTAAATGCAAATTTTTAATGCATTTCTTTCACCCCCTGAACCCTAATTTCCCCTATAAATACCACACCATATTTCATCCCTCCTCACTCAGAAATTTCTGTCAAAACTATACAAAATTCTCAAGTCTCCTTTTGTGTATAAGTGGAGTTAGCGAAGGGTGAAGCTCTGACGAAATTCTGAGGAGATTCCGGCGACGAAACGACGTCCCGACGCTTCCCTATTCTTCCCCTACCTCTCTTCTTCCTAAAAAGACAGTAAGTCCCCTCCCCCCTCTTTTCTTCTACTCTAAAACATTTATTTCTAAAACCCGACGGAAGAGGAGTTAATCCGACTTCCGATTCAGTTTTTCCTTTAAAAATCCTATTTTTCTTAAACAAGAAAATACCAAACATTCATATCATGTTCAATAAATATTAACAAACATATTAAACAAGTTTCACATCAAAAGAATTTATATTACAATTTTTATCGCATTTTTACCGTAAAATACCATATGTTTTAGTTTCGACACAAATAAACATAATACCTATATTACCTTTAGATAGCTCACGAGGTAATGACCTATCTCATCACAACACACATCTTTGACATAGCACGATGCAGTTTTGGGAATATTTTCATTGGGATAACACGACTTACAAATAAATACCATCAACTTATAAAACCATTTCTATTAAAAGATGCATTAAACATTTCCATGCAATTGCGCCTCTACAACCCACTTTTGGGGACCCCGTTCGGGATGGTGCGGATTATCGCACATCCTCGGGCCTAATAGAGCGAGATGCAGACCTCCGCAAGGAGCATTCGATCTCGATGGAATTTTTATACATTTTTCTTTAGAAAATGAGATTTCTACAAGAAAATAAATAAATTATTTTCATTAAATATATATATATATATATTTATTTATTATCAAAATACCTATTTTAATTATATAAATATTCCAAATTTTTCTAAATCAAAAGAATCACTATTATATGAAAATACCATCCAAATACAAAACAGTTCCAATATTTCAAGAAAATACCATATACTATGAAAATTAGGTTCTACTCACTAGAAATTTCACAATTATAAAATATATATCTATGAAAACCTAAAGACGATAATTAAATACTTAACGTGTATTTTGAAAATTAAATCAAACTATTTTTACATAAACCCCCCCTCAAGTTATACTAAATTACAATAAGGACTCTAGTAATCATAGGTTTAAGCGGGACCGGTCTCTTGAGCCTCAGGGAGCCAGTGATATGGGCGCTTGCCTATCTAAGGTAGACAATCTAACAAACGGTGTTATCAACACGGTAATTGTCTTGGAAAAAAACACAAATCCTGCCGTCCATGTGCAACAGTTACCGATAACATCAAAACTAATTCAGGATTTCAATTTCTTTTCAAAGTATCTGACTCAGACCGAGTCTCAATCTTATCAATCTGACTTGAATGTAATTCAAGTATTAATTACAATTCAACATGAATTCGTCTATTCAATCTATATCAATCTATATTGACCGAACCGAACCATGGATATTCTCCATCCACATGTACATCCATTATATCCATTCCATTACTGATATCATGGTTCCGGCAAGTCATCCATATACAATTTATAAAACAAGACAATACAATCCAAATAATACAATCAAGACATCGCGTGGTTTATAAAGGGTAGATTGGTACGGAAGGTGTTAAAAGTGGCACGAGACTGTAACCATAATACACATAACCTAAATATCCATTGCCGTTGTACCGTGGCTGAACGGTTCCTTGTGCTACGTATACCTTAGTCTCCGGAATAGTGGGACTCCTCTCGTATACACTGTCATTTTCTGTACCAAGTTACAAACAACAGCGTTAACAATATAATACAACTTTAAAAGTTACATTCTCCTTCTGTATATTCTGTCTATACCTATTCTTTGCGACTTACCGAGCGTTTGTTCACTGACGACATTCCTTTCTTCTTCTTTGGAATGTTGTCAGGTGGATCGGAGACAGAGCCCAGCAGCGAGGACTTGGATCAGATAGCCTTCGACCCAAAGCTATAGATTACTTGTACATATTTTCATTTCTGTTATGCCATTGTTTAAGCATTGCTTTCATTCCATGTATTTATATTTTAGCTGTATTGTAAAAATAATATTTAATAAATAAAGTTGATGTTCATTTACATCTTGTCTCTTGTGTATTTTACCTTATATTGCTTAGATACGCTTAGCGTATTTATTTCTGAGTAAATGCGTAGCGGACCTCGTCGCGCGCTCTGCCCGTACACCGGGAAGCGGGGTGTGACACTGAATATAAGCTCGAACTCGAATCCAAACTTGAACACCTGATCATGAACTTGAATATCCAAACTTGAACTTTAATACTTGACTTGAATTGACCGAACCATGAATATAACTTGACATGAACTTGACATGAATACCTGAATACATGGTTGCATCTTGAACATGAACTTGCATATTTTTATATTCATGGATTCGGCCAAGACTTGTGAATTTGAATTATACGCTACAATACGTGGGGATAAAGGGGTAGATTGGTATGGAACGTATATCATGGTACGAGAGGTCACTTTAAAAGACACCTACATGAACTCACGTATCGTTGTCCCGTGGGTTATGACGGGGTCTTATACTACATGTTATCATAGTCCATGGGGTAAGATGGACTCATCTTGTATACATGAATATGTTCTTTATCAAACTACAAATAAGCACGTTAGAATAGCAAATCTTATACTTGCAAATGATCATACTTAGATACTCGTTTATACAATCTTATCTGTTCACATTACTTGGTTTCTATTCACTTTATATACCATTCAGTCATCTTCTATTACTTCTTTTGGGATCTTACCGAGCGCTAGTTCGCTAGCGACATTCCTCTATATTTCTTTCTTTGGAATTTTCGTCAGAAGGACCGGATTCTGAGGAGAGAAAGCTGAACTCGGAGGACTTGGACCAGTTTGTCGCTCAGCCTGACTACTAGCCCTTGCCTGTATTTACTTTCAGTATGCCATTGTTTAGGCATTTATTCTTATCATTGTATCTTTTTATTCCAGACAGTTGTATGTAAAGTTAAATGTAAATAAAGATGATGTTTCATTTTATTACTCCTGTCATTCTTGCACATTGTTATATTGCTTAATTACGCTTAACGTATTTTCATGGTAAATACGTTGCGGGTTTGCCACATCACCGTTTCCATCTACTGGGAAGCGGGGCATGACAATACTAAAAATGGCGAAGAAAGACGCATTGACGGAGACATCTGGCCGTTCGGTGTGCATAAAGTCCGATATGAAGATTCCCAGTACTTTGTGAACCCTCAAAATGCTAAACATAATTGACCGAGGACAGAACAACCGCGAAACTCAAAGGCAAATCTGAGCCGGCTGTCACTTTCAAAAGCAAAAACCCCTAAGTGCGTACGCGTTTCGGCAGTGACACTGATGAGTCCGATGGTGGAAGTCCGCCGTTCCGTAAAATTCGCCCTCATTTCGGTAGCGATACGGAAGAGTATGATATTGAAGGCCCATATGGTAGTAAAATTCGCCCTCGTTTAGACTGCGACACTGAAGAATCAGAGGAAGAGGACCCGTTTTGCAACAGTTGTGCAGATTGAGCTCTCATGCAAAAAGCGAAGCTAAGTGAAACCTTCGAAGTTACAGAAGGATCCCTAACCATTATAAGGGTGACGGAGCAAATATGCAAAGAGCTCGATGCATTGTCAGTCTCCACCGTGGACCAACTGAAAACTTTCTACGTTCCCGGAAGAAAGTGTAGACAGAAGAACATCCTGTTTTATGGGTTAAATCCTGTCGTGCAACCGGACGATTTGTCTGTCATGTGCCTTCCCTATGAAAGAGGCATAAGTGCCGTCCTAAACCCCAGATATTTTGCGTCCAAGATATGGGAATATTTTAAAAAGTGCGGATGTTAGTTATATCAAACAGACTCCGAAGCGATATTTTATGAGGGGCTGTGGTACCCGCCTCAGGTCCGAGCACTCATCGATGGACGAATCTCAGATAGACGGGGCATAGGTTTCATTCAACCCGACGTTAAGGCATGCTATATGATCTATATTGGTGAAGCCAGCGAAGAGTCAAATGATGAAGACGAGCTAGCCGAGCCAGAAGAAGCTCCTCAAGAGCTTGAGATGGCAGCTAAGTAACCTTCGACGAGCTAACCTAGGTTGATTTAGGAACGCCCGATAATTCAAGGCCGACCTACATCAGCTCACTATCGTTAGAGGAAATGAAAGAGAAGATAATCGCCCTGCTGCATGTGTTCGCCGACTGTTTCGTGTGGACGTACAAAAAAATGCCTGGTCTTTCCCCTGAAATGGCCGTGCATAAGCTGGCTATATCTCCTGATAACAAGCCAGTCAAACAAGCTCCTCAAAGAATGAGAAGGGAGCTGGAAGAAAAGGTCATCGAGGACCAAGAAACTTATCTATGCCAGATTCATCAGAGAAGAGAAATATGTGGACTGGATGCATAATCCCAGTAAAGAAAAAAACTGGGCAAATCCGGGTTTGCGTCGATTTCAGGGACCTTAACAAAGTATGCTCTAAAGACGATTTTCCGCTCCCGATCATGAAAATGATGGTCGACGACACTTCAAATTACGAGCTGTTCACCTTCATGGATGGTTCGTCTGGGCACAATCAGATAAAAATATCGCCTGAGAATGAGAAGCATACAACATTTCGAATCCCGATCGATATATACTGTTATAAGGTGATGCCGTTTGGATTGAATAATGTTGGTGCCACATATCAAAGGGCAATGACCAAGATTTTTGGCGACTTAATCCATAAAGCTATCAAATGTTATGTTGATGATTTGGTCGTCAAGACTAAAGCCAATGCCGATCACATCCGAGATCTCAGAACTGTTTTCACCAGACTGAGGGAACATGATCTGAAAATGAATCCTTTAAAGTGCGCTTTTGGCGTGTCATCGGGAAAATTCTTAGGCTTCATAGTCCGACATCGGGGGGTCGATGTTGACCCGTCGAAGATAAAACCCACCATGGAGATGCCTCCTCCAAAGAATCTGACGCAGCTGAGATCCTTTCAAGGCAGGCTTGCTTTTATACAAAGGTTTATCTCGAATTTATCGGGGAGATGTAGGCCCTTCTTAAAGCTCATGAAGAAAGGAGCTCCTTTTTTCTAGGATGCTGAATGTCAAGAAGCGTTCGAAAGTATCAAACAATATCTGTTGATCCTTCCAGTACTTGCTGCTCCCATTCCAAATAAACTGCCGATTTTCTATACTGCCGCGTTATATGAATCACTCAGCACGCTCCTTGCCCAGAATAACGAGGAGGGAAAAGAAAATGCCCTCTACTACCTTAGTCGAACGTTAGTCGGGGCAGAACATAACTATCCCTGATCGAAAAGTAATGCATGGCCCTAATATTCGCCGTGAAGAAGCTAAGGCATTATCTACTCGCTCATCGGGTTATACTGATCTCCAAGATCGACCCGTTTAAACACTTAATGACCAAGGCAAGCCTAACCGACAGAATGGCAGGATGGGCTGTCATGCTACTTGAGTTCAACATAGTCTATACTCCTCAGAAAGCAGTAAAAAGGCAAAGCCTCGCCAACTTCCTCGCTGCTCATCCCATACCTGAAGGGTTATCGCTAAATTGCGAGTTACCCAACGAACAAGTGCTGCACCTTGAAGATAACGAGTCATGTTAGGAGCTCTACTTCGATGAAGCCTCATCAATAAGGACTTCCAGTAAATCAAGCATCGAATAGGATTGGTGTTCATCACACTCTCAGGAGGAACCCTACGATGTTCTTTCGGTCTTACTGAGGCTCGCACAAACAACAAGGCTGGGTACGAAGCTCTGATAGCTAGCCTGGAGCTTGCTATAGAAATGGACATCCTTCAGCTATGGGTCTACGGTGATTCCCAGCTTGTCGTCAACCAAATGAGCGGCGACTACAAGATATATAATCCCGAGTTAGCTCGATGCAGAAGCTGGATGGTGGAATTCATGAACCAGTTCACCCATATTGAGCTAATGAGAGTTCCTAGGGTGTTGAACGGAAAAACCGACATACTCGCTCGCCTAGCTAAATAGCTGGCCGATCCCGACATGGAGAAAATTCTGATCGCAGTCAGAAACCGAAAAATTCTGCCTCCAGTCTCTTTACAAGAAAAAGAAAGCGTAGAACAAGAGAATAATCCTACCGAAGAAACTCTGATCATTCAAGACGAGCCCGATTGGAGAGAGCCCTTCATAGAGTACCTCCGATACGACAAGCTGCCCGAAGAAAAATCTGTAAAGGTTTGGTTGAAGAAGAGAGCTCTCTAATACGTCTTTGTAAATAATATTCTATACCGCAGATCATACGTCTAGCTCTGGCTCAGGTGTGTGTCCTCAGCCGAAGCCCAAAAGGTCATGAAAGAAGTTCATTCATGTGTCTGCGGAGCTCACCAATCTGGCCCCAAAATACGGCTTCAAATCAAACGGCTTAGGTATTACTGGTCCACAATGATAAGGGATTGCGAAAGGCATGCAAAGAAATGGCATCTCTGCCAAATTCACGGTGACTTCATTCACAAGCATCCCAATCTGTTGCATCCTACGGTGGTGTCATAGCCCTTTGGAGTTTGGGGCACCGACATAGTTAGTCCAATTGATCCTCCGTCATCTAAGGCCACCGATTCATATTGGCCGCAACTGACAATTTCTCCAGATGGGATGTAGCTGTCCCGCTAAAAGAATTCAAGACAGAAGATATTCTGACGTTCTTTCGGCGTAATATTCTATACCGTTTCAGTACACTTAGAAGAATCATTTCTGACAATGGACTTTCTTTCAAGAACTTCAAAGTCTCAAGATTCGCTACACAGCACAAGATAGACTGGAGATATTCCTCCATCTACAATCCAAGAGCCAATGAGCTAGCTGAAGCTTTCAATAAAACTATATGCAAGCTCTTGAGGAAAAATGCTTCAGCCAACAAGAGAGACTGGAATCTCAAGCTCTACGAGGCGTTGTAGGCATATCGTACCATGCACCGCACTTCAACTCAGTCCTCCATACTCATTACTCTTCGGAGTGGAGGCAACTTTCCGGCCAGCACGGTTTGACGGAGGAAGAAAGCGTCCTCCTTGTTGGGGTAAAAATTTACACCCCGGTTGACCAAGTCAAAATCAAAGTCAACCCCAAGCCAAGTGGGCCCAAGCCCCGGGTCAAGTGGGCCAATGCCCGGGTGGAGCCCGAACATGAAGCGGCTGGCCTTCCCCCATGCCAAAATAAAAGTTTTGTAATAAATAATTTTGTTGTATTTATTTTATTTTATTTTTATGAATAAAAGTAAGAAAAAGGGGCATAAAGCCAAGTTTTTGTAAAGCCCACGGCTTATGTGCAAAAAGAAATGGCACATGAGGCATGTGATAGGCAAGATGCCATTTTTGTAAATCCCAAGAGGCTATGTGTAAAGTGTATAGCCTATAAAGGCAAAGATAATGAAATATCTCAACAACTTTTTCTCTCTCCAAAAAAACAAATCCAGATCTGAGATCTTTCTCCTTCCTCAAGGTTCTAAAACCTTCTTCTTCACTTTTGTATTCAATCAAGAGTTTAACTCTTCCTTTCTAAAAAATAAATAGTTTTTCACCACAAAACCCACGAAGAGGAGCTCGGATCTCCAATCAGATCTCGAAAAGGGGAGACTTTTAAGTCTCATCCCCTTTTCTCCAAGATCCCGCCGATCAAGAGAAGGAAGAAGGAGACCCATCTCCAAAATTCTAACTTTTGACAGATCCAAGGCTCAAAAGAAAAGCCAAAGATTCCTAGGAGTTTAACTCGTTTCTAGATCTGTTGGAGTTTAACTCCATAAATTAAAATTATGTCGGAGTTTAACTCCATAAATTAAATTTCTGCTAGGAGTTTAACTCCAAAAATCCCCTTTGGGAGTTCAACTCCCCAGCCTAGGGGCTAGGCCCCTTCCCGCGGTCACGTGTGTGCCATGTAACCCCGGGGCGCTAAGGCGCCCATAGGTCACGTGTGCCCACGTGACCCCGGGCGCCGGGGTGCCCATCGGTCACGTGTGCCCACGTGACCCCGGGCGCCGGGGCGCCCATCGGTCACGTGTGCGCCACGTGACCCCGGGCGCTGGGGCGCCCAATGATCACGCGTGCGCACGTGACCCCGGGCACTAAAGCGCCCCTGTGCACGCACGTGACCCCGGGTACCATGCCCTACGTGCCACGCATGCGGCCCTTGAACGCCATTTCCCTTTTCTTTTATTTTTTATTTATTTTATTATTATTTTATTTTATTTTATTTATATATACACACATACTCCACACCAAAAACTTTCTAACGGGGCGCTGTCCCGTACCCCGCAAGGGGGCTGTTAGCCCCCTTGACCCTCAGCCCGCTATCCGGGTAGCGGGACCCCCGTAAAAACTCTGTGGGGCCCCCGATATTTCCAAAACCCCCTTTATAACACAACACGGCATATTGAGTTCGCATGAACAGTTTAACCCGTCAATCAGAGGTTCCCTCGCCCCAAAAGCGAGGGGTAATTAGCGGCAGCTTAGTCCGCGGCTGCCGGAGATTCGGATCCCCACAATCAATAAACCCCAGCCTACCCTAGGCAGAGGGAATCTGTAATGCGCCTGACAAGCGCGCGTGTATACCCATTTCAATGGGGTGACGAAAAACACCCTACAGATTCTGGCACGCCCGGTGGGACAAATCTCTCCTCCCATATCTCGGGTCAAGTGTTCTTGCGAACTCACTTAACATATATGTCTATATTTGTATTGAAATAATGCTCTTTCTTGCAGGCTTTCAAGCAATCAACTTTCAACGACAATGTCTCCCAAGAGGAATTCAACTTCCAACGCGACCCCGATTCCGTACGTGGTCAAGATCAACGCTCGTGTGGTTCTCCCCGCAAGCCTCAGTCGACAGTGGGAGGAACTGCCCCGCCAGTTCGGTTCCGTCGTCATCTACCCTGCCGGAAGCGCTCATCTGGCAGAAATCCCGACAAAGCAGCCAGCTAAGCCGGTCTCAAAGGGCAAAAGGCTGAATGTCGTGATCGCCAAGGCACCACAGCCGAAACTTAAGACGGTGCCTGAACGACTCTCTAGTTCTCCAACTGGGGGCAAGGCTTCCGGTACAAAGGGCGACATCAAATGTTGCGAACAAGCTCAGGCGATGACTCCAGCAAATGTACAATTGAGCGTATCTCCAAAATCCTCCATCGCCCGGTCTACGGCGTCTTCCCGGAGAGCCGAAACCAGCCAAGCGCTCAAAACAGAAAAGTTGAGACAGAAGCGGCTCAGGTCTCGAGCCAACAAGAGGGCCAGGACACCGGCCGAGTGGAGTCTTGTGGGGTTCCGAGGGCAGGGTTACTCCGCGACGATGGCTGAGTCGGCCGTAAAAATCAGCAATTCTTTCGAGCCTCTGAAGTGGGTTCAGAAAAATGCTATAACCGCCAGAATCAAGAAGATAGCGGTCCGAAAGTCGCTACAAGAGACGTGTCCCGGCCCCAACAGAAAAAGTATGACATTGTCTCTTCAAGAGTTTATCAGGCGCTCTCTGCTGCGCGAAAACAGCGGGGCAAAACCGAAAAGGATGCGTCAGCACCATTCAAGAATCCGGCTAGGCCAGCCGCCTTCAGTCGACTGCCCGTTACCAAAACAGGAGGGTTAAGACAGCGATCCGAGAAATCAGTCGCTGATAATAAAGAGACGGCTGGATATATTATCCATACGGTCTATATGGCAGGCGGGCACCCCAGCGACAACCTTCTCAGCAAAGGCAAGATGGGGCCACCACATCCCAAGCCCAATCTGGCTTGAATGTTGTTGCCACTTCCCAAGAACAGCCGCCTCCGTTGGATGATGAAAACCCTCTTGATGAGGAAGATAGGTAGAAGGACCCTTCGGTCCAGGCAGAGTCAAGCTCGGATAGCGAGGAAGAGCCGACTTTCCGCCCCAGGACCGCGGAGCAAGAGCTGCTCCAAGAGCTTCGGAAACAGCTCAGGAGTAAAGATAAAGAGATGGCCAAGCTCTATTCGAAGATTTACGACTTAACGAACGTTGTGATGCAGCTTACGGCTCAAATTGCTCGAGCGCCTCCCAATCAAGCACAAGTCGCTACTCATGAGCCGGATGATGACAATCCGAAGCAGCCGATACCTGTCCCTCTGGGTCCAAGATTCGTCGAGCCACACGAAACCCGGCTGCATTCCGCTTCTGGGGACGCCTTGGCCCCAGATAACACCGTCCCGCTAACACAAGATTGGATAATAGATTTGGTCACCAGCAAGGTTAAAACATTGGTGGCCGAAGCTGAAGCCCCAAAAGAAATTGGCAGTAGTGGGCGGCCATATCCCGCACAGTACGATCTGATCGAGTTCCCGAGTGGCTACGTCATTCCTAAGTTCGGAAGATTTGACGGAACGGGGAATGCAAATCAGCACGTCGCCCACTTCAAAGCATCGTGCGGAAATACAGGGGGCAATGACGCGCTCCTTCTTCGTCAGTTTGTCAACAGCCTGGCCGGTGTCGCCATCGACTGGTACGCGAGTATACCAGACAGGTCCGTCATTACCTTTGCTCAAATGGAGTTTCTGTTTCGGCAAAGGTTCATGAGTGTCAGTGATAAAATCTCCATTGCCGACCTTGTGAGGACCAAGCCGGGGAAGAATGAAAGCAACACCGACTTTATCGCCCGATGGCGTAATCTCACAGTCAAGTGCGAACCGCCGCTGGAGCAGGACCAGTCCGTCAGCCTTCTTATTGGGAACCTCAGCAATTGGATGGTCCCGTTCTTGTGTACAGCAGGCCTCAAGACGTTTCAAAAGCTAACCAAGAAAGTCCAAATGCTAGAACGCTCGATGCAAGAGTCTACCCCGGAATCTCAGAGAGAAAAGACTTGGAAAAGCAAGCGGGACGACAACTGTAGAAGCGGGAATCCCAGCAGTACCAATGTTTTCAATGCGTCCGATAATGAAGAAAAGCGAAGGGCGGGCGAATCCAAAACCAACCGGTCTCGAAAGCCATTGCTGGGAGGAGATGGTCCTTCCCTAGAGGATAAAAAGAACAAGGTTTACTCTTTCAGGAGGGACAAGGTCCGAAAGATATTTAAAGATGCCTTGAACAACGGTCTACAATTGCTGGAGTCGAAAAGACCTCAAGAGGCAAAAATGACCGACAATCCCCTGTAGTGCCCGTACCACCGAGTAGTGAGCCATGCGATCGAGGATTGCTATATCTTCAAGGATTGGGTCGAGAAGCAGTACAAGGATGGAGAGATCAAGCTGTCCAAAAGTGTGTTGGTGAACAATCAAGTTGCAACCACCAACTTTATACAGACGAAAGCTGAAGCCTTCTGGGAGCAGACAGCCGAGCCTGTTGCCCTGAGAAATGAGACCGACTCACCGCAGCCTCCTTGGAGTAAGCACATATCTAATAAGACAAAGAAGATGCTAAAGCTGCTTCAAAAGGAGCCCAGGACGGAATGGGAGGGGCAGAAGAAGCCTGCCATTCCAGCTGCCAATGCGGCTCCATCAGGCTCAAAGTCCAAAAAGCTCAAGAAGAAGAAAAGTGCAGCTCGGCGCGAAAAAGAGTCTGCAGGGAGATCGAACATTCAAAAATATATTGATTCTCTCGAAGACTACGAACAGAAGGAAATGACTCTAATTCAATTGAAAGAGTTCTTCCCTGTAGAAGCGGCTGAGATTCTGGAGGAGTTAGAAGAAGACTCCAATGAAGAGATCCCTATAGTGACCTGCTACACCATCCATCTTGGCAGCGACTCTGAGGAGGAGCTCTGTTTTCCCGAAGAGGACGAGGAGCTCGCCACAAAGGCCAACCAAATCCAGCTTAGAAGCGGCAGGGCTCTACCGCCAAATCAGGGCAACGCCCCAAAAGGAAAGGAAAAACAGGTAGCTAATGAGGAAGATGGCAGAGAACCGGCTAATGAAAACTCAAGTCCTTCCTTGGTGGACTATAATGTCTTGGCTCATCTCCGAAAGCTTCCGTCCCTCCTAAGCATATACGATGCCTTGGTCCTATCTAAAGAGCTTAGAGATGTTCTCATTCACGCTCTACAAAATCCCGAGCGGTATCAGGCTCGCTTTGCGGAAATTGATATGAAAGAAGCCCAGTACTCTTTGCATGCCGCCGCAGTCACGTTTAAGGACGAATACTTGCTACTGGGAACGGCTGAGCATAATCGGCCACTTTACGTGACCGGGTACAGCGACGGAGATCGGATTAATCGCATATTAATTGATCCGGGGTCCTCAGTGAACATCATGAACTTGCGGACTTTGAAGAGTTTGTCAATGGACGTCCGACACCTGTCAAGGGAAAGGATTGTCATTCAAGGCTCAATCAAAACTGCCAGCAAGTTCTGGGGTCCATAGCTTTGCCAATCAAATTTGGGGATCTGCAAACTGAAGCTAAGATATACGTGATCGACGCCTACACGTCTTATAAGATTCTCTTGGGACGGCCGTGGCTCTACGATTACGGCATCGTTCCGTCAACTCTCCATCAATGCATGAAATATACTAAAAATGGCAAAGAAAGACGCATTGACGGAGACATCCAGCCGTTCGGTGTGCATGAAGTCCGATATGAAGATTCTTGGTACTTTGTGAACCTACAAAGTGCTGAGCCACATCTGACCAAAGACAGAACAGCTCCGAAACTCAAAAGAAAGCCTGAGCCGGCTGTCACTTTCAGAAACAAAAATGCCCAAGTGCGCCCGCGTTTCGGTAGTGACACTGATGAGTCCGACGCTGGAAGTCCGTCCTTCCGTAAAACTCGCCCTCGTTTCGGTAGCGATACGGACGAATCTGATACTGAAGGCCCATATAGCAGCAAAGTCCGCCCTCATCTTGGCAGCGGCACTGAAAAGTCGGAGAAAGAGGACCTGCCTTGCAACAGCTGTGCAGATTGGACCCCCATGCCACAAACGAAACTACGAGAGACCTTCGAAATTACAGAAGGGTCCCTAGCCATCACAAGGGTGCCGGAACGGATGTGTAAAGAGCTCAATGCATTGTCAGTCTCTACCGTGGACCAGCTGAAAACTTTCGATGTTCCCGGGAGGAAAAGTGGACAGAAGGGCATCCTGTTTTATGGGTCAAACCTCGTTGTGCACCCGGACGATTTGTCTGTCGTGTGCCTTCCATATGAGAGAGGCATAAGATCCGTCCTCAATCCCAGATACTATGCGTCCGAGATGCGGGAATACTTTAAAAAGCGCGGATGCTGGTTATATCAAACGGAGTCCGAAGCAAAGTTTTACGAAGGGCTATGGCATCCACCTCAGGTCCGAGCACTCATCGATGGACGAATTCCGGATAGGCGGGGCATAGGTTTCATCCAGCCTGATTCTAAGGCATGCTACATGATCCATATTAGGGAAGCCAGCGAAGAGTCAAATGATGAAGACGAGCTAGCCGAGCCAGAAGAAGCTCCTCAAGAGCTCGAAGATGGCGGACAAGCAACCTTTGACGAGCTAACCGAGATTGACTTAGGAACGCCCGATAATCCAAGGCCGACCTACATTAGCTCACTCTTGTCGGAGGAAATGAAAGAGCAGATAATTGCCCTGCTGCATGAGTTCGTCGACTGTTTCGCGTGGACATACAAAGAAATTCCTGGCCTTTCTCCTGAAGTGGCCGTGCATAAGCTGGCTATATCTCCTGGAGCTAAGCCAGTCAAACAAGCTCCTCGAAGAATGAGAAGAGAACTAGAAGAAAAGGTCATCGAGGAAACCAAGAAACTCATCGATGCCGGCTTCATCGGAGAGGAGAAATATGCGGACTGGATCACATGCATAGTCCCAGTGAAGAAGAAAAATAGGTAGATCCGAGTTTGTGTCGATTTCAGGGACCTCAACAAGGCATGTTCTAAAGACGACTTCCCTCTACCGGTCATGAAAATGATGGTCAATGTCACATCAAATTATGAGCTGTTCACCTTTATGGATGGCTCGTCTGGATATAATCAGATCAAGATGTCGCCTGAAAATGAGAAACATACAGCATTTCGAACCCCGATCGGAATATATTGCTACAAGGTAGTGCTGTTTGGACCAAAGAACGCAGGGGCCACATACCAAAGGGCAATGACCAATATCTTTGATGACCTAATTCATAAAGTCGTCGAATGTTATGTTGATGATCTGGTCATTAAGACTAAAGCCAAGGACGATCACATCCAAGATCTAAGAACCGTTCATACCAGACTGAGGGAGTACGATTTGAAAATGAATCCTCTGAAGTGCGCTTTTGGCGTGTCGTCTGGATAATTTCTAGGCTTTATAGTCCGACATCGAGGGATCGAAGTTGACCCATCCAAGATAAAGGCCATTATGGAAATTCCCTCTCCGAAGAGTCTGACGCAACTAAGATCTTTTCAAGGCAAGCTTGCTTATATACGGAGGTTTATCTCAAATTTATCGGGGAGATGTAGGCCCTTCTCAAAGCTCATGAAGAAAGGAGCTCCTTTTGTCTGGGATGCCGAATGTCAAGAAGCGTTCGAAAGCATCAAACAATACTTATTGCGCCCTCCAGTGCTGGCCGCTCCCATTCCAAATAAACCGCTGATTCTCTATAATGCCGCTCTCGATGAGTCACTCGGTGCGCTCCTTGCCCAGAACAACAAGGAGGGAAAAGAAAATGCCCTCTACTACCTCAGTCGAACTCTAGTCAGGGCGGAACACAACTATTCCCCAATCGAAAAGCAATGCCTGGCTCTGATATTTGTTGTGAAGAAGCTCAGGCACTATCTGCTCGCTCATCGGGTTATGCTGATCTCCAAGGTCGACCCGCTCAAACAGTTAATGACCAAGGCAAGCCTGGCCGGTAGAATGTCAAGATGGGCTGTCATGCTGCTTGAGTTTGACATAGTTTATACTCCTCAGAAAGCAGTAAAAGGGCAAGCTCTTGCAGACTTCCTTGCAGCTCATCCCATACCGGAAGGGTCACTGTTTAATTGCGAGCTACCTGACGAACAAGCGCTGCACCTCGAGGAAGATGAGCCATGGTGGGAGCTCTACTTCGATGGAGCCTCATCAATAAGGACCTCCAGTAAATCAAGCATCCCGGAGATAAAAGCAGGGATAGGGTTGGTGTTCATCACGCCATCAATGGGAACCCCACGACGTTCTTTTGCTCTCACCGAGCCTCGCACAAACAATGAGGCCGAGTATGAAGCTCTGATAGCTGGTTTAGAACTCGCTATAGAAATGGAAATCCTTCGGTTACGGGTTTACGGTGACTCCCAGCTTGTCGTCAACCAAGTAAGCGGCGACTATAATGTAAGTGCACGGCGGCGCCCCGGCCGTCAATCCGACGCCGGAGTGCGGAAATGATGCTTTTCTTTAAACTTTAAAACCGGCACCACCGCGCACTTTAAACCCGGATCGGGCCATTAACCTACTCCTAGCTAACTAGAGAAGGGGTAGAGAGATATACCGAGCGATCCGTGTCCTTCGGTCTTCTCATCGTCGTCCCGATCTCCCCGCGGAATCTTTGGTCTTCATCTCCTCGTCGGAAGGGCACCACATTGCTGGGTTCTTTTACGGGCTCCCACCTCTGGACCGAGGCAACTCGGGCACGAAGTTGGCGAGCAGACGTGCCCAAGAAATGCTGTAGAATGTAGTGTAGAAAACTATGTGTCTCATGGGGTTTGAGGAAGTTGCCTTTGGTGGAGGATTGAGATGATAGCATTTTTGGAGATGAAGTTGGGGATTTTTGCAAGCACAAGAGAACCAAAAATCCCCACAAAAAATGGGCAGCCCTCTTCCTATATTGGCCGACCCCTCATGAGGTGAAGAGAGAGGGAGAAAAGTCCAAGGGTGTGTGTGTATCTATCATGCATGAGAGAGAGAGAGAAAAAAAAATGATGATGTGAAGAAATGATCACAAGCAAATCCAACACTCCATCAACCATCATCACACTCAAAGTCAAGCAATGATGAAGTTAAGAAGTCAAATGATGGTGCAACCATCATGAAGCAACAATATGCAAAGACCACCCTCCACAATACTAATTTGCACAATTGCAAATAAGCCCTCCTCCACCAATTTTCAGCCAAGGAAAGATACAAAGGAAAATGGCCGAAACGGAATGCAAACTGGCAACTTCAAAAAACAGATCCCGTAATAAATTACAGGAAACCCTGCTACTGTATATACATACCCGCATTTGTATTCCGACCGAATACAAATGCAATGAGACAAAATCTACACTGTACAATACTAGGATCCGGCTTATACCAAAGCCCGCTAGTATTATCCGTCCGATCATGATCCGTACAATACCGCACGTATCTGATCGAACCCTGCCATATCTCCATACGGCCTCTACAGTGTTTCGCCCGAAACTTGAGAAAACGGTCTGTGGGGGACTCTAAAGACTCGTCAATACTTTGGTTGTGGATTTAACCACTAGCACGTCAGAGGTATTAGCCATACGTAACGGGCTACCAGGTATTGAACAAAAGGGACGTCGATGAGCGAACTCATCCTGACACCCTACTGAGCCTGTCAGTGACAATATCCGTACAGTCTGGTCCGTTCGTCTATGAGCATCGCATGGCGGGCCTAGGGGGTTGGTAAAAGTCAGACCCCCAAAAGCGGTACAAGTCGTGTCGGAGTGTAGCCCAGAACACCCTGAGATACTACTGGAATACCTACCAGTAAATTTTCTGCCTTGGCCAAGGACTTCGTGTAATGGCTCTCCTAGACACAGCGCAATCTCACCCCCAATACCGGAAGAGACGAACCCCTGCAGATCCGCTCACTGCTGGCTCAGGACTGTACCCAACTAAAACCTGTTTGCACGTCTCCTTTGAGCGTGGTAGGGTAGTAATCAAAGTACAGTAGGAACTCAAACGAGACAAATGACGATCTTAGGTCGATGAACTAACATGTACACATGTCACCAGGGAACTGCTATCTGACGTCAGGTATAAGACCAACTAGCATGTTCCCGGCGAGTCCTGTCCGGTGTACTCATAACCTAATGAGCACATGTATACATCTTAGGTGAACCAACTGACACCAGTGGCTTGTGAGACCGGCCACCGCCCCTCGTCGGGGTCTCGACTGTATACACTAGTCTACTCTGGAGTATCGATGCCCTGTCTCAAAACTCCCACGACTAGGGACCTTTTAAGGATGTGCTTATAGACTACCAGCTCCCACGTATATGATCGCCCTCATACTGCTGGCAGTCAAGCGAGAATCCTAGGAGCTTTATCAACGCGCAATAGTGACCTGTAAGGTCACCTAAAGCAGTACACGATGATAAAGATAAACCAGATAGCATACTGTCATATCGAGTAAGACTGTCCTATCGGTATAGGTCCTCCCTCAATCAATGCAATCACGTGCCTGTGATCCAATAATTGACTCTGAGGGCACTATCTCCAACAATCTCCCATTTGCACTCAAGGCTAATTATTGCGATGTCGCATACTCACAGCCCGTGTGATACCGAACACCCAACTCCTCTACTAGTCAGTCTCACAAAAACCCATTTGCGAAACTATTGCGTTCGAGGAATAGCCTCAGTGAGTGGATCTGCCTGGATGTTTCTTTCTATGTCTCTCTATATCTCAAGTTCGCGGAGAAAACCCATCTCCCGAAATGAGCAATACCTGTCTTAGAATATGTCTGGATATCTGATGGGACCTAGCTCATAAATGAACTCCAAATCCAAACTTCTTAGACTGTATCGTCAACTGAACTTAATCAGTATCCCGCGTCATGCTTTCCGAACGCTAAGGTAAATGGCGAGTGGTAATATCATAGTTAAGAGTGACTCGGGCTGTACACGAAGGGACCGCTCTCTCACTCAAGGGTGTCTTCACAGAAAGGCAACGCCTCAAGTATCCCCTTGGACCACCTGTCCAAAATACTGCCCCTCGTCAGAAGGAAAACTATAACTCTGACAACCTCTCTGTCATCCAGGTCACCTTGGAAGCCTGGAATGATAACTGTCTCCCGAAGGAGGCTGCCGTCATCAAATCCCTAGAACATCCACTTATGTTCTAAAACTGCTTCCGTTCGTTTCTCCAGGATTGGATCAATATCAATTTATTGCATCCACTGCAAAAACAACATCTGGTGTGGTACTTGACATCTCATGATTGACTCAATTGCCTAAGCAAGTGATCTACCAATCATGCACATCCCTCTCCCCTTTAGTCTGTAAGACACCTTTAGAGAGGGCGACTCCATCACCTGCAGGTATACTACCGTGCCAGGAGTCGTCCATTCTAAAAACTCTTAGAATGCTGTCTAAGTACCCTGATTGGGAAACCACCCAAATCTAGATCTATAGATCTAGTAACCAGAATGTCTTGATATTACATCCAAGTCCCATGTGGAGAAACCACTGTGTGATAACCAAAGTATAACCGATCGTAGTATAGGAACATCACTTCCTACTCTGTGTATGTCATCCAAATACCTGGACATCACACCCTGCTACCTTCTTAACAGATCCATCCCCTATTCTGATGAAGTCAAACCTATGACTGTCATATCAGAAATAGATGATCTATCTCCGCCACATCTGCTTTAGTATATAAATAGACATAAGCCACCTGTCCACCAATGCTTCTGCTTCTCCCACTGACTACGATAACCCTCTGGCAGAGTCATATACACGTACACTTCTAAAGCTAGTTTAGAACGACGCTATACTCATCCTCCTGCCGGGTTTCGCAGCCTGGAATAACAACAATGGCAAGTCTGGGTAAACAAGAACCTCCTTGTCACCGTCCTTGAGCCTACCGAAGTACCTCTCGAGTGCCTGAGGTTACCCACCATATCTGCGGAGTAGCCAATGGAATGTCAAACTAGATTGAATCTTTAGGTTCTTATCAAATCTTCAGTAATCGTTTGCGGTTCTGGAATCACTTCCAGTTCTACCATACTCCCACTTCTGTTTTCTGAAAAAATCCATTTTTATTAAAACTGTGGCGAGTCAAGAATAATATCATTATTGATCTTCCTGATGGTAGAAAGTCAACCCTCGTCATAGCCTGGGTCAAGCCACAAACAGCCATTACAGAAACGTGTCTTGAGTGATCCAGAGTCTGGTTTTAAGCATAAGCCGGACAACTCCCCGTACCTTAACATCGTCAAGATATGAACTGTTCTATATCCAATACAGAAATAGAGGCACTGATTTAATTGAACCAGATTCAAATCATGTAGCTGTCTCCAGTGCATGTCAACTAAATGGAAGGAGGCCGATCAGCGTTACTCAACTAAGCAATGCTTCCAATTATGAGTAACCTGAAAAAGAAGCAAGTTCTCTTAATCATTACTATCAACTGAATACCATACACAAGTATATACATCTTCGATCACCTTGAAGAATCCCGATACTTGCAACACCTGGTTCTCTATTTTATCCACATACCTATAACTTCTCAAAACTTGGACCCTGTGTTTCTAAGAAACACTTGTCTAAAAATTAGAGAAGTCATAAGTAAACCGAATATAGTACGAGAACCAACCCCTCTGTCCTCATAGACGCTGGACAACATACAATACTCTGTATAAGTCTCTTGAGTCTAATAACTCATTCCCTGTGCGTTGTAGGTTGAAAACTGTACTTATGGTTAAGAAGAATTACACCGCTGTTTAATACTCCTTACCTAACCATCCACTGATATAGGTAAATGTCATGGACATAATTTTAAAAAGGTATATCTCGCTCTATAAAAATAGACGTACAGATGTATCAATTTGAAATTGTTGCATAACAGCGGATATTCAAAACTAAATATTTGCCGTCCGTCAAACAACCCAGGTGACTTCCTCAAATATCACCAATTACAGCGAATTCCGATGTAGTGAGGATGATCACCTAATTCCCAATAACTTACTCCCACTCATCATCTGTAAAATCATACAGATGTGATAATCATACCTGGTAAATACATACCCTGAGTAAGGACTAATTGGGAAATCAGTTTTCTTTTAACAGTACATAGTGAAACTGAAACATTGAAATGTTTCGTAGGAGTATCCGGGTATTCCTAGTAATGCTTCTTCCATTATCCAAATTCACAACTGTAACCGTGTATTTCTTTGCCATCTCTCCACATCCCTTCATATGTCTTTAGTCATTACCTTCTGTACCCTCTTAGGCTAAATGGTTTTCTTCTTTCCCTACCGTTCGGCACCAGCCTATGGTTTGGAAGAAGACTATCCAATAAGCGTAATGGGTGTACTGTCCTAATCCTAGGAGCACTCGCAACGCGAGAGAAGGTGAAGATAAAAGACACCTGAATAAACCTTATTCCTATTTCTCCTGAACCAGAATCCATCCCCGAACTGGAACAAGTTCCATTCGAGTTCGTATATAACCATACGATGGAGTATCCAATAAACTGTGGATCTTCGTAGTGATACGGAGTGTCCTGGAGAAATACAAAGGTGAAGTGAGAGTGGTAATGAAATACTTGGTTTGGTCGTGAATAGCAGTCGCAATTTACTTTGCCCTCTTACTAATCCCTTGATATGTCTTTACTTAATACCTTCTGTACACCATCGTTATGCTAATTGGTTTTCTTCATTCCCCACTGTTCGGCACCAGCCTAAGGTTTAGAAGAAGACTATCCAATTTGCGTAATAGGTGTACTATCTCCTAAGCTAAGGAGTACTCGCAACCTGAGAGAAGGTAAAAGGAAAAGACAACTGAATAGTCCTATCCGTTTTCTCCAGAACCGGAAACCATCCTCGAATAAATTCCTTCGAGTTCGTATATAACCATATGATGGTTTTGTCCAATGGAGGTGGACGTTCGTAGTAATACGGGGTGTTCTGGAGAAAAGGGTAAAAGTAGGAGTGGCAAAGAGGTTTGCAACTCTGACAATCCAAAAGCCAGTGTTTAAGAAGGTTCGGTTAATTTTGGTCACTGAGTCATAGTCTTAGGGTCGGGTCATGGTCGCTGCCAAAGAGAGAGAGAAAAAAAACACTCAGCATGCACTCTAACCTAGATCAGAATGGTTACCAATTTATCTAATCTGGAAACCTCCCACTGTACCGTCAAATTCTCCTCCAAACCTGAAAGAAGAATTAGTCGGGATCACCCGAGGAGTAAACCAACTCATCAGTGGGAATCGGGATCCAACTATCATCGCATGATAACGTGATGGAATCCGTTCACGTTATCACACTCCAGAAGGTATGCGCATATCTGGCAAGTTTCAGTTTCTTTAGAAACTCCCGATGTGATTTTTGCCCCATGCTCTTATGACCTTAACTAAGGCCAACAAATCATAAGTCACATGTCAAGTTCTACCCGTCATTGTCCAGGTTAATTTGAACCCACCCGTACAAGCCCTTGACTATGGCCAACAAGGCTATACGAATGTCCCAAACCAACGCATCTATCTATGCAGCAGAAAGGTAACAAGCAGCTACCATACACTATGCCTTGATTAATGCCAACAAACATAGCATGAATACTACGTGCTACCCGTCTGAAATGACGGAGGGCTACGAATGGTTTTTGGTGAAAAACCTTTAACGTAATGAACTTGATATCGTTGAAGGAACCGGATAGCTTTTAAAAATATAGTGACGAAAACCTTTGCTAAAGAGGTCACTCCCGGTGAAGGGATCTCGGCTCTTTCCCCGTAGAATGAGGTGCAGGATATTCCAACTGAATACCATGATGCAAAGCAAAAGGCAATCGGCTATAGTGAAGTTATTACCCTGACGCAAACTTGTGTCCAAGGGGTCACTCCCGGTGAAGGGATCTCGGCCCTTGCCTCGTCGACTGAGGTGCAGGATATTCCAACTGAATATCACTGTGCAAAACAAAAGTGAACGTCCTTGCAATAACAGCTTTTTGAAAATGTTCCAACAACATCAGAATAGGTTTGTTTAGCTTGCATTGATCCGAATCAACGCAGTCCCATCAATTGATCACACCAATAAAGAACGAAAATAATGATGTACGTATATGCCATCCGCATTCGCCACTAGGTCCCGTCATTACCCGTTAGGTTACTGAACTAACGACAAAGCGGGGACTGGACTAGCGTGGATGCAAAACATATACAACATCTACTAGTATATATATCAATATATAATATTCGCTCAAGACGTGATAAAATGCAACATCACAGAAATGTAATAAGCATCACAGAACAATACAGATATCTGGGATCCCCGGGTTTCATAGAGCCGCTACTGAAACCCGACGTTCCCCTGGTCATGTGGATAGCCTGTGCAATGAAATCCTAGACCCCTACGGGCGCGGAAAGTTACCCGCCAAAACCTGAAGCGAGGCAGCCCCCTTCAGCAACATGAATGGACCACCCAGCACTTCACGGAATCCGGTAACTTGGGCACCCCTCCTGGGTCAACCTGTACCCCCTACGAGGGCGACGAATAGCCCGCCAATTCTAGATTAAAGGTCCCTCCGTATCAATGCCATGAGATGCGGGCCCGTTGCCCTCTAGAACCCGGCTATCCGTGCACCCCACCTTAGGGTAGTCCTAGTACAGAAAGTAAAATATACATACAACGGGTACATCGACCTCACCCCGGTCGTGCCCCAAAAGAATAATATACAAACGGGCAGTAACGGCAGTCCACATGTCGGACGCTCGCCCCGCAATATCAAATGTACATAATACACCAAACTGTACTACCATTGCATCCAGGCTATCCCCCACGACCAATCCGCAACATCACAGCACAACACAGAACATCAACGTGAATGTCACGTTCGCAAATACGTCTAACCGGGCTATAGCAGTTAGACAGGATTTACCGATCAAGTGACATTCACGGTCGAAAATATAATGTAAATACTGTGAACTAACATGTTTAAAATATTCGATCGATCAAATTTGTTAGTTATGTATATGCCCTAGAGGCCATTGTTGTACATATGATGTATATTATGATGGATGCTTAGATATATACAGAGAGGACTTTCTTGCTCGTCATGATAGTATGCTATTTGGTTTCATTTTATCTTAACATGTTGACTTGTATTGGTTTACTGTTTTACTCTCACATGTTGATAAAGCCCTTAGGATCTGTACTCGACTACTGGGACTATGATGAGATCATACTAGTAGGGCCGCGGTAGTCGATGAGTACATCCTATAACTGTTCCTAGTCGAGGGTATATCGAGACAGGGCATCGATACACCAGAGTAGACTAGCGTATACGCATCTTGACCCATATGATGGGCGATGGATGATCCCATATCCATCGGTGTTTGACATCAGAGATGGTGTACGGGTGCTCAGTGGAGACTGGGTACACTGGACGGACTCGCCGAGAACTCCCAGATGGTGATATACCACACGTCAGATGGCAGTTCTCCGGTGACACAGGTACAGGGTAGTCTGAAGACCCGAGATCGTCATAGAGTCTTGTGTGATTCCCACTGTGCTTTGATTTCCACCTTACCACGTCCAAGATGGCGTGCAAAACGGTGGCTTTTGGGTACAGTCCCGAATCACATGGAGGCAATGAGCGATAGGAGGGGATTCGTCTCTCCCGGTATAGGGAGTTGATGTTGTGCTGTGTTCGATTGGCTATAACTGGAAGTCCCTGGCCAGGGCTGATATAGAGATTTACTGGTAAGTGTTACTAGTAGTTTCTCGACCCGTTATGAGCCATACATCGACACGACTTATCGGTTACTGGGGTCTGACGTATACCACCCCTAGACTTGATATGCGACATATCAGACGAACAGACCGGACTGTACGGGAGTGTTACTGATCGGATTCACAGAAGAACGCACAGGCTAGCTTGTTGATCTTCTGATCGCTCAATACCTGGGTGGCTGTTACGTTTAGCTGACCGCTTGCAGCTTGTGGGTGTTTGATATGATCATCACCTGCTACCGGCGTATTGACGATTCTTTAGAGTCCTACACAGAGGTTTCTTGGCTCAGGCGAAACGGAGTAGAGGCACATATGTGATATGTGCAGGACCGAGAATAATGCGATATGGGATACCGTATTATATTCTCGCGATATTTAGATATGAACCGGGACATCGGATCAAGTGTTGATTCGATGAATCGGTACATGATATATTAGTCGGTTATATTCGATATAGCCGGATCGTCGGATCAAGTGTTGATTCGATGATTTAATATATAATAATATATATGATATATTATTATATTAACTAATATTGGCTTGCTTTATTATTTCATTTTCTCATTGGATGATACATTGATATATATGCGATATATGTTAATTGTATTATTTTCTTTTGTTGCAAATATATAATATATATGTGATATATATTATTGTGACATGATATGATTAATTGTTAAACATGTTTAAGGATGATTAATTGAGGTTAGGGTTTGATTAGGGTTAGATGCTTCAAGTTTCTTCTAGAAGCATTTTTCTTTTTGTCATGGTTGTGATATTTTGTGATGACACATTTTTAACTTAACCAAACCCTAACTCTAGTTGTTTCTCTACTCATTCTTAGCCATTCATCCTTGACCATGGTTATATATCAATCATATGTTTTATTTCTATTCATCACAAAAGGATTTGAGATCATTATTCATTTTCCATTATCATCATCTTCTTCCTTCTTGATAAGCTCTCTTGAAAATCCTAAAGTGATGATTAAATATGAGAAAATGATATAAAAAGAAAGCAAAAATACTACTCCCTCATCCTCATCTCATCTAGCCCATAGGATTAGTGTGTTCACTTCTTTAAGAGTGAGATAGCTTGAGTTCTTTGAAACCTCGACGTAGATCATCGGAGATTTGGAATACGACAAGCTAGAATGGATCGTTCGAGTCGTGGAGCCTCTCATGAGTCCGGGAGATCGTGGATCGCGGCAAAGGGACTTCTACTCGGAGCTTGTGAAGTGAAGGAGCGGACTACAAAGGTTGTAATCCCTCACACTTAGATAAAAGTTATCTTCTTGCATGTTAAACCCTAATAATCTAGCAAAGATCTCGGCTTTGGGTTGTTCGGCACGTCTAAAATTTAATCCGGGCATGTTTGATGCCTCATGAACCTTCACAAGAGTGCCTAAGAACCCTACAGTGGTATCAGAGCCTAGCTAGAGCATTAGGCGATGTGTTTACGAAGTTAAAACTCCGATCGAACCCGAAACGACGTAAAAAGACCCCTCTCTGGAAATTTTTTAAATTTTGGGATTTTTCTGAATTAAAAATATGTAAAAAAATCAGCAGGGAATTATAAGAATTACCAAGAAGCCCGAGCCCCCAATTCGATCAAACGGCCGCGGAAGCGCGGCGCAAGCTTGCTTGCGCGGCGGTTCCGCGGCGGATTGGTCGATTGGCGACACGTGGCTTCCTGGTAACAACCGTAGGTACTTGTTGAATTTTTGGGTATTTTTAATCTGTTTCAGGTGTTTAAAAATCTGGGGTTTATTTGGTAATAGTAGATTCGATCGGAATATTTAAGTTCGTATTTCTTTCCGGATATTTAGAAACTGTTAAACTATTTGAACGGATATCATTAACTTACTGTTTCCCGGTACGGAAAACTTTCAAGCGTTGAATTTTTATCGGGTTTAAATCTTTCGGAAAAATTGTACAAGTTAAGCGGTGGACCCTCTAGAAGACAACAAACCTTAACTCGATTATGTGACCGTCTTGAACTGCCTTTTGAACCTTCGGGTTTGGGGCAGTACGGCGTGCCACATGTGAGGCGTTGGCTTGACCCTTTTACGGCTGGATCACCGGTACTGTGACATATTCAGGGATTATTTGAACTCCGCTCAAGAGTTGAGCACTTTGGAAAATTTTGGGTGTTTCATTATCTGTTCGGAAAGTTTAATACTGTATATTTATCTGGAATGTGATACAATATGTGGAATTTATAGAGTTAGGCATGAAATGCGGAGTATGTGATATTTCGGATTTACGATGTCTAAAGTGATTGTGGATTCCAAATATTGTAGTTTTACACTTTCTTTTCTGTGACTGTAAGTGTAATATGTGATATCGCCGGTTTCGTTGCTATATGTCAACGACAATTGGGATGCGCATATTTACTTACGTTGATGATATGAGATATTATGTGTTGCTATGATATGTTATATTGGATCATCGCGATCAGAATAGCCGGGGGTTTTATGTGAGATGAGGGTTTTTATTTTCATTCATGTAAAATTCATTTGTAATGTAATATTCTTTTATTTGGGGCACTTCCAGGTTGCGGTTGCTGTCACCAGTGTATATTATTTACTTTTCCGCATTAGGTAGACCCAAGGAGGGGAGCACAAGTAACCGGGTTCTGGGGTCCAGTGGGAGGCCATCTCGAGGAGTCGAGACCGGGGCTCCTAACCCTAGAATTGACAGTGTTACTTGCCGCTCTCGTAGGGGTCTTGGGATGTGGGTTTGGCTATTCGTCGCGACCGTGGAATCCGTGTTTTATACAGGCTCGTATTAAAAACACGGACGTCCTAATATATCCAATATTTCATATATGTTCTTCTGCTGCAATGTTCTGTGATGAGATCATATTACTGTCTAAGACGAATGCTTATACTATATATATATGCTGATATATAAATATTACTGCTTTCGTTTCTTCTGTGATGCTTAGGAAGCATAAGCTGATGGGATTTTTATTAATGAGATTAATAAAAGAAAAGAAACCTAAAGATGTTGTAGAATCAAAACTTTATAAAAAAGGGGTAGCTACAGTTTTGCTTTGCACAGTGACATATATGATATGTCCCGCACCTTATTCGATGAGGAAAGGACCGAGATCCCTTCACCGGGAGTGACCCCTTTAGCGAAACTGGCAGATGCTACAAAACGCGGTTTGTCTTTTGATTGCTTTTAGTGTTTTGCTTTGCACAGCGGTATATATGATATATCCTGCACCTTATTCGATGAGGAAAGGGCCGACGATCCCTTCACCGGGAGTGACCCCTTTAGCGAAACTAAGAAAAGCTTCAAAAACACCCCTTTTCAAAAACTACTAGATTCTACGACGATATCAAGTTCTTTACGCTCAGGGTTTTTCTGAAAAACCTGCGTAGCCCTCCGTCATTTCAGATAAGTAATATTTAGTATTCGTGCTACGGTAGTTTGGCATGCGTCAAGGCGTAGCGTACGGTAGCTGATTATTACTTATCTGCAGCATGAGATGCGATTGGATTAGGGTATTCATGCGGCGTTGTTTGGCATGCGTCAAGGGTCGTACGGGTGGGTTTAATTCAATCACGAAATGTACGGGTTGAACTTGACTAGCAGACTATGGCTTGTTTGGCATGCGTCAAGGTCATAGCACGCTAGGGGTAAAAGTTTTATCGGGAATTTCAAGCGTTGAAATTTGCAATGAGATTGCATACCTCCTATGAGATAGTTAGATCCCGATACCCACTGCGAGTAAGAGTTACTCCTGGGAGAGTTTTACACAGGACAATTAGTCATTCAAGTAGGTGTCTAGAAAAGTGTTAACGAGGTTACGCCTCTGGGAAAACGAGGTTTACTTTAATTAGGTCCGTGCGAAAGCACGGGGAACCTCCCTCAAAGTACCGACACTGATCTGGCTGAAAGATTGACGAAATTGTAGGGTGTAATTAATCCCGGCTAATCTTACCTTTTAGGGTTTTAAGGTAGATTTGATAAAAACAGTGGGAGACATCCTGATTAGATAAGATAATAACCAATCTAATCTTGCAAGAGCATACGCTAAAGTGTTTTCTTCTCTCTCTCTCCAGGTACCGACCATGTCAGGCCATAATCAAGATAATAATATTGATGTATTGACTGAACCCGATTATTGTACTGAGCAAGGGAACGTTGGACCCGTTCTTTCTTATAAGAGTTATAAGACTGAACAGGAAACAGGAGAATATCTAGATTCTCACGCCGCCCAAAAGAACATGCATATTGATGCATCTTCTTCGGGTGTGTTAGTTATTGAGAACTGTTTCTCAGTTCATCCTACGTCCTGGGTATTAGATACCGGATCAGGATCCCACATATGTAAACAGTTACATGGGCTACGTAAAGGTAGAGAACTGGGAAAAGGTGATCATTCCGTTCAAGTAGGGAACGGTGCAAGTATTGTAGCCAAAGCAGTTGGCGAATATCACCTTGTATTGCCAAGTCGTAATACACTGATTCTAAATGAGTGCTATTATATACCGAACATGATGTGCAACATTATATCAGTTTCTTTATTGAGTAAAGAGGGATATAATTTTGTAGTACAGGATAATGTTATGAACATATTCCTAGATCAAAATTTGATTGCATCAGGCTCGTTACATAATGGCATATTCATTCTAAATCAGAATACAGTTCTAAATATACAAAACACACACAAGAGGAAAAGTTCAGATATGAACGAATCCTTCTTGTGGCATTGTAGACTTGGTCATATCAATGCGACACGACTGGCTAAGTTACATAGGGATGGTTATTTGAAGCCGTTCGAATTATCATCTTATGATACTTGTCATTCATGTCTCAAAGGAAAAATGACCAAAGCTCCGTTTAGTGGACACGGAGAAAGAGTTACTGAACTCTTAGGACTGGTACATAGTGATGTATGCGGTCCCATGTCTACGCATGCCAGGAACGGTTCTTCCTACTTCATTACATTCACTGACGATCTCTCAAGATTCGGATATGTGTTCCTGATGAAACACAAGTCTGAAGCTTTTGAGAAATTCAGAGAATATAAGCACGAAGTAGAGAACCAAACGGGCAAAAGTATTAAGATTCTTTGATCTGATCGAGGAGGTGAATACTTAAGCAATGAGTTTCTAGATTATCTAAAAGAGAATGGGATTCTCTCTCAGCTTACTCCTCCTTATACACCACAGCACAACGGTGTATCGGAGCGGAGGAATCGCACCCTATTAGATATGGTGCGCTCCATGATGAGTACAGCTGAGTTACCTATTTCCTTTTGGGGGTATGCGCTTGAGACAGCCATAGACCTATTGAATAGAGTTCCTACCAAATTTGTGCCTACCACTCCATATGAGATATTGAAAGGGAAGAGACCACATCTTAATTATATTAAGATATGGGGTTGTCCGGCCTATGTCAAAAGACAAAATCCGGACAAACTCGAGGCAAGATCAGTCTTATGTAAGTTTGTAGGATATCCCAGAAATTCACAAGGGTATATCTTCTACCACCCCGAGGAACAAAAGGTGTTTGTTTCTCGACATGCTACTTTCTTAGAAAAAGGTTTTCTTATGAAACAGAATAGTAGTATTGAGGTAGAACTGGAAGAGCTTCCAGCAACACAAACTATAACAGAAGACTTGGTTGAACCAGAGGATTCAGTAGTACCCGACGAACCCCAGCCTCTCCGCCGATCTAGTAGGGTTTCTCATCCACCTGAGAGATACTACGGTTTTCTCATTGATGGTGGAAGCGAGGATTGCATCATGGATGATGATGACCCGACTAGTTTCGAGCAGGCCATCACGAGTGGTGACTCTGTGAAATGGCTGGATGCAATGCGATCTGAGATGGAATCCATATACACCAATAAAGTATAGATTTTAGAAAATGCTCCTGAAGGGGTAAAACCCATTGGGAGCAAGTGGATTTTTAAAAAGAAATTTGGTGTAGATGGAAAAGTTGAGACTTTCAAAGCTAGACTTGTAGCAAAAGGTTTTCGTCAAAGACCAGGTGTGGACTATGACGAAACCTTTTCTCCAGTGGCTATGCTTAAGTCCATCCGGATCTTACTTGCCATTGCTGCATACCATGACTACGAAATCTGGCAAATGGATATTAAGACCGCCTTTCTAAACGGTGATTTAGAAGAGAGCGTGTACATGACTCAGCCAGAGGGCTTCGTAGATAGTGGGAGCAGCGGAAAGGTATGCAAGCTGCTTAAATCCATTTATGGGTTAAAGCAAGCATCGCGGAGTTGGAACATCTGTTTTGATGTTGTAGTCAAAGAGTTTGACTTCATCAAAAATATAGATGAACCTTGTATCTATAAGAAGGTAGCAGAGGGTAAGGTAGTCTTCCAAAGTGATAAGGACGACTCTAAGTCGCATTCGGGTTTTGTCTTTACCCTCAATGGAGGAGCGGTATGTTGGAAGAGTTCCAAACAGGATACCTTTGCAGACTCAACGATGGAGGCTGAATACATCGCTGCCAACGATGCTGCTAAAGAGGCTGTCTGGATCAAGAAGTTCAATAGTGAACTTGGTGTGGTTCCATCCATTGAGCATCCAATACCTCTGTATTGCGATAACAATGGAGCTGTGGCTTTGGCCAAGGAACCCAGGTCCCATCAGAAGTCCAGACATATTCTGAGGCGGTATCACCTGATCAGGGAGATAGTTGATCGCCGGGAGATCGAGGTCAGGAGAGTAGATACGAAGGAAAACACTGCGGATCCATTCACGAAGGCTATTCCCCAGATACAGTTTGAGAGATTATTCGGGATGCTAGGTATGAGATACTACAGCAGCTGGCCTTAGTGCAAGTGGGAGATTGTTAGTTATGTATATGCCCTAGAGGCCATTGTTGTACATATGATGTATATTATGATGGATGCTTAGATATATACAGAGATGACTTTCTTGCTCGTCATGATAGTATGCTATTTGGTTTCACTTTATCTTAACATGTTGACTTGTATTGGTTTACTGTTTTACTCTCACATGTTGATAAAGCCCTTAGGATCTGTACTCGACTACTGGGACTATGATGAGATCATACTAGTGGGGCCGCGGTAGTCGATGAGTACATCCTATAACTGTTCCAAGTCGAGGGTATATCGAGACAGGGCATCGATACACCAGAGTAGACTAGCGTATACGCATCTTGACCCATATGATGGGCGATGGATGATCCCATATCCATCGGTGTTTGACATCAGAGATGGTGTACGGGTGCTCAGTGGAGACTGGGTACACTGGACGGACTCGCCGAGAACTCCCAGATGGTGATATACCACACGTCAGATGGCAGTTCTCCGGTGACACAGGTACAGGGTAGTCTGAAGACCCGAGATCGTCATAGAGTCTTGTGTGATTCCCACTGTGCTTTGATTTCCACCTTACCACGTCCAAGAGGGCGTGCAAAACGGTGGCTTTTAGGTACAGTCCCGAATCATATGGAGGCAATGAGCGATAGGAGGGGATTCGTCTCTCCCGGTATAGGGAGTTGATGTTGTGCTGTGTTCGATTGGCTATAACTGGAAGTCCCTGGCCAGGGCTGATATAGAGATTTACTGGTAAGTGTTACTAGTATTTTCTCGACCCGTTATGAGCCATACATCGACACGACTTATCGGTTACTGGGGTCTGACGTATACCACCCCTAGACTTGATATACGACATATCAGACGAACAAACCGGACTGTACGGGAGTGTTACTGATCGGATTCACAGGAGAACGCACAGGCTAGCTTGTTGATCTTCTGATCGCTCAATACCTGGGTGGCTGTTACGTTTAGCTGACCGCTTGCAGCTTGTGGGTGTTTGATATGATCATCACCTGCTACCGGCGTATTGACGATTCTTTAGAGTCCTACACAGAGGTTTCTTGGCTCAGGCGAAACGGAGTAGAGGCACATATGTGATATGTCCAGGACCGAGAATAATGCGATATGGGATACCGTATTATATTCTCGCGATATTTAGATATGAACCGGGACATCGGATCAAGTGTTGATTCGATGAATCGGTACATGATATATTAGTCGGTTATATTCGATATAGCCGGATCGTCGGATCAAGTGTTGATTCGATGACTTAATATATAATAATATATATGATATATTATTATATTAACTAATATTGGCTTGCTTTATTATTTTATTTTCTCATTGGATGATACATTGATATATATGCGATATATGTTAATTGTATTATTTTCTTTTGTTGCAAATATATAATATATATGTGATATATATTATTGTGACATGATATGATTAATTGTTAAACATGTTTAAGGATGATTAATTGAGGTTAGGGTTTGATTAGGGTTAGATGCTTCAAGTTTCTTCTAGAAGCATTTTTCTTTTTGTCATGGTTGTGATATTTTGTGATGACACATTTTTAACTTAACCAAACCCTAACTCTAGTTGTTTCTCTACTCATTCTTAGCCATTCATCCTTGACCATGGTTATATATCAATCATATGTTTTATTTCTATTCATCACAAAAGGATTTGAGATCATTATTCATTTTCCATTATCATCATCTTCTTCCTTCTTGATAAGCTCTCTTGAAAATCCTAAAGTGATGATTAAATATGAGAAAATGATATAAAAAGAAAGCAAAAATACTACTCCCTCATCCTCATCTCATCTAGCCCATGGGATTAGTGTGTTCACTTCTTTAAGAGTGAGATAGCTTGAGTTCTTTGAAACCTCGACGTAGATCATCGGAGATTTGGAATACGACAAGCTAGAATGGATCGTTCGAGTCGTGGAGCCTCTCATGAGTCCGGGAGATCGTGGATCGCGGCAAAGGGACTTCTACTCGGAGCTTGTGAAGTGAAGGAGCAGACTACAAAGGTTGTAATCCCTCACACTTAGATAAAAGTTATCTTCTTGCATGTTAAACCCTAATAATCTAGCAAAGATCCCGGTTTTGGGTTGTTCGGCACGTCTAAAATTTAATCCGGGCATGTTTGATGCCTCATGAACCTTCACAAGAGTGCCTAAGAACCCTACAGTGGTATCAGAGCCTAGCTAGAGCATTAGGCGATGTGTTTACGAAGTTAAAACTCCGATCGAATCCGAAACGACGCAAAAAGACCCCTCTCTGGAAATTTTTTAAATTTTGGGATTTTTCTGAATTAAAAATATGTAAAAAAATCAGCAGGAAATTATAAGAATTACCAAGAAGCCCGAGCCCCCAATTCGATCAAACGGCCGCGGAAGCGCGGCGCAAGCTTGCTTGCGCGGCGGTTCCGCGGCGGATTGGTCGATTGGCGACACGTGGCTTCCTGGTAATAACCGTAGGTACTTGTTGAATTTTCTGGGTATTTTTAATCTGTTTCAGGTGTTTAAAAATCTGGGGTTTATTTGGTAATAGTAGATTCGATCGGAATATTTAAGTTCGTATTTCTTTCCGGATATTTAGAAACTGTTAAACTATTTGAACGGATATCATTAACTTACTGTTTCCCGGTACAGAAAACTTTCAAGCGTTGAATTTTTATCGGGTTTAAATCTTTCGGAAAAATTGTACAAGTTAAGCGGTGGACCCTCTAGAAGACAACAAACCTTAACTCGATTATGTGACCGTCATGAACTGCCTTTTGAACCTTCGGGTTTGGGGCAGTACGGCGTGCCACATGTGAGGCGTTGGCTTGACCCTTTTACGGCTGGATCACCGGTACTGTGACATATTCTGAGATTATTTGAACTCCGCTCAAGAGTTGAGCACTTTGGGAAATTTTGGGTGTTTGATTATCTGTTCGGAAAGTTTAATACTGTATATTTATCTGGAATGTGATACAATATGTGGAATTTATAGAGTTAGGCATGAAATGCGGAGTATGTGATATTTCGGATTTACGATGTCTAAAGTGATTGTGGATTCCAAATATTGTAGTTTTACACTTTCTTTTCTGTGACCGTAAGTGTAATATGTGATATCGCCGGTTTCGTTGCTATATGTCAACGACAATTGGGATGCGCATATTTACTTACGTTGATGATATGAGATATTATGTGTTGCTATGATATGTTATATTGGATCGTCGCGATCAGAATAGCCGGGGGTTTTATGTGAGATGAGGGTTTTTATTTTCATTCATGTAAAATTCATTTGTAATGTAATATTCTTTTATTTGGGGCACTTCCAGGTTGCGGTTGCTGTCACCAGTGTATATTATTTACTTTTCCGCATTAGGTAGACCCAAGGAGGGGAGCACAAGTAACCGGGTTCTGGGGTCCAGTGGGAGGCCATCTCGAGGAGTCGAGACCGGGTCTCCTAACCCTAGAATTGACAGTGTTACTTGCCGCTCTTGTAGGGGTCTTGGGATGTGGGTTTGGCTATTCATCGCGGCCGTGGAATCCGTGTTTTATACAGGCTCGTATTAAAAACACGGACGTCCTAATATATCCAATATTTCATATATGTTCTTCTGCTGCAATGTTCTGTGATGAGATCATATTACTGCCTGAGACGAATGCTTATACTATATATATATGCTGATATATAAATATTACTGCTTTCGTTTCTTCTGTGATGCTTAGGAAGCATAAGCTGATGGGATTTTTATTAATGAGATTAATAAAAGAAAAGAAATCTAAAGATGTTGTAGAATCAAAACTTTATAAAAAAGGGGTAGCTACAGTTTTGCTTTGCACAGTGACATATATGATATGTCCCGCACCTTATTCGATGAGGAAAGGACCGAGATCCCTTCACCGGGAGTGACTCCTTTAGCGAAACTGGCAGATGCTACAAAACGCGGTTTGTCTTTTGATTGCTTTTAGTGTTTTGCTTTGCACAGCGGTATATATGATATATCTTGCACCTTATTCGATGAGGAAAGGGCCGACGATCCCTTCACCGGGAGTGACCCCTTTAGCGAAACTAAGAAAAGCCTCAAAAACACTCCTTTTCAAAAACTACTAGATTCTACGACGATATCAAGTTCTTTACGCTCAGGGTTTTTCTGAAAAACCTGCGTAGCCCTCCGTCATTTCAGATAAGTGATATTTAGTATTCGTGCTACGGTAGTTTGGCATGCGTCAAGGCGTAGCGTACGGTAGCTGATTATTACTTATCTGCAGCATGAGATGCGATTGGATTAGGGTATTCATGCGGCGTTGTTTGGCATGCGTCAAGGGTCGTACGGGTGGGTTTAATTCAATCACGAAATGTACGGGTTGAACTTGACTAGCGGACTATAGCTTGTTTGGCATGCGTCAAGGTCATAGCACGCTAGGGGTAAAAGTTTTATCGGGAATTTCAAGCGTTGAAATTTGCAATGAGATTGCATACCTCCTATGAGATAGTTGGATCCCGATACCCACTGCGAGTAAGAGTTACTCCTGGGAGAGTTTTACACAGGACAATTAGTCATTCAAGTGGGTGTCTAGAAAAGTGTTAACGAGGTTACGCCTCTGGGAAAATGAGGTTTACTTTAATTAGGTCCGTGCGAAAGCACGGGGAACCTCCCTCAAAGTACCGACACTGATCTGGCTGAAAGATTGACGAAATTGTAGGGTGTAATTAATCCCGGCTAATCTTACCTTTTAGGGTTTTAAGGTAGATTTGATAAAAACAGTGGGAGACATCCTGATTAGATAAGATAATAACCAATCTAATCTTGCAAGAGCATACGCTAAAGTGTTTTCTTCTCTCTCTCTCCAGGTAGCGACCATGTCAGGCCATAATCAAGATAATAATATTGATGTATTGACTGAACCCGATTATTGTACTGAGCAAGGGAACGTTGGACCCGTTCTTTCTTATAAGAGTTATAAGACTGAACAGGAAACAGGAGAATATCTAGATTCTCACGCCGCCCAAAAGAACATGCATATTGATGCATCTTCTTCGGGTGTGTTAGTTATTGAGAACTGTTTCTCAGTTCATCCTACGTCCTGGGTATTAGATACCGGATCAGGATCCCACATATGTAAACAGTTACATGGGCTACGTAAAGGTAGAGAACTGGGAAAAAGTGATCATTCCGTTCAAGTAGGGAACGGTGCAAGTATTGTAGCCAAAGCAGTTGGCGAATATCACCTTGTATTGCCAAGTCGTAATACACTGATTCTAAATGAGTGCTATTATATACCGAACATGATGTGCAACATTATATCAGTTTCTTTATTGAGTAAAGAGGGATTTAATTTTGTAGTACAGGATAATGTTATGAACATATTCCTAGATCAAAAGTTGATTGCATCAGGCTCGTTACATAATGGCATATTCATTCTAAATCAGAATACAGTTCTAAATATACAAAACACACACAAGAGGAAAAGTTCAGATATGAACGAATCCTTCTTGTGGCATTGAAGACTTGGTCATATCAATGCGACACGACTGGCTAAGTTACATAGGGATGGTTATTTGAATCCGTTCGAATTATCATCTTATGATACTTGCCATTCATGTCTCAAAGGAAAAATGACCAAAGCTCCGTTTAGTGGACACGGAGAAAGAGTTACTGAACTCTTAGGACTGGTACATAGTGATGTATGCGGTCCCATGTCTACGCATGCCAGGAACGGTTCTTCCTACTTCATTACATTCACTGACGATCTCTCAAGATTCGGATATGTGTTCCTGATGAAACACAAGTCTGAAGCTTTTGAGAAATTCAGAGAATATAAGCACGAAGTAGAGAACCAAACGGGTAAAAGTATTAAGATTCTTTGATCTGATCAAGGAGGTGAATACTTAAGCAATGAGTTTCTAGATTATCTAAAAGAGAATGGGATTCTCTCTCAGCTTACTCCTCCTTATACACCACAGCACAACGGTGTATCGGAGCGGAGGAATCGCACCCTATTAGATATGGTGCGCTCCATGATGAGTACAGCTGAGTTACCTATTTCCTTTTGGGGGTATGCGCTTGAGACAGCCATAGACCTATTGAATAGAGTTCCTACCAAATCTGTGCCTACCACTCCATATGAGATATGGAAAGGGAAGAGACCACATCTTAATTATATTAAAATATGGGGTTGTCCGGCCTATGTCAAAAGACAAAATCCGGACAAACTCGAGGCAAGATCAGTCTTATGTAAGTTTGTAGGATATCCCAGAAATTCACAAGGGTATATCTTCTACCACCCCGAGGAACAAAAGGTGTTTGTTTCTCGACATGCTACTTTCTTAGAAAAAGGTTTTCTTATGAAACAGAATAGTAGTATTGAGGTAGAACTGGAAGAGGTTCCAGCAACACAAACTATAACAGAAGACTTGGTTGAACCAGAGGATTCAGTAGTACCCGACGAACCCCAGCCTCTCCGCCGATCTAGTAGGGTTTCTCATCCACCTGAGAGATACTACGGTTTTCTCATTGATGGTGGAAGAGAGGATTGCATCATGGATGATGATGACCCGACTAGTTTCGGGCAGGCCATCACGAGTGGTGACTCTGTGAAATGGCTGGATGCAATGCGATCTGAGATGGAATCCATGTACACCAATAAAGTATGGATTTTAGAAAATGCTCCTGAAGGGGTAAAAACCATTGGGAGCAAGTGGATTTTTAAAAAGAAATTTGGTGTAGATGGAAAAGTTGAGACTTTCAAAGCTAGACTTGTAGCAAAAGGTTTTCGTCAAAGACCAGGTGTGGACTATGACGAAACCTTTTCTCCAGTGGCTATGCTTAAGTCCATCCGGATCTTACTTGCCATTGCTGCATACCATGACTACGAAATCTGGCAAATGGATGTTAAGACCGCCTTTCTAAACGGTGATTTAGAAGAGAGCGTGTACATGACTCAGCCAGAGGGCTTCGTAGATAGTGGGAGCAGCGGAAAGGTATGCAAGCTGCTTAAATCCATTTATGGGTTAAAGCAAGCATCGCGGAGTTGGAACATCTGTTTTGATGTTGTAGTCAAAGAGTTTGACTTCATCAAAAATATAGATGAACCTTGTATCTATAAGAAGGTAGCAGAGGGTAAGGTAGTCTTCCTCGTATTGTACGTGGATGACATACTCTTGATAGGAAATGATATTCCTATGCTGCAATCAGTCAAGCTCTTCTTATCACAGAGATTCTCAATGAAAGATCTAGGTGATGCCTCCTGCATATTGGGAATCATGATCTATAGAGATAGATCTAAACGGATACTGGGATTGTCCCAATCCAGGTACATTGACACCATACTAAAGAGGTTTAGTATGGAAGAATCCAAGCGTGGGAATCAGCCCACGATCTCTGGACTCACTCTCTCCAAAGAGATATCTCCCAAGACTGATTTGGAGAGAGCTCGCATGCAAGGGATACCCTATGCTTCGGCAGTAGGCTCTATCATGTATGCGATGCTATGTACCAGACCCGATGTAGCATACTCACTAAGTGTAGTGAGTCGGTATCAAGCAGATCCAGGAGAGAGTCATTGGACAGCTGTGAAGAACATTCTCTAGTACTTACAAAGGACTAAAGAGATGTTCTTGGTGTATGGTAACGGAGAACTCCAGGTGGAGTCCTTTACCGATTCCAGCTTCCAAAGTGATAAGGACGACTCTAAGTCGCATTCGGGTTTTGTCTTTACCCTCAATGGAGGGGCGGTATGTTGGAAGAGTTCCAAACAGGATACCGTTGCAGACTCAACGATGGAGGCTGAATACATCGCTGCCAACGATGCTGCTAAAGAGGCTGTCTGGATCAAGAAGTTCATTAGTGAACTTGGTGTGGTTCCATCCATTGAGCATCCAATACCTCTGTATTGCGATAACAATGGAGCTGTGGCTTTGGCCAAGGAACCCAGGTCCCATCAGAAGTCCAGACATATTCTGAGGCGGTATCACCTGATCAGGGAGATAGTTGATCGCCGGGAGATCGAGGTCAGGAGAGTAGATACGAAGGACAACACTGCGGATCCATTCACGAAGGCTATTCCCCAGATACAGTTTGAGAGATTATTCGGGATGCTAGGTATGAGATACTACAGCAGCTGGCCTTAGTGCAAGTGGGAGATTGTTAGTTATGTATATGCCCTAGAGGCCATTGTTGTACATATGATGTATATTATGATGGATGCTTAGATATATACAGAGAGGACTTTCTTGCTCGTCATGATAGTATGCTATTTGGTTTCACTTTATCTTAACATGTTGACTTGTATTGGTTTACTGTTTTACTCTCACATGTTGATAAAGCCCTTAGGATCTGTACTCGACTACTGGGACTATGATGAGATCATACTAGTGGGGCCGCGGTAGTCAATGAGTACATCCTATAACTGTTCCTAGTCGAGGGTATATCGAGACAGGGCATCGATACACCAGAGTAGACTAGCGTATACGCATCTTGACCCATATGATGGGCGATGGATGATCCCATATCCATCGGTGTTTGATATCAGAGATGGTGTACGGGTGCTCAGTGGAGACTGGGTACACTGGACGGACTCGCCGAGAACTCCCAGATGGTGATATACCACACGTTAGATGGCAGTTCTCCGGTGACACAGGTACTGGGTAGTCTGAAGACCCGAGATCGTCATAGAGTCTTGTGTGATTCCCACTGTGCTTTGATTTCCACCTTACCACGTCCAAGAGGGCGTGCAAAACGGTGGCTTTTAGGTACAGTCCCGAATCACATGGAGGCAATGAGCGATAGGAGGGGATTCGTCTCTCCCGGTATAGGGAGTTGATGTTGTGTTGTGTTCGATTGGCTATAACTGGAAGTCCCTGGCCAGGGCTGATATAGAGATTTACTGGTAAGTGTTACTAGTATTTTCTCGACTCGTTATGAGCCATACATCGACACGACTTATCGGTTACTGGGGTCTGACGTATACCACCCCTAGACTTGATATACGACATATCAGACGAACATATCGGACTGTACGGGAGTGTTACTGATCGGATTCACAGGAGAACGCACAGGCTAGCTTGTTGATCTTCTGATCGCTCAATACCTGGGTGGCTGTTACGTTTAGCTGACCGCTTGCAGCTTGTGGGTGTTTGATATGATCATCACCTGCTACCGGCGTATTGACGATTCTTTAGAGTCCTACACAGAGGTTTCTTGGCTCAGGCGAAACGGAGTAGAGGCACATATGTGATATGTGCAGGACCAAGAATAATGCGATATGGGATACCGTATTATATTCTCGCGATATTTAGATATGAACCGGGACATCGGATCAAGTGTTGATTCGATGAATCGGTACATGATATATTAGTCGGTTATATTCGATATAGCCGGATCGTCGGATCAAGTGTTGATTCGATGATTTAATATATAATAATATATATGATATATTATTATATTAACTAATATTGGCTTGCTTTATTATTTCATTTTCTCATTGGATGATACATTGATATATATGCGATATATGTTAATTGTATTATTTTCTTTTGTTGCAAATATATAATATATATGTGATATATATTATTGTGACATGATATGATTAATTGTTAAACATATTTAAGGATGATTAATTGAGGTTATGGTTTGATTAGGGTTAGATGCTTCAAGTTTCTTCTAGAAGCATTTTTCTTTTTGTCATGGTTGTGATATTTTGTGATGACACATTTTTAACTTAACCAAACCCTAACTCTAGTTGTTTCTCTACTCATTCTTAGCCATTCATCCTTGACCATGGTTATATATCAATCATATGTTTTATTTCTATTCATCACAAAAGGATTTGAGATCATTATTCATTTTCCATTATCATCATCTTCTTCCTTCTTGATAAGCTCTCTTGAAAATCCTAAAGTGATGATTAAATATGAGAAAATGATATAAAAAGAAAGCAAAAATACTACTCCCTCATCCTCATCTCATCTAGCCCATGGGATTAGTGTGTTCACTTCTTTAAGAGTGAGATAGCTTGAGTTCTTTGAAACCTCGACGTAGATCATCGGAGATTTGGAATACGACAAGCTAGAATGGATCGTTCGAGTCGTGGAGCCTCTCATGAGTCCGGGAGATCGTGGATCGCGGCAAAGGGACTTCTACTTGGAGCTTGTGAAGTGAAGGAGCGGACTACAAAGGTTGTAATCCCTCACACTTAGATAAAAGTTATCTTCTTGCATGTTAAACCCTAATAATCTTGCAAAGATCCCGGCTTTGGGTTGTTCGGCACGTCTAAAATTTAATCCGGGCATGTTTGATGCCTCATGAACCTTCACAAGAGTGCCTAAGAACTCTACAGTGGTATCAGAGCCTAGCTAGAGCATTAGGCGATGTGTTTACGAAGTTAAAACTCCGATCGAACCCGAAACGACGCAAAAAGACCCCTCTCTGGAAATTTTTTAAATTTTGGAATTTTTCTGAATTAAAAATATGTAAAAAATTCAGCAGGGAATTATAAGAATTATCAAGAAGCCTGAGCCCCCAATTCGATCAAACGGCCGCGGAAGCGCGGCGCAAGCTTGCTTGCGCGGCGGTTCCGCGGCGGATTGGTCGATTGGCGACACGTGGCTTCCTGGTAATAACCTTAGGTACTTGTTGAATTTTCTGGGTATTTTTAATCTGTTTTAGGTGTTTAAAAATCTGGGGTTTATTTGGTAATAGTAGATTCGATAGGAATATTTAAGTTCGTATTTCTTTCCGGATATTTAGAAACTGTTAAACTATTTGAACGGATATCATTAACTTACTGTTTCCCGGTACGGAAAACTTTCAAGCGTTGAATTTTTATCGGGTTTAAATCTTTCGGAAAAATTGTACAAGTTAAGCGGTGGACCCTCTAGAAGACAACAAACCTTAACTCGATTATGTGACCGTCTTGAACTGCCTTTTGAACCTTCGGGTTTGGGGCAGTACGGCGTGCCACATGTGAGGCGTTGGCTTGACCCTTTTACGGCTGGATCACCGGTACTGTGACATATTCTGGGATTATTTGAACTCCGCTCAAGAGTTGAGCACTTTGGGAAATTTTGGGTGTTTGATTATCTGTTCGGAAAGTTTAATACTGTATATTTATCTGGAATGTGATACAATATGTGGAATTTATAGAGTTAGGCATGAAATGCGGAGTATGTGATATTTCGGATTTACGATGTCTAAAGTGATTGTGGATTCCAAATATTGTAGTTTTACACTTTCTTTTCTGTGACCGTAAGTGTAATATGTGATATCGCCGGTTTCGTTGCTATATGTCAACGACAATTGGGATGCGCATATTTACTTACGTTGATGATATGAGATATTATGTGTTGCTATGATATGTTATATTGGATCGTCGCGATCAGAATAGCCGGGGGTTTTATGTGAGATGAGGGGTTTTATTTTCATTCATGTAAAATTCATTTGTAATGTAATATTCTTTTATTTGGGGCACTTCCAGGTTGCGGTTGCTGTCACCAGTGTATATTATTTACTTTTCCGCATTAGGTAGACCCAAGGAGGGGAGCACAAGTAACCGGGTTCTGGGGTCCAGTGGGAGGCCATCTCGAGGAGTCGAGACCGGGTCTCCTAACCCTAGAATTGACAGTGTTACTTGCCGCTCTTGTAGGGGTCTTGGGATGTGGGTTTGGCTATTCGTCGCGACCGTGGAATCCGTGTTTTATACAGGCTCGTATTAAAAACACGGACGTCCTAATATATCCAATATTTCATATATGTTCTTCTGCTGCAATGTTCTGTGATGAGATCATATTACTGCCTGAGACGAATGCTTATACTATATATATATGCTGATATATAAATATTACTGCTTTCGTTTCTTCTGTGATGCTTAGGAAGCATAAGCTGATGGGATTTTTATTAATGAGATTAATAAAAGAAAAGAAACCTAAAGATGTTGTAGAATCAAAACTTTATAAAAAAGGGGTAGCTACAGTTTTGCTTTGCACAGTGACATATATGATATGTCCCGCACCTTATTCGATGAGGAAAGGACCGAGATCCCTTCACCGGGAGTGACTCCTTTAGCAAAACTGGCAGATGCTACAAAACGCGGTTTGTCTTTTGATTGCTTTTAGTGTTTTGCTTTGCACAGCGGTATATATGATATATCTTGCACCTTATTCGATGAGGAAAGGGCCGACGATCCCTTCACCGTGAGTGACCCCTTTAGCGAAACTATGAAAAGCCTCAAAAACACTCCTTTTCAAAAACTACTAGATTCTACGACGATATCAAGTTCTTTACGCTCAGGGTTTTTCTGAAAAACCTGCGTAGCCCTCCGTCATTTCAGATAAGTGATATTTAGTATTCGTGCTACGGTAGTTTAGCATGCGTCAAGGCGTAGCGTACGGTAGCTGATTATTACTTATCTGCAGCATGAGATGCGATTGGATTAGGGTATTCATGCGGCGTTGTTTGGCATGCGTCAAGGGTCGTACGGGTGGGTTTAATTCAATCACGAAATGTACGGGTTGAACTTGACTAGCGGACTATGGCTTGTTTGGCATGCGTCAAGGCCATAGCACGCTAGGGGTAAAAGTTTTATCGGGAATTTCAAGCGTTGAAATTTGCAATGAGATTGCATACCTCCTATGAGATAGTTAGATCCCGATACCCACTGCGAGTAAGAGTTACTCCTGGGAGAGTTTTACACAGGACAATTAGTCATTCAAGTAGGTGTCTAGAAAAGTGTTAACGAGGTTACGCCTCTGGGAAAACGAGGTTTACTTTAATTAGGTCCGTGCGAAAGCACGGGGAACCTCCCTCAAAGTACCGACACTGATCTGGCTGAAAGATTGACGAAATTGTAGGGTGTAATTAATCCCGGCTAATCTTACCTTTTAGGGTTTTAAGGTAGATTTGATAAAAACAGTGGGAGACATCCTGATTAGATAAGATAATAACCAATCTAATCTTGCAAGAGCATACGCTAAAGTGTTTTCTTCTCTCTCTCTCCAGGTAGCGACCATGTCAGGCCATAATCAAGATAATAATATTGATGTATTGACTGAACCCGATTATTGTACTGAGCAAGGGAACGTTGGACCCGTTCTTTCTTATAAGAGTTATAAGACTGAACAGGAAACAGGAGAATATCTAGATTCTCACTCCGCCCAAAAGAACATGCATATTGATGCATCTTCTTCGGGTGTGTTAGTTATTGAGAACTGTTTCTCAGTTCATCCTACGTCCTGAGTATTAGATACCGGATCAGGATCCCACATATGTAAACAGTTACATGGGCTACGTAAAGGTAGAGAACTGGGAAAAGGTGATCATTCCGTTCAAGTAGGGAACGGTGCAAGTATTGTAGCCAAAGCAGTTGGCGAATATCACCTTGTATTGCCAAGTCGTAATACACTGATTCTAAATGAGTGCTATTATATACCGAACATGATGTGAAACATTATATCAGTTTCTTTATTGAGTAAAGAGGGATATAATTTTGTAGTACAGGATAATGTTATGAACATATTCCTAGATCAAAAGTTGATTGCATCAGGCTCGTTACATAATGGCATATTCATTCTAAATCAGAACACAGTTCTAAATATACAAAACACACACAAGAGGAAAAGTTCAGATATGAACGAATCCTTCTTGTGGCATTGTAGACTTGGTCATATCAATGCGACACGACTGGCTAAGTTACATAGGGATGGTTATTTGAAGCCGTTCGAATTATCATCTTATGATACTTGCCATTCATGTCTCAAAGGAAAAATGACCAAAGCTCCGTTTAGTGGACACGGAGAAAGAGTTACTGAACTCTTAGGACTGGTACATAGTGATGTATGCGGTCCCATGTCTACGCATGCCAGGAACGGTTCTTCCTACTTCATTACATTCACTGACGATCTCTCAAGATTCGGATATGTGTTCCTGATGAAACACAAGTCTGAAGCTTTTGAGAAATTCAGAGAATATAAGCACGAAGTAGAGAACCAAACGGGCAAAAGTATTAAGATTCTTTGATCTGATCGAGGAGGTGAATACTTAAGCAATGAGTTTCTAGATTATCTAAAAGAGAATGGGATTCTCTCTCAGCTTACTCCTCCTTATACACCACAGCACAACGGTGTATCGGAGCGGAGGAATCGCACCCTATTAGATATGGTGCGCTCCATGATGAGTACAGCTGAGTTACCTATTTCCTTTTGGGGGTATGCGCTTGAGACAGCCATAGACCTATTGAATAGAGTTCCTACCAAATCTGTGCCTACCACTCCATATGAGATATGGAAAGGGAAGAGACCACATCTTAATTATATTAAGATATGGGGTTGTCCGGCCTATGTCAAAAGACAAAATCCGGACAAACTCGAGGCAAGATCAGTCTTATGTAAGTTTGTAGGATATCCCAGAAATTCACAAGGGTATATCTTCTACCACCCCGAGGAACAAAAGGTGTTTGTTTCTCGACATGCTACTTTCTTAGAAAAAGGTTTTCTTATGAAACAGAATAGTAGTATTGAGGTAGAACTGGAAGAGCTTCCAGCAACACAAACTATAACAGAAGACCTGGTTGAACCAGAGGATTCAGTAGTACCCGACGAACCCCAGCCTCTCCGCCGATCTAGTAGGGTTTCTCATCCACCTGAGAGATACTACGGTTTTCTCATTGATGGTGGAAGCGAGGATTGCATCATGGATGATGATGACCCGACTAGTTTCGATCAGGCCATCACGAGTGGTGACTCTGTGAAATGGCTGGATGCAATGCGATCTGAGATGGAATCCATGTACACCAGTAAAATATGGATTTTAGAAAATGCTCCTGAAGGGGTAAAACCCATTGGGAGCAAGTGGATTTTTAAAAAGAAATTTGGTGTAGATGGAAAAGTTGAGACTTTCAAAGCTAGACTTGTAGCAAAAGGTTTTCGTCAAAGACCAGGTGTAGACTATGACGAAACCTTTTCTCCAGTGGCTATGCTTAAGTCCATCTGGATCTTACTTGCCATTGCTGCATACCATGACTAAGAAATCTGGCAAATGGATGTTAAGACCGCCTTTCTAAACGGTGATTTAGAAGAGAGCGTGTACATGACTCAGCCAGAGGGCTTCATAGATAGTGGGAGCAGCGGAAAGGTATGCAAGCTGCTTAAATCCATTTATGGGTTAAAGCAAGCATCGCGGAGTTGGAACATCTGTTTTGATGTTGTAGTCAAAGAGTTTGACTTCATCAAAAATATAGATGAACCTTGTATCTATAAGAAGGTAGCAGAGGGTAAGGTAGTCTTCCAAAGTGATAAGGACGACTCTAAGTCGCATTCGGGTTTTGTCTTTACCCTCAATGGAGGGGCGGTATGTTGGAAGAGTTCCAAACAGGATACCGTTGCAGACTCAACGATGGAGGCTGAATACATCGCTGCCAACGATGCTGCTAAAGAGGCTGTCTGGATCAAGAAGTTCATTAGTGAACTTGGTGTGGTTCCATCTATTGAGCATCCAATACCTCTGTATTGCGATAACAATGGAGCTGTGGCTTTGGCCAAGGAACCCAGGTCCCATCAGAAGTCCAGACATATTCTGAGGCGGTATCACCTGATCAGGGAGATAGTTGATCGCCGGGAGATCGAGGTCAGGAGAGTAGATACGAAGGACAACACTGCGGATCCATTCACGAAGGCTATTCCCCAGATACAGTTTGAGAGATTATTCGGGATGCTAGGTATGAGATACTACAGCAGCTGGCCTTAGTGCAAGTGGGAGATTGTTAGTTATGTATATGCCCTAGAGGCCACTGTTGTACATATGATGTATATTATGATGGATGCTTAGATATATACATAGAGGACTTTCTTGCTCGTCATGATAGTATGCTATTTGGTTTCACTTTATCTTAACATGTTGACTTGTATTGGTTTACTGTTTTACTCTCACATGTTGATAAAGCCCTTAGGATCTGTACTCGACTACTGGGACTATGATGAGATCATACTAGTGGGGCCGCGGTAGTCGATGAGTACATCCTATAACTGTTCCTAGTCGAGGGTATATCGAGACAGGGCATCGATACACCAGAGTAGACTAGCGTATAAGCATCTTGACCCATATGATGGGCGATGGATGATCCCATATCCATCGGTGTTTGACATCAGAGATGGTGTACGGGTGCTCAGTGGAGACTGGGTACACTGGACGGACTCGCCGAGAACTCCCAGATGGTGATATACCACACGTCAGATGGCAGTTCTCCGGTGACACAGGTACAGGGTAGTCTGAAGACCCGAGATCGTCATAGAGTCTTGTGTGATTCCCACTGTGCTTTGATTTCCACCTTACCACGTCCAAGATGGCGTGCAAAACGGTGGCTTTTGGGTACAGTCCCGAATCACATGGAGGCAATGAGCGATAGGAGGGGATTCGTCTCTCCCGGTATAGGGAGTTGATGTTGTGCTGTGTTCGATTGGCTATAACTGGAAGTCCCTGGCCAGGGCTGATATAGAGATTTACTGGTAAGTGTTACTAGTAGTTTCTCGACCCGTTATGAGCCATACATCGACACGACTTATCGGTTACTGGGGTCTGACGTATACCACCCCTAGACTTGATATGCGACATATCAGACGAACAGACCGGACTGTACGGGAGTGTTACTGATCGGATTCACAGAAGAACGCACAAGCTAGCTTGTTGATCTTCTGATCGCTCAATACCTGGGTGGCTGTTACGTTTAGCTGACCGCTTGCAGCTTGTGGGTGTTTGATATGATCATCACCTGCTACCGGCGTATTGACGATTCTTTAGAGTCCTACACAGAGGTTTCTTGGCTCAGGCGAAACGGAGTAGAGGCACATATGTGATATGTGCAGGACCGAGAATAATGCGATATGGGATACCGTATTATATTCTCGCGATATTTAGATATGAACCGGGACATCGGATCAAGTGTTGATTCGATGAATCGGTACATGATATATTAGTCGGTTATATTCGATATAGCCGGATCGTCGGATCAAGTGTTGATTCGATGATTTAATATATAATAATATATATGATATATTATTATATTAACTAATATTGGCTTGCTTTATTATTTCATTTTCTCATTGGATGATACATTGATATATATGCGATATATGTTAATTGTATTATTTTCTTTTGTTGCAAATATATAATATATATGTGATATATATTATTGTGACATGATATGATTAATTGTTAAACATGTTTAAGGATGATTAATTGAGGTTAGGGTTTGATTAGGGTTCGATGCTTCAAGTTTCTTCTAGAAGCATTTTTCTTTTTGTCATGGTTGTGATATTTTGTGATGACACATTTTTAACTTAACCAAACCCTAACTCTAGTTGTTTCTCTACTCATTCTTAGCCATTCATCCTTGACCATGGTTATATATCAATCATATGTTTTATTTCTATTCATCACAAAAGGATTTGAGATCATTATTCATTTTCCATTATCATCATCTTCTTCCTTCTTGATAAGCTCTCTTGAAAATCCTAAAGTGATGATTAAATATGAGAAAATGATATAAAAAGAAAGCAAAAATACTACTCCCTCATCCTCATCTCATCTAGCCCATGGGATTAGTGTGTTCACTTCTTTAAGAGTGAGATAGCTTGAGTTCTTTGAAACCTCGACGTAGATCATCGGAGATTTGGAATACGACAAGCTAGAATGGATCGTTCCAGTCGTGGAGCCTCTCATGAGTCCGGAAGATCGTGGATCGCGGCAAAGGGACTTCTACTCGGAGATTGTGAAGTGAAGGAGCGGACTACAACGGTTGTAATCCCTCACACTTAGATAAAAGTTATCTTCTTGCATGTTAAACCCTAATAATCTAGCAAAGATCCCGGCTTTGGGTTGTTCGGCACGTCTAAAATTTAATCCGGGCATGTTTGATGTCTCATGAACCTTCACAAGAGTGCCTAAGAACCCTACAAAATTTACCCAAGTGGGCCCCCAAGCACTACTGTAGCACTTAAAGAAAATCTGGGCCCAAAAAAAACATTCCAAAACCCCAATTTCCCTGTACAAAGATCACTGTGGAAAAATGGTGCAGTGAAGACACTGTACTGCGGCAGAACCGCGGCGTCAAGGGGGTTTTGGCCGCGGTTCCGCGGTGGGTCTACAGTATCACGCTTCCATTTTTTCACAGATGTCTTAGAATTTCCTGAACAGTATTCTGCAACAACCTGAAAAAAATTTTGAGCCAAAAAAATTTCGACAGAGAACTGATGCATTGAAATCGCGAGTTTTGGAATTTTGTTCGATCGAAGATGTAAACACATTAGACCACGCTAGACTAGGTTAATGGCGTGTCTTTGATACCATGTAAGTGCACGGTGGCGCCCCGGCCGTCAATCCGACGCCGGAGTGCGGAAACGATGCTTTTCTTTAAACTTTAAAACCGGCACCACCGCGCACTTTAAACCCGGATCAGGCCATTAACCTACTCCTAGCTAACTAGAGAAGGGGTAGAGAGATATACCGAGCGATCCGTGTCCTTCGGTCTTCTCGTCGTCGTCCCGATCTCCCCGCGGAATCTTCGGTCTTCATCTCCTCGTCGGAAGGGCACCACATTGCCTGGTTCTTTTACGGGCTCCCACCTCTGGACCGAGGCAACTCGGGCACGAAGTTGGCGAGCCGAAGTGCCCAAGAAGTGCTGTAGAATGTAGTGTAGAAAACTATGTGTCTCATGGGGTTTGAGGAAGTTGCCTTTGGTGGAGGATTGAGATGATAACATTTTTGGAGATGAAGTTGGGGATTTTTGCAAGCACAAGAGAACCAAAAATCCCCACAAAAAATGGGCAGCCCCCTTCCCATATTGGCCGGCCCCTCATGAGGTGAAGAGAGAGGGAGAAAAGTCCAAGGGGGGTGTATCTATCATGCATGAGAGAGAGAGAGAAAAAATGATGATGTGAAGAAATGATCACAAGCAAATCCAACACTCCATCACCATCATCACACCCAAAGTCAAGCAATGATGAAGTCAAGAAGTCAAATGATGGTGCAACCATCATGAAGTAACAATATGCAAAGACCACCCTCCACAATGCTAATTTGCACAATTGCAAATAAGCCCTCCTCCACCAATTTTCAGCCAAGGAAAGATACAAAGGAAAATGGCCGAAACGGAATGCAAACTGGCAACTTCAAAAAACAGATCCCGTAATAAATTACAGGAAACCCCGCTACTGTATATACATACCCGCATTTGTATTCCTACCGAATACAAATGCAATGAGACAAAATCTACACTGTACAATACTAAGATCCGGCTTATACCAAAGCCCGCTAGTATTATCCGTCCGATCATGATCCGTGCAATACCGCACGTATCTGATCGAACCCTGCCATATCTCCATACGGCCTCTACAACGTTTCGCCCGAAACTTGAGAAAACGGTCTGTGGGGGACTCTAAAGACTCGTCAATACTTTGGTTGTGGATTTAACCACTAGCACGTCAGAGGTATTAGCCATACGTAACGGGCTACCAGGTATTGAACAAAAGGGACGTCGATGAGCGAACTCATCCTGACACCCTACTGAGCCTGTCAGTGACAATATCCGTACAGTCCGGTCCGTTCGTCTATGAGCATCGCATGGCGGGCCTAGGGGGTTGGTAAAAGTCAGACCCCCAAAAGCGGTACAAGTCGTGTCGGAGTGTAGCCCAGAACACCCTGAGATACTACTGGAATACCTACCAGTAAATCTTCTGCCTTGGCCAAGGACTTTGTGTAATGGCTCTCCTAGACACAACGCGACCTCACCCCCAATACCGGGAGAGACGAACCCCTGCAGATCCGCTCACTGCCTCCATGTGGCTCGGGACTGTACCCAACTAAAACCTGTTTGCACGTCTCTTTTGAGCGTGGTAGGGTAGTAGTCAAAGTACAGTGGGAACTTACACGAGACAAATGATGATCTCAGGTCGATGAACTAACCTGTACACATGTCACTAGGGAACTGCTATCTGACGTCAGGTATAAGACCAACTAGCATGTTCCCAGCGAGTCTTATCCGGTGTACTCATAACCCAATGAGCACCTGTATACATCTTAGGTGAACCAACTGACACCAGTGGCTTGTGAGACCGGCCACCGCCCCTCGTCGGGGTCTCGACTGTATACACTAGTCTACTCTGGAGAATCAATGCGCTGTCTCGAAACTCCCACGACTAGGGACCTTTTAAGGATGTGCTTATAGACTACCAGCTCCCACGTATATGATCGCCCTCATACTGCTGGCAGTCAAGCGAGAATCCTAGGGGCTCTATCAACACGCAATAGTGACCTGTAAGGTCACCTAAAGCAGTACACGATGATAAAGATAAACCAGATAGCATACTATCATCTCGAGTAAGACTGTTCTATCGGTATAGGTCCTCCCTCAATCATTGCAATCACGTGCCTGTGATCCAATAATTGACTCTGAGGGCACTGTCTCCAACATATAAGATATACAAACCTGAGTTAGCTCGGTATGGAGACCGAGTGGTGGAACTCATGAAACGGTTCACTCACATTGAACTAATGAGAGTCCCTAGAGTGTTGAATAGAAAGGCTGACGTACTCACTCGCTTAGCCAAGGAGCTGGCTGATCCTGACATGGACGAAATTCTGATCACAGTCAGGAGCCGGAAAATTCTACCCCTAGTCTCTCTACGAGAAGACGAAGGCGCGGAACAGAAGAGCAGTCCTGCCGAAGAAGCTTCGATCATCCAAGACGAGCCCGATTGGAGAGAACCCTTCATAGAGTATCTCCGATACGACAAGCTGCCCGAAGGAAAATCTGCAAGGATTCAGCTGAAGAAGAGAGCTCTCCGATGCGTGTTTGTAAATGACACGCTATATCGCAGGTCATATGACCAACTCTGGCTCAGGTGTTTGTCATTGGCCAAAGCCCAAAAGTTCATGAAAGAAGTTCACTTGGGCATTTGCGGTGCCCACCAATCTGGCCCCAAGATGCGACTTCAAATTAAACGGCTTAGATATTACTGGCCCACCATGATAAGAGATTGCGAAGATCATGCAAAAAATGCCATCTCTGCCAAATTCACGGTGATTTCATTCACAAGCATCCCAATCCGTTGCATCCTACGGTGGCATCGTGGCCTTTCGAAGTTTGGGGCACCGACATTGTTGGCCCAATTGATCCTCCGTCATCCAAAGGCCACCGGTTCATATTGGCCGCAACTGACTATTTCTCCAGATGGGCTGAAGCTGTCCCGCTAAAAGAAGTCAAGGCAGAAAATATTCTGACGTTCTTCCAGCAAAATGTTCTATACCGCTTCGGTACACCAAGAAAAATTATTTCTGACAACGGGCCTTCTTTCAAGAGCTTCAAAGTCTCAAGGTTCGCTACTCAGCACAAGATAGACTGGAGATATTCCTCCATCTACAATCCAAGGGCCAATGGGCTAGCCGAATCCTTCAATAAAACTCTATGCAAGCTCTTGAGGAAAAATGCTTCAGCCAACAAGAGAGACTGGAATCTCAAACTTCACGAGGCATTGTGGGCATATCGTACCATGCACCGTACTCCAACTCAGTCCACTCCATACTCATTGCTCTTCGGAGTGGAGGCGGTCCTCCCTCTCGAAGTCGAAGTTCCAAGCTTAAGAATGTCCATTCAGCACGAGTTGACGGAGGAGGAAAATGTGCTCCTTCGGCTTGAAGAGCTCGACGCCCTCGAAGAAACGAGGCTTGCAGTACAGCAAAATCTGGTGCTGTACCGAGCCCAAATGTCACGGGCCTATGACAAGATGACTCGTCTCCGCGCTTTCAAGAAAGGCGAATTGGTATTGGTCCTCAAAAGACCGATCATCCCTAATCGACATGCCAAGGGAAAATTCGAGCCAAACTGGAAAGGACCATACGTCATCGAGAAAGTGTTCGACGGAGGATCCTACCAACTAATAAGTGCCGAGGGAGAAAGGCCCATACCACCCATCAATGGCTGATATCTCAAGAAATACTACGCATGAATGCTCCAAGTCGCAGGCGAATTGAGCACACCAGCCCTACGGTCTAGATCATACATCCTGTAAAATCGTATACAATCTACGGGCATAAACGACCCCTATCTCCCCCAAGTCCTGTCGGTGAGACTACTTTTAAAATCCCACCAGCGGCAAAAAAAAAAGTGTATGTCCACAAGCAAAACGGGCACGGATGAAAACCCGAAAGGGCTCCGTGAGTAAAAACAGCAGGACTACCGGCGAGTTTGTGAAAACCCGAAAGGGCGCAAACTCGTAAAAAGAGATGAAATACACTCACAAAGTCCTCTCGACCTTGTGAGAAGAAAATCCCTGCGTGAGATCCTTACGACTCACAAAGGAGCAACACACATAGGAATCCTCACGATTCCTAAGGAGAACATACACTTGCGAGATCCTCTCGACTCGTAGGGAGAAAATACTTTTATGAGACCCTCACGGCTCATAAAATTGAAAAGCCTTATGTTATAGGGATCCAAACCTGTCTCCTGAGCCATCGCTCCCCAACGGGCAACGGCAAATGATGAGTCGCTCCTGGCATTTCGCTTCAGTGTTAGCGGTGCTGATGCCGACCAAAAACCCAAATCCCAAGTCCTCCCGAGGCAAATGATGAGTTGCTCATGGCATTATTCCAGTGCAGCAATGCTGATGCCAAACAAGATCCAAATTCCAAGTCCCCAAACGGCAAATGATGAGTCGCTCCTGGTACCATATTCCAGTGCAGCGATGCAGACGCCAACCAAAATCCAATTTCTCAAAATTTTCCCGGCCCTATGGTTAGTCCCCAAATAGATTGCCGTATACAATACACGGGCTTAAATAATTCTCAGCATACCCATGCCCCACCGTAATCACCAGTCCAGCGGCCGGTCTTCGCTCTTGGACTTATGCTCCATTTTGGAAGACCCACTCATGTGTCCTCACGATACATGAGGAGAACCAACATACGGGATCCTCACGACTCGTAAGAAAACACCTTTGTGGGATCCTTACGACTCACAAAGGAAAAACACACTTGGGAGTCCCCACGACTCCTAAGAAGAAAGTGCACCTACGAGATCCTTTCGACTCGTAGGGAGAAAATGCTTTTATGAGACCCTTATGGCTCATAAAATTGAAAAGCCTTAGGTGATAGGGACCTAAACCTGTCTCCTAAGCCACCGCTTCCCAACAGGAAAAGGCAAATGATGAATTGCTCCTGGCACATGTGCTTCAGTGTTAGCAACGCTGATGCCTACCCTAATCCCAAAATTCCAAACTCCAGTTCAATAGACCCCTAAGTCTTTAAACTGGAACCGATGACCTCTAAGTCGTTAAACTGGGAACGGATGACCCCTAAGTCGTTAAACTGGGAATGAGGGAAATCGCCTCATGACAAATGATGATTCGCTCATGGTACCATATTCCAGTGCAGCGGTGCTGATGTCGACCCAAATCACATCGAATCAGCAAGTCAATTTCAACCTTGACAGCGCAAGAAGCGGAGCAAGTTAAATCAAGAACCGACCGTCCACGTCGCAAAAAGGGCAGCGCCGACCGTCCAAGTCGCTAAAACGGCAGCTCCGACCGTCCATGTCGCAAAAAGGGCAGAACCGACCGTCCATGTTGCTAAAAGGGCAGCACGGACCGTCCAAGTCGCAAAAAGGGCAGCACCGACCGTCCACGTCGCAAAAAGGGCAGCACCGACCGTCCACGTCTCTAAAAGGGCAGCACCGACCGTCCAAGTCGCAAAAAGGGTAGAACCGACCGTCCAAGTCGCAAAAAGGGCAGCACCGACCGTCCAGGTCGCAAAAAGGGCAGAACCGACCGTCCACGTCGCAAAAAGGGAAGCACCGACCGTCCACGTCGCTAAAAGGGCAGCACCGACCGTCCAAGTCGCAAAAATGGCAGAACCGACCGTCCAAGTCGCAAAAAGGGCAGCGTCGACCGTCCAAGTCGCTAAAAGGGCAACACCGACCGTCCACGTCGCAAAAAGGGCAGCACCGACCGTCCAAGTCGCAAAAAGGGCAGCGCCGACCGTCCAAGTCGCTAAAAGGGCATCACCGACTGTCCAAGTCGCTAAAAGGGCATCACCGACCGTCCAAGTCGCTAAAAGGGAAGCATCGACCGTCCATGTTGTAAAAAGGGCAGTGCAGGCTTCCTACAAAGCGGGAACCAGATTATTCCGGGCCAGGGGCTTTCATTTCAGTCTTCTTTAATTCTAACGTCTATCACGGACATTCCATCTCGTAGACATGTCAATCAACGACCGTCCATGTCGTAAAAAGGGCAGTGCCAGCTTCCCAAAAAGCGGGAATCAAATCAAGTCGCCTCTAAGCAAAAGAATATCCATCAATTTCATGTACACGACCCACATATGTGGTGTGCATTTATTGATGGGGGGCAATTTGTTGGGGTAAAAATTTACACCCCGATTGACCAAGTCAAAATCAAAGTCAACCCCAAGCCAAGTGGGCCCAAGCCCCGGGTCAAGTGGGCCAATGCCCGGGTGGAGCCCGAACATGAAGCGGCCGGCCTTCCTCCATGCCAAAATAAAAGTTTTGTAATAAATAATTTTGTTGTATTTCTTTTATTTTATTTTTATGAATAAATGTAAGAAAAAGAGGTATAAAGCCAAGTTTTTGTAAAGCCCATGGCTTATGTGCAAAAAGAAATGGCACATGAGGCATGGGATAGGCAAGATGCCATTTTTGTAAATCCCAAGGGGCTATGTGTAAAGTGTATAGCCTATAAAGGCAAAGATAATGAAATATCTCAACAACTTTTTCTCTCTCCAGAAAAAACAAATCCAGATCTGAGATCTTTCTCCTTCCTCGAGGTTCTAAAACCCTCTTCTTCACTTTTGTATTAAATCAAGAGTTTAACTCTTCCTTTCTCAAAAATAAATAGTTTTTCACCACAAAACCCACGAAGAGGAGCTCGAATCTCCAATCAGATCTCGAAAAGGGGAGACTTTTAAGTCTCACCCCCTTTTCTCCAAGAACCTGCCGATCAAGAGAAGGAAGAAGGAGACCCATCTTCAAAAATCTAACTTTGGACAGATCCAAGGCTCAAAAGAAAAGACAAAGATTCCTAGGAGTTTAACTCCTTTCTAGATCTGTTGGAGTTTAACTCCATAAATTAAATTTCTGTCGGAGTTTAACTCCACAAATTAAATTTCTGCTAGGAGTTTAACTCCAAAAATCCCCTTTGGGAGTTCAACTCCCCAGCCTAAGGGCTAGGCCCCTTCCCGCGGGTGCTTCCCTCGGTCACGTGTGCGCCACGTGACCCCGGGCGCCAAGGCGCCCAATGGTCACGTGTGCGCCACGTGACCCCGGGTGCCAAGGCGCCCAATGGTCACGTGTGCGCCACGTGATCCCGGGCGCTGGGGCGCCCAATGGTCACGTGTGCGCCACGTGACCCTGGGCGCTGGGGCGCCCAATGATCACGTGCGCGCACGTGACCCCGGGCACTAAAGCGCCCCTGTGCGCGCACGTGACCCCGGGCACCATGCCCCACGTGCCACGCGCGCGGCCCTTGAACGCCATTTCCCTTTTCTTTTCTTTTTTATTTATTTTATTATTATTATTTTATTTTATTTTATTTATATATACACACACATACTCCACACCAAAAAATTTCTAACGGGGAGCCCGCAAGGGGGTTGCTAGCCCCCTTGAACCCCAGCCCGCTATCCGGGTAGCGGGACCCCCGTAAAAACTCTGCGGGCCCCCCGATATTTCCAAAACCCCCTTTAAAACACAACACGGCATATTGAGTTCGCATGAATAATTTAACCCGTCAATCGGAGGTTCCCTCGCCCCAGAGGCGAGGGGTAATTAGCGGCAGCTTAGTCCGCGGCTGCCGGAGATTCGAATCCCCACAATCAATAAACCCCAGCCTACCCTAGGCAGGGGGAATCTGTAATGCACCTGACAAGCACGCGCGTATTCCCATCTCAATGGGGTGACGAAAAACACCCTACACTCCTTTGGCTCGAAGAACTTGACACCCTCGAAGAAAAAAGGCTCGCAGTACAGCAAAATCTGGAGCTGTACCGAGCCCAAATGTCGCGGGCCTATGGCAAAATGACCCATCTCCGTGCTTTCAGGAAAGGCGAATTGGTGTTGGTTCTCAAAAGACCGATCATCCCCAATCGACATGCTAAGGGAAAATTTGAACCAAATTAGGAAAGGCCACATGTCATTGTTCAGACCATAATATTGCATTTATCATTCCCCTATTCTTACCCTTTTTATAAATATACAGGTACTCTTGACGCACGTTTGTTGCATATTACAGGATACAGGTTTCTGGAGCAAATACAGTGAAAAAGACACGAAACAACAGAAAAAAGGACTTTTGACAAACAAGTAGACGGATCCAAGTCAAAGCCTAGTCGAAGAACATTGCAAGGTCCAAAAATGTCAAGTGAACGGTCAAAAGATCCTTACAAGTCTTCACTGGAGATCTGGAGAACACTGAGAAGCCCAACAGAGAAAAGAACAATGAAACTAGGAAGCCCAAGAGAAGAAAAACCAACCACAAAAAGTTGGCGGCCCAAGACCACTAAAGGGCCGCGGATCCGCGGCCCAAGCCAACCAATGCCGCGGATCCGCGGCCATATAAGGCCCGTGTCGGTGCAGATTTTCTGGGCTGTTGCGTCGGTGCGGGTGTTGGGATTTTACGTGGGCAAATCTGTAATTGCGCAAGTGCGAGAGTCTGTAACCCTAGGTTTTCTATTTTCCTATAAATTGTGATTTTAGATCTATAAAAGGTATGCCTCTTTTCAATCAATAAAATTCAGAATTTCTGAGAGAAAAATTCAGATCTGTTCTTCTTGTTTGGAGGGAGCCGTCAACCTAGTAAGTATTTTATTTCTGTTCTTTTAATTATAATGTTTTCTCATCCCCTAATGAGCGAGTAGTCTCCTCGCTTGTTAGGGTTAGCCTTAGGGAAAGGGTTGAGAGATGAGATCTCTCGCCCCTTTCAATGCCACCTTCACCTAATGAATTAGAACTTCACGCATACGAGCACAACCGCTCCCTGCGGCATCCTACCCTTCGAGGTAACGATGAACCGTAGTATAAAGGGCCGGTTGCGCGCGTTTTCCGTGAGGGTTAGGATAATTATCAACAAAGGAAGGATACAAATCTAGAGGAAGAAACATCTTCCCAAAAGATTTGGATCCACTTTATTAATAATTACCTTAACATCTAATAGATCTAAAAAAGAAGGTATTGAAAGCAGTGAGGAAAAACATTAATCTCCAAAACTCCCCCTAAGCCTAACCCTAGCAAGACTCTTAATTAGATTAATTAGATCCAGTTTTTATAGATTTTTATAAACCAACCAAAACGACAAATTGAATCAACTCGTTAAAACACATAAAAGGAATTTACCCGTCTCTGTGGATCGACCCGTACTCCCCTAGGCCTGATTGTGCATGTGTGGTTGATACATTTGTGTCACGAGTCCCATTTTCTAAAACCTTCTTGCAAAACTCTCCAATAAAAAAATAAAAAAAAAATCTTTTCCAAAACTTGCAACTTGCCGCTAAGAAAACTTGCACCTCACTTCCACCATCTCTCCTTCATTGACGTTATCTTACCCCCACATTCTGTTTTTCTATTTCTGACTGCACTACCCTTTAGTGTATGTCATCTTGGACTAGGGATACTAACGCCCGATTCGTCCGTGTTTCATTGGTACCGACCAACGAACCCTTCGACGAACCCTTCGTCGACATTCCGTCCATTTCCTTACCTCCAACCTCAAATTCTTTCACCGAAGGTATGTCGGGATTCAACCCCAACGATACCTTACCGACGGGAATGATTCCACCTCCGCCAGGTGCGAATAACCCGAATCTTCCGCCTGTTGTAGCGCCTGCACGAGTCGCGCTCCAGGATCTCTTCTACCCCGTCCGCACTTCTTTACCTACATGTCTTTCACCCCCACCGGCGAATGGGGACAACTTTGAAATAAAACCACACTTCATCAATATGCTGCCTAAGTTTCATGGTTTGGAATCCGAAGATGCATATATTTTCATTAATAAATTCCAAAACGTTTGCGCCATGATGAAGACAACCCAATTAAGTGATGACGCAATAAGGCTAAGGGTCATTCCTTTTACCTTATGTGACCTAGCCGAAAAGTGGCTATACAGCACCGCATCACATTCCATTAGAAATTGGGACGAGTTTGTGAGAGCTTTTCTGAAAAAGTTCTATCCTCATCATAAAACTGCTAGAATCCGAAACGAGATTATACAATTTTCACAGCTTCCGTCCGAACCATTCTGGAAGTGCTTCGAGAGATTTAAAGACCTACTTGTTCAATGCCCTCATCATGGGATAGAAAATTGGCAACTTTGCCAAACATTATACGAGGGATTGAACGCAGCAACGAAGCAGTTGCTAGAAACAATATGTCAAGGTCATTTTCTCTCCAAGTCTAGCGATGAAGTTTGGCAGTTTCTTGAGGACCTAAGTGAGCAAACAATTCAGTGGGAGAGTACCAAGACCACATCATCTTCTTCAGTTGGTCAATCTAGGGCAGGCATACATCAAATAGATATGTCGATAGCTATGAAGGCCGAGATGGCCTCACTTATGAAAAAGCTAGAAGCCATTGAGACAAAAATCTCATCGACTTCTCCTGCCCCTACTCTACCCACACGAACTGTTTATGCTTGTTGTTCTAATCCATCACATCTAACCGAAGAGTGTCCTTATAATGCACCTATTCAAGGACAGGATCAAGTCAACGTTGCATTTCAGCAACGACAAAGAAACGATCCGTACTCTTCAACATACAATCAGGGGTGGAGGAGTCACCCAAATTTCGCTTGGAACCAAAATCAAAAAGTCCAAGGAAATAACAATTTTCAAAGACCTCCTCCTCCACCACAACAACAAGCACCTTCACAAACTCAAAACCAGCAACCTTTCCAACAACAACCTTATACAAATCAAACGAAAAATTTGGTTCAACCAAATGATGATAAGGTTATCTCGCTCGAAAAAAGTCTAGATGCATTTCTTAAGCAAACTACAGAATCCGCAGCAAGATTTGAAAGTTATGTTCAATCTTTAATGAATAACAATGCCTCACACGATCAAAGTATCAAATCTATTGAGGCACAAATTGCACAATTAACTGCTGCGTTGAGCGAGAGAGAAAAGGGAAAGCTTCCATCTCAACCATTGCCCAATCCCGGTCACACACAAAATGCATATCACAATCACAATGTAAATGCGGTGACCACGTTGAGATCCGGAAGAGAGTTGCAAAATAATGTGGGAACTAGTGATGACATCCCCGCCGGTGGTTCTTCTTCTTCCCCTTCTTCATTTTCTTCACTTCCTTCTTCACCTTTTTCTTTAGAGCCTATTCTCCACCCCTCACACGGCTCTACTTCTTCTGACTCGAACGGACCCATTTCTCACAACACGAACACATCTACACCGGGATCCGTTCCTACTCCACATTCTACTCCACAGACTTTTGACTCAACAAATTTTCAGAATGCTCCATTCCCAAGCAGGTTGAGTCCTAATAAACCAAATACACAAGTGGAGAAGATTGTGGAGATATTTAAGCAGGTTAGCATAAATATACCTCTCTTGGATGCTATCCAACATGTCCCTTCATATGCGAAAATCTTAAAGGGCTTGTGCACCTCGAAGAGAAAGGCATCTCAAGTACCCAAGAAAGTGCTAGTGGCTAGTGCAGTGAGCAATGCTATTAACCACCATCAAACCTTACCCCAGAAACGAAAGGACCCCGGCTGTCCTACTATTTCAATCACAATTGGGGATAAGAAAATTAATCGAGCACTTTTAGATCTTGGGTCTAGTGTTAACCTGATTCCTTACTCCGTGTACGAACAATTAGGGGTTGGAGAGTTGAAACCCACTCGTTGCACTCTCCAAATGGCTGATCGATCAATCACCTATCCAAGGGGTCAACTAGAGGATGTGTTGATCAAAGTCGGGGAATTCATATTCCCCGTTGATTTTATCGTTATGGATACACAACCTGTTGCTAACCCAAGAAACCAAATTCCGGTGATTCTTGGTCGACCATTTTTGGCCACTTCCAATGCCGTAATAAATTGTCGCAATGGCTCCATGACTCTATCCTTCGGAAAGAGGTCTAGTGAGTTCAATATTTATAAGATGGGAAGTCTGCCCCCCGTGCCTAAAACTAGTACACGAGAAGTTTGCTCTATTCACGAAATCACGCAGGAGGACTGCGAGCTTGAAAGATTTCTATTTGATGAAAACAGTTTTGACGCCACTAGTGCGTCCCTCCTTGAGCCTACTACCGTTGACACAACCGATGTTGATTATGAATGTTTCACTTTTTCGGATGACGACGACTCACAGCCCGAATATGAGTTTTTTGAATTTGTGGATGAGTTAGTCGAACCATTCGAATCGGTTGTTTGCAGTGATTTCGAACCTGTGTTGGAGTCCGTTAAGTTCGAGGTAGATTCCGCAATGATTCTTACGCCTCCGAAACTTGAACTAATGTCCTTACCGCCTCACCTTAAATATGCTCACATAGGTGAGAATGAGACTTTTCCCATTATCATATCAGCCTCTCTAGCCTTCGAGCAAGAGAACGCTATTTTAAAAGTCTTACAAGATAGGCGGCAAGTTTTCAGTTGGACTATGGCGGACATCGAGGAGATCAGTTCCCTCATAAGTGAATATCATACACAATTGATGGATGATGCCATGTCAATAGAGGACCCACAGGAACATCTTGGGGGTATTGTGGTGAGTCAACCTCCTCCCTTAGAAGTTGAAATACCCCCATTTCTTTTAATAAGGTACGAGAATGCCAACACTCCACTGATTGCTGATCATTTACATTCTCGTTTCGATGCATCACCATCACCTGTATATTTACCTCCACACCTCCCATACCACTACTTCTATCTTCCCCAATTCTTTGCGGACCACCACAACTTATTTTTTCACCAACCAATATTCTTTACTGATAAATTTTTCAAATGGTTGGTGTTGACTTTTGGCCGATGCAAAGTTTGGCAGTAATGTCTAACATAGTTTAAATGAAGTTTGGGGGAGGGTCTTTTGTATATATTTTTGCTTTCTTAACAATAAAAAAAACTATAAATAAATAAACAGGGGAGTATCGGTATTTTGACCCTCTTGGTTTAGCATGACAGTGAGGACACTGTCAAGTTCAAGTTTGGGGGTATGCTCGGTACGTCTTCTTCCTTCGCATTCATTTGTTTGCATTTGCATACTTATTGAAAACCCATAAAAATTTGAAAAATTTCAAAAAATTATAAAAATTATTGTATTCAATTTTGGCCATATTTGACTTGAGTTTGACAGATAGGTTAACTGGCTAGGAACAACTAGATCTTAGAATTAGTGAATTAAAAACCCTAAAGATAACCGTCCTTAAAGTTTAATGGTAGAAAGTATATGCCTTGTAGTTTATTTAGAAATAGGCAAATTTTGGGTTCACTTCTTGGGCTAAGTCGAAACAAGGGAAGAGTATTGATGTTCTTATTAGAGTATAAGTTTGAAAAATAGTTCCTAGCTTAAGTCTAGATTCTGAAAACGTATACCCTACAATTTGCACAATCACGCACCTTGAAACTTGGAATAGTAGAAGAGACCTTGAAATGCTCTTGTCTAAAGTCCTTAGTACGAAGAAAATAAAAGAAAAAAAAGTGTGAATAAAGAAAAGAAAAAAATGGACACTGGTTTTTGTGATTACCTAAGGCTGTAAAAATAGAAAAATATTTAGCGAGGGTGCCTTATCACCTAGTGCCTTAGACCAACTGGTTTGGGAGTCACTGCTAAAGCCTTGGGTGTTGCAAAACTAGGAAGTACGCTTTAAAGTGCAAACGCATCTTGTAATCGGTTGTTGGTACCTCAAGAAGTATTAACGGTCGCATGAAGGATGTGTAAGCGAAATTCAATTAAAAGTTCACTAATTTATAAGTGCTTTTGGACAACGGACAAGGGCATGATTGCTTGATTTGAATTTCCAAATGTAGGGGTGATCTATACACACACGTGGGGGTATGTGATTGGAATTTAGATAAGAGAGAGGAATGAAAGATAAAATTTGTATCTTTAATAGAGTTGATAGAAAATTCCTAAGTAGAGATGGAACCCTAGAAGGAAAACTTAAGAGATGCCGAAATCTAAGTAGGTCTACATAACATATATAATCTTAAGTTAAATGATAAGGATGCGTGAAGAATATGGGTGGACAATTTGCGAGTTAAAAGATAATAGAATTCCTTGTTAGAAAACCTAATTGGAGAACAAAAGTCAATGGGCTGAATTGATAGGATTTTGTGGGTAGTATCCGCTGAAAACCCTCAGGAGACAACACTCCTCCTACTAGGGACACCTAGAGGTTTAACGGCTTGTTGCACGTGCTCAGTGCAATCGCGTTCCCCTGCGAAAGTGCGGTTAGGATTTTAGTGAATAAATAATAAGTTTGCTCGAGGACGAGCAAAAGGTAAGTTTGGGGGTATTTGTTCAGACCATAATATTGCATTTATCATTCCCCTATTCTTACCCTTTTTATAAATAAACAGGTACTCTTGACGCACGTTTGTTGCATATTACAGGATACAGGTTTCTGGAGCAAATACAGTGAAAAAGACACGAAACAACAGAAAAAAGGACTTTTGACAAACAAGTAGACGAATCCTAGTCAAAGCCTAGTCGAAGAACATTGCAAGGTCCAAAAATGTCAAGTGAACGGTCAAAAGATCCTTACAAGTCTTCACTGGAGATCTGGAGAACACTGAGAAGCCCAACAGAGAAAAGAACAATGAAACTAGGAAGCCCAAGAGAAGAAAAACCAACCACAGAAAGTTGGCGGCCCAAGACCACTAAAGGGCCGCGGATCCGCGGCCCAAGCCAACCAATGCCGCGGATCCGTGATTAAAGAGATTTTTACGATCAAAAATATAATTACCGCAATCAGAAACGGCGTCGCTTCGTAGCTAGCCGGTGAGTACGGGTCGATCCACAGAGACGGGTAAATTCCTTTTATGTGTTTTAACGAGTTGATTCAATTTGTTGTTTTGATTGGTTTATAAAAATCTATAAAAACTGGATCTAATTAATCTAATTAAGAGTCTTGCTAGGGTTAGGCTTAAGGGAAGTTTTGGAGATTAACGTTCTTCATCACCGCTTTCAATGCCTACCTTTTTAGATCTATTAGGTGTTAAGTTAATTATCAATAAAGTGGATACGAATCTTTTGGGAAGATGTTTCTTCCTCTAGATTCGTATCCTTCCTTTGTTGATAATCACCCTAACCCCCACGGAAAACGCGCGCAACCGGCCCTTTATACTACGGTTCATCGTTACCTCGATGGGTAGGATGCCGCAGGGAGCGGTTGTGCGCGTATGCGTGGAGTTCTAATTCATTAAGTTAAAATGGCATTAAAAGGGGTGAGAGATCTCATCTCTCAACCCTTTCCCTAAGGCTAACCCTAACAAGCGAGGAGACTACTCGCTCATTAGGGGACGAGAAAACATTATAATTAAAAGAACAGAAATAAAATACTTACTAGGTTGACGGCTCCCTCCAAACAAGAAGAACAGATCTGAAAATAACTCCCAGAAAGTCTGAATTTTATTGATTGAAAAGAGGCATCCATTTTACAGATCTAAAATCACAATTTATAGGAAAATAGGAAACCTAGGGTTACAGACTCTCGCACTTGCGCAATTACAGATTTGCCCACGTAAAATCCCAACACCCGCACCGACGCAACAGCCCAGAAAATATGCACCGACACGGGCCTTATATGGCCGCGGATCCGCGGCATTGGTTGGCTTGGGCCGCGGATCCGCGGCCCTTTAGTGGTCTTGGGCCGCCAACTTTCTGTGATTGGTTTTTCTTCTCTTGGGTTTCCTAGTTTCATTGTTCTTTTCTCTGTTGGGCTTCTCAGTGTTCTCCAGATCTCCAGTGAAGACTTGTAAGGATCTTTTGACCGTTCACTTGACATTTTTGGACCTTGCAATGTTCTTCGACTAGGCTTTAACTAGGATCCGTCTACTTGTTTGTCAAAAGTCCTTTTTCTGTTGTTTTGTGTCTTTTTCACTGTATTTGCTCCAGAAACCTGTATCCTGTAATATGCAACAAACGTGCGTCAAGAGTACCTGTTTATTTATAAAAAGGGTAAGAATAGGGGAATGATAAATGCAATATTATGGTCTGAACAAATACCCCCAAACTTAACTTTTGCTCGTCCTCGAGCAAACTTATTATTTTAATCTCTAAAATCCTAACCGCACTTTCGCAGGGAAACGCGATTGCACTGAGCACGTGCAACAAGCCGTTAAACCTCTAGGTGTCCCTAGTAGGAGGAGTGTTGTCTCCTGAGGGTTTTCAGCGGATTACACCCACAAAATCCTATCAACTCGGCCCATTGACTTTTGTTTTCCAATTAGGTTTTCTAACAAGGAATTCTATTACCTTTTGACTTGCAAATTATCCACCCATATTCTTCACACTTTCTTATCATTTAACTTAAGATTATATATATCCTGCAGACTTACTTAGCTTTCGGCATTTCTTAAGTTTTCCTTCTAGGGTTTCCATCTCCGCTTAGGAATTTTTTATCAACTCTACTAAAGATACAAGTTCTATTCTTCATTCCTTTCTCTTATCTAAATCCCAATCACATACCCCTACGTGTGTGTATAAGTCACCCCTACACTTGGAATTTCAAATCAAGCAATCGTACTCTCGTCCATTGTCCAAAGTACTAATTAGTTGGTGAATGAAATTGAAATTTGCTTACACATCCTTCATGCGACCGTTAATACTTCTTGAGGTACCAACGACCGATTACAAAATGAGTTTGCACTTTAAAGCGTACCTCCTAGTCTTTGCAACATCCAAGGCTTTAGCAGTGACTCCCAAACCAGTTGGTCTAAGGCACTAGGTGATAAGGCACCCTCGCTAAGGATTTTTCTACTTTTACAGCCTTAGGTAATCACAAGAACCAGTGTCCATTTTTTTTTCTTTATTCACACTTTTTTTTATTTTCTTCATACTAAAGACTTTAGACAAGAGCATTTCAAGGTCTCTTCTACTATTCCAAGTTTCAAGGTGCGTGATTGTGCAAATTGTAGGGTATACGTTTTCAGAATCTAGACTTAAGCTAGGAATTATTTTTCAAACTTATACTCTAATAAGAACATCAATACTCTTCCCTTATTTCGACTTAGCCTAAGAAGTGAACCCAAAATTTGCCTATTTCTAAATAAACTACAAGGCATATACTTTCTACCGTTAAATTTTAAGGAATGTTATCTTTAGGGTTTTTAATTCACTAAGTCTAAGATCTAGTTGTTCCTAGCTAGTTAACCTATCTGTCAAACTCAAGTCAATTAGCCAAAATTGAATACAATAATTTTTATAATTTTTGAAAATTTTCAATTTTTATGGTTTTTCAAATAGGTATGCAAATGCAAAAATATGTATAAATGAATGCGAAGGAAGAAGACGTACCGAGCGTACCCCCAAACTTGAACTTGACAGTGTCCTCACTGTCATGCTAAACCAAAAGGGTCAAAATACCGATACTCCCCTGTTTATTTATTTATAGTTTTTTTTATTGTTAAGAAAAACAAAAATATATACAAAAAGATCCTCCCCCAAACTATGTTAGACATTACTGCCAAACATTGCATCGGCCAAAAGTCAACACCAACCAGTTGAAAAATTTATCAGTAAAGAATATTGGTTGGTGGAAAAACAAATTGTGGTGGTCCGCAAATAATTGGGGAAGATAGAAGTAGTGGTATGGGAGGTGTGGAGGTAAATATACAGGTGATGCATCGAAACGAGAATGTAAATGATCAGCAATCAGTGGAGTGTTGGCATTCTCGTACCTTATTAAAAGAAATGGGGGTATTTCAACTTCTAAGGGAGAAGGTTGACTCACCACAATACCCCCAAGATGTTCCTGTGGGTCCTCTATTGACATGGCATCATCCATCAATTGTGTATGATATTCACTTATGAGGGAACTTATCTCCTCGATGTCCGCCATAGTCCAACCGAAAACTTGCCGCCTATCTTGTAAGACTTTTAAAATAGCGTTCTCTTGCTCGAAGGCTAGAGAGGCTGATATGATAATGGAAAAAGTCTCATTTTCACCTATGTAAGCATATCTAAGGTGAGACGGCAAGGGCGTGAGTTCGAGTTTCAGAGGCAAAAGAATCATTGCGGAATCTACCTCGAACTCAAAGGACTCTAACACAGGTTCGAAATCACTGCAAACAACCGATTCGGATGGTTCGACTAACTCATCCAAAAATTCAAAAGACTCATATTCGGGCTGTGAGTCGTCGTCATCCGAAAAAATGAAACATTCATAATCAATGTCGGTTGTGTCAACGGTGGTAGGCTCAAGGAGGGACGCACTAGTGGCGTCAAAACTGTTTTCATCAAATAGAAATCTTTCAAGCTCGCAGTCCTCCTGCGTGATTTTATGAATAGAGCAAACTTCTCGTGTACTAGTTTTAGGTACGGGGGGGCAGACTTCCCATCTTATAAATATTGAACTCACTAGACCTCTTTCTGAAGGATAGAGTCATGGAGCCATTGCGACAATTTATTACGGCATTAGAAGTGGCCAAAAATGGTCGACCAAGAATCACCGGAATTTGGTTTCTTGGGTTAGCAACAGGTTGTGTATCCATAACGATAAAATCAACGGGGAATATGAATTCCCCGACTTTGATCAACACATCCTCTAGTTGACCCCTTGGATAGGTGATTGATCGATCAGCCATTTGGAGAGTGCAACGAGTGGGTTTCAACTCTCCAACCCCTAATTGTTCATACACGGAGTAAGGAATCAGGTTAACACTAGACCCAAGATCTAAAAGTGCTCGATTAATTTTCTTATCCCCAATTGTGATTGAAATAGTAGGACAGCCGGGGTCCTTTCGTTTCTGGGGTAAGGTTTGATGGTGGTTAATAGCATTGCTCACTGCACTAGCCACTAGCACTTTCTTGGGTACTTGAGATGCCTTTCTCTTCGAGGTGCACAAGCCCTTTAAGATTTTCGCATATGAAGGGACTTGTTGGATAGCATCCAAGAGAGGTATATTTATGCTAACCTGCTTAAATATCTCCACAATCTTCTCCACTTGTGTATTTGGTTTATTAGGACTCAACCTGTTTGGGAATGGAGCATTCTGAAAATTTGTTGAGTCAAAAGTCTGTGGAGTAGAATGTGGAGTAGGAACGGATCCCGGTGTAGATGTGTTCGTGTTGTGAGAAATGGGTCCGTTCGAGTCAGGAGAAGTAGAGCCGTGTGAAGGGTGGAGAATAGGCTCTAAAGAAAAAGGTGAAGAAGGAAGTGAAGAAAATGAAGAAGGGGAAGGTGACGATGGAGAAGAAGAAGAAGAAGAACCACCGGCGGGGATGTCATCATGAGTTCCCACATTATTTTGCAACTCTCTTCCGGATCTCAACGTGGTCATCGCATTTACATTGTGATTGTGATATGCGTTTTGTGTGTGACCGGGATTGGGCAATGGTTGAGATGGAAGCTTTCCCTTTTCTCTCTCGCTCAACGCAGCAGTTAATTGTGCAATTTGTGCCTCAATAGATTTGATACTTTGATCGTGTGAGGCATTGTTATTCATTAAAGATTGAACATAATTTTCAAATCTTGCTGCGGATTCTGTAGATTGCTTGAGAAACGCTTCTAGACTTTTCTCGAGCGAGATAACCTTATCATCATTAGGTTGAACCAAATTGTTCGTTTGATTTGTATAAGGTTGTTGTTGGAAAGGTTGCTGGTTTTGAGTTTGTGGAGGTGCTTGTTGTTGTTGTGGAGGAGGTCTTTGAAAATTATTATTTCCTTGGACTTGTTGATTTGGGTGACTCCTCCACCCCTGATTGTATGCCGAAGAGTACGGATCGTTTCTTTGTCGTTGCTGAAATGCAGCATTGACTTGATCCTGTCCTTGAATAGGTGCATTATAAGGACACTCTTCGGTTAGATGTGATGGATTAGAACAACAAGCACAAACAGTTCGTGTGGGTAGAGTAAGGGCAGGAGAAGACGATGAGATTTTGGTCTCAATGGCTTCTAGCTTTTTCATAAGTGAGGCCATCTCGGCCTTCATAGTAATCGACATATCTACTTGATGTATGTCTGCCCTAGATTGACCAACAGAAGAAGAAGATGTGGTCTTGGTACTCTCCCACTGAATTGTTTGCTCACTAAGATCCTCAAGAAACTGCCAAGCTTCGTCGCTAGACTTGGAGAGAAAATGACCTTGACATATTGTTTCTAGCAACTGCTTCGTTGCTGCGTTCAATCCCTCGTATAATGTTTGGCAAAGTTGCCAATTTTCTATCCCATGATGAGGGCATTGAACAAGTAGGTCTTTAAATCTCTCGAAGCACTTCCAGAATGGTTCGGAAAGAAGCTGTGAAAATTGTATAATCTCGTTTCGGATTCTAGCAGTTTTGTGATGAGGATAGAACTTTTTCAGAAAAGCTCTCACAAACTCGTCCCAATTCCTAATGGAGTGTGATGCGGTGCTATATAGCCACTTCTCGGCTAGGTCACATAAGGTAAAAGGAATGACCCTTAGCCTTATTGCGTCATCACTTAATTGGGTTGTCTTCATCATGCCGCAAACGTTTTGGAATTTATTAATGAAAATATATGCATCTTCGGATTCCAAACCATGAAATTTTGGCAGCATATTGATGAAATGTGGTTTTATTTCAAAATTATCCCCATTTGCCGGTGGGGGCGAAAGACATGTAGGTAAAGAAGTGCGGACGGGGTAAAAGAGATCCTGGAGCGCGACTCGTGCGGGCGCTACAACAGGCGGAAGATTCGGGTTATTCGCACCTGACGGAGGTGGAATCATTCCCGTCGGTAAGGTATTGTTGGGATCGTATCCCGACATACTTTCGAAAGAAGAATTTGAAGGTGGAGGTAAAGAAATGGATGGAATGTCGACGAAGGGTTCGTCGAAGGGTTCGTTGGTCGGTACCAACGAAACACGGACTAATCGGGCGTTAGTATCCCTAGTCCAAAATGACATACACTAAAGGGTAGTGCAGTCAGAAAAAATAGAAAAACAGAATGTGGGGGTAAGATAACGTCAATGAAGGAGAAATGATGGAAGTGAGGTGCAAGTTTTCTTAGCGGCAAGTTGCAAGTTTTGAAAAGATTTTTCTTTATTTTTTTTTATTGGAGAGTTTTGCAAGAAGGTTTAGAAAATGGGACTCGTGACACAAATGTATCAACCACACATGCACAATCAGGCCTAGATCTAGGGTTGCCTAGGTCTGCTAGACAGCTCCTAACTAGGGCTAGAAATAGGACCTCAAACCGCCTCTTCACGGACAAATACGGCCAGGTAAGTGGGAAGGGACCACCACTACAGTGGGCCTAATTAATAACCACTAGCCTAGACACCGCAAAGTCGGTTAGGATAAACGGCCGATGCCTATACTAGTCCTTTTCCTATTGAGCTCGATGTCCTTAGGTCTGAGTCTAATTTTTTTTTATTAATTGTGGTCGATGCAAAATGCTTTAAGTGTTTTCTGGGGTCCTGGGAAGGGTGATGAAATCCCCACCCAATCTGAGTTTGGTCAATTTAGCCTCTTAGAGTCCGGTTAAATTATGCAAAACAATAAAATTTCACTTGCAATCAATTTTTAGCGCGGCGCAAAGAAACCTGCAGAAAATCTGTTATTTAGAAGGGGGAGAAAGAATTTTTTTTTAGCGCAAAGAACCCTGCAGAAAATTTTTACAGAGAGATATATTGTAGGTTTCAGAGGGGAAGAAAAGAGAACAAACAGTGCAATTTTTAGGTGCTGACGTGGCAAGAGGAGCGCGGAACCGCGGCGGGAGGTCTAAAATGCGGCGGAAACGCGGTCGTCTGGTGGGATCGTGCTCTGGAAAAATTTCTGTGGTTCTGTACTTTCAATTCCTCTCTGTTCTTATGTACCAAATTTTGATTTGCCCTCTGTAAAATTCCAGATCCTTGATTCTTCGCTGTTCCTGCAAGATCCAAAAGATACACCCTTCAAACAGATCAAATTTGATTATTTTTTTTTTTAATATATTTTCAGATTTTTATAATTTTTAAAATTTATATCAACCCGAAAATTCACGAAAAGAAAGATTACGCCGTCCCCGGCAACGGCGCCATTTGATTAAAGAGATTTTTACGATAAAAAATATAATTACCGCAATCAGAAACGGCGTCGCTTCGCAGCTAGCCGGTGAGTACGGGTCGATCCACAGAGACGGGTAAATTCCTTTTATGTGTTTTAACGAGTTGATTCAATTTGTTGTTTTGATTGGTTTATAAAAATCTATAAAAACTGGATCTAATTAATCTAATTAAGAGTCTTGCTAGGGTTAGGCTTAAGGGAAGTTTTGGAGATTAACGTTCTTCATCACCGCTTTCAATGCCTACTTTTTTAGATCTATTAGGTGTTAAGTTAATTATCAATAAAGTGGATACGAATCTTTTGGGAAGATGTTTCTTCCTCTAGATTCGTATCCTTCCTTTGTTGATAATCACCCTAACCCCCACGGAAAACGCGCGCAACCGGCCCTTTATACTACGGTTCATCGTTACCTCGATGGGTAGGATGCCGCAGGGAGCGGTTGTGCGCGTATGCGTGGAGTTCTAATTCATTAGGTTAAAATGGCATTAAAAGGGGTGAGAGATCTCATCTCTCAACCCTTTCCCTAAGGCTAACCCTAACAAGCGAGGAGACTACTCGCTCATTAGGGGACGAGAAAACATTATAATTAAAAGAACAGAAATAAAATACTTACTAGGTTGACGGCTCCCTCCAAACAAGAAGAACAGATATGAAAATAACTCCCAGAAAGTCTGAATTTTATTGATTGAAAAGAGGCATCCATTTTACAGATCTAAAATCACAATTTATAGGAAAATAGGAAACCTAGGGTTACAGACTCTCGCACTTGCGCAATTACAGATTTGCCCACGTAAAATCCCAACACTCGCACCGACGCAACAGCCCAGAAAATATGCACCGACACGGGCCTTATATGGCCGCGGATCCGCGGCATTGGTTGGCTTGGGCCGCGGATCCGCGGCCTTTTAGTGGTCTTGGGCCGCCAACTTTCTGTGATTGGTTTTTCTTCTCTTGGGCTTCCTAGTTTCATTGTTCTTTTCTCTATTGGGCTTCTCAGTGTTCTCCAGATCTCCAGTGAAGACTTGTAAGGATCTTTTGACCGTTCACTTGACATTTTTGGACCTTGCAATGTTCTTCGACTAGGCTTTAACTAGGATCCGTCTACTTGTTTGTCAAAAGTCCCTTTTTCTGTTGTTTTGTGTCTTTTTCACTGTATTTGCTCCAGAAACCTGTATCCTGTAATATGCAACAAACGTGGGTCAAGAGTACCTGTTTATTTATAAAAAGGGTAAGAATAGGGGAATGATAAATGCAATATTATGGTCTGAACAATCCGCGGCCATATAAGGCCCGTGTCGGTGCAGATTTTCTGGGCTGTTGCGTCGGTGCGGGTGTTGGGATTTTACGTGGGCAAATCTGTAATTGCGCAAGTGCGAGAGTCTGTAACCCTAGGTTTCCTATTTTCCTATAAATTGTGATTTTAGATCTATAAAAGGTATGCCTCTTTTCAATCAATAAAATTCAGAATTTCTGAGAGAAAAATTCAGATCTGTTCTTCTTGTTTGGAGGGAGCCGTCAACCTAGTAAGTATTTTATTTCTGTTCTTTTAATTATAATGTTTTCTCATCCCCTAATGAGCGAGTAGTCTCCTCGCTTGTTAGGGTTAGCCTTAGGGAAAGGGTTGAGAGATGAGATCTCTCGCCCCTTTCAATGCCACCTTCACCTAATGAATTAGAACTTCACGCATACGAGCACAAACGCTCCCTGCGGCATCCTACCCTTCGAGGTAACGATGAACCGTAGTATAAAGGGCCGGTTGCGTGCGTTTTCCGTGAGGGTTAGGATAATTATCAACAAAGGAAGGATACAAATCTAGAGGAAGAAATATCTTCCCAAAAGATTTGGATCCACTTTATTAATAATTACCTTAACATCTAATAGATCTAAAAAAGAAGGTATTGAAAGCGGTGAGGAAAAACATTAATCTCCAAAACTCCCCCTAAGCCTAACCCTAGCAAGACTCTTAATTAGATTAATTAGATCCAGTTTTTATAGATTTTTATAAACCAACCAAAACGACAAATTGAATCAACTCGTTAAAACACATAAAAGGAATTTACCCGTCTCTGTGGATCGACCCGTACTCACCGGCTAGCTCCGAAGCGACGCCGTTTCTGATTGCGGTAATTATATTTTTGATCGTAAAATCTCATTAATCAGTCATCGAGAAAGTGTTCGATGGAGGATCCTACCTACTAACAAGTGCCGAGGGAGAAAGGCCCATACCACCCATCAATGTTCGATATCTCAAGAAATAATACGCATGAATACTGTATGTCACAGGAGAAATGAGCTCAACGGCCCTACGGTTTGGATCATACATCCTATAAAACCGTATAAAATCCATGGCTGTAAACGACCCCTATCTCTTCCAAGTCCTACAGGCGAGACTACATTTAATGTCCCACCGGCGATGAAGCTCCACTAATGTAAAAAAAATGGTATGTCCAAAAGCAAAACGGGTACGGATGAAAACCCGAAAGATCTCCGTGAGTAAAAATAGCAAGACCGCCGACGAGTTTGTGAAAATCCAAAAGGGCGCAAACTTGTGAAAATGAGACAAAAATACACTCACAAAGTCCTCTCGACCTTGTGAGGAGAATATCCCCACGTGAGATCTTTACGACTCACAAAGGAGAAACACACTTAGGAATCCTCACGATTCTAAGGAAGAAACACACCTACATGATCCTCTCGACTCGTAGGGTGCGACGCTTTTATAAGACCCTTACGACTTATAAAATTGAAAAGTCTCAGGTGATAGAGATCTAAACCTATCTCCTAAGCCATCTCTCCCCAACGGGTACTGGAAAATGATGAGTCGCTCCTAGCACTACGCTTCAGTATTAGCGGTGTTGATGCTGACTCCAAAACCCAAATCCCATTCCTCCCAGGACAAATGATGAGTCGCTCCTGGTATTGTTCCAGTGCAACGATACTAATACTAAACAAAATCCAAATTCCATGTCCCACTCAAAATCAAAAGTCCTGCCAGACGAGAAAGAAATCAAATAAATCAAATCAAAATCCCACCGGCAGTGGTTCCAAGCTCAAAAGGTTCCGTGGAACGGACAAGAACTCCAAAACCAATCAAATCAACCAATTCAACACCAACGACCTCCTCGGTGGAATCAAGCTCTATCTTGGAAACAAATCAATCCCGACACCGTAAAAAGCGGTGCGAGTCAACTTCAATCCCGACACCACAGAAAGCGGAGCAAGTCAACTTTAATTCCAACACCGCGGAATGCGGAGCAAGTCAACTTTATCCATGACACCGCTAGAAGCGGAGCAACTCAAATCAAACACCGACCGTCCAAGTCGCAAAAATGGCAGCACCGACCATCCAAGTCGCAAAAATGGTAGCATACCCTCCACGTCGTCAAAAGAGAACATAACCAAATCAATCTCCATATAGAACAAGATCCATCAATTTCATGCACACAACCCATACACACGGTGTGCATTTATTGATGGGGGCACTTTGTTGGGGTCAAAATTATACCCCGGTTGACCAATTCAAAGTCAACCCCTAGCCAAGTGGGCTCAAGCCCAAGTCAAGATCGAGCATGGAAGGGACCGGCCCTATGACAAAAAGAACGAAGCAATAAATTAGTTTAATATATTTTTTAAATAAATGTATGAAAATGGGCAAAAAGCCAAAATTTTGTAAATCTCAAGGCTTATGTGCAAAAAGAAATATGCACATAAGGCATGGAGAGGCACAAGTGCAATACGGAAAAGCCCAAGGGGCTATTATAAAGTATGTAGTCTATAAAAAAACAAATATGATGAGAAAATCAATAACAACTTTCATTCTCTCAAAAATTCTAGGGTTCTGTGCTTCTTTCTCCATCCTCAAGATTTTAAACCTTCTCCTCTCTTTTTTGAATTAAATTAAGAGTTTAACTCTTCTTTTTCCAAAAAGAAATAGTTTTTCACCATAAAACCCTCGAAGGGGAGCTCGGATCTTCTATGAAATCTCTAAAAGGGAGACTTTTAATCTCAACGCCCCTTTTCTTCAAGATCCAACAAAACGAGAGGAGAAAGAAGGAACCCATCTCGGAAGAATCCATTTTAGGGAAGTCTAAGGCTCGAAGAGGATGAAAGGGATCTCCTTTCACCATCTAAGATCTAAATCTTTTAGGAGTTTAACTCCAAATCAAATTTTGAGGAGTTCAACTCCAAGATCCAAATCCTCAAATGAGTTTAACTCCAAATCCAGACTTCTTAGGAGTTTAACTCCAATTCCAAGCCTTTTGGGAGTTTAACTCCATATGCATATCTAATTTCTTCCCTAGGAGTTTAACTCCAAAATCCCCTCGAGAACTGATTGTTATGAAAAAGTGTTTGTAGTTAACCGCAATCAATAACGGTGTCGCGTGTAGCTAGACCGAGATGAGTACGGGTCGTCCTCTGGGAAACGTGGAACCTTTTACTTTTACTTTAGATGTGTTGAGAAAGAGAGGAGGGATAAAGAATTTTATAGAATGGTTTCTAGATCTACGTTAAACAAGAATGTAAAATATAGATCTAGATTATTATAGAGATTTAGATAATATAACAAGAGGGCTTGTAGGGTTCGTTAGGATTTAGTAGTTATGGAAAATTAATTAAAAGTTACCCTTTTTATCCATTAATAGATTTAGAACTAGAACGACGGTGATGCGTGTAGATTAGGGTTTCTGGAGGGAAACGGAATCCCACTCTTAACCCTTATCTCGACACGGAACTCCGTTCATATCTAGCCTTTACCAAAACAATCATTAATCTAATCTCTAATCGCGGTCGGAACTAGCAAAGAATTGCTAGCGCACCCAATTAGGATGTTAATGATTCTTTTGATAAAGTTCCTAAACTTTATAGGACTTAAAAAGGGTTTAGTTATTTTCATCGTCCATTAGCCTACCCTAATCCTACGAACCCTAACAAGCGGAGAATTACTCGCGCATGTTGGGAGAAGAAGATGAAAAGAAAGAGAGGGAAAACATAATGTAAAATGCAAAAGAATTAAATAAAATAACTACCTTTATTAATCAACTGAACAATCTACACGTTTATTCCGTAGAAAATGATTACAAACTAGTTGCTTCTCGATCTTTCCTAAGGAGGTAGATGAACAGTTGATGATCAGCCTGGATGCGTGAGCGTCAGGGGCTTCGTGATCTCTTCGGCTTGATACCTTTTTCCAAGAGGCTCTCGGTGCCTTTTTATAGTGCCAAAGCCAGAATACAAGCTTCAATATTTGGTAAAATGTAGAAAAGATTCATTCTACAAAATCGCAGCTTCCAATTCTTCTTAACCGCCGCGGATCCGCGGCCCGAGGGTGGGTATGGCCGCGGATCCGCGGCCATTTGATCTCCTCCCTCCATCAAAATTCAGGGGCTTTGTAATTGTAACATGTGGCAATCCTAGGCACCTTTAGAATTCAGAAATCTTCTCTCGGTTGCTTCCAGACTTGGTCTCCAAGTTTTGCTTCTTAATTTGGCAAGATTTCTTCAACAACTTGATTTGTTTGATAAATTCTGCATAACAACTTGGAAAATTCTGCACAATAATCTCAAATAAGATTTAGTAGACCTGGTTCTATTAGGATTAGGTCAATGAATTTATTTGCATACATTTTTCTACCAAATACTAATTAAAATATATTAACACATGGAAAATGGTGTCTTTACACATAAACCCTCATATGTATAATATATCATAATAAAGTCCTTTTTTAATATGAAAATGGTAGGAAAAATGTAATACAAATGTGCAGTTTTATCAACTGAACAAATACCCCCAAACTTATCTTTGATCGTCCCGAGCAAAGTAGTTTATTCAATAGGAGAAAAAGAAAGGAGAAAACTAAGCACACTTTCATAGGCAGACACGATTGCACTGAGCACGTGCAACAAGCCGTTAAACCTCTAGGTGTCCCTAGTAGGAGGAGTGTTATCTCCTGAGGGTTTTCAGCGGATTACACCCACAAAATCCAATAACAAAAGAAAGATGGTGAAATTTACATATAAAGATAAGAACCATAAAAGAAAGGCCTTGAAAAGAAGAGTTTCCAACTATACTAGCTTTTCAGTTGTCATGAGCCCTATCTTAATAGTCATGAAAAATATTAGAAATCACATTATCTCTCAATAAAACATCGTCTTTATTCTTCATTCCTACCTTTCTTCCAAACATTGATCATATAACCCCACGTGTGTGAAAATGGACATCCCTACACTCGGAGAATTCAATTCAAGCTATCATACTCTTGTCCATCTACCTTAGTACTTTTTAATTTAATGAATATTAAATATTTGCTCACACATTTTCATGCGACCGTTAATACTTCTCGAGGTACTAACCGACCGATTACTTATGTGCTTGCAGATTCGGTGATAATATTTTCCTCGTCTTGCACCACCTAAGGCTTAGCAGTGACTCCCAAACCAGTTGGCCTTAGGGCACTAGGTGAAGAGGCACCCTCGCTATATTTTTTTATTGTTGCCTTGGCGATAACAAAACCAGTGTTCCTTTTTTTCTTTTCACCATTTTTATATTTTCTTCATTTTTTTCATTTCCTTCATACTTTGGCTTTTAGACAAGAGCATTTCAAGGTATCCTCTACTATCCCGAGTTTCAAGACGTGTGTAAGTGCATATAGTAGGGTATCAACATTCAAATGTTTGGCTTCCAGAATAGAAACTATTTTTCAGACTTATTTTTATCCTCAGATTAGTGACTTCCTTCATCTTACTAACCCTTGGGACAACAGCTCATAACTACTTATTACTAGTTCGTTTAAGAAAACTTCTAATTTTCTTGATTTTCTTAAACTATTCCTATCTTTTGGATGTAATTTTTCACTTTCGACTCTTTTGTTATAAAAGAAAATTTTTGAAATTTTTGAAAATGTTGTGCTTATGCAAAGTATGATGCAAATTGATGCGTAAATAAGCACAAACCTCCCCCAAACCTGTTTACAGCAGTGTCCTCACTGATGTCATCCGTTAAGCTCAAAAACCTGTAGACTTGGGAGGAAAAAGGGGACAAGAAATAATGAAAGTGAACTCCTCCCCCAAACTTGAGTTAAACAATTTTAATCTTTTAAAATCACACGAGGGGATCGAGGTTATTGGTCAATGCCAAACTTTGCAAAGACCGAAGGTCAACACCAACCATTCAAAAATTTTATCGATGAAGCACCAAGGTTGGTGGAAGAACATGTCACCTTTCGACAAGAAGAAGTGGGGAGGTGATAAGAGGTGTAATGGAAAAGAATTGTGTCTCAATTTGGAGAGACGACACAGTGATAGTAATGATGGATCACTCACATTATTATGATTGTCCAAAAGAAGGGGTGGAGGTCCAATTTCTTCATTTTGGAGTTGATTCATCTCAACACCCGTGTCTTGTAAGAATGCGAGTTCATCAGCGAAAATTTCCTCAAAGCTTTCATCGATACCCCGAAGAATAATATCATCAGAAAAAATGGGATGATCGTCAGACTCTATAAAAAGTTCCTCATCAGCGTTAGATGTTGACCCGAACAACTCGGTGTAAGAGTACATGGTTGGGTCAAACGACAACATATGAAAAGAGTCAGTATCATAAGGTTGATCAAATTCGTTGCTGTCGACATCCATTAATTCGACAGAACACACATGAGCATAGGGTTCGGAGGGTTCACTTCCCAACTTGTAAATGTTAAGCTCAATTGACTTCTTTCCAAAGAATAGGGTCATAGAGCCGTTTCTACAATTGATTACTGCGTTGGAAGTGGCCAAAAAGGGTCGACCGAGTATCACCGGGATTTGATTGCGTGGGTTTGCTACAGGTTGTGTATCTATAACGATAAAGTCCACAGGGAATATGAATTCCCCGACTTTGATTAACACATCCTCTAGCTCACCCCTAGGTTGGGTGATAGATCGATCGGCCATCTGAAGAGTGCAATGCGTAGGTTTTAACTCTCCGATCCCTAATTGCTCATAAACAGAATACGGAAGCAAGTTAACACTAGCACCTAAATCGAGTAGAGCACGATTGATATTTTTATCCCCAATAGAAATTGAAATTGTAGGACTTCCGGGGTCCTTTCGTTTCTTGGGTAGTTGTTGTGTAAAAGCTGTGCTCACATTACTCGCAAGGAAAACTTTTTTAGGTACTTGAACTTTTCTCTTCCTAGTGTACAAGTCCTTTAAGATTTTTGCATATGACGGAACTTGTTGAATAGCATCTAGGAGAGGAATGTTTATGTTAACTTGCTTAAAAATTTCCACAATCTTCTCCATTTGTGGACTTGGTCTGTTGCCCCTTAACCTGTTTGGATAAGGTGCTTGATCAATAAGTTTTGGGTCCAACGTTTGTGGAGAAGACTGTGGGGATGGATTCGATCCCAAAACTGGAGTGGGAATCGACTTAGATAGATTTGGCGAAATGGGCGAAGGGTTCGAGCCTTGGGGAAAACGGAGAATAGGCTCGGGTGAAGGTGGGAGACTAGACGAATTAGGGGAAGAAGAAGAAGCTGGGGTATCATTGGTGTCACTATCATCACATTGCTCACCCACTCGGTTATTCAGCACTTTTCTCGATCTCAACGTGGTAACAGCACTCACATTATAACTTTGTGAGTGGCCAGGATTAGGTATGGGTTGAGATGGGAGTTTCTCTTTTTCTCTCGCACTCATTGCGGCGTTTAACTGTGCGATTTGGTTTTCTAATGATTTAATACTCTCACCATGGGAGGCGGAGTTTTTCGTTATGGTATCAATAGAAGACCTCATCTCAGCCGACAATTGCATGGATTGTTTCATGAACATATCCAAAGTTTGTGCAAGTGAGTTGTCAGTACCGGCCACTTGTGGTGTAGAAATGTTGGCCGGATTTTGGAAATTTTGTGACTGAAAGGGGGGCTGATTCTGTGGTTATGGTTGCTGTGGAGGAGGTCTTTGATAATTGCTTTGTTGGTTTTGATTCCAAGCAAAGTTAGGATGATTCCTCCATCCTTGATTGTATGTGGAAGAATAAGGGTCATTTCTAGGTCGCTGCTGAAAAGCAGCATTAGCTTGAAACGATGCATTCATAGGACATTCTTCCGTTAAGTGTGAAGGATCCGAACAGCAACCACATACGGTCTTAGGAAGCGTAACCTGATTTAGGGAGGCTGATGAGAATCTGCTCTCAATAGCGTCAAGTTTCTTCTGCATCGCTGCCATTTCGGCTTTCACTGCGATGGAAACATCGAGCTGGTGAACACCTCCCCTAGATGAAGGTGGTCTTACGCTTTCCCACTGCAAAGTGTGTTCAGCGAGGTCTTCCAGATACTTCCAAGCTTCACCGTCATCTTTAGACATGAAATTGCATTGACACATTGTTTCAAGCATCTGCTTTGTCGCTGAATTAATGCCCTCATATATAATCCGACATAAATCCCATCTTTGTATTCCGTGATGGGGGCATTGGACAAACAGATCTTTGAAACGTTCAAAGCACTTCCAAAATGGTTCATTGGGAAGCTGGGTGAACTGGTTGATCTCGCTCCTAATATGTGCAGTCTTATGATTTGGGTAAAACTTCTTAAGAAATTCTACGACGAATTCATCCCAGTTAGTGATAGAGTGTGCGGCAGTATTATAAAGCCATTTTTCTGCCAAGTCGCACAGTGTGAATGGGAGAAGACGTAAGCGCATAGCGTCTAAAGTCAATTGTGAAGTACCCATCATTGCGCATACGTTCTCGAATTTGGTGATGAAAACGTACACGTCTTCCGACTCAAGCCCGTGAAATTTGGGCAGCAGATTGATGTAGTGGGGTTTAATTTCGAAATTATCCCCATTAGGTGGTGAAAGAGATAGACAAGTGGGAAGAGGACCACGGATAGGATAGCATCTCTCTTGGAGAGAGATGCGCGGTGGATTCTGCGCACCTTCGGGCGGTGGCAGTGTGGTGTTATAATTTGATGGAGTGTCGTCCATCTCGATCGTGGTGTGTGGTGGTGGAAAAGAAGATGAAGAAGTACCGACTTTGGCGTCGATAGCAGGAACGCAGACAAGACGGGCATTAGGATCCCGTGTCCAGCCGAGCATGCACTAAGCGGGTTTAGTGCAAGTGGCAGCGTGTGTGTGATTTAAAATTGGCTTGTTTTAAAAAAGTGGGACTCAAGACAAATCTCCCTAATATGCACAAGCAACCCTAGAACTAAGGTTACCTAGGTTCAGTCTCTAGACCGCTCCTAGACTTCCAAAGGACAAGCTGCAGGATCAATCCTCTACCGCCTCCGTACTACCCTTGTAGCCAGATAAGTGCCAGGTAAGTGGGAAGGAACCACGTCGTGGGCCTAATTAAAAACCACTAGCCTTTGTCACACTTGCCTAGGCACTACAAAAGTAATGCGGATAAACGATAGATTACCCACGACCTTCCTCTGTCCTTATTGAGCGCGACAGTCCTTAGAGTCTGGTCTAGATATTTTTTAAATTAATGAAGGGTTGATCTATATGCTCGGTTTGTGATTTGTGGGGCTTAGGAAGGGTGATGAAATCCCCACCTAATCTTGATTTGGTCTTTGCCCCTTAGAATCCGTATTAAAATATGCAAAACAAAACCAATCACAAAACTTTTGCAAAAAAATTTTTGAGCGGCGCAATTTTGCAAAGAATCCTGCAGAAAATAGATTTTATTGGATTTGAGGAGAGAGAGAAGGAGTTAAGAAAGATACCAGAGAATTATGTGGCGTTGATCCCTCTAAACTGCCGCGTTTCCGCAGCAGTAGGTGCCTTTATGCCGCGGTTCTGCCGCGTGGCAGAAGGAACAGTTGATGAAATTTTTTGTATAGCCTTCTGTGCTCCTCTGGATCTCTAAAAATGTCTCTGTTTCCTGTTCTCCTTAATTCTATGACTCCAGATCTCCTTGCAAAAATTCACGCACAAATCGTTAAATATGCAATTTGCAGTTTTGTGTTAATAATGATATAAATCGTCTAAGAATTCAACACAAATAATAAAAATAAAAAATTACGCACGTATCCCCGGCAACGGCGCCATTTGATTGTTATGAAAAAGTGTTTGTAGTTAACCGCAATCAATAACGGTGTCGCGTGTAGCTAGACCGAGATGAGTACGGGTCGTCCTCTGGGAAACGTGGAACCTTTTACTTTTACTTTAGATGTGTTGAGAAAGAGAGGAGGGATAAAGAATTTTATAGAATGGTTTCTAGATCTACGTTAAACAAGAATGTAAAATATAGATCTAGATTATTATAGAGATTTAGATAATATAACAAGAGGGCTTGTAGGGTTCGTTAGGATTTAGTAGTTATGGAATATTAATTAAAAGTTACCCTTTTTATCCATTAATAGATTTAGAACTAGAACGACGGTGATGCGTGTAGATTAGGGTTTCTGGAGGGAAACGGAATCCCACTCTTAACCCTTATCTCGACACGGAACTCCGTTCATATCTAGCCTTTACCAAAACAATCATTAATCTAATCTCTAATCGCGGTCGGAACTAGCAAAGAATTGCTAGCGCGCCCAATTAGGATGTTAATGATTCTTTTGATAAAGTTCCTAAACTTTATAGGACTTAAAAAGGGTTTAGTTATTTTCATCGTCCATTAGCCTACCCTAATCCTACGAACCCTAACAAGCGGAGAATTACTCGCGCATGTTGGGAGAAGAAGATGAAAAGAAAGAGAGTGAAAACATAATGTAAAATGCAAAAGAATTAAATAAAATAACTACCTTTATTAATCAACTGAACAATCTACACTTTTATTCCGTAGAAAATGATTACAAACTAGTTGCTTCTCGATCTTTCCTAAGGAGGTAGATGAACAGTTGATGATCAGCCTGGATGCGTGAGCGTCAGGGGCTTCGTGATCTCTTCGGCTTGATACCTTTTTCCAAGAGGCTCTCGGTGCCTTTTTATAGTGCCAAAGCCAGAATAAAAGCTTCAATATTTGGTAAAATGTAGAAAAGATTCATTCTACAAAATCGCAGCTTCCAATTCTTCTTAACCGCCGCGGATCCGCGGCCCGAGGGTGGGTATGGCCGCGGATCCGCGGCCATTTGATCTCCTCCCTCCATCAAAATTCAGGGGCTTTGTAATTGTAACATGTGGCAATCCTAGGCACCTTTAGAATTCAGAAATCTTCTCTCGGTTGCTTCCAGACTTGGTCTCCAAGTTTTGCTTCTTAATTTGGCAAGATTTCTTCAACAACTTGATTTGTTTGATAAATTCTGCATAACAACTTGGAAAATTCTGCACAATAATCTCAAATAAGATTTAGTAGACCTAGTTCTATTAGGATTAGGTCAATGAATTTATTTGCATACATTTTTCTACCAAATACTAATTAAAATATATTAACACATGGAAAATGGTGTCTTTACACATAAACCCTCATATGTATAATATATCATAATAAAGTCCTTTTTTAATATGAAAATGGTAGGAAAAATGTAATACAAATGTGCAGTTTTATCAATTGAACAAGAACTCCCAACCCAGGGGCAAAGCCCCTTCTTCCTCTGGTATTTCTAGCGGTCGCGCGCCGTGTACGTGACCCACTGGTGCCCAGCTGTCGCTCGCCGCGCACATTACCCGCTGGCGTCCATGCTCCTGACACGTGACCCGCTGGCGTCCTACGGCCATGCGCCACGCACGTGATCCGCTGGCGCCTAACGATCACGTGTTGTCTCACGCGTCCATAGGTCGCTCCTCACTCCTCCTTTTCCCACAAGCTCCACACTCAAAACACATCCCCGTAAACTTTGTGAGGCCCCGATACGTTCAAGACCCCTTTAAAATATTACACACGCACACTGCATAATGAGTTCGCATGACCGGTTTTACCCGTCAATAGGAGGTTCCCACGCTCCAAAAGCGAGAGGTAATTAACAACAACTTAGTCCGCTGTCGCCAGAGATTCGAATCCCCATAATCAATAAACTATGGCCTATCTTAGGCAGGGAGAATCTGTAATACGTCTGACAAATAACGCATATTCCTATCTCAATATGGTGACGAAAAACACCCTACAGACATGAAGTGACCTACCGGAGCAAGAGAAAGTTATTATTACAACGCGATAACGTAATTAACTGCAGGGGCTTGCGTCTGCAGGGAAGAGCATCCCCACAATCAAAAACCCCTCACAAACGAAGGGGAATCTGATAAAGTCTGCTACATCGATCTTGTCTATTCAAACCTTCGATATATGGTGTCATAAATCAACTTGATATTTTTTGGAGAGGTGGATGGATATATTCCAAATAGCATCTGCCCCCAAATTCAGGCAAGACGTTCAATTCCAGTTCGTTTCTGTTTTCGGCGGTAAACAGTTGTGGCACAAACGATTGGGGCATCTCAGCGAGAAGAACATGAGAATTCTTCAGGATAGGGGGCTTCTTTCGGAGATGAAAAGGGTGGAGTTGGGGCTTTGTGAGAGTTGCGTTTGCGGGTAGCAAAGTGCGCTCACATTTTAGATTGAAGGCATAGCTAAGAAGACCAAGAAGCTGGAGATAGTGCATACGGACGTATGGGGTCCGGTCTCGGTGGAGTCTTATGCAGGAAATCTGTACTTCATGATGTTCATCGATGATGCAAGCTGGAAGACATGGGTGTATGCGATGAAGAAGAAGTCCGATGTGTCTGGTATCTTCAATCACTGGATTGCGCAGGTTGATAACCAAACAGAAGCTAAGGTAATATACCTTAAGTCCGATAATGGAGGGGAATATTGCACCCAGGAATTCGAGACGTTTTGCTTGTAGAAGGGGATTCGTTGGTTGAAAATGGAACCGAAAATGCCACAACAGAATGGCATCGCTGAAAGGATGAACGGGATAATCCTAGAGCGAGTACAGAGCATGACCTTGGATGCGGATGTGTCAAAATTCCTATAGGTAGCAGCTGTCGATACTGTTGTGTATCTGATCAACAGATTCCCAGCGAGTGTGCTCGATGGAGGTATTCCAGACGAAATTTGGTCAGGTAAACCGGTCAATTATTCGCACCTAAAAGTATTTGGTTGTATTGCGTATTTTTTTATTGATAAGACGGAAAGGAGTAAGCTTGACTTCAAGTCTAGGAAGTGTGCTTTCATCAGTTATGGTGGATATGCGTTCAGATATAGGTTGTGGGATTATGCAAGTAAGAAGATAATACGAAGTTGGAACGTCCTCTTTGATGAGCAACACTTGTATAAAGAAGAGAAGTGAGCTAAGAATGGTGCAGTATCGGAGTTCGTCGAGTTAGATGGAACTCAGGAGAGCAATCAGGTACCTACAAGTGGAGATCAGAATCTGGAGAAGATGAGCACTGCACTGCAGGATTAGGTTAAAGAACAGATTGGTGACCATGTTCAGCAACCAGATATACCAGTTCTGAGAAAATCTACACGAGAGAGGATGCTATCTAAAAGACTTGTTACCGACATCGTTTTGTGCATAGATTTGAGAGAGCCTGAATCCCTTGAAGAAGCAACAAGTGATGGTGCTAGAAAGTAGTGGGAGCAAGTTATGAATGAGAAGATGTATTCTTTGAAGAAGAACCGTACGTAGGATCTAGTGAAGCTACCCAAGGGTGGGAAAGTGTTGCTAAATAGATGGGTGCACAGGATTAAAGGTGGGACTGATGGTGTGAAATGGTATAAGACTCGCTTGGTAGTCATAGGATATGCGTAAAAGTAAGGAATTGACTATTAAGAGATATTGTTCCCTGTGGTGAAGATGACATCTATTCGGATGATTCTCATAATCGTGGCAGTGGAGAATTTGCACTTAGAACAGCTGGATGTGAAGACTGTGTTCCTTCATGGACACTTAGAGGAGGAGATCTATATGATGCAACCACCGGGATACGAGATGAAAGGGAATGAAACTATGGTGTGTAAACTGCGAAAAATCTTGTACGGCTTCAAGCAAGCTCCAAAGCAGTGATATCTCAAGTTCGATTAGTTTATGTTGGAGACAGGATTTGTATGGCGTGAGTCAGATCACTGCGTGTATATTCAAACTTTTGAGGATAGAGACCACATTATTTTATCATTTTATGTGGACGGCATGGTAGCGGGTCCGAATTTCGAGAAAATTCAATGTCTAAAAAAGATGTTGGCTGAAAAAATCACCATGAAGGATTTGGGAGTGACTAAGCAAATTCTGGGCATGAAGATCGTGAGAGATAGGAAGTAGGAGAAGCTATGGCTATCGCAAAGGGATTATATCGAGAAGGTTTTGAAGTGGTTCAATATAGAAAAATCAAAGCCGGTTAGTATGCCTTTAGCGAAGCACTTCAAATTCAGCAAGGAGTTGTGCCCGACAACTCAAGAGCAGAAAGATCAGATAATAAGCGTTCCTTATGCATTTGCGGTGGGTAGTTTGATATATGCGATTCTGAGTACGCGATCAGATATTGCACATGCAGTGAAAGTTGTAAGCATATATATGCAAAACCCGGAAAAGGAATATTGGAATGAGGTGAAATGGATTTTAAGATATCTAAGGGGTACGTCAAGTCGTTGCTTATATTTGGGGGGTGACTCTTTAAAGGTGCAAAGTTATGTTTATGCAGACTACTAGGTTGATCGAGATAGCGGGAAGAGCACACCAGAGTATGTATTTACGATTAGAGGAACAACGGTGAGTTGGGTCTCTCAATTGCAAAAGGTGGTGACGTTATCAACGACGGAGGTTGAATACGTGGCGATCACGAAATCCAGTAACGAGATGATATGGTTGCAAGGGCTACTTAAAGAATTAGGGAAGAAACAAGACTTCAATACCTTAACAGTCAAAGTGTGATGCATTTGACGAAGAACACAGCATATCACTCTCAGACGAAACACATCAAGGTGCGGTACCATTTTATTCGCATAGCGATAGAAGATGATGAGTTGACACTTCAAAAGATCGCGAGAGAAAAGAATCTGGCGGATATGTTCACCAAGGTCATGACAAAGATAAGCTGGATCTCTATTGCAGGTTGATAATCCTCTCCATGAAAATCCGATAAGGAAAGAGTAGAGCGGAGTCGTGTGAATTCTATTAGCGTTGGGAATTAAGGCTGAAGTATTTACAAGTGGGAGATTGTTAAGAATTATGGAGTTTACTTCAGGTGAGACGTCTGTAGTTCAATGAGGCAGATGCCTGGACATGTATGAGAAGCATGTCTGAAACACCAGAGCAATGAAAACCGTCTACAGGCTAGCAAGGCAGACGTATGTGGAAAAACGAAGCCTAATCCTCAGGCAGACGTCTGCTCAAGTGTGGGTGAGACATCTGTCTTAAGGAGCTGAAAATTTACAGAGTCGGGACAGACGTCTGCCCAAGTGTGGTCAGACGTCTGTCGTCGTGATAACTGCTGCGTATCTTATTTTTATCAAATTGTGATTTATCTCTATTTTGGGTAGGATTAGGGTTTATCTATAAAAAGGGACCTCTCATATAATATTTGTACTGTCAAATTAAATCAAGAGGAGAGACTATTGTATTAAGAGGTGATGGTTTAGATCTAGAGAGATTTGAGAGAAATCTCCTAGGATTTGCTCGTGGTATACTTGATTCAAAATTATAGTAGATATTGCAGTTTCACTCTGCCAGGGACTAACCATACGGTGGGTGAATTTCGTTAACAAATCTCTCGTCTCTTGGTTGATTCTTATTTATTTATTATCGCATTGTTATTAATTTGTCTTTCATTATTAATTGCGTGGTTGTTATTGTGTGATTTGGTTTGTCGCGAGTATTTTTCCGTATAGCGACTCCTCCCTCCCTCCCTAACAAATAATAAATATTTTCAAAATTATGTTATAAACAAAATGAAATAAATAATTTTATGTTATATATTTTATGATATATCATAACATATATCATAACATATATATTATTTGCATTTTGTTTGTAGAATATAACGATGCCTTGTGGCTTAAAACAAATATTTACATATATTTGTATAACATATTTTGGAGGAATGGACTAGTTGGTTTCAAATTTGGTGAGAATAGAGATGGAAATTTGAGGGAAATGAAATAGATTGAAATTGAAAAAGGATTGAAAAGATTTAAAATTATCCCTAAATTTGAGATACGTTTAATGCACAAGTTTAAAATTTTAATTTTTATATTTTTAAGGGAGAGAATTGCATTGCACCAAGGGATTTCTAACCATTGATGCATGCAATACACAAGTTCTAAATTTTTTATTCTGGTTTTTAATATACAATATTTAATTGCACCGAGGGTTACAACTTACAACCCTTGGTGCAAGTATCTTCAATTATGTTTTTTTTTTCAATTTTAATTACTTTATTTAAAAAGCCTCACACGCCAATGGTTTTATTCCTTGGTGCAGTTCCTTCACTGCACCAAGGGTTGTATCACTGATGGCATTGAGCAAGTTTACGTCATGTTTTCTTGACCCCAACCCTATTCATTTATGAATCAGGTTAGACAAGTTTACCCATTTCGACCCGTACATGTTTATGCTTGACCATTCCCTTTATCTCCGGATCTGGTTCAGATCGGGTATATATGTAATACACCAGTGATTAGGAAATTTTAAGGCTTAAAAACACCCCGAACTAGAGTTTTTCCATTTAACTACTTATATATTGCTACCAAGAACTTCCTTTCGTATTTGAAGAAGATACCATCTGCCATTTCGTCGGCTGAGTCTGTCACTGGCAATATCTTGTGAGTAACTTGCGACTAATTTTGGACGAGAAACTTCCATATCTTTCCAAAGAACTCTTGTCTTCTAATTTGCACCATCAAGATCAAGTGGAATCTTGGATTTCTGTTATCATTTAAGCATACAACAACAACTGAGCCTTTTATCCCAAGCATATGGGATAGGCTACATGAACCAACATGAGAATCACGCCGGGTCCAGCACATGAATCCTCCGCCTCCACTCACTCCTATCGAACAATATAATTTTATTGAGTCCTTTGGCAACCATATCGTTTTGTATCACCTCCATCCATGTTTTCTTCGGTCTCCCTTTTGCCATTGCCCATCTCAAGAGTATCTATTCGTCGAACCGGTGCTTCCATAGGTTTGCGTCGCACATGACCAAACCATCTTAGCCGGTTTTCCCGCATCTTCTCCTCCACATGTACTACACCAACTTTTGCACGAATATCCTCATTTCACACCTTATCTTTTCTAGTGTTACCGCACATCCAACGAAACATGCGCATCTCCGCTACGTGCATCTTCTGTATATGATGCTTCTTAGGAGCCCGGCATTCTGTACCATATAATAAGGCAGGCCGAATAGCGCTCCGATAAAACTTCTCTTTCAATTTTAATGGAAAGTTACGATCACACAAAATTCCTGTTGCACTCCTCCATTTCAACCAACCAGCTTGGATCGTTTGATTAACATCACTATCGATCTCCACATTCTTTTGGATGATAGAACCTAGATATCTAAACTGGTCGCTCGGTGATATTTCTTGCCCTTCCAATGTTATACCAATATGGTTTTGACTTCTCTGGTTACTAAATTTGCAATGCATATATGCTGTCTTGGACCTGCTCAATCTGAATCCCCGAGATTCCAATGTTTGCCTCCATAATTCCAATTTGGCATTAACTCCTGCTTTCGTCTCATTTACTAGAACAATATCATCAGCGAATAGCATACACCAAGGTACCTCATCTTGGATAATTCTAGTAAGCCCATCCATCACGATGATAAACAGGAATAGACTTAATGCAGATCCTTGATGTAAACCAATTGTAATCGGAAAATCACTCGTTAAGCCGCCGCAAGTTCTGACATTTGCCACTACTCCATCGTACATATCCTTAATTATGTCAATATACTTGACGGGGACCCCCTTCTTCATCATTGTCCCCCATAATACCTCTTTAGGTACCTTGTCGTACGCTTTTTCTAAATCAATAAATATCATATGCAAATCTCTTCTCCTCTCACAAAAACGCTCGACAAGTTGACAAAGCAAATGAATAACCTCTGTCGTCGATCGTCCATGCATGAACCCAAACTGGTTCTCTGTTATCTTAATATCCCTTTTTAGCTTGTGTTCAATCACTCTCTTCCAAAGTTTCATGGTGTGACACATAAGTTTTATTTCACGGTAGTTTGAGCAACTTTGAATGTCACCCTTGTTCTTGTAGATAGGTACAAAGATACTTTTCCTCCATTCATTTGGCATCTTTTTTGTCTACCAAATCTTATTAAATAGATCTGTCAGCCATTTAAAGCCTATTTCTCCTAAGCATCTCCAAATCTCGATAGGAATCCCGTCAGGACCAACCGCTTTTCTTAAACTCATTCTGTTCAAACCTTCTTTAAGCTCAGGTAGTCTTATTTTACGCATGAAATCACGGTTTATATCTTGAAATTGAATGACAAGTCCATCCAAATTCTTAGTAAATCTCTCATTGAACAATTTGTCAAAATAATCTCTCCATCTTTCGTTGATATTCTCATCTCGAACTAAAACCTTCTGATTTTCATTTTTGACACACTTCACCGCACATAAGTCTCTAGTCTTCCTTTCCCGCATCCGAGCAATCCGGTATATATCATTTTCAGCCTCTTTAGTGTCTAATTTCTCGTACACCTCCTTGTAGACCTTAGATTTAGCTTCCCAAACAGCTTTCTTAACTTCCTTTTTAGCCATTTTATACTTCTCAAATCTCTCCACATCTCTACTTTTCTTCAAATCTTTTTAAGAATCCCTTTTAATTTTAATTGCATCCTTTACTTCTTCATTCCACCATGATGTATCCTTAGATGGTGGAGCACCACCTCTCGACTCACCAAGTAGATCTCTAGCTAACTTCTTGATACAACTAGTCATTTTGTTCCATATTCTGTCTGAATCATCTTCCGTCTGCTAATCCGCTTCTTGGACTATACGATCTATAAAACCCTTTTGGTTACATTCTTTCAATCGCCACCATTTAATTCTAGGCTCTACCTTACGTCTAATTTTTCTAGGTCCTCTTCTAAATCGAAAATTTAGAACTAAAAGTCTATGTTGAGTGGTTACACTCTCATCTGGCACTACCTTACAGTCGATACAACAAGCTCTATCTATTCTTCTCGTCAGAAAAAAAGTCTATTTGACTAACACTTGATCCGCTCCTAAAAGTGATAAGGCAGGGCTTTCTTTTCCTAAACCAGCGTTTGCTAAGATCAACTCATACGATAAGGCAAAATCTAGAATCGAGTCACCTACTTCATTCCTTTGTCCAAAACCAAAACCTCCATGGATAGTATCAAACCCAGTACGACTAGTACCTACATGTCTATTAAGATCACCACCAATAAATAACTTCTCTCCACTAGGTATACTTTGCACCATCTCGTCTAAATCTTCCCAGAATAGACGCTTACTAGTGTGATCAAGACGCATAAGCACTAATAACATTGAGGATCTCTCCACTTAGAATAAACTTAACCAGTAAAATTCTCACCTTTAAGCATGTGTATCTCAAATTTTGGGAATTGGCTTCATGCATCCTTTTCTTTTATTCTTCTGTCAACAAACAGCTATATCCCACCAACATATATTTAATATAAGGAATTCTTTATGGTGTAGGTATATATATTTCGGACTCTAATTTAAATCCGAGTCTCCAATAATCTTAGGTATTGTGTTGGATACTGGCGAGGGAATCAGCTACTCTGTCCCGGTCTTTTAAGGTAATTGATTGCTTCATGCTACTCACATTTTTCTTTTTATGTGTTGGTGCTATCTGCAAGACAAGAAAATTGCAACAGAAAAATATGCATTCGATAGCAATAAGTTACTACGTTAGTAACATGCAAAAAGATTTGACGCCATAACTTGCAACAAACAAATGCTGCCTGCAACATTGCCATTTTCTTTTGGAGCAAACAAACACATCCCCTTACTAATAATGGTGCAGGGTTCATGAAATTGTTTTTTTCTTTTTTCTTTTTTGGGTAAAGTGATTACGGTAATGGTATTAACACACACCCAAGGAGTAAAAGATCTTTGTTCCAATTTCTATTGTAAGCATATATTCAAAATAGTTTCACTCATGTGTTGTCTTCCACTTGTGATGCAACCATGTGTAATGCCTCCTTTGTGTTGGATGGTTTAAAATGTTACTTGTACATCTGGGAATAATGAGGAATCAGAAATGGTGCCTTTTAAGTGACATCTGGTTGCCTTGCGCGCTGCCGTCTTCCTTCATGGATTTACTAGTCCCCTCTGAGAACAGTTTGCTAATGTATTGCGGATAAGTTTATTTCAAGACACGGTTAACTGTGAAGTTTTTGTGATCGACCAAAATCGTAGGACTTTTCTCATCCTTTCCATAATAGTATGTTGTGCCGGAAGCATAGAAGGAAAGGTCGACGACAGCAGTAAACCGAGTCAAGAAATCCGGCCTAAAGAAACTGCATCGAAAATGGTTAGCAACCCTTTAATTTGAACAGACAAACCTAGAAGGTTGGAAATCATTTGCTTGAAACGGATTTTTCAATTTGAATTTAACAACCACTTCCTGCATACAGTCTAACTAACTAGGGTTTGACCAAAACTAGAAGAATTTCTAAGTGCCCGGATCCAAAGGGCTGCGTCAAAAGCTGCCCTGAAATGTCCATTGCATGCACAGGTGCATGCATATGAGCTGCAGCCCTGAACCTAGGGATGTACACGGATTGGATACGGAGCGGGTATAGATGTGCCATATCCATGTCCGGTAGCTCTTTGGAGGATACATATATGGATAGTAGTGGGGAAGTTTATTTACTATTTGTATTTGATAATATTCTAATATGGATATAGATCCGTATTGAAAAAATCATATCCGCTGAAATCATATTCGGATAATAATCAGATAGAGTTTTTTTTTTACAAAAACAAATTGTATAGAAAAAATTAGACATAAATCAAGAATAAAATATAAAAAGTGAAATAAAATATTGTGTATCCTTTTTATTTTTGTTTGTTCATATTCCATAAGTTAGTAATGCGTCCGGTATTTGATTGATCCAAAATAGTCACAGTTCATTGGTTATTGATTGGTAGCGGGCAGGATAGTATTATACATATGTAGATATCCGGATTCAAATCCGATTTTTTTAAGCCTACCTTGAATCCGGATCCTTCTTTCTCGATACAAGAATAGCCATAGTCCCTAGTTCTTTTTTCTTCAAGTGTGGAAACCGCAGGGCCAGAAGTAGTTGGATTGATTTTCATAATAAAGTGAAATATGTCGATTTTTTTTTGGGAAATTCTATCCGAATCCGATTCTAAGGTGCTGCTAAATGGAAGGATCAACGTCGTTATTTAGGAAATTCTATCCAAATCCGATCAGATACCTTATAACTTTATCCAAATCCACAAAATTTCGAATTCGAAATGGAGCTGGATATATTGCATTATCGGCTTCGTTGACATCCCTACCCGCAGCCATGACTCTTTGCTTCAAGTAGTTAATGAATATCTTTCTATTTAAACAAGGAACTACCCTAAAGCTCAAAAGTCTAACATAAAATGATTATTGGAGCATCACTTACTTTCATAATCTTTTGGGTAAAGTCTAACACAATGTTACCTGAAACACGGAACGTTCCGGTATACGGAACGAAAACGGGAACGCGGATCGCCACTTGTTATTGAACCTGGTTTGATAAGAATAGTCTTCTTCTATATGCTTAAATAAAACGGAAAACAAACCTCTAGAAAATGAACTATTTGTGGATCATTTGTGTGTGTGTGTGATTCAACTTTTTTTTACTAAAACATACATGTTTTTAGTTTAATCTAACACAAATCCAATTATATGTCTAATTTAACACAAGTTTTTAATAGGTTCGATCGAAACGGCGATTCTTTCGATTCAGAGCGCTAGTGTTCCCGAATTGGTAACGATAGTTCCAATCGCAATTCGCTTGTGGTATAATGATTTATAATAACATAGGTCACATAAACCAATCCCATCATAGTTTTGAAGTATTAAAGCTTTGGTGAATTCGGGGACACGAGGCGATAATGTTGCTCCAGAATAGCCTTAACAATAACTTCTAAAAGGGATTAATGCGCAAAAAATATATATCAAAATACATTAATAGATTTAAGTGCTAAAATCCCGCCGATCATGCTAATTAACTAACGATTTCTCTTCTTCTTCTTTCCCTCTCATTTGTTGTACTCCTGCTTCTTTTATATCCTAGTTAGCTCTTGATAGCTTTTTTCCTTCAAATTTTGCAACAGCTGTGGATTTCACAGGCCGAATATGACGAGTCTGGACAGGGGATTGTTCACAAAACGTGCGCCTAGAAGTTCGTTGGCCGTCTCTGTTTGAAGATTCATATGAAGTATGAACACTAGTATTTTGCTCATAAATAAAATAAGGCATTATGATAAAAGATCGCTGCCGTATTTGTAACTTTGCAGTTTGTATGCAAGACGAGATTGTATTTTAAGTAGTGGCTTTATGTTCCTACATATGTAAAACCTTGAATTGCTTGGTTTGTTTCCTTCTCTCATTTCAACTGCATATCCCCTGTTTGCTCTCTTGCCAATTTACCTTGTAATTGCCTTGTCTTGATTCATCTGATACCTAATTTTGCCTAGTTACATGAAGCAATCTTTTTCAAGAATTGAAACCTTGTACAAATGGGATATGTTTAAACCCAAGCAGGATGGATTCTGAGATACGATTTGTTGTGATACACTAATCTTTTGTTATACATAAGTTAATTAAAAAACATCTTTCAGCAAATCTAAACTAAGAATAAAACCAAGTTATTTATATTGGTATTTTAGCCAGTGAAATAGGTTCCGGACGTCTGGAATACAAAACCAAATTTCAAAATGTATCAAAAAAAGTTCCTCATATGTTCTCGCCGAGTCCGAAAGAATATGATATGTATATGAATTCGATATGTATCCAATATGGGATACATATACTCATTGATGATTCCATGCAACATAGCCTTACGCTTATCGCCAAAAGATAGCTTTTGATGTTATTTCCTCGCATAATGTTGAAACCTTATACAAAAGGGATTTTGCAAGTAATATGAATTAGCATCTTTTCAATAATAGATTTTAACCTTGTACAAATGAGATTTTTAAATTATCTATGAGGTTTAAGGTAGAAAAATGTCTGTCATTTCATGTAGTGGTTGAAGGCTTGAAGCCAATCTCGGATCAAATTGACAAATTAAAAAGGGTGAATTTTTTTCTTAAAAAATAAAAAAATCTCACCACTAATTCCTCCATTTTGCATAATCCCCTCTTCAATTTATGAGCCTAATTAATTAATTAAAAGGCATTGGGAGAGCTTTAAAGTCTATAATTTAATAAAAAATTAAAAATGTAATGATAGTAATAAAATGGGGTCAATGGGAGTTTCAAAAAAGGGGAATTTAAACAGTATTACTAATTTGGCAACTCAATTTAATTCGGAATTTAGTACTAGATCATGCCCATGTCCTAAAATTTAAATCAATTTTAATTCACCATTTTGTGGGACCCATGAATTTATCCCTAGTCTTAGATTGAGTCTAAACAAAACTAGGTGCCAAAAATTTATTTTTCTTTTATAATGCTTTTACTATATATCAGCCCTAATATTACTACTAACTACTTACTAAAAGTCCAAAACACTATAGCAAGAGTTAAGCTCTCTCAATAACAATTTAGAAAGCCCCTTCATTTTCTCTCTAATTCTCTCAATCTCTCTCCATGGAAGGAAGAGCTCATTTTGGAAAACCACATATGGAGAGATTAAAGCCATTAGAGAGATTTCTATCAAGCCCATGTGAGAGAGAGTTTAACCTAATATCCACAACTAATGAACTCAACAACATCTCACCTCTTTGTGGGCTAGGGGTGTTGCCGCATGGCGCTTTACTGAGCGAGGCATCAGGGATCTATGGCGGCGCTTTCGATGGAGTCGGCGACGGTCCGTATTGTAGCTTCACTAACAATGGAGGTTTTGGTGGTGGAGAAATAATTGGTTATGGGAAAAGAGTTAATGTGAGAGTTAAAGTAGGGAAAGGAAGTTCGAGTCCGACTTCTAGTTTGAGTCATGGCAATGTTGTTAAAGGGCAATGGACTGCCGAAGAAGATAGGTATAATTTAATTTCATATGTTATTAGTTTCTTAAATATTAATTATATATATACCGACAATTTATTATAAATCCTTTTAATCAAGAAATAGGATTTTTTCCTAACGTATTACGGTATATATTTGTTTTATTTTGTTTTTTGCTAGTGTTTTAACTTCATATATGTTTCCTTTTCTTTTATGGGTGTTGTAGTTTGTTGGTGAAATTGGTGATGCAACATGGAGTAAGGAAATGGTCACAAATTGCAAAGAAGTTGGTGGGTAGGATTGGGAAGCAATGTAGAGAAAGATGGCATAATCATTTGCGCCCCGATATCAAAGTCGGTTGTTCAAGTTCTCTATCAACTTTTATCATGCATGCATGATATTGCACCTGTATATAGATTTTAGGGCGAAATTTAGGCCTTTTTAATCAATATATTTCTTCATAAAGAACTGGCGTTAACTATTAATTTAAGGTTCAACTTATGTGTAACTTGGATTTTAAGAAGTGTTTATTTATTTGGGTGTATATATATATATATATATATTCAACCCTTTAGTTCTTTGATTATATTGCTATAAGATTCTTTTGCTTGAACCTAATTAATCCTTTTCATAAATGAATATGAGTGCATGTTTGGTTTTCTTTTATTTGTTTTCTCTCTCTCATTTGTATTTTGATTTTATCATTCATTTATCTATATCCATGATTCGACCAAGAATTTTTATCATAAATATCTTTTTATCATTTTTACATATATAGATGAAGTAATTTCTAACAAGTTCTTTTACTTGATACCTTTTTCTTCTCTCCAAATTCAATATTAGTTCTAATTAATTTATTATCTTTTCAATTTTCATTTTTAAAGAGCAAAATTGACGTAGGTATTTGGTAATGATGTTTCTTTCAAAGTTTTTTCTCATGCCATATACAAAATGTTGAATAGTCTTTCTAGGTCATGGAATTTCTTAGTTCTTTATTATCTCATTCTATATATGATCATTAACCTTGTCCCATATCTTTCTCTCTACGACAGAAGGAAACATGGAGTGAAGAGGAAGAGAAGCTCTTAGTTGAAGCCCACAAAAAGCTTGGGAACCGATGGGCTGAAATCGCAAAACGAATCACCGGTCGAAGCGAAAATTCCATTAAGAACCATTGGAATGCCACCAAAAGAAGGCAAAACTCAAAGAGAAAGACCAAAAGAAAGGCAAGTAATGGAGAAACATCTCACCCTTCAATCCTACAAGAATACATCAAAAGCAAAACCCTAGTTGAGAAAACCCCTACAATCCCAACAAACCAATTCCAACCATATTCCCCAAACCCTCTAGAATCCTTATCCTTTTCATTGATGGCCCAAATCGACGATTGCATGCTACCCATGCAAAACTTTTACGGAAACTTTGAAGAAGAGGACTTCGGTCATCAAGTTGATGAGATCTTAGAACCTAGAATGCCCGACTCGCTTGATTATTTATTGAGCCTCGACGATTATGATGGCAAGTTAATGGGCATGGGCAATGAGTTCTCATATGGAGAATGTATTGATCACGAGCCGTCTCCTCCTCCTCCTACTATTGCATCCATCGATGGTGGTCTTGGTGTTAATAGAGAGGATAAATGTGATCATCTTTGTTGGGATTCTTATATCTCCTATTTGCTAGAGGGATCTACGCCCTCTTTCGAGGTGGTCGAGAGCGATAATTTTAAGTTTACGGGAGATGATCATCAAGCTTCATCAAATTGTAGCAAGGATATGGATTTGATTGAGATGTTGTCTTCTTCTCAATCATCTTGTTCTACAATAGTGGCTAGGAGCTTCACTTGATTACTAGAGAGATAATAGGTATAGGATTGCATGCATGAGACTTTTTCATATTTGTTTAATTATTTCTCTGTTTTCTTGTTTTACATCCCCCAATCATGATGTTAAGGTTAATTGCATGTTTATGGTACTTAGTTTAACATGGGTGTAATTTGTTTGTTCTACGGTTACGATATAATTATTAATTTCTGATTAACATGGGCCTCTCTAACTTCTGTTTACCTTTGTATTTTTTTGCCATTAATCATTAATTATTTCCTTTGCTAATTTAATTTTTCCCCGTTTTCCTTTTATCCTTTGAGAAAAGACGGGATGCTTATGCTTAATTACTGCTTTCATTAATAAAAGTTTAATGAAACAAGTTCGTTAATCTTATTTAAACTCCTTTTTTTTTACTCAAGAAATTAAAATTTACATCTAGATGGTAAACAATTATTCTTGAATTAGAATTTAGAACATTACAGTGTGTTAAAATGAGAATATAGTTATATATTGGGCATTTTTTCTAAAATTTCTTTTCTATATTGGACCCTAATTTAAAATTACTAACAATAATAATATGGGGCGTTTTTCTCTAAAATTAATAAAGAAGATTATTATAGACCCAATAAGTCTTGGTATGGGATATATTTGCTAGCATATATCTATTTAATGCAAACTTAACCTCGCAATTATAAATGAATTTTGATATGTCAAAATTAGGGTCAGTTTTTTTTTGGGTCCATAAAAAGGGCTCAATTTTTCATCAAAAAGCAACAAAAAAAACCATAATTATCCAAAATTCACATGACTATGGTGCTATCTCAATGTCTGTATACGATTTCCAATATAAAGACAAAAGAGATTAGAAAATGACTAAATATATTGTCGACGCAGCAGTAAGCTTTCTCAACCAAAGCAAGAGAATCCCAACACAATGCCAAAGTCACACACGCGTTCGCGTGCGCACACTACACTATATTGCATCTCCTGAAATGCAAGAAGTTTTTAAACCAGTGATGGTAACAACCGTCAATAGTTGAACAAAATGAATGAGTTTTGCTCGAGTATTAGGTTGCGAATTATTATTTGAAGGCTTAAATATAACAAACTCTCTTATGGTTTCGGCCCAAGACGCATAACTAACCTGTACTTTAAAAAACGCAAACAACCACACCTATCTAACGGTGTTCCGTTAGTATTAACGGTCTACATCATCGCCACACCAGCATTCGCTGCCACATCATCACAAAAATTCATTCATTCCCAAAAAACACTCATTTTAATCACTCCCCTTCCACCACCATCGTCATTAGTCCCTTCCTTGACCTACTATGCCCCCGCCTCCTCTCCACCATCACCCCCATAATCGCTACCACCACCTCCACCACGATCATCAACCTTTCCGCCACCACCACATCCTCCACCACCCCCATCATCATGATCCCCTCCACCATCCCCTTTCTCGACTCGACCTTCCCCAAAATCGTCACTACCATCGTCTCCATCATCATCACCAAGACCCTCTACTTGTTGGAAATTTAGTGTAGAAATCGGAAATATAATGGTTACAAGTAAATGAAATTTATTGACTCTGAGGCGCAATCGGTTTTCTTCAAGAATTTATTTGTCCCCACTCAAATTGAGTTTGCTAAAGAGTTGCAGACAAAGATCCTGTTCCCGCAAAATATTTTGGCTCAAAACTTACATTTGTTCCCTTATAAAAAAATAGAGGGCACCCCACGTGCTAAACACGTGAGCACTCACCTGGAAAGCACACGAACACCTGTTGCAGTTAGGATTAAATCCTTTAACAACCTTCACATGATATCACATGAGCACTCATGTGCAAAGCAAGTAAGAGCTAGTTTCAGATAGGATTAAATCCTATAGCATCACCTGCATGTTAAACACGTGGGTTCCCTTACCGTATTGTTATGCCAGCGCTCATGTGCTAAGCATGTAAGTGCCGCTATCATATATGTATATGGCAGCGCTCACATGATAGCACGTGAACATCCCAATTTGAAGCGCTAGTTTCTGATAGAATTAATTCTATTTAGAAAATATTTTTCCCGGTCTTTCTAATATGGAAAGATTTTTCTCTAACAGAGAATCTTTAGATTTAAAATCCAAAGGTGATAAAATATCACCAATTAAAATATCTGATAGAATTAAATTCTTTTTGGGAAATATTTTTTCCGATCTTTCTAATATGGAAAGATTTTTCTCTAATAGAGAATTTTTGGATTAAAATCCAATGGTGATAAAATATCGCCAATTAAAATATCTGATAGAATTAAATTTTATGTGGGAAATATTTTCCCTGATCTTTCTAACATAAAAATAATTTCTCTGTTAAACAGAGAACCCTTGGATTTAAAATCCAATGGTGATTAAAACAATCACCATCATAGAATTAAATTCTATGTTAGAAAAATATTTTCCTAATCTTCTTAAATAAACAAGAAATATATTCTTTGTTAAACAGAGAGCCGTTGGATCAAATTTTCAACGGTGATTTAAATACTCCGATTGATTATAAAATCAATCAAGATCTTTCAATGAAAGATTTTCTCAAACAAATTATTTTTTCTCTTCTCCTATATAAAGGACCCAAGAGATTAAATTTCATAAAAAAGAGACCCCATAAGTTTCTGCAATAGAAAATTTAATTCTCATTGAATAAAGATCATTTTCAACTTCTCAGAAGCTAGGTAAAAATAAGGAAGAAATATGTCTCTTTTTACCTATCATGCATATAAAAATAGTGTTCAACCCTTCAAAGAATTTAGTCCTTTCTCTGGATCTAAAATCCATAAGACAAGTCCCTCATGAAAAGTGAATTTAATTCTTACAAAAGGATCTTGATTCTAAACTTAGGATCCAGAGAAGAACATTAATGTTTTTCCAACCATCATAAAAAAAAAGAGAGAAGAAAGAAAGACGGAGTTTATACTCCAGGAACTTAGTTCCCTCAAGTCTTAAAAGAACTTGATCCCAGATCGTCAAATATCGATCTTGGTGATCGTTAATGGTCAAAATACAGTTAACAGAAGCTAAGTTTCTTTGAAACTTAAGTTTAAAAAATAAACAGAGATTAAATCTCTAAGGAAGAAGCGTCTTATATGATATCCATGTGAGCGCTAAGAAAAAAAGCAAATAGAAGTAGCTCACGTGAAAGGCACATGAGCGTCCAAAACTCAGCGGCTCACGCGATACGCATATGAGCGTCCAAGAAGATAACGGCTCATATGAAATGCACGTGAGTGCTGGGAAGAAAAACAAACAGAAGTGTGTCACATGATATCCATGTGAGCGTTTGAAGACATGTGCATCACATGATATCCACATGAGTGCTTGAAGCTAAACAGAGAGTGCGCATTACGTGGAAAGCACGTGAGGGCCTGAAACTAAACCGAGAGTGCACATCATGTGACATCCACGTGAGCGTTGTATGAATGAGTGCTTAGCACTACTCACGTGAAAGACACATGAGCGACCATGAAGACAGCGGTTCACGTGATATCCAAGTGATCGCTATATGAATGAGTGCTTTGCACCACTCATGTGAAAGACACGTGAACACCAAGAGGAAGAACTTCACGTGAAAAGCACGTGAGTGTTAAAGAAACCAGAGTACTCATGTGATGTCACGTGAACACTGAAGTAGGAAGGATATTATATCCTATGTTGAACCTTAAGTTTCTGAGCCCAGTGCTTAGCACTGTTGGGTTATTTAAAACCCAAAACAAAATGTATGGCCTAATATTTAGCACTATTGGGTAACACAAAACCCAACATTTAGTCTAAAAATAGACTAAATCCCAGAAGTTTCAAACTTTCTTGATTTTAAAAAGAAAATCAATCAAGCTCATACTTTTAAGTCGATCTTAATCTAAAACAGGATTAACGGTCATTAACCACATGTTTAAGTCGATCTTAATCTAAAACAAAATTAACAATTCTTAAACCTCTTAGCTGATAGCAGATATAACTTAGGTTCAACCCCAAATCTAATGTATAGATTTGGACTAATCCGCGTCCTACGGACGGCGACAAAATTAGTCTCCGTATACAATCGAAGGGCAACCCCAAAATAAACAAATTATTACACGACACGAATTGATGCACATGGAGAAACAGAAAGTTGTTATCGCTTTGCGATAACACAATTAACTGTAGGGGCTTGCACCTGTAGGAAAAAGCGTCCCCATAATCAAAAACACCCTCACAAATGAGGGGGGATTTGATAAGTCTGCTACAACGGTTGTATTTATCTAAACTTCCGATAGACGGTACCATAAATCAACTTGGTATTTAAGGAGAGGTGGATGAATATATTCCATATAGCACCTGCCCCCAGTTTTAGGCTGAACGCGCTCCCCACGCCTCAGTTCCTCATTTTCGACGGTAAACAGATTCTGACACGCCTGGTGGAATCTCTTTCTCTTTCCACTCCACATTTCGTGTGTCATGTTCTTCGCCAACAAAAATTACGGTATATATGTTTATAGTTGTCCTTGAGTCCTAAGATATCGAAGCTGGTATTTCGTTTCTATGTAGAGATCAATGGTTTCCAATTTCAACTTGAGCTCTGCTATATACAATGGAGTCAGGTATAGGCCATTTGCATCCTCTATCCTCTGCACTCTGGCTCTTCAAGAAATGAATGGGCTTTTCTTTGGGTCGATACTCCCACCTCCTAATCTCAGTGCCTCAAAGCCGAAAGGGGAAACCCAGAAGAAATCTGTCTTTTACAGGCTGGCTCCTCAAGCTCTGCCGACGGCATCGGTTTTCAAACGACTGGCACCTGCCAAAAACCAAGATCAACACAGGGGGCACAATAATCATGCTCTCAAAGAAAATGAGGGGCCTGCCCAGTAAGTTTCTAAGATTAAAGAAGCTCCGGTCGCAAGACATGATTGACGTCGATATTGGCATCAAATAAGACATGCTGGGGGCAGTTCTCCATCCGGGCTAACTCCACCTGCTCCAACTCCAGTAATGAATGTTGTTATTCCAATCGGGAATAGCTTCAAATTGCTGTGAAGGGTCAGAAAAAATTCCCCCATCGCAATATTGAAGAATCTCCGCAGCCCATGGAGATCCAAGAAGAGCAGAAGCTAGTTCGCTCTCCAAAAAGACTTACCTCATCTATATATAAGGCGTGGAGGGAAGTGAAGAACTCCGTCATTGTCCGCGGCTCTTCTTCCAAGTTCAAACAAATGAAGCGTCAGCCAAAAACTTACAACTCCCCTTCCAAATATAAGGGGACTCATTCTAAGATGGTTCCTGCTATGATAGTCCTTCCTAAAACGGCTTTTCATAAAAGAGAGAGGCCGGAGAAAGTTCAGGCGCCCGAGGCAAACTCTAAGGGATGATATCTCAAACACCCTAAGTCTGGGGGTATGGTAGTTCACACGGTCCATATGGTGAGCTCCAAAGATAAAAGTTGAGCTTCTGTTAGTCACAGGCCACATACCCGGTCTCTGACAAAGGCTCAGCAACCACATGAAAAGTTGTAGGAGATTCTTGCTCAGGCGGCAGAACTCGTTTGTTTACCGTCTAAAGCAAACCTAGAGGACACACCCGAAGAAAGGACAGGACATGAGTCTGATGTTGACTTCCTGAAGCGCGCTCTAAAAAAGAAAAATGAAAAAGCGGCGGAAATGACCGCTGATATGAATAAGATGACCCTCCTATTTCAGAGCATGGTCGGAATGATGGCTCAGCTCGAACATCCAGCAGAAGAACCGCCGATGGATATTACCGACGACAAGATAGGAACATCAAATCCCCCGCAAATCACACTAGCAGTGAAGGAGGAGATGATTTCCAAGTCACAGCTGAATGAATGCATTGCCCGGCAGTTAAAAGCATATCAAGTCAACGAAGCTCCATGCAAACTGATCAAGACTGATAGACCGTATCCGGCATGCTACAAACAGAGGCAGTACCCTCCAGTATACACATTGCCGACGTTCCGTATATACAAAGGGATCGGGAATCCATGCCAGCACACTGCGCAATTTAAATCCATGTGTGGCAATACTAGAGAAGATGATATGCTGCTTCTCTGACAGTTCGTCAGCACCGCTTTCGAATGGTATTCGGAGTTTCCAAACGACTGCGTGAAGACCTTCGATGAAATGCAACTGTTCTTCTGCCAAACATTCGCCAGTGTAAATAAACGCACTACCATCATGGCGTTAATCAATGAAAGGGTTAAACTAAATGAAATCTGGGTTCAATATACTACCCGCTAGAGAAACCTTTGGTCTAAGTGTGAGCAGCGGATAGACAAAACTCCAGCTGTCGGAATGTTCGTGAACACATTCCAAAAGAGGACCGAACTGCATTATAAATACAATGATACCACCCTCAATTATAGAGGCGCCTTTTAAGTGAACCGGAACTACAGGAGCTTGAGAACCCCATAGTTAAGCGTGCTCGAGCCAGGGAAGTTCCAGGATGGGTGACCTCCTTGCAAGTATCCCCTAGTTGGGTCTGGTTCGCTCTAAAGGACAAAACTGTACGGGTTCGGTCAGAGCGGACAATACCATCTGTACTGGGGCATGGGGCGTTACATTTATCATCTGTGCTCTTTGACCTTCACCTGACAATACCAACAAAACCTGTCACGCCCCGCTTCCCGGTGTACGGGGGCGGAGACGCGACGGGCATGCGACGTATTTACTCAGAAATAAATACGTTAAGCGTAAATAAGCAATATATGAAATGCATAAGAAATGATAAGAGATATAATGTAAACAATAACTTTTATTAACTTTCATCTTTACAATACATTGCATTGAAAAGAAAGTACAATGATAAAAAGTAATGCCTAAACAGTGGCATATAAAACGGCGTAAATACCATCTTCGTTCGAGTTATCATTAGGTGAAGGTCAAAGAGTCTAATATTCCTAAAACGACGTTCCGGACTCGCTATGGTCATTACGAATATCTCGTGATGCCATTTGGAGTGACCAATGCACCTGCTATATTTATGAATCCGATGAACCAAGTTTTTCGAGAGTACTTAGACATGTTCGTTGTTATTTTCATCGACGACATCCTGGTGTATTCAAAGAATTGGATAGAGCATGCTGAGCATTTACGAATTGTCCTGGAGACATTGCGATAACATCAACTCTATACCAAGTACAACAAGTGCGAATTTTGGCTAGATCAAATCAGATTTCTCGGACATATTATTTCAGGCGAAGGAATCTCAGTAGATCCAGCTAAAGTGTCAGCTGTTGTAACAACTCAATTTTTAGTGTACAAAAATTTGCTTTAAAATTTAATGTATACTTGGAGTATTTACTTTTGCTGTTACCACTTTAAGTAATTAAATAGCTCCATAATTACAAGAATGAGCTTGTAGCACATTGGTAATACCTTGCACTGCCGAACTAAGTCACCAGAGTTCAAATCTCATGCCCCACATTATTTTTAATATTTATTTTGTTTTAAATTTTATAGACGCCCAACAGTCAACACGTGATAACTCCAGATTTTTCCACTACACCCACAAAACTGAAAGTACCAGTGACTACATCAGGCGACCCCCCATCTTCCGAGCCCCCGACTCGGCCTGACTCGGCCGAGTCGACCGGCGGACCGGCCGACTCGGGCCGGCACCGCCGGCCGGACTCTGCCGGTCGGCCGAGTCGTCAACTAAAAAAATATGTCTCTTCACATGCCCTACCCCCTGCATACTTTAAATCTGCAGACCACTTCCAGAGAGCTCATTATACCCTATTTACTCCAATTTTTAATGATTTTTAATACATTTTACAATTTTTTAAATACCCTACATCTACCCTAACCCTAGCCTAACCCTATAAATACCACCCCTACCCTCTCACCCCAAACTCTGAGCCAACTCTCTAGAATTTTCAAGAAACTTTTGTGTGCAATCGAAGTGAGCGAAAGGCGAAGCTCCGGCGAATTCTTCGGCGGATTTTCCGGCAACGTCTGTAGGAACTCTCGGCGGCGAAACGACGCACCGCCAACTCCTTCCGAACCATCTCCCTCTTCTAGTTGTCCAAAACCCGTAAGTCCCCAAATTCTACCTCTCTTTTCTTTTCTAAAATACGGATTTACAAACCCGACGGAATCGAAACAAATCCGATTTCCGATTCGGTTTCTTTATAAAACTTCACTTCTCGTTAATACAATTATGTTTAAACTCTCTCATGTTGACTATTAAACACTAATCAACCAAATTGATCAAGTTTCATATCACAAAATAATTGCTAGTTCCTTTTACCGTATTTTTTTCCATTTAAATACCACATAGTCCCTTTTGCGACATTTAAACCATTAAACTTGTTATACCTTTAAGTAGATCACGAGGTAACGACCTACCTCCTCACACACTCATATGCAACATAGCACGATACCCTCAGGAACATAAAATACGGGAAATCGACATCTTTACAAATAAATAACCTTTGAGGTAATAAAAAAATATTTAGACTCAGCCAATTAAGGACTGTCGCGCTCATTAGGACAGAGGAAGGTTGTGGGCATTCAGTCGTTTATCTAAACCTGATTTTATGGTGTCTAGGCTAGACAAGTGAGAAAGTTAACTTTAAAAGGCCCATCTCACGGTGATTCGTGAGCAGAACCCTCCTTTCATCACTTGTACTTACCTGGCCACAATTGGCGGTGAAGAGGCGATTTGAGGGATGTCTCACAACTTGTCGCTTTGGACCAGTTAGGAGCAGTCTAGTTAACTTAGGAGACCCTAGAACATAGAATACGGGAAATCGACAGCTTTACAAATAAATACCATAATTAATAAAACGGTTTTTCCTTAATGATTAGTATTTATATAAATCTTTGCAAAGCGCCGCTACAACCCATTTGGGAAACCTGTTAGGGATGGTACGGATTATCGCACATTCTCGGGCTTAGTAGTGCGAGATGCAGACCTCTGCAAGGAGTATTCGGTCTCGAAAGATTTAAAATACGATATCTTAAGAAAACGAGGTTTCTAGAATATTATATATATACTAAAATTATTTTCATATAAATATATGTATATGTAACATAAAAATATCTATTTTGAATTATTACAAATATTCCACTTTTTCTAAAAATGTCATAAGAATCATTTTACACTGAAATACCATGAATTCCATACAAATCAATATTACAAATAAATACCTTTATTTATGAAATTAGGATATTTTAAAATATCACAATATAAAATCTTCATTCAATACAACTCTAAAAACGAATAATAAATACTTGGGGTGTATTTTGAAAAGTATTTTTACATAAAACCCCCTCAAGTTCTATAAATTGTCCTGAGGACCCTAATAAACATAGGTTTAAGCGGAACCAATCTCTTGAACCTCAGGGAGCCGGAGAAGTGGGTGCTTGCCTATTTAAGGTAGATAACTTAATAATGATATTATCAATATGGTAATCGTTTTTGAAAAAGACACAAATCCTGCCGTCCATGTGCAGCGGTTACCGATAACATCAATACAATCAGGACTTCAATTTACTTTTCTAATTGTTTGACTCAGAGTGAGTTTTATTATAATCTGACTTGAATATGATTCAAGTACAATCTACAATCTACAATCTTCAATGTTACAATTCAACATGAATACAAGAATCCAATTATCAATCTATACAACTTGACCGAACCGAACCATGGATATACATTCCATTTACATGGTTCTCCAGTTATTCCATTTACATGATTCTACGGTTGCATCCGTTTACTGATATCATGGTTTCGGTCAGTCATCCAATTATACAATCAATACAATTTGCAAAACAAACAATACAAACAAGACATCTCGGGGTTTATGGGGTAGATTGGTACGGAAGGTGTTAAAAGTGGCACGAGACTGTAAGACTTAATACACCTAACATGAATCCAGTTGCTGTTGTACCATGGCATAAACGGTTCCTTGTACTATACTTGCCTCTAGTCTCTGGCATATGGAGACTCCTCTCGTATATACTGGCATTCTTCTGTACCAAGTTACAAACAACAGCGTTAATACAACATTACAACAATATAATACAACTTTAAAAGATACTTTCTTATTCTGTCTATTCTACTTTCCTCTTATCTTTGGGACTTACCGAGCGACCTGTTCGCTGACGACATTCTATTTCTTTCTTCTTTGAATGTCGTCAGGTGATTTGGACCCATCAGAGATCGAGCCTACTGCTGAAGACTTGGACCAGTTCAGTGAAGACCCCGAGCTCTAGTCATTGTACACTTTCCATTCAGTACTTTCATTTCTGTTATGCCATTGTTTAGGCATTGCTTTTTATTCAGTTGTATTTACTTTTCATACATTGTACAAAAGAATGTTAATAAATAAAGTTGTTGTTCAGTTTATATCTCTTGTCTCTTGTGCTTACTTTTATATTGCTTAGATACTCTTAGCATATTTACTTCACAGTAAATACGTAGCGGACCAGTCCCGTCCTCTTCGCCGTATACCGGGAAGCGGGGTGTGACAGGTTTTGTTGGTGGCCCATGCAAGTCCGAGCTGTATAGAACCATATTATGCAGTTCTGTTCTGCGTGAACAACCTAAGCAATTTAACACAAGAACCAGCAACTAAAGCATTCTTTACAATTCATGTTCCTTGAATCCTATCATTCTATATATTTTGAATCTGTCCTAACCTAAATTTTTCTTCAAGGTTATGGATTCCCCAAACAACACCAGCGCCAACTTCAACAACACTCCACCTCCACTACCAATTGTACCTATTGTTCCTGCTCCACCCACCGAGCAAACAGTTCTGCTTGAGGCAATCCGCAGCCTCCTTGAGGGACAACAACAACTCCTGAACCGTCCCAAGACTGACACACCTGGGGTAAAGCAATTCAGGGCTTTACATCGCATGCAGTTCTCCGGAAAGGGTAGCCCACTTGAAGCTGAGGAATGGGCATAAAGCATAGAGGATGATCTGGCGGCAGCACAAGTGCCAGACATAGCTTGGGTCCGTGTGGCGAAACTGCAGCTCACGGACAATGCTCGCAACTGGTGGAAGGCGGAAGAAAGTCGTCTTGAACAGCCTATTGAATGGAAGACTTTTCGCGATAAGTTTGACGCGAAGTATTTCCCTGTGACTGCCAGGTTTGCTATGGAACAGCAGTTCATTCATCTACAACAAGGTTCGATTTGGGACAAGTCAGTTGATAAGTATGACGCTGAATTCACCGTGCTAAGTCGTTAAGATATGTCACAATATTTCAATTTTTTTTAAAATATCACATAATTCACAGCTAACACAATCCTTTAAACAGATTCGCGACACATTTGATACCGACGGACGAGATCAGAGCCCGTCGTTTTCAACAGGGGTTGGACACAGAAATTCAAGCTGCTCTAGCAATAGGAAAATTTCTAACTCATGAGAATGCTCTGGAAGCTGCCCGCAGTTATGAGGCAGTGATAAAAGAGAGGGGCAGACCTCAGTCTGCAGGAGTTAAGCGCCCTGCCAACCAGATGGCAGGAGGAGCCTCGTCCAGACCACATTTTGTGCCAAGGCGTCCAGGAGCACCAATCAACAAGCCCAGCCTAGCCTTTTGTAACTACTGCAAGAGAAATGGGCATCTGGCGAGAGATTGCCGGCGTGCGAACAATCTTTGCTTGATCTGCGGCTCAGATGCTCATGGTATTAGGTCTTATCCTCATAAACAAGATCCAATTGCTGCAACCAGGCCAGCAAACAATTATCCACAGCGCCCAGCCATCCAAGCGCCTGCTCCAAGACTTGTACTACCTGCACCACCTAGAGGACTACAAGCTGCACCACCTCCTCGTCAGTTCCATCAAGCTCAAAGGAACGTTCCGAGGAATGCTCCTCAGGCCAGGAGGAATGTACCAAGGCGCCAGGCTTTCACGATGACAGTGGAAGAAGCTGAGGCCACTGGCCAAGTTATCACTGGTAACCATTTCTTTCTCAAATTCTCTTTCAGTTTTGATATTTATCTACATACTTTTTCGATACCTAAAACATATTCCACATATCTTAGGTACAATCTTATTATCCTCAATATCTGCACTAGCACTGTTTGATACTGGAGCATCTCACTGCTTTATGTCGCAACGGTTCGTCCGAACCCATGCGATTCCAGTCTCACCGCTTGTATCCAGCTGGAATGTCAGTTCAGGGAATGGCGTTCTAAAGGCAACAATGGGATACAACTTGTGTCCAGTAGTCGTCTGCAGCAGAGAGTTTTATGCTGACTTCAAAGTGCTGGATATACCGAACTTCGATGTGGTTCTAGGTATGGATTGGCTTGGAACTTTTTATCCTACCATCGATTGTCGTCAAAGGAGGGTAGTATTCGAGATTCCAGACCATCCGGTCTTCTATTTCAAAAGTGGAGACCGTACCCTAGAGCCAAGTACCTACAAAGCGAAGCCAAGAGAAGCAATAGTTGCAGCAGCTCAAGCGGAGGAAGAATCAAGATCAGATATGGTTCGAGAGTTCGACGATGTATTTCCTGACGATATATCAGGTTTGCCTCCCGATCAAGCACTTGAATTCAGTATTGATTTAGTACCAGGAGCACAACCGGTGATCAAAGCACCCTATCGTTTAAGTCCGGAAGGTTTGAAGGAAGTCCGAACACAGTTGGACGAATTACTGGCGAAAGGATGGATTCGTCCCAGCACTTCAAGTTGGGGATCACCTGTACTACTTGTGAAGAAGAAGGAAGGTTCATATAGAATGTGCATCGATTACAGAGCCTTGAACGAAGTCACTATAAAGAACAAGTATCCACTCCCGCGCATCGACGATTTATTCGATCAGCTAAGTGGATCTTGTGTGTTCTCTAAATTGGATCTTCGTTCAGGTTATCATCAGGTGAAGGTCAAGGAAGCTGATATTCATAAAACAGCTTTCAGAACTCGCTATGGACATTAAGAATTTCTAATGATGCCATTTGGAGTGACCAATGCACCAGCAATCTTCATGAACCTAATGAATCAAGTTTTCCGGGAGTACTTAGACAGGTTTGTTGTCATCTTCATCAACGACATCCTGATGTATTCTAAGAGTCGGAAAGAACATGCCGAACACCTACGAATTGTTCTGGAAACTCTTTGACAACACCAGCTCTATGCTAAGTACAACAAGTGTGAGTTTTAGCTAAAGCAAGTTGGTTTTCTTGGACATATCGTATCGGGTGATGGAATCTCTGTGGATCCAGCGAAAGTTTCAGCAGTTAGCGAATGGACTACACCAAAGTCAGTGAAAGACATTCGAAGTTTCTTGGGTTTAGCCGGATATTACAGAAGGTTCATTGAAGGATTTTCGAAGATAGCAACACCCCTGACCAAGCTCACACGTAAAGATGAAGATTTTGTGTGGTCAGAAGCATGCGAACAAGCTTTCGTAGAACTTAAGTCAAGATTGACATTAGCGCCTATTCTCGTCATACCAGATCAATCTGGAGGATTCGAAGTGCATTGCGATGCATCCGGTAAGGGATTAGGATGTGTTCTACATCAGCATAAAGTTGTGGCTTATGCTTCAAGACAGCCGAAGACTCATGAGCGCAATTATCCGACGCATGACCTGGAGTTGGCAGCCGTCATCTTTGCTCTCAAGATTTGGCGCCACTATCTACTTGGTGAGCGAGTGAACATCTACACAGATCATAAGAGCCTGAAGCACGTGTTTACTCAGAAGGAGTTGAAAATGCGACAGAGAAGATGGTTAGAACTCATGGCGGACTTTGACATCAACTTGCAATATCACCCAGGGAAGGTGAATGTGGTACCTGATGCACTTAGTCGCCAACCATTATCAATGAATCTCACCGCTCAGTGGAAGCTTCAACAAGACTTGCATCAAATGGAGATTGAAGTAGTCATGCTAGGTAACGCTTCAAGTTTGCTGAATTTATAAGTTCAATCAACCATTGTCAATCAGATCAAAGCAGCTCAAGCAAGTGATGCTAAGTTGTAAAAGATCAGAGAACAAGTGGAGAATGGACTCAGAACAGACTTCATCATCCATGAAGACGGATCTTTGAGATACGACAGCAGATTGTGTATACCAAAAGGTCCTGTTTGGGAAGAGTTAACGAAAGAAGCTCACAGCTCTCCCTACTCAGTACATCCTGGAGGTACCAAAATGTACAAAGATCTACGTCAGAATTATTGGTGGCATGGAATGAAGCGTGAAGTAGCCAGAAGCGTCGCAAAATGCTTGGTGTGTCAGCAAGTAAAGGCTGAACATCACCGGACTGCTGGATTACTTCAACCGTTACCAATCCCAAATGGAAGTGGCAACACATCATGATGGATTTTGTGACTGCTCTTCCTCGCAGCACAAAGGGTAACGATGCCGTATGGGTCATCGTGGATCGACTCACAAAGTCGGCTCACTTCATCCCATTTCGAGTTGGCCAATCTACTGAGACACTTGCAAAAAAGTACATGGAGGTAATAATCTATTTAAGATTTAAACTCTTCATAATGTACTATCTCTGATACCTATGAACTCATACAGGAAATTGTGAGACTTCATGGAGTACCGGTCTGCATTGTCTCCGATCGTGACACCAGGTTCCGATCGAAATTTTAGCAGAGTCTGCAAGCATGCTTGGGAACAAGTCTGAACTTCAGCACGACTTATCATCCACAAACAGATGGTCAGTCTGAACGAACTATTCAGATCTTGGAGGATATGCTCAGAGCATGTATGTTAGACTTCAAAGGATCGTGGGAAGACCACCTACATCTTGTGGAGTTTTCGTACAACAATAGCTACCAAGCAAGTATAGGAATAACACCTTTTGCAGCATTGTATGGAAGAAAGTGTCGATCGCCATTAAGTTGGGACGACATCGGAGATAGGGAACTTCTCGGACCAGAGATGATAGTAGCGACTGTTGATGTGGTTCGTACTATCAGGGAAAGGATGCGCATAGCCCAAGATCGACAGAAGCACTGGGCTGATGCAAAGAGACGCCACTTGGAGTTCCAGCCAGGAGATCACGTATTCTTGAAGATATCTCTGAACCGCGGAATGATCCGATTTGGAAGATGGGGTAAGCTAAGTCCAAGATACATTGGACCGTTCGACATACTCGAACGAGTCGGTGAAGTGGCATACCGCTTAGCGCTTCTACCCTCATTGGAAGGAGTGCATAATGTGTTCCACATATCCCAACTCAGAAGGTATATGAGTGACCCCAGCCATGTTCTTGATCATTCCGAGCTCACTATACAGCCTGACTTATCTTGTGAGCAACAACCTGTGGAAATCCTGGACAGAAAAGTGAAGACATTTCGGAACAAGGAAGTTAACTTGGTTCGAGTGATGTGGAGGAAATACACTCCAGGAGAGTCCACTTGGGAAAGGGAAGATGAAATGCGTGCAAGATATCCACACCTCTTTGTAAACTAGTCCTCAAATAAAAGTTGTAAATTTCGAGGATGAAATTTTTTGTAAGGAGGGTAGACTGTAACAACTCCATTTTTAGTGTACAAAAATTTGCTTTAAAATTTAATGTATACTTGGAGTATTTACTTTTGTTGTTACCACTTTAAGTAATTAAATAGCTCCATAATTACAAGAAGGAGCTTGTAGCTCATTGGTAATACCTTGCACTGCTGAACCAAGCCACTAGAGTTCAAATCCCATGCCCCACATTATTTTTAATATTTATTTTATTTTAAATTTTATAGAAGCCCAACAGTCAACACGTGATAACTCCTGATTTTTCCACTACACCCACAAAATTGAAAGTACCAGTGACTACATCAGGCGACCCCTCATCTCCTGAGCCCCCGACTCGGCCGGACTCGGCCGGTCGGCCGAGTTGTCAACTACAAAAATGCGTCTCCTCACATGCCCTACCCCCTGCATACTTTAAATCTGCAGACCACTTCCAGAGAGCTCATTATACCCTATTTACTCCAATTTTTAATGAATTTTAATACATTTTACAATTTTTTAAATACCCTACATCTACCCTAACCCTAGCCTAACCATATAAATACCACCCTACCCTCTACCCTCTCACCCCAAACTCTGAGCCAACTCTCTAGAATTTTCAAGAAACTTTTGTGTGCAATCGAAGTGAGCGAAAGGCGAACCTCCGGCGAATTCTTCGGCGGATTTTCTGGCAACGTCCGTAGGAACTCCCGGCGACGAAACGACGCACCGCCAACTCCTTCCGAACTATCTCCCTCTTCTAGTTGTCCAAAACCCGTAAGTCCCCAAATTCTACCTCTCTTTTCTTTTCTAAAATACGAATTTACAAACCCGACGGAATCGGAACAAATCCGATTTCCGATTCGCTTTCTTTATAAAACTTCACTTCTCGTTAATACAGTTATGTTTAAACTCTCTCATGTTGACTATTAAACACTAATCAACCAAATTGATCAAGTTTCATATCACAAAATAATTGCTAGTTCCTTTTACCGTATTTTTTTCCATTTAAATACCACATAGTCCCTTTTGCGACATTTAAACCATTAAACTTGTTATACCTTTAAGTAGATCATGAGGTAACGACCCACCTCCTCACACACTCATATGCAACATAGCACGATACCCTCGGGAACATAAAATACGGGAAATCGACATCTTTACAAATAAATAACCTTTGAGCTAATAAAAAAACTATCTAGACTCAGCCAATTAAGGACTGTCGCGCTCATTAGGACAGAGGAAGGTTGTGGGCATTCAGTCGTTTATCTAAATCTGACTTTGTGGTGCCTAGGCTAAACAAGTGAGAAAGATAACTTTAAAGGCCCGTCTCACGGTGATTCGTGAGCGGAACCCTCCTTTCTTCACTTGTACTTACCTGGCCACAATTGGCGGTGAAGGGGCGATTTGAGGGATATCTCACAACTTGTCGCTTTGGACCAGTTAGGAGCAGTCTAGTTAACTTAGGAGACCCTAGAACATAGAATACGGGAAATCGACAGCTTTACAAATAAATACCATAATTAATAAAACGGTTTTTCCTTAATGATTAGTATTTATACAAATCTTTGCAAAGCGCCGCTACAACCCATTTGGGGAACCCGTTAGGGAAGGTGCGGATTATCGCACATCCTCGGGCTTAATAGTGCAAGATGCAGACCTCCGCAAGGAGCATTCGGTCTCGAAAGATTTAAAATACGATATCTTAAGAAAACAAGGTTTCTAGAATATTATATATATACTAAAATTATTTTCATATAAATATATGTATATGTAACATAAAAATATCTATTTTGAATTATTGCAAATATTCCACTTTTTCTAAAATTGTCACAAGAATCATTTTACAATGAAATACCATGAATTCCATACAAATCAATATTACAAATAAATACCTTTATTTATGAAATTAGGATATTTTCACTAGAAATATCACAATATAAAATCTACATTCATTACAACTCTAAAGATGAATAATAAATACTTGGGGTGTATTTTGAAAAGTATATAAAAGTATTTTTACATAAACCCCCCTCAAGTTCTATAAATTGCCCTAAGGACCCTAATAAACATAGGTTTAAGCGGGACCAATCTCTTGAGCCTCAGGGAGCCAGAGAAGTGGGTGCTTGCCTATTTAAGGTAGATAACTTAATAATGGTGTTATCAATACGGTAATCGTCTTTGAAAAAGACAAATCCTGCCGTCCATGTGCAGCGGTTACCGATAACATCAAAACAATCAGGACTTCAATTTACTTTTCTAATTGTCTGACTCAGAGTGAGTCTCATTATAATCTGACTTGAATATGATTCAAGTACAATCTACAATCTACAATCTTCAATGTTACAATTCAACATGAATCCAGGAATCCAATTATCAATCTATACAACTTGACTGAACCGAACCATGGATATACATTCCATTTACATGGTTCTCCAGTTATTCCATTTACATGATTCTACAGTTGCATCCGTTTACTGATATCATGGTTTCGATCAGTCATCCAATTATACAATCAATACAATTTGCAAAACAAACAAGACATCTCGGGGTTTAAGGGGTAGATTGGTATGGAAAGTGTTAAAAGTGGCACGAGACAGTAAGACTTAATACACCTAACATGAATCCAGTTGCTGTTGTACCGTGGCATAAACGGTTCCTTGTACTATACTTGCCTCTAGTCTCTGGCATATAGAGACTCCTCTCGTATACACCGGCATTCTTCTGTACCAAGCTACAAACAACAACGTTAATATAATATTACAACAATATAATACAACTTTAAAAGATACTTTCTTATTCTGTCTATTCTACTTTCCTCTTATCTTTGGGACTTACCGAGTGACCTGTTCGCTGACGATATTCTATTTCTTTCTTCTTTGAATGTCGTCAGGTGATTTAGACCCATCAGAGATCGAGCCCACCGCTGAAGACTTGGACCAGTTCAGTAAAGACCCCGAGCTCTAGTCATTGTACACTTTCCATTCAGTACTTTCATTTCTGTTATGCCATTGTTTAGGCATTGCTTTTTATTCGGTTGTATTTACTTTTCATACATTGTACAAAAGAATGTTAATAAATAAAGTTGTTGTTCAGTTTATATCTCTTGTCTGTTGTGCTTACTTTTATATTGCTTAGATACGCTTAGCGTATTTACTTCACAGTAAATACGTAGCGGACCAGTCCCGTCCTATTCGCCGTATACCAGGAAGCGGGGTGTGACAGCTGTCAGCGAATGGACAACACCAAAGACGGTGAAGGACATTCGAAGTTTCTTGGGATTAGCAGGATACTACCTAAGATTGATTGAAGGTTTTTCGAAGATTGCAGCACCCCTGACCAAGCTCATACGTAAAGATGAAGTATTCGTGTGGTCAGAAGCATGTGAACAAGCTTTTGTAGAACTAAAGTCAAGATTGACACCCGCTCCTATTCTCGTAATACCGGATCAATCTGGAGATTTCGTTGTGCACTGCAATGCGTCCGGTAAGGGATTAGGATATGTTCTACACCATCATAGAAAAGTTGTAGCCTTTGCATCAAGACAACTGAAAGTTCACGAGCGCAACTATCCAACACATGATCTGGAGTTGGCAGCCGTTATCTTTGCACTTAAGATTTGGCGCTACTTCTTCTGGGAGAACGAATGGATATATACATAGACCACAAAAGTCTGAAGTATGTATTTACTCAGAAGGAATTGAACATGTGGTAAAGAAGATTGCTAGAACTCTTGGCGGACTTCGACATCAACCTATAATATCATCCAGGGAAGGTGAATGTAGTTCCTGATGCACTTAGCCGTCAACCATTATCAATGAATCTCACCGCTCAGTGGAAGGTACAGTAGGAATTGCACAGGATGGAGATCGAAGTAGTTATGCCAGGTAACACTTCATATTTGATGAACTTACAAGTCTAGTCTACTATTGTCAATCAGATCAAGGCAGCTCAAACAAATGATGCCAAGCTGCAAAAGATCCGAGGACAGGTAGAAAGTCGACTTCGAACAGACTTCATCATCCACGAAGACGGATCCTTGAGATATGGAAGTAGATTGTGTGTACCATAAGGTCCTGTTATAGAAGAGTTGATAAAAGAAACTCACAGCTCTCCTTACTCAGTATACCCCGGTTACCAAAATGTATATGGATCTACGACAACAATACTGGTGGCATGGAATGAAGCGCGAAGTAGCCAGAAACGTAGCCAAGTGCTTGGTGTGTCAGCAAGTGAAGGCTGAACATCACAGAACTGCCGGTCTACTTCAACCGTTACCTATCCCAGAATGGAAATGGCAGCACATTACCATAGATTTCGTGACTGCCCTTTGTTCATATCAGATTTTTGCATTTTTATACCGCCCAATTTTGATCACATTGCTTATCGGTAGGTACTCTTGAGCCGTGTTTGCTAGTCAATTGCAGGATACAGGTTCTCGGCTCTGAACAGTGAAATAGATGGAAAAGCACGATAAATTCCGGATTACTGCCAACAGATAAAACATGGGTCTCCGCTCTCTATCCGTATGTTGCCGCACACCGGTTTAGGGACAAAATGGCAAATTGATTGTCATTTTCATGCACAAAGCACAATGTCAACACAAAATCCAAAAAATCTACGCGGAGCTCAAGAAAATCATAGCAAAAGATCCACATCAAATCACCTTTTGACCTGCTGCAAAATCTGGAAGAAATGTGGAGAGTTTCTGAGAAACAAAGTGTACCAAACTGATCCAAACATCAACACTAAGAAGCACAAAAATTTGGAGGGCCCAACTCCTCTATTAGGCCGCGGAACCGCCGCATAAGCATGCTTAGGCCGCGGAACCGCGGCCGTACGGCCTCCTCAGAATGTTATCTTTTAGGGGTATTTTGGTCTTTTCATGAAGAGGCAGAATTTTGCCCTAGGTTTCCAGTTTCCTGCCTATAAATAATCCAGAACTTGTCAAAGCCAAGGGTCCATAATCTTGTATTTAGAATTTTAAAATACATGTGTTGTTCTTCTTCCTCTTCTCATCTTTTCTCCATTAAAAACTTGTAGTGAGCTTTTGTGAGTGAAGAATGAATAAAGAGTCCTCTTTGTTATCATGCTTGTCTTGTTCTTTTTATAATTGCTTGTAATTTTCTTTTGCTAATCTAGTTGTTGTTATTTATTGTTTGTTTCTTTCTTGTTCTCTTTTCCTTTATCCTTAAACAACCATGATGCTTACGCTTGATCCTTGCCAAGGTGAGGTCGCAAATAGCTAGTTGTAATCTTCTAACCTCTTTCTTTCTATCTTTCTCCTTTGTTTTATTTTCTTTTCCGTATAATGGGTGAGTAGTTTTCATACTTGTTAGGGTAGGATAAGGAAAGTTTGAGAGAAGGAAATCTCTCTCACTCTTTTCTTGCCCAACATCTTGATTCGGACTCCCGTTAATTGAACCACAATCCGCTCCCTACGGCACCCTATCCTACATGATAGCGGTGATTCCTTAGTGAGACCGGTTGTGGTTGAATTAACTGGAGGTTAAGGCTAAGAGCCAAGAACGGACGGACAAGCACCAAAAGGAAGAATTTATGCGTTGGAAAGCCTAGCTTATACTCGCAAGTTCCTTCCTAGTCGTGCTAATCCCCGTTGTTGCCGATTACCGTAACACCGACATTAAGAGTGGCAACGAAAGAAGTGAGCGACTCCTAACTCAAACTAACCTAATCCTGACTCTAACAAGCTCTCTTTATAAACCATTTTAGCACAAAGTTAATCTAAAAACAAAACCTGGACATTTGGACTTAACTCGTTAAAGCACATAAAAAAAGATTCCCATCTTCCTGCGGACGACCCGTACTCAACCGGCTAGCTACAAGCGAAACCGTCTTGATTGCGGTAACAAACTTAGCACGCAAAAACCTTACCAATCAAATGGCGCCGTTGCCGGGGAGACGGTAGTTTATTTCTTTGTGTAATTTCGGGTTAATTTGTGAATATAAATATAACCGAAAAACAAAAAAAATACATTGTAAAAAACCATCTTGTTATTTTTGATTAGTTTTTGTGCAAGTGTGCAGGAAAAAAAAACGGTCGAGTTCAGTGCCAAAGACGTGGGAAGTTAGACCCATATCTCGCGGCTACACCGCGACGGATCAAGACGAAGCAAACGGTCTACTGTAAAATTCTGGAGCATATACAGTGAGCAAATCAAGATTCAGGAGCTCCAGAAAAGAAGAGGACAGCCAATGCAGCACACTCCAGAATTCCAGAGGCCCAACTCTCCATTCTTGCCACGGAACCGCGGCATAAGCAGGCTTAGGCCGCGGAACCGCGGCCACTTGGTGCCCTCATCAACTCAAAACTTTTGTGAGTGTTTCTTTCTCTCTCCCCACTCCTCTGAACTCCACTGAACTGTGTTTTCTGCAGCATTCTTTGCGCAAACTCTCTTCCCCCTTCCAATAAATTGTTTTTGTGCAGGATTCTTTGCGCCGCGCTAAAATAAAAAAATTGTTTGCAGTTGATTGTTACTGCTTTGCATATATTAATACGGACTTTAAGGGCTTGAAACCAATTCAGATTGGGTTGGGATTTCATCACCCTTCCCAGGACCCCAGAAATCACAAAAAGCATATGCATTGACCATTTCTTAAATTAAAAAAATACTAGACTCAGCCCTAAGGACTTCGCGCTTAATAGGACAGAGGACTAGTTACAGGCATCGGCCGTTTATCCTATCTTGACTTTTGCGGTGTCTAGGCAAGTGTGTCCAAGGCAAGTGGTTACTTAATTAGGACCACTACTTACGTAGTGGGAAGCCTCCCACTTACCTGGCACTTACCTGGCCGCAATTGTTGGAGAAGAGGCGGTTTGAGGTCCTATTTCTAGCCCTTTGGAACAGTTAGGAGCTGTCTAGCTGACCTAGGTGACCCTAGATCTAGGTGTGATTGTGCATATCTTGTTTGTGATTGCTTGAAGCCGTAAGCCCGTACATATTTCTGTAAAGCTCTTTCTAAAAAAATAAAAAAAAAAACACAAAACCAAAAACTTTTATAAAAACTTGCCCTTTGTCGCCAGAATCCATTTTTTTTACCCACCACCCATCGTATTTCTCCATTGACTTTTTCTTACCCTCACCTTCTCTGCTTTGACTATACTAAACTCGTTTAGTGTATGTCCGCTTGGACTCGGGACACTAGCGCCCGCCTAGTCCGCGTTACGTTAGTCGCTACCGACTACGCGATCGACTCAGACGTCGAAACTCCGTCCATGCCTCTTTCACCCTTACCTTTGCCGGCCAACTCCGACGTTGACCGGAATTCTGTTCATACATCTTCACCTTCATCTTCACCAACCTCTTCTTCCGCGATGTCAGGATTTAATCCAAACATCTCATTGACTCCTCCTCCTGTGGAGGCAAATAACCCACCACCACCACCTGTTGTAGCGCCGCAGCGAATCGCACTCCAGGATCGTTTCTATCCCACCCGTTCTGCACTTCCCACCTGTCTTTCTCTTCCACCGGCCAATGGGGATAATTTTGAAATTAAGCCCCATTTCATTAACATGCTTCCGAAATTTCATGGGCTTGAATCTGAAGATGCCCATATCTTCATCAACAAGTTCCAAAATATTTGTGCCATGATGAAAACTACCCAGCTGTCGGACGATGCTATACGACTACGGGTCATTCCGTTCACTTTATGCGATCTTGCTGAAAAATGGCTGTATAGCACCGCTTCCCACTCCATAACCAGTTGGGACGAGTTTGTGAAAGCGTTTCTCAAGAAATTCTATCCGAATCATAAAACAGCAAGGATCCGTAACGAAATCAACCAATTCTCTCAACTTCCTTCTGAACCCTTTTAGAAGTGCTTTGACCGGTTTAAAGACCTTCTTGTTCAGTGCCCTCACCACGGTATTGAGAAATGGCAACTTTGCCAAACCTTATACAAGGGCCTGAACCCAGCAACCAAGCAGTTGTTGGAAACCATTTGTCAGGGCCACTTCCTATCGAAATCTGACGAGGAAGCGTGACATTTCTTCGACGACCTTGCGGAACAAACGCTTCAATAGGAGAGCACTAGACCAACTACTTCTTCTTCTTCCTCCACTTCTACTGGTCAGTCTAGGGTAGGAATTCACCAACCCGATGTCTCTATTGCGATGAAAGCTGAAATGGCTGCAATAACGAGAAAACTTGAAGCGATAGAGAGCAAATTTTCATCTCCTGCTCCTGCCCCTGTTCTTCCCCTTCGTACCATTTGTGCTTGTTGTTCCGATCCTTCTCACTTAACCGAAGAGTGTCCTTACAATCCTCCATCTCAAGGACAGGATCAGGTTAATGCTGCATTTCAGCAAAGACCGAGAAATGATCCATACTCTTCCACCTACAATCCCGGTTGGATGAACCACCCCAATTTCGCCTGGAATCAGAATCAGCATCAATTCCAAGGCAACAATTTCCAGAGGCCTCCTCCTCCGCAACAACAAGCGCAACAACAAACTCAACAACAGTTTCAGCAGCCCTTCCAACCCCAACCTTTTCAAAATCAGACGAACAACTTTGCACCCAACAATTCTTTTCCACAAAACAACTTTGTTCCGTCAAACAACGATAAGGTTTCCTCGCTAGAACGAAGTCTGGAGGCGTTCGTTAAACAATCGACACAATCCACCGCCAACATCCAGTCGTCTATTCAGTCTTTGGTGCAACACACTGCTGCACACGGGCAAAGCATCAAGACCATCGAAGCCCAGATTGCACAGCTGAATGCGGCGTTAAGCGAGCGAGAAAAGGGGAAGCTTCCATCTCAACCACTCCCAAATCCCGGTCACCCACATAATGTACATGTTGCTCTTGAACAACAGAACCATAATGTGAGTGCCGTGACTACATTGAGATCGGGAAGGATGCTGCATAACAACATCGGCACAACAAATGAGGATAATGACACCCCGGCCGCTTCTTCTTCTTCTTCTTCGTCTTCTGAGCCTATTCTCCATTCTTCAAAAGGCTCTTCTTCTTCTTCTTCTTCTTCTTCTGCTCTGAACGGACCCACTTCTCACTCCACGAAAGCACCAGCTCTGGGATCCGTTCCAGCTCCACAATCTCCTCCATAAGCATTGGACTCAACCAATTTTAAAAACGTTCCATTTCCAAACCGGTTGAGGTCCAATAAACAAAATCCACAAATGGAGAAGATTCTGGAGTTGTTTAAGCAGGTTAACATCAACATTCCCCTTTTAGATGCTGTCCAACAAGTCCCGTCCTACGCGAAAATCTTAAAGGACTTGTGCACGAAAAAGAGGAAGTCTCAGGTACCCAAGAAAGTTTTCTTGGCTAGTGCTGTGAGTGATGCTCTTACCCAATCTTTACCACAAAAACGGAAGGACCCTGGCTGTCCTACGATTTCTATTACCATTGGGGATAAGAACATCAACCGCGCACTATTAGATCTTGGTGCCAGTGTTAACCTGCTTCCGTACTCAGTATATGAGCAATTAGGTGTAGGAGAACTGAAACCCACACACTGTACTCTCCAAATGGCCGACCGATCAATCACCCATCCTAGGGGTGAGCTAGAGGATGTGTTAATCAAGGTTAGGGACTTCATATTCCCAGTTTACTTCATTGTATTAGACACACAGCCTGTAGCTAACCCCCGGAATCAAATTCCGGTGATACTCGGTCGCCCATTCCTTGCAACCTCAAATGCTGTGATCAATTGTCGCAATGGTTCGATGAACCTGTCTTTTGGAAACATGACAATTGAACTCAACATTTTTAGGTTGTGGAATCAGCCCTCCGAACCTAATGTTCATATATTAGACGTTTGCTCAATCCAGGAGATCACCCCTGAAGAGTGTGAATTCGAGGAGTTTTTGTTCGATCACGATAACCTTAACGCCACTAGTGCGTTCCTCTTCGAACCTGCTGCTGTTTCTGCGCCCGATAATGACTACGAGTGTTTTACTTTCTCGAACGATCGTAACCCCTCACCACCCGAGTTTGAATCCTTCGAATTTCCGGATGAGTGACCTGAACCATCCAACTCGGTCGCTTACACTCGTTTCGAACCTTTACTGGAATCCTTTGAGTTCGAGACCTTCTCACCAATCTTGCCTTCAATTGTTTCACCTCCAGTGCTCGAACTCAAGCCTTTGCCGTCTCACCTTAAGTACGCTTACTTGGGTGAGAATGAGACCCTCCCTGTTATCATCTCGGCTTCTCTCGCTCCAGAGCAAGAGAAAGCCCTTCTTGCGGTCTTGCACAGCAATAGGCAAGCTTTTGGCTGGTCCATGGCGGACATCAAGGGGATTAGTCCCCTGATCGTTGAACATCACATTCATCTGATGGATGATGCCAAACCAGCCAGAGATCCACAAAGGCGACTCAATCCAGTCATGAAGGAGGCTGTGAAAAAGGAAATCGTGAAGTGTCTGGATAGTGGTATCATTTACCCTATCTCTGATAGCCAGTGGGTTAGCCTCATTCACATTGTCCCCAAGAAGTCAGGCATAACGGTCATTACTAACGAGGCGAATGAGTTAATCCCTACTCGCACCCAAACTGGGTGGCGAGTCTGCATCGATTACAGAAAACTCAACGCCGCAACGCGGAAAGACCACTTTCCGTTACCTTTCATTGACCAAATGTTTGAACGATTGGCCGGACACGAGTACTACTTCTTTCTTGATGGCTACTCCGGCTATAATCAGATTCCCATCGCCGAAAAAGACCAGGACAAGACCACATTCACTTGTCCTTTCGGCACGTTCGCATATCGTCGCATGCCCTTTGGGTTATGCAATGCGCCCGCTACCTTCCAGCGGTGTATGATGGGAATCTTCTCAGACATGGTGGAGAAATTCCTGGAGATCTTTATGGACGATTTCTCCATCTTCGGCGATTCCTTTAACGAGTGTTTGCTGCATCTTGACGCTGTCCTTACCCGATGTAAGGACAAGAACCTCACTTTGAATTGGGAGAAGTGCCACTTCATGGTGCGCGAAGGTATTGTCTTAGGACATATCATTTCGCAAAATGGCATAGAGGTTGACAAAGCGAAGATTGAGGTCATTTCCAATCTCCCTCCTCCCAGATGCGTCCGAGACATCCGAGCCTTCCTTGGCCATGCCGGTTTCTATAGACGGTTCATCAAGGACTTTAGCAAGATTGCTAGGCCCTTGACTCTTTTACTGGCCAAGGACACGCCATTCGACTTCAACTCGAGCTGTGTGACTGCGTTCGAGTCATTAAAAAGCTCACTCACTTCTGCTCCCGTTCTTTCTTCACCTGACTGGACGCACCCATTTGAGATTATGTGCGATGCATCCGACTTTGCCATTGGTGCTGTCCTTGGACAACACATCAACAAGATGCCGCATGTAATCTATTATGCTAGCCGAACCCTGAACGACGCCCAACTTAATTATACAACAACTGAGAAGGAATTCTTAGCTGTTGTATTTGCTTTAGAAAAGTTCAGGCCCTACCTTATCGGCTCTCCAGTCATTGTCTACACAGACCATTCTGCTCTGCACCATCTTTTTGCGAAGAAAGATGCAAAATCTCGGCTAATACGTTGGATCCTCTTGCTTCAAGAGTTTGACCTTATCATTAAGGACAAAAGAGGATGTGAAAACGTGGTCGCCGACCATCTCTCACGACTTCCTTCTTCGCCGTAGCCTCAACTTCCGATCAACGACGTTTTTCCGGATGAACAGCTCTTGATAGTATCTCGCGAACCCTGGTTCGCAGATATTGTGAACTATTTGGCCACAGGGCTACTACCGACTGAATGGTCAAGTCAGAACAGACTTCGATTCTTATCCCAAGTAAAACACTTTTACTGGGACGAACCATATCTGTTCAAGTACTATCCCGATCAGATTATTCGTCGGTGTGTCCCTGACGATGAATTCAAGAGTGTGCTGTCATTTTGCCATGATCAAGCATGTGGCGGGCATTTTGGCCCCAGAAAGACAGCTGAGAAGATCTTGCAATGTGGTTTCTACTGGCCACAACTCTTCAAAGACGCTCATGACTATTGCAAGACTTGCTCCTGGTGCCAACACTTGGGCCGGATATCCCGGAGGAACGAGATGCCGCTCCAAGCAATCTTGGTTGTGGAGATTTTCGACATTTGGGGGATAGATTTCATGGGGCCGTTTCCCAGCTCTTTCGGGAACTTGTACATCCTTCTTGCTGTTGATTACGTCTCTAAGTGGGTCGAGGCTATGCCCAGCCGGACTAACGACAACAAGGTTGTCATTAAGTTTCTTAAAGAAAACATTTTCTCCCGGTTTGGGCATCCCCGAGCGATCATTAGCGACAATGGAACTCATTTCTGCAATAAAACTTTCGAGGCCTTGATGCAGAAATATTCCATTAATCATAAGCTATCTACTCCCTACCACCTCCAAACCTGTGGGCAGGCCGAAGTTTCAAATCGGCAAATCAAACAGATACTGGAGAAGACGGTTTCCAAGAACCGTAAGGATTGGTCGCTGAAACTCACTGATGCCCTTTGGGCATTTCGAACCGCTTATAAGACCAATCTTGGCATGTCTTCCTATCGGCTTGTGTACGGAAAGGCTTTCCACCTACCTGTCGAAATAGAGCATCGCGTATTTTGGGCGATAAAAGAGCTGAATCTGTGTTTCGAAGATGCGGGCAGCCATCGGAAGCTGCAATTGAACGAATTGAGCGAGCTTAGGGATGAGGCTTATGATAACGCGGTTGTCGTTAAAAACCGAACGAAGGTGTTTCACGATAAACACCTTTTGCGCAAAACTTTCGTACCTGGTCAACAGGTACTGCTTTACGACACCAGGCTACACTTCCATCCAGGAAAGCTCAGATCTCGCTGGAAAGGGCCGTATTTTGTACGGAATGTGTATCCGTAGGGCGCTGTGGATTTGGAGAATCCAAAGGACGGTTCATTTTTCGAAGTAAATGGACACCGACTTAAACCGTACCTTAGCGCCGAACCAACAGAGGAGCTCCTGGTCTTACAGGAGCCGGTTTACCCTGCATAATCTTCCTCTGCTTACCACCAAACTTCGGTTATCCAGCCAAGAACAGTGGACACTGTTCCAAATAAGTTTGGGGGTATGTATATACCATTTTGTATTTATTTGTGGATATTCTTTTCCGTTTTTACTCTTTAAAAACATAAAAAAATTGTGTATATCTAACCGACAATTTTGACCCTTCAAATGATCTCTTCATGCAATGACAGTGAGGACACTGTCCAGTTTAAGTTTGGGGGTACGCTCGGTACGCATTTCTAACCTTCGCATTCATATGTATATTTTGTATCTGCATACTAAAATCCATAAAATCCACAAAAATCAGAAAATTTTCTAAAAACATAAAAACTTTTCTGTCAAGTTAGCTAGTAGGAGAACTCTGATTCAACATTTCGACGATTTTGTTTGATAAGATAAGAATAACTAAATCTTATTTTTAGATTTTGAAAACCTGAAAGATAACTCTCCTTTGAAATTAACTATAGCTGATATACGTCTTTACATCACACTACACGTGTCGTGAGTTTTGGAAATTAGATGACAAGTCTTTTATGTCTAAAAACTTTTAAATGGATAAATGATTTTCTAAGGATCAAATAGGTTTGTTCTGAAATAAGTATATCAAGAATAGTTTATGAAGTGAAGTGAATATGAAGGAATGTTATTGATGCCTTAATTGGAACTAATTCTGAAAAATAACCCATCTGAAACTTGATTGGAATGATTACACACCTAACCCACTAAAACACGTCTTTTATCCAAAAAATAACTGAACTGCCGGTTATATCTCCGTTCGCATTGAATCATCATGATTTTCACGCTAAATTGTCTTTTGTTTTTAGGCCTAGGTAACTTGAGTAATTAAGTCCGCTGGGGTGTCTCTACACCTAATGCCCTAAAGCCCACTGGTTTGGGAGCATTGGCCCAAAGCTCGTTAAGAAGCCTAGAAAGTCCAGATTAAAACAAAGTCAAGCAAGTGTTCTCTCCGAGTTAAAATTCCTAACGGTTCTTTGTGTGAGAATAATCTTAACAAAAGACAGGTTTTTATAAAAATATTTCTAGCAGAGATATGAAGGTTTTATTCTATGATAAAGACTATTGCACGTTCACAGAGGTGTGTATGAAATGAAAACAAGAAAAATGTGGAGTGAAAAATAAGATCTAGTTTCCTGTTAAGGAAGATAGAAATTCTGAAGTTGAAACCTTACTGGAAAACGAAACTTGAAAAATGCTTAACTCTTTATAAAACTTATGTGATCCTTTTAAAATTTTTATCTGGGCTTTATTGTATGACATGATGACTTTATTCGACCCTTCTGGAACTTAACGACACTATTTACACTGCACGTAAAGACATATAAAATCTTAAGTTAAATAAGAAGCGAGGTGCGAAAAATAAGGGTTCGATAGTCTAGACTTAGGATCATAGAATTGTTATTTTCTGAAACAAAACTTTAGGGGTTTGAATCATAGTAATTTTGCAAAAGTAGCTTGACCGGATTTTGTGGGTAGTATCCGCTGAAAACCCTCAGGAGACAACACTCCTCCTACCAGGGACATCTAGAGGTTTAACGGCTTGTTGCACATGCTCAGTGCAATCGCGTTCCCTGCGAAAGTGAGGTTAGGAATTTTTGTGAATAAATTGGTTTTGCTCGGGACGAGCAAATGATAAGTTTGGGGGTATTTGTTCATATCAGATTTTTGCATTTTTATACCGCCCAATTTTGATCACATTGCTTATTGGTAGGTACTCTTGAGCCGTGTTTGCTAGTCAATTGCAGGATACAGGTTCTCGGCTCTGAACAGTGAAATAGATGGAAAAGCACGACAAATTCCGGATTACTGCCAACAGATAAAACACGGGTCTCCGCTCTCTATCCGTATGTTGCCGCACACCAGTTTAAGGGACAAAATGGCAAATCGATTGTCATTTTCATGCACAAAGCACAATGTCAACACAAAATCCAAGAAATCTACGCGGAGCTCAAGAAAATCATAGCAAAAGATCCACATCAAATCACCTTTTGACCTGCTGCAAATCTGGAAGAAATGTGGAGAGTTTCTGAGAAACAAAGTGTACCAAACTGATCCAAACATCAACACTAAGAAGCACAAAAATTTGGAGGGCCTAACTCCTCTATTAGGCCGCGGAACCGCGGCACGGCCTCCTCAGAATGTTATCTTTTAGGGGTATTTTGGTTTTTTCATGAAGAGGCAGAATTTTGTCCTAGGTTTCCAGTTTCCTGCCTATAAATAGTCCAGAACTTGTCAAAGACAAGGGTCTATAATCCTGTATTTAGAATTTTAGAATACATGTGTTGTTCTTCTTCCTCTTCTCATCTTTTCTCCATTAAAAACTTGTAGTGAGCTTTTGTGAGTGAAGAATGAATAAAGAGTCCTCTTTGTTATCATACTTGTCTTGTTCTTTTTATAATTGCTTGTAATTTTCTTTTGCTAATCTAGTTGTTGTTATTTATTGTTTGTTTCTTTCTTGTTCTCTTTTCCTTTATCCTTAAACAACTATGATGCTTACGCTTGATCCTTGCCGAGGTGAGGTCGCAAATAGCTAGTTGTAATCTTCTAACCTCTTTCTTTCTATCTTTCTCCTTTGTTTTATTTTCTTTTCCGTATAATAGGTGAGTAGTTTTCATACTTGTTAGGGTAGAATAAGGAAAGTTTGAGAGAAGGAAATCTCTCTCACTCTTTTCTTGCCCAACATCTTGATTCGGACTCCCGTTAATTGAACCACAATCCGCTCCCTACGGCACCCTATCCTACATGATAGCGGTGATTCCTTAGTGAGACCGGTTATGGTTGAATTAACCGGAGGTTAAGGCTAAGAGCCAAGAACGGACGGACAAGCACCAAAAGGAAGAACTTATGCGTTGGAAAGCCTAGCTTATACTCGCAAGTTCCTTCCTAGTCGTGCTAATCCCCGTTGTTGCCGATTACCGTAACACCGACATTAAGAGTGGCAACGAAAGAAGTGAGCGACTTCTAACTCAAACTAACCTAATCCTGACCCTAACAAGCTCTCTTTATAAACCATTTTAGCACAAAGTTAATCTAAAAAAAAACCTGGACATTTGGACTTAACTCGTTAAAGCACATAGAAAAAGATTCCCATCTCCCTGCGGACGACCCGTACTCAACCGGCTAGCTACAAGCGAAACCGTCTTGATTGCGGTAACAAACTTAGCACGTAAAAACCTTACCAATCACCCTTCCTCACAGCATAAAGAGTAGCGATGCAGTATGGGTTATTGTGGATCGACTCATAAAGTCGACTCACTTTATTCCCTTTCTTGTTGGCCAATCTAACGAGACGTTAGCAAAGAAGTACATAGAGGTAAGCATGAATATAAAGTAAGATTTAGCCTAAAATTGTGATATATATTGAACCCATGAACTCATGTAGAAGATTATGAGATTACATGGAGTACCAGTTTGCATCGTCTCCGATCGTGATACCAGATTCTGATCACAGTTTTGGCAGAGTCTGCAAGCTAGCCTGGGAACGAGTCTGAACTTCAGCACGGCTTACTATCCATAAATGGACGGACAGTCTGAGCGGCTTTCAAGCTTAGCAATAGTTCTCCCCAGCACTAGAGGGCTACAGGCGTACTCCCCAACATCTCACGCATCAAGCCTGCGGGAGTAGGAGATATCACTAACACCCCTTGTTGGCCCCCTGAAGATTCAACATGTCTAGGTGTGGAGCTTGGGTTAGTTCTTGCGATTGAAGGCGACGAAGAAAGATTCTTCAGATTCTGGAGGACATGCTAAGAGCCTGTATGTTAGACTTCGGAGGTTCGTGGGAAGATCACCTACATCTTGTGGAGTTTTCATACAACAACAGCTATCAGGCAAGCATTGGAATGACACCATTTGCAGCTCTCTATGGAAGGAAGTGGCGTTCAACACTAAGTTAGGACGACATCGGAGATCGTGAACTCCTAGGACCAGAGATGATCGTGGCAACTGTGGACGTAGTTCGTACGATCAGGGAAAGAATGCGCATAGCCCAAGACCGACAGAAGCACTGGGGTGATGCAAAGCGCCGACATATGAAGTTCCAACCTGGAGATCATGTTTTCTTAAAGATCTCTCCAAACCGAGGAGTAATCCGCTTTGGCAATGTTGGGGTCGAAAATTGCACCCCGGTTGACCAAGTCAAAGTCAAGGTCAACCCCAAGCCAGGTGGGCCTAAGCCCAGATCAAGTGGGCCCATGCCCAGGTCGAGTCCGAACATGAAGCGGCCGGCCCTCCTCCATGCCAAAATAAAAAGTCATGTAATAAATAATTTTGATGTAATTTTTTATGCATGAATGTAAGTAAAATGGGCATAAAGCCAAATTTTTGTAAAGCCCATGGCTTATGTGCAAAAGAAATGCACATGAGGCATGTGATGGGCAAAATGCCATTTTATAAAGCCCAAGGGGCTACATGTAAATGTGTAAGCCTATAAGAGGCAACATGATGATGAATAAAATATACACTCTTCATTCTCCCAAAACTAGGGTTTGTGTCTCCATCATCTCTCTTCCAAGTTCTTTCTCTTTCTTTTCATTTTCCAATTAAATCAAGAGCTTAGCTCTTCTCTTTTTACAACTAAATAAAGTTTTACCATAAACCCACCTCCCAAGACTCCATCAAGAGAAGAAAAATGGTCTCTTTTTTTATCATCCAAGATCTAGATCTTGGAGTTTCAAGAGAACCCATTTTGGATTTCTTCTCAAAAGAGAAAGGAGAAAATCTTTTGGAGTTTAACTCCACAAATAAAATTATTTTAGAGTTTAACTCCACTACAGAAATTCCTTTGGAGTTTAACTCCACAGTAAAAATCTTTTTTTTTGGGAGTTTAACTCCACATTAAATCTTTTTAGGAGTTTAACTCCATATAAAATTCTTTCGGAGTTCAACTCCACATTTAAAATTCTTTCGGAGTTCAACTCCACAATAAAAATTCTTTCGGAGTTTAACTCCATTTAAATTCTTTTGGAGTTTAACTCCACAATAAAAATCTTTTTGGAGTTAAAACTCCATTTAAAATCTTTTCGGAGTTGAACTCCATATTTAAAATCCTTTTGGAGTTTAACTCCATAAAAAAAATTCTTTTGGAGTTCAGCTCAATGTTAAAAAAAAAATTTCTCTAAATATTTATTTACTTATTTATTTTTGTTTTTTTATATAGAAAAATATATATATCCTTTTTTTTAACAAATGGAACAACACAAAACACACACACACACACCAACGCACTGCGCATTGAGTTCGCATGACCGGTTTAACTCGTCGATCGGAGGTTCCTTCGCTCCAAATACGAGGGGTAATTAACGGCAGCTTAGTCCGCGGCTGCCGGAGATTCGGATCCCCACAATCAATAAACCCCAGCCTACCCTAGGCAGGGGGAATCTGTAATGCGCCTGACAAGCGCGTGCGTATTCCCATCTCAATGGGGTGACGAAAAACATCCTACAGATTCTGGCACGCCCAATGGGACCTATCTCTCCTCCCATATTTCGGGTTAAACGTTCATGCGAACTCAATCAATATACATACCTATATTTATACTAAAATAATGCTCTTTCATACAGGTTTTCTAGCAATCACTTTTCAACAATGTCTCCAAAGATGAACTCAGCTCTCAGCATGGCTCCCGTCTCCTACACGATGAAGATAAACTCCAGGACGGTACTTCCGGCCAATCTCGAGCTACAATGGAAGGAGCCGCCGCTACCATTTGGCTCTATTATGTTCATGTCAGCTAACGCCATCCCAGCTCCTCAAGCTCCGGTAATAGACAAACCGGTCTCAAAAGGGAAAAGGCCGAATGTCATGGCCGCGAGGGCACCTCAACCCAAGCACAAATCCATTTCCGAACGACTCTCCATCGCTCCAGCTGGGGGCAAGGCCATCAACGTCAACGAAGCACGGGGTATCTCGGGCAAGCTCCAGTGGTACCCTCGACAACTGCTCGATCTGGTATTTTCACTAAGCTCCCTATCAATCGACTCACGGTGGCTTCCCAGAAAACGGATGCCCGCCAAGCGCTCAAAATCATGAAGCTAAGGCAGAAAAGGCTCAGATACAGAGCCAACAAAAAGGCTAGGGCTCATACTAGGCTGAGCTTTATGAGGCTCCAAGAACAGGGTTACCCCGCCAAAGATAAAGAGACAGCCGGATATGTGGTCTACACCGTTTAAATGGTCGAACATGAAGAAACGAACCCTCCCATGCTTCATAGCCATGGTGATGATATGGTGGACGCTACCCAATGTAGTCTCGGTCTAAATGATGAAGAGCTCGCTCAGGCCGATAAGCCAAAATAGCCCGGGGTTCCTGCGGGATTGTGCTCAGGCAATAAGGATGACCCGGTTGTCATAACCGGAACTATAAAACAAGCATTATTCTGATGGCTTCAGAGGCAGCTTCAGGACAGGGACGGGAAGTTAGCCAAGGTACAGTCTAAGTTTGACGAATTTGTAAACGTCGCGGCAGATCTCGCGACCCAAGTCGCCCGATTGCAATTACAGCAGAATCAAATTTTGGTTCATGACCCAGGGATTGATACCCGGAGGCAGCCAACTGATACCCCCTTCAACCTAAGAGCGGAGCGCCTTCGTGAAAAACGGCCGCGATCAGCCTCCAGTCCCTCCGATACATACACCGAAGGGGAATCGCCTCTGAAAGAGAAATTGGAAAAAGTCTGTTACTTCAAAAGGGACAAAATCCATAAGATATTCAAGGACGCCCTAAGAAACGGTCTACAACTGCCAGAATCAAAGAGACCGCGAGAAGCGAATATGACCGACAACCCAAAATATTGCCCCTATCACAGAGTGATAAGTCATGCCATTGGAGACTGCTTCGTCTTTAAAGATTGGGTTGAAAGGCAATACAAGACGGGAGAGATAGAACTGTCTAAAGGCGCGTTAGCAAAGAGTCAAGCTACGACCGCCGATTTCATACAAATGGAGATCGGAGCCCTTCGGGAACCTGATTCTCTCAGACATGTGCCATTATCTAAAAAGGGCGAACCAAAGACTGATCGGCCTCAAGGACCAGCATCAGTAAAGGAACCTACTCCATTGGAGAGAAAGAAGAAGGTATACTCCTTCACGAGGGATGAAGTCCGCAAAATATTCGCGGACGCCTTGAACAACGGTCAGCAACTTCCTGTTTTGAAGAGGCCACATGAAATGAATATGACCGGCAATCCCATATATTGCCCATATTGTTCGGTTACCCTAGCACCTAGTCTAGTGTTTGGTAGCATCACTCATGCCATTTTAAAAATTAGAGAGGTGCAAAGCTAACTAACCATGAATCTTGCTAGAATTTCCAAGGTAACAAAAATTGTATCACATACAAAGAAGTAAAGAGATAGGGATTACAACCTTTGTAGTCCGTTCCTTCGCTTCATAAGCTCCATGTTGAGATCCCTTCGCTGTGATCAACATGAACTCTGACTCTCGAGTGGCTCCATGAGGTAAATGAGACACCTTGCTTGTAGTCTTCATGATCCAAGATGATCTACCTTGAAGAATCTCTAACCCAAGCTTACACTTCACTAAACAACTTATTAGAGAAGTGAACACCCTGATCTAAGTGGCTAGAATAGATGAGGATGATGAAGTAGGAATTTTGCTCTCTTTTGTTTTCTATTTCTCACACTTATTCATCACAAATTAAAAACCTAGCAAGCTTTTTTCAAGAGCAAGAAGATGAAGAAGAAGAAGATAATTCTTTTGTGATGAATAATGAATTAATGTAGTGGTTACAAATCCAACCATGAGTTAAGTATGAAGGCTTAACCCTTGTAGAGAATAAACTAGAGTTAATGGTTTGGATTGGGTTAAATAATATCTTCACAAAATATCAAGAATGAAGACAAAAGTCAAAGCTTCATGAAAGCTTCATCCAAAAAGCTAACCCTAATCCAAACCCTAACTAGGTTTAAACCCTAAAACATGATTGCATTTGTAACCCTAACATATTACAATATTATATATCATATATATAATATATTTTGTAATAAAAGAAAATAATACAAGTAACATATATTGCATATACATCAATGTATTATCCCGTGAGAAAATGAATCAATAAAGCGAGCTTATATTAGTTAACGTAATGTAATATATTACATATATAATTATACATTATATTATCAAATCAACACTTGATCCGATAATCCGGCTATAATACATATAACCGACTAATATAACATGTACCATTTCATCGAATCAACACTTGATCCGATGACCCGGCTATATCACATATACCCGGCCGATATCTCATATCGTGAGAATAGAATACGATATCTCATATCGTATTATTCTCGGTCCCGCACATATCACATATGTGCTCCTACTCCGTTTTGCCTGAGCCAGGAAACCTCTGTGTAGGACTCTAAAGAATCGTCAATACGCCGGATGATCATATCAAACACCCACAAGCTGCAAGCGGTCAGCTAAACGTAATAGCTACCCAGGTATTGAGCGATCATAAGATCAACAAGCAAGCCTGTACATTCTCCTGTGAATCCAGTCAGTAACACTACCGTACAGTCCGGTCTCTTCGTCTGATATGTCGCATATCAAGTCTAGGGGCGGTAAACGTCAAACCCCAGTAACCGATAAGTCATGTCGATATGAGGCTCATAACGGGTCGAGAAACTACTGATAACTCTTACTAGTAGCACTCCATATCATCCCTGGCCAGGGACTTCCAGTTATAGCCAATCGAACACAGCACAACATCAACTCCCTATACCGGGAGAGACGAAACCCCTCCTATCGCTCATTGCCTCCATGTGATTCGGGACTGTACCCAAAAGCCACCGTTTTGCACGCCCTCTTGGACGTGGTAAGGTGGAAATCAAAGCACAGTGGGAATCACACAAGTCTCTATGACGATCTCGGGTCTACAGACTAACATGTACCGGTGTCACCGGAGAACTGCTATCTGACGATAAGTATAATACCATCTAGGAGTTCTCGGCGAGTCCGTTCAGTGAACCCAGTCTCCACTGAGCACCCGTACACCATCTTTGATGTCAAACACCGATGGATATGGGATCATCCATCGCCCATCATATGGGTCAAGATGCGTATACGCTAGTCTACTCTGGTGTATCAATGCCCTGTCTCGATACACCCTCGACTAGGAACAGTTATAGGATGTACTCTTTGACTACCATGGCCCCACTAGTATGATCTCATCATAGTCCCAGTAGTCGAGTACATATCCTAAGGGCTTTATCAACATGTGAGAGCAAGACAGTAAAACAATACAAGTCAACATGTTAATACAAAGTGAAACCAAATATCATACTATCATGTCGAGCAAGAAAGTCCTCTCTCTATATATCCAAGCATCCATTATAATATACATCATATGTACAACAATGGCCTCATAGGATGGTGAGTCATACCATCGAATACTGCTATATTTTCAAAGATTGGGTGGAGAACCAATACAAACTTGGGAAAGCCCCACAGTCATCAGATGTACCGACAAGCCACAGAGCTACGGTCATCAACACAACTCCGCCAAGATCAAAGTTCAAGGAGCTGGGATAAGCAAGCTGACCACCACGTCGTTAAACTGGGAATGATAGACCTCTAAGTCTTTAAACTGGGAACCGCTGACCACCACGTCATTAAACTGGGAACAATCGAGCTCTAAGTCGTTAAACTGGGGATGTAAAAATATGTAAATAAAAAAATATATATGTATATAAATAAAAAGCCGAAATGATGGGGCAACTCGCAATAAAAATCAGCGAGTAAAAATAAAAATGAAAATAAAGCTGAAATGATGGAGCAACCGCGAATAAATAGCCGAAATGATAGGGCAATCGCGACCTTCACGATAAGAAAAGCTGAAGTGATAGAGCAATCGCGGTAAAAAAAACGGCGAATGATGAGTTGCTCCTGATAACATATTCCAATGCAGCGATGCAGACGCCAACCAAATTCCAAATCCCAAAACGGCGAATGATGAGTCGCTCTTGATGCCATATTCCAGTGCAGCGATGCAGACGCCAACCAAATTCCAAATCCCATACCCCAACGGCGAATGATGAGTCGCTCCTGGTGCCATATTCCAGTGCAGCGATGCAGACGCCAACAAAGTCCCGAAATTTTTCCGGCCCTACGGTCTGGATCATACATCCTGCAAAACCGTATACAATCCACGGGCGTAAAACGATCCCAATCTCTCCCAAAGTCCAACCGGCGAGACCACATTCAAAGTCCCACCGGGCGTGCCAAAATCTGTAGAGTGTTTTTCGTCACCCCATTAAGATGGGAATACGCGCGCTTGTCAGGCGCATTACAGATTCCCCCTGCTTAGGGTAGGCTGGGGTTTATTGATTGTGGAGATCCGAATCTCCGGTAGCCACGGACTAAGCTGCCGTTAATTACCCCTCGCATTTGGAGCGAAGGAACCTCCGATTGACGGGTTAAACTGGTCATGCGAACTCAATACGCAGTGCGTTGGTGTTTTTTTTTGTTTTGTTCCATTTGTTAAAAAAAAGAATATATATATTTTTCTATATAAAAAAACAAAAATAAATAAGTAAATAAATATTTAGGGATTTTTTTTAATTTAATTTATTATTATTATTTTTTTAAATTTTTAAATATTATTTATAATTTATTTTTATTTATTTATTTTATTTTTTTAAATAAAAAAAGGATTAAATAAAGAAAAGAAGGAAGAAAGAAGAAAAGAAAGAAAAAAAAAGAATTTAAAAAAAGGGGGGAGAACCTGGGCTCCCATTTAACGGGAGCCTCCCCTCACATGCTAGCATGTGAACCTCCTATTAAATGGGAGCCCAGGTTCTCTCCCTTTTTTTAAATTCTTTTTTTCTTTCTTCTTTCTTTTCTTTATTTAATCCTTTTTTTATTTAAATAAAATAAAATAAATAAATATTAAATAAATAAAAATAAATTATAAATAATATTTAAAAAATTAAAATAATAATAATAATAAATTACATTAAAAAAAAATTCTCTGAATATTTACTTACTTATTTATTTTTGTTTTTTATATAGAAAAATATATATATCCTTCTTTTTAACAAATGGAACAAAACAAACACACACACACACACACCAACGCACTGCGCATTGAGTTCGCATGACCAGTATAACCCGTCAATCGGAGGTTCCTTCGCTCCAAATGCGAGGGGTAATTAACGGCAGCTTAGTCCGCGGCTGCCGGAGATTTGGATCCCCACAATCAATAAACCCCAGCCTACCCTAGGCAGGGGGAATCTGTAATGCGCCTGACAAGCGCACGCGTATTCCCATCTCAATGGGGTGACGAAAAACACCATACAGGCAAGAGGGGTAAGCTCAGTCCGAGATATTTAGAACCGTTCGACATTCTCGAACGAGTCGGAGAAGCGGCATACCGTTTGGCACTACCACCCTTATTGGAAGGAGTGCACAACGTGTTCCACATATCCCAGCTCTGAAGATATGTGAACGACCCCAGCTACATTCTTGATCACTCCGAGCTCACTTACAGACTGACCTGACTTACGAGCAATAACCCATTGAAATCCTCGACCGAAAAGTGAGGCACTGCGGAACAAGGAAGTAAACTTGGTCCGAGTGATGCGGAGAAAAGATTCACCAGGAGAATCAACGTGGGAACGAGAAGATGACATGTGTGCAAGATACCCTTTCTTATTTGTAAACTAGTCCTTATGTAATTGTAAATTTCGAGAACGAAATTTTTATAAGAAGGGTAGAATGTAACGACTTTGAATTTACTGTACGAAATTTTTTCAATTTGATGTACAGAAAGGAGTTTACAAGCCTGAGTACAATTTATAAGTTAATTTTGTTTAAGAACAGCAAGAAACAACTTGTAGCTCACTGGTAAAGCCTGGCACTGCTGTGACGTAGCCCCTGTGTTCGAACCCCCATCAGACACATTATATTTTTTCTAATTTTTATTTTAAATTTTTTGGAAACCCAAAAGTTTACACATGCAATGCACATAAAAATGAAAAGTCTGGAAAAATAAACATATGGAAAATGGTTTAAATATAGAGAGGGACACGTGTCCAAAATCCACCGGCCTAACCCTACAAAACGACTGGCGAGATCTTCACTTTGCTGGTGCCGACGGTCCCTCCGTAGGTAATGAGGCCCGTGCTTTGCACAAGTGTTATTTCCCTTACCCCTAACTCCCCTGTACTATTTGATTGCTTTGCAATCAAACAGAGACCCCTCAATTCCCTAATTTATCACATTTTAATTCACTCTTTTAATTCCAAAACCCTAATTCCACACTATAAATACTATCCCATGCCCTATCCCTTCCTCATTATGAAAATTCTAGCCAAAACTCTCAAATTTACTTAAGTACAAGTGGAGTAAAAGAGGAGTTAGCCAACGACTAACTTCCGGCGAGGAATCGAGGCTATTCCGGCGACCCCGCGACACCACGACGACAACCCACTCTTCTTCTACCTCTCCTTAAACTATTTCACTCATAAGTCCCTCTCAATTCCTCACCTTCTTCTTTGAATATCCCTTCTCAAAATATATGTTGAAGTGAAATTACTACCGACAACTTTTACTAAAACCTAGAAAACTACTCATCTTTAATACTTCGTTAAGTCCAATTTGTACACATCACTTGTAACTTTAACCCATGGTTATTTAGAATCAAATTCCATCTAAATTGAGGGGCCTCTGTTTGATTGCAGCAATCAAACAGCACAGGGGAGTTAGGGGTAGGGGAAACGACACTTGTGCAAAGCACGGGCCTCATAACCTACGGAGGGACCGTCGGCGCCGACTAAAGTGAAGATCTTGCCGGTCGTTTTGTAGGGTTAGGACAGTGGATTTTGGACACGTGTCCTTCTCTGTATTTAAACCCTTTTCACATATTTATTTTTCCAGACTTTTCATTTTTATGTGCATTGCACGTGTAAACTTTTGGGTTTCCAAAAAGTTTAAAAGAAAAATTAGAAAAATATAATGTGTCTGATGGGGATTCGAACACAGGGGCTACGTCACAGCAGTGCAAGGCTTTACCAGCGAGCTACAAATTGTTTCTTGCTGTTCTTAAACAAAATTAACTTATAAATTGTACTCAGGCTTGTAAACTCCTTTCTGTATATTAAATCGAAAAAAATTCGTACAGTAAATTCAGAGTCGTTACATTCTACCCTCCTTATAAAAATTTCTTCCTCGAAATTTACAATTACATAAGAACTAGTTTACAAATAAGAAAGGGTATTTTGCATGCATGTTATCTTTTCGTTTCCACGTTGATTCTCCTGGTGAATCTTTTCTCCACATCACTCGGACAGAGTTTACTTCCTTGTTCCGTAGTGTCTTCACTTTTCGGTCCAGGATTTAAACGGGTTGTTGCTCGCAAGTCAGGTCAGTCTGTACAGTAAGCTCAGAGTGATCAAGGATGTGGCTGGGTCGCTCACATATCTTCGAAGCTGAGATATGTGGAACACATTGTGCACTCCTTCCAATGAGGATGGTAGTGCCAAACGGTATGCCACTTCTCCGACTTGTTCGAGAATGTAGAACGGTCCTATATATCTCGGACTGAGCTTACCTCTCTTGCCAAAGAGAATTACTCCTCGGTTTGGAGAGATCTTTAAGAAAACATGAACTCCAGGTTGGAATTCTAGATGTCGGAGCTTTGCATTACCCCAGTGCTTCTGTCGGTCTTGGGCTATGCGCATTCTTTCTCTGATCGTGCGAACTACGTCCACAGTTGCCATGATCATCTTTGGTCTTAGGAGTTCACGATCTCCGATGTCGTCCTAACTTAGTGATGAATGACACTTCCTTCCATAGAGAGCTGCAAATGGTGTCATTCCAATGCTCGCCTGATAGCTGTTGTTGTGTGAAAAAACCATAAGGTGTAGGTGATCTTCCCACGAACGTCTGAAGTCTAACATACAAGCTCTTAGCATGTCCTCCAGAATCTGAATTGTTCGTTCACACTGTCCGTCCGTTTGTGGATGGTAAGCCATGCTGAAGTTTAGATTCGTTCCCAGGCTAGCTTGCAGACTCTGCCAAAACTGTGATCAGAATCTGGTGTCACGATCGGAGACGATGCAAACTGGTACTCCATGTAATCTCATAATCTCCTGCATGAGTTCATGGGTATCAATATATAGCACAATTTGAGGTTAAATCTTACTTTAGATTCATGCTTACCTCCATGTACTTCTTTGCTAATGTCTCGGTAGATTGGCCAACTAGAAAGGGAATAAAGTGAGCCGACTTTGTGAGTCGATCCACAATAACCTATACTGCATCATTACCCTTCGTGCTGCGAGGAAGGGCAGTCACGAAGTCCATGGTAATGTGTTGCCATTTCCAGTCTGGGATAGGTAACGGCTGAAGTAGACCAGCAGTTCTATGATATTTAGCCTTCACTGGCTGACACACCAAGCACTTGCTACACTTCTACCTACTTCGCGCTTCATTCCATGCCACCAGTAGTGTTGCCGTAGATCCTTGTACATTTTGGTACCACCGGGGTGTACTGAGTAAGGAGAGCTGTGGGCTTCTTTCATCAACTCTTCTCGAACAGGACCTTGTGATACATACAATCTACTTCCATATCTCAAGGATCCATTTTCGTGGATGATGAAGTCTGTTCGAAGTCCACTTTCTACCTATTCTCGGATCTTTTGCAGCTTGGCATCATTGCTTGAGCTTCTTTGATCTGATTGACAATAGTAGATTAGACTTGTAAGTACATCAAATACGAAGTGTTACCTGGCATAACTACTTTGATCTCCATCCCGTGCAGTTCCTGCTATAGTTTCTACAGAGCGGTGAGATTCATTGATAATGGATGACGGCTAAGTGCATTAGGAACTACATTCACCTTCCCTGGATGATATTGTAGGTTGATATCGAAGTCCGCCATGAGTTCTAGCCATCTTCTCTGTCGCATGTTCAATTCCTTCTGAGTAAATACATACTTCAGACTTTTGTGGTCCGTGTTTATATCCACTCATTCTCCCAGAAGATAGTGACGCCAAATCTTAAGTGCAAAGATAACGGCTGCCAACTCCAGATCATGTGTTGGATAGTTGCGCTCATGAACTTTCAGTTGTCTTGATGCAAAGGCTACAACTTTTCGATGCTGGTGTAGAGTACATCCTAATCCCTTACTGGACGCATCGCAGTGCACAACGAAACCTCCGGATTGATCCAGTATTACGAGAATAGGAGCGGATGTCAATCTTGACTTGAGTTCTACAAAAACTTGTTCACATGCTTCTGAACACACGAATGCTTCATCTTTGCGTGTGAACTTAGTCAGGGGTGCTTCAATCTTCGAAAAACCTTCAATGAATCTTCGGTAGTATCCTCCTAATCCCAAGAAATTTCGAATGTCCTTCACCGTCTTTGGTGTCGGCCATTCGCTGACAGCTGACACTTTAGCTGGATCTACTGAGATTCCTTCGCCTGAAACAATATGTCCGAGAAATCTGACTTGATCTAGCCAAAATTCGCACTTGTTGTACTTGGTATAGAGTTGATGTTGTCATAGTGTCTACAGGACAATTCGTAAATGCTCGGCGTGATCTATCTGATTCTTTGAATACACCAGGATGTTGTCGATGAAAATAACAACGAACTTGTATAAGTACTCTCGGAAAACTTGGTTCATCAGATTCATAAATATAGCAGGTGCATTGGTCACTCCAAATGGCATCATGAGATATTCGTAATGACCATAGCGAGTCCTGAACGCCGTTTTAGGAATATCAGACTCTTTGACCTTCACCTGATGATAACCCGAACGAAGATCTAGTTTTGAAAGTACACAAGACCCGCTTAGCTGATTGAAAAGATCATTGATGCGCGGTAGTGGATACTTGTTCTTTATTGTTACTTCGTTCAGAGCTCGGTAATCTATACACATTCTGTTTAAAACTTCTTTCTTCCTCACAAGAAAAACTGGAGATCCCCAACTTGAAGTACTGGGACGAATCCAACCTTTCTTCAGAAATTCGTCCAACTGAGTACGGATCTCCTTTAATCCTTCTAGACTTAACCGGTACGGAGCTTTGATCACCGGTTGTGCACCAGGTAGTAAATCAATGCTAAATTCAAGAGCTCGATCGGGAGGCAAACTTGTTATATCTTCAGAAAACACATCCTTGAACTCTCGAACTACCTCTTGCTTTTCTTCTTCCGCTGGTAAAGTAAATACTTCTGCATTCTTTGGCTTGGCACGGAAGATTCCTGGCTCTATAGTTCTGTCTCCACTCTTGAAGTAAAAGATTGGGTGATCTGGTATCTCAAATACTACCCTTCTTTGACGGCAGTCAATTGTAGCATAGAAAACTCCCAGCCAGTCCATTCATAACACAACATTGAAGTTTGGGATGTCCAGTACTTTGAAATTCGCATAGAATTCTCGTCCGCAAATTACAACTGGACACTAATCCAATCCCATAGTTGCCGTCAATACTTCATTTACGGAACTGACATTCCAACTTGAAATTAACGGCTTCATGGGAATCACATGTGTTCTCACAAATTGTTGGGACATGAAGCAGTGTGAAACTCCAGTGTCGAACGGTGCTAGTGCAGGAAGAGTGGCTACTAGTATAGTACCTAAGTTATGTGAGATTGGTTTAGATACAGGAAAAATATAAAGGTATACAAGGATTTGAAAAGATGAAAAGATTGGGAATTACCAGTAATAACTTGGCCAGTGGCTTTGGCTTCCTCAACGGTCATGGTGAAAGCCTGACACCGGGGTGCATTCCTTCTTGCTGGAGACACATTCCTTTGTCCTTAAGGCAAGTTCTTCTGTGCTTGATGGAATTGAAGAGGAGGCTGTGCAGGAGGTCTACGTGGAGGTGGAGCAGGTAGAGCAAGATGGGGTGCAGGAGCCTGAATAGCTGGCTGCTGCAGAACGTTGATTGTTGGTCTAGGTGTTGGAGCTGGGTTGAGATGATATGGACAAGTTCCAATGGCGTGAGTGGATGCGCCACAAACTATGCACTGGCCATTCGCACGCCTGCAGTCTTTCGCCAGATATCCATTTCTCTTGCAGTAGAAGCAAAAGTCTAGACCGGGTCGGTTAAAGGTTACTCCCGGTCTCCTGGGTGTAAAAGTTGGCCTGGAAGAGGCTCCTCCTGCCATCTGAGTGGCATGGCGTTTCACACCGGTAGTCTGAGGTCTGCCCTTCTTCTTCACTACTGCTTCATAGCGTCGGGCAGCCTTCAGAGCAAGATCATGGGTTCGGAAATCCCCTGTAGCTAGTGCAGCTTGGATTCCAGGTCCAACCCTTGTTGAAATCTTCGTGCCCGGAACTCAGCGGTCAGAATAAGGTGTGCCGTGAACCTGTTAAGCATGGTAAACTCAATATTGTATTCATCCATAGATTCGCTCCACATTGCACCTTGCTGTAAGTGGATGAACTGCTGTTCTATGTCGAATCGGGCAGTCTCAGGGAAATATTTCGCGTCGAACATATCGCGAAATGTCCTCCATTCAGTCGGTTGGGCGAGTCGGCTATCTTCAGCCTTCCACCAGACTCTGGCGTTATCCGTTAGTTGCAGCTTCACAACTCTCATCCAAGCAATCTCTGGCACTTGTGCTGCCGCCAAGTCGTCTTCTATAGATTGAGCCCATTCCTCTGCCTCTAGGGGGCTCTCTTTCCCAGAGAAATGTTTCGGGTGCAATGCCCGGAATTGTTTGACTCCGGGTGCCTCAATCTCTGGACGGTGCATAAAGATAGCAGTCTTCTGCTGCTGACCCTCCAAGAGGCTCTTGATCGCCTCAAGCAATACCATTTGCTCGTTGATGGGAGCTGCAACGGTAGGTGGTGGTGGTAGAGTAGGAAGTGGGGCGTTGCCATTGACGTTGGTACTCGTGTTGTTTGGTGAATCTATGACCTTGATAGAAAAAGAGGGGTTAGGATTGATTCAAAAAATTTGAAATGTAAAGAATGTATAGTTGTTGATTCTTATAATTCTTGTGATATATTGCTTATGATTCCATGCAGAACTGACCTGTATGGGCCGCCAACAAAACCTGTCACACCTCGATTCCCAGTATACGGAGACGGAGACGTGGCAGACACACGACATATTTACTCAAAAATAAATACATTAAGCGTAAATAAGCAATATATGAAATGCACAAGAAATGAAAAGAGATATAATGTAAACAACGACTTTTATTAACATTCATCTTTACAATACATTGCTTTTAAAAGGAAAGTACAATGATATAAAGCAATGCCTAAACAGTGGCATATGAAATGAAAAGTAAGTACAAGGAAAAGTTAGAAGTCCGGCTGCTCAGTGAACTGGTCCACGTCCTCCTGGATAGGCTCGATCTCGAGAGAGTTCGGTCTTCCTGACGAACATTTCAAAGAAAGAAAAGACATGAATGTCGTCAGCGAACTAGCGCTTGGTAAGTCCCAAAAGAAAGAGAGGAATACAAGTAATGTGGAAGGAAACTGTTAAGTTATATAGGTATCAGTTTATTATTCTAACGTAGTTGTTTGCAGCTTGGTACAGAAGGTATCAGTGTATACGAGAGGAGTCCAACTTTCTCCGTGGACTATGGTAACAGGTAGTACAAGGCCCTGTCAAAACCCACGGGACAACGGCACGAGAGTTCATGTAGGTGTCTTTTAGTGACCATCTCGTTCCAATTCTAATACATTCCGTACCAATCTACACCGTTAACCCCGTGTAATGTTTTATATAGATTATAATTATCAGACTTGTCGAGACTATGGATACAAGTTGTTCATGTAATCAGGTTCAGGATGTAAACTTGTAGTCAAGAAGTCATGTTATAGCCATCGTTCAGTCAAGTCAAGTCTTGTATTTAGGTTTGATATTCAAGTTCAGGTTCAAGTATACATGTTAGAGTTTGGATTCATGTTTGAATTGGATTCTGGTTTGAGTTTGGATTCAAGCTTGATTTAGACTCAGACTGAGTCAGACACTTGCAACTGATTTAGATCCTGAATTAGGTTCGAGAGTTATCGGTAACTGTTGCACATGGATGGCAGGATTTGTGTCTTTTTCCAAGACAATTACCATTGATAACACCGTTAGGTTTTTCTACCTTAAATAGGTAAGCACTCACTTTCTCCGGCTCCCTGAAGCTCAAAAGAATTAATCCCGCTTAAACCTATATTTACTAAGTCCTTAAATGAAATTTTATATAACTCGAGGGGTTTTATGAAAAATATTTTTAAGATATAGTTCAAAATAACCTCGAGAAATTATTTATATTATTTAGGGTTTCTATGGATGTGTATTTTATGGATTTGAGGTATTTTAGTGATAATTACTTTAACTTGAATAGTTGATTGTATTTTACTGTAAAACTTGATTTTTGTTGGTATCTTAATGGTATTTTGATGAAACTTATAATTCTTTTATTTGAGAAAAATATAAGTTATTATATTTTAAAAATATATGGATTTGTAATATTTATATAATTATTAAAAAATTAATTTTGATTATTAAGTAGAAAATTTCGTTTTTCTTAAAAATCGTATTAAAAACCTTTCGAGATTGAATGCTCCGTGAGGAGGTCTGCATCTCGCTCTACTAGCTCAAGGATGTACGATAATCTACACCATCCAATAGTAGGTCTCCTAAAAAGGGTTGTAGAGACTTATTTGGAAAGGGTTTTAAAATACAATTCTAAAGAAAACCGTTTTTTATAAGAGATGGTATTTTAATGAAATATATTGTATTTGCCACAAAAATAGGTTCAAAGAGAATCGTGCTATGGAACCATGTGTGTATGTGAGGGGTAGGTTATTATCCCGTGAAGTTTTCTAAAGATATGTTTCAACAAAGGAAAATAAGATGACATATATAAAGTTCATGGTATTTTAACAAAAAATTCAATTTAAAGTTATTTTACATGAGAATTTAGATAGAATTTGATTCTAAATAACTATGACTTAAAGTTACAAGTGATGTGTACAAATTAGACTTAATGAAGTATTAAAGATGAGTAGTTTTCTAGGTTTTAGTAAAAGTTGTCGGTAGTAACTTCACTTCAACATATATTTTAAGAAGGGATATTCAAAGAAGAAGGTGAGGATTTGAGAGGGACTTATGAGTGAAATAGTTTAAGGAGAGGTAGAAGAAGAGTGGGTTGTCGTCGTGGTGTCTCGGGGTCGCCGAAATTGCCTCGATTTCTCGCCGGAAGTTGGTCGTTGGCTAACTCCTCTTCTACTCCACTTGTACTTGAGAAAATTTGAGAGTTTTGGCTAGAATTTTCAGAATAAGGAAGGGATAGGGCATGGGATAGTATTTATAGTGTGGAATTAGGGTTTTGGAATTAAAAGAGTGAATTAAAATGCATTAAAATGTGATAAATTGGGGAATTGAGGGGTCTCTGTTTGATTGCAGAGCAATCAAACAGTGTAGGGGAGTTAGGGGTAGGGGAAACGACGCTTGTGCAAAGCACGGGCCTCATTACCTACGGAGGGACCGTCGGCGCCGGCCAAAGTGAAGATCCCGCCGGTCGTTTTGTAGGGTCAGGACGATGGATTTTAGACACGTGTCCCTCTCTGTATTTAAACCCTTTTTCACATGTTTATTTTTCCAGACTTTTTATTTTTATGTGCATTGTACGTGTAAACTTTTGGGCTTCCAAAAAGTTTAAAAGAATTTTTTTTAAAAATATAATATGTCTGATGGGGGTTCAAACACAGGGGCTACGTCACAGCAGTGTAAGGCTTTACCAGTGAGGTACATGTTGTTTCTTGCTGTTCTTAAGAAAAATTAACTTATAAATTGTACTGAGGCTTGTAAACTCCTTTCTGTACATTAAATTGAAAAAATTTCGTACAATAAATTCAGAGTCATTATAGTTCGTGGCTACTATAGACCGACATTCGCAGGTGTATCCATTCATAGCCTTTTTCAAGCCTGCTACCTTCCAAGTGCTTATGGATAAATTGGCTTAATTAGAACAAATGGGCCAAGGCCCTTCCTCTTCTGACGAAGACTTATGAAATGAAAAAAGCAATGGCAAGGTAGCGTCTGTTACCAACACTCACAATAAATGAGCGGTCTTAAAGCACATGATCACCAAAATAAGGACCGTGCGGGTCCCACCTTTGAAAAGATTGGGACACGGATACTCCTTCCCCCGAAGCATATGCATGGGGCATCTTACTCACTGGCGAAGGAACTCTATATGATATGATGTTAAAGGACCTGCAAGCGTTTCCTGCAATCAAGTGGAATAGCCCGCTTGAACCAGAGATTATGGAAAGAATGTAGAAATTATGTCCCGCTCCGTCAATGAAGGATAAAGTGAAAAGTCTCCAAGTCCAGTCTTATAAGAAAAAGGAAAAGTAAACCAATAAACCCGTGCAGCGGCCTAAATATGTGGACAGCCGTACGACTTTGCTTAAGCATATCAACATGTTAGAGGAATATAGCCAGAAGGCGCGTTTGTCAATTTCTTCAGCATCACTTAAAAAATAAGAATGTTGAGGAAGAAGAAGACTCAACAGAAGGGGTGGAAGAGCGGGTGGAAAGTTGCCACATGATCTCTCGTTCCTTCTTATATGAAGAAGATGCCCCGTCACCGTCAAAAAGCGACTTTGATGACCAGGGGGTAGGTACCATGTAAAGTGCTCGGTATTTCCCACAAAACAACCCGATTGACACGATGATAAATGAAGAGGGTGAAGGTAGCTTAAGTTGTGAAGTGGTAGTTTATGGAAAAGGCCAAGCATCAACACCTAATCAAGCAAGCAACGGAAGGAACGGGTTATATAACTCCCTAACCAAAACAAAAGTTGGACCGAAATGTCCCTAAACTAATAATGAACCATAATATCCTTAAACTAATATGTTGCTCTACAATAGATCTCTATATTGATCACCGTATACAACCCAGCGGGCAAAAACGATCTATATCATCCCCAAGTCCCACCTGCAATAGTTGGGTCACTTACGGCGAAACTACATCCAAGAGTTCCACCGTTTAAAAAAACGGCATGTCCATAAGAAAAATGGGTACGGATGAAAACCAGAAAGGGATCCATGAGTAAAAAAAACAGTATTGCCAACGAGTTTGTGAAAACCCAAAAGGGCGCAAACCTGATTGGTTTGAGAAGAGGTTTGTATGTGTATGTATGTTGTGCTGTAAATAACCGTAATTAAGACATTGTCGCAAATAGCTAGCCGTGATGAGTATGGGTCGTCCGCAGAGAAACGTGAATTTCTTATCTTGTTTTAGACGAGTTAATAAAAGAGAGGAAAGATTGTTGTCGTTTTAAATTAAGATGGGTAGAAAATTTTATAATAGAAAGGCTTGTAGGGTTTATAAGACTTAGTAGTTAATAGATGAAGGTTTTAGAAATGATTCTTTTTACGTTTTAATTGTTTAAAACTGGAGAGATAGCGATGAATATGGGTTAGGGTTCTTGGAGGGAATTAGGATTTCCCACTACTGCCCCTTGTCCTTCCATTGATCTCTATTTATCTCAAGCTGTTAACAAAATAAGTATTAACTAATCTCGAATCGTGGTCGTGACTATCATTAATTGATAGCGCGCCCGATAAGATGGTTAACATTTATTTTTCTAAAGTTTATATACATTAAAACGTCAAAAGGAGTTAAGGAATTTTTCATCTATTATTCTACCCTATCTTACAAACCCAGGCAAGCAAGAAATTACTCGCTCATGATTATTAGCATAGTAAAATAGAGGTGGAAGATAAATGAAATAATATTTAAAATATAAAAGTAATGCTGAATGTAATACAAAAAAGTAATGAGAAAAAGTAATGCGGAAAGTAATGCAGAAAAGTAATGCGTAAAGTAAATGCGAAAAGAATTTTTAAAAAAAAACTACCTTTATTTACCAACTATTGCATTACAAAATTTCTCCTTAAAAAGGTAGATTACAAGAACTCTAGTTTTGCTCGTAGATCTCTCTCTTCAATTGAACTTTTGAATTTGGAATCTTCAATTCTTTTTGATAGACAGCTCTCGGTCCTTTATATAGTCTCTAAAATTAGAAACCCAAGATGCCATATTGGAGTATGTAACATTACAACCATACCCCTGAAATTCCAAATCCAACGGCTGCTGTAGGACCGTGGTGTTGGGTTACGGAAGCGCCCCGGCCATCAAACCGTGGTAAAATGCGGAACAAAAATTTACTAAACTGGCACTACCATTACCCGATGCCCGGATCTACCTTAAACCCTAAGCTAGAAAGCTATATATAAGAAGTTAGATGGTTATACCGAGTTGATCTGAGTCCTTCGGTCTTCAACCATCATCCCCAAGCTCTTAGTGGCTCCTTGATCGAGTTTGGTTGCCGGTTTTCCTCCATCTACGATGATCCACCTGAGGGAAACAGCGCAAACTTCAGCCTCGCAAAACGAGGCAACCGACGCTCCAAGGCTGCTAGCAATGGAGAGTGGAGGTGTAGGAATGTGTGTCACTATATTTTTCCCTCATCACAATTGCTCAAGGGAGCAACCATAGAAGATGAAGAAGGTGAGGAAACAATGGCATGAGCAACTCAAGAATTGGCTAAGTGATGAAGTGAGAATGAGAGTGTAAGCTATGAAGCAAGTGAAGAAAAATGACCAAGTCCACACAAGAGTTATAGCTGCCCCCCTCTCTCTCATGAACCAAAATATCTCATATCAATATCCAAATAAACAATTCCAAGCCATACCTATGACCCATGCTCATGCCACCTCACCCCTCCACCTCATTTCCTTAGTTGATTTTCTAAAAAGAAAATCCAATAATGAGGTGGACATCTTCTAGAAGCCATTCCGTATAAATACGGAATGCAACCCGGTACACGTATCGAAATATATATACGCGTATTCATACAAAAATACGAATAGCCTAGAGAGAAAATGAATAGTGAACAATAATACTAGAATACATATATATAAATACATATATAAATTATTAAATCAAAACCTGATTTAATAATCCGGCTTAATCCTAAGCCGCTAGTATTATCAACCGTCCGATTAAAGTCTGTGCAGCATGTGCACATATTTAATCGGACACCTGTATGTACCAACATACGTCATCTACACCGTATCGCCTGAACCGTGAAAACCCTCTGTGTGGGACTCTAAAGACTCGTCAATATGCCGGCAGTGGGTTTAACCACAAGCACGTTAGCGACACTAGCTGTACGTAACAGCTACCTAGGTATTGAGCGAAAGGAAGGCCGACGAGCAAACTCATCCTGAACCCCTACTGAGCCTGACAGTGATAATATCTGTACAGTCCGGTCCGTTCGTCTAAGAGTATCGCATATCGAGTTTAGGGGGTGGATAAAGTCAGACCCCTAACAACGCGACATTTAGTGCCGACATGTAACCCATCACCACCTGAGAAACTATCGATCCTGGATCGGTAATTCTCGTCCACCATGGCTATGGATTTATGGTGATGGCCACCTGTGCACAACGCGACATCAACCCCCAATACCGAGAGAGACGAATCCCCGACAATCTGATCACTGCCTCCATGTGGCTCGGGACTGTACCCAACTAAAACCTGTTTGCACGACTCCTTTGAGCCGTGGTAGGGTAGTAATCAAAGCACAGTAGGAACTCACACGAGACAAATAACGATCTCAGGTCGACAGACTAACCTGTACACATGTCACCTGGGAACTTCTATCTGACTATAGGTATAATACCAACTAGCACATTCCCGGCGAGTCCGTCCAGTGTACTCATAACCCAATGATCACATGTATACTATCTTAGGTGAACAAACTAACACCAATGGCTTGTGAGACCTGGCTACCGCCCCTCGTCGGGTCCTCGATCAGTATACACTAGTCTACACTGGAGTATCGATGCCCAGTCTCGATACTCCCACGACTAGGGACATTTAAGGATGTGCTTATAGACCCTCAGCTCCCACGTATATGATCGCCATCATAATGCTGGTAGTCAAGCAAGAATCCTATGGGCTCCATCAACATGTAATAGTGATGATAAGGACCAGATAACATACTATCTTCTCGAGTAAGACTGTTCTACTGGTATAGGTCCTCACTCAATCATCATAATCACCTGCGCGTGACTATGATAATTGCCTTGAGAGCACTATAGCCAACAATCTCCCACTTGCACTTAAGGCCAATTATTGCGGTGTCGCATACTCACAGCTCGTGTGATCCCGAACACCCAACTTCTCTACTAATCAGTTTCGCAAAGCCCGTTTACGAAACTATTGCATTCGAGAAATAGCCTCAGTGAGTGGATCTGCTCTAATGTTTCTTTCTGTATCTCTCTATATCTCAACTTTGCGGAGAAATCTATCTCCCGAAATGAGCAATACCTGTCTTAGAATTTGTCTGGATATCTGATAGGACCCAGTTCACAAATGAACTCCAAATCCAGCAAACTTCTTAGACTGTATCATCTACAGAATTTAATCAGTACCCTGCGCCTTCCACAGTATCCGCTTGGACCACTTGTCCAACATACTGTCCCTTAAAAAAAGGGAAAACTACAACTCTGACAGTTACTATGTCATCCAGGTCACCTTGGAAGTCTGAAATGATAACTGTCTCCCGAAGGAGGCTGCCATTACCATATCCCTAGAACATCCATTTATGTTCATAAACTGCTTCCTAATGTTTCTCCAGGATTGGATTAATATACCTGCTTATTGCAGCTAGTGCAAAAAAATATCTGGTGTGGTACTTGACATTTCATGATCAACTCAATTGCCTAAGCAAGTGATATGCTAATCATGCAGATCCCTCTCCCCTTTAGTCTGTAAGATACCTTTAGAGAGGGTGACTCCATCACCTACAGCTACACCACCATGCTAGGAGTTGTCCATTCTAAAATACCTATAGAATAATGTCAAAGTACCCAGATTAGGATACTTTCCAAATCTAGATCTAAAACCATAGATCTAGTAACCAGAAACCCTGATATTATATCCATATCCTATGTGGAGAAACAACTTTGTGACAACCACAGTATAACCGATCGTAGTATAGGAATATCTCTTCCTATCAAGTGCATGTCATCCTAATATCTGGATATCACTCTCGACTACCTTCTTCCCAGATCCATCTCCTATTTTGATGAAGTCAAAGCCTATGACTGTCACATCAAAAATAGATGATCTATTTCCGCTATACCTGCTTTAGTCTATAAATAGGCATAAGCTACTTGCCCACTATGCTTCCGCTGCTCCCACTGACTACAACAACCCTCTGACAGAGTCATATACACGTACACTTCTAAAGCTAGTTTAGAACGACACTATACTCATCCTCCTGCCGGGTCTTATAGTCTAGAACAACAGCAATGACAAGTCTGGGTAAATAAGAACCTCTCTGTCATTGTCTCTGAGAAGACCGAAGTACCTCTCAGGTGCCTGAGGTTACCAACCAAATCTGCGGAGTGGCTAATGGAATGTCGAAACCAATTGAATCCTCAGGTTCTATTAAATCTTCAGTAATCGTTTGTGGTTCTGGAATCACTTCCAGTTCTACCATACTCCCACTTCTGTTTTCTGAAAAAATCCATTTTACTAAAACTGTGGCGAGTCAAGAACAATATCATTATTGATCTTCCTGATGGTAGAAAGTTAACCCTCGTCAAAGTACGAGATAACCCACAAACTGCCATTACTGAAACGTGCCTTGAGTTTGTCCGGATTCTGGTTTTAAGCATCAGCCGGACAACTCCCTATACCTTAACATCGTTACGATATAAATTGATTCTATATATATCTAATAGAAACAAAAGCACTAATTTAACTGGAACTAGATTCAAAATCATGCAGCTGTCTCCAGTGCATATCAACCAAATGAAAGGAGGCCATTCAGCATTACTCATCTAGGAGTGCATCCATATATGAGTAACCTGAAAGAGAAGCAAGTTCTCAAAGTCATTACTATCAACGGAATACCAAACACAAGTATCTACATATTCGACTATCTCGAAGAATCCTGATACTTCCAACAAATGGTTCTCTACTTTATTCTTATACCTATAACTTCTTAAAATCCGAACCTTGTATTTCTAAGAAATACTTGTCTAGAACTAGAGAAGTTATGAGTAAACAGAATATACTACGAGTACCAACCCCTTTGTCCTAATGGACACTGGACAATAGACAATACTTTGTATAAGTCCCCTGAGTTCAATAACTCAAATCCTGTGCGTCGTAGCTTGAAAAATTGTACTATGGTTAAGAAGAATTACACCGCTGTTGAATGCACTTTACCTAATCACCAACTGATATAGGTAAGTGTCACAGACATAATATCAAAAAGTTATATCTCACTTTATAAAATAAACCTACAGATATATCAGTTTGAAATTGGTGCATAATAACGGATATTCAAAACCAAAAATTTGTCATTCGGCAAAATTCAGATGATTTCCTCAAATATCACCAATTACAACGAATTCCGATATAATGAGGATCTAATCACCCAATTCCTAATATCTTACTCCCACTCACCATCCATAATAACATACAGATGTGAGAAACTGATCTGGTAAAAACATACCCTGGAGTTAGATTCCAATTGGGAAAACAGTTTTCAATTAATATCGCATAGTGAAACTGAAACATGAAAATGTTTCAAAAGGGGTTAACTGGTATTCCTAGTAACACCTATTTCACTATCCTGATTCATGACAGTAACCATATACTTACCTGCCCTCACTCCAATCCCTTTATTATGTCATTACTTATTACCTTCTGTACACCTTTTTTAGGCTAATTGGTTTTCTTCCTTCCCTACCCTTCAACACCAGCTTAAGGTTTGGAAGAAGACTATCCAATAAGCGCAATAGGTGTACTCTCCTAATCCCAGGAGCCCTCGCAATCTGAGAGAAGGTAATGGGAACAGACATCTGAATAATCCTATTCTATTTCTCCTGAACCGAAAACCATCCTCGAATCTGGAACGAATTCCTTCGAGTTTGTATGTAACTATACGATAGCATATCCAATAGGAGTGGATATCCGTAGTGATACGGAGTGTTTTAGAGAAATCCAAAGTGGATGTGGGAGTGGCAGGGGTATACACGGTTTTGTCATGAAAGATGGTGGTCGCAATTTTCTTTGCCCTTAATGTAATCCCTTTATATGTCTTTACTTATTACCTTCTGTACACCACACTTAGGCTTAATTGGTTTTCTTCCTTCCCTACCTATCGGCACCTGTCTAAGGTTTAGAAGAAGACTATCCAATAAGCTCAAATGGTGTACTCTCTCCTAATCCTAGGAGCCCTCACAACCTGAGAGAAGGTAAAGAGAAAAAACAACCGAATAATCTTATTCAATCTCTCCAGAACCAGAATCCATCCTCAAATCTGGAACAAGTTCCTTCGAGTTCGTATGTAACTATTCGATGGATTTATCAAATGGAAGTGGATGTTCGTAGTGATACGGGGTGTTCTGGAGAAATGCAAAGGTGATATAGAAGTGGCAATGATATATGCGACACCGTGACATTCCAAAAGCCAAAGTGTTTTAAGAAGGTTCGGTTAACTTGGTTCATGAGTTTTAGTTAAGGATCAGGCCATGGTCGCTGCGAAAGAGAGAGAAAAAAGAAACACTTAGCGTGCACTCTAACCTAGATCAGAATGGTTAATCACTTTATCTAATCAGGATGGCTCCCACTGTTTTCTCGAATTCTCCTCCAAACCCAAAAGAAGAATTAGTCGGGATCATCTAAAATCACCCGAGAAGTAATGCTACTCATCAGTGGGAATCGGGATCCAACTATCATTGCATGATAACTTGACGGAAGCCACTCAAGTCACCATACTCCAGAAGGTATGCGCAAGCCTGGAAAATTTCCTGTATGTTTGAAACTCCCGATGTAGTTTTTACCCCTAACGACCTATAACCTTGACGCTTGCCAACAAGTTATAGGCCACTAGTCAAGTTCAACCCGTCATTGTCCTGAATTAACTCGAACCCACCCGCACAAACCCTTGATGCTTGCCAACAAAGCTGTACGACTGTCCCGATCAATCGCATATCCATGCTACAAATAAGTATTATTCAGCTACCGTACACTATGCCTTGACGCTTGCCAACAAATATAGCACGAATACCAAATAGTACTTATAAGAAATGACGGAGGGCTACGGCTGATTTTTGGCGAAAAACCTTTAACGTAATGAACTCGATATCGTTGAAGGAACCGAGTGGTTTTACAAATATATAGTGGCAAAAACTTTTGCTAAAGAGGTCACTCCCGATGAAAGGATCTCGGCTCTTTCCCCGTCGAATGAGGTGCAGGATATTCCAAACTGAATACCATGATGCAAAGCAAAAGGAAATGACTATAATGAAGTTATTACATTGACGCAAACTTTTACTCAAGGGGTCACTCCCGATGAAGGGATCTCGGCCCTTGCCTCGTCGAATGAGGTGTTGGATATTCATAACTGAATACCACTGTACAAAGCAAAAGAGAACGTCTGTAATGTCAGTTTTTAAAAATTTGGTTCTAACAACATCATATAGGTTTGTTTTATCCTTGCATTGATCAAAATCAACGCAGTCCCATCAATTAATCACACCAGAAAAGAACGAAAATAAAATGTACGTATATGCCATCCGCATTCGCTACTGGGTCCTGCCATCACCCGTTAGGTTACTTAATAAACGATAGAGCAGGGACCGGACTAGCATGGGTGCAAAACATAAACAACATCTATTAGTATATATATATATAAATATATAACGATCGTCCCAGGCATGATATAAAGCAACATCACAGAAGCATCACAGAATCAACACAGAATGGTGGATAATCTTGGAGCCCCGGGTTTCACTTGAGCCGCAAATGAGACCCGACGTTCCCTGTCATGTGGATAGCCTGTGCAATGATAACCTAGACCCCTACGAGTGCGGCAAGTTACCCACCAAAACTAGAAGTGAGGCAATCCCCTTCAACAACGTGAATGGGCTACCCAGCACTTCACGGAATCCGGTAACTTGAGCACCCCTCCTGGGTCAACCTATACCCCCTACGAGTGCAGCGAATAGCCCGCTAATTCTAGAGTAAGGTCCCCTCCATCTCAACGCCATGAGATGCAGACTCGTTGCCCTCTAGAAACCGGATATTCATGCACTCTACCGCGGGGTAATCCTAGTAGAGAAAAGAAATAATATGCACAACGGTGACATCGACCTCAACCGGGTCGTGCCCCAAATAAATAATATACAAACTGGCACTGACGGCTGTCCACATGTCGGACGCTCGCCCCGCAATATCAAATGTACAAATGAAACTAAACTGTACTAACATTGCACCATAGCTATCCAGCACGACGATCCAACCACAATACAGCACAACACAGAACATCAACGTGAATGTCACGTTCGCAAACCCGTCTAAAAGAACTATAGCAATTAGACAAGTTGTACAGATCTAATGACATTCACGGTCGCATATAGTAATGTAAGTACTGTATAAACTTTTAAACAGTGCTAAATTATCGACTTCGAAACACCCCGAATTGCCCCTGAACAACAGATAATATAATATCCAAAATGGGCAAAACTAGCAATACCACCGAACTAATATTCCAGAGACCAAACAACACCCAAAATACGAAGCCCAAACTCCACAATATGGCCGGCCTCCTCGGTTTTTATGAGCATGTGCTTGGGTCAAAACGGGTGGAATGGGTTCGTATTTGGGGTATGTTCTTGTGGTCATATAAGAAGTCTTCTGCAGTTGCTAAAATAATTTTTTGAAGAATTTTAAAATCGACAGGGACTGGAATCAACAGTGCACAGTTTTGGGATTGTTTCGATTTCGATACTTTAACGTTCTCTAAACTAGCTAGCTAATGGTTTAAAGGCTGGCTCCGATACCATGTTGGGTTACGGCAGTGTCCCGACCATCAAACCATGGCCAAATGCGGAACAAAAATTTACTAAACCGGCGCTACCATTACCCGATGCCCGGATCTACCTTAATCCCTAAACTAGCAAGCTATATATAAGAAGTTAGATGGTTATACCGAGTTGATCCGAGTCCTTCGGTCTTCAACCATCATCTTCAAGCTCTTAGTGGCTTCTTGATCGAGTTTGATTGCCGGTCTTCCTCCATCTACGATGATCCACCTGAAGAAAACGGCGCAAACTTCAGCCTCGCAAAACAAGGCAACCGACGCTCCAAGGCTGCTAGCAATGGAGAGTGGAGGTGTAGGAATGCGTGTCACTATATTTTTCTCTCATCACAATTGCTCAAGGGAGCAACCATAGAAGATGAAGGAGATGAGGAAACAATGGAATGAGCAACTCAAGAATTGGCTAAGTGATGAAGTGAGAATGAGAGTGTAAGCTATGAAGCAAGTGAAGAAAAATGACCAAGTCCACACAAGAGTTGTGGCTGGCCCTCTCTCTCTCATGCACCAAAATATCTCATATTAATATTCAAATAAAAAATTCCAAGCCATGCCTATGACCCATGCTCATGCCACCTCACCTCTCCACCTCATTTTCTTATTTGATTTTCTATAAAGAAAATCCAATAATGAGGTGGACATCTTCTAGAAGCCATTCCGTATAAATACAGAATGCAACCCTGTACACGTATTGAAATACATATACACGTATTCGTATAAAAATACGAATAGCCTAGAGAGAAAATGAATAGTGAACAATAATACTAGAATACATATATATAAATACATATATAAATTATTAAATCAAAACCTGATTTAATAATCCGGCTTAATCCTAAGCCGCTAGTATTATCAACCATCCGATTAAAGTCTGTGCAGCATGTGCACATATTTAATCGGACACCTGTTTGTACCAACATACGTCATCTACACCATATCGCCTGAACCGTGAAAACCCTCTGTGTGGGACTCTAAAGACTCGTCAATACGTCGGCAGTGGATTTAACCACAAGCACGTCAGCAGCACTAACTGTACGTAACGGCTACCCAGGTATTGAGCGAAAGGGAGGCCGACGAGCAAACTCATCCTGAACCCCTACTGAGCCTGACAGTGACAATATCCGTACAGTCTGGTCCGTTCGTCTAAGAGTATCGCATATTGAGTTTAGGGAGGTGGATAAGTCAGACCCCTAACAACGCGACATTTAGTGTCGGCATGAAACCCATCACTACCTGAGAAACTATCGATCCTGGATCGGTAATTCTCGTCCACCATGGCCATGGATTTCTGGTGATGGCCACCTGTGCACAAAGCGACATAAACCCCCAATACCGGGAGAGAAGAATCCCCGACGATCCGATCACTGCCTCCATGTGGCTCGGGACTGTACCCAACTAAAACCAGTTTACATGACTCCTTTGAGCCGTGGTAGGGTAGTAATCAAAGCATAATGGGAACTCACACGAGACAAATGGCGATCTCAGGTCGACAGACTAACCTGTACACATGTCACCTAGGAACTGCTTTCTGACAATAGGTATAATACCAACTAGCACGTTCCCGGCGAGTCCATCCAGTGTACTCATAACCCAATGTGCACCTGTATACTATCTTAGGTGAACAAACTAACACCAATGGCTTGTGAGACCTGGCCATCGCCCCTCGTCGGGGTCTCGATCAGTATACACTAGTCTACACGGGAGTATCGATGCCCAGTCTTGATACACCCACGACTAGGGACATTTAAGGATGTGCTTATAGACCCTCAGCTCCCACGTATATGATCGCCATCATAATGCTGGTAGTCAAGTAAGAATCCTATGGGCTCTATCAACATGTAATAGTGATGATAAAGACAAAGCATATAGCATACTATCATCTCGAGTAAAACTGTTCTACTGGTATAGGTCCTCACTCAATCATCATAATCACCTGCCCGCGACTATGATAATTTCCTTGAGGGCACTATAGCCAACACGTGGAACAACCGCCCTAACCCTTGCTTGACCGCGGATCCGCTGCCATCTTATGGGTTTGTGACTTGGGATTTTTTCTGGTTTTCTCTTTGGATATTTGAAGATTCTCTTGATACAAAGATTCTAAAAATATTGCTCTTAGTCTCTGCCATTGCTAGATTTCTCGATTTGCTTCTAATATGTAGCAGATTCGGTTTGATATTCCGATTTGATGTGGATCTCCTACTTAGATTTTAGACCTGAGCTAATACCTGCACAATATCTCAAATCAAATTGTTGGTAGCATTTGTTATTTTTGAGATATTATTCCAACCATTTATATGATATGATATCTTAAGAATATTGATTATGAATATTTGACATGATATGCATATTTTAATTAATAATATTTCATTTAAATATTATATGCGTATATTTTCTCTAATTATATTAATTATAAATAAAGAAACATATGATAATAGTCTTTTTATAGATAAACCCACACATATTCTTTATTTACAATTAACATCTTTTATTAGTTAATAATAGTAGGAAAAATGTCCATACAAATTTGCAATATTTTTAACTAATCAAATACCCCCAAACTTATCTTCGATCGTCCCGAGCAAACTATTTATTAAAAAGAAAAAAGAAAAACCTAGCACACTTTCGTAGGTAACACGATGCACTTAGCTCGTGCAACAAGTCTTTAAATCTCTAGGTGTCCCTAGCAGGAGGATTGTTGTCTCCTGAGGGTTTTCAGCGGATTATACCCATAAAATCCAATAAAAGAAAGAAGATGAAAATTATTTGCAAAGATAAAAACACATAAAATAAAAAACTTGAAAAGAAGAGTTTCAAATTAGACTAGCTTTTTAGTTGTCATGAACCCTATCTTAATAGTCTTGAAAAGATGTCAGAAATTACACCATCCATCAATAAAATATCGTGTTTAGTCTTCCTTCCTATCTCTCCTCCAAACATCGATCATATATCCCTATGTGTATATAAAAGACATCCTTACACTTGGAGAATTCAATTCAAGCTACCATACCCTTTGTCTATCTTCCTTAGTACTTTTTAGTCGGTGATATTTTATATGGATTTGCTCACACATTCTTCATGCGACCATTAATATTTCTTAAGGTATGTTCCCCTCCGAATGGCGGCCGTGACGTTGGGACGTCCTGCCTGAGATTCGGGGCAGATGCCAATAGGTGCTTTCGTCTGCCTCTCCGAAGATGCCAAGTTGATTTATGGCGCCATATATCGGAGGTTTAGACGGATGCGGCCGATGTAGCAGACTTCGTCAGATTCCCCCTCAGGGTGAGGGGTTTTTTTTTTGATTGTGGGGACGCTCTTCCCTGCAGGCGCAAGCCCCTGCAGTTAATTACGCTACCGCGTCGCGGTAACAACTTTCTCCTTCTCCAGATGGTCACTTCGTGCCATGTGTTTTGTTTTATGTTTTCCTGCCCGTGGATCGTTTACGGAGACCGAGTTATGTCGTCGCCCGTAGGGCGTGGACTAGTCCAAATCCGTATCTTCTTAGATTTGGGTTTGGGGGTTTGGTTTGAGGACACACTAGCCATGCTTGAGGCTAAGATCAACTCAAACATTTGTTAAGGACACATTAGTCTAGTTTAAGGCTAAGATCAACTTAACAGGATCATTTAGATCCGACAAAGGAGTGTTTGGACCCCATTGTTCCAATTTCAGGACATAGTAGTCCGTCGTATGTGTGGCCGTCGGGACCCGTCACCTCTCTGACGACGTTGAAGGATTACAACGACGAATGTCAGAGGAGTTCAGAGATGTACCCTCGAGCCAGAGTTAATTAGGGGGATTCATCTTCCAGTCTGTTTGAGGGTTTAAGGGCGCGTTAGCCATCTTTGAGGCTAAGATCAACTTAAACTGGACCGTTTAGATCCGACGAAAGAGCATATGGAGGCTCTATGGTTCTAGTTTAAGGACGTTGCGGTCCATGGGTAGTTTAAGGACATTGCGGTCCATGGGTAGTTTAGGGACATTGCGGTCCATGGGTAGTTTAGGGACATTGCAGTCCATTGGTAGTTTTAAGACATCTCGGTCAAGGTTAAGGACGTCATAGTCCATGGGTTTAAGGACTCCACAGTCCGGTATGTGCTCTGGATGCTTCACACGGGTTCACTGCCGTGCTAGGCGAGGACCAGGCTCCGCTCTGGATGCTTCACACGGGTTCACTGCCGTGCTCTGCGAGGACCAGGATCCGCTCTGGACGTTTTCCGCGGGGTCAAAGAGTGACGTTATCCGCATTCCACGTAACCAGGAATTTTGCATTATGCATGGGTTTAAGGACCCCACAGTCCATATCATGAGTGGTCTTCGGGACCCGTCACCTCTTTGAAGACATTGAGGGATTACAATGCCAAGTATCAAAGGAGTGAAGAGATGTACCCTAGAACCGGGGTGGATTAAATAGTCCCTGGCCCAATTTGGGTCAAGATTGATCAATTATGTTATGAGCCTATCGGCCCAGTTAATCACAAATGAGGACTTATGGCCAGCTTGGGCTAAGTCCAGTCAGGTCTGGAATATTGACTCTTTGTTGGTCCATTGAGGGAGAATGTCTGCCTCTATCCCTTTAGCCAATTGGGCCAAAGCCTAGTGTTAAACACTTCAGAGCAATCAGTGTTGAACACTGGGAATAAGGTTGATAAGTTAGTGTTCAACACTAAGAAATAATTGATGTTAAACATCAGCAATAAGGCTTTTTCAAATTAGTGTTAAACACTAAAATAGATCAGTGTTGAACACTGCCAATAAGGCTTTTTTTTAATCATTGTTGAATGCTAAGGCCCAACAGTGTTTTGACGCTGGGTTTGGGAGTTCCAATTTAGTGTTGAACACTAAGGCAAAAGGGGTCACGTAGCAACACGTGAGAGCGCCCTCTTTTCAATGGTTCTGCTGAGATTACTACGTCTTTTAGAGCATCACGTGTCAGCACGTGACGGACATTCATATGCTCATTTGTTAGAGCTTTTATTAAGGGTCACGTGGGTCACGTGAGGGACAACCTCAAAGGGGTTTTCTGTAGATCTCTTGGGGGGGTCACGTGGTGGCACGTGACCCTGCCTCTATGTGTGTCGTTTTTAGAGGATCTGTTGATCTTTTTTCAGGAATTAAATTCCTCGGGCCTTTAATTTTCAAAGGAATTAAATTCCTACTTCCTTTTGCAGGTTTATATTCTGAAATAGAGTTGAACTCTGAATTTTCTGTAGGAATTAAATTCCTCATATATGTGAAGAACTGAATAGGGTTAAACCCTAATGAAAGCTTTTAAGGAGCTAAACTTCCCGTTTTAAAGGATTATGATTAAGGGAATCAAATTCCTGCTGTTTCAACAGAACTATGTTCTTAATTAGGGTTAAACCCTGCTTCTTTTTATTTTGAAGGAATTAAATTCCCATGATACAGGGTCGAGTCCTAATTTTATTTTAAAGGAATTGAATTCCTATAGTTCTGCGAGAATTAAATTCTCATGCTTGCATTCCTTCTCTGTGTTTTGGATCTGCATGGCAGGATCTCGACCCATTGAGAATTAAATTCTCAACCTTAAGGGGAGATGTGCACTTTGCAGATCCTCTATCAAAGAGAGAAGAAATGTGTTCTTCTGTTTATATATATTAGAGTTAAACTCTGTTGAGAATTAAATTCTCTTTCTTTCCGAAAGCCTTCCCTTTCTTACCTAGGGTTTTTGCAGAAGATCCAAGTCTTTTCCAAGTATCAAAGCTTTTCTCCTTTTTTTCTTTCTCTGCGCGTATATATCCTTCTCTGTGTCTTTTGGCTCCTATTTATAGGAGAAGCAGCCGAATAAATTAGTTTTGTGACGAATCTTCATTGAAAGATTTGATTTGCATCCTTCATTCGTTCTGGACCGTTGGATTATTAGGTGAATTTTATTCACCGTTGGATTTCAAATCCAGAGATTCTCCCTTTTTATTTTGGTTAGATTTAAGGGGGAAATCTTTCCAAACCCGAGATTTTCCATAAATAGATGACCTTTGAATCTTTAATTTGATTGATCCCAGATAATCACTTTCCTTTGGAAAGATTCAAATTTCCTTCAGAATTTAATTCTGTCATCAAAAATGGGCTTTGAAAGCCGGTCACGTGTGACCACGTGACCCCCTTTGGGACGAAGGATCCTCTTTCTTTCTGCGCTGTCTTCTGGTTGCTGTTTTAGCCATCACGTGCTGCCACGTGACCCCTGGTCACGTGTGAGCACGTGACCCCTGTCTGGCACTTCTTTCCTCGGTTCAATTGGAGAGCGAGTTTGCTGCTTTGAACGTCACGTGTCAACACGTGACCCTGGTCACGTGGGAGCACGTGACCTCTTCTGAAGCTCTTTTCCTTGACTTTGCTCAGCGACTCAATGTGCGCCTTTTCTGCACTTTATAGGTCACGTGTCAACACGTGACTGCTGGTCACGTGTAAGCACGTGGCTCCTTTTTGAAGCTTTCCACAGAAGCTTTCCTGATTTTAAATCAGGAAACAAATGCCCCCACAGCGTTGTTCTCACGTGTCAGCACGTGAGTGCAACGCTGTCTCCTCTCGCGACCGTTGGATTCCTTTAGGGATCTGGGGAGATGAAACGTTTCCATTGTTTTCCATAAATACTTCTGTCTCTTCACAGGAGCCTTCACTTTGCTCATTCTTCTTCCTCTGAGAATTTCTTCTTTGAGAATTTAATTCTCTCTTTCAGAGCTTAGTTCTCTGTCTTGAAACAATCTTCAGAGTTTAACTCTGTTCGAAAAGAACCCCTTTTTTTTTCTCAGGTAATGTTCTTGGACAACGATGAACCTTCACATTTCTCTGGATTTTAAATCCAAAACAAGGGTTTTTACCCTTTTTCCTTCAGATTTTCCATAAGAACATGAAACCGCTTAACCCTCAAACTGTAGATCTCTTAGGGTTTAGATGATCTTTGGGAGATGATGATGGCGTTTCAACCCCATGGAATTTAATTCCATCAAAAATGTTTCTGGGAATTTAATTCCCTTTTCTTAATTAGGAATTTAATTCCAATGAAGAGCTCAGTTTCTTCGCATGGAGGCTTCCTGAGGTCTCTTGGCCCTAGGTGGTTCTCTCTGCCATTAATGCAATGGGGGTTTTCTAACGATTCTCGTGACTTTTATTTCAGGTATCATGGATGCCCGTCTGTATAGTCTTGACGAGATCATTTCCTACGGGAATATTCGTGCGCTGGGCCGCAGTCAGAACCAGGAGTTCATCGATGCTCAGTGTGCCGAGATCATGAGCCGCTTTGACGAGTACAACCATCGGCTACTCCCCCGTCGCTCTTTTCTTCTGAGGCTGATCGTGCTGGCGATCAGGGAGGCTCTCCCTTTATTTTGTGCTGGTGTGCCGCTTGGGTCATTGGACGCCGCCGAGGATAAAGTACACTCGGTGTATCTGATGCACTTGATTTCAAAGAGAAGGCGGGATAATCTCATTGATCTCCTGCATCAGATTTTTCAGCAATCAGCCATACTTGCCGCCTACCGGAGGGTAGAGGACATTCGCGGGGACCCCGATGCCTGTGACCGTGAGAGAAAGCATACCCGGGAGGTTCGCAATGCTTGGAAGATCTTGAATAAAGTTAATTTTGAGTTTCTCAACCCATGCCCCGCATCTGAAGTTTTACCATTGTAAATGTGTCTTCTATATTTTTGTATGAACCTCTTGAAGTATGAGTGACAAGTTTTATTATGTCTTCCCATGTTTGCATGCCTTTTCTCTGGGATTTTATCATTTTGCTACTATTGTTGTTTGTGCTTTTAATATGCAGGGTATTACTCCATATATTTCCTTTAAAGTGCACCTCAGGTTTAGGCCTCACGTGTTCTGCACGTGGGGTCCCTTGATGGGGCCGTTCACAGAATTTTCCCCATGCCATATTTTCAGTGCACAATATTAGATGCAGAAAAAGGGCCTTGGAAATAGTTCCATCTCCTTGATTTTCGATGCTTTTCCTCTTTTGGGCCTTGGAAATAGCTTCACCATGCAAGATTTTCCGCGCACAGCACTTAATGCATTTCTTTATATACGAGGCTATAGCTTTCTTTTCCCTTCACAAAGAGATTATTACTTTTTTATATCTTGGAGTAACTTGTCTTGAGAAACAAACGAGCGCTATGGCCTGCAATCGCCCTCATGCTCATCGACAGCCATGGGAAGTTCCTCTTGAGGAGATGATCCCCCGTTTTGCTGCTCGGTTGGTGGACCCCCCCTTTCCGACAACGAATGTGACTTAGCCATGCATGAGCTCTCGATCCGTAGAGGGTCTCCCCTCCCGATGGGTTCCCTCTGGCTCTGGATGATTCTTACGGCCGTGCTTGCCGACATCCCTCCTCACCCGGCGGAGATGACCCTGGCGATGCTCGACGCGGCGGAAGAAAAGCTCGAGGGCTTTCATGAAGCGTGCCTGATTACTCAGGCTTTGAAGGACTGCTCAATTCATCTGCTAAGCGAGATAAAAGCCCGGCGAGCTATTATGTTTGCTTTCGCGGACGAACATGGCACCAACCGATGGGGAGCGACTTCTCACGAGAATCGTCGCTTCGATGTGCTGGAGAAAGCAGAGAGAGAGATGGAGAATTTTGTCCTTTGCTTCATTAACCCCTGTGCCGTTGATCCTGTGTTTGGTGACCTTTTCCGTTAGCGTAGAACATTTTTAAATTAGTCCCTCCTTTTTGTATGCTTTATGTTGAACTTCCATGTAGGCTTGGTACTCGTGTGTATGTTTCCGCTTGCATGAATAAATTTTGTGTTCCTTTTATGAAAACTTTCTTCAATTATCAATACTGTTGTCATGTCGCGTGCACATTAAAGCTTCGAATTTTATTTCTTTTTCGGATGTTCATATGATTGCGAACACATGCTTGATAGGATAATCATCGGAAAGTTTTTCGTTGCTTTTCATACCGGGTTGTGTGAGCGCGTTCTGGCTCGATTATTGCTGTCGATCGGAAGCCCATTTATATGGTCTCGAGCGTGTATGTCTTATTTCTAAGGTTGCGGTCGCAAAGTGAGCTCACATGGCTTGATAGGGCGACGCGTGGTGAACATATTGTCGTGCGAAAAAAAAAGGTTCGGCCGTAAATTCTCGGAGAGGGAGTCGGCCTCTAAGGCGTTGAGCGAGCTTCATGCGAGCCTTAGGCCAACAAAGCGTATGAACTCTGGCGAGTGCTCCAGGAGTCCATAAGGGAGGTGGTGGCTCTCGATAAAGCCGCCACGTTTACTCGCGAGAGGGTCGAGGCTCATAAAGCCACCGAGAAAAAGCTCGAAGCTCGGCTTGCTTCGTATCAGGCTCAGCAAGCTCAGGCGGAGGCTCGTCTTCTGGAGATCTTGCGTCATGAAGCCGTAGCTCAACAACAGAACGATGAGCTGGTAAAATTACTACACCGCCCGCCGGCTTGAGGACTTGTATCTTTTTTTTTGTACATACTCATGGATGAGAGTATCCTTTCTTTTTTGTTTCTTTCATAAATTGTACTTTGTATCCATTTTGGTTTATGAATAAAAGATACAATTTTCCTCTCAATGGTGTGTCCCCTTTTTATTGAATGCATTCTGCGGATACTAGATCTTGATCTCCTTGCAGGACAGCGATGGCTTAGGGTTCAGGGTTAAGATCTGCTTCCTAAGACCTTTGCATTTTATGAGCCACGAGGGTCTCATAAAGAGTTTTTCTCCCTATAGGTCGAGAGGATCCCATAGGTGTAAGTTCTTCTTAAGAATCGTGAGGATTCTTAAGCGGGTTTTCCCTTGAGAGTAGTAAGGATCTCACAAGAGAGTTTTTTCTTCCTTACCGGTCGTGAGGACCTGCAAGTGCTGGCTGTGGTCGCCCTTATCCGTGTTTCACGGGGTCAGAGGCTGCTCCGGGTATTGTAGTTTAAAGACGTCGCGGTCAAGGTTAAGGACCTCATAGTCCGTGGATTTAAGGACTCCACAGTCCGATGTTAGTTTTAAGACATCGCGGTCAAGGTTAAGGACCTCATAGTCCGTGGATTTAGGGACTCCACGGTCCGATGTTAGTTTTAAGACATCACGGTCAAGGTTAAGGACCTCATAGTCCGTGGATTTAGGGATTCCACAGTCCGGTGTTTGGTTGCAGGGACCTGTCACCTCTTTGAAGACGTTGAGGAATTACAACGCCAGGTATCAAATGAGTGAAGAGATGTACCCTTAAGCCAAGGTAGAATCCGTAGGGAATCGGGGGGGTTGATCGTTAGTTTTAAGACATCACGGTCGAGGTTAAGGACGTCATAGTCCGTGGATTTTAAGGACTCCACAGTCCGGTATTTTCTCTGGATGCTTCACACGGGTTCACTGCCGTGCTTGGCGAGGACCAGGCTCCGCTCTGGATGCTTCACACGGGTTCACTGCCGTGCTCTGCGAGGACCAGGATCCGCTCTGGACGTTTTCCACGGGGTCAAAGAGTGACATTATCCGCGTTCCACGTAACCAGGAATTTTGCACTAGATGCTTCACACGGGTTCATTGCCGCGTTAGGCGAGGACTAGGCTCCGCTCTGGATGCTTCACACGGGTTCACTGCCGTGCTCTGCGAGGACCAGGATCCGCTCTGGACGTTTTCCACGGGGTCAAAGAGTGACATTATCCGCGTTCCACGTAACCAGGAAGTTTGCACTAGATGCTTCACACGGGTTCACTGTCGTGCTCGGCGAGGACTAGGCTCCGCTCTGGATGCTTCACACGGGTTCACTGCCGTGCTCTGCGAGGACCAGGATCCGCTCTGGACGTTTTCCACGGGGTCAAAGAGTGACATTATCCGCGTTCCACGTAACCAGGAAGTTTGCACTAGATGCTTCACACGGGTTCATTGCCGCGTTAGGCGAGGACTAGGCTCCGCTCTGGATGCTTCACACGGGTTCACTGCCGTGCTCTGCGAGGACCAGGATCCACTCTGGACGTTTTCCACGGGGTCAAAGAGTGACATTATCCGCGTTCCACGTAACCAGGAATTTTGCACTAGATGCTTCACACGGGTTCATTGCCGCGTTAGGCGAGGACTAGGCTCCGCTCTGGATGCTTCACACAGGTTCACTGCCGTGCTCTGCGAGGACCAGGATCCGCTCTGGAAGTTTTCCACGGGGTCAAAGAGTGACATTATCCGCGTTCCACGTAACCAGGAATTTTGCACTAGATGCTTCACACGGGTTCATTGCCGCGTTAGGCGAGGACTAGGCTCCGCTCTGGATGCTTCACACGGGTTCACTGCCGTGCTCTGCGAGGACCAGGATCCGCTCTGGACGTTTTCCACGGGGTCAAAGAGTGACATTATCCGCGTTCCACGTAACCAGGAATTTTGCACTAGATGCTTCACACGGGTTCACTGCCGCGTTAGGCGAGGACTAGGCTCCGCTCTGGATGCTTCACACGGGTTCACTGCCGTGCTCTGCGAGGACCAGGATCCGCTCTGGACGCTTTCCACGGGGTCAAAGAATGACATCATCCGCTTTCCACGTAACCAGGAATCTTGCACTAGATGCTTCACACGGGTTCACTGCCGTGCTCGGCGAGGACTAGGCTCCGCTCTGGATGCTTCACACGGGTTCACTGCCGTGCTCTGCGAGGACCAGGATCCGCTCTGGACGTTTTCCACGGGGTCAAAGAGTGACATTATCCGCGTTCCACGTAACCAGGAAGTTTGCACTAGATGCTTCACACGGGTTCACTGCCGCGTTAGGCGAGGACTAGGCTCCGCTCTGGATGCTTCACACGGGTTCACTACCGTGCTCTGCGAGGACCAGGATCCGCTCTGGACGCTTTCCACGGGGTCAAAGAGTGACATTATCCGCTTTCCACGTAACCAGGAAGTTTGCACTAGATGCTTCACACGGGTTCACTGCCGCGTTAGGCGAGGACTAGGCTCCGCTCTGGATGCTTCACACGGGTTCACTGCCGTGCTCTGCGAGGACCAGGATCCGCTTTGGACGCTTTCCACGGGGTCAAAGAGTGACATTATCCGCTTTCCACGTAACCAGTAAGTTTGCACTAGATGCTTCACACGGGTTCACTGCCGTGCTCTGCGAGGACTAGGCTCCACTCTGGATGCTTCACACGGGTTCATTGCCGTGCTCTGCGAGGACCAGGATCCGCTCTGGACGTTTTCCACGGGGTCAAAGAGTGACATTATCCGCTTTCCACATAACCAGGAAGTTTGTTGATTGTATCCGCGTTTCACGGGATGGAGGTTTGACTCTTGGTGATATGTATCGCCGAGCCATGGAACTTGGGGTTGCCGCTGTTCCGTTTCGCTTGATGCTGTGTCTGCTGTGTCGAGACGAACGTCGAGGTGGTGGCTCGCTAGCTTTTTCGCGGCAAGCTCGGATTTTTTGGATACCGGTTTCGGCATCAGCACCGCTACAACTGGAACGTTGCCAGGAGCGAATCATCATTTGCCTCTGTCGACGTTTGAACAAAGGTGGCTTAGTAAACAGGGTTAAGGGTCCTGCCGACCAAGGCTTTTGACTTCATGAGCCGTAAGGGTCTCACAAAGGTGTTTCTCCCTACAAGTCGTGAGGATCTTGCAGGTGTGTTTTCTCCTTAAGGACCGTGAGGATTCTTAAGTGCATGTTCTCTTGTAAGTCGTAAGGATCTTACAAAGAGGATTTTCTCCTTATAAGTCGAGAGGACTTACAAGGGTTGTTCACCATATGGATATATCCCCAGTCACGGGTGGGACTTTGTTAGGGAAATGTTTATTCGCGCCCGTGGATTGTATACAAGGGTCAGTACGAGCCGCTTGTAGGGCAAGATCGAAGGTTGTGGGGGATTCGCTTAAGAACAGGTTTAGGTTTCTGTAACTTAAGACTTTCAAGTCTTATAAGCCTTGAGGGTCTCATAAGAGAATTCTCCTTACGAGTCGTGAGGATCTCGTAAGTGTATTTTCTCCTTAGGAATCGTGAGGATCCCTAAGTGTGTTGCTCCTTCGTGAGTCGTAAGGATCTCACGCGGGTGGTTTCTCCTTACAAGGTCGAGAGGACCCTATAAGTGTCTTTTAACGAGGTTGCGCCCTTTCGGGTTTTCACAAACACTCGCCGGTAGCCCTGCTGTTTTTACTCACGGAGCCCTTTCGGGTTTTCATCCGTGCCCATTTTGCTTTATGGACATACCATTTTTTTTTCTCTTTTTTTTTATCATTTCATTTTTTTTATTTTTCTTCCTTTTCTCCCTTCTTTATCTCGTCAGCCTAAGGATGCTGCGGCAGTAGTTTAGGGACGTTTCGATCCGTCGTTAGTTTAAGGACGTTTCGGTCCGTCGCTAGTTTAAGGACGTTTCGGTCCGTCGTTAGTTTAAAGACGTTTCGGTCTGTTGATAGTTTAAGGACGTTTCGGTCCGTTGATAGTTTAAAGACGTTTCGGTCCGTCGTTATGGGAAGGCCAGCTACTGCTTGGTCTGAGCCTAGGAGGGTAGCGAGCGGACATAGTCGTCGTCATTTACCGTTGACCCCGACTGTGGCTCACTAGGCATAGTATTTCTTCAAGAAGCGGCCGTTTATTGGCCTGAAAGGCCTTTCACCGTGCATGTCCACGAGTAGATAGGCTCCACCCTGGTAGACCTTGTCTATGATGTAAGGGCCTTCGTAGTTTGGCTCAAATTTCCCCCGCTTGGCACGATTGGGGATCATAGGTCTTTTGACCACTAGCACGAGTTCGCCTTGTCGGAATGTCCTCGGCCTGGTCAATCTTTCGTAAGAGCGCGTCATCTTTGCTTTGTAGGATTCTAGATTTTGTTGCGCTATGAGCCGGGTTTCGTCGAGGGCATCAAGCTCCTCAAGTCGAAGGTGAGCATTTTCTTCGTCGGTCAGTTCGTGGTGGACTGCCACTCGTAGAGAGGGTAACTCTATCTCGAGGGGGAATACTGCTTCCGTCCCAAATACCAACGCGTACGGTGTTGTGTTCGTGGCTGTCTTGAATGTAGTTCGATAAGCCCAAAGGGCTTCCTGCAGCCTTTCGTGCCAGTCTCTCTTATTCCGGGAAACGGTCTTTTTTATGATCTTCGTCAAGGTCTTATTGAAGGCCTCGGCCAGACCGTTAGCTCGTGGGTTATAAACTGAAGAATACCTCCAATCTATATTGTGCTGCTGTGCGAAGCGGCTAATCTTATGGCTTCTGTAGGCTGGCCCGTTATCGGAGATAATCCGCCGTGGGGTTCCAAACCGGTAGATAACGTGCGTCTTGAAGAAATGGAGGATATTCTCCGTCTTCACTTCCCTCAGTGGTATTGCTTCTGCCCATTTGGAGAAGTAATCAGTTGTCGCCAGGATAAAGCGATGTCCCCGAGATGATGCCGGCTCAATGGGGCCGACTATGTCAGTCCCCCACATTTCGAATGGCCAGCTGGCCACCGTGGGGTGTAGTGGATTTGGGTGTTGGTGGATAAAGTCTCCATGAATCTGGCACGAGTGGCATTGCCTCGCGTATTCGAGGCAGTCCTGGATCATCGTGGGCCAGTAGTAACCCATCCGTTTAATTTTTGACTTCATCTTTGGGCCTGCTTGATGAGAACCGCAAAGTCCGTCGTGAACCTCTTGGACGACCCTTCTCGCTTCGTCAGGTCCTAAGCATCTCAGCCATAGAGAATCAAACGATCTCTTGTATAGGGTATTGTTGACGAAAGCGAAAGATAGAGCTCGTTTCACGAGCTGATGTCTTGCGGACGCTTCTTTGGGCATTCGGCGGGACTTAAAGTAGTCTATGAAGACTTCCCTCCAGTCTTCGGCCTTCTCTTGGTCTTTTATTTGCAGGGTCGTCTGCTCAGTCGCTCCCTCTTATGTAGTTCCGGAGATAGTTCTGCCGGGGTGAGCACTCGACGGCTTTGTACCACGATTCTGACATCATCGAGGTTCTCGTCAGCCAGTTCTTTAGCGAGTTTGGCCAGCACGTCTGCTTTGCTGTTCTCCGCGCGCGGTATGTTCTCTAAAACATAGGAGGGAATTTGGGCCAACAGTTGTTGCACCCTTTCGCCCTACTTTACCAACTCCGGTTTGCACGTTTAGTAGTCACCGTTTACTTGACTAACGACTAGCTGAGAATCTCCGTATATAAGGAGGTCTTCAATTCCCATGTCGATGGCGATTTCGAGGCCTGCTATCAAAGCTTCATATTCAGCCTCGTTGTTTGTCCTCGGCTCTGTCAAGGAGAAGGCGAAGCGCATTATCCCTCCTTGTGGGGTTGCAAAAATGAGGCCTATCCCCGATTTGATCATTGGGATACCTTGCTTTTGTTTCTTTATGGAGGACGCTCCATCGAAATAGAGTTTCCATCGGGTGCTACCGCCGCCAATCGCATCAAATGCATGCTCGTCCGGCAAATCACAGTTCAGAGGAGAATCGGCCGGTATCGGGTGCTCAGCGAGGAAGTCGGCAATGGCCTGACCTTTCACTGCCTTGAGAGGTTGATATGTTATCGAGAACTCCATCAAGAGCAGGGCCCATTTAGCGAGTCGTCCCGTCAATATGGCTTTTGATATCAAGTATTTAAGGGGGTCCACCTTTGAAACAAGACGGACTTCATGCGCCAACGCATAGTGCCTGAGCTTTGTCGTTGCGAAGATTAAGGCCAAGCAATGTTTTTCAATGGGAGAGTAATTGCTTTCTGCCCCCAGTAGAACTCGACTTAAGTAGTAGAGTGCTCTCTCTTTCCCCTGATCGTTCTCTTGCGCCCATAATGCGCCCAAGGAACCTTCGAGGGCGGTTGTATAAAGAACGAGGGGTTTTCCCTTGACCGGCGCAGCCAATACCGGCGGGTTCTGCAGGTACTGCTTGATCTCGTCTAGTGCACCTTGGCATTTTTGATCCCAGACGAATGGGGTTCCCTTCTTCATCAGGTGACTGTAGGGGCGGCATTTGCCTGAAAGATTTGCGATAAATCGCCGGATGTATGCGAGCTTCCCTTGGAGAGACCGCAACTGTTTGAGGGTTCTTGGCGGAGGCATCTCCATGATTGCTTTAATCTTGGACGGATCTATCTCAATACCTCGGTGTCGGATGACGAACCCCAGGAATTTTCCCGAGGAGACTCCAAACGCGCACTTGAGGGGATTCATCTTCAAATTATATTGCCGAAGGCGTTGAAATACAGTCTCTAGATGCTTTAAGTGATCTTCGTATGACATACTCTTTACTACGAGGTCATCGATATAGCACTCGACGATGTCATGTATGAGGTCGTCGAAGATCTTTGTCATGGCCCTTTGATAGGTAGCGCCGGCGTTCTTTAGACCAAAGGGCATAACCCTGTAGCAAAATACACCCAAAGGGGTCCGGAAAGCGGTGTGCTTCTGGTCTTCGGGATGCATCTTTATCTGATTGTATCCTGAGGAACCGTCCATAAAGGAGAAGACCTCGTGAGTGGACGTGTTATCTATCATTAGCTCGGTTACCGGCACCGGGAAATCATCCTTTGGACAAGCTTTATTGAGATCCCTGAAATCCACGCATATACGTACCGTCCCATTCTTCTTCATTACTGGGACGATATTGGCGATCCATTCGGGATATTGGACTTCTTGAATAAACCCAGAATCGATCAGCTTCTTGACTTCGGCGTTGATGCTCATCTCAAGCTCGAGTCGCATCCTTCTTGGCGCTTGCTTGACTGGTTTGATATCTGGGGATATTGCTAATTTATGCACAGCAACTTCCGGATCTAATCCTGGCATCTCGGAGTAGTTCCACGCGAAGCAGTCTTTATGCCGTGAAGCACGTTCTTTAACGCGGCCACTTTTTCTTCAGAGAGTAGCTCGCTGACGAATGTCGGTCGCGGGTCATCCGCCGATCCCAACTCAATCTTCCTGAGGTTATCTGCAGTAGTATGTATACCGTCTTCTAGTTCTTTCGGAGCGGGCGGAAATTCTGAGATCACCTCATCATCGCTGTTTTCAAAGCACCGGGGAAGGTCGTCTATGTCCTCGGGCTCTTCTTTTAATATCGTGATCGTATGACAGGGGCGAATCCGCTCCCGGGACTGAGGCGGATCCGGTTCTGCTCTTGCGGCCTTGGGCTCGTGCTTTCGTGGCGGCGTTACCCTCCAGCTGTTGGATAAAGCGAATCTGCCCCGTCGGTACTGGTCTTCGACCCAGTCTTTGAAGGTGAAGCAGTCTTCGGTAAGATGTCCTATGGCTTGGTGATAAGAGCAGTAGCTCGAACGAGAAGCCTTGTTGGTTTGCTCAGGGTGTCTAGACTTTGGAAGCACGATCATTTGATGTTTTAAAGCGAGCTTGAGTAACTTCTCTGTCTTGTCTCGGGGGAAGGAGTACGCTCGGCTCCTCTCTCCGCTCCTTGACTTACTCCCGTCTCCGCATCGGGCCTTTCGTATGACGGGTTGATAAGGACGAGCACCTTTGCCTTTTGCAGCCTGTTGAAATAGAAGTTGCGTCCTGGCCTTCTCGTAGATGGCCATTTCGCGGTTGTGGTCTTCCCGACCTTTCTGACCCACTTTCCTGATGGGCTTGTCCATCCGTTCTTCAAATGACGGACTCGACGTCTCAATCGCAGGGTCTGGTTTTGATGAGGGGTTGGCCTCTCCTGGCAGGGCGTCCTCTTCTTCATCAAAGGTATATATGGCGTAGCTATTGTGGGCCCGTTCCCGTTTTCCGGCTCTCGCGTATCCAAGCCCGAGTGTTTCCATTTTCCCGTTGGGCAATTTGCGTTGGGTCCCAGGGACATCCCAAATCTTTTTATAGAACCGAGCCTGCCGAACAGTCTGTTTTACAGGTACTCCTTGGCGCTTTAATAGCTTCTTTAATCCATCTGTATAGTATCTAGGCAGACGGATGGGTTGGAGCCTGTCAAGTGTAGCATCCACGCCATGCCAGATCTCTTTCTCTACTTTCGACTCTGAGGATCGGTAGAATAGGATCACCTTCTCACCCCTTCGCCTGGGAGGGACGTAAAACGTTTGCAGGTCCTGCACACTGTGAGCTTGAAGCGTGTCGAGGTCCTTGTAGTGTTCTCGCGGTACCATGGTGATTTGCAGGTTATGGTCATCGCCAGGAGGTGCTTGCATTGAAAGCCGATTGGAGAATACGGCATTGACCTCATCTTCTGAATCACTTCCGAAGACCAGTATGGGGGTGGGCGTCTTCCGGTTGTTGCGTTGAGATGGCCCCGTATAAACTATCTCTTCCTCTTCTTCGGTATCGCTTCCGAAAACAGGGATGGTGGCGGCGGCCTTGTTCTCCGAGTCACGACACCTTTCTGTATCTTCGAAGTCTGGCAAAAAGTATTTCGCGTCTTCGTATTTGCGGACTTCATTCACGGAAAATGGGTTCAGCTCACCCGTTACAGTATACTCGAAACCATCTTTAAAGTATTTCATACACTGATATTGTGTAGAAAGGACGATGTTGTACTCGTGTAACCAAGGACGGCCGAGCAAGGCATTGTAACAGGTCTTGGCGTCAATGACATGGAATTTGATGTCTGTGACGAGAAGCCCGAAGCGTAACGTTAGTATCACGGACCCGAGAGTCCGTGACGATTGTGAGTCAAAACCGGAAATAGTAATTTTGTCCCGGGCGAGATGTTGCACACTCATGCAGATTTCCTTCAACACCCGAATATTAAGGAGATTGACGGAGGATCCATTATCCACCAAGATCTTGCCTATCTTGACGTCATGGCAGTATCCGGAGACATATAGGGGACGGTTATGGTCGCACGTCCCGAGAAGGAGGTCTTCATCACCGAAAGTGACGTCGGCCGTATGCACTTCCTCCAGTTCGTCCTTCATCTTTTCAGTGGCGAGGAAGGCTTGGAATTGCTCAGGTTCTTGTAATGCCTTAATTAGTGAGTCCCGTGCTTCTTTTGATAATAGGAGGGCGTCGAGAATGCTAAGCTGAGAAGGTAGCTTCCTTAGATGCGCGAGGATGTTATAGTCCACTTTACTCCTCCTAGGAGGGTCTTTGGCAGCCAGTTCTCTCGCGACTTGGTCATCCAAAGTGATATCTTCAGCGACCTTTTCCTTTCCCTTATCTTTTCTGTTCGTAGGCCCGAGATTCTTTTCTGGGAGTGTGCGATTGCGCAGCTGAGTGTTTCCGCAGGCCTCTGATTCTTCATCTTTACCTAACACGGATTCTTCAAAGAGAGGGCCCAGAGTCACTTCTTCATCAGAGTCGCTCCCAAAGGTGAGAACTTGTGACCCTTCGGCTTGAGCCATATAACAGTTGCCAGTAGTTCTGTTGAGCCTATCGACAGTGCTTCTTTGCTCCCTACGGCTCTTGCGTTTCATGCGCTTGAAATGTTGCCGACGAGCAACATATCCTTGCCACCATATCTTAAAGGCGTCGCACTCCTCTGTGGGGTGTGAAATTTTCCGATGATATGCGCAGTAGCCAGGGTGCCTTTCCGCCCCATCGTGCCTATTTCCTTCCGAAGGTGGTAGCTTCATTCCCATTGACATGGCTTTGGAGAACCTTTTCCTTGTCTTGAATATCTTCCTGTCCATTTCGGATGCCTTTCGCTCTGGCAGGGGTAGCTCAACTCTTTCGTTCAGTCGCCCGCATTCGGCTCTTTCTGGTGCTGCCATCTCACGCTCCTGATCCGCTTTACTTTTTAGGCGGATCTCGTCTAGGAAGGCATTGATCATATCAGTTGTCAGCCTCGCACGCTCGGGTTCGGGCTCTGCCTCCGGCCTCTTGGTGTCAAGAGCTTTCTCGCCATCGGTAAGCGAGTGGGAGATTACGTTACAACTTGCCACATACTCTTCGGATTCATCCGATGAGCTCTCTTCATCGTCTCCGTCTTGAAAGGTGTGGTCGAGGAATTCTCGCAATGTGACAGGAGTTCGCGTTTTCTGATTATATTCTTCCAGCGCGTCGATTTGCTTCTGCAATTTCGTGCGCTCGTCTCCAAGCCTCGCGGGCTTCTTGGATTTCTTCTTTTTTTTCTTCGAAGCTTTTGACGGCTGGGCGTGAGTATTTGGATCTTTATCATGAGTCTTCATAGTTGGGCGGGGCCTCAACATCCCTTTGATAATTTGAGGTTCAAGAGGGTCCTTCCATTCAATTGCAGGGCACGCATGAAGGTCTCTCAGCATCCTTTTGGTTTTAGTTGATAGTACAACTTCCCACGGAGCTTCTTCAATAAAGGAGCAGGTTGCCCCCAGTGTGTCGGCCTTTTTAGGAGTGTGCGGTTGTGGTGGGTTCACCTTCCACTTTTCGGATAGTACGAACTTCCCCTGGAGGTATTGATCTTCGATCCATCCTTTGAAGACGAAGCAATCTTCAATCGGATGGCTTACCGTTTGACGGTAAGGGCAATAGTTGGGGTTATTCACCTCGGTGGGTTGTGGCGGTCGCCTTGGATTTGGTAGGTTTATAAGTCTGTTGCGTATTGCCAGCTCAAATAACTGTTTTGTCTTGTCTCGTGGGAACGAGTAGGGACGCTTCATCTTTTCGTTATAATATCGGCGTCTTTCTTCCAATTGATCTGCCGATTTTGGGGCGTCAGGTTGCTGTTGGGCGTTCGCGACAAAAGTCGCCCTTCCTTTACCCTTGTCATTCCGAGGTTCTGGTTTCGGGGCAGGTGGTCTATGACCCATCTGGTCCATTTGAGCCAACTTGTCGATTAAAGCCTGGAATGTGGTTGGCTTAAAGAACATCATAAACTGGGAGATAGTTGCGTGGGGGTCTAGGGTTCCCACGAACATACCCACTGCGGGTGCTTCCTCAATGCGTTGCTCGCATCTCGATCACAAATTCCGCCAGCGTATGGCATACTGGACCCAGGTTTCGCCTGGCTTTACCCTGGCGTTAATCAAAGCAGTCATTGGAGTGCGCTCGCTGGCACTTGCGAACCGCTGAGAAAATAACAACTCCATTTCAGCGAACGTTTTGATGGAATCGTTCGGGAGTTCCGAATACCATTCGAACGCTGTTTCCGATAAGCTGCCAACGAACTGACGGAGTAACAGTTTATCGTCACCGCCGGTGTTACCGCAGAGGGCCCGGAACTGGGCGACGTGTTGATGAGGATTGCCGGTCCCCTTATACACATGGAATTTCGGTATCGTATAGCCTTGCGGGTATTTGATTTGATCGTACCAGCCTGGATACGGCCGTCCCGTCTTCACGACTTGACCAGCTGCCTCAGTCGCATGATGGACCCGGATTTGCTGGGCTATGTAGTCGGCCAAGTCAGCTTTAGAGATCGTCTCCTCCTTGGCCGTAGAGAGGGCTGGTGGTGGATTTGACGTTTCTCCTCGGTCATCTTCCAGAACGATTGGGGGATCTTCAGCGGGTAGGTCCTGTTGGATCATCATTCCTATCATATCTTGGAAGAGAAGGCCCATGCGCTGTATATTAGCCGCTTGTTCAGCAGCCTCTTTGTCCTTTTTCTCCAATGTCCGGCGAAGGAACTCGGCGTCGGTTTCCTCTTCCCGGCGCGCGTCTGAGGACGTTTCTGGGCTTTCTTTTGGCCCGGTAAGTGCAGCCATAGCACTCATCATTTCCTGCAACTTTTGTTGTTGTTCTTGGGCTCTCGTCACGGATCGGGTCAGCGGTCGGTGGCCCGTAGAAGTGCGGCTCTCCTCCTTTCCAGAGACCATGTAAACAGTGTGCACCACCGTGCCCCCAGACTTAGGGTGTCTGGGCTCATTGCTTTTAGCCGTCGTTGCATGTTGAGGGATCTTTCCTGGCCTCCTCCTTTCATGAGTCATGGAGGTTGAGGGGGCCATCGAGGTGGGCGTCCAGACAGCCTTTTGGGGTTTCGCCTGGTGACTAGCCTTCGGTTGGATTTTCAGCTTCTTATGCTGGCGGGAGAAGTTTGGATCGATGATTGAGTCTCGGGCCTGCCGCCAAACCTTATAGATTTTGGAAGACAGCCGTTGGGGAGATCGGGGCTGTTCTGATTCTATTTCCACAACCTTTTCTGATGGGGGAGGAGACCTCTTCAGCACTGCAGTAGGAGAATTTCTTCGCACCTTATTTAGCATTTCGAAGCTGTTCCCAGTTGGAACAGCAGCATTAACTTCTACCACCGGAGCTGGTGGAGTCAATCCAGAGGGGGAGTTGCCCCCAGCCTTCCTTATTCGGCGCCAATGACGACGTCGAGCACGTCGAGCAGACGGCGTAGAGTCAGATGTAGGAATGGTTTCGTCCTGCCCCCTGTGTGGGTGGGGGGTCATTGTTGGCGTTAGCCTGTCAAAGACCGATGTCCTTTGTGCAGCGGGAGCAGGGGTCAAAGCTGTTAATCTTGTAAAGATCGATTTCTTGACCGGGGAAACCGCCTTGGCGATTTCGGAGGCAGGAGCGGCCATTTCCTTAGAAGCAGCCTTCTCTGAGATTGTAGGCCCCATGATGAATTTGCAAGATTTCTGGCCCAATCTAGAGAAGACCGAGGCATTGACGTTGGGCGACTCATTGAGAGGAGCCGCGGCAGGGGTAAGACGATCAAAGACCGACTTCCTGAGAGTTTCCTTTGTCAGCACTGGCGCCACGAAGCTTGATGAGGGGAGCATAGTCCCAAAGAACAATCCGGTAGTGGCCTGAGTCACTTGGTCCACCGGCATTGTGAACAACGAAGCAGCTTGGGGTCCAAAGGCTATACCTCCTGGCGAGGTAGAGCGTTGGTCGCAATTGCAGTTTGAGCAGTTGAAGGACATTGCGGAAGCAGCAGCCATCGATCCTTTGTTTTCTGCAATAGGCAAGACGCCAATTCTTAGTACCTTGAAACCCAAGGGCAACTATTAGCGAACCGCGATTGGTTCGCGAATCACGACACACGAAGTGTGGAGTGGAAAGAGGAAAAGGTCCCACCGGGCGTGCCAGAATCTGTTCCCCTCCGAATGGCGGCCGTGACGTTGGGACGTCCTGCCTGAGATTCGGGGCAGATGCCAATAGGTGCTTCCGTCTGCCTCTCCGAAGATGCCAAGTTGATTTATGGCGCCATATATCGGAGGTTTAGACGGATGCGGCCGATGTAGCAGACTTCGTCAGATTCCCCCTCAGGGTGAGGGTTTTTTTTTTGATTGTGGGGACGCTCTTCCCTGCAGGCGCAAGCCCCTGCAGTTAATTACGCTACCGCGTCGCGGTAACAACTTTCTCCTTCTCCAGATGGTCACTTCGTGCCATGTGTTTTGTTTTATGTTTTCCTGCCCGTGGATCGTTTACGGAGACCGAGTTATGTCGTCGCCCGTAGGGCGTGGACTAGTCCAAATCCGTATCTTCTTAGATTTGGGTTTGGGGGTTTGGTTTGAGGACACAATAGCCATGCTTGAGGCTAAGATCAACTCAAACATTTGTTAAGGACACATTAGTCTAGTTTAAGGCTAAGATCAACTTAACAGGATCATTTAGATCCGACAAAGGAGTGTTTGGACCCCATTGTTCCAATTTCAGGACATAGTAGTCCGTCGTATGTGTGGCCGTCGGGACCCGTCACCTCTCTGACGACGTTGAAGGATTACAACGACGAATGTCAGAGGAGTTCAGAGATGTACCCTCGAGCCAGAGTTAATTAGGGGGATTCATCTTCCAGTCTGTTTGAGGGTTTAAGGGCGCGTTAGCCATCTTTGAGGCTAAGATCAACTTAAACAGGACCGTTTAGATCCGACGAAAGAGCATATGGAGGCTCTATGGTTCTAGTTTAAGGACGTTGCGGTCCATGGGTAGTTTAAGGACATTGCGGTCCATGGGTAGTTTAGGGACATTGCGGTCCATGGGTAGTTTAGGGACATTGCGGTCCATTGGTATTTTAAGACATCTCGGTCAAGGTTAAGGACATCATAGTCCATGGGTTTAAGGACTCCACAGTCCGGTATGTGCTCTGGATGCTTCACACGGGTTCACTGCCGTGCTAGGTGAGGACCAGGCTCCGCTCTGGATGCTTCACACGGGTTCACTGCCGTGCTCTGCGAGGACCAGGATCCGCTCTGGACGTTTTCCGCGGGGTCAAAGAGTGACGTTATCCACATTCCACGTAACCAGGAATTTTGCATTATGCATGGGTTTAAGGACCCCACAGTCCATATCATGAGTGGTCTTCGGGACCCGTCACCTCTTTGAAGACATTGAGGGATTACAATGCCAAGTATCAAAGGAGTGAAGAGATGTACCCTAGAACCGGGGTGGATTAAATAGTCCCTGGCCCAATTTGGGTCAAGATTGATCAATTATGTTATGAGCCTATCGGCCCAGTTAATCACAAATTGAGGACTTATGGCCAGCTTGGGCTAAGTCCAGTCAGGTCTGGAATATTGACTCTTTGTTGGTCCATTGAGGGAGAATGTCTGCCTCTATCCCTTTAGCCAATTGGGCCAAAGCCTAGTGTTAAACACTTCAGAGCAATCAGTGTTGAACACTGGGAATAAGGTTGATAAGTTAGTGTTCAACACTAAGAAATAATTGATGTTAAACATCAGCAATAAGGCTTTTTCAAATTAGTGTTAAACACTAAAATAGATCAGTGTTGAACACTGCCAATAAGGCTTTTTTTTAATCATTGTTGAATGCTAAGGCCCAACAGTGTTTTGACGCTGGGTTTGGGAGTTCCAATTTAGTGTTGAACACTAAGGCAAAAGGGGTCACGTAGCAACACGTGAGAGCGCCCTCTTTTCAATGGTTCTGCTGAGATTACTACGTCTTTTAGAGCATCACGTGTCAGCACGTGACGGGCATTCATATGCTCATTTGTTAGAGCTTTTATTAAGGGTCACGTGGGTCACGTGAGGGACAACCTCAAAGGGGTTTTCTGTAGATCTCTTGGGGGGGTCACGTGGTGGCACGTGACCCTGCCTCTATGTGTGTCGTTTTTAGAGGATCTGTTGATCTTTTTTCAGGAATTAAATTCCTCGGGCCTTTAATTTTCAAAGGAATTAAATTCCTACTTCCTTTTGCAGGTTTATATTCTGAAATAGAGTTGAACTCTGAATTTTCTGTAGGAATTAAATTCCTTATATATGTGAAGAACTGAATAGGGTTAAACCCTAATGAAAGCTTTTAAGGAGCTAAACTTCCCGTTTTAAAGGATTATGATTAAGGGAATCAAATTCCTGCTGTTTCAACAGAACTATGTTCTTAATTAGGGTTAAACCCTGCTTCTTTTTATTTTGAAGGAATTAAATTCCCATGATACAGGGTCGAGTCCTAATTTTATTTTAAAGGAATTGAATTCCTATAGTTCTGCGAGAATTAAATTCTCATGCTTGCATTCCTTCTCTGTGTTTTGGATCTGCATGGCAGGATCTCGACCCATTGAGAATTAAATTCTCAACCTTAAGGGGAGATGTGCACTTTGCAGATCCTCTATCAAAGAGAGAAGAAATGTGTTCTTCTGTTTATATATATTAGAGTTAAACTCTGTTGAGAATTAAATTCTCTTTCTTTCCGAAAGCCTTCCCTTTCTTACCTAGGGTTTTTGCAGAAGATCCAAGTCTTTTCCAAGTATCAAAGCTTTTCTCCTTTTTTTCTTTCTCTGCGCGTATATATCCTTCTCTGTGTCTTTTGGCTCCTATTTATAGGAGAAGCAGCCGAATAAATTAGTTTTGTGACGAATCTTCATTGAAAGATTTGATTTGCATCCTTCATTCGTTCTGGACCTTTGGATTATTAGGTGAATTTTATTCACCGTTGGATTTCAAATCCAGAGATTCTCCCTTTTTATTTTGGTTAGATTTAAGGGGGAAATCTTTCCAAACCCGAGATTTTCCATAAATAGATGACCTTTGAATCTTTAATTTGATTGGTCCCAGATAATCACTTTCCTTTGGAAAGATTCAAATTTCCTTCAGAATTTAATTCTATCATTAAAAATGGGCTTTGAAAGCCGGTCACGTGTGACCACGTGACCCATGGTCACGTGTAGACACGTGACCCCCTTTGGGACGAAGGATCCTCTTTCTTTCTGCGCTGTCTTCTGGTTGCTGTTTTAGCCATCACGTGCTACCACGTGACCCCTGGTCACGTGTGAGCACGTGACCCCTGTCAGGCACTTCTTTCCTCGGTTCAATTGGAGAGCGAGTTTGCTGCTTTGAACGTCACGTGTCAACACGTGACCCTGGTCACGTGGGAGCACGTGACCTCTTCTGAAGCTCTTTTCCTTAACTTTGCTCAGCGACTCAATGTGCGCCTTTTCTGCACTTTATAGGTCACGTGTCAACACGTGACTGCTGGTCACGTGTAAGCACGTGGCTCCTTTTTGAAGCTTTCTACAGAAGCTTTCCTGATTTTAAATCAGGAAACAAGGTACTAACCAACAGATTACCAAATGTGCTCACTTATTCAGGTGTAATTAGCAATATCCTAGTCTTAATACTTAAGGCTTAGCAGTGACTCCCAAACCAGTTGGTCTAAGACACTAGGTGATAAGGCACCATCGCTATATTTTTTTATGCTGTCTTAAGTAATTACAAAACCAGTGTTCACTTTTCTGCACCATTTATATTTTATGTGTCACTAATATTTTGTTGATTTATATTTTTTCCTTCATACCAAGGCTTTTAGACAAGAGCATTTCAAGGTATCCTCTACTATCCCAAGTTTCAAGATGTGTGCAAGTGCGTATAGTAGGGTATAAACATTCAGAAGTTTGGACTCAAGAATAGGGACTATTTTTCAGATTTACTTTTATCCACAGACTAGTAATTCCTTTTATCTTACTAACCCTTGGGACAACAGCTCATGACTATGCATTACTAGTTTCGTTTTAAAATATCTAATTTTCTTGCATTTCTTAAATCTCTTCCTTTCATTTTCATGTGTTTTTCACTTTCTAACTTTTATTTTCAAAAAAAAAATGTAATGCAATATTTACATATGATGTATAGATATATACAAACCATCCATACAAAACATCCCCCAAACTTGTTTGCAGCAGTATCCTCACTGATGTTGTCCTGTAAGCTCAAAACCTGTAGGTTAGGAGGAACAGTTCAATAAGATGGTATAAAGAAGGGGTCAAGAGTGAATGACAGTGAAATCTTTCCCCAAACTCGTTTTTGGCTCACAAGCATGCAAAAATTTCTTTTCTTTTAAGAGCCAAAATATTTTCTTCCCCCCCCCCCCAAATTTGAGTAAAACAACGTTTTCATTACTAAGCATTGAAATTCAATATAAGAGGGGGGGGGGAATTATCGATCTACATAAAGGTTTACCAAGACAAAAAATTAAAGCCAATCATTCAAATATTTTATCTAGATAACACCATAGTCGGTAGAAAATCGTGTAACAGATAGACGTGAAGAAGACTCGAGACTATATAAAAATGAAGGTTGTATCATATCTCGAGTAGAAAAAACAGAAATAAGAGTAACGAGAAGAGATGAAGTGAGGAGAAGAGAAGAGGTGTAATCGAAAGGATTTACGTCTCGGTTGGTAGAGACGAAAAAGTGAATGTGAATGAAAACGAGAATGTGAAAGATAAGGAATGGGTGGAATAGTCATATTCTCGTATGTCATAAGAAGAAGGAATGCGAATGAAGACGAAAAAGTGAATGTGAATGAAAACGAGATGAAGGCTATATATCGTTTTACATATCGGATAGGTCGGTTGTAAGAATAGGATTGGTTAAACGCACAGGAAGATGTTTACATTCAATGGAAGGGACATGATGGGTCGGGGAATCCAACTCATCCAACATAGTGAGTTCATCTTCAAAGATATTCTCATCACCGATATCACTAGCACCTTTAGTCAAATCAAACGAATAGTTTTTAAAAATTCATCAATTATACTATCCTCATTCGATGGATCACTTGGTTCACTTGATGGAATTGGAAGGTTTAGAATGTCAAGTGTAGTCAGATAAGGATTGGTTTGATTTGGAATGGTGTAAGGTTCTCTTTCATACTCATGATTGGGCAATTCAAACATGTTATTCTTTGGCACCTCATCAATTAGATTATTAAGCGGTTGAACATCAAATACATTCGGTTGGGGTTCTGGATGGAAGGTGTCGAGATCAAAAGAATTGGTTTTGGTTTGACTTGGAGGGATCCCAGATTCTTTCTTACTACTCAATTCCAACTCTACTTCAAGACTAGACATCGTTTGTGAAGAAATTTCAATGAAAGATTCTCTTTGAACCGTGGAACTTCCTAATTGACGTTCAGAAGCACAGTCTAGATATGGTGAAAAAGTTGAGTATAGTTGGAATGTGTTTAATTGTTGGTTACAGGCAAGTTCAATGTGTTCCGCAATCGACATGGGTTTACGAATTTCCACATTAGCCTCAAGAGAAGGAACAATTTGAGAGGATGTGAAAATTTAGTACTGTTGATAAGAATTAGAAGGGTGTATTCAAGTTTCATAACTAGGATTAGGATCAATATTGTGATATGAAGAATATTGAGATTGATTAGTTAGTTGACGACTGGAAATTGCTATTTGTTCAGCAATGGTCATGGGTGGAAAAGTTGCCCTATTCGTCTCAAAACGAGTATCAACATTTTCATAAGGAAATGATAGTTGTTCTAACGGTTTCAGAGCAGTGAAAGGTATGAAACTTTGGCTACGGGCCTTCGCAATATACTCAGCGATGGACATACATTTAGAAGTTGCCGTATTCGCCTCAAAAGAAGTATCAACATTCTCATATGGAAAGGATTGTAATTGTTATCCTAACAGTTTCAGAGCAGTGAAAGGTATGAAACTTTGGCTACGAGCCTTCGCAATATGCTCATCGATGGAAATGCGTTTAGAAGTTTCCTCACTAGCCTTAAAAGGATTTTCAATATAAGAAGGTGTTGAATTTTGACGCGGTTGATAGAACTTTGAGTGATGTGTCCAACTATTATTTCTAGCACGCTCTATCCTATCCCTTAAAAAATTGGTAGGGTCGGAATTTGTACCAAAACAATAACGATAATAAGAAATATCTGGTTGTGGGTACCAAAACTCGGCAAGGGTTGGTCGGTTTGGGTTACCCATTATAAGAGAAAGAAAAGAAAAGAAGGTGAAATGGTAATAATTTTAAGCCCTTTTTGGATTTTTGAAATTGTTTAGCTTGGAAAGTGAGACTCGACAAACGTGCACAAACAATACTTAGAACTAGAGTCACTTAAGTAAAATTGCTAGACCGCTCCTAGACTTCCAAAGGACAAGACTGTTCACTGCCGGAGACGGGGACGAACCAGGATGTATCGTCTTGCCTGAATCTGGGGGCAGATGTTATTTGTATTTTTCCGTCCACCTCTTAAAAAATACCAAGTTGATTTATGACACTATATATCGGAGGTTTGAACAGACACGACCGTTGTAGCAGACTTTATCAGATTCTCCTTCATTTTATGAGGGGTTTTTGATTATGGGGATGATCTTCCCTACAGGCGCATGCCCCTGCAGTTAATTATGTTACCGCATTGCGATAACCACTTTCTCCTTCTATGGCAGTTCACTTCCTGTCGTGTGTGTTCTTGTTTGTTTTGGTTGCCCGTGGATTGTATACGGAGACTAGTTTATGTCATCGCCCGTAGGGCGTGAATTAGTCCAAATCCGTATATTTTTAGATTCGGTCTTGGTTTATTTAAGGAACGTTAATGTGATTTGAGATTAAGATCAACTTAAATATATATGAGCATTTGGGGCTCGGTTTGTTTTAGTTTAAGAACGTCACAGTCCATTATCGCCATGTTTGGGGAAAATATTAGTTTAAGGACATTTCGGTCCATTATCGCCATTTTTGAGGCGAATATTAGTTTAGGGACATTTCGGTCCCTTATCCATCTTGTGTGCACATGTATTTGTTACATGACGAAGTGAACAATGGTGATATGGAATGTGCCCAATTTAGGGCACGATCTGATTTGAGGCGTGCACATCAATTTGGAAGTGCATCAAGGTAAAAGAAGTTGTTGGTCGTCGGGACCCGCCACCTCTCTAAAGACGTTGTCGAATTATAACGACATATATCAGAGGTGTGTAGAGATGTACCCTTAAACCAAATCCCGTATTTGAGGGAAAAAGGGTGATGGTCCTAAGAATCGTTATTCGTATTTGAGACTAAAATTATCTTAGGAGATGTGGGATGAATATCGTTTTGGATATCATCAATGACAGATCTTAAGTCATGTATGAGACTAAAATCAATTTGGGAGATCATGAGGAATATGGGCTCAGTTGATTTTAAAATCAAAGAGGTTTAATCTCAGGAAATTCAGCCAATTTGAGTAGTGTTAAACACTGATATATGCAGTGCTCACGTGTATTTCATGTGGGGGCACTGGAATAGTGCTGAGAACTAATCTTTTCTGGAGCTCACATGTTTTTTACGTGAGGTGCTCATATATGGGTGCTGCCCAAACGGGGCTTGCACTTAATCATTTTGACTGAACATGGAGTGCTAAGCACTTTGCATGGCGCTCACGTAGGAAGCACGTGAGTGTTGAGCATTGATTTCAGGTTTTATTTGCTCACCCCCTTTTTTCCATAAGTGCTAAGCACTTGGCTGGGGCTCACGTGTGAAGCACGTGAGACGCCATATTTTGTGTTTCCAAGAGTGTTTCACATGATTGCTTTGTGTTGGGCAGCTTTATTTAGTGGCTGCCTAACCAACACAGAGGGGTTTTCCTCTGCTCTTCGGACGCTCACGTGACGTGTTTTTAGTTTTTCTTCTGTTTGTTTTAAGCACTCACGTGGGAAACACATGAGGCAAAAATAACAGTGCTAAGCACTAATTTTACTCACGTGTGTTTCACGTGAGACGCCGAATTCTTCTTGTTTTCAGAGATATTAATCTCTGTTAATGACTTTTTAGTCGTTGATGATCAAGATTTCTATTTTAAAGATCTTGAATCATCATCATTGTTATTATTGGAGAACTAGGTTCTCTTTATTTTTATAAAAACTAAGTTCTTTATGTAGGGTTAAACCCTAATTTTGGGGGAGTTAAATTCCCGGAACATATGTTCTTTTTCTTTCCTTTTCTTTTTAACCTAGTTCTTTTCCTTAAGTTTTGAGTCTGAAGAACAAAATCTCCCCGATGAGAATTAAATTCTCAACTTGTGGGGAGATTTGCTCTTGCAAATATCAAACCAGAAGAAGAACTAAGTTCTTGTATGAAGGGTTAAACCCTTATATCCATTATACTAGGCAAGAGGGATATTTTTAATCTCTCCCTTTTTATTTACCTAGAGTGTTTTTGAAGGGGGGAGTCTTCTTCTTTTGAGAATTAAATTCTCTATTTTCTCAAGAGCTCACTGTATTTTTGCAGAAGCTTGGTTCTTTTTATCTCCTTCCTCCTGTCTCTTTTGAGATTTGAAGTCTCAGGTGCTTTATATAGTGGAGGCAGATTGTTAATTGATTTTGAGAAAATCTCTCATTGAGAGATTCCAATTGATTTAATTAGTCTCAAAATTGATTTGGGAAATTTTACACACTGTTGGATCTTTGATCCAAGTGTCTCTGGTTTTACAGAATATGTTGTTCTTTTTTAACAAGATGGAGGGAATTTTCTCTCATATATAGAATAAAATTCTATCGAACGGTGATATTTTCATCACCATTGGATTTTCAATCCAAGGGTGCTCGGTTTTACATAGAGCAATCTTTTTTTTGTTTAGAAAGATATGAGAAATATTTTCCATCTCACTGGATCTTTGATCCACCAACTTTCTGTTTAACAGAAAATATCCCTTTCAATGGAATTTAATTATATGCTTAACCACCATTGGATCCTTGATCCAACGGTTCATTGAGTATAATTTAATTCTATGTAAAGAGGTTCCCTCACGTGTTTTCCACGTGAGGCTTATTTAGCTCCTCTAATCACGTGAGGCTAATTTGGCCAATAGTTGTTTGACCGTAGTGCCTATATGCTTTGCATATAGGCACTCACGTGTTTAACACGTGAGGATTATTTAGCCTACCAATTGTTTGATTGCAGCGCCTATATGCTTTGCATATAGGCGCTCGCGTGTTTAACACGTGAGGCTTATTTAGCCTACCAATTTTTTGATTGCAGCGCCTATATGCTTTGCATATAGGCGCTCACGTGTTTAACACGTGAGGCTTATTTAGCCTATCAATTGTTTGATTGCATCGCCTATATGCGCTCACATGTTTAACACGCGAGGCTTGAGTTATGGGGAATTTTCTCCTCTCTCTCTATATTTTTTATGAGGGAAAAAATTCCCCCCAGCGTTGCTCTCACGTGGCTTGCACATGAGTGCAACTCTGTCTATCTTTATCACCGTTGGATTGCCTTGGGGAATGTGAAGTTGAACCGCTTACATCACGTCTTATAAATGGGGCCTTTGGCCCTTGAGATGACCACTGTTTCTTCATCTTCTTTCTTAGTTTTTCCTTGAGAATTTAATTCTCCTTCCAAAGCTTAGTTCTCTGCCTCTAGTACTTCAGAGTTAAACTCTGCAAACACTCATTTTGGGTAAGGATTATGAACAACATTCACCTATTAGGAAACCCTTTTTGTTCTTGCCTTGGATTTTAAATCCATCAACAGAGTTTTTCTCTGATCTTTTGGAGATCTAAAAAAACTCTTTTTTTTATTTAAAAAGATTAGACACTGGGGTCATGAATCAATGAGAATTGTTAGTTCTCCTCTTAGGGTTTACTCTATCACTGATCTTTGAGGATCCTTGGAATTTAATTCCATTTTCTTTGTTTCCCAACCAGAGTTCCTGGGATTTAATCCTATTATTGAAGTAATTTAATTCCATTTTCTTATAGAGCTTTGCTCTGAGAGATCTAGGGACTTTTAGGAATTTTATTCCCCTTCCGTTTTTGAGAATTTTTCTTTTTTAGGATTTTAATACGTGATTGATTTGAAAAAGTGTTTGTCGTGAATAAAGTTAACCGCAATCAATAATGGTGTCGCGTGAAGCTAGCCAGATGAGCACGGGTCGTCCTCAGGGCAACGTCGAACTTTTAATGTCGCTTTAGACGAGTTGATTGAAAGAAGGGGTGATTGGTTGTAGATCTACGATATACGGATGTAGAATCAATGAAGAAGAGGCTTGTAGGGTTCATAGAATTTAGAAGTAATGGATGATTAATTAAAGATGACTCCTTTTATCTTTTAATAGATTTAAAACTAGATCGATAGTGATGAATATGGATTAGGGTTCTTTTGGAAGAAACTAAGGTTTCCCCACTCTTAACCCTTATCCTTGCATTGATCTCTATTCAGTCTAGCTTTTACCAAAATAATTGTTAATTTAATCTCAAATCGCGGTCGAGACTATCAATAATTGGTAGCGCGCCCGATAAGGATGTTAGTATTTATTTTGCTAAAATTTATAAACTTTATAAGATATAAAAGAAGTTAAGAGATTTTATCATCCATTGATCTACCCTAATCCTACGAACCCTAGTAAGCTAAAAATTCCTCACGCATGGTTGAGATAGAAGAAGAAAGGATAGAGAAAGAAATCATAATGCGGAATGTAAATGCGAAATAATTAAGCAAATGATCTGCCTTTATTAATCAAGTTTACAAGTACAAATCCTTCGAATTTATACTACAAGAAGAAGTTGCTCTCGATGTCTGCCTTGTAGGAAGTAGATGTTCCATCGATATTCACGTCGCTCTATCACGTCGAATCGCGGACCTGTCGTGGATCTCTTGTTATTTGACGGTGATTTGCTTTGTGTTAAAGGTGATAGTTGTTTATGTTTAGCCCTCGGTCCTTTTTATAGCTCTCAAAGAAGAAACCCTAGATGCCCCGTGTATAGAATTTGCTGTTGTGATCAGCCCACCAAACCACAGATCCTACGACCATGATAAGGACGCGGATCCGCGGCATATAGGTGCTTTTGGCCGCTAAACCGCGGCGGTTTAAGGGAATCGCAACTTGAAAATTATTTTAGGCTTTTCTGTTGACACTTGGATATTTTTGTGATATTTAGATTCTATAAATATTTCTCTGAGTCTCTGCTAGTATTGATTCTACGATTTTATCGGCAGATTTTGATCCTGACATCTCGAATATCTTGATCTCCCGACCTAAGCTAAATCTACACAATATCTCCATAAATAATATTAGTAATATTTGTTATGTTAGAGATATTATCTTAATCATTTTATATGGTATTAAATTTTTAATAAATTTGATTAAGATTATTTGATATGATATGCATAATAAAAATATTATATAAATATTATATGCATATATTTTCCTTTATAATGTTAATTATAATATATAAACATATGATAAAGAGTAAATTTATAGATAAACCCACATATATTCTATATTTATAATAAACATTTTTAAATATTTAAGAAAAGTAAGAAAAATGTTATATCAAATGTGCAATATTTTTGATTGAACAAATACCCCCAAACTTAACTTTGATCGTCCCGAGAAAACTAGTTATTTCAAGAGAAGGAGAAAAAAGAAAAAAGAAAAACCTAGCACACTTTCGTAGGCAAGCACGATTGCACTGAGCACGTGCAACAAGCCTTTAAAGCTCTAGGTGTCCCTAATAGGAGGAGTGTTGTCTCCTGAGGGTTTTCAGCGGATTACACCCATAAAATCCCATAATAAACATAAGAAGATGAAAGTTATATACAAAAATAAGGATCATATAAAAGAAAGAACTTGAAAAGAAAAGTTTCCAACTACACTAGCTTTTCGGTTGACATGAGCCCTATCTTAATGGTCATGAAAAGATGTTGGAAATCACATCATCCCTCAATAAAACATCGCTGTTAGTCTTCCTCCCTACCTTTCTTCCAAACATCGATCATATACCCCTACGTGTGTGTAAAAGACATCTCTACATTTAGAGAATTCAATTCAAGCTAGCATACTCTTGTCCATCTTCCTTAGTACTTTTTAGTCGGTGAATATTTTAAATGGAATTGCTTACACATTCTTCATGCGACTATTAATACTTCTTGAGGTACTAACCGACCGATTACTAAATGTGCTCACTCATTTAGGCGTAATTAGTAATTTTCTCATCTTACAACACATAAGGCTTAGCAGTGGCTCCCAAACCAGTTGGTCTAAGGCACCAGGCGATAAAGCACCCTCGCTATATTTTTTTATGCTGCCTTAAGCAATTACAAAACCGGTGTTCATTTTTCTTCACCATTTTTTTTTATATATTTTTATTTTTCTTTATACCAAGGCTTTTAGACAAGAGCATTTCAAGGTATCCTCTACAATCCCAAGTTTCAAGATGTGTGCAAGCGCGTATAGTAAGGTATCAATATTCAAAAGTTTGGACTCAAAAATAGGGACAATTTTTCAGACTAATTTTTATCCACAGACTAGTGATTCCTTTCATCTTACTGAGCCTTGGGACAACAGCTCATGACTACGTATTACTAGTTTCGTTTAAGAAAACATCTAACTTTCTTTCTTTTCTCAAACTACTCCTATCTTTCATATGTAATTTTCACTTTCAAACATTCATTATCAATAAAAATTTTATACACTTAATTTTTTTTATATATAGTGCCTAGTACCAAATGTCATATCAGTAAATACAAACCTCCTACACAAACCTGTTTTCAGCAGTGTCCTCACTGATATTGTTCTTTGAGCACATAGACCTATATACTTGGGAGGAAAATAATAGGGTGAAATAATAGTTAAATGAAAACTACCCCCAAACTTGTTCTTTGGCACACATGGATATTCAGTTATATCTTAACTCACTCACCTCCATTCTTTAGATGAAACAGTATTATCGAAACATGGAGGTGAGGCGGAGGAAAATTATTTATGATAAAGCGGCTCCTGTAAAAATAGGAGCTCCTCCGCCAGGTCAGCGGAAAAATACGGTTTTAATTTATGCCTATTTACTTTAAAAATAAAACCGTTTTTAACATTTTCAATATCCACTGCACCGTATAGGTACACATACCGCATCATAAAAGGTTCTTTCCAACGAGATCTTAGCTTACCCGGATGAAGGTGAATACGGGAATCGTAAAGAAGGACTTGTTGTCCCGGTGTGAAAGTTTTTCTAAAAAGGTTTTAATCGTAGAACACTTTAGTCCGGTTCTTTGCTATAACTGCATTATCGTAAGTTTCATCGCGAAGTTCGCTTAGCTCATTTAATTGCAGATTCCGATAGCTGCTGGCTTGATCAAAATTAAAGTTTAGCTCTTTAATAGCCAACATTTCTTTATATTCGATCTCGACAGGAAGGCAGCAAGCCTTCCCAAACACAAGTCGGTATGGAGACATACCAAGATCGGTCTTATAAGCGGTACGGAATGCCCAAAGAGCATCCGTCAATTTGGTGTACCAATCTTTACGGTTCTTAGAAACCGTTTTCTCCAAAATATGTTTGATCTGTCGATTGGAGATCTCAGCTTGCACGCTCGTTTGGGGATGATAGGGTGTAGAAAGTTTGTGGTTGATTGAATATTTCTGTATCAAAGCCACGAAAGACCAACAACAACAACAACAACTGAGCCTTTTATCCCAAGCATATGGGGTAGGCTACATGAACCAACATGAGAATCATGCCGGGTCCAGCACATGAATACTCCGCTTCCACTCACTCCTATCGAACAATATACTTTCATCGAGTCCTTTAGCAACCATATCGCTTCGTATCACCTCCATCCATGTTTTCTTCGGTCTCCCTTTTGCCTTTTTGCCATTGCCCATATCGAGAGTATCTATTCGTCGAACCGGTGCTTCCATAGGTCTGCGTCGCACATGACCAAACCATCTTAGCCGGTTTTCCCGCATCTTCTCCTCCACAGGTGATACACCAACTTTTGCACGAATATCCTCATTTCGCACCTTATCTTTTGTAGTGTTACCACACATCCAACGAAGCATGCGCATCTCCGCTACGTGCATCTTCTGTGTATGATGCTTCTTAGGAGCCCAGCATTCTGTACCATATAATAAGGCAGGCCGAATAGCGCTCCGATAAAACTTCCCTTTCAATTTTAACGGAAAGTTACGATCACACAAAATCCCTGTTGCACTCCTCCATTTCAACCAACCAGCTTGGATCCTTTGATTAACATCACTATCGATCTTCCCATTCTTTTGGATGATGGAACCTAGATATCTAAACTAGTCGCTCGGTGATATCTCTTGCCCTTCCAATGTTATACCAATATGGTTTTGACTTCTCTGGTTACTAAATTTGCAATGCATATATGCTGTCTTGGACCTGCTCAATCTGAATCCCTGAGATTCCAATGTTTGCCTCCATAATTCCAATTTGGCATTAACCCCTGCTTTCGTCTCATTTACTAGAACAATATCATCAGCGAATAGCATACACCAAGGTACCTCATCTTGGATAGTTCTAGTAAGTTCATCTATCATGATGGTAAACAGGAATGGACTTAATGCAGATCCTTGATGTAAACCAATTGTAATCGAAAAATCACTCGTTAAGCCGCCGTATGTTCTGACATTTGCCACTACTCCATCGTACATATCCTTGATTATGTCAATATACTTGACGGGGACCCCCTTCTTCATCATTGTCCCCCATAATACCTCTCAAGGTACCTTGTCGTACGCTTTTTCTAAATCAATAAATATCATATGCAAATCTTTTCTCCTCTCTCGAAAACGCTCGACAAGTTGACGAAGCAAATGAATAGGCTCTGTCGTCGATCGTCCAGGCATGAACCCAAACTGGTTCTCTGTTATCTTAATATCCTTCCTTAGCCTGTGTTCAATCACTCTCTCCCAAAGTTTCATGGTGTGATACATAATTTTTATTCCACGGTAGTTTGAGAAACTTTGAATGTCACCCTTTTTCTTGTAGATAGGTACAAGGATACTTTTCCTCCATTCATTTGGTATCTTTTTTGTCTGCCAAATCTTATTAAACAGATCTGTCAGCCATTTAACGCCTATTTCTCCTAAGTATCTCCAAATCTCGATAGGAATCCCGTCAGGACCAACCGCTTTTCTTAAACTCATTCTGTTCAAAGCTTCTTTAACCTTAGGTAGTCTTATTTTATGCATGAAATCACGGTTTATATCTTGAGATTGAATGACAAGTCCATCCAAATTCTTAGTAAAGCTCTCATTGAAAAATTTGTCAAAATAATCTCTCCATCTTTCCTTGATATCCCCATCTCGAACTAAAACCTTCTGATTTTCATTTTTGACACACTTCACCGCACATAAGTCTCTAGTTTTTCTTTCCCGCATCTGAGAAATCCGGTATATATCATTTTCAGCCTCTTTAGTGTCTAATTTCTCGTACACCTCCTTGTAGACCTTAGATTTAGCTTCCCGAACAGCTTTCTTAACTTCCTTTTTAACTATTTTATACTTCTCAAATCTCTCCACATCTCTACTTTTCTTCAAATCTTTATAAGAATCCCTTTTAATTTTAATATCAGCCTTTACTTCTTCATTCCACTATGATGTGTCCTTAGATGGTGGAGCACCATCTCTCGACTCACCAAGTAGATCTCTAGCTACCTTCTTGATACAACTAGCCATTTTGTTCCATGTTCTGTCTGAATCATCTTCCGACTGCCAATCCGTTTCTTGGACTACACGATCTATAAAAGACTTTTGGTTTCCTTCTTTCAATCACCACCATTTAATTTTAGGCTCTACCTTACGTCTAATCTTCCTAAGTTCTCTTCTAAATCGAAAGTCTAGAACTAAAAGTCTATGTTGAGTGGTTACACTCTCACCTGGCACTACCTTATAGTCGACACAACAACCTCTATCTATTCTTCTCGTCAGAAAAAAGTCTATTTGACTAGCACTTGATCCGCTCCTAAAAGTGATAAGGTGGGACTCTCTTTTCCTAAACCAGGTGTTTGCTAAGATCAAGTCATAAGATAAGGCAAAATCTAGAATCGAGTCACCTACTTCATTCCTTTTTCTAAAACCAAAACCTCCATGGATAGTATCAAACCCACTACGACTAGTACCTACATGTCCATTATGATCACCACCAACAAATAACTTCTCTCCACTAGGTATACTTTGCACCATCTCGTCTAAATCCTCCCAGAATAGACGCTTACTAGTGTCATCAAGACCTATCTGTGGTGCATAAGCACTAATAACATTAAGTATCTCTCCACCTAGAATAAGCTTAACCAGTAAAATTCTATCACCTTTTCTCCTAATCTCAACTACATCCTCAAGCAACCGTCTATCTATGATTATGCCTACCCCATTACGATTTTTTTTCTACCCGTATACCAAAGTTTATAACCCCAAGACTCTATGACTCTACTCTTTTCAACTACCTCCTTAGTTTCTTGCAAACACATAATACCAACTCTCCTCCTAATCATCACCTCCACTAATTCTATTAGTCTACCCGTAAGGGAACCTATGTTCCAGGAAGCTAGACGGATCCTATGAAACCCTTGCTTATTTGTCACTACACCCGGGGTTCGATGTAGCGCGCCTTTTCTGGACGACGACCCTTGCTTATTTGTCACTACACCCGGGCTCCAATGTAGCGTGCCGTTTCTGGACGACGACCCTTGCTTATTTGTCACTACACCCGGGGTTCGATGTAGTGCGCCGTTTCTGGACGACGACCTAGAAGCCCTTGCATACTTAACACTACATCCAGGATCCGATGTAGCGTGTCGCTGAGTAAGGGACGCCCCAACGATATTCTTATTATGGTTCATGTCATAGAATGTGACAAAGTTTTATGTTGGCTGTCACAAGCCTACCACAACCCTCACCCTTTCTCATCCGGACTTGGGACTGGCAACAGTGGGTTTAAAATAATGCGGGGGATAGGATTTGAACTCTGGTGCTTTGGTTCAACAGTGCAAGGTCTTCCAATGAGCTACAAGCTCCTTCTTTAAGGAACGTAATAACAACCTTGTTGTCATTAGTGCGACACGGTACTGCTTCCACCCATTTAGAGACATAATCAACCGCAAGTAAGATGTATAAATTCCCAAAAGATTTAGGTAAAGGGTCCATAAAATCAATTCCCCAAACGTCAAATATCTCCACAACCAAGATAGATTGGAGCGGCATCTCATTTCTCCGTGAAATACGACCTATGTGTTGACATCGAGGACAAGTTTTGCAATGATCATATGCATCTTTAAATAATGTTGGCCAATAAAACCCACATTGGAAAACATTCTCCGCCATTTTACGTGGACCAAAATGACCGCCACATGCTTGATCATGGCAGAAAGAGAATACACTCTTGAATTCATCATTGGGGACACATTGGCGAATGATTTGAACGGGACAATACTTAAACAAATAAGGTTCATCCCAGTAAAAATGTTTTGCTTGGGATAGAAATCGATGATTGTCTTGTTTCGACCAATCGCTGGATATAAGTCCCGTCGCTAGATAATTAACAATATCCACGAACCAAGGTTCGCAGGATACGGTCAAGAGCTGCTCGTCAGGAAAGGTCGCGTATAGTCGGCTACTACATTTTCACATCCATTCTTGTCTCGTATAACAAGATCAGACTCTTGTAACAACAGGATCCAATGTATAAGCCTGGATTTAGCATCCTTCTTCGATAAAAGATGTCGTAGGGCGGAGTGATCGGTGTAAACCACTATAGGCGAACCAATCAAGTAGGGCCTGAATTTTTCTAATGCAAATACAACTGCCAAGATTTCTTTCTCGGTAGTTGTATAATTAATTTGGGTATCGTTCAAGGTCCTACTTGCATAGTGATCGCACGCTTTTCGCGTATCGGATGTTCACAGTTCTAAAGTTATAACCGCGATCAGGACGGTGTCGCTATGCAGCTAGCCGGTTGAGCACGGGTCGATCCACGGGGAGATGGCTGTATGTCCGTTCGAGTTTTAGACGATTTAATAAAGAATGTGTATATGTTTGTTCAAATCTAACCTATGTGTTTTATATGCAAGTATAAATTTGTTAAGAAAAAGATACGAAAGTGTAAGCTAAAGAAATCCGCACTCAAAACCTTTGAGCCGAGTCTTGACCAATTGAAACTAGAGAAATCGGCAACAACGTGGATTAGGGTACTTAAGCACGGTATTCGTGGAATCCGGCTTATCGACCCTTGTCTGTCCGTTCTTGTCTCTTGCTTTCACCTCCGGCCAAACCGAACGCAACCGGTCGCGGTTAGGAATCACCGTTACCTTGGTAGGGTAGGGTGCCTAACGGAGCGCTTGCGTAACGTTTGGGCGGAGTTCAAAGGAAAATAACGGGAAAAGGAAATGAGGAATGAAATCTTAACTTACAATATTGTATTTATTCTTAACAACAACAATTTACAACCATTCACAAAACGAACCAAAAAGAACAAAAGAAAAGATAAACTAAGAAAAGAAAAGATTACAAGCAAGTAATTAAAAGTGCATGGAATTTAAGTGCATGAAAGTAAATGAGCAAGAAATGGAACTAGGAACCATAGAACCCAAAACAAGACATAGGTTCAATAACCAAATCTTAAACTTGCAAGCTCAATTAAGAGGTTGCAAGATCAAGAAAAGGCAAAGAACTCATGGAGAATGAAGCACAAAAAAGAGAACATTATTGATTCCAAAATGATACAACCCCTTGAGATCAATGACCAAAGCTTAAACTTGCAAGCTCACTTAAGAGGTTGCAAGATCAAGTTAAGGTAGAGAGCTCAAGGGGGAAGCTAAGCAAAAAGAATGATACAAAATAACCCTCATCTTCATTTAACATCCATTCAAAAGCTCTCACAACAATTTAATGGAGGAAAGATGAAGAAGAAGAAGAAGAAAACTAAAAACTAACAAAAAGAGGGCATGAAAAAGAACACCCATGGCTTGGCAAGTTCTGGGCTATTTATAGGCAGTAAACAGAGAACCTAGGGCAATATTCTGAATCAAAATGAATGTACCAATCTGCCCCCAGAAAACGACCCACTGCAGAGTCATCATGGCCGCGGTTCCGCGGCCTAAGCATGCTTATGCCGCGGAACCCCGGCCTTAATGAGGAGTTAGGCCATGGGGTTTTGTCGGTTTCCCTGTTTTTGTGTACTCTTCAGTGTGGTATAGTACTTTTCTCAGAAACTCTTCACAATTCTTCCAGAATTTCAGTAGATTAAAAGGTGATGTGATGTGGATCTTTTGCCATGATTTCCTCGAGCTCCGCGTAGATATGTTGGATCTTGTGTTGACATTGAGCTTTGTGCATGAAAATGAAAATCGATTTGCTATTTTGTCCCTTAAACTGGTGTGTGGCAACACACGGATAGAGAGCGGAGACCCGTGTTTTATCTGTTGTTGGCAGTAATCCGGAATTTGTCGTACTTTTCCATGAATTTCACTGTTTAGAGCTGAGAACCAGTATCCTGCAAATATGTAGCAAACACTGATTAAAAGCACCTGCCTATAAACAAATGAGCGTAAGAATGGGCGGTATAAAATGCAATATTCTGGTATGAACAAATACCCCCAAACTTAACTTTTGCTCGTCCCGAGCAAAACCAATTATTCACAAAAAAGTCCTAACCACACTTTCGCAGGGAACGCGATTGCACTGAGCGTGTGCAACAAGCTGTTAAACCTCTAGGTGTCCCTAGTAGGAGGAGTGTTGTCTCCTGAGGGTTTTCAGTGAATACTACCTATAAAATCCCGTCAAGCTAGTGTCATAAGTTAATATCGATTCTACTCCTACAGTTTAGTATCTACGATAGAAATTCTATAATACTAAGTTAGAAATATTCAACCCTAATGCTTCACACCTCCTATCTATTTAACCTTAGATCTTATACGTTCCAAAAAAGTTTAGAAAGATGTTGGTATCTCCTGAGTTTTCCTTCTTTAAGTGTGGTCTCAAATCAGGGATTTTTATTAACTTTACAGAAAACATAAGTCTTATTCTTCATTTCTATCTTTTATCCAAACATCGATTGTATACCCCTACGTGTGTGTATATTTGCACCCATACACTCAAGAATTCAATTCAAGCTATAATACCCTTGCCCTAATACCTAATACTACTTCTTTTCATTAAGGATGGACGGATTTGCTTGCACACCTTTCATGCGACTATTATTGCTTCTTGAGGCACTAACAGCCGATTACTGAATGTGTGCTTAAAGCGTAAATAGCAGTTTCCAGGTCTTGACTTTATTCTATTTTTCTTTTTATTTTTTCTTTTTCTTTTTCAAGACCGGATATATTTTTCAATAATGCTCTTTTGGTGTTTAGCTTTAAATACCGTTTTTTCTTTCATACTAGGTTTTCAGGCAAGAGTATTTCTAGGTATCCTCTACTATCCCAAGTTTCAAGGTGCGTGTAAGTGCAGTTTGTAGGGTGTATATTTTCTAAATTTGAACTTAAGAAAAGAAACTATTTTTCAGACTTATCCTTCAGTAAAGCTTCAATACTTTCCCCTCATCTTAACTTAACTCAAGAATTGAACTCAAGATTACCTACTTCTATAAAAAAAATTGTAAGGACGTATAATCACCAAGTTTAAACAGAAGGAGGGTTATTTTTAGGGTTTTCAATTCCTAAGCCTAGAATTTAGTTATTTCTAACATATCAACTAAACTTTCATAATAAAAATCTAAGTTACCCTATTAGCTAACTTGACGACAAAGTTTTTATATTTTTTTGGAAATTTTTTGATTTTTGTGGGTTTTTAATAAGGTATGCAAATGCAAAATATACAAATGAATGCGAAGGAAGAAAGCTTACCGAGCACACCCCCAAACTTAAACTTGACAGTGCCCTCACCGTCAGGCTATACCAAGAGGGTCAAAATTGTCGGCGCTCCCTAAAAACAAATTATATACATAACAAAAAAGGAAAACAAAAAATATATACAAAAAGGTTCCCCCCCAAATTTAAGTAAAACAGTGTTTCCACTTTTAAGCGTTGAAGTTTAGGATTAGGGGGAAAGAAAACAGTTTCAAACTATACAAGGCCTTACACAGGCCAAAAGTGAGCACCAACCATTCATAGATTTTATCGCTATAATGTACAGGTTGGTGGAAGAAGGCGTAGAGAAAAGAGAGGGAGAATACGCGAGACAGTATGAAGATAGAATACATGTGTTTTCTCCCTTCTCATTTTATACCGTCTCGCGTATTCTCCCTCTTCCTCACCGGTATAATCGTTTCTAGATCAAACAATGACGCACTAGTGTCGTCAAGATCATTATAGCAAAGTTCCTCAACTTTGCAGCTATCGGAAGATATCTCGTTGACAGAATAGATATCGATTAGATGACCAAAAGGTTCAGATGGTTGACTTCCTAGCTTATAAATGTTAAGCTCAATTGTCATTTTCTCGAAGGATATGTTCATAGAACCGTTACGACAATTTATCACACCGCTGGAAGTTGCTAGAAAAGGCCGATCGAGAATCACCGGGATTTGGTTTCGTGGGTTTGCCACAGGCTGTGTATCTAAAACAATAAAGTCCACAGGGAATATAAATTCCCTGACTTTGATTAACACATCTTCTAGCCACCCCTAGGTTGGGTGATAGATCGATTGGCCATCTGGAGAGTGCAGTGTGAAGGTTTCAACTCTCTCATACCTAGCTGCTCATAGATAGAATAAGGGAGCAAGTTAACACTAGCGCCTAGGTAAAGTAGAGCACGATTGATGCTTTTACCCCCAATAGTTATACGTATTGTAGGATAACAGGGGTCCTTACGTTTCTTAGGTAATTGTTGGGTAAAAGCCATGCCCACATTGCTAGTCAAGAACACCTTTTTTGGCACTTGAGTTTTCCTCTTCCTAGTTCACAAGTCCTTAAGGATTTTCGCATAAGACGGAACTTGTTGAATAGCATCTAGGATAAGAATATTTATGTTAATTTGCTTAAACATTTCCACAATCTTCTCCATTTGTGCATTAGGTTTGTTAGCCCTCAACCTGTTGGGAAAAGGAGATTTATTAATAAGGGTTGGGTCCAACATTGGAGGAGAAGTTTGTGGGGATGGACTCGATCCCAGAATTGGAGTTGGGATCATTTTAGGTTAACTCGAGAAATTGGGTTGAGGGTTCGAGCCCGGCGGAGAACGGAGAAAAGGCTCGGAAGAAGGTGGTGGACGAGACGAATTAGGGTTAGAAGTAGAAACCGGGGTTTCAATTGATTTCTCATCATCAACCTGTTCACCGACTTGATTGTTCAGCACTCTTCCCGATCTCAACGTGGTTACGACACACACATTATGACTTTGTGAGTGGACAGGATTCGGTAGAGGTTGAGATGGAAGTTTTCCTTTCTTTCTCTCACTTATCGCGGCATTTATCTGTGCAAGTTGTGCTTCTATCGATTTTATGCTTTCGCCGTGGGAAGCGGTATGCTGCACTAATGTTTGGATAGAAGATGTTAAATTAGCCGTCGTTTGCATGGAATGTTTAATAAACGTTTCCACGCTTCGTTCGAGTGCAGATTTTTCGGTACCGGCCGTTGGAAAAGAATTATTATAAGATGTAGAGTTGTTGGCCGGATTTTGACAAGTTTGCGGTTGAAAGGGGTGCTGACTCTATTGTGGTGGTTGCTGTTGCTGTGGAGGAGGCTTTTGATAGTTATTTTGGCTTGGGAACGGATTTTGATTTTGAATTTGGTTTTGGTTCCAAGCAAAATTATGATGATTCCTCCATCCCTGATTGTATGTAGAAGAATAAGGATCGTTTCTAGGTCGTTGCTGAAAAGTAGCATTAATTTGTTCTTGACATTGAAACGGTGGACTCAAAGGACATTCTTCCGTTAAATGTGATGGGTCGGAACAGCAACCACACACGGTTTGGGGGAGCGTAACCTGGTTTAGGGAGGCTAATGAAAATTTGTTTTCCATAGCTTATAGTTTTTTCTGCATCGCTGCCATTTCGGCTTTCATTGCGATGGAAATATCGAGCCGATGGATACCCCCTAGACAATGTTGGTCTAACGCTTTCCCACTGCAAAGTTTGTTCAGCGAGATCTTCCAGAAATTGCCAAACTTCACCATCGTCTTTACACATGAAATGACATTGACAAATAGTTTCAAGCATTTGTTTTGTCGCAGGATTAACACCCTCATATATAATTCGGCAAAGTTGCCATTTATCAATTCCGTGATGGGGGGATTGTAGAAGAAGATCCTTGAATCTTTCAAAGCATTTCCAGAATGGTTCGTTGGGAAGTTTGGTAAATTGGTTAATCTCGCTTCGAACACGGGCAATCTTGTGATTGGGATAAAATTTCTTAAGGAATGCTATAACAAATTTGTCCCATTTGGCGATAGAATGTGCGACAGTGTTATAAAACCATTTTTCTGCCATATCGCATAAGGTAAAAGGGAGAAGACGTAATCTCATAGCATCCACAGAAAGTTGTGAAGTGCCCATCATTGAACATACATTTTCGAATTTAGTTATGAAAATGTATGCGTCTTCGGATTCAAGCCCATGAAATTTGGGCAACAGTTTGATGAATTGGGGTTTAATTTGGAAATTATCCCCATTGGCTGGTGGAATAGATAGACAGGTAGGAAAGGGACCGCGTATCGGGTAGTATCTTTCTTGAAGAGAGATGCGCGGTGGATTCTGAGCACCTACGGGTGGTGGCAGGGGTGTGTTGGTAAAATCTGATAGAGAACCGTCCATCTAGGTCGATGTGGGGTGGAGAGGAAAAAGGAGATGAAGATGTACCGACGTCAGAGTTGATAGCAGAAATGCAGACAAGACGGGTACTAGAATCCCCTGTCCAGCCGATCATGCACTAAGCGGGTTTAGTGCACGTGGCAGCGTGTGTGAGAACTAAAAAGGTTTTCTTTGAAAAGTGTCGGACGTGAGACAAATCACACAAAAAATGCACAATCAACCCTAGAACTAAGGTCACCTAGGTCAAGTCACTAGACCGCTCCTAGACTTACAAAGGACAAGACAAAGGATCAATCATTTACCACCTCTATATTACTCTAGTGGCCAGCTAAGTGCCAGGTAAGTGGAAGGTATCCGCTATACGAATCTCCGAAAATAGCGGGCCTAATTAAGTAACCACTTGCCTTAGTCACACTTTTCTAGACGCCACAAAAGAAATGCGGATAAGCGATAGATTACCCACGACCCTCCTCTGTCCTAATTGAGCGCGACGGTCCTTAGAGTCTTGATCTAGACATTTTTAAATTAATGTAGGGTTATGCGGATGCTTTTTTTGTGATTTGTGGGGTGTAGGAAGGGTGATGAAATCTCCCATAATCTGAATTTTGGTTTTTCCCCTTAAAGTCCTTTTTTAAAAAAATATGCACAAACAAACCAATTTCAAAACACGCAAAATGATTTTTGAGCGGCGATATTTTGCAAAGAATCCTGCAGAAAATCAAATTATTGGATTTCAGTGGAGAGAGAAAGAATTAAAGAAGATACATGAAGATTTTTGGCGACCTAACTCACCCACAGAGCCGCGGTTCCGCCGCCAATAGCCTACTATTGCCGCGGTACCGCGGCGGATAGTAGGGTTCTTCTGCTAATTTTTTTCTTCAGTCGCCTCCTTTGCTCCTCTGAGCTTTGCTTGATGTCTCTAAATCTCTATTTTCTCATTCCAGTGACTCCAGATTCTCTCGCAAAAAGTCGCAGACTAATCGTTAAATATATAATTTATTGTTTTTTATTTTTTTATTTTATGGATCAGATAAGAATTCAACCCGAATAGCAAGAAAAAAAAATTACGCACGTATCCCCGGCAACGGCGCCATTTGATTGATTTGAAAAAGTGTTTGTCATGAATAAAGTTAACCACAATCAATAATGGTGTCGCGTGTAGCTAGCCGAGATGAGTAAGGGTCATCCTCAAGGAAACGTCGAACTTCTAATCTTGCTTTAGATGAGTTGATTGAAAGAAGGGATGATTCGTTGTAGATCTACGATATACAGATGTAGAATCTATGAAGAAGAGGCTTGTAGGGTTCATAGAATTTAGTAGTAATGGATGATTAATTAAAGATGGCTCTTTTTATCTTTTAATAGATTTAAAACTAGATCGATAGTGATGAATGTGGATTATGGTTCTTTTGGAAGAGACTAGGGTTTCCCCGCTCTTAACCCTTATCCTTGCATTGATCGCTATTCATGTCTAGCATTTACCAAAATAATTGTTAATCTAATCTCATATCGCGGCCGAGACTATCAATAAATTGGTAGCACGCCCGATAAGGATGTTAACATTTATTTTGCTAAAGTTTATAAACTTTATCAGATGTAAAAAAAGTTAAGAGATTTTACCATCCATTGATTTACCCTAATCCTATGAACTCTAGCAAGCTAGGAATTACTCACGCATGGTTGAGATAGAAGAAGAAATGATAGAGAAGGAAATCATAATGAAGAATTTAAATGTAGAATGTAAATGCAAAATAATTAAGCAAACGATCTACCTTTATTAATCAACATTACAAGTACAAATCCTTCGAATTTAGAATACAAGAAGAAATTGCTCTCGATCTCTGCCTCGTAGGAAGTAGATGTTCCTTCGATGTTCATGTCGCTCTATCACGTTGAATCGCGGACCTGTCGTGGATCTCTTGTTCTTTGACGGTGATTTCCTTCGTGTTAAAGGTGATTGTTCTCTAAGTTTAGCCCTCGATCCTTTTTATAATCCTCAAAGAAGAAACCCTAGATGCCCCGTGTATTGGATTTGCTATTGTGATTAGCCCACTAAACCACAGATCCTACGGCCATGATAAGGACGTGGATCCGCGGCATATAGGCGCTTTTGGCCGCTAAACCGCGGCGGTTTAGGGGTATCACAACATGAAAATTCTTGTGGGCTCTTCTGTTGACACTTGGAGATTTTTGTAATGTTTGGATTCTACAAATATTTCTTTGAGTCTTTGCCAGTATTGATTCTACGATTTTATTGACAGATTTTGATCCTGACATCTTAAATATCTCGATCTCCCGATCTGAGCTAAATCTGCACAATATCTCCATAAATAATATTAGTAATATTTGTTATGTCAGAGATATTATCTTAATCATTTTATATGATATTAAATTTTTAAGAAATTTGATTAAGATTATTTTATATGATATGCATAATAAAAATATTATATAAATATTCTATGCAAATACTTTCCTTCATAATGTTAATTATAATATATAAACATATGATAAAGAGTAAATTTGCAGATAAACCCACGTATGTTCTATATTTATAATAAACACCTTTAAATATTTAAGAAAAGTAAGGAAAATGTTATATTAAATGTGTAATATTTTCGACTGAACAATACCCTTTTCACATATTTGAATCTGTTGCCCATTTCAACAGAACTCGCTTTTTGAGAATGTTTAAAAAAAACTCCATTGTTTATTAATGAGAATCCTTTTGGATTCTCACAATTATTATCTTGCCCCATCATTGGTGAGCCGCCATTTTGATTTTGTAGGGCCTACTGGCTTTGTAGTTAGTAGTCACATGAGACAAACACATATTTTTTTTATTAATGGGTTTTCTCTCTATTTTTTTTAGGTACAATGGCCTCACTTCCCTACTTCCCTTACACATGCTCGGAGGTCGCTTTTCCTCAGTCGCCATCAGACGAGGAAGTTATGGCAATGATCAGGGAACATGATAAGGACAATAAGAGTCTTCTCTTATGAGGAGTTTAGTAAGGTCACATTATCAGGGGCCGCCGTAGTTTTACGTGTGAAGTACCAGCAGAACCCATCTGCTCAATGTCGTTGATGGAGCCTTTGCGTACTGCTTATGCGGTGGAAGCGGCTAATTGGACTCCCGCGGGCCGGCTTGAGCCATCAACGACTGGGATACCCAATCAACCCGTAATGGCTATTGATATCTTGGGACGCCGAATATGTCAGGGTGAAGCCCGACCCTGGGGCAGATCTATAAGGTAGGTGTTACCCCGCGTCATCCAGTGGGCTACTGTCCTTGGGCACGGTACATTCTCTCCTCCTAACGCTCACGGTTGTAGAAATTTGGGTTGTATCAAGCGGTGTACGCATCACTGTTCTACTGCCATACTCCTCACGTCTGGTGGGTCAAGGCTTTTTTGAACAAGTGGAACCTTCCAACGAATACGTTTCTGCTCGGGGACCGCGAAGTCTCTATTTTGTTGGTGGAGTTCCGGGACATTTCAGGGCTGCCGATTAGGGGAGAGCACTATGAAGAATTATTGCCTCATAACGAGTATATATTTGCCATAATGCCAGCTGTACTTGAAGACTTAACAACCGAGAACACTGTTTGGCACAAGCACCCAAGTCTAATCAAGGCCTTGGGAATTTTTGAGAGACTATTCATAGCATCGGAAGGACAAGGTGTCACTTTTGACGCTTTTATTGCTTGCTTTCTCCGTAAAGACGCCCTATCTAAGAAAGCTCCGAAATTCACGAAGGTCGAGGATCCCTTCGGATCCGGCTTGGAGAAATTGCCAGCTAAAGAAGAAGACTTGCCGCGGTTTTATATTCCAAATTCGTCAACCGTGATATTTGACGCAATCGCTGCCTCTGGAATAAACGAAGAAACATTCTTTGTCAGCTTCATCAGCCTCTGGCTTAGCTAGTTCGCCATGCCGATACATCGCCGTTTTATGAGAGCCTCCGTCTTCTATCCTGCCCATCGCATAGACAAAAGAGTGTGATTGGTCGTTGGTGTTGCAGGGTTATCACACCTATATCATGGTTTAAGTACTGCCGCCAACACTTCGAACCCAGATGCATACACCGTGAATTGCTCTTTCCACTACTTCATGTCATGGATCGAGATGCATTTGTTAGGCACATTTGCTACACACCGGCGTCCTGATTTCTATGAGTCATATACCTTCCCGTGGGTCATGAGGCTGGTCGATACTTCCGCTCCTGATTCGACTCAGTTAGGGGCTCTGCGTGTATTGCTTAATTCGTATTCAAACGAAGTTGGGATGGTTTTCAACGATTGAGTTCTCTCTGCGCCAGCTGGGCCCGTTCAACAGTTATTCGATTTGTCGAAGAATGGAGTTCCGGCTTTAAAACATAAAGAGATCATGCATTTATATTCAATCAGGCCGGGGTACTTAGTGTTCCGCCTAAATGACACTGCTCTCTTCATGCGGTATAATCCGCATCGCTTCGCCCAGCAGTTAGGTTACAACCAGGGCGTCCCCCTCGAAGCCTTTTTAGTTGAGCCTACTCTCTCGCTAGAGGTTTCTCGTGACATCATCCATCATTTCATGTGGTTGAATATGGGTTCCCCCTTCATGATCCCGGAGCCCGACTATCTTCCAGGGCCCGTGGGACCCTTTAAGGGCTAGTATCACCACCGTGTTAGTCCTATCATCGTAGAGGAAAGGCGAGTGATCTTCGAGTGTAAAGCCTCTGCTCAAGCTGAAGCCATCAGCACTCCATTGCGGCCACGGTCGGTTGTTCGCCCTCCTCTGAAGGACGGTGATTCAGTGCTTATTCCTAAAGCCGCTCGGGCAGAATCAGTCCCCCACACTGCTGGTATGCTGGTTAGCACTAGAGCTGGGGCAAAGACTCCTGATAAAGTACCAACAGCGGCATCACCAAAGGCGGACACTGAAGGCGAGGTTGGGCAGCGCCGAGCAAAAGAGTCGAAAGGGAGTAAGCGCCCTTCTACTCGTGCTAGCTCGGGCCCTAAAAGGAGGTAGAAATCGGCCGCCGGTCTATTCGATGCCTTGCTCAAGTCTGAGCCTCTTCAGGATGAGCCTATATCCGTGCATGAATCAAACGACAGTCTCCTCTTTCTTGGTACATCCGCCGAGGAAGCCGCTCAGTTGGCCGAGGCTTTGAAGAGTTCACAGGATGAAGCCAAAAATATGCGTACCAAGAAGGGATGCTTTCCCACTGTTGAATTCTGAGATGTTGATCTGGCCTCGACTATGTTACCGGTGGCTCCTCTGATGCTGGAAGGAGAACAGGCTCTTAAACAGCCAATCTCGGCTGCTTCTGAAGACGAGGCTGCTCTGAAGGCAGGTAGAGATTTATCTTCAATCGAAGCTCGACGAGCGCTGATCAGTCGAAAATATTGCATTTTAAACACATCGAATTCCCTACTCTTTGCAATCATCTAAAGGTGTTCGGTATGAATATAGCACATATTAGAAATTTGTCTGTAAAATATCAAATAACATGTGTTATACATTATAACCGGCATTTTTAGGGAAATTGAGTGTTTATTATTGCACGCATGATCTTTGTATATCGCAACACTTGTCTCGAGATTGTGTGCAGGAAATTCTCCAGGTAAAAGAGCCGAAACTGCTAAAAGTGCTCATAAAAATACGCCAAGTCCAAGAATTGTGATCTGGTAGTGAACAAGAAAGTATAAAAATATTCTAGATATCAGAAAACAGCCCTAAAGCCATCAGAAAAGTACCAAGGAATTTTGATGCACCAAGGCACCTAAATGGCCGCGGATCCGCGGCCGAATGGCCCTATTGGCGGCGGATCCGCGGCCACGTCAGCACATCAATGGCAGGTTGACTTCTCAGACTTCTCCTTTCAAATGGCAGATTTCTTCAAGCCACTTCGTTATTCAGATATCTCCAGAAGCTTCTGTCCTAACAGCCAAGCTTCTTGTACAAGCCAAATACATCCAAGCTTCTCAAGCAAGCTAGCTAAACCTAGAAGATTCTACGCAACAACCAAGCTTACCAAGGAAGCTAGCTAACTACCTAAATCTAGAAGCTTCCTTCATAAATACAAAGCTTGCAAGAGAAGCTAACCCTAGCTTAGCTTCTAAAGGAAGCTAATTGTAACAACCCTAATTTTCATATATATATTTTTCTGTACAAATTTTTTTAAATTTTTTTAAAAATCCATAAAGAAGTATTTTAATATGAGCACAAAATATATATAATTAATTATTTTGTTTTTAAATAATTTCATTTTTAGTGTACATAAAATTGTTTTAAAATTAAAGTGTACTTGGAATATTTATTACTGCCGATATCATTTTAAGTATCTACTTTTCTACAATAATTACAAGAAGGAGCTTGTAGCTCATTGGTAACACCTTGCACTGCTGAACCAAGCCACCAGAGTTCAAATCCCATGCCCCACATTATTTTTGTATTTATTTTGTTTTAATTTTTTTTGGAAGTTGATTAGTGTCAAAACTTGTAGTTTACCGTAATCAGAACGGCGTCGCTTCGCAGCTAGCCGGTGAGTACGGGTCGATCCACAGAGACGGGTAAATTCCTTTTATGTGTCTTAACGAGTTGATTCCGTAAGGTGTTCGGATTGATTATTAAATCTAAAATCCTAAATTATTCTACCTAGGGCAATTAATTGAAAGTTATAACTAGGGCAGAGAAATAGAATCTATACTAGGGCAGGAAAATAGATTTAATCTAGGGCATGCATTGAAATTATCTAGAGTAAGAAAATAAATAAATCTACTTACTTTACAGATGCATTTCTCCAATCATCCATGCAGGGTTGTCAGATCTGAATTTCAGAATTGAAGAGAGGCACCGATGCTCTCCATAAAGAATTTTGGAATTTTTATTAAAAGGAGGCATAGAGTTTACAATGAATTAGAGTCCCTATTTATAGAAGATAGGAAACCCTAGGGTTACAATGACTTGCATGTTTACAATTACAAAAATAGCCCTAGGTCAACTAGTCAAAGCCACAAGTGAATTTTGATAAAATAAAATCTTCCTTTTGTCTTCTTAAAAAGGAAATATTGGGCCTTTCCTTTATGGGCTCTTCTGTCTTTGGGCTTCCTGGGCTACTTAATTCTTTAATTCTTTCTTTAAAATAGCTTCTGTTCTCTTTCAGATTTTCCAGTGAATAATTGTGGTGGACAAGTTAACCGTGGCTTCGAAATCTTAGACCTTGCATTGCCTTGTACTTTGTGAATTTTATCTTTGATATCGGCTTGATCAAGAGTCTTCTGTTTGTTGGTCAAAGTCCACTTTTGCATCGTCTTTTCATCGTTTTCACTGTTTTCGCTTCAAGAACCTGTAACCTGTAATATGTAGCAGACATGCGTCAAAAGCACCCGTTTATTTGTAAAATATATAAGAATGGGGAATATAATAATGCAATATTATGGTATGAACAAATACCCCCAAACTTACCTTTTGCTCGTCCTCGAGCAAACTTATTTTTTTATTCACTACAAAAAACCTAACCGCACTTTCGCAGGGAAACGCGATTGCACTGAGCTCATGCAACAAGCCGTTAAACCTCTAGGTGTCCCTAGTAGGAGGAGTGTTGTCTCCTGAGGGTTTTCAGCGGATTACACCCACAAAATCCTATCAACTCGGCCCATTGACTTTTGTTCTCCAATTAGGTCTTCTAACAAGGAATTCTATTATCTTTTGACTCACAAATTATCCACCCATATTCTTCACACTTCCTCATCATTTAACTTAAGATTATATATGTTATGTAGACTTACTTAGCTTTCGGCATCTCTTAAGTCTTCCTTCTAGGGTTTCATCTCCACTTAGGAATTTCTATCAACTCTACTAAAGATACAAGTTCTATTCTTCATTCCTCTCTCTCATCTAAATTCCAATCACATACCCCTACGTGTGTGTATAAGTCACCCCTACACTTGGAAATTCAAATTAAGCAATCAACCCCTTGTCCGTTGTCCAAAGTACTAATTAGTGGTGAATTTAAATAAAATTTGCTTACACATCCTTCATGCGACCATTAATACTTCCTGAGGTACCAACGACCGATTACAAAATGCGTTTGCACTTTAAAGCATACTTCCTAGTCTTTGCAACACCCAAGGTTTTAGCAGTGACCCCCAAACCAGTTGGTCTAAGGCACTAGGTGATGAAGCACCCTCGCTAAATATTTTTCTATTTTTGCAGCCTTAAGTAATCACAAAAACCAGTGTCCATTTTTTTCTTTATTCACACTTTTTCATACTAAGGACTTTAGACAAGAGCCTTTCAAGGTCTCTTCTACTATTCCAAGTTTCAAGGTGCGTGATTGTGCAAATTGTAGGGTAGACGTTTTCAGAATCTAGACTTAAGCTAGGAACTATTTTTCAAACTTATAGTCTAATAAGAACATCAATAATCTTCCCTCATTTTGACTTAGCCCAGGAAGTGAACCTAAAATTTGCCTATTTCTAAATAAACCACAAGGCATATACTTTCTAGCATTAAACTTTAAGGAATGTTATTTTTTAGGGTTTTTAACTTACTAAGTCTAAGATCTAGTTGTTCCTAACCAATTAACCTATTTGTCAATCTCAAGTCAATTAGCCAAAATTGAATACAATAATTTTTATAATTTTTGAAAATTTTCAAATTTTTATGGGTTTTCAAATAAATATGCAAATGCAATATATACAAATGAATGCGAAGGAAGAAGACGTACCGAGCATACCCCCAAACTTGAACTTGACAGTGTCCTCACTGTCATGCTAAACCAAGAGGGTCAAAATACCGATACTCCCCTGTTTATTTATTTATAAATTTTTTTATGTTTTGAATTTTTTCTTTTTTTTTTTATTTTTTTTTATAGAAAAAGAAAACAAAAGGATATATACATATATACAAAGGTTCCCCCCAAATTTAAGCTTGGCCTTACACAAGTCAAAGGTTAGCACCAACCATTCAAAAATCTTATCATGGTAATGGTAGAGTTGGTGCAAGAATGGGATGGAAAGAAAAGAGATGTAAAGCACGCGAGACCGTGTTGAGAAAAGAATGGTAGAATAAGGTCTCGGTGGGGGAGAAGAAAGACGGAGTGGAGTGCGATCTTGAGGGTGTAAATTGAGTGAATAAATTAGCGCAATTTGTGATGACCGATGTGTTAAAAGCGATTGCGCTAACCTACCAACTCGTCGTGCAATGGGGTCAAATCCCTCAAGATTCGCAAGAAAACATGGGTACGCCGAACTTGGTATAGGAGATGAAAGCGTAACAGACATTTGTTCGGTCGGAACAATAGGAAGGAGGGAGGGTGATATAACAGTCAAAGGTTCAGGAGGCTGAACTGGAAAATCCGAAACATCAAATAAAAATGGTTCAACCACGATATTATCCTCAAGACTCTCCTCACTATTTAATTCATCCATGCCATTATTATCAAAATCTAGACGCATATGAGATTCGGGGGAAGCATTTAATAATTCAGGATGATGATTTGAACATAAAATTTCTATTAAATCGACAGGTTCATCATCCAAAATATTCCCGGCGTCTATATCCTCAATTAAGTGAAAGTCAATTTCTTTAGACACCTCCTCAAAAGCATGGATGTTTATCAATGTAGGTTCTAGAGTGGAAGTGTAAAGGTCGAAAGGATTAGGTGCGGTTTCACTCGAAAGGGGTTCCTCACAATCTGGCAAATCAAACACTACAAAATCACACAACTCGCTTTTATTTTGAACTTGTGAATCATTTAGGACATTCGATGGAAAACTGGAGTTGTGGGCTTCAATTGGGTAAGGGTAGGTTTGATTTGAAAATCCTCTCTCATTCTCACTCAGTCCAACCGCCGCCTCATACATTGAAAAATTTGGAGCTAGTTGGAAACTGGCTACCGGTTCACTAGGTCGCATAAGGGTGGCCACGGACGCTTCCACATTCCTAACCATTTTGTTTGTTGCAGCGATATACGCCTCCAACGCCTCTTCCAAACTAGACTTGGGTGGTAAGGGGGTTTCGGTAAAAGATTCGAAATTGTTTGGATATGTGAAACTCCCTAATGGCTGTGTAGAAGCAGTGTCTAGTGAAGGTGGAAAGGTCGGGTAGGACTGGTAGGAAGTGGGTGATTGGACTGGGGTAGGGTCAACATGTGGATAAAAAGGTGAATAGTCTTGTTGATCCCTAGAACTAGATGTGTGGAGAGGGGTGAAAGATCAGCTACGAGATTGAGCAATATGCTCAGCAATGGACATCGGCCTAGGAGTTACAGCAGGACTTGGAAAAGTGGTGTCAACATATGTAGGTGGTAAAGGTTGACTAGGTTGACACAAAGTGGGTTGAAAAGTCAAACTGTTTCTCCTAGACTCCTCTATGTGATCTTTCAAAGATTTTTTTGGCATGGAAGGATCGTATTTAAATTGACAGAACAAATTTCCGAACGACGCAAAATTAGGCTCGGGATACCAAAGTTCGGCTAATGATTTTTTATGTGGGGTACCCATGTTAAAAGAAGAAAGGTGACAAGAAAGAAAGTTGGGTGATGGTGCAAGGATTTATTTGGGGCTCAAAAATTTTTTTGCAAGTTTTCTATAAAAGATTTATCCCTTTCCTTTTCAATTTTTTATTTGGAAAAAATTTTTGTTGCAAAAATATTTTAGAGAAAAGATATGCAACAGCAAAATATTACTTGCAATTCGTTATAATTTGAAGCATATCACAAGAATCTTTATTTGGAAAGAATTAACAGCAAAATATTTCATGCAATCAATTTAGTTCAAGCGGGGCCCACAAATCCTGCACAAGATCGTTATTTGGAAAGGAATATATTTTTAAGGCGCACAAAATCCTGCAGGAATATTTTAGAAAAGATATAGCTAGATCTCCATAGAAAGACCAGAGAAGCTTACAGAGGAATTTTCACCTGATGACGTCACTGTGGAGCCGCCCTTCCGCGGCAAATCCTGGTTCCCACCGCGGCTCCGCGCTCCTCTTGATGGCACAGATCCCCACAAAATTTTTGGTGCAACGAATCGTCAAGACGGCCGCGTTTCCGCGGCCTAAGGTGGGTATTGGCCGCGGAATCGCGGCGGGTTGGGGAGGTTGGGACTTCAAAAAATTTTCCCTGTTCTGTTGTTCAAAATCGCTTCTGTTCCGATATTTTGTGTCCTGTTTTGCTTTCGGGAAATCTCCAGATCCGAATTTGTATATCCTGCAAAAATTCAACCACAAAGTATCCCTTCCAAAAATAACAAATGATATATATTTTTATATTTTTTGATTTTTTTTCCAGATTTTTATGATTTTTTTAAATTTTATGATTAACCCGAAATTACGAAAAGAAAATTCTACGCCATCCCCGACAACGGCGCCATTTGATTAGTGTCAAAACTTGTAGTTTACCGTAATCAGAACGGCGTCGCTTCGCAGCTAGCCGGTGAGTACGGGTCGATCCACAGAGACGGGTAAATTCCTTTTATGTGTCTTAACGAGTTGATTCCGTAAGATGTTCGGATTGATTATTAAATCTAAAATCCTAAATTATTCTACCTAGGGCAATTAATTGAAAGTTATAACTAGGGCAGAGAAATAGAATCTATACTAGGGCAGGAAAATAGATTTAATCTAGGGCATGCATTGAAATTATCTAGAGCAAGAAAATAAATAAATCTACTTACTTTACAGATGCATTTCTCCAATCATCCATGCAGGGTTGTCAGATCTGAATTTCAGAATTGAAGAGAGGCACCGATGCTCTCCATAAAGAATTTTGGAATTTTTATTAAAAGGAGGCATAGAGTTTACAATGAACTAGAGTCCCTATTTATAGAAGATAGGAAACCCTAGGGTTACAATGACTTGCATGTTTACAATTACAAAAATAGCCCTAGGTCAACTAGTCAAAGCCATAAATGAATTTTGATAAAATAAAATCTTCCTTTTGTCTTCTTAAAAAGGAAGTATTGGGCCTTTCCTTTATGGGCTCTTCTGTCTTTGGGCTTCCTGGGCTACTTAATTCTTTAATTCTTTCTTTAAAATAGCTTCTGTTCTCTTTCAGATTTTCCAGTGAATAATTGTGGTGGACAAGTTAACCGTGGCTTCGAAATCTTAGACCATGCATTGCCTTGTACTTTGTGAATTTTATCTTTGATATCGGCTTGATCAAGAGTCTTCTGTTTGTTGGTCAAAGTCCACTCTTGCATCGTCTTTTCATCGTTTTCACAGTTTTCGCTTCAAGAACCTGTAACCTGTAATATGTAGCAGACATGCGTCAAAAGCATCCGTTTATTTGTAAAATATATAAGAATGGGGAATATAATAATGCAATATTATGGTATGAACAGAAGTCAACGGTAAAAAGGCCATAACTCCCAAAATATGTACAGGACAACAAAAAGTAAATATACCAAATTGTACCCCCAGAAAATCCCCGGCCACTAGAATCCTGACTCGGCCGGACTCGGCACCGCCGGCCGGCGAATCGGCCAACTCGGTCCGGCGCCGCCGGCCGGAGTTGGCCGGACGGCCGAGTCACCAACTGAGAAAAGTTGGCTCTTGACTTGGTCAACCCTCTTGCACACTTATTATACCTGTATCGGTTTTAATTTGGCCAATAAATCCCTTTTACTCCTAGGTTTAATGATTTTTATATATTTTTTAATTAAAACCCTAACCCTAGCCTAGCCCTATATAAACACCCCTACCCTCTACCATTTTACCCTACAACTCTAAGTCCACTCTCCCAAATTCTCAAGAGAACTCGGTACGTTAGAAAAAGAGCGAGAAGCGAAGCGCTGCCGAAACCGACGACGAATTCCGGCAATCGTACTAGAACCTTCGCGACGTTTTCGACGCACCGACAACCATCACTTCCTTAGCCTCCTTAGTTTGTCCAAACCCGTAAGTCCCATCTCTTCTATCTCTCTTTTCCTTAATATAAAAATACGACTTTTTGGAACCCGACGGAAACCGGACAAACCGATTTCCGATTCGGTTTTTCTTCAAATTTCCACTTGTCACCTAATACATAACACCTACCTATATTCATGTTGACTATTAATCACCCATAAACCAATTTAAACAAACTTTCTCACATGAAATGATAAGTTCTTTGCAAAACCGTATTCCTTTCATAAAAATACCACGAAGTTTATTTTTCTTGTTCTAATTAATTCCCTCACTCTTAAATATGTTTATCTTGATCACTAAACTTATAGAAACCAATTTGAATGAATTTTCACACATGAAATGATAACGTTTCCGAATACCGTATTCTTGCGCTTTAATACCTTCAAGTTTAACATAACACGTTTAACCTCTAATCTTCATTAAAACTTAAAACAAGTCACGAGGTAATGACCTACCTCTACACACACACAAATATAACCCTAATTGATATATGTCAAAACATAGAATACGACATTACAGGACTTTTCATTAAAATACCCTAATCTTTATAACCTTTATTGAAAGCTTTAAGTTGTAAACATTTCTAAATAAAATCTTTTATAAAATAAAAGCACGATTGGTCATGGACATCGATCGTTTATCTAAACTGTCTTGTGGTGTCTAGGCAAGTGTGTCTAGGCTAGTGGTTTTTAATTAGGCCCACGACTGTGGTTCCTTCCCACTTACCTGGCACTTACCTGGCCGCAATTGACGGTGAAGAGGCGATTTGAGGCTTCTAATGACTCATCGTTTAGACCTTAGAAATAGGCTAGTTGGCTTAGGAAACCCTAACAACTAAAATACGGAAACTATACCCTTTTACAAATAAATACCTTATATTTATAAAACCGTTTTTCTAAATGAAAAGTATTTATAAAACCTAAGCAAAGTGCCGCTACAACCCACTTTTGGGGAACCTGTTAGGGATAGTACGGTTCATCGTGCACCCGCGGGCTAGTAGTGCGAGATTCAGACCTCCGCAAAGAGCATTCGGTCTCGAAAGGTTTAAAATACAACATTTAAGAATAATGTGATTTTGGAAAATAAAATAATTATTTAAAATTATTCTTGTATTAATATATATTTAAATACCATTTAGACACCTATTTTATTATAATATAAAGTTTCCACATTTTCCTAAAAAATTACAAGATTAAAAGTTATATTAAAATACCATGAATTTCAAATAAAACAAATAATACTTTTATTAGGATATATTCACTAGAATAACACAAATAAAATTCACACTCATTATAAATATAAAGACGAATATTAAATACTTGAGGTGTATTTTGAAAACTATACAATAGTACTTTTTACATAAAACCCCCTCAAGTTTTATAATTTACAATAAGGCCCCTAACAAATATCGAACTTCAACTTACCTTCTTTTAGTCTGACTCGGGTTAGAGTCTGACTATTTCTGACTTGAATATGATTCAAGTCAATCTATATTCTTTTATATTCCAACTCAATATGAATACATGAATCCCAGAATCCAGTTAACAATCTATATAACCTGACTGAACCGAACCATGGATATATTCCTTTTACATGTTTCCCAGTATTCCATTTACATGACTCTACGGTTATAACCGTTTCTTGATATCATGGTTTCGGTCAGTCAGTCAATCAATCATGCAATCAATACAATTTTACAACATAACAATACAAACAAGACATCGCGGGGTTTAAGGGGTAGATTGGTACGGAAGGTGTTAAAGGTGGCACGAGACGGTCAGATTTAAGACAGATAACCTGAATCCAGTTGTCGTTGTTCCGGGTTGTATAACGGAGCCTTGTACTCTATTTCCGTTTGCCCTGGTCTCTAGCATATAGAGACCCCTCTCGTATACACTGGCATTCTTCTGTACCAAGCTACAAACAATATCGTTAATATAACATTACAATATTACAACAATACAATACAATATTAAAAGCTCTCTCTCTCTCTCTCTCCTACTCTTGTCTATTTCTCCCTCTTACCTTTGGGACTTACCGAGCGATCTGTTCGCTGACGACATTCTGTTTCTCTCTTCTTTGAATGTCGTTAGGTGACCTGGACCCGGCAGAAGTTGAGCCAACACAAGAAGATTTGGAGCAATTTGTCGAAGACCCTGCAGTATAATTTCATTGTACCTTGTTCTTTTCAGTATTTTCATTTCCTGTTATACCACTGTTTAGGCATCTTTATTTCAGTTGTATTTTCCTTTCCATGTATTGTAAAAAGAATGTTTTTAATAAAAGTTGTTGTTCTTTCTATATCTGTTGTCTCTTGTGATTTACTTTATATTGCTTAGTTACGCTTAGCGTATGTACTTCTGAGTATATACGTAGCGGGCCTCGTCGTGTCCCCTTCGCCGTACACCGGGAAGCGGGGCGTGACAGGTTTTGTTGGTGGCTCATGCAGGTCAGAGCTGTATGAATCCCTGTCATGTTGTTATGGTCTGTGTGAACAACCTAAGTAATATAACACAAGAACCAGCAACTAAAACATTCTTTACAATCATGTTCCTTGAATCCCATCATTCTTTGAATCATATACCTTGAATCTGTCCTATTCCAAAATTCCCTCACCTCTTTTACAATTTTACCAAAACCTTCGCATCCTTTCATTCCTTCACACATTCTTCACATTTTTAAAACCTTTGCATCACCTTGTTATTTTTTTCCACATATTGTCAGTACACAAGCACCAGACTTTCCTTGGATTGTTACACTTTCCTTTTACAAATTTCGATGACGAAATTTTTATAAAGAGGGTAGAATGTAACAACCCTAATTTTCATATATATATTTTTCTGTACAAATTTTTTAATTTTTTTTAAAAATCCATAAAGAAGTATTTTAATCTGAGCACAAAATATATATAATTAATTATTTTGTTTTTAAATAATTTCATTTTTAGTGTACATAAAATTGTTTTAAAATTAAAGTGTACTTGGAATATTTATTACTGCCGATATCATTTTAAGTATCTACTTTTCTACAATAATTACAAGAAGGAGCTTGTAGCTCATTGGTAACACCTTGCACTGCTGAACCAAGCCATCAGAGTTCAAATCCCATGCCCCACATTATTTTTGTATTTATTTTGTTTTAATTTTTTTTGGAAGTCAACGGTAAAAAGGCCATAACTCCCAAAATATGTACTGGACAATAAAAAGTAAATATACCAAATTGTACCCCCAGAAAATCCCCGGCCACTGGAAGCCTGACTCAGCCCGACTCGGCACCGCCGGCCGGCGAATCGGCCGACTCGGTCCGGCGCCGCCGGCCGGAGTTGGTCGGACGGCCGAGTCACCAACTGAGAAAAGTTGGCTCTTGACTTGGTCAACCCTCTTGCATACTTATTATACCTGGATCGGTTTTAATTTGGCCAGTAAATCCCTTTTACTCCTAGGTTTAATGATTTTTAATGTTTTTTATATATTTTTTTAATTAAAACCCTAACCCTAGCCTAGTCCTATATAAACACCCCTACCCTCTACCATTTTACCCTACAACTCTAAGTCCACTCTCCCAAATTCTCAAGAGAACTCGGTACGTTAGAAAAAGAGCGAGAAGCGAAGCGCTGCCGAAACCGACGACGAATTCCGGCAATCGTACTAGAACCTTCGCGACGTTTTCGATGCACCGACAACCATCACTTCCTTAGTCTCCTTAGTTTGTCCAAACCCGTAAGTCCCATCTCTTCTATCTGTCTTTTCCTTAATGTAAAAATACGACTTTTTGGAACCCGACGGAAACCGGAAAAATCGATTTTCGATTCGGTTTTTCTACAAATTTCCACTTGTCACCTAATACATAACACCTACCTATATTCATGTTGACTATTAATCACCCATAAACCAATTTAAACAAACTTTCTCACATGAAATGATAAGTTCTTTGCAAAACCGTATTCCTTTCATAAAAATACCACGAAGTTTATTTTTCTTGTTCTAATTAATTCCCTCACTCTTAAATATGTTTATCTTGATCACTAAACTTGTAGAAACCAATTTGAATGAATTTTCACACATGAAATGATAACGTTTCCGAATACCGTATTCTTGCGCTTTAATACCTTCAAGTTTAACATAACACGTTTAACCTCTAATCTTCATTAAAACTTAAAACAAGTCACGAGGTAATGGCCTACCTCTACACACACACAAATATAACCCTAATTGATATATGTCAAAACATAGAATACGACATTACAGGACTTTTCATTAAAATACCCTAATCTTTATAACCTTTATTGAAAGCTTTAAGTTGTAAACATTTCTAAATAAAATCTTTTATAAAATGAAAGCACGATTGGTCATGGACATCGATCGTTTATCTAAACTGTCTTGTGGTGTCTAGGCAAGTGTGTCTAGGCTAGTGGTTTTAAATTAGGCTCACGACTGTGGTTCCTTCCCACTTACCTGGCACTTACCTGGCCGCAATTGACGGTGAAGAGGCGATTTGAGGCTTCTAATGACTCATCGTTTAGACCTTAGGAATAGGCTAGTTGGCTTAGGAAACCCTAACAACTAAAATACAGAAAACTATACCCTTTTACAAATAAATACCTTATATTTATAAAACCGTTTTTCTAAATGAAAAGTATTTATAAAACCTAAGCAAAGTGCCGCTACAACCCACTTTTGGGGAACCTGTTAGGGATAGTACGGTTCATCGTGCACCCGCGGGCCAGTAGTGCGAGATTCAGACCTCCGCAAGGAGCATTCGGCCTCGAAAGGTTTAAAATACAACATTTAAGAATAATGTGATTTTGGAAAATAAAATAATTATTTAAAATTATTCTTGTATTAATATATATTTAAATACCATTTAGACACCTATTTTATTATAATATAAAGTTTCCACATTTTCCTAAAAAATTACAAGATTAAAAGTTACATTAAAATACCATGAATTTCAAATAAAACAAATAATACTTTTATTAGGATATATTCACTAGAATAACACAAATAAAATTCACACTCATTATAACTATAAAGACGAATATTAAATACTTGAGGTGTATTTTGAAAACTATACAATAGTACTCTTTACATAAAACCCCCTCAAGTTTTATAATTTACAATAAGGCCCCTAACAAATATCGAACTTCAACTTACCTTCTTTTAGTCTGACTCGGGTTAGAGTATGACTATTTCTGACTTGAATATGATTCAAGTCAATCTATATTCTTTTATATTCCAACTCAATATGAATACATGAATCCCAGAATCCAGTTAACAATCTATATAACCTGACTGAACCGAACCATGGATATATTCCTTTTACATGTTTCCCAGTATTCCATTTACATGACTCTATGGTTATAACCGTTACCTGATATCATGGTTTCGGTCAGTCAGTCAATCAATCATGCAATCAATACAATTTTACAACATAACAATACAAACAAGACATCGCGGGGTTTAAGGGGTAGATTGGTACGGAAGGTGTTAAAGGTGGCACGAGACGGTCAGATTTAAGACACCTAACCTGAATCCAGTTGCCATTGTTCCGGGTTGTATAACGGAGCCTTGTACTCTATTTCCGTTTGCCCTGGTCTCTAGCATATAGAGACCCCTCTCGTATACACTGGCATTCTTCTGTACCAAGCTACAAACAACATCGTTAATATAACATTACAACATTACAACAATACAATACAATATTAAAAGCTCTCTCTCTCTCCTACTCTTGTCTATTTCTCTCTCTTACCTTTGGGACTTACCGAGCGATCTGTTCGCTGACGACATTCTGTTTCTCTCTTCTTTGAATGTCGTTAGGTGACCTGGACCCGGCAGAAGTTGAGCCAACACAAGAAGATTTGGAGCAATTTGTCGAAGACCCTGCAGTATAATTTCATTGTACCTTGTTCTTTTCAGTATTTTCATTTCCTGTTATGCCACTGTTTAGGCATCTTTATTTCAGTTGTATTTTCCTTTCCATGTATTGCAAAAAGAATGTTTTTAATAAAAGTTGCTGTTCTTTCTATATCTGTTGTCTCTTGTGATTTACTTTATATTGCTTAGTTACGCTTAGCGTATGTACTTCTGAGCATATACGTAGCGGGCCTCGTCGCGTCCCCTTCGCCGTACACCGGGAAGCGGGGCGTGACACTAATCCTAATCAAGCTTCTAGGGGAAGCTAAAGGAGAAGGCTATATAAATGGACCCATGGCTTCATTCTAAAAGTTGTTCAACAATTCACCCACAAGTTGAGTGACACAACTTGTGCATCCAAACCCTAGCCCGAATCCAATTCCAAAAGCCAATTCAAAATTCATCGAGTACAAAATGAAGCATGAATTCAACAAGCCTTTTTGAAGCAACGCCGATTTTCATCCGAGCAAGTGATCCAAGATGATCCGCGACTCACGAAGACGATGCGAAGCTAGTTCAACGATCGAGTTCTCTCCTCAATTCTTGTAGTCTTTGAGTGAATTGTAACGAGATGTTGAATAATGAAACATGAAAATTCTTCATCTTGCTTTTTCTTTACATTTGAGCATTATGATGAGTTCTCAATTCTTGATTGTTTTCTTTGTCATGATGTTTGAGTGAAAACTCCGCTCGTGGAGGAATCGAGAAAATAGATAGATGACGATGATTAAATCTTTGAACGATTCTTAAGTCTTATGAGTTTTGTAAACTTTAGGAAATTGAATTATCGACAACCTAGTTTCGAGCGAGATGCTTTCTTGAATGTTTTCGCTCCTAATTAGATATCTACGATCGATGATTGAATTTCCTAGAGGCTAGAATTTGAATGCTAATCAACGAAATGACAAGGGATATGACGAAGAAACCCTAGTTTCTTCAAGAGATCCCTAAACCTCGTTGATCGTCATCGATCTAGCAACAAATCTTCAATAGATAAAAATTTGTAATCACAAGTATTCATCATCACTATCGATTGGATCGATTCCTATGAGCTTCATTACATATCTTGATAACTCATTCGATTTGGACGATTCTTGATTCTTGATTCTTGATCTTTATTTTCTCTTGATTCTTGAAACTAAAATTCATAAATCTTGAATCAATTTTCTTGCAATTTCTTTTCTCCTTTAATTTTCGACTCAACTAAAACAAATACGAGCAAATCACACTTTCCCTATGGACGATCCGCACTCGCTAACGAACCTACAATTGACACCGTTATTGATTGCGGTATAAATTTCTTTGGTTGTGATCTATACATTTTTCTAAACACGACATCGAATTAAAGATCAATCAAATGGCGCCGTTGCCGGGGATGTGTGCTATTTTGTTCGTTTTTGTTATTTGAGTTGAAAAATTATTATTCCATCAGAATTTTTAGATCAAAATTCGCACAAGCGCTTAACGATTTGTTGTGATTTGTTGCGAGGAAATCTGGAATCTCTGGAGCGAGAGGAAAAATTTTCAGAGCATCTTAGGGAGTTCAGTGAGTGAACATGAGCATTTGCACAAATTTTTGTGCAGGGATCTTGTCATATCACCGCGGAACCGCGGTATTTGGTGGCTTCTTGAGGCGGAACCGCGGCTATATAGCCGCTTCACTGCACCGAACTTCTCAGGTATATTTCTGTCTTTCTTATCTCCTCCCTGCTCTGTCCATTAACCAATTTCTGCAGGATTCTTTGCAAAAATTCGCAGCGCTGCAAAAAAAAAAAATTATTGCGTGTTTGATCTTGGTTGTTTGCATTTTTAATACGGAAATTAAAGGGCAAAGACCAAATTCAGATTAGGTGGGGAGTTCATTACCCTTCCTAAGCCCCAAAAATTACAAAACTGCATCCGCATCACTCTCATTAATTAAAAAATATCTAGACAAGACTCTAAGGACCGTCGCGCTCAATTAGGACAGAAGGAGGTCATGGGTAATCTATTGCTTATCCGCGTTTCTTTTGTGGTGTCTAAGGCAAGTGTGTCTAAGGCAAGTGGTTACTTAATTAGGCCCACTACTTACGTAGTGGAGAACCTCCCACTTACCTGGCCACAGAAGAGGTAAAGAGGCAGTAGAGGATTTATCCTGCGACTTGTCTTCTGGAAGTCTAGGAGTGGTCTAGAGACTTGACCTAGGTGACCATTAGATCTAGGGTTGTGTGTGCATTTTTTGTGATTTGATTTTTCAAAAATCCGTATTTTCTTTTTCAAAACAAACACCAACCAACTTTTCCCCTAATTATCACAACGCTGCCACTTGTGCTAAACCTTTTAGTGCAAGCTCGGCTGGATACGGGATTCTAGTGCCCGTCTTGTCCGCGTTTCTCCTATCGACCCCAAAGTCGGTATTTCTACATTTTCTTTTTCCCACCACCACCGCGATGGACGGATATCCATCACACTTTAACACCACTCTGCCACCGCCCGCAGGTGCGCAGAATCCTCCACGCATTTCCCTCTGAGAGAGATGCTATCCTACACGTGTTCCCCTTCCCACCTGTCTTTCTATACCACCTGCAAATGGGGAAAATTTTGAAATCAATCCCCAATTTATCAAACTGTTACCCAAATTTCACGGTCTTGAGTCTGAAGACGCATACGTTTTTATATCCAAATTTGAAAATGTATGCGCAATGATTGGAACGTCACAACTGTCTTTGGATGCTCTGCGTTTACGTTTTCACCCATTTACCTTGTGCGATATAGCCGAGAAGTGGCTTTATAACACAGCCGCACATTCTATTTCAAAATGGGATGAATTTGTTGCAGCATTCCTTAAGAAATTTTATCTCAATCACAAGACCAGCCGTGTTCGGAGAGAAATCTTCAAATTCACCCAACTTCCCAATGAACCATTCTGGAAATGCTTTGAACGGTTCAAGGATCTTCTTTTACAATGTCCTCATCACGGAATCCCTAGATGGGATCTGTGTCGAATTCTTTATGAGAGTATTGATCTCACTACAAAACAGATGCTTGAAACCATGTGTCATTGCCAATTCCTATCTAAAGATGATGGTGAAGCTTGGAAATATCTAGAAGATTTAGCTCAAAACAGGAAATTGTTAGACCACCATCGTCTGGGGAAGGTAACCAACAGCTCGATGTTTCCGTCACAATGAGAGCCGAAATGGCCGCAATACAAAGGAAGCTCGACGCTATAGAAAACAAAATCTCTTCAGCCTCCCTAAACCATTACACACTTCCCAAAACCGTGTGTGGCTGCTGTTCAAACCCATCACATTTGACGGAAGAATGTCCTTTGAATATACCGTTTCAAGGTCACACTAATGCTGCATTTCAGCAAAGACCTGGAAATGATCCTTCTTCTTCCTCATATAATCAAGATTGGAGGAATCACCCAAATCTTTCTTGGATCCAACACCAAACTCAATACACGGATCCAAAACAGAATAACTTTCAATGGGTCCCTCCACAGCAACAGCAACCACCACAACTGAGTCGGCACCCCTTTCAATCGCAACCTTTTCAAAATCCGGCCAACAATTTTGATCCTTTTTCTGCCGGAACCAATAACACCTCTGCACTCGAACAAACCATGAATTTGTTTCTGACAAATTTCATGCAATTTACGGCAAATTTTCAATCTTCCGTCGATAAAATCCAGAAAAACTCTGACTCCCAAAGTGAGAGTATTAAATCGATGGAAGCACAAATTGCCCGTATAAATGCCGAATTGAGTGCTGGAGAGAAAGGGAATCTTCCAGCTCAACCTCTACCTGATCCTAGACCTTCACATTACACTAATGTGATTGCACTTACCATGTTGAGATCTGGAAGAGTGCTAGACAATCATGTGGGTGAACAGATTGATATTGAGGAATCAATTGAACCCCAGGCTTCCACTTCCACTTCCATTCCCACTTCTACTCCTTGTCCTATTTCGTCTAATTTACCTTTTTCTTCCGAGCCTATTCTCCGTTTTCCCAAAGGCTCGAACCCTCTACCCACTTCATCCTTTCCACCCCCACAACCTTCTCCATAAATGTGGGACCCAACACTTATTGATAGAGCTCCATTTCCGGAAAGGTTGAGGCCCAACAAACCCAATGCCCAAATGGAGAAGCTTGTGGAAATGTTTAAGCAAGTTAACATCAACATCCCTCTCCTAGATGTTATACAACAAGTTCCGTCCTATGCGAAAATTCTTAATAACTTGTGCACTAGGAAGAGGAAGACTCAAGTGCCGAAAAAAGTGTTCATGTCGAGTACTGTAGACACGGCTTTTCCCTAACAATTACCAAGGAAATGTAAGGACCCCGGCTGTCCTACTATTTCTATTTATATTGGGGATAAACACATTAACCGTGCTTTACTTCACCTTGGCGCTAGTGTTAACTTGCTTCCATATTCAGTCTATGAGCAACTAGGTATCGGAGTGTTAAAGCCCTCGAACATAACTCTACAGATGGCCGACCGATCAATCACCAAACCTAGGGATGAACTTGAGGATGTGTTGATAAAAATAGGGGAATTTGTATTCCCTGTGGACTTTATTGTACTTGATACACAGCCTGTAGCAAACCTACGGAACCAAATTCCGGTGATTCTAGGTCATCTATTTTTGGCTACTTCCAATGCTGTAATCAACTGTAGAAATGGCTCTATGAACCTATCTTTCGGGAATAGGTCAATTGAGCTCAACATTTACAAGTTGGGAAGTCAACCCTCCGATCCTCATGCTCGAGTCTGTTCTGTCGAATTAATGGATGTCGACAGCAGCGAAATTGACGATCCTCATGATACCGATCTTGACTCTTTTCATATGTTGTTGTTTGACACAACTATGTATCATACACATACGGACTCTTCCACCGAGTTGTCCGGGTCAACAACTAACACTGATTATGAACCGTTTTTGGAGTCTGAAGATCACCCCGCGCTTTTTGATGACATTATTCTTCGGGGCATCGATGAGAGTTTTGAGGAAATTTTCGCTGATGAACTCGTATTTTTGAAAGACACGGGTGTTGAGATGAATCATCTCCCAAACAAAGAAATTGAACCTCCACCACTTCTTCTGGACTATAAAGAGAATGCGAGTAATCCATCACAATCACTGAGTCGTCTCTCCAAGTTGAGACGCAAACACATTCTATCCCACCACTTATCTTTTCCCCACTTCTTTCTGGCTCCATATAACATGTCATTCCACCAACTGATGTACTACATTGACAAAATTTTCGAATGGTTGGTGTTGACCTTCGGTCTTTGAAAAGCTTGGCATCGACCAATAATCTTGACCCCCTCTTGTGATTTTCAAAAGATTAACATTGTTTAACTCAAGTTTGGGGGGGGGGATAATCTGGCTCCTGAATAGAAAATTTTTACTCAAAATGGTGAGCAAATGAATAAGTTTGGGGGAGCAATTTCATGATCATATTTATTACCCCCATTAATAAATTTCCTCCCAAGCTTACAGGTTTTTTGAAGATCTAGCAGAAGGCAATAGTGAGGACACTGTTGAAAACAAGTTTGGGGGAGGTTTGTGCTTATTTGCGCATCATTTGCAAAAGTGTGCTAGTTAGTTTTTCTTTTTCTTTGTTTTCTCCTTCTCTTTCTAATAAAACAAGTTTGCTCGAGACGACCAAAATTAAGTTTGGGGGAATTTGATCAGTCGAAAATATTGCATTTTTAACACATCAAATTCCCTACTCTTTGCAATCATCTAAAGGTGTGCGGTATGAATATAGCACATATTAGCAATTTGTCTGTAAAATATCAAATAACATGTGTTATACATTATAACCGGCATTTTGAGGGAAATTGAGTGTTTATTATTGCACGCATGATCTTTGCATATCGCAACACTTGTCTCGAGATTGTGTGTAGGAAATTCTCCAGGTAAAAGAGCCGAAACTGCTAAAAGTGCTGATAAAAATACGCCAAGTCCAAGACTTGTGATCTGGCAGTGAACAAGAAAGTATAAAAATATTCCAGATATCAGAAAACAGCCCTAAAGCCATCAGAAAAGTACCAAGGAATTTTGATGCACCAAGGCACCCAAACGACCGCGGATCCGCGGCCGAATGGCCCTATTGGCGGCGGATCCGCGGCCACGTCAGCACATCAATGGCAGGTTGACTTCTCAGACTTCTCCTATCGAATGGCAGACTTCTTCAATCCACTTCGTTATCCAGATATCTCCAGAAACTTCTGTCCTAACAGCCAAGCTTCTTGTATAAGCCAAATATATCCAAGCTTCTCAAGCAAGCTAGCTAAACCTAGAAGGTTCTTCGCAACAACCAACCTTACTAAGGAAGCTAGCTAACTACCTAAATCTAGAAGCTTCCTTCATAACTACCAAGCTTGCAAGAGAAGCTAACCCTAGCTTAGCTTCTAAAGGAAGCTAATCCTAATCAAGCTTCTAGGGGAAGCTAAAGGAGAAGGCTATATAAAGGGACCCAAGGCTTCATTCTAAAAGTTGTTCAACAATTCACCCACAAGTTGAGTGACACAACTTGTGCATCCAAACCCTAGCCCGAATCCAATTCCAAAAGCCAATTCAAGATTCATCGAGTACAAAATGAAGCAAGAATTCAACAAGCCTTTTTGAAGCAACGCCGATCTTCATCCGAGCAAGTGATCCAAGACGATCCGCGACTCACGAAGACGATGCGAAGCTAGTTCGACGATCGAGTTCTCTCCTCAATTCTTGTAGTCTTTGAGTGAATTGTAACGAGATGTTGAATAATGAAAGGTGAAAATTCTTCATCTTGATTTTCTTTATATTTGAGCATTATGATGAGTTCTCAATTCTTGATTGTTTTCTTTGTTATGATGTTTGAGTGAAAACTCCGCTCGTAGAGGAATCGAAAAAATAGATAGATGACGATGATTAAATCTTTGAACGATTCTTAAGTCTTATGAGTTTTGTAAACTTTAGAAAATTGAATCATTGACAACTTAGTTTCGAGCGAGATGCTTTCTTGAATGTTTTCGCTCCTAATTAGAGATCAACGATCGATGATTGAATTTCTTAGAGGCTAGAATTTGAATGCTAATCAACGAAATGACAAGGGATATGACAAAGAAACCCTAGTTTCTTCAAGAGATCCCTAAACCTCGTTGATCGTCATCGATCTAGCAACAAATCTTCAATAGATAAGAATTTGTAATCACAAGTATTCATCATCACTATCGATTGGATCGATTCCTACGAGCCTCATTACAAATCTTGATAACTCATTCCATTTGGACGATTCTTGATTCTTGATTCTTGATTTTTATTTTCTCTTGATTCTTGAAACTAAAATTCACAAATCTTGAATCAATTTTCTTGCAATTTCTTTTCTCCTTTAATTTTCGACTCAACCAAAACAAATACGAGCAAATCACACTTTCTCTATGGATGATCCGCACTCGCTAACGAACCGACAATTGACACCGTTATTGATTGCGGTATAAATTTCTTTGGTTGTGATCTATACATTTTTCTAAACACGACATCGAATTAAAGATCAATCAAGCGCGACTAAACAGAAAAGTGCAGCGGCTCGAAAAGGCTATTCTTCAGGCTCCCTGGTGTATTGGTATGTATCTTTTACTTCCTTTTCAGCAGATAATTTATATTACTTTCGTATCGTATCTTCTTTACACATTTTTCCTCCGCAGGGCCTTCTGCAGCGGGCACAATTTCGAGCCCAGATCGTGCCTCAGAGCCTCTGGTGATGGCCTTTATTCCTCCAGCGGAAGTCGTCAGACTGGCCATAGACTCTGTAAATATTTTCAGTGGCGCACGGGAGGGTGTAGGGGAGATTGCTGAATCTGCTATCCCTCCAGTCCAGAATGGACGAAGTATCGGAGGTAATCCACATTTATATTTTTGTTTTTAACGACCTCTCCACATGTCTAACCCTTTCTTTTCCTCAGAATTGCGGGAGCTGGCATCTTTTATTGCAGATCTTTCTCCGGAAGAAACCTTCTAGCGTTTACTTAATATGGCGGCCCCGCACGCGATACCTCCAGAGTATTGTCATTTCCTCTGGCCAAGGTTGGTATTCCTTTGCCTTTCCGTTTTATTTTCTCATGATAATGCCGATGCGCCCCTTTATTTTAAACCACAGTCCTAGAGCCTGATGACGAAGTTGAAGTTCTTGACGGGCCTGGGGATCTCTCAGATCCGCCTTCTGTGGCCGTAGGTAAGTGACGCTTTAGCACTGGCATTCTTTTACTTATTCCTTGTTCGGAAAGGCGGATAACTATACACGCATTTTCACAACTTTGCCAGCCTTGACTCCACTAGAGTCCCGAATTTGCATGCCACCAGGCCCTTACGCCAGACGCATGTTTGAAAGGATGGAAAAACAGAGCATTCACTCACTGGCGACTCTTATTGAAGATCTTCGCGCTGGCACTTCCGTCATGGCTAAAGAATTTGCTGTTGAGGCCAATGCTTCCTTATCCGTTCTTTCCACCTACCATGACGAGGCGCTGGTGCGTACTTGGGTCGAATATTTTCGTCAAGTGGAGGCTTCCCTACATGGAGTTGAATGCGTACGCCTCCCTTCTAATATCGTATCCGTAAAGGCCAGCTTGCGTGGGTGAATCGATCGGTGCGCGACCAATCTCTAGTCTTGCAAGAAAAGGCTCAATCGGAAGTTTTCAACAAGGGAGTTTTCTTCGAAGGGTTTGGGGGAACTTTAAGCCCGGCTCACTATCAAGACAACTCGGGCCTATGAAATTTGGTGGGTCCTTCAGGAGGACATTACAGAGGTGGTGGCTCTTGATAAAGCCGTCATTTTTACACGCGAGATGGTTGAGACCCATAAGAATGCAAAGAAAGAGATTGAGAATCAGTTTTCCTCATACCAAAAATAGCAGGCACTGGCAGGGACTCAGCTTGCGGTGTTGCTAGAGCTTAAGGCGAAAGTTCGGCAGAAAAATGACGATCTAGTTGGCTTATTGAACCGCCCGCCGTCTTGAATACTTTGTCGCTGTATATCTTTCTTTCTTCTTTTATTTTCCCTTTTTTTGTATCTTGTATTCATTTGGATTTATGAATAAAAGACGCATTTTATTTCATACTTGCGCCTCTCTATCCTTTGATGTCTTGATTTGGCGTAAAGTAGTATATATACTCATTTCGGAGTTTATAGTTTATGTACTCGTTTCGGAGTTTGTAGTTTATTCATTCATCTCAGAGTTTCTAGTTTATGTACTCATTTCAGAGTTTATAGTTTATTCACTCATTTCGGAGTCTCTAGTTTATATACTCATTTCGGAGTTTTTAGTTTATTCACTCATCTCGGAGTCTCTAGTTTATGTATTAATTTCGGAGTGTTTTTAGTTTACCTCCCTTGGGTTTACAGGCAAACTTGTACTAACGTTATATGCAGATAACCCCTATTATTTATGACGGAGGTCCATTACGCTTGTGGTACTAGGGTTTTAGTTCGTGGTACCGTCGCGTTGGCTGATGTATTACTCGATATGCGGTCTTTAAGCCGTTGTTCGAGTAGTCCCGCGACTGTTGTGTCTCCGATCCCTTCGGGGGCTGAACAAGATATCTTCAAGTAATCTCCTTAGGTCATATTACCGTTGGAAGTGCAAACGTTAGGAATTCGCCATGACACTTTTTACTTGAGGTTAGGCTCAGTTTGGAACCCCGATGAGTCATAACCACTCCGCAGTGGTGTGGGATGATCTCCGATAGTCTTTTAGGCTTTATATGAGTTGTCTTCAAGACCTGAAGCTGGGAATATGCCGTTGCTTCATTTTTTTTATTTTTTATTTTTGACGATGTAGCGCCGATTCTTTGCTGAAGTAGGGTATACATTTGTAAGACTTCTATGCTGTATGTATTGCAGTTGAAGTTGTAGGGTTCCTAGGCACACTAATGAAGTCTCACAAGGCATCAAACATGGCTAATTCAAATTTTACGGGTGCCTACAAACCCTAATACGGATCGTTAACTAGATATTTAGGCGAAACGATGCAAATAAACAACTTTATCTAAAAGGAAAGTGGCTACAACCTTTGTAGATCCGGTCCACCACTTCCTAAGCTCCGCGATGATCTCCCTCCGCTGTCCAAATCGAACCCATGACTCTAGCATCGGTTTCATCGAAGAATGGGCGGGCTTGATCGTCGGTTCGATGCCGAAGATGATCTACGTCGAGGCATCACAAGAACAAGCTCTAACTTCACCAAGCCATGAAAAACTTGTGAAGGAAACACCCTATACAACTTGGCAAGAGGTAGAGGATGAAGAAATAGGAAGTGGGTTCACTTTAGAATTGGATTTCTCACTTGTTTTCATCACTTGCCATTGATGTAGCAAGCTTTCTTCATGGAAGAAGAAGATGAAGAAGAAGAAGATGATATGATAAGTTATCATTAAAAAGGAAAATCAATGAATACTTATCATATACTTACCCTTGGTTAAGTGTAGAGAATCAACTAGGGTTAGTGAATGGTTAGGTTTTGTAGATGAAGACAAAATGGTCAAAGCTTCTTGAAGCTTCAAAGAAAAGAACAAAATAATCAACCATTTTATTTTCTTTCCAAATGAAGAATAAATAAATAAATAAATAGTTAATAAATACAAAACCCTAACCATTACACAACCATGGTTCAATCATACACTTAACTAAGTATGCATGTATCATCAAACATGATACAATCATGTGCACAAAAATATATCACATATACAATTTGCACAATTCAAGTGAGAAAATCCATTTAAAGTGAACCAATACTAGTTAATGCAAAGTAATATATCAAATATATAATTATACATTAAATCATTAAATCAACACTTGATTTAACGATCCGGTCATATCGCATATAACCGACTAGTATCTTATGTATCGGCTTATCGAATCAATCCTTGATTCGACAAATAGGTTATATCGCATATAACCAATCGATACATTCATCGCGAGAATGGAATACGGTATCACATACACGCATTATTCTCGGTCCCGCACATATCTCATATGCGCTCCTATTTCGTTTCGCTTGAGCCAGGAAACCTCTGTGTAGGACTCTAAAGACTCGTCAATACGCCGGCAGCAGGTGATGATCATATCAAACACCCACAAGCCGCAAGCGGTCTGCTAAACGTAACGGCCACCCGGGTATTGAGCGATCAGAAGATTGACGAGCAAGCCTGCTCACACTCCTGTGAATCCAACCAGTAACACTTACCGTATAGTCCGGTCTGTTCGTCTGATATGTCGCATATCTCGCCTAGGGGTGGTAAACGTCAGACCCCAGTAGCTTGATAAGTCATGCCGACGTGAGGTCCATAACATTCATGAAACTACTGATAACTCTTACCAGTATATCACTGCAACCCTGGCCAGGGATTTCCTGTTATGGCCAGTCGAGCATAGCACGACATCAACCCCCAATACCGGGAGAGACGAATCCCCTCCTATCGCTCATTGCCTCCATATGAATCGGGACTGTACCCAAAAACCACCTGTTTGCACAACTCAGTAGAGCCGTGGTAGGGTGGAAATCAAAGTACAGTTTGAGACACACAAGAATCTATGATGATCTCGGGTCAACAGACTAAGCTGTACCAGTGTCACCAGAGAACTGCCATCTGACGTGAGGTATAATACCATCTGGGAGTTCTCGGCGAGTCCGTTCAGTGTACCCAGTCTACACTGAGCACCCGCATACCATCTCTGATGTCAAACACCAATGGATATGGGATCATCCATCGCCCATCGCATGGGTCGAGAAGATATACGCTAGTCTACTCTGGAATATCGATGCCCCGTCTCGATATTCCCTCGACTAGGAACATTTCAAGGATGTACTCATGGACTATCCAGGCCCCACTAGTATGATCTGCATCACAGTCCTGGAAGTCGAGTACACATCCTAAGGGCTTTATCAACATGTAACAGAGAGACAGAAAGTATACACGTTAAGATAAAGAGCAACCAGATAGCGTACTATCATGTCGAGCAAGAAAGTCCTACCTATATATGTCCCAGCATCCACTACAATATACATCCAATGTACAGTAATGGTCTCTAGGGCATACATATAACTAACAATCTCCCACTTGCACTAGGGCCATCTGTAGCAGTGGTTGCAGTATCACATACTCAACCATCCCCTAAAAGTCTCTCTTTGGGAAAAGGCCTTCGTGAGTGGATCCGCCGTGTTGTCCTCTGAGTCTACTCTCCTAACCTCGATCAACCTGGAGATCAACTATCTCTATGATCAGGTGATGCTTCCTCAGAATATGTCTGGGTCACTGATGGGACCAGGGTTCCAGGGCCTAAGCCACACTTCCATTGTCATACAATGGCAGGAACCTGGTTCATCTTATGAACCAATATACACCCAAACTTCCTCTTTGGTAGTATCTTCAATAGCGATGTTACCAGCCTTTATCGTCTAGTTTGCCACGGTATCTAGCTTGGAACTCTTCCAACATACCGTCCCTCTACTGAGGGTAAAGACAATGCCCGTGACTGACATTCAGTCGTCTTTATCACCCTGGAACTCTTCCAGTGATTCTCCCCAGGATCGATTGACACCATCTCACTACATCTAGTGAGAATCCTAGCATCCAATTACATCTATCTCATAGATGAAAACTCAGGATTTAGGAGGTATCACTTTGATCCTATTTGGAGAATCCTAATGATAATAGGAGATTGACCGATCGTAGTATAGGAAACTCTTTTCCTATCAAGAGTATGTTGTCTACGTACAATACGAAGATGACCACCTTACTCTCTACTACCCTTTTGTATATACAAGGTTCGTCTACCATTTTGATGAAGTCAAACACTTTGACTATCACATCAAAACAGACGTTCCAACTCCGCGATGCCTGCTTCATTATGTAAAGCAACTTGCACATGTTTCCGCTGCTCCCACTGTTTACGAATCCCTCTGGCTGTGTTCTTATAGACGTTCTCTTCTAAATCATTATTTAGAAAAGTAGTCATGGCACCCAACCACCAGATATCGTAGTCATGGTATATAGCCGTGGCAAGTAGGATCTGGATGGACTTAAGCATATTCCATGGAAAAGGTTTCATCATTATCCGTGCCTGGTCGATGACGAAAACCTTTAACAAGTCTAGCTTTGAAAGTCTCAACCTTTCCATCTACACCAAGTAATCTTCTCAAGATATACTTGCTCCTGATGGGGATTTAACCCTTCAGATATAGCAACCAAAGTCCATACTTTGTTGGTGTATATGGATTCCATCTCAAATTGCTAAGCATCCAACCATTCTTACAGAGTCCCTACTATCGATGGCTTGCTCGAAACTAGTTGGGTCATCATCTCATGATGCATTCCTCGCTCCCACTGTCATCGAGAAACCGAGGTATCTCTCAGGCGGATGAGGAACCCTACTAGATCAGCGGAGAGGCTGAGGTTCGTCGGGAACTATAGAATCCTTTGGTTCTGTCAAATCATCAACTGCAGTTTTGTATAGCTGGAACCTTTCCAGTTCTACAGAACTGATCCTGCCTCGATCTTGTCCGGATTTTGCTTTAAACATAGGCCGGACAACCCCAAATCTTAACTCGCTTAAGAGATGGGTTCTTCCCATACCATATCTCATATGGAGTGGTAGGCACTGATTTGATTCAAACCTAATTCAATAGGTATGCAGCTTCTCAAGTGCATAACACCCAAAAGGAAAAAGGTAACTCAGTAATACTCATCATAGAGCACACGATATCTAATATTGTGTGATTGCTCCGCCCCGATACACCGTTGTGCTGTGGTGTATTCAAAGGAGTAATACTGAGAGAGAATCTTATTTTCCTTTAGAATAGTCCAAGGATTCCATGCACAAGTATTCTCCTCCCTGATCTCATCATAGGACATAATACTTATACCCGTATTTTGGTTCTCTACTTCTAACTTATATTCTGTGAATATCTCAAAAGGTTCGGACTCATGTTTCAACAGGAACATATGACTGAATCTTGAGAGATTATCAGAGAACGTTATGAAGTATAAAAAACCAGTCTTGGCATGTGTAGACTGGGGACCTACATACATCAACATGTATCATCCCAAGAGTTCACTGACTCTTTCTCTGTTTCCAATAAACAGAGCTGTGGTCATCTTATCTTTGTGACATGACTGGCGAGTTTCACAAGATGTAAATTCAAACTAATTTAAATATGCATCTTTATGTAACTCTGCTAGTCTGGTCGCATTGATATGACCTAGTCTACAATACCTCAAGAAGGATCTGTTCATTTCTGAACTCTTCCTCTTGTGTGTGTTCCGTATACTAAGAACTGTAGTTTGATTTAGAACATCAATGCTTTTAGATAACGTGCCTGAACCGATCAACTTTTGATATAGGAAATGTTCAAAGTATTATCTATCAATACAAAATTTTATCATTTCTTTACTGATAAAGAGACTGATATGATTTTGTATATCAGGTTCGGTATCTAATAGCATTTGTTCAGAACTAATGTATTGGTAATACAGGGTGACAGTGACCAACAGACTTGGCTGCAACACTTGCCCCGTTTTCTGTCTCATGAAACTCATCACCCGTTCTTAGTTTTTCTACCCTTTTGTAGCCCTATGTAACAGATTACATATCTGGGATCCTGATCCGGTATCATATACCCAGGATGCAGAGGATACTGAGAAACGGTTCTTTGTAATGAACACACCCGAAGGAGATGCATCATATGCACTTTCTTCGTTTGGGCGGCATAGGAATTCTGGCATTCCCCTATTTCCTGCTCTGTCTTATAACAATTATAAGTGGGAGCGGGACCAACGTTCCCCAGCTCAGTATAACAAGCGGGTTCGGTCAATACATCCATATTATTATCTTGATTAAGGCGTGATATGGTCGCTACCTGGAGAGAGAGAGAAGAAAACACTCAGCGTGCGCTCTTACAAGATCAGATTGGTTATTTATTTTATCTAATCAGGATGGCTCCCACTGTTTTTATCAAATCTTCCTTCAAACCCTAAAAGGAAAGACTAGCCGGGATTAATTACACTCTACAAGTTCGCCAATCATTCAGCCAGGCCAGTGTCGGTACTTTGAGGGAGGTTCCCCGTGCTTTCGCACGGACCTAATTACAGTAAACCTCGTTTTCCCAGAGGCGTAACCCCGTTGACACCTTTCTAGACACCTACTTGATCGGCTAATTGCAAAGTGCAAAACTCTCCTAGGAGTAACAATTACTCGCAGTGGGTATCGGGATCCAACTATCACATAGAAGGTATGCAATCTCATTGCAAATTTCAACACTTGAAACTCCCGATATAGGTTTTTACCCCTAGCACCTATGACCTTAACTATGGTCAACAAATCATAAGTACTAGTCAAGTTCTACCCGTCATTTCGTGATTAATTAGACCCACCCACATGACCCTTAACTAAGGTCAACAAAGTCACGCGGCTGTCCTAACTAATCGCATCATATGCGGTGTAGGAAGACATCACTTAGCTACCGTACACTGTGCCTTGACTATGGTCAACAAACACAGCACGAATACTAAGTACTCTACTTCTTAAAATGACGGAGGGTTGCGAATGGTTTTTATGAAAACCTTTAACGCTTTGAACTTGATCTCGTTGCGGAATCAAATGGTTTTTAAATGGAATGTTCTTGAGGCTTTTCTAGTTTTGCTAAAGGGGTCACTCCCGGTGAAGGGATCATCGGCCCTTTCCTCGTCGAATGAGGTGCGGGATATATCATATATATCACTGTGCAAAGCAGAAATTATAGAAGCAATCAAAAAGACAAACCGAGTGATGTAGCATCTGCCAGTTATAGCTAAAGGAGTCACTCCCGGTGAAGGGATCTCGGTCCTTTTCCTATCGAATAAGGTGCAGGATGTTCTACAAGGAACACCGCGATACAAAGCAAGAACTGTAGCTACCTGTTTTTATTTTGAAATTCGATTCCACAACATCAATTAGGTTTATTTTCTTTCATTAATCTCATTAATGAATATCCCATCATTTAAGTCCACCTAAACATCACAGATAAATATAACGTACGCTTATGCCATCCGCATTCGCCTCGATGTCCCGTCTGCACCGTTAGGTTAGGTAACTAACGGCAGAGCGGGGCAGGGCTAGCGCGGGTGTAAAACATAAACAACGTCTATATAATATATCATATATACTATATATTATATCTATCTCAGAACATCACATGATCACATCACAGATATCGCAGCAGAAGAAACATATGAAATATTGGATATACTAGGACGTCCGTGTTTTCAATACGAGCCAGTATAAAACACGGATTCCACGATCGTGATGAATAGCCAATCCCACACCCCTAGACCCCTACGAGAGCGGCAAGCAACCCTACCAATTCTAGGGTTAGGAGACCCGGACTCGACTCCTCGAGTTGGTCTCCCACTGGACCCCAGAACCCGGTTACTTGTGCTCCCCTCCTTGGGTCTATCCTAATGCGGAAAAGTAAATAATATACAATGGGTGACATCTTCCGCAACCTGAAAGTGCCCCAATAAAAGAATATTACATACAAGTTTTTACATGAATGAAAATGAAAAACACTCATCTCACATAAAAAACCCCCGGCTATTCGAACACGACGATCCAATATAACATATCCAGCAACACATAACATCGCATGTCATCAACGTAAGTAAATATGTCCATCCCAATTGTCGTTGACATATAGCAACGAAACCGGCGATATCACATATTACACTTACGGTCACAGAAAAGAAAGTGTAAAACTACAACAGTTGGAATCCGCAACCTCTTTAGACATCGCATGCCCAATCAAATGAATTCCTTAGACATCACATGCCTAACAATTATAAACCCCACATTTCAGTCTCATTATCGAAAACACTTTTCAACATCAAGTCGGGCAATTCAACAAGATTCCCGAAAAACTGATCGAATGCTCGTCGCAAACTTTAGTAGGCGGCCGCACCCCCGATACCGTCGACGAAGTGCACCAAGGCGGAACACCGCTACCGCGAGCACCCAAACGGATGCTTTCGGCGACGGGGTTCTCCTACAATCACTTGGTCGGGGCTATGGAGTGAGGCTATCTATTAAGTTTACCCGGCGAGTATCCGCGTACGCTACGTGATTGCAACGGACTTTTGATCGCATCAAAATTCCGTGGCAACCGATCAAGTGAGACTAAACTGCTATGTTTATAACATTCATCAAGTCATCTCATAACTTTTTGCTAATTCCAAGTATTGTATCACATTCCGGATAAATAGAAAATGCTAAACTTTTCGATCGAACAATCGAACACCCAAGTTTTCCCGATACAGCTCAACACATGAAATAAGTCTAGCAACATTCAGTTCGTGCCTCGGTACCAACGGTCCAGCCGTAGAAGGGTCAAGCCAACGCCTCACATGTGGCACGCCGTACTGCCCCAAACCCTAAGGTTCAAAGGGCAGTTCAAGACGGTCACATAATCGAGTTAAGGTTTGTTGTCTTCTAGAGGGTCCATCCCGTTACTTGCACTACTTAGAACGTCGTTAAACTAAGGAAAAATCCAACACTTGGAAATTTTCCGGCAGGGGAAAAAGTGGGTATTTATATCCGGTCGAACTTTTTAACATATTCTAAAATTACCCGGAAAAACACACACTGACAAAATTAGACAATCCGGTCGAAACACCGAGTCCCCAATACAACCCAGAAAATGACAACTCTTGAAAAAATATTAAAAATTCCCAGAAAAACCAGCACCAGAAAATAGGAATTACCCTGCAAACAGTATTGGGCATTGTGACTATACTGCCGCGGAACCGCCGCAGAAGCCATGCTTCTGCCGCGGTTCTGCCGCACTCTTGTTGAATCATGGACACGTGTTGCACAGTAATTCTTAGGATTCCCTGCTGAATTTTCTGCATATTTTTAATTTCGAAAAAACCACGATTTCAGAAAAAGTCCAGAGAGCAATATTAGGGTTTGGGTTTTGATTCGATCGGAGTTCTAATTTCGTCTAGACTTCGCCTAAGGCTCTAGCTAGGCTCTGATACCACTGTAGGGTTCCTAGGCACACTAATGAAGTCTCACAAGGCATCAAACATGGCTAATTCAAATTTTACGGGTGCCTACAAACCCTAATACGGATCGTTAACTAGATATTTAGGCGAAACGATGCAAATAAACAACTTTATCTAAAAGGAAAGTGGCTACAACCTTTGTAGATTCGGTCCACCACTTCCTAAGCTCCGCGATGATCTCCCTCCGCTGTCCAAATCGAACCCATGACTCTAGCATCGGTTTCATCGAAGAATGGGCGGGCTTGATCGTCGGTTCGATGCCGAAGATGATCTACGTCGAGGCATCACAAGAACAAGCTCTAACTTCACCAAGCCATGAAAAACTTGTGAAGGAAACACCCTATACAACTTGGCAAGAGGTAGAGGATGAAGAAATAGGAAGTGGGTTCACTTTAGAATTGGATTTCTCACTTGTTTTCATCACTTGCCATTGATGTAGCAAGCTTTCTTTATGGAAGAAGAAGATGAAGAAGAAGAAGATGATATGATAAGTTATCATTAAAAAGGAAAATCAATGAATACTTATCATATACTTACCCTTGGTTAAGTGTAGAGAATCAACTAGGGTTAGTGAATGGTTAGGTTTTGTAGATGAAGACAAAATGGTCAAAGCTTCTTGAAGCTTCAAAGAAAAGAACAAAATAATCAACCATTTTATTTTCTTTCCAAATGAAGAATGAATAAATAAATAAATAGTTAATAAATACAAAACCCTAACCATTACACAACCATGGTTCAATCATACACTTAACTAAGTATGCATGTATCATCAAACATGATACAATCATGTGCACAAAAATATATCACATATACAATTTGCACAATTCAAGTGAGAAAATCCATTTAAAGTGAACCAATACTAGTTAATGCAAAGTAATATATCAAATATATAATTATACATTAAATCATTAAATCAACACTTGATTTAACGATCCGGTCATATCGCATATAACCGACTAGTATCTTATGTATCGGCTTATCGAATCAATCCTTGATTCGACAACTAGGTTATATCGCATATAACCAATCGATACATTCATCGCGAGAATGGAATACGGTATCACATACACGCATTATTCTCGGTCCCGCACATATCTCATATGCGCTCCTATTTCGTTTCGCTTGAGCCAGGAAACCTCTGTGTAGGACTCTAAAGACTCGTCAATACGCCGGCAGCAGGTGATGATCATATCAAACACCCACAAGCCGCAAGCGGTCTGCTAAACGTAACGGCCACCCGGGTATTGAGCGATCAGAAGATCGACGAGCAAGCCCGCTCACACTCCTGTGAATCCAACCAGTAACACTTACCGTATAGTCCGGTCTGTTCGTCTGATATGTCGCATATCTCGCCTAGGGGTGGTAAACGTCAGACCCCAGTAGCTTGATAAGTCATGCCGACGTGAGGTCCATAACATTCGTGAAACTACTGATAACTCTTACCAGTATATCACTGCAACCCTGGCCAGGGATTTCCTGTTATGGCCAGTCGAGCATAGCACAACATCAACCCCCAATACCGGGAGAGACGAATCCCCTCCTATCGCTCATTGCCTCCATATGAATCGGGACTGTACCCAAAAACCACCTGTTTGCACAACTCAGTAGAGCCGTGGTAGGATGGAAATCAAAGTACAGTGGGAGACACACAAGAATCTATGACGATCTCGGGTCAACAGACTAAGCTGTACCAGTGTCACCAGAGAACTGCCATCTGACGTGAGGTATAATACCATCTGGGAGTTCTCGGCGAGTCCGTTCAGTGTACCCAGTCTACACTGAGCACCCGCATACCATCTCTGATTTCAAACACCAATGGATATGGGATCATCCATCGCCCATCGCATGGGTCGAGAAGATATACGCTAGTCTACTCTGGAATATCGATGCCCCGTCTCGATATTCCCTCGACTAGGAACATTTCAAGGATGTACTCATGGACTATCCAGGCCCCACTAGTATGATCTGCATCACAGTCTTGGAAGTCGAGTACACATCCTAAGGGCTTTATCAACATGTAACAGAGAGACAGAAAGTATACACGTTAAGATAAAGAGCAACCAGATAGCGTACTATCATTTCGAGCAAGAAAGTCCTACCTATATATGTCCCAGCATCCACTACAATATACATCCAATGTACAGTAATGGCCTCTAGGGCATACATATAACTAACAGAAGTCCGGAGCTAGGAATATGCTATTGCTCCATTTTTGTTTCGATCCTTGGGTCTTTTATTGACGTTGCGTCTGTATCCCGCTGGAATGAGAAGAACGTTGAGTTGGAGTTAGGATTTTTACCATCACTCCACTTTTGTTTGTTGATGTTGCGTCTGCACCGAGAAGGAACGTCGAGTTGGAGTTAGGATTTTATCATCACTCCTTTTTTATTTGGTTCCTTGGAGACTTTGTTGACGTCGCATCTGCACCCTACTGGAATGAGAAGAACGTCAAGCTGATCTCTAGGCTATAGATATTGCCGTCAAGATCCGGCTCTCACTTTGACGGAGCCTGGTGGGAAAGTATGTTTCCCTTTCTTTCATCTGTGCCCATAGATTGTATATAAGAGTCAGTATGGACATACTTACATGGTAGAGGAAATTTTATTTTATTTTATTTTTATTGCCGCGATACTTTATCTTTTCAGCTTTTCATATCACGAAAGTCGCGATTGCCCAATCATTTCGGCTATTTTTCACGGTGCCCAATCATTTCGGCTATTTTTTATATTTTTACTCGTTGCTTTTTATTGCCAGTTGCCTAAACATTTCGGCTGTTTTTATATGCATATATTTTTATTACGAGTTGCCCCATCATTTCGGCTGTTTTTATATGCATTCTTTTGCTGCTCGCTGCTGTTTTTTATTGCGAGTTTGGAATCTAATACCAACCTTGGTATCAGCATCGCTACAACTGGAATATTGCCAAGAGCAAATCATCATTTGCCGTGAAAGGGCTTGGAGTTTGACACCCGTTTAGGCATCTTCATCGCTACGACTGGAATATTGCCAGAAGCGACTCATCATTTGCCTTTGTTGATTTGAAAAAAGGTGGCTTAGAAAATAGGGTTAGGATCCTGTTGATTAAGGCTTTTGCCTTTATGAGCCGTAAGTGTTTCATAAAGGTATTTCTCCCTACGAGTCGTGAGGATCTCGTATGTGTATTTTCTCCTTAGGAATCGTGGGGATTCCCAAGTGATATTTTCTCTTGTAAGTCGTAAGGATCTTGCAAGAGTGTTTTCTTCTTATAAGTCGAGAGGACTTACAAGTGTCGTTCACCATATGGGGACATTTCTCGCCATTGGTAGAACTTGATGGAGAAATGTTTATTCGTGCCTGTGGATTGTATACAAGGGTCAATATTGGACCGCCTGCAGGGCAACTTGTGGAATATAACAGCTTAAGAAATAGGTTCAGATCCCTGAAGCTTAAGGCTTTTGAATCTTATGAGCCATAAGGGTCTCACAGGGAGAATTCTCCTTACGAGTCGTGAGGATCTCTCAAGTATAATTTCTCCTTAGGAATCATGAGGATTCCTAAGTGTGTTGCTCCTTTATGAGTCATAAGGTGTAACATTTTGAAATATTTTAGAGAATTTAATATTTTATTTAATTAAAAATGTTATTTTAAGTTTATTGAAATAAAAAGACCTTTTAATATGTAGTAGGACAAATTAGTAAAGGAAGTAGTTTGTTTTTATAATAATAAGTGTCATAAGGGGTTTTGTGAAAAGTTTAATTTTTGTGGAAATTTGAGTTGTGTGAGGGTTTTTGTGTAAAAAGGGTTAGGTAATGGTTAAGGATAGTTGAACCTCACACACACCAAAACTCCAATTGAACCTCAAGCTTACACCTCCACCTTGCATGAACACATCACTTCACTTCATGGTGACACATCCTACATGCATGGATGCACCAATCTTCTTCATGATGACACCTCCTCCTAAATTGATCCTCATCATTCTTATCTTTTCCTTATAGCTCAGTTGAATTATTAAGTTGGAAACAAATTTACTAAATTAAGAAAATAAAGAGAATCCTAGAACACACCAAAGTAAAGAAAAGAAAAGAAGCTAAGTACCAAGTGATTCCTTACCTCAACACTCAAGCTAGGCTGTCTTGTTCTCGTGCTTTCCTTGATGAATTAACTCAGTGGATCCTTCAGTTGGTATAATCTCATATTTCAGATCCTGTTTTAATTCTGTTTCAGTATAGATGTATGATATCGAATATCGTATTTAGATAAATTTAGGCTCTGTTATGAATCTGCTATAGTCTAGGAAATCTTTATCAAATTCAAGCAGTACCTTAACCTCGTAAATTGGAACTAGATTACACACTAAAAGCACGAACCAATTCCTTGATAATTCGACCGGCCACATCCCTGAAATATCCTAGCTCGCCGGTTTTTGTAGGGAGTTGGGTGTTGGTTTTTCTAGGGTATCTCGCTGTTTATATATTAGGGTGTTTGGTATAATTAGTTTATGTTATATTTTCAGTATATTTCACATGTCTGTTTTTAGTGTGCAGTATAGGAAAACAGTGTATTTTGTGATATTTAGCATACTGTAATCGAATCTGGAACCAATAGGTGAAACCACTAGTAAATCTAGCAAGACCAAAAGTATAATAAGACCACTAAAAGACTTTACTCAAAGCCCGAGACCTTATTTCAATGAGTGAACCGGCGAGAATCCATGTTTGGCCGAGGTCACCGGATCTTTTGGTGGTATTTGATGTGGATTTTCTTCTGTAGCTTGATCTTGGTATTTTATAAGTTTTTGGATTATTTGATTTGTCCTAATAATTACACAGTAAAATCTGGGAATGATTAGTAATGGTTTTACTAAATTTCAGATATTACGATATGGGTTTTCGTATTTTGAACTGCAGCTGAATCGTTAACGTTTATACGTTAACAACAGGAATATATTGTCATTTTTGGGTTAAGTATGCTATAGGTTCTAACGTATGGGTACCTATCTCGTTGTTTTGAGTTTTGATATGATATTTACGTCGATATGATATAACGACGATTATAGGTACGATTGCGAAGATTTCCGAGACAGAGTTGGCGGATATAGCAGCGTGAATTTCAGCAAGCACATCAAGTTGGTGAGTAGATTTACATCTACAGGGGAAGTCGGGTGGATGACGCATAGCACCACCGCAACCTTATAATAGTAGTATGAGATATAGTAATTTTAGTAATTATTTAAGATATGGATATTGGAATTAACTTGCATCTAGTATGATACTCATTTGCATATAGTTTACGGATGATTTGTTAAATAGGTACAAAGGATCATGCCGTACTAGAGATAATTTAAATATAGTAATAATGTGAGGAATTCATGAAGAGGTTTTTGCGTAAAAATTCATGAAGAGACTTTAAACATTCAAAATAAGTTTCAATCAATTTCTCTTTTATCTCATATTTCTATACGAAAATATTTAGAAAAAGGATTTCGTTATATTCATTTTGGTATGATTCAAGTTGCAGTCAAACCACTTGCTCATATTGGCATAGACATTCCTGTTTACATGGCTTTACGTGATAAACGATTGCGAAGATACAAATCGTCAATTTTAAGTATGATTCAAACTAATATTTGTAATGGTCCTATTTATTTCAATTGTATTCCTAATTTTCCAGTTTCATTAACTGATCCTTTAATTATGAATTCCTTAATTCTCGATGTTCATCTGCAAGGAGAAGAATTTGAAAAACTTGCAGAACAGTTTGTTATTATTTATCGCATTTACTTTAGATTAATGAGTTCTGCTATTAATCCCAAATGCAAATTAGTTAATAACTTTACCGATGAGACAATACTATTACAAATTGATGCTGACTATTCAAAGACCTTTGTTCCTAAACGCCTGAAATGGAATGAAATTACCATTCCAGAAGCCTTTCAAATAGAGGTTCCTCAGAGACCAAGAAATCTCGAGAGAACAGAAATTCAAGAGATAGTTGAAGAACAAGATGGTACAGTCCTGGTTCGTTTCAACTCACTCAATGAAAATAGGAGATCCGTCAGACCCTACTCTATTCCTAGAAATTCATTTAGAGAATCTAGATCTTTCATAGTAGAAACTCCTTCTCTTCAAGAAGATCCTTCAATAAGGATTCACAATCAAACACCTATTCCTGACATTTCAAATGAACTCAATTTTTCTCCTAATAATTCTCCTAATTCCAGTCAGATGCATGGAGAATTCCACGGTATTAATGTTATCACTAAACTTGGTGTTAGGATTGATATCGAAGAACTTGAAAAAGATTTCAAAGAAGAATCAGAACACTACATATGGTATTCTAAGCTTGATGCATACTGCCAAGCTAAGATTCGACTTCAATGGATAAAAGATATTCAAAAATATCATGCTCCCTTTCATTTTGAAAACTGGTTAGAATTTTATTTTACAAAAAATGAAATTTCTGAACCATTCAAAAAATCTGCTATTAATGTACAAACAAGTTTGTACAAAAAATGGCAACTTCAAGATGGCACTATTATTACTGCTATCACTCCTCCCTTACAGACCTTGAAACTCCATTCCAAAGAAGGAGAAGTCATAGCTACACTTTTCAAAAAGGGCCGTGAAAGTATTGACCCTAGAGGAAATGATCAAGTTAATCTGGATGATATCAAGAAATTATATCATCAGAATAACTACTCCAATCAAGTTTTACACACAATTTCAACACAAATAGATTCCTTATCTACTAACATTAAGGCTATTTCGAAACCAACAAGTTCAACATTCCCTTACAGTACCTCTTTACCACATTTTCAGCCAAGAAGTATTCCTAGAGCCTTAGAAAATAAGCTCACGTTAGAAAACGATTCATTATTATCTAGGTTAAATCAAACACTTGATTCAATTGACAAGAACCTTCCCGGTCCCTCAAAAATCAACAATATTGACGCTATAGAAGAAAATGAAGAATCAGATTCCTCATTAGAATCTAATTCCTCTGAAAACTCTGTAGCTCAATCCTCTGAAAACTCTGTAGTTCAACAAATCAATAAAGTTGAAAACGATATCTTACAAATTAATTCTGATCAAGATATTAATAAAATTGGGAGAGAAAGGAAACCAAATTTCAATAGACCTCGTAAAAATTGGAACAATAGTAGAACTAAAGACTACTATCCACGACCTACTCCTCCTGACATTATGTATGAAGAAAGAGCAAAATTCCATACAAAAGATTATGATGGAAATTCCATTTATGAATGGAATATTGATGGAAAAAGTGAGTATGAAATACTCAACACATTACAAGAAATGGGTATGGCCAAATTAGCATACAAAATGAAAAGATGTTCTGAACAAGATATTGCAAGTTTATTCATAACTGGTTTTACTGGACAGTTAAAGTATTGGTGGGACAATGCTTTGACCTTGCAAGACAAAACAGCAATTCTTGAGCATACTATAGACGTAGAAAATGCCCAAGGAGAAATTACTACCCAAAACGATTCAAGTGATTTCCTCATAGTCACCATAGCTATGCACTTTGTAGGAAATCCTCAAGAAGAATTAGCCTCTTCAAAGATATTCCTTACGAACATTAGGTGTCCAACACTTAGTGACTTCAGATGGTATAAAGACATGTTTTTGACTCATGTTCTTAAACGAACAGATAGTACTGCACCATTCTGGAAAGAAAAATTCATTACTGGTTTACCAACTCTGTTTTCCCAAAGAATTATGATTAATTTACAAAAGGAAATGGGACAGGATCATAAAACAGAGTAAACAAGAAGATGGAATGAGAACTGGGTTTGATATTATTTGAATTGAGAGTGTTTGGATACAGAAGTAAAGAGTAAAGTTTACAAAGTCTGAACTCTCTCTCTAAAACCTCTCCAAAAACCTCTGCCTAGTTACATGAATGAGTTGTGTTTATATAGACTTGAATGCTCCTCTTGAATGCTCTTTGGATCAGCACGAATATTTTAGTGTTGTCTTGTCTTTCCTTTCTCAATAGTTGAGTCTGTCTTCAATTATATGAGTAGATGTCTTGTCCTTCCTTTTTTTTCTTATAATTGAAGACAGACTCAACTATTGAGAAAGGAAAGACAAGACAACACTAAAATATTCGTGCTGATCCAAAGAGCATTCAAGAGGAGCATTCAAGTCTATATAAACACAACTCATTCATGTAACTAGGCAGAGGTTTTTGGAGAGGTTTTAGAGAGAGAGTTCAGACTTTGTAAACTTTACTCTTTACTTCTGTATCCAAACACTCTCAATTCAAATAATATCAAACCCAGTTCTCATTCCATCTTCTTGTTTACTCTGTTTTATGATCCTGTCGGGACAGGATCATAAAATGAAGTAAACAAGAAGATGGAATGAGAACTGGCTTTGATCTTTATTTGAATTGAAAAGTATTTGGATACAGAAGCAAAGAGTAAAGTTTACAAAGTCTAAACTCTCTCTCTGAAACCTCTCCAAAAACCTCTGCCTTGTTACATGAATGAGCCTTTCTTTAAATAGACTTGAATGATCTACGAATCTTTTGAGTGGATGTCTTGTCTTGCTTTTTTCAATAGTTGAGTCTGCCTTTAATGAGTAGATGTCTTGTCCTTCCTTTTTTGAATAGTTGAGTCTGTCTTCAATTATTTGAGAAAGCATCTTTCTTTTCCTTTTGAGCTGTCATCTTTGAGTAGACCTCTTTTGTTTTCTTTTGAGCTGGCATTTTTGAGTAGGAATCTTTACTTTTGAGCTGGCATCTTTTGAGTAGACATTTTTCGTCTTCTTTTGAGCTGGCATCTTTGAGTAGGAATCTTTACTTTTGAGCTGGCATCTTTTGAGTAGAAATCGAATTTTTGGCAAATCCGCAGCCATTAACGGATTTAATATGCCTTTACCAACCACCGTTTGAGATTGGGCTAGTATGTAGATTTGAACCGTTCTACATATGACGTTGTTGTGGAGAATTGTTTCTCCAGTAAATTGGCTGTTTGAGAGCCATACTCCTTTGGGTTAGGAGCAAACCTTTTTAAAACGGATTTGATAAGTCTTTACCGGTAGCCGTTTGCTCCGGACTAGCTGTAGTTACCATTCACTGCAGAGAACACTAGAAAGATAAGATAAGATATATATATACACACACAATTTTTTTTTTTTTTTTTTTTTTTTTTTTTACATATCAAAAGGGTCTTGAGCACAAGGCCCTCCCATAGGGTCAGTAGAGGATCCTTCTGAGGAATTCTTGGAGTTTGATTTTGAGCTTCTCATTTGTTTCTGCATTTTTTTGAATTTTTGGAACTCCAGAAAAATCTTCATATCATCATTCTCTGAATCTGAGGAGTTGAAATCTATGACTGCTTTTGCCTTCTTTTGAGTCTTTACTTCTTTTGCAGGAGTTTTTGGTTCAGGCTTTGCTGGTTCTTTTGGAATTTGCTGAATTTCTTGTTGAAGTTTCTTTCCCGTTTGAATGTAATGTAATACTGCCTTCTCATTGCAGTAATCTTGAGTGTAACGAGTCCACCATTTGACTTTGAATTCTCTACCCAGACTGAGAGGGTAGTCACCGTTGTAGTGTTTGAATAATGTAAATGTCCAACAAAATATCCATGGGACTTTGAAGGATTTGTGGAATAGGAAAGCCTTTTTGAAATGTTCACCTCCCGTTCTTTGGACCCAAGTTTGGAAGGCCTTTAGAACAACAGGTGGAAGTATGTCTGGAACGGGGCCAAAACGTAGCCACCATTCATAGAACCAGATAGGAACATTGTCAGCACAATTTGAATGGAAGGTAAGGAACCATGAATGATTGAATGGCCTATAGAATAAGGTTCGAAACCAAGCCATTTGATAGTCTTGGTATGTATAACCTTTGGGAACGTAAGTAATTGAGAATTCTTTTGTAGTCCAGATGCTGGACCATTCATTTGGTAGAATAACCTTCTTTATGACACATTTTGAATAAGAAATCAGTGAAGGAGTTTTTCTATCAGGAGTATGAGTGATTTCAGCTGACCCAGAGTCAACTAAGATCAACTCATAGAATTGTTGAGTTTTGAGGGGATCATCCAGCCAATAGGAGTTTGGCGGGAATAATTGATGAGTGTAGATTTGAAGTGTGTTGTAGTGGGGAGGTTCTTTGAAGGTGGTCAAGCAGATGTGTTGAACACCAGATTTTGTGAAATATGGGCTGTCTTGATCTTTTGGAGAAGTTTGAACTTGTGGAGTTGAATTTTGAGGAGTTGAATTTTGAGGTTTCTTACTTTCTACTATTGATGAGTAAGTTAGAGCAGGGAAATCTTGAAGAATATGGAATTTGTTTGTTGATGAAGTTGCTGTTGTCAATTTTTTCATCTCATAATCCTTTGAAGTGCGAGCTTTTGAATTGGGATCACCCATTTTTTCCTGTAAGAAATTCCCTAGTCAAAAAGTCTGGTAATGAATTATCAGTACCTTTTAAATATTGAATATCAAAATCAAAGATAGAAAGTAAAGCTTGCCATCTAGCGAATATTTGTTTTGAAACCAGATTTTTTACGTCTTTTTCTAAAATGAATTTTGCAGATTGACAGTCTATTCTAAGGAGAAATTTTTTATTAAAAAGATCATCTTGAAATTTTAAAATACAATTAACAATTGAAAGCATTTCCTTTTTAATAGTATAGTAATTTTTCTGAGGTCCTAACCAGACACCAGAGTGATACCTGACTAGATCTTCTTTTGAAGAGTTTGGTAGTCGTTGTTTTAAAATACCACCGTAACCATTATTTGAAGCATCAGTCTCAACAATCATAAAAGCATCAGGATGTGGAATATTAATGCAAGGTAAAGAATGAATAGTTCTTTTGATTTGTTTAACAATACCTGTATGAATCGAAGTCCAAGGTGGAGGATTTGTTTGAAGTCGTTGAAATAAAGGCGCACAAGTTTGTCTCATCTTTGGAATAAAATCAGAAATATAATTTAAACAACCTAAAAATCTTTGGAGTTGAGTTTTGTCTTTAATTTCATCTGGAAATTTATCAGCAAAATCAATACTTCGATTTATAGGAATAATAGTACCTTGATTTATGAAATGTCCAAGAAAACGAATATTGTTTTGAAATAATTTCATTTTTGTGGCTGAAAGAACTAAGCCATTTTTCTGTATAGTATATAAGAAAGTTTTTAAATGTTTAAAATGTTGATCAATGTTTTCAGAGAAAACTAATACATCATCAATATAAACAATCATAAACTTTGAATATGGATTCAGAATGTCATTCATTATTCTTTGGAATTCTGAAGGGGCGTTTTTGAGTCCAAAATGCATTACATTCCATTCGTAATGGCCAAAGGGTACTGTAAAGGCGGTTTTGTATCTGTCTTTTTCAGCAACTTGAATTTGCCAAAAGCCAGATTTCATGTCAAATTTTGAAAAGATTTTTGCAATGCTTAAACGTTTTAATAAATCTCTTTTATTTGGAATAGGGTAACGAATCCATTGAAGAACCTTGTTGAGAGGTTTATAATTAATAACAAGCCTAGGGACACCACGTTCCTTTTCTGCTTGATTCATGACATAGAATGCTGCACAGCTCCAAGGTGATTTGGATGGCCGTATTAGCTCTTTATCTAAAAGAGTTTGAATTTCCTTTTTACAAACTTCTAATAGATCATGATTCATTTGAATGGGTCTTGCTTTTGTAGGAATATTTCTTTCTGAAAATTCCTTTTCATAAGGTAATTCAACGATGTGCTTTTTTCTTTCCCAAAAAGCATTAGGAAGATCTGCACAGACTTCTCTTTTGAATAGATCTTCTAACTGTTGAATTTCTTGTTTTGTGCTGGGTAATTGTAAGTGTTCTTCAATCTGAGCATAAGATAAATCTTCTTTGAGAAAATTTATCTTATTCTGCTTCCTTTGAATAAGGTTGATATGTTGATATATGGAGTTATTTTGCAAAGCATTTAACTCCTTTTGTCGAACAGGAATCAAGAATCTAAAATGTATAGTATTACCCATAATGTTAGTGCTGATACCTTTGTTATCAACAACAAAAGGGTAAATTTGAGTAAGGAATGGAGTGCCTAAAATAATATCAGTGTTGAGATTTTCTACTACAATAAACTGATGTTTAAAGCAGTAGTTTTGATTACATATCTCGGTTTTTGTCAATTTTCCTTTGATTCGAAGAGGAGAGTTGTTGGCTGCTATAAGGACTTCATTAGTAAAACTATAATATTTTGTTGGTATTAGACCATCTCTGATGTAGCTTTGATCTGCACCACTGTCTAACATTGCAACAAAAGTTTGTTTGAAATTTCCTATAGAAATAGTTAGATGAACTAACCACTTTTGAAATTGGAATTTCTCAATCGTAGAAATGAATTGAGAAGCTGAAGGTTGAGTGGGGGTAATATTTATTTCTTGTGGAGGAATAAGTGTTTCTTCTTCTTCTTCTAGATAAGTTTCTTTTCCTTTGGAAAGTCTAGATTGAATGATTGCAATATGAGCTTCTAAAGAGAGATTTTTCATCTCTATATTGTTAGTAGTTTGTCTTAAAGACTTGACTTCTTCTTTTAGAATATGAATTTCTGTTTGCAATTCTCTGGTAGAGATGGACTTAATACCAGAGGTTTGATTCATAGGATATTTTTCAAAAACTTTTGATATACTGAAAGGTTGAATGATATTAAACTTCTCATCTTCTTGCAGAATTAAAGATTTTAATCTTTCAAAAAGTTCCTTTTGTTTGATAGGATCAGGTAATTGTTGAATTATATCAAAGATGAATTCTTTTGTATCAGAATTTATCTTCTTATTATCAGTAGAAGACTTAATCATATTAATCTGTTTACAGTGACAGTCATCCTGACTTTCATTAGAGGAATCATAATTGCCATTATCATCGTCAGTAATATGATTGATTTCAGAATAAATTTGCAATCTATCTTTTAATCTGTTTCTGATATTTTCTTCAATATCAGAAATGCCATCAATGATTTCATTTATCTTTCCTTTGCTTCGACATTTGCTAGCAATATGGCCTTTCTTGCCACATTTAAAGCACTTGAAATCACTTGAATTCTTTTTTCTATTAAATCTTCTAAATTTCTTTGGGGAAAAGGAATCATCTTTATATTCCTTTTTCTTAGAATATCTTTTTTGTGAAAAGGATTTTTGAAGGAATTTTTTCTTTCTTTCAGTTGAAGGAGCACTGATTCCAGTAATCCCAAAAGCTTGACAGAAAGATCCCATTTCTTTTCTCTTACTGCCATATTTAGCTTGAAATTTAAGCTCTTGACAAGCTGCAAGGGCTTCTTTTTTGACAAAAACAAAGAGTTGACCAAAGGTCATTGAAGTGAAATCAATCTGTTCTGTTCCCATTTCCTTTTGTAAATTAATCATAATTCTTTGGGAAAACAGAGTTGGTAAACCAGTAATGAATTTTTCTTTCCAGAATGGTGCAGTACTGTCTGTTCGTTTAAGAACATGAGTTAAAAACATGTCTTTGTACCACCTGAAGTCACTAAGTGTTGGACACCTAATGTTAGTAAGGAATATCTTTGAAGAAGCTAATTCTTCCTGAGGATTTCCTACAAAGTGCATAGCTATGGTAACTATAAGGAAATCACTTGAATCGTTTTGGGTAGTAATTTCTCCTTGGGCATTTTCTACGTCTATAGTATGCTCAAGAATTGCTGTTTTGTCATGCAAGGTCAAAGCATTGTCCCACCAATACTTTAACTGTCCAGTAAAACCAGTTATGAATAAACTTGCAATATCTTGTTCAGAACATCTTTTCATTTTGTATGCCAATTTGGCCATACCCATTTCTTGTAATGTGTTGAGTATTTCATACTCACTTTTTCCATCAATATTCCATTCATAAATGGAATTTCCATCATAATCTTTCGTATGGAATTTTGCTCTTTCTTCATACATAATGTCAGGAGGAGTAGGTCGTGGATAGTAGTCTTTAGTTCTATTATTGTTCCAATTTCTACGAGGTCTATTGAAATTTGGTTTCCTTTCTCTCCCAATTTTATTAATATCTTGATCAGAATTAATTTGTAAGATATCGTTTTCAACTTTATTGATTTGTTGAACTACAGAGTTTTCAGAGGATTGAGCTACAGAGTTTTCAGAGGAATTAGATTCTAATGAGGAATCTGATTCTTCATTTTCTTCTATAGTGTCAATATTGTTGATTTTTGAGGGACCGGGAAGGTTCTTGTCAATTGAATCAAGTGTTTGATTTAACCTTGATAATAATGAATCGTTTTCTAACGTGAGCTTATTTTCTAAGGCTCTAGGAATACTTCTTGGCTGAAAATGTGGTAAAGAGGTACTGTAAGGGAATGTTGAACTTGTTGGTTTCGAAATAGCCTTAATGTTAGTAGATAAGGAATCTATTTGTGTTGAAATTGTGTGTAAAACTTGATTGGAGTAGTTATTCTGGTGATATAATTTCTTGATATCATCCAGATTAACTTGATCATTTCCTCTAGGGTCAATACTTTCACGGCCCTTTTTGAAAGGTGTAGCTATGACTTCTCCTTCTTTGGAATGGAGTTTCAAGGTCTGTAAGGGAGGAGTGATAGCAGTAATAATAGTGCCATCTTGAAGTTGCCATTTTTTGTACAAACTTGTTTGTACATTAATAGCAGATTTTTTGAATGGTTCAGAAATTTCATTTTTTGTAAAATAAAATTCTAACCAGTTTTCAAAATGAAAGGGAGCATGATATTTTTGAATATCTTTTATCCATTGAAGTCGAATCTTAGCTTGGCAGTATGCATCAAGCTTAGAATACCATATGTAGTGTTCTGATTCTTCTTTGAAATCTTTTTCAAGTTCTTCGATATCAATCCTAACACCAAGTTTAGTGATAACATTAATACCGTGGAATTCTCCATGCATCTGACTGGAATTAGGAGAATTATTAGGAGAAAAATTGAGTTCATTTGAAATGTCAGGAATAGGTGTTTGATTGTGAATCCTTATTGAAGGATCTTCTTGAAGAGAAGGAGTTTCTACTATGAAAGATCTAGATTCTCTAAATGAATTTCTAGGAATAGAGTAGGGTCTGACGGATCTCCTATTTTCATTGAGTGAGTTGAAACGAACCAGGACTGTACCATCTTGTTCTTCAACTATCTCTTGAATTTCTGTTCTCTCGAGATTTCTTGGTCTCTGAGGAACCTCTATTTGAAAGGCTTCTGGAATGGTAATTTCATTCCATTTCAGGCGTTTAGGAACAAAGGTCTTTGAATAGTCAGCATCAATTTGTAATAGTATTGTCTCATCGGTAAAGTTATTAACTAATTTGCATTTGGGATTAATAGCAGAACTCATTAATCTAAAGTAAATGCGATAAATAATAACAAACTGTTCTGCAAGTTTTTCAAATTCTTCTCCTTGCAGATGAACATCGAGAATTAAGGAATTCATAATTAAAGGATCAGTTAATGAAACTGGAAAATTAGGAATAGAATTGAAATAAATAGGACCATTACAAATATTAGTTTGAATCATACTTAAAATTGACGATTTGTATCTTCGCAATCGTTTATCACGTAAAGCCATGTAAACAGGAATGTCTATGCCAATATGAGCAAGTGGTTTGACTGCAACTTGAATCATACCAAAATGAATATAACGAAATCCTTTTTCTAAATATTTTCGTATAGAAATATGAGATAAAAGAGGAATTGATTGAAACTTATTTTGAATGTTTAAAGTCTCTTCATGAATTTTTACGCTAAAAGCGCTTTTGAAATCAAAAGTACCAATTTTGTAAATATTTTCAATATTTTCATTAGGAAGAGTCCAGTTTGAAAAGTCCTCATTAATCATCTCTTCTTTGCTTTGTATTATGTGTCCTGAATTACTTCCAGAACCAGAGAAAAGCTTTCTAATAAAACCAGCCATCATTAATAGCAATTTTATGAACTAGTCATAGATCATACCTTGATCGGGAACAACGGGAACACTCCACCGGGAACACCACGCACTCTATCGGGCTTACCAACGGGTTCACGAGCTTACCAACGTCTTACCAACGCTCACGATACTCACTATGAACAGGTCACTTGTTGCTCTCAACAAAGAGTGGAATTACTAGAACACTTGGCTCTGATACCAAACCTCTCCAAAAACCCTTTTGGTATCAGAGCCAAGTGTTCTAGTAATTCCACTCTTTGTTGAGAGCAACAAGTGACCTGTTCATAGTGAGTATCGTGAGCGTTGGTAAGACGTTGGTAAGCTCGTGAACCCGTTGGTAAGCCCGATAGAGTGCGTGGTGTTCCCGGTGGAGTGTTCCCGTTGTTCCCGATCAAGGTATGATCTATGACTAGTTCATAAAATTGCTATTAATGATGGCTGGTTTTATTAGAAAGCTTTTCTCTGGTTCTGGAAGTAATTCAGGACACATAATACAAAGCAAAGAAGAGATGATTAATGAGGACTTTTCAAACTGGACTCTTCCTAATGAAAATATTGAAAATATTTACAAAATTGGTACTTTTGATTTCAAAAGCGCTTTTAGCGTAAAAATTCATGAAGAGACTTTAAACATTCAAAATAAGTTTCAATCAATTCCTCTTTTATCTCATATTTCTATACGAAAATATTTAGAAAAAGGATTTCGTTATATTCATTTTGGTATGATTCAAGTTGCAGTCAAACCACTTGCTCATATTGGCATAGACATTCCTGTTTACATGGCTTTACGTGATAAACGATTGCGAAGATACAAATCGTCAATTTTAAGTATGATTCAAACTAATATTTGTAATGGTCCTATTTATTTCAATTGTATTCCTAATTTTCCAGTTTCATTAACTGATCCTTTAATTATGAATTCCTTAATTCTCGATGTTCATCTGCAAGGAGAAGAATTTGAAAAACTTGCAGAACAGTTTGTTATTATTTATCGCATTTACTTTAGATTAATGAGTTCTGCTATTAATCCCAAATGCAAATTAGTTAATAACTTTACCGATGAGACAATACTATTACAAATTGATGCTGACTATTCAAAGACCTTTGTTCCTAAACGCCTGAAATGGAATGAAATTACCATTCCAGAAGCCTTTCAAATAGAGGTTCCTCAGAGACCAAGAAATCTCGAGAGAACAGAAATTCAAGAGATAGTTGAAGAACAAGATGGTACAGTCCTGGTTCGTTTCAACTCACTCAATGAAAATAGGAGATCCGTCAGACCCTACTCTATTCCTAGAAATTCATTTAGAGAATCTAGATCTTTCATAGTAGAAACTCCTTCTCTTCAAGAAGATCCTTCAATAAGGATTCACAATCAAACACCTATTCCTGACATTTCAAATGAACTCAATTTTTCTCCTAATAATTCTCCTAATTCCAGTCAGATGCATGGAGAATTCCACGGTATTAATGTTATCACTAAACTTGGTGTTAGGATTGATATCGAAGAACTTGAAAAAGATTTCAAAGAAGAATCAGAACACTACATATGGTATTCTAAGCTTGATGCATACTGCCAAGCTAAGATTCGACTTCAATGGATAAAAGATATTCAAAAATATCATGCTCCCTTTCATTTTGAAAACTGGTTAGAATTTTATTTTACAAAAAATGAAATTTCTGAACCATTCAAAAAATCTGCTATTAATGTACAAACAAGTTTGTACAAAAAATGGCAACTTCAAGATGGCACTATTATTACTGCTATCACTCCTCCCTTACAGACCTTGAAACTCCATTCCAAAGAAGGAGAAGTCATAGCTACACCTTTCAAAAAGGGCCGTGAAAGTATTGACCCTAGAGGAAATGATCAAGTTAATCTGGATGATATCAAGAAATTATATCACCAGAATAACTATTCCAATCAAGTTTTACACACAATTTCAACACAAATAGATTCCTTATCTACTAACATTAAGGCTATTTCGAAACCAACAAGTTCAACATTCCCTTACAGTACTTCTTTACCACATTTTCAGACAAGAAGTATTCCTAGAGCCTTAGAAAATAAGCTCACGTTAGAAAACGATTTATTATTATCTAGGTTAAATCAAACACTTGATTCAATTGACAAGAACCTTCCCGGTCCCTCAAAAATCAACAATATTGACACTATAGAAGAAAATGAAGAATCAGATTCCTCATTAGAATCTAATTCCTCTGAAAACTCTGTAGCTCAATCCTCTGAAAACTCTGTAGTTCAACAAATCAATAAAGTTGAAAACGATATCTTACAAATTAATTCTGATCAAGATATTAATAAAATTGGGAGAGAAAGGAAACCAAATTTCAATAGACCTCGTAAAAATTGGAACAATAGTAGAACTAAAGACTACTATCCACGACCTACTCCTCCTGACATTATGTATGAAGAAAGAGCAAAATTCCATACAAAAGATTATGATGGAAATTCCATTTATGAATGGAATATTGATGGAAAAAGTGAGTATGAAATACTCAACACATTACAAGAAATGGGTATGGCCAAATTAGCATACAAAATGAAAAGATGTTCTGAACAAGATATTGCAAGTTTATTCATAACTGGTTTTACTGGACAGTTAAAGTATTGGTGGGACAATGCTTTGACCTTGCAAGACAAAACAGCAATTCTTGAGCATACTATAGACGTAGAAAATGCCCAAGGAGAAATTACTACCCAAAACGATTCAAGTGATTTCCTCATAGTCACCATAGCTATGCACTTTGTAGGAAATCCTCAGGAAGAATTAGCTTCTTCAAAGATATTCCTTACTAACATTAGGTGTCCAACACTTAGTGACTTCAGGTGGTACAAAGACATGTTTTTAACTCATGTTCTTAAACGAACAGACAGTACTGCACCATTCTGGAAAGAAAAATTCATTACTGGTTTACCAACTCTGTTTTCCCAAAGAATTATGATTAATTTACAAAAGGAAATGGGAACAGAACAGATTGATTTCACTTCAATGACCTTTGGTCAACTCTTTGCTTTTGTCAAAAAAGAAGCCCTTGCAGCTTGTCAAGAGCTTAAATTTCAAGCTAAATATGGCAGTAAAAGAAAAGAAATGGGATCTTTCTGTCAAGCTTTTGGAATTACTGGAATCAGTGCTCCTTCCACTGAAAGAAAGAAAAAATTCCTTCAAAAATCTTTTTCACAAAAAAGATATTCTAAGAAAAAGGAATATAAAGATGATTCCTTTTCCCCAAAGAAATTCAGGAGATTTAATAGAAAAAAGAATTCAAGTGATTTCAAGTGCTTTAAATGTGGCAAGAAAGGTCATATTGCTAGCAAATGTCGAAGCAAAGGAAAGATAAATGAAATCATTGATGGCATTTCTGATATTGAAGAAAATATCAGAAACAAGTTAAAAGACAGATTGCAAATCTATTCTGAGATCAATTATATTACTGACGATGATAATGGCAATTATGATTCCTCTAGTGAAAGTCAGGATGACTGTCACTGTAAACAGATTAATATGATTAAATCTTCTACTGATAATAAGAAGATAAATTCTGATACAAAAGAATTCATCTTTGATATGATTCAACAATTACCTGATCCTATCAAACAAAACAAACTTTTTGAAAGATTAAAATCTTTAATTCTGCAAGAAGATGAGAAGTTTAATATCATTCAACCTTTCAGTATATCAAAAGTTTTTGAAAAATATCCTATGAATCAAACCTCTGGTATTAAGTCCATCTCTACCAGAGAATTGCAAACAGAAATTCATATTCTAAAGGAAGAAGTCAAGTCTTTAAGACAGACTACTAACAATATAGAGATGAAAAATCTCTCTTTAGAAGCTCATATTGCAATTATTCAATCTAGACTTTCCAAAGGAAAAGAAACTTATCTAGAAGAAGAAGAAGAAACACTTATTCCTCCACAAGAAATAAATATTACCCCCACTCAACCTTCAGCTTCTCAATTCATTTCTACGATTGAGAAATTCCAATTTCAAAAGTGGTTAGTTCATCTAACTATCTCTATAGGAAACTTCAAACAAACCTTTGTTGCAATGTTAGACAGTGGTGCAGATCAAAGCTGCATCAGAGATGGTCTAATACCAACAAAATATTATAGTTTTACTAATGAAGTTCTTATAGCAGCCAACAACTCTCCTCTTCGAATCAAAGGAAAGCTGACTAAAACCGAGATATGTAATCAAAACTACTGCTTTAAACATCAGTTCATTGTAGTAGAAAATCTCAACACTGATATTATTTTAGGTACTCCATTCCTTACTCAAATTTACCCTTTTGTTGTTGATAACAAAGGTATCAGCACTAACATTATGGGAAATGCTATACATTTCAGATTCTTGATTCCTGTTCGACAAAAGGAGTTAAATGCTTTGCAAAATAACTCCATTTATCAACATATCAACCTTATTCAAAGGAAACAGAATAAGATAAATTTTCTCAAAGAAGATTTGTCTTATGCTCAAATTGAAGAACACTTACAATTACCCAGCACAAAACAAGAAATTCAACAGTTAGAAGACCTATTCAAAAGAGAAGTCTGTGCAGACCTTCCTAATGCTTTTTGGGAAAGAAAAAAGCACATCGTTGAATTACCATATGAAAAGGAATTTTCAGAAAGAAATATTCCTACAAAGGCAAGACCCATTCAAATGAATCATGATCTATTAGAAGTTTGTAAAAAGGAAATTCAAACTCTTTTAGATAAAGAGCTGATACGGCCATCCAAATCACCTTGGAGCTGTGCAGCTTTTTATGTCATGAATCAAGCAGAAAAGGAACGTGGTGTCCCTAGGCTTGTTATTAATTATAAACCTCTCAACAAGGTTCTTCAATGGATTCGTTACCGTATTCCAAATAAAAGAGATTTATTAAAACGTTTAAGCATTGCAAAAATCTTTTCAAAGTTTGACATGAAATCTGGCTTTTGGCAAATTCAAGTTGCTGAAAAAGACAGATACAAAACCGCCTTTACTGTACCCTTTGGCCATTACGAATGGAATGTAATGCCTTTTGGACTCAAAAACGCCCCTTCAGAATTCCAAAGAATAATGAATGACATTCTGAATCCATATTCAAAGTTTATGATTGTTTATATTGATGATGTATTAGTTTTCTCTGAAAACATTGATCGACATTTTAAACATTTAAAAACTTTCTTAGTTATTTCAGCCACAAAAATGAAATTATTTCAAAACAATATTCGTTTTCTTGGACATTTCATAAATCAAGGTACTATTATTCCTATAAGTCGAAGTATTGATTTTGCTGATAAATTATCCAGAAATCGTTGGGTTAACTTTGTGGATTATTTATGCAGGATCCAAGTTACCATTGAGCATGTAAAAGGAAAGATAATTCAGGAGCTGATGTTTATTACTTCTAACTCTGTTTATATGTTTCAATGTAGCCACAAAGGTAACAGCGAAAAAATGAAGTTCGGAAGGATTACCCTCCCTTCACTTCAAGCAAACGACGACAAATCTTATAAAGTAGCAAAAGGATCATCAGTTGATGAGCAACAACAGTGTATTCTTAACGCACTGTGGATAGCAAGAACACCACAAGAGAAATTAAAAGCTCTTAGTGCTCTTACATAATATTTTACAAAATCTGGTGTTCAACACATCTGCTTGACCACCTTCAAAGAACCTCCCCACTACAACACACTTCAAATCTACACTCATCAATTATTCCCGTCAAACTCCTATTGGCTGGATGATCCCCTCAAAACTCAACAATTCTATGAGTTGATCTTAGTTGACTCTGGGTCAGCTGAAATCACTCATACTCCTGATAGAAAAACTCCTTCACTGATTTCTTATTCAAAATGTGTCATAAAGAAGGTTATTCTACCAAATGAATGGTCCAGCATCTGGACTACAAAAGAATTCTCAATTACCTACGTTCCCAAAGGATATACATACCAAGACTATCAAATGGCTTGGTTTCGAACCTTATTCTATAGGCCATTCAATCATTCATGGTTCCTTACCTTCCATTCAAATTGTGCTGACAATGTTCCTATCTGGTTCTATGAATGGTGGCTACGTTTTGGCCCCGTTCCAGACATACTTCCACCTGTTGTTCTAAAGGCCTTCCAAACTTGGGTCCAAAGAACGGGAGGTGAACATTTCAAAAAGGCTTTCCTATTCCACAAATCCTTCAAAGTCCCATGGATATTTTGTTGGACATTTACATTATTCAAACACTACAACGGTGACTACCCTCTCAGTCTGGGTAGAGAATTCAAAGTCAAATGGTGGACCCGTTACACTCAAGATTACTGCAATGAGAAGGCAGTATTACATTACATTCAAACGGGAAAGAAACTTCAACAAGAAATTCAGCAAATTCCAAAAGAACCAGCAAAGCCTGAACCAAAAACTCCTGCAAAAGAAGTAAAGACTCAAAAGAAGGCAAAAGCAGTCATAGATTTCAACTCCTCAGATTCAGAGAATGATGATATGAAGATTTTTATGGAGTTCCAAAAATTCAAAAAAATGCAGAAACAAATGAGAAGCTCAAAATCAAACTCCAAGAATTCCTCAGAAGGATCCTCTACTGACCCTATGGGAGGGCCTTGTGCTCAAGACCCTTTTGATATGTATAAAAAAAAAAAAAAAAAAAAAAAAAAAAAAAAAAAAAAATTGTGTGTATATATATATATCTTATCTTATCTTTCTAGTGTTCTCTGTAGTGAATGGTAACTACAGCTAGTCCGGAGCAAACGGCTACCGGTAAAGACTTATCAAATCCGTTTTAAAAAGGTTTGCTCCTAACCCAAAGGAGTATGGCTCTCAAACAGCCAATTTACTGGAGAAACAATTCTCCACAACAACGTCATATGTAGAACGGTTCAAATCTACATACTAGCCCAATCTCAAACGGTGGTTGGTAAAGGCATATTAAATCCGTTAATGGCTGCGGATTTGCCAAAAATTCGATTTCTACTCAAAAGATGCCAGCTCAAAAGTAAAGATTCCTACTCAAAGATGCCAGCTCAAAAGAAGACGAAAAATGTCTACTCAAAAGATGCCAGCTCAAAAGTAAAGATTCCTACTCAAAAATGCCAGCTCAAAAGAAAACAAAAGAGGTCTACTCAAAGATGACAGCTCAAAAGGAAAAGAAAGATGCTTTCTCAAATAATTGAAGACAGACTCAACTATTCAAAAAAGGAAGGACAAGACATCTACTCATTAAAGGCAGACTCAACTATTGAAAAAAGCAAGACAAGACATCCACTCAAAAGATTCGTAGATCATTCAAGTCTATTTAAAGAAGGGCTCATTCATGTAACAAGGCAGAGGTTTTTGGAGAGGTTTCAGAGAGAGAGTTTAGACTTTGTAAACTTTACTCTTTGCTTCTGTATCCAAATACTTTTCAATTCAAATAAAGATCAAAGCCAGTTCTCATTCCATCTTCTTGTTTACTTCATTTTATGATCCTGTCCCCCTTATGGTATCAGAGCCAAGTGTTCTAGTAATTCCACTCTTTGTTGAGAGCAACAAGTGACCTGTTCATAGTGAGTATCGTGAGCGTTGGTAAGATGTTGGTAAGCTCGTGAACCCGTTGGTAAGCCCGATAGAGTGCGTGGTGTTCCCGGTGGAGTGTTCCCGTTGTTCCCGATCAAGGTATGATCTATGACTAGTTCATAAAATTGCTATTAATGATGGCTGGTTTTATTAGAAAGCTTTTCTCTGGTTCTGGAAGTAATTCAGGACACATAATACAAAGCAAAGAAGAGATGATTAATGAGGACTTTTCAAACTGGACTCTTCCTAATGAAAATATTGAAAATATTTACAAAATTGGTACTTTTGATTTCAAAAGCGCTTTTAGCGTAAAAATTCATGAAGAGACTTTAAACATTCAAAATAAGTTTCAATCAATTCCTCTTTTATCTCATATTTCTATACGAAAATATTTAGAAAAAGGATTTCGTTATATTCATTTTGGTATGATTCAAGTTGCAGTCAAACCACTTGCTCATATTGGCATAGACATTCCTGTTTACATGGCTTTACGTGATAAACGATTGCGAAGATACAAATCGTCAATTTTAAGTATGATTCAAACTAATATTTGTAATGGTCCTATTTATTTCAATTGTATTCCTAATTTTCCAGTTTCATTAACTGATCCTTTAATTATGAATTCCTTAATTCTCGATGTTCATCTGCAAGGAGAAGAATTTGAAAAACTTGCAGAACAGTTTGTTATTATTTATCGCATTTACTTTAGATTAATGAGTTCTGCTATTAATCCCAAATGCAAATTAGTTAATAACTTTACCGATGAGACAATACTATTACAAATTGATGCTGACTATTCAAAGACCTTTGTTCCTAAACGCCTGAAATGGAATGAAATTACCATTCCAGAAGCCTTTCAAATAGAGGTTCCTCAGAGACCAAGAAATCTCGAGAGAACAGAAATTCAAGAGATAGTTGAAGAACAAGATGGTACAGTCCTGGTTCGTTTCAACTCACTCAATGAAAATAGGAGATCCGTCAGACCCTACTCTATTCCTAGAAATTCATTTAGAGAATCTAGATCTTTCATAGTAGAAACTCCTTCTCTTCAAGAAGATCCTTCAATAAGGATTCACAATCAAACACCTATTCCTGACATTTCAAATGAACTCAATTTTTCTCCTAATAATTCTCCTAATTCCAGTCAGATGCATGGAGAATTCCACGGTATTAATGTTATCACTAAACTTGGTGTTAGGATTGATATCGAAGAACTTGAAAAAGATTTCAAAGAAGAATCAGAACACTACATATGGTATTCTAAGCTTGATGCATACTGCCAAGCTAAGATTCGACTTCAATGGATAAAAGATATTCAAAAATATCATGCTCCCTTTCATTTTGAAAACTGGTTAGAATTTTATTTTACAAAAAATGAAATTTCTGAACCATTCAAAAAATCTGCTATTAATGTACAAACAAGTTTGTACAAGAAATGGCAACTTCAAGATGGCACTATTATTACTGCTATCACTCCTCCCTTACAGACCTTGAAACTCCATTCCAAAGAAGGAGAAGTCATAGCTACACCTTTCAAAAAGGGTCGTGAAAGTATTGACCCTAGAGGAAATGATCAAGTTAATCTGGATGATATCAAGAAATTATATCACCAGAATAACTACTCCAATCAAGTTTTACACACAATTTCAACACAAATAGATTCCTTATCTACTAACATTAAGGCTATTTCGAAACCAACAAGTTCAACATTCCCTTACAGTACCTCTTTACCACATTTTCAGCCAAGAAGTATTCCTAGAGCCTTAGAAAATAAGCTCACGTTAGAAAACGATTCATTATTATCAAGGTTAAATCAAACACTTGATTCAATTGACAAGAACCTTCCCGGTCCCTCAAAAATCAACAATATTGACACTATAGAAGAAAATGAAGAATCAGATTCCTCATTAGAATCTAATTCCTCTGAAAACTCTGTAGCTCAATCCTCTGAAAACTCTGTAGTTCAACAAATCAATAAAGTTGAAAACGATATCTTACAAATTAATTCTGATCAAGATATTAATAAAATTGGGAGAGAAAGAAAACCAAATTTCAATAGACCTCGTAGAAATTGGAACAATAATAGAACTAAAGACTACTATCCACGACCTACTCCTCCTGATATTATGTATGAAGAAAAGCAAAATTCCATACGAAAGATTATGATGGAAATTCCATTTATGAATGGAATATTGATGGAAAAAGTGAGTATGAAATACTCAACACATTACAAGAAATGGGTATGGCCAAATTGGCATACAAAATGAAAAGATGTTCTGAACAAGATATTGCAAGTTTATTCATAACTGGTTTTACTGGACAGTTAAAGTATTGGTGGGACAATGCTTTGACCTTGCATGACAAAACAGCAATTCTTGAGCATACTATAGACGTAGAAAATGCCCAAGGAGAAATTACTACCCAAAACGATTCAAGTGATTTCCTTATAGTTACCATAGCTATGCACTTTGTAGGAAATCCTCAGGAAGAATTAGCTTCTTCAAAGATATTCCTTACTAACATTAGGTGTCCAACACTTAGTGACTTCAGGTGGTACAAAGACATGTTTTTAACTCATGTTCTTAAACGAACAGACAGTACTGCACCATTCTGGAAAGAAAAATTCATTACTGGTTTACCAACTCTGTTTTCCCAAAGAATTATGATTAATTTACAAAAGGAAATGGGAACAGAACAGATTGATTTCACTTCAATGACCTTTGGTCAACTCTTTGTTTTTGTCAAAAAAGAAGCCCTTGCAGCTTGTCAAGAGCTTAAATTTCAAGCTAAATATGGCAGTAAGAGAAAAGAAATGGGATCTTTCTGTCAAGCTTTTGGGATTACTGGAATCAGTGCTCCTTCAACTGAAAGAAAGAAAAAATTCCTTCAAAAATCCTTTTCACAAAAAAGATATTCTAAGAAAAAGGAATATAAAGATGATTCCTTTTCCCCAAAGAAATTTAGAAGATTTAATAGAAAAAAGAATTCAAGTGATTTCAAGTGCTTTAAATGTGGCAAGAAAGGCCATATTGCTAGCAAATGTCGAAGCAAAGGAAAGATAAATGAAATCATTGATGGCATTTCTGATATTGAAGAAAATATCAGAAACAGATTAAAAGATAGATTGCAAATTTATTCTGAAATCAATCATATTACTGACGATGATAATGGCAATTATGATTCCTCTAATGAAAGTCAGGATGACTGTCACTGTAAACAGATTAATATGATTAAGTCTTCTACTGATAATAAGAAGATAAATTCTGATACAAAAGAATTCATCTTTGATATAATTCAACAATTACCTGATCCTATCAAACAAAAGGAACTTTTTGAAAGATTAAAATCTTTAATTCTGCAAGAAGATGAGAAGTTTAATATCATTCAACCTTTCAGTATATCAAAAGTTTTTGAAAAATATCCTATGAATCAAACCTCTGGTATTAAGTCCATCTCTACCAGAGAATTGCAAACAGAAATTCATATTCTAAAAGAAGAAGTCAAGTCTTTAAGACAAACTACTAACAATATAGAGATGAAAAATCTCTCTTTAGAAGCTCATATTGCAATCATTCAATCTAGACTTTCCAAAGGAAAAGAAACTTATCTAGAAGAAGAAGAAGAAACACTTATTCCTCCACAAGAAATAAATATTACCCCCACTCAACCTTCAGCTTCTCAATTCATTTCTACGATTGAGAAATTCCAATTTCAAAAGTGGTTAGTTCATCTAACTATTTCTATAGGAAATTTCAAACAAACTTTTGTTGCAATGTTAGACAGTGGTGCAGATCAAAGCTGCATCAGAGATGGTCTAATACCAACAAAATATTATAGTTTTACTAATGAAGTCCTTATAGCAGCCAACAACTCTCCTCTTCGAATCAAAGGAAAATTGACAAAAACCGAGATATGTAATCAAAACTACTGCTTTAAACATCAGTTTATTGTAGTAGAAAATCTCAACACTGATATTATTTTAGGCACTCCATTCCTTACTCAAATTTACCCTTTTGTTGTTGATAACAAAGGTATCAGCACTAACATTATGGGTAATACTATACATTTTAGATTCTTGATTCCTGTTCGACAAAAGGAGTTAAATGCTTTGCAAAATAACTCCATATATCAACATATCAACCTTATTCAAAGGAAGCAGAATAAGATAAATTTTCTCAAAGAAGATTTATCTTATGCTCAGATTGAAGAACACTTACAATTACCCAGCACAAAACAAGAAATTCAACAGTTAGAAGATCTATTCAAAAGAGAAGTCTGTGCAGATCTTCCTAATGCTTTTTGGGAAAGAAAAAAGCACATCGTTGAATTACCTTATGAAAAGGAATTTTCAGAAAGAAATATTCCTACAAAAGCAAGACCCATTCAAATGAATCATGATCTATTAGAAGTTTGTAAAAAGGAAATTCAAACTCTTTTAGATAAAGAGCTAATACGGCCATCCAAATCACCTTGGAGCTGTGCAGCATTCTATGTCATGAATCAAGCAGAAAAGGAACGTGGTGTCCCTAGGCTTGTTATTAATTATAAACCTCTCAACAAGGTTCTTCAATGGATTCGTTACCCTATTCCAAATAAAAGAGATTTATTAAAACGTTTAAGCATTGCAAAAATCTTTTCAAAATTTGACATGAAATCTGGCTTTTGGCAAATTCAAGTTGCTGAAAAAGACAGATACAAAACCGCCTTTACAGTACCCTTTGGCCATTACGAATGGAATGTAATGCCTTTTGGACTCAAAAACGCCCCTTCAGAATTCCAAAGAATAATGAATGACATTCTGAATCCATATTCAAAGTTTATGATTGTTTATATTGATGATGTATTAGTTTTCTCTGAAAACATTGATCAACATTTTAAACATTTAAAAACTTTCTTATATACTATACAGAAAAATGGCTTAGTTCTTTCAGCCACAAAAATGAAATTATTTCAAAACAATATTCGTTTTCTTGGACATTTCATAAATCAAGGTACTATTATTCCTATAAATCGAAGTATTGATTTTGCTGATAAATTTCCAGATGAAATTAAAGACAAAACTCAACTCCAAAGATTTTTAGGTTGTTTAAATTATATTTCTGATTTTATTCCAAAGATGAGACAAACTTGTGCGCCTTTATTTCAACGACTTCAAACAAATCCTCCACCTTGGACTTCGATTCATACAGGTATTGTTAAACAAATCAAAAGAACTATTCATTCTTTACCTTGCATTAATATTCCACATCCTGATGCTTTTATGATTGTTGAGACTGATGCTTCAAATAATGGTTACGGTGGTATTTTAAAACAACGACTACCAAACTCTTCAAAAGAAGATCTAGTCAGGTATCACTCTGGTGTCTGGTTAGGACCTCAGAAAAATTACTATACTATTAAAAAGGAAATGCTTTCAATTGTTAATTGTATTTTAAAATTTCAAGATGATCTTTTTAATAAAAAATTTCTCCTTAGAATAGACTGTCAATCTGCAAAATTCATTTTAGAAAAAGACGTAAAAAATCTGGTTTCAAAACAAATATTCGCTAGATGGCAAGCTTTACTTTCTATCTTTGATTTTGATATTCAATATTTAAAAGGTACTGATAATTCATTACCAGACTTTTTGACTAGGGAATTTCTTACAGGAAAAAATGGGTGATCCCAATTCAAAAGCTCGCACTTCAAAGGATTATGAGATGAAAAAATTGACAACAGCAACTTCATCAACAAACAAATTCCATATTCTTCAAGATTTCCCTGCTCTAACTTACTCATCAATAGTAGAAAGTAAGAAACCTCAAAATTCAACTCCTCAAAATTCAACTCCACAAGTTCAAACTTCTCCAAAAGATCAAGACAGCCCATATTTCACAAAATCTGGTGTTCAACACATCTGCTTGACCACCTTCAAAGAACCTCCCCACTACAACACACTTCAAATCTACACTCATCAATTATTCCCGCCAAACTCCTATTGGCTGGATGATCCCCTCAAAACTCAACAATTCTATGAGTTGATCTTAGTTGACTCTGGGTCAGCTGAAATCACTCATACTCCTGATAGAAAAACTCCTTCACTGATTTCTTATTCAAAATGTGTCATAAAGAAGGTTATTCTACCAAATGAATGGTCCAGCATCTGGACTACAAAAGAATTCTCAATTACTTACGTTCCCAAAGGTTATACATACCAAGACTATCAAATGGCTTGGTTTCGAACCTTATTCTATAGGCCATTCAATCATTCATGGTTCCTTACCTTCCATTCAAATTGTGCTGACAATGTTCCTATCTGGTTCTATGAATGGTGGCTACATTTTGGCCCCGTTCCAGACATACTTCCACCTGTTGTTCTAAAGGCCTTCCAAACTTGGGTCCAAAGAACGGGAGGTGAACATTTCAAAAAGGCTTTCCTATTCCACAAATCCTTCAAAGTCCCATGGATATTTTGTTGGACATTTACATTATTCAAACACTACAACGGTGACTACCCTCTCAGTCTGGGTAGAGAATTCAAAGTCAAATGGTGGACTCGTTACACTCAAGATTACTGCAATGAGAAGGCAGTATTACATTACATTCAAACGGGAAAGAAACTTCAACAAGAAATTCAGCAAATTCCAAAAGAACCAGCAAAGCCTGAACCAAAAACTCCTGCAAAAGAAGTAAAGACTCAAAAGAAGGCAAAAGCAGTCATAGATTTCAACTCCTCAGATTCAGAGAATGATGATATGAAGATTTTTATGGAGTTCCAAAAATTCAAAAAAATGCAGAAACAAATGAGAAGCTCAAAATCAAACTCCAAGAATTCCTCAGAAGGATCCTCTACTGACCCTATGGGAGGGCCTTGTGCTCAAGACCCTTTTGATATGTAAAAAAAAAAAAAAAAAAAAAAAAAAAAAAATTGTGTGTGTATATATATATCTTATCTTATCTTTCTAGTGTTCTCTGTAGTGAATGGTAACTACAGCTAGTCCGGAGCAAACGGCTACCGGTAAAGACTTATCAAATCCGTTTTAAAAAGGTTTGCTCCTAACCCAAAGGAGTATGGCTCTCAAACAGCCAATTTACTGGAGAAACAATTCTCCACAACAACGTCATATGTAGAACGGTTCAAATCTACATACTAGCCCAATCTCAAACGGTGGTTGGTAAAGGCATATTAAATCCGTTAATGGCTGCGGATTTGCCAAAAATTCGATTTCTACTCAAAAGATGCCAGCTCAAAAGTAAAGATTCCTACTCAAAGATGCCAGCTCAAAAGAAGACGAAAAATGTCTACTCAAAAGATGCCAGCTCAAAAGTAAAGATTCCTACTCAAAAATGCCAGCTCAAAAGAAAACAAAAGAGGTCTACTCAAAGATGACAGCTCAAAAGGAAAAGAAAGATGCTTTCTCAAATAATTGAAGACAGACTCAACTATTCAAAAAAGGAAGGACAAGACATCTACTCATTAAAGGCAGACTCAACTATTGAAAAAAGCAAGACAAGACATCCACTCAAAAGATTCGTAGATCATTCAAGTCTATTTAAAGAAGGGCTCATTCATGTAACAAGGCAGAGGTTTTTGGAGAGGTTTCAGAGAGAGAGTTTAGACTTTGTAAACTTTACTCTTTGCTTCTGTATCCAAATACTTTTCAATTCAAATAAAGATCAAAGCCAGTTCTCATTCCATCTTCTTGTTTACTTCATTTTATGATCCTGTCCCCCTTATGGTAATTCAGGACACATAATACAAAGCAATGGTATTCTAAGCTTGATGCATACTGCCAAGCTAAGATTCGACTTCAATGGATAAAAGATATTCAAAAATATCATGCTCCCTTTCATTTTGAAAACTGGTTAGAATTTTATTTTACAAAAAATGAAATTTCTGAACCATTCAAAAAATCTGCTATTAATGTACAAACAAGTTTGTACAAAAAATGGCAACTTCAAGATGGCACTATTATTACTGCTATCACTCCTCCCTTACAGACCTTGAAACTCCATTCTTCCTACAAAGGCAAGACCCATTCAAATGAATCATGATCTATTAGAAGTTTGTAAAAAGGAAATTCAAACTCTTTTAGATAAAGAGCTGATACGGCCATCCAAATCACCTTGGAGCTGTGCAGCTTTTTATGTCATGAATCAAGCAGAAAAGGAACGTGGTGTCCCTAGGCTTGTTATTAATTATAAACCTCTCAACAAGGTTCTTCAATGGATTCGTTACCCTATTCCAAATAAAAGAGATTTATTAAAACGTTTAAGCATTGCAAAAATCTTTTCAAAGTTTGACATAAAATCTGGCTTTTGGCAAATTCAAGTTGCTCAAAAAGACAGATACAAAACCGCCTTTACTGTACCCTTTGGCCATTACGAATGGAATGTAATGCCTTTTGGACTCAAAAACGCCCCTTCAGAATTCCAAAGAGCTTCTAAAGAGAGATTTTTCATCTCTATATTGTTAGTAGTTTGTCTTAAAGACTTGACTTCTTCTTTTAGAATATGAATTTCTGTTTGCAATTCTCTGGTAGAGATGGACTTAATACCAGAGGTTTGATTCATAGGATATTTTTCAAAAACTTTTGATATACTGAAAGGTTGAATGATATTAAACTTCTCATCTTCTTGCAGAATTAAAGATTTTAATCTTTCAAAAAGTTCCTTTTGTTTGATAGGATCAGGTAATTGTTGAATTATATCAAAGATGAATTCTTTTGTATCAGAATTTATCTTCTTATTATCAGTAGAAGACTTAATCATATTAATCTGTTTACAGTGACAGTCATCCTGACTTTCATTAGAGGAATCATAATTGCCATTATCATCGTCAGTAATATGATTGATTTCAGAATAAATTTGCAATCTATCTTTTAATCTGTTTCTGATATTTTCTTCAATATCAGAAATGCCATCAATGATTTCATTTATCTTTCCTTTGCTTCGACATTTGCTAGCAATATGGCCTTTCTTGCCACATTTAAAGCACTTGAAATCACTTGAATTCTTTTTTCTATTAAATCTTCTAAATTTCTTTGGGGAAAAGGAATCATCTTTATATTCCTTTTTCTTAGAATATCTTTTTTGTGAAAAGGATTTTTGAAGGAATTTTTTCTTTCTTTCAGTTGAAGGAGCACTGATTCCAGTAATCCCAAAAGCTTGACAGAAAGATCCCATTTCTTTTCTCTTACTGCCATATTTAGCTTGAAATTTAAGCTCTTGACAAGCTGCAAGGGCTTCTTTTTTGACAAAAACAAAGAGTTGACCAAAGGTCATTGAAGTGAAATCAATCTGTCCTGTTCCCATTTCCTTTTGTAAATTAATCATAATTCTTTGGGAAAACAGAGTTGGTAAACCAGTAATGAATTTTTCTTTCCAGAATGGTGCAGTACTGTCTGTTCGTTTAAGAACATGAGTTAAAAACATGTCTTTGTACCACCTGAAGTCACTAAGTGTTGGACACCTAATGTTAGTAAGGAATATCTTTGAAGAAGCTAATTCTTCCTGAGGATTTCCTACAAAGTGCATAGCTATGGTAACTATAAGGAAATCACTTGAATCGTTTTGGGTAGTAATTTCTCCTTGGGCATTTTCTACGTCTATAGTATGCTCAAGAATTGCTGTTTTGTCATGCAAGGTCAAAGCATTGTTCCACCAATACTTTAACTGTCCAGTAAAACCAGTTATGAATAAACTTGCAATATCTTGTTCAGAACATCTTTTCATTTTGTATGCCAATTTGGCCATACCCATTTCTTGTAATGTGTTGAGTATTTCATACTCACTTTTTCCATCAATATTCCATTCATAAATGGAATTTCCATCATAATCTTTCGTATGGAATTTTGCTCTTTCTTCATACATAATGTCAGGAGGAGTAGGTCGTGGATAGTAGTCTTTAGTTCTATTATTGTTCCAATTTCTACGAGGTCTATTGAAATTTGGTTTCCTTTCTCTCCCAATTTTATTAATATCTTGATCAGAATTAATTTGTAAGATATCGTTTTCAACTTTATTGATTTGTTGAACTACAGAGTTTTCAGAGGATTGAGCTACAGAGTTTTCAGAGGAATTAGATTCTAATGAGGAATCTGATTCTTCATTTTCTTCTGTAGTGTCAATATTGTTGATTTTTGAGGGACCGGGAAGGTTCTTGTCAATTGAATCAAGTGTTTGATTTAACCTTGATAATAATGAATCGTTTTCTAACGTGAGCTTATTTTCTAAGGCTCTAGGAATACTTCTTGGCTGAAAATGTGGTAAAGAGGTACTGTAAGGGAATGTTGAACTTGTTGGTTTCGAAATAGCCTTAATGTTAGTAGATAAGGAATCTATTTGTGTTGAAATTGTGTGTAAAACTTGATTGGAGTAGTTATTCTGGTGATATAATTTCTTGATATCATCCAGATTAACTTGATCATTTCCTCTAGGGTCAATACTTTCACGGCCCTTTTTGAAAGGTGTAGCTATGACTTCTCCTTCTTTGGAATGGAGTTTCAAGGTCTGTAAGGGAGGAGTGATAGCAGTAATAATAGTGCCATCTTGAAGTTGCCATTTTTTGTACAAACTTGTTTGTACATTAATAGCAGATTTTTTGAATGGTTCAGAAATTTCATTTTTTGTAAAATAAAATTCTAACCAGTTTTCAAAATGAAAGGGAGCATGATATTTTTGAATATCTTTTATCCATTGAAGTCGAATCTTAGCTTGGCAGTATGCATCAAGCTTAGAATACCATATGTAGTGTTCTGATTCTTCTTTGAAATCTTTTTCAAGTTCTTCGATATCAATCCTAACACCAAGTTTAGTGATAACATTAATACCGTGGAATTCTCCATGCATCTGACTGGAATTAGGAGAATTATTAGGAGAAAAATTGAGTTCATTTGAAATGTCAGGAATAGGTGTTTGATTGTGAATCCTTATTGAAGGATCTTCTTGAAGAGAAGGAGTTTCTACTATGAAAGATCTAGATTCTCTAAATGAATTTCTAGGAATAGAGTAGGGTCTGACGGATCTCCTATTTTCATTGAGTGAGTTGAAACGAACCAGGACTGTACCATCTTGTTCTTCAACTATCTCTTGAATTTCTGTTCTCTCGAGATTTCTTGGTCTCTGAGGAACCTCTATTTGAAAGGCTTCTGGAATTGTAATTTCATTCCATTTCAGGCGTTTAGGAACAAAGGTCTTTGAATAGTCAGCATCAATTTGTAATAGTATTGTCTCATCGGTAAAGTTATTAACTAATTTGCATTTGGGATTAATAGCAGAACTCATTAATCTAAAGTAAATGCGATAAATAATAACAAACTGTTCTGCAAGTTTTTCAAATTCTTCTCCTTGCAGATGAACATCGAGAATTAAGGAATTCATAATTAAAGGATCAGTTAATGAAACTGGAAAATTAGGAATACAATTGAAATAAATAGGACCATTACAAATATTAGTTTGAATCATACTTAAAATTGACGATTTGTATCTTCGCAATCGTTTATCACGTAAAGCCATGTAAACAGGAATGTCTATGCCAATATGAGCAAGTGGTTTGACTGCAACTTGAATCATACCAAAATGAATATAACGAAATCCTTTTTCTAAATATTTTCGTATAGAAATATGAGATAAAAGAGGAATTGATTGAAACTTATTTTGAATGTTTAAAGTCTCTTCATGAATTTTTACGCTAAAAGCGCTTTTGAAATCAAAAGTACCAATTTTGTAAATATTTTCAATATTTTCATTAGGAAGAGTCCAGTTTGAAAAGTCCTCATTAATCATCTCTTCTTTGCTTTGTATTATGTGTCCTGAATTACTTCCAGAACCAGAGAAAAGCTTTCTAATAAAACCAGCCATCATTAATAGCAATTTTATGAACTAGTTATAGATCATACCTTGATCGGGAACAACGGGAACACTCCACCGGGAACACCACGCACTCTATCGGGCTTACCAACGGGTTCACGAGCTTACCAACGTCTTACCAACGCTCACGATACTCACTATGAACAGGTCACTTGTTGCTCTCAACAAAGAGTGGAATTACTAGAACACTTGGCTCTGATACCAACGGGTTCACGAGCCAAGTGTTCTAGTAATTCCACTCTTTGTTGAGAGCAACAAGTGACCTGTTCATAGTGAGTATCGTGAGCGTTGGTAAGACGTTGGTAAGCTCGTGAACCCGTTGGTAAGCCCGATAGAGTGCGTGGTGTTCCCGGTGGAGTGTTCCCGTTGTTCCCGATCAAGGTATGATCTATGACTAGTTCATAAAATTGCTATTAATGATGGCTGGTTTTATTAGAAAGCTTTTCTCTGGTTCTGGAAGTAATTCAGGACACATAATACAAAGCAAAGAAGAGATGATTAATGAGGACTTTTCAAACTGGACTCTTCCTAATGAAAATATTGAAAATATTTACAAAATTGGTACTTTTGATTTCAAAAGCGCTTTTAGCGTAAAAATTCATGAAGAGACTTTAAACATTCAAAATAAGTTTCAATCAATTCCTCTTTTATCTCATATTTCTATACGAAAATATTTAGAAAAAGGATTTCGTTATATTCATTTTGGTATGATTCAAGTTGCAGTCAAACCACTTGCTCATATTGGCATAGACATTCCTGTTTACATGGCTTTACGTGATAAACGATTGCGAAGATACAAATCGTCAATTTTAAGTATGATTCAAACTAATATTTGTAATGGTCCTATTTATTTCAATTGTATTCCTAATTTTCCAGTTTCATTAACTGATCCTTTAATTATGAATTCCTTAATTCTCGATGTTCATCTGCAAGGAGAAGAATTTGAAAAACTTGCAGAACAGTTTGTTATTATTTATCGCATTTACTTTAGATTAATGAGTTCTGCTATTAATCCCAAATGCAAATTAGTTAATAACTTTACCGATGAGACAATACTATTACAAATTGATGCTGACTATTCAAAGACCTTTGTTCCTAAACGCCTGAAATGGAATGAAATTACCATTCCAGAAGCCTTTCAAATAGAGGTTCCTCAGAGACCAAGAAATCTCGAGAGAACAGAAATTCAAGAGATAGTTGAAGAACAAGATGGTACAGTCCTGGTTCGTTTCAACTCACTCAATGAAAATAGGAGATCCGTCAGACCCTACTCTATTCCTAGAAATTCATTTAGAGAATCTAGATCTTTCATAGTAGAAACTCCTTCTCTTCAAGAAGATCCTTCAATAAGGATTCACAATCAAACACCTATTCCTGACATTTCAAATGAACTCAATTTTTCTCCTAATAATTCTCCTAATTCCAGTCAGATGCATGGAGAATTCCACGGTATTAATGTTATCACTAAACTTGGTGTTAGGATTGATATCGAAGAACTTGAAAAAGATTTCAAAGAAGAATCAGAACACTACATATGGTATTCTAAGCTTGATGCATACTGCCAAGCTAAGATTCGACTTCAATGGATAAAAGATATTCAAAAATATCATGCTCCCTTTCATTTTGAAAACTGGTTAGAATTTTATTTTACAAAAAATGAAATTTCTGAACCATTCAAAAAATCTGCTATTAATGTACAAACAAGTTTGTACAAAAAATGGCAACTTCAAGATGGCACTATTATTACTGCTATCACTCCTCCCTTACAGACCTTGAAACTCCATTCCAAAGAAGGAGAAGTCATAGCTACACCTTTCAAAAAGGGCCGTGAAAGTATTGACCCTAGAGGAAATGATCAAGTTAATCTGGATGATATCAAGAAATTATATCACCAGAATAACTACTCCAATCAAGTTTTACACACAATTTCAACACAAATAGATTCCTTATCTACTAACATTAAGGCTATTTCGAAACCAACAAGTTCAACATTCCCTTACAGTACTTCTTTACCACATTTTCAGCCAAGAAGTATTCCTAGAGCCTTAGAAAATAAGCTCACGTTAGAAAACGATTCATTATTATCTAGGTTAAATCAAACACTTGATTCAATTGACAAGAACCTTCCCGGTCCCTCAAAAATCAACAATATTGACGCTATAGAAGAAAATGAAGAATCAGATTCCTCATTAGAATCTAATTCCTCTGAAAACTCTGTAGCTCAATCCTCTGAAAACTCTGTAGTTCAACAAATCAATAAAGTTGAAAACGATATCTTACAAATTAATTCTGATCAAGATATTAATAAAATTGGGAGAGAAAGGAAACCAAATTTCAATAGACCTCGTAAAAATTGGAACAATAGTAGAACTAAAGACTACTATCCACGACCTACTCCTCTTGACATTATGTATGAAGAAAGAGCAAAATTCCATACAAAAGATTATGATGGAAATTCCATTTATGAATGGAATATTGATGGAAAAAGTGAGTATGAAATACTCAACACATTACAAGAAATGGGTATGGCCAAATTAGCATACAAAATGAAAAGATGTTCTGAACAAGATATTGCAAGTTTATTCATAACTGGTTTTACTGGACAGTTAAAGTATTGGTGGGACAATGCTTTGACCTTGCAAGACAAAACAGCAATTCTTGAGCATACTATAGACGTAGAAAATGCCCAAGGAGAAATTACTACCCAAAACGATTCAAGTGATTTCCTCATAGTCACCATAGCTATGCACTTTGTAGGAAATCCTCAAGAAGAATTAGCCTCTTCAAAGATATTCCTTACGAACATTAGGTGTCCAACACTTAGTGACTTCAGATGGTATAAAGACATGTTTTTGACTCATGTTCTTAAACGAACAGATAGTACTGCACCATTCTGGAAAGAAAAATTCATTACTGGTTTACCAACTCTGTTTTCCCAAAGAATTATGATTAATTTACAAAAGGAAATGGGAACAGAACAGATTGATTTCACTTCAATGACCTTTGGTCAACTCTTTGCTTTTGTCAAAAAAGAAGCCCTTGCAGCTTGTCAAGAGCTTAAATTTCAAGCTAAATATGGCAGTAAAAGAAAAGAAATGGGATCTTTCTGTCAAGCTTTTGGAATTACTGGAATCAGTGCTCCTTCCACTGAAAGAAAGAAAAAATTCCTTCAAAAATCTTTTTCACAAAAAAGATATTCTAAGAAAAAGGAATATAAAGATGATTCCTTTTCCCCAAAGAAATTCAGGAGATTTAATAGAAAAAAGAATTCAAGTGATTTCAAGTGCTTTAAATGTGGCAAGAAAGGTCATATTGCTAGCAAATGTCGAAGCAAAGGAAAGATAAATGAAATCATTGATGGCATTTCTGATATTGAAGAAAATATCAGAAACAAGTTAAAAGACAGATTGCAAATCTATTCTGAGATCAATTATATTACTGACGATGATAATGGCAATTATGATTCCTCTAGTGAAAGTCAGGATGACTGTCACTGTAAACAGATTAATATGATTAAATCTTCTACTGATAATAAGAAGATAAATTCTGATACAAAAGAATTCATCTTTGATATGATTCAACAATTACCTGATCCTATCAAACAAAAGAAACTTTTTGAAAGATTAAAATCTTTAATTCTGCAAGAAGATGAGAAGTTTAATATCATTCAACCTTTCAGTATATCAAAAGTTTTTGAAAAATATCCTATGAATCAAACCTCTGGTATTAAGTCCATCTCTACCAGAGAATTGCAAACAGAAATTCATATTCTAAAGGAAGAAGTCAAGTCTTTAAGACAGACTACTAACAATATAGAGATGAAAAATCTCTCTTTAGAAGCTCATATTGCAATTATTCAATCTAGACTTTCCAAAGGAAAAGAAACTTATCTAGAAGAAGAAGAAGAAACACTTATTCCTCCACAAGAAATAAATATTACCCCCACTCAACCTTCAGCTTCTCAATTCATTTCTACGATTGAGAAATTCCAATTTCAAAAGTGGTTAGTTCATCTAACTATTTCTATAGGAAACTTCAAACAAACCTTTGTTGCAATGTTAGACAGTGGTGCAGATCAAAGCTGCATCAGAGATGGTCTAATACCAACAAAATATTATAGTTTTACTAATGAAGTTCTTATAGCAGCCAACAACTCTCCTCTTCGAATCAAAGGAAAGCTGACTAAAACCGAGATATGTAATCAAAACTACTGCTTTAAACATCAGTTCATTGTAGTAGAAAATCTCAACACTGATATTATTTTAGGTACTCCATTCCTTACTCAAATTTACCCTTTTGTTGTTGATAACAAAGGTATCAGCACTAACATTATGGGAAATGCTATACATTTCAGATTCTTGATTCCTGTTCGACAAAAGGAGTTAAATGCTTTGCAAAATAACTCCATTTATCAACATATCAACCTTATTCAAAGGAAACAGAATAAGATAAATTTTCTCAAAGAAGATTTGTCTTATGCTCAAATTGAAGAACACTTACAATTACCCAGCACAAAACAAGAAATTCAACAGTTAGAAGACCTATTCAAAAGAGAAGTCTGTGCAGACCTTCCTAATGCTTTTTGGGAAAGAAAAAAGCACATCGTTGAATTACCATATGAAAAGGAATTTTCAGAAAGAAATATTCCTACAAAGGCAAGACCCATTCAAATGAATCATGATCTATTAGAAGTTTGTAAAAAGGAAATTCAAACTCTTTTAGATAAAGAGCTGATACGGCCATCCAAATCACCTTGGAGCTGTGCAGCTTTTTATGTCATGAATCAAGCAGAAAAGGAACGTGGTGTCCCTAGGCTTGTTATTAATTATAAACCTCTCAACAAGGTTCTTCAATGGATTCGTTACCCTATTCCAAATAAAAGAGATTTATTAAAACGTTTAAGCATTGCAAAAATCTTTTCAAAGTTTGACATGAAATCTGGCTTTTGGCAAATTCAAGTTGCTGAAAAAGACAGATACAAAACCGCCTTTACTGTACCCTTTGGCCATTACGAATGGAATGTAATGCCTTTTGGACTCAAAAACGCCCCTTCAGAATTCCAAAGAATAATGAATGACATTCTGAATCCATATTCAAAGTTTATGATTGTTTATATTGATGATGTATTAGTTTTCTCTGAAAACATTGATCGACATTTTAAACATTTAAAAACTTTCTTAGTTATTTCAGCCACAAAAATGAAATTATTTCAAAACAATATTCGTTTTCTTGGACATTTCATAAATCAAGGTACTATTATTCCTATAAGTCGAAGTATTGATTTTGCTGATAAATTATCCAGAAATCGTTGGGTTAACTTTGTGGATTATTTATGCAGGATCCAAGTTACCATTGAGCATGTAAAAGGAAAGATAATTCAGGAGCTGATGTTTATTACTTCTAACTCTGTTTATATGTTTCAATGTAGCCACAAAGGTAACAGCGAAAAAATGAAGTTCGGAAGGATTACCCTCCCTTCACTTCAAGCAAACGACGACAAATCTTATAAAGTAGCAAAAGGATCATCAGTTGATGAGCAACAACAGTGTATTCTTAACGCACTGTGGATAGCAAGAACACCACAAGAGAAATTAAAAGCTCTTAGTGCTCTTACATAATATTTTACAAAATCTGGTGTTCAACACATCTGCTTGACCACCTTCAAAGAACCTCCCCACTACAACACACTTCAAATCTACACTCATCAATTATTCCCGTCAAACTCCTATTGGCTGGATGATCCCCTCAAAACTCAACAATTCTATGAGTTGATCTTAGTTGACTCTGGGTCAGCTGAAATCACTCATACTCCTGATAGAAAAACTCCTTCACTGATTTCTTATTCAAAATGTGTCATAAAGAAGGTTATTCTACCAAATGAATGGTCCAGCATCTGGACTACAAAAGAATTCTCAATTACCTACGTTCCCAAAGGATATACATACCAAGACTATCAAATGGCTTGGTTTCGAACCTTATTCTATAGGCCATTCAATCATTCATGGTTCCTTACCTTCCATTCAAATTGTGCTGACAATGTTCCTATCTGGTTCTATGAATGGTGGCTACGTTTTGGCCCCGTTCCAGACATACTTCCACCTGTTGTTCTAAAGGCCTTCCAAACTTGGGTCCAAAGAACGGGAGGTGAACATTTCAAAAAGGCTTTCCTATTCCACAAATCCTTCAAAGTCCCATGGATATTTTGTTGGACATTTACATTATTCAAACACTACAACGGTGACTACCCTCTCAGTCTGGGTAGAGAATTCAAAGTCAAATGGTGGACCCGTTACACTCAAGATTACTGCAATGAGAAGGCAGTATTACATTACATTCAAACGGGAAAGAAACTTCAACAAGAAATTCAGCAAATTCCAAAAGAACCAGCAAAGCCTGAACCAAAAACTCCTGCAAAAGAAGTAAAGACTCAAAAGAAGGCAAAAGCAGTCATAGATTTCAACTCCTCAGATTCAGAGAATGATGATATGAAGATTTTTATGGAGTTCCAAAAATTCAAAAAAATGCAGAAACAAATGAGAAGCTCAAAATCAAACTCCAAGAATTCCTCAGAAGGATCCTCTACTGACCCTATGGGAGGGCCTTGTGCTCAAGACCCTTTTGATATGTAAAAAAAAAAAAAAAAAAAAAAAAAAAAAAAAAAAAAAAATTGTGTGTATATATATATATCTTATCTTATCTTTCTAGTGTTCTCTGTAGTGAATGGTAACTACAGCTAGTCCGGAGCAAACGGCTACCGGTAAAGACTTATCAAATCCGTTTTAAAAAGGTTTGCTCCTAACCCAAAGGAGTATGGCTCTCAAACAGCCAATTTACTGGAGAAACAATTCTCCACAACAACGTCATATGTAGAACGGTTCAAATCTACATACTAGCCCAATCTCAAACGGTGGTTGGTAAAGGCATATTAAATCCGTTAATGGCTGCGGATTTGCCAAAAATTCGATTTCTACTCAAAAGATGCCAGCTCAAAAGTAAAGATTCCTACTCAAAGATGCCAGCTCAAAAGAAGACGAAAAATGTCTACTCAAAAGATGCCAGCTCAAAAGTAAAGATTCCTACTCAAAAATGCCAGCTCAAAAGAAAACAAAAGAGGTCTACTCAAAGATGACAGCTCAAAAGAAAAAGAAAGATGCTTTCTCAAATAATTGAAGACAGACTCAACTATTCAAAAAAGGAAGGACAAGACATCTACTCATTAAAGGCAGACTCAACTATTGAAAAAAGCAAGACAAGACATCCACTCAAAAGATTCGTAGATCATTCAAGTCTATTTAAAGAAGGGCTCATTCATGTAACAAGGCAGAGGTTTTTGGAGAGGTTTCAGAGAGAGAGTTTAGACTTTGTAAACTTTACTCTTTGCTTCTGTATCCAAATACTTTTCAATTCAAATAAAGATCAAAGCCAGTTCTCATTCCATCTTCTTGTTTACTTCATTTTATGATCCTGTCCCCCTTATGGTATCAGAGCCAAGTGTTCTAGTAATTCCACTCTTTGTTGAGAGCAACAAGTGACCTGTTCATAGTGAGTATCGTGAGCGTTGGTAAGATGTTGGTAAGCTCGTGAACCCGTTGGTAAGCCCGATAGAGTGCGTGGTGTTCCCGGTGGAGTGTTCCCGTTGTTCCCGATCAAGGTATGATCTATGACTAGTTCATAAAATTGCTATTAATGATGGCTGGTTTTATTAGAAAGCTTTTCTCTGGTTCTGGAAGTAATTCAGGACACATAATACAAAGCAAAGAAGAGATGATTAATGAGGACTTTTCAAACTGGACTCTTCCTAATGAAAATATTGAAAATATTTACAAAATTGGTACTTTTGATTTCAAAAGCGCTTTTAGCGTAAAAATTCATGAAGAGACTTTAAACATTCAAAATAAGTTTCAATCAATTCCTCTTTTATCTCATATTTCTATACGAAAATATTTAGAAAAAGGATTTCGTTATATTCATTTTGGTATGATTCAAGTTGCAGTCAAACCACTTGCTCATATTGGCATAGACATTCCTGTTTACATGGCTTTACGTGATAAACGATTGCGAAGATACAAATCGTCAATTTTAAGTATGATTCAAACTAATATTTGTAATGGTCCTATTTATTTCAATTGTATTCCTAATTTTCCAGTTTCATTAACTGATCCTTTAATTATGAATTCCTTAATTCTCGATGTTCATCTGCAAGGAGAAGAATTTGAAAAACTTGCAGAACAGTTTGTTATTATTTATCGCATTTACTTTAGATTAATGAGTTCTGCTATTAATCCCAAATGCAAATTAGTTAATAACTTTACCGATGAGACAATACTATTACAAATTGATGCTGACTATTCAAAGACCTTTGTTCCTAAACGCCTGAAATGGAATGAAATTACCATTCCAGAAGCCTTTCAAATAGAGGTTCCTCAGAGACCAAGAAATCTCGAGAGAACAGAAATTCAAGAGATAGTTGAAGAACAAGATGGTACAGTCCTGGTTCGTTTCAACTCACTCAATGAAAATAGGAGATCCGTCAGACCCTACTCTATTCCTAGAAATTCATTTAGAGAATCTAGATCTTTCATAGTAGAAACTCCTTCTCTTCAAGAAGATCCTTCAATAAGGATTCACAATCAAACACCTATTCCTGACATTTCAAATGAACTCAATTTTTCTCCTAATAATTCTCCTAATTCCAGTCAGATGCATGGAGAATTCCACGGTATTAATGTTATCACTAAACTTGGTGTTAGGATTGATATCGAAGAACTTGAAAAAGATTTCAAAGAAGAATCAGAACACTACATATGGTATTCTAAGCTTGATGCATACTGCCAAGCTAAGATTCGACTTCAATGGATAAAAGATATTCAAAAATATCATGCTCCCTTTCATTTTGAAAACTGGTTAGAATTTTATTTTACAAAAAATGAAATTTCTGAACCATTCAAAAAATCTGCTATTAATGTACAAACAAGTTTGTACAAGAAATGGCAACTTCAAGATGGCACTATTATTACTGCTATCACTCCTCCCTTACAGACCTTGAAACTCCATTCCAAAGAAGGAGAAGTCATAGCTACACCTTTCAAAAAGGGTCGTGAAAGTATTGACCCTAGAGGAAATGATCAAGTTAATCTGGATGATATCAAGAAATTATATCACCAGAATAACTACTCCAATCAAGTTTTACACACAATTTCAACACAAATAGATTCCTTATCTACTAACATTAAGGCTATTTCGAAACCAACAAGTTCAACATTCCCTTACAGTACCTCTTTACCACATTTTCAGCCAAGAAGTATTCCTAGAGCCTTAGAAAATAAGCTCACGTTAGAAAACGATTCATTATTATCAAGGTTAAATCAAACACTTGATTCAATTGACAAGAACCTTCCCGGTCCCTCAAAAATCAACAATATTGACACTATAGAAGAAAATGAAGAATCAGATTCCTCATTAGAATCTAATTCCTCTGAAAACTCTGTAGCTCAATCCTCTGAAAACTCTGTAGTTCAACAAATCAATAAAGTTGAAAACGATATCTTACAAATTAATTCTGATCAAGATATTAATAAAATTGGGAGAGAAAGGAAACCAAATTTCAATAGACCTCGTAGAAATTGGAACAATAATAGAACTAAAGACTACTATCCACGACCTACTCCTCCTGATATTATGTATGAAGAAAAGCAAAATTCCATACGAAAGATTATGATGGAAATTCCATTTATGAATGGAATATTGATGGAAAAAGTGAGTATGAAATACTCAACACATTACAAGAAATGGGTATGGCCAAATTGGCATACAAAATGAAAAGATGTTCTGAACAAGATATTGCAAGTTTATTCATAACTGGTTTTACTGGACAGTTAAAGTATTGGTGGGACAATGCTTTGACCTTGCATGACAAAACAGCAATTCTTGAGCATACTATAGACGTAGAAAATGCCCAAGGAGAAATTACTACCCAAAACGATTCAAGTGATTTCCTTATAGTTACCATAGCTATGCACTTTGTAGGAAATCCTCAGGAAGAATTAGCTTCTTCAAAGATATTCCTTACTAACATTAGGTGTCCAACACTTAGTGACTTCAGGTGGTACAAAGACATGTTTTTAACTCATGTTCTTAAACGAACAGACAGTACTGCACCATTCTGGAAAGAAAAATTCATTACTGGTTTACCAACTCTGTTTTCCCAAAGAATTATGATTAATTTACAAAAGGAAATGGGAACAGAACAGATTGATTTCACTTCAATGACCTTTGGTCAACTCTTTGTTTTTGTCAAAAAAGAAGCCCTTGCAGCTTGTCAAGAGCTTAAATTTCAAGCTAAATATGGCAGTAAGAGAAAAGAAATGGGATCTTTCTGTCAAGCTTTTGGGATTACTGGAATCAGTGCTCCTTCAACTGAAAGAAAGAAAAAATTCCTTCAAAAATCCTTTTCACAAAAAAGATATTCTAAGAAAAAGGAATATAAAGATGATTCCTTTTCCCCAAAGAAATTTAGAAGATTTAATAGAAAAAAGAATTCAAGTGATTTCAAGTGCTTTAAATGTGGCAAGAAAGGCCATATTGCTAGCAAATGTCGAAGCAAAGGAAAGATAAATGAAATCATTGATGGCATTTCTGATATTGAAGAAAATATCAGAAACAGATTAAAAGATAGATTGCAAATTTATTCTGAAATCAATCATATTACTGACGATGATAATGGCAATTATGATTCCTCTAATGAAAGTCAGGATGACTGTCACTGTAAACAGATTAATATGATTAAGTCTTCTACTGATAATAAGAAGATAAATTCTGATACAAAAGAATTCATCTTTGATATAATTCAACAATTACCTGATCCTATCAAACAAAAGGAACTTTTTGAAAGATTAAAATCTTTAATTCTGCAAGAAGATGAGAAGTTTAATATCATTCAACTTTTCAGTATATCAAAAGTTTTTGAAAAATATCCTATGAATCAAACCTCTGGTATTAAGTCCATCTCTACCAGAGAATTGCAAACAGAAATTCATATTCTAAAAGAAGAAGTCAAGTCTTTAAGACAAACTACTAACAATATAGAGATGAAAAATCTCTCTTTAGAAGCTCATATTGCAATCATTCAATCTAGACTTTCCAAAGGAAAAGAAACTTATCTAGAAGAAGAAGAAGAAACACTTATTCCTCCACAAGAAATAAATATTACCCCCACTCAACCTTCAGCTTCTCAATTCATTTCTACGATTGAGAAATTCCAATTTCAAAAGTGGTTAGTTCATCTAACTATTTCTATAGGAAATTTCAAACAAACTTTTGTTGCAATGTTAGACAGTGGTGCAGATCAAAGCTGCATCAGAGATGGTCTAATACCAACAAAATATTATAGTTTTACTAATGAAGTCCTTATAGCAGCCAACAACTCTCCTCTTCGAATCAAAGGAAAATTGACAAAAACCGAGATATGTAATCAAAACTACTGCTTTAAACATCAGTTTATTGTAGTAGAAAATCTCAACACTGATATTATTTTAGGCACTCCATTCCTTACTCAAATTTACCCTTTTGTTGTTGATAACAAAGGTATCAGCACTAACATTATGGGTAATACTATACATTTTAGATTCTTGATTCCTGTTCGACAAAAGGAGTTAAATGCTTTGCAAAATAACTCCATATATCAACATATCAACCTTATTCAAAGGAAGCAGAATAAGATAAATTTTCTCAAAGAAGATTTATCTTATGCTCAGATTGAAGAACACTTACAATTACCCAGCACAAAACAAGAAATTCAACAGTTAGAAGATCTATTCAAAAGAGAAGTCTGTGCAGATCTTCCTAATGCTTTTTGGGAAAGAAAAAAGCACATCGTTGAATTACCTTATGAAAAGGAATTTTCAGAAAGAAATATTCCTACAAAAGCAAGACCCATTCAAATGAATCATGATCTATTAGAAGTTTGTAAAAAGGAAATTCAAACTCTTTTAGATAAAGAGCTAATACGGCCATCCAAATCACCTTGGAGCTGTGCAGCATTCTATGTCATGAATCAAGCAGAAAAGGAACGTGGTGTCCCTAGGCTTGTTATTAATTATAAACCTCTCAACAAGGTTCTTCAATGGATTCGTTACCCTATTCCAAATAAAAGAGATTTATTAAAACGTTTAAGCATTGCAAAAATCTTTTCAAAATTTGACATGAAATCTGGCTTTTGGCAAATTCAAGTTGCTGAAAAAGACAGATACAAAACCGCCTTTACAGTACCCTTTGGCCATTACGAATGGAATGTAATGCCTTTTGGACTCAAAAACGCCCCTTCAGAATTCCAAAGAATAATGAATGACATTCTGAATCCATATTCAAAGTTTATGATTGTTTATATTGATGATGTATTAGTTTTCTCTGAAAACATTGATCAACATTTTAAACATTTAAAAACTTTCTTATATACTATACAGAAAAATGGCTTAGTTCTTTCAGCCACAAAAATGAAATTATTTCAAAACAATATTCGTTTTCTTGGACATTTCATAAATCAAGGTACTATTATTCCTATAAATCGAAGTATTGATTTTGCTGATAAATTTCCAGATGAAATTAAAGACAAAACTCAACTCCAAAGATTTTTAGGTTGTTTAAATTATATTTCTGATTTTATTCCAAAGATGAGACAAACTTGTGCGCCTTTATTTCAACGACTTCAAACAAATCCTCCACCTTGGACTTCGATTCATACAGGTATTGTTAAACAAATCAAAAGAACTATTCATTCTTTACCTTGCATTAATATTCCACATCCTGATGCTTTTATGATTGTTGAGACTGATGCTTCAAATAATGGTTACGGTGGTATTTTAAAACAACGACTACCAAACTCTTCAAAAGAAGATCTAGTCAGGTATCACTCTGGTGTCTGGTTAGGACCTCAGAAAAATTACTATACTATTAAAAAGGAAATGCTTTCAATTGTTAATTGTATTTTAAAATTTCAAGATGATCTTTTTAATAAAAAATTTCTCCTTAGAATAGACTGTCAATCTGCAAAATTCATTTTAGAAAAAGACGTAAAAAATCTGGTTTCAAAACAAATATTCGCTAGATGGCAAGCTTTACTTTCTATCTTTGATTTTGATATTCAATATTTAAAAGGTACTGATAATTCATTACCAGACTTTTTGACTAGGGAATTTCTTACAGGAAAAAATGGGTGATCCCAATTCAAAAGCTCGCACTTCAAAGGATTATGAGATGAAAAAATTGACAACAGCAACTTCATCAACAAACAAATTCCATATTCTTCAAGATTTCCCTGCTCTAACTTACTCATCAATAGTAGAAAGTAAGAAACCTCAAAATTCAACTCCTCAAAATTCAACTCCACAAGTTCAAACTTCTCCAAAAGATCAAGACAGCCCATATTTCACAAAATCTGGTGTTCAACACATCTGCTTGACCACCTTCAAAGAACCTCCCCACTACAACACACTTCAAATCTACACTCATCAATTATTCCCGCCAAACTCCTATTGGCTGGATGATCCCCTCAAAACTCAACAATTCTATGAGTTGATCTTAGTTGACTCTGGGTCAGCTGAAATCACTCATACTCCTGATAGAAAAACTCCTTCACTGATTTCTTATTCAAAATGTGTCATAAAGAAGGTTATTCTACCAAATGAATGGTCCAGCATCTGGACTACAAAAGAATTCTCAATTACTTACGTTCCCAAAGGTTATACATACCAAGACTATCAAATGGCTTGGTTTCGAACCTTATTCTATAGGCCATTCAATCATTCATGGTTCCTTACCTTCCATTCAAATTGTGCTGACAATGTTCCTATCTGGTTCTATGAATGGTGGCTACATTTTGGCCCCGTTCCAGACATACTTCCACCTGTTGTTCTAAAGGCCTTCCAAACTTGGGTCCAAAGAACGGGAGGTGAACATTTCAAAAAGGCTTTCCTATTCCACAAATCCTTCAAAGTCCCATGGATATTTTGTTGGACATTTACATTATTCAAACACTACAACGGTGACTACCCTCTCAGTCTGGGTAGAGAATTCAAAGTCAAATGGTGGACTCGTTACACTCAAGATTACTGCAATGAGAAGGCAGTATTACATTACATTCAAACGGGAAAGAAACTTCAACAAGAAATTCAGCAAATTCCAAAAGAACCAGCAAAGCCTGAACCAAAAACTCCTGCAAAAGAAGTAAAGACTCAAAAGAAGGCAAAAGCAGTCATAGATTTCAACTCCTCAGATTCAGAGAATGATGATATGAAGATTTTTCTGGAGTTCCAAAAATTCAAAAAAATGCAGAAACAAATGAGAAGCTTAAAATCAAACTCCAAGAATTCCTCAGAAGGATCCTCTACTGACCCTATGGGAGGGCCTTGTGCTCAAGACCCTTTTGATATGTAGTAAAAAAAAAAAAAAAAAAAAAAAAAAAAAAAAAATTGTGTGTGTATATATATATCTTATCTTATCTTTCTAGTGTTCTCTGTAGTGAATGGTAACTACAGCTAGTCCGGAGCAAACGGCTACCGGTAAAGACTTATCAAATCCGTTTTAAAAAGGTTTGCTCCTAACCCAAAGGAGTATGGCTCTCAAACAGCCAATTTACTGGAGAAACAATTCTCCACAACAACGTCATATGTAGAACGGTTCAAATCTACATACTAGCCCAATCTCAAACGGTGGTTGGTAAAGGCATATTAAATCCGTTAATGGCTGCGGATTTGCCAAAAATTCGATTTCTACTCAAAAGATGCCAGCTCAAAAGTAAAGATTCCTACTCAAAGATGCCAGCTCAAAAGAAGACGAAAAATGTCTACTCAAAAGATGCCAGCTCAAAAGTAAAGATTCCTACTCAAAAATGCCAGCTCAAAAGAAAACAAAAGAGGTCTACTCAAAGATGACAGCTCAAAAGGAAAAGAAAGATGCTTTCTCAAATAATTGAAGACAGACTCAACTATTCAAAAAAGGAAGGACAAGACATCTACTCATTAAAGGCAGACTCAACTATTGAAAAAAGCAAGACAAGACATCCACTCAAAAGATTCGTAGATCATTCAAGTCTATTTAAAGAAGGGCTCATTCATGTAACAAGGCAGAGGTTTTTGGAGAGGTTTCAGAGAGAGAGTTTAGACTTTGTAAACTTTACTCTTTGCTTCTGTATCCAAATACTTTTCAATTCAAATAAAGATCAAAGCCAGTTCTCATTCCATCTTCTTGTTTACTTCATTTTATGATCCTGTCCCCCTTATGGTAATTCAGGACACATAATACAAAGCAATGGTATTCTAAGCTTGATGCATACTGCCAAGCTAAGATTCGACTTCAATGGATAAAAGATATTCAAAAATATCATGCTCCCTTTCATTTTGAAAACTGGTTAGAATTTTATTTTACAAAAAATGAAATTTCTGAACCATTCAAAAAATCTGCTATTAATGTACAAACAAGTTTGTACAAAAAATGGCAACTTCAAGATGGCACTATTATTACTGCTATCACTCCTCCCTTACAGACCTTGAAACTCCATTCTTCCTACAAAGGCAAGACCCATTCAAATGAATCATGATCTATTAGAAGTTTGTAAAAAGGAAATTCAAACTCTTTTAGATAAAGAGCTGATACGGCCATCCAAATCACCTTGGAGCTGTGCAGCTTTTTATGTCATGAATCAAGCAGAAAAGGAACGTGGTGTCCCTAGGCTTGTTATTAATTATAAACCTCTCAACAAGGTTCTTCAATGGATTCGTTACCCTATTCCAAATAAAAGAGATTTATTAAAACGTTTAAGCATTGCAAAAATCTTTTCAAAGTTTGACATAAAATCTGGCTTTTGGCAAATTCAAGTTGCTCAAAAAGACAGATACAAAACCGCCTTTACTGTACCCTTTGGCCATTACGAATGGAATGTAATGCCTTTTGGACTCAAAAACGCCCCTTCAGAATTCCAAAGAGCTTCTAAAGAGAGATTTTTCATCTCTATATTGTTAGTAGTTTGTCTTAAAGACTTGACTTCTTCTTTTAGAATATGAATTTCTGTTTGCAATTCTCTGGTAGAGATGGACTTAATACCAGAGGTTTGATTCATAGGATATTTTTCAAAAACTTTTGATATACTGAAAGGTTGAATGATATTAAACTTCTCATCTTCTTGCAGAATTAAAGATTTTAATCTTTCAAAAAGTTCCTTTTGTTTGATAGGATCAGGTAATTGTTGAATTATATCAAAGATGAATTCTTTTGTATCAGAATTTATCTTCTTATTATCAGTAGAAGACTTAATCATATTAATCTGTTTACAGTGACAGTCATCCTGACTTTCATTAGAGGAATCATAATTGCCATTATCATCGTCAGTAATATGATTGATTTCAGAATAAATTTGCAATCTATCTTTTAATCTGTTTCTGATATTTTCTTCAATATCAGAAATGCCATCAATGATTTCATTTATCTTTCCTTTGCTTCGACATTTGCTAGCAATATGGCCTTTCTTGCCACATTTAAAGCACTTGAAATCACTTGAATTCTTTTTTCTATTAAATCTTCTAAATTTCTTTGGGGAAAAGGAATCATCTTTATATTCCTTTTTCTTAGAATATCTTTTTTGTGAAAAGGATTTTTGAAGGAATTTTTTCTTTCTTTCAGTTGAAGGAGCACTGATTCCAGTAATCCCAAAAGCTTGACAGAAAGATCCCATTTCTTTTCTCTTACTGCCATATTTAGCTTGAAATTTAAGCTCTTGACAAGCTGCAAGGGCTTCTTTTTTGACAAAAACAAAGAGTTGACCAAAGGTCATTGAAGTGAAATCAATCTGTCCTGTTCCCATTTCCTTTTGTAAATTAATCATAATTCTTTGGGAAAACAGAGTTGGTAAACCAGTAATGAATTTTTCTTTCCAGAATGGTGCAGTACTGTCTGTTCGTTTAAGAACATGAGTTAAAAACATGTCTTTGTACCACCTGAAGTCACTAAGTGTTGGACACCTAATGTTAGTAAGGAATATCTTTGAAGAAGCTAATTCTTCCTGAGGATTTCCTACAAAGTGCATAGCTATGGTAACTATAAGGAAATCACTTGAATCGTTTTGGGTAGTAATTTCTCCTTGGGCATTTTCTACGTCTATAGTATGCTCAAGAATTGCTGTTTTGTCATGCAAGGTCAAAGCATTGTTCCACCAATACTTTAACTGTCCAGTAAAACCAGTTATGAATAAACTTGCAATATCTTGTTCAGAACATCTTTTCATTTTGTATGCCAATTTGGCCATACCCATTTCTTGTAATGTGTTGAGTATTTCATACTCACTTTTTCCATCAATATTCCATTCATAAATGGAATTTCCATCATAATCTTTCGTATGGAATTTTGCTCTTTCTTCATACATAATGTCAGGAGGAGTAGGTCGTGGATAGTAGTCTTTAGTTCTATTATTGTTCCAATTTCTACGAGGTCTATTGAAATTTGGTTTCCTTTCTCTCCCAATTTTATTAATATCTTGATCAGAATTAATTTGTAAGATATCGTTTTCAACTTTATTGATTTGTTGAACTACAGAGTTTTCAGAGGATTGAGCTACAGAGTTTTCAGAGGAATTAGATTCTAATGAGGAATCTGATTCTTCATTTTCTTCTGTAGTGTCAATATTGTTGATTTTTGAGGGACCGGGAAGGTTCTTGTCAATTGAATCAAGTGTTTGATTTAACCTTGATAATAATGAATCGTTTTCTAACGTGAGCTTATTTTCTAAGGCTCTAGGAATACTTCTTGGCTGAAAATGTGGTAAAGAGGTACTGTAAGGGAATGTTGAACTTGTTGGTTTCGAAATAGCCTTAATGTTAGTAGATAAGGAATCTATTTGTGTTGAAATTGTGTGTAAAACTTGATTGGAGTAGTTATTCTGGTGATATAATTTCTTGATATCATCCAGATTAACTTGATCATTTCCTCTAGGGTCAATACTTTCACGGCCCTTTTTGAAAGGTGTAGCTATGACTTCTCCTTCTTTGGAATGGAGTTTCAAGGTCTGTAAGGGAGGAGTGATAGCAGTAATAATAGTGCCATCTTGAAGTTGCCATTTTTTGTACAAACTTGTTTGTACATTAATAGCAGATTTTTTGAATGGTTCAGAAATTTCATTTTTTGTAAAATAAAATTCTAACCAGTTTTCAAAATGAAAGGGAGCATGATATTTTTGAATATCTTTTATCCATTGAAGTCGAATCTTAGCTTGGCAGTATGCATCAAGCTTAGAATACCATATGTAGTGTTCTGATTCTTCTTTGAAATCTTTTTCAAGTTCTTCGATATCAATCCTAACACCAAGTTTAGTGATAACATTAATACCGTGGAATTCTCCATGCATCTGACTGGAATTAGGAGAATTATTAGGAGAAAAATTGAGTTCATTTGAAATGTCAGGAATAGGTGTTTGATTGTGAATCCTTATTGAAGGATCTTCTTGAAGAGAAGGAGTTTCTACTATGAAAGATCTAGATTCTCTAAATGAATTTCTAGGAATAGAGTAGGGTCTGACGGATCTCCTATTTTCATTGAGTGAGTTGAAACGAACCAGGACTGTACCATCTTGTTCTTCAACTATCTCTTGAATTTCTGTTCTCTCGAGATTTCTTGGTCTCTGAGGAACCTCTATTTGAAAGGCTTCTGGAATTGTAATTTCATTCCATTTCAGGCGTTTAGGAACAAAGGTCTTTGAATAGTCAGCATCAATTTGTAATAGTATTGTCTCATCGGTAAAGTTATTAACTAATTTGCATTTGGGATTAATAGCAGAACTCATTAATCTAAAGTAAATGCGATAAATAATAACAAACTGTTCTGCAAGTTTTTCAAATTCTTCTCCTTGCAGATGAACATCGAGAATTAAGGAATTCATAATTAAAGGATCAGTTAATGAAACTGGAAAATTAGGAATACAATTGAAATAAATAGGACCATTACAAATATTAGTTTGAATCATACTTAAAATTGACGATTTGTATCTTCGCAATCGTTTATCACGTAAAGCCATGTAAACAGGAATGTCTATGCCAATATGAGCAAGTGGTTTGACTGCAACTTGAATCATACCAAAATGAATATAACGAAATCCTTTTTCTAAATATTTTCGTATAGAAATATGAGATAAAAGAGGAATTGATTGAAACTTATTTTGAATGTTTAAAGTCTCTTCATGAATTTTTACGCTAAAAGCGCTTTTGAAATCAAAAGTACCAATTTTGTAAATATTTTCAATATTTTCATTAGGAAGAGTCCAGTTTGAAAAGTCCTCATTAATCATCTCTTCTTTGCTTTGTATTATGTGTCCTGAATTACTTCCAGAACCAGAGAAAAGCTTTCTAATAAAACCAGCCATCATTAATAGCAATTTTATGAACTAGTCATAGATCATACCTTGATCGGGAACAACGGGAACACTCCACCGGGAACACCACGCACTCTATCGGGCTTACCAACGGGTTCACGAGCTTACCAACGTCTTACCAACGCTCACGATACTCACTATGAACAGGTCACTTGTTGCTCTCAACAAAGAGTGGAATTACTAGAACACTTGGCTCTGATACCAACGGGTTCACGAGCCAAGTGTTCTAGTAATTCCACTCTTTGTTGAGAGCAACAAGTGACCTGTTCATAGTGAGTATCGTGAGCGTTGGTAAGACGTTGGTAAGCTCGTGAACCCGTTGGTAAGCCCGATAGAGTGCGTGGTGTTCCCGGTGGAGTGTTCCCGTTGTTCCCGATCAAGGTATGATCTATGACTAGTTCATAAAATTGCTATTAATGATGGCTGGTTTTATTAGAAAGCTTTTCTCTGGTTCTGGAAGTAATTCAGGACACATAATACAAAGCAAAGAAGAGATGATTAATGAGGACTTTTCAAACTGGACTCTTCCTAATGAAAATATTGAAAATATTTACAAAATTGGTACTTTTGATTTCAAAAGCGCTTTTAGCGTAAAAATTCATGAAGAGACTTTAAACATTCAAAATAAGTTTCAATCAATTCCTCTTTTATCTCATATTTCTATACGAAAATATTTAGAAAAAGGATTTCGTTATATTCATTTTGGTATGATTCAAGTTGCAGTCAAACCACTTGCTCATATTGGCATAGACATTCCTGTTTACATGGCTTTACGTGATAAACGATTGCGAAGATACAAATCGTCAATTTTAAGTATGATTCAAACTAATATTTGTAATGGTCCTATTTATTTCAATTGTATTCCTAATTTTCCAGTTTCATTAACTGATCCTTTAATTATGAATTCCTTAATTCTCGATGTTCATCTGCAAGGAGAAGAATTTGAAAAACTTGCAGAACAGTTTGTTATTATTTATCGCATTTACTTTAGATTAATGAGTTCTGCTATTAATCCCAAATGCAAATTAGTTAATAACTTTACCGATGAGACAATACTATTACAAATTGATGCTGACTATTCAAAGACCTTTGTTCCTAAACGCCTGAAATGGAATGAAATTACAATTCCAGAAGCCTTTCAAATAGAGGTTCCTCAGAGACCAAGAAATCTCGAGAGAACAGAAATTCAAGAGATAGTTGAAGAACAAGATGGTACAGTCCTGGTTCGTTTCAACTCACTCAATGAAAATAGGAGATCCGTCAGACCCTACTCTATTCCTAGAAATTCATTTAGAGAATCTAGATCTTTCATAGTAGAAACTCCTTCTCTTCAAGAAGATCCTTCAATAAGGATTCACAATCAAACACCTATTCCTGACATTTCAAATGAACTCAATTTTTCTCCTAATAATTCTCCTAATTCCAGTCAGATGCATGGAGAATTCCACGGTATTAATGTTATCACTAAACTTGGTGTTAGGATTGATATCGAAGAACTTGAAAAAGATTTCAAAGAAGAATCAGAACACTACATATGGTATTCTAAGCTTGATGCATACTGCCAAGCTAAGATTCGACTTCAATGGATAAAAGATATTCAAAAATATCATGCTCCCTTTCATTTTGAAAACTGGTTAGAATTTTATTTTACAAAAAATGAAATTTCTGAACCATTCAAAAAATCTGCTATTAATGTACAAACAAGTTTGTACAAAAAATGGCAACTTCAAGATGGCACTATTATTACTGCTATCACTCCTCCCTTACAGACCTTGAAACTCCATTCCAAAGAAGGAGAAGTCATAGCTACACCTTTCAAAAAGGGCCGTGAAAGTATTGACCCTAGAGGAAATGATCAAGTTAATCTGGATGATATCAAGAAATTATATCACCAGAATAACTACTCCAATCAAGTTTTACACACAATTTCAACACAAATAGATTCCTTATCTACTAACATTAAGGCTATTTCGAAACCAACAAGTTCAACATTCCCTTACAGTACTTCTTTACCACATTTTCAGCCAAGAAGTATTCCTAGAGCCTTAGAAAATAAGCTCACGTTAGAAAACGATTCATTATTATCTAGGTTAAATCAAACACTTGATTCAATTGACAAGAACCTTCCCGGTCCCTCAAAAATCAACAATATTGACGCTATAGAAGAAAATGAAGAATCAGATTCCTCATTAGAATCTAATTCCTCTGAAAACTCTGTAGCTCAATCCTCTGAAAACTCTGTAGTTCAACAAATCAATAAAGTTGAAAACGATATCTTACAAATTAATTCTGATCAAGATATTAATAAAATTGGGAGAGAAAGGAAACCAAATTTCAATAGACCTCGTAAAAATTGGAACAATAGTAGAACTAAAGACTACTATCCACGACCTACTCCTCTTGACATTATGTATGAAGAAAGAGCAAAATTCCATACAAAAGATTATGATGGAAATTCCATTTATGAATGGAATATTGATGGAAAAAGTGAGTATGAAATACTCAACACATTACAAGAAATGGGTATGGCCAAATTAGCATACAAAATGAAAAGATGTTCTGAACAAGATATTGCAAGTTTATTCATAACTGGTTTTACTGGACAGTTAAAGTATTGGTGGGACAATGCTTTGACCTTGCAAGACAAAACAGCAATTCTTGAGCATACTATAGACGTAGAAAATGCCCAAGGAGAAATTACTACCCAAAACGATTCAAGTGATTTCCTCATAGTCACCATAGCTATGCACTTTGTAGGAAATCCTCAAGAAGAATTAGCCTCTTCAAAGATATTCCTTACGAACATTAGGTGTCCAACACTTAGTGACTTCAGATGGTATAAAGACATGTTTTTGACTCATGTTCTTAAACGAACAGATAGTACTGCACCATTCTGGAAAGAAAAATTCATTACTGGTTTACCAACTCTGTTTTCCCAAAGAATTATGATTAATTTACAAAAGGAAATGGGAACAGAACAGATTGATTTCACTTCAATGACCTTTGGTCAACTCTTTGCTTTTGTCAAAAAAGAAGCCCTTGCAGCTTGTCAAGAGCTTAAATTTCAAGCTAAATATGGCAGTAAAAGAAAAGAAATGGGATCTTTCTGTCAAGCTTTTGGAATTACTGGAATCAGTGCTCCTTCCACTGAAAGAAAGAAAAAATTCCTTCAAAAATCTTTTTCACAAAAAAGATATTCTAAGAAAAAGGAATATAAAGATGATTCCTTTTCCCCAAAGAAATTCAGGAGATTTAATAGAAAAAAGAATTCAAGTGATTTCAAGTGCTTTAAATGTGGCAAGAAAGGTCATATTGCTAGCAAATGTCGAAGCAAAGGAAAGATAAATGAAATCATTGATGGCATTTCTGATATTGAAGAAAATATCAGAAACAAGTTAAAAGACAGATTGCAAATCTATTCTGAGATCAATTATATTACTGACGATGATAATGGCAATTATGATTCCTCTAGTGAAAGTCAGGATGACTGTCACTGTAAACAGATTAATATGATTAAATCTTCTACTGATAATAAGAAGATAAATTCTGATACAAAAGAATTCATCTTTGATATGATTCAACAATTACCTGATCCTATCAAACAAAAGAAACTTTTTGAAAGATTAAAATCTTTAATTCTGCAAGAAGATGAGAAGTTTAATATCATTCAACCTTTCAGTATATCAAAAGTTTTTGAAAAATATCCTATGAATCAAACCTCTGGTATTAAGTCCATCTCTACCAGAGAATTGCAAACAGAAATTCATATTCTAAAGGAAGAAGTCAAGTCTTTAAGACAGACTACTAACAATATAGAGATGAAAAATCTCTCTTTAGAAGCTCATATTGCAATTATTCAATCTAGACTTTCCAAAGGAAAAGAAACTTATCTAGAAGAAGAAGAAGAAACACTTATTCCTCCACAAGAAATAAATATTACCCCCACTCAACCTTCAGCTTCTCAATTCATTTCTACGATTGAGAAATTTCAATTTCAAAAGTGGTTAGTTCATCTAACTATTTCTATAGGAAACTTCAAACAAACCTTTGTTGCAATGTTAGACAGTGGTGCAGATCAAAGCTGCATCAGAGATGGTCTAATACCAACAAAATATTATAGTTTTACTAATGAAGTTCTTATAGCAGCCAACAACTCTCCTCTTCGAATCAAAGGAAAGCTGACTAAAACCGAGATATGTAATCAAAACTACTGCTTTAAACATCAGTTCATTGTAGTAGAAAATCTCAACACTGATATTATTTTAGGTACTCCATTCCTTACTCAAATTTACCCTTTTGTTGTTGATAACAAAGGTATCAGCACTAACATTATGGGAAATGCTATACATTTCAGATTCTTGATTCCTGTTCGACAAAAGGAGTTAAATGCTTTGCAAAATAACTCCATTTATCAACATATCAACCTTATTCAAAGGAAACAGAATAAGATAAATTTTCTCAAAGAAGATTTGTCTTATGCTCAAATTGAAGAACACTTACAATTACCCAGCACAAAACAAGAAATTCAACAGTTAGAAGACCTATTCAAAAGAGAAGTCTGTGCAGACCTTCCTAATGCTTTTTGGGAAAGAAAAAAGCACATCGTTGAATTACCATATGAAAAGGAATTTTCAGAAAGAAATATTCCTACAAAGGCAAGACCCATTCAAATGAATCATGATCTATTAGAAGTTTGTAAAAAGGAAATTCAAACTCTTTTAGATAAAGAGCTGATACGGCCATCCAAATCACCTTGGAGCTGTGCAGCTTTTTATGTCATGAATCAAGCAGAAAAGGAACGTGGTGTCCCTAGGCTTGTTATTAATTATAAACCTCTCAACAAGGTTCTTCAATGGATTCGTACCCTATTCCAAATAAAAGAGATTTATTAAAACGTTTAAGCATTGCAAAAATCTTTTCAAAGTTTGACATGAAATCTGGCTTTTGGCAAATTCAAGTTGCTGAAAAAGACAGATACAAAACCGCCTTTACTGTACCCTTTGGCCATTACGAATGGAATGTAATGCCTTTTGGACTCAAAAACGCCCCTTCAGAATTCCAAAGAATAATGAATGACATTCTGAATCCATATTCAAAGTTTATGATTGTTTATATTGATGATGTATTAGTTTTCTCTGAAAACATTGATCGACATTTTAAACATTTAAAAACTTTCTTAGTTATTTCAGCCACAAAAATGAAATTATTTCAAAACAATATTCGTTTTCTTGGACATTTCATAAATCAAGGTACTATTATTCCTATAAGTCGAAGTATTGATTTTGCTGATAAATTATCCAGAAATCGTTGGGTTAACTTTGTGGATTATTTATGCAGGATCCAAGTTACCATTGAGCATGTAAAAGGAAAGATAATTCAGGAGCTGATGTTTATTACTTCTAACTCTGTTTATATGTTTCAATGTAGCCACAAAGGTAACAGCGAAAAAATGAAGTTCGGAAGGATTACCCTCCCTTCACTTCAAGCAAACGACGACAAATCTTATAAAGTAGCAAAAGGATCATCAGTTGATGAGCAACAACAGTGTATTCTTAACGCACTGTGGATAGCAAGAACACCACAAGAGAAATTAAAAGCTCTTAGTGCTCTTACATAATATTTTACAAAATCTGGTGTTCAACACATCTGCTTGACCACCTTCAAAGAACCTCCCCACTACAACACACTTCAAATCTACACTCATCAATTATTCCCGTCAAACTCCTATTGGCTGGATGATCCCCTCAAAACTCAACAATTCTATGAGTTGATCTTAGTTGACTCTGGGTCAGCTGAAATCACTCATACTCCTGATAGAAAAACTCCTTCACTGATTTCTTATTCAAAATGTGTCATAAAGAAGGTTATTCTACCAAATGAATGGTCCAGCATCTGGACTACAAAAGAATTCTCAATTACCTACGTTCCCAAAGGATATACATACCAAGACTATCAAATGGCTTGGTTTCGAACCTTATTCTATAGGCCATTCAATCATTCATGGTTCCTTACCTTCCATTCAAATTGTGCTGACAATGTTCCTATCTGGTTCTATGAATGGTGGCTACGTTTTGGCCCCGTTCCAGACATACTTCCACCTGTTGTTCTAAAGGCCTTCCAAACTTGGGTCCAAAGAACGGGAGGTGAACATTTCAAAAAGGCTTTCCTATTCCACAAATCCTTCAAAGTCCCATGGATATTTTGTTGGACATTTACATTATTCAAACACTACAACGGTGACTACCCTCTCAGTCTGGGTAGAGAATTCAAAGTCAAATGGTGGACCCGTTACACTCAAGATTACTGCAATGAGAAGGCAGTATTACATTACATTCAAACGGGAAAGAAACTTCAACAAGAAATTCAGCAAATTCCAAAAGAACCAGCAAAGCCTGAACCAAAAACTCCTGCAAAAGAAGTAAAGACTCAAAAGAAGGCAAAAGCAGTCATAGATTTCAACTCCTCAGATTCAGAGAATGATGATATGAAGATTTTTATGGAGTTCCAAAAATTCAAAAAAATGCAGAAAAAAATGAGAAGCTCAAAATCAAACTCCAAGCATTCCTCAGAAGGATCCTCTACTGATCCTATGGGAGGACCTTGTGCTCAAGACCCTTATGAAATGTAAAAAAAAAAAAAAAAAAAAAAAAAAAAAATGTATATTATCTTATCTTTCTAGTGTTCTCTTCTCTGTAGTGAATGGTGACTACAGCTAGTCCGGAGCAAACGGCTACCGGTAAAGACTTATCAAATCCGTTTTAAAAACGTTTGCTCCTAACCCAAAGGAGTATGGCTCTCAAACAGCCAATTTTCTGGAGAAATAATTCTCCACAACAACGTCATATGTAGAACGGTTCAAATCTACATACTAGCCCAATCTCAAACGGTGGTTGGTAAAGGCATATTAAATCCGTTAATGGCTGCGGATTTGCCAAAAATTCGATTACTGAAGATTCCTCTCAAAAGCAAGGACAGCTCAAAAGTAAAGATTCCTACTCAAAATATGCCAGTTCAAAAGAAGCCGAAAGATGTCTACTCAAAAGATGCCAGCTCAAAAGAAGGTAAAAGATGTCTACTCAAAAGATGCCAGCTCAAAAGCAAAGATTCCTACTCAAAGATGACAGCTCAAAAGAAGACGAATGAGGTCTACTCAAAAATGCCAGCTCAAAAGAAAAAGACAAATGTCTACTCAAAGATGCCAGCTCAAAGAGCATACAACCATTTTCAAAAGTCAAAAGATGCTTTCTACAAAAAAGAATGGACAGCCACTCAACTATTCAAAAAGGAAGGACAAGACATCCACTCAAATAATTGAAGACAGACTCAACTATTCAAAAAAGGAAGGACAAGACATCTACTCATATAATTGAAGACAGACTCAACTATTGAGAAAGGAAAGACAAGACAACACTAAAATATTCGTGCTGATCCAAAGAGCATTCAAGAGGAGCATTCAAGTCTATATAAACACAACTCATTCATGTAACTAGGCAGAGGTTTTTGGAGAGGTTTCAGAGAGAGAGTTTAGACTTTGTAAACTTTACTCTTTGCTTCTGTATCCAAATACTTTTCAATTCAAATAAAGATCAAAGCCAGTTCTCATTCCATCTTCTTGTTTACTTCATTTTATGATCCTGTCCCCCTTATGCCAAACACTCTCAATTCAAATAATATCAAACCCAGTTCTCATTCCATCAAAATTCAAAAAAATGCAGAAACAAATAAGAAGCTCAAAATCAAACTCCAAGCATTCCTCAGAAGGATCCTCTACTGATCCTATGGGAGGGCCTTGTGCTCAAGACCCTTTTGAATTATGGAAAAAAAAAAAAGTTTGTATATATATATCTTATCTTATCTTTCTAGTGTTCTCTGTAGTGAATGGTAACTACAGCTAGTCCGGAGCAAACGGCTACCGGTAAAGACTTATCAAATCCGTTTTAAAAAGGTTTGCTCCTAACCCAAAGGAGTATGGCTCTCAAACAGCCAATTTACTGGAGAAGTAATTCTCCACAACAACGTTATATGTAGAACGGTTCAAATCTACATGCTAGCCCAATCTCAAACGGTGGTTGGTAAAGGCATATTAAATCCGTTAATGGCTGCGGATTTGCCAACAACGTTATATGTAGAACGGTTCAAATCTATACGCTCACGATACTCACTATGAATTGGTTCGTGCTTTCTAATAAAACCTGTTCATAGTGAGTATCGTGAGCGTTGGTATAATCTCATATTTCAGATCCTGTTTTAATTCTGTTTCAGTATAGATGTATGATATCGAATATCGTATTTAGATAAATTTAGGCTCTGTTATGAATCTGCTATAGTCTAGGAAATCTTTATCAAATTCAAGCAGTACCTTAACCTCGTAAATTGGAACTAGATTACACACTAAAAGCACGAACCAATTCCTTGATAATTCGACCGGCCACATCCCTGAAATATCCTAGCTCGCCGGTTTTTGTAGGGAGTTGGGTGTTGGTTTTTCTAGGGTATCTCGCTGTTTATATATTAGGGTGTTTGGTATAATTAGTTTATGTTATATTTTCAGTATATTTCACATGTCTGTTTTTAGTGTGCAGTATAGGAAAACAGTGTATTTTGTGATATTTAGCATACTGTAATCGAATCTGGAACCAATAGGTGAAACCACTAGTAAATCTAGCAAGACCAAAAGTATAATAAGACCACTAAAAGACTTTACTCAAAGCCCGAGACCTTATTTCAATGAGTGAACCGGCGAGAATCCATGTTTGGCCGAGGTCACCGGATCTTTTGGTGGTATTTGATGTGGATTTTCTTCTGTAGCTTGATCTTGGTATTTTATAAGTTTTTGGATTATTTGATTTGTCCTAATAATTACACAGTAAAATCTGGGAATGATTAGTAATGGTTTTACTAAATTTCAGATATTACGATATGGGTTTTCGTATTTTGAACTGCAGCTGAATCGTTAACGTTTATACGTTAACAACAGGAATATATTGTCATTTTTGGGTTAAGTATGCTATAGGTTCTAACGTATGGGTACCTATCTCGTTGTTTTGAGTTTTGATATGATATTTACGTCGATATGATATAACGACGATTATAGGTACGATTGCGAAGATTTCCGAGACAGAGTTGGCGGATATAGCAGCGTGAATTTCAGCAAGCACATCAAGTTGGTGAGTAGATTTACATCTACAGGGGAAGTCGGGTGGATGACGCATAGCACCACCGCAACCTTATAATAGTAGTATGAGATATAGTAATTTTAGTAATTATTTAAGATATGGATATTGGAATTAACTTGCATCTAGTATGATACTCATTTGCATATAGTTTACGGATGATTTGTTAAATAGGTACAAAGGATCATGCCGTACTAGAGATAATTTAAATATAGTAATAATGTGAGGAATTGTTCGAGGAATTGTACCGTATTGATGATTATGGAATTCGTATGCCGAATAACGACCTGGTTCCCTTTAGACTCGTAAAATAATGCTTATATTTACTTTACTTGTTTACATTGATATTATATGTTTCCGTAATACGAACACTCTGATAGAACACTGCACAACTACCAATGAGTACTATACTGCACAAGCATGTATACATATATTACACTACACCTCATTGGTACTACCATGTCACTATTGAACCGTTCTGTTTTGTAATGCGTATATATATGTTGATATGAATGGGCTATTACACCTGTAGAACACTTGCACAAATACTAATGATTACCTTGCTGCACGAACACAGACGCATATGTTACACCACACATCATTAATAGTGCCATGACACAGTAGAATCGATATATTTATACCTGTATGATTTATTTATGCAGTTCTCCTTTATTATCTGTTGCATATTGCGAATATCAGTACTATAGATGTTATATTTGATTCTTATGGATTTTCTGGATGTTTTTCTTTTGATGGTATATATTAGTGGCATGGGACGCTGTTATATATGTATATATATAATATATCATCAGAATAATCTATTCAAGTATTCTCATTCTTTACTTAATGTTTCTGGATATGATTGAGTTGACGTCCACCATGAGCTTGATATTTTCTGATTGTCTTATTCCGGACCGAGTGGGGGAGCTATACGGTCGTGGATTTTTATGCTATTCGGACTGAGTGGGAGAGCTATATAGTCGGATACATGGTGGACCTTGATTGAGACCGAGGGTCAGGATTGCCGCATTGAGGCGGGGGAGCCTAGCGAGGATACTCGATACCGGAGATAGAGATGAGCACGGCAAATATCCAGGGGATACTGACCGAGGTTCGATTGGGCACGGCGGATATCCAGGAGATACCGACCGGGGCCAGGGATATCGGGTGGCGATCATCTGTTGAGATGGTGTCGACGGTATCTGCATTTGCGTGTCGGTGATGGACACGAGAGATTTGAGGATTTGCATGTCGGTGATGGACACGAAGGATTTCTGATTTCGGGTGTCGATGCTGGACATCCATATATATTGATATGTTGATATCATGAGGCACCCAGTTATATTATAGTTATTGTAGCCGACCAGGACTGATCCGGGGGACAGTACCTGCATAGTTCTTTACTGGTAATTGCATACATTAAAAAGGAATTCAAATCGAGCTATAGTCTCATTATTTTTACATGTCTGGTAGGACATCGAAATCTTTTAAATCGTAAACCTCTTAACACTATTCATTAAAACAGCAGGACGTATATCTTAAATAAGATACCTAAATTATTTCATACTATCAAGTCTGCTTTTATGCCGTGACATATCTATTCCGCGACTATTTTAAAGAAGAGGTTTTTATATATATATATATATATATATATATATATATATATATATGTTCGGCTACTTGTGGCTTTTTACCTAGATTCAGGTCATGTATAGGATATATTCTACTTTGGGATAGCATGATAAATAGTGTTGCATTTACGATACATACACATATCATATATTATATTAGTAATGGATATGATAGTAGTATATCTATGACTTAGGTATCGTTGTGCATTTCGATTTCTACCTTGTGATGTACTTTTTACAAACTGAGTCGGCAACTTACCCCCGTTGTGCCACAGTTTCTTGCAGGTGTTACCGTTTGGATTATCAGCGGCTATGGGCTCACACTTCTTCCGGGGATTGCTTGTTAAGTGGGTTACTACTGTATCGTATTCACACTTGGTTATTCATATATTCTTGTATCTAGTAAGACTCCATCAACTTAGAAATGGTATATTGAGAACTTAGAAGCGAGACTTAGATTTGTGTGTTGTGGTGTCGTACCCATTGGAGTCGACTTTTTATATAGTTTGCTTGGTTGCTCCGCCGTTTGGGCGAGGAAGCTAGCTTCCATTGGGATGCTATTTTATTATTATGTTATATTGTGTTTTTATGCGAAATTTACAAAGGAGGTGCTGTCGAATTTCAAAATGACATAGATGCTCTTTAAACACACTTAGTTAAATTTAAATGGTTATTTTAAAATGATTCCATCTGATGATTATTAAAACTTCACCTCCAATGTTTTCAAAAGAAAAAGGTTTAGATTCCGGGTTTCGGCTTACTTGGACCGCGTCGACATCTTTAGATGTCACGTAATTTAAGTGCCGGTCACGTGCCACATTTAGGTCGTGACAAAGTTGGTGTCAGAGCGTTCGGTTTAACCTTTGTTCAAGTCTAGGTTTGGCTATATGGGGTCTAGGCATGCACTTTTGTTACCTAGACTTTACCTTATAGGACTTGGACTTGACTTTGGGGGTTTTATACCCGAACTTTCGTTATATAGGATGACCTTGGTTGATGGAGTAGGTACTAAGTAGAGTGACGTATCGTACATATGTTCCGCGGCATATTTACGATATGGTACTCCGCCTAAGTTACCTTAGGATTTATATCTTGAGATCTTCCTTCTATTCGTTCCGATGATCTATCCTTGTTGATATATGTTGATTGTTCCGTTCGCCATGTCTACGTGAGCCGAGAGGACTACGATTAGAAATATGGTCAGAGCATACTTGTCTGGGACGAGGACTGACCAGGGTGACATTCCAGTGATATAGAGACATGTCGTTTATTCATATTCGATCGGGTTCTAATGTTGAAGCGAGTTTCTTCGGGATCCGCACTAGACGGTTGAGTCATTGCAGGAAATCAGCCGGACTTGAGGCCTGATGCTTTCCCCTCTCCGAAGATCATGGTGTGGTGTACTGTTCAGACAGTGGTACCAATCGTTGCTGAGATTGTCGAGGTGTTGCTTCCGGAGTACAGGAAGTTGACAGTCGTCGATGTTTATAAGTGTAGCTGGATCAGAGGATTAGTATTCATTCAAATGAGGGATGACGAGGACTTTTAATTCGTTATGGCGCTCCGATGCGAGATCGGTGAAATTGATTAGCTTCTTCCGATGGATCTTACTCAGACCTGATGCAAGTCACTCGAGAAAGAGATCGTGCAGTAAGTTTTCCTCCGACGAATTGGGACAAATTTTCAAAGATGAGCTTAGCCAGATTCTTCTACAGAGTATCAGAGATGCCGGATTTGTGTTTTTGAGTTATATGAAGACTTCAAGCTTGGTCATAACCGAGTATGACTTGCAATTTGCGTGATTATCATGATACGCTTCTTAATTGATTGATATTGGAGAGTAATGGAACAAGAGATTGGTGCAAAATTTCAGTGAACAGTTATTCTTCACCGTTGATATTGAAGATTTGATGCATATACTGAGACGCGTACGACTACACTTTCAGGAAGAAATCTTTAAAAAAATGACAGTTGTTAATAAAGAGAAAATAGATTCAGTAATGAGTGCTAGTTCTGGGCAGGTTGGATAGCTGAAATCAGCAGAAGACTTGAAGAGGTTCTTTTTAGAAGTTGATAATAAGGAAGATTGGATCCAAGATCAGTTGTTGGCACACAAGCAGATAATAGAGATTTTCGTCATCAACATGTTGCGTTACGAAAGACTGGACTACTGGTCAAGAAGATGTGATGAGAGGTATCAGTAATAGGACAGATGGTGTCTTTGCTCATCACCGGACGATTGCATAAAGAAGCTATGGTATTAGAGATCCGCAAGAAGAACCGGAATTCAGAGACAAAGAACGTTAGATTGTGGCAGACGGCAGGTAGAAATCCTTACTATGCCAATTCCGGGTGTAGAAACACCTTCCGACATTGAAGAGGATATACTTCGATGTCATTTGAGTTCGAGTTGGGTTTTTTATGATCTAAATATTTCATTTTCAACGTTGAAGAAAGGGCAACTTAACGTCCGTTATTTTGACATATGTATTTTTGAGGATTTGTGGGTCACATGATGTTTTGTGCACACCATGTGCACTTGATGAGATTTCCGTGTATAGTAATTTCACTTTGATTTATGTTTTGTGCACACCAGGTGTGCTTGTTGAGATCTTCACGCGAGGTGACTACACTCAATTGGAGTATTGTGTACACCGGATGTACTACACCAATATTTTTTCCGTGCACATAGATGCACATGGTTAAGAGATTTTATATATATACCCTAAGTATACTTGGTATGATTTTGTGCACACCAGTTGCATGTTTTGATTTTGTGCATCCTGATACACTTGGATTTGATTTCGTGCACTCCGATGCACTTGATACTAGTTTGTACACTTTTGTTCCATGCACAGTAGATACAGTAGATATCGTTTCGTGCATGCCTGTTGCACTTAGCGCTGTTTTGTTTTCATACACACCGTGACGGGTGATTTGAGCTTTACATGCAAAACCGTTAATGTTGATTTTGTTTTCATGATTTGCACTTTAAAAGATATCTTATAGATTTAATTTATATATTTTCGCTTAGTCGTGAGCTACCGATATTGCACTACGACTATGGCATTGATTGTATACTTGGTATATACAACGGTTTTCATATTTGGTATTCTGTATCATAACTGGAGTAATTCTCATAGCAACCGCTAGAGTTACAGTTATGTGAAATTATATTTTTTGAGTTTTCACGCACATTGGTGCGATATGATTCGTTTTAGCTCATGTGGGATTTTGGAGTTCCATTATGTTGAGCGGATTTTGTATTTAAAAATTTTGGACCCGACAAAATGATTTGAAAAGAGTTGGTTTATTAAGTAAAATATTTTTTTTATATGATGGGAGTTAAATTTAAATTCGGGGACCGAATTTTCTTAAAGGGGGAATATTGTAACATTTTAAAATATTTTAGAGAATTTATTATTTTATTTAATTAAAAATGTTATTTTAAGTTTATTGAAATAAAAAGTCCTTTTAATATGTAGTAGGACAAATTAGTAAAGGAAGTAGTTTGTTTTTATAATAATAAGTGTCATAAGGGGTTTTGTGAAAAGTTTAATTTTTGTGGAAATTTGAGTTGTGTGAGGGTTTTTGTGTAATAAGGGTTAGGTAATGGTTAAGGATAGTTGAACCTCACACACACCACAACTCCAATTGAACCTCAAGCTTACACCTCCTCTTTGCATGAACACACCACTTCACTTCATGGTGACGCATCCTACTTGCATGGATGCACCATTCTTCCTCATGATGACACCTTCTCCTAAATTTATCCTCATCATTCTTATCTTTTCCTTATAGCTCAGCTGAATTATTAAGTTGGAAACAAATTTACTAAATTAAGAAAATAAGAGACCCTAGAACACACCAAAGTAAAGAAAAGAAGAGAAGCTAAGTACCAAGTGATTCCTTACCTCAAACTCAAACTAGGTTATCTTGTTCTTGTGCTTTCCTTGATGAATTAACTCAGTGGATCTTTCAGTTGGTATAATCTCATATCTCAGATCTTATTTTAATTCTGTTTCAGTATAGATGTATGATATCGAATATCGTATTTGGATAAATTTGGGAACTGTTATGAATCTGCTATAGTCTAGGAAATCTTTAACAAAATCAAGCAGTACCTTAACCTTGTAAATTGGAACTAGATTACACACTAAAAGCACGAACCAATTCCTTGATAATTCGACCGGACACATTGCTGAAATATCCGAGCTCGCCGGTTTTTGTAGGGAGTTGGGTGTTGGTTTTTCTAGAGTAGCTCTCTGTTTATATATTAGGGTGTTTGGTATAGTTAGTTTATGTTATATTTTCAGTATATTTCACATGTCTGTTTTTAGTGTGCAGTATAGGAAAACAGTGTATTTTGTGATATTTAGCATACTGTAATCGAATCTGGAACTAATAGGTGAAACCACTAGTAAATCTTGCAAGACCAAAAGTATAATAAGACCACTAGAAGACTTTACTCAAAGCCCGAGACCCTATTTCAATGAGTGAACCGGCGAGAATCCCTGTTTGGCCGAGGTCGCCGGACCTTTTGGTGGTATTTGAAGAAGATTTTCTTCTGTAGCTTGATCTTGGTATTTTATAAGTTTTTGTATTGTTTGATTTGTCCCAATAATTACACAGTAAAATCTGGGAATGATTAGTAATGGTTTTACCAAATTTCAGATATTACGATATGGTTTTTCGTATTTTGAACTGCGGCTGAATCGTTAATGTTTATACGTTAACTACAGGAATATATTGTCGTTTTTGGGTTAAGTATGCTGTAGGTTCTAATCTATGGATACATATCTTGTTGTTTTGAGTTTTGATATGATATTTACGTCGATATGATATAACGACGATTATAAGTACGATTGCGAAGATTTCCGAGACGGAGTTGGCGGATATAGCAGCGTGGATTTCAGCAAGCACATCAAGTTGGTGAGTAGATTTACATCTATGGGGAAGTCGGGTGGATGGCGTATAGCACCCCCGCAACCTTATAATAGTAGTATGAGATATAGTAATTTTAGTAATTATTTAAGATATGGATATTGGAATTAACTTGCATCTAGTATGATACTCATTTGCATATAGTTTACAGATGATTTGGTAAATAGGTACGAAGGATCATGTCGTACTACAGATAATTTAAATATAGTGATAATGTGAGGAATTGTTCGAGGAATTGTACCGTATTGATGATTATGGAATTCGTATGCCGAATAACGGCCTAGTTCCCTTTAGACTCGTAAAATAATGCTTATATTTACGTTACTTGTTTACATTAATATTATACGTTTCCGTAATACGAACACTCTGATAGAACACCGCACAAGTACCAATGAGTACAATGTTGTTATAAGGTGGATACTGACCGGGGTTTGATTGGGCACGGCGGATATCCAGGAGATACTGACCGGGGCCAGGGATATCGGGTGGTGATCATCTGTTGAGATGGTGTTGATGGTATCTGCATTTGCGTGTCGGTGATGGACACGAGAGATTTAAGAATTTGCGTGTCGGTAATGGACACGAAGGATTTCTGATTTCGGGTGTCGATACTGGACATCCATATATATTGATATCATGAGGCACCTAGTTATATTATAATTATTATAGCCGACCAAGACTTTTTTGGGGTTAGTACCTGCATAGTTCTTTACTGGTAATTGCATACATTAAAAAGGAATTCAAATCGAGCTATAGTCTCATTATTTTTACATGTCTGGTAGGACATCGAAATCTTTTAAATCGTAAACCTCTTAACACTATTCATTAAAACAACAGGACGTATATCTTAAATAAGATACCTAAATTATTTCATACTATCAAGTCTGCTTTTATGCCGTGACATATCTATTCTGCGGCTATTTTAAAGAAGAGATTTACATATATATATATATATATATATATATATGTTCGGCTACTTATGGCTTTTTACCAAGATTCAGGTCATGTATAGGATATGTTCTACTTTGGGATAGCATGATAAATAGTGTTGCATTTAAGATACATACACATATCATATATTATATCAGTAATGGATATGATAGTAGTATATCTATGACTAAGGTATCGTTGTGCATTTTGATTTCTACCTTGTGATGTACTTTTTACTCACCGAGTCAGCAACTCACTCCCGTTGTGCCACAGTTTCTTGTAGGTGTTACCGTTTGGATTATTAACGGCTATGGACACACACTTCTTCCGGGGATTGTTTGGTAAGTGGGTTACTATTGTATCGTACTCACACTTGGTTATTCATATATTCTTGTATCTAGTAAGACTCCATCAACTTAGAAATGGTATATTGGGGACTTAAAAACGAGACTTAGATTTGTGTGTTGTGGTGTCGTACTCATTGGAGTCGACTTTTTATATAGTTTGCTCCGCCGTTTGGGCATGGAAGCTAGCTTCCGTTGGGATGCTATTTTATTATTATGTTGTATTGGGTTTTTATGCGAAATTTACAAAGGAGGTGCTGTCGAATTTAAAAATGACATAGATGCTCTTTAAACATACTTAGTTAAATTTAAATGGTTATTTTATAATGATTCCATCTGATGATTATTAAACCTTCACCTCCAATGTTTTCAATAGAAAAAGGTTTAGATTCCGGGTTTCGGCTTACTTGGACTGCGTCGACATCTTTAGATGTCACGTGGTTTAAGTGCCGGTCACGTGCCACATTTGGGTCGTGACATAAGGGTCTCACGTAGGTAATTTCTCCTCACAAGGTTGAGATGACTTCGCAAGTACATATGAATTTTTTATTTTACAAGTTTGCGCTCTTTCCGGGTTTTCACAAAATCGCCGGCAGTCCTGCTGTTTTTACACACGGCACCCTTTCGGGTTTTCATCCATGCCCATTTTGCTTGTGGACATACCATTTTTTTAATGGCGAAACTCTCGAAAATAGCTTCATCGTAGGTGACCCACCTGTTTACCAGTGGGTTTTGAGGGTGGCTTCATTGCTGGATTAGCTATGTAGCCAGCGGGACTCGAGTTGCAATCTTTCCTGCTAAGACATTGATTGCATTATAGATTCCATGGGAATGTATCGCCGTATTCGGGGCGATGCACTAGTTTAGGGACGTTCCGGTCCATTATCGCCATGTTTGAGGCGAAATTTTTGTTTAGGGACTTTTCGGTCCATTATCGCCATGTTTGAGGAGAAATTTTAGTTTAGGGACTTTTCGGTCTAATGTCGCCATATTTGAGGCGAAGTTCTAGTTTAGGGATATCTCGGTCCGTTGTTAGTTTAGGGACTTCTCGATCCGTTGCTAGTTTAGGAACTTCTCGGTCCGTTGTTGCCATATTTGAGGCGGATAATTAGTTTAGGGACTTCTCGGTCCTTTATCGCCATATTTGAGGCGGATTTCTAGCTTAAGGACATCTCGGTCTGTTGTAAGTTTAGGGACTTCTCGGTTCAATGTCCCCATATTTGAGGCGAATTTCTAGTTTAAGGACATCTCGGTCCTTTGTCGCCATGTTTGAGGCGAATTTCTAGTTTAGGGACATCTCGGTCCTTTGTCACCATGTTTGAGTCTACGGAGTTTCTTTGTATACTACTCTCAGAGTTCTGACTCAGGAAGATAGCGAGCGGACACGAGCGTCGTCATCTACCATAGACCTAAGTCATGATTCGTCAAGCATAGTATTTTTTGAGGAATCGGCCGCTTATTGGATGGAAGGGTCTTTCGCCATGCATATCCATGAGCAGGTAGGCTCCACATTGGTAGACTTTGTCTATGATGTACGGGACTTCATAGTTTGGCTCGAATTTCCCCCGTTTTGCACGATTGGGGATCATTGGTCTTTTGACGACTAGCATGAGTTCGCCTTGGCGGAATGTTCTCGGCCTGGTCTGTCTTTCATATGACCGTGTCACCCTTGCCTTATAAGTCTCCAGGTTTTGCTGTGCTATAAGGAGAGTTTCGTCGAGGGAGTCGAACTCCTAAAGCCGAAGATGAGCATTTTCTTCATCTGTCAGCTCGTATCAAGCTGCTACTCGCAGAGAAGGGAGTTCTATTTTCAAGGGAAGCACTGCTTTCGTGCCGAATACCAACGCGTATGGTGTTGTACTCATCGTTGTTTTGAACATTGTTCGGTACGCCCAGAGAGCTTCATGCAACCTTTCATGCCAGTCTCTCTTGTTTCTGGACACCATTTTCTTTATAATATTCGTTAAGGTCTTGGTGAAAGCTTTAGCTAGACCGTTGGTCCGAGGATTATAGACTGAAGAGTATCTCCAATCTATTTTATGCTATTATGTGAAGCAGATGATTTTATGACTTCTATAAGCTGTCTCATTATCTGAGATAATTCGTCGCGGAGTGCTAAACCGATAGATGGCATGTGTCCTGAAGAAATGGAGGATATTCTCTATCTTCACCTCCCTTAGTGGTACTGCTTCTGCCAACTTAGAGAAGTAGTCGGTCATTGCCAATATAAACCGATGTCGTTTGGACGATGCCGGTTCAATGGGGCCAATTATGTCGGTTCCCTACATTTCAAACGGTCAGCTAGCCACTGTTGGGTGTAGCGGATTTGGATGTTGGTGGAAGAAGACCCCGTGGATTTGGAACGAGTGACACTGCTTCGCATATTCGAGGCAGTCCTGAATCATTGCGGGCCAATAGTAACCTATTCTTTTGATCTTCAGCTTCATATTTGGCCCAGTTTAGTGAGAACCGCAGAGTCCATCATGAATTTCTTGAACGACTTTCTTTGCTTTCTCCTGCCCCAGGCATCTTAGCCATAAACATTCGAATGATCTCTTATATAGAGTATCATTAACGAAGGTGAAAGACAAAGCTTGTTTCATTAGCTGATGTCGAGACGACGCGTTTTTGGGCGTTCGTTGGGATTTGAAGTAGCCTATGAATACTTCCCTCCAATCCTTGACCTTTTCTTCATCTTCTATTTGAAGGGCTACTTGTTCGGTCGTTTCTTTTCCTTCGGATTACTCTGTTAAGTCTCCCAAAGATGTTTCTGTTGGCGCGAGGATTCTACGGCTTTGCACGATGATCTTTACATCATCGAGGTCTTCTTCGTCCATTTCCTTAGCCAATTTGGCCAATGTATCCTCCTTGCTGTTTTCTGCACGCGGCATACTCTCCAGAACATAAGAGGGAATTTGTGTCAGCAGTTGCTGCACTATTTCGCCATACTTTATCAGCTCTGACTTGCACGTCTGATAGTCGCTATTTACTTGGCTAACGATCAGATGGGGGTCTCCATATATGAGGAGGTCTTTGATTCCCTTGTCGACAGCGATCTCGAGACCCGCTATCAAAGTTTCATATTCAGCTTCGTTGTTAGTCTTTGGCTCCATTAAGGAGAGGGCGTAACGCAATATCCCTCCTTACGGAGTCACGAAGATAAGGCCCACCCCGGCTTTGATTATGGGGGCATTTTGCTTTTGCATTTTCATAGAAGATGGTCTATCGAAGTAGAGTTCCCATTCGGAATCATTTTCTTCCTTCTCTTCTTCGATTGTGTCGAACGCATGTTCATCCGGCAACTCGCAATTTAAGGGGGAGTCGGCTGGTTTCGAATGCTCCGCGAGAAATTCGGCAATGGCCTATCCTTTCACTGCTTTGAAGGGTCAATACTTTATCGAGAACTCCATCAAGAGGAGGGCCCATTTGGCAAGCCTTCCTGTTAGTATATGAAAGTGTATGTTAGCACCACCACTGGGTTTTACTAGTATCAAGCATGCTACTTTAAAAAAAAATTGGGATGCTAATCAACACTAACCAAGATCTTAAACTAGATGATTAGGGTTTAACTATGATATAACAAAAACTAATATAAGAGAAAGGTGGCTACAACCTTTGTAGACCGTGTCCTTCTTTTCTAAAGCTCCGGGTTGTAGTCCCTACGACTCCACTAGGCTCCACTTGAAGGTTGAATGAACTTGCTTCAATGACCTTCGTGCCGAAGATGATCCACCCGAAGTCCGCTAATCCAAGCTACCTCTTCACTAAACTCTTTAGTGAAGGAAACACACTACACTTAAGTGCTAATTAAGTGTAGGATGGTGAAGTAGGGTTTTGTTTGCTTACTAGGGTTCTCATAAGCTCAAGGGTTCACAACTCATGTGAGGGATTGAGCTTGGAGGAGGAGGTGAAGAAAATGGAGAGAGCTGGAGAGCATGGAGCTCAAGTAAGAAAAAAATCACTCAAGTCTAGAATGAAGTGTTGAATGGCTCTTCAAAGCTCACACATTATTGAAGCATACAATTTTTAACCATTAAAATTTGTAGCCATGCTTCAATGGTGCAAGTAAATGAATATAAAAAATAATAAGCCATGCTTTTCTCCATACCACAAAAAGTCTCCACATTTTCCACCTCAATTTCTATTTTCTAAAAATAGAAAATCCATGCAATGCTTCATATAATACATACATATATATATATATATTAATATATATATATATATATGTATATATATTATGAAGAATAATTAGTGAGCTAATAATATTAGTCAATATACAATTATATCAAATATAAATATATATCATATTATTAAATCAACACTTGATTTAATAATCTAGTTATATCATATATAACCGACTAATATCATTTATTTGTATATCACATTATCAAATCAACACTTGATTCAATAATCCGGTTATATCACATATAACCTAATTGATATCAAATAACCGCCAGATTAGAATACAATATCACATACTCGTATTTAATTAGGCCCCCGCACATATCAGCATATGTGCCCTACATCGTTTCGCTTAAACCAGGAAACTTTGTACGGGACTCTAAAGACCCGTCAATACGCCAATGGTAGGTGATGATCAAATCAATCACCCACAAACCATCAACGGTACTAGATGGACATAACGGCTACCCAGGTATTGAGCGACTAGAAGATCAACAAGCAAGCTTGTCCAAAATCTCATGAAGCCTATATGTAACACTTTCGCATATCGAGTCTGGGGGTAGAATCGTCAGACCCCAATAACTTGATAAGTCATGCCGATGTGTGGTCTATAACAGTACGAGAAACTACTGATAACACTTACCAGTAAATCTCATCAACAGCCCTGGCTAGGGACTTCCTGTTATAGCCAATCGAGCATAACACAACATCAACTCCCAATACCAGGAGAGACGAAACCCCTCCTATCGCTCATTGCCTCCATGTGATTTGGGACTGTACCCAAAATCCACATGTTTGCACGAATCCTTTGAGCCGTGGTAGGGAGAAAATCAAAGTACAGTGGGAACCACACAAGACTCTATGACGATCTCGGGTCTACAGACTAACCTATACAAGTTTCATCAGAGAACTGTTATCTGACGATAGATATAATATCATCTAGGAGTTATCGGCGAGTCTTGTTCGGTGTTCCCATTCTCTAATGAGCACCCATGTACAATCTTTAATGTCAAACACCAATGGATATACGATCAACTATCACCCCCATACAGGGTCAAGAAACGTACACACTAGTCTACTCTGGAATATCGATGCCTTGTCTCGATATACCCTTGACTAGGAACAATTAAAGGGTGTGCTTGTAGACTACCTAGGTCCCAGTAGTATGATCTGCATCATAGTCCTGGTAATCAAGCCAACACCCTAAGGGCTTTATCAACATGTATCTGAGAGATAGTATAATAATACTAATTGTACATGTTAAGATAAAGAGTAACCAGATAGTATACTGTCATGTCGAGCAAGAAAGTCCTCTATATATATGTCAAAGAATCCACTATAATATACATCAATGTACAATAATGGCCTCTAGGGCATATATATCCCTAAAAAGTATGGCCCTTGACATTAGATATTTGAGAGAATCCACCTTTGACATGAGATGGACCTCATGTGCCAAGGCATAATGTTTGAGCTTCGTTATCACGAAGATCAGTGCCAGGCAATACTTTTCGATGGGGGAGTAGTTGTTTTCTGCCTCCAGGAGAACTCGACTCAAATAGTATAGAGCTCTCTCTTTTTCTTGATCGTTCTCTTATGCCCATAGTGCGCCTAGAGAACCCTCAAGGGCTATTGTATATAGGATAAGGAATTTCCCTTAACCAGAGCAGCCAATACCAGCGGATTTTGCAGGTATTGCTTGATTTCGTCTAGTGCATTTTGACACTTTCGATCCCAGATGAACGAGACCCACTTCTTCATCAAATGGCTGTAGGGACATCATTTTCCGAAGTGGTTGGTTATGAACCACCGGATATATTCGATCTTTCCTTGAAGAGACCGCAGTTTTTTTAGGGTTCTCGGTGTGGGCATTTTCGTAATCGCCTTGATTTTTGAAGGGTCGATTTCGATACCCCAGTGCCGTATGATGAATCCTAGGAATTTGCCTGAGGAGACTCCAAACACGCATTTTAGAGGATTCATCTTCGGATTATACTTCCGAAGACATCGGAATACTATTTTTAAATGTTCCCAATGTTCCCCATGAGACCCGCTTTTAACCACAAGGCCATCGATGTAGCATTCGACGATCTCATGGATGAGGTCATCGAAGATCTTTGTCATGGCCCTCTGGTAGGTGTCGCCAACATTCTTCAGACCGAAGGGCATCACTTTATAGCAAAATATGCCCAGTGGAGTCCGGAAGGCGGTATGCTTTTGATCTTCAAGATGCATTTTTATTAGTTTGTATCCTGAAGATCCATCCATGAAGGAGAAGACCTCATAGGTAGGCGTGTTATCGATCATCAGCTCGGTAACAGGTACTGGAAAGTCATCCTTCGGGCAAGCTTTGTTGAGGTCCCGAAAGTCCACGCAGATGCGCATCGTCCCATTTTTCTTCATCACCGGAACGATGTTGGTTATCCAGTCAGGATATTGAACTTCTTGGATGAAACCAGAGTCGATTAGTTTCTTGACCTCAACATTTATACTCATCTCAAGTTCGAACCGCATTCTTCTTGGCGTCTATTTGACTGGCTTTATGTTCGGCGATATGGCCAATTTATGTACTGCCACCTTTGGATCTAGACGCAGCATCTCAGAATAGTTCCATGCGAAGCAGTCTTTATATTGCATGAGCACGTCTTTTAACGTGGCTACCTATTTTTTAGATAGTAGCTTATTGACGAACGTTGGGCTTGGATCATTTTCTTTCCCTAAGTCAATTTTCCTTAGGTTGCCCGCCGTCGTATGTATCCCATCTTCCAGCTCTTTTGGCACCGGTGGAAACTCAGAGATCACCTCATCCTCGTCTTCATTTGCAAAGCACATGCGGGGGTCATCCATAATCTCGTGCCCTCCCTCCTTTGAGAGTGTTATCATCTGGTAGGTACGAGTTCGCTTACATTCTTGATGTTGAGCAAGTCCAATCCTTATGGTATAGGTCTTATTTGGCTTGTGCTTTTGCGGCGGGTTTACCCTCCAGCTGTCGGACAAAACGAACATGCCTTGCTGATACTGGTTTTCTACCCAGTCTTTGAAGGTGAAGCAGACTTCAAGGGTATGACCTATTGCTCGGTGGTAGGAGCAATAATCTGGGTGATGGACCCCGTTTATTTGTTTGGGGTGCCGAGACTCCGAAAGTGTCATCATTTGGTGCTTCATGACAATGTTGAATATTTTCCCTGTCTTGTCTTGGGGGAAGGAGTATTCCCGACCCATCTTCTTTATAAAGAACGGGTTCCAACTGAGTTTTTCCTGATAGCGCAGCTTCTTAGATCTGCCTTATTGTTTGCGAACATTGTTTGCGTTCTTTGTCCTGCTTTTGCCTCTATTTCGGGATTTTCCCTTTTGCGAGGACATACAGCGGGCCGGGGATGAAGGGCATTGTAGTTTTCTTTCTCCGCAGATTGCTGATTGAGGCGCTGCGTCCTGGCCTTTTCATAAATGGCCATTTCGCGGCTGTGATTATCTCGACTCCTTTGACAAGCTTCTTTTATTAGCTTGTCTATTTATTCTTCGAGCGACGGACTTAACGTTATTAGAGCGGGCTCATGCTCTGTTTCAATGTTGCAGCCATTAAGAAGAGCGTTTTCCCCTTCGCGGTAGCTGTTTACGACGTGAGAACTGTGGAACTGCTCCCGTTTCTTGGACCGAACATATCCAAGCCCGATTTTCTCCATCTTCCCGTTAGGCATCTACCGCTGAGTCCCGGGAATATCCCAAATCTTTTTGTAGAATTTGGCTTGCCGAACAGTTTGTTCGAGGGGTACACCTTGGCACTTTAACAACCTTTTCAATCCCTCGACGTAGTATCTTGGCAGACAGATTGGTTGAGGCTTGTCGAGTGCAAAATCGGCACCGTGCCAGACTTCTTTCTCTACTCTGTTGTCCGTAGATTGGTAGAAAAGGATCACCTTTTCACCTCTTTGTCTGGGAGGGACGTAGAAAGTTTGTAGTTCTTGTACGCTATATATATCGAGCGCATCAAGTTCCTTGTAATGCCGAGGCAGAGCCATTGTGAATTGTAGACTCTGATCTACTTTGTCGAGGGTTTGCACTGACAGGAGGATGGAGAACACTGTGTTGGCCTCATCCTCAGAGTCGCTACCAAAGACCAGAATATGGGTAGATGGTCCGGGCCTGCTGTTTTCTTTCTGGGGTTACCCCGAGTAGACTATTTCTTCATCTCTCTCGAAATCGCTCCCAAAGATCGGGATAGTGGAGAAGGACTTCTGTTTATCCTTCGGTTTACAACATCTTTCCGTGTCTTCGAAGTCTGGTAGGAAGTACTTTGCGTCTTCATATTTCCAAATCTCGTTTACGGAGAACGAGTTTAGCTCTCCCGTTACGGTGTATTATGAGCTATCTTTGAAATACTTCAACATTGATATTGTGTAGAAGGGATGACGTTGTACTCATGCAACCAGGGCCAGCCGAGCAAAGTGTTATAGCAAGTCTTGGCATCAATGATGTGAAATTTGATGTTAGTGACGAGCAACCCGAAGTGTAACGTCAGTATTACGGACCAAGCGTCCGTGACGACTGTGAGTCGAACTCGGAGATGGTAATTTTTTCTCGGGGCAAGTGCTGAACGTTCATGCAGATCTCCTTCAGCACTTTCTTGTTGAGAAGGTTGACGGAGGATCCGTTGTCAATAAGGAATTTCCTTATCTTAATGTCGTAGCAGTACCCGATGACGTATAACGGGCGATTATGTTCGCACGTACCGAGGAAGAGGTCTTCATCGCTGAATGTAATGTCAGCTGTGTGAACTTCTACCAGCTCATCCTTCATCTTCTCCTTTGCGAGGAAAGTTTGGAACTGATCAGGCTCTTGTAATGCTTTGATCGGAAATTCTCGTGCCTCTTTGGACAGGAGGAGAGCATCCAATATGCTCAGTTGTGAGGGTATTTTTCCTCAGATGTGCCAGGACATTATAATCCACCTTATTTTTCTTAGACGGGTCCCTTGCAGCGAGTTCTTTGACAACTCCACAATCGAGGGAAATTTCCTCAGGGATTTTTTCTTTCCTTTTGTCTTTTTTGCTCGAACTCTTGCTTGTAGGTCCGAAGTTCTTTTCAGACAGCATGCTGCTCCGCAGCTAAATATTCTCTTAGTTTTTCTCCTCCTCTTCTTTTTCGGAGGTGGAGTATTTTAAGAGAGGGCCGAGGGATATTTCGTCCTTAGAATTTCTCCCGAAAGTAAGAAGTTGGGGCTTTTCCCCTTCCGGACTGGTATCAACCATATGACAGTTGCCAGTCGTTTTTTCACACTCGTCAGTCGCACTCTTTTGCAGTTGACGAGTTTCATGCTTCAACCTCTTGAAGTGTTTTTGGTTGGCAACATATCCTTGCCACTACTTCTTGAAGGTACTGCATTCTTCGGTTGGGTAGATGACCGTCCGATTATATAGGCAGTAGTTTGGATGTGAATCCTCTCCGTCGAGGCATATGACCTCGTGAGTGTTTCTTACAAGAGGTGGCAGCTTCATTCCTATGGACAGGGCTTTGGTGAACCGCTTCTCCGCCTTGATCATGCTCTTATTTGTGGCAAGTGTGCTTTGGTTTGGTTGGAATACTTTACGACTCCACCTTGTCGCAGCTTATTCATCCTGACGCTGACGCTTAGCCTTTTCGTATATGGTTGTTTTTCGTTCTCGATCAGCTTTGTTTTTCCGAAAGGCTTCATTTAAAAGCCTATCGATCGGGTCTTCTTGCAGTTCTGGGGATTTTAGCGCCGATTCTACCCCCATTCCCTCCATGTTGTTTTTTGACTCTGAGGGAGTTTCTTCGTCATTTAACAACGAATAGGTGACTATGTGGCAACTTGCTAAATGGTGTTCGGTTTCTTCTGATGAGTCATTTTCCTCATCGTTGTCGCTCTCTTCGTTCTCAAGAATATGCTTGAGGAACACTTTGAGTGTGACCAGTGTCCGCGCCTTCTGCTTGTACTCCTCCAGCGCGTCAATGTACTTTTGTAGGTCTGTGCGCTTGTCGTCATACTTGGCAGGCTGCATAGGCTTCTTGGTCTTCTTCTTTTTCTTCGAAGAATTTGAAGGCATGACTTGGGGATTTTGCCCTTTGTCAATAACTTTAGGTACGGGACGCGTTTTCAGCATTCCTTCAATGATTTCAGGTTCAAGTGGGCTTTTCCACCTGACTGCCGGACATGCCTGTAGATCCTTCAGCATTCTTTTAGTTTTAGTTGAATGAACGACTTCCTATGGAGTTTTTTCCACGAGCGAGCATGATGCCCCCGGCGCATCCACCTTTTTGGGAGTGTGCTTCTGTGGTGGGTTCACCCTCCAGTTTTCAGACAGTGTGAATTTCCCCTGTTGATACTGGTCCTCGACCCAGTTCTTGAAGACATAGCAATCTTCAATCGAGTGGCTCACCATTCTGTGATAGGAGCAGTAGTTAGGGTTGTTGATGTCGCCGGGTTGCGGTGGACGCCGTAGGTCTGGCAATGTGATGAGTTTGTTACGCATTGCCAACTCAAATAGTCTCCTCGTCTTATCGTGTGGAAATAAGTAAGCGCGTCCTAGCCTTTCATCCAGGGATAGGCGTGGACGCGCATTGTTTTGGCGAGCAGCCGGTTTTGGGCCACTCGACTGTTGTTGAGTGTTAGCAACGAAGGCCTCTTTTCCTTTACCCTTGGCATTTCGAGGGTCCATATTTGAGGAGGAAGGCATGTGGCCCATCTGGTCCATTTGGGCCAGTTTATCTATCAGAGCCTGAAAGGTTGTTGGTTTGAAAAACGTCATGGACACAGTCGTTAGAGGATCAAATGTCCTGATGAACATGTCCACGGCAGGGGATTCTTCGATGCGATGTTCGTACTTTGACCGTAGGTTCCGCCATCAGATCACGTATTGGACCCAGGTTTCTCCTAGCCTCACATTGGCATTGATTAATGCCGTCATCGGGGTATGCTGGCGAACCGCTATGCGAACAAGAGCTCCATCTCTGTGAATGTCCTCACGGATTCATTCAGGAGCTCCGAGTACCATTCAAAGGCCGTCTCTGACAGGCTGCCAACGAACTGGCGAAGCAACAGTTTTTCATCGCCTCCAGTGTTACCGCACAAAGCTCTGAACTGCGTGACGTGCTAATGGGGATTACCTGTCCCTTTGTATACATGGAATTTCGGGATCGTATGTCCCGGCAAGTACTTGATTTGGTCATACCAGCCTGGGTACGGTCGCCCGGTTCTGACGATTTGGCCAGCCGCTTCATTTGCTTGATGAGCTCGTATTTATTGAGCTATATAATCATCAAGAGCAGCCTTGGAGATCATTTCCTCTTTGGCTGTTGATAGAGCCGGAAGAGGGTTTGATGTTTCCCCTCTGTCATCCTTGATGATTATCGGCGGATCCTCGGCTGGGGGTTCTGGCTGGATCATCATTCCAACCATATCCTGGAACAAGAGAGCCATCTGCGTTATGTTAGCAGCCTACTCAGTAGCTTCCCTGTCCTTTCTTTCAAGCACCCCTCGCAGGAACTCTGTATCAATCTCTTGATCTTGGCGATGTTCGGCTGTTGTATCTGGGCTTTCTTTCTGCCCGGTAAGTGCTTCCATTTTGGTTAGCACCTCCAGGAGCTTTTGTTGTTGCTTCTGAGCTTTTGTCAGCGAGTTAGCGGCCGGTGACCTTCGGAAGCACAGTTTTCTTCTTTCCCGGAAGCCATGCAGACCGTATGTACGATCATGCCCCCAGACTTGGGGCGTTTGGGTCCATCGCCTTTGGAGTTTGCCGCCGGCGGTGGGATTTTCTCCAGCCTCATCCTTTTGTGGGAGGTCGAAGTTGAAGGAGCCGTTGTAACAGGCACCTGTGCAGAAGAAGCCCCTCGCTGTATAACAGAGGAACAGTCTTTCTCTTGCCGAGCTTTCGATTTCTTCGGTCGACGAGAGTAGTTTTGTTCAATCACGTAGTCCTGGACTTTTCGCCAGACCCTGTGAATTTGTGAGGAGAGCCATTGATGGGGCGCTCCATCTTTGCTTGCACTGTGGTTTCTGCAGGCGGGGGAGATTTCTTTAGCACCGCCATTGGAGAGTTCTTGCGTACCCTCCTGAGTAGATCAAAGTTGTTTCCAGTTGGAACAGCAGCGTCGACTTTCACCGTTGGAGCTGGTAGGATAAGTCCAGAAGGAGAATTGCCCCAGCTTTTCTCACCCAGCGCCAATGGCGACGTCGAGCGTGTCTTGCAGACGGGGTCGCCTCAGTTTTGGAAGTGGCTTCTTCGTGCCCCCAGCTTTGGTGAGGGGCTGTTGTTGGTGTCAGCCTGTCGAAGACTGATGTCCTTGGCATGGTTTGAGAATGGCTGACCAATCTTTCAAAGACCGACTTTTTGGTAGGGGAAGCACCTTGGACGACTTCGCCCATAGCAGGAGTTGGAAGGGCTATCCTTTTTGCGGTAACCCCTTTAGGTGTCACGAGCCTCTTTGCAGGCCCGTTTAGGTTCTTTCCCAGCCTATTGAAGAATGAGATGTCAGCTTTGGACGGCCCGTTAAGAGGGGCCGTTGTGGTCGCCAGTCGATCAACGATCGACCTCTTGGGAGCTTCCTCTTGCGGCGCTGAGGCACCGACACCCACTGGTGGGAACATAGTCCCGAATAATAGTCCAGTAGTTGCTTGTGTTACTTGCCCTACCGGCATTGAAAAGATGGAGGTCGCGTTGTGCCCGTAGGTCACTCCTCCTGTTGGGATGGAGCGAGAATTGCTGTTGCAAGAGGGGCGGTTGGAAGCCATCAATTTTCTTCTTCTTTTGCACAGGAGCAAGACACCAAATTTTAGTACCTAAAATCCAAGGGCAACCATAGAGAACCGCGATTTTGTTCGCGAAATACGACACACAAAGTATGGAGTGGAAAAAGGAAAACGTCCCACCGGACGTGACAGAATCTGTTCACCGCCGGAGACGGGGACGAACCGGGATGGATCGTCTTTCCTGAATCTCGGGACAGATGCTATTTGGATTTATTCGTCCACCTCTCCAAAGATACCAAGTTGATTTATGGCACCATATATCGGAGGTTTGGATAGACGCGACCGTTGTAGCAGACTTTATAAGATTCCCCCTCATTTTATGAGGGTTTTTTTTATTGTAGGGACGTTTTTCCTGCAGGCGCAAGCCCTTCCAGTTAATTACATTACCGCATTGCGATAACCACTTTCTCCTTCTCCAGCAGTTCACTTTGTTTCATGTGTATTTTTGTTTGTTTTGGTTGCCCGTGGATTGTATATGGAGACTAGTTTATGTCGTCGCCCATAGGGCGTGGATTAGTCCAAATCCGTATATTTTTAGATTCGGGCTTGGTTTATTTAAGGACCGTTGATCTGGTTTGAGATTAAGATCAACTTAAATATATATATATATATATGAGCATTTGGGGCTCAATTTGTTTTAGTTTAAGGACGTCACGGTCCATTATCGCCATGTTTAGGACAAATATTAGCTTAAGGACATTTCGGTCCAACGTTCCCATTTTGGGGACGAATATTAGTTTAAGCACGTTTCGGTCCAACATTCCCGTTTTGGGGACAAATATTAGTTTAAGGACGTTTCGGTCCATTATCGCTGTTTTTGAGGGGAATATTAGTTTAGGGACATTTCGGTCCCTTATCCATCTTGCGCGCACGTGTATTTGTTATGTGACGAAGTGAACAATGGCGATATGGAATTGCCCAATTTGGGGAACAATTCAATTTGAGGCCTGCACATCAATTTGGAAGTGCATCAATGTAAAAAAAGTTGTTGGTCATCGGGACCCGCCACCTCTCTGAAAACATTGAAGAATTACAACGACATGTATCAGAGGTGTGAAGAGATGTACACTTAAACCAAATCACGTATTTGAGCGGAAAGGGGTGATGGTCCTAAAAATCGTTAGTCGTATTTGAGACTAAGAGTACCTTAGGAGATGTGGATGAATATCGTTTTGGATATCATTAATGACAGATCTTTAGTCAATGTATGAGACTAAAATCAGTTTGGGATATCATGAGCTATATGGGTTCGGTTGATTTTAAAATCAAAGAGGTTTAACCTCAGGAATTTTAGCCTATTTGGGCTGAGATTGGGTTTCTATGCTACCCAGTAGTGTTAAAAACTGATATATGCAGTGCTCACGTGTATTTCACATGGGGCACTGGAATAGTACTGAGCACTAATATTTTTTGGCACTCACGTGTTTTTCACGTGAGGCGCTCATATATGGGTGTTGCCCAAACATGGCTAAGCACTTAGTCATTTTGACTGAACATGGAGTGCTAAGCACTTTGCATGGCACTCACGTGGGAAGCACGTGAGTGCTGAGCATTGGTTTCAGGTTTTATTTGCTCACCCCCTTTTTTCCATAAGTGCTAAGCACTTGGCTGGGGCTCACGTGTGAAGCACGTGAGACGCCAGATTTTGTGTTTCCAAGGGTGTTTCACATGATTTCTTTGTGTTGGGCTGCTTTATTTGGTGGCTGCCTAACCAACACAGAGGGATTTTCCTTTGCTCTTTGGATGCTCATGTGGGAAGCACATGATGTGTTTTTATTTTTCTTCTGTTTTTTTTAAGCACTCACGTAGGAAACACATGAGGCAAAAATAACAGTGCCAAGCACTAATTTTACTCACGTGTGTTTCACGTGAGACGCCAAGTTTTTCTTGTTTTCAGAGATATTAATCTCTGTTAATGACTTTTTAGTCGTTGATGATCAAGATTTCTGTTTTGAAGATCTTGAATCATCATCATTATTATTTTTGGAGAACTAAGTTCTCTTTATTTTTATAAGAATTAAGTTCTTTATGTAGGGTTAAACCCTAATTTTGGGAAAATTAAATTCCCAGAACATATGTTCTTTTTCTTTTTCTTTTTAAGCTAGTTATTTTCCCTAAGTTTTGAGTCTGAATAACAGAATCTCCCCAATGAGAATTAAATTCTCAACTTGTGGGAAGATTTGCTCTTGCAAATCTCAAACCAGAAGAAACTAAGTTCTTGTTTGAAGGGTTAAACCCTTATATCCGTTATACTAGGCAAGAGAGATCCTTTTAATCTCTCCTTTTTTATTTACCTAGAGTGTTTTTGAAGGAAGAGAGTTTTCTTCTTTTGAGAATTAAATTCTCTATTCTCTTAAGAGCTTACTGTATTTTTGCAGAAGCTTATTGGGGGTTCTTTTTATCTCCTTCCTCCAGTCTCTTTTGAGACTTGAAGTCTCGGGTCCTTTATATAGTGGAGGAAGATTGTTAATGGGTTTTGAGAAAATCTCTCATTGAGAGATTCCAATTGATTTAATTGGTCTCAAAATTGATTTGGTGAATTTTAGCCACCGTTGGATTTTTGATCCAAGTGTCTCTTGTTCCCGCCAAAATCTCCGGACAAAAGCTATTTGTTCCTGTTTACACCGGTTTAAGTTTCGTTTACAGATATATGTGAAATCAGGCTCATTAATATATTCACATGCACACATCAGAGAAAGAACAGGTGTTAGAAAGGGAGCACTTGGTGGTCAACGACAAAATGAAAGCATTTAATTGAACATTTTATTCTACAGGATATAGATCACCAAACATGGGATCGAATGTACAAGGATTCACAAAACTATGGATAAAATTATCTAATGCCCTCTCTGCCTTCTACACCATGTCAAAGCGGCGATCTTCACGAACAGTCGCTCCCCATTGGTCAGCACCGTGCCTATCAGCGAAGGCAAACATGACGACCTGCTGAGCCCGTATCTGGCATAGCAGCTGAACATAGCGATCCCTCAGAGCTGTGGTAATCAAAAGTGCCTCATGAAAACACTCGATCTTGTCCTCTGCGGCATCGAGCATTGCCAGAGTCATTTCCGCTGGATGAGGAGGGATGTTATCGAGCACGGACAAGAAGATCATCCGAAACCAAATGGAGCCGATGGGGAGAGGAGATCCTCTACGAGTTAAAATCTCGTACAGCACCGTATCGCATTGGTCATCCGTAGGAGCAGGGTTCACCAAGTGTGCAGCAAAACGAGAAACGATTTCCTCAATAGGCACCTCCCATGGTTGTCGGTGAGCATGTGGACGATTACAAACCATAGCTCTTCTCTGTTAAGATAATTCTCTGAAAGTGAGAGAGAAGAGAAGCATTACTTCAAATTATAAAGAGAGACATTTAAGTCTAAGCACAGAAAATTTTGTGCATGATGGAATGGTTTCCAAGCTCTGTTAAGAGAATGCATTGGGAAAGAGAAGTTTGACTCAAGAAAAGTAGAGAAAGAAGGCGAAAAGACACCTTCAGTAAAGAGGCGGCGCCTCACGTGCAGAACACGAGAGCGCTCGCGCCAAGAGTGCTCGTGCCAAGAGCGCTAGCGCTAAGAGTCAAAGACTCTGAGGCAGCGCTCACGTGCAAAGCATAAGAGCGCTCGCGCCAAGAGTGCCAGCGCTAAGAGTCAAAGACTCTGAAGCAGCGTTCACGTGCAAAACACGAGAGCGCCAAGCGCTAGAACTAAATGTTATCCACCATTGGATCAAAGATCCAACTGAGATGAATAAATCATCAAATTACAGAATTCAATTCTGTTGAGGAAATACTCCTCAAATCTTTCCAAACAAGAAAGATTGTACTCTGTAAATCAGAGCACCATTGGATCAAAGATCCAATGGTGATTAAAAATCACCAAGATACAGAATAAGTTTTGTATGGGAAAATACTTTCCCAATCTTTTTAATAACAAGAAAACTATCTTCTGTAAAATAGAAGACCTTGGATCAAAGATCCAACGGTGGGAAACATTCCCCAAATTAATCAGAAATCTCTCAATGAGAGATTTCCTTAACTGATTCAACAAATCAGCCCCCCTATATAAAGGACCCAAGACTTCAAGTCTTGGAAGAGAAGGAAGAACCCCCCCATAAACTTCAAGTTCTCAAAAAAGAAAAAGAGAAGAGCAAGCTTTAAGAACAAGAAATTTTCTTCAAGGTAAATAAAAAGAAGAGAGGTCATAACATCTCCTCCATATTTGACAGTTCAACTCTCACATCAAAAAAACTTAGTTCTTTTCCTAGATCACAGATTTATAAAACCAAGTCTAGCACAAAAAACAGAAGAGATCAAAACATCTCCTCACAAAAAGAAGAACTCGGTTCTTAGATTCATGAGACAAAGTCTCTTATAAACCGAGAATTTAATTCTCAGAGCACAGAACTAATCAGAGCTGCCAAAGAAGCGCTTTAGCGCTTCAATTTGAAAGAAGCGCTTTAAGCGCTTCAATTTGAAAGAAGCGCTTTAAGCGCTCCAAGTCTGGCGCTCAGCGCCAAGCGCGCCACGTGATCTTCATGTGGGCACTATTTTATAAGAAACGCCTTAGCGATCCAAGTCTGGTGCTCAGCGCCAAGCACGCCATATGCTCCTCACGTGGGCGCTATTCTAAAGGAAGCGCTTTAGCGCTCTAGCGCTCCAAATCCGGCGCTCAGCACCAAGCGCTCCACGTGCTCCCCACGTGGGTGCTATTTCGGAAGAAGCGCCTTAGCGCTCCAAGTCTGGTGCTCAGCGCCAAGCGCTCTGTACATAAAGCGCTCTGTGCCATAAAGAGTGTTCAAAACTCAATAAAAAACAAAAAGAAAGTGGGTGTCAGTACCCCAATAAATGTTTAGCAGTATGTGCACAGAGAAAGGACTATGTCCTAACAAGTGTCTAACACTTTATAAAAAAAAAGAAATGGCAGAGACTCAGTGGGCTCAGCCCAAGTTGGCCAAACTCATAATCAACTGAGCCCATACGCTCTTTATTGGACTCAGTCCCAAACAAGAATATCAAAGCTTTGATGAACATTCACTGGTTCAAGGGTACATCTCTCCACACCTCTGATATGTGACGTAATTCTTCAACGTCTTCAGAGAGGCGGGGGTCCCAATAACCAATAACTTTTGGTGCATCCCAAAATTGGCTAAACCAGAACCCTACAGAGTATGACGTCTTTAAACCCTACAGACTATGATGTCTTTAAACCCTACAGACTACGATGTCTTTAAACATGGACTATGAAGTCCTTAAACACCATGGACGTAATGTCCTTAAACTAACTATGGACCGTAATGTCCTTAAACTAATCTTCATGGACTATGATGTCCTTAAACTCCACGGACTATGATGTCCTTAAACTTTGGACCGCAATGTCCTTAAAACTAAACTCCATGGACCGCAACGTCCTTAAAACTAAATTGCGGACCGCAACGTCCCTAAAAACTAAATCCCACGGACTATGATGTCCTTAAACATTGGACCGCAATGTCCTTAAAACTAAACCCTTTGGACCGCAATGTCCTTAAAACTAAATTGCGGATCGCAACGTCCCTAAAAACTAAATTGCGGATCGCAATGTCCCTAAACTAAGACGATAGAGTCCAAATACTCTTTCGTTGGATCTAAATGATCCCAAAACCTTGTTGAGTAGATCTTAGTCTAGAATTAGACTAACGTATCCTCAACAAATATTTAAGTTGATCTTAATCTAAAACTAGGATTAACGATCCTTAAAACCAACCTAAACCCAAATCTAAGAAAATACGGATTTGGACTAATCCACGCCCTACGGGCGACAACACAAATTAGTATCCGTATACAATCCACGGGCAACCAAAAATAAAACAAACACACATGACACGAAGTGACCTTCTGGATAAGGAGAAAGTAGTTATCGTAACCCAATAACGTAATTAACTGCAGGGGCTTGCGCCTGCAGGGAAGAGCGTCCCCACAATCAAAAACCCCTCGCAGGCGAGGGGGAATCTGACGAAGTCTGCTACAACGGCCGCATCTGTCCAAACCTCCGATACACGGTGCCGTAAATCAACTTGGCAACTTCGGAGAGGTGGACGGATAAAACCCAAATAGCATCTGCCCCCAAAATTCAGGCCGGACGTCCCAACGTCCCGGTTGCGGTTTTCGGTGGCGAACAGATTCTGGCATGCCCGGTGGGATCTTTTCCTCTTTCTACTCCACACTTCGTATGTCGTGTTCGCGAACGAATCATGGTTTAATGTGGTTGTCCCTAGATTCAAGGTACTAAGATTTAGTGTCTTGCTCCCGTGCAGAGAAAATGGCTTCCAACTGCACCGACTGCAACAGCAACTCCCACTTCGTCCTCGCTGGAGGAGTGACCTATGGGCCCCAAGCAGCCTCCATTTTCGCCATGCCAGTGGAACAGGTGACTCGGGCCACTACTGGACTGTTCTTTAGGACCATGATCCCACCGATAAGCTTCAGCATCCTAATACCGTCACGGGAAGCTCCGAAGAAGTCGGTCTTTGATCGGCTTACCGCTACCACGGCCCCTCTCAACGGATTATCCAATTCCAAGTCTACTGCATCAGTCTTCGACAGGCTGAGCCTGAGCTTAAATGGGCCCACGAAGAAGCCTGCAATACCCGAAGGGGTTATCCCAAAGCAGATAGCCATTTCGGCTCAAGTAGAGGAAATCGCCAAAGCGGCTTCTCCTGCCAAAGGATCAGTCTTTGCAAGACTGGCCGCTCCAACTCCCGCTTCAGGCAAATTCACTAAGGCTGCTTCCCCTGCCCAAAAGTTAGTCTTCAACAGGCTGGACGTTCCTTCTCAACGGACGTCAGTCTTCGACCGGCTGGCACCAACAGCAGTTTCTCATCAAAGCATGAAGCATGATGAAGCTACCCCAACAACGGAAGTGATCCCGTCCGCACGACATGCTTGACGTCGCCACTGGCGCCGAGTGAGGAAAGCTGGGGGCAGTTCCCTTTCTGGATTGACTCCGCCGGCTCCAATGGTGGAAATTGATGCTGCTGTTCCAACTGGGAACAGCTTTGAACCACTCAAGAGGGTGCGCAAGAACCCTCCAACCGCTACACTGAAGAAGACTCCTCCACCTGTGGAGAACGTTACAAAGCTGAAGTCAGAACAGCCTCCTCAGCGGCTGTCCTCCAAAATCCGTAGGGTCTGGCGAAGAGTCCAAGACTCTGTAGTTGACAAAAACTACCCCCACTGACAGAAGAAGATGAAGGTTCGGCAAGAGAAGGACCGCTCTGTCATACCACAGAAGGTGTCGTCTGCTTGGGTGCCTGCTGCAACGGCCCCCTCAACTTCGACCGCCCACAAAAGGAGAAGGCCGGAGAAAATCCCCGTGTCTGCAAACAATCTCAAGAGCATTGAATCCAAACGCCCCAAGCCTGGGGGCATGGTAGTGCACACCATTTACATGGCTTCCAGAAAAGAGGAAAGCCGTGCTACTGGGGGTCGTCGACCACTTACGCGGTCCGTAACAAAGGCTCAGGAGCAACAGCAAAAGCTTCAGGAGATGCTAACGAAGATGGCTGTGCTCACTGGGCCGAAAGAAATCTCGGAGACGTTGTCGGAGCGGTGCCAGGAACAGGAAACCAACGCCGAGTTCCTCCGAAGAATGCTCAAGAAGAAAGACAAAGAGGCCGCGGAACAAGCGGCCAACACAAAACAAATGGTGCTATTGTTCCAGGATATGGTGGGCATGATGGTCCAGCCGGACCCTCCAGCGGAGGAGCCTTCGGTGATCATTGAAGATGACAAAGGGGAGACATCAAACCCTCTCTGGCCTGTTCAGCCGCCAAGGAGGAAACAATCTCGAAAGCTGCGCTCGATAATTATATAGCTCAACAGATACGAGCCCATCAAGCGAGCGAAGCTGCTGGCCAAGTCGTTAGAACTGGGCGACCCTATCCCAGCTGGTACGATCAGATTAAGTACCCGCCAGGATACACAATCCCTAAATTTCATGTATATAAGGGGAGAGGCAACCCCCATAAGCATGTCGTCCAGTTCAGGGCTCTCTGCGGCAATACTGGAGGTGACGATCAGCTGCTGCTTCGCCAGTTCGTCAGCAGCTTGGCGAAGACGGCCTTCGAATGGTATTCGGGGATTCCCGACGACTCCATCAAAACATTCACGGAGATGGAGTTGTTATTCACCCAGCGTTTTGCAAGCGCTAGAGAACGCACCACAATCACGGCATTGATCAATGCCCGGGTGAATCCAGGGGAGACATGGGTTCAGTATGCAATTCGGTAGCGCAACCTATGGTCGAAGTGCGAACAGCGTATAGAAGAGGCTCCTGCAGTAAGCATGTTTGTGGGAACCCTCGATCCGCAGGCGACCATATCCCAATTCATGATGTTTTCCTAGCCAACCATCTTCCAGGCCTTGATTGACAAGCTGGCCCAAATGGACCAGATGGGCCATAGGCCTTCCTCTTCAAAGACGGAGCCTCAGAATGAAAAGGGAAAAGGGAAAGCGACCTTTGTCGCCAATGCTCAGCAACAGTCGAGTGGTCCAAAACCAGCCGATCGCCAAAACGATAGACAACGATTTATCAACGAAGAGTTAAAACGTCCTTACTCATTTCCTCGGGATAAAACAAGAAGACTGTTCAAACTGGCGGTGCGCAACAGTCTCATCACTCTACCAGATCCGAGATGGCCACTGCAGCCAGGTGACGTCAATAATCCCAATTATTGCCCCTACCACCGAGTAGTAGGCCACCCATTTGAAGATTGCTTTGTCTTCAAAAGCTGGATCGAGGACCAATACCAACAGGGCAAATTTGCACTGTCCGAGAACTGGAAGATAAGCCCGCCGCAGCCGCACACTCCTAAAAGGGTAGACACGCCGGGGGAATCATGCTCATTTATAGAAGAAGCTCCATGGAAGGTCGCTCTTTCATCCAAAATGAAAAGAATGCTGAAGGATCTCCAAACATGCCCGGCAATCAGGTGGAAAAGTCCGCTGGAACCCGAGGTCATTGAGGGAATGCTGAAGCCGCGCCCGACGCCAAGAATTGGTAGCGATAGTCAAAACACCCATTCCCAGCCGTCAAAGTCTTCAAAGAAGAAGAAGAAAAAAAAAAGCCCGTGAAGCCTGATGACAAGAGCACGGACCTGCAAGAACATATTGACGCACTGGAGGAATATAACCAAAAGGCGCGAACCCCGGTCACACTCCAAGAATTTCTTAACAATATCCTTGAGAGTGGAGATAACGACAATAACGACGGAGATGACTCGTCAGAAGAATCTGAGGATTATATGGCAAGCTGTCACATGATCTCTCACTTGTCACTAAATATAGAAGAAGCTCATTCGGCGTTAGAAGACAACATAGAGGATCCGGAGGCAGGATCGGAGCCAAAACCCTTAAAACCGTCTGACGAGATGATCGACATGCTGCTGAACGAAGCCCGTCAGAAGAGCAAGGCTGATCAGCAACGTGAAATGGCCATATTCGAAAGGGCCAGGCGTCGGCGTTAATTTGAAGAAGTCATGGTAGAGATGGATCATGAAACACTCCAACCAGATCAAAGTGCACCCGTGGCAAACAAAAGCAAGCTTAAGACAAGGAAACGGTTTGCTAAAGCGCTGTCACTGGGAATGAAGTTTCCATCTCCAAAAGAAAATACTCCTGGCAGTATACACCTTGACGAAGCGGATGCACACCCTAAATACTGCTTATACCATCAGAGGATTACACACCCTACTGAAGAGTGCATGGCCTTTAAAAACAGGTGGCAGGGGTATGTTGCCCGCCGACAACAGTTCAAGCGAATGAAGCGCAAAACTCGTCGAGAGCAGAGAAGCACGACAGATGAGCGTAAAAGAACTGCCGGCAATTGTCACATGGTTGATGCTAAGGGATCACAACTTCTCACCTTCGGGAGCGATTCTGATGAAGAAATAGCCATCGGACCTCTCTTCAAAGAATCCACATCAGGAAAAGAAGAAGAGACGAAGAATTGTGAGAATATTCAGCTGTCCAACCGTACGTTGCCCGAAAATAATCTCGAACCTACAAACAAGGGATCGAACAAAAAAGATAAAGGGAAGGAAAAAGTCCCTGAGGATATCTGTCACGACCCGAAAAGTACGGAACATGACCGGCAGTTAAATTACGAAACGTCTCGAGACGTACGAAATCTAAGTAAGCCAAAATCCAGAAATCAAAATCAAGTAAAGCAGTAGAGTGAAGGAAAAACCAATTTAAATCAAGTAGTTTAGCAACATAAGCCGAAATATGCATTTTAAAAAAATCACAAGTCTTTTCTGAAAATTTCGGCAGAGTTTCCTTTGTAAATACTGGCCCCGAACGAGGTACAACATGATAAATATATATAACAATGATAAAAGGCATCCCCAGGCGGGAGCTAGCGCTTCGTCAATCGACGGCCACAACCACGCAAGCAATTTAATAAACAACGCCGAAGGGCGAGGATGAAACTGAAAGGAAACTCAGAAAACATGAAATCCATAATAATACAACGCGCGACTCTAAGGTTGAAAGAATACACAACTCTGGTCTCTAAGTCTGAAATAAATATACATGTCTGGTTAATGGAGTTTACTAGATACAATGAATAAAATAAAGTACAATGGTGGTCACGATACAAGTGAACCCACCTACCAAAGCAATCATCCGGAAAGGAAGCAGTGTGCCAGCAAAACCGTAACGAAACCTGTACGGCAAAACCTGCAAGAAACGGTGGCACAACGGGGGTGAGTTGCCAACTCGTGAGTAGAAAACATCACCGAGCAGAAATCGTATGTATGACTCATCCTAGGTCAATACGATCAAATATATATAAACTTCAAATGATAAAGTCTGAAGCATGAAAAGGTGGCAAGGGTAAACATCTATACAAAGTGTAATCCCATGTGCTCGTGTCAGTGCCTCAGGTCGCAATATATCATATGTATGAGGTATGAATGTAATGTAATGAAAACGGAATACATATAAATGAAGAAAATGTTATCTTATTTTGGTGAGATTTTTGTTTATATAACACGAGGTATCATCAATGAAATCAACATAATCGGTGTCTAGCATCGACACAAAACATAAATCCCAATATCTCAGGCTCCGGCTATCCGGACTGGCCTGTATCATCAAATCTCAATACCTCAACATCTCAAATATCAATATCTCAATACCTCGGGCTCCGTCAGTCCGGATCGGCCCATATCATCAAATCACATGACCATGGACGGTATCCTTCGGATATCCGCTGCGCCAACAATCACCGGTAGGCAGTCTGCCCCTGCCAGGCTCATCATCCTCCATGATATCACTCTCGCCCCGGGGTACCATACCGGGTCCACCATGTACCCGAAACGGTTCCTACTACTCCTCGAATCGGGTCTCGAAATCCAATAACTATCATGAAAACTCATGGTGGACGACTCATACATCACGAGAAAACCGCAACTTGCATTTTAAAAAGAGGGAGAAAGAGAGAAGTTTATATATATATTCTTGCGGTTTTCCCCTAAATCCCGAAATCTCATGGAAATCCGAAATCCAAAATCAAGAGTAAGTAAATAATGAATATCGGCATAAAACCCCAAAATACTGCATAACCAATGAATATATGAATGCATCTGATATCATGCAATGAGTGCAATAGTTAAACTAACATATTGCAACTATCAGCTAGCAGGCTATGTCAATGAAATAATATTCACTAAAGTGTACGTGACATGGCAATTACCGATGATAATGTGTGTGAGCCGGCAAGCAGGTGTACGTGGAGCATACGCATCATCGGTAATGGTGCTGGTGTCCTGACAGCATGATCTCAATAATGGCATATGAAAACACAATATAAGCATGCAAATGCGATGCAAACAACAATAATATGCGAGAGCTGAATAACAAGTACAACAATGAAGAATCTACATCAATATATATATATGTGTGTCATACAGTTTTGCCATTTAAAATAACACGAATCGTGGTGTTTAGAAAATAAGGGCTACGGTGTTTTAGAAAAGATGCGCCTTTTGAAAATATCCATATAATCCCTTGGCCTGTCTTTAAAATACTCACGATTCGTTAGTTTTTTAAATAGGTATGACCCGAGTCTAGTCTAACATCTACAAGTAAACTACAGGACTAAACGAACAATCTAACCGAAAGGGTAAGGGAAAACCACCTAAATCTGAGTTGATACATATAAATATAATAGTCGGTGATTCCGCCTCAATAGTATCCCATACGATACCCTATATAATATGACATCCTCGAGTCAAGAGTGCGGATCTATCATCAATATAGCTCGTACGGTAAATCCATCGTACGGCCTCCTAAATCCGGGTACGGGTCAAATATCACATTCATCACATCATTTATCCGGTATCCTCTTTATCATATATCATGATCTGGGGGTACTGATCTACGTCTAGTACAATACTGATACCTTCTATATATATGCATGCGTGTGTATGAAAATACCACGCCAAAAGGATCCGCTAAAATCTCATGTCGTATCTTAAATACGAACCACATCATCTCACCGATCTCATGGCACCATGCCCAATCTCATCGACTCATCTCCAAATATCAAGTACTATCCTCATAATCCATATATATATATATATATATATATATATATATATATATATATATATAGTCCCATACCCATGTGTGTCTATATATATATATGCATATCCCCATATACGCACAGGTAAAAATATGAATGTATGTGTGTGTGTGTGCGTGTATGCAAAACACTACCATAGGGTTCGCGACTAAACACTAACTTACAAGTACACTATACTAATCCAAAGTCATTCCATATCACATCCGTATATAAATACAATATAAATATAACGCATTCGCGTTCTAATACGAAACTGCGGGGCTGCTATACGCCATCCACCCAACTTCCCCCGTAGATATATATCTACTCACCTTGATCCTCGCTTGCCGGAGTCGATGTCGCCACACCCATCCTTGTTGTTCCGAGCCCACTCGAGGGTACCTACAAGGATATCACATGACATCGTAAATAGAAATTGAGCACGAGAACCAAATCGGCACGCTTATCGTTCATAAGTCAAAACCTATGGCCTAAGCATGCAAAGCACGATCAGAAACCCTAGTCGTTGAGGTTCAAACGCCACACGACGGGAACGCAAAACCAAATACCAAAATCCATGTTAAAATGAAGTCGTAAAACAATGCAGCAACTTAGGAAAATGGTCCCAGATTTTACCCTAGGTCAAATTAGCCAATTTTGCATATATGGAGGGTCTAGATTACAGATACTGGAGCCACAGAACAAACACGAACCAATTCCAACCTACCCAGGCCACAATTTGCGGCCCAAATGAATAAATTTGTAGCCATGTTGAGGATATAGGGGCTAGGGTTTTGGTGGGGGGTCATAGGTTGCCTGCACACTCCTTTGTGTTTGCTAAATAATTTTCAGGTCACCTGGGTGTTAGCAGATTTCATTATACCCTCACAGAATCCACAATTCTCCGATATCGGGTTCTCTAAGTTCGTATTCCGGGGTTTTAATCTCAGGTTTAGTCCACTATATCATCACAACAGGGTTTGTGTTTCCTCTACTAGCCTCAATTACACTTCACAACTCAAGAATTTCTCAAACTCTAACTTGGAATTTCTAAACCTCACCAAACATCACTATATCGGTTTTAACAAATATGGGTGCTAAAGTAAATGAAATACAATGCAAATGGTATAGGAATTACCTCACTTGGCAACTCAAGAATGTTCTTGAGTTGCCTTAAGTGCTCTAAAATCAAAACTTGCTTGGTCCAAAGTGTTTGGGATGGTCATGTGCATGTTTTTTGTGAAATGGAAATGGAATTTTGAGTGGATTTTGGAGGTGTTTTGGGTTTTGAAGAGAGGGAGGGGGTGAGGGAAGCAGCCAAGTTTGAGGGAGAGAGGGGAAATGAATAATATGAAGAATGATAAACAATGCCATGGTCAATGAAGACCCCTCACACTCTCTCTCATGCCCATACCCCATTTCTTTAATGTTTTATTTTCTCTTTTCTTTTCTTTTCTTTTCTTTGTTTTCTTTTCTCTTCTCATTTAAACACAAACCATGCATGAAAATGAGAAAAAGCCATGATAAAAATGTTACAAATGTTAAAATACGACACGGTGCATGTTTGGCACAAAACAAGTTTAATGCGTGATTAACGATATTTAATCGCGATTAGCACTAAATTAGTGTTTAATAACTCATAAAATTTCATAATTTGCTTAAATCCAATTAAGCATTCTCATTTCAGTAATTTCTGTAATTTTCCAAATTTTCCCCATTTATCGGTATTTAATTATACCGCCTTATTAAAATATTCAATATAATATTATTTTAAAAAAATCCCAAAAATAATATTTTATTTTTCTGAAATATTACAGTCTTCCCCCTTAAAGAAATTCGGTCCCCGAATTTAAATTTAAACCCCTCGAATACTAAAACATTTCAGTAAAAAGTCCAAGTCGTCGGGGCTCCGAAATCATCAATACATAAAACGCATCATAACGCAATGCATGCGCATGAACAATGAGCAGATAACTCAAAAACAAAACTCCGTCAAGCATCCCGCAATCATCGGAGTCATGGTGAAGACACAAATGTCAAATCCAATTCGAACAAAAACCCAACATGATATACTCAAAACTATGATCTGTACATAGCACGCATCTTTGTAACTCGTCAAAACATCTAAAGAAATGCATGCCAAAACCCTTTTAAGTAATTGTGCGATGCGCGTAACACGGTACGGTGGCGGACGTTTATTGTAAGAAAATAGCTATATCTATATATATCCTTTGTTTAATATGCACGTCTCGCTGTTTGAAAATAATTTAGAAGGATTTCCTTGTTTTAAACGTTTCGTGTCATATCAGACACATAGGTAAATACTGAGACTATAGCTCCCTTTTTGGAAATCCTTTCGATAACTCTCAATGCATGCAAAATACATCCAGGTATTGTCCTCTGACTAGTCCTGCTCAGTACGAAAACAATAGTAATTATCATAAAAACATACTGCTCCAAAAAAAATCAATCCCAAAATATGCATATGAATGCTACGTGTGTCTGGTGCGCACGGAAATCAAAATCCATATATGTTCCATACATGTGCACAGAAACAACATCTAAGTGCAACGGCTGTGCACGAAACACCTGTCAGAGGCAACGTGTGTGCCTGACAGCAAAATCAGGTGCATCTGATATGCACGAAGAATCTCGATTTAGTGCATCTGGCGTGCACCCAAATCGTATCTCATAATATGCGCCCAACATGCGTGCAAATCCAAATCAGGTGCATCCATCATGCACGAAATTATGAAACCCAACATCAAGCGCCAAACATGCGCAAAATCCAATCCAAGCGCGTCCAATATGCGCAAGAATCCAATCAGGTGCACAAGGTGCACAAAATACGTATCAATGCACTGCAAGCATATGCGAACTATACCGAGTGCAAAACCAAATCGTGTGCGTACCATATGCATAAAATCAACCCAACTGTATGAAATCCATGAAATCATGAACATGTGCATCCAAGGCACAAAACGATATCAAGTGCGATACTGTGCATAAATCATAAATCAACACAACGGTGTATAAAGCATATCTCAAGTGTAATAACTATGCACAAAATATGAATACCCAGTAGGTGCAATATGGTGCACGAAAAAAAATATCATGAAACTCAGTCATCAAAACTCAATCATGCGAATAGATCGCCCAAAATACCGAAATCAAATATGGCGGAATAGTCCCGCTCAAGCACATCCTCTAAAGAATCTCTAGCCAACTGTCGTGGTCACTCATAACATGTCACGTCGACGATGCCGAACTCTGGCCTACTGGGTGTGCGCAATATGACCACTCCTGGGTCCAAGTCTCCTCGTATATTATTCCAGAAAGGTCATATCGAAGTCTCTCCCAAATATCGTTTCTGTCGAACTGCCCGGAAGTCATCGTCCTTTACTAAATATATTTCTTATTCTGGAACGGCTGCATATTCATCGCGACTCCTTCTGGAAGATATATCTATATATAACGCCTCTGTATGCGTGTCACATCTCTGTTGTCGGCGGAGTGGAACGTCATCTCTTCAAGATCTCGTATGAACCTCTTACTCCACTTTTCTTTACTGTCGACTGCTTCGGACTCGTCTCTTCGTGGCTGCATGGACTGCGCTCCAACGGCTATACTCGTATCTGGAGTCTCCCAAGCAATGCATCCCATCATATGATATCCAAATGAAGTCGAACTTTTCGAACGATTCATCAAAACCTCATAATCCCCCAAGAGCTCAACATCTTGGGTACAGTTAAATAGTATCGAGTACATACCACAGTATCGGTGGACCAGTCGTAGAAGGGCAAACCCAAGCCTCACTAATGGCACCGCGGAACTGCCGCAAACCCTAAGGTTCAAAGGCTTTCACAAGGTCATTATGTCGAGTTAGGATTTCATTCTTCTAGAGGGTCCATAGAATTGCTTGCATGTTTTTCCGAATACTTTAAACTTGGAATATGGGTTTCTGACATTCGATCTCCTCTATCGACTCTCAACGTACCTGCGTGAAGTTGTCTTTAGCTGGAATCAATCTATCTGAAGACCTCGTATCGGGGTAAGAAAACGAACCACTTGTCCTAGTCATTCATCCTTGGGTGACTAGCAACCTTCTATCATATCTCTAAGTACAACTCGTACTGCAATAGCTCCAACATCTGGGGCAATATCTCATCGTTCGCACGCTGAACAGTGCCTCAATCATCATGAATAAGAGATACATCAATGGTCATTACATTCTGGATGGCCTCTATCAGTGGCTCAATCCTCTGGTGAAAATCTACACGTCCGAGAAATCTCATAACAGCGATCCATCAAACGCTCACGGCGCGAAAACACAAATAAACGACGCCTCTATGCAATCGTATGTCTCTGGAATCACGCCCTGGTCAGTCCTCGTCCGTGACGAGCTCGTGCTGACCGCAACTCTAGCCGTAGCTCTCTCTGCCCGTATAATCGTGGCAGCAAAACCATAAACCAATATCGATGAGGATAGATTATGAATGAATATAATAATGCGCATGGAAATATACATCCTAAGGCTTCTTAAACGGAGTAGCGTATCATAAGTATGCCGCGGAACATACACACGGTACGTCACTCTCCTTAAGTGACCTACTCCATCAACCAAGGTCAACCTATGCGACGAAAGTTCAGGTCTAATACCCCCTCGACTAAGTCTACATTCCGTAAGGTGAAGCCTAGATTCCGTATATATCTAAACGCCCTAGGCTCCGCATAGTTAAACATAGACTCTGTTGGAGATAGTGCCCTCAAAGTCAATTATTGGATCGCAGGTACGTGATTGCAATGATTGAGGCAGGACCTATACTGATATGACAGTCTTGCTCGAGATGATAGTATGTTATCTGGTTTGTCTTTATAATCGTATACATGCTTTAGTTCGCTATTGCATATTGATAGAGCCTATAGGATTCTTGCTTGACTACCAGCGGTATGATGGCGATCATATACGTGGGAGCTGGGGTCTGTAAGCACATCCTTATAGTGTCCCTAGTCGTGGGAGTTTCGAGACAGGGCATCGATACTCCAGAGTAGACTAGTGTATATAGTCGAGACCCGGACGAGGGGCGGTGGCCGGTCTCACAAGCCATTGGTGTCAGTTTGTTCACCTAAGATGTATACAGGTGCTCATTGGGTTATGAGTACACCGGACAGGACTCGCCGGGAACCTGCTAATTGGTATTATACATATCGTCAGATAGCAGTTCCCTGGTGACATGTGTACAGGTTAGTTCATCGACCTGAGGTCGTCATTTATCTCGTATGAGTTCCCACTGTGCTTTGATTTCTACTCTACCACGGCTCAAAGGAGTCGTGCAAACAGGTCTTTTTTGGGTACAGCCCCGAGCCACATGGAGGCAAGTGAGCAGATCGGCAGGGAATTCGTCTCTCCCGGTATTGGGGGTGAGATCGCGCTGTGTCTAGGAGAGCCATTACACAAAGCCCTCGGCCGAGGCAGGAGATTTACTGGTAGGTACTCCAGTAGTATCTCAGGGTGTTCTGGGCCACTCTCTGACACGACTTATACTGCTATTGGGGGTCTGACGTTACCAACCCCTAGGCAGATATGCGATACTCATAGACGAACGGACCGGACTGTATGTATATTGTCACTGTTAGGCTCAGTAGGGTTTATGGATGAGTTCGCTCGTCAGCTTTCCTTCCAATCAATGCATAGGCAAACCGTTACGTACAGCTTGTACCTCTGACGTGCTAGTGGTTATACCCAGTGCCAGTGTGTTGATGAGTCATTAGAGTCCCCCACAGACACTTTCCCAAGTTCGGGCGAAACGTTGTAGAGGCCGTATGGTTTTATGGCAGGGTTCGGAAAATGCACGTGCGTTTTCGAACGTGTCATTTTTCGGGCAGATAATACTGATCGGCTTTGGTTTAAGCCGGATCCGAGTATTATACTGTGTAGATATAATATCTTTGTCTCAGATGCATTTGTATTCGGTCGTAATACAAATGCGGGTATGTTTATACCATTACGGGGTTATCCTGAAATTCGTTTCAGGATCACTTTTGGAAGTTGCCAGTTTCCAGTTTTCTATCGCCCGTATTTTACATTCGGTTAAATACGGATTTATCTTTTCTTGAGATGAGTGTGGAAGCTTCTAGAGGCTTCTAGAAGGTGGTGACTAGGTTCATGCATCTTTGTGACTCATTAGTGCATTTAATGATGTTTGATGACTAGGGTTAATGATTCATCACTTGCATTAATGGTGTTCATACTAGGTGTTATGTGACTCATTCTTTCTTTTGCTTTGTGGTCACCACTCCCTCCTCCTACACTCACCCCCCTCTCCTATATATGGCCGGCCCCTTGCTTGTGAAGGGCATGGTTGTTGTTTTAAGAAAAGATTATAGTTTATGTGTATGGAAATTTCATAGCTCTTTTCATTCCATCACCCCATCCAAAAGGCAACTTCATTAACCGTTCGTCCGTGACTTTGGACGTAACGAGACAAAGTGTTCTACTCATTCTCTACATCATCTTGGTCGTCTCTTCTAGCAAACTTGACAATCGGGTTGCCTCGGTTCAGAGCCGGGAGCCCGTTTAAAGATCCGTTGACGTGGTGCCACCTGGACGAGAAGATTGGAGATTCAGCAGATCGGAGCAGCCGCAACAAAGCGTGGGATGATGGTTGAAGACCGAAGGACTCGGATCGTTCGGTATAACTCTTCTACCTACTTTGTAGTTTGTTAGTTTAGCTTTAATGGCAGATCCGGGTTATAGTACGCGATAGCGCCAGTTGTAAAAAGTTTTTGTTCCGCATTGGGCGTCTGTTAGACGGCCGGGGCGCTACCGTGGACTTACAGTGGTATCAGAGCCTCACCATTAAGCTATACTAACTTGTGCTAATGCGTTTAAAATATCGATCGAACCGAATTTCGAAAACTGCAATTTTTAAGGTTAAAGTTTCTGTCGATTTTTAAAAGGTTCTAAAAATTATTTTGCATATCACAGAAAAAAGAGCAGGCTTTGTTAAGAATTCTGGTGAAATTTGGTCAACTGAAGCTTCCAAAGCGCCGCGGACCCGCCGCACAAACCCTAGTTTGGCCGCGGTTCCGCCGCCGATTTGGAGCTACAGTAAACCATTTTTCTACAGTAGGTTCTTCTTGTAAAATTGTGGTTTCTGGAATATTTCTTTTGGGCCCATATTTTGTTACTGTACAGCAGATGTTTGTGGGGCCCACTTTGGAATATTTTGTCGATCGAAATTTAAACGTGTTAGTTTGCAGTACTTAGTTTATATCTCCGACCGGGAATGTCATTCGAGCGGTAAATTGCGTCTAATTGCTATAGTTCTTTTAGACGGGTTTGCGAACGTGACATTCGCGTTGATGTTCTGTGTTGTACTGTGATGTTGCGGATTTGTCGTGGTGGATAGCAGTGTGCAATGGTAGTGCAGTTTGGAATTATTTGTACATTTGATATTGCGGGGCGAGCGTCCAATATGTGGACTGCCGTCACTGCCTGTTTGTATAATATTCTTTTGGGGCACGACCGGGTAGAGGTCGATGTACTCGTTGTACATATTTTTTATTTCTGTACTAGGTTTATCCTGCGAAGGAGTGCACGGATAGCCGGGTTCTGGAGGGCAACAGGTCCGTATCTTATGGCTTTGAGAGGCAGAGGGACTTCACTCTAGATTTGGCAGACTATTCGCCGCACTCGTAGGGGGTACAGGTTGACCCAAGGAGGGGTGCTCAAGTTACCGGATTCCGTGAAGTGTCGGGTGGTCCATTCATTTTGCTGTAAGGGGCTGCCTCACTTCAGGTTTTGGCGGGTAACTTGCCACACCCGTAGGGGTCTAGGTTTCATTGCACAGGCTGTCCACACGACCAGGGGAACGTCGGGTTTCAGCAGCGGCTCTGTGAAACCCGGGGATCCCAGATTATCTGTATTGTTCTGTGATGCTTATTACTTTTCTGTAATGTTGCATATTATCACGCCTGGAGCGATTATTGTATATTGGTATATACTATTGGATGTTGTATATGTTTTACACTCGCGCTAGTCCATCCCCTGCTCTGTCGTTAGTTAAGTAACCTAACGGGTGATGACGGGACCCAGTGACGAATATGGATGGCATATACATACATTTTATTTTCGTTCTTTTCTGGTGTGATTGATTGGTGGGACTGCATTGATTCTTATCAATGCAAGGATATAACAAACCTATATTTGATGTTGTTGGAACAAATTTTAAAAGGTGTTATTACAAAGATGTTTCCTTTTGTTATGCATAGTGATATTCAGTTAGAATATCCCGCACCTCATTAAACGAGGTAAGGGCTGAGATCCCTTCACCGGGAGTGACCCCTTAGGCAGAATTTTACATCAGGGTAATAACTTCACTATAGTCGATTACAAGTTGCTTTGCATCGCGGTATTCAGTTGGAATATCCTGCACCTCATTCCACGAGGAAAGAGCCGAGATCCCTTCACCGGGAGTGACCTCTTTAGCAAAAGTTTTTCGCCACTATATTTTTTATAAAAAGCTATCAGGTTCCTTCAACGAGATCAAGTTCATTACGTTAAAGGTTTTTTTAGCCAAAAACCAGCCGTAGCCCTCCGTCATTTCTTTTGGGTATTCAGTAGTATTCAAGCTATGTATTTTGACCTAACGCCAAGGCATAGTGTTTGGTAGCTGCTGGGTATTCAATTGTTGCATAGATAGATGAGTTGGTTTGGGACAGTCGTTCTGCCATTTTGACCTAACGCCAAGGGCATGTGCGGGTGGGTTCAAATTAACCTGGATAATGATGGATAGAACTTGACATGTGACTTATAATATTTTGACCTAACGCCAAGGTCATAAGAGCATGGGGCAAAAATAATATCGGGAGTTTCAAACATACAGGAAACTTTCCAGGCATGCGCATACCTTCTGGAGTGTGATAACTTGAGTGGCTTCCATCATGTTATCATGCGATGATAGTTGGATCCCGATTCTCACTGATGAGTTGGTTTACTTTTCGGGTGATCCCGACTAATTCTTCTTTCAGGTTTGGAGGAGAATTTGAGATTACAGTGGGAGGTTTCCTGATTAGATAAAGTGATAACCAATCTGATCTAGGTTAGAGTACAGGCAGAGTATTTCTTTTCTCTCTCTCTTTGGCAGCAACCTTTGACCGACCCTAGACTATGACTCAGTGACCAAGTTGACCGAACCTTCTTAAAAATATTGGCTTTTGGATTGTCTATAGTTGCATAAGTCATTACCGCTCTTTCTTTTACCCTTTGTATTTCTCAGAACACCCCGTATTACTACGGAAATCCACTTCCATTGGATAGATCCATCGTATGGTTATATACGAACTCGAAGGGACTTCTTCGAGGATGGATCCAGGTTCAGGAGAAATAGAATCAGTTTATTCAGTTGTCTTTTATTATCACCTTCTCTCAGGTTGCGAGGGCTCCTTGGTTTAGGAGAGTACACCTATTACGCTTATTGGATAGTCTTATTCCAAACCATAGGCTGGTGCCGAAAGGTAGGGAATGAAGAAAACCAATTAGCCTAAGTAGGGTGTACAGAAGGTAATATCTAAAGACAAAATAAAGGGATTAGAGAGAGGGCAAAGTAAATTGCGACTGTTATCTTTCACGACCAAAAACCGCGTACTTCATCGCCACTCCTATTTCACCTTTGCTTTTTCCCAGTTCGGGAGAAATAGAATAAGGTATTATTCAGTTGTCTTTTATTATCATCTTCTCTCAGGTTGCGAGGGCTCCTTGGTTTAGGAGAGTACACCTATTACGCTTATTGGATAGTCTTATTCCAAACCATAGGCTGGTGCCGAAAGGTAGGGAATGAAGAAAACCAATTAGCCTAAGTAGGGTGTACAGAAGGTAATATCTAAAGACAAAATAAAGGGATTAGAGAGAGGGAAAAGTAAATTGCGACTGTTATCTTTCACGACCAAAAACCGCGTACTTCATCGCCACTCCTATTTCACCTTTGCTTTTTCCCAGTTCGGGAGAAATAGAATAAGGTATTATTCAGTTGTCTTTTATCATCACCTTCTCTCAAGTTGCGAGTACTCCTAGGTTAAGGAGGGTACACCTATTATGCTTACTGGATAGTCTTCTTCCAAACCATAGGCTGGTGCCGAACGGTAGGGAAGGAAGAAAACCATTTAGCTTAACGATGGTGTACAGAAGGTAACGACTAAAGACAAATAAAGGGATTTGGAGAGATGGCAAAGAAATATACGGTTATAGTCATGAATTGGATTATGGAAGAGGCATTACTAGGAATACCAGGATATTCCTACGAAACATTTTCATGTTTCAGTTTCACTGTGCATTGGTAAAAGAAAAACTGTTTTCCCGATTAGATACTTACTCCAGGGTATGTATTTACCAGATTTCATTCTCATATCTGTATGTTTTTTACAGATGATGAGTGGAAGTAAGTTATTGGGAATTAGGTGATCATCCTCATTATATCGGAATTCGTTGTAATTGGTGATATTTGAGGAGATCGCCTGGGTTTTTGCCGGACGGCAAGTATTTGGTTTTGAGTATCCGTTGTTGTGCACCAATTTCAAAATGATATATCTGTACGTTTATTTTTATAAAGTGGGATATAACTTTTGATATTATGTCGATGACATTTACCTATATTAGTTGACGATTGGGTAAGGAGCATTGAACAACGGAGAAGTTCTTAATCATAAGTACAGTTTTTAACCTACGATGCACAGGTTTTGAGTTATTCAAACTCAGCGGACTTATACAGAGTATTGTATGTTGTCCAGTGTCCGTCAGGAAAAAGGGGTAGGTCCTCGTACTATGTTCTGTTTACTTGTGACTTCTCTAGTTTTTAGACAAGTGTTTCGTAGAAATACAATGTCTAAGTTATGAGAAGTTGTGAGTATAAGAATAAAGTAGAGAACCAGGTATCGCAAGTATCGGGATTCTTCAAAGAGATCGAAGATGTAGATTCTTGTGATTGGTATTCTGTTGATAGTAATGGTTTTGAGAAACTTGTTTCTCTTTCAGGTTACTCATAATTGGATAGGATTCCTAAGTTGAGTAATGTTGATTAGCCTCTCTCCATTAAGTTGATATGCACTGGAGACAGCTGCATGGTTTGAATCTGGTTTCAATTAAATAAGTGCCTCTATTTCTATATTGTATATAGAATGGTTCATATCTTAACGATGTTAAGATACGGGGAGTTGTCCAGCTTATGCTTAAAACCAGACACTGGATAACTCAAGGAACGTTTTCTGTAATAGTTGTTTGTGGGTTGACCCGGGCTATGTCGAGGGTTGATTTTCTACCATCTGGAAGATCAATAGTGATATTGTTCTTGACTCGCCACAGTTTCAGTAAAATGGAATTTTTTTTTCTTCAGAAAACAGTAGTGGGAGTATGGTAGAACTAGAAGTGATTCCAGAACCGCAAACGATTACGGAAAATTTAATAGGACCTATATATTCAATCAAGTTTGACATTCCAATAGCCACTCCGCAGATATAGAGGGTAACCTCAGTCACCCGAGAGGTACTCCGGTAGCCTCAAGGACGGTGACAGGCAGGTTCTTGTTTACCCAGACTTTGTAAGTCCACGTTGCCCAACCCGATGCTTGCGGGGAGACGGAAACGGTATATAAAAATCGGATTTTTAGCACTCAAGGCAACATGGACTAACTAAAGGCGGGATCTTTTCTAAACAAAACTAGCTACCAAGCTAAAGAGAGATTAGCTACAAGTAAGAATGGTTATACCTAGGGCTTTATTTCCTTCTCTCCTTGCTCCTTGGAGTAGTAGAAAGGGATCACCTTTGTTGTCTTCTCACGTCGAAGAAGGATCCACCCGAAAGCCTCAACCTTTGGCTTCAACTTCAAGCTAGAAGTAACTAGGGTGCTAGAAGTGCTAATCCTAGAACCCTAGATGAGAGTAGAGATTACTATGGAGTGGTTTTTCTCAAGCTCAAGTGTTTCTCAACACATGAGAGGGGAGCGCTTGAGGAAGAGGAAGAACAAGAGAGAGAAAGTATATCATAGAATGAAATGGTTTTTTTACAACCATAACAAAATATATGTGATTTTTCAAATAATAATATTAATCAAAAATGAAAAGGTGATGGTTAGTTTGAAGAGACCATTATCATATCACAATAAATGATTTTGCAAAGATCAAAGAGCATCTAAAAAAGTAATGATGATGGTCAATGTTTCAAACCTAGTCAACTAGTCAACCTTGGTCAACAAGTCAACAAGCCCAACCATGACACAATTTCACTTAATTAATATTATTAATTGATAAATCACAATATCATTAGGGTTTGGAAAATAGAAGACTGTCAACTGTGCATACACACCCGTTCCAAAACCCTAATGAAAAACCTCTTCCTCTGCCTCAATCAACTGTGCATACACACCCGTATTCGTGATCCGAGGAACACGAATAAAAAGAGATAAAACCAACCCCAAATTATATACTAGGATCTGGCTTAAACCAAATCCCGCTAGTATAAGCTGTCCGGACAGCAAACGTGCACAAGTGCGTGGATGTGAACGAACCCTGTCGCAAAACCATGCGACCTCTACTCATTTTGCCTAAAGGCGAATAACTCTCTGTGTGGGACTCTAAAGACTCGACACTACGCTGGCAGTGGGTTTAACCACAGACCGCAAGCGGCACTAGCTGTGCGTAACGGTCCCCAGGTAGATGCCGATAAGAAGACTGACGAGGTGACCCCATCTGAACTCCTACTGAGCCTGTATGTGACAGTCTCCGTACAGTCCGGTCTGTTCGTCTGATACATCGCATGGCGGGCCTAGAGGGGCGGTGAACGTCAGTCCCCTAATAGCGGTACAAGTCATGTCGGAGTGTAGCCCAGAACACCCTGAGATAACACTGGAAACCTACCAGTATATCTTGCTTGCCCTGGCCAGGGACTACTTGTGTAATGGCTCTCCTGGACACAGCGCGATGTCAACCCCCAATACCGGGAGAAACGAATCCTGTCTAACCGTCACTGCCTCCAAGTGCTTCGGGACTGCACCCAAAAACTACCTGTTTGCACGACTCTTTTGAGCCGTGGTAGGGTGGTAGTCAAAGTGCAGTGGGAACACACTCGAGGCGAAGTGACAGTGTCAAGTCAGCGGACTAAGCTGTACTCATGTCACCTGGAAACTGATAACTGACGATAGGTATAATACCAACCAACAGTTCCCAACGAGTCCTGTCCAGTGTACTCGTAACCTAACGAGCACCCGTATACTATCTCAAGTACGACGTACTGACGGCTGTGGGACATACCGTCTCCCACACTGGGATGAGAAGCACATACGCTAGTCTACTCCGGAGTATCGATGCCCTGTCTCGATAGTCCAACGACCAGGGACCAGTATAAGGATGTGCTTATAAATTACCCAGCCCCCACAAGTGTGAGCGCCATCACAATGCTGGTAATCAAGCAAAGATCCTAAGGGCTCTACTAATATGTATATCAGCGATATGCTAAAAGAAACACATGCAGATATTAAAGCAGAGACAAACCAAGTAGCATACTACCATTTCGATAAAGATTGTATATACAACCGTGAATATCCCAAGCTTCCATCAAGTAATATACAAACTAGTATGATACAGTAATGGCCTCTAGGGCATATACACTAACAGACTTGACACTACTGTTGTTCCAGACTATAAGACCCGGTAAGAGGATAAGTATAACGTCGTTCTAAACTAGCTTTAGAAGTGTACGCAGATATTATTCTGCCAGAGGGTTGTCGTAGTCAGTGGGAGCAGCGGAAGCATAGTGGGCAAGTAGCTTATGTCTGTTTATAGGCTTGAGCAGATATAACGGAGATAAGATCATCTAATTTTGATGTGACAGTCATGGGTTTGACTTCATCAGAATAGAGGATGGATCTGTTAAGAAGGTAGTAGAGTGTGATGTCCTGGTATTTGGATGACATACACAGAGTAGGAAGTAAAATTCTTGTACTACGATCGGTTGTACTTTGGTCGTCACACAGTTGTTTCTCCACAAAGGACATGGATATAATATCTGACATTCTGGTTACTAGATCTATGGTTTTAGATCTAGTATTGGGTAGTTTCCCAATCAGGGTACTTTGACAGTATTCTAATAGTATTTTAGAATAGATGACTCCTGGCATGGTAGTGTACCTGCAGGTGATGGAGTCACCCTCTCTAAAGGTGTCTTATAGACTAAAGGGGAGAGAGATGTGCATGATTGGCAGATCACTTGCTTAGGAAATTGAGTCAATCGTGAAAAGTCAAGTACCATACCAGATGTTGTTTTTGCACTAGATGCGATAAGTTAATATTAATCCAATCCTGGAGAAACATAAGGAAGCAGATTTAGAACATAAGTGAATGTTCTACGGATTTGATGACGACAGCCTCCTTCGGGAGACAGTTATCATTCCAGGCTTCAAAGGTAACATGGATGATAGAGCGATTGTCAGAGTTATAGTTTTCCCTCTGACGAGGGACAGTATTATGGACAGGTGGTCCAAGAGGATACTGTGGGAGTCTTGGTGCTGGATACTGATTAGGTTCAGTGATCAATACAGTCTAAGAAGTTTGGATTTGGAGTTCATTTATGAACTAGGTCACATCAGATATTCAGACATATTCTAAGACAGGTATTACTCGATTCGGGAGATGGCTTTCTCCGCGAACTAGAGATTAAGAGAGACATAGAAAGAAACATCAGGGCGGATCCACTCACTGAGGCTATTTCTCGAACACAAGAGTTTTACAAACTAGCTTTGTGAAACTGATTAGTAGAGGAGTTAGATGTTCGGCATCACACGGGCTGTGAGTATGCGACATCTCAATAAGTAGCCTGAAGTGCAAGTGGGAGATTATTGGAGATAGTGCCCTCAAAGTCAATTATTGGATCGCAGGTATGTGATTGCAATGATTGAAGCAGGATTTATACCGATATGACAGTCTTGCTCGAGATGATAGTATACTATCTGGTTTGTCTTTATCATCGTATACATGCTTTAGTTCGCTATTGCATATTGATAGAGCCCATAGGATTCTTTCTTGACTACCAGCAGTATGATGGCGATCATATACGTGGGAGCTGGGGTCTGTAAGCACATCCTTATAGTGTCCCTAGTCGTGGGAGTTTCGAGACAGGGCATCGATACTCCAGAGTAGACTAGTGTATACATTCGAGACCGCGACGAGGGGCGGTGGCCGGTCTCACAAGCCATTGGTGTCAGTTTGTTCACCTAAGATGTATACAGGTGCTCATTGGGTTATGAGTACACCGGACAGGACTCGCCGGGAACCTGCTAATTGGTATTATACATATCGTCAGATAGCAGTTTCCTGGTGACATGTGTACAGGTTAGTTCATCGACCTGAGGTCGTCATTTATCTCGTATGAGTTCCCACTGTGCTTTGATTTCTACCCTACCACGGCTCAAAGGAGTTGTGCAAACATGTCTGTTTTGGGTACAGTCCCTAGCCACATGGAGGCAAGTGAGCGGATCGGCAGGGGATTCATCTCTCCCGGTATTGGGGGTAAGATTGCGCTGTGTCTAGGAGAGCCATTACACAAAGCCCTCGGCCGAGGCAGGAGATTTACTGGTAGGTACTCCAGTAGTATCTCAGGGTGTTCTGGGCCACTCTCTGACACGACTTATACTGCTATTGGAGGTCTGACGTTACCAGGCCCTAGGCAGATATGCGATACTCATAGACGAACGGACCGGACTGTATGTATTTTGTCACTGTTAGGCTCAGTAGGGTTTATGGATGAGTTCGCTCGTCAGCTTTCCTTCCAATCAATGCATAGGCAAACCGTTACGTACAGCTTGTACATCTGACGTGCTAGTGGTTATACCCAGTGCCAGTGTGTTGATGAGTCATTAGAGTCCCCCACAGACACTTTCCCAAGTTCGGGCGAAACGTTGTAGAGGTCGTATGGTTTTATGGCAGGGTTCGGAAATTGCACGTGCGTTTTCGCACGTGTCATTTTTCGGGCAGATAATACTGATCGGCTTTGGTTTAAGCCGGATCCGAGTATTATACTGTGTAGATATAATATCTTTGTCTCAGATGCATTTGTATTCGGTCGTAATACAAATGCGGGTATGTTTATACCATTACGGGGTTATCCTGAAATTCGTTTCAGGATCACTTTTGGAAGTTGCCAGTTTCCAGTTTTCTATCGCCCGTATTTTACATTCGGTTAAATACGGATTTATCTTTTCTTGAGATGAGTGTGGAAGCTTCTAGAGGCTTCTAGAAGGTGGTGACTAGGTTCATGCATCTTTGTGACTCATTAGTGCATTTAATGATGTTTGATGACTAGGGTTAATGATTCATCACTTGCATTAATGGTGTTCATACTAGGTGTTATGTGACTCATTCTTTCTTTTGCTTTGTGGTCACCACTCCCTCCTCCTACACTCACCCCCCTCTCCTATATATGGCCGGCCCCTTGCTTGTGAAGGGCATGGTTGTTGTTTTGAGAAAAGATTATAGTTTATGCGTATGGAAATTTCATAGCTCTTTTCATTCCATCACCCGATCCAAAAGGCAACTTCATTAACCGTTCGTCCGTGACTTTGGACGTAACGAGACAAAGTGTTCTACTCATTCTCTACATCATCTTGGTCGTCTCTTCTAGCAAACTTGACGATCGGGTTGCCTCGGTTCAGAGGCGGGAGCCCGTTTAAAGATCCGTCGACGTGGTGCCACCTGGACGAGAAGATTGGAGATTCAGCAGATCGGAGCAGCCGCAACAAAGCGTGGGATGATGGTTGAAGACCGAAGGACTCGGATCGTTCGGTATAACTCTTCTACCTACTTTGTAGTTTGTTAGTTTAGCTTTAATGGCAGATCCGGGTTATAGTACGCGATAGCGCCAGTTGTAAAAAGTTTTTGTTCCGCATTGGGCGTCTGTTAGACGGCCGGGGCGCTACCGTGGACTTACAGACTCGAACCAAAGTTAACCTAGCGCTCTGATACCAACTTTGTCACGACCCGAAAAGTACGGAATATGACCGGCACTTAAATTACGAAACGTCTCGAGGCGTACGTAAACTAAGTAAGCCAAAACCCAGAAATCAAAACCAAGTAAAGCAGTAGAGTGAAGGAAAAACCAATTTTAATCAAGTAGTTTAGCAACATAAGCCGAAATATGCATTTTAAAAAAATCACAAGTCTTTTCTGAAAATTTCGGCAGAGTTTCTTTTGTAAATACTGGCCCCGAACAGGGTACAACATGATAAATATATACATCAATGATAAAAGGCATCCCCAAGCGGGAGCTAGCTCTTCGTCAATCGACGGCCACAACCACGCAAGCAATATAATATACAACGCCGAAGGGCGAGGATCAAACTGAAAGGAAACTCAGAAAACATGAAATCCATAATAATACAACGCGCGACTCTAAGGTCGAAAGAATATACAACTCTGGTCTCTAAGTCTGAAATAAATATACATGCCTAGTTGATGGAGTTTACTAGATACAATGAATAAAATAAAGTACAATGGTGGTCACGATACAAGTGAACCCACCTACCGAAGCAATCACCCGGAAAGGAAGCAGTGTGCCAGCAAAGCCGTGATGAAACCTGTACGGCAAAACCTGCAAGAAATTGTGGCACAACGGGGGTGAGTTGCCAACTCGTGAGTAGAAAACATGACCGATCAGAAATCGTATGTATGACTCATCCTAGGTCAATACGATCAAATATATATAAATCTCAAATGATAAAGTCTGAAGCATGAAAAGGTAGCAAGGGTAAACATCTATACAATGTGTAATCCCATGTGCTCGTGTCAGTGTCTCAGGTAGCAATATATCATATGTATGAGGTATGAATGTAATGTAATGAAAATAGAATACATGTAAATGAAGAAACTGTTTTCTTGTTTTAGTGAGATTTCAGTTTATATAACATGAGGTATCATCAATGAAATCAACATAATCAGTGTCTAGCATCGACACAAAACATAAATCCCAATATCTCAATATCTCAGGCTTCGGCTATCCGGAGTGGCCTGTATCATCAAATCTCAATACTTCAATATCTCAAATATCAATATCTCAATATCTCAATACCTCGAGCTCCGTCAGTCTGGATCGGCCCATATCATCAAATCACACGACCACGGACGGTATCCTCCGGATATCCGCCGTGCCAATAATCACCGGTAGGCAGTCTGCCCCTGCCAGGCTCATCATCCTCCATGAAATCACTCTCGCCCCGGGGTACCATACCGGGTCCACCATGTACCCGAAACGGTTCCTACTACTCCTCGAATCGGGTCTCGAAATCCAACAACTATTATGAAAACTCATGGTGGACGACTCATACATCATGAGAAAACCACAACTTGCATTTTAAAAAGAGGGAGAAAGAGTGAAGTTTATATATATATTCTTGCGGTTTTCCCCCAAATCCCGAAATCTCATGGAAATCCGAAATCCAAAATCAAGAGTAAGTAAACAGTGAATATCGGCATAAAACCCCAAAATACTGCATAACCAATGAATATATGAATGCATCTGATATCATGCAATGAGTGCAATAGTTAAACTAGCATATGAAAGCGATAACATATTGCAACTATCAGCTAACAGGCTATGTAAATGAAATAATATTCACTAAAGTGTACGTGACATGGCAATTACCGATGATGATGTGTGTGAGCCGGAAAGCAGGTGTACGTGGAGCATACGCATCATCCGTAATGGTGCTGGTGTCCTGACAGCATGATCTCAATAATGGCATATGAAAACACAATATAAGCATGCAAATGCGATGCGAACAACAATAATATGCGGGAGCTGAATAACAACCACAACAATGAAGAATCTACATCAATATATATGTGTCATACAGTTTTGCCATTTGAAATAACACGAATCGTGGTGTTTAGAAAATAAGGGCTACGGTGTTTTAGAAAAGATGCGCCTTTTGAAAATATCTGTATATTCCCTTGGCCTGTCTTTAAAATACTCACAATTCGTTAGTTTTTGAAATAGGTATGACCTGAGTCTAGTCTAACATCTACAAGTAAACTACATGACTAAACGAACAATCTAACCGAAAGGGTAAGGGAAAACCACCTAAATCTGAGTCGATACATATAAATATAATAGTTGGTGATTCCGCCTCAATAGTATCCCATACGATACCCTATATAATATGACATCCTTGAGTCAAGAGTGCGGATCTATCATCAATATAGCTCGTTTGGTAAATCCATCGTACGGCCTCCCAAATCTGGGTATGGGTCAAATATCACATTCATCACATCATTTATCTGGTATTCTCTTTATCATATATCATGATCTGGGGGTACTGATCTACGTCTAGTACAATACTGATACCATCTATATATATGCATGTGTGTGTATGAAAATACCATGCCAAAAGGATCTGCTAAAATCTCATGTCGTATCTCAAATACGAACCACATCATATCATCGATCTTATGGCACCATGCCCAATCTCATCGACTCATCTCCAAATATCAAGTACTATCCTCATAATCCATGTATATGTATACGTATATATATATATACCCATGTATGTGTGTGTGTGTGTGTGTGTGTGTCTCTCTCTCTCTCTATATATATACACACACACACACACACACACACACACACACACACATATCCCCATATACGCACAGGTAAAAATATGAATGTATGTGTGTGTGTGTGCGTGTATTTAAAACACTACCCTAGTGTTCGGGACTAAACACTAACTTACAAGTACACTATACTAATCCAAAGTCATTCCATATCACATCCGTATATAAATACAATATAAATATAACGCATTCGCGTTCTAATACGAAACTGCGGGGGTGCTATACGCCATCCACCCGACTTCCCCCGTAGATATATATCTACTCACCTTGATCCTCGCTTGCCGGAGTCGATGTCACCACACCCATCCTAGTTGCTCTGAGCCCACTCAAGGGTACCTACAAGGATATCACATGACATCGTAAATAGAAAGTGAGCACGAAAACCAAATCGGCACGTGTATCGTTCATAGGTCAAAACCTATGGCCTAAGCATGCAAAGCACGATCAGAAACCCTAGTCTTTGACGTTCAAACGCCACACGATGGGAACGCAAAACCAAATACCAAAATCCATGTTAAAATGAAGTTGTAAAACAATGCAGCAACTTAGGAAAATGGTCCCAGATTTTACCTTAGGTCAAATTAGCCAATTTTGGATATATGGAGGGTCTAGATTATAGATACTGGGGCCACAGAACAAACACGAACCAATTCCAACCTTCCCAGGCCGCAATTTGCGGTCCAAATGAATAAATTTGTAGCCATGTTTAGGATATAGGGGCTAGGGTTTTGGCGGGGGGTCATAGGTTGCCTGCATACTCCTCTATGTTTGCAAAATTATTTTCAGGTCACCCGGGTGTTAGCAGATTTCATTATACCCTCACAGAATCCACAATTCTCCGATATCGGGTTCTCTAAGTTCGTATTCCAGGGTTTTAATCTCAGGTTTAGTCCACTATATCATCACAACAGGGTTTATGTGGCCTCTACTAGCCTCAATTACACTTCACAACTCAAGAATTTCTCAAACCCTAACTTGGAATTTCTAAACCTCACCAAACATCACTATATCGGTTTTAACAAATATGGGTGCTAAAGTAAATGAAATACAATGCAAATGGTATAGGAATTACCTCACTTGGCAACTCAAGAATGTTCTTGAGTTGCCCCAAGTGCTCCAAAATCAAAACTTGCTTGGTCCAAAGTGTTTGGGATGGTCATGTGCATGTTTTTTGTGAAATGGAGATGGAGTTTTGAGTGGATTTTGGAGGTGTTTTGGGTCTTGAAGAGAGGGAGGGAGTGAGGGCAGCAGCCAAGCTTGAGGGAGAGAGGGGAAATGAAGAAGATGAAGAATGATAAACAATGCCATGGTCAATGAAGACCCCTCACACTCTCTCACATGCCCATACCCCATTTCTTTAATGTTTTATTTTCTCTTTTCTTTGTTTTCTTTTCTCTTCTTATTTAAACACCAACCATGCATGATAATGAGAAAAAGGCATGATAAAAATGTAACAAATGTTAAAATACGACACGGTGCATGTTTTGCACAAAACAAGCTTAATGCGCGATTAGCGATATTTAATCGCGATTAGCACTAAATTAGTGTTTAATAACTCATAAAATTTCATAATTTTCTTAATTCAAATTAAGCATCCTCATTTCAGTAATTTCTGTAATTTTCCAACTTTTTTCCCATTTATCGGTATTTAATTATATCGCCTTATTAAAATATTCAATATAATATTATTTTAAAAAAAATTCCCAAAAATGATATTTTATTTTTTTGAAATGTTACAATATCACCCTCGATGACTGAGTCGTCGAAGTGCTCGCAGCCAAGAACCCGTCCAAGAAAAATAAGGCGGATTACAATGTTCTGGCGCACCTGAAAAAGATACCCACGCAGCTAAGCATTCTCTATACCCTTCTGTTGTCTAAACAGGTGCGAGATTCTCTGATCAAAGCACTACAAGAGCCCGACCAATTTTAAGCTTTCCTTGACGAAGAAAAGATGAAGGATGAGCAGGAAGAAGTGCACACGGCCGACATTACCTTCGACGATGAAGATCTCCTCCTCGGAATGTGTGAGCACAACCGCCCCCTATATGTCACCGGGTACTGCCACAACATTAAGATAGGGAAGATTCTAGTTGAAAACGGGTCTTTTGTCAACCTCTTAAATATCAGAGTGCTAAAATAAATTTTCATGAGAGTTCAGCACCTAGCTCGGGATAAAATTACCATCTCCGGTTTTGACTCCCAGTCATCACGGACGCTCGGGTCTGTAATACTGACGTTATGCTTCAGGCCGCTCGTCACCGACATCAAGTTTCACATCATTGATGCCAAGTCTTGCTACAACGCTTTGCTCAGCAGGCCGTGGTTACACGAGTACAATATCATCCCTTCTATACAACATCAGTGTATGAAGTACTTCAAAGATGGTTTCGAGTACACTGTGACGAGGGAACTAAACCCATTCTTCATGAATGAAGTCCGCAAATATGAAGATACCAAGTACTTCCTACCAGACTTTGAAGACATGGAAAGATGCCATAAAATGGAGAATAAGCAAAAAGCTATCACCACTATTCCGATCTTCGGGAGCGATACTGAGGAGGAAGAAGAGATAGTTTATTCGGGGCCACCCCAATGCAACAAGCCGGAACCGTCTACCCCTATTCTGGTCTTTGGCAGTGACTCTGAAGACGAGGTCAACGCAGTGTTCTCGGTCCGCCCATCGATGCAGGCCCTCACCGGAGATGATCAGAGTTTGCAAATCACAATGGTCCCGCGGCAGCATTACAGAGAGCTGGATGTGCTTGAGACATATAGTGTGCAAGAGCTACAGACGTTCTACGTCCCTCCCAGGCGAAGGGATGAAAAGGCAATCCTCTTTTATCGATCCGCGAAAACCAAAGTGGAGAAAGAAATCTGGCATGGTGCCGATTCGTCACTTGACAAACTCCAGCCCATCCGTCTACCCAGATACTACACAGAAGGATTAAAAAGGCTGTTGAGACGCCAAAGTGTATCCTTCAAACAGACTGCTCGACAAGCTCAATTCTACAACAGGATCTGGATCGTCCCCGGAACTCAGCGAAAATTGCCCAACGGGAGAATGGGAACGATCGGGCTTGGATATGTTCAATCCAAGAAATGGGAGCGATCCCATGGCTGCTACGTTATACATGACTTCGATGAAGAAGGAGATGCTATTTTAAAAGACGCTGACACTGAGCCTGAACGCGGTCCTGCCATAAAAATGCTGAGTCCGTCATTTGAAGAACAGATGGATAAGCTAATAAGGGAAGCGGGTCAAAAGGTCCGTGATGTCCACAACCGTGAAATGGCCATTTATGAGAAAGCCAGGACGCAGCGTCTCCTTCAGCAGGCTACGGAGAATGACGATGCCCTTCGTCGCCAGCCCGTCATACAGAAGACCCGACGCAGAGCTAAAAACAAACTAAAGAACGGAAAAAAACGTTCGACATCGGCAAAGCAGGTCCAAGAAGCCACGCGATCGAGAATTGAGCAGCCGGGATCTATCTCTTATAAAGAAGATGGGTCAAGCATATTCCTTCCCTTGAGACAAGACAAGGAAGATATTCGATCTTATCATGAAACATTAAATGATTACGCTCCCGGAGTCCAAACACCCCGATCAAGGAAACGAGGTTCATCACCCGGACTATTGCTCCTATCATCGAGCGATAGGACATCCTCTTGAAGACTGATTCACCTTCAAAAACTGGGTCGAAGATCAATATCAACTCAACAGGTTCGCTCTATCCAACAGTTGGAGGGTAACCCCACCGCAAAAGCATATACCAAAAGCAACGTATATGGCGAGGGTAGAACCAGATCAGCATCGGTCTTGGAAACGATCTCGTACCTGTCACGTGATAACGCTGTCAGAAGAAGGAGAGCGCGAGAATATAGATGACCTCTCCTGGTGCTTCGAAAACGAGGATAAAGAGGAATTGACCTCGGAATTTCCACCAGCGCCAAAAGAGTTGGAAGATGGAATACATATTACTGCGGACAACCTAAGGAAAATCGACTTGGGGACGGCAAACGGCCCGCGGCCTACGTTCGTCAGCGAGCTGTTGTCTAAAGAACAGGTGGCTACGCTAAAAGACATGCTCATGCAGTATAAGGACTGCTTTGCATAGAAATATTCCGAGATGCCGAGGCTAGATCCAGAAATAGCTGTGCATAAATTGGCGATATCTCCAAACGTCAAGCCAGTCAAATAAGCACCAAGAAGAATGCGGCTCGAACTTTAGATGAGCATCAACGCCGAAGTCAAGATGCTGATCGACTCCGGCTTCATCCAAGAAGTTTAATACCCTGACTAGATCGCCAACATTGTCCCGGTGATGAAGAAAAATGGGACGGTGCGCATCTGCGTAGACTTTCGGGACCTCAACAAAGCTTGCCCGAAGGATGATTTTCCCGTACCGGTTACCGAGCTGATGATAGACAACACGTCCACTCACGAAGTCTTCTCCTTCATGGACGGATCACCGGGGTACAATCAAATAAAGATGCACCCCGAAGACCAGAAGCATACCGCTTTCCGGACTCCCCTGGGAATATTCTGCTACAAAGTGATGCCATTCGGCTTGAAGAACGCAGGCGCTACCTATCAGAGGGCCATGACAAAGATTTTCGATGACCTCATACATGAAATCGTCGAATGCTATATTGATGACCTCGTGGTAAAAAGCAAATCACACGAGGAGCATTGGGAGCATCTGAAGGTAGTATTCTAACGTCTTCGGAAATACAACCTGAAGATGAACCCTCTCAAATGCGCGTTCGGAGTTTCCTCGGGCAAATTTCTAGGGTTCATCATACGACATCGAGGCATCGAAATAGATCCATCGAAGATCAAGGCGATCATGGAAATGCTTCTGCCAAGAACTCTCAATCAACTGCGGTCTCTCCAAGGGAAGGTCGCGTATATCCGACGGTTCATAGCTAACCTCTCTGGAAAATGCCGCCCCTAAAGTCATTTAATGAAGAAGGGGACCCTGTTCGTATGGTATCGCAAATGTCAAAGCGCACTGGACGAAATCAAGCAATATCTGCAGAATCTGCCGGTACTGACCGCCCCGGTCAAGGGAAAGCCCCTCATCTTGTACACAACCATCCTTGAAGGTTCTTTAGGCGCGCTATGGGCACAGGAAAATGACCAAGGGAAAGAGAGAGCCCTATACTATTTGAGTCGAGTTCTCCTGGGGGCAGAAAACAACTACTCCACTATCGAAAAACACTTTCTGGCGTTAATCTTCACGATAACGAAGCTCAGACACTAGGCTTTGGCGCATGAGGTCCATTTCATATCAAAGATAGATCCTCTCAAGTATTTGATGTCAAGAGCCATACTAACAGGACGACTCGCTAAATTGGCCATCCTCTTGATGGAGTTCTCGATAATCTATCGACCCCTCAAAGCAGTGAAAGGCCAGGCCATTGCCGACTTTCTCGCCGAGCATCCGATACCTGCCGATTCACCCCTAAATTGTGAACTGCCGGAAGAGCACGCGTTTGACACGATCGACAGGGAGAGAGGAGAGAGTGATACCCAATGGAAACTCTACTTTGATGGGGCATCTTCCATGAAGAAGCGAAAGTACAACTCCCCCATAATCAAATCCGGGGTAGGCCTCATCTTCGTGACTCCACAAGGAGGGATAATGCGCTTTGCCTTTTCCTTGACAGAGCCAAGGACAAACAATGAAGCGAAATATGAAGCTTTGATAGCAGGTCTTGAGATCGCTGTCGACATGGGAGTCGAAGACCTCCTCATATACGGAGACTCCCAGTTGGTCGTTAGTCAAGTAAACGACGACTATCAAACATACAAACCAGAGTTAGTGAAGTACGGCGAGAGAGTGCAGCAACTGCTGACCTAAATCCCCTCCTACATGCTAGAGAGCATACCGCGCACGGAAAATAGCAAAGCTGATGCACTAGCTAAGCTCTCTAAAGAATTGGCTGGGGGGGGGGGGGGGGGGGGGGGGGGGGGGGGGGGGGGGGGGGGGGGGGGGGGGGGGGGGGGGGGGGGGGGGGGGGGGGGGGGGGGGGGGGGGGGGGGGGGGGGGGGGGGGGGGGGGGGGGGGGGGGGGGGGGGGGGGGGGGGGGGGGGGGGGGGGGGGGGGGGGGGGGGGGGGGGGGGGGGGGGGGGGGGGGGGGGGGGGGGGGGGGGGGGGGGGGGGGGGGGGGGGGGGGGGGGGGGGGGGGGGGGGGGGGGGGGGGGGGGGGGGGGGGGGGGGGGGGGGGGGGGGGGGGGGGGGGGGGGGGGGGGGGGGGGGGGGGGGGGGGGGGGGGGGGGGGGGGGGGGGGGAGGGGGGCCAATGATGAAGCTGAAGATCAAAAGAATGGGCTACTACTGGCCCACGATGATTCAGGACTGTCTCGAATACGCAAAGCAGTGCCACTCGTGCTAAATTCACGGAGACTTCATCCATCAGCATCCAAACCCACTACATCCAACAGTGGTTAGCTGGCCGTTCGAAATGTAGGGAACCGATATAATCGAGCCCATCGAGCCAGCATCGTCCAGGGGACATCGGTTCATATTGGCGACAACCGATTACTTCTCTAAGTAGGCAAAAGCAGTACCGCTAAGAGAAGTAAAGACGGAGAACATCCTCCATTTCTTCAAGACATACGTCATCTATCAGTTCGGCACTCCGTGACGGATTATCTTCGATAACGGACCAGCTTACAGAAGTCACAAAATCAGCCGCTTCGCACAACAGCATAACATAAACTGGAGATACTCTTCGGTTTATAATCCTCGAGCTAACGGTCAAGTTAAGGCTTTCAACAAAACCTTAACAAAGATCATAAAGAAGACGGTTTCCAAAAATAAAAATGATTGGCATGAGAGATTGAATGAAGCTCTCTGGGCGTATCGGACCACGTTCAAAACGGCCACAAATACAACACCGTATGCATTGGTATTCGGCGGTGAAGCAGTACTCCCCTTGGAGATAGAGCTACCCTCTCTACGAGTGGCGGTTCATTATGAGCTAACAGACGAAGAGAATGCCTATCTTCGGCTTGAGGAGCTCGACGCCCTCGATGAAACTCGTCTCATGGCGCAACAAAACTTGGAGGCTTACAAAGCAAAAATGACGCGCTTATACGAGAGATTGACTAGGGCGAGGACATTTCGCCAAGGCGAACTCGTGCTAGTGGTCAAGAGGCCTATGATCCCCAATCGTACCAAACGGGGGAAATTCGAGCCGAACTATGAGGGCCTATATATCATAGACAAAGTCTACCAAGGAGGGGCCTATCTACTCATGGACATGCATGGCGAAAGACCCTTCAGGCCAATAAACGACATGTTCCTGAAAAAATACAACGCCTGACGAGTTACGGCCTAGGTCAATGATAGATGACGACGCCTATGTCCGCTCGCTATCTTCCCAAGCCCAAACTCTATAAGTAGTATCCAGCGAGACCGTAGTCTCCAAAATGGTAACAACGGACCGAAATGTCCCTAAACTAACAATAGACCGAAATGTCCTAAAACTAACTAGGGAGCGCAACGTCCTAAAACTAAAAATGGACCGAAATGTCCTACAACTAACGATGGACCGAAACGTCTTTAAACTACTACAAACCCCCGGCATACCCAGGCCGACATGGAAAAAAAAACGGTACGTCTATAAGCAAAATGGGCACGGATGAAATCCCGAAAAGGCTCTGTGAGTAAAAACAATAAGTCTACCGGCGAATGTTTGTGTAAACCCGAAAGGAGGAAGACTCGTGTAAAAAAAATGGTACGTCCATAAGCAAAATGGGCACGGATGAAAACCCGAAAGGGCTCCGTGAGTAAAAACAGCAAGGCTACCGGCGATGTTTGTGAAAACCCGAAAGGGCGCAAACTCGTAACAAAAAAAGGAAGAAAGAATTCATGCACACTTGCGAGGTCCTCTCGACCTTATAAGAAGAAAACACCCGCGTAAGATCCTTACGACTCACAAGGGAGCAACACACTTAGGGATCCCTACGATTCCTGAGGAGAAATTACACTTACGAGATCCTCACGGCTCGTAAGGAGAACCCTCTTATGAGACCCTCACGGCTCATAAGATTCAAAAGCCTTAAGCTACAGGGATCTGAATCTGTTCTTGAGCCATCACATTTCCCAGACTGCCCTACAAACGGTTCAATTTTGACCCTTGTATACAATCCACGGGCACAAATAAACACTTCCCCCACCCAGTTCCACCAATGGCGCAAAATTTCCTTATGTGGTGAATGACACTTCTAAGTCCTCTCGACTTATAAGGAGAAAACACTCTTGTAAGATCCTTACGACTTATAAGAGAACACACACTTAAGAATCCTCATGATTCTTAAGGAGAAAACTCACCTACGAGATCCTCATGACTAGTAGGGAGAAACACCTTTATGAGACCCTTACGGCTCACGAAGTTAAAAGCCTTAGTCGTCAGGTCCCAAACCCTGTCTAGTAAGCCACCTTTGTTCGAATAGACAGAGGCAAATGATGATTCGCTCCTGGCAATGTCCCAGTGGTAGCGATATTGATGCCTAAATCGGTGTTAAATTCCAAGTCCTTTCACAGCAAATGATGATTCGCTCCTAGCAATATCCCAGTCGCAGCGATGCTGATGCTAAGATTGGCATCAGATCCCAAGTTCCATACTAGAAGCAAAAGTCAGCGAGCCATTAATGCATACAAAAATAGCCGAAATGATTAAGCAACTCGCAATAAAAAGCGGTGAGTAAAAGGAAAAATAGCCGAAATGATTGGGCACCACGAAAAAACAGCCGAAATGATTGGGAAATCGCGACTTTCGCGATATAAAAAGTTAAAATGATTGAGCATTGCGGAAATAAAAAAAAATGAAATGAAACCTTTTGCCCTACAGGGGAGTCCATACTGACCCCTGTATACAATCCATGGGCATACACGATAAGGGAACCACATGTCCCCCACCAGACCCTGTCAAAAGGGAAAGTCAGAGCTCGACAGCAACATCTGGATCCCAGAAGACCAACAACGGTGTTCCTCCTCATGCCAGCAGGGCACAGACGCGACACCATCAATCGGAGCCACGGCAAAGTCCCCGGTTCCAAGAGTTCACAGACAACCTAGAGTCAGACCCGATCCCGTCTCGGAAACACGTCACCCAATGCCCCCGTCGCGGAAATACGTCAGCAAATGACCCCGTCGCGGAAACACGTCAGCAAATGACCCTGTCTCGGAAATACGTCATCCAATGACCCTGTCTCGGAAATACGTCATCAAATGACCCTGTTGCAGAAATACGTTAGCCAATGCCCCCGTCGCGGAAACACGTCAGCAAATGACCCCGTTGCAGAAACACGTCATCCAATGACCCCGTCGTGGAAATACGCCATCAAATGACCCCGTCGCGGAAATACGCCATCAAATGACCCCGTTGCGGAAACACGTCAGCCAATGACCCCGTCTCGGAAACACGTCAGCAAATGACCCCATTGCGGAAACACGTCATCCAATGACCCCGTCTCGGAAATACGTCATCAAATGACCCCGTCGCGGAAATAAGTCATCAAATGACCCCATTGCGGAAATACGTCAGCCAATGACCCCGTCTCGGAAATACGTCAGCAAATGACCCAGTCACGGAAACACGTCAGCAAATGACCCGTCTCAGAAATACGTCATCAAATGACCCCGTCGCGGAAATACGTCATCAAATGACCCCGTTGCGGAAATATGTCAGCCAATGACCCCGTCGCGGAAACACGTCAGCAAATGACCCCTTTGCGGAAACACGTTATCCAATGACCCCGTCTCGGAAATACGTCATCAAATGACCCTGTCGTGGAAATACGTCATCAAATGACCCCGTCGCGGAAATACGTCAGCCAATGTCCCCGTCTCGGAAATACATCAGCAAATGACCCCGTCGTGGAAATACGTCAGCAAATGACCCCGTCGCGGAAACACGTCGTCCAATGACCCCGTCTCGGAAATACGTCATCAAATGACCCCGTCGCGAAAATACGTCATCAAATGACCCCGTTGCGGAAATACGCCAGCCAATGACCCCGTCGCGGAAACACGTCAGCAAATGTCCCGGTTGCAAAAACACGTCATCCAATGACCCCGTCTCGGAAATACGTCATCAAATGACCCCGTCGCGGAAATACGTCATCCAATAACCCTGTCTTGGAAATACGTCAGCCAATGACCCCGTCGCGGAAACACGTCAGCAAATGACCCCGTCTCGGAAATACGTCATCCAATGACCCCGTCTCGGAAATACGTCATCAAATGACCCCGTGGTGGATATACGTCATCAAATGACCCCGTCGCGGAAACACGTCAGCAAATGACCCCGTCTCGGAAATACGTCATCCAATGACCCCGTCGCGGAAATATGTCATCCAATGACCCCGTCTCGGAAATACATGACCCCGTCTCGGAAATACGTCAGCAAATGACCCCGTCTCGGAAACACGTCATCAAATGACCCCATCGCGGAAACACGTCAACAAACAACCTCCCCGTCGGAGCAGTGCTTCAACTCGGAAACAAGTCAATCCACCAGCCACTTACGAGTCCTCTCGACTTGTAAGGGAGAAAATTCTCTTGTGAGATCCTTACGACTCTAAAGAGAAAATGCACATAAGAATCCTCATGATTCCTAAGGAGAAAATACATCTACGGAATCCTCTCGACTCGTAGGGAGAAAAGTCTTTATGATACCCTCATGGCTCATAAAATTGAAAAGTTTTAGGCGGCAGACCTGAACCTGTTTCCTAAGCCATCGCTACCCCACAAGGAGGACAAGATAGACGGTTATCTACCATCTACGGGCTGCATTCGCCAATGAAACAAAGAAGCTAATTACGAGTCTTCATGATTCGTAAGGAAAAATATGTGAGTGAGATTCTCACGACTCACGGAGGCGATGGACACTTAGAAATCCTCACGATCTCTAGGGAGAATTCGCACCTACGAGATCCTCTCGACTCGTAGGGAGAAATAATCTTCTTGAAATCTTTATGGCTCATGAAGATGAAAGAAGTCTTAGGCTACAAGGACTCTAAACTTGTCTTCTAAGCCTTTAATTTTATGGCCATGCATGACTCTGCACTACTTCACCCACGTACATACTTACGTGGGCAAAGTAGTGGAGGGCATTTTTTCCCGCCAAAATCTCTGGCCAAAAGCTATTTGTTCCTATTTACACTAGTTTAAGTTTCGTTTACAGATATGTGTGAATTCGGGCTCATTCATATATGCACATACACACATCAGAGAAAGAACAGGTGTTAGAAAGGGAGCACTTGGTGGTCAACAATAAAAAGAAAGCATTTAATTGAACATTTTATTCTACAGGAAATAGATCACCAACATGGGATCGAAAGTACAGGGATTTACAAAACTATGGATAAAATTATCTAACGCTCTTTCTGCCTTCTCCACCATGTCAAAGCGGAGATCTTCAAAAACAGTCGCTTCCCATCGGTCAGCACCGTGCCCATCAGCGAAGGCAGACACGATGACTCACTGAGCCCGTATCTAACTTAGCAGCTGAACAGAGCGATCCCTCAGAGCTGTGGTAATCAAAAGAGCCTTGTGAAAGCACTCGATCTTGTCCTCTGCGGCGTCGAGCATTGATGGAGTCATTTCCGCTGGATGAGGAGGGATGTCATCGAGCACGGACAAGAAGACCATCCGAAGCCAAATGGAGCCGATGGGGGAGAGGAGATCCTCTATGAGTCAAAAGCTCGTACAGCACCGTATCGCATTGGTCATCCGTAAGAGTAGGGTTCACCAAGCATGCAGCAAAACGAGGAACGATTTCCTCAATAGGCATCTCCCATGGTTGCCGACGAGCATGTGGACGATTACAAGCTATAGCTCTTCTCTGTTAAGATAATTCTCTGAAAGTGAGAGAGAAGAGAAGCATTGCTTCAAATTATAAAGAGAGACATTTAATTCTAAGCACAGAAAATTTTGTGCATGATGGAACTGTTTCCAAGCTCTGTTAAGAGAATGCTTTGGGAAAGAGAAGTTTGACTCAAGAAAAGCAGAGAAAGAAGGCGAAAAGACACCTTCAGTAAAGAGGCAGCGCCTCACGTGCAGAGCATGAGAGCGCTTGCGCCAGGAGCGCTGGCGCCAAGAGCGCCAGCGCTAAGAGTCAAAGACTCTGAGGCAGCACTCACGTACAAAGCACGAAAGCGCTTGCGCCAAGAGCGCCAGCGGTAAAAGTCAAAGACTCTGAGGCAGCACTCACGTGCAAACCACGAGAGCGCCAAGCGCTAGAACTAAATGTTCTCCACCATTGGATCAAAGATCCAATTGAGATGAATAAATCATCAAATTACAAAATTATATTCTGTTGAAGAAATACTCCTCAAATCTTTCCAAATAAGAAAGATTGTACTCTATAAATCATAGCAACGTTGGATCAAAGATCCAATAGTGATTAAAAATCACCAAGATACAGAATAAGTTCTGTATGGGAAAATACTTTCACAATCTTGTTAATAACAAGAAAACTATGTTCTGTAAAACAGAAGCCCTTGGATCAAATGATCCAATGGTGGGAAACATTCACCAAATCAATCAGAAATCTCTCAATGAGAGATTTCCTTAACTGATTCAACAAATCAGCCTCCCCTATATAAAGGACCCAAGACTTCAAGTCTTGGAAGAGAAGGAAGAACCCCCCATAAACTTCAAGTTCTCAGAAAAGAAAAAGAGAAGAGCAAGCTTTAAGAAGAAGAAATTTTCTTCAAGGTAAATAAAAAGAAGAGAGATCATAACATCTCCTCCATATTTGAGATTTCAACTCTCACATCAGAAGAACTTAGTTCTTTTCCTAGATCACAGATCTATAAGACCAAGTCTTGCACAAAAAACAGAAGAGATCAAAGCATCTCCTCACAAAAAGAAGAACTCGGTTCTTAGATCCATGAGACAAAATCTCTTATAAACCGAGAATTTATTTCTCAGAGCACAGAACTAATCAGAGCTTCCAAAGAAGCGCTTTAGCGCTCCAATTTGAAAGAAGCGCTTTAAGCGCTCCAAGTCTGGCGCTCAGCGCCAAGTGCGCCACGTGCTCCTCATGTGGGCGCTATTTTATAAGAAACGCTTTAGCGCTCCAAGTCTGGCGCTCAGCGCCAAGCGCGGCACATGCTCCTCACATGGGCTCTATTCTAAAGGAAGCGCTCCAGCGCTCCAAATCCGGCGCTAAGCGCTCCACGTGCTTCCCACGTAGGCGCTATTTCGGAAGAAACGCCTTAGCGCTCCAAGTCTGGTGCTTAGCGCCAAGCGCTCTGTACATAAAGTGCTCTGCGCCATAAAGTGTGTTCAACACTCACTAAAAAACAAAAATAAAGTGGGTGTCAGTACCCCAATAAATGTTTAGCAGTATGTGCACAGAGAAAGGAATGTGTCCTAACAAGTGTCTAACGCTTTATAAAAAAAAGAAATGACAGAGACTCGGTGGGCTCAGCCCAAGTTAGCCAAACTCATAATCAACTGAGCCCATGCGCTTTTTATTGGACTCAGTCCCAAACAAGATTATCAAATCTTTGATGAACATTCACCGGTTCAAGGGTACATCTCTCCACACCTCTGATACGTGTCATTGTAATTCTTCAACGTCTTCAGAGAGGTGGAGGGTCCCAATAACCAATAACTTTTGGTGCATCCCAAAATTGGCTAAACCAGAACCCCACAGAGTATGACGTCTTTAAACCCTACAGACTATGATGTCTTAAAACCCTACAGACCACGACGTCTTTAAACATGGACTATGAAATCCTTAAACACCATGGACCGTAATGTCCTTAAATTAACTATGGACCGTAATGTCCTTAAACTAATCTTCATGGACTTTGATGTCCTTAAACTCCACAGACTATGATGTCCTTAAACTTTGGACCGCAATGTCCTTAAAACTAAACTCCATGGACCGCAAAGTCCTTAAAATAAATTGCGGACCGCAACGTCCCTAAAAACTAAATCCCACGGATTATGATGTCCTTAAACTTTGGACCGCAATGCCCTTAAAACTAAACCCTTTGGACCGCAATGTCCTTAAAACTAAATTGCGGACCGCAACGTCCCTAAAAACTAAATTGCGGACCGCAATGTCCCTAAACTAAGACGATAGAGTCCAAATACTCTTTCGTTGGATCTAAATGATCCCAAATTTTTTTTGAGTAGATCTTAGTCTAGAATTAGACTAACGTATCCTCAACAAACATTTAAGTTGATCTTAATCTAAAAATAGGATTAACGATTCTTAAAACCAAACTAAACCCAAATCTAAGAAAATACGGGTTTAGACTAATCCACGCCCTACGGGCGACAACACAAATTAGTCTCCGTATCCAATTCACAGGCAACCAAAAATAAAACAAACAAACACGACACGAAGTGACCTTCTGAAGAAGAAGAAAGTGGTTATCGTAACCCGATAACGTAATTAACTGGAGGGGTTTGCGCCTGCAGGGAAGACCGTCCCCATAATCAAAAACCCCTCGCAAGCGAGGAGGAATCTGACGAAGTCTGCTACAACGGCCGCATATGTCCAAACCTCCGATACACGGTGCCATAAATCAACTTGGCACCTTCGGAGAGGTGTACGGATAAAACCCAAATAGCATCTGCCCCCAAAATTCAAGCCGGATGTCCCAACGTCCTGGTCGCGTTTTTCGGCGGCGAACATCTCTGTTTTTACAGAATATGTTGTTCTTGTTTTAACAAGATGGAGGGAATATTCTCTTATATATAGAATAAAATTCTATTGAGCGGTGATAATTTCATCACCATTGGATTTGTAATCCAAAGGTGCTCGGTTTTATAGAGAGAAATATTTTTTGTTTAGAAATATATGGGAAATATTTTCCATCTCACTGGATCTTTGATCCACCAACTTTTTATTTAACAGAAAATATCTCTCACAATAGAATTTAATTCTATGCTTAACCGCCATTGGATCCTTGATCCAACGGTTCATTGAGTAGAATTTAATTCTACGTAAGGAGGTGCTCTCACGTGTTTAACACGTGGTACTTATTTAGTTCCTCTAATTTGGCGTCCATATGTCTTGCATATAGGCGCTCATGTGTTTAACACATGAGGCTAATTTGGCCAATAGTTGTTTGACCGTAGCGCCAATATGCTTTGCATATAGACGCTCACGTGCTTAACACATGAGGCTTATTCAGCTTACCAATTGTTTGATTGCAGCACCTATATGCTTTGCATATAGGCGCTCGTGTGTCTAACATGTGAGGCTTATTTAGCCTTCCAATTGTTTGATTGCAGCGTCTATATGCTTTGCATATAGGCGCTCACGTGTTTAACACGTGAGGCTTGAGTTATGGGGAATTTTCTCCTCTCTCTCTCTATTATGAGGGAACAAAGACGTAGGATAAATCCTCTATCACCTCCTTATCAATCTTGCAGCTAGGTAAGTGCCGGGTAAGTGGGAGGTATCAGCTATACGAAACACTGAAATAGCGGGTATAATTAAGTAACCACTTTCCTTAGTCACACTTGCCTTAGACACCATAAGAAAAATGCGGAAAAGCAATAGATTATCCACGACCCTCCTTTGTCCTAATTGAGCGCGACTGTCCTTAGAGACTTGGTCTAGATATTTTTTATTAATGTAGGGTTATGCGTATGCTCATTTGTGATTTATGGGGCCTAGGAAGGGTGATGAAATCTCCACGTAATCTGAATTTGGGTTTCTTGCCCCTTAATGTCCGTTTTAAATATGCAAAATAAACTAAAATCAAAACACGCAAAAAGATTTTTTTAGCGGCGCTGTTTGCAAAGAATCCTGCAGGTAAAATCAATTTATTGGAGCTTTAGAGGAGCGAGGAAGGCAATAGGAGATACCAGAGAAGTTTGGGGGCCCAACTCTTCAATATGGCCGCATTTCCGCCGCCTCTTGGCGTTCTTCTCTTCAAATTTCTTCAGAGCACTCCAATGTTCCGCTGGTCCAAGTTGAAAGTCTCTGAATCTCTGTTGGCCTGCTCCAATTACTCCAGATGTCCTTGCAAAAAACTCGCAAAAGAATCGTTAAAAACACAAGATGAGCTTTTGGTTCTCTTTTATTTTATATTTCTGGTTTTACAAGAAATCAACCCGAATAACAAGAAAAATAATTACGACTGTCTCTCCGGCAACAGCGCCATTTGATTGGTTTGCGAAGAGGTGTGTATGTGTATGTATGTTGTGCTGTAAATAACCGCAATCAAGACGGTTTCGCAAATAGCTAGCCGCGATGAGTACGGTTCGTCCTTAGGAAAACGTGAATTTCTTATCTTGTTTTAAACGAGTTGATAAAAGAGAGGAGAGATTGTTGTCGTTTTAAATTAAGATGGGTAAAAAAAATTAATAGAAAGGCTTGTAAGGTTTATAGGACTTAGTAGTTAATGAATGAAGGTTTTAGAAATGATTCTTTTTTACGTTTTAATTGTTTAAAACTGGAGAGATAGCGATGAATATGGATTGGGGTTCTTGGAGGGAATTAGGGTTTCCTACTACTGCCCTTTGTCTTTCCATTGATCTTTATTTATTTTAAGCCCTTAACAAAACAAGTATTAATTAATCTCGAATCGTGGTCGTAACTATCATTAATTGATAGTGCGCCTGATAAGAGGGTTAACATTTATTTTGCTAAGATTTATAAACATTAAAACGTCAAAAGAAGTTAAGGGATTTTTCATGCATTATTTTACCCTATCCTACAAACCCTAGCAAGTAAGAAATTACTCGCTCATGGTTATTAGCGTAGTAAAATAGAGGTGGAAGATGAATGAAACCATATTTAAAATCATAAAGTAATTGTAACACCCTAGTGCATTTATATGATATTTTTGGGGTATTTTCAAATCTTGTGACAACTTTGTGTTTATTATTGTTTTGGGTGCGAATAGTGCATTTGGTAGCTGTGGTTAGTATCCGACCTGATCCGCATGCTTGAAACCCATTATGGTTCAAAATTACGTCATATATTTGCTAGTATAAAGAATCCATGCACATCTAAATTCTATTTACATGTATAATATATTTGTGTCTGCATATCTTTTAAATAATATAAATAATAGACAGATAATATATTTTAATATCTAGCATGGCATGTTATCATACCCCATATCATATGTGTGCATCCATACATCATGTTCATGTCCAAATTGTTAAAACAAACTCGTTTGGATCGCTACGTATATTTACGTAGATCCTTACTTGGGGATATGTATTTTTATTAACCGGGCATTGTATTATAGTTTTAACTTTTACGTATATTCTCCGTATTTTAAAACTAGATTTTTAGAAGGGATCTGGGTAATATCCGGAGTATTTTGAAATTAGCTGTATAATCCAAATATATGTATTATAATATTTTTTGTATATTAACAGGTATATTTATATAACTAATATATCTAATTATATCCCTCTCTCTCCTTCTCTCTCTCTTCTCGCGTACTCTCTCTCTGTCTATCCCTCTGTCTCTCTCTCTCTCTTAATATATATATATATATATATATATATATATATATATATTTTATATAACCTAATAATTATTAACGCACACCTCTTTCTCTCTTCTCTTTTCTTTTCTTCTTCTTCTGCCCTCGCCGTGAGAACCCAACCCTAGCCCCACGCCTGCACCCTTGCCATCGCCGACCCTGACCTTATCACCTCACCACACTCATTACAGCCTTCACCACCTCTGTTCCACCTCTCCTCCTTCTCCCCAAGAACCCACAACCCCAACTACGACAACCCTGCAACGAACCCCGACACGAGAACTCAACCCCTCGATAAGCCATCGCCGCCGATAAACAAACCTCGTCGTCGACCTCACCCCAACCTCATCCCCGTCACCCTCACCACCTCCAAGACCTCCTCCCATCTCCATCTTCAAGCCCTGCACCTCCATACCCCGACGGCGACCCAACTACAGAAACTCTAACCTCGCTGTTACTTATCGCCGAAGACTCATCGTCGTCACCACCGTCACCTCCTCACCTCCCTCTCCGATTCCCGACACCACAAACCACCACCACCATCAACCATGCATTGCTGACCCCGACAGCAACCAAGCAACCCACCATCGTCGCCGTCATCTCACCTCTAATCTCGCTACCCCAGAACCGAGCAGCCACCCCTATTCTTCTTCTTCTTCCTTCCTTCCTTTCTTTCTTTTCTTGGTATTCTGGCCATCTCGCCGGAGTCGCACGCGTCACCGATGATCCGGATGACCCAGTCACTGTCGTCGTCCAGCCTAATCGCCACGTCAATTCACTGCTCAGCCAGGTCCGGTCCTGCACGCATTAGTTTACATCGCGATGTTATTCTGACGTAGGACGTAGCATCAGTATCTCGACGTGAGATCCGATGAGGCAAGTTTTAACATGCAGCATGCTATGTTACTATATCAATATCTATATGAATAAAAATAGTACATGTCTTTTATTATTCAGCAACTACTACCGATTTACAGTATTACGGTATCCATTCATATCCATACTGATAATCGCATATCTAGTTACATGCCGGAACATCATGATACCATTATACTACTATATTAGTACAACATGCTATCTAGTTTGCATCATACATGGTAATGGACGTATAATGGCTATTACAGATAGATACATATACATCCTGGCATCAGTTTTGTTTACCGTGTTCCGTTATCGATTACAGTTTCATATTGGGTATCTATTTGGTTGATATACATCACATGACATATTCACGACACACTACCTGACTTGTTACTTTGATCTTATTACTAATGCTGACAATCCTGACTTCTTGTCCTGATGGACGTGACTTGTTGTCTATATAGACAAAACATGTACCTACTTGATCCTGTGTTGGCATTAGATTCATATCATAAATACCTGACTTGAACACATAACCTTGGAGGTAAGGGGAAATCAATAATGAAACCCGGCTTGTAACTCAACAGTTCAATGTTTATATTGATCAGTGTTTACGAGCTCGGCCAGCCCCAGAACGATGCTGCTGACATCATTCGTCTATACAGGTTACCTGTTTACTGCTTAGCGGCATGTCTCGGATTCAGCCCGAGAGTCTTGACCGTGATCCCGGGCATGCAAGGGATACTATTGAGTTACATCGACGATTCCATTTAATTGATTTCAAAGACTTCTAGAATAGATAACCTAGAGGCACATACTTTAGGATACACATCACATACATGCAGCTCACTGTTTTATACATGTGTTTATTTATCCATATTCATGTTTAATAATATCATCCTATCATGGTTATTATTAATCTTTTGATATTTATAACGCAATGACGTCTGGGTTTTGGATGGCCCGGTTTATCTACCTTTATCGCAGGCAGATCAAAATTATTTTAGACATCAAGCCAAGCAATGAGAAGTTGAACGTGTATTGTTAGAGATGTTTAGTTTATTTATTTCCGCAGTTTTATTTCTATTGATGTGAGCCCATATGGGGACATGATTCAGATATTTTTTATTGGATTTTGATTCGTTTCCGCTTTATGCGTTTTCTTTATTTTAATTATTGTAGCGAATGGACATGTACTAGCTAGATTATATTCTTTTCTGTTCTTGATATCTGATAGACGGCCGTAATGTGACTGTGGAGAGATGATTCCTAGCCACAGATAGCATGGTTGGCTCTATCATGTGCCGTAGTTTACGTATCTTGGGAAGCAGGGCGTGACAATAATGCTGAATGTAATACAAAAAAGTAACACGGAAAAGTAATGTGGAAAATAATGCAAAAAAGTAATGCGGAAAGTAAATGCGAAAAGAATTAAAACAAAAAAAACTACATTTATTTATCAACTATTGCATTATAAAATTTCTCCTTAAAAAGGTAGATTACAAGAATCCTAGTTTTTCTTGTAGATCTCTCTCTTCAATTGAACTTTTGAATTTGGAATCTTCAATTCTTTTTGATAGACAGCTCTCGGTCCTTTATATAATTTCTGAAATTAGAAACCCTAGATGCCATATTGGAGTATGTAACATTACAATCATACCCCTGAAATTCCAAATCCAACGGCTGCCATAGGATCGCGGAACGGCCGCCCTAACCCTTGCTTGACCGTGGATCCGCCGCCATCGTGTGGGTTTGTGACTTAGGATTTTTTTAGCTTTCTCTCTCGATATTTGGAGATCCTCTTGATACAAAGATTCTGGAAATATTGCTCTTAGTTTCTGTCGTTACTAGATTTCTCGATTTGCTTCAATATGTGGTAGATTCGGTTTGATATTCTGATTTAATGTGGATCTCCTACTTAGATTTCAGACCTGAGCTAATATCTGCACAATATCTCAAATCAAATTGTTAGTAGCATTTGTTATTTTTGAGATATTATTCCAACCATTTATATGATATGATATCTTAAGAATATTGATTAAGAATATTTAACATGATATGCATATTTTAATTAATAATATTTTATTTAAATATTATATGCATATATTTTCCCTAATTATATTAATTATAAATGAAGAAACATATGATAATAGTCTTTTTATAAATTAACCCACATATGTTCTTTATTTACAATTAACATCTTTTATTAGTTAATAATAGTAGGAAAAATGTCCATACAAATGTGCAATATTTTTGACTAATCAAAACCTGATAAAAAAAGGTACACTTGTAGGACCTCTTGACCTTGTAAGGAGAAAACACCTGCGTGCGATCCTTCTGACTCATAAAAGAGCAACACACTTAGGAATTCATACGATTCATAAGAAGAAAATATACTTGTGAGATCCTCACGACTCGTAAAGAGAATACCTTTATGAGAGCCTTACAGCTCATAAAGTCAAAATCCTTAGCTAACAGGGATCTAAACATGTTTTTTAAGCCGTCATTGGCCAAAATGGGCAATGGCAAATGATGAGTTGCTCATGACAATATTCCAGCCGTAGCAATACTGATACCAAATAAGGTATTAGGCCCTAAGTCTCTAACTCACAACCAAACCAATGAGTTAAAAAACGGTATATCCACAAGCAAAATGGGTATAAATGAAAACCCGAAAGGGCCCCGTGAGTAAAAACAACAAGGGTGCCGACGAGCTGGTGAAAACCCGAAAGGGCGCAAACTCGTAGAAAGAAAAGAAGGAAAATACACTTGCAAAGTACTCTCGACCTTATAAAGAGAAAACACTTGCGTGAGATCCTTACGACTCACAAAAAAGAAACATACTTAGGAATCCAAAGGATTCCTACGGAGAAAATGCATTTGCGAGATCCTCATGACTCGTCAGGAGAATATACCATTTATGAGACCCTCACGGCTCATAGAATTCAAAAGACTTAGGTTACAGGGATCTAAACATGTTTCCTAAGCCATCATATCTCCTAAACTATCCTACAAGTAGTTCGATGTCAACTCTTGTATACAATCCAAGTGCACAAACAAATATGTTCCAACAAAGTCCCACCAACGACAAGAAATATCCTCATATGGTGAACGACACTTGTAAGTCCTCTCAACTTACAGGGAGAAAACACTCTTGTAAGATCCTTATGACTTGCAAAAGAAAATATCACTTAAGAATCTCCACGATTCCTAAGGAGAAAATACACTTACGAGATTCTCTTGACTTATAGAGAGAAATACCTTCGGGAGACTCTTACGGCTCATAAACTCAAAAAGCCTTAGTTGGCAGGGATCCATACCCCATCTTCTAACCCACCTTTGTCCAAATAGGCAACGGCGAATGATGAGTCACTCATGATAATATTCCAGTTGTAACGATACTGATGCCTGATCAGGTATCAAACTCCAAGTCCCCTCATGGCAGATGATGAGTCACTCCTGAAAATATTCTAGTTGTAGCGATACTGATGCCAAAGGTGGTATCAGAATCCAAGTATCCAACTCACAATAAAAAGCAGCGAGTAAAAATAAAATGAAATAACCGAAATGATTGGGCAACTCGTAATAAAAAAACTGCGAGTAAAAATATATGAAATAGCCGAAATGATTTGGCACCGTGAATAAATAGCTGAAATGATAGAGTATTCGTGGATAAAAAAATTTTAAACTTTTTTTCTACCCTACAAGCAGGTAAATACTGACTCTTGTTTACAATCTACGGGCATAAATAGACGAAAGTGAGCAATATGCTCTACTGAATGCTACCAAGTAAGGAACGCTTCAGCAAAGATTCAAGCCTCTGCGGTGCCATATAAGTCCAAAGACTACCGAAAGCTACTTCATCCCACGAAAGATTTAGTGGAAGCTTCTCAAGCAAATCAAAAGAGGAATAATGGAAAAATTCTAGCTCCAGATCTCGATAGCAATAACTACAGCATGGGGATTATCTCGACGTCCTTCTCATTCTAGCACGGTGCAAACGCAACGTCAATAAAGACCAAAAGGTCAAAGTAAAAGTGGAGTGATGGTAAAATCCTAGCTCCAGATCTTAGTGGCAGTATATACAGCCTAGAGACCATATAGATGTTTACCCTACTTCAGTGAAGAATCGGCGTGACATCATCAAAGAAAAAGCGAAGTGATGGCATATTTCTAGCTTCGAGTCTTGATGGCAATACAGGCAAAGCCGAAAGACCATTAGATGTTAACCCACCACGGACGGATGTGGCTCTGATTTCCTTGGGACTTCTCAAAGAAGGGAGTCTGTCCTTAAGGTAAAGCGCCACGGTATCGCCTAACGCTGAACCATCTAACGGCAATATGGACACACAGGCTTAGAAAAGTTACTTGAGATGTTGTATCCTGTAGCGGTAGGGTTGAGTGATACAGCAAGTACGTGGCTATTCAAAACCAGCGACCCGAGGGGACATGGATCGAGAAAATATTGGCTGACGTAACGGTGCGATGGACTAAACCTATAACAACTCTGAATTTACTGTACAAAATTTTTCAGTTTAATGTACAAAAAGGAGTTTACAAGCCTGAGTACAAGTTATAAGTAAATTTTGTTTAAGAACAGCAAGAAACAAGCTTGTATCTCACTGGTAAAGCCTTGCATTGCTGTGAAATAGCCCCTGTGTTCGAATCCCATCAGACATATTAATTTTTTCTGATTTTCTTTTTAAACTTTTTGGAAGCCCAAAAGGTCACACGTGCAATGCACATAAAAATGAAAAGACAGAAAAATCAAACATGTGCACAATGGTTCAAATAGAGAGATGAACACGTGGCAAGAATCCACCGGTCCCACTCCCAAAATAGGCCGGCGAAATAGCGGTTTAGGCCGGCACCGATAGGTGAACCGTGGCCAATAAGACCCATGCTTTGCACACTCGACCCTTCCCCTATCCCTAATTCCCCTGCACTGTTTGATTGCTCTGCAATCAAACAGAAACCCTTCAATTCTCTATTTATCCTCATTTTAATGCATTTTAATTCATCATTTTAATTCCAAAACCCTAATTCCACACTATAAATACTACCCCATGCCCTAGCCCTTCATCATTCTGAAATCCCTAGCCAAAATTCTCAAAATTTTCTAAGTACAAGAGGAGTAGAAGAGGAGTTAGCAAGCGATCAAGTTCCGGCGAGGATCGAAGCAAATTCCGGCGATTCTACGATGCCACGATGACAACCCTCCCTTCTTCTACCTTCGCTTAACCTAACTAGCTAGTAAGTCCCTCCCAATCCCCCTTCTTCTTCTTTAAAAGTTCATTTTCAAAACATATGTCGGAAGTGGAGTTAATACCGACATCTTCTTCTAAAACTCTATAATTCAACTTTTTCTTACATATTCTTTATTCATATTCCTACACCATACTTGTTAACATAAAATCAATGCTTAGAACCAATTTTTAATCAAAAATATCATGCAAAATAACTTTAACTCAACATTTACATTAAAATAGCATGAAGTTTGTATATATCATTTTTTATTGTTTTGCTTAAACATACCTTTAGGAAAATTCAAGAGGTAATGACCTACCTCTCACATACACACATGGTTTCATAGCACGATATACCATTGTATGAATTTTAGTTACGAACACAAGATTACATTAAAATACCATTTACTATAAAAACGGTTTTCTTTGGAATTGTATTTTAGAATTCCTTTGCAAATAAGCATCTACAACCTTTTTTAGGGACCTGCTATTGGATGGTGCGGATTATCGCACATCCTTGGGCTAGTAGAGCGAGATGCAGACCTCCTCATGGAGCATTCGGTCTCGAAAGGTTTTTAATACGGTTTTTAAGAAAAACGTAATTTTATGCTTAAATAAAAATTAATTTTTTATAATTATATAAATATTACAAATTCATATATTTTCAAAATATAACAACCTTATATTTTTTTTAATGAAAGAATTACAAGTTTCATCAAAATATCATCAAAATACCAACAAAAGTCAAGCTTTATAATAAAATACCACGAACTTTCCAAGCTAAGCTATTATCACTAAAATACCTCAAATCCTTATAATTCACATTCATGGAAACCCTAAATAATATAAATAACTTCTCGAGCTTATTTTGAAACTATATTAAAAATATTTTTCATAAAACCCCTCGAGTTATATAAAACAACATTTAAAGACTTTAGTAAATATAGGTTTTAGCGGGATCAATTCTCTTGAGCCCCAAGGAGCCGGAGAAAGTGAGTGCTTGCTTATTTAAGGTAGAAAACTTAACGGTGTTATCAATGGTAATTGTATTGGAAAAAGACACAAATCCTGTCGTCCATGTGCAGTAGTTACCGAAAACTCCCGAACCTAATTCAGGATCTAAATCAGTTACAAGTGTCTGACTCAAGTCTGAGTCTAACTCAAGTCTGAATCCAAACTCAAAACTGAATCTAAAACCAAATACGAATACTTGATCATGAACTTGAACACATGAAATCAATATTGAACTCAAACAGGTATACTTAACCATTGATCATGAATCGGAACACTTGAACTTGACTAAAGCAAAATATGAATATTTGAACACTATGACTTGACTCGAACCATGAATACAACTTGACATGAATACTTGATATAGACATGAACTCAATCTTGAAACTCATGTATTCATGGATTCGAGCAAAGCTGGTAATTTTAGCTGTAACTTAGCATATACGGGGTGTTGGGATAGTTCATGCGTGAATCCAACGAAATCTCAGGAGTCCTACTAGATCATGAATCCATGTCTACTAACAAAAACATGCTATCATGAAGGCCCGTGTTTCCTTGCTCCTGAATTACAGCTTGTTGAGTTTAGAATACTTCAATACTCGGTTGAAGTCCCATTACTAACACTTGATTCGGGCTCGTGGCTCTTTACCCCTGGATTACAGCCAGTTGGGTTCGAGAACACTCTTGAGATTGGTTGACTTTCACCGTTGAACTTATGTTAAATTAATGTACCTAAGTAGAGACTATTAAGACACTTACATTCAATGCATGTTCACCATACCTACAATACACGATCATGTTATATTTGTTGCCATGCTCATGCTATACTGTCATATTTTCCTACTTGTCATATATATTACCATACTTATTTACATATATTATGATAGAACTGCATGCTAAATAAAATTATCCTGTTTATATAAAATGACATGCTGTAGGGTTGCTTGGCACGATAGCAAGGTTTCGGGAGGTATCTTCTATACCATTTTCAAAAATTTGCCGAACAAAACAATCCTAACCTTAGAATCTTAACTAATGATTTAGACAATCCTAAGTGTAAACTACTTTACAACTAAGTGAACTAGGAATACAACCTTTGTAGACCGGTCCTTCACTTCAATAGCTCCGTGTAGTAGTCACTTCACTCCAAGTAGTGATCTTGCGGAATCTAGAGTGGCTCCACAAGAAGAAAGCAACAAGCTTGCATGAAGTCTTCGAGGCCGAAGATGATCTACGTCGAAGAGACACTAACCCAAGCTACCTCTTCACTAATGTGGGATTAGTGAAGATAACACTCTAAACTAAATTGCTAATCTAGTAGAGGATGATGAAGTAGGATTTTTGCTCACTTTAGAATTACTTTTCTCACTAATTTTATGCTCCTCTCAAAAACCTAGAGGGCTCTCTCTTGAGCTTGAGGAAGATGAAGCAAATAATGGATGAGAGAGTGAATGTCAACCATGGGTGAGAAATATCTCATATAACTCATGTAGAGACTTAACCATGGGTTTAGATAATGGTTGGGTTAATAAATATCTAGTGTAAGACAAAACTGGTGGACTAAGTCAAAGGATCTCCAAGCTTCTACAAGCTTCATGCCATGTGACCAATTTCCAACTAATAATTGATTTACTCTAAATAAATAAACCCTTCATTACCATTATCATGGTGTAAGTCACATGCACCCATGTTGTATGTATCATCAACCATGACACATAAAGAAAACACAATTAATATATATCACATATATATTAAGTGTCCACATGTGAGAAAAAGAAATGCTTAAGTGAGCTAATATTAGTTAATGTAAATTAATATATCAAATATATAATTATACATTAAATCATTAAATCAACACTTGATTTAATAATCCGGTTATATCTCATATGACTGACTAATATTATTTGTATCAACTTATCGAATCAACACTTGATTCGATAACCCAGCTATATTCTCATATAACTGACCGATTCAGTATCGACTTATCGAATCAACATTTGATTCGATTACCCGGCTATATCTCATATAACTGATCGATACCTTATATCGCGAGAATAGAATATGGTATCAAATACTCGTATTAATCTCGGTCCCCGCACATATCACATATGTACTCCTACGTTGTTTTGCCTGAGCCAGTGAAACCTCTGTGTAGGACTCTAAAGATTCGTCAATACGCCGGCAGTAGGTGATGATCACATCAAGCACCCACAAGCCGTCAGCGGTACTAGCTGGACGTAATGGCTACCCGGGTATTGAGCGATCAGAAGATCAACAAGAAGGCTTGCTCCTACTCCTGAAAAGCCTGTCGGTAATACTATCGTACAGTCCGGTCTCTTCATCTGATATGTCACATATCTAGTCTAGGGGTGGTAAACGTCAGACCCCAGTAACCGATAAGTCGTGCCGATGTAAGGCTCATAACGGGTCAAGAAACTACTGATAACACTTATCAGTAAATCTCCGTAGCATCCCTAGCCAGGGACTTATCGTTATGGCCAATCGAGCACTGCCCAACATCAACCCCCAATACCAGAAGAGACGAATCCCCTCCTATCGCTCATTGCCTCCATATGATTTGGGACTGTACCCAAAAGCCACCGTTTTGCACGTTCTCTTGAACGTGGTAAGGTGGAAATCAAAGCACAGTAGGAATCACACAAGACACTATGACAATCTCGGGTCTACAGACTAACCAGTACCAGTGTCACCAGAGAACTGCTATCTGACGATAGGTATAATACCAGCTAGGAATTCTCGGCGAGTCCGTTCAGTGTACCCAGTCTCCACTGAGCACCCGTATACCATCTTTGATGTCAAACACCAATGGATGTAGGATCATCCATCGCCTATCATATGGGTCAAGATGCGTATACGCTAGTCTACTCTTGAATATCGATGCCCTGTCTCGTTACACCATTGACTAGGAACAATTTTAGGGTGTACTTGTGGAATACCCTTGGCCCCACTAGTATGATCTCCATCATAGTCCTGGTAGTCAAGTACACATCCTAAAGGCTTTATCAACATGTGAGAGCAAGACAGTATCACTTATACAAGTCAACATGTTAAGACAAAGAACAACCAGATAGCATACTATCATGTCGAGCAAGAAAGTCCTCTCTATATATATCCAAGCATCCACTATAATATGCATCACATGTACAATAATGGCCTCTGGGGCATACATATAACTAACAATCTCCCACTTGCACTAAGGCCAGTTGTTGTAGTATCTTATACCCAACATCCCGAAGAGTCTCTCAAATTGTATCTGGGTTATGGCCTTTGTGAGTGGATCCACTGTGTTGTCCTTCGTGTCAACTCTCCGGACCTCGATCTTGCGGCGATCAACTATTTCCCGGATCAGGTGATACCGCCTCAGAATATGCCTGGATCGTTGATGGGACCTGGGTTCCTTGGCCAAGGCCACTGCTCCATTGTTATCGCAATACAAAGGTATTGGATGCTCAATGGATAGAACCACACCAAGTTCAGTTATGAACTTGTTCATCTAGACAGCCTCTTTGGCAGCATCGTTGGCAGCGATGTATTCAGCCTCCATCGTCGAGTCTGCCACGGTTTCCTGCTTGGAACTCTTCCAACAAACCGACCCTCCATTGAGGGTAAAGACAAATCCTGAGACTGACTTAGAGTCGTCCTTATCACTCTGGAAGCTCGAATCGGTAAAGGACTCCACTTGGAGTTCACCGTTACCATACACCAAGAACATCTCTTTAGTCCTTCTCAAGTACTTGAGAATGTTCTTCACAGTTGTCCAGTGACTCTCTCCTGGATCTGCTTGATACCTACTCACTACACTTAGTGAGTATGCTATATCGGGTCTGGTACATAACATCGCGTACATGATAGAGCCTACTGCCGAAGTATAGGGTATCCCTTGCATGCGAACTCTCTCCAAATCAGTCTTGGGAGACATCTTTATGGAGAGAGTGAGTCCTGTGATCATGGGTAAATTCCCACGCTTGGATTCTTCCATACTAAACCTCTTTAGTATGGTGTCAATGTACCTGAATTGGGACAATCCCAGTATCCGTTTAGATCTATCTCTATAGATCTTAATCCCCAAGATGTAGGAGGCATCACCTAGATCTTTGATTGAGAATCTTTGTGATAAGAGGAGCTTGACCGATTGCAGTATAGGAACATCATTTCCTATCAAGCATATGACATCCACGTAAAATATAAGGAAGACAACCTTACTCTCTGCCACCTTCTTGTATATACAAGGTTCATCTACATTTTTTATCAAGTCAAACTCTTTGACTACCACATCAAAACAGATGTTCCAACTCTGCGATGCCTGCTTTAACCCGTAGATGGATTTAAGCAGCTTGCACACCTTTTCGCTGCTCCCACTGTCCACAAAGCCCTCTGGCTGAGTCATGTACACGCACTCTTCTAAATCACCATTTAGAAAGGCGGTCTTAACATCCATTTGCCAGATTTCGTAGTCATGGTATGCAGCGATGGCAAGCAGGATCCGGATGGACTTAAGCATAGCCATTGGAGAAAAGGTTTCATTTTAGTCCACACCCGGTCGTTGACGAAAACCTTTTGCAACGAGTCTAGCTTTGAAAGTCTCTACTTTTCCATCTACACCAAGTTTCTTCTTAAAGATCCATTTTCTCCCGATGGGTTTTACCCCTTCAGGAGCAACTTCCAAAGTCCATACTTTGTTGGTGTACATAGATTCCATCTCAGATCGCATTGCATCCAACCATTTCACAGAGTCCCCACTCGTGATGGCCTGCTCGAAGTTAGTTGGGTCATCATCTACCATGATGCAATCCTCGCTCCCACCGTCTACGAGAAAACCGTAGTATTTTTCAGGTGGATGAGTAACCCTACTAGATCGGCGGAGAGGCTGAGGTTCGTTGGGAACTATCGAATCCTCTGGTTCTACCAAATCATCAGTTGTAGTTTGTGCCTCTGGGACTTCTTCCAGCTCTACTTCTTCGCCACTAATTTCTTTTACAAGAAATTCCTTTTCTAAAAAGGTGGTGTATTGAGAAACAAACACCTTTTGTTCCTCGGCGTGCTAGAAAATATATCCATAGGAATCCTTTGGATATCCCACAAACTTACATAGAGCTGATTTTGCCTCGAGCTTGTCCGGATTTTGCTTTTTAACATAGGCCGGACAACCCCATATCTTAACTCGTTTAAAAGATGGTCTCTTCCCATTCCATATCTCATATGGAGTGGTAGGCACCAATTTGGATGGAACTCTATTCAATAGGTATGCGGCTGTTTCCAGCGCATAACCCTAAAAGGAAATAGGTAACTCAGCAGTGCTCATCATAGAGCGCACCATATCCAATAGGGTGCGATTCCTCCGCTCCGATACACCATTGTGTTGTGGTGTATACGGAGGAGTAAGCTGAGAGAGAATCCCATTCGCTTTTAGATAGTCACAGAATTCCATGCTCAAGTATTCTACTCCCCGTCAGATCATAGGATTTTAAAACTTTTACCCGTCTGGTTCTCGACTTCATGCTTATATTCTTTGAATTTCTCAAAAGCTTCAGACTTGTGTTTCAACAGGAACACATGTCCGTATCTTGAAAGATTGTCAGTGAATGTAATAAAGTATGAGGAACCATTCCTGGCATGTGTAGACATGGGACCGCATACATCACTATGTATCAGTCCCAAGAGTTCCGTAACTCTTTCTCCGTGTCCAGTAAACGGAGTTTTGGTCATTTTACCTTTGAGACATGACTGACAGGTGTCATAAGATGAAAATTCGAACGGTATAAAATATCCATCCTTATGTAACTTAGCTAGTCGTGTCGCATTGATATGACCTAGTCTACAATGCTACAGGAAGGATTCGTTCATTTCTGAACTCTTCCTCTTGTGTTTGTTTTGTACGTTAAGAACTGTGGTTTGATTTAGAATGTATATGTCATTATTTAGCGAGCCTGATCCAATCAACTTTTGATTCAGGAAGATTTTCATAACATTATCACGTACTACAAAATTATATCCTTCTTTACTTAATAAAGAGACTGATACAAGATTGCATATCAGGGTCGGTATGTAATAGCATTTGTTCAGAATCAATGTATTACGATTTGGTAATACAAGGTGATATTCGCCAACTGCTTTGGCTGCAATATTTGCACCATTCCTACTAGTACGGAATGATCACCTGTTCCCAGTTCTCTACCTTTCCTTAGCCCATGTAACATATTACATATGTGGGATCCCGATCCAGTATCTAATACTCAGGACGTAGAGTGTACTGAGAAACAGTTCTGGGTGACTAACACACCCGAAGAAGATGCATCAACATGCTCATTCTTCGTTTATGTGGCGTGGAAATCCGAATATTTTCCTATTTCCTGCTCGGACTTATAACAATTATAAGTTGGAGCGGACGTTCTCCTGCTCAGCATAACAAGTGGGTTTGGTCAATACATCCATATTATTATCTTGATTAAGTCCTGACATGATCGATGCCCAGAGAGAGAGAAGAATACACTTAGCATATGCTCTTGCAAGATTAGATTGGTTTATTATCTTATTTAATCAGGATGGCTCCCACTATTTTTATCAAATCTTCCTTCAAACCCTAAAAGGTAAGACTGATCGGGATTAATTACACCTTACAAGTTCGCCAATCTTTCGGCCAGGCCGGTGTTGGTACTTTGAGGGAGGTTCTCCATGCTTTCGTACGGACCTAATTAAAATAAACCTCGTTTTCCCAAGGGCGTAACCCCGTTAACACCTTTCTAGACACCTACTTGATTGGTTAATTGAGATGTATAAAACTCTCCCTGGAATAACTCTTACTCACAGTAGGTATCAGGATCCAACTATCTCATAGAAGGTATGCAATCTCATTGCAAATTTCAACACTTGAAATTCCCGATAATACTTTTTACCCCTAGTGACTTATGACCATAACTATGGTCAACAAATCATAAGCACTAGTCAAGTTCTACCCGTCATTTCTTGATTAATTAGATCCACCCACATGACCCTTAACTATGGTCAACAAAGTCACATGACTGTCCTAATTAATCGCATTATATGCTATGTAGGAAGACATCACTTAGCTACCGTACACTGCGCCTTAACTATGGTCAACAAATGCAGCACGAATACTAAGTACTTTACTTTCTAAAATGACGGAAGGTTACGACAAGTTTTTAAGAAAAACCTTTTGCGTAATGAACTTGATATCAGAAACAAGTGATTTTTGAAAAATGAGTGTTTTTTAGGCTTTTTACTAGTTTTGCTAAAGAGGTCACTCCCGGTGAAGGGATCTCGGCTCTTTCCTTATCGAATAAGGTGCAGGATATTTCATAAATACCTCTATGAAAAGCAAGAGAAGCAATGAAAAGACAAAACCGAGTGGGTTGTAGCATCTGCTAGTTTCGCTAAAGAGTTCACTCCCGGTGAAGGGATCTCGGCTCTTTCCTCATCGAAGGAGGTGTATTCTATAAGGAATACCGCTATGCAAAGCAAAAACTAGAGCTACCCTTTTTGAAAATATGAATCTACAACATCGTTTAGGTTTCTTTTCATTTCATTAATCTCATTAATGAATTCCCATCATTTATGCTTCCTAAGCATCACAGAAAAAACGAAAATACAACGTACGCCTATGCCATCCGCATTTTCCACAGTGTCCCGTTATGCACCGTTAGGTTACTTAACTAACGACATAGCGGGACGGGACTAGCGCGGGTGCAAAACATAAGCAACGTTTATTATATATCATATATACAATAATAAAGCATTCGTCTCAGGCATATAAAGTGATCACATCACAGAATATCAGCAGCAGAAGATAACATATGAAATATTGGATATATTAGGAATTCCATGTTTTAAATTAAGCCAATATAAAATACGGATTCCATGGTCACGATGAATAGCCAAACCCACATCCCCAGACCCCTACGAGAGTGGCAACCAACCCTACCAATTTTAGAGTTAGGAGACCCGGTCTCGACTCCCCGAGATGGTCTCCCACTGGACTCTAGAACCCGGTTGCTTATGCTCCCTTCCTTGGGTCTATCCTAATGTGAAAAAGTAAATAATATACAACAATGGTGACATCATCCTCAACCCGGAAATGCCCCAATAAAAGAATATTGCATACTTTGAATTTTACATTAATGAAAATAAAAACTCACATCTCACATAAAACCCCCGGCTATTCAAAACACGACGATCCAATATAACATATCCCAGCAACACATTACATCACATGTCATCAATGTAAGCAAATATGCGTATCACAATTGTCGCTGACATATAGCAACGAAAACGGTGATACACCACATATTACACTTACGGTCGCAGAAAAGAAAATGTCAAACTACAACATTTAGAATCCACAATCACCTTAGACATCATAAACCCAAAATATCATATATTTTGGATTTCATGCATAACTATATGAATTCCACATATTGTATCACATTCCATAAAAAGCTAGACGACGTTAAACATTCCGATCGAATCAACAAACAACCAAAATTTTCCAAAAAACTCAACACTTGAGCAGTGTTAGAAACACCCAAAACCATACCACAGTACCCATGGACCAGCAGCTGAAGACCCGTCCCAAACCTCTCAAGTAGCGTCGCGGAACCGCCGCCAAAACCATGTTTTGGCCGCGGTTCCGCGATCACTTAGACGAGTTAGGGACTCGTTCTTCAGGTGGGTACATGGAATTACCTGCACGATTTTTAGAGTATTTTTAACATGAAAAATTCCAACTTTTTGAAAAATTTCCAGAGAGGGGTCCAAAATTGGGTTTTCGGGGTTCGATCGGACTTCTAACTTCGTCTAGACAGCGCCTAATTCTTTAGCTTGGCTCAGATACCAATGTAGGATTTCTTGGCACAACAGCAAGGTTTCGGGAGGCATCGTCCATGCCATTTTAAAAAATTTGCCGTACAAAACAATCCTAACCCTAGAATCTTAACTAAAGATTTAGACAATCCTAAGTGTAAAATACTTTACAACAAAGTGAACTATGAATACAACCTTTGTGTAGGGTTCCTAGGGACTCTTGTGAGGGTTCATAAGGCATCAAATATGCCCGAATAAAATTTTAGACGTGCCGAACAACCCAAAGCCGGGATCTATGCTAGATTATTAGGGTTTAACATGCAAGTAAACATCTTTACTACTAAGTGTGAGGGATTACAACCTTTGTAGTCCGCTCCTTCGCTTCACAAGCTCCGAGTAGAAGTCCCTTCGCCGCGATCCATGATCTCCCGGACTCAAGAGAGGCTCCACGACTCGAACGATCCATGATAGCTTGTCGTATTCCTTTTCTCCGATGATCTACGTCGAAGTTGCAATAGCTCAAGCTCTCTCACTCTAATGAGGTGAACACCCTAATCTAATGGGCTAGATTAGATGAGGATGATGGAGTAGTATTTATTCTTTCTTTTTATGTCATTTTCTCATAAGAAATCATCACAAAAGAAATAACAAGTGAGCTCTTTCCAAAACTCAAGAGAGAAGAAGATGAAGAATAATGAGAGTAATCCTTTTGTGATGAATAGTAGATAAGAATATATGATTGATTATGGAACCATGGTCAAGGATGAGAGGCTTAACCTTTGTAGAGAATAAACTAGAGCTAGGGTTTGGTTAGGTTAATGAATGTGTTATGGATACGTATCAACCATAATATCTTAACCAAGACAAAAGGAAATCCTTCTAGAATGAGCAAGAAGGATCTAACCCTAATCTCTTTTTATCATCACTAAACATGTTTCATAATAAATCATATCATGTCACAATAATATATATCACATATATATTATATATTTGCAACAAAAGAAAATAATACAATTAACATATATCGCATATATATCAATGTATTAATCCGGTGGGAAAATGAAATAATAAAGCGAGCCAATATTAGATAATGTAATACAATATATCATATATATCATTATACATTAAATCATCGAATCAACACTTGATCCGATAATCCGGCTATATCAAATATAACCGACTAATATATCATGTACCGATTCATCGAATCAACACTTGATCCGATGCCCCAGTTCATATCTAAATATCGCGAGAATATAATACGGTATCTCATATCGCATTATCCTCGGTCCTGCACATATCACATATGTGCCTCTACTCCGTTCTGCCTGAGCCAAGAAACCTCTGTGTAGGACTCTAAAGAATCGTCAATACGCCGGTAGCAGGTGATAATCATATCAAACATCCACAAGCTGCAAGCGGTCAGCTAAACGTAACAGCCACCCAGGTATTGAGCGATCAGAAGATTAACAAGCTAGTCTGTCCGTTCTCCTGTGAATCCAATGAGTAACACTCCCGTACAGTCCAGTGTGTTCGTCTGATATGTCGCACATCAAGTCTAGGGGTGGTATACGTCAGACTCCAGTAACCGATTGTTAGTTATATGTATGCCCTAGAGGCCATTACTGTACATAGGATGTATATTGTAGTGGATGCTGGGACATATATAGGAAAGACTTTCTTGCTCGACATGATAGTACGCTATCTGGTTGCTCTTTATCTTAACATGTATACTTGCAGTCTCTCTATTACATGTTGATAAAGCCCTTAGGATGTGTACTCGACTTCTAGGACTATGATGAAGATCATACTAGTGGGCCCTGGGTAGTCAATGAGTACATCCTTCAATGTTCCTAGTCGTGGGAATATCGAGACGGGGCATCGATATTCCAGAGTAGACTAGCGTATATCTTCTCGATCCATGTGATGGGCGATGGATGATCCCATATCCATTGGTGTTTGACATCAGAGATGGTATGCGGGTGCTCAGTGATGACTGGGTACACTGAACGGACTCGCCGAGAACTCCCAGATGGTATTATACCTCACGTCAGATGGCAGTTCTCTGGTGACACTGGTACAGCTTAGTCTGTTGACCCGAGATCGTCATAGAGACTTGTGTGTCTCCCACTGTGCTTTGATTTCCACCCTACCACGGCTCTACTGAGTCATGCAAACAGGTGGTCTTTGGGTACAGTCCCGATTCACATGGAGGCAATGAGCGATAGGAGGGGATTCGTCTCTCCCGGTATTGGGGGTTGATATTGCGCTATGCTCGACTGGCCATAACTGGAAATCCCTGGCCATGGTTGCACTGATTTACTGGTAAGTGTTATCAGTAGTTTCATGCTTGTTATGGACCTTACATCGGCATGACTTATCAAGCTACTGGGGTCTGACGTTTACCACCCCTAGGCGAGATATGCGACATATCAGACGAACAGACCGGACTGTACGGTAAGTGTTGCTGGTTGGATTCACAGGAGTGTGAGTGGGCTTGCTCGTTGATCTTCTGATCGCTCAATACCTGGGTGGCCGTTACGTTTAGCAGACCGCTTGCGGCTTGTGGGTGTTTGATATGATCATCACCTGCTGCCGGCGTATTGACGAGTCTTTAGAGTCCTACACAGAGGTTTCCTGGCTCAAGCGAAACGAAATAGGAGCGCATATGAGATATGTGCGGGACCGAGAATAATGCGTGCATGTGATACCGTATTCTATTCTCGCGATGAATGCATCGATTGGTTGTATGCGATATAACCTAGTTATCGAATCGAGGATTGATTCGATAAGTCGATACATTGGATATTAGTCGGTCATATGTGATATGACCGGATCGTTAAATCAAGTGTTGATTTAATGATTTAATGTATAATTATATATATTTGATATATTACTTTACATTAACTAGTATTAGTTCACTTAAGATTATTTTTCTCACTTGTTTGTGCATATTGTATATATGATATATGTTTGTGCACTATTTTGTATCATGTTTGATGATACATGCAAACTTGGGCGTGTGTATGCTTTGAACCATGTTTAGGATAATGGTTAGGGTTTTTATTTATTTATTTATTCATTTATCCATTTTGGCAAAAATAAAATGGTGGAATTTTTTGTTTTTATTTGAACCTTCATGAAGCTTTGAAAAGTTCAAACCATTTTGTTTTTTCCTAAACCTAACCATTCACCTAAACCCTAGTTTAGTCTCTACACTAGTTACACTAACCCATGGTTGCTATATGATAAGATCACTTGATTTATTATTATTAATCAATTGATTTTATTATGCTTATCATATTCTTTTTCTTCTTCTTCTTCTTCTTCAAGAAGAAGATACCTTGCTACCTCCAATGGTGTCATGATCAAAAGAGTGAGAAATCCAAATCCAAAGTGAACCCACTTCCTATTTCTTCATCCTCTACCACTTGTCATGTAGTAGAGTGTGTTATCTTCACAAGTTCTATGACCAAGTGAAGATGGAGCTTGATCTTGAGTTTCCTCGACGTAGATCATCTTCGGTATCAAAGTCGACGACCTAGCCCGATCATTTGACGAAACCATCGCCAGAGTCCAGGATCCGATGATCGCAGCGGAGGGACATCATCACGGAGCTAAAGAAGTGGAGGACCGGATCTACAAAGGTTGTACTTCTTTTCACTTATTAGTTAAGTTGTTAACTTGTTGTTGTTTCGCCTCACCTCTAGTAACGATCTAGCATTAGGGTTACTTGGCACAAGAAATTTTTGAATTGGACATGGTTGATCTGTTGTAGAACCTCATGGGTGTGCCCAGGAACTCTACACCGATAAGCCGTGTCGATGTGAGGCTCATAACAAGTCGAGAAACTACTGGTAACACTTACCAGTATATCTCTATATCAGCCCTGGCCAGGGACTTCCAGTTATAGCCAATCGAACACATCACAACATCAACTCCCTATAACGGGAGAGACGAATCCCCTCCTATCGCTCATTGCCTCCATGTGATTCAGGACTGTACCCAAAAGCCACCGTTTTGCAAGCCCTCTTGGACGTGGTAAGGTAGAAATCAAAGCACAGTGGGAATCACACAAGACTCTATGACGATCTCGGGTCTACAGACTACCATGTACCAGTGTCACCGGAGAACTGCCATCTGACGTATGGTATATCACCATCTGGGAGTTCTCGGCGAGTGCGTCCAGTATACCCAGTCTCCACTGAGCACCCGTACACCATCCTTGATGTCAAACACTGATGGATATGGGATCATCCTGTTAGTTATGTATATGCCCTAGAGGCCATTGTTGTACATATGAAGTATATTATGATGGATGCTTGGATATATACAGAGAGGACTTTCTTGCTCGTCATGATAGTATGCTATTTGGTTTCGCTTTATCTTAACATGTTGACTTGTACTGGTTTACTGACTTTCTCTCACATGTTGATAAAGCCCTTAGGATCTGTACTCGACTACTGGGACTATGATGAGATCATACTAGTGGGGCCACGGTAGTCGATGAGTACATCCTATAACTGTTCCTAGTCGAGGGTGTATCGAGACAAAGCATCGATACACCAGAGTAGACTAGCGTATACGCATATTGACCCATATGATGGGCGATGGATGATCCCATATCCATCGGTGTTTGACATCAAGGATGGTGTACGGGTGCTCAGTGGAGACTGGGTATACTGGACGAACTCGCTGAGAACTCCCAGATGGTGTATACCATACGTCAGATGGCAGTTCTCCGGTGACACTGGTATAGGGTAGTCTGTTGACCCGATATCGTCATAGAGTCTTGTGTGATTCCCACTGTGCTTTGATTTCCACCTTACCACGTCCAAGAGGGCATGCAAAACGGTGGCTTTTGGGTACAGTCCCGAATCACATGGAGGCAATGAGCGATAGGAGGGGATTTGTCTCTCCCGGTATAGGGAGTTGATGTTGTGCTGTGTTTGATTGGCTATAATTGGAAGTCCCTGGCCAGGGCTGATATAGAGATATACTGGTAAGTGTTACCAGTAGTTTCTCGACCTGTTATGAGCCTCACATCGACACGACTTATCGATTACTGGGGTCTGACGTATACCACCCGTAGACTTGATATGCGACATATCAGACGAACAGACCGGACTATACGGGAGTGTTACTGATTGGATTCACGGGAGAACGGACAGGCTAGCTTGTTGATCTTCTGATCGCTCAATACCTGGGTGGCTGTTACGTTTAGCTGACCGCTTGCAGCTTGTGGGTGTTTGATATGATCATCACCTGCTACCGGCGTATTGATGATTCTTTAGAGTCCTACACAGAGGTTTCTTGGCTCAGGCAAAACGGAGTAGAGGCACATATGTGATATGTGCAGGACCGAGGATAATGCGATATGAGATACCGTATTATATTCTCGCGATATTTAGATATGAACCGGGACATCGGATCAAGTGTTGATTCGATGAATAGGTACATGATATATTAGTCGGTTATATTTGATATAGCCGGATTGTCGGATCAAGTGTTGATTCGATGATTTTATGTATAATGATATATATGATATATTGTATTACATTATCTAATATTGGCTCGCTTTATTATTTCATTTTCCCACCGGATTAATACATTGATATATATGCGATATATGTTAATTGTATTATTTTCTTTTGTTGCAAATATATAATATATATATGTGATATATATTATTGTGACATGATATGATTTATTAGGAAACATGTTTAGGGATGATAAAAAGAGATTAGGGTTTGATTAGGGTTAGCTCCTTCTTGTTTATTCTAGAAGGATTTCCTTTTGTCTTGGTTAAGATATTATGGTTGATACTTATCCATGACTCATTCTTAACCTAACCAAACCCTAGCTCTAGTTTATTCTCTACAAAGGTTAAGCCTCTCATCCTTGACCATGGTTCCATAATCAATCATATACTTTTATTACTATTCATCACAAAAGGATTATCTCATTTTTATTCTTCATCTTCTTCTCTCTTGAGTTTTAGAAAGAGCTCACTAGATTTTCCTTTGGTGATGATTTCTTGTGAGAAATTGATATAAAAAGAAAGCATAAATACTACTCCATCATCCTCATCTAATCTAGCCCATTAGATTGGGGTGTTCACTTCTTTAGAGTGAGAGAGCTTGGGTTATAGCAACTTCGACGTAGATCATCGGAGAAGCGGAACACTACAAGCTAGCATGGATCGTTCGAGTAGTGGAGCCTCTCTTGAGTCCGGGAGATCGTGGATCGCGGCGAAAGGACTTCTACTCGGAGCTTATGAAGTGAAGGAGCGGACTACAAAGTTTGTAATCCCTCACACTTAGTAGTAAAGATGTTTACTTGCATGTAATAACCCTAATAATCTAGCAAAGATCTCGGCTTTGGGTTGTTCGGCACATCTAAAATTTTATTCGGGCATATTTGATGCCTTATGAACCTTCACAAGAGTGCCTAGGAACCCTACACATCCATCGCCCATCATATGGGTCAAGATGCGTATACGCTAGTCTACTCTGGTGTATCGATGCCCTGTCTCGATATACCCTCGACTAGGAACAGTTATAGGATGTACTCATCGACTACCATGGCCCCACTAGTATGATCTCATCATAGTCCCAATAGTCGAGTACAGATCCTAAGGGCTTTATCAACATGTGAGAGTAAGACAGTAAACCAATACAAGTCAACATGTTAAGATAAAGTGAAACCAAATAGCATACTATCATAACGAGCAAGAAAGTCCTCTCTGTATATATCCAAGCATCCATCATAATATATATCATATGTACAACAATGGCCTCTAGGGCATACACATAACTAACAATCTCCCACTTGCACTAAGGCCAGCTGCTGTAGTATCTCATACCTAGCATCCCGAATAATCTCTCAAACTGTATTTGGGGAATGGCCTTCGTGAGTGGATCCGCAGTGTTGCCCTTCGTATCTACACTCCTGACCTCGATCTCCCGGCGATCAACTATCTCCCTGATCAGGTGATACCGCCTCAGAATATGTCTGGACTTCTGATGAGACCTGGGTTCCTTGGCCAAAGCCATAGCTCCATTGTTATCGCAATACAAAGGTATTGGATGCTCAATGGATGGAACCACACCAAGTTCACTAATGAACTTCTTAATCCAGACAGCCTCTTTGGCAGCATCGTTGGCAGCGATGTATTCAGCCTCCATCGTCGAGTCTGCAACGGTATCCTGTTTGGAACTCTTCTAATATACCGCCCCTCCATTGAGGGTAAAGACAAATCCCGAGTGCGACTTAGAGTCGTCTTTATCACTTTGGAAGCTCGAATCGGTAAAGGACTCCACTTGGAGTTCTCTGTTACCATACACCAAGAACATGTCTCTAGTCCTTCGTAAGTACTTGAGAATGTTCTTCACAGCTGTCCAGTGACTCTCTCCAGGATCTGCTTGATACCGACTCACTACACTCAGTGAGTATGCTACATCATGTCTGGTACATAGGGTCGCATACATGATAGAGCCTACTGCCGAAGCATAGGGTATCCCTTGCATGCGAGCTCTCTCCAAATCAGTCTTGGGAGACATCTCTTTGGAGAGAGTGAGTCCAGAGATTGTGGGTTGGTTCCCACGCTTGGATTCTTCCATACTAAACCTCTTTAGTATGGTGTCAATGTACCTGGATTGGGACAATCCCAGTATCCGTTTAGATCTATCTCTATAGATCATGATTCCCAATATGCAAGAGGCATCACCTAGATCTTTCATTGAGAATCTTTGTGATAAGAAGAGCTTGACTGATTGCAGCATAGGAATATCATTTCCTATCAAGAGTATGTCATCCACGTACAATACGAGGAAGACAACCCTACTCTCTGCTACCTTCTTATAGATACAAGGTTCATCTATATTTTTGATGAAGTCAAACTCTTTGACTACAACATCAAAACAGATGTTCCAACTCCGCGATGCTTGCTTTAACCCATAAATGGATTTAAGCAGCTTGCACACCTTTCCGCTGCTCCCACTATCTACGAAGCCCTCTGGCTGAGTCATGTACACGCACTCTTCTAAATCACCGTTTAGAAAGGCGGTCTTAACATCCATTTGCCAGATTTCGTAGTCATGGTATGCAGCAATGGCAAGTAAGATCCGGATGGACTTAAGCATAGCCACTGGAGAAAAGGTTTCGTCATAATCCACACCTGGTCGTTGACGAAAATCCTTTGCTACAAGTCTAGCTTTGAAAGTCTCAACTTTTCCATCTACACAAAATTTCTTTTTAAAAATCCACTTGCTCCCAATGGGTTTTACCCCTTCAAGAGCATTTTCCAAAGTCCATACTTTATTGGTGTACATGGATTTCATCTCAGATCGCATTGCATCCAGCCATTTCACAGAGTCACCACTCGTGATGGCCTGCTCGAAACTAGTCGGGTCATCATCTTCCATGATGCAATCCTCGCTTCCACCATCAATGAGAAAACCGTAGTATCTCTCAGGCGGATGAGAAACCCTGCTAGATCGGCAGAGAGGCTGGGGTTCGTCGGGTACTACTGAATCCTCTGGTTCTACCAAGTCTTCTGTTATAGTTTGTGTTGCTGGAACCTCTTCCAGTTCTACCTCAATGCCACTATTCTGTTTCATAAGAAAACTTTTTTCTAAGAAAGTGGCATGTCGAGAAACAAACACCTTTTGTTCCTCGGGGTGGTAGAAGATATACCCTTGTGAATTTTTGGGATATCCTACAAACTTACATAAGACAGATCTTGCCTTGAGTTTGTCCGGATTTTGCTTTTTGACATAGGCCGGACAACCCCATATCTTAATATAATTAAGATGGGGTCTCTTCCCTTTCCATATCTCATATGGAGTGGTAGGCACAGATTTGGTGGGAACTCTATTCAATAGGTCTATGGTTGTCTCAAGCGCATACCCACAGAAGGAAATAGGTAACTCAGCTGTACTCATCATCGAGCGTACCATATCTAATAGGGTGCGATTCCTCCGTTTCGATACACCGTTGTGCTGTGGTGTGTAAGGAGGAGTAAGCTGAGAGAGAATCCCTTTCTCTTTTAGATAATCTAGGAACTCTTTGCTTAAGTATTCTCCTCCTCGATCAGATCGAAGAATCTTAATACTTTTGCCCGTTTGGTTCTCTACTTCGTGCTTATATTCTCTGAATTTCTCAAAAGCTTCAGACTTGTGTTTCAACAGGAACACATGCCCGTATCTAGAGAGATCATCAGTGAATGTAATGAAGTAGGAAGAACCATTCCTGGCATGTGTAGACATGGGACCGCATATATTACTATGTACCAGTCCTAAGAGTTCCGTAACTCTTTCTCCGTGTCCACTAAACGGAGCTTTGGTCATTTTTCCTTTGAGACATGAATGGCAAGTATCATAAGATGATAATTCGAACGGATTCAAATATCCATCTTTATGTAACTTAGCCAGTCGTGTCGCATTGATATGACCAAGTCTACAATACCACAAGAAGGATTCGTTCATTTCTGAACTCTTCCTCTTGTGTGTGTTTTGTATATTGAGGACTGTATTTTGATTTAGAATGAATATGCCATTATGTAACGAGCCTGATGCAATCAACTTTTGATCTAGGAATATGTTCATAACATTATCCTGTACTACAAAATTATATCCTTCTTTACATAATAAAGAAACTGATATAATGTTGCACATCATGTTCGGTATATAATAGCACTCATTCAGAATCAGTGTATCACCACCTGGTAATACTAGGTGATATTCGCCAACTGCTTTGGCTGCAACATTTGCCCCATTCCCTACTTGAACGGAATGATCACCTTTTCCCAGTTCTCTACCTTTCTTCAGCCCATGTAACAATTTACATACGTGGGATCCTGATCCGGTATCTAATACCCAGGACGTAGGGTGAACTGAGAAACAGTTCTCAATAACTAACACACCTGAAGAAGATGCATCAACATGCATGTTCTTATGGGCGGCTTGAGAATCCAGATATTCTCATATTCCCTGTTCAGTCTTATAACTCTTATAAGAAAGAACGGGTCCAACGTTCCCCTGCTCAGTATAATAAGCGGGTTCAGTCAATACATCCATATTATTATCTTGATTATGGCCTGACATGGTCGCTACCTGGAGAGAGAAAGAAGAAAACACTTTAGCGTATGCTCTTGCAAGATTAGATTGGTTATTATCTTATCTAATCAGGATGTCTCCCACTGTTTTTATCAAATCTTCCTTCAAACCCTAAAAGGTAAGATTAGCCGGGATTAATTACACCCTACAATTTCGTCAATCTTTTAGCCAGATCAGTGTCGGTACTTGAGGGAGGTTCCCCGTGCTTTCGCACGGACCTAATTAAAGTAAACCTCATTTTCCCAGAGGCGTAACCCCGTTAACACTTTTCTAGACACCTACTTGATCGGCTAATTGTCCTGTGTAAAACTCTCCCAGGAGTAACTATTACTCACAGTGGGTATCGGGATCCAACTATCTCATAGGAGGTATGCAATCTCATTGCAAATTTCAACACTTGAAATTCCCGATAATATTTTTTACCCCTAGCGTGCTATGACCTTGACGCATGCCAAACAACCCATAGTCCGCTAGTCAAGTTCAACCCGTACAATTCATGATTGAATTAAACCCACCCGTATGACCCTTGACGCATGCCAAACAACGCCGTACGAATACCCTAATCAAATCGCATCTCATGCTACAGATAAGTAATAATCAGCTATCGTACACTACGCCTTAACGCATGCCAAACTACCGTAGCACGAATACTAAATATTACTTATCTGAATTGACGGAGGGCTACGCAGGTTTTTCAGAAAACCATGAGCGTAATGAACTTGATATCGTCGTAGAATCATGTGAAATTTTGAAATGGAGTGTTTTTTAGGCTTTCATTTGTTTTTCTAAAGAGGTCACTCCCGGTGAAGGGATCTCGGCTCTTTCCTCATCGAATAAGGTGCAGGGTATATCATATATACCGCTATACAAAGCAAAACTCTAAAAAGCAATCAAAAGACAAACCGTGTTTTGTAGCATCTGCCAGTTTCGCTAAAGAGGTCACTCCCGGTGAAGGGATCTCGGCTCTTTCCTTATCGAATAAGGTGCAGGGTATATCATATATACCGCTATGCAAAGCAAAACTGTAGCTACCCTTTTTATAAAGTTTTGATTCTACAACATCTTTTAGGTTTCTTTTCTTTTTATTAATCTCATTAATAAAATCCCATCAGCTTATGCTTCCTAAGCATCACAGAAGAAACGAAAGCAGTAATATTTATATATCAGCATATATATATATATATATATATATATATAGTATAAGCATTCGTCTCAGGCAGTAATATGATCTCATCACAGAACATTGCAGCAGAAGAACATATATGAAATATTGGATATACTAGGATGTCCGTGTTTTCAATACGAGCCGGTATAAAACACGGATTCAACGGTCGCGATGAATAGCCAAACCCACATCCCAAGACCCCTACGAGAGCAACAAGTAACACTGCCAATTCTAGGGTTAGGAGACTCGGTCTCGACTCCTCGAGATGGCCTCCCTTTGGACCCTAGAACCCGGTTACTTGTGCTCCCCTCCTTGGGTCTACCTAATGCGGAAAAGTAAATAATATACAATGGTGACATCAACCTCATCCCGGAAGTGCCCCAATAAAAGAATATTACATACAAATGAATTTTACATGAATGAAAATAAATACCCTCATCTCACATAAAACCCCCGGCTATTCAGAACACGACGATCCAATATAACATATCACAGCAACACATAATATCACATATCATCAACGTAAGTAAGTATGCATACACCGATCGTCGTTGATGTATAGCAACGAAAACTGGCAATACAACTACATACTACACTTACGGTCACAGAAAAGAAATTGTAAAACTACAATATTTGGAATCCACAATCACTTTAGACATCGTAAATCCGAAATATCACATACTTCGCATTTCATGCCTAACTCTATGAATTCCACATATTGTATCACATTCCAGATAAATAGACAGTATTAAACTTTTCGAACAGATAATCAAATATCCAAAATTTCCTAAATTGCCCAACACTTGAGCGGAGTTCAAATAATCCCAGAATATGTCACAGTACCGGTGATCCAGTCGTAGAAGGGTCAAGCCAACGCCTCACATATGGCACGCCGTACTGCCCCAAACCCTAAGGTTTAGAGGCAATTCAAGACGGTCATATAATCGAGTTAAGGTTTGTTGTCTTCTAGAGGGTCCACCGTGTTACTTGCATATTTTTCCGAAAGATTTAAACCCGATAAAAATTCAACACTTGAAAGTTTTTCGTGCCGGGAAAAAGTGAGTTAATGATATCCGTTCGAACATTTTAACAGTTTCTAAATATCCGGAAATAATAACGAAATTAAATTTTCCAATCGAATCAACGATTACAAAATAAACCCCAGAACACTCAACACTTGAGTCAAATTAAAAATACCCAGAAAATATAAAATACAGATACTGATATTACTGTAGAAAACCTAAGACCCAACTCCACATTCCCACCGTGGATCCGCGGCCCAAGCGCGGTACGGCCGCGGTTCCGCGGTGGTATGTACGGATTGGTGACACGTTTTTCACAATAATATTTATATTTCCCTGCTGAATTTTTTAGGAATTTTTAATTCTGAAAAATCACAGTTTTTAGAAAAAGTCCAGAGAGGGGTTCAAATCGTCGTATCGGAGTTCGTTCGGAGTTTTAACTTCGTAAACACGTCGCCTAATGCTCTAGCTAGGCTCTGATACCACTGTAGGGTTCCTAGGCACTCTTGTGAGGGTTCATAAGGCATCAAACATGCCCGAATAAAATTTTAGACGTGCCGAACAACCCAAAGCCGGGATCTTTGCTAGATTATTAGGGTTTAACATGCAAGTAAACATCTTTACTACTAAGTGTGAGGGATTACAACCTTTGTAGTCCACTCCTTCGCTTCACAAGCTCCGAGTAGAAGTCCCTTCGCCGCGATCCACGATCTCCCGGACTCAAGAGAGTCTCCATGACTCGAACGATCCATGATAGCTTGTCGTATTCCTTTTCTCCAATGATCTACGTCGAAGTTGCAATAGCTCAAGCTCTCTCACTCTAATGAGGTGAACACCCTAATATAATGGGCAAGATTAGATGAGGATGATGGAGTAGTATTTATGCTTTCTTTTTATGTCATTTTCTCACAAGAAATCATCGCAAAAGAAATAACAAGTGAGTTCTTTCCAAAACTCAAGAGCGAAGAAGATGAAGAATAATGAGAGTACTCCTTTTGTGATGAATAGTAGATAAGAATATATGATTGATTATGGAACCATGGTCAAGGATGAGAGGCTTAACCTTTATAGAGAATAAACTAGAGCTAGGGTTTGGTTAGGTTAATGAATGTGTCATGGATAAGTATCAACCAAAATATCTTAACCAAGAAAAAAGGAAATCCTTCTAGAATGAGCAAGAAGGATCTAACCCTAATCAAACCCTAATCTCTTTTTATCATCGCTAAACATGTTTCATAATAAATCATATCATGTCACAATAATATATATCACATATATATTATATATTTGCAACAAAAGAAAATAATACAATTAACATATATCGCATATATATCAATGTATTAATCCGGTGAGAAAATGAAATAATAAAGCGAGCCAATATTAGATAATGTAATACAATATATCATATATATCATTATACATTAAATCATCGAATCAACACTTGATCCGACAATCCGGCTATATCAAATATAACCGACTAATATATCATGTACCGATTCATCGAATCAACACTTGATCTGATGACCCGGTTCATATCTAAATATCGCGAGAATATAATACGGTATCTCATATCGCATTATCCTCGGTCCTGCACATATCACATATGTGCCTCTACTCCGTTCTGCCTGAGCCAAGAAACCTCTGTGTAGGACTCTAAAGAATCGTCAATACGCCGGTAGCAGGTGATGATCATATCAAACACCCACAAGCTGCAAGCGGTCAGCTAAACGTAACAGCCACCCAGGTATTGAGCGATCAGAAGATCAACAAGCTAGCCTGTCCGTTCTCCTGTGAATCCAATCAGTAACACTCCCGTACAGTCCGGTCTGTTCGTCTGATATGTCGCATATCAAGTCTAGGGGTGGTATACATCAGACCCCAGTAACCGATAAGTCGTGTCGATGTGAGGCTCATAACAGGTCGAGAAACTACTGGTAACACTTACCAGTATATCTCTATATCAGCCCTGGCCAGGGACTTCCAGTTATAGCCAATCGAACACATCACAACATCAACTCCCTATACCGGGAGAAACGAATCCCCTCCTATCGCTCATTGCCTCCATGTGATTCGGGACTGTACCCAAAAGCCACCGTTTTGCACGCCCTCTTGGACATGGTAAGGTGGAAATCAAAGCACAGTTGGAATCATACAAGACTCTATGACGATCTCGGGTCTACAGACTACCCTGTACCAGTGTCACCGGAGAACTGCCATCTGACATGTGGTATATCACCATCTGGGAGTTCTCGGCGAGTCCGTCCAGTGTACCCAGTCTCCACTGAGCACCCGTACACTATCCTTGATGTCAAACACCGATGGATATGGGATCATCCATCGCCCATCATATGGGTCAAGATGCGTATACGCTAGTCTACTCTGGTGTATCGATGCCCTGTCTAGATATACCCTCGACTAGGAACAGTTATAGGATGTACTCATCGACTACCATGGCCCCACTAGTATGATCTCATCATAGTCCCAGTAGTCGAGTACAGATCCTAAGGGCTTTATCAACATGTGAGAGTAAGACAGTAAACCAATACAAGTCAACATGTTAAGATAAAGTGAAACCAAATAGCATACTATCATGACGAGCAAGAAAGTCCTCTCTGTATATATCCAAGCATCCATCATAATATACATCATATGTACAACAATGACCTCTAGGGCATACACATAACTAACACTTTGTAGACTGGTCCTTCACTTCAATAGCTCCGTGTAGTAGTCCCTTCGCTCCAAGTAGTGATCTTGCGGACTCTAGAGTGGCTCCATAAGAAGAAAGCAACGAGCTCGCAAAAGTCTTTGAGGCCGAAGATGATCTACGTCGAGGAGACACTAACCCAAGCTACCTCTTCACTAATGTGGGATTAGTGAAGCTAACACCCTAAACTAAATTTCTAATCTAGTATAGGATGATGAAATAGGATTTTTGCTCACTTTAGAATTACTTTTCTCACTAATTTTATGCTCCTCTCAAAAACCTAGAGAGCTATCTCTTGAGCTTGAGGAAGATGAAGCAAATAATAGATGAGAGAGTGGATGGAAACCATGGGTGAGAAATATCTCATATAACTCATGTAGAGACTTAACCATGGGTTTAGATAATGGTTGGGTTAATAAATATCCAGTGTAAGACAAAACTAGTGGACTAAGTCAAAGGATCTCCAATCTTCTACAAGCTTCATACCATGTGACCAATTTCCAACTAATAATTGATTTACTCTAAATAAATAAACCCTTCATTATCATTATCATGGTGTAAGTCTCATACACCCATGTTTCATGTATCATCAACCATGACACATAAAGAAAACACAATTAATATATATCACATATATATTAAGTGTGCACATGTGAGAAAAAGAAATGCTTGAGTGAGCTAATATTAGTTAATGTAAATTAATATATCAAATATATAATTATACATTAAATCATTAAATCAACACTTGATTTAATAATCCGGTTAAATATTCTCATATGACCGACTAATATTATTTGTATCAACTTATCGAATCAACACTTGATTCGATAACCCGGCTATATTCTCATATAACCGACCGATACAGGATCGACTTATCGAATCAACATTTGATTCGATAACCCGGCTATATCTCATATAACCGATCGATACCATATATCGCGAGAATAGAATACGGTATCAAATACTCGTATTAATCTCGGTCCAAGCACATATCATATGTGTGCTCCTACTTCGTTTTGCCTGAGCCAGTAAAACCTCTGTGTAGGACTCTAAAGATTCATCAATACGCCGGCAGTAGGTGATGATCACATCAAACACCCATAAGTCGTCAGCGGTACTAGCTGGACGTAACGGCTACCCGGGTATTGAGCGATCAGAAGATCAACATGCAAGCCTGCTCCTACTCCTGAAAAGCCTGTCAGTAACACTACCGTATAGTCCGGTCACTTCGTCTGATATGTCGCATATCTAGTCTAGGGATGGTAAATGTCAGACCCCAGTAACCGATAATTCGTGCCGATGTAAGGCTCATAACGGGTCGAGAAACTACTGATAACACTTATCAATAAATCTCCGTAGCAGCCCTGGCCAGGGACTTATCGTTATGGCCAATCGAGCACGGCGCAACATCAACCCCAATACCGGGAGAGACAAATCCCCTCCTATCGTTCATTGCCTCCATGTGATTCGGGACTGTACCTAAAAGCTACCGTTTTGCACGTTCTCTTGAACCTGGTAAGGTGGAAATCAAAGCACAGTGGGAATCACACAAGACTCTATGACGATCTCGGGTCTACAGACTAACCTGTACCAGTGTCACCAGAGAATTGCTATCTGACAATAGGTATAATACCAGCTAGGAGTTCTCGGCGAGTCCGTTCAGTGTACCCAGTCTCCACTGAGCACCCCCGTATACCATCTTTGATGTCAAACACCAATGGATGTAGGATCATCCATCGCCCATCATATGGGTCAAGATGCGTATACGCTAGTCTACTCTTGAATATCGATGCCTTGTCTCGATACTCCCTCGACTAGGAACAATTTTAGGGTGTACTTATGGACTACCCTTAGCCCCACTAGTATGATCTCTTTCATAGTCCTAGTAGTCAAGTACACATCCTAAGGGCTTTATCAACATGTGAGAGCAAGACAACATCACTTACACATGTCAACATATTAAGACAAAGAGCAACCATATAACATACTATCATGTCGAGCAAGAAAGTCCTCTCTATATATATCCAAGCTTCCACTATAATATACATCACATGTACAATAATGGCCTCTAGGGCATAGATATAACTAACAGCTGAGACACCATACCTCATAATCAATTGTTCATGATATACACTTCCTTTATCATTACACTTTATATTTCACTTCATATCTTAGGAACTTACAGAGCAAAGTTCGCTGACGGGCATTTCACCCACTTTTGTTTTCTTGGAATGTTCTTCAGATACTGTGTTGACAAAGGAGGTAGATATCTCAGAGGAGGAGCACGATCAGATAGTGACCCAGGCCTAGACCGGTTATCTTTTCTCAGTTTTTGTATGCCATTGTTTAGGCATTTCCATTCTTGTATTTTTTTCAATTGAAATCATGTATTGTAAATGAATCAATATGAATGTAAATAAAGTTGTTAAATTATAAATCTCATGTTAATTTTCTTGTCATTTTATATTGTTCTTCTACGCTTAGCGTATTTATTCCGGGAAATGACCTTCTCGAAATAAATATACCGCGGGCTTGCCACGTCACCGTTTCCGTCTATTGGAAAATAGGGCGTGACAGGTTTTGTTGGTGGCCCATGCAGGTCCGTTCTGCATGAAGTCATAAGCAATATATAACAAGAATTATGAGATTCAACAACTTTACATTCCTTGCAATTCAATTTCCGTTGAATCTATCCTAATCTTTCTTCTCTATCTAAGATGATGGATTCTCCCAGCAACCCTAGCACCAACGATGGAAGTACACCACTACCTATCCTTACCGTCCTACCACCTCCACCTACCGTAGTCGCACCACTCACAGAACAGAAGATACTTCTGGAGGCTATCAAAAGCCTACTTGAAGGTCAGCAGGCTCAAAGCACGATTTTGTAGGAGCAGACTGCTCTCCTTCAGCAGAGTTTCATCCGCTCTGAAGCAGAAGCACCTGGAGTGAAACAATTTCGAGCGTTACACCCGAAGAACTTCTCAGGGAAGGAGAAACCACTTGAGGCCAAGGAATGGGCACAGAGCATTGAAGACAACCTAACCGCAGCTCAAGTTCCAAAAGTGGCTTGGGTCAGAATAGCAAAATTCCAGCTTACTGACAATGCCAGAATCTGGTGGAAGGCCGGGAAGAGCCGTCTTGAGCAGCCAATCGAGTGGAAGACTTTTTGTGATCTCTTTGATGCTAAGTATTTTCTAGAAACTGCGCACTTCGAGATGGAATAGAAATTCATCCACCTGCAACAAGGATCCATATGGGATAAGTCAGTGGACGAGTACGATGTTGAATTCACCATGCTCAGCAGATTTTCCGCCCATCTAATTTCTACTGCAGAAATCAGAGCCAGGCGCTTCCAGCAAGGATTAGACCCGGAGATCCAGGCTGCCCTACCAACGGGAGAATGCCTGACACATAAAGTAGTTTTGAAGTCAGCCCGTCGCTATGAAGCTGTCATTAAGAAGAAGGGAAGGCCACAGTTGGTCGGTATGAAATGTCCCACCCATCAGATTACTGGAGGAGCCTCTTCTAGGCAAACTATCCCAGCGCCAACTATAAGGCCAGGAAGATCATTTTCCGAGACTGAACCGAACTTCTGCATCTATTGTAAGAGGACCGGACACCAAGTCAAAGATCGTCGAGCGAATGGTCTTTGTCTGATATGTGGATCATCCTCACACACTATAGGAACTTGCTCACACAACCGAACTGGCCAAATTCCCACAGCTAAAATGGTTATCCAAGCTCCACCTACTCGGTTAGCTCTTCTTGCATCACCTCCACATGGACCACCTTTACCTCGTCAGCCATCGATGTATCAGCATGCATAGAGAAATGTGCAAAGACGTCAGGCTTTCACCTTGGCGGCCGTGGAAGCTGAAGCTATGGGTCAAGGTAACCCTGGTAAAATCCCTTCCCATCTTTTTCAACCCTTCAAATTCTTGCATCATGTTGGTCTTTCATCTACCTAAACATTTTCATACACTTCCGGTATAATATCAGTAGTTCTTTCACCACCGTTGTAACCTAATTTTTCTTGAATCTGTTACAACTTCCTTGTATAAAATTCAAGCACGAAATTTTTATAAAGAGGGTAGAATGTAACGACTCTGAATTTACTGTACAAAATTTTTCAGTTTAATGTACAAAAAGGATTTTACAAGCCTGAGTACAAGTTATAAGTAAATTTTGTTTAAGAACAGTAAGAAACAAGCTTGTATCTCATTGGTAAAGCCTTGCACTGCTGTGACGTAGCCCCTGTGTTCGAATCCCATCAGACACATTAATTTTTTCTGATTTTCTTTTTAAACTTTTTGGAAGCCCGAAAGTTCACACGTGCAATGCACATAAAAACGAAAAGACGGAAAAATCAAACATGTGCACAATGGTTCAAACAGAGAGATGAACACGTGGTAAGAATACACCGGCCCCGCTCCTAAAATCAGCCGGCAGAATGGCGGTTTGGGCCGGCACCGACGAGTGAACCGTGGCCAACGAGGCCCGGGCTTTGCACACTTGACCCTTCCCCTGCCCCTAACTCCCCTGCACTCTGCAATCAAACAAAGACCCTTCAATTCCCCATTTATCCTCATTTTAATTCCAAAATCCTAATTCCACACTATAAATACTACCCCATGCCCAAGCCCTTCATCATTCTGAAATCCCTAGCCAAAATTCTCAAAATTTTCTAAGTACAAGAGAAGTAGAAGAGGAGTTAGCAAGCGATCAAGTTCCGGCGAGGATCGAAGCAAATTCCGGCGATTCCGCGATGACAACCCTTCCTTCTTCTACCTTCTCTTAACCTAACTAGCTAGTAAGTCCTTCCCAATCCCCCTTCTTCTTCTTTAAAAGTTCATTTTCAAAATATATGTCGGAAGTGGAGTTAATACCGACATCTTCTTCTAAAACTCTATAATTCCACTTTTTCTTACATATTCTTCATTCATATTCCTACACCATACTTGTTAACATAAAACCAATGCTTAGAACCATTTTTTAATCAAAAATATCATGTAAAATAACTTTAACTCAACATTTACATTAAAATACCATGAAGTTTGTATATATCATCTTTTAATATTTTGCTTAAACATACCTTTAGGAAAATTCATGAGGTAACGGCCTACCTCTCACATACACACATGGTTTCATAGCACGATATACCCTTGTATGAATTTTAGTTACGAACACAAGATTACATTAAAATACCATTTACTATAAAAACGGTTTTCTTTGGAATTGTATTTTAGAATTCCTTTGCAAATAAACCTCTACAACCCTTTTTAGGAAACCCGCTATTGGATGGTGCGGATTATCGCACATCCTTGGGCAAGTAGAGCGAGATACAGACCTCCTCACGGAGCATTCGGTCTCGAAAGGTTTTTAATACGGTTTTTAAGAAAAACGCAATCTTATACTTAAATGAAAATTAATTTTTTATAATTATATAAATATTATAAATCCATATATTTTCAAAATATAATAACCTTATTTTTTTTTAATGAAAGAATTACAAGTTTCATCAAAATACCAACAAAAGTCAAGCTTTAAAATAAAATACCATGAACTTTCCAAGCTAAGCTATTATCACTAAAATACCTCAAATCCTTATAATTCACATTCATGAAAACACTAAATAATATAAATAACTTCTCGAGATTATTTTGAAACTATATTAAAATTATTTTTCATAAAACCCCCTCAAGTTATATAAAACAATATTTAAGGACTTTAGTAAATATAGGTTTAAGCAGGATCAATTCTCTTAAGCCCTAGGGAGCTGGAGAAAGTGAGTGCTTGTCTATTTAAGATAGAAAACTTAAAGGTGTTATCAATGATAATTATCTTGGAAAATGACACAAATCCTGTCATCCATGTGCAGCAGTTACCAATAACTTCCGAACCTAATTCAGGATCTAAATCAGTTACAAGTGCCTGACTCAAGTCTGAGTCTAACTCAAGTCTAAATCCAAACTCAAAACTGAATCTAAAACCAAACACGAATACTTGATCATGAACTTGAACACATGAAATCAATATTGAACTCAAACAGGTATACTTGACCATTGATCATGAATTGGAACACTTAAACTTGACTAAAGCAAAACATGAATATTTGAACACTATAACTTGACTCGAACCATGAATACATGTATACTTGATATAGACATGAACTCAATCTTGCAACTTAATGTATTCATGGATTCGAGCAGGGCTGGTAATTTTAGCTGTAACTTAGCATATATGGGGTGTTGGGGTAGTTCATGCGTGAATCCAACGAAATCTCAGGAGTCCTACTAGATCATGAATCCATGTCTACTAACATAAACATGCTATCATGAGGGCCCATGTTTCCTTGCTCCTGAATTACAGCCTGTTGAGTTTGGAATACTTCAACACTAGGTTGAAATCCCATTACTAACACTTGATTCAGGCCCGTGGCTCTTTACCCCTGGATTACAGCCTGTTGGATTCGAGAACACTCTTGAGATTGGTTGACTTTCACCCTTGAACTTATGTTAAATTAGTATACCCAAGTAGAGACTGTTAAGACACTTACATTTACTGCATGTTCACCATACCTACACTACACGGCCATGTTATATTTGTTGTCATGCTCTTGCTATACTGTCATGTTTACCTACTTGTCATATATATTACCATGCTTGTTTACATATATTATAATAGAACTGCATGCTAAATAAAATTGCCGTGTTTATATAAAATGACATACTGAGACACCATACCTCATAATCAATTGTTAATTATATACACTTTCTTTATCATTACACTTTATATTTCACTTCATATCTTGGGGACTTACCGAGCAAAGTTCGCTGACGGGCATTGTCACGCCCCGCTTCCCAAAAGTCGGAAGCAGGTACGTGATGAGGCCGCGACTGTATTTATTTCAAGAAGGTTATTTTCCGGAATAAATACGCTAAGCGTAAAATAAGCAATATAAAATGACAAGAGAATAAATATGAGATTAAAACTTCAACAACTTTATTTACATTCAACTCGATTCATTTACAATACATGATTTTTAACTGAAATAAAATACAAGGATTGAAATGCCTAAACAGGTGGCGTACATAAACTGAGAAAGGTAACTGGTCTAGGCCTGGGTCTCAGTCAGATCGTGCTCTTCCTTTTATATCTTTAGTCTCCACAGTATCTGATGAACATTCCAAGAAAAACAGAGAAGGGTGGAATGTCTGTCAGCGAACTTTCGCTCGGTAAGTCCCAAGGAATGAAGTGAAATATAAATTGTAATGATAAGGAAAATGTATATCATGAACAATGGATTATGGATTATGATGTGTCAGCAAGTCGTTTAATGTAAACATGGCGAGTTTATATAGCATGCAGTTTTATCGTAATATATGTGAACAAGTATGGTAATGTATGACTAGTAGATAAGCATGATAGCATGAGTATGGAAAACAAAAGTAACATGGTCGTATAGTGTAAGTATAATGAACATCGGTGAATGTAAGTGTCTTAACAGGTCTCTACTTGGGTACACTAATTTAATGTAAATTCAAGGGTGAATGTCAACTAATCTCAAGAATGTTCTCGAACCCAATAAGCTGTAATCCAAGGGTAAAGAACCACGCGCCCGAATCAAGTGTTTGTAACGGGACTTCAACCTAGTGTTGAAGTATTCCAAACTCAACAGGATGTAATTCAGGAACAAGGAAACACGGGCCCTCATGATAGCTTGCTTGTGTTAGTAGACATGGATTCATGATCTAGTGGGACTCCTGAGATTTTGTTGGATTCACACATGATGTCACGCCACACTTCCGAGTGTACGAGGAAAGAGACGTGGCGTGCTACGACGTTTTTACTCAGAAGTAAACACGTTAAGCGTAAATAAGCAATATAAATGAATAACACAAGAATAACAAAATATGTAATAAAACAACAACTTTTTATTGATAATCATTCTTTACATACAACTGAAAAGTAAAGTACAATGATAGAAAGCGATGCTTAAACAATGGCATATGAACTAGAAAAAAATAGTACAAGTAAGGCCTAAAAGTCTGCCTCCTCTGTAAACTACTCCAAATCGTCTTGGCTGGGCTCGATCTCCTGAGATTTGGGTCCTCCTGACAACATTCCAAAGAAAGAAGAGACAGGAATGTCGTCAGCGAACTAGCGCTCGGTAAGTCCTAAAAGATAGAATGTAATAGATAGGTAAAGAGAATAGAATAGGTAAGGTATGTGTTTATTATGCTATTGTAGTTGTTTGTAGCTTGGTACAGAATGTGCCAGTGTATACGAGAGGAGTCCAACTTGCTCCGTGGACTAAGGTAACATGAAAGTACAAGGCCCCATCAAAACCCATGAGACAATGGCACATGATGTTCATGTAGGTGTCTTTTAGTGACCATCATAGTGCCACTTTTAACACATTCCGTACCAATCTACCCCGTTAAAGCCCCGTAATGTATATTGTATTAATTGTATTAAGTTGTAGTTATCAGACTTGTCGAGACCATGGTATAAGTTGTTCATGTAAACTGATTCAGGATGTAAACGGTAGTCATGTAGTCAAGTTCAAGATAAAGCCATGTTCGGTCAAGTCAAGTCATGTTGATATTGTTTTGGTATTCATTTTCAAGTTCAAGTGTTCATGTTTGGTATATTGGATTCATGTTGCATTGGAGTTATGATTGGATTCATGTTTGGATTGTATTCAGATTAGACGGAGACTCGGATTAAGTCAGACACTTAAACAGATTTGGATCTTGAATTAGATTTTTGGTGTTTTCGGTAACTGCTGCACGTGGACGGCAGGATTTGTGTCTTTTTCCAAGACAATTACCAATGATAATCCCGCTTTAGTTTTCTATCTTAAATAGGCAAGCACCCACTTTCTCCGACTCCCTGAGGCTCAAGAGAATTGGTCCCGCTTAAACCTATATTTACTAGGGTCCTTATTGTAATTTAATATAACTTGAGGGTTTTTTTATGAAAAATATTTTTTAGTATACTTTTAAAATAAAGCTCAAGTATTTATTTATTTTATTTAGAATTTTCATGAAGGTGAATTTTAGAGAATGAGGTATATTAGTGAAAATCTTCATAGCTTGAATAGATCAAGATATTTTAATGTAACTTTGATTTGTATTGATACTTGATGGTATTTTCATGAAACTTGTAATTCTTTTATTTATTTTAGAAAACATGGATTTATTAATATATTTAAAATATGTGGTTTGATAATATTTATATAATTATTAAAAATAAATTTTTATTATTAAATAGAAATCCTCGTTTTTCTTAAAAAATGTATTAAAATTCCATCGAGATCGTATGCTCCGTGAGGAGGTCTGCATATCGCTCTACTAGTCCCGAGAATATGCGATAATCTGCACCATCCAATAGAGGGTTCTCCAAAATGGGTTGTAGAGGCATAATCGCAAAGAATTAAGTAACACAATTTAAAGAAATCTGGTTTTTTATAGTTTAAGGTATTTTGATGAAAAGTCGTATTTGCCACAAAAATATTGTTCAAGAGAATCGTGCTATGTCAAGATGTGCGTATATGAGAGGTAGGTCATTACCTCGTGAGGTTTTCTAAAGGTATGCTAAGCAAAAATAATTAAAAGATGTCATATGTAAAGTTTGTGGTATTTAAACGAAAAACGCAATTTAAAGTTACATAACATGGTATTTTAAGATGAAAATTGTTCTAACTATTCTTTCCATGATTAATGAGCAATGTATAGTGATATGGATGAGTGATTCTTAAGAAAAAATTGTAATTTTAAAAATTATAGAATCGAATGTCGGTATAACTCCACTTACCGACAAGTTTTGAAAAAAAGAATTTTATGGTAGAAAGAGAATAGGGTAGATGTGACTTACTTGCTAAAGGAATAGAGGGGAGGTAGAGAAGAGAATGGTAGCCTTCGTGTAGTCGCGGAGTCGCCGGAAACGTCTTGAATCCTCGCCGGAAATTGACCTAGGGCTAACTCCACTTGTACTCTTCTTGGACTTGATAATTTTTTAGAATTTTAGCAATAGATTTCAGAATGAAGAGGGCTAGGGTATGGGGTTGTATTTATAGTGTAAAATTAGGGTTTAGGAATTGAAGATTGAATTAAAAATGCATTAAAAATTGGATTTAAAGCCTCATTTTAATTCTCTTGATAATTGCAGGGAAAATAAACAGAACAGGGATAGTGGGGGTAGGCTAAAGGTCAAGTGTGCAAAGAATGGGGACCATCCCCTACTGGAGGCCCGGCGGTGCCGTCCCTATGGCGTATCTCGCCGGCCATCTAGAGGAGGGAGCCCATTGAATTCTTTCCATGTGTCTCTCTCGCAGTTAATATAATTTTCCACATGTTTGTTTTTCTGTGACTTTTCATTTTATGTGCAGAGCACGTGTAAAAATTTGGGCTTTCAAAAAGTTTAAAAGAAAAATTCAGAAAAATAATATGTGGCTGATGGGATTCGAACACATGGGCTATGTCATAGCAGTGCAAGGTTTTACCAATGAGCTACAAGTGCTTCCTTGCTGTTCTTAAGTAAAAACAGCATTTAAAGTATACTCAGGCTTGCAAACTCCATTCCGTACTTTAACTTTAAAAAATTTCGTACAGTAAAATTAGAGTCGTTATATTCTACCCTCCTTACAAAAATTTTGTTCTCAAAATTTACAATTATATAAGGACTAATTTACAAATAAGAAAGGGTATCTTGCACGCATGTCGTTTTCGCGTTCCCACATTGATTCTCCTGGTGAATTTTTTCTCCATATCACTCAGACCAAGTTTACTTCCTTGTTCCTTAGTGACTTTACCTTTCGGTCCAGGATTTCAATGGGTTTCTGCTCATAAGATAGATCTGTCTGTACAGTAATCTCGGAGTGATCAAGGATGTGGCTGGGGTCGCTCACATATCTTCGAAGCTGGGATATGTGGAACACGTTGTGCACTCCTTCCAATGAGGTTGGAAGTGCCAAATGATATGCCACTTCTTCGACTCGTTCGAGTATGTCGAACAGTCCAATATATCTGGGACCGAGCTTACCCCTCTTTCCAAAGCGAATTACTCCACGGTTTGGAGAGATCTTTAAGAACACATGATCTCCCGATTGGAACTCCAGATGACGTCGCTTTGCATGAGCCCAGTGCTTCTGTCTGTCTTGGGCTATGCGCATTCTTTCCCTGATCGTGCAAACTACGTCCACAGTTTCCATGATCATCTCTGGTCCAAGGAGTTCCCTATCTTCGATGTCGTCCCAACTTAATGGTGAACGACACTTCCTTCTATAAAGCACTGCAAAAGATGCCATTCCAATACTCGCCTGGTAGCTGTTGTTGTATGAAAACTCCACAAGATGCAGGTGATCTTCCCACGATCCTCTGAAGTCTAACATGCAAGCTCTTAGAATGTATTCAAGGATCTGAATCGTTCGCTCAGACTGTCCATCTGTTTGTGGATGGTAAGCTGTGCTGAAGTTCAGACTCGTTCCCAGGCTAGCTTACAGACTCTGCCAAAACTGCGATTGAAATCTGGTGTCATGATCGGAGACAATGCAAACCGGTACTCCATGTAATCTCACGATCTCCTGCATAAGTTCATGGGTATCAGAAATAGTACATCTTGAGGTTAAATCTTATATTAGATCCATGCTTACCTCCATGTACTTCTTTGCTAGTGTCTTGGTAGATTGGCCAACTCGAAGGGGAATAAAGTGAGCCAACTTGGTAAGTCAATCCATAATAACCCATACCACATCGTTACCTTTCGTGCTGTGAAGAAGTGCAGTCATGAAGTCCATGGTGATGTGTTGCCATTTCCATTATGGGATAGGAAACGGTTTGTTAGTGAAATATGTCCTAGAGGCCATTATTGTATCATACCGGATTGTATATTATATATTGGAAGCTTGGGATATTCACTGGTATAATAACAGTCTTGCTCAAAATGGTAGTATGCTACTTGGTTTGATTCTACCTCAATATGTTCATGTGTTTTTCATTAGCATATCGCTTATACATATTGGTAGAACTCTTAGGATCTTTGCTTGACTACCAGCGTTGTGATGGCAATCACACTAGTGGGGGTTGGGTAGTCTATAAGCACATCCTTATACAGGTCCCTAGTCGTAGGATTATCAAGACGGGACATCGATACTCCAAAGTAGACTAGTGTATACGCTTCTCATCCCAGCAAAACGGGGGAAATTCGAGCCAAACTATGAGGGCCCGTACATCATAAACAAGGTCTACCAAGGCGGGGCCTACTTGCTTATGGATATGCATGGCGAAAGACCCTTCCGGCCAATAAACGGCCGATTCATTAAGAAATACTACGCTTGACAAGTCACGACTTAAGTTAATGATAGATGACGACGCTCGTGTCCGCTTGCTATCTTCTTGAGTCAAAACTCTAAAAGTAGCATCCAACAGAATTTGCGCCCCAAACAAGGTGACAACGGACCGAAATGTCCTTAAACTAACTGTTGCCTCTAAGAAGGCGACAACGGACCGTAATGTCCTTAAACTAAAACGTCGCCTCAAACACGACGATAATAGACCGAGATGTCCCTAAACTAACAACGGACCGTAATGTCCTTAAACTAAAACTTCACCTCAAAAATGGTGATAATGGACCACTACGTCCGTAAACTGGCAATGGACCGAAATGCCCCTAAACTAGAGCTCCGCCTCAAACATGGCGCATCGCCCCAAATACGGCGATATCTTCTCTGGGGATCTATGTTGCAATCAAAGCTCCAACGGCAAAGACTGCAACCCAAATTTTAAAAAAAGGTACGTCCACAAGCGAAATAGGCACGGATGAAAACCCGAAAGGACGCCGTGAGTAAAAACAGCAGGTCTACCGGCGAGCTTGTGAAAACCTGAAAGGGTGCAATCTTGTTGTTTAAACAAAAGGTACGTCTATAAACGAAATGGTCACAGATGAATACCCGAAAGGGTGCCGTGAGTAAAAACAGCAAGGCTACCGGTGAGCTTGTAAAAACCTGAAAGGGCGCAATCTCGTTGTTAAAAAAACGGTACGCCCACAAGCGAAATGGGCATGGATGAAAACCCGAAAGGGCGACGTGAGTAAAAACAGCAGGGCTACCGACGAGCTTATGAAAACCTGAAAGGGCACAATCTCGTAAAATTTTCACTTATGAGATCCTCTCGACTCGTAAGTAGAACTCCCCCTATGAGACCCTCACCGCTCATAGGATTCAAAGTCTTAAGTTACAGGGATCCAAACCTGTTCTTAAGCCGTTGTATCCCCCAAGTTTCCCTACAGTCGGTACAATGCTGGCCCTTGTATACAATCCACGGGCACAAATAAACGATTCCCCCACCAAGTTCCACCAATGACGAGAAATATCCTCATATGATGAACGACACTTGTAAGTCCCTGTTCGCCGCCGAAAGACGTGACCGGGACGTTGGGACGTCTGGCCTGAATTTTGGGGGCAGATGCTATTTGGTTTTATCCGTCCGCCTCTACGAAGATACCAAGTTGATTTATGGTACCGTGTATCGGAGGTTTGGACAGATGCGGCCGTTGTAGCAGACTTCGTCAGATTCCCCCTCGCTTGCGAGGGGTTTTGATTGTGGGTACTCTCTTCCCTGCAGGCGCAAGCCCCTGCAGTTAATTATGTTATCGGGTTACGATAACCACTTTCTCCTTCTCCAGAAGTTCACTTCGTGTCGTGTGTGTTTGTTTTATTTTTGGTTGCCCGTGGATTGTATACGGAGACTAATTTATGTTGTCGCCCATAGAGCGTGAATTAGTCCAAATCCGTATTTTCTTAGATTTGGGTTTGGGTTAGTTTAAGGATCGTTAATCTTGTTTTAGATTAAGATCAACTCAAACGTTTGTTGAGGAGACGTTAATCTAATTTTAGACTAAGATCTACTCAACAAGATTTTCTTTAGTTTAAAGGGACATTGCGGTCTGCAATTTAGTATTTAAGGACGTTGCGGTCCGCAATTTAGTTTTAAGGACATTGCGGTCCAAAGGGTTTAGTTTTAAGGACATTGCGGTCCAAAGTTTAAGGACATCACAGTCCGTGGAATTTAGTTTTTAGGGACGTTGCGGTCCGCAATTTAGTTTTAAGGACGTTGCGGTCCACTGGGTTGTTGGTTTGGGGGTATACCAAGAATTATTGGTTATTGGGACCCTCCGCCTCTCTGAAGACGTTGAAGAATTACAACGACATGTATCAGAGGTGTGGAGAAATATACCCTTGAACCAATGAATATTCATCTAAGATTTGATAACCTTGTTTAGGACTAAGTCCAATTTAGAAGAAGACCTATGGGCTTGGTCGATTTTGGGGTTTGGCCAACCTTAGGCTCAGACCACTTAGTCTGTCATTTCCCTTTTTTTTTATAAAGTGTTAGACACTTGCTAGGACACGGCCATTTCTCTGTGCACATAATGCTAAACATTTATGTGAGTACTGACACCCACTTTCTTTTTGTTTTTTTATGAGTGTTGAACACTCTTCATGGCGCTAGGCTCTTCTTGAGAAGCGCAGAGCGCTCTGTGTTAAGTAGCGCCCGCGTGAGGGCACGTGGGGAGCTTGGCACTGAGTACCAGCATTTGAGTGCTAAGCGCTCTTTTTATTTTGAGCAGTGCCCATGTGAAGGGCACATGGAGCGCTTGCCGTTGAGCGCCATCATTTGAGTATTGAGCGCTCATTATTGAGCAGTGCCCACATGAGGAGCACATGGAGCGCTCGATGCTGAGTGCCAGACTTGGAGTGCTAAGCACTTCTTATTAAATAGCGCTCACGTGAGGAGCACGTGGAGCGCTCGGTGTTGAGCGCCAGATTTGAGTGCTAAGCACTTCTTATTAAATAGCGCCCACGTGAGGAGCACGTGGAGCGCTCGGCGCTAAGCGCCAGATTTGAGTGCTAAGCACTGAGTTTTTTTGTTCTACCCAATTCAATTCTCTGAGAATTTGGTTCTCCCTTGTGAAAGACTTCGTCTTATAGATCTAAGATCTGGAAAAAGAACTAGGTTCTTTTGATGTGAGAGTTAAACTCTCAGATGTGGAGGAGATGCTATGATCTCTATTCTTTTTATGAAAGACTTTGTCTTATAGATTTGTGATCTAAAAAAAGAACTAAGTTCTTCTGATGTGAGAGTTAAACTCTCAAATATAGAGAAGATGTTACGATCTCACTTATTGTTATTTATCTGGAAAAAAATTCTTCTTCTTAGAGTTTTTTTCTTCTCTTTTTCTTTTTTGAGGATTTGAAGTTTATGGGGGGTTCTTCTGTGCAAGACTTGAAGTCTTGGGTCCTTTATATAGGGGAGGCTGATTTGTTGAATCAGTTAAGGAAATCTCTCATTGAGAGATTTCCTAATTGATTTGTGGAATCTATCCACCGTTGGATCTTTGATCCAAGAACTTCTGTTTTACAGAAAACATTTTTCTTGTTTTTAACAAGATCGGGAAAATATTTCCCCAAACAGAACTTATTCTGTATCTTGGTGATTTTTTAATCACCATTGGATTTTTGATCCAACGGTGCTCTGATTTACAGAGCACAATCTTTCTTGTTTAGAAAGATTTGAGGAGTATTTCCTCAATCAGAATTTAATTTTGTATTTTGGTGATTTTTAATCACCATTGGATCTTTGATCCAACGGCAGAGAACTTTTAGTTCTGGCACTGGCGGTAGCGCTCTCATGCTTTACACGTGGGGCGCTGCCTCAGAGTCTTTAACTCATGGCGCTAGCGCTCTTGGCGTCGGCGCTCTCATGCTTTCCACATAAGGCGCTACCTCAGAGGCTTTGACTCATGGCGTTGACGCTCTTGGCATTGGCGCACTTGGCGCTGGCGCTCTCATGCTCTGCATGTGAGGCGCTGCCTCAGTTCAAATTTCAAATTTTGAACAGATTCCTGCAGTCTTAGGGGGAAACAAATGCCCCCCCACACCGTTGCGCTCACGTGGCTCACACGTGAGTGCAGCAGTGGCAGCCTTTCCACCGTTGGATCTTCTTGGAAGTTGAATCGGCTTCCCCTGCCTATAAGTAAGGCCTTTGGCCCTTGAGATGACTGCTTGTTCATCTTCTTGCTTTCTTGTTCTTGAGAATTTAATTCTCCTTCAGAGCTAAGCTCTCTGCCTTAAGAAACTCTTCTAGAGTCAGAACCTTGCCAAAAATTTTGGTAAGGATCAAATTTTTGAAGGAATCATTTCATATTCTAGGGTTTTACCCATTAACAGAGCCTTGCTCTTCTTAGATCATAGATCTTAAAGTGGATTTTAGGGTTTCTTAACCCGTTAAACGAAAACAGAGCTTTTCTCTTCTTAGATCATAGATCAAAAAATCTTCTTTTAGGGTTTCTTAACCCATTAATGAAGAACTCTTAGAGTTCGTTTTGCAGATCTAAGAGATCTTGGAGTTTTTAACTCAGTAAAAGTTTTTCTTTTTAGGGTTTTTGATGGATTACTCCACCATTTTCAAAGAGCATGGCTCTTTAGAATTTTTGGGGGAATTTTTATTTCCTTCATCATTAATTTTGACAGATGTCACTCCTGTCTGTAGAGCGTTGCTCTCAAGGGAGTTTAACTCCTTAGCCCGAGGGGTCTCTCATTAAACGAGAATCCTTTTTGGGATTTCTTCTTTAATGAGTGGTTGTCTCATCAATGATGAGCCGTCACCTTAATTTGGCGGGTCCTCTTTGGTCCCTTTCCACTGCATTGCAGTGCGGTATAAATTTAAAGTACCAAGTATCAGAATTGAACTGTAGCCTTGATAGCTAACTCTTGTTCTTTTTCGCGCAGGTACTATGTCTTTGGACACATCTTTCCCATTTATTCGTCCGGAGAGCGCATTTGCTGACACGCCCGTGGATAGGGAAGTCTTTGCGCTAATTATGGATATTGACCCGGAGCAGAAATCACTTCATCTATGGGGGGTCGTGGTATAATCAAATTATCCAGGGTCGGCATAGCTTCTCTTGTGCCGCACCCTCAGAGCCCATTTCAGCGATTCATTATGCTGACTCACTCCCGGTGAACTACGCCGTAGAGGAGGTCAACTGGACCTCAGAGGGTTGCCTTCAGCCTTCGATGACCTCAATACCTGTACAGCCGCCGATGGCTTTGGATATTTTGGGGCAACGTATATGTCAAGGCAAATCGCGCCCCTGGGGACAAATGTATATGATTGGCTTGACTCCTCGCCATTCAGCTATATATTTGCAGTAAGCTCGGTACATCTTGTCAGCGAAGAAATCACTGCTGCGGAAGCTCGGGTTGTACCCCACAGTTTACGTGTCTCTTTTCCAGTACTCCACGCCCCCTGTATGGTGGGTCAAAGCTTTTTTGGAGCAATGGAATATCCTGACTCACACCTTCCTTCTATCAGATTGGGAAGTTTCAATCTCTTTGGAGGAGTTCGCGGAGATCTCCGGCTTACCCATCAGGAGGGAACATTACGAGGAGCTACTTCCTCCTAACGAGTACATCTTTGCCACCAAATCAGTGGTAATGGGCCTTACCCCGGAGAATGCCATTCAACACCGATTCTCGAGTTTGATCAAGGTGTTGAACATTTACAAAAGTCTATTTATAGAGTCCGGAAGGCATGGAGTCAGCTTTGCAGACTTCATCGCTCGCTTTCTTCGTCCGGGGGTCTTATCAAAGCAAGCTGCGATGTTCGCCAAGCTTGATAATCCGTTTGGTTTTGGTTTGGATAACCAGCCGACGGCGGTAGCAGATTTAAAAAGCTTCTTTATTCCGGATACCCCGGTTGTTCCTTTCACAGAGCTTGCTGCTTCAGACGTCGATGAAGAGACGTTCTTGTTGGGGTTTATTGTCTTATGGTTGAACAGGTTTGTGCTTCCGATGCACCCTCGTTATATGAGACCAGCAGTCTTTTACCCAGCCCACCGCATGGTTGCGGGAACACGAGTGGCCGTCGGGATTGCTGGGCTGGCTCACTTGTATCATGGTCTCAGCTTAACGGCAAACACTACTCAGCCAGGGATACAGCCTGTAACTTTCCCGCTGCACTATTTCACGTCATGGATCGAGTTGCATGTGCTCGGCTGTCACGACCCGAAGGTACGGAACGTGATTAGCACTTAAATTACGAAACGTCTAAAGGCGTAACGTAATCTAAGTAAGCCGAAGCCCAGAAATCTAAACCAAAATTTTAAGTAGAGTAAAGGAAAACTTGATAAAAGAAAACGATTTTAACCAAAACAAGTCGCCTTAAACATTTTAATAAAACAACAAATTTTTCCGAAAATTTCGACAGAGTCTCCTTTGTAAATACTGGCCCTGAAACGGGTACAAACAAGAGAAATACAAATATATCATGAATAAGGAATCCCCAAGCGGGAGCTAGCTCTTCGCCAAAGGCGGATCACAACCGCATACAATATATATATCATCGATACCAAAATGATCATGTAAAAGCACGAAAATAAGAAAACCATACATCGGCTCAAGTAAGCATCGACACCAAACCACAAATACAAGTCTCACAAATCTCACCGTCTAGTCCAATATACAAGGGTAAATGGAGTATACTAGATACAAAATAAAAATACACGGTGGGAGCAAAAGCAAATCCTCCAAAAACCCACCTGTGAGCAAGCTGCAAGCCGACACAAGGAAGCGAAAAAGGAGATACACCCGTCGCTCCTGCATTGACGGGTCTAACCTACAAGATACTGTGGCACAACGGGGGTGAGTTGCCAACTCATGAGTAGTAAGTAATATCTAATAAGGCTATCGTAAGAATGCACGCAAATGCGTCTCAACCTACATATTATGACATGATGCGATGCACTAGTATGTATGCACAGAAATGAAAAATCAACATGAAATCTTTATAAGTTAGATAAAAGAAAAATATGTGTTCTTATCTTAAAAATTCTACAAATTAGCTGAGGTATCATCAATGAAATCATCAGAAAACCGTGTCAAGTATCGACACAACATATGGATATATATCTGTCTCAATGTATCAGTATGTCACTATCTCAATACCTCGGGTTCCGTCAGTCCGGATCGGCCCATATCATCAACCTCGCGACAACGGTCGGTATCCTCCGGATATCCGCCGCGCCAGACGTCACCGGTAGGTAGTCTTCCCCTGCCAGGCTCATCGTCTACAACTCAAGCTTCTTGCCCCGGGGTATCATATCGGGCCCATCATATACCCGAGACGGTTCATCCACTCCTCGAATCGGGTCTCGAAATCCAACATAAAACATGAAAACTCATGGTGGACGACACTTACATCACGAGAAAACCGCAACTTGCATTTTAAAATGATGATAATAAACTTTTATAAAATTCTTGCGGTTTTCCCTAAAATCCAGAAATCTCATCAATATGGAAATCCTCAAAAAAAGAATCACAATACATGATTATGTAGGAAAATGATAATGACTATGATGTCCATGTCATGAAATGCAATTATAACTAGAAAACTATGTATGAATGATGATGATATGCGGTATATATACGACTAACAATCCTTAGTATTAAACTTGATGAGATGGAAAATACGACTACCAGTTTAAATATCATGTATGATGCGAATATTTTTGATACTAGTCTAAGTAGGTTCTATAGTGTTCGTGACATGGCAATTACAAATAGCGTGAGTGTTCGCATAAATAATGCACGTGCGGTAGGAACCAATGGTAACGGTGCAAGTGTCCTATAAGATGATATGACATATATATCTATTTATACATATAACGATGCGACGCAATGAGATGGCTAACTAGGAACTTCGCATATAAAGTAAATATTTTAAATAATACTAAACCGTCGGGCGCCTCGCGCCATCCAGATGATTCCCCCATAGATGTATACATCTACTCACCGGGACGCCTCGGCTAAGCTGATCCAGTCTCCATCTGTCTTTCTACGCCGCGTCCTACACTTATGTACCCGACCTTAGGATCACACACAAGCAATATGAGGATAAAGTATAAATAGCCATAGACACAATTTACACTAGTCAAACAACGTGCGCTAATTAAATACGCACGCACCCGGTGCACAAACGCGCTCGCGACAACGCCACGAACTACAGCTAGGGTCGTTATACATGAAAATGCCCAAAGCTAAAACCCAATCGTACCCACTGCGCACTCACAACACTCTAGATATTATATAAAATAGGTTATAAATTATCAAAATCTCAAGCTTAATTTAAATCGATTTATTAAAAAAAAACTAGTAAGCGACCATTACCCGTTTTAATACAAATCTTGATGTTTTAACAATTCTAGTGACCAAGATGATAACTTAATATCTTAATTATGCCATACAAACCATTATTTAAATTTTATATTACCAATTTAATTAAATCCTAAAAATCTAGTTTGCGAAAATTCTAATTAGGATAATTTAAATGCAACAATTTACAAATTAGCAACTAGATTAAGTTTTCCATGTCTTAACATGCTAAACTACACCTTGTAACTATAATTGAGTGATAAAAATCCTAACTTAGCCCAAAACCCCTCTCTTGAAATTTTAAAACTTGAAATTAAAGGCACAAATAAACACTTAATAAGCTAAATTAAGGTAATTAACTAACAATCAACCCAAAAGCTTAGAATTATACCTCAACATTCAAGAGATCAACTTGCAACATGGCCTCCCAAATTTCCCATCTAGCTCCTAGATTGAAGCTAGTATGGCCAAAGAAAAATTGGATGAAGGTTAAAGGATGAATTTGTGATAATTTTTATTGATTTTTGAAGATTTTTTGAAGAGAAAAGAAGGTGGAAAATGGGGCTGCAGCTGGCCATGAGGTTCGGCCATGATGGGAGAGGAAAAAGAAAAAAAATGACGTGTGTGTGGAGGTATGTAGAAGCTTCCCTAATTATCACTTCTTAAATTCTTCTATTTAATTATATAATTTCCTTTTTATATGATGATATGGTAAAGTGAAAAGTGGACTTGAGAAATTTGGGCTGCTGCAAATGGCCGACCACTAGTGAGAAATAGGGGTGTGAGCATTTAAGTAGAAGTTTCCAATTAAAAAAAACCATTATATCATTTGTTAACTAATAACTAAATTAATTTATTTGATTTTATTTTATTTTCCAACCCATCCAAGAATTCTCTAGAACCATTTGGGTCAAAAGTAAAAGATTAAGCATGATATAAACTAGATTATAAGTGGTCATGGTTCACTAATGAAGGATTAACACATTCTCATTTGTAATTATCACTAATTAAATGTATAATTAAAAGATTATAATAATAATTAAAATAATTAATTAAGGAAAAATATTTAGGTAGACTAGAAATTTATAAGTGACTAAAGAATATCAATTACTAGCAATAGCATAGTTAAAATAGACGTATCTAAATCTATATCGAAAAATAATTATAATTGAGTTTTACGGAAAATACGGTTTATTTTACCGATTAACAAAAAATTCACCTAAAGGATTTTATTTATTTATTTTCAAAATGTTACATCGGTGCTTTTGGAGTTCACAAATGGCCCCACTTCTTCGACAGTTATAATTTCCCTCGGATTATGCACTTAGTCGACGCTTCCGCTTTAAATCCGTCACAGCGGGAGGCTCGGGGTCTGGTCCTTCGCCCGCGTATAGTTGGAGATAGCATGACCTTCGTCAATAAAGTTTTAACTATCAGCAAGGAATCCACTAAAACGGTGAAGCCGATACGCGACACTTTCAAAGACGGGGCTCCTGCCTTGACGGCTCGGGAGATTCTGCATCTGTACTTGATCAGGCCGGGCTTTTTAGTATTCAGGAAGAACGACTCGGCGCTGTTCATGAGGTACAACCTGCACAGTTTCGCTCAACGGTCTAGCTACAATCAAGGTGTCCCGGTAGAAGCTTTTTTAGCTGAGGCTGTCGCTACGGAGGAGGGTATCCGCAACCCGCTACACCATTTCATGCGGCTGAACACCGGGTCCAACATCTTTATCAGCGAGCCGAGCTGCATTCTGAGAATCTCGAACGCATACGTGGCGTGGTACTCGCATGCAAAGAGTGCTGTCATTAGGGAAGAAAGGCGGTTACTGCTTGATCGCAAGGGTCCAGCCCCTGCTAGTAGTCCCGCTGTCCCCTTGAAGGAACGGACTATTATTTGTCCTTCCATAAGAGAAGCTGGTACAGTTGCGGTCCCGCATGCCTTCCCCGAGAAGCCTCTACCCCGTGTTCTTACAAAAACGGCAGCTGTAGCATCCCCGGAGTCTAGGGTGGGTACGGAGATTGGGACTCGTCGCCCAAAATTGCCCGCCAAGCGCAAGATCCTGTCATTGGCCGCTGGCGCCCGCTCGCAGAAAAAGAAGAAGTCGCTCTTTTCTGCTGACGTTGTACTTGTCCAAGAGCCTCATGCTCCTTACAGCGATGGCTTGTGCAAGTATGGGACTAATGAGGGTCTATTTATTGCGCCTGCAGATGATACTAATCTTCAAGCTGCCCTCGTGGCTTCCGAGCGACTGGCTCACGATGAAGCAGCACTGATCACTATCGCACAGTCAGGTAGACTTCAGTCGTATTTTTCCGCAGTTATCTTTTTTCTATTATGCTTTTACTGACGCTTTCTTCTTCAACAGGTATCTCTGCCGAAGAGGCTCTCGCGGCTTCCCTCAAAACATTTGAGGAGGAAGAGAGGCTCCACGCTTCTTTGGGTCTTAGTATAATTTTGCGCATCGTGCCTTCATTCCCTTTTTCTTTATTCGTGGTTTGACCCTCTCCTTTATTTTTTTGCAGGGACTACCTTGACTCGGGTTATTCCAAGTGCGGTACTGATCCCGAGCGGTGATGTAGCGTCGCTTCCAGAGCCAGCTATTGTGGCCCTGGCTCCCCTAACATTACCGCAGGAGGCTTCGCTCAAGCAGCCGATAACAGAAGCTATAACGGCTCCGGAGGCAGAGCTTGGTTCGGATGATGACGTCCCTTTGACGGAGGTCTTGAGGAGATCACTTCTCACCGCTCAGACCGAAAAGAAGCGTAGGAAGCGCACGACAAGGGAACGTGATGCCATCTTGGCTGTGGGTGCAGGTTCAAGCACTACTCCATCTATTGCTATTTTGTCAGAGGGTGCTCCGGCTGCCCTGTCTACCGCCCACAGACAGGTTGCGCGCGCGGCTCGAGTGGCAACCGAGGATATTTTGCCAGGTAACGTAATGCTGAGTCTTTTATTAGAACTTAATCTTCAAATTCTTATATACTATATCCTGCAGGGCCAAGTCCTGGCGATGAGATGGCAAGTGAGATGGCGGCGACCACAGAGCCTGAAACGGTTACTCTCTCTCGGGAGTCTGGGACTGCCCAAACCGCCGCTCTTTCCCCTTGCGGCTCCCTGATATCGGCGAGCATCGCAAGCATCACAACGGCTCTTGTCAAATCAGGGGATGAAGCCACGGGCGCTGAAACTATTCCTCTGAATGAGAGCGAAGAAGCTGTAACGCCCGGTGATGCTTCCGTTGCGGTTTTGGTTGATGACCCGTCGGTTAAGTCTTGAGTCATTGTTCTCCTTTCATTTTACAATCCCGTTCAACTTCTTCTGATGATTTTTGTTTGTAGGTGCAGTGAACGTAGAAATTGTTTCATCTGAAGCACCTCCGGTCGCCGCCATGATGGTTGTTATTCCCTCGCCTTCTCCTATGTCCTATAGAAAGCTGGAAGGTACGGGTTTGCGGTTTATCGGTTTCACTGTGGGTATCATCCTCCTTGCACTGACGGTATATTGTCACACTTTGCAGGAGTTCTTTTTGACCATCTGTATCAGGTGCTGAACCCGCATTTCTCCTTCCAGTCGGATGTCATTCCGCCTGCTGGTATTGGTTAGTATATCTTTCAGCTATTTTCTCCTTTTTATGAATAGCCATATCGTTCCTAAGTCTTCCTTGTATTGATCGCAGTGCCATGGATTGGAGGAGGGGACGAGCGAATAGACTCGCCTCCGGTACTCCCAACTCTGCCACCTGCCACAACCGGTATAATAGACTCCATTGCTCGTGTATTTTCTTTACCCTCCGAGTCGACATTTGACCATAATTTGTTTTTGCAGCAATCGCACCGGCTCTAGCTCCCTTTGAGTCTCGCATCCCAATACCAGCAGGGCCCTTTACTAAACACCCATCTTCCAAGGGCGCTGCGACTGGCCTATGAATGTTGAGCGAATTCGTTGAGGATCTTGACGCCGAGGCCCTCGCATTCGCTGCATATTTTGCTGCTGAGATTAACCCTATGCTGGCGACGCTCGTGAACTTCCATGACGAAGGCATCGTCGAGTCTTGGGTTAATTATTGCAGAAAGATCGAGGCTTGCCTGCATGAAATTGAGATCAAGCGTCCCACTCCTGAAGTATCAACTTTGAACTATCAGCGGGCTTCATGGGTCGAGAGTAGTGTTCCTTTCATTCGCCATTATGAACAAGAGGCGACCTTGAGGCGAAAGGAACATGAAGTAGTTTCAAGCAAATCTTCTCGGTTGCGCGCCCAGGTTGAAGCGAATGCTGCGCAGTTAAAAGCTGTCTTCAACAATCTCCAGTGATGCATTTCGGATGTGTTGACGCTGAGGCTGACGCTTGACTCTGCGGAGCGGGTCGTGTAGGACTGAGAAGCTGTCATGCTAGGAACTGACGAAAAGATTTCGTCATGTTTGCAACAGCGGGCCCGAGTCGAAGCGGAGCTGGCCGCGGCGGCTGACCATGAAAAGGAGTTGCGAGGAGTGCGTGAGCGGCTTGCTGATTTGTTGAAAATGCCTCCTCCTCAATAACCGTCTTTGTATCGAGTGAAAATTTGTAATCTATGAATAACATGCATTCATTCATTCATTCATTCATTTTTTTTATGATGTATCTTGTATTCAATTGAATTTACGAATAAAAGACACATTTTTTTATCTCCTACTATCTCCTTCTTTTCTTTGCTGTGTTGTTGGCATGTTACTTTAGCAAGTGTGGCCTGTAGATGATAAATAACGGTTCATCTTGAACTCTTTATGGGGTAGCGATGGTGTTTCCCCCAATAAGAGCAAAGCTCTGTTGAAATTCAAATTTCAAAATTTTGAAGCAACGCTTCAAATCCCGGGCGCAATGCGCCACGTGTCTGGCGCAGACGCATCAGCGCAGCGCCCAAAACAGCGCACCCAATCAGAGAAAAGCTCTATTTTTAAACAAAATTAAAACAAAATTAAATGAAGCAACACTTCAGTTGCGCAAGTGCTGCGCGACACGTGTCAGTGCAGATGCGCTAGCGCAGTTGCGCTGCGCTTTGCGCTGCGCGACACGTGTCAGCGCAGATGCGCTAGCGCAGTTGCGCTGCGCTGTGCGGTGCGCGACACATGTCATGCGCTGGGGCATCTGCGCCTAACAGAATTAAAATTCTAAAGAAATCTTTTCTGTTCTTGTTAAAACAAGAAGATTTTTTTCTGTAAAACAGAAGCCCTTGGATCAAAGATCCAACGGTGGGGAAAATTCCCCAAATCACTCAGAGAAAGATCTCTTCAACAAATTTAACTAATTTATGGGCACTATAAAAGAGACCCCAGACCTCAATTCAAAGCATAAACATGTTCTGGAAAAAAAAAGAACTCTGAAGAACTCCTCAAGAACAAAAAAGGTAAAAAAACCTTTAGGGAAAGAGAAAGTTCTCTGATGAACAGATCATAGATCTAAAAAGAAGATCAATGATCTTTAATAAAAAAACAAAAAAATTTATTATTAAAGAGTGCTTTGCACTTTTCATGAACCATTGGTTCTTTAAGATCAAGAAAAATAAGAAACACTTGTTTTCTTTGATCTAAATTAGATCAAGAAACCAAGTAGTGCTTTGCACTTATGAACCATTAGTTCTGGAATCTAAAAGATTCTCAAGTTAATAGTGCCTTGCACTTGTAAATCTGCATTGTTGCGCTCTTAGGCTGGTGCAAGCCACCAGAGAGCGCCACGTGTCAGCGTCTGAACCATTTGCGCTATGCGCTTTTGAAACAGAGCCTTGCTCTCTGAAACTGGCGCAATTCACCACAGCGCACCACGTGTCAGCAGCGCAAGCGCAGCGCATTAGAACAGCGTTGTTGTGCTTGCGCTCGTCAGAGCATGACACATGTCATCACCATATGAGCTTGCGCTCATTACTTGGCGCAAAGCGCCAGACAAGTGCTCTGCACTGCTTACAAAAGGGCCAAGCCCAATTAAAGAAGGCCTAACAGGCCTAATAAAATGCAATGCATTATTTTAAAAAAGGGCAGAGCCCAAACCAAAACAGATGCTCTGCATCATAAATAAAGGGACAGAGCCCAAATCAAAAAGTCCTAGCAGGCCAGAATAAAATGCAGTGCATTATTAGATATGGGCAAAGCCCTAGCACAGGCCTAATAGGCCAAAAATAAAGAAAAATGTTGAATATTCTCAACGGGACTTAGCCCAATCATGGCCGTAAGTCCCCAAATTAAATTGACTGAGCAAGATTGCTCTCTTAAATCAATTTAAGACCGGTTCGAGGGTACATCTCCGAACTCCTCTGACACCCATCGTTGTAATTCTTCAACGACGTCAGAGAGGTGACGGGTCCCGACGACCACACATCAAGATGGACTGCGGGGTCCTTAAACTCGTGGACCGAAACGTCCTTAAACTGATATCGGACCGAAACGTCCTTAAACTGATGTCGGACCGAAACGTCCTTAAACTGATGTCGGACCGAAACGTCCTTAAACTGATGTCGGACCGAAACGTCCTTAAACTAATATTCATCCCAAAATGGGATTGATGGACCGAAACGTCCTTAAACTAATATTGGACCGAAACGTTCTTAAACTAATATTGGACCGAAACGTCCTTAAACTAATGATGGACCACCATGTCCCTAAACTGGCAATGGACCTCTATGTCCCTAAACTGGAACATGGACCACCATGTCCCTAAACTGGCAATGGACCTCTATGTCCCTAAACTGGAACATGGACCACTACGTCCCTAAACTGGAACAATAGAGCCCCCAAATGCTCTTCTGTCGGATCTAAACGATCCCGTTTAAGTTGATTTTAGCCTCAAATATGGCTAACGTATCCTTAAACATTCAAACAGAGTTTATTCCCAAATTGGACTATAAGACCCCTAATAACTTTGGTTCAAGGGTACATCTCCGAACCCCTTTGACATATGTCGTTGTAATCCTTCAACGTCGTTAGAGAGGTGACGGGTCCCTACGGCCATATATTAAATGGACCACTACGTCCCTAAACTGGAACAATAGAGCCCAAACGCTCTTTTGTCGGATCTAAACGATCCCGTTAAGTTGATCTTAGTCTCAAACTGGACCAACGTATCCTTGACAAACGTTTAAGTTGATCTTAGCCTCAAATACGGCTAACGTATCCTTAAACCAAAACCCCAAACCCAAATCTAAGAAAATACGGATTTGGACTAATTCACGTCCTACGGGCGACGACATAAATTAGTCTCCGTATACAATCCACGGGCAACCACAAACAAAACAAACACCCACGACACGAAATGAAATTCTGGAGAAAGAGAAAGTTGTTACCGCGGTGCGGTAGCGTAATTAACTGCAGGGGCTTGCGCCTGCAGGGAAGAGCGTCCCCACAATCAAAAACCCCTCGAACGAGGGGGAATCTGACGAAGTCTGCTACATCGGCCACATCCGTCTAAACCTCCAATACACGGTGCCATAAATCAACTTGGCTTCTTCGGAGAGGTGGACGGATAAAACCAAATAGTATCTGCCCCAAACCTCAGGCAAGACGTCCTCACGTCGTCGCCGCCATTCGGAGGGGAACAGATTCTGGCACGCCCGGTGGGACCTTTTTCTCTTTCCACTCCACACTTCGTGTGTCGTGTTCGCGAACGAATCACGGTTTGTTATGGTTGCCTGTGGATTCGGGGTACTAAAATTTGGTGTCTTGCTCCGTGCAGAAAGAAAACAGAAGATCGATGGCTTCAAACTGCACTGCCTGCAACTGCAACTCTCGCTCCGTCCTCGCTGGAGGGGTGACTTATGGGCCCCAAGCGGCCTCTCTTTTCAAGATGCCAGTGGAGCAAGTGACTCGAGCCACCACTGGACTATTCTTCGGGACCATGCTCCCACCGATAAGCTTCAATGCCCTAATGACATCGCAAGAAGCTCCAAAGAAGCCGGTCTTTGATCGACTTACCACTGCCGCGACCCCTCTCAACGGGTCGCCCAGTTTCAATACCTCAGTTTTCAACAAACTGAGCCAGAATGTTCGCAAACCTGCGATACCCGAAGCTGCCATCCCAAAGCGGATAGCCATCCCGACTCAAACGGACGAAATCATTGGAAAGGCTTCTCCTTCTAAGAAGTCAGTTTTTACAAGACTGGCCATTCCGGTTGCTGCTCCAGTCGAGGTCCTCAAAGTTGCTTTCCCTACCCAGAGCAGGGGGCATGAAGAAGCTTATCCAACAACGGTGGTGACTCCATCCGCAAGACACGCTTGACGTCGTCACTGGCGCCGAGTGAGGAAGGCTGGGGGCAACTCCCCCTCTGGATTTACGCCACTAGCTCCGATGGTAGGGGTCGATGCTGCTGTTCCAACCGGGAACAGCTTTGAATTGCTGAATATGGTGCGCAGAAACTCTCCTACTGCAATGTTGAAACGAACTCCTTTACCTGTGGAGAATACTCCAGAGAAGAAGCTAGAGCGGCCCCTTCAACGGCTGTCCTCTAAAATTTACAAAGTCTGGCGACAGGTCCAAGAGTCGGTAATTGATGAAAACTATCTCCGCCGACAGAAAAAGATGAAGGTGCGGCAGGAGAAGGATTACTCTGTCAAGCCACAAAAAACAAAAGCTACTTGGGTGCCCACTACAACGGCTCCCTTAACTCCACTCACTCAAAAAAGGAAGCCGCAAAAAGCCCCTGTGTCTTTGGCAAATCGCAAAGACACCGAACACAAACGCCCCAAGTGCATGTTTGTGGGCACTCTCAATCCGCAGGCGACCATCTCGCAATTCATGATGTTCTTCAGGCAGACCACCTTCCAGGCCTTAATCGACAAATTAGCCCAAATGGACCAGATGGGCCATGGACCGTCTCCTCCAAGACCCGATCCCCGAAATGAGAAAGGAAAAGGGAAAGCGATCATCGTCGCCAAGGCTCAGCAACAGTCGAACAACTCAAAGCCGGTCGTTCGCCAAAACAACGCCCATCCACGCCCATCCCTCGAAGAGAGGCTAGGACGTCCTTACTCGTTTCCTCAGAATAAAACGAGAAGACTGTTCGAGCTGGCAGTGCGCAACAGACTTATTAATCTGCCGAGTCCAAAGCGTCTGTCGCAGCCAGGCGATCTTAATAATCCCAATTATTGCCCTTACCACCAAACGGTAAGTCATCCGATTGAGGATTGTTTCGTCTTTAAGGGATGGATCGAGGATCTGTACCTACAAGGCAAGTTTGCGCTGTCGGAAAACTGGAAGGTAGACCCACCACAGCCGCACTCTCCAAAGAAGACGGACACGCCGGGGGCAGCTTGTTCTTTAGTTAAGGATGAAAACGATGGAGAAAACTCATCAGATGAATCTGAAGAATACGTAGCGACTTGTCATGCAGATGATGAAGAAGCTTCTTGCGCCGAGAAACCAATGGTGAACCCCGAACCGGAAATTCTACAGCCATCAGACGAGCTGATCGATGTCTTCCTAACTGAAATTCGTCTGAAAGAAAAAGCCAATCAAGAGCGTGAAATGGCCATATTGGAAAGAGCCAAGGCATTCCCGTCAAATCAAAAGCCATCCACTGCAGATAAAAACAAATTCAAGACGAGGAAAAGGTTCGCCAAAGCTTTATCAGTAGGAATGAAGCTACCGCCCTCTGAAGAAAATACTCTCGCTGAGGTAGAGATGCACCCTAACTTCTGTTTATATCATCAGAAGATCATACATCCTACCGTAGACTGCGAATCTTTTAACTGTTGGTGGCAAGGGTATGTCGCTCAAAAGCAACACTTCGACAGGACAAAATGTGAAGCTCGTAGACATCAGAAAAATGTGATAGATGAGCGCAAAAGAGCCGACGACGATTGTCATATAGCCGACTCCAAGGGATCGCAAATTATCACCTTTGGAAGCGACTCTGACGAGGAAGCTGCCCTCAACCCTCTCCTCAAGGAATCCATTTCAAAGATGAAAGAATTGAGAAGTTGCGATAACGTTCAGCCGTGTAATCGCACGCTGCTCGGAAAAAATCTCGGCCCCGCAAATAAGAGATCGAACAAAAAGGATAAAAGGAAGGGAAAAACAGCCCTCGTAGCCAATGCTCAACAGCAATCAAGTGGCCCTAGACCGGTTGTTTTCCGAAAAAACAAGCAGCAACCCCTCCAGGAAAAATTGAAACGTCCTTACTCGTTCCCGCAAGATAAAACAAGGGGACTGTTCGAGCTGGCAGTGTGCGACAGACTCATTAATCTGCCGAGTCCAAAACGTCCATTACGGCCAGGCAATGTTAATAATCCTAATTATTGCCCTTACCATCAAACGGTAGGTCATCTGATCGAGGATTGCTACGTCTTCAAGAACTAGGTTGAAGATCAATACCAACAGGGCAAGTTCGCGTTTTCGGAAAATTGGAAGGTGAACCCGACACAACCGCATGTTCCGAGAAAGATGGATACGCCGGGGGCATCATGGTCAGTCATAGAGAAAGCCCCACAGACCGAAAAGTCAATAAACTAGATATTCGCCTCAAATACGGTGACCCCGGACCGAAATGTCTTTAAACAAATAATGAACCGCAATGTCCTAAAACTTGCAAAGGACCGAAACGTCCTTAAACTAATACCGCGGCATCCTTAGGCTGACGAGGTGAATAAAAAAAAATATAAATAAAGAAAAATATAATAAAAAAACGGTATATCCATAAGCAAAAAGGGCACGGATGAAAACCCGAAAGGGCTCCGTGAGTAAAAACAGCAGGGCTACCGGCGAGTGTTCGTGAAAACCCGAAAGGGCGCGACCTCGTTAAAAAAAAAGAGAAGAAGAAAATTAAAAAAAACGGTATGTCCATAAGCAAAATTGGTACGGATGAAGACCCGAAAGGGCTCCGTGAGTAAAAACAGCAGGGCTACCGGTGATTGTTTGTGAAAACCCGAAAGGGCGCAACCTCGTTAAAAGACACTTATAGGGTCCTCTCGACCTTGTAAAGAGAAACCACCCGCGTGAGATCCTTACGACTCACAAGGGAGCAACACACTTAGGGATCCCCACGATTCCTAAGGAGAAAATACACTTGCGAGATCCTCACGACTCGTAAGGAGAACTCTCTTATGGGACCCTCACGGCTCATAAGATTTGAAAGTCTTAAGTTACAGAGACCTAAACCTGTGCTTAAGCAACCCCCACAACTTTCGACATTGCCTACAAGTGGCTCGATACTGACCCTTGTATACAATCCACGGGCGCGAATAAACATTTCCCTAACTAAGTCCCATCCGAGATTAGGGATATGTTCGCATGATGAATAACCCTTGTAAATCCTCTCAATTTACAAGGAGAAAACCCTCCTGTAGGATCCTTATGACTTACAGAGGAGCAAAACACTTAGGAACCCTCACGATTTCTAAGGAGAAAATATACCTATAAGATCCTCACGACTTGTAGGGAGAAATAACTTTGTGAGACCCTTACGGCTTATGAAGTCAAAAGCCTTAGTTGACAGGACCTTAACCCTGGTTGCTAAGACACCTTTGTTCGGTATCAACAGAGGCAGATGATGATTCGCTCCTGGAAATATCCCAGTTGTAGCGGTGCTGATGCCGAAATCGGTGTCTAATTTCAGGTTTACGACAGAAAGCCAGTAGGCTGCACATGCATGCAAAATAGCCGAAATGATAGGGCAACTTGCAATAAAAAGCAGCAAGTAAAAATGTATGCATGCAAAATAGCCGAAATGATTGGGCAACTCGCAATAAAAAGCAGCGAGTGAAAACAAAATAAACAGCCGAAATGATTGGGCACCACGAAAAATAGCCGAAATGATTGGGCAATCGCGACCTTCACGATATAAAAGCTGAAATGATAAAGCATCGCGGAAATAAAACAAAAAAAAGGATGATAAAACTTTTGCCCTACAGGTGAGATCACATCGATCCCTGTATACAATCCAGGGGCACTAACAAAGAGGGAACCATACCTTCCCAACAGGCTCCACCAGAAAGCGAAGCCAAATCTCGACGGTTCATAGAAAACCCAGAGACAACCTCGACATTTGTCGCAATATTGCAGACATAATGTCAACAGGCGAAGCAAAAGGAAGATCCCTAGCTTCAGGGTCTCGACGTCAACATCAACAACTTAGAGATCAACAACGGCGTTCCTTCGCGGTCCAGCAGGATGCAGATGCAACGTCAACAAAAGACCCCATGGTCGAAACAAAGCGGAGTGATGGCAAAATCCCAACACCACCTCAGCATTCATCTCGTTACAACAGACGTAATGTCAACAACGGCGTTCCTTCGCGGTCCAGCAGGATGCAGATACAACATCAACAAAAGACCCCATGGTAGAAACAAAGGGGAGTGATGGCAAAATCCCAACTCCACCGCGACATTCTTCTCGATACAGCGGACGAAATATCACTACATCGTCCTTCCTCCAACAGGATTCGGACACACCAAAGCAAATGAAGCAAAGGCCAAATTCCTAGCTTCAGGATCTTGACGGTAACTTATATAAAACCTGAAAGACTACCGGAGATCATCCAGCATGGAGTGGTCACCACCTCGACGTTCGTCTCGATACAGCAGACGAGTTGTCACCCCAGCGTTCTTCCTCCAGCGGGATTCGGACGCGACAATCAAACAAACAGAGCCACGGCAAAATTCCAGCTCCATCTCAACGTTTGTTTCGATACAGCAGACGAGTTGTCACCCCAGCGTTCTTCTTCTAGCGGGATTCGGACGCGACAATCAAACAAACAGAGCCACGGCAAAATTCTAGCTCCACCTCGACGTTCGTTTCGATACAGCAGACGAGTTGTCACCCCAGCGTTCTTCCTCCAGCGGGATTCGGACGCGACAATCAAACAAACAGAGCCACGGCAAAATTCCAGCTCCATCTCGACGTTCGTTTCGATACAGCAGACGAGTTGTCACCCCAGCGTTCTTCCTCCAGCGGGATTCGGACGCGACAATCAAACAAACAAAGCCACGGCAAAATTCCAGCTCCACCTCGATGTTCGTTTCGATACAGCAGATAAGTTGTCACCCCAGCATTCTTCCTCCATCGGGATTCGGACGCGACAATCAAACAAACAGAGCCACGGCAAAATTCCAGCTCCATCTCGACGTTCGTTTCGATACATCAGACGAGTTGTCACCCCAGCGTTCTTCTTCTAGCGGGATTCGGACACGACAATCAAACAAATGGAGCCATGGCAAAATCCCTAGTTCCAAACCTCGACGGTTCATCAGCAAACTAAAAACAACCGCGGCATTCATCTCGATACAGCAGACGCGATGCCAGCAAAACAAAGCAAAGGCCAAATTCCTAGCTTCAGGGTCTTGACGGCAACTCACACAAAACCTGAAAGACTATCGCAGATCATCCCACACCAGCGCGGAGTGGTTATGACTCATCGGGGCTCGCCGAAATGAGCCTAACCTCAAGTAAAAAGCGGCATGGAAAATTCCTAACGCTTGTTCTTCCGACGGTCAAACTGCCTAGGAAGATTGCTTGAAGACGTCTTGTCCAGCCCCCGAAGGGATCAGAGACACGGCAGTCGCAGGGCTACTCGAACAGCACGATTGCCTATCGAGGACTATATCAGCTTATGCGACGGTACGATGGCCAAAACCCTAAGTACCACCAACCTTAACGGGCTTCTGTCGTAAAGAACAGAGGTTAAATGCGACGTTAAGATGTTCTTGCGAGAAACGCTCGATTCGTCTCGACTTGTAAAAAATTGTTGAGGCGGCTCGACTCGTGAGATAAAGCCTTAGGCAGTGGGCATAAAAGAAGCCTGTTTCCTAAGCACTGGGACCCCGCAAGTTGGCCCAAAACGGTCTCTTGCATACCATCCACGGGTCTCACTCTCCAACATCGAACCTCGACAAGGAGGGAAGCAACCGCTTACGGGTCCTCTCGACTCGTAAGAGGGAAAAATTCTCTTATAGGATCCTTACGACTTATAAGAGAAAACACACTTAGGAATCCTCACGATTCCTAAGGAGAAAAACCCCCCTACGAGATCCTCTCGATCCGTAGGGACAAAAGTCTCTATGAGACCCTCACGGCTTATAGAGTTGAAAAGTCTTAGGCAGCAGATCTGAACCTGCGGCCTAAGCCATCGCTATTTCTTAAGAAAGTCAGAATACTCGTTCTAATCATCCATCAACCATGTTTGCTAAGGTGGTATGCTGATAATAAGAGAAAGAAAAGACGGAGAAAATGACACATTACAAAAAATGTGTATCTTTTATTCATAAACTTGATTGGGTACAGGATACATTATGTCAAAGAATAAAAAATATATATATACACATTCTTTTATCTACAAGTACAAACGATACAAAGAGGGATAGCTACTGAGGAGGAAGTGTCTTTAGTAAATCCACAAGCTGCTCTCGCACTTCCTTCAGCACCTCCTCCTGAGTGACAGCCGCATCCACCTCCGCCTCCACCTGGGCCCGCTGCTGCAAGAAGGATGAAAGTTGCTCCTCCACCGCCTTCTGGGCTGCTTCCTGGCTGGGTGCATCTCGCTCAACAACGTCAAGTTGTTGCCTCAATGATAACCCTTCAGAAAGACATTGCAGAAGGCCCTCAAAGACAACCTTCAGCCGTGCGGCGTTGGCCTCCACCCGAGCATGCAGTTGGGCAGACTTGCTCGAAGTCTCACCACACTCCTTACGCCTTGAAATGACTTCTTGTTCGAGGTGGCGGAAGTAAGAAGCGCTCTGCTCAATCCACGCTGTTCTTTGATTGCTGGCAGCCAAGGTCTCGGGAGCGGGACGCAGCGACTCCAACTGATATAGGCGGCCCTCGATCTCCCTGCAATGGTTAACCCAAGATGCGATGATGCCCTCATCATGAAAGTTCACGAGTATTGCCAGCATCGGGTTAACCACCGTAGCGAAGTCTGCGGCAGATGTAGGAGTTTCAACGTCGAGCTCCTCGACGTAGTCACTCAACATGCGCAGACTATTCGTGGCGCCTTTTGAAGACGGACTTCTCAGATAAGGACCCGCCGGCATTGTAATATGAGGCTCGAAGGGAGACGAGGCTGGAATGACAGCTGAAAAGAAACAGGATGCGATCAGATAACAGTACAGAAAATAAAGAGAGGGAAGTTATCAATGTGATAATCGCTGTACCAGTTGAGACAGGTGGCAAGGTCGGAAGGGCCGATGGCGCAGCTGATCTTTTATCCCCTCCTTCAATCTGTAGCACTGCAGTCGAGATGATAAAAAAGGGGTTAGAGGTAATTCCATCAATAAAAAAAAAGAAAAAAGAAAGATGTCAATGGAAATCATACTCACCAACGCCACCAGGGGAAGAAGCAAGTTCGGATGGGAAGGAGAAGTGTGGGAGCAACATCTGATATACATGATCAAAGAGCACTCCTGAAAAGACACAACAATATGACTTTAGTATACAAATTATACGTATGAAGTATGGGATTAATAAATTGCAAACCCATACCTTACAACATCTTAGATGGTATGAGAGAGGGTTGAGAGGTGACCACCGCCAAGGCAGTCGTTGAAGGCGCTCCCTCAAACAGTGGGGCATCGGCGCTGGCTGCACCTGCGATACAACAAATGTGAATTTGTCAGAAAAGATTGTAAGATAAAGAAGATAGCAACTTGGGATTTACCTGATGAGCTGCCGGCTGAAACGGAGGCGATTCCCTCCTCTATTGACATGAGGCCACCGCCCGTGGCCTCATCACCCGACTCAATGGGAACCGTTGTTGTGCTCACGAGACTTGGAGACGGCGGAGGACCATAGACGGGGAGGGCTATAACTGGGGCATTCCCAGATTCCAGAGAAGGAGCGGTTGGCTCGTCCTCGGGAATCAGGGCCACCTCACCCGCTACTCCCTCGGGTTCAGTAGTCGCAGTTGTCTCGTCCACTGTCACCACGAGGTTGCCAGCCTCAAGCGCCTCGTCCGCCAACACCCTGGGCTCAGTTAAAATGATCATTTCATCTGCCACCACTTCAGGTTCGGCATCAATGACCTTCTCGGCTGCAGGCCCCTCAACCTCTGCATCAGGCTCCAAAGCCTCAACGATGTTGCCCACTGTCGGCTCGGGTTTGACAGGTGTCGCCCCTTCTGCTTCCTTGGGTTCAACGGTCTCCGCCTCCCCCTCGGTCGGACTTGGTCCTATAAGATAAAATATATAAGAACCGATGGTATTATAACTCTTACAACAAAATCTTGGGAGAAATATTACCTGAAGTGGATTTATCATTTGCGCTCCGAGCCGCGCGTGCCACTTGTCTGCGAGCAGTGGATAGGAGGGCGACAGGGGCCTCTTCGGAAGGAGTATCATCACGAGGGACGGTGCTGGGGCCCGCTCCCATAGCTAAGGCAGCCCTGCGTGCCTTTGCTTCGCGCCTCGACCACTTCCGTTCTTCCCGGGCTGTCAAAATGGACCTCTGTGACGCTTCCTTCAGGGCGTCATCGTCCTCGTTCAGAGATGCCTCCAGAGCCTTTAAGGCGTCTCTCATCGGCTCTTCAAGACGAACCTCCTGCAGTAACCCTGAGGAAGCAGGAACATCGGCAACTGGTAGAACATCTGCGTCACTTGGCGGGAGCGGCATTGAGGTTCCTGTGATTAAAAGGGAAAGGTTAGATCCACCATAACACAAGGGAAATGAAAACTTGATGAATCGAAACTTACTAAGGCCCATGGACGCTCTAAGACGTTCCTCCTCCTGGAAAGTCTTCAGAGAAGCGGCAATGGCTTCTTCATCAGTGATGCCTGTTGGAAGAAAGAAAAGAAAAGCGTTAGTCAAAAGCAATGAAGAGAATATGTTGCAATAAAGAAAATGCGACTAGTAGTTACCTGATTGCGCAAGCCTAGCTAGCCACGCGTCACGCCTTGCCAACCACGCTGAAGCTTCAAGAGCGGCCTCCAAATCTGTATCGTCCGGCGGCGACATGACTAATCCCTCGTTAGTCCCATATTCGATCAGGCCCTCGGCATAGGGAGCATGGGGTTCCTGACCGAGCACGACGTCCACGGCAAAGAGCGACTTCTTTTTCTTCTGCCCACCAACCCAAGGTGCATGCGGGATCGACTTACGTTTAGCAGCCACCTTGGGACGGCGAGTCCCGATGTCCGCACCTACACCGGACTCCGGCGAGGCCACGACCACTATTTCCGCTGAAGGACGGGGCGCTAGAGGTGCATCTGCAATATCAGGGAGCGGCGATCCGTGTGGAGGACTTCGCGCACACGATGGCCCGGTTATAACCTCTTTTAGAGGAGCAACTACTGGAGTCCTAGGAACCAAAGAAGCATTGCGGTCGCTGCCTGGAGGCGTACCCTTACGATCAACCAGCAGTCGCCTTTCCTCCTTTATAACGGCTCCTGTTGCATGATTGTACCAGTCTTTATATACATTAAGGAGTCATGGAGCGCAGGCCGGCGTACTGATAAAAAAACGAGAACCCGTGTTCAGGCGCATGAAGTGATGTAATGCGTTCTCCATCCCTTCTTCATTGGCAGCAGGTTCCAGTAAGAAAGCTTCCAAGGGTACCCTTTGATCGTAACCCAGTTGTTGGGCGAAATGATGCGGGTTATATCTCATGAAAATTGCCGCAGCGTCCTGCCTGAAGACTAGGAAGCCCGGTCTAATAGAATACAAGTGGAGGGTCTCCCGGGCCGTCAGAATTGAAGCTCCATCCTTAAAGGAGTCCTGTAATTGTCGCACCGCGGCGGTGGACGCTTTTCTAATGGTCAATACCTTGTCGATGAAAGACATCCCGGCTCCAACGGTGTGAGGACGAAGCAATAAACCCCTGGCGTTCCGTGGTGACGGGGTCACGATTGATGCGCCAATCAGCTGTATGATGCGAGGGAAACCACACTTGTCAAAGAACGAGGGCCTTTTGTGCATACCGAAGACACCCGCCGTGTGTAGCTCGAGCCACGATACAAAGTAGTGCATCGGGAAGACCACGTGCAGTACCCCAGGCTCATTAGCGTCCGCTGCTCGGCTAAGGCCATGATATAAATGCGCCAAGCCGGCGATCCCAATGGCCACCTTTACCCCGATAGACATCCGGTGGGCTGGGTAAAAAACAGAGGGCCGCATACGGTGAAAGTGCATTGGAATTGCAAACCAACTCAACCATAACCCGAGAAATCCTAAGAAAAAGGCCTCCTCATCCATTTCAGGGACCGCAATTTCTGCAAACGACATAGTAGGGAGGTCCGGAAGAAAAAAAAACCTTTTGATCTATCTCCTTCTCCGGTAGGTTATCCGCACCTAGACCGAAAGGGTCATCCAGAGTGGCAAACTTGGCAGCCTCTGATGAGAGGACGCTTGGGCGAAGGAACCGAGCGATGAAATCCTCAAAGTTAACTCCCCGACTCCCATGTTCGATAAAAAGAGACTCATAGATGTTCAACACCTTAATCAAGCTTGGGAATTGATGTTGAACAGCATTCTCCGGTGTGACCCCCCTTACCACCGGCCTAGTACCAAAGACGTACCCATCTGTCGGGAGAAACTCCTCATAATGTTCTCCCATGACTGGTAAACCGGACACCTCCATGAACTCTTCCAAAGAGATTGACACTTCCCGATCCATGGCAAGGAAAGTGTGGGTAGGGATATTCCACTGCTCCAAGAAAGCCTTGAACCACCAGGTAGGGAGCGTAGGATACTGGAAGAGAGAGACGTAGACCGTGGTGTACAGTCCTAACCTTATCAACTGCGACTTCTTCGTCGACAGGATGTACCGGGCCCATGGCAGATAGCCAATCGGGTGGCGGGGGATCAGACCAATGTTATATGATTGCCCCCGGGGTCTCGCCTCGCCCTGACAGATACGACGTCCTAGGATATCTAAGACCATAGGACATTGGACCGAAACCGCATCCATAGCGGGATGAAGAAAGCTGTTCGCGGTCCAATCCACCATCTCCACGGCATACTGCACCGAGGGTGGGGTAACGTAATGAATCGCCGTGATGGGTTCTGACGGCACCGCGCATGTGAAGCTGCGTCGACCCATAATGATCTGGTTATACCACGACCCCCAAAGGTGGAGACTCTTATACTCCGGGTCGTACTCTTTAATCATGGCCAGGACTTCACGGTCCAAGGGCGCCTTGGGAAATCCCTTCTCCGAGCGGACGAACGGGAATGAAGTGTCTAGAGACATGATCGCTGCAAAAGAACAATTTAGCCGTTAGTGTTGTAATTCCAACGCTTGGCGTTAAAAAAATGCGTTAATTAATTAATTAAATTGAAAATTAAATAAATTAAAATTAATTAATTACACCACACAGCAGTGCAGTGGGTAGGAGACCGAAGGGGGGACCCACAAAATCTGGATGACAATACGTCAGTTAATAAGACAACCTCATCATTGGATGAGATTGTCAGTTGGTCCCCCAGGAAAACATTCACATTAATAAAAAAGGGGAAGAATCCCTAGAGACAAGGAGAAAATCTCCTCTTTCAGAGCAAAGCTCTGTCACAGAGTGACACTTGTCAAACTCTGGTCACAGGGAAATAAGATTCCTTAAAAGAGCATAGCTCTATGGTAATAATGGAAAGGTCCATCAGAAAATGTTTACACCTAAGAGAATTAAAAAATTTGGAATCTTGAAAAATCCATGAAAAACTTATGAAAATTTCTTCATTTTCAGATCTAAAAGATCTACAGATGATTCAAAGAGCAAAGCTCTGTCCATGGATTAGAACCCATGAACAAGATCTCTGCAGATCTATAAGTTTTTGAGAACAAAGCTCTGTTTATGAAACCCCAATGGGGATCTCTTTAGATCAAAAAGATCTGTAAGAGCAAAGCTCTTTGGTTAAGGTTAATTTAAGTTAATTTGATTTAAATTAATTTTACCTAAAGTTTCTAACTTTAGAAATGAGCAAAGCTCTGAAATTCTCAAGCAAGAGCAAAGCTCTGGTAATTAAAATCTTGAAGATGGTGAAGATTTTCTAAGGGCAGAGAGTCCTATTTATAAGGCGCTTGCGCCCCTTCAGCCCACCCCTTGATCCAACGATCAGGAGTTTGCCACCGCTGCACTCACGTGCGCGCCACGTGAGCGCAACGGTGGGGGGGCATTTGTTTCCCCCAATCAGAGCAAAGCTCTGTTGAAATTCAAATTTCAAAATTTTGAAGCAACGCTTCAAATCCCGGGCGCAACGCGCCACGTGTCTGGCGCAGACGCATCAGCGCAGCTCCCAAAACAGCGCACCCAATCAGAGCAAAGCTCTATTTTTAAACAAAATTAAATGAAGCAACGCTTCAGTTGCGCAAGCGCTGCGCTGCGCGACACGTGTCAGCGCAGATGCGCTAGCGCAGTTGCGCTGCGCTGTGCGCTGCGCGACACGTGTCACGCGCTGGGGCATCTGCGCCTAACAGAATTAAAATTCTAAAGAAATATTTTATGTTCTTGTTAAAACAAGAAGATTTTTTTCTGTAAAACAGAAGCCCTTGGATCAAAGATCCAACGGTGGGGAAAATTCCCCAAATCACTCAGAGAAAGATCTCTTCAACAAATTTAACTAATTTATGGGCACTATAAAAGAGACCCCAGACCTCAATTCAAAGCATAAACATGTTCTAGAAAAAAAACTCTGAAGAACTCCTCAAGAACAAAAAAGGTAAAAAAACCTTTAGGGAAAGAGAAAGTTCTCTGATGAACAGATCATAGATCTAAAAAGAAGATCAATGATCTTTAATAAAAAACAAAAAAAAATTATTATTAAAGAGTGCTTTGCACTTTTCATGAACCATTGGTTCTTTAAGATCAAGAAAAATAAGAAACACTTGTTTTCTTTGATCTAAATTAGATCAAGAAACAAAGTAGTGCTTTGCACTTATAAACCATTGGTTCTGGAATCTAAAAGATTCTCAAGTTAATAGTGCCTTGCACTTGTAAATCTGCACTGTTGCGCTCTTGGGCTGGCGCAAGCCACCAGAGAGCGCCACGTGTCAGCGTCTGAACCATTTGCGCTATGCGCTTTTGAAACAGAGCCTTGCTCTCTGAAACTGGCGCAATTCACCACAGCGCACCACGTGTCAGCAGCGCAAGCGCAGCGCACTAGAACAGCGTTGTTGTGCTTGCGCTCGCCAGAGCATGACACGTGTCATCACCATATGAGCTTGCGCTCATTACTTGGCGCAAAGCGCCAGAAAAGTGCTCTGCAATGCTTACAAAAGGGCCAAGCCCAATTAAAGAAGGCCTAACAGGCCTAATAAAATGCAATGCATTATTTTAAAAAAGGGCAGAGCCCAACCAAAACAGATGCTCTGCATCATAAATAAAGGGACAGAGCCCAAATCAAAAAGGCCTAGCAGGCCAGAATAAAATGCAGTGCATTATTAGATATTGGCAAAGCCCTAGCACAGGCCTAATAGGCCAAAGATCAAGAAAAATGTTGAATATTCTCAACGGGACTTAGCCCAATCATGGCCGTAAGTCCACAAATTAAATTGACTGAGCAAGATTGCTCTCTTAAATCAATTTACGACCGGTTCGAGGGTACATCTCCGTACTCCTCTGATACCCATCGTTGTAATTCTTCAACAACGTCAGAGAGATGACGGGTCCCGACGACCACACATCAAGATGGACCGCGGGGTCCTTAAACTAGTGGACCGAAACGTCCTTAAACTAATATCGGACCGAAACGTCCTTAAACTAATATCGGACCGAAACGTCCTTAAACAAATATCGGACCGAAACGTCCTTAAACTGATATCGGACCGAAACGTCCTTAAACTAATGTCGGACCGAAACGTCCTTAAACAAATGATGGACCGAAACGTCCTTAAACTAATATTCATCCCAAAATGGGATTGATGGACCGAAACGTCCTTAAACTAATATTGGACCGAAACGTTTTTAAACTAATATTGGACCGAAACGTCCTTAAACTAATGATGGACCACCATGTCCCTAAACTGGCAATGGACCTCTATGTCCCTAAACTGGAACATGGACCACCATGTCCCTAAACTGGCAATGGACGTCTATGTCCCTAAACTGGAACATGGACCACCATGTCCCTAAACTGGCAATGGACCTCTATGTCCCTAAACTGGAACATGGACCACTACGTCCCTAAACTGGAACAATAGAGCCCCCAAATGCTCTTCTGTCGGATCTAAACGATCCCGTTTAAGTTGATCTTAGCCTCAAATATGGCTAATGTATCCTTAAACATTCAAACAGACTTTAGTCCCAAATTGGACTATAAGACCCCCAATAACTTTGGTTCAAGGGTACATCTCCGAACCCCTTTGACACCTGTCGTTGTAATCCTTCAACGTCGTCAGAGAGGTGACGGGTCCTGACGGCCATATATTAAATGGACCACTACGTCCCTAAACTGGAACAATAGAGCCCAAACGCTCTTTTGTTGGATCTAAACGATCCCGTTAAGTTGATCTTAGTCTCAAACTGGACCAACGTATCCTTGACAAACGTTTAAGTTGATCTTAGCCTCAAATACGGCTAACGTATCCTTAAACCAAAACCCCAAACCCAAATCTAAGAAAATACGGATTTGGACTAATCCACGTCCTACGGGCAACGACATAAATTAGTCTCCGTATACAATCCACGGGCAACCACAAACAAAACAAACACCCACGACACGAAGTGAAATTCTGGAGAAGGAGAAAGTTGTTACCGCGGTGCGGTAGCTTAATTAACTGCAGGGGCTTGCGCCTGCAGGGAAGAGCGTCCCCACAATCAAAAACCTCTCGAACGAGGGGGAATCTGACGAAGTCTGCTACATCGGCCTCATCCGTCTAAACCTCCGATACACGGTGCCATAAATCAACTTGGCATCTTCGGAGAAGTGGACGGATAAAACCAAATAGCATCTGCCCCGAACCTCAGGCAAGACGTCCTCACGTCGTCGCCGCCATTCGGAGGGGAACAGATGGCTTAGGAAACAGGTTCATGTCTTCCGCCTAAGACTTTTCAACTTCATGAGCCGTGAGGGTCTCATAAAGACCTTTCTCCCTACGAGTCAAGAGGATCCCATAGGTGTATTTTCTCCTTAGGAGTCTTGATGATTCCTAAGTGCATTTTCTCTTTAGAGTCGTAAGGATCTCACAAGAGAATTTTCTCCTTTCCAAGTCGAGAGGACTCGTAAGTGGTTGGTGAGTTGACTTGTTTCCGAGTCGAAGCATTAAACCGACGGGGAGGTCGTTGACGGACTTGTTTCCGAGACGGAGGTCATTTGCTGACGTGTTTCCGAGACGGAGGTCGTTGGCTGAATTGTTTCCCAGACGGAGGTCTTTTGCTGACGTATTTCCGAGACGGAGGTCATTTGCTGACGTATTTCCGAGACGGTGGTCATTTGCTAACGTATTTCCGAGACGGAGGTCATTTGCTGGCATGTTTCCGAGACGGAGGTCATTTGCTGACGTGTTTCCGAGACAGAGGTCATTTGCTGACGTGTTTCCAAGACGGAGGTTATTGGCTGACGTGTTTCCGAGACAGAGGTCATTGGCTGACGTGTTTCCGAGTCGGAGGTCATTGGCTGACGTATTTCCGAGACGGAGGTCATTGACTGACGTGTTTCCGAGACGGAGGTCATTGGCTGACGTGTTTCCGAGATGGAGGTCATTTGCTGACGTGTTTCCGAGACGGAGGTCATTTGCTGACGTGTTTCCGAGACGGAGGTCATCTGCTGACGTGTTTCCGAGATGGAGGTAATTGGCTGACGTGTTTCCGAGACGGAGGTAATTGGCTGACGTGTTTCCGAGACGGAAGTAATTGGCTGACGTGTTTACGAGATGAAGGTCATTGGCTGATGTGTTTGCGAGACGGAGGTCATTGGCTGACGTATTTCCGAGACGGATGTCATTTGATGACGTTTTTCCGAGACGGAGGTCATTTGCTGACGTATTTCCGAGACGGAGGTCATTGGCTAACGTACTCCGCTTTCTGTGGTGTCGGGTTGACTTGCTCCGCTTTCTGCGGTGTCGGGATTGATTCTAGGTTGTCTGTGAACCATAGAGTCTTGGAACTTGGGACTTTGCCATGGCTCCGATTGGTGGTGTCGCGTCCGTTCCCTGTTGACATGAGGAAAAACACCGTTGTTGGTCTTCTGGGATGCAGATGTTGCTGTCGAGATTTGACTTTCCCTTTGACAGAGTTTGTTGAGACATGTGGTCCCTTTTCGTTTATGCCCATGGATTGTATACAGGGGTCAGTATGGACTTACCTGCAGGGCAAAAGTTTTATTCTTTCATTTTTTTATTTCTTTCCGTGATGCTCTATCATTTCAGCTTTTTATATCGCAAAAGTCGCGATTGCCCAATCATTTCGGCTATTTTTCGCGGTGCCCAATCATTTCGGCTATTTTTCTTTTTCTTTACTCACTGCTTTTTATTACGAGTTGCCCAAACATTTCGGCTATTTTTATATGCATATATTTTACTCGCTAATTTTTATTGCGAGTTGCCCAAATATTTCGACTATTTCATATGCATTTTTTTGCGAGTATGGAACTCAAGATCTGATACCAATCTTAGCATCAGCATCGCTGCGACTGGAATATTGCCAGGAGCGAATCATCATTTGCGGTGAAAGGACTTAGAATTTGATACCTATTTAGGCATCAGTATCGCTACAAATGGGATATTGCCAGGAGCCAATCATCATTTGCCTTTGTCGATTTAAACAAAGATGGCTTAGCAAAGAAGGTTAGAATCCTGTCGACTAAGGCTTTTGACTTCATGAGCCGTAAGTGTCTCATAAAGGTGTTTCTCCCTACGAGTCGTGAGGATCTCGTAGGTGCCTTTCTCCTTAGGGGTCATGAGGACTCCTAAGTGCGTTTTCTCTTGAGAGTCATAAGGATCTCACAAGAGCATTTTCTCCTTGCAAGTCGAGAGGACCTACAAGTGTTGTTCACCAAATAGGGGAATTTCACACCATTGGTGGAACTGGGTGAGGGAACGCTTATTTATGCTCGTGGATTGTATACAAGGGTCAATATTGACCGCCTGTAGGGCAGTCTGGGAAATGAGATGGCTTAAGAACAGGTTCAGATCTCTGTAGCTTAAGGCTTTTGAATCTTATAAGCCATGAGGGTATCATAAGATGGTTCTCCTTACGAGTCGTGAGGATCTCGTAAGTGTAATTTCTCCTTAAGAATGATGGGGATCCATAAGTGTGTTGCTCCTTTATGAGTCGTAAGGATCTCACGCAGGTATTTTCTCCTTACAAGGTCAAGAGGACCTTGCAAGTGTGCATGGAAAAAAAATTACGATTCTGCGCCCTTTCGGGTTTTCACAAACATCGCCGGTAACCCTGCTGTTTTTACTCACGGAGCCCTTTTGGGTTTTCATCCGTGCCCATATTGCTTATGGACGTACCGTTTTTTTTTTGCGTCAGCCCTAGGATGTTGCGGTTTGTAGTAGTTTAAAGACGTTTCGGTCCGTAGCTAGTTTCAGGACATCTCGGTCCCTTGTTAGTTTAGGGACGTTTCGGTCCATAGCGATTTTGAGGCAGGTTTTCGCTGGATACTACTTATAGAGTTTGGGCTTGGGAAGATAGAGAGCGGACATAGGCGTCGTCATTTATCGTTAACCTAGGCCGTGACTCGTCAGGCATAGTATTTTTTCAGGAACCGGCCATTTATTGGCCTAAAAGGTATTTCGCCATGCATATCCATGAGCAAGTAAGCCCCACCTTGGTAGAATTTGTCTATGATGTACGGGCCCTCATAGTTCGGCTCGAATTTCCCCCGTTTGGCACGATTGGGGATCATAGGTCTCTTGAACACTAGCACGAGTTCGCCTTGGCGAAATGTTCTCAGCCTAGTCAATCTCTCGTATGAGTGCGTCATTTTTTCTTTGTAAGCCTCCAAGTTTTGTTGCGCCATGAGACGAGTTTCATCGAGGGCGTCGAGCTCCTCAAGCCGAAGATAAGCATTCTCTTCGTCTGTTAGCTCATAATGAACCGCCACTCGTAGAGAGGGTGGCTCTATCTCCAAGGGGAGTACTGCTTCAGCGCCAAATACCAATGCATACGGCGTTGTGTTTGTGGCCGTTTTGAACGTGGTTCGATACACCCAGAGAGCTTCATGCAGTCTCTCGTGCCAGTCCTTCTTATCTTTGGACACCGTCTTCTTTATGATCTTCGTCAAGGTCTTGTTGAAAGCCTCAGCTGGACCGTTAGCTCGGGGATTATAGACCGAAGAGTATCTCTAGTCTATATTATGTTGTTGTGCGAAGCGGCTGATTCTGTGACTTCTGTAGGCCGTCCCGTTATCGAAGATAATCCGTCGCGGAGTGCCGAATCGATAAATGACGCGTGTCTTGAAGAAATGGAGAATATTCTCCGTCTTCACTTCTCTTAGCGGTACTACTTCTGCCCACTTAGAGAAATAATCGGTTGTTGCCAATATGAACCGATTTCCCCTGGACGATGCTGGCTCGATGGGCCCGATTATATCAGTTCCCCACATTTCGAACGGTCAGCTAGCCACTGTTGGGTGTAGCGGGTTTGGATGCTGATGGATAAAGTCTCCGTGAATTTGGCATGAGTGAAACTGCTTTGCGTATTCGAGGCAGTCCTGGATCATCGTGGGCCAATAGTAGCCCATCCTTTTGATCTTCAGCTTCATCTTTGGCCCGGCTTGATGAGAACCACAAAGTCTGTCATGAGTTTCTTGGACGACTCTCCTTGCTTCTTCTGGTCCCAGGCATCTCAGCCATAGAGAGTCGGACGATCTCTTATATAGAGTATCATTGATGAAGGCGAAAGACAGAGCTCATTTCATGAGCTGATGTCTTGAGGATGTATCTTCAGGTGTTCGGTGGGATTTGAAGTATTCTAAAAAGACTTCTCTCCAATCCTTAGCCTTTTCTTGGTCCTCTATTTGTAGGGTTGTTTGCTTGGTCGCTTCCTTTTCCTTAAACGACACCGGAGATATTTCCGCTGGTGCAAGAACCCGAAGCTTTGTATAATGATCCTTACGTCATCGAGGTTTTTGTCAGCCAGTTCTTTAGCGAGCTTGGCTAATGCATCCGCCTTTCTATTTTCCATACACGGTATGCTTTCTAGGACGTAGGAAGGGATTTGAGTCAGCAATTGTTTCACTCTCTCGCCGTTCTTTACCAACTCTGGTTTGCACGTTTGATAGTCGTCGTTTACTTGACTAACGACCAGCTGGGAGTCTCCGTATATGAGGAGGTTTTCGATTCCCATGTCGACAGCGATCTCAAGACCTGCTATCAAAGCTTCATATTCTGCTTCATTGTTTGTCCTCGGCTCTGTTAAGGAAAAGGCAAAACGCATTATCCCTCCTTGTGGAGTCACGAAGATGATGCCTACCCCAGATTTGATTATGGGGAAGGTGTGCTTCCGTTTCTTCAAGGAGGACGCTCCATCGAAGTAGAGCTCCCATCGGGTATCACTCCATTCTTTCTCCCCATCGATTGTGTCAAACGCGTGTTCGTCCGGCAACTCGCAGTTCAAGGGAGAGTCGGCAGGTATCGGATGTTCAGCGAAGAATTCGGTGATGGCCTGACCTTTCACTGCCTTGAGAGGTCGGTATGTTATCGAGAATTCCATTAAGAGTAGGGCCCATTTAGCGAGCCGTCCTGTTAGAACGGCTTTTGACATCAAATATTTAAGAGGATCCACTTTTGATATGAGATGGACCTCATGCGCCAAAGCATAATGCAGAAGCCTCGTTATCGCGAAGATTAGCGCCAGGCAGTGTTTTTCGATAGGGGAGTAATTGTTTTCTGCCCTTAGGAGAACTCGACTTAAATAGTAGAGGGCTCTCTCTTTCCCTTGGTCATTCTCTTGTGCCCATAACGCGCCTAGCGAACCTTCGAGGGCTGTTGTGTATATAATGAGGGGCTTTCCCTTGACTGGAGCGGTCAGTACCGGCGAATTCTACAGGTATTGCTTGATTTCGTCCAATGCGCTTTGGCATTTGCGATCCCAAACGAACGGGGTTCCCTTCTTCATCAGGTGACTATAGGGACGGCATTTTCCGGAGAGGTTTGCTATGAACCGTCGGATGTACGCGAGCTTCCCTTGTAGAGACTGCAGTTGTTTTAAAGTTCTTGGAGAGGACATTTCCATAATCGCCTTGATCTTTGACGGATCTATTTCGATGCCTCGATGACGTACGATGAATCCTAAGAATTTGCCTGAGGAAACTCCGAACGCGCATATCAGAGGATTCATCTTCAGGTTGTATTTCTGAAGTCGCTGAAACACTATCTTTAGATGCTCCCAGTGCTCCTCGTACGATTTGCTTTTCACCATGAGGTCGTCAATATAGCATTCGACGATTTCATGTATGAGGTCATCGAAAATCTTCGTCATAGCCCTCTGATAGGTAGCACCGGCGTTCTTCTGATCGAAAGGCATCACTTTGTAGCAGAATATGTCCAGAGGAGTCCGGAAAGCGTGATGCTTCTGGTCTTCGGGATGCATCTTTATTTGATTGTACCCCGATGATCCGTCCATGAAGGAGAAGACTTCGTGAGTGGACGTGTTGTCTATCATCAGCTCGGTAACCGGTACGGGAAAATCATCCTTCGGACAGGCCTTATTGAGGTCCCGAAAGTCCACGCAGATGCGCACCGTCCCATTTTTCTTCATCACTGGGACAATGTTAGCAATCCATTCAGGGTATTGAACTTCTTGGATGAAGCCGGAGTCGATTAGCTTCTTAACTTCGGCGTTGATGCTCATTTCAAGTTCGAGCCGCATTCTTCTTGGTGCTTGTTTAACTGGCTTAACGTCCGGAGATATCACCAATTTATGCACAGCTATTTCAGGATCTAGCCCCGGCATCTCGGAATAGTTCATTGCGAACCAGTCCTTATACTGCATGAGCACGTCTTTTAACGTAGCCACCTGTTCTTTAGACAGCAGCTCGTTGACGAACGTAGGCCGCGGGTTGTTTGCCGTATCCAAATCGATCTTCCTTAGGTTGTCCGTAGTAGTATGTATTCCATCTTCCAACTCTTTTGGCGCTGGTGGAAATTCTGAGATCAATTCCTCTTCATCCTCGTTTTCGAAGCACCAGGAGAGGTCATCCATATTCTCGGGCACTCCTTCTTCTAGCAGCGTTATCACGTGACAGGTACGAGATCGTTTCCAAGACCGATGTTGATCTGGTTCTACTCTTGCCACATACGTTGCTTTTGGTACATGCTTTTGCGGTAGGGCTACCCTCCAACTGTTGGATAAAGCGAATCTGCCGAGTTGATATTGGTCTTCCACCCAGTTTTTGAAGGTGAAGTAGTCTTCAAGAGGATGTCCTATCGATCGGTGATAGGAGTAATAATCTGGGCGATGAACCTCGTTTGCTTGTTCAGGGTCCTTGGACTCCGGGAGCATAATCATCTGATTTTTCATGACGAGGTCGAATATCTTCCTTGTCATGTCTTGAGGGAAGGAATATGCTCGAACCCATCTTTTTTGTTAGAGACGGATTCCTGCTGACCTTTTCTTGATCACGTGGCCTTTTGGATCCGTTTTGCCGCTGTCGAACGTTTTTTCCGTTCTTTGACTTGTGTTTGCCTCTGCGTCGGGCCTTTTTCTCGTATTGGGAATGCATGGCGGGCTGACGGTGAAGGGCATCGTCGTCCTCCGTAGCCTGTTAAAGGAGGCGTTGCATCTTGGATTTTTCGTAAATGGCCATTTCGCGGCTGTGGTCATCCCGAACCCTTTGACCCGCTTCCCTTATTAGCTTGTTAATCTGTTCCTCAAACGACGGGCTCGGCATTTTTATGGCAGGATCTCGTTCTGGTTCAGCGTCAGCGTCTTTTAAAAGAGCATCCCCTTCTTCATCGAGATCATTTATGACATAGCAGTCATAGAACTGCTCCCGTTTCTTGGACTGGACATATCCAAGCCCAATCGTTTCCATTTTTCCGTTAGGCAATTTTTGTTGAGTTCCGGGGATGTTCCAAATCCTATTGAAGAACTGAGCTTGTCGAGGAGTCTGTTTGAAAGGTACACCTTATCATCTTAATAACCTTCTCAATCCTTCTGTGTAGTATATGGGCAGATGGATGGGTTGGAGCCTGTCGAGCGCAGAATTAGCACCATGCCAGACTTCTCTTTCGACTTTAGTCTCCGTGGATCGATAGATAGGATCGCCTTTTTACCACTTCGCCTGGCAGGGACGTAGAATGTCTACAAATCTTGCACACTATATGTCTCCAGCGCATCAAGCTCTCTGTAGTGCCACCACGGAACCATGGCGGTTTGCAAACTCCGGTCTACTCCAACGAAGGTTTGCATCGACGGGCGGACAGAGAATACGGTGTTGGTTTCATCTTCGGAGTCACTGCCAAAGACCAAAATCAAAGCGGATGGTCCGGGTTTATCATTCCGCTTCTGAGGCTGTCCCGAGTAGACTATTTTTTCATCCTCCTCGGTATCGCTTCAAAAGGTAGGAATGGGAGTGACGGGCTTCTGTTTAAGCTCCGGCTTATGACACTTCTTCATGTCTTTGAAGTCTGGCAGGAAGTACTTGGCATCTTCATATTTTCGGACTTCGTTCATAGAGAATGGATTTAGCTCTCCCGTAACGGTGTACTTGAGGCCGTCTTTGAAATACTTCATATACTGGTGCTGTGTAGAAGGGATGACGTTATATTCGTGTAACCAAGGCCGACCAAGTAGAGCGTTGTAGCAAGTCCTAGCGTCGAAGACATGAAATTTGATGTCTGTGACGAGAATCCCAAAGCGCAATGTCAGTATCACGGACCCGAGCGTCTGCGAAGACTGCAAATCAAATCCAGAGATAGTGATTTTATCTCGGGCTAAATGTTGAACGCTCATGCAGATTTCTTTTAGCACTCACACATTGAGAAGGTTGACAGATGGCCCGTTGTCAACAAGTATTTTCCCTATTTTTATGTCATGGCAGTATCCAGTGATATATAAAGGATGGTTGTGGTCACACGTACCAAGAAGAAGATCCTCATCGTTAAATATAATGTTATCCATGTGGACTTCTACCAGCTCATTGTTCCCCTCCAAATGGCGGCCGAGACATGGACGTCTAGCCTGAGATTCGGGGCAGATGCTATTTGGTTTTATCCGTCCACCTCTCCGAAGATGCCAAGTTGATTTATGGCACCGTGTATCGGAGGTTTAGACGGATGCGGCCGATGTAGCAGACTTCGTCAGATTCCCCCTCGCTTGAGGGGGTTTTGATTGTGGGGACGCTCTTCCCTGCAGGCGCAAGCCCCTGCAGTTAATTACGCTACTGCATCGCGGTAACAACTTTCTCCTTCTCCAGAATTTCACTTCGTGTCGTGGGTGTTTGTTTTGTTTGTGGTTGCCCGTGGATTGTATACGGAGACTAATTTATGTCGTCGCCCGTAGGACGTGGATTAGTCCAAATCCGTATTTTCTTAGATTTGGGTTTGGGGTTTTGGTTTAAGGATACGTTAGCCGTATTTGAGGCTAAGATCAACTTAAACGTTTGTTAAGGATACGTTAGTCCAGTTTGAGACTAAGATCAACTTAACGGGGTTGTTTAGATCCGACAAAAGAGCGTTTGGGCTCTATTGTTCCAGTTTAGGGACATAGTGGTCCAACATTCCCGTTTTGGGGACAAATGTTAGTTTAAGGACGCATTAGTCCATGAGTTTAAGGACGTGTCAGTCCATGAGTTTAAGGACCCCACAGTCCATATTGATGTGTGGTTATCGGGACCCGTCACCTCTCTGACGACGTTGAAGAATTACAACGACAAATGTCAGAGGAGTTCAGAGAAGTACCCTTGAACCGGGTGTAAATTGATTTGAGAGAGCAGTCGTGCTCGGTTCAATTTAATTTGAGGACTTACGGCCAGAATTGGGCTAAGTCCAGTTGAAAATATTCAACGTTTTATCTGCATTTGGCCTGTTAGGCCTTTACTAGGGCTCTGTCCCTGTTTAATAATGCATGGCATTTTTGTTTGGTCTATTAGACCTTTATTTGGGCTCTGCCCTTTTTAAATGATGCACATCATCTGTTTTGGTCTGACGGACCTTTGTTTGGGCTCTATCCCTTTTATAATGCATTGCATTTTTATTAGGCCTGTAAGGCCTTTTAATTGGGCTATGTCCCTTCTTCTTAATGATGCACTGCATCAATTAGTCTGACAGAGCGCTACGTGGCTTGTCAGGCGTTTTGCGCCAATTAAAGAGTGCAAGGCGCCAGCGCATGTGGAGGCGACACGTGTCGCGCTCTGGTGAGCGTAAGTCTGTTAGCGCAGTGCGCTGCGCCAGTGCGCTGCGCCAGCGCGCTCTGATGACTTGCGCCAATTTATGAGAGCAGTGCTCTGTTTTAGAAGCGCATAGCGCAGTTTGTTCTAGGGATGACACGTGGCGCTCCCTGGTGGCTTGCGCCAATCTAAGGAGCGCAACAGTGCAAATTTCAAAAGTGCAAGGCAATGTTTAATATTTTGATCAAATTTAGATCAAAGAAAACAAGTTTTTCTTGTTTTTCTTGTTTTTCTTGTTTTCAGAGAACCAGTGGTTCATCAAAAGGCAATGCCTTTATACATAAGTAAATTACTTCTTCTTCTTCTTTTTATTATTATTTTTTTATCCAAGATCTTGATCTTGTTCTTAGATCATTGATCTCTTTTAGAAGAAATTCTTCTTTTATTTAAAGGTTTTTACCTTTTCTTTCTCTGAGCTCTTCTCAAAAAATTTTTAGAGGAGTTCTGTGTGTCTCTCTCTTGATCTCCATCTGTTGTAGACTTGGAGTCTAGGGGCCTTTATATAGTGCCAATTGATTTGTTAAATCAGTTAAAGAGATCTTTCTCTGAGTGATTTAGGGATTTTTCCCTACCGTTGGATCTTTGATCCAAGGGCTCCTATTTTACAGAAGAGAATCTTATTGTTTTAATAAGATTAGAAAAATCTTTTCAGAATTTTTCTGTTTAAATGTTGGCACAGCTGGCGCAAGCGCACCTGCGCTTGACACGTGTCGCGCAGCGCAGAGCGCAACGCAACTGCGCTGACACGTGTCGCGCAGCGCAACTGCGCAAGTCAGCTGAAGCGTTGCTTCAATTATTTTAACTTTAATTTCAAGGCAGAGCATTGCTCTGACTGGGGGAAACAGAAGCGTTGCTTCGTTTCCCGCCTTGGAATTTGAACAGAGTCTTGCTCTTATTGGGTAAACAAATGCCCCCCACCGTTGCGCTTACGTGGACCCAAACATGAGCGCAGCAGTGGAAGAATTCCAACCGTTGCACCAACTTTTGGAAGTTGAAACGGCTCTCTTAATGCCTATAAATAGGACCTTTGGTCCCTTAGATGATTTTGCATCTCTTCATAAGGATTTTCATTCAGAGCCTTGCTCTTTTGTTTAAGCACTTTTAAGAGTTCAAACTCTAGAGAATTTTTAGGTAAAAATTAGATTAGATTAAATTAATTTTAAGAGCCTTGCTCTCAATAGATCCCTGATCTAAAGAAAACCCATTTAGGGTTTCACTTAGTAGAGCTTTGCTCTATATGTCTAAAGGGATCTAAAGAGAACCCTATTAGGGTTCCATTATAAAGTTGTGCTCTTTAAAAGATTTTCCTTGTATTTTCTTAATTTATCAATCATACAGAAGAACTCTTAGGAGTTTTTCATGGATTTTGGAGTTTAAAGATGGCATTTTATTCTTCGATGAATTATATCGTTTTGCTTAATCAGTCTTTCTGATAATTTTGTTGATTCTCTTTTACAGGGGTAATGGATGCCCACATGTACGATCTCGACGAGATTATCTCTTACGGGGACATTCGCCGACTCGGCCGTTCTCAGAATCGAGAGTTCACCAACGCCGAGTGTGCTGAAATCATGAGTCGCTTCGACGCATACAATGGTCAACTGCTTCCTCGGCGTTCCTCTCTCCTGAAGCTTATCTTAGGAGCGATCTGGGAAGCACTCCCTTTATTCTGTACCGGCGTGCCGCTTAGAGCATTGGATGCCGCTAAGGATAAGGTGCACTCGGTGTATCTGATGAACTTAATCTCAAAGAGACGGCGAGACAATCTTGTCGATCTCTTGCACCAGGCTTTTCAACAGTCCGCCATTCTTGCTGCCTATCGGAGGGTGGAGGACATCAGTGGGGATCCCGACGCCCGTGCTCGCGAAAGGAAGCACACTAGGATGGTTCGCCAGGCTTGGAAAGTTCTGGACAAGGTCACTTTTGAGTTCCTTAATCCATGTCCTGGATTTGAGGTTTTGCCATTGTAACCATCTCGATAATGTTTTTGTTTATTTCTTTATAATTGTAGGAACCTTTTGCAATATGAATGGGAAATTTCTCATTTCAGCTTGTCTTGTTTCGCGTACTAAATTTTTTTTGCACATGCATGAATGGGTATGTCTCAAACGCTTAATCAGATGCAAATCGGACGTTCTTTCTGTCGCTTTCTCCCTTCTTTTATTATCAGCGTGCCACCTTAGTAAACATGGTCGATAGATGATTGAGCGAGCATCCTGTCTTGGCTTCTTCAAGAGGTAGTGATGGCTTAGGAGGCAGGTTCAGATCTGCTGCCTAAGACTTTTCAACTTCATGAGCCGTGAGGGTCTCACAAAGAATTTTCTCCTTACGAGTCGAGAGGATCTCGTAGGTGTATTTTCTCCTTAGGAATCGTGAGGATTCCTAAGTGTGTTTTCTCTTGAGAGTCGTAAGGATCTCACTAGAGAATTTTCGCTCTTACAAGTCAAGAGGACTCGTAAGCGGTTGTTTCCCTCCTTGTCGAGATTCGACCTTGGAGAGTGTGGTCCGTGAATAGTATGCAAGAGTCCGTTTTGGACCGACTTATAGGACCCCAGTGCTTAGGAAACAGGTTTTTTAATCCCCGCTGCCTAAGGCTTTTCCTCACGAGTCGAGACGAATCGAGCATTTCTCGTAAAGACACTAATTTCCTCACGAGTCGAGACGAATCGAGCATTTCTCGCAAGAATATCCTAACGTCACAGTTAACCTCTGCTCTTTACGACAGAGGTCCGTTAGGGTCTGTGGTACTTAGGGTTTTGTCCGTCGTACCGTCGCGTTGGCTGATGTATTCCTCGATAGGCAATCTTGTTGTTCGAGTAGCCTTGCGATTGTCGTGTCTCTGATCCCTTCGGGGGCTGGACAAGACGTCTTCAAGTAATCTTCCAAGTAATATTACCGTCGAAAAAGCAAGCGTAGGGATATTCCATGTCACTTTTTACTTGAGGTTAGGCTCATTTTGGAGAGCCCCGATGAGTCATAACCACTCCGCGCTGGTGTGGGATGATCTCCGATAGGCTTTCAGGCTTTATATGACTTGCCGTCAGGACCCTGAAGCTAGGAATTTGGCTTTTGCTTCGTTTGCTGGCATTACGTCCTCTATATCGAGCGAATGTCGCGGTTGTCTCTAGGTTGTTGGTAAACCGTCGAGGTTTGGAACTTGGGACTTTGCCGTGGCTCCGCTGTTTGATTGTCGCGTCTGAATCCTGTTGGAGGAAGAATGCTGGGGTGACATCTCGTCTGCTATATCGAGACGAACGTCGAGGTGGTTCCTGGGTTGCCTGTGAACCGTTAGGACCTGGAACTAGAGACTTTGACGTGGCTTCGCTTTACTGACCATGGGGTCTTTTGTTGACGTTGCATTTACATCCTGCTGGACTGCGAAGGAACGCCATTGTTGACATCTCGTCTGCTGTATCGAGACGAATGTTGAGGTGAAGCTGGGGTTTTGCCGTCGCTTCGCCTTGTTTTGACCGTGAAGTCTTTCGTTGACGTTGCATCTGCATCCTGCCGGAGTGCGAAGGAACGCCGTTGGTGATCTCTAAGTTGTCGATATCGACGTCGAGACCCTGAAGCTAGGGATCTTCCTTCGCTTCATTTGCTGTGTCTGCAATATTGCAACACATGTCGAGGTTGTCTCTAGGTTGTCCATGAACCGTCGAGATTTGGAATTAGGGACTTTGCCATGGTTCCGTTGTTTTGACCCTGGGGTCGTTTGTTGACGTCGCATCTGCATCCTGCTGGAGTAAGAAGAAACGCCGTTGATGATCTCTAGGCTGTCTGTGAACCATCAAGATTTGGAACTAGGGGAATTCCTTCGCTTTCTGGTGGAGCCTGTTGGGAATATATGGTTCCCTCTTTGTTTGTGCCCCTGGATTATAGACAGGGATCGATGTGATCTCACCTGTAGGGCAAAAGGTTTTATTCTTTCATCATTTTTTATTCTTTCCGCGATGCTCTATCATTTCAGCTTTTATATCACGAAGGTCGCGATTGCCCAATCATTTCGGCTATTTTTCGCGGTGCCCAATCATTTCAGCTCTTTATTTTATTCTTACTCGCTGCTTTTTATTGCGAGTTGCCCAATCATTTCGACTATTTTGCATGCATACATTTTTACTTGCTGCTTTTTATTGCAAGTTGCCCCATCATTTCGGCTATTTCGTATGCACGTATGGCTCGCTGATTTTTTTTATTGCGAGTGTGGAACTTGGAATCTGACGCCAATCTCAGCATCAGCATCACTACAACTGGAATATTGCCAGGAGCGAATCATCATTTGCCATGAAAGGGCTTGGAATTTGATACCGGTTTAGGCATCAGCATCGCTACAACTGGGATATTGCCAGGAGCGAATCATCATTTGCTTCTGTCGATGTCGAACAAAGGTGGCTTAGTAAACAGGGTTAGGGTCCTTTCGACTAAAGCTTTTGACTTCATAAGCCGTAAGGGTCTCACAAAAGTATTTCTCCTTACAAGTCGTGAGGATCTCGTAGGTGTGTTTTCTCCTTAGGGATCGTGAGGATTCCTAAGTGTATGTTCCCCCGTAAGTCGTAAGGATCTTACAAAAGGGTTTTCTCCTTATAAGTCGAGAGGACTTATAAGGGTTGTTCACCATATGGACATATCCCTAGTCATGGGTGGGACTTTGCTGGGGAAATGTTTATTCGCGCCCGTGGATTGTATACAAGGGTCAGTATGAGCCGCTTGTAGGGCAATATCGAAGGTTGTGAGGGTTGCTTAAGAACAGGTTCAGGTCTCTGTAACTCAATACTTTCAAATCTTATGAGCCGTGGGGGTCCCATAAGAGAGTTCTCTTTACGAGTCGTGAGGATCTCGCAAGTGTAATTTCTCCTTAGGAATCGTGAGGATCCATAAGTGTGTTGCTCCCATGTGAGTCGTAAGGATCTCACGCGGGTGGTTTCTCCTTACAAGGTCTAGAGGACCCTGTAAGTGTCTTTTAACGAGATTGCACCCTTTCGGGTTTTCACAAACACTCGCCGGTAGCCCGGCTGTTTTTACTCACGAAGCCCTTTCGGGTTTTCATCCGTGCCCATTTTGCTTATGAACATACCGTCTCTTTTTTCTTTTTATTCTTTTTTCTAACGAGGTTGTGCCCTTTCAGGTTTTCACAAGACTCGCCGGTAGCCATGCTGTTTTTACTCACGGAGCCCTTTCGGGTTTTCATCCGTGCCCTTTTTGCTTATGGACATACCGTCTCTTTTTTTTCTTTTTATTCTTTTTTCTAACGAGATTGTGCCCTTTCAGGTTTTCACAAGACTCGCCGGTAGCCCTGCTGTTTTTACTCATGGAGCCCTTTCGGGTTTTCATCCGTGCCCTTTTTGCTTATGGACATACCGTCTCTTTTTTTTCTTTTTATTTTTTTTTCTAATGAGGTTGCGCCCTTTCAGGTTTTCACAAGACTCGCCGGTAGCCCTGCTGTTTTTACTCACGGAGCCCTTTCGGGTTTTCATTCGTGCCCATTTTGCTTATGGACATACCGTCTTTATTATTATTTTTTTTATTCCCTTTTTTATCTCGTCAGCCTGAGAATGTTGCGGTAGTAGTTTAAAGACGTTTCGGTCCTCAGCTAGTTTTAGGACGTAGTGGTCCGTCATTAGTTTAAGGACGTTTCGGTCCGTCATTGCCGTATTTGAGGCGAATCTCTATTTTACTGACTTTTCGGTCTATGGGGCTTTCCCTATGAATGAGCATGATGTCCCCGGCATATCCATCTTTCTCGAAGCATGTGGTTGTGGCGGGCTCACCTTCCAGTTTTCGGACAACGCGAACTTGCCCTGTTGGTATTGGTCTTCAACCCAGTTTTTGAAAACATAGCAGTTTTCGATCGGATGGCCCAATACTTGGTGGTAAGGGCAGTAATTAGGATTGTTGACATCATTCAGTTGTAGCTGGTGTTTCGGCTCCGGTAGAGTGATAAGCCTGTTATGCACTGCCACTTCGAACAGCCTCCTTGTTTCATCCTGGGGAAACGAGTAAGGACGTCTTAACCTCTCATAGAGGGGTTGCCGCTTGTTGTTTTGGCAAACAACCGGTCTAGGGCCACTCGATTGTTGTTGAGTGTTGGCGACGAAGGCCGTTTTTCCCTTTCCTTTATCCTTTTTGTTCGCACCGTTGTTTGTGGGTCCGAGATTCTCTCCGGGTATCGTACAATTGCACGGCTGAATATTCTCGCAATTCTTCAATTCTTCAGAGATGGATTCCTTGAAGAGAGGGCCGAAGGCTACTTTTTCGTCAGAGTCGCCCCCGAAGGTGAGAACTCGTGATCCCCCGGGATCATCCCTATGACAATTGCCGGCAACTCTTTTATGCTCATCTGTCGTATTTTTTCGCTGTCTATGAGCTTTCCGCTTTGTTCTGTTGACGTGTTTCCTGTGAGCGACATACCCTTGCCACCAACACTAAAAGGAGTCGCAGTCTTCAATAGGATGTGCGATCTTCTAATGATATAAGCAGTAATTAGGATGCATCTCTACTCCACCGAGAGTGTTTTCTTCAGAGGGTAGTAGCTTCATTCCCATTGATATGGCTTTAGCAAACCTTTTCCTCGTCTTGAATTTGTTTTTATCCGCAGCGCATGTCTCTTGATTTGACGGGAATGCCTCGACTCTTTCATCTAGTCGCCGGCGTTTGGCTCCTTCTAATATGGCCATCTCACGCTCCTGATTGGCTTTACTTTTCAGACGAATCTCATTCGGGAAGGCATCGATCATCTCGTCTGACGGCCACAGAAGTTCTGTTTCAGGACCCCCCCTCAGTTTCTCGGTGCAAGGAGCTTATTTATCATCTATCGACGAGTGAGAGATCACATGACAACTTGCCACGTAATTCTCAGATCCATCTGATGAGTCTTCTCCATCATCTCCGTCTTTAAGGACGTGGCTGAGAAACTCTTGGAGCGTGATTGGGATTCGCGCTTTCTGGTTGTACTCTTCCAGTGCGTCGATTTGTTTCTGCAGGTCCGTGCGCTTGTCTCCAGGCTTCACGGGCTTTTTGGATCTCTTCTTCTTTTTCGAAGATTTTGACGGCTGGGTGTGAACACTTTGGCTATCCCTACCAATCCTTGGAGTTGTACGTGGTTTCAGCATCCCTTTGATGATCTCAGGTTCCGACGGGTTCTTCCACCTGATCGTCGGGCATGTCTGGAGATCATTCAGCGTCTTTTTGGTTTTGACGGAAAGCACGACCTCCCATGGAGCTTCTTCAATAAAAGAGCAAGTTGCCCCCGGCGTGTCCGTCTTCTTTGGAGTGTGCGGCTGTGGTGGGTTTACTTTCCACTTTTCAGACAGCGCAAACTTGCCCTGTAGGTATTGGTCTTCAATCCATCCCTTAAAGACGAAGCAATCCTCGATCGGGTGACTTACCGTTTGGTGGTAAGGGCAATAATTGGGATTATTCACCTCGCTGGGTTGCGGTGGTCTCCTTGGATTCGGGAGATAGATAAGCCTATTGCGGATCGCTAGCTCGAACAGCCTCTTCGTTTTATCCCGCGGGAATGAGTAAAGGCGCTTCATTTTCTTATTATAATACCGCCGTCTCTCTTCCAGTTGATCCGCTAGCTTTGGGGCACTGGGCTGCTGTTGGGTGTTCGTAACGAAGGTCGCCTTCCCTTTACCCTTGTCGTTTCGGGGTTCCGGTTTCGGAGGAGACGGTCTGTGACCCATTTGATCCATCTGGGCTAGCTTATCAATTAAAGCTTGGAAGGTGGTCGGCTTGAAGAACATCATGAATTGTGAGATGGTTGCTTGCGGATCAAGAGTGCCCACGAACATGCCTACCGCTGGTGCTTCTTCGATGCGCTGCTCACACTTCGACCATAGATTCCGCCATCGGATTGCGTACTGAACCAACGTCTCGCCTGGACTTACCCTGGCATTAATCAGTGCTGTTATCGGGGTGTGTTCACTAGCGCTTGCGAATCTTTGTGTAAACAGTAGCTCCATCTCCGTAAATGTTTTGACAGAATCGTTAGGTAGCTCCGAATACCATTCAAAGGCTGTTTCTGCTGAATTGCTGACGAATTGGCGGAGCAGCAGTTTGTCGTCACCTCTAGTATTGCCACAAAGAGCCCTGAATTGAGCGACATGCTGATGGGGATTCCCTATCCCTTTATATACGTGGAACTTAGGGATTGTGTATCCCGGCGGGTAACTGATTTGGTCATACCAGCTCAGATAGGGTCGTCCAGTTTTAACAATTTGCCTAGCCGCTTCACTCTCCTGATGGGCTCGTATTTGCTGAGCTATATAGTCATCCAGTGCGGCATTGGAAATGGTTTCTTCCTTGGCCGCTGAAAGAGCCGGAGGAGGACTAGATGTCTCCCCTCTATCGTCTTCAATAATGATCGGAGGGTCTTCAGCTGGAGGGTCCGGCTGTAACATCATTCCTACCATGTCTTGGAAGAGAAGCGCCATTTGTTTTATGTTGGCAGCTTGTTCTGCTGCTTCTCTATCCTTCTTTTCGAGGACTCTACGTAAGAAGTCAGCGTCAGTTTCCTGTTCATGCCGCTGTTCTGATGATGCCTCCGAGCTTTCTTTTGGCCCGGTAAGTGCGGCCATCGCAGTCATCATCTCCTCAAGCTTCTGCTGCTGTTCTTGAGCTTTCGTCACGGATCGGGTGAGCGGTCGGTGACCCGTCGCAGCGCGGCTGTCCTCTTTCCCAGATGCCATATAAATGGTATGCACAACCATGCCCCCAGACTTGGGGCGTTTAGATTCAGTGTCTTTGCAATTTGCCAAAAACGCAGGGATCTTCCCCGACCTCCTTCTTTTTTGAGTGATCGAAGTTAAGGGGGCCATTGTAGTGGGCACCCAAGTAGCTGTTGCTTTTTGTGGCTTAACGGAATAATCCTTCTCCTGCCGAACCTTCATCTTTTTCTGTCGGCGGAGATAGTCTTGATCCATTACGGAGTCTTGAACTTGACGCCAGACCTTGTAAATTTCAAAGGACAGCCGTTGAGGGGGCTGCTCCAGCTTCTTCTCTGGAGTATTCTCCACAGGTGAAGGAGTTCTTTTCAGCACTGCAGTAGGAGAGTTTCTGAGCACCTTGTTAAGAAGTTCAAAGCTGTTCTCGGTTGGAACAGCAGCATCGATCCCCACCATCGGAGCTGGCAAAGTTATCCCAGAGGGAGAGTTGCCCCAAGCCTTCCTCACTCGGCGCTAGTGACGACATCAAGCGTGTCGTGCGGATGGAGTTGTTTCAGTTATAAGGGTGACTTCATCATGCCCCCTCTGGGCAGGGGGAGCAGCTTTGAGGACCTTGCCTGGAGCAGAAACCGGAATGGGCAGCCTTGTAAAAACTGACTTCTTGGAAGGAGAAGCCTTTTCAATGATTTCGTCCACTTGAGCCGGGATGGCTATCCGCTTTGGGATGGCAGCTTCGGGTATCGCGGGCTTGTAGACGTTCTGGCCCAGTCTGTTGAAAACTGAGGTATTAAAGTTGGGCAACCCGTTGAGAGGGGTCGCGGCAGTGGTAAGTCGATCAAAGACCGGCTTCTTTGGAGCTTCTTGCGATGTCATTGGGGCATTGAAGCTCATCGGTGGGAGCATGGTCCCGAAGAATAGTCCAGCGGTGGCTTGAGTTACCTGCTCCACTGGCATCTTGAAAAAGGAGGCCGCTTGGGGCCCATAAGTCACTCCTCCAGTAAGGACGAAGCGAGAGTTGCAGTTGCAGGTAGTGCAGTTTGAAGCCATTGATCTTCTGCTCTCTGCACGGAGCAAGACACCGAATCTTAGTACCTCGAATCCACAGGCAACCATAGCAAATCGCGATTCGTTCGCGAACACGACACACGAAGTGTAGAGTGGAAAGAGGAAGAGGTCCCACCGGGCGTGCCAGAATTTGTTCCCCTCCGAATGGCGGCCGAGACATGGACGTCTAGCCTGAGATTCGGGGCAGATGCTATTTGGTTTTATCCGTCCACCTCTCCGAAGATGCCAAGTTGATTTATGACACCATGTATCGGAGGTTTAGACGGATGCGGCCGATATAGCAGACTTCGTTAGATTCCCCCTCGCTTGAGGAGTTTTTGATTGTGGGGACGCTCTTCCATGCAGGCGCAAGCCCCTGCAGTTAATTACGCTACCGCATCGCGGTAACAACTTTCTCCTTCTCCAGAATTTCACTTCGTGTCGTGGGTGTTTGTTTTGTTTGTGGTTGCCCGTGGATTGTATACGGAGACTAATTTATGTCGTCGTCCGTAGGACGTGGATTAGTCCAAATCCGTATTTTCTTAGATTTGGTCTTGGGGTTTTGGTTTAAAGATATGTTAGCCGTATTTTAGGCTAAGATCAACTTAAACGTTTGTTAAGGATACGTTAGTCCAGTTTGAGACTAAGATCAACTTAACGGGATCGTTTAGATCCGACAAAAGAGCGTTTGGGCTCTATTGTTCCAGTTTAGGGACATAGTGGTCCAACATTCCCGTTTTGGGGACAAATGTTAGTTTAAGGACACATTAGTCCATGAGTTTAAGGACGCGTCAGTCCATGAGTTTAAGGACCCCACATTCCATATTGATGTGTAGTTATCGGGACCCGTCACCTCTCTGACGACGTTGAAGAATTACAACGACAAATGTCAAAGGAGTTCAGAGATGTACCCTTGAACCGGGTGTAAATTGATTTAAGAGAGCAGTCGTGCTCGGTTCAATTTAATTTGAGGACTTATGGCCAGAATTGGGCTAAGTCCAGTTGAAAATGTTCAACGTTTTATCTGCATTTGGCCTGTTAGGCCTTTACTAGGGCTCTGCCCCTGTTTAATAATGCATGGCATTTTTGTTTGGTCTATTAGACCTTTATTTGGGCTCTGCCCTTTTTAAATGATGCACAGCATCTGTTTTAGTCTGACAGACCTTTGTTTGGGCTCTATCCCTTTTATAATGCATTGCATTTTTATTAGGCCTGTTAGGCCTTTTAATTGGGCTTTGTCCCTTCTTTTTAATGATGCACTGCATCAATTAGTCTGACAGAGCGCTACGTGGCTTTTCAGGCGTTTTGCGCCAATTAAAGAGCGCAAGGCGCCAGCGCATGTGGAGGTGACACGTGTCGCGCTCTGGTGAGCACAAGTCTGTTAGCACAGTACGCTGCGCTAGCGCGCTGCTGACACGTGTCGCGCTCTGATGACTTACGCCAATTTATGAGAGCAGTGCTCTGTTTTAGAAGCGCAATGCGCAGTTTGTTCTAGGGCTGACACGTGGAGCTCCCTGGTGGCTTGCGCCAATCCAAGGAGCGCAACAGTGCAAATTTCAAAAGTGCAAGGCACTGTTTAATATTTAGATCAAAGAAAACAAGTTTTTCTTGTTTTCAGAGAACCAGTGGTTCATCAAAAGGCAGTGCCTTTATACAGAAGTAAATTAATTCTTCTTTTTATTATTATTATTATTTTTTTATCCAAGATCTTGATCTTGTTCTTAGATCATTGATCTCTTTTAGAAGAAATTTTTCTTTTATTTAAAGGTTTTTACCTTTTCTTTCTCTGAGCTCTTCTCAAATTTTTTTTAGAGGAGTTATGTGTGTCTCTCTCTTGATCTCCATCTGTTTAAGACTTGGAGTCTAAGGGCCTTTATATAGTGCCAATTGATTTGTTAAATCAGTTAAAGATATCTTTCTCTGAGTGATTTAGGGATTTTTCCCTACCGTTGGATCTTTGATCTAAGGGCTCCTGTTTTACAGAAGAGAATCTTATTGTTTTAATAAGATTATAAAGATCTTTTCAGAATTTTTCTGTTTAAATGCTGGCACAGCTGGCGCAAGCGCACCTGCGCTTGACACGTGTCGCGCAGCGCAGAGCGCAGCGCAACTGCGCTGACACGTGTCGCGCAGCGCAGAGCGCAGCGCAACTGCGCTGACACGTGTCGCGCAGCGCAACTGCGCAAGTCAGCTGAAGCGTTGCTTCAATTATTTTAACTTTAATTTCAAGGCAGAGCTTTGCTCTGATTGGGGGAAATAGAAGCGTTGCTTCGTTTCCCGTCTTGGAATTTGAACAGAGCCTTGCTCTTATTGGGTAAACACTCATCTTGCATTTTCTTCTCTGCGATGAAGGCCTGGAACTGATCGGGCTCTTGTAACGCCTTGACCAAGGAATCCCGTGCTTCTTTAGATAGAAAGAGGGCATCCAATATGCCACGCCTCGCTTCCCAAAATACGGAATACGAGGGGTAGACAAGGCCAGTCATGCTCCTATGGTCAAGGAAATGTCCTGTCGTAGTCACACTTCGGCTTCTAGTTTTAACTAACACGCAGGTAATGAGAAATGCAGTAACTGAAAGAAACAATGTAAAGACTGACCTGAAGTGGAACAAACGAATGTAACTCGGAATGGCAAGTCAAGAAGTCTGTGATGCACGTCTAGTTCTGGTCCTGGCTAAATCTTCTCCTCACACTGAGCATGCATACTCAGGTCGTCAGAGCGACACAATAGCAATATAATATATATAAAATCATGTGACAATTCTAACAGTGGTAACAGATATGTGAAACAGTAAATTAATGACAGCATGAATATGAATGTGCAGTAATCAATGCAGCGGAGCAGTAAAGCAGTAGAACGATATGTCACGTATGTCAACACAGTATATAAGGTATATAAATGCCCGTATCCCTATCAGTCTCTAAGTCTCACTGTACAGGTCACTAAGCCTATCGTCAGTCCAAGTGTGAGAGTCAACCACTCGCGAGTGTCCTCCACCCAAGGGCAAGGGACCACGGGCCCAACATGTAACATGTATATCACGGTGAATATCACATACCCTGTAAATCTCCATATATCTCCCTAAATATATAAGCCGGCATGGGACTTCCGAGATTCTGTTGAACTCACACTTAAACTACCCCACACCCCGTGGTCTACATCAAACGCTAACCATAACCCTAAATACTAATCGATCCGTGACAAGTCTGCGCGAGAATTGGAGGCAGGACCTCCATCAAGCACGTCCCGACTAATACCTAAGATAAATGACAGTGTCTGATGCCTTATCTGTGACACCCGTACAAGCGCTTCCATAAGTGTCTCATACCACTTATAGTCGCACGTACACGCATCCCACGGACGTCGACAATGCAATAGAATAATAGGGTCACTGATTGTGCACAAGTACGTATCACTTTCACTTATTCACGGATACACGAACACTGATGTACTTGCCACAATCATCACTAAAATCTAACCCTGGGTAAATGCACGATATCACTAGGTTATCACTGCAATGATATGAGTATGATATGATACGTAAACAGTATATGAAGCACGATTAAGGTATCATAAAAACAGTATTCTATAACTTGCACGATTTATCATGAAACGTACGTATATAATTTAGCGTAACGATAAACAGGTAGTAATTAGTATGTTCAGTTGTCCATCCATCGAATTTGGTTTCATGCCCATCGGGTTCCAGGATTGCTAATTATAGCCATTTCATTTTAAGCGCTCGCGGCTGGAAATCCGGTTTCAGAATCAGAAATCCATTTCGCAACGCATTTTAATCCCAGTTGGGATCAGATTTTAGCAATACTACAGTTGGATGAATTCTAGGGTTTTTAGTAAGGTTTTCAACGCAATAGACGGATCATCAATCGCATCTGTACGTCAGGAGTTATACACTGTTTAACACTAATATGTCAGTTCTGATTCTGCTGGGACTGTTATGCGTCCCGATCTATTAAATTACAGATTAAATATCAAACGATAACGAAACAGAATGAAACCAATTGTTTTGTCTAGCTAACAGATTTACCTATAATAAGCAGTGGAGTTCCGCAATCTACGAGTTAAGGAGATCTTGTGGTACCCATTACGGAACAGCAAGTAACAACTGGAGTCACTCTGGACTGCAGTCCAGAGTCGCACTCCGATCCAAAAATCATCACAATTTAAGTACAGGAATACCAAGAAACCAGTATAGGGTTAAGGTTCGTCGAGTCGACTTCGATTTGATCCCTCGAACGCACCATTCCAGTATGTATATGATTTATGGCGATTTTATTAGTTTTCAAGTACAAGAAAATTCCAGTTTTACGGTTAAACTTGAGGGTAGTTGTTTTAATCTTTAACGGCCATATTTTCTAATGAAATTCACACACTAGAATCATAGGCTTACGGGCCAAGCTATACAAGTGAGTGCCGTCAATTTAAACGAGAATTTTCATAGGGAACACGCATCGAACAGTTGAGTCGTAATATTTTAACAGAAGGTAAAGCATGGAATATATATACGATTATCATTTGTAATTAATAATAAGTAGCATGTAGCAAGTGGGGACTTGTCTGGAGACGCTTTGGCGACGCACGGGTAACGGCAACGGCACGAACGCGACACACGCGCGGCACGGCAACGCCGATTCCGGCACGGCACCACAGTGACACAAGTCTCGATCTTGGCTCGAGCTTGTCGGAATTGGAGGCTCAATGCTACTGGTGACGATCTGCAGCGACGTGGCGGTGCAGGGAGTGCTGACGGTGATAGTCCAAGGAGCTCCGGCGACGGTGGAAGTCGGGGGTGAGGTTGCGACAAAAAGTGCTAGGGTTCGGGTATGGAGTTCAGTTATGACGAGGTCTTGGCCAGGGAAGACAAAGGCGGCGAGGCGATGACTGCGGCCTCGAAGATGATGGCGACGAGGTCAAGTGCCCGGCCAAGGTTAGGTTATAGATCTAGATCGCAGGCAGACGATCGATGGTGACGATGACGGAGCGAGGGGAGGAGCTCGTGGCAGAGTATCTTGGGATGGAGACGGAGGTAAAGGCTGCGGTCTGATCAAGAGGAGGGGGTGGTGGTTCTGGGATAGTAGGAAGCTCGCCAGCGAGGAGGCTGCAGGGTTCGACGCTCAACTGTGTGTTGGGTGTGCAGGGGGGTTCGAGCTCGGCGGCTGAAAATGGTGAGGAGGGTGTTAAGGGGGAGAACGAGAGAGAGAGCTCGGGTTGCAGTGGCGAGGGTGGTGGAGAGGAGAGAGAGACGCGGAAGACGAGGTCGTGAGGGTTGCATGAGGTGATGAGTTCGTCGCCGTCGAGGAAACGGGTGGTGGGCGATGGCAGCAGGAATGAATTCGAGAGATAATGAGGAAGGAGAAAAGAGACGAGGGAGAGAGGAAACGAGATGAGGAAAAGGGGGTGTAGGTGTGTAGAGAGGAGAGGTAGTGTAGACGGGGTCGCGCGTCGAGGGCGGTAACGCACGCAAGCGACGGGGCGAGAGCGTGGGCGGAGGCGACGGAGTTGGGTCGAGCGCGCGCGGGAATGAAGGAAATAGCCGTTGGGGAAGAGGAGTGGGTAGTGGGCCGGGTCGGGTTAGAGCGCGGGTGCGGAGGAAGCGGGCCGGAGTGAGTGGGCCAGAAAATTAGAATAAAAAGAATTGTGAGGAGGAGGAAGAGAGGGTCGGGCCGGGTTTTAATATAGGGTTTATTAGGAAAATTTTGAGTGGGCTGAGGAAATCTAAACTGAGGGAAAAGAATGGAAAATTGGAAATGGGTTGGGGAAATAGCTGCTGGGCTGGTAAGAGGGCTGAGCCAAATAAATTAAAAAAGAATTTGATTTATTTTGGAAAAATAGAAGAAACGGCCCGGGGCTTATTTAATGGAAAAAAATAGGCTGAAGAAATATAAGTTTGGGTTTTATTGGTAAAAGAAAATAGGGTTTTGAAGAATTAAATTTCTAATAAAATAAATGAAATTATAATTAAAATAAATAGAATTCTAAAATACAGAATACAAATTTGGTATAAAAGAGGCTGGGTATTACACAATATGCTTAGTTGTGAGGGTATCTTCCTCAAATGCGCTAGGATATTGTAATCCACCTTGCTTTTCTTAAGCGGGTCCTTGGCTGCGAGCTCTTTGACGACCCCATCATCGAGGGCAATCTCCTCATAGATTTTCTCCTTCCCCTTGTCTTTTCTGTTCGAACCTTTGTTTGAAGGTCTGAGATTCTTTTCAGGCAACGTACGATTACGCAGCTGAATGTTCTCATAGTTCTTCATCTCTTCTACTCTTCCAGAGGTGGATTCCTTAAAGAGGGGGTCAAGGGACATTTCTTCGTCAGAATCGCTCCCAAAGGTAAGAACTTGCGATCCCCTAGTATCAACCATGTGACAGTTGCCGGAAGCTCTTTTGTGTCCATTTGTCGTGCTTCTCTGCTCCCGATGAGCTTTGTGCTTTATTCGCTTGAATTGTTGTCGATGGGCGACATATTCCTGTCACCACTTCTTGAAGGCATTACACTCTTCGGTAGGGTGCGTGATCCTCCGATGGTATAAGCAGTAGTTTGGATGTGCATCTGATTCGTCGGGGCACGTACTTTCTGAAGTGCTTTCTTTGAAAGGTGGCAACTTCATTCCCATTTATAGGGCCTTAGCGATTCGTTTCCTCGTCTTAAGCCTGCTTTTGCCGGTAACAAGGGCACTTTGACCCGGTTGGGGTATTTTATGGCTTCTCATTACCGGAGCTTCTTCAGCTTGACGCCGACTGTCACGACCCGAAATAGCCCATGACTGGCCCTTGAATCATATGAAGTCTATAGGACCTCATCTAATTCAAGTAAGCCAAAATACCAGAAATCTAAAACCACTTTAAGGAGTAAATATAGAAAACTAGTTTTTAAGAGGTAAAGAAAACATGTTTAAAAACAAGGTTTTTAAATAAGTAAGCCGAATATGCATTTTTTTAAAAATCTCTAGTCTTTTCTGAAAATTTCGGCAGAGTTTCCTTTGTAAATACTGGCCCCAAATGGGGTACAACATGAATAATATATATACAATGATAAAAGGCATCCCCAAGCGGGAGCTAGCTCTTCGTCAATCGACGGTCACAACCACGCAAGCAGTATAATATACAACGTCGAAGGGCGAGGATCAGAACTCAAAGGAAAACTCAAAATCAGCATGAAAACGATAATACTACAACGCGCGACTCTAAGGTCGAAATAATACATAACTGGTTTTCTAAGTCTGAAACAATATACATGTTTGGTTGATGGAATTACTAGATACAACTGATAAAAATAAATACAAGGGTGGTCACGATGCGAGTGAACTCACCTACCAAAGCAATCACCCAGAAAGGAAGCTGTGTGCCAGAAAAGCCGCAATGAGACCTGTACGGCAAAACCTGCAAGAAGTGTGGCACAACGGGGGTGAGTTGCCAACTCGTGAATAGAAAACATCACAAAGCAGAAATCGTATGTATGATACAATCCTAGGTCAATACGATCAAATATATATATAAACCTCAAAATGAATAAGTCTGAAGCATAAAAAGGTGGCCAGGGTAAACATCTATACATAAGTGTAATCCCATGTGCTCGTGTCAGTGCCTCAGGTAACAACATATCATAAATATGAGGTATGATCAAGGTAATCAGTATCGACTATATCATGAAGTCTATGAATATGTGGATATCATCCAACTATGTGATCAATGTCATCAATGTCAACTATATGTATGTGGATATCGTCCACGTGTCACCCAATAACAATAAGCATCATGCATGTAAATATCATAAAGCATATGCATGGAAGTATGAGGATGTAAAACAACATGTGTCACTCGCGACATATCAAAATCATGGAACCTGAGTGTCTAGCATCGACACTCAAAAATATCATGAAACCTGTGCCTAGCATCGGCACGTAAATCCTCATATATTTATATAGGGCTCCGTCAGTCCGGATCGGCCCACGGGCTCCGTCAGTCCGGATCGGCCCATATCATCTCTCGACTCCGGTCGGTATCCTCCGGATATCCGCCGACCCCAAACACTATCACCGGTAGGTAGTAGTCCCTCTGGCAGGCTCATCGTCATCCACACGAAATCTCTCTCTCGCCCCGGGGTACCATACCAGGTCCACCATGTACCCGCAATCGGCCTCATCCGCCTCCTCGAATCGGGTTTCACATGTCGATCTCAGAACCGAGAAAACACATGGTGGACGCACTGAAATATCATATCAAGGGTAACCGAGTTTTTAAAACGATAAATACTCTCTTTTGAAATACCCACGGTTCCCAAATCCAGAAATATCATGGAAGCAACATATCTCAATGCGTATAATCATAAAGCATGATGTATGCGACATATAAAAGAATGTAAGAATATCAGTATATCATGCAACATAAAACAGTAATATGCACATAACGAGGGAAGACCGCTCTTTTGAAATGAATCAGTTTTTAAAAGTATCTTGTTGTTCCCAAATCTCAAATCAAGCCAGAATCATCTATGTATGTGCAAATACGTATGTATGCAAGAATGGGTGTACAATATGTATGTGCATAAGCATGAGTATACAATATGTGAGTACACAAGTATGAATGTACAATAGGTATGTGCACAAGTATGAGTGTACAATATGTATGTGCACAAGTATGAGTGTACAATAGGTATGTGCACAAGTATGAGTGTACAATATGTAAGTACACAAGTATGAGTGTACAATAGGTATGTGCACAAGTATGAGTGTACAATATGTAAGTACACAAGTAAGAGTGTACAATAGGTATGTGCACAAGTATGAGTGTACAATAGGTATGTGCACAAGTATGAGTGTACAATATGTAAGTACACAAGTATGAATGTACAATAGGTATGTGCACAAGTATGCCATGCAAGGGGCTCATACCCTGAATGCAACAGTCCTACAGTGTAGTGACATGGCAATTATCGATGATGAAGTGTGTGAGCCGGCAAGCAGGTGTACGTGGAACATACGCATTATCGATAATGGTGCTGGTGTCCTAACAGCATGGTTTTAATATAACATTAAACATATTTAAACATGCAATGCGATGCAAACAGCAAGAATATGCGGCAAATGAATAATAACCACAACAGTTCAGAATCTACATTAATGTATCTATGTCATACTGTTTTGCTATTTGAAAGAAGACGAATCAGGGTTTTTAGGAAAATAAGGGCTACGGTGTTTATAAGAAAAGATGCGTCTTTTGAAAATATCCGTAGAATCCCTTTGCCTGTCTTTAAAATACTCCCGATTCGTTAGTTTTTGAAATAGGTATGACATCGGCCTAGCCTAACATCTACTAAGCAAACTACAGATCTAACTAACAAGTCAAACGGGAGGGGTATGGAAACCACCTAAATCTGAGTCGATATAAACATATAAATATAATAGTCGGTGATCCCGCCTCAATAGTATCATGTACGATACAATATATCATATGACATCCTCGAGTCATGAGTGCGGATCTTATCATCAATTAAAGCTCGTACGGTAAATCATCGTACGGCATCCCAAATCTGGGTACGGGTCAATATCACATTCGTCTCATCAATTAACTGGTATCATTATCATCATATCCCATGACTGGGTACTGATCTAAGTCTAGTACAAACCGATACCATCTATGTAAATATTAGTGCGTGTGTAAAACACACGTCCAAAGGCCCGCTAAACTCTCATGTCGTATCCCAAATACGAACCACATCATATCACCGATCTCATGGCACTATGCCCAATCTCATCGACTCATCTCCAAATATCATCCATTATCCTCATCATCCAGGTATAAGTATAACAGATAAGCATGTGTATGCGTATGGGTGTAAACCTATTCTAGGGTTCGCAACCAGGAAACTATACTAGTTTACTTCTAAACCCTAATCTATTCATAGTACACCTAATCACATCTTGAATATCTAAGTCACACATAACGTTATCATACATGTATATATAGTATATATCTAGTATACTAAGTATCGAACTGCGGGGGTGCTATACTCCATCCACCCGACTTTCTCCGTAGATATAATCTACTCACATGCATCCTGTGTGTCGGTGTCGATGTCGTCTTCATCTTCTTCATCATATGAAGCCCTCGTGAAGGTACCTATAAGATAACACAATCGCAAATGCACATTAAAATCATATCGGGAAAACCAAAACGACACGCTAAGGCCTATAGGTTGGAACCTATGGACTACGCTTTCAAAACCATCAAACAACCCTCGATATTGTCGTACGAACGTCAAGTGATCGAGGTAAAACACAAATACGAGAATCCAGAATTCAAAATACGCAAAATGAAACTCCGAATCAAAACAGCCATTTAGGAAAAAGGTCCCAGATTTTACCCTAGGTCAAATTGGTCAATTTTGCATATGCCAAGGGTCTATTTTACTGATGAGGGGACCATAGAACCAACACGAGGCCAAATGGCCCAGGTCTGGCCGCAATTTGCGGCCAGAGGGCTTTTATTTGCGGCCTGCAATGAGAGATAGGGGCTAGGTTTTGGTGGTATGTTCTAAATCACCTGCATGTATCACTGTCCTTGCAAAATAATTTTCAGGTAGCCCGAGTGTTAGCAGATTTCATTTTACATCCACAGAATCCACAATTTTCCGATATCGGGTTTTCTAAATCCATATTCCGGGGTTCTAGTCTCTGGTTTAGGTCTGAATTTTAGCACTAAGGGGCTTGTGAGGCCTCTACTGAGCTCAATTCCACATCACCACTCAAGAATTTCAAAACCTTTAACTAGAATTTTCCTACCTTCACTAAACCTCACAATATCGGTTTAAAGTTAATATGGGGGTAAAAGTAATGGAAATACTAAGCTAAAGGTTCAGAAAATACCTCATTTGGCAACTCAAGAATTTTCTTGAGTTGCCCCAAGTGTCCAAAATTTGATTTTTCTTGGTCCAATGTGCTTCCCTTAAGCTTGTGCATCTATTTAATGAAATGTGATTTGGGTTTTGAGGTGATTTTCATGGTGTTTTGGGGGGGTTTATGGAGGAGGAGAGAGGGGCAGCAGCAGCAGCAGCTAGGGAAGAACGAGAGGAGAGAAATGAGTGAAATAATGATGGGGGGATGGCTCAAGACCAAGTCAAAGGTAAACCCTCACCTTTCTCTCTCTCACCCATACCTATATATTATATTCTTTTCTTTTCTTTTCTAATTTCCTTCTCTCATCAATAGTAACTCCAAAACAAAATCCATGCACCCAAAAACATGTAGTAAAAATGCAACAAGTGCAAAAAAAAAAAGATATGGTGCATGTTTGCATAAAACAAGCTTAAAATCCGATTAGCGATTTTTAATCGCGATTAGCAATAAATTAGCACATAATTAATCATAAAAACTTAAAAATTTGCATAATTCTTATAAAACACTCTCTTTTAATAATTTCCATAATTTTCCAAGTTTTTCACAAATTTATCGGTATTTAATTATACCGCCTTATTAAAATAGTCAATATTTTATTATTAAATTATAAAAATTCCCAAAAATAATATTTTATTTTTTTGAAATGTTACACCGATGCTTGGCCTTCTCGTATATGGTCGTTTCACGCTCTCGGTCAGCTTTGCTCATCTGAAGAGCTTCGCTCAGCAGCCTGTCAATCAATTCGTCTGATGGCTTCAGGGATTTTGGTTCCGGTTCTGCCCCCAGTCTCTCTGCATCAGGAGCTTCTTTACCATCTATTGACGAGTGAGAGATCATGTGGCAGCTCACCACATATTCCTCGGTCTCTTCTGAAGAATCGTCTCCTTCATCAGCATTATCGTCCTCATTCTCAAGAACATGCTTGAAGAATTCGACCAATGTAATTGGGGTCCATGCCTTCTAGTTATATTATTCCAGTGCATCGATGTATTTCTGCAAACCTGTACGGTTGTCGTCGGGCTGGACGGGCTTCTTGTCCTTCCTCTTTTTCTTTAAAGACTTCGGAGGCTTGGACCGAAGGTTCTGTCCACCATCACCAACTTTTAGCGTTGGACGCGGCTTCAGCATTCCCTCAATAATCTCTGGCTCCAGCGGGCTCTTCCACCTAATCGTCGGACATGCTTGAAGGTCCTTCAGCATTCTTTTTGTCTTAGCTGAAAGGGCCACCTCCCATGGGGCTTCCTCTATAAGTGATCATGATGCCCCCGGCGTGTCCATCTTTTTAGGAGCGTGCGGTTGTGGCGGGTTCACCCTCCAGTTTTCGGACAGTGCGAACTTGCCCTGTTGGTACTGGTCTTCGATCCAACTTTTGAAGATGTAACAATCTTCGATTGGGTGACCCAATATTCGGTGGTAAGGACAGTAATTGGGGCTGTTAACGTCGCCTGATTGCGTTGGGCGTCCCGGCTCTGGCAGAGTGATGAGCCTGTTGTGCAACGCTAGCTTGAATAATCTCTTTGTCTTATCCCGAGGGAACAAGTAAGGGCGTCTCATCTTTTCTCCGAGTGATCGTTGTTTATCATTTTGGTGAGCGACCACTTCTGGCCACTCGGTTGTTGCTGAGTGTTGGCGACGAAGGTCGCTTTCCCTTCCCATTTTCATTCCAAGGATCCGTTTTTTAGGAGGACGGTCTATGGCCCATCCGGTCCATTTGGGCCAACTTGTCGATCAAGGCCTAGAAAGTGGTCGGCTTGAAGAACATCATGAATTGGGAAATGGTTGCCTGAGGGTCAAGGGTCCCCACGAACATGCCCACGGCAGGAGCTTCTTCTATGCATTGTTTGCATCTCAACCATAGGTTCCTCCACCGAATGGCGTATTGAACCTAGGTTTCTCCTGGCTTCACTCTAGCGTTAATTAGTGCGGTGATCGGGGTGCGCTCTCTAGCACTTGCGAATCTTTGTATAAATAGTAGCTCCATTTCTGCAAATGTCTTGACATAGTCACTCGGGAGCTCAGAGTACCATTCGAATGCTGTCTCCGACAAGCTGCCAACAAACTGGCGAAGCAACGGTTTTTCGTCACCCCCAGTATTACCGCACAGAGCCCTGAATTGAGAAACGTGCTGGTGTGGATTACCCGTTCCCTTATACACATGGAATTTAGGGATCGTATATCTTGGCGGGTACTTTATTTGATCGTACCAACCCAGATAGGGTCGTCCAGTCTTGACGATTTGGCTGGCCGCTTCGCTTGCCTGATGAGCTCGTATCTGTTGAGCTATATAGTCGTCAAGGGCGGCTTTGGAGATGGTCTCTTCCTTGGCTGCTGACAGAGCCGAAAGAGGGTTTGATGTCTCCCATCTGTCGTCTTCAAGGATTATTAGAGGGTCTTCAGCTGGAGGATCCGGCTATATCATCATCCCGAACATATCTTGGAACAAGAGCGTCATTTGTTTTATGATGGCCGCTTGTTCCGCGGCCTCTTTGTCTTTCTTCTCGAGCATTCTTCGGAGGAACTCGGCATCGGTTTCCTATTCCTGGCGCTACTCCGACGACGTCTCCGGGCTTTCTTTCAGCTCAGCGAGCGCGGCCATCTTCGTTAGCATCTCCTGGAGCTTTTTCTGTTGCTCCCGAGCCTTTGTCACAGACCGGGTGAGTGGTCAATGACCCGTGGAGATACGGCTATCCTCTTTCCCGGAAGCCATGTAGACGGTGTGCACTACTATGCCCCCAGACTTGGGGCGTTTAGGTTCAGTGTCCTTGAGATTTGTCGTAGGCACGGGGATCTTCTCCAGCCTTCTCCTTTTATGGGTGGTTGAAGTTGAGGGGGCTGTTGCAGACGATACTTTCTGTGGTACAACGGCGGGATGACCCTCCTCTTGCCGGACCTTCATTTTCTTCTGTCGGCGGGAGTAGTCTTTGTCGATCGCAGAGTCTTGGACTCTTCGCCAGACCCTGTGGATTTTGGAGGACAGCCGCTGAGGGGGCTGTTCCGGGTTTGCCTTTGTAATGTTCTCCACAGGTGGAGGATACTTTTTCAACACGGCAGTTGGAGAGTTCTTGCGCTCCCTCCTGAGCGGCTCAAAGCTGTTCCCAGTTGGAACAGCAGCATCAACTTCCACCATTGGAGCTGGCAGGGTAAATCCAGAAGGGGAACTGCCCCCAGCTTTCCTCACCCGACGCCAGTGACAACGTCGAACATGTCGTGTAACCGAGATCATCTCTGCTGTCGGTGTAGCTTCATCATGCCCCCTGATCTGATGAGAAGTTGTTGTCGGCGTCAGCCTATCGAAGACAGACGTCCGTTGAGAGGGAATAGTCAATCTTGCGAAGGCTAACTTTTGGACGGGGGAAGCACTTGTAACGACCTCACTCGAAGCAGGAATTAGGATGTCCAGTCTTGCAAAGACCGACCCATTAGCAGGAGAAGCCCCTCTGATGACTTCGTTTACTGGAGTTGGAATGGCTATCCGCTTCGGGATAACTCCTTCGGGTATTGCAGGCTTCTTCACTGGCCCGCTTGAGCTTTGGCCTAGTCTGTTAAAGACCGAGGCGTTGGACTTGGACGACCCGTTGAGAGGGGCCGTGGTAGTGGTAAGACGATCAAAGAACGACTTCTTCGAAGCTTCCTGTGATGGCACTGGGGCGTTGAAGCTCATTGGCGGGAGCATGGTCCCGAAGAACAACCCAGTGGTGGCCTGTATCACCTGTTCCACCGGCATTGCGAAAATGGAGGCCGCTTAGGGCCCGTAGGTTACACCTCCAGACAGGATAGAGTGGGAGTTGTTGTTGCAGTTAGTGCAGCTGGAATCCATTGATCTTCTTTTCTGCACAGAGCAAGACACCAAATCTTAGTATCTGGAATCCAGGGACAACCATATTAAACCGTTATTTGATCGCGAACACGACACACGAAGTGTGGAGTGGAAAGAGGAAAAGGTCCCACCGGGCGTGCCAGAATCTGTTCGCCGCCGAAAGACGCGACCTGGACGTTAGGACGTCTGGCCTGAATTTTGGGGGCAGATATTATTTGGTTTTATCCGTCCACCTCTCCGAAGATGCCAAGTTGATTTACGGCACCGTGTATCAGAGGTTTGTACAGATGCGGCCGTTGTAGCAGACTTCGTCAGATTCCCCCTCGCTTACGAGGGGTTTTTGATTATGGGGACGCTCTTCCCTGCAGGCGCAAGACCCTGTAGTTAATTACGTTATCGGGTTACGATAACCACTTTCTCTTTCTCCAGAAGTTCACTTCGTGTCGTGTGTGTTTGTTTTATTTTTGGTTGCCTGTGGATTGTATACGGAGACTAATTTGTGTTGTCCCTCGTAGGGCGTGAATTAGTCCAAATCCATATTTTCTTAGATTTGGGTTTGGGTTGGTTTGAGGATCGTTAATCTTATTTTAGATAAAGATCAACTCAAGCGTTTGTTGAAAATACGTTAATCTAATTTTAGACTAAGATCTACTCAACAGGATTTTCTTTAGTTTATAGGGACATTGCGGTCCGCAATTTAGTTTTTAGGGACGTTGCGGTCCGCAATTTAGTTTTAACGACATTGCGGTCCAAAGGGTTTAGTTTTAAGGACATTGCGGTCCAATGTTTAAGGACATCATAGTCCGTGGAATTTAGTTTTTAGGGACATTGCGGTCCGCAATTTAGTGTTAAGGACGTTGCGGTCCACTGGGTTGTTGGTTTGGGGGGTATACCAAGAATTATTGGTAATTGGGACCCTCCACCTCTCTGAAGATGTTGAAGAATTACAACGACATGTATCAGAGGTGTGGAGAGATGTACCCTTGAACCAATGAATGTTTATCAAAGATTTGATAACCTTGTTTGGGACTAAGTCCAATTTAGAAGAAGGCCTATAGGCTCGGTCTATTTTGGGGTTTGGCCAACCTTAAGGTCAGCCCACTTAGTCTTTGTCATTTCCCTTTTTTTATAAAGTGTTAAACCCTTGCTAGGACACAGTCCTTTCTCTGTGTACATAACATTTATGTTAATATTGACACCCACTTTCTTTCTTTTTTTATGAGTGTTGAACACTCTTCATGGCGCTAGGCTCTTCTTGAGGAGCGCAGAGCGCTCTGTGTTAAGTAGCGCCCTCTTGAGGGGCACGTAGGGCGCTTGGCGCTGAGCGCCAGCATTTGAGCGCTAAGTGCTCTTTTTATTTTGAGCTGCGCCCATGTGAAAGGCACGTGGAGCGCTTGGCGCTGAGCGCCAGCATTTGAGTGTTGAGCGCTTTTTATTGAGCAGCGCCCACGTGAGGAGCACGTGGAGCGCACGGCGTTGAGCGCCAAACTTGGAGTGCTATGCACTTCTTATTAAATAGCGCCCACGTGAGGAGCACGTGGAGCACTCGGCGCTGAGCGCCAGATTTGAGTGCTAAGCACTTCTTATTAAATATCGCCCACGTGAGGAGCACGTGGAGAGCTTGGCTCTGAGCGCCAGATTTGAGTGCTAAGCACTGAGTTGTTTTGTTCTACCCAATTCAATTCTCTGAGAATTTAGTTCTCCCTTGTAAAAGACTTCGTCTTATAGATCTGAGATCTGGAAAAAAAACTAGGTTCTTCTGATGTGAGAGTTAAACTCTTATATGTGGAGGAGATACTATGATCTCTCTTCTTTTTATGAAAGACTTTGTCTTATAGATCTGTGATCTAAAAAAAAACTAAGTTCTTCTGATGTGAGAGTCAAACTCTCAAATATAGAGGAGATAGTATGATCTCACTTATTGTTATTTACCTTGAAGAAAATTCTTCTTCTTAGAGTTTTTTTCTTCTCTTTTTCTTTTCTGAGTATTTGAAGTTTATGGGGGGTTCTTCCGTGCAAGACTTGAAGTCTTGGGTCCTTTATATAGGGGAGGCTGATTTGTTGAATCGGTTAAGGAAATCTCTCATTGAGAGATTTCCTAATTAATTTATGGAATTTATCCACCGTTGGATCTTTGATCCAAGGACTTTTGTTTTACAGAAGACATTTTTCTTGTTTTTAACAAGATCGGGAAAGTATTTTCCCCAAACAGAACTTATTTTGTATCTTGGTGATTTTTTAATCACCATTGGATCTTTGATCCAACGGTGCTCTGATTTACAGAGCACAATCTTTCTTATTTAGAAAGATTTAAGGAGTATTTCCTCAATCATAATTTAATTCTGTATTTTTGGTGATTTTTAATCACCATTGGATCTTTGATCTAATAGCAGAGAACTTTTAGTTCTGGCGCCAGCACTCTCATGCTTTGCACGTAGGGAGCTGCCTCAGAGTCTTTGATTCATGGCGCTGGCGCTCTCGTGCTTTGCACGTGAGGCGCTACCTCAGAGTCTTTGACTCATGGCTCTAGCGCTCTTGGTGTTGGCGCTCTTGGCTCTAGCGCTCTCATGCTCTGCACGTGAGGCGCTGCCTTAGTTCAAATTTTAAATTTTGAACAGATTCCTGCTCTCTTGGGGGGAAACAGTCCTCTCGACTTATAAGGAGAAAACACTCTTGTAAGATCCTTACGACTTATAAGAGAACACACACTTAGGGATCCCCATAATTCCTAAGGAGTAAATACACTTACGAGATCCTCATGACTCATAGGGAGAAATACCTTTATGAGACCTTTACGGCTCGTAAAGTCAAAAAGCCTTAGTCAACAGGAGCCTAACCCTGTCTACTAAGCCACCTTTGTTCAAATCAGCGAAGGCAAATGATGATTCGCTCCTGGCAATATTCCAGTCGCAGCGATGTTGATGCCTGAATAGGTGTCAATTTTCAAGTCCTTTCACGGCAAATGATGATTCGCTCCTGGCAATATTCCAGTCGCAGCGGTGCTGATGCCAAGATTGGGATCAGATCTCAAGTTCCATACTCGTGAAAAAATCAATGAGCAAATATATAAAAACAGCCGAAATGTTTGGGTAACTCGCAATAAAAAAAATAGCGAGTAAAAAGAAGAAGAAGAATAGCCGAAATGATTGGGCACCGCGATAAAAAGCCGAAATGATTGGGCAATCGCGACTTTCGCGATATAAAAAGCTGAAATGATAGAGCATCGTGGAAAGAAATAAAAAAATGAAACTTTTTCCCTGCAGGTGAGTCCACATCGACCCCTGTATACAATCCATGGGCACAAACAAAAAGGGAACCACATTTTCCCACCTGGCTCCGTCAAAGGGAGAGCCAAGTCTCGACGGTTGATTGATGTGAAAATTTGTGTTTGTAGTTAACCGCAATCAATAACGGTGTCGCGCGTAGCTAGACCGAGATGAGTACGGGTCGTCCTCTGGGAAACGTGGAACCTTTTATTTTTACTTTAGATGTGTTGAGAAAGAGACGAGGAATAAAGAATTTTGTGAAAGGTTTCTAGATCTACTTTAATGTAAAATATAGATCTAGATTATTTTAGAGATTTAAATAATATAATAATAGGGCTTGTAGGGTTCGTTAGGATTTAGTAGTTATGGAAGATTAATTAAAAGTTACCCTTTTTATCCATTAATAGATTTAGAACTAGAACGACGGTGATGCGTGTAGATTAGGGTTTCTGGAGGGAAAAGGAATCCCACTCGTAACCCTTATCTCGACACGGAACTCCGTTCATATCTAGCCTTTACCAAAACAATCATTAATCTAATCTCTAATCGCGGTCGGAACTAGCAAGGAATTGCTAGCGCGCCCGATTAGGATGTTAATGATTCTTTTGATAAAGTTCCTAAACTTTATAGGACTTAAAAAGGGTTTAATTATTTTCATCGTCCATTAGCCTACCCTAATCCTACGAACCCTAACAAGCGGAGAATTACTCGCGCATGTTGGGAGAAGAAGATGAAAAGAAAGAGAGGGAAAACATAATGTAAAAATGCAAAAACAATTAAAAAGAACTACCTTTATTAATCAACTGAACAAGCTACACTTTTATTCCGTAGAAAATGATTACAAACTAGTGCTTCTCGATCTTTCCTAAGGAGGTAGTCGAACAGTCGATGATCAGCCTGGATGCGTGAGCGTCGGGAGCTTCTTGATCTCTTCGGCTTGATGGCTTTTCCAAGAGGCCCTCGGTGCCTTTATATAGTGAAAACCCAGAATCTTATTGTTGAAAAGTTGGTAAAATTTAGCAGTAATCAATCTCCCAAAATCTTGCATTCCAACTCCTCATTATTGCGGCGGATCCGCGGCCCAAGGGTGTGTTTGGCCGCGGATCCGCGCTCAAGGGATGTGATCAATTGATTATTTTTCTTGGGCTTTTCATCTGGTGACATGTGGCAATCCTGGGCATCTTCATATTTCAGAAATCTTCTCTCGGTTGCTTCCAGACTTGGTCTCCAAGTTTGCTTTTTAATTTGGCAAGATTTCTTCAACAACTTGATTTGCTTGATTCTAGCCTTGGAAAATTCTGCACAACTTGGAAATATTCTGCACAACAACTCATATATGATTTTAGTAGACTTTGTTCTACTAGGATTAGGTCAATAATATTATTTGCATACATTTTTCTACCAAATGATAATTAAAATATATTAACACATGGAAAATAATGTTTTTACACATAAACCCTCATATGTATAATATATTATAATAAAGTCCTTTTTTAATATAAAAATGGTAGGAAAAATGTACTACAAATGTGCAGTTTTATCGACTGAACAAATACCCCCAAACTTATCTTTGATCGTCCCGAGCAAACTAGTTTATTTAAAAGGAGAAAAAGAAAGGAGAAAACTAGGCACACTTTCGTAGGCAGACACGATTGCACTGAGCACGTGCAACAAGCCGTTAAACCCCTAGGTGTCCCTAGTAGGAGGAGTGTTGTCTCCTGAGGGTTTTCAGCGGATTACACCCACAAAATCCAATAACAAAAGAAAGATGGTGAAATTTACATATAAAGACAGGAAGCATAAAAGAAATACTTTGAAAAGAAGAGTTTCCAACTATGCCAGCTTTTCAGTTGTCATGAGCCCTATCTTAATAGTCATGAAAAGATGTTAGAAATCACATTATCCCTCAATAAAACATCGTCTTTATTCTTCATTCCTACCTTTCATCCAATCATTGATCATATACCCCTACGTGTGTGAAATGGTCATCCCTACACTCAGAGAATTCAATTCAAGCTATCATACTCTTGTCCATCTACCTTAGTACTTTTTAATTTGATGAATACTTAGAACTGCTCACACATTTTCATGCGACCGTTACTACTTCTTGAGGTACTAACCGACCGATTACTCATGTGTTTGCAGATTTGGTGATAATATTTTCCTCGTCTTGCACCACCTAAGGCTTAGCAGTGACTCCCAGACCAGTTGGCCTTAGGGCACTAGGTGAAGAAGCACCCTTGCTATATTTTTTTATTGCTGCCTTGGCGATAACAAAACCAGTGTTCATTTTTCTTTTCACCATTTTTATATTTTCTTCATCATTTTTCACTTCCTTCATACTTTGGCTTTCAGACAAAAGCATTTCAAGGTATCCTCTACTATCCCGAGTTTCAAGACGTGTGTAGGTGCATATTGTAGGGTATCAACATTCAAATGTTTGGCTTCCAGAATAGAAACTATTTTTCAGACTTATTTTTATCCTCAGATTAGTGACTTCCTTCATTTTACTAACCCTTGGGACAACAGCTCATAACTACTTATTACCAGTTCGTTTAAGAAAACTTCTAATTTTCTTGGTTTTCTTAAATTATTCCTATCTTTTGGATGTAATTTTTCACTTTCTACTCTTTTGTTAAAAAACATTTTTAATGCCCGGTGTCAAAGATAATTCAGTGAATACAAACCTCCCCCCCAAACCTGTTTTCAGCAGTGTCCTCACTGATGTAGCCTTTTAAGAACATGGACCTGTATACTAAGGGAGAGATACAAGGGGTAAAATAATAGTTAAATGATAAATTCCCCCAAACTTATTCTTTGACACGCACAGATATTCAATCAAATCCATTTTTACTCACCTCCATTCTTAAAATGAGAAAATGTTATCAAAACATGGAGGTGAGGCGGAGGAAATTTAGTTTTGATAAAGCGGCTCCTGTAAAAACAGGAGCTCCTCCGCGGGGTCAGCAGAAAAATACGGTTTTAATCTATGCCCATTTACTTTAAAAATCGAACCGTTTTTCAAATTTTCGACTTCAACCGCCCCGTGCGGGTGTACATACCGCACCACAAAAGGTCCTTTCCAACGAGATTTAAGCTTACCCGGATGAAGATGGAGACGGGAATCGTAAAGAAGGACTTGTTGCCCCGATGTGAAGGTTTTTCTAAAAAGATTTTTATCGTGGAACACTTTAGTCCTATTCTTTACTATCACCGCATTATCGTAAGCTTCATCGCGGAGTTCGCTTAACTCATTCAATTGCAGCTTCCGATAGCTGCCTGCATGATCAAGATCAAAATTAAGCTCTTTAATAGCCCACATTGCCTTATGTTCGATCTCGACAGGAAGGTGGCATGCCTTCCCAAACACAAGGCGGTATGGAGACATACCAAGATCAGTCTTATAAGCGGTGCGGAATGCCTAAAGAGCATCCGTCAATTTGGTTGACCAATCTTTACGGTTCTTAGAAACCGTCTTCTCCAATATCTGCTTGATCTGCCTATTTGAGATCTCAGCCTGCCCGCTTGTTTGGGGATGATAGGGCGTAGAAAGCTTGTGAGTGATTGAATATTTCCGCATCAAGGCCTCGAAAGACCTATTGCAGAAATGTGTCCCGTTGTCGCTAATGATAGCGAGAGGGTGTCCGAATCGTGAAAAGATGTTTTCTTTAAGGAACTTAATGACAACTTTGTTGTCATTAGTGCGACACGGTATAGCTTCCACCCACTTCGAGACATAATCAACTGCTAACAAGATATATAGATTCCCAAAGGAGTTGGGAAAAGGGCCCATAAAATCAATACCCCAAACATCAAATATTTCCACAACCAATATAGGTTGGAGCGGCATCTCGTTCCTTCGTGAAATTCGACCTAAATGCTGACATCGCGGACAAGTTTTGCAATGTTCAAATGCATCTTTAAATAATGTTGGCCAATAAAAGCCACATTGCAAAACCTTCTCCGCCGTTTTTCGAGGTCCAAAGTGACCGCCGCATGCCTGATCATGACAAAATGATAACACGCTCTTGAATTCATCGTTAGGGACACACCTGCGAATGATTTGATCGGAGCAATACTTGAATAGATATGGTTCATCCCAGTAAAAATATTTTACTTGGGATAAAAATCGAAGTTTGTCTTGTTTCGACCAATCGCTAGGTATAAGTCCCGTCGCAAGATAGTTCACGATATCCACGTACCAAGGTTCGTAAGATACATTCAAGAGCTGTTCGTCGGGAAATGAGTCATTTATCGGCACGGTCACAGTTGGCGAAGAAGTGATGCGTGAAAGATGGTCGGCTACTACGTTTTCACATCCACTCTTGTCTTTGATGACAAGATCAAATTCTTGTAACAATAGGATCCAACGTATTAACCTGGCCTTTGCATCCTTCTTCGTTAAAAGATGTCGTAAGGCGGAGTGATCTATGTAAACCACAATAGGCGAGCCAATCAAGTAGGGCCTGAACTTCTCTAATGCAAATACAACTGCCAAGAGTTCTTTCTCGGTAGTTGTGTAATTTATTTGTGCATCATTCAAGGTCCTACTTGCATAGTAAATTACATGTGGCATCTTATCAATATGCTGTCCTAAGACAGCACCAATAGCAAAATCTGATGCGTCACACATAAGCTCGAACGGGTGGTTCCAATCCGGAGATGATAGAACGGGGGCTGTCGTGAGTGATTCTTTAAGTGATTCAAAAGCAGCCTCACAATCCGAATTGAAGTGAAAAGTAGTGTCCTTGGCCAATAGAAGGGTTAAGGGTCTAGCAATTTTGCTAAAGTCCTTAATAAATCTCCTATAAAATCCTGCATGGCCAAGGAAGGATCGTATATCTTTGACGCAGTTGGGACGAGGGAGGTTTTGAATGACATCTATTTTAGCTCTGTCAACCTCAATGCCTTTATGTGAAATTATATGTCCAAGTACAATACCTTCTTGGACCATAAAATGGCATTTTTCCCAATTCAAAGTCAAGTTCTTATCCTTACAGCGGGTAAGAACAGCGTCAAGATTACGAAGGCAGTCCTCAAAGGAGTCCCCAAAAATGGAGAAATCGTCCATAAAAATTTCTAGAAAATTTTCCACCATATCTGAAAATATCCCTATCATACACCGCTGAAATGTAGCGGGAGCGTTGCATAACCCAAAGGGCATGCGTCTATAAGCAAAAGTTCCGAAAGGACAAGTAAAAGTGGTTTTATCTTGATCCTTTTCGGCGATGGGGACCTGGTTGTAACCAGAGTATCCGTCCAAGAAACAGTAGTATTCGTGTCCCGCTAATCATTCCAACATCTGGTCAATGAAAGGTAGAGGGAAGTGATCTTTCCTCGTCGCGGCATTGAGTTTCCTGTAATCGATACATACGCGCCACCCAGTTTGGGTGCGTGTTTGGATTAACTCATTAGCCTCGTTAGTGATGACCGTGATGCCAGACTTTTTAGGGACCACATGAATTGGACTTACCCATTGACTATCAGATATGGGGTAAATTATTCCACTATCAAGGCACTTGACGATTTCTTTCTTTACCGCCTCCTTCATAACGGGATTTAACCGTCTTTGTGGGTCTCGGGTTGGTTTGGCTTCATCCATCAAATGTATGTGATGTTCAACAATTAAGGGACTAATCCCTTTGATGTCGGCCATTGTCCAACCAAATGCTTGCCGATTCGATCTCAACACTGCCAAAAGTGCATTCTCTTGCTCTAAGGCTAGAGAAGCGGAAATAATTACTGGCAAAGTCTCATTCTCTCCTAAATATGCATATTTAAGATGAGAAGGTAGCGGTTTGAGATCAAGAATTGGCGGAGAGACAATAGAAGGAGGGGTAACGGAATGATATTCGGACTCCTTAAGAGGTTCAAAACTTGCATAAGATATTGACTCGGAAAGTGCTGCTGACTTTTGCAATGAGTCAATGGGTTCAATCTCAAGGTCGGACTCATTGAACATATCCTCACTGTGAAGTGGTGCAAGATCAAACGATGTCTCATTAGTGTTGTCGAGAACATCAAAGCAAAGTTCCTCATCCATGCAGCTTTCGGGAGCTATCTCGTGGATGGAACAAACATCCAGCAAATGAGCAGAAGGTTCTGATGGCTGACTTCCTAGCTTGTAAATATTAAGCTCAATTGTCATTTTCCCGAAGGATAAGTTCATCGAACCGTTACGACAATTAATCACAGCGTTAGAAGTTTCTAGGAAGGGTCGACCAAGTATCACCGGGATTTGATTGCGTGGGTTTGCCACAGGTTGTGTATCTAAAACAATAAAGTCCACGGGAAATATGAATTCCCCGACTTTAATTAACACATCTTCTAGTTCGCCCCGAGGTTTGGTGATAGATCGGTCTGCCATTTGGAGAGTACAATGGGCGGGTTTTAACTCTCCAATTCCTAACTGCTCGTATACTGAATAAGGAAGCAAGTTGATGCTAGCGCCTAGATCGAGTAAAGCACGATTTATATTTTTACCCCCAATAGAAATAGAGATTGTAGGACAACCGGGGTCCTTACGTTTCTTTGGTATTTGTTGGGTAAAAGCTGTGCTAACATTACCCGTCATGAAAACCTTTTTAGGCACTTGAGTTTTCCTCTTCCTAGTGCACAAGTCTTTAAGGATTCTTGCATAAGATGGGACTTGTTGAATAGCATCTAGGAGAGAAATATTCACGCTAACTTGCTTACATTTCCACAATCTTCTCCATTTGCGGGTTAGGTCTGTTGGCCCTTATCGGTTTGGAAATGGAGCTCGATCAATAAGTTTTGGGTCCAACGTTTGTGGAGAAGACTGTGGCGACGGATTCGATCCCAAAATTGGAGTGGGCATCGACTTAGATAGATTTGGCGAAATGTTCGAGCCTTGGGGAAAACGGAGAATAGGCTCGGATGAAGGTGGGAGACTAGACGAATTAGGGGAAGAAGAAGAAGAAGGGGTATCAAATGTGTCACTATCATCAACTTGCTCACCCACTTGGTTGTTCAGCACTCTCCCCGATCTCAACGTAGTAATGGCATTCACATTATGACTTTGTGAAAGGCCAGGATTCGGTAGGGGTTGAGATGGGAGTTTACCTTTCTCTCTCGCACTCATTGCGGCGTTTAACTGTGCGATTTGGTTTTCTATTGATTTAATACTCTCACCATGGTTGGAGGAGTTTTTCGTTAGGGTATCAATAGAAGACCTTATCTCAGCCGAATTTTGCATGGATTGTTTCATGAACATATCCAAAGTTTGTGCAAGCGAGTTGTCAGTACCGGCCACTTGTGGTGTAGAAATGTTGGCCGGATTTTGGAAATTTTGTGACTGAAAGGGGGGCTGATTCTATGGTTGTGGTTGCTGTGGAGGAGGTCTTTGATAATTGCTTTGTTGGTTTTGATTCCAAGCAAAGTTAGGATGATTCCTCCATCCTTGATTGTACGTGGAAGAATAAGGGTCGTTTCTAGGTCGCTGCTGAAAAGCAGCATTAGCTTGAAACGATGCATTCATAGGACATTCTTCCGTTAAGTGTGAAGGATCCGAACAGCAACCACAGACGGTCTTAGGAAGCGTAACCTGATTTAGGGAGACTGATGAGAATCTGCTCTCAATAGCATCGAGTTTCTTCTGCATCGCTGCCATTTCGGCTTTCACTGGGATGGAAACATCGAGCTGGTGAACTCCTCCCCTAGATGAAGGTGGTCTTACGCTTTCCCACTGCAAAGTGCTTTCAGCAAGGTCTTCCAGATATTTCCATGCTTCACCGTCATCTTTAGACATGAAATTGCATTGACACATTGTTTCAAGCATCTGCTTTGTCGCTGGATTAATGCCCTCATATATAATCCGACATAAATCCCATCTTTGTATTCCGTGATGGGGGCATTGGACAAGCAGATCTTTGAAACGTTCAAAGCACTTCCAAAATGGTTCATTGGGAAGCTGGGTGAACTTGTTGATCTCGCTCCTAACATGTGCAGTCTTATGATTTGGGTAAAACTTCTTAAGAAATGCTACGACGAATTCATCCCAATTAGCGATAGAGTGTGCGGCAGTATTATAAAGCCATTTTTCTGCCAAGTCGCACAGTGTGAATGGGAGAAGACGTAAGCGCATAGCATCTAAAGTCAATTGTGAAGTACCCATCATTGCGCATACGTTTTCGAATTTGGTGATGAAAACGTACGTGTCTTCCGACTCAAGCCCGTGAAATTTGGGCAGCAGATTGATGTAGTGGGGTTTAATCTCGAAATTATCCCCGTTAGGTGGTGGAAGAGATAGACAAGTGGGAAGAGGACCACGAATAGGATAGCATCTCTCTTGGAGAGAGATGCGCGGTGGATTCTGCGCACCTTCGGGCGGTGGCAGCGTGGTGTTATAATTAGATGGAGTGCCGTCCATCTCGGTTGATGTGGTGTGTGGTGGGGGAAAAGAAGATGAAGAAGTACCGACTTCGGCGTCGATAGCAGGAACGCGGACAAGACGGGCACTAGGATCCCATGTCCAGCCGAGCATGCACTAAGCGGGTTTAGTGCAAGTGGCAGCGTGTGTGTGATTTAAAATTGGCTTGTTTTGAAAAAGTGAGACTCAAGACAAATCTCCCTAAGATGCAAAAGCAACCCTAGAACTAAGGTTACCTAGGTCAGTCTCTAGACCGCTCCTAGACTTCCAAAGGACAAGCCGCAGGATAAATCCTCTACCTTCTCCGTACTACCCTTGTAGCCAGATAAGTGCCAGGTAAGTGGGAAGGAACCACGTCGTGGGCCTAATTAAAAACCACTAGCCTTTGTCACACTTGCCTAGGCACTACAAAAGTAATGCGGATAAACGATAGATTACCCACGACCTTCCTCTGTCCTTATTGAGCGCGACAGTCCTTAGAGTCTGGTCTAGATATTTTTTAAATTAATGAAGGGTTGATCTGTATGCTCGGTTTGTGATTTGTGGGGCTTAGGAAGGGTGATGAAATCCCCACCTAATCTTGATTTGGTCTTTGCCCCTTAGAAATCCGTATTAAATATGCAAAACAAAACCAATCACAAAACTTTTTGCAAAAAGATTTTTGAGCGGCGCAATTTTGCAAAGAATCCTGCAGAAAATAGATTTTATTGGATTTGAGGGGAGAGAGAAAGAGTTGAGAAACTTACCAGAGGAGTTTGAGCCCTTGATCCCCTTTTAAGGCCGCGTTTCCGCCGCAGATCCTCCTTTGTGCCGCGGTTCCGCCGCAAGGTGGATGGTTCAGTTGCTGAAAAGTTTTCTGTGTCCCTCTGTGCACCTCTGGATCTCTAAAAATGTCTCTGTTTCCTGTTTCCCTTAATTCTGTGACTCCAGATCTCCTTGCAAAAATTCACGCACAAATCGTTAAATATGCAATTTGCAGTTTTGTGTTAATAATGATATGACTCGTCTAAGAATTCAACACAAATAGTAAAAATAAAAAATTACGCACGTATCCCCGGCAACGGCGCCATTTGATTGATGTGAAAATTTGTGTTTGTAGTTAACCGCAATCAATAACGGTGTCGCGCGTAGCTAGACCGAGATGAGTACGGGTCGTCCTCTGGGAAACGTGGAACCTTTTATTTTTACTTTAGATGTGTTGAGAAAGAGACGAGGAATAAAGAATTTTGTGAAAGGTTTCTAGATCTACTTTAATGTAAAATATAGATCTAGATTATTTAAGAGATTTAAATAATATAATAATAGGGCTTGTAGGGTTCATTAGGATTTAGTAGTTATGGAAGATTAATTAAAAGTTACCCTTTTTATCCATTAATAGATTTAGAACTAGAACGACGGTGATGCGTGTAGATTAGGGTTTCTGGAGGGAAAAGGAATCCCACTCGTAACCCTTATCTCGACACGGAACTCCGTTCATATCTAGCCTTTACCAAAACAATCATTAATCTAATATCTAATCGCGGTCGGAACTAGCAAGGAATTGCTAGCGCGCCCGATTAGGATGTTAATGATTCTTTTGATAAAGTTCCTAAACTTTATAGGACTTAAAAAGAGTTTAATTATTTTCATCGTCCATTAGCCTACCCTAATCCTACGAACCCTAACAAGCGGAGAATTACTCGCGCATGTTGGGAGAAGAAGATGAAAAGAAAGAGAGGGAAAACATAATGTAAAAATGCAAAAACAATTAAAAAGAACTACCTTTATTAATCAACTGAACAAGCTACACTTTTATTTCGTAGAAAATGATTACAAACTAGTGCTTCTCGATCTTTCCTAAGGAGGTAGTCGAACAGTCGATGATCAGCCTGGATGCGTGAGCGTCGGGAGCTTTGTGATCTCTTCGGCTTGATGGCTTTTCCAAGAGGCCCTCGGTGCCTTTATATAGTGAAAACCCAGAATCTTATTGTTGAAAAGTTGGTAAAATTTAGCAGTAATCAATCTCCCAAAATCTTGCATTCCAACTCCTCATTATTGTGGCGGATCCGCGGCCCAAGGGTGTGTTTGGCCGCGGATCCGCGCTCAAGGGATGTGATCAATTGATTATTTTTCTTGGGCTTTTCATCTGGTGACATGTGGCAATCCTGGGCATCTTCATATTTCAGAAATCTTCTCTCGGTTGCTTCCAGACTTGGTCTCCAAGTTTGCTTCTTAATTTGGCAAGATTTCTTCAACAACTTAATTTGCTTGATTCTAGCCTTGGAAAATTCTGCACAACTTGGAAATATTCTGCACAACAACTCATATATGATTTTAGTAGACTTTGTTCTACTAGGATTAGGTCAATAATATTATTTGCATACATTTTCCTACCAAATGATAATTAAAATATATTAACACATGAAAAATAATGTTTTTACACATAAACCCTCATATGTATAATATATTATAATAAAGTCCTTTTTTAATATAAAAATGGTAGGAAAAATGTACTACAAATGTGCAGTTTTATCGACTGAACAACGGTTCACAATCAACCTAGAGACCACCTCGACACTCGTCTCGTTACAGCAGACGCAGTGTCAACAATGGCGTTTCTTCACACTCCAGCAGGATGCAGACGCGACGTCAACCATCAACCCCAGAGTCAAAGAAAAATGGAGCCATGGAAAAGTCCCTAGTTCCAAGTCTCGACGGTTCACAAAAAACCTAGAGACCACCTCGACACTCATCTCGTTACAGCAAACATAGTGTTAACAACGGCGTTCCTTCTCATTCTAGCAGGATGCAGACGCGACGTCAACCAACGATCCCAGGGTCAAAACAAAGCGGAGCCATAGCAAAGTCCCTAGTTCCAAGTCTCAACGGTTCACAAACAACCTAGAGGCCACCTCGACACTCGTCTCGTTACAGCAGACATGGTGTCAACAACGGCGTTCTTTCTCACACCAGTAGGATGCAGACGTAACGTCAACAAACGACCCCAGGGTCAAAACTAAACGGAGCCACGGCAAATTTCCTAGTTCCAAGCCTCGACGGTTTACAAACAACCTAGATATTACCTCGACATTCGTCTCATTACAGCAGACGCAATGTCAACAAAGGAAGCAAAGGTCAAATTCCTAGCTTCAGGGTCTTGACGGCAGCTCAAATAAAACCCAAAAGACTATCGGAGATCAACCCACACAAGTGCGGAGTGGTTATGACTCATCGGGGCTCACAAACTGAGCCTAACCTCTTGTAAAAAGCAGCATGGCAAAATTCCTGACGCTTGCTCTCTCGACGGTAATATGACCTATGGAGATTACTTGAAGACGTCTTGTCCAGCCCACGAAGGGATCAGAGATACGACAGTCACGTGGCTACTCGAACAGCAACGTAAAGTCTGCATATCGGGGAATGCATCAGCCAACGCGACGGTACGACGGGCAAAAACCCTAGTACCATAGACCCTAACGGACCTCTGTCATAAAGAGCAGAGGTTAACTGTAACGTTAGGACGGATTTGCCTACAAGCCCAAGGGAGGTAAACTAAACAAGCTCCGAAATGAGTTCATAAACTAGAGACTCCAGATTGAGTGAATAAACTACAAGCTCCGAAATGAGTTCATAAACTAGAGACTCCGAAACGAGTGAATAAAATACAAACTCCGCAATGAGTAGATAAACTACTTTATGCCAAGTCAAGACAGCAAAAGAAAGAAAAGCGTTAGTATGAAATGAAATATGTCTTTTATTCATGAATCAAAATGAATACAAGATACTCTTATTTATGAATGAATACAAAAAAGAAGGAGAATATACAACAACAAAAATGTTTAAGTCGGCGGACAGTTCAATAGGCCAGCAAGTTAGCCGTTTTTCCACTGGACTTCGGCTTCAAGCTCCTTCAGTGCTGCAAGAAGAGTCCCTGACTTGGTCTGTTAAGTATGGTATGAAGCAAACCGACTCTCGAGCTCCTTTTCGACGACCTTATAAGCTTCAACCATCTCACGGGTAAAAATAACGGCTTTGTCAAGAGCTACCACCTCTGTAATGGCTTCTTGAAGCACCAGCTAAATTTCATATGCACGGGTGGTCTCGGCAGTAAGCTAAGCCTGAAGTTCCCCCAAAATTTGAAGCTAACCCCTGTTTCCCCCTAATAAAAGAGCAAAGCTCTGTTCAAAATTTGAAAGAGGTAGTGCCTCACGTGCCTTGCACGAGGGCGCCAGCGCCAAGAGTTAAAGACTCTGAGGTAGCGCCTCTCGTGCCTTGCATGAGGGCGCCATCGCCAAGAGTTAAAAACTCTAAGGTAGCACCTCACGTGCCCCGCATGAGGACGTCGGCGCCAGAACTAAAAGTTCTCTACCGACGGAGATGATAAATCATCAAAACACAGAATTAAATTCTAATTGAGGAAATACTCCTCAAATCTTTCTAAACAAGAAAGATTCATCTCTGTAAAAACAAAGCACCATTGGATTAAAACTCCAAGGGTGATTAAAAATCACCAAGCTACAGAATAAGCTCTATATGGGAAAATATTTCCCCAATCTTTCTAAAACAAGAAAGATTTCGCTCTATAAAATATAGCACCGTTGGATTAAAGATCCAATGGTGATTAAAAATCACTGAATTACAGAATAAGCTCTGGATGGAAAATATTTTCCCAATCTTGTTAAAAACAAGAAAAATATCTTATGTAAAAACAGAAGTCCTTGGATCAAAGATCCAACGGTGGATAAAATTCCTAAATCAATTAAGAATCTCTCAATGAGAGATTTCTTTAACGAAATCAGCAAACTTGCCACCAGTATATAAAGGCCCTAAGACTTCAAGTCTTGTACAGAGAACCCCCCCCCACACACACACACACACAAACTTCAAGTTCAAAAAGAAGAGCAAGCAAAAAGAGCTTTAAGAGAGAAGAAAGAAGAAGAACTTTCTTCAAGGTAAATAGAGATCATAGTATCTCATCTGTATACCCAAGGGTTTAACCCTTATAAAAGAACATAGTTCTTTCCCTGGATCTAAGATTCATAAGACAACTCTCCCACAAATAAGAACTTAATTCTCGTAGGGATGAATTTGTTCTTGGGGATTGAAGATCCAGGGGAGAACAAAGAATTGAACTCTTCAGAAAAATGCATAAAGAAGGAAAAAGCGCTGAGCGCCTCACGTGCCCCTCACATAGGCGCTGCTTAATAAAGAGTGCTTAGCACTCAGTGGTTGGCGCCGAGCGCCTCACGTACCCCTCACGTGGGCGCTGCTAAAATAAAGAGTGCCTAGCACTCAGTGGTTGGCGCCCAGCACCAATCACCCCACGTGCCCCTCACGTGGGCGCTAATGAAATAAAGAGTGCTCTGCATTCAGTGGTTGGCGTCGAGCGCCCCACGTGCCCCTCACATGGGCACTGTTTAACATAAAACGCTCTGTAAATAGAGCTCGGTGCCATAAAGAGTGTTTAACACTCAATAAAAAACAAAAAAAAATAGGGTGAGCATCAGAGCTTATATCAATGCTTAGCATTGTTGCACGGAAAAGGGACTGAGCCCAAACAAGTGTTTAACACTTTATTCAAAAACTGAGAGGGCCGAGTCCAAGTTGACCAAAAGTCCATAATTCAGATCAACCGAGCCCATGTGCTCACAATTTTTCTAAATTGGTCTTAGTCCTAAACCCGACTACAGATCTCCCAACTGACATTGGTTCAAGGGTATATCTCCCCACACCTCTTATATATGTCGTTGTAATTCTTCAACGTCTTCAGAGAGGTGGCGGGTCCCGACAATCAACAATTCCTTGGACCGTAATGTCCTTAAACTAACAATGGACCGTAATGTCTTTAAACTAGCTGTGGACCATAACGTCCTTAAACTAAAACGATAGAGCCCAAATGCTCTTTCGTCGGGTCAAAAATGGTCCTGAACCCCCGTTAAGTAGATCTTAGTCCAACATCGGATTAACATATCCTTAACAAATATTTAAGTCGATCTTAATCTCAAACAAGGTTAACGATCCTTAAATCAAATCAAACCCAAATCTAAGAAAATGGGGATTTGGACTAATCCACGCCCTATGGGCGACAACATAAATTAGTCTCCGTATACAATCCACAGGCAACAAAAAATAAAACAAACACACACGACATGAAGTGAACATCTGGAGAAGGAGAAAGTGGTTACCGCGATGCGGTAATGTAATTAACTGCAGGGGCTTGCGCCTGCAGGAAAGAGCGTCCCCACAATCAAAAAACCCTCACAAACGAGGAGAAATCTGACGAAGTCTTCTACAACGGCTGCATCCGTCCAGACCTCCGATACACGGTGCCATAAATCAACTTTGCATCTTCGGAGAGGTGGACGGATAAAACCAAATAGCATCTACCCCCAAATTTAGGTCAGACATCCTAACGTCCCGGCCGCGTCTTTCGGCGGTAAACAACCCCCTCTCCGAAAACTTCCGGTTGGGCCTCTTCTTACATGACTGGAGATTGGCTGCACACTGTTCGATCCATCATTGCAGGCTCGCTTTTATAGTTAAGATGTCGGAGGGAAGGCGTATGCACTCAAGCCCATATAGGCAGGCCTCCACTAGGCGACAATACTCAACCCAGGCACGCACCAATGCTTCGTCATGATAGGTAGCGAGAATAGACAAGGAAGCAATGGCTTCAACAAAAAATTCTTCATCCGTGACAGAGGAACCAGCGCGATGATCTTCAATAAGAGCCGCCAGGGAGTAAATGCTTTGTTTTGCCATCCTTTCAGACGCACGTCGGGCATAAGGGCCTGGTGGCATGAGGATCCGAGACTCTAATGGGGTCAGGGCTAGAAAATCTGTGAAGATTTAGGCACGGTCAGTTGTGTTTCCAAAAATAGAGTAAACAAAACGATTCTCGAGATAAAGCATCATTTACCCACAGTCATGCAAGGAGGATTTCAGAGATCCTTAGGCCCATCAAGAATCTCGACATCGTCGTCGGCTTCCAGAACTGTGGTTTGAAATGGAGAGCGTATTAGCATCATTATAGAAATATAAAAAAGGGGGGTGAAAGAATACCGACCTTGGCCAGAAGAGAGTACTATGATTTGTGGAGGTATTTCTTGTGGGGCCGCCATGTCAAGCAATCGCTGAAAGGTTTTTCTCGGGGAAAGATCCACAATAGAAGCCGCCAATTCCCGCAATTCTGAGGGAAGGGAAAGTTCAGATAAAGGAGAGATCGTTAAACAAAATATGTGTGTAAAATTACCTTCGATGCTTCGCCCATCCTGAGCTGGAGGGATGGCAGCTTCAGCAGCTTCTTCTACACCCTCCGGTGCGTCATTAAAGATAGCCATGGGACCCATGGACGGCAATACCACCTTTGCCGAAGGGATAGATACTGAAAGGACAGGAGCCACCACCGGGAACTCTACAGCAAGTGTAACAGCTTTAGTAATCTCCTCTACACCCGCCGGTGCGTCATGGGAGATATTCATGGAACCCGCGGCCATGACCCGATCCGGACTCAAACCCACTTCCGCTGCGGAAGTCTCTGCAAAGTTTTCGCAAAAATAAGAAGACATAAATGTAATACAAGTTACTCGCTAAAAGAAGGACACGAAAAAGATGCATACCAATACGCCAGGAAGCCTGAAGTATGGATTTTTCGAGCAGCTGTTCTTTTCTGACTAAATACGCTCGACGGGCTTCAAGCGCAAATACATAACTGCCCGTCTTCAGTGCAAGCTCGTCTTTAGAAGCAACCGAGATGGGCTGTTTGAGGGCCTGTTCTTCTTCCATTAACAGAGGACCCATGTGTACCCTCCATAATGATGGGTCAACGTCGTAGAATACAACAGGGGTAAGCTTTCTTCGGGGCGCCCACGTTTTCAATCTCATCTTGTGAGCCTCAGCCAACTACACGGCTTCCTCGGTAAATGAGCCAGAAAGGAGAAAACCGGCATCTAGCTCCTCCATAGATACCGGCTCGTCTTGAATAAAGGCTCGGACTCAAGCAAAGTGTTGAGTAGATCGGCGACCGATTTCTTTCTCCTCTTGGAGCTTGTGATGACTCTAGCGGAGGAGCGCTTCCTCCCCTATGGTGCTTTGGCGCGGCGTTGCCGAACTTCGCCTTCAGTATCACCCTTTGGTGACACCACCACGAATGCTTCATCAGGAACATCTTCCTGGGCTCTAGCGCGCACCGGCATACCAACAGTACGAGGGGTCGATTCTATTTCTGCGGCTTTAGGGATAAGCACCAAACCGCTATCCCTCAGTGGAGGGCGAACCATTGACCATGGCCGCAATGGGGCATAAGTGGCCTGAGCTAAAACAAAAGCTCTACCCTCGAAAAGCACCCGTCTCTCCTCTGCAATGAAGGGGCCGACCCGATGGCGATACCAACCCTTAAAGGACCCTACAGGTCTCGGGAGATAGTCAGACTGCGGGATCATGAAGAGGGGGACAGTGTTTAGCTGCATGAAATGGTGAATGGCGTCGCGAGTAACCTCCAAGGAGAGAGCAGGCTCGACTAAAAATGCCTCAAGAGGGACGTCCTGGTCGTAGCCTAACTGCAGGGCGAAGCGGTGCGGATTATACCACATAAAGAGAACGACATTATTCTGGCGGAACACCAGATACCCTGGCCTGATCGAGTATAGGTGCATGACCTCTTTTGGTTTCAAAGCCAGTACCCCACCCTTAGACAAATCAAACAATTGTTGAACGGGCCCCGCTGGAGCGGAAAGTACTCGATCGCTGAACACCATTCCGCCTTCATTTGAGTACGGGTTCAGCAGTACACGGAGAGCCCCTAACTGGGTTGGATCGAAAGCGGAGGCATTAACCAACCTCATGATCCGCGGGAAGGTATATGAATCATAAAATTCCGGCCGCCGGTGCTCAGCGAACGCTCCTAGCATGTGCATCTCGATCCACGACGTGAAGTAGTGGAGGGAGAAATTCAAGGTCTCCGCACCCAGGTTCGAAGTATTAGATGCAACACTTAACCCGTGATATAGATGAGACAACCCCGCGACGCCAACGGTTAATCGTGCTCCTCCAGCTATGTAATGAGCAGGATAAAAAACGGAGGCTCTCATAAAGCGGTGATGCATCAGCAAGGAGAACCAGCTGAGCCAAAGAATGATAAAGCCGACGTAGAAAGTTTCTTCGTCCATGCCAGGGGACGCGATCACATCGAAAGCTATGGTCGACGAGTTTGGAATGTAGAACTGCGGCAGGTCTTTCTCTTTGGCCGGCAGTTTCCTCAGCCCGAATTCAAAAGGGTCTTCAATTTTCGTGAATTTTGGAGCCCTTTTGGATAAGACGTCCTCGCGAAGGAAGCAAGCAATGAAAGCGTCAAAGGTGAGACCTTGCCCTTCCGATGTCACGAACAGCTTTTCAAAGATACCCGGGGCCCTGATTAGACTCGAGTACTTATGATGAACGGCGTTCTTAGTCGACAGGCCGTCAAGTATAGACGAACACCGTATCAAATACATTCTCATCAGGAGGCAGTAACTTTTCATAATGCTCTCCCCTGATCGGCAATCCGGAGATCTCGCGAAACTCTTCCAGTGAAATTGAGACCTCTCGATCTCCTAGCAAGAACGTATTGGTGGGAAGATTCCACTGGTTCAAGAAAGCCTTAACCCACCAGACGTGAGGGGCATGGTAATAGAATAACAAAGCGTACACTGCTTGGTACAACCCAACCTTCTGCAGACGTGCGCGTTAGGAGGAAAGGATTTATCGAGCCTACGGAAGGTAGCCCATTAGGTGGCGGGGGGTAACACCTACCTTATAAACCTGCCCCCACGATCGAGCTTCAACCTGACATATTCGGCGCCCCAGAATATCAATGGACACCATGGGTTGGTTGGGTATCCTGGTCGTTGATGGCCCAAGATGGCCCGCGGGAGTCCAATTAGTTGCCTCCATCGCATAAGCAGTCGGTGGGCGTTCCGTCAATGATATAGAGCGGATGGGTTCTGTCGGCTCTTCGCAGGTAAAACTATGGCGACCTCTGATGATATGACCATACCACGTCCCCCATAAGATAAGACTAGTACGGTCTTTGTCATGCGCCCTAATCATCGCCATAACCTCCTCGTCAGATGGTGATTGCGGAAAAGCGACTTCTGATCGAGTATAGAGGAAGTCGGGAAGTGAGGCCATCGTTCCTGAAATAAAAAAACCATTAAAAAAATGGTAATAAGTTAAAATAAAATAAAATAAAACCGTGATGTGACAGAATCACTGCGTGCAAAACCAATGGACCCCACAAAATCTAAATAGCGGATCACCAATGATGAGGCAAAATAATCATCGAGAGAATAAAAAAGGATTCTCATCAAACAGTAAAGTTTAAACGACTCTTAAAGCGAGTTCTGTTAAAAAGCACAATAGATTCAAATCTGCATTAGGGGCATTAAAACCCTAAAATACTCGAGAACATTAGGGAATAAAATTCCCAAAAATCTCTGAGTCTCTCTCAGAGCCAAGCTCTCTGAATACGGAATTAAATTCCTTTAATAAAGGGATTAAATCCCAGAAAACCCCCATGGCCAGGAGGCAAAGAAAATAGAATTAAATTTCAAGGATCCTTAAAGATCGGTGACTGGGTAAAACCCTAAGAGGAGGATTAACAATCCCCATTGATTTAAGACTTCAAAATCTACAAAAAAATGTGTGTTTTAGATCTTTAAGAAATCAATTTAAGAAAAGAGCGACGCTCTGTTGATGGATTTAAAATCCAGGGCAAAAAGCGAGAAAGGGTTCCGTTCATGATCCTTACCAAAGAAAGAGTTTTGACAGAGTTTAACTATGAAATTTCAGCGGGCAGAGAACTAAGCTCTGAAAAAGAGAATTAAATTCTCAATAAAAATAAGCAAGGAAGAAGATAAAAGAACAGTAGTCTTCTCAGAGGCAAAAGCCCTGCATTTATAAGACATGATGGGGAGCGGTTCATCTTCCCATTCCCCTAGGCAATCCAACAGCTGTAAATGCAGACAGCGTTGCACTCACGTGCAAGCCACGTGAGAGCAACGCTAGGGGGCATTTGTTCCCTTATAAAAAAAAGGGGTGGGGGAAAGTTCCCCACTAAAACAGCCCCGTGTGGTTAACACGTGAGTGCCTATATGCAACGCATATAGGCACTGCAGTTAAAACAACTGCTAGGCTAATGGAGCCTTACGTATCCACACGTGAGCACCTATATACAAAGCTTATAGGAGTTGCATTTAAGCAATTGATAGGCTAAAATTGAGCCTCACGTGTAAGCACGTGAGCGTCTATATGCAAAGCATATAGGCGTTGCATTCAAACAGATGGTAAGCCAAAAAGGCTCACGTGTTAACACGTGATACACTTATATGTTGTTGCATATAAGCGAACAAGCTTAATCCCATTGGGATCATGTGCTACACGTGAGTGCTCTTAACACCTTCATGTGGGATATAGTGCCCTCAAAGTCAATTATTGGATCGCAGGTACGTGATTGCAATGATTGAGGAGGACCTATACCGGTAGGACAGTCTTACTCGAGATGATAGTATGCTATCTGGTTTGCCTTTATCAGTCGTGTACATGTTCAGGTGACTGATTACATGTTACACGTTGATAGAGCCCTTAGGATCTTGCTTGACTACCAACAGTATGAGGGCGATCATATACGTGAGAGTTGGGTAGTCCATAAGCACATCCTTAATAGCTGTCCCTAGTCGTGGGAGTACCGAGACAGGGCATCGATACTCCGGAGTAGACTAGTGTATACAGTCGAGACCCCGACGAGGGGCAGTGGCCGGTCTCACAGGCCACTGGTGTCGATTGGATCACCTAAGATGTATACAGGTGCTCATTGGGTTATGAGTACACCGGACAGGACTCGCCGGGAACCTGCTAGTTGGTATTATACATATCGTCAGATAGCAGTTCCCTGGTGACATGTGTACAGGTTAGTTCATCGACCTGAGGTCGTCATTTGTCTCGTGTGAGTTCCCACTGTGCTTTGATTTCTACCCTACCATGGCTCTAAGGAGTCATGCAAACAGGTAGTTTTTGGGTACAGTCCCGAGCCACATGGAGGCACGTGAGCGGATCGGCAGGGGATTCGTCTCTCCCGGTATTGGGGGTGGAGATCACGCTGTGTCTAGGACAGCCATTACACTAAGTCCTTGGCCAAGGCAGGTGAGAATTACTGGTAGGTACTCCGGTAGTTTCTCAGGGTGTTCAGGGCTTGTCTCCGACACGACTTATACCGCTATTGGGGGTCTGACGTTACTAGCCCCCTAGGCCGGATATGCGATACTCATAGACGAACGGACCGGACTGTATATACATTGTCATTGTTAGGCTCAGTAGGGTTTCGGGATGAGTTCGCTCATCGGTTTTCCTTGAGGTCAGTCCATGGGCAGCCGTTACGCACAGCTAGTGCCGCTGACGGCTTGTGGTTAAACCCACTGCCAGGGTACTGACGAGTCATTAGAGTCCCCCATAGATAGTTTCCCAAGTTCGGGCAAAACGTTGTAGAGGCCGTATGGTTTTATGGTAGGGTTCGGAAAATGCACGTGCGTTTACGCACGTGTCATATTTCGGGCAGATAATACTGGTGGGCTTTGGTTTAAGCCGGATCCGAGTATTATACTTAGTAGATATAATATTTTTGTCTCAGTTGCATTTGTATTCGGTCGTAATACAAATGCGGGTATATTTATACAGTTACGGGGTTATCCTGAAATTCGTTTCGGGATCACTTTTGGAAGTTGCCAGTTTCCAGTTTTCTATCAGCCGTATTTAACATTCGGTTAAATGTGGATTTATCTTTTCTTAAGATGAGTGTGGAAGCTTCTAGATGGTGACTAGGATGGTGAGGTAGCTTAGTGCATTAATGGAGCATTTATGAGTTGATGACTATGTGCTATGAATCATTGTTTCTTTAAATGAGTTCATACTAGGTGTTTAGGTGATTCATTCTCTTCATTAATTGTTGTGGTCACCCCCCTCTCCTACACTCACCTCCCCCTGTTAGTTGTATGTATGCCCTAGAGGCCAGTATTGTACAGATGATGTATATTATATTGGATGCTTGGACATATATAGAGATGACTTTCTTGCTCGATATGATAGTATGCTATCTGGTTGCACTTTATCTTAACATGTACACTTGTCTCTTTATACTGTCTCATAGTTACATGTTGGTAAAGCCCTTAGGATGTGTACTTGACAACCTGGACTATGATGCAGATCATACTAGTGGGGACATGGTAGTCCATAAGTACATCCTTCAAGGTCCCTAGTCGTAGGTGTATCGAGACGGGGCATCGATATACCAGTGTAGACTAGCGTATACGCTTCTCGACCCATGAGATGGGCGATGGATGATCCCATATCCATTGGTGTTTGACATCAGAGATGATATACGGGTGCTCAGTGGAGACTGGGTACACTGGACGGACTCGCCGAGAACTCCCAGATGGTATTATACCTCACGTCAGATGGCAGTTCTCAGGTGACACTTGTACAGGTTAGTCTGTAGACCCGAGATCGTCATAGAGTCTTGTGTGATTCCCACTGTGCTTTGATCTCCACCTTACCACGTCCATGAGGGCGTGCAAAACGGTGGTTTTTGGGTACAGTCCCGAGTCACATGGAGGCAATGAGCGATAAGAGGGGTTTCGTCTCTCCCGGTATTGGGGGTTGATGTTGCGCTGTGCTCGATTGGCCGTAACAGGGAAGTCCCTGGCCAGGGCTGATTCAGAGATTTGCTGGTAAGTGTTACCAGTAGTTTGTCGACCCGTTACGAGCCTAACATCGGCACGACTTATCGGTTATTGGGGTCTGACGTTTACCACCCCTAGACTTGATATGCGACATATCAGACGAGGAGACCGGACTGTACGCGAGGTGTTGTCGATCGGCTCGACGGGAGTTGTAGCAGGTTCGCTTGTTCTCTTCTGATCGCTCAATACCCGGGTGGCCGTTACGTTTAGCTGACCGCTTGCGGTTTGGGGGTACTAGATATGATCATTACCCTCTGCCGGCGTATTGACGAGTCTTAGAGTCCCACACAGGAGTTACCTAGTCCAGGCAAAACGTTGTGGTGCGCGTATGCGATATGCGCATGGAACCGATTAAAATGCGCGTATATGATACCGTACATTGATCGGGCGGCTTGCTTTTGGTGGGGTCATATGTGATATGGCCGGATTGATAAATCAAGTGTTGATTTATCATTTAACCATTATTTCTTCTCACTATCAACCATGGTTAAAATGATGAAGACATTATTTAACTTGAGTTTAAGTCATAAAGAGAAGGATAACTCAAGGTTAGAGGTAGGTGAGCTAGGTTAGGTTAAAAGAAGAATGTAGAAGCTAGAAAGAATTATCCTTTTCTTTTCAATATTGTTTTAAATACAAAATCAAATAATAATCCATCACTTAATCCATGGTGTGAGTCTTATATTGCCACTATTTCCATGTGTAAACAACCATGATAGATGGGTGTATGTATGTGTGTATGTATGCACATCCATATGTGCATGAAACAAGATAGAAAGAAAGAAACACATACATACATGCATACATCCATCATGTCCAAGAAAGGTTTTAAGTGAGAAAACTAATGGTTAAATGATAAATCAACACTTGATTTATCAATCCGGCCATATCACATATGACCCCACCAAAAGCAAGCCGCCCGATCAATGTACGGTATCATATACGCGCATTTTAATTGGGTCCATACGCATATCGCATACGCGCACCACAACGTTTCGCCTGGACTAGGTAACTCCTGTGTGGGACTCTAAGACTCGTCAATACGCCGGCAGAGGGTAATGATCATATCAAGTACCCCCAAACCGCAAGCGGTTAACTAAACGTAACGGCCACCCGGGTATTAAGCGATCAGAAGAGAACAAGCGAACCTGCTACAACTCCCGTCGAACCGATCGGCAACACCTCCCGTACAGTCCGGTCTCCTCGTCTGATATGTCGCATATCAAGTCTAGGGATGGTAAACTTCTGACCCCAATAACCGATAAGTCGTGCCGATGTTAGGCTCGTAATGGGTCGAGAAACTACTGGTAACACTTACCAGCAAATCTCTGAATCAGCCCTGGCCAGGGACTTTCCTGTTACGGCCAATCGAGCACAGCGCAACATCAACCCCCAATACCGGGAGAGACGAAACCCCTCCTATCGCTCATTGCCTCCATGTGACTCGGGACTGTACCCAAAAACCACCGTTTTGCACGCCCTCATGGACGTGGTAAGGTGGAGATCAAAGCACAGTGGGAATCATACAAGACTCTATGACGATCTCGGGTCTACAGACTAACCTGTACAAGTGTCACTTGAGAACTGCCATCTGACGTGAGGTATAATATCATCTGGGAGTTCTCGGCGAGTCCGTCCAGTGTACCCGGTCTCCACTGAGCACCCGTATATCATCTCTGATGTCAAACACCAATGGATATGGGATCATCCATCGCCCATCTCATGGGTCGAGAAGCGTATACGCTAGTCTACACTGGTATATCGATGCCCCGTCTCGATACACCTACGACTAGGGACCTTGAAGGATGTACTTATGGACTACCATGTCCCCACTAGTATGATCTGCATCATAGTCCAGGTAGTCAAGTACACATCCTAAGGGCTTTACCAACATATAACTATGAGACAGTATAAAGAGACTAGTGTACATGTTAAGATAAAGTGCAACCAGATAACATACTATCATATCGAGCAAGAAAGTCATCTCTATATATGTCCAAGCATCCAATATAATATACATCATCTGTACAATACTGGCCTCTAGGGCATACATACAACTAACAATCTCCCACTTGCACTAGGGCCAGCTGCTGTAGTATCGCATACCGAGCATCCCGAAGAGTCTCTCAAACTGTATCTGGGGAATGTCCTTCGTGAGTGGATCCGTTGTGTTATTCTTCGTGTCAACCCTCCTGACCTCGATCTACCGGCGATCAACTATCTCCCGGATCAGGTGATACCGCCTCAGAATATGCCTAGATCGCTGATGGGACCTGGGTTCCTTGGCCAAAGCCACAGCTCCATTGTTATCGCAATACAAAGGTATTGGATGCTCAATGGATGGAACCACTCCAACTTCAGTAATGAACTTCTTGATCCAGACAGCCTCTTTGGCAGCATCGTTGGCAGCGATGTATTCAGCCTCCATCGTCGAGTCTGCCACGGTTTCCTGCTTGGAACTCTTCCAGCTAACCGCCCCTCCGTAAAGGGTAAAGACAAATCCCGACTGCGACTTAGAGTCGTACTTATCACTCTGGAAGCTCGAATCGGTAAAGGACTCCACTTGGAGTTCTCCGTTACCATACACCAAGAGCATCTCTTTAGTCCTTCGTAAGTACTTGAGAATGCTCTTCACAGCTGTCCAGTGACTCTCTCCAGGATCAGCTTGATACCTGCTCACTACACTTAGTGAGTATGCTACATCGAGTCTGGTACACAGCATCGCGTACATGATAGAGCCTACAGCCGAAACATAGGGTATCCCTTGCATGCGAGCTCTCTCCAAATCAGTCTTGGGAGACATCTCTTTGGAGAGAGTGACTCCAGAGATTGTGGGTAAGTTCCCACGCTTGGATTCTTCCATACTAAACCTCTTTAGTATGGTGTCAATGTACCTGGATTGGGACAATCCCAATATCCGTTTGGATCTATCTCTATAGATCCTAATTCCCAATATGCAGGAGGCATCACCAAGATCTTTCATCGAGAATCTTTGTGACAAGAAGAGCTTGACCGATTACAGCATAGGAATGTCATTTCCTATCAAGAGTATGTCGTCTACGTACAATACGAGGAAGACAACCTTTCTCTCTGCTACCTTCTTGTAGATACAAGGTTCATCTACGTTTTTGACGAAATCAAACTCTTTGATAACTACATCAAAGCAGATGTTCCAACTCCGCAACGCTTGCTTTAATCCATAAATGGATTTAAGCAGCTTGCACACCTTCCCGCTGCTCCCACTATCTACGAAGCCCTCTGGCTGAGTCATGTACACGCACTCTTCTAAATCACCGTTTAGAAAGGCGGTCTTAACATCCATTTGCCAGATTTCGTAATCATGATATGCAGCGATGGCAAGCATGATCCGGATGGATTTAAGCATAGCCACTGGAGAAAAGGTTTCGTTATAGTCCACACCTGGTCTTTGACGAAAACCCTTTGCAACAAGTCTAGCTTTGAAAGTCTCCACTTTCCCATCTACACCAAGTTTTTTCTTGAAGATCCTCTTGCTCCCAATGGGTTTTACCCCTTTAGGAGCAACTTCCAAAGTCCATACTTTGTTGGTGTACATGGATTCCATCTCGGACCGCATTGCATCCAGCCATTTCACTGAGTCCCTACTCGTGATGGCCTGCTCGAAGCTAGTTGGGTCATCATCCTCCATGATGCAATCCTCGCTCCCACCATCCATGAGAAAACCGTAGTATCTCTCAGGTTGGCGAGGAACCCTACTAGATCGGCGGAGAGGCTGAGGTTCATTGGGAGCTACTGAATCTTTTGGTTCCACTAAATCTTCAGTTTCGGTTTGTGTATCTGGAACCTCTTCCAGCTCTACCACTTTGCCACTAATTTCTTTTGCAAGAAATTCCTTTTCCAAAAAGGTGGCATATTGAGAAACAAACACTTTTTGTTCTTCAGCGTGGTAGAAAAAATATCCTTGGGAATTCTTAGGATATCCCACAAACTTGCAAAGAACTGACCGTGCCTCGAGTTTGTCTGGATTTTGCCTTTTGACATAGGCCGGACAACCCCATATCTTAACTCGTTTAAAATATGGTCTCTTCCCACTCCATATCTCATATGGTGTGGTAGGTACAAATTTAGATGGAACTTGATTCAATAGGTATGCTGCTGTTTCCAGTGCATATCCCCAGAAGGAAATAGGTAACTCAGCTGTGCTCATCATAGAGCGCACCATATCTAATAGGGTGCGGTTCCTCCGTTCTGATACACCGTTGTGCTGTGGTGTATATGGAGGAGTCAGCTGAGAGAGAATCCCATTCTCTTTTAGGAAGTCCAGGAATTCATTGCTCAAGTATTCACCTCCTCGATCAGATCGAAGGACTTTAATACTTTTTCCGGTTTGGTTCTCGACTTCTTGTTTATATTCTCTAAATTTCTCAAAAGCTTCTGATTTGTGTTTCATCAGGAACACATATCCGAATCTAGAGAGATCGTCAGTGAATGTAATGAAGTACGAAGAACCATCCCTGGCATGTGTAGACATGGGACCGCATACATCACTATGTATCAGTCCTAAGAGTTCGGTAACTCTTTCTCCGTGTCCCATAAACGGAGTTTTGGTCATTTTGCCTTTGAGACATGACTGGCAAGTGTCATAAGATGAAAATTCGAACGGTTTCAAGTATCCATCCTTATGCAACTTAGCCAGCCGTGTCGCATTTATATGACCGAGTCTACAATGCCACAAGAAGGATTCGTTCAGTTCTGAACTTTTCCTCTTGTGTGTGTTTGTTATGCTCAGAACTGTTGATTGATTTAGAACATAAATGCCATTGCATAACGTGCCTGATCCAACCAACTTTTGGTTACGGAAAATGTTCATAATATTATCCTGTAATACAAAATTATATCCCTCTTTACTTAATAAAGAAACCGATATAATGTTGCATATCAGGCTCGGCATGTAATAGCATTCGTTCAGAACCAATGTATTACCAGTTGGTAATGCAAGGAGATATTCTCCGACAGTCTTAGCTGCAACAATTGCACCGTTTCCAATTTTAATGTCTTTATCACCTTCTCCAAGTTCTCTACCTTTCTTGAGCCCATGTAACTGATTACATATATGGGATCCTGACCCGGTATCTAATACCCAGGACGTAGAGCAAATGGAGAAACAGTTCTCTGTAACGAACACACCCGAATAAAATGCATCAACATGTACTTTCTTCATTCGGGTGGCATGGGAATCCTGGTATTCCCCTATATCCTGTTCAGTTCTATAACTCTTATAAGAAAGAACGGAACCAACGTTCCCCAGCACAGTATAACATGCGGGTTCGGTCAATACATCCATATTATTATCTTTATTAGGGCATGACATGGTCGCTACCTGGAGAGAGAGAGAAGAAAACACTTTAGCGTATGCTCTTGCAAGATCAGATTGGTTATTATCTTATCTAATCAGGATGGCTCCCACTGGTTTTTATCAAATCTTCCTTCAAACTCTAAAAGGAAAGACTAGCCGGGATTAATTACACCCTACAACTTCGCCGATCTTTCAGCCAGGCCAGTGTCAGTACTTTGAGGGAGGTTCCCCGTGCTTTCATACGGACCTAATTAAAGTAAACCTCATTTTCCCAGAGGCGTAACCCCGTTGACACCTTTCTAGACACCTACTTGATCGGCTAATTGTAATGTGTAAAACTCTTCCAGGAGTAACTCTTACTCGCAGTGGGTATCAGGATCCAACTATCTCATAGAAGGTATGCAATCTCATTGCAAATTTCAACACTTGAAATTCCCGATAGTATTTTGCCCCTAGCAGCTATATGACCTTAACATAGTCAACAAATCATAAGTGCTAGTCAAGTTCAACCCGTCATTTCCCGATTGAATTAAACCCACCCGCACGACCCTTAACATAGTCAACAAAGTCGCACGACTACCCTAATCCAATCGCATCATATGCATATACAGATAAGCACCAATCAGCTACCGCACACTACGCCTTAACATAGTCAACAAACGTAGCACGAATACTAACTAGTACTTATCTGAAATGACGGAGGGCTAAGACAGGTTTTTCTGAAAACCTATTGCGTAATGAACTTGATATCGTTGTAGAATCGAATGAATTTTGAAATGGAGTGTTCTTGAGGCTTTTCTAGTTTTGCTAAAGGGGTCACTCCCGGTGAAGGGATCGTCGGCCCTTTCCTCGTCGAATGAGGTGCGGGATACATCATATATATCACTGTGCAAAGCAAAACACTAAAAGCAATCAAAAGCAAACCGAGTGTTGTAGCATCTGCCAGTTTCTCTAAAGAGGTCACTCCCAGTGAAGGGATCTCGGCTCTTTCCTCATCGAATAAGGTGCAGGGTATATCATATATACCGCTATGCAAAGAAAAACTGTAGCTACCCTTTTATTTGAAAATTTGATTCTACAACATCTTTTAGGTTTCTTTTCTTTCATTAATCACATTAATGAAGTCCCATCATTTAATTCACCTAAACATCACAGATAAATATGACGTACACTTATGCCATCCGCATTCGCCTCGATGTCCCCTCGTGCACCGTTAGGTTAGGTAACTAACGGCAGAGCAAGGCAGGGCTAGCGCGGGTGTAAAACATAAGTAACGCCTATATAATATATCATATATACTATATACTGTATCTATCACAGAACAAATCTAATGATCACATCACAGATATCGCAGCAGAAACATAGATATAATGTGGGATATACTAGGACGTCCGTATTTAGTATTTAGCCAACAATAGAAAATACGGATTCCACAGTCGCGATGAATAGCCAAGCCCACACCCTGGACCCCTACGAGAGCGGCAAGCGACCCTACCAATTCTGGAGTTTAGGAGACCCGGTCTCGACACCTCGAGATGGCCTCCCACTGAACCCCAGAACCCGGTCACCTGTGCTCCCCTCCTTGGGTCCATCCTAATGTAGAAAAGTAAATAATATACAACACCGGTGACACAACCTCAACCCGGAAGTGCCCCAAATAAAAGAATATTACATTACATTTGAATTTACATGAATGAAAATATAAAACTCTCATCTCATATAAAACCCCCCGGCTATTCAATCGCGACAATCCTGCACATCATATCTCAGCAACACATAATATCACATATCATCAACGTAAGTAAGTATGCGTACCCCGATTGTCGTTGATGTATAGCAACGAAACCGGCGATATCGAACATACTACACTTACGGTCACAGAAAAGAAAGTGTAAAACTACAATATTTAAATCCACATTCTCTTTAGACATCATAAATGCGAAATATCACATATTTCGTATTTCATGCCTAAACTATATGAATTCCACATATTGTATCAAATTCCAGATAAACAGACAGTATTAAAGTTTTCGAACGAACGATCAAGTACCCAAGATTCACTAAAGCTCAACACTTGAGCAGGGTTCAAAAATCCGGAGTGTGACACAGTAGTAGCGGTCCAACCGTAGAAGGGTCAAGCCAACGCCTCACATGTGGCATGCCGTACTGCCCCAAACCCTAAGGTTCAAAGGGCAGTTCAAGACGGTCACATAATCGAGTTAAGGTTTGTTGTCTTCTAGAGGGACCACCACAAAAAGACTTGCACGTATCTCCAAAGTATTTAAACCCCGTTAATAGTAAGCAAATGATACTCGTTCAAACACTTCAATACTTTCTAATTTACCCGGATAAACAACGAAATGAAAATACCGATCGAATCTATGCGTCCAAAACCATCTCCAGAAAATACAGAACTATATTCAGATTAAACATACCTAAAACATTGTACAAGCAGACATAAGAATTATAGTGCAATTTTCATGGAATGATACCACTGTACGGCCGCGGAGCCGCGGCCTAAGCAAGGAATTGCCGCGGTTCCGCGGCCATATGAACTGTTCATTGCATCGTATTTCACCATAATTCTTAGATTTCCCTGCTGTAATTTTTAAGTATTTTTAATTCTGAAAAAGGTCAGAATTTAGAATTTGTCCAGAGAGGGTCCAAAAACGTCGTATTTTTGTTCGATCGGGATTTTTACTTCGTAAAAGCGTCGCCTAATGTTCTAGGTCGGCTCTTTTGCATGCTTGTTTAGCACCATCAAAATCCGAACTTTGACACATATGATGCTTCAAAACTCATTATAGGGTGCTAGACAAACCTTACACCCCCCACTCTATATATGGTCGGCCCCTCCCCTCCTCTTGATTTACTCACTCTCACTTGGTTAAAAGATTATGATAGTTTTGGTGTATGGAAATTTCATAGCTCATTTCATTCCTTCACCCGACTCAAAAGGCAACTTCATTAACCGTTCGTCCATGGCTTTGGACGTAACGAGACAAAGTGTTCTACTTTTTCTCTTCATCATCTTGGTCGTCTCTTCTAGCAAACTTGACGATCGAGTTGCCTCGGGTCAGAGGCGGGAGCCCGTTTAAAGATCCGATGACATGGTGCCACCTGGACGAGAAGATCGGAGATCGACGAGATCGGAGCAGCCACAACGGAGCGTGGGATGATGGTTAAAGAATGAAGGACTCGGATCGTTCGGTATAACCTTTCTACCCTCTTTGTAGTTTGTTAGTTTAGGTTTAATGGCAGATCCGGGTTATAGTACGCGATAGCGTCAGTTGTAAAAGTTTTTGTTCCGCATTTGGCGTCTGTTAGACGGCCGGGGCGCTACCGTGGACTTACAATGGTATCAAAGCCTCACCATTAAGCTATACTAACTTGTGCTAACGCGTTTAAAACATCGATCGAACGGATTTTCGAAAACCGCAAATTCCAAGTTCTGAGTTTCTGTTAATTTTAAATGATGTCTAAAAATAATTTTACAGGTGCCAGAAAATCAAGCAGTACTTTTATAGAATACTGGAGAAAAACGACCAACTGTGTCGACCGTACGACCTCGGAAACACGGTCAAAGCCTGGCTTTGACCGCGGAACCGCGGCGCATTTGGTGACTCAGTTGGCAATTTTTCTCCTGTTGTTTCTAAATTGGAAATTGTGGTATTTGGTACTGTTCTTTTGGGCCCAGATTTTGTTACTGTACAGCAGATGTACGTGGGGCCCACTTCGGGAAGTTTTGTCGATCGAAATTTAAACGTGTTAGTTTACAGTACTTACATTATATCTCCGACCGTGAATGCCATTCGAGCGGTAAATTGTGTCTAATTGCTATAGTCCTTTTAGACGGATTTGCGAACGTGACATTCGCGTTGATGTTCTGTGTTGTGTTGTGTTGTGTTGTGATGTTGCGGATTTGTCGTGGTGAATAGCAGTGTGCAATGGTAGTGCAGTTTGAGTTTATTTGTACATTTGATATTGCGGGGCGAGCGTCCAACGTGTGGACTGCCGTCACTGCCAGTTTGTATAATATTCTTTTGGGGCACGACCGGGTTGAGGTCGATGTACCCGTTGTATATATTTTTCATTTCTGTACTAAGTTTTACCCCGCGACGGAGTGCACGGATAGCCGGGTTCTGGAGGGAAAAGGGTCCGCATCTCATGGCTTTGAGAGGCAGAGGGGCCTCACTCTAGTGTTGGCAGACTATTCGCCGCACTCGTAGGGGGTACAGGTTGACCCAAGGAGGGATGCTCAATTTACCGGATTCCGTGAAGTGCCAGGTGTTCCATTCACTATGCAGTGGGGACTACCTCGCTTCAGGTTTTGGCGGGTAACTTGCCGCACCCATAGGGGTCTAGGTTTCATTGCACAGGCTATCCACATGACCAGGGGAACGTCGGGTTTCAGTAGCGGCTCTGTGAAACCCGGGGATCCCAGTTTATCTGTATTGTTCTGTGATGCTTATTACTTTTCTGTAATGTTACATTTTATCACGCCTGGAGCGATTATTTTATATTGGTATATATACTAGTAGATGTTGTATATGTTTTACACCCGCGCTAGTTCAGTCCCCGCTCTTTCTTTAGTTAAGTAACCTAACGGGTGATGACGGAACCCAGTGACGAATGCGGATGGCATATACGTACATTTTATTTTCGTTCTTTTCTGGTGTGATTAATTGATGGGACTGCGTTGATTTTGATCAATGCAAAGGAAAACAAACCTGTTTGGATGTTGTTGGAACAGTTTTAAAAAGTGTTATTACAAAGAAGTTTTCTTTTGTTTTGCATAGTGATATTCAGTTGGAATATCCTGCACCTCATTCGACGAGGCAAGGGCCGATATCCCTTCACCGGGAGTGACCCCTTAGGCAGAAGATTGCGTCAGGGTAATAACTTCACTATAGTCGATTACATGTTGCTTTGCATCGCGGTATTCAGTTGGAATATCCTGCACCTCATTCCACGAAGAAAGAGCCGAGATCCCTTCACCGGGAGTGACCTCTTTAGCAAAGGTTTTCGCCACTATATTTTTATAAAATGCTATCAGTATCCTTCAACGATATCAAGTTCATTACGTTAAAGGTTTTTCGCCAAAAACCAGCCGTAGCCCTCCGTCGTTTCTTTTGGGTATTCAGTAGTATTCAAGCTATGCATTTTGGCCAAAGTCAAGGCATAGTGTTTGGTAGCTGTTGGGTATTCATTTGTTGCATAGATAGATGAGTTGGTTTGGGACAGTCGTTCTGCCGATTGGCCAAAGTCAGGGGCAAGTGCGAGTGGGTTCAAATTGACAAGATAATGACGGGAAGAACTTGGCATGTGACTTATGGCGTTTTGGCCAAAGTCAAGGTCATAAGAGCATGGGGCAAAAATCATATCGGGGGTTTCTAAAGAAACTGAAACTTGCCAAGTATGCGCATACCTTCTGGAGTGTGATAACATGAGTGGATTCTTTCACGTTATCATGCGATGAGAGATGGATCCCGATTCCCACTGATGAGATGGTTTACTCTTCAGGTGATCCCGATTGATTCTTCTTTCAGGTTTGGAGGAGAATTTGACAGTACAGTGGGAGGTTTCCTGATTAGATAAAGTGATAACCATTCTGATCTAGGTTAGAGTGCACGCAGAGTGTTTTTTTTCTCTCTCTCTTTGGCAGCAACCTTTGACCGACCCTAGACTGTGACTCAGTGACCAAGTTGACCGAACCTTCTTAAAATACTGGTTTTTTGATTGTCTGAGTTGCATAATTCATTGCCATTCCTTCTTCTACCCTTTGAATTTCTCAGAACACCCCGTATTACTACGGACATCCACTTCCATTAGATAGATCTATCGTATGGTTATATACGAACTCGAAGGGACTTCTTCGAGGATGGATCCAGGTTCAGGAGAAATAGAATTGGTTTATTCAGTTGTCTTTTATTATCACCTTCTCTCAGATTGCGAGGGCTCCTTGGTTTAGGAGAGAACACCTATTACGCTTATTGGATAGTCTTCTTCCAAACCATAGGCAGGTGCCGAAAGGTAGGGAATGAAGAAAACCAATTAGCCTAAGTAGGGTGTATAGAAGGTAATATGTAAAGACAAAATAAAGGGATTAGAAAGAGGGCAAAGTAAATTGCGACTGTTATCATTCATGACCAAACCGCGTACTTCATCGCCACTCCTATTTCACCTTTAATAGAATAAGGTATTATTCAGTTGTCTTTTATCATCACCTTCTCTCAAGATGTGAGTACTCCTAGGTTAAGGAGGGTACACCTATTATGCTTACTGGATAGTCTTCTTCCAAACCATAGGCTGGTGCCGAACGGTAGGGAAGGAAGAAAACTACTTAGCCTAAAATGGGTGTACAGAAGGAAATGACTAAAGACAAATTAAGGGATTTGGAGAGATGGCAAAGAAATATACGGTTACAGTCATGAATTGGATTATGAAAGAGGCATTACTATGAATACCAGGATACCCCTACGAAACATTTTCATGTTTCAGTGCATTGTTAATGGAAAACTGTTTTCCCGATTAGATACTTACTCCAGGGTATGTATTTACCAGGTTTCATTCTCACATCTGTATGGTTTTACAGATGATGAGTGGGAGCAAGTTATTGGGAATTAGGTGATCATCCTCATTATATCGGAATTCGTTGTAATTGGTGATATTTGAGGAAATCACCTGGGTACAGTTTTCAACCTACGACGCACGGGTTTTGAGTTATTCGACTCAGCGGACTTATACAGAGTATTGTATGTTGTCCAGTGTCCATCAGGACAAAGGGGTAGGTCCTCGTACTATGTTCTGTTTACTTATGACTTCTCTAGTTTTTAGACAAGTGTTTCGTAGAAATACAAGGTCTAAGTTTTGAGAAGTTGTGGGTATAAGAATAAAGTAGAGAACCAGATGTCGCAAGTATCGGGATTCTTCAAAGAGATCGAAGATGTAGATTCTTGTGATTGGTATTCAGATGATAGTAATGGTTTTGAGAAACTTGTTTCTCTTTCAGGTTACTCATAATTGGATGGATTCCTAAGTTGAGTAATGCTGATTAGCCTCTCTCCATTAAGTTGATATGCACTGGAGACAGCTGCATGATTAGAATCTGGTTCCAATTAAATAAAGTGCCAATATTTCTATATTGGATATAGAATGGTTCATATCTTAACGATGTTAAGCTACGGGGAGTTGTCCGGCTTATGCTTAAAACCAGACTCTGGATAACTCAGTGCACGTTTCTGTAATGGCTGTTTGTGGGTTGGCCCAGGCTATGACGAGGGTTGACTTTCTACCATCTGGAAGATCAATAGTGATATTGTTCTTAACTCGCCACAGTTTTAGTAAAATGGATTTTTTCAGAAAACAGTAGTGGGAGTACGGTAGAACTGGAAGTAATTCCAGAACCGCAAATGATTACAGAAAATTTAATACGACCTAAAGATTCAATCAGGTTTGACATTCCAATAGCCACTCCGCAGATATGGTAGGTAACCTCAGACACCCGAGAGGTACTCCGGTAGCCTCAAGGACGGTGACAGGGAGGATCTTGCTTACCCAGACTTGACACTACTGTTGTTCCAGACTATGTGACCCGGCAGGAGGTTAAGTATAGCGTCGTTCTAAACTAGCTTTAGAAGTGCACGTATATATTATTCTGCCAGAGGGTTGTTGTGGTCAGTGGGAGCAGCGGAAGCATAGTGGGCAAGTAGCTTATGTCTATTTATAGACATTGAGCAGTTATAGCGGAGATAGATCATCTAATTTTGATGTGACAGTCATAGGTTTGACTTCATCAGAATAGAGAATGGATCTGTTAAGAAGGTAGTAGGGTGTGATGTCCTGGTATTTGGATGTCATACACAGAGTAGGAAGTAAAATTCCTATACTACGATCGGTTGTACTGTGGTCGTCAGACAGTTGTTTCTCCAGACAGGATATAGATATAATATCAGACATTCTGGTTTCTAGATCTATGGTTTTAGATCTGGATTTGGGTAGTTTCCCAATATGGGTACTTTGACAGTATTCTAATGGTTTTTAGAATAGATGACTCCTGGCATGGTGGTGTACCTGCAGCTGATGGAGTCACCCTCTCTAAAGGTGTCTTACAGACTAAAGGGGAGAGGGATGTGCATGATTGGCAGATCACTTGCATAGGCAATTGAGTCAATCATGAGATGTCAAGTACCACACCAGATGTTGTTTTTGCACTAGATGCAATAAGTTTGTATTAATCCAATCCTGGAGAAACATAAGGAGGCAGTTTTAGAACATAAGTGGATGTTCTACGGATTTGATGACGGCAGCCTCCTTCGGGAGAAGGTTATCATTCCAGGCTTCAAAAGTGACATGGATGACAGAGTGATTGTCAGAGTTGTAGTTTTCCCTCTGACGAGGGGCAGTATTATGGACAGGTGGTCCAAGAGGACACTGTGGGGGCATGGTGCTGGATACTGATTAGGTTCAGTTATCGATACAGTCTAAGAAGTTTGGATTTGGAGTTCATTTATGAACTAGGTCCCATCAGATATCCAGACATATTCTAAGATAGGTATTACTCGATTCGGGAGATGGATTTCTCCACGAACTTGAAATTAAGAGAGACATAGAAAGAAACATCAGGGCGGATCCACTCACTGAGGCTATTTCTCGAACACAATAGTTTTACGAATGGGCTTTGTGAAACTGATTAGTAGAGGAGTTGGATGTTCGATATCACACGGGCTGTGAGTATGCGACATCGTAATAATTAGCCTTAAGTGCAAGTGGGAGATTGTTGGATATAGTGCCTTCAAAGTCAATTATTGGATCGCAGGTACGTGATTGCAATGATTGAGGAGGGCCTATGCCGGTAGGACAGTCTTACTCGAGATGATAGTATGCTATCTGGTTTGTCTTTATCAGTCGTGTACATGTTCAGGTGACTGATTATATGTTACACGTTGATAGAGCCCTTAGGATCTTGCTTGACTACCAACAGTATGAGGGCGATCATATACGTGAGAGTTGGGTAGTCCATAAGCACATCCTTAATAGTTGTCCCTAGTCGTGGGAGTACCGAGACAGGGCATCGATACTCCGGAGTAGACTAGTGTATACAGTCGAGACCCCGACGAGGGGCGGTGGCCGGTCTCACAAGCCACTGGTGTCGGTTGGATCACCTAAGATGTATACAGGTGCTCATTGGGTTATGAGTACACCGGACAGGACTCGCCGGGAACCTGCTAGTTGGTATTATACATATCATCAGATAGCAGTTCCCTGGTGACATGTGTACAGGTTTGTTCATCGACCTGAGGTCGTCATTTGACTCATGTGAGTTCCCACTGTGCTTTGATTTCTACCCTACCACGGCTCTAAGGAGTCGTGCAAACAGGTAGTTTTTGGGTACAGTCCCGAGCCACATGGAGGCACGTGAGCGGATCGGCAGGGGATTCGTCTCTCCCGGTATTGGGGGTGTAGATCGCGCTGTGTCTAGGAAAGCCATTACACCAAGTCCTTGGCCAAGGCAGGTGAGAATTACTGGTAGGTACTCTGGTAGTTTCTCAGAGTGTTCAGGGCTTGTCTCCGACATGACTTATACTGCTATTGGGGTCTGACGTTACTAGCCCCCTAGGCTGGATATGAGATACTCATAGACGAACGTACCGGACTGTATATACATTGTCACTGTTAGGCTCAGTAGGGTTTCGGGATGAGTTCGCTCATCGGTTTCCCTTGAGGTCAGTCCATGGGCAGCCGTTACGCACAGCTAGTGCCGCTGACGGCTTGTGGTTAAACCCACTGCCAGGGTACTGACGAGTCATTAGAGTCCCCCACAGATAGTTTCCCAAGTTCGGGCGAAACGTTGTAGAGGCCGTATGGTTTTATGGCAGGGTTCGGAAAATGCACGTGCGTTTACGCACGTGTCATATTTCGGGCAGATAATACTGGTGGACTTTGGTTTAAGCCGGATCCGAGTATTATACTTAGTAGATATAATATCTTTGTCTCAGTTGCATTTGTATTCGGTCGTAATACAAATGCGGGTGTATTTATACAGTTACGGGGTTATCCTGAAATTCGTTTCAGGATCACTTTTGGAAGTTGCCAGTTTCCAGTTTTCTATCAGCCGTATTTAACATTCGGTTAAATGCGGATTTATCTTTTCTTGAGATGAGTGTGGAAGCTTCTAGATGGTGACTAGGATGGTGAGGTGGCTTAGTGCATTAATGGAGCATTTATGAGTTGATGACTATGTGTTATGAATCATTGTTTCTTTAAATGAGTTCATACTAAGTGTTTAGGTGATTCATTCTCTTCATTAATTGTTGTGGTCATCCCCCCCTCTCCTACACTCACCTCCCCCCACTCTATATATGGCCGGCCCCTCCCTTCCTCTTGATTTACTCACTCTCACTTGGTTAAAAGATTATGATAGTTTTGGTGTATGGAAATTTCATAGCTCATTTCATTCCATCACCCGGCTCAAAAGGCAACTTCATTAACCGTTCGTCCATGGCTTTGGACGTAACGAGACAAAGTGTTCTACTCTTTCTCTACATCATCTTGGTCATCTCTTCTAGCAAACTTGACGATCGAGTTGCCTCGGGTCAGAGGCGGGAGCCCGTTTAAAGATCCGATGACGTGGTGCCACCTGGACGAGAAGATCGGAGATCAACGAGATCGGAGCAGCCGCAACGGAGCGTGGGATGATGGTTAAAGAACGAAGGACTCGGATCATTCGGTATAACCTTTCTACCCTCTTTGTAGTTTGTTAGTTTAGCTTTAATGGCAGATCCGGGTTATAGTACGCGATAGCGCCAGTTGTAAAAGTTTTTATTCCGCATTTGGCGTCTGTTAGACGGCCGGGGCGCTACCGTGGACTTACACTTCGAAGCTGATAGAATTAAATTCTAAATAACAGGATTAAAACTCTATTTGGAATATATTTCCTTAAATCTATCTAATATGAAAAGATCCTTCTCTAACAAAGAATCTTAGATGAACTACTAATAGAATTAAATTCTATGTGGGAAATATTTTCCTGATCTTCTTTAAACTAGAAAGATCTTCTCTGTTAAACGAAGGACCTTTGGATCAAAGATCCAACGATGATCGTCTAGTAGAATAAAATTCTATAAAAGATATTCATATAAAATTTTATGATAGAATAAAATTCTAATCTTGTTAAACTAACGAGATATTCATGTGATAGAATTAGATTCTATCTTAGGAAAATATTTCCTAATCTGGTTAAACAAAAAAAATAAGAAATCATCTCTGTTAAACAGAGAGCCTTTGGATTAAAATCCAATGGTGAATAAAATTCACCGTTTAATCTAAAGATCATTCTTGATCTCTCAATCAGAGATTCGCTAAACAAGATTGATATTTTCTTCTCTCCTATAAATAGGAGCAAACAAAGAAAAGAGAGAGAGGAGATAAAAAAAAGGGAGTGATCGAGAAAAAAAGAGAGAATCCCCTCAGAAGCTTAGAAAAAGAGAAAAGCTTAAGAAAAGAAGAAAGAAAAGTTTCCAAAGAAACAGAAAATTTAATTCTCACAAAGGAAGACTTGTTTCATTAAAACCCTAGGTAAAAAGAAGAGAAAATACAGAGATCCTTTTATCTCTCATTCGCCTCTTAGTTCTTCCTCTGGTTGAGATCTGCAGAAGCAGATCTCTCCACAAGTTGAGAATTTAATTCTCATCGGGGAGATTCTGTCATGCAGATTCAAAGTCTAGAGGAAAGAACTAAGTTCAAAAAATTTAATTCTTACAAAAAACATATGGGAATTTAATTCCTCTAAAAGTTAGGGTTTAACCCTATAAAAAGAAAATAATTTAATTCTTACAAAACGAGAGGCATGAGATCCTCCAAACCCTTGGGTCATTAACATGAGATCGAAATCTCCAAACACCAAGAAGGAAAGATTGCTGATTCATTATTGTTTAAACACTATGACGATGACCGCACGTGTTTCCCACGCAAGCAATTAAAAAGAAGAATAAGAAGTGCCTCCTATGGCAGTCATGTATTCTGCATGCGATCTCCAATAAAGTGCTCGGCACTTATAAAAAAACATGAGGGGATAAAACCCAAAAGGCAGTGCCCAACTTTGGGGTGCCTCACGTGCTCATACGTGAGAGCCACAATGATCAAGTGCTCAACACTTACAAAAAAGGGGGGAAATAAAACCTAAAAGGCAGTACCCAACTTTGGGGCGCCTCACGTGCTCACACGTGAGTGCCACAATAACCAAGTTCTTAGCACTTATAAAAGAAAGGGGGAATAGAACCCAGAGAACAGCTCCTACTTTAGGGCACCTCGCATTCTCACATGTGAGCGCCTCCAAAGTTCAGTGTTTAACACTGATTCAGAGCCTCACGTGGGAACATGTGAGTGCTGAACATACACCAGTGCTTAGCATTATGGGAAATCGACTTCAGCCCCAAATTAGCTTAGTCTTCCTGAGGTCAAAACCTCTTTGATCTCCAAATCGACCGAGCCTCTGTGCTCATATTTTCCCAAACTAATCTCAGTCTCAAACATGACAGATAACCCCTCAACTGATGATATCCAAAACGATATTCATCCCACATTCCCCCGAAGAAATCTTAGTCTCAAAATACGACTAATGATTTCTGGGTTGACCATTAATTCCTTTTCCCTCAAACACGGGAATTGGTTCAAGGGTACATCTCTCCATACCTCTGATACATGTTGTTGTAATTCCTCAACATCTTCGGAGAAGCGGCGGGTCCCAACAACCAACTGATTTTGGGTGCACTTCCCAAGGTGACGTGCACACCTTAAACTAAAATCTCACCTCAAAAACGGTGATATACAGACCGAAACATCCTTAAACTAAACGTTGCTTCCAAAATGGCGAAAACGGACCGTGACGTCCTTAAACTAAAACCTCACCTCAAAAATGGTGATCTACAGACCGAAATGTTCTCAAACTAAACGTTGCCTCCAAAATAGGGACAACGAACCGTGACATCCTAAAACTAAAAACCTCACCTCGAAAATGGTGATCTACAGACCGAAATGTCTTCAAACTACAACTCCGCCTCTAAAATAGCGATAAGGGACCGAAACGTCCTTAAACTAAAACGACAGAGCTCAAATGCTCTCTTGTTGGATCTGGAAAAAAAATGATCCTAAGACCTTATTAAATAGATCTTAGTCTCAAATTAGACTAGCGTATCCTTAACAAAAAAACCAATCGAGCCCCAACTGCTCACTAACATTTAAGTCGATCTTGATCTCAAAACATACCAACGATCCTTAAATAAAACAAACTCAAATCTAAGATATACGGATTTAGACTAATCCACGCCCTACGGGCGACAACATAAATTAGTCTCCATATACAATCCACGGGCAACCAAAAATAAAACAAACACACACGACACGAAGTGAACTTCTGGAGCAGGAGAAAGTGGTTATCGCGATGCAGTAACATAATTAACTGCAGGGGCTTGCGCCTGCAGGGAAGAGCGTCCCCACAATAAAAAAACCTCGCAAACGAGGAGGAACCTGACGAAGTCTGCTACAACGGCCGCATCTGTCCAAACCTCTGATATACGGTGCCATAAATCAACTTGGCATCTTCGGAGAGGTGGATGGATAAATCCAAATAGCATCTGCCCCCAAATTCAGGAGACCGACACCGAATTCCTATGGAGGGTGCTCGAAAAGAAAAACAAAAAGGCCGCAGAACAAGCGGCTAATATAAAATAAATGGTGCTTCTCTTCCAAGACATGGTTGGGATGATGATCCAGCCGGATCCTCAGTTGAAGACCCTCCAATAATCATTGAAGATGACAGAGGAGAGACATCGAACCCTCCTCCGGCTTTGTCAGCAGCCAGGGAGGAGAAAATCTCCAAAGCCACCCTTGATGACTACATAGCTCAACAGATACGAACTCATCAAGCGAACGAAGCGGCAGGACAAGTCGTCAGGACTGGGTAACCTTATCCAGGTTGGTATGACCAAATTAAATACCCGCCGGGATATACGATCCCCAAATTCCATGTGTATAAGGGGACGGGCAATCCGCACCAGCACATTGCTCAATTCAGGGCTTTGTGCGGTAAAACCGGGGGCGATGACAAACTATTGTTTCACCAATTTGTCAGCAGCTTGGAGGAGACGGCATTTGAATGGTACTCCGAGCTCCCAAATGACTATGTCAAGACATTTATGGAGATGGAACTACTGTTCACACAGTGGTTCGCAAGCGCGAGTGAGCGCACCCTAATCACGGCTTTAATCAATGCCAGAATGAAACCGGGAGAGACCTGGGTTCAATACGCAATTCGGTGGCGTAACCTATGGTCAAAGTGTGAACAGCGCATAGAAGAAGCTCCTGCTGTGGGCATGTTCGTGGGGACCATCGACCCTCAGGTAACTATATCCCGATTTATGATGGTCTTCAAGCCGACCATCTTCCAAGCCTTGATTGACAAACTGGCCCAAATGGACCAGATGGGCCATAGGCTGTCCTTTTCAAAGACAGATCTTCGAAATCAAAAAGGAAAAGGGAAAGCGACCTTCGTCGCCAACGCTCAACAACAACCGAGTGACCCGAAACCGGTTATTCGCCAAAACAACAGACCACGAGCCCTCGAAGAGAGGTTGAGATGTCCTCACTTGTTTCCCTGGGATAAAACAAGGAGACTATTCGAACTAGCGGTGTGCAACAGGCTCATCACTCTGCCAGATCCGAGATGCCTACTGCAATCGGGTGACGTCAACAATCCCAATTATTGCCCATACCACCGAATAGTAGGCCACCCAATTGAAGATTGCTACGTCTTTAAAAACTGGGTCGAAGACCAGTACCAACAGGGCAAGTTTGCGCTGTCCGAAAATTGGAAAGTGAACCCACCGCAGCAGTACGCTCCTAAAAAGGTGGACACGCCGGGGGCATCATGCTCATTTATAGAAGAAGCTCCGTGGGAAGTAGTTCTTTCAGCTAAAACTAAAAGAATGCTGAAGGATCTTCAATCATGTCCGGCGATTAGGTGGAAGAGCCCGCTGGAGCGTGAGATCATTGACAGAATGTTGAAGCCATGTCCAACGCTGAAAGTTGGTGACGATGGGAAAAACCTCCAGGCCAAGCCTCCGAAGTCTTCAAAGAAAAAGAAGAAGGCCAAGAAGCCCATACAGCTCGACGGCAATCGTACAGGTCTGCAAAGGTACATCGACGCACTGGAGGAATACAACCAAAAAGCACGGACCCCAGTCACACTGGAGAGTCCTTCAAGCATGTCCTTGATAACGGAAGGAGTGAAATTGATGAAGGAGACGACTCGTCAGAAGAACCCGAGGAGTATGTGGCGAGCTGCCACATGATCTCTCACTCATCGATGAACGGCAAAGAAGCTCCCGACATAGAGAAACTGGGGGCAGATCCGGAACCAAAACCCATGGAACCGTCAGATGACCTCATCGATAAGCTGATGAACGAAGCTCTTCAAAAGAGAAAAGCTGATTGAGAACATGAAGCGGCCATTTACGAAAAGGCCAAATGTCAGCGTCAAGCTGAAGAAGCTCCGGTGAAGAGAAGTCGTAAAGTACCCCAACCGGATCAAAGTGCCCTTGCCACCAACAAGAGCAGAATCAAGATAAGGAGGCAGTTCGCCAAAGCTCTGTCAATGTGAATGAAGCTACCACCTTTCAAAGAAAATACTTCCGAAAGTATGTGCTTCAACGAACCGGATGTACATCCGAACTACCGCTTATACCATCAGAAGGTCACGCACCCCACCAAAAAGTGTAATGCCTTCAAGAAGTGGTGGCAGGGATACGTTGCCTATCGACAACAATTTAAGCGAATGAAGCGCAAAGCCCGTCGGGAACAGAGAAGCGCGACAGATGAGCGTGAAAGAATAGCCGGTAACTGTCATATGGTTGATGTCATCCTGACAAGAGCGAAACCTCAAGTTTTTACCTTCAGGAGCGATTCTGACGAAGAAATAGACATCGGCCCTCTCTTCAAGGAATCTACCTCTGAAAAGGAAGAGGAAATGAAGAACTGTGAGAACATTCAGCTGCATAACCATACGTTGCCTGAAAAGAATCGCGGACCTTCAAACAAAGGTTTGGGCAAAAGGGACAAAGGAAAGGAAAAAGTCCCTGAGGAGATTGCTCTCGATGATAGAGTTGTCAGAGAGCTTACAGCTAAGGACCCGCTCAAGAAGAACAAGGTGGATTACAATGACCTGGCACATCTAAGAAAGATACCCTCATAATTAAGTATCTTAGATGCCCTTCTCCTGTTTAAAGAGGCACGAGATTCCCTGATCAAGACGTTACAGGAGCCTGACCAGTTTCAAGCTTTCCTGGCGGAAGAAAAGATGAAGGACGAGCTGGAAGAAGTCCACACGGCTGATATCACCTTCAGTGATGAAGACCTCCTTTTAGGAACGTGCGAGCACAACCGTCCACTGTATGTAACCGGGTATTGTCACGATATAAAAATAGGGAAGATCATGGTCGACAACGGGTCATCCGTCAACCTTCTCAATGTATGAGTGTTGAAAGAGATTTGCATGAATGTTCAACACCTGGCTCGGGACAAAATTACTATCTCTGGGTTCAAATCGCAGTCATCACAAACGCTCGGGTCTGTAATACTGACACTGCGCCTCGGGCTGCTCGTCACCGACATCAAGTTCCATGTTATTGGCGCCAAGACTTTCTATAACGCTTTGCTCGGCAGGCCTTGGTTACATGAGTACAACATCATCCCTTCTACACAATATCAGTATATAAAGTATTTCAAGGATGGTCTCGAGTACACAGTTACAGGGGAGCTGAATCCATTCTCCGTGAATGAAGTTCGCAAATATGAAAACGCCAAGTACTTCTTACCAGACTTCGAAGACATGGAAAGATGTCGCAAACCGAAGAATAAAAAAAAAGTCATCACCGCTATCCCGATATTCGGGAGCGGTACCAAAGAAGATGAAGAAATGGTCTACTCGGGACAACCCCAAGGCAATAGGCCAGGACCATCTACTCTTATGCTGGTCTTTGGCAGTGACTCTGAGGACGAGGCCAACGCAGTGTTTTCCGTCCGCCCGTCAATACAGACCTTTGCTGGACCTGGCCAGAGTTTACAGATTACCCTGGTCCCGCAGTGGCATTACAAAGAACTTGATGCACTTGATACATACAGCGTGCAAGATCTGCAGACCTTCTACGCCCCTCCTAAGCAAAGAGGTGAGAAGGCAATCCTTTTATACCAATCCACGGAGACTAAAGTAGAGAAAGAAGTATGGCACGGTGCCAAACCTGCGCTCGACAGGCTTCAACCAATCCATCTGCCCAGATACTACGCAAAGAGACTGAAAAGGCTATTAAGACGCCAAGGTGTACCCTTCAAACAGACTGCTCGGCAAGCCCAGTTCTATAACAGGATCCGGAACGTTCCTGGGACTCAGCAGAAGATGCCCAACGGGAGAATGGAGACGACTGGCCTGGGATACATTCGGTCCAAGAAACGGGAGCGATCCCATAGCTGCTACGTCATAAATAACTCCGGTAGAGAAGCGAATACATTTCCAGATAGCGTTGATATCGAACCAAAACAAGATCCTGCCGTACACGTATCAAGTCTGTCATTCGAAGAGCAGATTGACAAGCTAATGAGAGAAGCAGGTCAAAGGGTTCGAGATGACCACAGCCGTGAAATGGCCATTTACAAAAAAGCCAGGACGCAATGTATCATTCAGCGGGCTACGGAGGATGACGATCCCCTTCACCCCCAACGCGTTGTACTCTCTTGTGGAAAAAGAAAGCCCGACATAGAAGCAACAATAAGGTAAAGACTGAGAATGACGTTCGAAAACAGCGAAGCAGATCTAAGAAGTCGCGTGATCGAGGAAAAGTTAGATGGAATCCGTCTTTTATAAAAAAGATGGGTCGGGAGTACTCTTTCCCTCAAAACATGACAAGGAAAATCTTCGACCTTGTCATAAAACATCAAATGATGGTGCTCCCAGAGTCTCAGTGCCCCGAACAAATAGACGAAGGCCATCACCCGGATTATTGCTCTTACCACCGAGTAGTGGGATATCCTATTGAAGACCGCTTCACCTTTAAAGACTGGGTTGAAGATCAATATCAGCAAGGCAGGTTTGCTCTATCCGACAGTTGGAGGGTAGCCCCGCCATGAAAGCATGAGCCAAGAGCAACCTACACTGCAAGGGAAAGTCTAGATCAGCATCGAGCTTGGAAACGAGCTCGTACCTGCCATATGATAACATTCTCAAAAGAGAAAAAGCACGAGAATATGGACGACCTCTCCCAATGCTTCACAAATGAAAATGAGAATGAGCTGATTTCGGAATTTCCACCGGCGCTGAAAGAACTGGAAGATGGAATACACACCACGGTGGACAACCTGAGAAAAATTGACTTGGGGACGGCAAACGAGCCAAGGCCAATGTTCGTTAGTGAGTTGCTGTCCGAAAAACAGGTGGCTACATTAAAAGATGTGCTTATGCAGTATAAGGACTACTTCGCATGGAACTATTCCGAGATGCCGGGATTAGATTCAGAGATAGCTGTGCATAAACTAGCGATATCACCGAACGTCAAGCCAGTCAAACAGGTGCCAAGAAGAATGCGGCTCGAGCTTGAGATGAGTATCAATGCAGAATTCAAGAAGCTAATCGACTCCGACTTCATCCAAGAAGTTCAATACCCTGACTGGATCGCCAATATCGTTCTGGTAATGAAGAAAAATGGGACAGTACGCATCTGCGTAGATTTTCGGGATCTCAACAGAGCTTGTCCAAAAGATGACTTCCCAGTGCCTATTACCGAGTTGATGATCGATAACACATCCACCCATGAAGTCTTCTCTTTCATGGACGGATCCTTAGGGTACAACCAAATCAAGATGCATCCTGAAGACCAAAAGCACACTGCTTTCCGGACCCCGCTAGGCATATTCTGGTATAAAGTGATGCCATTCGATCTGAAGAACGCTGGCGCCACCTACTAGAGGGCCATGACAGAGATTTTTGATGACCTTGTACATGAGATTGTCGAATGGTATATTGACGACCTCGTGGTGAAAAGCAAATCGTACGAAGAGCACTGGGAGCATCTGAAGATAGTGTTTCATCGCCTTTGGAAGTACAACCTGAAGATGAACCCTCTAAAATGCACGTTTAGAGTTTCCTCGGGCAAATTCCTAGGATTCATCGTACGACACCGGGGCATCGAAATAGACCCGTCAAAGATCAAGGCGATTATGGAAATGCTTTCGCCAAGAACTCTCAAGCAACTGCGGTCTCTCTAAGGAAAGCTCGCGTATATCCGGCAGTTCATAGCTAACCTCTCTGGAAAATACCGCCCCTACAGTCATCTAATGAAGAAGGGGACCCCATTCGTTTGGGATCGTAAATGCCAAAGCGCACTGAATGAAATCAAGCGGTATCTGCAGAACCCGCCGGTACTGACCGCGCCGGTCAAGGGAAAGCCCCTCATCCTGTACACAACAGCCCTTGAAGGTTCGTTAGGCACGCTATAGGCACAGGAGAATGACCAGGGGAAGGAGAGAGCTCTCTACTATTTGAGTCAAGTTCTCCTAGGGGCAGAAAACAACTACTCCCTAATCGAAAAGCATTGCCTGGCATTGATCTTCGCGATAACGAAGCTCCGACATTACGCCTTAGCAAATGAGGCCCATCTCATATCAAAGGTGGATCCTCTCAAGTATTTGATGTCAAAAACCATGCTAACAGGAAGGCTTGCCAAATGGTCCCTCCTCTTGATGGAGTTCTCGATAGTATATCGACCCCTCAAGGCAATAAAAGGCCAGGCCATCGCCGACTTTCTTGCTGAACACCCGATACCTGCCGACTCTCCCTTGAAGAGCGAGTTGCCGGACGAACACGTGTTTGACGCAATTGACAGGGAGAAAGAAGGGAATGATACCAGATGGGAACTCTACTTCGATGGAGCGTCCTCCTTGAAGAAGCGAAATCAAAACACCCCCATAATTAAAGCCGGGATGGGCCTTATCTTTATGACTCCACAAAGAGGGATAATGCGTTTTTCCTTTTCCTTAATGGATCCAAGAACAAACAATGAGGCTGAGTATGAAGTTTTGATAGCAAGTCTTGAGATTGATGTCGACATGGGCATCGAAAGCCTCCTCATATATGGAGACTCCCAACTAGTCGTTAGCCAAGTAAATGGCGACTACCAGACATGCAAGCCGGAACTGATCAGGTATGGTGAAAGAGTGCAGTAACTGCTAACGCAAATCCCCTCCTACACCCTAGAAAGCATACCGTGTGCGGAACATAGTAAGGCGGATGCATTAGCCAAGCTCGCTAAAGAACTGGCCGACGAAAACCTCGATGGCGTAAGGATTATTGTGCAAAGCCGCCGAATTCTCACGCCAGCAGAAATATCTCCGAAGACGTCTAAAGGAGAGGAAGCAACCGAACAAGAGGCCTTCCAATTGGAGGATGAAGAAAAGGCGAAGGATTAGAGAGAAGTCTTCATAGACTACTTCAAATCACATCGAACGCCCGAAGACGCGTCGTCAAGACATCAGCTCATGAAGCGAGCCCTGTATTTCGCCTTCGTCAATGGTACTCTTTATAAGAGATCGCTCGAATGTCTATGGCTGAGGTGTCTGGGACCAGAAGAAGCAAGAAGGGTCGTTCCAGAGACTCATGACGGACTCTGCAGTTCCCATCAAGCTGGGCCAAAGATGAAGCTGAAGATCAAAAGAATGGGCTATTATTGGCCCATGATGATTCAGGACTGTCTCGAATATGCGAAGCAGTGTCACTCATGCCAAATTCACGGGGATTTCATCCACCAGCATCCGAATCCGCTACACCCGACATTGGCTAGCTGGCCGTTCGAAATGTGGGGAACTGACATAATTGGCCCCATTGAGCCAGTGTCATCCAAGGGACATCGGTTCATACTAGCAACGAACGTTTACTTCTCTAAATGGGCAGAAGCAATACCGTTAAGGGATGTGAAAACGGAGAATATCCTCCATTTCTTCAAGAAACATGTCCTTTAACGGTTCGGCACTCCGCGACGGATCATCTCGGATAACGGGCCAGCCTACAGAAGCCATAAGATCAGCCGCTTCGTACAGCAGCATAAAATAGATTGGAGATATTCTTTAGTTTATAATCCCCGAGCTAACGGTCTAGCTGAGACTTTCAACAAGACCTTGATGAAGATCATAAAGAAAACGGTGTCCAGAAATAAAAAGGACTGGCACGAGAAATTGCATGAAGCTCTCTGGGCCTATCGGACTACGTTTAAGACGGCCACAAACACAACGCCATTTGCGTTAGTATTCGGCATGGAAGCGGTACTCCCTTGGAGATAGAGTTACCCTCTTTACGAGTAGCGGTTCGATACGAGCTGACAAATGAAGAGAATGCTCATCTTCGGCTTGAGGAGCTAGACGCCATTGATGAAACTCGTCTCATGGCGCAGCAAAACCTAGAAGCTTACAAAGCAAAGATGACACGCTCATATGAAAGAATGACTAGGCCGAGAACATTCCGCCAAGGCGAACTCGTGCTAGTCGTAAAAAGACCTATGATCCCCAACCGTGCCAAACGGGGGAAATTCGAGCCAAACTATGAGGGCCCGTACATCATAGACAAGGTCTACCAAGGTGGGGCCTACTTGCTCATGGATATGCATGGCGAAAGACCTTTCCGACCAATAAATGGTCGGTTCCTTAAGAAATACTACTCTTAACAAGTCACGGCTCAGGTTAATGATGGATGACGACGCTCGTGTCCGCTCGCTATCTCCTTGAGTCCAAACTCTATAAGTAGTATTCAGCGAAACCTCCCCTCGAAAAGAACAGCGGACCGAGATGTCCTTAAACTAGCTATGGACCATAATGTCCTTAAACTAATAACGTACGGAGATGTCCTTAAATTAGCTACAGACCGCAACGTCCTTAAACTAGATGTAGACCGAGATGTCTTTAAACTAACGTTGGACCGAGATATCTTTAAACTAACAGACAGAGATGTCCCTAAACTAACAACGTCGCCTCAAACACGGCGATAGTGGAATGCAAGCCTACAAGTCCCAGCGGTGAGGACTGCAACTCAAATCCCACCGGTGAACAAATAAGCCACATGCGGCGAAACTATTCTCGAGAGTTTCCTCGCCAAAAAAAAGAAAAGAAAGAAAGAAAAGGGTATGTCCACAAGCGAAATGGGCACGGATGAAAACCCGAAAGGGCGCCGTGAGTAAAAATAGCAGGACTACCGGCGAGTTTGTGAAAACCCGAAAGGGTGCAATCTCGTTAAAATAAAGACACCTGCAAGGTCCTCTCGACCTTGTGAGGAGAAAATACCTGTGTGAGATCCTTACGACTCACAAGGGAGCAACACACTTAGGGATCCCCACGATTCCTAAGGAGAAATTGCACTTACGAGATCCTCACGACTCATAAGGAGAATTCCCCCTATGAAACCCTCATGGCTCGTAGGATTCAAAAAGCCTTAAGCTACAGAGATCTAAACCTGTTCTTAAGCCATCACATCCCCCAGTTTGCCCTACAAGCGGTTCAATATTGACCCTTGTATACAATCCACGGGCACAAATAAATGTTTCCCCCACCGAGTTCCACCAATGGCATGAAATTTTCCCATTTGGCGAACGACACTTGTAAATCCTTTCGACTTATAAGGAGAAAACACTCTTGTAAGATCCTTACGACTTATAAGAGAACACACACTTAAGAATCTTCACGATTCCTAAGGAGAAAACACACCTACGAGATCTTTACGACTCGTAGGGAGAAATATCTTTATGAGACCCTTACGGCTCATGAAGTCAAAAGCCTTAGTCGACAGGATCCTAACCCTGTTTGCTAAGCCACCTTTGTTCAAACCGACAAAGGCAAATGATGATTCACTCCTGGCAATGTCCCAGTGGTAATAATGCTGAAGCTTAAATCGGTATCAAATTCTAAGTCCTTTCACGGCAAATAATGATTCGTTCCTGGCAATATTCCAGTCACAGCGATGCTGATGCTAAGATTGGTATCAGGTCTTGACTTCTATACTTGCAGTAAAAATCAGCGAGCAAAAAATGCATATAAAATAGCCGAAATGATAGGGTAACTCGCAATAAAAATCAGCGAGCAAAATACATGCATACAAAAACAGCCGAAATGTTTGGGCAACTCGCAATAAAAAGCAGTGAGTAAAAAGAAAAACAGCCGAAATGATTGGGAACCGCGAAATATAGCCGAAATGACTGGGCAATCGCGACTTTCGCGATACAAAAAGCTGAAATAATAAAGCATCGCGGAAAGAAATAAAAAATGAAAAGAAAATTTTTTCCCTAAATGTGATTTCATATTGACCCCTGTATACAATCCATGGGCACAAACGAAAAGGGAACCATATCGTCCCACCAGGCTTCGTCAAAGGGAAGCCAGATCTCGATGGCTACACCTACAGCCTAGAAATTAATAACGGCGTTTCTTCTCATTCCAACCAGAAGCAGATATGACGTCAACAAACGGAGCCATGGCAGAGTCCCCTAGTTCCAAATCTCGACGGTTCACAGACAACCTAGAGACTACCTCGTAACCATGGCAGAGTTCCTAGTTCCAAGTCTCGACGGCAGCATCCACAGCCTAAAGATCAACATCAGCGTTCTTCCTCCCTCCAGCAAGGTACAGGTGCGACATCAACAAACGGAGCCATGGCAAAGCCCCCTAGTTCCAAATCTCGACAGTTCACAGATAACCCAGAGACAACCTCGACAGTCGTTGCAATATTGCAGACACAATGTCAACAAACGAAGCAAAAGAAGATCCCTAGCTTCAGGGCTTGACGACAACTCAAATGAGACCTGAAAGACTATCGGAGATCATCCCACTCCAGCGCGGAGTGGTCATGACTCATCGGGGCTCCCAAACTGAGCCTAACCTCAAGTAAAAAGCGACATGGAATATCCCTAACGCTTGCTCTTTCAACGGTAATATTATCTGGAAGATTACTTGAAGACGTCTTGTCCATCCCCCGAAGGGATCGGAGACACGACAGTCGCGGGGCTACCCGAACAGGAAGATTGCATATCGGGGAATAAATCAGCCAACGCGATGGTGCGATGGGTAAAAAACCCTAGTACCACAGACCCTAATAGACTTCTATTAGCAGGAGTTAACTATGATGTTAGGAAACCTTTGCAAGAACTTCTTGATTCGTCTCGACTCGTAGGGAAAAGCCTTAGGCAATGGGGATAAGGACCTGTTTCCTAAGCACTGGGGCCCTGCAAGTCGGTCCAAGATGGACTATTGCATACTATTCATGGGCCACACTCTCCAAAGTCGAATCTCGACAAGGAAGGAAACAACCACTTACGAGTCCTCTCGACTTGTATGCGGGAAAAATTCCCTTGCGAGATCCTTACGACTCTCAAGAGAAAACACACACTTAGGATTCCTCATGACTCCTAAGGAGAAAATACACCTACGGGATCCTCACGACTCGTAGGGAGAAAAGTCTTTATGAGACCCTCATGGCTTGTAAAGTTGAAAAGCCTTAGGCGGCAGATCTGAACCTGTCTTCTAAGCCATCGTTGCCCTGCAAGGAGATCAAGGTAGACTATCTACGAGACACATTTTCTAAAGGAACACACCAATATAAAATGAAATATGTATTTTATTCATAAATTCAAGATACATTTCACAAAGGAATCAAAATGAATACATGTTATTCATAAACTGCAAGTTTACAGTAAAAAAAAGGGGTACAAAGACGGTTATTGAGAAGGAGGTGTCTTCAACAAATCAGCAAGCCGCTCGCGCGCTCCCCTCAATCCTTTCTCATGATCAGCCGTCGCAGCCAACTCTACTTCCACTTGAGCCCGTTGCCGTAAACATGACGAAAGCTTCCCATCGGCCTCTAGTGTGGCAGCTTCACAGTCTTGCATGACCCGCTCAGTGAAGTCAAGCGCCCTCCTCAGCGTCAACCCATCCAAAATACATCTCTGGAGACTGTCAAAAATGGCTTTCAGTTGTTCGGCATTCAGTTCAATCTAAGCGCTCAGTTAAACGGATTCGCTAGAAGCCGCCTCATATTCTTTTCGTCTCAACGTCTCCTCTTGTTCAAAATGGCGAATGAAAGGAACACTACTCTCGATCCAAGCAGCCCGCTGAGAGTTCGAATTTAATACTTCGGGAGCTGGAGCTCAATCTCGTGCAAGCAAGCCTCGATCTTTCTACAGTAATCAACCCAAGAGCCGGCGAGATCTTCATCATGGAAGTTCACGAGTGTCGCCAGCATTGGATTGACTTCAATATTAAAATCCGTAGCAGAACTGAGGGCCTCGGCATCGAGATCTTCGATGAATTCGCTCAACATTCATCGGCTATTCGCAGCGCCCCTGGAAGATGTGCGTTTAGCAAATGACCCTGCCGGCATTGGAATGCGAGACTCAAAGGGAGCTGGAGTCGGTGCAATTGGTGCAAAACAAATTATGGTCAAATTTCGACTCGGGAGGTAAAGAAAATACACGAGGAATGGAGTCTACTATACCGGCTGTGGCAGGTGGCAGAATGGGGAGTACTGGAGGCGCGGCTATCCTCTCGTCTTCTCCTTCGATCCGTGACGCTGCGATCAATATAAAGAAGACTTAGCAAAAATACGGCTATTCATAAAAGAAAGAGGGAGACATTAGCTGAAGAATATACTAACCAATACCGGCAGGCGGAATGACTTCCGACTGGAAGGAAAAATGCGGGTTCAACACCTGGTATAGATGGTCGAAAAGGACTCCTGCAGAGTTGCGACAATATAATGTCAATACAAGGAAGATGGTATCCACAGTTAAACTAAATAAGTCGCAAACCCATACCTTCCAATATTTGAGAGGACACGGGAGAAGGTGAAGGGACAGCAACCGTCAGAGCAGCGACTAGTGACGTTTTTTCAGATGGCACAGCCTCGGGATTCACCGCACCTGTACTCAAGACAAACAAAATATCATTAGAAAGGCTGAACAAGATTGAAAATCTTGAAAATAGTGACTCAGCGATTACCCAATAAATCAGAGACCAAAACCATGACGGAGGCGTCACCTGGTGTAACGGCTTCTTCGCTATCTCTCAGAGGAGTAAATTCCACGCCCATAGCTTCATCCCCTGACTCGACGAGGGCCGTCGTGATGCTTGCGACGTCCGACGATACCAAGGAGCCACAGGGAGAAAGGGCAGCGATCTAGACAGTCCCAGATTCCAGAGAGAGGGTAGCAACTTCGGGCACGGTAACCGCCAGGGTTTCACCCGTCATCCCATCGCCAAGACTTGGCCCTGCAGAAAATGCATATGTTAAAATTCGAAGATCAAGTTCTAGTAAAAGACTCAGCATTACATTACCTTGGAGTAGCTTTTCGGTTTCTTCTCGAGCCACGCATGCAACCTGTCTATAGGCGAGAGGGAACATCCGCCGAAGTATCAGCCAGCGGAATGCTGCTTGAGCCTGCACCCATGGCCAAACTGGCATCGCGTTCCCTCGCCGCATGCTTCCTATGCTTCCTTTCGATCTGAGCAGTAAGAAACGATCTCCTCAAGACCTCTGACAAGGGGACGTCATCGTCCGAACCAAGCTCTGCCTCTGGAGCCGTTACAGCGTCTGTCATCGGCTGCTTTAGCAAAGCCTCCTGCGGTGACGTTGGGAGAGTAGGGGACACAATAGCTGGCTCTGGAAGTTTTTCCGCATCGCTGCTCGGGATCGGCACTGCACTTGGAATAACCCGAGTCAAGGTAGTCCCTGCAACAAGATGAAAGAAAGGGTCAGAGAACGAATAAAAAAAGGGAATGAAGGCATAATGAACTGAGTTTTAGCAAGGCCCCAAGAAGCGCGGAGCCTCTCTTCCTCTTCGAATGTCTTGAGGGAAGCCGCGAGAGCCTCTTCGGCAGAAATACCTGTTGAAGAAGAAAGCGTCAGTAGAAGCATAATAAAAGAAGATAGCCGCGGAAGAATGTAACTGAAGTATACCTGACTTCGCGATAGTGATCGGTGCCGCTTCATCGTGAGCCAGTCGCTCGGAAGCCACAAGGGCAGCCTGGAGATCAGTATCATCCACAGGCGCGATGAATAAACCCTCATTGGTCCCATACTCACACAAACCCTCGCTGTAAGGAGCATGTGGCTCCTGGCCAAATATGACGTCGGCAGAAAACAGCGACTTCTTCTTCTTTTGCGAGCGAGCGCCAGCAACCGATGGTAAGAGCTTGCGCTTAATGGGCATTTTTGGGCAGCGGGTCCCGATTTCCACACCAACGCCAGACTCCGGGGATGCTGAAGCTACCGTTTCTACAGGAACACGGGATAAAGGCTTCTCAGGGAAGGCGCGCGGGACCACAACCGCAGCAGCTTCTCTTAGGGAAGGATGAACGATGGTCCGTCGCTTCAAAGGAACGGCTGGATTACCAGCTGGGACAACATCCTTGTGATCAAGTAATAACCGCCTCTCTTCCCTGATAACAGCACCTGTCGCATGCTAATACCATGCCACGTAGGCATTCGAAGCTTTCGGCACGTAGCTTGGCTCGCTAATGAGAAAGATGGACCCCTTGTTTAGCCGCATGAAGTGGTGCAGCGCGCAGTGGATACCCTCTTCCATAGCAACCGGCTCAGCTAAGAAAGCCTCGAGCAGGACACCCTGATCGTAACCCGACTGTTGAGCAAAATGGTGCGGGTTATACCTCATGAACAATGCTGAGGCGCCTTTCCTGAACACTAGAAAGCCTGGCCTGATCGAATATAGGTGTAGGATTTCCCGGGCCTTCAACGTAGAAGCCCCGTCTTTGAAAGTGTCGCGCAGCGGTTGCACTGTCTTAGTGGATTCCTTGCCGATAGTTAAGACTCTGTCAACAAAAGTCATACTATCCCCGACCATACGCGGGCGAAGGACCAGGCGTCAAGCCTCTCGCTGCGACGGATCTAATGCAGAAGCGTCCACTAAAAACATGACCCAGGGAAAGTTATAGTTGTCATAGAAGCGGGGTCGTTTGTGGACTCCAAAAGCACCAAGAACGTGTATTTCGACCCAGGACGTAAAGTAGTGCAGCGGAAGATGCACGGGTTTTACTCCAGGTTGAGTAATATCCGCTGCTAAGCTCAGGCCGTGGTATAGATGAGCCAGCTCCGCAATCCCAACGACCACACGAGTCCCCGCAACCATGCGGTGGGCTGAGTAAAGGACTGACGGTCTCATATAGCGAGGGTGCATCGGAAGCACGAACCAGTTCAACCACAAGCCAATAAACCCCAGGAAGAACATCTCTTCATCAACGTCTGAAGCAGCAAGCTTTGCGAAAGGAACAACCGGGGTGTCCGGAATAAAGAAACTTCTTAAATCTGCTTCCGTCGTCGGCTGGTTATCCAAACCAAAACCAAACGGGTCGTCAAGCTTGGGGAATTTCGCAACTTGTTTTGATAAGACTTCTGGGCGAAGAAAGCGAGCGATGAAGTCTGTGAAGCTGACTTCATGCCCTCCAGACTCTAGAAATAGGCTCTCGTAAATGTTCAACACCTTGATCAGACTTGGGAATCGATGTTGAATGGCATCCGGGGTAAGGCCCATCACCACTGATTTTGTGGCGAAGATGTACTCATCAGGGGAAGTATCTCCTCGTAATGTTCCCCTCTGATGGGTAAGCCGGGGATCTCCGCAAACTCCTCCAAAGAGATTGAAACTTCCCGATCTGATAGAAGAAAGGTGTGAGTCGGGATATTCTATTGTTCCAAGAAAGCTTTGACCCACCATACAAGGGGCATGGAATATGGGAAAAGAGACGCATAAATCGCGGGATACAACCCGAGCTTCAGTAGCTGTGATTTCTTGGCCGACAAGATGTATCGAGCCCACTGCAGATATCCGGCTGAATGGCGAGGAGTCAAGCCAATCATGTACACTTGTACCCAAGGGCGCGATTCGCCTTGACAAATGCGTCGCCCCAAAATATCCAAAGCCATCGGTGGCTGTACAGGTATTGAGGCCATAGAAGGCTAAAGACGACCCTCTGAGGTCCAGTTGACCTCCTCTGCGGCGTAATTCACCAGAGGCGAGTTAGCGTAGTCAATCGCTGAAATAGGCTCTGAGGGTACTGCGCAAGAAAAACTACACCAACCCTGGATGAATTGATTGTACCACGACCCCCATAGATGAAGAGATTTCTGTTCCGGGTCATGAGTGCGAAGACTTCCCTATCCACGGGCGCGTCAGCGAAGGCACTCTTGGAACGAACAAAAGGAAAGGAAGAATCGAAAGCCATGGTACCTACACGAAAAAGACGAGGATTAGTTACCGACACTATTCTGACACTTGGTACTTTAAAATTGTACCACACTGCAATGCAGGAGAAAGAGACCAAGGGGATCCACAAAATCAAAGTGACGGCTAATCATTGATGAGACAGCCACTCATTAAGGAGGAAATCCTAAAAGGATTCTCATTTAATGAGATACTCATTGGGCCAAGGAGTTGAACTCCCACGAGAGCAGTGCTCTGCAAACAGAATTTACATCTATCAATTAAGAAGGGAATAAAATTCCCCAAAAAAATTTTCAAGAGCCATGCTCTGTAAAACACCAAGATCTTTAAAGATCTGAAGTAGAAATCCTAGAAACTCTAAGAGTTCTTCATTAACGGGTTAAGAAACCCTAAAAAAGATTTCTTTAGATCTATGATCTAAGAAGAGCAAAGCTCTGTTCTAATTAACGGTTTAATGAAACCCTAAAATATATCTTAAAAGATCGGTGATCCAAGAAGAGCAAAGCTCTGTTTAATGGGTTCGATTATGATCCTTACCAAAAAATTTGAGCAAAGTTATAACTCTAAAAGAGTTTCTTTGGGCAGAGATCTAAGATCTAGAAAGAGAATTGAATTCTCAGAAAGAAGAAAAACGGAAGATGAATAGCAATCATCTCAAGGACCAAAGGCTCTACTTATAGGCATGGGAAGACGATCCAACTTCCAAGAAGATCCAACGGTGGAAAATCTGCCACCACTGCACTCACGTATAAGCCACGTGAGCGCAACGGTGGGGGGGCATTTGTTTCTCCCCAATAAAAGAGCAAAGCTCTGTTCAAAATTTGAAAGAGGCAGCGCCTCACGTGCCTTGCATGAGGACGCCAACGCCAAGAGTTAAAGACTCTGAGGCAGCGCCTCACGTGCCCCGCACGAGGACGCCGGCGCTAAAACTAAAAGTTCTCTGCCGTTGGATGAAAAATCCAACGGAGATGATAAATCATCAAAACACAGAATTAAATTCTGATTGAGAAAATACTCCTCAAATCTTTCTAAACAAGAAAGATTCCTCTCTGTAAAAACAGAGCACCGTTGGATTAAAAATCCAAGGGTGATTAAAAATCACCAAGCTACAGAATAAGCTCTGTATGGGAAAATATTTCCCCAATCTTTCTAAAACAAGGAAGATTACGCTCTGTAAAACATAGCACCGTTGGATTAAAGATCCAATGGTGATTAAAAATCACCAAATTACAGAATAAGCTCTGTATGGAAAATATTTTCCCAATCTTCTTAAAAATAAGAAAAATATCTTCTGTAAAAACAGAAGTCCTTGGATCAAAGATCCAACGATGGATAAAATCCCCAAATCAATTAAGGATCTCTCAATGAGTGATTTCTTTAACGAAATCAGCAAACTTGCCTCCACTGTATAAAGGCCCCAAGACTTCAAGTCTTGTACAGAGGAACCCCCCCCCCATAAACTTCAAGTTTAAAAAGAAGAGCAAGCAAAAAGAGTTTTAAGAGAGAAGAAAGAAGAAGAACTTTCTTCAAGGTAAATAGAGATCATAGTATCTCATCTGCATACCCAAGGGTTTAACCCTTATAAAAGAATATAGTTCTTTCCCTGGATCTGAGATTCATGAGACAAGTCTCCCAAAAATGAGAACTTAATTCTCGTAGGGATGAATTTGTTCTTGGGGATTGAAGATCCAGGGGAGAACAAAGAATTGAACTCTTCAGAAAAATGCACAAAGAAGGAAAAAGCGCCGAGCGCCTCACGTGCCCCTCACGTGAGCGCTACTTAATAAAGAGTGCCTAGCACTCAGTGGTTGGCGTCCAGCGCCGAGCGCCTCATGTGCCCCTCACGTGGGCGCTGCTAAAATAAAGAGTGCCTAGCACTCAGTGGTTGGCGCCCAGCGCCAAGCGCCCCGCGTGCCCTTCACGTAGGCGTTAATGAAATAAAGAGTGCTCTACACTCAGTGGTTGGCGCTCAGCGCCGAGCGCCCCACACGCCCCTCACATGGGCACTGTTTAACATAAAGTGCTCTGTAAATAGAGCCCAGCGCCATAAAGAGTGTTTAACACTCAATAAAAAACAAAAAAATAGGGTGAGCATCAGAGCCCATATCAATGCTCAGTATTGTTGCACAGAAAAAGAACCGAGCCCAAACAAGTGTTTAACACTTTATTCAAAAACTGAGTGGGTTGAGTCCAAGTTGACCAAAAGTCCATAATTCAGATCAACCGAGCCCATGTGCTCACAATTTTTCTAAATTGGTCTTAGTCCTAAACCCAACTATAGATCTCCCAACTGACATTGATTCAAGGATACATCTCCCCACACCTCGGATATATGTTGTTATAATTCTTCAACGTCTTCAGAGAGGTGGCGGGTCCCGACAATCAACAATTCCTTAGACCGTAATGTCCTTAAACTAACAATGGACCGTAATGTCCTTAAACTAGCTGTGGACCGTAACGTCCTTAAACTAAAACGATAGAACCCAAATGCTCTTTCGTCGGGTCAAAAATGGTCCTGAACCCCTGTTAAGTAGAAATTAGTCCAACATCGGATTAATGTATCCTTAACAATTATTTAAGTCGATCTTAATCTCAAACAAGGTTAACTATCCTTAAATCAAATCAAACCCAAATCTAAAAAAATACAGATTTAGACTAATCCACGCCCTACGGGCGACAACATAAATTAGTCTCCGTATACAATCTACGGGCAACCAAAAATAAAACAAACACACACGACACGAAGTGAACATCTGGAGAAGGAGAAAGTGGTTACCGCGATGCGGTAATGTAATTAACTGCAGGGGCTTGCGCCTGCAGGGAAGAGCGTCCCCACAATCAAAAACCCCTCGCAAACGAGGGGGAATCTGACGAAGTCTGCTACAACGGCCGCATCCGTCCAGACCTCCGATACACGGTACCATAAATCAACTTGGCATCTTCAGAGAGGTGGACGGATAAAACCAAATAGCATCTGCCCCCAAATTCAGGCCAGACGTCCTAACGTCCCGGTCACGTCTTTCGGCGGTAAACAGCCCCCTCTCCGAAAACTTCCGGTTGGGCCTCTTCTCACATGACTAGAGATTGGAAGCACACCGTTCGATCCATCCTTGCAAGCTCGCTTTTACAGTTAAGATGTCGGAGGGAAGGCGTATGCACTCAAGCCCATGTAGGCAGGCCTTCACTCGGCGACAATACTCAACCCAGGCACGCACCAATGTTTCGTCGTGATAGGTAGCGAGAACAGACAAGGAAGCATTGGCTTCAGCAGCAAATTCTTCAGCCGCGACAGAGGAACCAGCGCGAAGATCTTCAATAAGAGCCGCCAGGAGTAAATGCTCTGTTTTGCCATCCTTTCAGACGCACGTCGGGCATAATGGCGTGGTGGCATGGGGATCCAAGACTCTAATGGGGTCAGGGCTGGAAAGCTGTAAAGATTTAGGTGCGGTCAGTTGTGTTTCCAAATATAAAGTAAACAAAATGATTCTCGAGATAAAGCGTCACTTACCCACAGTCATGCAAGGCGGATTTGAGTGATCTTTAGGCCCATCAAGAATCTCGACATCGTCGTCGGCTTCAAGAACTGTAGTTTGAAATGGAGAGTGTATTAGCATCATTATAGAAATATAAAAAAAGGGTGAAAGAATACCGACCTTGACCAAAAGATAGTACTATGCTTTGTGGAAATATTTCTTGTAGGGCCGCCATGTCAAGCAATCGCTGGAAGGTTTTTCTCGGGGAAAGATCCACAATAGAAGCCGCCAGCTCCCGTAATTCTGAGGGATGGGAAAGTTCAGATAATGAAGAGATCGTTAAACAAAATATGTGTGGAAAATTACCTTCGATGCTTCGCCCATCCTGAACTGGAGGGATGACAGCTTCAACAGCTTCTTCTACACCCTTCGGTGCATCATTAGAGATAGCCATGGGACCTATGGCTGGCAATACCACCTCTGCCGAAAGGATAGATACTGAAAGGACAGAAGCCACCACCGGGAACTCTACAGCAAGGGTAGCGGCTTCAGTAATCTCCTCTACACCCATCGGTGCGTCATGGGAGATATTCATGGAATCCGCAGCCATGACCCGATCTGGACTCAAACCCGTTCCGCTGCGGAAGTCTCTGCAATGTTTTCGCAAAAATAAGAAGACATAAAAGTAATACAAGTTACTCTCTAAAAGAAGGACACGAAAAAGATGCATATCAATATGCCAGGAAGCCTGAAGTATGGATTTTTCGAGCCGTTGTTCTTTTCTGACTAAATACGCTCGCCGGACTTCAAGCGCAAATACATAACTGCTCGTCTTCAGTGCAAGCTCGTCTTCAGAAGCAACCGAGATGGGCAGTTTGAGGGCCCGTTCTTCTTCCATTAACAGAGGACCCATGTGTACCCTCCATAATGATGGGTCAATGTCGTAGAATACAACGGGGTGGTAATCTTTCTTCGGGGCGACCACGTTTTCAATCTCATCTTGTGAGCCTCAGCCAACTGCACGGCTTCCTCGGCAGATGAGCCAGGAAGAAGAAAACCGGCATCTAGCTCCTCCATAGATACCGGCTCGTCCTGAATAAAAGGCTCGGATTCAAGCAAAGTGTCGAGTAGACCGGCGACCGATTTCTTTCTCCTCTTGGAGCTTGTGCTGACGCTAGCGGAAGAGCGCTTCCTCCCCCTTGGTGGTTTGGCACGGCGTTGCCCAACTTCGCCTTCAGTATCACCCTTTGGTGACACCACCGCGGGTACTTCATCAGGAACTTCTGCCTGGGCTCTAGCGCGCACCGGCATGCCAGCACTGCGAGGGGTCGATTCTATTTCTGCGGCTTTAGGGATAAGCACCAAACCGCTATCCCTCAGTAGAGGGCGAACCATTGACCGCGGCCGCAATGGGGAGTTGGTGGCCTAAGCTGAAACAGAAGATCTACCCTCGAAAAGCACCCATCTCTCCTCTGTAATGACGGGGCCGACCCGATGGTAATACCAACCCTTAAAAGACCCTACAGGTATCAGGAGATAGTCGGACTCCGGGATCATGAAGAGGGGGCCAGTGTTTAGCCGCATGAAATGGTGAATGACGTCAAGAGTAACCTCCAAGGAGAGAGCAGGCTCAACTAAAAATGCCTCTAGAGGGACGTCCTGGTCATAGCCTAACTACCGAGCGAAGTGCGGATTATACCGCATAAAGAGAACCGCATTATTCCGGCGGAACACCAGATGCCCTGGCCTGATCGAGTATAGGTTCATGACCTCTTTTGGTTTCAAAGCCAGGACCCCACCCTTAGACAAATCAAACAATTGCTGAACGGGCCCTACTGGAGCGGAAAGGACTCGATCGCTGAACACCATTCCGCCTTCATTTGTGTACGGGTTCAGCAGTACACGGAGATCCCCTAACTGGGTCGGATCGAAAGCGAAGGCATCAACCAACCTCATAATCCGCGGGAAGGTATACGAATCGTAAAAATCCGGCCGCCGGTGCTCAGCGAACGCTCCTAGCACGTGCATCTTGATCCACGACGTGAAGTAGTGGAGGGAGAAATTCACGGTCTCCACGCCCGGGTTCGAAGTATTAGCTGCAACACTTAACCCGTGATATAGATGCGATAACCCTGCGACGCTAATGGTTAATCGTGCTCCTCCAGCTATGCGATGAGCAGGATAAAAAAACGGAGGCTCTCATAAAGCGGCAATGCATCGGCATGGAGAACCAGCTGAGCCAAAGACTAATAAAGCCGACGAAGAAAGTTTCTTCGTCCATTCCAGGGGACGCGATCGCATCGAAAGCTACGGTTGACGAGTTTGGAATGTAGAACTGGGACAGGTCTTCCTCTTTGGCCGGCAGTTTCCTCAGCCCGAATTCAAAAGGGTCTTTAATTTTCGCAAATTTTGGAACCTTTTTGGATAAGACGTCCTCTCGAAGGAAGCAAGCAATGAAAGCGTCAAATGTGACACCTTGCCCTTCCGATGTTATGAGCAGCTTTTCAAAGATACCCAGGGCGACCCGGGTACTTGTGACGAACGGCGTTCTCAGTCGATAGGTTGTCAAGTATAGCGGGCACCGTATCAAACACATACTCATCAGGATGCAGTAACTCTTCATAATGCTCTCCCCTGATCGGCAATCCGGAGATCTCGCCAAACTCTTCCAGTGAAATTGAGACCTCTCGATCCCCTAACAAGAACGTATTGGTGGGAAGATTTTGTTAGTGTATATGCCCTAGAGGCCATTACTGTATCATACTAGTTTGTATATTACTTGATGGAAGCTTGGGATATTCACAGTTGTATATACAATCTTGCTCGAAATGGTAGTATGCTACTTGGTTTGTCTCTGCTTTAATATGTGCATGTGTTTCTTTTAGCATATTGCTGTTATACATATTAGTAGAGCCCTTAGGATCTTTGCTTGATTACCAGCGTTGTGATGGCGCTCACACTCGTGGGAGCTGGGTGATCTATAAGCACATCCTTATACAGGTCCCTAGTCGTTGGACTATCGAGACAGGGCATCGATACTCCGGAGTAGACTAGCGTATGCGCTTCTTATCCCAGTGTGGGAGACGGTCTGTCCCATAGCCGTCAGTACGTCGTACTTGAGATAGTATACGGGTGCTCGTTGGGTTACGAGTACACTGGACAGGACTCGTCGGGGACTGTTGGTTGGTATTATACCTATCGTCAGTTAACAGTTCCCAGGTGACATGAGTACAGCTTAGTCCGCTGACTTGACACTGTCATTTCGCCTCGAGTGTGTTCCCACTGCACTTTGATTACTACCCTACCACGGCTCAAAGGAGTCGTGCAAACAGGTAGTTTTTGGGTGCAGTCCCGAAGCACTTGGAGGCAGTGACGGTTAGACAGGATTCGTCTCTCCCGGTATTGGGGGTTGACATCGCGCTGTGTCCAGGAGAGCCATTACACGAGTAGTCCCTGGCCAGGGCAAGCGAGATATACTGGTAGGTTTCCAGTGTTATCTCAGGGTGTTCTGGGCTTCACTCCGACACGACTTGTACCGCTATTAGGGGACTGACGTTCACCGCCCCCCTAGGCCCGCCATGCGATGTATCAGATGAACAGACCGGACTGTACGGAGATTGCACATACAGGCTCAGTAGGAGTTCGATGGGGTTCCCCTCGTCAGTCTTCTTATCAACATCTATCTGGGGACCGTTACGTACAGCTAGTGCCGCTTGCGGTCTGTGGTTAAACCCACTGCCAGCGTAGTGTCGAGTCTTTAGAGTCCCACACAGAGAGCTATTCTCCTTTAGGCAAAATGGGTAGAGGTCGCATGGTTTTGCGACAGGGTTCGTTCACATCCGCGCACCTGTGCACGTTTGCTGTCCGGACAGTTTATACTAGCGGGCTTTGGTTTAAGCCGGATCCTAGTATATGTTTTGAGATTGGTTTTTCTCATTGTATTCGTGTTCCTCGGATCACGGATGCGGGTGCGTATGCACAGTTGCTTGAGACAGAGGGAGAGGACCTTGATTAGGGTTAATGGCTATTGTCATTTTATTAACCCTAATGTTTATGTGTGTATTATTGTTAATTGATAATTAGTTTAATAATTGTGCATGGTTATGGATGTTGACTATTTGACTTCCTTGACTTGTTGACCTAGGTTGACACTTTGACCATCATCATTTCTTTTGGAAGATGCTTTTTGATCCTTGCAAATTGAAATGATAATGGTCATGTCATGATTAACCATGACAATTATCTAGCTAATTATTTAATTAGAATAATATACACATATTAGTGAGAAGGCTTGATATTATTCTCATTCTATCATATCCTTTCTCTCTCTTGTTCTTCCTCTCCCTCAAGCTCTCTCCCTCTCATGTGTTGAGAAACACTTGAGCTTGAAAAAAACCCTCTCTTGATTTTCTCTACTCTCATCTAGGGTTCAAGTATTAGCACTTCTTGCACCCTAGTTACTCCTAGCTTGGAGTTGAAGCCAAAGATTGAGGCTTTCGGGTGGATCTTTCTTTGACGGGAGAAGACGACAAGGTGACCTCCTTCCACTACTTCTAGGAGCAAGGAGAGAAGGACAAAAAGACCAAAGGTATAACCTTTCATGCTCTTAGCTAGTTATTAGTTAGCTTTAGCAAGTTTTTGTTTAGCAAAGATCCTTCTAAGCATAGTCCATGTTGCCTAAGCTCATAAAAATCCAATTTTTATTCCGTTTTCCGTCTCCCCGTAAGTACCGGGATGGGCAACGTGGACTTACAGTGGTATCAGAGCCTAACTAAACATAAACTAGCTAAGTAGTGAAGTGTGTCGAAGTTCGAAACGTAAAAATCGAAAAAACCAAGTTTTAAAAACCCTAGTTTCTGTAAAAAAAAATTCTGGTCAAAACAGAATTTGTTATACTGCTAAAATCGTCTCAGGGTTTTTTAAAGATAACCACAAAACCCGGTCCAGTGAGTCGTCTAAACCGCCGCGTTTCCGCGGCAATAGCAAGCTATTACCGCGGAACCGCCGCCGTTTGGACTCCTCACTGGGTCGAGTTTGGTGCAGTGTATCTCTGGCTTGGTTTTTGGATTTTTGAGATATGTTATATGTGCCCAGTTTTTCCAGAATAGAAATTTATTTTTGGGGGCCTATAAATCCGTATTTTTTTTTTTCGAACTTCAATACACTTTGACTACAAAGGTTATATCTGTGATGTTAGTATGTATTGAACGTCGGCTAATCGCTATATGTCGATTAGTCGGGGTTATACATCTCTGTGATCTGTGATTGATACTGGTTTGTGTATATGAATGGGTTGGATTGACGCGGGTGAATAGCCGGGGTGGATGTGAGATGAGTGTTGCTTTTCTTTCATTCATTTGTAATATGTAAATTGATGTAATATTATTATTTGTTTGGCCACACAACCGGGTCGGGGTTGTAGCCGTCATTGTATAATTCTTTTTACTGTTTTTGCTCCTAGGATAGACCCATTGAGGGGGTGCACAAACTACCGGGTATCTCGAAGTGCCGAGTGGCCTACTCACGGTGGTGAGGGAGGTTGCTTCGCTTCGGGTACTTGGCGGGTAGTTTGCCGCACCCGTAGGGGTCTTGGGTGGGGTATTTGGCTATTCACCGCGACCGTGTAATCCGCTTTTCATTGCAGGCTCGAACGGATTGCGGATTTCTAGTATATCCAATGTATTCATCTGTGATCTGTAATGTCTATCATTGCTATATATTTATATAAGATAACTATTTAGGCGTTGCTTATGTTTTACAGCCGCGCTAGCCCAGCCCCCGCTCTGTCGTTAGTTAAGTAACCTAACGGGTGATGACGGGGCCCCGTGGCGAATGCGAATGGCATAAGCGTACGTCATATTTTGGTTGTTTTCTGCAATGGTAGGATTAAATGATGGGACGCATTAAAAGAACTAATGCAAGAAAATAAACCAAGTAAAAGTCGATTGGAACACTTTGAAAACCACTCGGTTCTTTTCAAAACTAAACTTTTAAACGCGGAGCTTGAACTACTCCTTTTAAAAGCTATCTCGTTCCATCGATTAGATCAAGTTCACTACGTTCACGGTTTCGCCAAAACCATCCGTAGCCCTCCGTCATTCCACATGAATGGTCAAAAAGTATTCAAGCTATGTACTTTGGCCAAAGTCAAGGCATAGTGATTGGTAGCTATTGGGTATTCATGTGCAGCATAGATAGATGCGTTGGTTTGGGACAGTCGTGCTGCCATTTTGGCCAAAGTCAAGGGTAGGTACGGGTGGGTCCAAATTAACCAGGAGAATGACGGGTAGAACTTGACATGTGACTTATGATATTTTGGCCAAAGTCAAGGTCATAAGAGCATGGGGCAAAAATCCACATCGGGAGTTTTATAAGTACTGAAACTTGCTAGCTTTGCATACCATTTGGAGTGTGATGATTCTGGTAGGATTCCTTCGGTTTTATCACGCGATGATATTTGGATCCCGATCCTACTGTGAGTATATGCTACTCCTCGGGAAAACTCTCACTTAACGATCAATGCTATAAACTTAGTAGATGTCAAGAAAGGTGTTAGCGGGGCTTCGCCCACAGGGAAAAGAGGTTACTTAATTAAGGAACTTCGCGAAAGCGTTGGAAAACCTCCCTCGAAGTACCGACACTGGCCTGGCTGAACGGTTAAGCAAGTATTGTACGGTGAGAGTAATCCTGACTAATCCTTTCTTTACGGTTTGAGAAGGGATTCGAGAGACAGTGGGAGCCATCCAGTTTAAACAAATTAAAAACCACTCTAAACTTGCAAGAGCATCATGCTAAAGTGTTTCTTTTCTCTCTCCTAATTGCAGCGACCATTCAAGATGACCGGACTTAAGTTATTACTAGATAAAAACATATTGACAGGGCCAAACTACAAAGATTGGCTCAGGAATGTCAAGATGGCTATCACTTACGACAAGTTGGGGTATGTCCTTACCACCAAAGCACCCCCTGTCCCAGGTCCCACCTCCAGCGTCGCGGATAAGGAAATCCGTAAGACATGGGAGATAGATTGCGCGAAGGCCAAATGCCTCGTATTAGCCTCGATGGACAATGAACATCAGAGGAGGCACGAGAATATGGACCTAGAGTCCATATTTCTTCATACAAAAGAACTGTATGGAGAGCAGTCTCGTATCGCAAGATACGAAGTGTCGAAGAATCTATTTTCGGCAAGGTTGGCCGTCGGATCATCGGTAGCGGAACATGTGCTTAAGATGATTGGCTACATTGAGGAGCTCGCGGACCTTGGGACCACGTTGGAGAATGAACTCTATACTGATTTGATTCTCCAGTCCCTTCCTTCCACTTACGCCCAGTTTATTCTTAACTTCAACATGCAAGGAAAGGAGGTAGAACTTTCCGAACTTCTGAACATGTTGAGGAGTGCTGAGGGTACCCTACAGAAAGGTAGGGAGACATCCACTTTGTTTGTAGGAGGATCTTCCTCTTCTAGATCCAAGGCGAAAGCCAAGGGTAAGAAGAAGAAAGCCCCCGCCAAACCAAGAGGAGGTGTCGGTAAAGTGGATACGAAGGGAAAAGGTAAAGCAACAAAGATAGCGGGGAAGCTAGTGGGGAAGGAAGAATGCTTCTATTGTCACAAAAGTGGTCACTGGAAACAGAATTGCAAGGCTTGGAAAGCCAGAACACAGGATTTGAAGCGAGTTGCAGCTTCAGCTTCAGGTGTGTATGTTATTGAAAACTGTCTATCAATAAACTCTACTTCCTGGGTATTGGATACCGGATCAGGATCTCATATCTGTAATTCTTTGCAGGCGTTGAGAAAGCGTAGAGTTTTGAAGGCAGGTGACATGACCCTCAGAGTTGCGAACGGTGCTAGCATGGATGCTGAGGCCGTGGGGGACTATCACCTGGGATTGTCGGATGGACATTTTTTGGTTTTGCGTAGTTGTTATTATGTACCAAATGCAACCTGTAATATCATTTATGTATCTTTATTATCTAAAGAAGGTTATGAATTTGCATTTGTAAGTAATGTAGTGAACATTCACCTTAATCAAGCTTTGATTGGGTCAGGTACATTGAACAACGGTATATACGTATTAAACCAACCACAGATTTTCAATGTCCAGAATACACACAAAAGAAAGTCTCCAGAAATCAGTAAAACTTTCTTATGGCATTGTAGACTGGGTCACATCAATGAGAGAAGGTTGACTAAGTTACACACAGAAGGATATTTGGATTCGTTCGAATATCAATCGTATGCAACTTGTCAATCCTGTCTCAAGGGAAAGATGACAAAGACTCCGTTTACTGGACACGGAGAAAGAGCGAGCGAGCTCTTAGGACTCGTACACAGCGACGTGTGCGGTCCAATGTCTACACATGCGCGAAGCGGTTATTCTTACTTCATTACTTTTACGGATGACTTTTCAAGGTACGGTTATGTCTTCTTAATGAAACATAAATCCGAGGCTTTTGAAAAATTCCAGGAATATAAGAATGAAGTAGAAAAACAAACAGGTAAAAGTATAAAGACACTGAGATCTGATCGAAGTGGTGAATACTTGAGTGCCGAGTTCCTGGGTTACTTAAAAGAGAATGGAATTCTCTCTCAGCTTACTCCTCCATACGCTCCGCAACATAATGGTGTATCGGAGAGACGGAACCGAACCCTATTGGATATGGTACGGTCCATGATGAGTAACGCTGAGTTGCCGCGATCGTTTTGGGGATATGCGCTAGAATCAGCTGCATACCTTTTGAACCGGGTTCCAACTAAGAATATGCCTACTACACCATATCAGATGTGGTGTGGGAAGAGACCCTATCTTAATCACATTAAGACATGGGGATGTCCAGCTTTTGTAAAAAAGCAGCATGCGGACAAGCTCGAGGCACGCTCAGTACAGTGCAAGTTTGTGGGATATCCAAAGAACTCCAAGGGATATTACTTCTATTGCGAAGAGGAACAAAAAGTCCTTGTTTCTCGCCATGCCCACTTTCTAGAACACCAGTTCATAGAAAAAGAATTAAGTGGGAGCACAATAGAACTGGAAGAAATTCCAGAACCACGAGCTATTACTGAAAGCCTGGTTGAACCAGAGGGTTTGAAAGATCAGGACATTCCCACGCCACTCCGCAGGAGTAGTTGGCAGTCTCATCCGCCCGAGAGATACTACGGTTTTCTCATTGACGGGGATAGAGAGGATTGCATCATAGACTGTGATGAGCCTACTAGCTTCCAGCAAGCCATTCAGAGCGTCGACTCAGTAAAATGGCTGGATGCAATGCGGACCGAGATGGAGTCCATGTACACCAACAAAGTATGGACGTTGGACATTGCTCCAGATGGGGTAAAACCCGTAGGATGCAAGTGGATCTTCAAAAGGAAGATTGGTGTAGATGGACAGGTTGAGACCTATAAAGCTAGACTGGTAGCAAAGGGCTTTCGTCAGCGACCTGGTTTGGACTATGACGAAACCTTTTCTCCAGTAGCTATGCTGAAATCCATTCGGATCCTTCTTGCCATTGCTGCCTTCCACGATTATGAAATCTGGCAGATGGACGTAAAGACGGCTTTCCTAAATGGTCATTTGGAAGAGTGCGTCTATATGGATCAGCCAGAGGGTTTCATTCAGAGTGGGAGCAGCGGAAAGGTGTGCAAGTTGCTTAAGTCCATTTATGGACTAAAGCAGGTATCGCGGAGTTGGAACATCTGTTTTGATGAGACGGTCAAGGAATTTGGCTTTATCAAAAATCCAGATGAACCATGCATCTATTGTAGATTTGTAGCGAGAACTGTAGTATTCCTCGTTTTATACGTGGATGACATTCTCTTAATAGGAAATGACATTCCTATGCTACAATCTGTCAAGGGGTTCTTGTCACACAGGTTCTCCATGAAAGACCTGGGTGATGCCTCATACATTCTGGGTATCCGGATCTACCGTGACAGATCCAAGAGGATATTAGGACTTTCGCAGTCCAGGTACATCGACGCCATACTGAAGAGATTCAGTATGGAAGATTCCAAGCGCGGTAATCTACCGGCTTGTCACGGGATCACCCTCTCCAAAGAGATGTCTCCCAAGAATGATTTGGAGAGGGATCGCATGTCTATTATACCCTACGCTTCTGCGGTAAGCTCTATAATGTATGCGATGTTGTGTACCAGACCGGATGTGGCTTATGCACTGAGTGTGGTAAGCAGGTATCAGTCAAACCCAGGGGAGAAACATTGGATAGCAGTAAAGAACATTCTCAAGTACTTGAGAAGGACTAAGGAGATGTTCTTGGTGTATGGCGGAAAAGACCTGCAGATTGAGGCCTTTGCTGACTCCAGCTTCCAGAGTGACAAGGATAATTCCAAGTCCATGTCGGGTTTTGTCTTCACCCTCAATGGAGGGGCGGTGTGTTGGAAGAGCTCCAAACAGGAAACCGTTGCAGACTCGACGATGGAAGCGGAATACATCACTGCATCTGATGCCGCAAAAGAAGCTGTCTGGATGAGGAAGTTCTTGAGAGAACTTCAGGTGGTTCTGTCCATTGTTGACCCAATACCTCTGTATTGCGACAACAACGGGGCTATAGCTTTAGCGAAGGAACCAAGATCCCATCAGAAATCCAGACACATCTTAAGGCGGTATCACCTGATCAGGGAGATCGTGGATCGCCAGGAGATCGAGGTCCGGAGAGTTGCATCAGAGGATAACACAGCAGATCCATTCACCAAGGCCTTGCCCCAGACTCAGTTCGAGCGGCTGATCGAGATGATAGGTCTTCGATACGCCAGTACATGGCCTTAGTGCAAGTGGGAGATTGTTAGTGTATATGCCCTAGAGGCCATTACTGTATCATACTAGTTTGTATATTACTTGATGGAAGCTTGGGATATTCACAGTTGTATATACAATCTTGCTCGAAATGATAGTATGCTACTTGGTTTGTCTCTGCTTTAATATGTGCATGTGTTTCTTTTAGCATATTGCTGTTATACATATTAATAGAGCCCTTAGGATCTTTGCTTGATTACCAGCGTTGTGATGGCGCTCACACTCGTGGGAGCTGGGTGATCTATAAGCACATCCTTATACAGGTCCCTAGTCGTTGGACTATCGAGACAGGGCATCGATACTCCGGAGTAGACTAGCGTATGCGCTTCTCATCCCAGTGTGGGAGACGGTCTGTCCTACAGCCGTCAGTACGTCGTACTTGAGATAGTATACGGGTGCTCGTTGGGTTACGAGTACACTGGACAGGACTTGTCGGGGACTGTTGGTTGGTATTATACCTATCGTCAGTTAACAGTTCCCAGGTGACATAAGTACAGCTTAGTCCGCTGACTTGACACTGTCACTTCGCCTCGAGTGTGTTCCCACTGCACTTTGATTACTACCCTACCACGGCTCAAAGGAGTCGTGCAAACATGTAGTTTTTGGGTGCAGTCCCGAAGCACTTGGAGGCAGTGACGGTTAGACAGGATTCGTCTCTCCCGGTATTGGGGGTTGACATCGCGCTGTGTCCAGGAGAGCCATTACACGAGTAGTCCCTGGCCAGGGCAAGAGAGATATACTGGTAGGTTTCCAGTGTTATCTCAGGGTGTTCTGGGCTTCACTCCGACATGACTTGTACCGCTATTAGGGGACTGATGTTCACCGCCCCCTTAGGCCCACCATGCGATGTATCAGACGAACAGACCGGACTGTACGGAGATTGTCACATACAGGCTCAGTAGGAGTTCAGATGGGGTTCCCCTCGTCAGTCTTCTTATCGACATCTACCTGGGGACCGTTACGTACAGATAGTGCCGCTTGCAGTCTGTGGTTAAACCCACTGCCAGTATAGTGTCGAGTCTTTAGAGTCCCACACAGAGAGCTATTCGCCTTTAGGCAAAATGGGTAGAGGTCGCATGGTTTTGCGACAGGGTTCGTTCACATCCGCGCACCTGTGCACGTTTGCTGTCCGGACAGTTTATACTAGCGGGCTTTGGTTTAAGCCGGATCCTAGTATATGTTTTGAGATTGGTTTTTCTCATTGTATTCGTGTTCCTCGGATCACGGATGCGGGTGCGTATGCACAGTTGCTTGAGACAGAGGGAGAGGACCTTGATTAGGGTTAATGGCTATTGTCATTTTATTAACCCTAATGTTTATGTGTGTATTATTGTTAATTGATAATTAGTTTAATAATTGTGCATGGTTATGGATGTTGACTATTTGACTTCCTTGACTTGTTGACCTAGGTTGACACTTTGACCATCATCATTTCTTTTGGAAGATGCTTTTTGATCCTTGCAAATTGAAATGATAATGGTCATGTCATGATTAACCATGACAATTATCTAGCTAATTATTTAATTAGAATAATATACACATATTAGTGAGAAGGCTTGATATTAGTCTCATTCTATCATATCCTTTCTCTCTCTTGTTCTTCCTCTCCCTCAAGCTCTCTCCCTCTCATGTGTTGAGAAACACTTGAGCTTGAGAAAAACCCTCTCTTGATCTTCTCTACTCTCATCTAGGGTTCAAGTATTAGCACTTCTTGCACCCTAGTTACTCCTAGCTTGGAGTTGAAGCCAAAGGTTGAGGCTTTCGGGTGGATCTTTCTTTGACGGGAGAAGACGACAAGGTGACATCCTTCCACTACTTCTAAGAGCAAGGAGAGAAGGACAAAAAGACCAAAGGTATAACCTTTCTTACTCTTAGCTAGTTATTAGTTAGCTTTAGCAAGTTTTTGTTTAGCAAAGATCCTTCTAAGCATAGTCCATGTTGCCTAAGCTCATAAAAATCCGATTTTTATTCCGTTTTCCGCCTCCCCGTAAGTACCGGGGTGGGCAACGTGGGCTTACAGATTCCACTGGTTCAAGAAAGTCTTAACCCACCAGACGTGAGGGGCGTAATAATAGAATAACAAAGCGTACACTACTTGGTACAACCCAACCTTCTGCAGACATGCGCGTTGGGCGGAAAGGATGTATCGAGCCCACGGAAGGTAGCCCATTGGGTGGCGGGGGGTAACGCCTACCTTATAAACCTGCCCCCACGGTCGAGCTTCACCCTGACATATTCGGCGCCCCAGAATATCAGTGGCCACCATGGGTTGGTTAGATATCCTGGTCGTTGATGGCTCAAGACAGCCCGCGGGAGTCTAGTTAGTCGCCTCCATTGCATAAGCAGTCTGTGGGCGTTCCGTCAATGATATAGAGCGGATGGGTTATGTCGGCTCTTCGCAGGTAAAACTACGGCGGCCCCTGATGATATGACCATACCACGTCCCCCACAAGATAAGACTAGTACGGTCTCTGTCATGCACCCTAATCATCGCCATAACCTCATCGTCAGATGGCGATTGAGGAAAAGCGACTTCTAATCGAGTGTAGGGGAAGTCGGGAAGTGAGGCCATCATTCCTGAAATAAAAAAAACCATTAAAAATATTTTTAAAATGGTAATAAGTTAAAATAAAATAAAATAAAGCCGTGATGTGACGGGACCACTGCCTGCAAAACCAACGGACCCCACAAAATCTAAATAACGGCTCACCAATGATGAGGCAAAATAATCATCGAGAGAATCAAAAAGGATTCTCATCAAACAGTAAAGTTTAAACGACTCTTAAAGTGAGTTCTGTTAAAAAGCACAACAGATTCAAATCTGCATTAGGGGTATTAAAACCCTAAAATACTCGAGAACATTAGGGAATAAAATTCCCAAAAATCTCTGGGTCTCTCTCTCAGAGCCAGGCTCTGTGAATACGGAATTAAATCCCTTTAATAAAGGGATTAAATCCCAGAAAACCCCTATGGCCAGGAGGCAAAGAAAATGGAATTAAATTTCAAGGATCCTTAAAGATCGGTGGCAGGGTAAAACCCTAAGAGGAGGATTAACAATCCCCATTGATTCAAGACTTCAAAATCTACAAAAAAATGTATGTTTTGGATCTTTAAGAAATCAATTTAAGAAAAGAGAGACGCTCTGTTGATGGATTTAAAATCCATGGCAAAAAGCAAGAAAGGGTTCCGTTCATGATCCTTACCAAAGAAAGAGTTTTAACAGAGTTTAACTATGAAATTTCAGCGGGCAGAGAATTAAGCTCTGAAAAAGAGAATTAAATTCTCAACAAAAATAAGCAAGGAAGAAGATGAAAGAACAGTGGTCTTCTCAGAGGCAAAAGCCCTGCATTTATAAGACATGATGGAAAGCGGTTCATCTTCCCATTCCCCTAGGCAATCCAACAGCTGTAAAGACAGACAGCGTTGCACTCACGTGCAAGCCACGTGAGAGCAACGCTAGGGGGCATTTGTTCCCTTATAAAAAAGTGGTGGGGGAAAGTTCCCCACTAAAACAACCCCACGTGTTTAACACGTGAGTGCCTATATGCAACGCATATAGGCACTGCAGTTAAATCAACTTCTAGGCTAATGGAGCCTCGCGTGCCCACACGTGAGCACCTATATGCAAAGCTTATAGACGCTGCATTTAAGCAATTGATAGGCTAAAATTGAGCCTCACGTGTAAGCACGTGAGGGCCTATATGCAAAGCATATAGGCGCTGCATTCAAACAGATGGCAAGCCAAAAAGGCTCACGTGTTAACGCGTGATACACTTATATGTTGTTGCATATAAGCGAACAAGCTTAATCCCATTAGGATCACGTGCTACACGTGAGTGCTCTTAACACCTTCGAAGCTAATAGAATTAAATTCTAAACAACAGGATTAAAACTCTATTTGGAAAATATTTCCTTAAATCTTTCTAATATGGAAAGATCCTTCTCTAACAAAGAATCTTGGATGAACTATCTGATAGAATTAAATTTTATGTGGGAAATATTTTCCTGATCTTCCTTAAACTAGAAAGATCTTCTCTGTTAAACGGAGGACCTTTGGATCAAAGATCCAACGATGATCGTCTGAAAGAATAAAATTCTATAAAAGATATTCATATAAATAAAATTTTATGATAGAATAAAATTCTAATCTTGTTAAACTAACGAGATATTCATGTGATAGAATTAGATTCTATCTTATGAAAATATTTTCTAATCTGGTTAAACAAAAAAAACAAATAAGAAATCATCTCTGTTAAACAGAAAGCCTTTGAATTAAAATCCAATGGTAAATAAAATTCACCATTTGATCTAAAGATCATTCTTGATCTCTCAATCAGAGATTTGCTAAACAAGATTGATCTTTTCTCCTCTCCTATAAATAGGAGCAAACAAAAAAAAGAGAGAGGGGAGATTAAAAAAAAGAGGAGAGATCGAGAAGAAAAAAAGAGAGATTCCCCTCAGAAGCTTAGAAAAAGAGAAAAGCTTAAAAGAAGAAGAAAGAAAAGTTTCCAAAGAAACATAAAATTTAATTCTCACAAAGGAAGACTTGTTTCATTAAAACTCTAGGTAAAAAGAAGAGAAAATACAGAGATCATTTTATCTCTCATTCGCCTCTTAGTTCTTCCTCTGGTTGAGATTTGCAGAAGTAGATCTCCCCATAAGTTGAGAATTTAATTCTCATCGGGGAGATTCTGTCATGCAGATTCAAAACCTAGGGGAAAGAATTAAGTTCACATAATTTAATTCTTATAAAAAAATATGGGAATTTAATTCCTCTGAAAACTAGGGTTTAACCCTATAAAAAGAAAATAATTTAATTCTTACAAAACAAGAGGCATGAGATCCTCCAAACCCTAGGGTCATTAACAAGAGATCGAAATCTCCAAACACCAAGAAGAAAAGATTAATGATTCATTATTATTTAAACACTATAACGAGGGCCGCACGTGTTTCCCACGCAAGCGCTTAAAAAGAAGAATAAGAAGTGCCTCCTATGGCAGTCACGTGTTCTGTATGCGATCTCCAATCAAGTGCTCAGCACTTATAAATAAAAAGAGGAGGGGATAAAACCCAAAAGGCAATGCCCAACTTTGGGGCGCCTCACATGCTCACACGTAAGCGCCACAATGATCAAGTGCTCGGCACTTATAAAAAAGGCGGGGAATAAAACCCGAAAGGCAGTACCCAACTTTGGGGCACCTCACGTGCTCACACGTGAGCGCTACAATAACCAAGGGCTTAGCACTTATAAAAGAAAGGGGGAATAGAACCCAGAGAACAGCTCCTACTTTGGGGCACCTCACGTTCTCATATGTGAGCGCCTCCAAAGTTCATTGTTTAACAGAGCCTCACGTGGGAACACATGAGTGCTGAACATACACCAGTGCTTAGCATTATAGAAAATCAACTTCAGCCCCAAATTGGCTAAGTCTTCCTGAGGTCAAAACCTCTTTGATCTCCAAATCGACCGAGCCTCTGTGCTCATGTTTTCCCAAACTAATCTCAGTCTCAAACATAACTGATGACCCCTCAACTGATGATATCCAAAACGATATTCATCCCACATTCCCCCAAGGAAATCTTAGTCTTAAAATACGACTAATGATTTCTGGGTTGACCACTAATTCTTTTTCCCTCAAACGCGGAATTGGTTCAAGGGTACCTATCTCCATACCTCTGATACATGTCGTTGTAATTCCTCAACGTCTTTAGAGAGACGACGGGTCTCAACAACCAACTGATTTTGGGTACACTTCTTAAGCTGACGTGCATACCTTAAACTAAAACCTCACCTCAAAAACGGTGATTTACAGACCAAAACGTCTTTAAACTAAACGTTGTCTCCAAAATGGCGACAACGGACCGTAACGTCCTTAAACTAAAACCTCACCTAAAAAATGGTGATCTACAGACCGAAATGTCCTCAAACTAAATGTTTCCTCCAAAATGACGACAACGAACCGTGACATCCTTAAACTAAAAACCTCACCTCGAAAATGGTGATCTACAGACCGAAATGTCCTTAAACTACAACTTCGCCTCTAAAATAGCGATAAGGGACCGAAACATCCTTAAACTAAAACAACAGAGCTCAAATGTTCTCTTGTTGGATCTGAAACAAAAATGATCCTAAGACCTTGTTAAGTAGATCTTAGTCTCAAATTAGACTAACGTATCCTTAACAAAAAACCAATCGAGCCCCAACTGCTCACAAACATTTAAGTCGATCTTGATCTCAAAACATACAAACGATCCTTAAATAAAACAACCCAAATCTAAGATATACGGATTTGGACTAATCCACGCCCTACGGGCGACAACATAAATTAGTCTCCGTATACAATCTACGGGCAACCAAAAATAAAACAAACACACACGACACGAAGTGAACTTCTGGAGTAGGAGAAAGTGGTTATCACGATCCGGTAACATAATTAACTGCAGGGGCTTGCGCCTGCAGGGAAGAGCATCCCCACAATAAAAAAAAACTCGCAAACGAGGAGGAATCTGACTAAGTCTGCTACAACGGTCGCATCTGTCCAAACCTCCGATATACGGTGCCATAAATCAACTTGGTATCTTCGGAGAGGTGGATGGATAAATCCAAATAGCATCTGCCCCCAAATTCAGGCAAGACGACCTACGCGGTTCGTCTCTGTTTTCAGCGGTGAACAAGGCTGATTGAGATGATAGATCTGCGATATGCCAATACATGGCCATAGTGCAAATGGGAGATTATTAGAGAGATATGCTTTAGAAGCCATTATTATATCATACTGGATTGTATATTATATATTGGAAGCTTGGGATATTCACAGTTATAATAACAGTCTTGCTCAAAATGGTAGTATGCTACTTGGTTTGATTCTACCTCAATATGTGCATGTGTTTCTTATTAGCATATCGCTTATACATATTGGTAGAGCCCTTAGGATTTTTTCTTGACTACTAGCGTTATGATGGCAGTCACACTAGTGGGGGCTGGGTAGTCTATAAGCACATTCTTATACAGATCCCTAGTCATAGGATTATCGAGACGGGGCATCAATACTCCAGAGTAGACTAGTGTATACGCTTCTCATCCCAGCAGGGGAGATGGTCTGTCCCACAACCATTAGTACATCGTACTAGAGATAGTATGCAGGTGCTCATTTGGTTATGAGTTACACTGGACAGGACTCGTTGGGAACTGGTGGTTGGTATTATACCTATCGTCAGGTAGCAGTTCCCAGGTGACATGAGTACAGCTTAGTCCATTGACTTGACATCGCACTTCGCCTCGAGTATGTTCCCACTGTTTTTTGATTACTACCCTACCATGGCTCAAAAGACTCGTGCAAACATGTAGTAGTTGGGTGTAGTCCCGAAGCACTTAGAGGAAGTAGCGGTTAGATAGGATTCGCCTCTCCCGGTATTGAGGGTTGATATCGCGCTATGTTTGGAAAGCCGTTACACAAAGTCCCTAGCCAGCGTAAGTGAGATTTACTGGTAGGCACTCCAGTAGTTTCTCAGGGTGTTTTGGACTCTGTCCCGGCACGACTTATTGCGCTATTAGAGGTCTGACATTTACCATCCCCCAGGCACAATATGCGAGTATCTCAGACGAACAGACCGAACTGTATGGAGATTATCACAGATAGGCTCAGTAGGAGTTCGAGTGAGTTTGCTCATTGGCCTTCTTATCGACAGATACCTGAGTTGACGTTACGTGCAGCTAGTACCGTTGACGTGCTTGTGGTTAAACCCACTTCCAGCATATTATCGAGCCTTTAGAGTCCTACACAGAGGGTTTTCCTGCTTCGGGCGAAACGATATAGAGGCCGTATAGTTTTACGGCAGGATTCGATCACATACGTGTACTTGTGCATGGATGATGCTCGAGCGGATAATACTAGTGGGCTTTTGTTTAAGCCGGATCCTAGTATTGTATTATTGGATTGTTATCATCTTATTGTATTCGTATTTTTCGGAATACGAATACGGGTATGAATATACGGTGAGGGCATTCTTATAATTTTACATGGTATGTTTCTAGAAAGGGACACCTCATTACTTGATTTATCTATTTTTCCAAAATAGATTAATGAGGTGTTATTGGAGAGACATACTTGGCATGGGTAAAGTATGGCTATTTTGATTTGTTTATTCATTTGGTCTCACTATTGAAGCATGGGTGATATATTGTATTGAGATTTATTCCATGGTTCAATAAGTGAGAAGAGATATTAGCCATTCTCCACACTTAGCCACCAACCCTAGCTCATTTGTATCTTCGCATTCTCTCTCCTAGGTTTCTTCTCCTTCTACCTCAAGATCCTTACCCTCACATGTGTTGTGAAACAAAGGGTCTCATGAGATAAAACACTCCTTAAGCTACTCTACATCACCTAGGCTACTTAGCTTAGCGATCTAAGTACCCTAGTTATCTCGGTTTAGAGGTAGAAGCTTGAAGCGCATACTCTCGGGTGGATCATCATTGACGCGAGGAGGCCGACGATGCAACTTTCATCCATTCTTCAAGGAGCCAAGGAGAGGATGAAAAGAAAACCTAAAGGACATGGTCACGGAGGTATAACCATCTATCATAGTAGTTAAACCTCCTAATTAGTTTAGCTAGTTAAGGTTCCGTAAAGATCCTGGAGTTTAGTCGGTGTTGCGAAGCATGTTAAAATCGTTTCTTGAAAATTCCGCCTCTCTGTGAACCCACGGGGTGCGCGACATCGACTTACACGGTTGAAGTAAATCAGCAGTTCTGTGATGTTCGGTCTTTACTTGCTAACACACCAAACACTTGGCTACACTTCTGGCCACTTCGCGCTTCATTCCATGCCACCAGTAATGTTTTCGTAGATCTTTGTATATCTTTTTACCACCAGGGTGTACTGAGTAAGGAGAGCTGTGAGCTTCTTTCATCAACTCTTTCCGAACAGAACCTTGTGGTGCACACAACCTGCTTCCATATCTTAAAGATCCGTCTTCATGGATGATGAAGTCTGTTCGCAGTCCACTTTCTACTTGTTCTCAGATCTTTTGCAACTTGGCATCACTTGCTTGAGCTGCTTTGATCTGATTGACAATAGTAGACTGAACTTATAAGTTCATCAAATACGAAGTGTTACCTGGCATAACCACTTCTATCTCCATCCTGTGCAATTCCTGTTAAAGCTTCCATTGTGTGGTGAGATTCATTGATAGAGGCTGGCAACTAAGGGCATCAGGAACTACATTCACCTTCCCTAGATGATACTATAGGTTGATGTCAAAATCCGCCATAAGTTCTAGCCATCTTCTCTACCGCATATTCAACTCTTTTTCAGTAAATACATACTTCAGACTCTTGTGGTCAATGTATATGTCAGCTCACCCTCCAAAAAGATAGTGGCGCCAAATCTTAAGTGCAAAGATAACGGCCGCCAACTCCAAGTCGTGTGTTAGATAGTTGCGCTCATGAATCTTTAGTTGTCTTGATGCAAAAGCTACAACATTTCCATGCTGGTATAGAACACATCCTAATCCCTTACTGGATACATTGCAATGCACAATGAAACCTTCAGACTGGTCCGATATTACGAGAATAGGTGCTGATGTCAATCTTGACTTGAGTTCTACAAAAGCTTGTTCACATGCTTCTGACCACACGAATGCTTCATCTTTACGTGTGAGCTTGGTCAGGGGTGTTGCAATCTTCGAAAAGCCTTCAATAAATCATCGGTAGTATCCTGCTAAACCCAAGAAACTTCGAATGTCCGTCACTGTCTTTAGTGTCGTCCATTCGCTTACTGTTGATACTTTAGTTGGATCCACAGAGATTCCTTTGCCTGAAACGATATGTCCGAGAAATCCAACTTGATCTAGCCAAAATTCGCACTTGCTATACTTGGCATAGAGTTGATGCTGTCGCAAAGTCTCCAGAACAATTCGTAAATGCTCAGCGTGCTCTTTCCGATTCTTTGAATACATCAGGATGTCGTCGATGAAAATAACAACAAATCTGTCTAGGTACTATCGGAAAACATGGTTCATCAGATTCATAAATATAGCTGGTGCATTGGTCACTCCAAATGGCATCACAATAAACTCATAATGACCATAGCAAGTTCTGAATGCCGTCTTCGGAATATTAGACTCTTTGACATTCACCTGATGATAACCCGAACGAAGATCCAGTTTTGAGAAAACACAAGACCCGCTTAGCTGATCGAATATATCATCGATACACGATAGTGGATACTTATTCTTTATCGTGACTTCATTTAGAGCTCGGTAGTCTATGCACATTCTGTATGAACCTTTCTTCTTCTTCACAAGCAAAACTGGAGATCTCCAACTTGAAGTACTGGAACGAATCCATCCTTTCTTCAAAAGTCTGTCCAGCTCAGTACGGATCTCCTTCAATCCTTCAGGACTTAACCGATATTGTGCTTTGATCACCGGTTGTGCACCAGGTACTAAGTCAATACTGAATTCAAGAGCTCGATCAGGAGGCAAACCTGAGATGTCTTCAGGGAATACATCATCAAACTCTCGAAGTACTTCTAGCTTGTCTTCTTCCGCTTATATTGTTGCAATCACTGCCTTCCTTGGTTTAGCCTTGTAAGTGCTAGGCTCTAGGGTACGGTCTCCACTCTTGAAATAAAAGACCGGATGATCTGGAATCTCGAACACTACCCTCTTTGACGACAGTAAATGGTAGCGAAGAAAGTTTCTAACCAGTCCATACCCAAGACTACATCAAAAATCGGTATGTCCAGTACTTTGAAGTCCGCATAAAATTCTCTGCTGCAGACGACCATTGGACACAGATCGTATCCCAGAGTTGCCTTTAGAACGCCATTCCCTGAACTGACATTCCAGCTGGATACGAGCAGTTTAACTGGAATCGCATGAGTTCGGACAAACCGTTGCGACATAAAGCAATGTGATGCTCTAGTATCGAAGAGTGCTAAAGCAGGTAGGGAAGCTACTAAGATTGTACTTAAGTTGTGTAGAATATGTTTAGGTATAGGAAAAGATATATATATTGATGTATATAAGGTTTGAAAAGGTTTGAAAGATTGGGAGTTACCAGTGATGACTTGGCCAGTGAATTCAGCTTCTTCCACAGTCATTGTGAAAGCATGTCGCCTAGGTACATTCCTCCTTGCTGGAGACACATTTCTCTATCCGTTTCTCTGTCCTTGAGTCATGTTCCTCTGTGCCTGATGGAACTGACGAGTAGGCTGTGCAGGAGGTCCAGATGGAGGTGGAGCTGGAAGAGCAAGACGAGGTGTGGGAGCCTGGATAGCTGGCTGCTGCGGAAAGGTGAGTACTGGTCGGGGTGTAGGAGCTGGGATAAGACGATGGAGACAATCTCCAATGGCGTGAGTGGATGCGCCGCAAACTAAGCATAGACGGTTTGCATGCCTACAGTCCTTCTTCAGGTGTACATTCCTTTTGCAGTAGAAGCAAAAGTCTGGACTTGGCCGGTTAAAAGTTACTCATGGTCTCCTAGATACAAACGGTGGCCTAGAAGAGGCTCCTCCTGCTATCTGTGTAGCAGGGCGCTTTACACCGGCAAACTGAGGTCTGCCCTTCTTCTTTACAACTACCTCATATCTTCGGGCAGCCTTCAGAGCAAGATCGTAGGTTGGAAATCCTATGTAGCTAATGCAGGTTGGACCTCCGGGTCCAACCCTTGCTGAAATCTTCGAGCTCTGATCTCAACAGTCGGTATGAGATGTACCACAAACCTGTTTCGGTCTTGTGTTAGCAGTGTAATATGTGATATCAAGAAATTGAATATTGAGACATATCTTACCTGCTAAGCACGGTAAACTCAGTATCGTATTCATCCACAGATTTGTTCCACATCGAACCTTGCTGCAAGTGGATGAACTGTTGTTCCATGTCAAAACGGGCAGTCTCGGGAAAATATTTCGCGTCGAACATATCGCGAAATGTCTTCCATTCAATCGGCTGGGTGAGTTGGCTTTCTTTAGCCTTCCACCAAACTCTGGCGTTATCAGTGAGTTGCAGCTTCGCAACTCTCACCCAAGCAATCTCTGGCACTTTTGCTGCTGCTAGATCGTCTTCGATGGACTGAGCCCATTCTTCTGCCTCCAGGGGCTCTCTTTCCCAGAAAATTTCTTAGGGTGCAGTGCCCGGAATTGCTTCACTCTAGGTGCATCGGTCTCAGGGCGATGCAAGAGGATAGCAGTCTGCTGCTTCTGTCCCTTCAAAAGGCTCTTGATTCCCTCAAGCAATACCGTCTGCCCGTTGATAGGAGCTGCTACGGTAGATGGTGGTGGTAGAGGAGGTGGAGTGTTTCCATTCACATTGGTGCTTGTGTTGTTCGGGGAATCCATAACCTTGAGAGAAAAAGTAAGGTTAGGATAGATTCAAAGAATTGAAATCTAAATAATGTATAGTTACTGATTCTTATAATTCTTGTGATATATTGCTTAGGTTTCCATGCAGAACTGACCTGCATGGGCCGCCAACAAAACCTGTAACGCCCCGCTTCCCAGTGTACGGGAAAGGAGACGTGGCGGGCCGCGACGTATTTACTCATAAGTAAACACGTTAAGCGTAAATAAGCAATATAAATGAATAACACAATAATAACAAGAGATGTAATAAAACAACAACTTTTTATTGATAATCATTCTTTACGTACAACTGAAAAGAAAAGTACAATGATAGAAAGCGATGCCTAAACAATGGCATATGGACTGGAAAAAAATAGTACAAGCAAGGCCTAAAAGTCTGCCTCCTCTGTAAACTGTTCCAAATCGTCCTAGCTGGGCTCGATCTCCTGAGAGTCGGGTCCTCCTGACAACATTCCAAAGAAAGAAGAGACAGGAATGTCGTCAGCGAACTAGCGCTCGGTAAGTCCCAAAAGATAGAATGTAATAGATAGGTAAAGAGAATAGAATAGGTAAGGTATATATTTGTTATACTAACGTGGTTGTTTGTACCTTGGTACAGAATGTGCCAGTGTATATGAGAGGAGTCCAACTTGCTCCGTGGACTAAGGTAACATGTAAGTACAAGGCCCCATCAAACCCACAGGACAACGGCACAGGATGTTCATGTAGGTGTCTTTTAGTGACCATCATTGTGCCACTTTTAACACATTCCGTACCAATCTACCCCGTTAAAGCCCCGCAATGTATATTGTATTGATTGTATTGAGTTGTAGTTATCAGACTTGCCGAGACCATGGTATAAGTTGTTCATGTAAACTGATTCAGGATATAAACGGTAGTCATATAGTCAAGTTCAAGATATAGCCATGGTTTGGTCAAGTCATGTTGATATTGTTCTGTTATTCATGTTCAAGTGTTCATGTTTGGTATATTGGATTCATGTTGCATTGGAGTTATGATTGGATTCATGTTTAGATTGTATTCAGATTAGACTGAGACTCAGATTGAGTCAAACACTTAAACAGATTTGGATCCTGAATTAGATTTTTTGTGTTATCGGTAACTGCTGCACATGGACGGTAGGATTTGTGCTTTTTTTCCAAGACAATTACCATTGATAACCCCGTTTTAGTTTTCTACCTTAAATAGGAAAGCACTCACTTTCTCCGGCTCCCTGAGACTCAAGAGAATTGGTCCCGCTTAAACCTATATTTACTAGGGTCCCTATTGTAATTTAATATAATTTGAGGGGTTTTATGAAAAATATTTTTTAGTATACTTTCAAAATAAACCTCAAGTATTTATTTATGTTATTTAGAATTGTCATGAAAGTGAATTTTAGAGAATGAGGTATATTAGTGAAAATATTCATAGCTTGAATAGTTCAAAGTATTTTAATGTAACTTTGACTTATATTGATACTTGATGGTATTTTCATGAAACTTGTAATTTTTTTTTTGTTTAGAAAACATGGAATTTAATAATATCTTAAAAATATGTAGTTTGATAATATTTATATAATTATTAAAAATAAATTTTTATTATTAAATAGAAATCTTCGTTTTTCTTTAAAAATTGTATTAAAATTCTATCGAGATTGTATTCTCCGTGAGGAGGTCTACATCTCGTTCTATTAGTCCCGAGGATGTGCGATAATCCGCACCATCCAATAGCAGGGTTCCCAAAATGGGTTGTAGAGGCATAATCGTAAAGAATTAAGTAACACAATTTAAAGAAATCCGGTTTTTTATAGTTTAAGATATTTTGATGAAAAGTCGTATTTTGCCAAAAAAATATTGTTCAAGAGAATCATGCTATATCAAGATGTGTGTATGTGAGAAGTAGGTCATTACCTCGTGAGGTTTTCTAAAGGTATGCTAAGCAAAAATAATTAAAAGACGTTATATGTAAAGTTTGTGTTATTTAAACAAAAAACGCAATTTAAAGTTACATAAAATGGTATTTTAAGATGAAAATTGTTCTAATTATTTGTTCCATGATTAATGAGCAAGGTATAGTGATATGGATGAGTGATTCTTAAGAAAATTTGTAATTTTAAAGATTATAGAATCGAATGTCGATATAACTCCACTTACCGACAAGTTTTGAAAAGAAAAAATTTTATGGTAGAAAGAGAAGAGGGAAGATGGGACTTACTTACTAAAAGAATAGAGTGGAGGTAGAGGAAGAGCATGGTAGCCTTCGTGTAGTCGCGGAGTCGCCGGAAACGTCTCGAATTCTCGCCGGAAATTGACCTAGGGCTAACTCCACTTGTACTCTTCTTGGATTTGAGAATTTTTAAGAATTTTGGCAATAGACTTCAGAATGAAGAGAGCTAGGGTATGGGGTTGTATTTATAGTGTAAAATTAGGATTTAGGAATTGAAGAAAGAATTCAAAATTAGATTTAAAGTTTCATTTTAATTCTCTGGATAATTGCAGGGAAAATAAACAGAACAGGGATAATGGAGGTAGGCCAAAGGTTAAGTGTGCAAAGAACGGAGACCATCCCCTACGGGGGGCCCGGCGATGCCGGCCCTATGGCGCATCTCGCCGGCCATCTAAAAGTGGGAGCCCATTGGATTCTTGCCACGTGTCTCTCTCGCATTTAATATAATTTTCCACGTGTTTATTTTTCTATAACTTTTCATTTTATGAGTAGAGCACGTGTAAACTTTTGAGCTTCCAAAAATTTTAAAAGAAAAATTCAGAAAAATAATATGTGACTGATGGGATTCGAACACATGGGCTATGTCACAGTAATATAAGGCTTTACCAATGAGTTACAAGTGCTTCCTTACTGTTCTTAAGTAAAAAAAACATTTAAAGTATACTCAGGCTTGCAAACTCCATTCCGTACATTAACTTTAAAAATTTTCGTATAGTAAAATTAGAGTCGTTACACATGAACTACCCCAGCACCCCGTATATGCTAAGTTAGAGTTAAAATTACCAGACTTGCTCGAATCCATGAATAAATAAAATTGCAAGATTAAGTTCATGTATACATCAAGTATTCATGTATTCATGTCGGGTTGTATTCATGGTTCTAGTCAAGTCAAGTCATGTATTCGGTTTTGAGTTCAGGTATTCAGGTTCATGTTCAAGTATGCATACTAGACTTTGGGTTCATGTTTGAATTGGATTCTGACTTGAGTTTGAATTCAAGTTCATTATCAAGTATTCATGTTTGGTTTTAAATTCAGATTTGAGTTTGGATTTAGACATGGGTTAGACTCAGACTTGAGTCAGACATTTTAAACTGATTTAGATCTTGAATTAGGTTCAGGGGTTATCGGTAACTGCTGCATATGGACGGCAGAATTTGTGTCTTTTTCCAAGATAATTACCATTGATAACACCGTTAGGTTTTTCTACCTTAAATAAGCAAGCACTCACTTTCTCCGGCTCTCTGGGGCTCAAGAGAATTGATCCCGTATAAACCTATATTTACTAAAGTCCTTAAATATAATTTTATATAACTCGAGAGGGTTTTATGAAAAATATTTTTAATATAGTTTCAAAATAATCTCGAGAAATTATTTATATTCTTTAGGGTTTCAATGGTTGTGTATTTTAATAATTGAGGTATTTTAGTGATAATTATCTTAACTTGAATAGTTCATGGTATTTTACTGTAAAGTTTGACTTGTATTGATATCTTGATAGTATTTTGATGAAACTTGTAATTCTTTCCTTTGAAAAATATAAGGTTATAATATTTTGAGAATATATGTATTCTATAATATTTATATAATTATAAAAATTAATTTTATTATTAAATAGAAATTTTCGTTTTTCTTAAAAATCGTATTAAAAATCTTTCAAGACCGAATGCTCCATGAGGAGGTCTGCATGTACTAGCCCAAGGATATGCGATAATCCACACCATCCAATAGCGGGTCCCCTAAAAAGGGTTGTAGAGGCTTATTTGCAAAGGAAATTAAAATGCAATTTTAAAAGAACCCGATTTTTATAGTAAAGGGTATTTTAGTGTAACGTTGTATTCGTATCAAGAATATGTTCACAGAGTATCGTGCTATGGAAACATGTGTGTATGTGAGGGGTAGGTCATTACCCCGTGAAGTTTTCAAAAGGTATAATTAACAAAAATACTAAAAATGTGATATGTGAAGTTCATTGTATTTAAACGAAAAACTTCAATTAAAGTTATTTTGCATGGAATTCTAGATTACAATTTATTCTAAACATTTATAATAATGTTACAAATATTGTGTAAAAGTTGTATGAACAATATATAAGAAAAAATATGAGTTTTTAGGATTTAGAAGATCGACATCGGTATTAACTCCACTTACCGATGTTCATTTTATAAAAAAAAATTCAAAGAGGAATAAGAGAGATTGGAAGAGACTTACCGGTTGATTATGTTAGGAAGAGGTAGAAGAATAGATTTGTCGTCGTGGTGTCGCGGGGTAGTCGGAATTCGCTTCAAACCTCGCCGGAAGTTGATAGCTTGCTAACTCCACTTCTACCTCACTTGTACTTGAGAAAATTTGAGAGTTTTTCACTAGAATTTTCAGAATGGGGATGGGCTAGGACATGAGGTAGTATTTATAGTGTGGAATTAGGCTTTTGGAATTAAAAAGATGAATTAAAATGCATTAAAAAGATGATAAATGGGAAATTGAGGGGTCTCTGTTTGATTGCAAACAGTGCAGCGGAATTAGGGGGAGGAAAGGACTTGTGTGCAAAGCCCAAGGTTCATTACCCACGGTTCACTCGTTGACACCGACCCATAAGGGGTTTTGGCCGGTCGATTTTGGTGAGGGGACCGGTGGATTCATGCCATATGTTCACGCCAGTAAATACAACATTTTGCACATGTTTGTTTTCTCTGTCTTTTCATTTTTATGAGTATTGCACGTGTAAACTTTTGGGCTTCCAAAAGGTTTAAAAGAAAAAAAAATAATGTGTCTGATGGGATTCAAACACGGGGGCTACGTCACAGCAGTGCAAGGGTTTTACCAGTGAGCTACAAGTTGTTTCTTGCTGTTCTTACACAAGATATACTTATAACTTGTACTCAGGCTTGTAAACTCCTTTCTGTATATTAAAAAGAAAAAAATTTGTACAGAAAATTCAGAGTCGTTACATTCATTCCACCCACCTTTGTTTTCTTGGAATATTCGTCAGATACTGTGGAGACTGAGGAGGTAGACATCTCAGAGGAGGAGCACGATCAGATAGCGACTCAGGCCTAGACCAGTTACCTTTTCTCAGTTTTTGTATGACATTGTTTAGGCATTTCCATTCTTGTATTTTCTTTCAGTTGAAATCTTGTATTGTAAATGAATCAAGATGAATGTAAATAAAGTTGTTAAATAAATCTCATGTTAATTTTCTTGTCATTTTATATTGCTTCTTCTACGCTTAGTGTATTTATTCCGGGAAACGACCTTCTCAAAATAAATATGGCGCGGGCTTGCCATGTCACCGTTTCCATCTATTAGGAAGCGGGGCGTGACAAAACCCAGCACCACTAACCTAACGGATGCTTGTGATAACAAGGGTTATATATGTTTGACGTCAGGATGAGTTTATCCGCATGCCTAAGCGAAGGATAAACTGAACACTCCGAAACGAGTAAATAAACTAAGCCATGTCGCTTCAGCCCAAACAATAAAGTAAAAAAGCCACTTACGGGTCCTCTCGACTCATAAGGAGAAAATGCTCTTGTAGGATCCTTACGACTCTCAAGAGAAAAGACACTTAGGAGCCCTTACGACTTCTAAGGAGAAAATACACCTACGAGATCCTCTCGACTCGTGGGGAAAAATACCTCTATGAGACCCTCATGGCTCATAAAGTTGAAAAGGCTTTGGTGACAGAAATCTAAATATGTTTCCTAAGCCATCGCTGTCCTGCGAACTGTCTCCACATTGACTACCGTATACTATCCATGGACCACATATGACAAAATTGCATCCAATGAGAAGAATAAGACATTTATGAGTCCTCTCGACTTGTAAGGAGAAAATACCTACGTAAGATCCTTACGACTCGCAAAAGCAAAATCCACTTAGGAGACCTCACGGTTCCTAAGTATAAAACACACCTACGATATCCTCTCGACTCGTAAGGAGAAAATACTTTGTGAGACCCTTATGGCTCAAAAAAATTGAAAAAGCCTTGAGCGATAAGTATCTAAATCTGTTTCTTAAGCCATCAAATCTCCGGTGATGCATTACTTTGCACTATTTAACCCACATACATATTTATGTGGGCAAAATAGTTGGGGGGGGCATTTATTCCCACCAAAATTTTTTGCTCAAATCTTACATTTGTTTCCTTATAAAAAATAGAGGGCACTCCCTACTAGTTAATCACGTGAGCACTCACGTGCAAAGCATGTGAGCACCTGCTGCGGTTAGGATTAAATCCTATAACAGCCCTTATGTGATATCACGTGATCACTCGTGTGCAAAGTACGTGAGAACCGGCTTCATATAGAATTAAATTCTATAGCAGCCCCTACGTGTTAAACACGTGAGTTCCCTTACTGCATTCTTATGGCAACGCTCATGTGCTAAGCATGTAAGTGTCGTTGTCATATATGTATATGGAAGCGCTCACGTGATCGTTCCAATTTGAAACGCTAGCTTCTGATAGAATTAAATTCTATTTGGAAAATATTTTCTCTGATCTTTCTAATATGAAAAGATTATTCTCTAATAGAGAAACTTTGAATTTAAAATCCAATGGTGATAAAATATCACCAATTAAAGTATATGATAGAATTAAATTTTATGTGATAGAATTAAATTCTATTTGAGAAATATTTTTCCTGATCTTTCTAATATGGAAAGATTTTTCTCTAATAGAGAATCTTTGCGTTTAAAATCTAATGGTGATAAAATATCACCAATTAAAGCATCTGATAGAATTAAATTCTATGTGAGAAATATTTTCCCTGATCTTTCTAACATAGAAATAATTTCTCTGTTAAAAAGAGAACTCTTGGATCTAAGATCCAACGGTGATTAAAATAATCACCATGATAGAATTAAATTTTATGTTAGGAAAATATTTTCCTAATCTTGTTAAAAGAAATGTATTCTCTGTTAAACATATTGTCGTTGGATCAAAGATTCAACGGTGATTTAAAGATCTCCGATTGATTATAAAATCAATCAAGATCTCACAATAGAAGATTTTATCAAACAAATTGATTTTTCTCTTCTTCTATATAAAAGACCCAACAGATTAAATCTCATAAAGAAGAGACCTCCCATAAGGTTCTGCAATAGAGAATTTAATTTTCTTTGAAGAAAGATCATCTTCAACCTCCCAAAACCTAGATAAAAATAAGAAAGAAATATGTCTCATTTTACCTATCATGCATATAAAAACAGGATTTAACCCTTCAAAGAACTTAGTTTTTTCTCTGGATCTAAGATCCATAAGACAAGTCCATCACAAAAAAAGAATTTAATTCTCACAAAGAGATCTTGATCTTAAACTTAGGATCCAGAGAAGAACGTTGACGTTTTTCCCCCATCATAAAAAAAAGAGAAGAAAGAAAGATGCAATTTATACTGCAGGAACTTAGTTCTCTTAAGTCTTAAAAGAACTTGATTTGGACTAATCCACGCCCTACGGGCGACAACAAAATTAGTGTCCGTATACAATCCAAGAGCAACCCCAAAATAAACAAATTATAACACAACACGAAGTGATGCACATAGAGAAGCATAAAGTTGTTATCGCTTTGCGGTAACATAATTAACTGTAAGGGCTTACGCCTGGAGGAAAAAGCGTCTCCATAATAAAAAAAACCTCACAAATGAGAGGGAATCTGATAAATCTGCTACAGCGGTCGCATCTCTCCAAACCTCCGATAGACGGTATCATAAATCTGAAAGTATGCCTTAGCACCACTACTAGATTTTTAGAAGTATCAAGTATAAATTTTAAAAAATCTAGTATGCTATTGCATGCTATCCTAAAATCGAACTAGAGAATTAGGGTTTTATTGTATGTAAACAAACTTTACACTAAATGAATAAGGAATACAACCTTTGTAGACCGGTCATTCACTTCTAAAGCTCCATGTAGTAGTCCCTTAGCTCCAAGTAATGGTCCCTCGAACTCTTCGTAGGCTCCACTTGGTGAAAGGAACAAGTTTGCTTAAGGATCTTCGAGGCCGAAGATGATCTATCTTGGAGAATCTCTAACTCAATCTACATCTTCACTAATTGAGGAATTAGTGAAGTAAACAACTTATACTAAATGGCTAGTTTGGTATAAATTGATGAAGTATGAATTTTGCTCACTTTAGAATTATTTTTCTCTTTTTCTTTTCTCACCTCACTCAAAACTAGAGAGCAAAAAGGAGATGATGAAATATCTACTAATGTGAACCCTTAGGTGAGAAAATATCTCAAATCATATTTGTAGAGACTTAACCATAGTTAAAGATAATGGTTGGGTTAATAAATATCTAAAGTAAAACAAAATTAGTGGACTAAGTCAAGACTTCTACATGCTTCCACAAGTATCTTAAGCCATGACATTTTCCACCTAATTTTGGTTTATCCCTTAAGAATTAAATCACCCAAATAATCTTTAGTTTGGTGTGAGTCTCATACACTCATGCCCAATGTATCATCTAGCATGACACAATATTAAATACATTAATATATATCTCATATATATTTATATGTATTTATAGAAAAGAAATTCTTAAGTGAGCTATATTAGTTATAATATATTAATATATCAAATATATAATTATATATTAAATTATTAAATCAACACTTGATTTAATAATCCAGCTATATCACATATAACCGACTAATATCATTTATATGTATATCAAATATACATATAACAAATTATTGAATCAACACTTGATTCAATAATCCGGTTATATCACATATAACCCATATCGCGAGATTAGAATATTGTATCACATACTCGTATTAATCTCGGTCCCGCACATATCACATATGTGACCTACTTCGTTTCGTTTGAGCTAGGAAACTTCTGTGTAGGACTCTAAAGACTCGTCAATACGCCAGCAGTAGGTGATGATCACATCAGTCACCCATAAGCCGTCAGCGGGACTAGCTGGACGTAACGGCTACCCAGGTACTGAGCGATCAGAAGATCAACAAACAAGCTTATCCAAACTCCCACAAAGCCTATAAGTAACACTACCGTACAGTCCGGTCTCTTCGTTTGATATGCCGCATATCGAGTCTGGGGTGGTAAACGCCAGATCCCAATAACTTGATAAGTCATGTCGATGTAAGGCTCATAACGGGTCGAAAAACCACTGATAACACTTACCAGTAAATCTCATCATTAGCCTTGGCCAGGGACTTCTTGTTATAGCCAATCGAGCATAGCGCAACATCAATTCCCAATACCAGAAGAGACGAAACCCCTCCTATCGCTCATTGCCTCGATGTGACTCGGGACTGTACCCAAAATCCACTTGTTTGCACGACTCTCTTGAGCATGGTAGGGAGGAAATCAAAGCACAGCGGGAATTACACAAGACTCTATGACGATCTCGGGTCTACAGACTAACATGTACCAGTGTCACCAGAGAACTGCTATCTGACGATAGGTATAATAACATCTAGGAGTTCTCGGCAGGTTCCGTTCGGTGTACCCATTCTCCAATGAGCACCTGTGTACAATCTTTGATGTCAAACACCAATGGCTATGCGATCAACCATCGTCCCATACAGGGTCAAGAAACGTACACACTAGTCTATTCTGGAATATCGATGCCCTGTCTCGATACTCCCTCGACTAGGAACAATTAAAGGATGTACTTGTGGACTACCCTGGCCCCACTAATATGATCTACATCATAGTCCTGGTAGTCAAGTACACATCCTAAGGGCTTTATCAACATGTAACGGAGAGACTGTATAATGATATAAGTGTACATGTTAAGATAAAGAACAACCAGATAGTATACTATCATGTCGAGCAAGAAAGTCCTCTCTATATATGTCCAAGTATCCACTATAATATACAATCATGTATAATAATGGCCTTTAGGGCATACATATAACTAACAAAATCAACTTGGTATCTTCAGAGAGGTGGATGAATATGTTCCATATTGCATCTGCCTCCAGATTCAGACTGGACGTGCTCCCCACGCTATAGTTCCTCATTTTCGGCGATAAACAGATCCCTCATGATACAACAGAGTCTGAAGTTTCGGCGATCAACAAAAATCGAAGAAACTTCGAAATTCTATTTGAAACAGTAATGGAATAGTAGAGAAGAAAAAAAATTTGTTATTGTTTTTAAGAAATTGGTCCTATTTATAGATTCCCAATGGTTATTTAAAACCAACTGTTGCAACTTTTCAAAATTCACAACCGCTCAAAAACAATCGCTCAAATTTAAATTTCGAACTTCAAATTTCTCGCTTAAAATTCCCACTCAAAAAATGAATTTTCAAAATTCAAATTTTCCGCTCAAAAACTCCAACAATCCCCCACTTTTTGAGCTTATATATTTTCTTTTCATATATATTCTCTATTGGTATAATAATGCATAGTTAAAGATTCCTTTCAGTTTAAACTTTTAGTTAGTGTAAATATTATAAGGTGATGCGAAGTTTCTGGTTTCTAAGCATTTAAATCAGCTACTCCTTGATGTATAATCGGTAACTTAACACACATATTTATATCATGTTTTCTTAAGAATTTCATTCTTACTCAAAATTATTAATGGCCTTGTGTTATTCTTATTCAGAAAACAATCCTGGAAGTAAATTTTAAACTTCCATGAGAAGCGGCACCACTTTTATGTTTTCATAGGCAAAATTCTTCTTGTGTTTCCATTTCCAAACACAATTCCTACACGAGCGAACTTCATTAAGAGTTATAAAATTATCCCTCAATTTTGACGACATCACAAGTTTCCAACTGTGGGATGTTCGTGATAAATTTTAATACCGCAAGTGCACGGTTTATCGTAGTATGCGTTTATGGGTCGATCCACAGAGAGGTGTTATTTAATCAATTTTAAAGTCAAGTTTATGAGATAGTTGATTTAGATTAAGAATTAAAAAGCAAGGAATTAAGTAGTTTTTTTTATGAAGAGAAACATCTAGGGTTTTGTATTGCTTTATCTTCCAGGGTTGGTTTAAAAGATACTATTTCTTTTCTAAATCTATATTTAATATGTTTTAAATTAAATTAAATAAAAGTATAGGTTATATTAATTTGATTAAAAATAGCCTATCAATTATAAAATATTATTTAGAATCTATATTAAACATTTGTAGTCCTAGTTAATTAAGAATACCTAGTTTTATCTTCGATTAATAGTAATAGATGATCAATCTATACTATTATGTTATTGATTAACCTAGAACCCTTTAACTACCTAGCTTGGATTTATTTTAATTAAAACCTTTCTTACCGTCCCTAATTAGGTTTCTAGTTTGTCGAACCTTCATTATCCTAATTAGTTTTTAGGTGTATTACTGATCCCTAGATTTATTCAAAGCGTCAATTATCCCTATATGATCTAGTTTATGAGAGACAACATAAAAGAAAGAAATTAAATCGAAAGAAACTCATCATTAAAACATAAGAAAAAAGAGAATAAAAATATCCAACCATAAAAATTAAAGTAATATAAACCCTAAAAAGAAATTAAGTACTCATAATTAAAGATAATAGAAATTTTATTGATTATAAATGCTTATAGTTGTTGATCTCTCTCTAGAAACCCCTAAATTGAAAGTAACAAGAGAGATAATTAACCGTAATTTAAACAGAGTTTTTTATAGTATTTCGGGAGAATTGGAACAAACTCTACAAAATAACCAGAAAATACAAATAATCACTTAAAATCCCAACTTCACATTTGATAAAATTTCGTCTGTTACGATAAATGTGATATTAAAATGTGCAATAAATTAATTGCACCTATCACAGGACTTAAATATTGGGTTACTATTACTATTAACTTTTATTTAATGGATTTTAGTTATATCAATTGACGTTGTCCTTACTAAGTCTTTAGCCGGTCCCTTGGTAAAAGGATCTGTCAAGTTTTTACTTGACTTTACATATGTAATTGTGACAACCCCTTCATTAATTAATTGTCTCACAAACTCGTGTCTCAAGCTTATATGTATTGATTTTCCATTATAAATACTACTATAGGTTCTTGACAATGTTGCTTTATTATCACAGTATATAGATATTGGAGGTATAGGATTAGACCAAAATTTAATATCCAATAATATATTCCTAATCCATTCAGCTTCTTTGTCGGCTGATGCCAATGCAATAAATTCATATTCCATGATTGAATGAGATAAACAAATTTATTTCTTTGAAGCTCATGAATTGTCACATCCTCCAAGGATGAATACCCATTTGGATGTAGATTTATTATCTTCTAAACCAGTTATCCAATTTGCGTCAGAGTATCCTTCTAATACTACTGGAAATTTATTATAAAATAACCCATATTTTAAAGTTCCGTTCAAATATTCAAATATTCTGCCAATAACTTTCCAATGTTGTATTCCTGGATTATTAGTGTATCTATTAAATTTAGAAATAGCAAAACCTATATCTTGCAATGTATTGCATACATTAAACACCCAATGGCACTTGCATATTCAAGTTGTGCTATTTCTCTACCAGGGTTCTCTTTCAGTGTAACACTAGAATAAAAAAGAGTATTATACGTCTTGAAAACAAGATAATTAAATTTGGAGATTATCTTCTCAATATAATGAGATTGAAATAACACATAACCCCCACTATGGTTTACCATCTTAATTCCTAAGATTGTATCAATTTCTTCTAAATCTTTCATTTTACTCTTTAGTTTCAGTTACACCCGACATGCTGTTACTGATAATTAATAAATCATCTATGTATAAGCATATAACTATACTATACTCTTTAGTATATTTCATATATATACATTTATTAGCGTTATTATGATGGAAACCATTCGATAGTATAACCGAATCAAATTTCTCATGCCACTATTTGGGTGTCTGTTTTAAACCATAAAGAGATTTAACTAATTTGCAGCCTTTGTTTTCATTTCCTGAAAGTACAAACCCTTCAGGTTGCTCCATATATACCTCTTCTTCTAACGCGCCATTAAAAAATGCAGTTATCACATCTATTTGGTGAATATACAAATTATATATAGAGGCTAGAGCAAATAATATTGTGATAGATGTTATGTGTGCTACATGTGCATAAGTGTTTAAAGAATCGACACCATATTTTTGTTTAAACCCTTTCACCACGAGTCCAACCTTAAACGTTTGTAAAGATCCATCAAAATTATACTTTCTTTTAAATACACACTTACATTCTATAGCCTTATATTCTTGAGGTAAATCAGTTAACACCCAAGTGTTATTGGACATGATGGAATCCATTTCATCATTTATGACTTCTTTCTAAAATGCGGAGTCTCTCGAAACCATTGCCTCGCTATAGTTTTTAGGATCATCTTCTATATGGAGAAAAATAGATATTTTATTAATCTCCATATTTCTATCTCTTTCTATTAGAAAAACAATAGAATTAGAATCAACAAACTCATAATCTAGTGTTTTCTCTTTTCTTATTCTTTGATTTTTTTTCTAGGTTCTATTGGAGGATCAATAGATTTCTCTTTTATTGTCATTTTTTCTATAGATGTCTTATGTTGAACAGCATCTAATTTGAAGTTTGTTTTTAAAAATTCAACATCTATACATTCAATTATTATATTAGATTCCAAATCAAGAAGTTTATAACCTTTACTATGTCCAGCATATCCTATATATATACTTTTGAGTGCTCTAGGACCTAATTTAGTCCGTTTAGGTTCGAAAACTCTATAATATGCCAAACACCCCCCCTCCCTTCCACACTTTTAAATAAACCAAATTTGACTTTCTTTTCTTCCATAATTTGTATAGGCTGATTTTTTATTTCTTTGATGGAATTCTATTAAGTAAATGGCAAGCCGTCAATAAAACTTCTCCCTATAAATTTAAAGGTAATTTTGCATTTAACAACATAGAATGCACCATTTTCATAAGAGAACGATTTTTCCTTGCCGCTAAACCATTCTGTTGAGGAGTATATTGTCATTTCATTCACCATACCATATTGCTCGCAGAAATTTATAAATTCGTTCGAGAAATATTCTCCCCCTTTATCACTGCGAAGAACTTTAATTTTCTTACTAAGTTGATTTTCAACTTCTGCCTTATAAATTTTAAACATAGAGAATATTCCGTCTTTGCTTTTCATTAAATATACATACATATATTTAAAGTGGTCATCTATAAAATTAATGAAATACTTTCTTCCTTCTCTAGTAACAATTCCATTAAGTTCACATATATCAGAATGGTTAAGTCTAAAATTCCCGAATTTTTTTCAACTCTTGAAAAGGTTCTTTTAGACATTCTTGACTGTATACAAATCTCACATTTATGATCACTACTAAAATCATAATAAATTAAACCAAGTTTATGCATATTCTTTAAATTTCGAAAATTTAAATGTCCTAATCTATGATACCATAAATTAAAAGATTCCAAGACATAAGTAGAAGTCACTTTATTTTCATTAATGCTAAATGCAAACGTTCCATTACAAGAGCCACCCTTTCCCACAAAGGTCCCATTCTTCGAAAAAATTAATTTGTCGGATTCAATTACAAATTTAAATCCTTTTTTATATAACAAATCAACAAACAATAAGTTTTTTCTCATAACATAGAGAATATTCAATAGTGTCAATTTATTTCCAGAGGTGAAGTGAATTTCAACATAACCTTTTCCTTGTACAGGTGCACGGTTCTGGTTGCCCATTAAGACTTCCTGGCCATTAATTGTCTCATCAAAGTCCTTGAATATTGACTTATCTTTGCAAATGTGGACTGTTGCGCCGGAGCCGAGCCACCATCCAGAATCTGAGTCCGCCATATTCACTTCAATGATTATAACACTGTTTACAACAGTAATCATGGCATAGTAGGTCTCCTCAACATTGTTTGCATGCTTGATCTCCTGATTTTCTCCTTTGTTGAAACCAGTTTTGCAGTACCTGCATTTACGAGCAAAATGTCTTTCCTCACCGCAAATATAACAACCTTTATTCTATTTCAGGTTGTTACTGAATTTTCCTTTGTTGGGCTTCGAATAATTTGGCCTAGCTTTCTTCTGAACAATACCCTCTATATGGTTAGCCCTAGGATCGTTCTCGGTCTCATCTTTCTTGTCCCTTAGACGGGCTTCCTCTTCAATTATCAGATTTCTTTAAATTTGCTCGAGAGTGAAGTTTTTTGTCTTATGAAGCAATTTCTTTTGGTAAATTTTCCAAGTATGAGGCAGTTTTGATATGATTGCTCCAACTTGAAAGGTTTCAGACCATTTTATATTTGGAACATTCATTTGATTAACAGGTAATTCAAGTTCATGATATTGGTCTAAAATAGACATTTTGTTAACCATATGATACTCAAAATATTTTGAAATTAAATACTTGTTTGTAACTTACTCCTCCACTTTGTATTTGAACTCCAGAACCTTCCAAATTTCTTTTGCCGAAGTCGTCTTGATGTAGTTATTAAAGAGGCGATCCGACAGGGGTGTTCAGAATGTGATTTCTACATAGACATTCATCCTCTTCTCATTTCTTTCAGACCTTCACAACCGTTTCGCTGTCAATATCCGCAGACACATCTTGTCTGCCCATCGGGTGTAGTTTGTCTCGTCAAACCGATCAAGTTTGACAAGGTCTTGGTTCATAATTTTAACCGAGCTTAGGCTAGATTCCGACTCCATTGCAACAAATTAAATTCTTGAAACTTTAGTGTAGGAATCGAAAAAATAATATGTACAAGTAAATGAATTTATTGACTCTGAAACGCAATTGACTTTCTTCAAGAATTTACTTGTTCCCGCTCAAATTGAGTTTGCTAAAGGGTTGCAGACAAGGATCACTCATGATACAACAGAGTCTGAAGTTCCTGCGATCAGCAAAAATCGAAGAAACTTCAAAATTCTATTCGAAACAGTAATGGAATAATATAGAAGGAGAAGTTATTGTTTTTAAGAAATTGGTCCTATTTATAGATTCCTAAGGGTTATCTAAAATCAACGGTTGCAACTTTTCAAAATTCACAACTGCTCAAATTTAAATTTTGAAGTTCAAATTTCCCGCTCAAAAAATGAATTTTCGAAGTTCAAATTTTCCGCTCAAAAACTCCACCACCTCCTTCCTCGACTCGAACTCCCCCAAATTTGCCGCTGCCATCACCTCCATCATCATCATCATCCCATCCTCCACCCACTTTCCCGATCTCCACCAAATTCATCGCTGCCATCGCCTCCATTATCATCATCATCCCCTCCATCCAGTGGCAGCCTCAGGAATTTGTATCAGAGGGGCATCATATGTAATAAGGTCTCAAAATTTCCAAGTGTATAATATCAAAAGTTATTTTGATTGAAAATATATAATTTAATTTTAAATTGATTTAATAATATAATAAAAATATTGTTGCTATAACATATTTGGAACACTTTTTATCCTAAACTGCAACATACAAATCACGCTTTGGAGAAACCGAGATAAACTAATTGTGGTGTACATACATGCACATGTGTGTGTATTCAAAGTTTGTGAATGAAGAAATTGCAAAGCGCAAATATATATTAGAAATATGGATTAGCAATGTTGTTGTGAAACATTTGAAGCTATAATTTTATTTTATTTTTTTGAAAAGAAAGAAAGGAACATGTTAAATTAAAACAAAAATTAAAATTAATATCAACAATGATAATTGAACCAATGACCTCTTGCTAGGATATATCACATACAATCAACTGAGCATTAGCTCCATTACGTTGTTTCTATGAGCACAATAGATATAATATACACATGTATATAGATCATTGCATAATTAGATCGAAGTAGGGTTTATTTATCTGCAAAATCTCGGTGGGGGCACGTGCTCCTGCTGACCTATATGTGCATCTGCCTCTGCCTCCACCCCTCCCTCGACCTCCCTTAAAATCGCGCCACTACCCTTTTTCACCACGACCTCCATCATCATCGTCGTCCTCATCCCCTCCTACATCCCCTTCATCATTATTATCATCATCTTCCTTGGTTTTTAAAAGGAAAAATTAATAAAGATAGAATTGTCTTTTTATCCATGGGTTAACGGCGTTAGCCAGAAATCATTATATAGGGCAGTTATCTGCATTTTTTAAAGCACAGAATAATTACTTGCCACAGTTTGAAACCGAGAGAGTTTGTTGCATTTAAGCCTTATTTAAAATAGGAAAAAAAAGAAAAAAGAAGGGAAAAAGCATACATATCTCTTCATTCACAAAATTTTTTATCAACGGTTTAGATATCGACACAAAAGTACAAGCCTTTGGGTACAAAAAAATTGAATAAATAAAACTACCTTTTAACAACAATAATATCAAGAGTTTTTTTTGAAATATTTATAATTTAAAAATTAATTATTAAAATAGGGAGGAATGTTTTAAAATCACCAAAATAGGACGGTTTGCCATCCCCCCACCCCATCCCAGAATAAGGGGGCGGGTTCTTGGAACCCGCCCTTTTTTTTAAATTATTAATTATTAATTATTAATTTTAATTATTAATTATATAATTATAATTATAAATATAATTTTAATCATGATTATAATTATAATTATAATTATATAATTATAATTATAATTATTTTTAAAAAAAATAAAAAAAATAAACGAAATTTTTTTTTGAAAAAAATAATAAAATTTCAATATATCAATGTTTTTTACAGAATGAATCCGTCAAAATTTACAATACAAAAAAATCCTATCCGATTTCTATCTCGACGGTCAAATTTATAATATCAAAATGAATCCGTCAAATTTACAATATAAAAAAATCCTATCTGTTTGTAAAATGTAAATACTATTGTTTTCCTTTTCCCTTTCCCTTATGAAATCCGAGGAGGCTTGACATAAGCCTATGCCTCCTGGGATGACTGGAGGACCCACCTGTTTCTTGGGTAGATGGCGGAGGCGGCGGCGTCTGCTCTTCTGCTTCGGCTTCGGCTTCGGCTTCAGCTTCGTCTTCAGCAGCGTCTTGGACAGGCTGTTGATCCGCAAATCCTGAACCTGAATGTGGGACATGTGTCGGATATGTGCTGCCTCCCAACAACTGCATGTAGGACGATAAATCCGTGTCCCAACTGGGCAGTTGTAGCGAAGAGCCTGTCCCGGTTTCATGCGGCTGATGTTGCACAAAACCTTGGCCCCATGGCTGCGCAAATCCTGATCCCCAAGGTTGCTGTTGTTGCGCAAAACCTGACCCCCAAGACGGCTGTTCTGCAAAACCTGACCCCCAAGACTGGTGTTGTTGCGTTTGGCCGGTATGCCAGGGTTGCTGCTGACGGTATGGTGATCCAAACCACTGATCCTGCTGAGCTGGATCTCCGTGATGCTGCGGCTCTGGTGCCGGATCATGGTGCTGCTCTAGTGCCGGTTCATACTGCGGCTCTGGTGCCGGCTGATACTGCTGCTCTGGTGCCGACGATAAATGTTGAGAAATATTATATGAACCGAATACACCACCAATTAATTAGTCTACATTTGAAAATCGAGCATGAGTTGCCGGACCAGCATCAGTCGGGTATGGTTCGTGCACCATTGTTTGTACGAGATGCAACCCACGAGCCTGTCGTTACATTAGAAATAAGAAATAAGTATTGACTCATACCGCCGGATGTTAAAAAGTAATATAATATAAAGAATTCAACTTACCAAATCTCGTTCCATGTGGCCTCTAGGCTCGTACCGCGAGATGTTTGGGAAGTTGTTGGGGGGAGCAGAAAGATATCTTATGGTGACACGCTTATACCACTGTAAATATGCTTTGGTAGCGTCGGTGGCTGTTTGGTCACATATTTGCTGTAAGGCAATACTACGCTGCCTATCCTCCCATCTCAGCAAATATTGATGATGATGCTCCCTCCAATCACGCTCCGTCTTTCCTCCTCGCATGTCTCCCTCTATTGTCATAGGCGAAGGCGGCGGGACAGGAATATGTTACGATCTATCAAACTGTCGCAACACCCGGTCCGGGAGGTGCATGACAACGACATTAATGCAGAGGAGTGGGCATCGAGCCCGCCAAACCGGCTCTCCTTCGATACAGATGCCGGGTAAGCGTTGCAGACGATCTGCTGTATAAGGCGTCCACAGGAACTGCGCAAATAACATAGTACAAAAATTGTGATGAAGGTATTTCAAAATTGTAAAACAAATTTAATTACCTAAGTTATGGTTACCTGAGTCGCCTCCATGCGATCTAGCTCATCTCTATAGTACTTAAGTACTCGACGAGGAGCCTTATACGCTTTCTTCCCATTCCACCAACAGCCGAGTGGCTTTCCAGGGATATCCAAGCCAATTATTTTAACATTCTCCGGTCTTCCTATATATATATGCTCCCATGACCAGATCTATAAATAAAGTTTCAGATTATAAGAAAGAAAACCAATATTACAATTTTTCAAATTTCTAGCTGTGAAAAATAAGGAATTTACCTGAAGTAATGTAATGCATCCACAAATTTTATTCTTCGTAGGAGCACATGCCCTATCGAGTTCCTTATAAAGAAAGGCCAGGACCCCTTCTCCCCAAGCATATTGGCCACACACATCAAAATCCGTTAGGAAGCCAAGGTATAACGGATGGACATGCGTTGTTGATTGGTTCGGCATCAACCAAGAACCGATCATGTACAGAATGTAGGCACGTGTATGTCTATCCAAGACTTCATCGGTGGCTTCATCAGGGATATTACTAAATGTATCTTTTAGCCAGTTTAAACTGATCTTATACCCCTTACTGTAGCCTCCTGGTGCCTGATATTAGCATTTTTTGTGAAATATTAAAGCTAGAAATAATGTACAACATGCAATAGGTACACTAAAGAGGGGAATCAGAATGAAATTTTTTACCTGTCCGAGAACAGACTCGGCATATGTATCCTAGTATGGGTGGTCGGTATCTGGACCAACAATTTTTCCTCCGACCAACCCAAGCCCATTGACCCGTAAACCGAGTAAGAGGCCAATATCCTGGAGTGTGATAGTGGCCTCACCTCATCTTAGATGAAAAGTGTGGGTCTCTTTTCTCCAGCGCTCAACCAGAGAGGTAACGAGGGCGTGGTCGATTTGGATATGACGAATCAATGAAGCTTCATAAAATCCGGCCCGTCGAAGCCACTGGGTTATTCGTTGGTCGCTAACTATCCATTTGTCTGAGCTATGGGTGACGACGGTGAGATTATCTCCATCCTGCAAAATTAAATAATGTTATTTTCAACTATTAGAATTAAAAGAAATGGGTAATTAAAAAAAAATTACTAGGTTTAGAATATTTCCTCTCCGTGTAATATATTAAACGATCTGTATTCGTTTTGATGAACGAGCAGAGATTTGTCGAGTGGTTGATTCTCCATTGAAATGCACTGGAGCAGAGATTAGATGAAGAGTTAATTTTGTTCGATGAAATGCACTGGAGGGGGGTTGGGTTTTATAGTGAAGGGTGGAAGGGTTCTAGGAACCCGCCCTCTTTAACGATACAGTATTGGTTGTCAAATCAGTTGAAGAGGGCGGGTTCCAGGAACCCGCCATCTTCAATAATTATGTTTGCGGTGTCAAATCAGTTTGGTTTTTCCTATTCACAAAGGAAGAGGGCGGGTTATTATTAATAACCCGCCCTCTTCAATGGTTTTATTTTTTATATATTTTTTTAAAGGTGTGGTGTCAAATCAGTTTCCTTTTATATATATTTTTAAAATGTGTGTCTGTTGTGTTATTAAAGAGGGCGGGTTATTAGATCCCGTCCTCTTTAATAATTATATGAATGGTCGCATCAGTTTTTTTTTGTCCATTGTTAGAAGTGTAAGTGCACGGCGGCGCCCCGGCCGTCAATCCGACGGCCAAACGCGGAAACGGTGATAAACTTTAATTTTTGCGGACTTGGCAAAACGGCACCACCGCGCACTAAAACCGGATCGGGCCATTAAACTAAATCTAGCTAACTACAAAGAGAAGGGGAAGAGATGTATACCATACGATCCGAGTCCTCCGGTCTTCATCTCCACTCCGATCTCCTCGCGGGATCTCCGTCCGTCTCCTCCTCGTCGGAAAGGGCACCACGAAGCCGGGTACTTTTACGGGCTCCCACCTCAATACCGAGGCAACTCGCGCATGAAGCCGGCTACTCGACATGCTCAAGATATGCTGTAGAATGTAGTGTAGAATGCGCTTTGTCTCAATGGGGTTTGTAGTTGCTATGATGGAGGAATCAAAGAATAGAAAAACGGTGCTTGCATTTTTCTAGCAAGAAAATGAGATCAAGAATGAACTCTCAAGATGAACCTCTCATTTTCTTTCTCTCTTTTCTTTTTCTTCTTCTCTCTTTTCTTTTTCTTCAACCATTTCATCAAGTGAGAGCAAGAGGGTGGAGGAATGAATATGATAGCAAAAAAAACATCAAGGGAGGTGAGTGTAGGAGATAATGAAGGGTGACCACAACCAAGACATAATCATCACAAAACTCACATCAACTCTTCTTATCAAATCTAATCACATAAAGCAAATGATAATGAAGGATAAGAAAGGCATCAAAAGATGCTTTCATAATAAACCATCTTACAAATAAAACCTCCACAATATGTAATTTGCAAAACTGCAAATTACCCCCTCCATCAGAAAAGTCCGGCCGGGAAAGAGCAAAGGAAAACCGGCCGGAACGGAATACAAACTGGCAACTCCAGAAAACTGGTCCCGTAATAAATTACAGGAAAACCCCACACTGTGCATACACACCCGCATTTGTATTCCGTCCGGATACAAATGCAAAGAGACAAAATCTACACTGTACTATACTAGGACCGGCTTAAACCAAAGCCGGCTAGTAATATCCGTCCGATCCTGATGCGTGCAATACCGCACGTATCTGATCGAACGCTGCCATATAACTATACGGCTACTAGTACAAACCGTCCGATCCTGATCCGTGCAATACCGCACGTATCTGATCGGACCCTGCCATATCTCCATACGGCCTCTACAGCGTTTCGCCCGAAACTTGAGTAACTGAAAGTGTGGTGGACTCTAAAGACTCGTCAATACTATGGCTGTGGATTTAACCACTAGCACGTCAGAGGTATAAGCCAATACGTGACGGGCCACCAGCTATTGACCAAAAGGGACGTCGATGAGGAAGCTCACCCCGACACCCAACTGAGCCTGTCAGTGACAATATCCGTACAGTCCGGTCCGTTCGTCTATGAGTATCGCATGGCGGGCCTAGGGGGTTGGTAAAAGTCAGACCCCCAAAAGCGGTACAAGTCGTGTCGGAGTGTAGTCCAGAACACCCTGAGATACTACTGGAATACCTACCAGTAAATCTCCTGCCTTGGCCAAGGTCTTTGTGTAATGGCTCTCCTAGACACAGCGCGACCTCACCCCCAATACCGGGAGAGACGAAACCCCCGAAGATCCGCTCACTGCCTCCATGTGGCTCGGGACTGTACCCAACTAAAACCTGTTTGCACGACTCCTTTGAGCCGTGGTAGGGTAGTAATCAAAGTACAGTGGGAACTCACACGAGACAAATGACGATCCCCAGGTCGATGAACTAACCTGTACACATGTCACCTGGGAACTGCTATCTGACGTCAGGTATAAGACCAACTAGCATGTTCCCGGCGAGTCCTGTCCGGTGTACTCATAACCCAATGAGCACCTGTATACATCTTAGGTGAACCTACTGACACCAGTGGCTTGTGAGACCGGCCACCGCCCCTCGTCGGGGTCTCGACTGTATACACTAGTCTACTCTGGAGAATCGATGCCCTGTCTCGAAACTCCCACGACTAGGGACCTTTTAAGGATGTGCTTATAGACTCCAGCTCTCACTTATATGATCGCCCTCATACTGCTGGCAGTCAAGCAAGAATCCAAGGGGCTCTATCAACGTGCAATAGCGACATGTCAGGTCACCTAAAGCAGTACACGATGATAAAGGTAAACCAGATAGCATACTATCATCTCGAGCAAGACTGTCCTACCGGGATAGGTCCTCCCTCAATCATTGCAATCACGTGCCTGTGATCTAATAATTGACTCTGAGGGCACTATCTCCAACAATCTCCCACTTGCACTCAAGGCTAATTATTGCGATGTCGCATACTCACAGTCCGTGTGATACCGAACACCCAACTCCCCTACTAGTCAGTTTCACAAAATCCGTTTGCGAAACTATTGCGTTCGAGGAATAGCCTCAGTGAGTGGATCCGCCTTGATGTTTCTTTCTATGTCTCTCTATATCTCAAATTCGCGGAGAAAGCCATCTCCCGAAATGAGCAATACCTGTCTTAGAATGTCTGGATGTCTGATGGGACTTAGCTCATAAATGAACTCCAAATCCAAACTTCTTAGACTGTATCGTCAACTGAACTTAATCAGTATCCTGCGCCATGCCACCCTCAGTATTGCCTTGGACCATCCGTCCAAAATACTGCCCCTCGTCAGAGGGAAAAACTATAACTCTGACAACCTCCTTGTCGTCCAGGTCACCTTGGAAGCCTGGAATGATAACCGTCTCCTAAAAGAGGCAGCCGTTATCATATCCCTAGAACAGCCACTTATGTTCTAAAACTGCTTCCGACTGTTTCTCCAGGATTGGATCAATATCAACTTATTGCATCTAGTGCAAGAACAACATCTGGTGTGGTACTTGACATCTCATGATTGACTCAATTGCCTAAGCAAGTGATCTGCCAATCATGCACATCCCTCTCTACTTAGTCTAAAAGACACCTTTAGAGAGGGCGACTCCATTACTTGCAGGTACACTACCGTGCCAGGAGTCGTCCATTCTAAATACTCATAGAATGCTGTCAAGGTACCCAGATTAGGAAACCACCCAAATCTAGATCTAAAACCATAGATCTAGTAACCAGTATGTCTGATATAATGTCCAAGTCCTTTGTGGAGAAACCACTGTGTGACGACCAAAGTATAACCGATCGTAGTAAAGGAATATCACTTCCTACTACCTTCTCAACAGATCCATCCCCTATTCTGATGACGTCAAACCTATGACTGTCACATCAGAAACAGATGATCTATCTCCGCTACATCTGCTTTAGTCTATAAATAGACATAAGCCTGATGTCCACCAATGCTTCCGCTGCTCCCACTGACTACGACAACCCTCTGGCAGAGTCATATACACGTACACTTCTGAAGCTAGTTCAGAACGACGCTATACTCATCCTCCTGCCGGGTCCTGCAGCCTGGAACAACAACAATGGCAAGTGTGGGTAAACAAGAACTTCCCTGTCACCGTCCTTGAGGCTACCGAAGTACCTCTCGGGTGCCTGAAGTTACCCACCTTATCTGCGGAGTGGCCAATGGAATGTCAATTCAGATTGAATCTTTAGGTTCCTTATCAAATCTTCAGTAATCGTTTGCGGTTCTGGAATCACTTCCAGTTCTACCATACTCCCACTGCTGTTTTTGAAAAAATCCATTTTTAATAAAACTGTGGCGAGTCTTGAACAATATTTCTATTGATCATCCAGATGGTAGAAAGTCAACCCGCGTCATAGCCTGGGTCAACCCACAAACAGCCATTACAGAAACGTGCCTTGAGTTGTCCAGTGTCTGGTTTTAAGCATAAGCCGGACAACTCCCCGTACCTTAACAACGTTAAGATATGAACTGTTCTACATCCAATATAGAACCAGAGGCACTGATTTAATTGAACCAGATTCAAATCATGCAGCTATCTCCAGTGCATGTCAACTAAATGGAAGGAGGCCGATCAGCGTTACTCAACTTAGGAATGCTTCCAATTATGAGTAACCTGAAAGAGAAGCAATTTCTCTTTATCATTACTATCAACTGAATACCATACACAAGTATCTACATCTTCGATCACTTTGAAGAATCCCGATACTTGCTACACCTGGTTCTCTACTCTATTCAAATACCTATAACTCCTCAAAACTTAGACCCTGTGTTTCTACGAAACACATGTCTAAGAACTAGAGAAGTCAAAAGTAAACTGAATATAGTATGAGGACCAACCCCTCTGTCCTAATGGACACTGGACAACATACAATACTCTGTATAAGTCCGCTGAGTCTAACAACTCTTTCACTGTGTGTTGTAGGTTGAAAACTGTACTTATGGTTAAGAAGAATTACACCGCTGTTTAATGCTCCTTACCTAACCATCCACTGATATAGGTAAATGTCATCGACATAATATCAAAAGGTATATCTCACTCTATGAAAATAGACGTACAGATATATCAATTTGAAATTGGTGCACATCAACGGATATTCAAAACCAAATATTTGCCGACCGGCAAACAGCCCAGGTGATTTCCTCAAATATCACTGATTCCAACGAATCCCGATATAATGAGGATGATTACCCAATTCCCAATAACTTACTCCCACTCATTATCTGTAAAACCATACAGATGTGAGAATCATACCTGGTAAATACATACCCTGGAGTAAGTGTCTAATCGGGAAATCAGTTTTCCATTAACAGTATACAGTGAAACTGAAACATTGAAATGTTTCGTTGGGGTATCCTGGTATTCTTAGTAATGCCTCTACCATTATCCAGATTCACAACTATAACCATATAATTCTTTGCCACCTCTCCAAATCCCTTTATATGTCTTTAGTCATTACCTTCTGCACACCCCTTTAGGCCAATTGGTTTTCTTCCTTCCCTACCGTTCGGCACCAGCCTATGGTTTGGAAGAAGACTATCCAAAAAGCATAAAGGGTGTACTGTCCTAATCCTAGGAGCACTCGCATCGCGAGAGAAGGTGAAGATAAAAGACACCTGAATGTACTTTATTCCTATTTCTCCTGAACCAGGATCCATCCCCGAACTGGAACAAGTTCCTTTCGAGTTCGTATATAACCATACGATGGAGTATCCAATAAACTGTGGATCTTCGTAGTGATACGGAGTGTCCTGGAGAAATACAAAGGTGATTTAGGATTGGCGAAGGAATACATGGTTTGGTCGTGAATATCTGTTGCAATTTACTTTGCTCTCTTACTAATCCCTTACTTTGTCTTAACTTAATACCTTCTGTACACCGTTTAGGCTAATTGGCTTTCTTCCTTCCCTACCGGTCGGCACCAGCCTATGGTTTGGAAGAAGACTATCCAATTTGCGTAATAGGTGTACTACTCCTAAACCAAGGAGTACTCGCAACCTGAGAGAGGGTGAAAAGAAAAGACAACTGAATAATCCTATCCGTTTTCTCCAGAACCAGAAACCATCCTCGAATTCCTTCGAGTTCGTATCTAACCATACGATGGTTTTGTCCAATGGAAGTGGACGTTCGCAGTAATACGGGGTGTCCCGGAGAAAAGGGTAAAAGTAGGAGTGGCAATGAGGTCTGCAACTCTGACAATCCAAAAGCCAGTGTTAAGTAGGTTCGGTCAACTTGGTCACTGAGTCATAGTCTTAGGGTCGGGTCAATGGTCGCTGCCAGAGAGAGAGAGAAAAGAAACACTCAGCGTGCACTCTAACCTAGATCAGAATGGTTACCAATTTATCCAATCTGGAAACCTCCCACTGTACCTCAAATTCTCCTCCAAACCTGAAAGAAGAATTAGTCGGGAACACCCGAGGAGTAAACCAACTCATCAGTGGGAATCGGGATCCAACTCTCATCGCACGATAACGTGACGGAATCCGCTCACGGTATCACACTCCAGAAGGTATGCGCATATCTGGCAAGTTTCAGTACTTTTGAAACTCCCGATGTGATTTCTGCCCCATGCTCTTATGACCTTGGCGTGAGGTCAAAATATCATAAGTCACATGTCAAGTTCTACCCGTCATTATCCAGGTTAATTTGAATCCACCCGTACATACCCTTGACGTAGGCCAAAATAGTAGTACGACTGTCCCAAACCAACGCATCTATCTATGCAACAGATAAATACCCGGCAGCTACCAATCGCTATGCCTTGGCGTGAGGTCAAAATACATAGCTTGAATACTACCGAATATTTAACTGAAATGACGGAGGGCTACGAATGGTTTCTGGCGAAAACCTTTAACGTAATGAACTTGATATCGTTGAAGGAACGGATAGCTTTTTAGAAAATATAGTGACGAAAACCTTTACTAAAGAGGTCACTCCCGGTGAAGGGATCTCGGCTCTTTCCCCGTAGAATGGGGTGCAGGATATTCCAAATGAATACCACGATGCAAAGCAAAAGTAATCGGCTATAGTGAAGTTAATGCCCTGACGCAAACTTCTGTCCAAGGGGTCACTCCCGGTGAAGGGATCTCGGCCCTTGCCTCGTCGACTGAGGAGCAGGATATTCTAACTGAATACCACAATGCAAAACAAAAGTGAACGTCCTTGCAATAACAGCTTTTTTTGAAAAGTGTTCCAACAACATCAGATTAGGTTTGTTTAACTTGCATTGATCCGAATCAACGCAGTCCCATCAATTAATCACACCACAAAGAACGAAAATATACTGACGTACGTATATGCCATCCGCATTCGCCACTGGGTCCCGTCATTACCCGTTAGGTTAGCTAACTAACGACAGAGCGGGGACTGGACTAGCGCGGATGTAAAACATATACAACATCTACTAATATATATACCAATATATTATATTTCGCTCAAGGCGTGAAAAGAAATGCAACATCACAGAAATGTACAGCATCACAGAACAATACAGATATCTGGGATCCCCGGGTTTCACAGAGCCACTACTGAAACCCGACGTTCCCCTGGTCGTGTGGATAGCCTGTGCAATGAAATCCTAGACCCCTACGGGCGCGGCAAGTTGCCCGCCAAAACCTGAAGCGAGGCAGCCCCCTTCAGCGCCGTGAATGGACCACCCAGCACTTCACGGAATCCGGTAACTTGGGCATCCCTCCTGGGTCAACCTGTACCCCCTACGAGTGCGGCGAATAGCCCGCCAATCCCAGAGTGAAGCCCCCTCCGTCCCAATGCCATGAGATGCGGGCTTGTTGCCCTCTAGAACCCGGCTATCCGTGCACTCCTCCGCGGGGTAATCCTATTACAGAAAGTAAAATATACATACATCGGGTACATCGACCGCAACCAGGTCGTGCCCCAAAAGAATAATACAATCAGGCAGTGACGGCAGTCCACATGTCGGACGCTCGCCCCGCAAAATCAAAAGTACATAATACCACCACAACTGTACTAGCATTGCATCCAGGCTATCCCCACGACCGATCCGCAACATCACAGCATAAACATAGAATATCAACGTGAAAGTCACGTTCGCAAATCCGTCTAACCGGGCTATAGCAGTTAGACCGGATTTACCGATCGAGTGACATTCACGGTCGCAGATATAATGTAAATACTGTGAAAAAAATGTGTTTAAAATATCCGATCGATCAAAAATTAACAAGTGGGCCCTCAATCAAAACTGTAGCACTCACAGAAATCCTGGGCCCAATCTTAATATTCCAAAACCCATATTTTAAGCCCAGAAGGCCTCTGAAAAATTTTGGTGAAGTGATGTGAATAGTGCGCGGCGGAAGGGCCGCGCGAGGGGGGGTTTCGCGGCGGTTCCGCGCTCCCACTGTGGAGTTACTTCGTCAAATTTTTACAGAACTCTTAGATTTTCCAGTACATCAATATTTTACAACCTGAAAAATTTTTCGAGACCAAAAATTTTCAACAGAAACTGATTCGAACTAAAATGCAGTTTTGGAACATTCGATCGATCGAAACAGAAAAACACATTACACCAAGCTAGACTATGTTAATGGCGAGGCTCTGATACCACTGTAAGTGCACGGCGGCGCCCCGGCCGTCAATCCGACGGCCAAACGCGGAAACGGTGATAAACTTTAATTTTTGCGGACTTGGCAAAACGGCACCACCGCGCACTAAAACCGGATCGGGCCATTAAACTAAATCTAGCTAACTACAAAGAGAAGGGGAAGAGATGTATACCATACGATCCGAGTCCTCCGGTCTTCATCTCCACTCCGATCTCCTCGCGGGATCTCCGTCCATCTCCTCCTCGTCGGAAAGGGCACCACGAAGCCGGGTACTTTTACGGGCTCCCACCTCAATACCGAGGCAACTCGCGCATGAAGCCGGCTACTCGACATGCTCAAGATATGCTGTAGAATGTAGTGTAGAATGCGCTTTGTCTCAATGGGGTTTGTAGTTGCCATGATGGAGGAATCAAAGAATAGAAAAACGGTGCTTGCATTTTTCTAGCAAGAAAATGAGATCAAGAATGAACTCTCAAGATGAACCTCTCATTTTCTTTCTCTCTTTTCTTTTTCTTCTTCTCTCTTTTCTTTTTCTTCAACCATTTCATCAAGTGAGAGCAAGAGGGTGGAGGAATGAATATGATAGCAAAAAAAACATCAAGGGAGGTGAGTGTAGGAGATAATGAAGGGTGACCACAACCAAGACATAATCATCACAAAACTCACATCAACTCTTCTTATCAAATCTAATCACATAAAGCAAATGATAATGAAGGATAAGAAAGGCATCAAAAGATGCTTTCATAATAAACCATCTTACAAATAAAACCTCCACAATATGTAATTTGCAAAACTGCAAATTACCCCCTCTATCAGAAAAGTCCGGCCGGGAAAGAGCAAAGGAAAACCGGCCGGAACGGAATACAAACTGGCAACTCCAGAAAACTGGTCCCGTAATAAATTACAGGAAAACCCCACACTGTGCATACACACCCGCATTTGTATTCCGTCCGGATACAAATGCAAAGAGACAAAATCTACACTGTACTATACTAGGACCGGCTTAAACCAAAGCCGGCTAGTAATATCCGTCCGATCCTGATGCGTGCAATACCGCACGTATCTGATCGAACGCTGCCATATAACTATACGGCTACTAGTACAAACCGTCCGATCCTGATCCGTGCAATACCGCACGTATCTGATCGGACCCTGCCATATCTCCATACGGCCTCTACAGCGTTTCGCCCGAAACTTGAGTAACTGAAAGTGTGGTGGACTCTAAAGACTCGTCAATACTATGGCTGTGGATTTAACCACTAGCACGTCAGAGGTATAAGCCAATACGTGACGGGCCACCAGCTATTGACCAAAAGGGACGTCGATGAGGAAGCTCACCCCGACACCCAACTGAGCCTGTCAGTGACAATATCCGTACAGTCCGGTCCGTTCGTCTATGAGTATCGCATGGCGGGCCTAGGGGGTTGGTAAAAGTCAGACCCCCAAAAGCGGTACAAGTCGTGTCGGAGTGTAGCCCAGAACACCCTGAGATACTACTGGAATACCTACCAGTAAATCTCCTGCCTTGGCCAAGGTCTTTGTGTAATGGCTCTCCTAGACACAGCGCGACCTCACCCCCAATACCGGGAGAGACGAAACCCCCGAAGATCCGCTCACTGCCTCCATGTGGCTCGGGACTGTACCCAACTAAAACCTGTTTGCACGACTCCTTTGAGCCGTGGTAGGGTAGTAATCAAAGTACAGTGGGAACTCACACGAGACAAATGACGATCCCCAGGTCGATGAACTAACCTGTACACATGTCACCTGGGAACTGCTATCTGACGTCAGGTATAAGACCAACTAGCATGTTCCCGGCGAGTCCTGTCCGGTGTACTCATAACCCAATGAGCACCTGTATACATCTTAGGTGAACCTACTGACACCAGTGGCTTGTGAGACCGGCCACCGCCCCTCGTCGGGGTCTCGACTGTATACACTAGTCTACTCTGGAGAATCGATGCCCTGTCTCGAAACTCCCACGACTAGGGACCTTTTAAGGATGTGCTTATAGACTCCAGCTCTCACTTATATGATCGCCCTCATACTGCTGGCAGTCAAGCAAGAATCCAAGGGGCTCTATCAACGTGCAATAGCGACATGTCAGGTCACCTAAAGCAGTACACGATGATAAAGGTAAACCAGATAGCATACTATCATCTCGAGCAAGACTGTCCTACCGGGATAGGTCCTCCCTCAATCATTGCAATCACGTGCCTGTGATCCAATAATTGACTCTGAGGGCACTATCTCCAACAAGAAGGACATCAGAAAGAAGAGGGCGGATTATTAAAACCCGCCCTCTTCAATAATTATTTGTGTCACTTGTCCATCGTACACTGTGTGTTGTGCCAGTGTTGTCCCATCGTGTCTGTGTGTCAAGTCCTGTGCAGAAGTAAGAGGGCGGGTTATTAGAACCCGCCCTCTTCAATAATTAGCCGGCCCTCATATCCTATAAATAGCTCTCCGCTATACATTTCACTACCCATTTCATCTCTATCAATTTTTCTTCTGTACAAGTCACTATCCATTTACGCTCTATCAGTTTTTCTCCGCTATCAATTTTGTGTAAGTGTGGAGTTTAAGAAGAAGGTCAAGTTCAGTATCATAGTCTGGAAGGAGGAGCAGCTGGATAGGATCAAGACGGAACAGTTCACAAAGTATTGGAAGTAAGCAATCTTTTCTAGACGGAACAATTAATTAAAAAAGGTACGCCCGATGCTCAACATTATTAATAAAAAAACTTTAAAAAAAATATACAAGATTATCAAACTGTTAAGTGTAGGAATTAATAATTTAAAATAAAAATATTTAATTACACTTCTATGAGTTTACTTTTTTACAGATAAATTAACTGTAATAGTAATGATTTTTTTGGGTGCAATTCAACCAAATTAAATTTCAGACTTGCCAATAATTTTTGTGTAATTTGAAAACCATTAACTACATGATAATCGTTTTGCAAATAGCATGTTATTTGTTGTAGGGAATGTAACTTCCTCATACAACGCATAGGGAGGAAATGCTCTAGTTATGAATATCTCTGCTTTAAGAAAATGTACACTCTGGTACAACAAAGAGAATAGCGTGATTTCCAATTTTAACAAAGCAACATAATCCATGAAAATGAAAGAGTCTCATACAAATGAATTCACATAATTGAAAAGAAAATGGGAAAAGTGCATGTTTAATAGAAATTTTACATGAACCCAACGACAATAAATGGGACTCCTGTTAGAAATGATTGGATCTAAAACAATACAGAGGAATAAATAACAATTTTAGCATAAAAGAAATTTTTTTGCAATTTCAACACAACATAAAAAAATATAACTGTTTTTGTGCAGGATTCTTTGCGCGAACTTTCTTTCTCTCTCCAATATAAATGTTTTTGTGCAGGATTCTTTGCGGTGCCGCCAAATAAGTTGTTTGCAAGTGTTTTCAATTTATGTTTGCTACTGTTTTGTATAAATAATACGGACTTTAAGGGGCTATAACACCAATTCAGATTGGGTGGGGATTTCATCACCCTTCCTGAGACCCCAAAAATCACTAACAGCATACGCATTACCCTCGAGTATAATTAAAAAATATCTAGACTCAGCCAACTAAGGACTCTCGTGCTTAGTAGGACAGAGGAAAGTTGTGGGCATTCGATCGTTTATCTAAACTTGACTTTGTGGTGCCTAGGCTAGGCAAGTAAGAAAGGTAATTTTAAAAGGCCCGTCTCACGGTGATTCGTGAGCGGATCCCTCCTTTCCTCATTTGTGCTTACCTGGCCACAATTGACAGTGAAGAGGCGATTTGAGGGTTATCTCACAACTTGTCACTTTGGAACAGTTAGGAGCAGTCTAGTTGACTTTGAAGACCATAGCTCTAGGTATGATTGTGCATGGTTTGACTGTGATTGTATGAAGTTATTAACGCTTTTTTTTATTGTTAGCTTGATATTGTTTGATGCAGATTATGGCCTCTTCAAGTTTATTTGTTGTATATAAATACGATGGCCGGGTTATCACAAGTGCACAAGGTCCTGAGTATATGGGCGGGTCCGCAAGAATCATGCGATTAGAAACATCAACGACTTATGATGAACTAGAGAATAAAGTGTTCAAAATTACGAAATATGATCCCCGTGAAAGTAGGGTTAAGTTAAGTTGTATATGGCCTATGTTCAGTGGAAATGCATTGGTTGAAATTATAGACGATGCATCAATATCTTCGATGATAGATTTCGGTCTCTCAAACACCCAACATTCTTTTGAACTTTTGGTTCAGAAGGAGCAATTGGAAGTATCAGATGCCCCTCCAACAGGTAATTTTGATGGTAATGCTGGAGATAGTTCCTAGGGGTACGGTCACATGGTTAACGATGATACCTTCACTGTCGGTGGATATGACTATACACAACATTATTCAAACCTTCAAACTCATGGGTAAATATTTTATAAACCCATATTTAAACATTTTAGTAATACCAAGATACCAATATTCAAACATTTAATAAAATCCATAAATCCAGATTCTTCCAGTCGACTGCTGCAGTTACATGCACCCCAGAAGAACAACAAGGATTACCATACACAACCTTCCACAGGTAAATAAATCTGAAACAAGTGATGATTTAGTTACGAAAATATTAAGGAATAATATTATAATAACAATTTATATACTAAACGCAGATTTCCCCACACCTCCGCATCATTCCAACACGATCCAAGTAGCGCATTCCAAGCATGTCCGTCCACATCTTTCCGGTCTGCTCACCCCGAACCATCCACATTACACCGACCACAACCATCATTTATTGCACCCGAGCTTTATGTTGCTACGGGTGATATTGATATGTGTGGCAGTGATGATGATGAAATCGGTGAAGGTCATCAGGGGGAGGATAGCGTGGAATATGCCGCTGGATTGAATGAGGTAGCATTCTTTGATGGTATGGTTGCGAATAACGATTTTGTCGAACTAGAAGATCCCGGTCTCGATCCGCTGGAAGATGATGGTTGGGTAGAATTAGCCGTGGCAGAAGTAAATACGGCACCCTATTTAGACGCGACAGCAGCAAGCGAAGATTGCATCAGTGTCGGGGATTTGTTTCAGGAAAAAGGAGATCTTATTTGTAAGCTGAAGTCGTGGTCTATTCAGCAAAACGTTACATTTAAAACCGAAGAGTCAAATAAGACGTACTATACGGTGGTATGTACGAAAGCTCCTAAATGTCAGTGGAGATTGCATGCATGTTGTTCCAAAAGAGCCAAAGCTTGGAAGGTCACGAAATACAACCAAGAACATACTTGCATCAATTCTATTATGTTACAAGATCACCGGAATTGCACTTTATCTTACATTTGCTCGCTAATCATGCCACTAATCCGTACAGATATGGCGATGACTACCCGAGAGATACGACTCTTAGTTAGCGGAGAGCATAAAATTCAGATTTCGTATGTGAAGGCATGTGATGCTCGTAGAAAGGCTTTATGCAAGATATTTGGGGACTGGGAAAGCTCGTACAACTCACTAGTCCCTTTTTTGGAAGCCATGAAAGCATCAAATCCGGGGACCGTATACCGGTTAAAAACCACAGAAACAGACGTCAAAGGCTTTGTCAGGTTTCAAAGAATTTTCTGGTGCTTTGGTCCATGTGCGACTGGTTTCACACACTGTCGACCGGTATTGTGCGTTGATGGTACGTATTTATACGGTAAGTACAGAGGCTGCATGTTAATTGCTACAGGTGTTGATGCTAATAACGGTATATTTCCGTTGGGATTTTCTATTGTCGAGGGTGAAAATATATCATCCTGGTCATGGTTTTTCCGTCAACTCAAAAATATCCCATATGTTCTTCATAGAACAGATTTATGCATCATATCTGATAGACATCTGGGAATACTAGCTGCAATGAGATCTGTATTTCCGACGACTCCACATAGGTTTTGCCTACGACACTTCAGACAAAATTTTGATCGAAAATTTAAAAATTCGGATCTACATAAGCTTATGTACAGAGCCGGTGAAACGCCTGACCTTAATGTTCACGACATATACATGACGAAAATTGGGGAGATGAGTCAAGCCACGAAAGCGTGGTTAGATGAGTATCCAGTACGCATGTGGTCACAAGCACATGATGATGGGTGCAGATATTTACTAATGACGACTAATATGTCTGAAAGCTTCAACGAGGTCCTTAAAGGGGTTAAAGGCTTACCGATACAGGGGTTGATTGTTCGAACCCTTTTTCGGATGAATACTTATTTTGTGCACAGAAGAGAAAAGTCATTGGCGATGGAGACTCCGCTCACCGCGTATTACGAAGATATCATTCGGAAAAGAGAGCGCCGAGCACGATACTACAGATCCGAAAGGTTTGACACGGCGGAGTTTCAGATAACGGGCGGTAATGAGAATCAATATACCGTGAACTTTAGAGATGAAGGGCTCTTTTCGTGTACATGCGGTCTTTTCCAGCAACAACATTTACCTTGTGCCCACGCAATTGCTGCTGCGAGCAGCATGCATAACTCACATTACAATTTTGTTTCCCATTACTATACAGTTTCCAATTACCAAGGCGCATACGATCCAAAATTTCATCCTATACCGGGCAGTCTCTATTGGCACTATTATACTGCCAACAGACAAACACCAACTGTATTACCACCAGAAAAAAATATAAGGCCCGGAAGACCTAAGATGCGTCGAGATCGAATGACAATAGATGCTGATCCTCAGTAAAGGCAAGCCAGATGTAGCCTATGCAAACAACCAGGCCATTATAGGACCAGATGTCCAGGACAGTCATCAGGGGCGGGACCTTCAGGATCGTGACAAGTGCACTCAGATTTTTTTGTATTATAAATTTGACGGATTCATTTTGTTATTATAAATTTGACCGTCGATATAGAATTTACATTTTACAAACAGATAGGATTTTTTTATTTTGTAAATTTGACGGATTCATTCTGTAAAAAATATTGATATAATGAAATTTTATTATTTTTTTCAAATTTCTTTTACGTTTATTTATTTTTAAATTTTTTAAAAATAATTATAATTATAATTATAATTATAATCAAAATTATAATTATATAATTAATAATTAATAATTAAAATTAAAAATTAATAATTAAAAAAAAAGGGGGCGGGTTCCAAGAACCCGCCCTCTATACATTTAGTATAGAGAGCGGGTTCTGGGAACCCGCCCCTATTTTGGGGTGGGGTGGGGTGGGGGGCAAACCGTCCTATTTTGGTGATTTTAAAATATTCCTCCCTATTTTAATAATTAATTTTTAAATTATAAATATTTCAAAAAAAAAACCTAATATCAAGCGTCTAACATAAATATGACCTGGGGAAAAAAACTAAGCATAAAAAATTGAGTTAAATGTGTTGCACGGCCACATTTGCGGCAAAATGACCATGCTCATGCACAGGTTCATTTAACTCCCATATAAAATAAAAAGAGCAGATCATTCCCATAGCTAAATTACCCAAATGATTTAGAATGGAGACTTGAGAGATGAAATGTTACTAAAATTCTTTTCTATTGAAAATGTTGTTAGACATTTGATTTTTTATTCCATATATATTTTGGAACAAAATTGGATAATGGATGTGAGGGGTTGGTGACCGGTCGACCAGGTTCAACGACGTTGGTGACTGGTCGACATCAGTATGTCGTCGGTAGACAGATAGAGCGTCGACCGGTTGAGTAACAAAAATGCACCGTATTTTGAAATGACTTCGAACTAACATGCACCTCACCTAGAGATGTAAATAGATCAGTTATGAATTAGATATATGCATTACGATATCCGTATCCGCACCTATTTACGGACATGAATGTGGATATAAATAGTTGTCAGTAACAAAAATTTAGTATCCATATCCACTACGGATACGGATCCGATATTATAAAAACCATATCCGCTAAAATTGAATATGAGCTATTCGAATAAATATAAAAAGTCATATTGCATAACCACAACATTAAAATATTTAAATAGGTTCAATACTTTTAGAGTAAAACAATCATATCAAGTACACTGCTCTCTATAGTTTCAAATTTGGGATTTTTCATGTAATATCAAGTACATCAGCCATCCATAAGTTTAGCTATAACTAATGCTCAATAAGCAATAGCTCAGCTGGTATGTGCACTTTCTCTTTTGAGAAGAGTGTGAGGATCGAATCTAGAAACCCCAAGAGAGGAAGTAGTCACAAATTAACGCTTTCAGGGCAAATTCGTGGGTTACTTGGATGCGGATGCGTGTGTTGTGTGCTTGTGTGTGCGTGTGTTGTGTGCTTAGTATCCATATTCGCAAGTAGTCGGATTCAAAATCGGATCCGGATCGAATTATCTGGATCCGTGTACATCCCTACCCTCAACTGCCTTATGAAAGGTCGCCATCACATTAAGCTACCTTAAAGTGCAAGGTATTTTGATGTAATACTAAAAAAAAGAAAACTCTTTCACAATTCTCCTCACATGCAAATGGTGGAGGTCCCCTGACCTCTCTCGCTCTGAGATCTGCCATCGCCGAAACCCTAACAATGAGGACCCCCACTCGCACCTCGTCGGAGATCCCAACCCCGACCTCCTCCGCCTCCGGCCGCGGCGGCATCACCTCCCGCGACGTGGAGGCCCTCTTCAGGACGAAGCCCATCGCCGAGATCCGCGCCATCGAGGCCCGAACCAACAGGGAGATCGACGACAAGAAGGAGGAGCTCCGGCAGCTCGTCGGCAAGAGCTACCGTGACCTCATCGAATCCGCCGACTCCATCATCTCCATGAGGTCCTCCTGCGACTCCATCGACCGCAACCTCGCCTCCATCGAATCCGCCGTCGACTCCCTCTCCCCTTCGTCCTCCTCCTCCTCCTCCTCCCAAAACCCTAGCGTCTCCTCCTCGCAGCACGATCCCGCGAGGGCGAGGATCTACGGCATCGCGTGCCGAGTCAAGTACCTCGTCGACACGTCGGAAAACATCTGGGGGTGCCTCGACGAATCGATGCTTCTGGAAGCTTCTGGAAGGTACCTGAGGGCGAAGGAGGTCCACGGCCTCGTCACCGGCGGCGGCGGCGGCGGCGGAGGAGGAGGAGGAGCGGATCTCGACGTCCTGTCGAGGTTCCCGCTGTTGAAGCACCAGTGGCAGATCGTCGAGAGCTTCAAGGCTCAGATCTCGCTGAAGAGCAGGGAGAGGCTCACGGATCGAGGCCTTACCGTTGGATCTTACGCAGATGCTTTGTCCACTGCTGCGACCATCGACGATCTGAACCCTAAGCAGGTGCTAGGGTTGTTTTTGGATTCAAGGAGGACGTGGATCTCGCAGAAATTAGTAGGTTTGGCAACGAGTTCTGATTCTGATTCCAAGTCTTCATCTTTGGTTCTTTGTGATGCGGTGAAGATAATTAGGGATAGTTTAGGGCAAGTAGGAGAGATTTTTGTTTTGGCATTGAATGAGATGCCTCTGTTTTATAAATTGGTGCTTGGGTCGCCTCCGGGAACTCAATTATTTGGGGGGATTCCGAATCCTGAGGAGGAGGTAAGGCTGTGGAAGTCGCATAGAGAGAAATTGGAGTCGTTGATGGTGTTGCTCGAGCCAGAATTCGTTGCTGAGAGTTGTTCGTCTTGGTTGAGGAGCTGCTGCGATGAGATCTTTGGAGAACTGGCGAATGGGAAGAAGTTGATGGACTTGATTGGGAGCGGAGAGGAGCTGGTGTCGAGCGAGAAGCTGGTTCGTGAGACTTTGGACCTTAGGGAAGGGCTAGAGGGGAGCTTAGAGCAATGGCTAAAGAGTGTATTTGGTTCTGAGATCGAATCACCCTGGGACCAAATTCGCGGGCTCATTCTCAAAGAGGGGAAAGATATACTGGAAGACAGGTTGGAAGAGGCATTTGTGAAGAGGATGAAAGAAATTGTGTATTCTGAGTTTAGTAAGTTGAAGAGGGATATTAATCTGAAGGAGTCGATTGAGGCAATTGTGGCAGATCCAAAGGATGAGAGTGATTTCCAATCGTACCTGAAGAAACGTTTTACTGGTGGCGGGATTTGGTTTTCAGAGCCGAATCATAAGAAATCAGCATTGGGGTATAGTTTCAAGCCAACTGCTGATGAAAATGACTTCAAAAACTGTCTGAATGCGTATTTTGGACCGGAAGTTGGCCGAATTAGGGATGCTGTAGATGTTAAGTGTGGTAGCATACTGGAAGATCTTCTATGCTTTGTAGAATCTCATAACTCTACCTTGAGACTTAAGGACCTCGCACCATATCTCCAAGATAATTGTCTCCAGACTATTGCATTCTTAGTCAAAGAGCTTGAGGATGAGCTTGGAAAGCTCTCTGCTTCTTTAGAAAACCGTTTGACGGAAACAGATTCTCAGCCACCCTCTGTGCTTGTCGAGCGGTCACTTCTCATTGGACGTCTATTATTTGCTTTGAGAAATCATTCAAGTCAAATGCCATTGATACTTGGTTCTCCAAGGAATTGGGTGACTGAATCGAGTACCGTAGCATTTTCTAACATAGCTTCTCCTTCGTCGAAACAATCTAGAGGACTCTTTGATTCTCCGATTTCTTTTAGTCCTAGAAGACATACGTTTGATAGTCCTAGAAGACATACATTTGATAGTCCTAGAAGCCCTCGAAGGCAATTCCTTGATAGCCCTAGAAGGCAAACAATATCAGCCGCTGCTGCTTTGTTTACAGTGGATGGCAGCAAAAACCCGAAACTTGAGGAGCTCAACAAAACTTTGCAAACACTTTGCATCAAAGCTCATAGCCTATGGATAGTATGGGTGTCTGATGAGCTATCAGTCATTCTTGCCAAGGAACTCAATAAAGATGATGCGCTATCTATGTCAACTCCTTTGCGGGTATGTGTTCTTTGCTTGATTTTCATCGGTTTCTCTACGTTTCACTGCTCCTCATGCTACCCTAGCATATTGCTGAATTGTTTAAGGCCTTCTCTAAATACTTCTGCTGTTTAATACGTACCACTTCTGGTAGTTTTGAGTATGGGAGATGCGTTTGCAGTACCATGATTAACAATAAGGCATAGTCAATGCAACAGCAATAGGCAAATTGCATACCTCATCACCTAAGTGTTATCCTATTAAAATGGATAATCTATTGATCATGAATCATAATCAAGGAAGCGGCACAAAAAAGTGGATCTCGTATTAGGAAATCATAATCCAAATTAAAACCATATAAGCCCATCATGAATCATTATTAAAAAATATATAATCAAGAAAGCTTTGGAAAATCTTTCTAAATACTGAAACTAAATTAGAACCCAACTATTGCAGACAGATTTTGTACAAAGAACTGCCTCAAACTTAACTCGATTTCCCTGCTTATGGATCCCAGACCAAACCAAGTCCGTTTGGCTACATGTAGTTGGTAACTATGTATCTAATTACAGATTTGAGAGGAAAACCTCTGATTTGTTGCATTTGTGGATATCGACCTATAGTGTAATGGAAATTCAATATTTTCTTAATTTAATATGAGTTTACTCACAAAACATGTTGATTAAAATCCCATATTTTTCTCGATGAGATTGCATTCATTGCATAAATGATAGGAGCGAAGATTCCAAAGACATCCAACAAAACACCTAAACCTTGAAATTAGTAAACAAAATATCCCAATTGCATTTGCTAGTAACCAAAGAACATGAATTGAATTTGCACCACCGCGACTTTTAGTTTCATGAGTTCCAGAAACACATGTAGTTCCAATCATAACCGACATTACAGTTCCCAAAGGTTAACTCTGAGTTGATCACCATTATTAAGTGAGCTGTACAAAACAACTTATGTTGGTAACTTGGATAGACTTTTGTGTAATTTTATATGTTTCCTAACTTGATATGTAGTGCATTAACTAGACTATAGATGTTATTTACAGTTTTACACATATTGCTTCAAATATCAACGCAGGGCAGTAAGCCCAATATGATGTACGAGTCCAAGTGTTAACTATTCAGAGGGTAGAAGCACATAATATGTGCACACTAGTAAAGAGTGTATAAACATCATCACCTTTCTCACTAAAACAAGGTTGCTAAGCACACTTCAATTGGCTATGCCACAAACAGATTGACTAAATTTCACGACAAGACTCTTAGTGTTGTTGTCAAACTCATGCCAAGGAAACTCTCGGCCTAGAAGCCACGGTCAGGAGGCAAGAAACCTAATGTTGGTCAGCACCTGGAGCTTTGCAATTATTGGAATAGTTATTAGAATATGGTGTCACGCCCCGCTTCCCAAAATACGGAAATACGGAGTGTAACGAATGCTAGCCATGCTACCTACGATAAAGAAAGATCCTTCCATAGTCACATAAAGGCTGTCTAGCTAAACCTGTCAAGATAATGTCTAAAACAGAATAGATAATACTGATAATTATGCTGCAACGAAATTACAAAGAATACTAGCAATAGATTCATAAGATAAAAAGAGGCAAAAATAAGGTTATGATAACAATAGGTCCGAAATAATACAAAAATCCGAAAAGACATATGAATCCTAATGTCCCGCAAGGGCGCATATGCTAAATACTAACCGAAAAGAAATAAACCTATGGATTACTGGTCTTCTGCAAACTCCTGATAATCGCTTTGATCCTGCACGGCCCGAAAATCCGTCACTAAATCTGAGATGACAAGTTTCAGGGATGTCAGAACATCCCAACAAGTACTCAACGTCAAAATGTGTGTATGTGTGTGATAGCATGAATATGTGATTCTAGTGAAGCCCGCGTGCATATGTAGATATAGATATGGCAGTAATATGAAGCAAGCAAGTAAACAGGTCAAGTTGGTCAAGTCATATCTTAGTTGGTCGCTAAAAAGGTAATCTATCCTATCGTAAGTTTGAGTGTATGCGTCAACCTCTGTAGGAGTATTCCTAACCCAAGGGTAGGGCCCTAGGGCAAGGAGACACGAGTCCAACTGTGGAATGAACAAGCGATCGATATAGCCCGGTACGAGCTGTAGTAACATGCGACCGATATAGCTCGGTACGAGTTGCCGGCATGAGACCCCTGAGATCCTGTTGTACGAACGCACACTCAAACTATCCCAACCCCGCATATCTATAGTTAACATGATAATAAATTCAATCACAATATAGAATGCCGACTGGACAGGAAAACATGATAAGTCACGACGATAGTACAATATGGTAAATATGTATGCATGAGTAATTGTTTCATGGCATGAATGTTCAGTATTCTAATTAGTGATATCGTTTTAATGTAAGGAAATCGTAATCGTGAACATGCATGTCATGTCAAGCAGGTCGATGATAATAGTCGCGAGTAGCATGTCAAATACAGTCGATATAATATGATAGTATCGATAATGTAAACAAGTATCTACATGAATTTACAAGTATCTTCATTTAATATCCGGATTTATTATTGGAAGAATAATAAACTAAAATATGGTTTTATAGGATTAATATGATTAATGGGTGTTCTAGAAATCCTAGGGTTTTCATTTCATGCATGATGAACATAATGTTTCATTTAATAGTATATGATTTGATTATTAATAAAAACACAAAGCTAAATATATAAAATTAATACCAAGGGTATTAAAACACAATCAATATAGTTATCTTATATAAATGCACTTAAGCGTTCTGTTCCATACTATTAGTAACAATGAGTAATTTCTTGATTGTATTATATATTGTATATTTATTTTCTTGCTGTTACAATGATTCGATCTTATATATATATAATTTAATTATCATGAACTACTGTTCACTAAGTACTATATTATGTAAGCTATATTCTACAAAAATTCAACAGAAATAAAACTGAATTGATTATTTAACTTAATGAAATGATAATTCATATTTACTAATTAAAATTTATATTAACTATGCAAATAAGTCTAAATATAAACTATATATATGTGAGCAGCAGACAAACTTATGTGAACAGTATAAAACTAAGGTTTTCATCATGTATATAATAATTACGTGGTATTTTAGTGAAATTGCACAATAATACAATTTTCATTCAAATATTATAGATCAAGAATTTATTGCAATATTTTCCGATTTTTCATTGGTTAAAAAAAGCAAGAGTACTTACCTCAGAGACGGATAAACACGACGATACGAAGCGCAACTCCAAGTTTTGATGGCTCGGCTAATTTTGAAGAAGAAAATATTATGATGGGAAAGAGAGAAGCTTGATTTATATGAGAAGGAGAGATGCTAATAATGAATATATGTAAAGTTATAAGGTAGGAGAATAAAATATTGAGGAGAAATATATTTGAAGAGATCCAAATACTATTAAAAAGATTAAATTATGTGGGAGTTTGTAAAAGTTGTTTGGTATAAAAAAATATATGTATATATAGTTAAAATAGGTGTAGCGTTTGTTATTATATAGGATAATAGGAAATATTTATATAAATATATACAGGGTTTTAAATAGATACGATGTATATAAATTTGTTTAAATGTGTATAATTAAAATAAATATAGATTTGTTTGGGGAGATAAAATATATTTGGAGAGAATATAAGAAAATATATATAAGTTTAGGAAAATAATTCTCATAACCCCTAATATTTAATTTGAAAGATTTAAAATAAAATTAAAAAATTAAAAAATTATTAATAATATATTATGGTAGATAAAATATTGTAGTAGAATATAAATAAGATATCATTAGATTTAACAAAACAAAACTTTAAAAGTTAAATATCACATACTTAACTAATTTAGATAATCATAATATATTTGTTTACATATCTAGTATTTGAAAATATATTAGATGCAAATTAAAATAAGATATAAATAAGTTATCAAATAACCTTAATACTAAATATCTTTTTTTAAAACAACCATACTAATATTATCTATTTAGTTACGAAACTAATGTTAGACAAATAAATACTATATGTATAGAAATTTAAAATATTAATCAAATACTAAACAAACATAAATACTAATAATATGCTTATTTAACAAACTTGGAAAACCATAACTATAACAAACTTAAAGCAATCATAATAATATTCTCTATCTTAATTAGAAAGTATTAAACTCCAATTTAAAATAATAATAATAATATAACAAAACCCAATACATTCAAAAGAAAAAAAACTTACGATCAGACTAGGGTGTTACATATGAGTTAGGCGATAGTTGAGTATATATGTAATTTGTATGGACCAAATGTACAAGTAAAGGAGCAATCTTCCACAACTGTTTAGAAAGAGGCTTAAAGGTAAGGATCAAATCCAAGGTTTTAAAACCCGGATTCGGTATCCGTTTGTTTTGCTGGCGGATAAAGGATAACCGGATTATTCGGTGGTTATTCGGTTTATTCGACCATCAATATTTTAATGTACATATTTAATATATTCTATAATTTATATATATATTATAACTTTATATATAATTATACAAAATAAAGTTAAAACAACGTACACCTTTCATTTTATGGTTCACATTTTAAATGAAACAATTTCACAAACACTTGATGGACATTGTAAATTATGAAACTTATATATAATGTTAATCCATATAGCATAAATTGATTACAATAATAATGAAATTAGGATGAAGAATCATATAATCAAACATCCATAAAAGCACAAACAATAAATACAAAGAATTTATGAATTTGTTAAGAGAGAAGAAAGAAAAAAGAGATATTTATATTATTATGGGCTTTGAGCTAGGCTAAAAGTTAATTATTCGATTCAATACCGGTTTATTCGACCGGATATCCGGTTTATTCGCCGAATATCCGGTTTGACCGGATCTAGGACTGGATTTTGTGTTTCTTGTTCGTTTTGAGAGCAGATCCGGCCGGATATTCCGGATTTTACAACATTGGTCAAATCATATGATTTGTTAAGGCCAAATTGCAGGAAATACTCCTAACTTTTGCACCAATAGCAGGAATACATCAGTTTTCTAAAATCACCGATTTACCCTCTCAATTTTAATTTGTTTCCAAAATGCCCTTTATTTAATTATTTATTTTTAGTACATTCTCTTTTCTCTCTTCTTATTTATTTAGTTACATCCTCTTCTTTCCTAGTTTCACTTGCAAACCCTTCTCTTCTCTTCATCCTCAACATTCATAAAATCCAAGAGATCTTATATTGGGCAGGCATGGAAAAAATCTCGATAGAGATTGCACTTAAATTTTATATATTTTTACTTTACTTCATAATGGATTTAGAACAAGAAAATTGGGAGGAAAACTAAAATTTTTGCGAAGAAATATGAATTTTTATGATGAAACTATATTGGGAGGATTTTACCCACATTTAATTCGATAAAAAATATTTCAGAAGAACTATAGACGGATAATTGTAATATTGAATAAATGAAAAGGAATCTTTTTAACAAAATATTTAAACGAAGGGTATTTTGGGAATAAATTATAAATGAGGGGGAAAGTGCTGGTCTTGAAAAGTTAGGGGTATTTCCTGCTATTGAACTTAAAGCTAGGGGTATTTCCTGCAATTGAAGCTAAAGAGCTAAAGTTGGGTATTTCCTGCAATTGAGCCATTTATTAATTACTTTCATTTCTTAGGTAAAATATTTGCTAGGAAGCCAACTTGGAACTCATTTTCACAGGACATCAAGTGGGGTGCCAAGTAAAATTAGATCCAAAAAGGAAAAACACATTTATGTTTATGAAGTTACAAATTCTCACCTTTACAAGATGAAAATCTGGTACATTTCATTTTAGCTCTATAGCCTATATCATGCATCAAGTATTCTTTTTCTCAAAAAATGTCAACTCCTTCCCTATTTCAGCAAACTTTTGTTAGTGTAGAATAGTTTTAAGATGGTGTTATGAGCTTAAACCGCCAAAGCGTATAATTTCTTGGCTGACGAATTATCCTACTAGGTTTCTTACAATGCCTTCCTTTATCCATAGTTTCCTCAGCTTGGAAGAGCTGGCTGGAAGAAAGAAGGAAGATGTATAGCTTTGGGAGAACATTTCAAACAGAATTGCATTGTATTTCTTTTCTTTTCTTTTTTAAAAACCTTTTTGGTAACTCTTTACTTTTTCTTTCGAAAGGTGAAATCGGAATAAAGGTCTTCCTGGTAGTTGTTTTCTCCTTAACCGTTGTGCGTTTTGTGAGAACATATACGCAATAGTAGATAAGTAAAATTCCCTAATAGACATAATAAACATTCAACTTTAAGCTACGAGCAACATGGACCATTTTATCATGGTTGACTTATTCTTATTGCAGTGTGAGAGTGGATTTGCTTTGTAACAACTACTATTAAGTTTGCCCAACTCATGCTTATACAGGGCTGGGAAGTAACTGTTATCAAGCAAGAGCAATCTAGTGAGGGTTCTACAGAGATGAAAATAGCTCTTCCTTCCATGCCTTCCCTCTATGTCATCTCTTTTATTTTTCAAGCATGTCTAGAAATTCAAAAAGTTGGAGGTCATGTCCTGGACAAAAGTATACTGAGAAACTTTGCTTGCAAGCTGCTAGAGAAGGTATGCCGCTGACTTAAAAATTATTGTCACTCTGTTTCTGTCATGTTCATACTACAATAAGTCACATGTGCACAAAATGACAATATTTTTTTTATATGAACAATTAGGGCAGTGGATGTTTTTCTTAATGATATTTATGGACGGCATAATATCTCAATTTTGTTATTTCTATGTGTGATATAGTCTTTCAAGGTCATGTTTCAGGTACGAACTATATATTTGTTTATCATGTCAGGAACCCCTTTCAAACGTATTGGAAGCTTCTTTACTTTGAATTACTCTCACAACTAAAAAACCCTTTGATGGAAATATAATCGGATAACAGCGATGATAATAGCAATATTTAATCATAAAAGTAAATAATGATATAGACACACTTGCAAGATACCACACCGTAATATTTCAGGAATTTAGGAATTTCCATATTTGCATACTGTAGTATATCCATATCCTCTAAACTCTGTAACGTTCATAGTGGAAGGTTGGGTTAATAATTTAAGGTTATAGTGGATTTACCTCCTATATTATTTTTCATCCCCCCATCCTCTCTCTACCTTCCATATCATACTGTTTGAAAGCACGCACAACCTTTCATATTAGTGCGAAAGCTCTTGTAACCTTTTTTGTAAGCGGGAGGTGGTGGTGTTTCCCCCCCCCCCCTTCCTTTTGTGGTTGAGGGGTGGGGGTACGAGGGATAAGGGATTTGGAGGTTAAGAATCAAATGGAATATGATGGACATAGCTTTCTCATGCCGTCATGCTATACATTACAAATGAAAACTCTGTACTGTTCTCAAGATTTTTCTGTAAATCTGATTGCGTGAAGCTAAATGTTAGGCAGTAAACTACAACTTATGTTGGCTGTTTGAATCAATCACATAAGTTATGATGAGTGCATATATTTGGATGTACTCGTCAGGTGTTTTGTTTGTTCAAGTCCTGCAACAATATGGTTATTGTGGTTTTTTGTCTCCTATTATAATCAATCGTGAAATTGGCTATGCAAACATGCATATTTGATACATGCGGAAACGATAATGGGTGTTGTGGCGTCGAATCATAGTTTTGTCAAAGGCCATACTTATTAAACAGGCTAAAGTGGGGGGTGTTTATTTTATGCATGATGTTTCTGGTAGGAATGGTAAGAGTCATGTACTTGCCATCCATCAGGCACCTTAAGCAACACAGCACCTGCTAAATCTTAGGTTGTGATTTCTTTCCACCAAAATGCACCATTTCCTTTTCATATAAGACGGGTTGGTAAAGTTGCTTGCTTGTACTACTAATGGTCACAGGTTCAAGGATTTCTTTGAAAATATTGAGTGTGTGCGTGGGGGGGGGGGGATAGAGTGAGGTAGAGATCTTGTTGGAGTTATCCACCTTATTATTAAAGATTGCCGCTTATCTTCTTATTGTATATAGTTTGTCATAAAATTGTTTCAATAAATGGACTGAAATTATTCTACCGGGTCTTCTGATCTTCCTTATTTTCTGATGCTCTACAGCCACTCCATGTACTGACATAAATGCCTCACAGGTTGTCAGCATCTATGAAAATTTCCTGCTGACTGTGGAAGCTCCTGAATCTCGAATTTCAGAAAAAGGAGTCCTGCAAATTTTGTTAGATATCCGGATCAGTGCTGACATTCTATCTGGAGGCAAAGATATTAACTCCACTACTTCTGAATCAAATGCCGAAGGGGAGTCTTCAAAGAATACCACTGGAAAGTCTCCTTTCAGATGGAAGCAGTTACAAGGATCTGCTAGTAAAGACCCTGTTATGAGTTTAATACGTAGGCTTTCACAAAGGCTGGATCCTATTGACTGGGCCACGTAAGCTTTTCCTTTTGATGAATGCTTATAATGTTTAGCGAATGGAATCTAAATTCGTTTTGCTCCTTTTCATCTTCAATTTAGGACTGATTATCTATGCAAATAAGATTTTTTCCCCATATCACTATATAAGGGTTGGTTTTGGAGCATGGCTCCACACCTAGTTAGAGGCTCCCAAAGAAATTTGACATACTTATATGACCAAGTGTCAACTCAATGTCAACCAGGCCGTTCCTATGATGTCAAATCCTCGGACAAGAAACTATGGACAAGCGGGGGTCTTGTTATAGAATCCTCGACACATTTTTGGGAGGTTACAGACCCTACTCTGTCTGTTATGCTTATGCGGTGTAAGCTCATAAAGCTAAGGAGCAACCTCCAAAATTATTCTAGAAAAAACTAAAGCTTGGAAAAAGTGGTGAAGATGATAGATTTTCTATAAGAATTACATTCACCTTTAAGTCATAATTAAGCAACAAAATGACGGGGTTCATATTTGGTTATAATTCATCATTGCTGCAAAGATGATATTTTTCCCTTTTGGAGTTCCTTTACGGATTCCAGTGTTGAATTTCTTTTCTGCTGTAATTTCACAGGTATGAGCCTTATCTTTGGGAAAATGAGAAGCAATCATACAAACGCTTTGCTGTGCTCTTTGGTTTCTTAGTTCAGCTAAACCGTATGTACACTGACACTGTACAAAAGTTACCTACAAGGTCAAATACAGACTCAAACATATTGAGATGTTCTACGGTTCCACGGTTCAAATACCTTCCAATCAGGTATCTTGCCATTGTTTCTGTGATGGTTTTTTTAATCAATTCTTTAGCATTTTATTTGAAGAATCCCCCCTCCCCACACACACACAAAAGGAAAAAAATTATGCTTAAGATAAAACCAGATTATGATGGTGAAATCTGTGATTATTGCCCCAATGTTATTTTCCCTGAAAAACCTGAATCTGCTCATATACCCTGCAACATACCACTTGCTTTAGAAAATGTTTAGGAATCTTATATAAATGTTCTCAGTTAACTGAAACTAATATGCTTTCATGTACATTGATATGAAATGACGGATATTCTTATCAATACGTTTCCATGGTAATTTAATTATCATAAATTGTAATTAAATAAGCCTTTGTATAGGTTAGCAGCCCATGTCGTGGATGAATTTATTCTTTAAAGTTTAACCTCGACCGCCCCCGTTGTCCCATGTATGTTGATTATCTTTATGAATTTAGACATTAACCATCAAGAATTTGATGACTTTCTAGTATTTAGCACTAATCAATCTTTTGTAATGTGGTTCTAGTTCCCTAGCTATCTTTGATTTGAAGTTTTGGGTTCTGAATCTGAATTCCTCAATTTAATTTTGAAACTTTCCTTGCCCAAGATGGATCCTAGATCAAACCTACGGTCACCTGAATCAGAGGCTCATAGCATTTTACTTCTTCGTCAAATCAACTCCGCTATATATCAGCTTGTTATTTTCATACAGAAGATAGTTGAAAGTTCCTCAATGTAACACCTAAGTTCTTAGTTTCGAAGAAGTTTTGGATCATTATGCATGCTCCCTATGCTCTCCTAGAAGTTCAAAAAACAACTTGCATTGTGTCTGTTTCCATCTGTTTCGGTAAAAAATTATAAAGTAGTACTTAGGAGTTAGGAGGTATCTGCATTGCTTCAAAATAAAAAGTACGCAATTAAGAAATAGTTTATGCAGTGTAGGTGTATCCATTTAGGCCTGAAATGGCTGAGAATGCGCAAGTCATTTTTTTGGCTGAGGCAATTTGAGTTGCATACCATATTATCCATGTTTTTACCTGCCAGTGAAAATGCATGGATCACTTTTAGCGACTGGAAAGTTGTTCCACAATATCCATAGAATCAAAGATGGATGGTTGAAGTGGAGAAGAATCAGGAGTGCCATGTGAGCGTAGAATACCTTTGAAATTGAAAGAAAAATGCTATAGGATGGTTATAAGGTCGACACTTCTATATGGATCAGAATACTGGGCAAAACAGGGCAAAACAGAAATATGTCCAAAAAATGAGTGTGGTTGAAATGAGAATGTTAAGATGCATGAGTTGTAATACACTAAAGGATATGATAAGAAATGAATGCATTCATAACAAGTTGGAGATCACAACCATAGAGGAGAGAGAACCAATTGAGATGTTTCGGGCATGTACAACGGAGGCCAATAAAAGCTTATGTTAGAAGAAGTGACAAAATTTTACTTAATGGCGTAGCTAGATGTAGGGGTAGACCTTGACAAACATGAATGGTGGCAATTAAAAATGACATGTTAATTTAATTGAGACGTCCTTTAACAAAGCAGAATGGAAGAAATGGATTCATATAGCGGAATGGGATAAAAGTTTCGTATTGTTGTCGTATACTTTGAAGTGATGTCGAATTGTTTTCTGATCATCATTTTGTCATCAAACCATAATTGCTGCATTAATACTTACCAGAGAATATAAACATAATTTCAGGATTATGTTTTTGTCCATACATAGTTGTTAACGATATGACATTGTGCTATCTGCTATTGCCTTCCAAGGTCCCTAAGAATCTAACTCTTAAGTAAATTATAGTTTAGTATCAATATGGAGTTTGAAAAATGTGGAATATCATATGTTGCTTTTAAGAATTGGTTCTTAACATCACTTCATTGCTCAAATTACCTATCTCATGATGTTTCATGTGTTTTGGGCCATGAAACCTGCTAAATCTGCTTGTTCATCGGATGCAATATGCCGATTTGATAGCGAGGACTTCAAAAATAGGGAAAAGAGTATAATGAAATATGGGAAGTGAAAAGAACCGAGAAGAAATAATTTATTGGCATAAGAGAAAAGTAATAGTCCATATAAACCGTATATAGAAAGTTATAGATCACATCTCCTAACAAACATATAATAACCAATCAAACTGATAACTAATTATAATAACTAAATATATTTCCATAACAATATTCATAACACTCTCCGCAAGCTGGAGCGTAGATGTCAATCATGCCAAGTTTGAACAGAATACGAGCGAAAACCGGTCGAGGAAGAGCTTTGATAAGAATATGTGCTAGTTGAGTTGCAGAGAAAATATGCTGGAGTGCAACCATCTTATTTGTCACGAATGAAGTGACAATCTATCTTGATATGTTTGGTCCGCTCATGAAAAACTGGATTTTCAGCAATATGAATTGCGGCCTTATTATCACAGAAAAGTGTAGTCGAAAGAGAACAAAGAATTTCAAGATCTGTCAAAAGGGAGGTAAGCCATACCAATTCAGCAACCGTATGTGCCATAGATCTATACCCAGCCTGTGCAGAAAAATGAGCGACTACATTTTGCTTCTTACTTTTCATGTAACCAAATTTCCTCTCAAGAAGACACAATAGCTACCTGTGGAACGACGATCATCAACGGATCCAGCAAAGTCAGCATCCGCAAAGGCCGTGAGAGATAATATAGATGGTTTGTAAAGTTGACCCTGTCTTAGAAAACCTTTGATGTATTTGAGAATATACTCGTCCCCCTTAAGATGAGAAGTCAAAAGATTCTGCATATATCGACTCATTGTGCTAACGGCAAAGGCAATGTCAGGATGAGTGATAGTGATATAAATAAGCTTTCCAATTAGACGTCGATACCGTCCTGGATCAGGTAGTGGAGGATCCGAGGGAGAGCTTAATCGAGATAGCTTGACTGAGGAATCCATAGGGGTGTTTGCTGGTTTACATCCAAAAAATCCTGTCTCGGATAGAAAATCAAGTGCATACTTGCACTGGGAGAGCTGTAATCTACCATAATTCTGTGATACTTCAATTCCAAGGAAATATCTAAGTGGCCCAAGGTTCTTAGTATGGAAGTGTGAAACCAAATGTTCTTTCACCTTAAAGATACCAGCAGAATCATATCCAGTGATGATAACATCATCAACATACACCAATACAATTATCCTGCCCTGAAGACAATTATATGTAAAAAAAAAGACATGTCGGAGCGACTGCGTTTGAAGTCAATTTGTCGTAAAATCATGCTAAACTTTTCAAATCAGGCACACGGTGACTGTTTCAGTCCATATAACGATTTGTGTAGAAAAAACCCATAAAATCCTCCGGTTGCTGTATATAGTCTCCGAGAGATCGCCATGAAGAAAGGTATTCTTTACATCGAGCTGATGAAGAGCCCATGCCTTAAAAACAACCAAGCATATAAGAACACGAACCGATGTTAATTTGGCAACTAGCGAAAAAGTCTCAACATAATCCAAGCCATACTGTCGAGTAAATCCTTTGGCCACCAATCAAGGTTTGAGAAGGTCAGTCGTCCCATCTGGATTTTGCTTGACAGTAAAAACCCATATACATCCAACAACCTTCTTATCTGGAGGTATTAATTTCCAAGTCCGATTAGAGTGCAGTGCGGCAATCTCCTGTAACACACCTGCATGCTGAAGTGCTTTCTAAACAGAGAAAAGAAGAGTGATGGCAGATAGGAAAGAAACAAACCGACGAGCAGATGGGGTCAGTCTATGATAGAAAACAAAATTAGAAATCGGATGAGGAGTAATACAAAAACATTTACCCTTACGTAAGGCAATAGGAAGAGAGATCTTCGGAAAGCAGCGGTGATAGAGAATCGGGAACAATGGACTGTATTGGAGTACCTGCAGAAGAATCGTTAGAAAAATCATTGATGGGAGGTGGCGGAACAACTTTCTTATGATGGTGGTACACCTGTGGATAAGGGGCTATAGACTGATCACTAAGGAGCACATGTTGGGTAACTGAATCAAGCTCTGTGGAAGGTAAGTGTGGAACATGAATAGTAGAAGTGTGTCCTTAACATGTGGTGGAAAATAGGCTTGATCCTCTAAGAAGGTAACATCACATAAAGTACAAACTTTGGATGTTGTAGGGTCAGCATACATACCCTTTTTGGGATCGAGAGTAACCTACAAACACTATACGAGTAGCTCTATGATCAAGTTTGTCAATATAAGAACTTAGAACATGGGGATAGCATAGGCAACCAAACACTTTAGGTGGAACAGGAAAATAGTTGTTCTGTGAAAATAAAATAGAGAAAGGAGATTGGTTGCCTGGGACCGGAAAATGCATGCGATTGATATAAAAACATGCAGCTAAGACTATAAAATTCCACAATCGTTTAGGGACATGCATATGCAAAACAAGAGAACGAGGTAGCTCAAGCAAATACCGGTTTTTTCGTTCAGTAATCCCATTTTGCTGAGAAGTATAAGAACATGAAGTTTGATGCAATATATCCTGAGTCTGACAAAAAGACAGTAAATTTTGTGCTAATATACTCCTTAGTATTATCTGAACGAAGAACCTTTACCGGAACACCAAATTGATTAGTAATCTCAGCTATGAATTTTTTAAAGGTAGACAAATGTTCAGACCTGTTACGTAGAAAATACAACCAAATCATACGTGAATGATCTTCGATAATAGTCACAAAATATCTATAACCGAACACACTAGAAATTTTAAACGGACCCATAATATCAGAGTGAATTAACGCAAAGGGTAAATCATTTTTTTAATTAACTGACTGAAAAGAGAAGCGATAGTGTTTACCAAGAATATATGATTCACAACTGAACTCTGATAAATCAAGAGAAGACAACATATTACGTAAAGAAGAAAGAGGATGACCAAGTCGTCGATGCCACTGGATGGTAGAAAGAGCTGCAGATGTACTAGGAATATAATCAACATAGTACAATCCATTCTGTTCATGCCCCCGCCAATCCGTTGTTTCGTCAGAAGATTTTGTATCACAAGTGAGATGGATAAAATGTCACGGAGCAGTTAGAATCATTTGTAAACTGACGAATAGAAAATAAGTTTTGTTTTAAAGACGACACGATTAAAGCTTTTTTTAGGTGTAAAGATGAAATAAGTGATAAATCAGCAGAGCTAGAAACAAGTGTGGTATTACCATCAGCCACGAAAATCAACTTGTAAGGACTAAAGTAAGATCAGATTGTCCATCACGAGACATGATGTTAGGTGCCAGAATCAGCAACCCATGATTTAGAATGAGAAAGGAACGCTATACCTGATGGAGTAGAAAAGTTGGCAGGAGCTACAGAAGAGGAGACAACGCAACTGATCCCACTCAGCACTGGATAAAGGTAAATTGTCGACAAAAGAGAAAGATCGGGTAGCAGCAACTGGTGTGAATGTCTGGCGAAATGTAAGTGGATCACCAGGGTAGCATGCTTCTCCCAACAATGGCCTTTGCGATGATTAGTTCCGCAATAAGAGCAATAAAAACGAGCACAGGAACCTTGCGACGTTTTATGGCGAGCAGAGGAATCCATCACAAACGACGGTAAAAAAAATGATTCCGAGAGATTTTAGCGGTCGGCGACTCCATAAGCAATTATAAGAGTAGGAAGACGATCTAAAAAGAGCAGTATCAGTAACTGAGATGAACGGAGACGAGCGAAGATGGAAGTTCACAATCCATGCTCAAATATGGAAGATTTAGAGCTAGGGACCAGTTGGCAGTCAATAAAATCTAGAGCAGGGGAGGCAAACAACAATTATGTATTTTATTGGCTTGAGAGAAATCAACCGCATGGCAACAACGAAGAACCTTTAATGGAGAAAATTGTGTAGATTACCGTAGCAACGACAAAAAAGCATTGGAGCGACGAAAAATCACTGTAAGGGCGACGGAAACACTGTAGCAGCGAAGAAAAATCACTGCAGCATCGAAAAACACTGTAGCGGCGATGAAATTACTGTAGCTTTGAAACGAATCTAGGATGCCAAAAAATTACTGTAGCAGTGGAGGAGGTGGAGTGAGGGTTTAGGTTAGGGCTAAAGGACGAGGGTTAGGGTTTAGGTTTTAGGGAACTAGGGTTCTCTCTCAATTCTTTTTAAAAGTTCTGATATTATGACAGAACTGAGAAGAAATAATTTATTGGCATAAGAGAAAAGCAATAGTCCATACAATTATATATAAAGAGTTATAGATCATCTCTCTTAACAAACATATAATAACTAATCAAACCGATAACTAACTATAATAACGAAATTTATTTCTATAACAATATTCATAACAGGAGGCATGGGTGGTTTGAGGATTTATTTTCTAAAACAAGGCTGGCTTGTTTTTATCTTTGTTCTTGGTGTCCCGGTGCCTTAGGATATAGTTATTTTTGAGGAAATCGAGGTTCCAAAAAGTGCTAGATGGTGTTGGGGTAGGTTATCACGCACAGCGAAGGTGCCACCGCGGCACCTAGGCTGCTTTACCTTTTTAGGTAAATATACGTTCATATGGCAACAAAAAAAAGGAAAAGGAGATCACAAAGAAAGGCAGGGGTAATTCACTGTTAATATTTCTGATAAAAATATACAGGACATGAAAAATATTATCAAAAATATGGTTAACCATATGTCCAAATTGAGGGAAAGGTGGGAGATCCAAGATTCCTTCTAAAAAGCTAATCTTGGCTTAATGAGTGCATACCTATATGCTTCAAAATCTTTAAGTTCCTACAAGGGAAAGTCAAAATTGGCTGAATCCAGATCTTGTGTGCTCATATCTAATTCACTTCCATCTGAAGCTGTTGACATATAAAACAGGGAATCAACAATTCTGAGATTGAGAGAGGGGAGCTGGTATGATTACTGGAAAAATATGTGCCAAGCTGGAGAGCCTAAGAAAAAATGCATGAATAATTGTTTGATAAATTGTGATAGATCCTTCCACTTTTCTTCAATTAATTATTTTGTTTGATCTTCTGTAGCTAGATCCCAATTAGAGTACTCAAAGTAATTGATTTTGTTCAGTTGAAAGTTATCTAGATGAAGTCTGTAGCATAGATTGCGGAGTATGAAGGCATCCAAAATCAGCCGGCGGAGTAAAATTTTATGAAGTAAATATGCAATCTGAGTGGAAGTCACCAACACTACTACTAGATAGTTCTATTCATTGCAGATAAAAAGATTATCTCCGGAGTTGTAATCTTGGGCTGTATTTGCCATTGATAGGGAGTACATAGACACAACAGGAGGGAGTACATAGACACAACAGGACTCGTTAAGCTTGAGCTATTGGAAACATTAGTAATAAAACATCACTGTTTTTTTATTAGTTTTAAAACTTGTTACCATTATTGCCACAGTTCATAGCATTTGCATTTTAAATTCTAATACTCATTACTTATGACAGCTCAAGCTTCTTCTTGCTTCTGATATATTTGTCTTTTTCCAGTGCGCCTGCCTTGTCATCAAGGGGACAACATAAATCAACTCTTCATACATCGGCAGATGACGCATCATCAAGGAGCCCCTGGAAAACAACTTCAAATGGGGAGCGCTCCCCAAAGCATGAGTTTGACGATTCTCTTAGCTTGGGAGCTGCAACACCTTTGTTGAAGTCATTTATGACACAGGTAAGTTTATATATTGATATTTGATATTAAATTGCATATTTACTGAAGGACAAGATTGTCGGTATGGTTATTGATTGGCTTCATAGATAGATTCAGGCCATGCTTCTAGTTCAGTTGTACTGGTCAGACTTGAACACTTCATACGTATCTTCTGCCTTACAATCCCATCTTCACTGATACTTTTTCATAACCATCATTATAAATGGTCAAATCTGATCTCTATTTTTAGTGTAGCTGAAGAGTTGGCAAATCTTAATTTCAATTTTGTGGGACCATTAGCTGAATTTGGCATCAGTATCAAAACTTAAATAATTTAGATTACTATTCTTATTTGAAATTTCATCTTAGTAATTGAGAACTTTTGAATTAAAAGAAAAAAATTGCCAGATCTTTCAGCAATGCGCATATATGAAATCTCGATAATTGGACTGGAGATCAACAACCAATTGATGATGTTTTCCTTTTGAAGTGCCCTTGTTAGGAGGACAATGATATTCCTGTACCAGGGGGTGTCTTGAAATGTCTGCTTTAGGAATTGTTTTTGGACAGATCATAGCTCCTTGAGGCCAAACTGTAGTCAATGAGAGCTTTACTAAGGGTTTGGACGGACTTGCCATTCAATCTCAAGATATGAGCCGTGATTTCATGCGTAGAATAAGAATACCCGGAGTTACAGGGGCTTTGAAGATGATGAAATCAAGAGAAGCTGACGGGATTTCTATTGAGGTATGGAGATACTTAGGAGAGAGATGCCTTAGATGACTGACAAAACTCTTTAATAAGATTTGGCAAAACAAAAAGATACCAAATGAGTGGAGGAAGAGTACTCATATACCTCTCTACAAGAACAAGGGTGTCATTCAAAGTTGTTCCAACTATCGTGGAATAAAACCCATGTGTCACACCATGAAACTTCGGGAGATGGTTGATTGAATACATGCTAAGGCAAGATGTTGAGATATCATAGAACTGGTTTGGGTTCATGCCTAGATGATCGACGATAGAACCTATTCATTTGCTTTGTCAACTTGTCGAACATTTTCGAGAGAAGAGATTTGCGTATGGTTTTTATTGACTTAGAGAAAACTTACGATAAGATACCTAGAGAGGTATTATGGCGGACAACGATGAAAAAGGGAGTCCCAATCAAGGGCATTGACATAATCAAGTACATGCATGATAGAATAATGGCAAATGTAAGAACTTACGGCGGCCTAATGAGTGATTTTCCGATCACAATTAGCTTGCATCAATGATCTGCATTAAGTCCATTCTTATTTGCTATAGTGATGGATGAACTTAGTAAAATTATTTGGATGAGATATCTTGTGTATGTTATTCGCTGATGATATTTTAGTAAATGATATGAAAGCAAGATTAATGCTGAATTAGAGTTATGGAGGCAAACATTGGAATCTCGGAAATTCAGATTGAGCAGATGCAAGACAACATATATGCAATGTAAATTTAGTAAACAGAGAAGTCGAGATCATAGTGGTATAATACTGGATAGGCAAGAGAAATTATCAAGTGAGCAATTTAGATATCTAGGTTCCATCATTCAAAAGGATGGGAAAGTCGATAGCAATGTTAACCAGATGATTCAACCTGGTTGGTTGAAATAAAGGAGTGCAACATAGATTTTTTGCGATCGTAACTTTCCGTTAGGATTAAAAGTGAAGTTTTATCGAAGTGCTATTCGGCCTGCCTTATTATATGGCACGTAATACTGTGCTCCTAAGAAACATCATGCACGGAAGATGCATGTAGCGAAGATGCGTATGTTTCGTTCGATGTGTCGTAACATTAGAAAAGATAAAGTGCGAAATGAGGATATTCGTTCAAAGGTTGGTGTAGAACCTGTGGATGAGAAAATGCGAGAAAACCACCTAAGATGGTTTGGTCATGTGCGACACAAACCTATGGAAGCACTAGTTCGACGAATGGATATTCTCGATTTAGACCAAATCAAAAGGGCGAAAGGAAGACCGAAGAAAACGTGGATGGAGATGATACAGAAAGATATGGATGCTAAAGGTCTTGATGAAAGTATATTGTTCGATATAAGTGAGTGGAGGTGAAGGATTCATCTGCTCGAGCCGGCGTGATTCTCATGTTGGTTCATGTAGCCTGCCCCATATGCTTGGGATAAAAGGCTCAGTTACATATTTCCCTGTTTTAGTAGTAGTCTTAGGATTTATCTAACTCTTCACGTGAAATCTGTACTGGCATGACTTCCCATCAATAAGTTTGTCTTCAAATACTTCATGTTGTTATCTAATGACGAGTCTTGCATTAGGCTCAAAGCTAGAAGTTCATATACTATTACTGCATTGCTAAAATACCATTAATATTGTAAGTTGGTCTCAATAAATTTGAATATTAAAAGATTGCTAATTAATCTGTCTCTTAAAAACGCTTTCTACACAATCAAATTTAACTCGATATATTTAAATTAGAGTCTAGACGATCTATTTCAATTCAATGCCCCAAACACCACACATAGGTTGAAGTTCTAATACCGTAAACATTTGTACTCAACTGTTCTACTACTGTTAATATGTGCATATAGGTTGAAGTTCTAATACTGTGAACATGTGTACCAGACTGTTCACTGCACATTAAGCTGGCCATTTTTTGTTTTGTTTGTGTGCATCGAAGATTAATCATTGTGGTAAAAATATTGATATCTTTGTATCTAAATTATAATTACTGTCCAAATTTGCAAAATAAGCATCCGCATGATGAAATTCCTCACTACATTAGTCAATAATTTATCTAAAACCACAATAAACGAAAAGTCTCCACCACAACACCGGTTCTAATCAACATCTTTCAGCTACTAAACTTGAGCAAAATACTTCCTACATAAGTCATAATCTAGAAAGGGTGGCAAACTATAAGCTCGATAAGTGAGATAACATTTCACTATTAGACAAGTTTGGCAATATAATTAAGGACAATTTTTAAAAATAAATCCCCATTTAAAATTTAATTAGAAAAACCGATCTATTTTTTTTTATCTCAACCTTCATCGGGTGCAATTAGTGTGAGATTAACTTTTAATTAGCATTAATGTAAATTAACGTTAATGTAAATCCGAGGTTACAACCCTGAATTTATGTTTTGTAAACATTCCATAAAAAATTATTTATTATCTATCTTCACAAAGTTTTTCTAGTGATATTGGTTATAATATTATAAATAAAATGTCTGAAGTTTTCGATATGGGGAAGAACAATTGAAGCGCTTGTGAGATCGGAAAACCAATAAAACTGATTTGAGGACTTGATGACATTGTATTCAATATCCACTCTTATTAGTTTTGTTTAAAATATAGGTATTAATTCGTTAACCAAATCACCCAAATCCTCTATTAATTCTTTAAAAATAGGAATAATGTCAAACTCAAACTTTCTAATAAACATTTTCTTTGCAAAGATTATTTTGAAATCACTACTTACTCGATATTTGCAACCCCGGATTTGTATTAACGCTAATTAAAAAGATTAATGTAGTACTGATTATACCAAATGGAGCTCGAGGTCGATTTTTATAAATAAAATAGAGGTCGATTTTTCAAATTAAATTTTAAATCGGGATTTTTAAAAAAAATCGTCCTTAATACAAATCTGGGGTTGCCAATCCAGGATTCATTTTGAAGCATTTTAAAAATGTTTGGTTAATTGTTTTGGTTTGCAAAGCTTTGTTAGCAATTATGTTATAATTTTGAAGATATCCAATATTTGATAGCCTCTCAAAAAATGAAGAAAAGTGGTGATTTCATTGTAACATACATGTATCGACTAAGTAGTGATTTCAGAATAATCTTTGTAAAGGACATATTAATTAGAAAGTTTGAGTTTGACATTATTCTTATTTTTGAATAATTAATGGAGGAATTTATTTTTGAATAATTAATGGAGGATTTGAGTGATTTAATTGGTTACAGGATTAATACCAATATTTTTAACAGAATTAATGAGTGGTTATGGAATGCAATGTCACCAAGTCCTCGAAAAATCGGTTTTATTGGTTTCCCGATCTCACGGTTGCTTCAATTGTTCTTCCCCTTATCGGAAATTTCAGGCATTTTATTTTATAATATTATAATCAATATCACTAGAAAAACTTTGTGAAGATAGATAAATAATTCTTTATGGAATGTTTACAAAAAATGAATCCGGGATTACATTAACGCTAATTAAAAAAATAATCTCAACTAATTGCACCAGATGAAGGTTGAGGTCGCTTTTTATTTTTAAAAAACGTCCTAATTAAATAGATCAATCTAGTACTAATTACACCAAATGGAGCTTGTGGTCGATTTTCATAAATAAAAATAGAGGACGATTTTACTAATTAAATTTTAAATAAGGATTTAAAAAAAATCGTCCTATAATTAAATCAACTATTTACATATGTTAAGCGTCAGATTAATCACTTGCAAATTTAAAATAAGCATAAATTAGCTACAGGCTTGTGTTTCTGTCAGTATCAGCGTACATTTGAATCCATTACACTCCATTCTAAGCCTTGTATCAACTGACATCGCTTGAAAGTTTTCTATATCAACAGATAATAACTTCTTTAACAATGAGCTAATAATCAATTAAAGTTGGGCTAAATTGCCTCTCAATTGTCTGTGTTTTTCATTAAACTATCATAAAGCTTTTTATTACAGCAAAACTCCCTTGGCTTTGGGATTCTCGAGTTTTTCACTATAATACCCTTCAGTGTAGCACTTCAAGAAAGCTTATTGTAATTTAAAAAAATCTTTGAAGGTAGTTAGCTTGAGGTTGCTTATAACAAAGGGTGGTTTATGTGATTTAGCCCCTATTTTGAGGTGGTTTGAAACAATCATGTATAAATGTTATTCTCCATTATACATAGAAAACTCAAATTTGAAAATGATCTCAGGTTGGTAGCAAATTTGGAGAAAGTACATCGCGGTGGGGCTCAATGCTTTCGGATGGCAAGCTCAAAGACAGATCAGCAGCTGCCATGTCAACATTCGGCGACATGCTTCCAGGCCCCGCAGCAGGTCTTCTCTCTTCTTTTACTTCATAGTGAGCTATCAGAGTGCATGTTATATTATTATGCGGCCAACACAAAAATGGGCTTTTACGAGGACTAGGGCCCATCGAGATCTATGCTCACCTGAGATGCATGCAGCAAATGAACCTCTCATCGACACTTTCCATTTTCTCGTCGTCTCACTTGTCTCAGTTTAGTGCAGCATCCAATGTAAGTAATGTTTGGCGATCAACGGATGGAGTCAAAAGTTTGAGTTTTGGCTTCGCAGAATCTTTTGTAAAGTGAGGGTTGTGAAGGAGAAAGATGTTTAGTGAAAATTAGAGGAGGAAGCATTCAAAGTATGTGTTTTTAGTAATTTGTTTGTTTTATTGATTTTGATCACAAAATAATAAAGCAAAATATCGTTCATATCAGTTTAAGGGATGTAACTCTGATCTAGACCCTTTCTCGCTTCAAAAATGTTGTTCATGCCATATAAATCTATATATAAAAGAACATTCATGGAGCCTTTTGTTCTGGTCACAAGCTGCAGGCCTTGGACCAATGTTCCATGCTATTTTGTTTTTGATTAAACTATTGTTGCTTTTTGTCAAAGGTTTGATTATGTTTATATCAGTTAGGGATTTCATTAGCAATAATTTGATTAGATTTATTTGGATGGCTGTTGAAGAAGCCCGTATTGTATTGATTGCGTTGTAGTAACATTCAGGCCAGTGTCTATTTAGTGGATTAGTTTTATATCCACATCATATATCATGATCTCTTTACTCCAACTGCTTGTTTGGTTGTGAGTGAATCATAATGGTCCCTCTGATAACATTTCATTTAAATACCAAGTCCTAAACTGTATAGATCAAAGCTAGTGTCGCTATTAGGTTTCTTATTTCCACTGAAACCTTTAGCGTAGATTAGCATAGCACTCTGTCTTGGATTGAGCTTTATCCATTCAGCACATAGAAAGATAGAGATGCTTGTATCCATATCAGAAACGGGTTTAGGATTTGGTTTGTCCATCACAATCCAGCCATATTCCAAAGAAAGCTGCTTCTCGACGTGAAAAGGAAATTATGGACATATGTAATGTTGCGAGATTTATTCTCACGAAAGCTGTTGACTTTGTTTCAGAGTAGGTTACCCAAAAGTTTAAACTGGCTAAGGGCCTGTTTGGTTGCAGGATTTTGGAATTTGGATTCCAAAATAGTACGGTTGAGATTTCTGGATTTGGTAATTTGTTGTTTGGTTGGTTTTGGATTCCTAGTATTGGATTTGTAGATCCTTGTAATCTTTGTTTGGTTGGTGAAAAAAAGGTAGGATTTGGATTTGAGGATTTAAGAGAGAGATAGAGAGAGGATTGTTAAATAAATAAAGTACATGGGCCCCATCTAAAAGTACAATGAATAGTGTCAAATCCTTGAAAACTTTTAGGATTCAAGAATCCTTGTTTTGTGGTGGCACCCCATAAAAAACAAAGGAATCTTAGAAATCCTAATCCTGCAACCAAACACAAAATTATGGAATTCTAGGATTCCACAATCCAAAATCCAAATCCAAGCTCATAATCCTGCAACCAAACAGGCCCTAAAAGCAGTGAATTGTAAATGTCCTCATTCTCGCCCATCATAGCAGAAAAACGCTGTATCCAAAAGCTTATTATATTTCTGTGGGCGACAATGAATTATTGGCTGTGAAACATAATTCCTCTAAATAAATGAGGAAAGTGACACTATACAAGTTGTCCCTTCGTGAAATTTGGGGATCTTTGATGTGAATGGAATTTAATTTGCTCATGTCATTGATTTCAATCCCATGACTGTATTCTGTTATGATCAGCTGCAAGTTGTTATCTGCAGGATTTTCCCTCTTATCATACAGTCACTCCCTCCCTCCCAAGTCTCCCTCCCAAGTCTCAAATTATAAGTCTTAATTTTCTTTTTAGTTTGTCCCAAAATTATGTCCTTTTTATATTTCTTCTAAGTTATTAGTCAATTGTTAATTTCCTATAAAGTGCTTAGTCTTAAATGCTTTGGTGGATATTTCTAAACATTGGGACATATAGAAAGAAGAGAATATTTTATGAAATTTTATTGATTGCTTATATGTTACACTAAAAGTTATTGAGGGTCAAAAATGAAAAGATAATATAGGAATGTGTTTAGTTAATACATTTAATACCTTTTTTTAAAAATTTGTATTATTTATTATTAGTACTTGTAATTTAGGACCGAGAAAGTTTCTTTTTGCCGATTTCTCAAGGACTTTAAGTGCATTGAGAGTGTAATGAATTTTGGACCAGGGTTGTAGATCCATCATTCAATTGACATGACATGATACAATAAGTTGATAGTTTAAATGAAAATATTTACTAGAGTAAAGGAAGGCTATTGTTAATTTTCATCTGTATAAGATTTGTGCTAGTGAATTAAATGCAGACAAAAGCACGGTTCAAATTTCAAAATCATCGCCATAAATTATTAAATTCTCTTGTCCCAACCGTTCTCTGCTGCAAACAGTCTCAGCAAATTTATGCCCCACATGTATTTAGTAGCACATTATTTCTCAAATATGTTTTGTTTTATTGCTCTAATTGTTTTTACCTCGAAGATAATTTTCTATAGCAAATTTATCCTTCTTTTTTATATTCTACACATTCAAATGATTGTTCGGGAATTTCCGACCTCTTTCGATGTCCGGTGGCCATTCAGACATGGAATTTTGTCAAATTTTTTCATGAAATAGTGCTTAATTTTTGATGGAAGAAAGATGATGGTTATGGTGGTAATGATGATGAAATTCTTTTTAAAGCTATAATAAAGTTCTAAGCTAGCTCCTGCAAAACCGAATAACAAAAGCATATTAATTAAAAAGAGAAAGAACTTGCAATTTACAAAATCAGCTTCATCTCCATTCATACATATATCCTTAATTACTAGCAAACAGTAGTACTTGATCCCTAAACAGCTTCCAAACCGCAGCTAGCCCTGCAGGTTGGGCATGACTTCTTGCTCGAAACCCACTTCTCAATGCAACTCACATGGAAGCCATGGTTGCATGCGGGCAGGACCCGAAGCGAGTCCCCCTCGACGAACTCCGCGAGGCAAATGGAGCACTCTGCCTCCGTCCCCGCGAGCTTCGTGGCCGCCGAGTAGACCAATACAGGAAATGCTGCCGGAGTCGGACACGGCGATTTTTGTCCGGACATCTGTTTCTCCGGGTCGTCGGACAGGTTCTGTCCGCGCCTGCTACGGAGGCGGAAGGAGGAGATGAGATGGCGGATGACCGCGTTGAGGGCGAGGACGAGGAAGAGGGTGCAGAAGAGGATGATGAGGATGATGACCATGTTGATGGAGAAGTCGCCGGGGCCGGAGTAGGGGCCCCACTTGGAAGGGGAAGGGGGTGTTGATGTGGTGGAGGGCTCATGGAATGGGGGTATTGGCATTGTGTGTTGAGAGTTCGGCTCTTTCTTCTTCTTCTTTCTTTTGGATAGAGAGGAGAGTGTGAGAGTTGCAAGCTAGAGGCATTATATTGTGTGCGTTTGGGGGACTGTTTGGTTGCAAGATTATGAAATTTGGATTCCAAAATAACACGGTTGAAAATTTCTAGATTTGGTTGGTTTTGGATTTCCAGTATTGGATTTGTAGATTCTTGTAATCTTTGTTTGGTTGGTGAAAATAAAGTGGGATTTGGATTTGAGGATTTTAGAGACCGATGGATAGAGGGAGGATTATTAAATAAATAAAGTACAAGGGTCCCATCTAAAAATACAATGAGTAGTGTCAAATCCTTAAAAAAATTTAGGATTCAGGAATCCATGTATTGTGGTTGACCCTCCATAAAAAACAAAGGAATCCTAGAAATCCAAATGCTCCAACCAAATACAAAATTATGAAATTCTAGGATTTCACAATCCGAATCATAACAAATTCTCAAACCAAACAGCCTCTAAAGGAGAAAGGGATGAAAGATTGTACATGTAAAAAGAAAAGAAGAAAGAAAATGAAAAATACTTCACCGCTTGAATCTTCCACAATACATTCAAAAAACAAAAACGATGGGCCCATTTGTTTGGCACTGATAACTAGGTGCTGTGAGACAATAAAGTAGTCTGTGATTCTATTCATCTTACTATTCTAAATAGAAACCCCAACATGAGCCACGTGACATTTTTCTCAAATTTTATGTAAAATGTCAAAAAAAAAAAAGAGAAAAATTTCTCACTTTTTTCAAATTGTAAAGAATGGCAGTTCAAGGCATCTCTCTCTCAGGTTTCCGCATTTTAGCCTATAATTTTTGAATAGGTAGTGTATATCATGTGCAATGCACGTGTAATAACTCTGGCTGAGAGAGAGAGAGAGAGAGTATGAATTATGAGAGGGGACATAAGTCATAACTCATAAATTATGAGAGAGGGGCCAGGCACATATGGAAACAGTTAAAGAGGGGAGTGCATGGAGACGTCTAAGGGATAAGTAGATAACTCTGTATTCATGATGGCTGCTATTATTTTTGCCGCCGCCACGATTGCTGTTATGCAATTCGACGGTGAAGAAAGGGTAAAACAGGGCAGCCTAAGGATTGATGCTTAGATGTATGACCTGTTATGCAATCCGACGGTGAAGAAAGCCTAAAACAGAAGGGCTAGGGATTGATGTTGAGATGTATGACCGAGATTTTCTTACCAAAATAGCATCTTAGCAATGGCAACCATCTCAAATTCGATTACCACTTGACCTCTCAAAGGGACAAGAGAGTAAATTTACTAAAAAATCATTCGTGAAACTTCCCTCTTCAGCATAAAAGTTCATTGATCCATATTCTAAATGATAGCGATCCAGTTAATTTTTCTTCTACCACCACCCAACAAAAGTCCTCTATCTTGATAGAGAGTAAGCATCCAAATACATTTGCATCAGTACCAAAATTAACCTTTGTAATCGAAACTTGTATCTTACGAATTCAGACTATTTATTATCTGACTTGGGACAATCTACCTGTATCATTTACTAGATTCAAAGTTGCTTACAAATTGATGGGCTCTTTTCTTTGAGAGTTTTGAATTTTTAAGCTGTAGATGGTCTGACAAAAAGAATGGAAGTGATCGACACAGGAGCTCGTCTAAGCCTTCGAACGAAAGATAATACAATCAAATTGTGGATTGGAATGGATATGACCCTAGTAGCTCAGGCTTATGAGTCATCACCTACGTACTAGTCTTTGTATTTTAGTTAAATCTGAGCATTTCATGTGGAAATCCTTCACAAAATGTTGGTAAAGGCAAAAGCAATCATGTGATCTCTTTTCTGTTTCAGTTTTGTGACAGTTGTTGCTGTATAGTTTTACAGAAAAACCACAAATAAGCACAGATGCAGCAGAGAAGCAGAATTACTAACATCAGAAATTATAGCGACGGTGGAGGAACTCTTAAAACCGTAATCTCAAATACGCCCTAAATCTCATCGAAAGACTGTCACACCTTATGTCTCATATAAAATTTCACTCTAAAGCCCTAAACTATATAAGATATATGCATAGTTTTCAAATACTTGTACATCATACCTATCGGGCTCGTCCTTCCGGCTTGACAAATTATGTTGGTTCGAATAAATTATGATATACTATAGAGCTCAAGAAATAAGACAAAGATGGCCAATAAACAAAGCGGATCCGCGTTGCCAAATTTAAAACACACATAACTAATAGCCAAAATGTTGAGCATTTACCACTTGTAATTTCACCTCAAAATATGTTAGGTATCATGATAATATTTGGTAGGGGAGGAGGACCAAATTCCCTAAATCATTCATGCTCTTCTGCATGTTTCCATTGCAAGAATTATTGTTTAATTTTCCCTTGCGCATGAGATTCACAAAACTATCCAAAAGAAAATTCCTGAAGAAATCGGTAATCAATTAATGAGACAGCAGTAAATAAATGATCATATAAGTCCAAAAAGAAATAAATTATGAATGTGAGAGTTGCCCTTTTTATTTGGACACCAGCCACCTCCCTTGCCACAGTAAATGCCACATATTAGAACAAAGAGTGGCTTCTAGTTGCTTGGTGTCGTTGCCAATGAAAGTAAATATTCTAACCCTATGTACTAGGGCTATATACAAGGCTACAGCTCTATGCTCGGAAAGGGGTAAAACGGTAAGGGTCCTGCATTAAGCTAGAGACAAAGGCTAGGTCATGCAACCGAAGCCGTGGGACTATAGTCATCTTCATTTTCCTTTTTTGTTTACCGTAATTTTAAGAGTTCATAAAATAAGAACAATATTAGCATGGTATGGCATGATGATATATCATAGCCATCCATGTTCAAATCTAGTTGCACACACGTTCTGATTGGTTCAAATTTTCTTTTATTTGGTTAGAGCATAAAATAAAAGTACCTTTTTATTATTACAAAGCTTTGTAACTCATGAAACTAATCTTATTGATCTTAAGCGCTTTATATATGTTTTTTGTTGATCATAATTGACCATTTTAAGAACAATAACAGACCATGCATATACCGAGTCTTATCTTTTTAATATGCATTGTGCTTCATTGTGAGGCTTCACACTACTGGCGTAAATTAAACGAGCAAGTTCTAAACGGTAACAACATAAAAGCCTAAAAAAAAAAAAGAAACATGGTCACGTAGTAAAACTTTGTATTTCTTAAAATGAGTTTGCCTCATTGAGAGAGAGAGAGAGAAGGGGACCATTGCCCTATGAAGGCGGTGATGATATTATTGTCTTGATGTGCACATGGAACATTCAGATGCAGGCAATGGAAGCACCCTAAAATCTTACAGAAAGGTTGGTGAAGACGATAACTACTCTCTTTATCCTCACATCATATGTGAACCCCCCCCCCCCCCCCCCCTCTCACACACACAGACACTCACACATGTGGTCCTCTCTCTCTCTCTCTAAAAACTTTATTAGATATCGACATTTCAGTTTCTTTCCGTTATTAACTGACGGATGTCGGATCTCGTCAAGATGTTACCTTCCGTAGATCTGCTGCAGGCGACGATGGACGGCTGAGAATGAGTTGGAGGCTGCTTCCTGAAGTGTGTGGATCTCAATGGGTTTGAGGTGGTTGTGGCCGAGCTACTTGCAAAGAAGTCCCGGGGTAGTTGTACCACCAAGGACTCTCCGACGATCAAGTTAGACCGGATATTTGAGCAGAGTAACGGCCTAATCAGGAGAGAATTGCGTACCTCGATCGTATGAGAGAGGGGTTTATATAGTGGCAGCAATGGGCATGCAGGAGCGAGAATCACGCCGGCCGTTACGCTCTTGACGTCACGCCTGCGTGATAAGCGGGATCCCGCATTAATGGCGAGACGAGCTCGTTAATGGGGGATTGTGATGGTGTGGAACGTGGGATCGTGGGCGGCGGATATCTCGGGCATGGCGAGATTCGCGGAGCCGTGGCGTGGGAGAATGTGATTAGTGCTGCGGGTCGGTCAGGATGAGACCGAGAAATATGAGCTCGGCGGGAGGCTCGGGCATGAGCGAGAGGCCGAGGCTTCTGTGTTCCGTGACATCTCGGAGGTGAGCTGTGGGTGGTCTGAAAGGCCACCGAAGGTCGGGAGACTCCTCGGGCCGGAGGATGGCTCGGAGGTGAGCCGGAAGGGCGAGGAAGCTCAGCCCGAAGGAAGGCTCGGAGGCGAGCCGAATGGCCGAGGAAGCTCAGCCCGAAGGAAGGCTCAGAGTAGAGCAAAGGGACGGTTGGCTTGGCTACTGAAGTGTTTGGGGGCAAGGAGTGGGGTGCAACCTCGGAGACAAGATTTGAGAGAAGCCCCCACTGTAGCACACTGGTTCCCCCTCCGTGGCCCTCAGGGGTCTAACTGGCTTACGCATGTGACACGTCATCCGCCACGTGTCATGATATAAGGAATTACCGTTATTGAGCATCATCATTAGCCCCTCACTCTCGTTCCGATCTATTTGTGGGTCGGGTCGATGTAGGGTTACTAGGCACACTCAAGAGATTCCACAAGGCATCTATCATGCCAAATTCAAATTTTTATGTGCCTAACAACTCTATGCAAGATCGTTAACTAGAGATTAGGCGAAACGAAAAGCTAGTAAACTACTTTACTAGTAAGTGAAAAGGATTACAAGCTTTGTAGATCCGGTCCTTCACTTCAATAGCTCCGTGTTGACGTCCCTTCGCTACGATCATCTGGATCCCGGACCCTAGCGTTGCTTTCATCGGAGAAATGAGCGGGCTAGGTCGTTGACTTCGAGGCCGAAGATGATCTACGTCGGGGAGACTCAAACTCAAGCTATTTCTTCACTTGGTCATAAACTTTGTGAAGAGAACACCCTATACTACATGACAAGTAGTAGAGGATGAAGAAATAGGAAGTGGGTTCACTTTAGAATTGGATTTCTCACTCTTTTTCTCATGGCACCATTGGAGCTAGCAGGCTTTTGTGGAGCTTGATGATGAAGAAGAAGAAGAAAAGAATAATAGAATAAAATGAAACTTATCCTTTTAATTATGTCACCATGGTTGAGTTAAGCTCTCATGCTTAACTCATGTAGAGAATTAATCAAAGCATTAGGTTAAGGGTTGGGTTAACTAATATCCTAAGGAAATCACAAAAGATTTGACTTTGTCAAAGTTTCTTCAAGCTTCATGAAGCTTGATAACTTTTACCAAAGTCTCACTCTTTTGTTATTTGTTAGGAAAATAGTAAACCCTAATTTAACCTTGATTTGGTATAAGTCTCATACACACAACTTGTTTGTATCATCAAGCATGATACAAACATGTACACTTGCATATATCACATATAAACAATGTGCACAATCAAGTGAGAAAATCAATCTTAAGTGAACCAATACTAGTTAATGTAAAGTAATATATCAAATATATAATTATACATTAAATCATTAAATCAACACTTGATTTAACGATCCGGTCATATTGCATATAACCGACTAATATCAATAGTAACAACTTATCGAATCAACACTTGATCCGATAACCTGGCTATATCGCATACAACCGATCAATGTCACAAATCGCGAGAATAGAATACAGTATCACATACTGGTATTATTCTCGGTCCCGCACATATCTCATATGCGCTCCTATTTCGTTTCGCTTGAACCAGGAAATCCCTGTGTAGGACTCTAAAGACTCGTCAATACGCCGGCAGTAGCTGATGTCATATCAAACACCCACAAGCCGCAAGCGGTCTGCTAAACGTAACGGCCACCCGGGTATTGAGCGATCAGAAGATCAACAAGCAATCCTGCTCACACTCCTGTGAATCCAATTAGTAACACTACCGTACAGTCCGGTCTTTTCGTCTGATATGTCGCATATCTCGTCTAGGGGTGGTAAGCGTCAGACCCCAATAACTCGATAAGTCGTGTCGATATGAGGCTCATAACGGGTCGAGAAACTACTGGTAACACTTACCAGTAAATCCCTAAAGCAGCCTTGGCCAAGGACTTCCTGTTATAGCCAATCGAACACAGCGCAACATCAACTCCCTATACCGGGAGAGACGAAACCCCTCCTATCGCTCATTGCCTCCATGTGATTCGGGACTGTACCCAAAAGCCACCTTTTTGCACGCCCTCTTGGACGTGGTATGATTGAAATCAAAGCACAGTGGGAATCACACAAGACTCTATGACGATCTCGGGTCTACAGACTAACCTGTACCAGTGTCACCAGAGAACTGCCATCTGACGTGAGGTATAATACCATCTGGGAGTTCTCGGCGAGTCCGTCCAGTGTACCCAGTCTCCACTGAGCACCCGTATATCATCTCTGATGTCAAACACCAATGGATGTGGGATCATCCATCGCCCATCTATATGGGTCGAGAAGCTACACGCTAGTCTACTCTGGTATATCGATGCCCCGTCTCGATACACCCACGACTAGGGACTTTAAAGGATGTACTTATGGACTATCATGTCCCCACTAGTATGATCCGCATCATAGTCCAGGCAGTCAAGTACACATCCTAAGGGCTTTACCAACATGTAACAGAGAGACAATCAGTGTACACGTTAAGGTAAAGAGTAACCAGATAGCATACTATCATATCGGAAGAAAGTCATCCCTATATATGTCCAAGCATCCACTACAATATACATCCTATGTATAGTAATGGCCTCTAGGGCATACATATAACTAACAATCTCCCACTTTTACTAGGGCCACCTGATAGCAGTGGTTGTAGTATCTCATACTCAATCATCCCATAAAAGTCTCTCTCTGGGAAAAGGCCTTTGTGAGTGGATCCGCCGTGTTGTCCTCTGAGTCTGCTCTCCTAACCTCGATCCTCTGGAGATCAACCATCTCCACGATCAGGTGACACTGCCTTAGAATATGTCTGGATCACTGATGGGACGGGCGTTCCTTGGCATAAGTCACAACTCCATTGTCACACAATGGGAGGAACGGAGTTCATCTCATGAACTAATATACACCCAGACTTTCTCTTTGGTAGCATCTTTGGTAACGATGTATCTTACCTTTAATCGTCTAGTATGCCACGGTATCTAGCTTGGAACTCTTCTAACATACCATCCCTTTACTAAGGGTAAAGACAATGCCTGTGACTGACATTCAGTCATCCTTATCACTCTGGAACCTTTCCTGTGATTCACCCCAGGATCGATTGATACCATCTCACTGCAACTAGTGAGTATTCTAACATCCAATTAGATCTATCTCATAGATCCAAAACCCAGGATTTAGTAGGTATCACTTTGATCTTATATGGAGAATCCTTGTGATAAGCGGAGATTGACCGAGCGTAGCATAGGAAACTCCTTCCCTATCAAGAGTATGTCATCCACGTACTCTACGAGGATCACCACCATACTCCCTACTACCTTTTTGTATATACAAGGTTCATCTACCATTTTGATGAAGTCAAACTCTTTGATTACTACATCAAAACAGATGTTCCAACTCCGCGATGCCTGCTTTATCACATAAAATATCTTGCACACGTTTCCGCTGCTCCCACTGTCTACGAAGCCCTCTGACTGTGTACTTATAGACTCTTTCTTCTAAATCTTTATTTAGAAAAGCAGTCATGACACCCAACCGCCAGATATCGTAGTCATGGTATGTAGCCGTGGCAAGTAGCATCTGGATGGACTTAAGCATAGGTACTTAGAAAAGGTTTCATCACAATCCATACCTGGTCAATGATGCAAACCTTTAACAAGTCTAGTTTTGAAAGTCTCAACTTTTCCATGTACACCAAGCAATCTTCTCAAGATATACTTGCTCCTGATGGGGATTTAAAACTTTAGATAAAGCAACCAAAGTCCATACTTTATTGGTGTAAAAGGATTCCATCTCAGATCGATAAACATCCAGCCATTCTTACAGAGTCCCACTCCTGATGGCCAGCTCGAAACTAGTTAGGTCATCATCCCATGATGCAATCCTCTCTCCCACTGTCATAGAGAAACCGGAGTATCTCTCAGGTGGGTGAGGAAACCTACTAGATCGGCGGAGAGGCTGAGGTTCGTTGGTTGCTATTGAATCCTTTGGTTCTACCAAATCATCAGCTGCAGTTTGTATAGCTGGAACTGTTTCCAGTTCTACCTCATGACCAATAATTTCTTCACAAGAAATTCCCTTTCACAAAGGTGGCATGCTGAGAAACAAAACATTTTTGTTCCTCGGTTAGGTAGAAGATATTCCCTTGCGTATGCTTGGGATATCCAACAAACTTCCACAGATCTGACTTTGCCTCGAGCTTGTCCGGATTTTGCTTTTCAGACATAGGTCGGACAACCCCAAATCTTAACAAACTTAAGATATGGGCTCTTCCCTTTCCATATCACATATGAAGTGGTAGGCAACCGATTTGATCGGAACCCTATTCAATAGGTATGCAACTTTATAAGTGCATAACTTCCTAAAAGGAAATAGGAAACTCAGTAGTACTCATCATAGAGCACACCATATCTAATAGGGTGTGATTGCTCCATCCCGATACACCGAGGTGGTGTGGTGTATCCGGAGGAGTAATGCTGAGAGAGAATCTCATTCTCCTTTAGAATAATTCAGGAATTCCGTGCTCAAGTATTCTCCTCCTTGATCTCATCAAAGGACATAATACTTATACACGTTGTTGGTTCTCTACTTCTTAATTATATTCTGTGAATATCTCAAAAGCTTCGGACTTGTGTTTCAACAGGAACATATGTCAGAATCTCGAGAGATCATCAGAGAATTTAATGAAGTACAAAGAACCGGTCTTGGCATTTGTAGACAGGGGACCTTCATACATCATCATGTATCATCCCAAGAGTTCATTAACTCTTTCTCTGTTTCCATTAAACAGAGCTATGGTCATCTTATCTTTGTGACATGACTGGCAAGTTTCACAAGATGTAAATTCAAACTGATTTAAAAATGCATCTTAATGTAACTTAGCTAGTCGGGTCGCATCGATATTACTTAGTCTATAATGCCTCAAGAAGGATTCGTTCATTTCTGAACTCTTCCTCTTGTGTGTGTTCTGTATACTAAGAACTGTAGTTTGATTTAGAACGTTAATGCTTTTAGATAACGTGCCTGAACTGATCAACTCTTGATTTAGGAAATGTTCAAAACATTATCCAACAATACAAAATTATATCCTTCTTTATCTAAATAAAGAGACTGATATGATTTTGTATATCAGGTTCGGTATCTAATAACATTTGTTCAGAATCAATGTATTCTGGTAATACAGGGTGACAGTGACCAACAGACTTGGCTGCAACACTTGCACCGTTTTCTGCCTCATGAAACTTATCTCCCGTTCTCAGTTCTCTACCTTTCTGTAGCCCATGTAATATATAACATATGTGGGATCCTGATCCGGTATCAAATACTCAGGACATAAAGGACACTGAGAATCAGTTCTCGGTAATGAATACACCCGAAGATGATGCATTCTTCGTTTGGGTGGCACGGGAATTCTGGTAATCCCCTAAATCCTGCTCTGTCTTATAACATTTATAAGTTGGAGCGGGACCAACGTTCCCCAGCTCAGTATAACAAGCGGGTTCGGTCAATATATCCGTATTATTATCTTGATTAAGGCGTGACATGGTCGCTACCTGGAGAGAGAGAGAAGAAAACACTCTGCGTGCGCTCTTGCAAGATCAGATTGGTTATTATTCTATCTAATCAGGATGGCTCCCACTGTTTTTATCAAATCTTCCTTCAAACACTAAAAGGAAAGACTAGCCGGGATTAATTACACCCTACAAGTTCGCCAATCTTTCAGCCAGACCAGTGTCGGTACTTTGAGGGAGGTTCCCCGTGCTTTCGCACGTACCTAATTAAAGTAAACCTCGTTTTCCCAGAGGCGTAACCCCGTTGACACCTTTCTAGACACCTACTTGATCAGCTAATTGTAATGTGTAAAACTCTCCCAGGAGTAACAATTACTCGCAGTGGGTATCGGGATCCAACTATCTCATAGAAGGTATGCAATCTCATTGCAAATTTCAACACTTGAAATTCCCGATAATTTTGCCCCTAACGCGCTATGACCTTGATGAAAGCCAACAAACCATAGCCCGCTAGTCAAGTTCAACCCGTACATTTCTTGATTGAATTAAACCCACCCGCACGACCCTTGACGAAAGCCAACAAAGCCGTACGACTACCCTAATCCAATCGCATCGTATGCAGCAGATAAGCAGCATATAGCTACCGCACACTACACCTTGACGAAAGCCAACAAATGTAGCACGAATACTATATACAACTTATCTGAAATGACGGAGGGCTACGACAGGTTTTTTTCTGAAAACCTATTGCGTAATGAACTTGATATCGTTGTAGAACCAAATGATTTTAAAATGGAGTGTATTTGAGGCTTTTCTAGTTTTGCTAAAGGGGTCACTCCCGGTGAAGGGATCGTCGGCCCTTTCCTCATCGAATAAGGTGCATGATATATCATATATACCGCTGTGCAAAGCAAAAACTCCAAAAGCAATCAAAAGACAAACCGAGGGGTGTAGTATCTGCCAGTTATTGCTAAAGGGGTCACTCCCGGTGAAGGGATCTCGGCCCTTTCCTTATCGAATAAGGTGCAGGATGTTCTACAAGGAACACCGCGATGCAAAGCAAGAACTGTAGCTACCTGTTTTTGAAAATTCGATTCCACAACATCTTTTAGATTTCTTTTCTTTCATTAATCATATTAATGAAGTCCCATCATTTAAGTCACCTAAACATCACAGATAAATACGACTGTTCCCCTCCGAAAGACGGCGCACAGGACTGCGAAGTCCTGTCGCTGAGATTCGGGGCAGATGCTATATGGTTTTATCCGTCTACCTCTCCGAAGATGCCAAGTTGATTTATGGTACCGTATATCGGAGGTTTAGACGGATGCGGCCGATGTAGGAGACTTCGTCAGATTCCCCCTCGCTTGAGGGGTTTTTTGATTGTGGGGACGCTCTTCCCTGCAGGCGCAAGCCCCTGCAGTTAATTACGCTACCGCGTCGCGGTAACAACTTTCTCCTTCTCCAGCATTTCACTTCGTGTCGTGTATGTGTTTATTTGTTTGTGGATGCCCGTGGATTGTATACGGAGACTAAGTAATGCCGTCGCCCGTAGGACGCGGATTAGTCCAAATCCGTATTTATTTAAATTTGGGTTTGGTGTTTTTAGTTTAAGGATACGTTAGCCGTATTGAGGCTAAGATCAACTTAAACGTCCGTTAAGGATACGTTAGTCCTGTTTTAGACTAAGATCGACTTAACGTGGTGATCCATTTAATATATGGCCGTCGGGACTCGTCACCTCTCTGACGACGTTGAAGGATTACAACGATGGATGTCAGAGGAGTTCAGAGATGTACCCTTGAACCAAAGTTGATTTGAAGTTTTATAGTCCATTTGAATGTTTAAGGATACGTTAGCCGTGCTTGGGGCTAAGATCAACTTAAACGGGATCGTTTAGATCCGACAAGAGAGCATTTGGAGGCTCTATTGTTCTAGTTTAGGGACGTAGTGGTCCGTATTCCAGTTTAGGGACGTGGTGGTCCATGTTCCAGTTTAGGGACGTGGTGGTCCATCATTAGTTTAAGAACGTCTCGGTCCAATATTAGTTTAAGGACGTTTCGGTCCACGAGTTTAAGGACCCCGCAGTCCAATATTCATGTGTGGTCGTTGGGACCCGTCACCTCTCTGACGTTGTTGAGGGATTACAACGATATGTGTCAGAGGAGTTCGGAGATGTACCCTTGAACCGGTCGTAAATTGATTTAGGGAGCAGCCATGCTCAGTCAATTTAATTTAAGGATTTACGGCCAAAATTGGGCTAAGCCCAGTTGAAAATGTCCACATTTTGTTTGCATTTGGCTTGTTAGACCTTTGTTTGGGCTTTCCCCTTTTTAGAATGATGCATAGCATTTATGCCTATTTTGACTGAGCTCTGCCCTTTTTATTATAATGCAGAGAATTTGTTTTGGTCCATTGGACCTCTCAATTGGGCTCTGCCCCTTTAAATAATGCATAGCATTATTTTTGGTCTGTTTAGACTTTTGACTTGGGCCTGGCCCTTTAGGAAATGCATTGCATTTATCAGGCGCTTTGCGCCAATCAGAGAGCGCAAGCGCTTATAGTGTTGACACGTGTTGCGCAAGCGCAGTGCGCTGCACTAATGCGCTGCGCCTGCGCTGCTGACACGTGGCGCGCTCTGGTGGCTTGTGCCAATCCAGGAGCGCAACAGCGCAGTTTGCAAGTGCAAGGCACTATGATTTAAGAATCTTTAAGATTCAAGAACTAATGGTTCATAAGAAGAAGTGCAAAGCACTATCTAATTTAGATAAAAGAAAAACAAGTTTTTTTTTCTCTTTTTATTTCAAGAACCAAAGGTTCATAAAAGTGCAAAGCACTTTTTTTTATTTTTGTTTTTTCTTGTTTTTAAAGAACCAGTGGTTCTTTAAGAAGTGCAAAACACTGTTTATTATATAAAAATCATTGATCTGGTTTTTAGATCAATGATCTATTAGAAGAAATTTCTTCTCTCTTGTGAAGGTTTTTTACCTTTTTCTTGAAATTTTTCTCAGAGTTCTCTCTGTTTGAAGCTCTTGATTTTTCAAAAAAATGTTCATCCTTTTGAATTGAGTTCTAGGGTCTTTTTTTATAGTGCCCATAAATTAGTTAAATTTGTTAAAGAGATTTTTCTCTGAGTGATTTGGGGAATTTTCCCCACCGTTGGATATTTGATCCAAGGGCTTCTGCTTTACAGAAGAAAATCTTCTTGTTTTAACAAGAACAGAAAGATTTCTTTAGAATTTTAATTCTGTTTGGCGCAAATGCCCCAGCGCGTGACACGTGTCAAGCAGTGCACAGCGCAGCGCAACTGCGCTGACACGTGTCGCGCAGCGCATCTGCGCTGACACGTGTCGCGCAGCTCAAAGCGCAGCGCAACTGCGCTAGCGCATCTGCGCTGACACGTGTCGCGCAGCGCAGCGCTTGCGCAACTGAAGCGTTACTTCCTTTGATTTTGCTTTAAACAGAGCTTTGCTCTGATTGGGTGGCTGCCTTGGGCGCTGCGCTGATGCATCTGCGCCTGACACGTGGCGCGTTGCGCCCGGAATTTGAAGCGTTGCTTCAAAATTTGAATTTTGAATTTCCAACAGAGCTTTTCTCTGATTGGGGGAAACAACGACGTACACTTATGCCATCCGCATTCGCCTCGATGTCCCCTCGTGCACCGTTAGGTTAGGTAACTAACGGCAGAGCGGGGCAGGGCTAGCGCGGGTGTAAAACATAAGTAACGTCTATATAATATATCGTATATACTATATACAGTATCTATCACAACATATCAAATGATCACATCACAGATATCGCAGCAGAAGAAACATATGAAATATTAGATATATTAGGACGTCCGTGTTTTATTTTGAGCCTGTATAAAACACGGATTCCACGGTCGCGATGAATAGCCAAACCCATACCCCTAGACCCCTACGAGAGCGGCAAGCACCCTACCAATTCTAGAGTTAGGAGACCCGGACTCGGCTCCTCGAGTTGGTCTCCCACTGGACTCTAGAACCCGGTTACTTGTACTCTCCTCCTCGGGTCTATCCTATTGCGGAAAAGTAAATAATATACAAATGGTGACAACAACCTCAACCCGGAAGTGCCCCAGTAAAAGAATATTACATACAATTAATTTTACATGAATGAAAATAAAAGCTCTCATCTCACATAAAAACCCCCGGCTATTCAAAATGTGACGATCCAATATAACATATCCAGCAACACATAACATCATATGTCATCAACGTAAGTAAATGTGCGCATCCCAATTGTCGTTGACATATAACAACGAAACCGGCGATATCACATATTACACTTACGGTCGCAGAAAAGAAAGTGTAAAACTACAACAGTTGGAATCCGCAACCTCCTTAGACATCGCATGCCTAACAGTTATAAACCCTGCATTTCAGTCTCTATATCGAAAACTCTTTTCAATATCAAGTCGGGCAATTCAACAAGATTCCCGACATACGGTACGAATGCTCGTCGCAAACTTTAGTAGACGGCCGCACCCCCGATACCGTCGACGAAGTGCACTAAGGCGAAACACTGCTGCCGCGACCACCCGAACGGATGCTTTCGGCGACGGGGTTCTCCTACAGTCACTTGGTCGGGGTTATGGGGCGTAGCTATCTATTAAGTTTACCCGGCGAGTATCTGCGTACGCAACGTGATTGCGACGGACTTTTGATCACATCAAAATTCCGTGGCAACCGATCAATTAAGACTAAACTGCTATGTTTATAACATCCAAATCAGTTATCTCATAACTACTTGTGGATTCCAAATATTGAATCACATTCCAGAACAATAGACAATGTTAAACTTTCCGATCGAATGATCAAACACCCAAGTTTTCCCTAATAGTTCTCAACACTTGAGGGGGGTTTAAAAACATCCATCACATGCCACAGTACCAACGGTCCAGCCGTAGAAGGGTCAAGCCAACGCCTCACATGTGGCACGCCGTACTGCCCCAAACCCTAAGGTTCAAAGGGCAGTTCAAGACGGTCACATAATCGAGTTAAGGTTTGTTGTCTTCTACAGGGTCCATTGCGTAACTTGCGCGATTTAGACGTTCTCAAACAACGGAAAAATCCAACACTTGGAAATTTTCCGGGTCGGGGAAAAAGTGAGTTATTGATGTCAGATCGAACTTTTTAACAGTTTCTAAATATCCGGAAAACCCAACGAAATTAAATATTCCGATCGAAACAACGACTACAAAATAAACCCCAAAACACTCAACACTTGAGTCAGATAAAAATACCCATAAAATATCAGGGAATTAAAAAGAAACATTACTGTGCAAATTTATGAGGGTGACGTCACATTATGGCCGCGGAACCGCCGCACGAGCCATGCTCATGCCGCGGTTCCGCGGCGCCTTTGGCGTCAAACAGTGTCGTTTTGCACAGTGTTTCTTATAATTGCCTGCTGATTTTTTAAGCATTTTTAATTCAGAAAAATCCCAGATTTTAAAAAATGTATAGAGAGGGTTTTATTTTGTCGTGTTCGGGTTCGTTCGGAGTTTTAACTTCGTTAACACATCGCCTAATACTCTAGCTAGGCTCTGATGCCACTGTAGGGTTACTAGGCACACTCAAGAGATTCCACAAGGCATCTACCATACCAAATTCAAATTTTTATGTGCCTAACAACTCTATGCAAGATCGTTAACTAGAGATTAGGCGAAACGAAAAGCTAGTAAACTACTTTAATAGTAAGTGAAAAGGATTACAACCTTTGTAGATCCGGTCCTTCACTTCAATAGCTCTGTGTTGACGTCCCTTCGCTACGATCATCTGGATCCCGGACCCTAGCGTTGGTTTCATCGGAGAAATGAGCGGGCTAGGTCGTTGACTTCGAGGCCGAAGATGATCTACGTCGGGGAGACTCAAACTCAAGCTATTTCTTCACTTGGTCATAAACTTTGTGAAGAGAACACCCTATACTACATGGCAAGTAGTAGAGGATGAAGAAATAGGAAGTGGGTTCACTTTAGAATTGGATTTCTCACTCTTTTTCTCATGGCACCATTGGAGCTAGCAGGTTTTTGTGGAGCTTGATGATGAAGAAGAAGAAGAAGAAAAGAATAATAGAATAAAATGAAACTTATCCTTTTAATTATGGAACCATGGTTGAGTTAAGCTCTCATGCTTAACTCATGTAGAGAATTAACCAAAACATTAGGTTAAGGGTTGGGTTAACTAATATCCTAAGGAAATGACAAAAGATTTGACTTTGTCAAAGTTTCTTCAAGCTTGATAACTTTGACCAAAATCTCACTCTTTTGTTATTTGTTAGGAAAATAGTAAACCCTAATTTAACCTTGATTTGGTATAAGTCTCATACACACAACTTGTTTGTATCATCAAGCATGATACAAACATGTACACTTGCATATATCACATATAAACAATGTGCACAATCAAGTGAGAAAATCATTCTTAAGTGAACCAATACTAGTTAATGTAAAGTAATATATCAAATATATAATTATACATTAAATCATTAAATCAACACTTGATTTAACGATCCGGTCATATTGCATATAACCGACTAATATCAATAGTAACAACTTATCGAATCAACACTTAATCCGATAACCCGGCTATATAGCATACAACCGATCAATGTCACAAATCGCGAGAATAGAATACAGTATCACATACTGGTATTATTCTCGGTCCCGCACATATCTCATATGCGCTCCTATTTCGTTTCGCTTGAACCAGGAAACCCCTGTGTAGGACTCTAAAGACTCGTCAATACACCGGCAGTAGGTGATGATCATATCAAATACCCACAAACCGCAAGCGGTCTGCTAAACGTAACGGCCACCCGGATATTGAGCGATCAGAAGATCAACAAGCAAGCCCGCTCACATTCCTGTGAATCCAATTAGTAACACTACCGTACAGTCCAGTCTCTTCGTCTGATATGTCGCATATCTCGTCTAGGGGTGGTAAGCGTCAGACCCCAATAACTCGATAAGTCGTGTCGATATGAGGCTCATAACGGGTCGAGAAACTACTGGTAACACTTACCAGTAAATCCCTAAAGTAGCCTTGGCCAAGGACTTCTTGTTATAGCCAATCGAACACAGCGCAATATCAACTCCCTATACCGGGAGAGACAAAACCCCTCCTATCGCTCATTGCCTCCATGTGATTCGGGACTGTATCCAAAAGCCACCTTTTTGCACGCCCTCTTGGACATGGTATGATGTAAATCAAAGCACAGTGGGAATCACACAAGACTCTATGACGATCTCGGGTCTACAGACTAACCTGTACCAGTGTCACCAGAGAACTGCCATCTGACGTGAGGTATAATACCATCTGGGAGTTCTCAGCGAGTCCGTCCAGTATACCCAGTCTCCATTGAGCACCCATATATCATCTCTGATGTCAAACACCAATGGATATGGGATCATCCATCGCCCATCTATATGGGTCGAAAAGCTACACGCTAGTCTACTCTGGTATATCGATGCCCCGTCTCGATACACCCACGACTAGGGACTTTAAAGGATGTACTTATGGACTATCATGTCCCCACTAGTATGATCCGCATCATAGTCCAGGCAGTCAAGTACACATCCTAAGGGCTTTACCAACATGTAACAGAGAGACAATCAGTGTACACGTTAAGGTAAAGAGTAACCAGATAGCATACGATCATATCGAGCAAGAAAGTCATCCCTATATATGTCCAAGCATCCACTACAATATACATCCTATGTATAGTAATGGCCTCTAGGGCATACATATAACTAACAGTCGAGAGTGGACTGCTTGGTTCTTTTCGTGCAGCTTGGCGCTGGTAATTCCTCATGGTGGATTGTTCAGGGACGACATGGCATTCTTATTGTCGCGCATCGAGTATGAGTCGAATGAAGGACGAGTGTGAGAAGGTCGGTATCCTCCCTTTGCTGGAGTTGAGGCGCTGATCGTGCGTTGCGTATGAGTTTATTCGGCGGGCCTTGGATCTGTGTCTTTGTAGGGTAGGAAGCTACCCGTTGCGGATGCGCCAAGTAGGAAGCTACTCAGCAGTCTCGCGAGGAGGGCTTTGGACCCACCGCGTTGATGGGAAGGAGGATGCTCGCTGGGGATGCGCCGAGCACACCGAAACTCGGCGGCCTCGTGAGGAGGGCTTCAGATCCTCAGTAACTGGTGGGCAGGAGGCTGCCCGCTGGGGATGTGCCGAGCAAGAAGAAACTCGTTGGCCTCGCGAAGAGGGCTTCAGATCCTCAACGTCTGATGGGCATGAGGTTGCCCGCTGGGGATGTGCCGAGCAGGAAGAAACTCGGTGGTCTCGTGAGGAGTGCCCGCTGTGGATGTGCCGAGCAGGGCTGTTGCCCGGTGCCTCTTGACGAGGGCTTTGATCCCTGGTGTCGTGGGGTAAGAAATTACCAGTCAGGGATAACCGAGCGGGGTAGCCGCTCGGTTACCTCTTGGCAAGGGCTTTGATCCTTAGAGTGGGAGGGGCCATAAGAGGCCTGCTAAGGACAGGCCGAGCAGGGTAGCTGCCCGGTGCCTCTTGGCGAGGGCTTGGATCCTGATGGATAGGCCGAGCAGGGTTGCTGCTCAGTGCCTATTGGCGAGGGCTTTGATCTCTGGCGTTGTGGGGTAAGAAATTACCAGCCAGGGATAACCGAGCGGGGTAGCCGCTCGGTTGCCTCTTGGCGAGGGCTTTGATCCTTAGCGCGGGAGGGGCCGTAAGAGGCCTACTAAGGATAGGCCGAGCATGATAGCTGCTCGGTGCCTCTTGGCGAGAGCTTTGATCTCTGGCGTTGTGGGATAGGGAACTATCAGCCAGGGATAACCGAGGAAGGGCGGGCCCGGTTGCCTCTTGATGAAGGCTTTGATCCTTAGCGCGGGAGGGGCCGTAAGAGGCCTGCTAAGGACATGCCGAGCAGGGTAGCTTCCCGGTGCCTCTTGATGAGGGCTTGGATCTTGATGGGCAGGATGCTGCCCGCCGGGGATGCGCCGAGCAGAAAGAAACTCGGCGGCCTCGTGAGGAGGGCTTCAGATCCTCAAGGACAGGCCGAGCAGGGTTGTTGCCCGGTGCCTCTTGGCGAGGGCTTTGATCCCTGGCGTCGTGGGGTAAGAAATTACTAGCCAGGGATAACCGAGCGGGGTAGCAGCTCGGTTGCCTCTTGGCGAGGGCTTTGATCCTTAGCTTGGGAGGGGCCGTAAGAGGCCTGCTAAGGACAGGCCGAGCAGGGTAGCTGCCCAGTGCCTCTTGACGAGGGCTTGGATCCTGATAGACGGGCCGAGCAGGGTTGCTGCTCGGTGCCTCTTGGCGAGGGCTTTGATCCCTGGTGTTGTGGGGGTAAGAAATTACAACTCAGGGATAACCGAGCAAGGACGGTCTCGGTTGCCTCTTGATGAAGGCTTTGATCCTTAGCGCGGGAGGGGCCGTAATGGGCCTGCTAAGGACGGGCCGAGCAGGGTTGCTGCCCGGTGCCTCTTGGCGAGGGCTTTGATCCTTAAGGACGGGCCGAGCAGGGTTGCTGTCCGGTGCCTCCTGGCGAGGGCTTTGATCTCTGGCATCGTGGGGTAGGGAATTACCAGCCAGGGATAACCGAGCAAGGGCGGGCCCGATTGCCTCTTGATGAGGGCTTTGATCCTTAGCGCGGGAGGGGCCGTAATGGGCATGCTAAGGACGGGCCGAGCAGGGTTGCTGCCCGGTGCCTCTTGGCGAGGGCTTTGATCCTTAAGTACGGGCCGAGCAGGGTTGCTTCCCGGTGCCTCTTGGCGAGGGCTTTGATCCTTAAGGACGGGCCGAGCAGGGTTGCTGCCCGGTGCCTCTTGGCGAGGGCTTTGATCCTTAAGGACGGGCCGAGCAGGGTTACTGCCCGGTACTTCTTGGCGAGGGTTTTGATCTCTGGCGTTGTGGGGTAGGGAACTACCAGCCAGGGATAACCGAGCAAGGGCGGGCCCGGTTGCCTCTTGATGAGGGCTTTGATCCTTAGCGCGGGAGGGGCCGTAATGGGCCTGCTAAGGACGGGCCGAGCAGGGTTGTTGCCCGGTGCCTCTTGGTGAGGGCTTTGATCCTTAAGGAGGAGCCGAGCAAGGTTACTGCCCGGTGCCTCTTGGCGAGGGCTTTGATCTCTGGCGTTGTGGGGTAGGGAACCACCAGCCAGGGATAACCGAGTAAGGACGGGCCGGTTGCCTCTTGATGAGGGCTTTGATCCTTAGCGCGGGAGGGGCCGTAATGGGCCTGCTAAGGACGGGCCGAGCAGGGTTGCTGCTCGGTTCCTCTTGGCGAGGGCTTTCAGTTAGATCTCTCTCTCGGTCCAAGTTTTTATCTCGGTCATGATTTTAGGTTGCGCTAATGCAAAGGAGCGGAGCGACTCCTTGTGCCTAAGACCCAATCTCAGAGTTGTGACGACAGTTCCGTCCAGAATGGATGAGTGTGGCTGGGAAAGCTCGGAATTGCGCGGTGTCAGAGTTGCCCGGTGAGTCATTGAGTTGGTCGCCGCGGGGGATTTATGGCCGCCGGGGATAGCAAGGTGGTGCTCGGTCGCGCCGGCGTGGGTGGTGCCTTCTCGACCCCTGTAGGGGCCCCGATTCCAAGATGGGGGAGCGGCGACCTAAGGGGTTCGCCCAACCGTTTGGGCACGGATAAAAGTGCCCATGACGGACGCGAGCCTATCGATCCGTGCAGACAGAGCGTGAATAGCATTCGGGGGAGGAGGCGATCCGTCCGCGTCCCCCTTGTGAGTGGGGCGTCGGCTAGTGCTTGGATCACCACGGTTGTCACTTTCTATGAAGTAGATCGGAAGATGAACTTTTGTTGAGTGGAACTCTTTCCCACAGATGGCACCAGCTGACGGATGTCGGATCTCGTCAAGATGTTATCTTCCGTAGATCTGCTGCAGGCGACGATGGACGCAGGGATTGAGTTGGAGGTTGCCTCCTGAAGTGTGTGGATCTCAATGGGTTTGAAGTTGTTGTGGCCGAGCTACCTGCAAGGAAGTCCCGGAGTGGTTGTACCACTGAGGGCCCTTCGATGATCAAGTTAGATTGGATATTTGAGCAGAGTAACGGCCTAGTCAGGAGAGAATTACGTACCTCGATCGTATGAGAGAGGGGTTTATATAGCGGCAGCGATGGACAGACAGGCGCGAGAATCACGCCGGCCGTTACGCTCCTGACATCACGCCCGCATGATAAGCGGGATCCCGCATTAATGGCGAGACAGGCTCGTTAATGGGGGATCATGATGGCATGGAACGTGGGATCGTGGGCGGAGGATATTTCGGGCGTGGCGAGATTCGTGGAGCCGTGGCGTGGGAGCCTGTGATTAGTGCTGCGGATCGGTCAGGATGAGACCGAGAAATATGAACTCGGCGGGAGGCTCGGGCATGGGCGGGAGGTCGAGGCTTCTGTGTTCTGTGACAGCTCGGAGGTGAGCTGTGGATGGTCCGGAAGGCCATCGAAAATCGGGAGACTCCTCGGGCAGGAGGATGGCTCGGAGGCGAGCCGGGAGGGCGAAGAAGCTCAGCCCGAAGGAAGGCTCGGAGGCGAGCCGGATGGCCGAGAAAGCTCGGGCCTGTGATAGCTCGGAGTAGAGCAAAGGGACAGTTGGCTTGGCTGCTGAAGTGCTCGGGGGCAAGGAGTGTGGTGCAACCTCGGAGACAGGGTTTGAGGGAAGCCCCCACTGTAGCACACTGTTTCCCCCTCCGTGGCCTTCAGAGGCCTAACTGGTTTACGCATGTGACACGTCATCCGTCACATGTCATGATATAAGGAATTATCGTTATTGAGCATCATCATTAACTGATTTATTTATTTTTTTATTCTTGAGGAGAGAGCTAGGTGTCAATAGCAATGAGAAGCACATAGCCTTTGATAAAATAAAAAAAAAATAATAGAAAACTTAGGTGGTCATATGTGTGGCTGTAGCTTTGGCGAGTGGTTCTTGTATTGCACACAACTAGGGCTTTAGATACAGGGTATTTTGACCATGTGTTCGGGACCATACAAATTTTCTTCTTTGGTTTTCAATATTTGGGGGAATGAGATGGGCTAAAATTGCATCAAAACTATGTGGTTATGATAAGAATTGAATGTTATTTTCTTTTATTTTAACACATACTACACAGAAGACTAAACGTTTTGATACATGGGATGTCATTTGGCATGCAAGTATAACATACATATATATAGTTTGATTTCTCGTTGCTAACTTTTTTACGTTCTTGGAAAACAAGTAAATATTGTTTTAGTATAATTTGAGACAAACCGACTTTATACTTGTTTAACTCAAGTCATTAATTAGTTAGATTGAAATGATAATTCTTCCGACCCGAAACGGTAATTGGTAAATGATGTTCCAAATAGCAAATAGCCAATGGTCGAGCGATTTATGATAATATGATTCTAACATGTCTTTGTGGATAAAGCCGTCATTTTTATGGAAGAAACCTAGGTTTCTACACAACAAAATTTATTTTTAGTTAATCCTTCACGTAGAATTTGAAGCTAGATTCTAATGTCATCACAAATATCCTTATCATGGAACCAAAATTTATAAGTTAATATGAGAGTTGTGTAGTTTTTTTATAAGAGAAAACGGAGCCTATAGTATCATTGTAGGCTCCCAACTACAGTGATAAGACTCATGAGGGGTAAGATCTAATCATCCAAGAGGCTATTTGTAAAGTAGCCAAGAGATTATCGGTGAAACTCCAACCCCTATGAGTTTTGTCATTGGAGTTAGGAGCCTAAAGCATACTCTAAACCCCATTTTCTCTTTTTATATATATTCTAAAAGGATAAACTCGGATATTTTATAGAAGTTTGTCTGCTTATAACATCTCTTTCAGAAGTTCTCTCTGAAAAAAAGTTTGTCCTCCCTTGAAAGAGTCTGGTAGTCTTGACTTGCTGTTATACTCTTTCCCGCGCTTATCACTGTTTACTTGACACAATTAATTACCATATACGATCCCTTTGAGCGGTCAACAATTCTTTCAAATATTCCTTATTAAGTCATATCAAGACAACTTACCATCCCTCGACTGGTTCATTAGCACATGACAATCCTAAATTAGTCAACGATTAGGTCAAATCATTCCTATAAGTGATATCGAGAATAAATTTAAGGATGATATACGCAGATAAACCAGTCGAGTAATTGTTGATGTAGAACTTTAGAAGGTATACATGACAAGTGGATATATATAACCCTTTTATAAACTTCTTGCAAATAAGGTCACAAGAAGAACTCCTATGGGCTATTGTGTTAACTGGAAAGCCTTGTACTTTTATATGAGTTTGAACATGTAACCTTAAAATAAATAAATAAATAAAAATTGTAAATTTGGATGCATGTTTGATAATTTTTTTCAGAATCAGTATAAATTTTGAATAGTTGGTCCAAATTAATGTGAGTTTCATCAAAATTTACTCTAGGTTTGACTTGTAATGAATGATTACTCTTAGGTTTACCAGATAATGATTTGGGCCTTAGCCCATTTTCGTTGGGCCAGAAAATTGGCTTGCCCATCAAAAAAGATAAATTGGTTTATTAAATGGGTCTAAAAGCAAACACTATACAAGTTGATTTGAGGCATTGCTTACTATTTAGCTAGCTTGCAATTAGAGGTGTCAAACAGACAGATGGGGCTATTCAAGCAGGATATTGCAGGTTATGAGATGTTTTGGTGGAGACTTCCTATGGCAAATCCATGCATCCAATCCTTGTAGTGCTTTTCTTATCTGTAATATGAGATGCTCTATGCAGCAACTGAATTTGACGACGTCAATAAAATAGACATATCCGTCTTATAAAAGTATGAATAATAGCCAGCCGACAATTCTTTTGATAACCAAAATACAATTTCAGAAAGACAAAATCTTCTAAGTGTAACCTATGTCATATTCCGCACTCATTGTTGTATCACTGTCCAAGTTAAACTCTAGCTAAAAAAAGATGCTTATTTACTGAAAACTCTCGACAGGTTTGGGCCATTTTAACAAAACTCCCGCTGCCTTTAAAACTATTAAGAAACTATCATGAATTAACGGTTAAACTTATCGGTGTTAAATTTCGCAGTAAAGACCATTTTGCCCTTATCATAAAACAAATAATTAATTGTTAACTATATTAATAATATAAGAAAACGGGTTATCAGATAGCTAGCAGCAGCTAACTTATTATATAGCCCAATTCGACCGTTAAATCGCTGATCCGCTTCAGCCACCTTATTCTACACATAAAGTGATCTATGTGTATAAAATTTTAATCACTTTGACACCATTCATGTCTTTGATCAAGTGTTCCCAATACATAACATATATTTTTATTGTGTTTAACAGCCATCCATTTTTAAATACTTAATCCATCACTTGTAGTTATCATATCGATCAAAATTTCACACATGGATCATTCCATGTGTGGAACAAGATGGCCGGAGTGGATCGAAGATTTGGCGGTCGGATTGGGCTATGTAATAGGCTAGCTAATAGTTTAATATCAGCTAGCTAGTTGATAACCCGTTTCCTCATATTAATTAATACATAACATTTTTTTAAAGGGAGGGGAGGGCTCGGAGATGGGACAGGAAAGGCCGGGAAGGGCTCGGAGATGGGGCAGGAGAGGCCGGGAGATGAAGGGGACCTGGAGGGAGGGGCGGGCTGGCGGCGGCGATAATTGTGGCAATGGTGATGATGATGGTGGTGGTGATGGCGGCGGTGATTAAGATGGTGGTGCTGATGATTGTGGCGGCGATTGTGTCGGTGGTGATGATGATGGCAGTGTTGATTGTGGCGGTGGCGATGATCATGGTGGTGGAGCTAGAGAAAAGGGACGGGATCGAGGATGGGATCGGGGACTGGAGGGAGGGACGGCTTGGGAAGGCGAGGGGCCAGAGTAAGGGAGGGGGAGGGTGCCCACAGGGGATATGGTGGTGGTGGTGAAGATGGTGAAGACGAAGTGTTGGATATAGTGCCCTCAAGGTAATTATTGTGATTGCAAGTGGGCAATTATGATAATTGAGTGAGGACCTATATGGGTAAAACAGTCTTACTCGATATGATAGTATGCTATCTGGTTTATCTTCATCGTTGATGAAGCCATAGGATTCTTGCTTGACGACTAGCATTATGATGGCGATCATATATGTGGGAGCTGGGTTATCCATAAGTACATTCTTAAATGTTCATAGTCGTGGAAATATCGAGACTGGGCATCGATATTCCGGAGTAGACTAGTGTATACGTTTCTAGACCCCGACGAGAGACGGTGGCCGGTCTCACAAGCCATTGGTGTTGTGTCACCTAAGATAGTATACAGGTGCTAACTTGTCACGACCCGGATATGCCACGTGACCGGCACTTGGATCAAATGAAGCCTATAGGACCCCACCGTAGCCCAAGTAAGCCGAAATCCCAGAAATCTAAACCTTTTAAGAAAATAATGGAGGTGAAGTTTTGAAATAAATGTATAATGAAATTATAAATAAGTTCATTTGAAATGCAAGCATGTAATATACTAAAGTTTGAAAATATTTTCGTCATTTGAAATTTAGGCAGCACCTCCTTTGCAAATTTTGATCCAAAACCAATACATAATAATAATAATAATATAGGCATCCTTAAGCAGGAGCTAGCTCTTCGCCAATTGGCGGAATCACAACCACGCAATTAAGAATATACGATGCTCAAGGCGAAAATCAAAAACAGAAAAGAAAGTAAAGAAAACTGATACATCATCAAACCCAAAATAAAGAATAATACACACATGTCGCTCTAAGTCTGAAAGAATATACAAGTCTCTGGTTTTTAAGTCTACCAAATATATATAGTCTGGTTGATGGAGTTTTTAACTAGATACAATGAAATATAAAAGTATAAAAGGGTGGTTACACGCTGAACTGTAACCCACTTACCAAAACAAATCACCCGGAAAGGAGTAGTGTGACAGCAAGCCGCTACTGATCCGAGCGGTCGATCCTGCAAGAAAACTATAGCACAACGGGGGTGAGTTGCCAACTCATGAGTAGAAGACACCAGCAGATAGAAATCGAATGTATGACGATCTCCTAGGTCATACAGTAATATAAAATCATATCGTATGGAATAGAAAGTGATCGTGTATATATATGTGAATAAATATATAATATCGTGCCTGTGTCAAAATGTGGTACCATATCATCTATGTCACACACACACACACGCACGTATCATCCAACGTGTGTCCATCAACGACACATCAAAATCATCATAAAATCCTGAGTGCCCAGTATCGACACTCGAAATCATCATAAAACCCGTCCCAGCATCGACACATAAATCTTCATATCTCAGGCGCCGTCTCATCGGATCGCCCCTCATATCCATCTTTCTCATATCACTCCGGTCGGTATCCTCCGGATATCCGCCGAGTCCAGTACTGTCACCGGTAGGTAGTGTTCCTCTGCCGGGCTCAACGTCTTTCTATACGATCTTCTTGCTCTGGGGTACCGTACCGGGTCCACCATGTACCCCCAGATGGTGACTCCTCACTTCTCGAATCGGGTAACCATCATAGCTCAGCACCGAGAAATCTCATGAAAACATAATCTCAAAAGCATGTAGAAATAATGAAATAATATGTACAGGCAAAGAACAATACTGTAATGCATAGCAAGTGTGTTCATATGAGCGTGTCGTGTACTAGGTAAGGAAGTGCAATAACTGAACTAGTATGTGTGGTACTGGTTACTAAACAATAATAAGATGCTACAGGTTATAAGGTGATACGGTGACAGCGATTTCTAATATATACGTGGTATGGCAATTATCGATGATGTGTGTGTGAGCCGGCGAGTATGTGTATGTGTAACAACTCCAATTTCAATGTACAAAAAATTGTTTAAAAGTTAATGTATAAATGGAGTATTTGCAATCGTATGTACATTATAAGTACTTGTTTTACTTTTGAACAGCAAGAAAGTACTTGTAGCACATTGGTAAAGCCTTGCATTGCTGTGACCTAGCCCTTGTGATTGAATCCCCCCAGCCACATTATCTTTTTATTTAATTTTCTTTTAATCTTTTAGAAGCCCAAGGGTTTGCATGTGCACTACACGTAAGATGATAATTTACACAAAAAATAAACATGTGCACTGGGTTACACCAAGCGACGGAGACACATGGCGACGATCTAATCCAATTCCACCGGAATTGGACCGGCGAAAATCATCAATGGACCGGTACTGCCGGGTAGGACCGTCGGTATTGCTTCGATATTTTTCCCCTGGAACCTCTTGGCCTACCCCATTTCCCCTAGACTGTTTGTATTCTTTGCAATTATCCAGAGAATTAAAACGCCCCTTTAATCCGATTTTTAAAGCAAATTTTAATGCATTATTTAACCATATAAACCCTAATTTCCCCTATAAATACCACACTCCATTTCACCCCTCTTCACTCAGAATTTCATTACAAAAACTCTCAAAAATTCTCAAGTCTCTAGTTGTGCAAGTGGAGTTAGCGAAAGACGAAGTTCCGACGAAATTCCGAGGAGATTCCGGCGACGAAATGACGCCCCGATACTTCCCTAGTCTCCCCTACATCTCTTATTTCTTAATAGAAAGTAAGTCCCTTCTCCCCCTCTCTTCTCCTATTCTAAAAAGTCTTATTTCAAAAACCCGACGGAAGCGGAGTTAATCCGACTTCCGATTCGGTTTTTCCTTAAGAATTCTATTTTTCTTAAACAATAAAATATCATACTCTCATATAATGTTTAGCAAATATTAACAAACACATTAAAACAAGTTTCATCTCAAAAGAATCTTTTATGCAACTTTTATCGTATTTTTACGGTAAAATACCACATACTTTATTTTCGACATAAATCAACATAATACTTGTATTACCTTTAGATAACTCACGAGGTAATGACCTACCTTATCACAACACACATTTTTGATATAGCACGATGAAATTTTGGGAATATAGTTATGGGATAATACGACATTACAAATAAATACCATCAAACTTGCAAAACCATTTCTTTAAAAAAATGTGTTAATCAATTCCTTACAATTGCGCCTCTACAACCCATTTTTGGGGACCCCATTCGGGATGGTGCGGATTATCGCACATCCTCAGGCCTAGTAGAGAAAGATGCAGACCTCCGAAAGGAGCATTCGATCTCGATGGAATTTTAATGAATTTTTCTTTAGAAAATGAGATTTCTACAAAAATAAATAAAATTTATTTTTATTAAATATATATAACTATTATCAAAATATATATTTTAATTATATTATATAAATATTCCAAGTTTTCTAAATCAAAGGAATCACCATTACAGGAAAATACCATTACAATTCAATGCAAAATACCGATATTTAAATAAAATACCATATACTATGAAAACTAGGTTCTACTCACTAAAAATTTCACTTTTATAAAATATACATTTATGAAAACCCTAAAGACGATAATTAAATCCTTGAGGTGTATTTTGAAATTATATCAAAATTATTTTTACATAAAACCCCTCAAGTTATACTAATTTACAATAAGGACCCTAGTAAATATAGATTTAAGCGGGACCAATTCTCTTGAGTCTCAGGAAGCTGGAGAATGTGGGTGCTTGCCAATCTAAGATAGACAATCTAACAAACGGTGTTATCAATACGGTAATTGTCTTGGAAAAAAACACAAATCCTGCCGTCCATGTGCAGCAGTTATCGATAACATTAAAACTAATTCAGGATTTCAATTTCTTTCCAAAATGTCTAATTCAGACTGAGTCTCAATCTAATCAATCTGATTTGAATATGATTCAAGTATAAATTACAATACAACATGAATCCATGAATCCGTTTATTCAATCTATATCAATCTATATTGACCGAACCGAACCATGGATATACTCCGTCTACATGACTATCCATTTATATCCATTCCATTTACTGATATCATGGTTTCGGCAAGTCATCCATCTACATAACAAAACAATACAATCAATACAAAAGATATCGCGGGGTTTATAAAGGGGTAGATTGGTACGAAATGTGTTAGAAGTGGCACGGGACTGTAACCTTAATACACCTAACCTAAATATCCATTACTGTTATACCGTGGCTGAACGGTTCCTTGTGCTCCGTATAGCTTAGTCTCCGGAATAGTGGGACTCCTCTCGTATACACTGGCATATTCTGTGCCAAGCTACAAACAACTGCATTAACATTATAATCGAAAATTACTATTCATATTCTCTTTCTGTCTATTCTATCTCTGCTCATCTTTGGAACTTACCGAGCGATTGTTTGCTGACGACATTCCTTTTTTCTTTCTTTGGAATGTTGTCAGGTGATTTGGACGCACTAGACCGAGTCCAGTACTAAGGACTTGGAGCAGTTTGCTATCGACCCGGAGTTGTAGGCACTTGTACATACTTTTCATTTTAGTTATGCCATTGTTTAGGTATTGCTTTCTATTCATGTATTTACATTTCAGTTGTACCTGTAAAAGAATGTTTAATAAATAAAGTTGCTGTTCATTTATATTCCTGTCTCTTGTGTACATTTACTTTATATTTCTTAGATGCGCTTAACATGTTTACTTCTGAGTAAATACGTCACGTGACCCGTCGCGTCTCCTTGCCGAACACCGGGAAGTGGGGCGTGACAGTACGTGCAACATGCGCATCATCGGTAATGGTGCGTGTGTTCTAGCAGACGAAGTCGTATAAAGATAAGTATATGAAACGTAGTATATATGTTGTAAATGAAAATAATACGCACGTATGCAGAATAAAGAAAACGTAAACGCGAACGGTATAAAATATGTAATTACATATGAGTCATACGGTTATAGTTTAAAATAGTACGAATCGTTATTTTTGAAGATAGGGGCTACGATATTTTTGAAAAAAGATACCATTTGAAAATCCGTAATATAATCTATCGTACGATATCATCAAATCAATAGTACAGATCTATAGTCATGTACATCATCAACTCATATCATCATATGTCATATCATATCATGTCATGCCATCTCATATTATATCATATAATATCGTCTCATATCATCATATCTAATCATATCGACTCGTATCATCATAGCATATCATATCTTCATCTCATTATATTGTATCATAATTATCTTCAAATATATATATATATATATATATATATATATATATATATATATATATATATATATATAGCTCAAGGCTAAGAAAACTAGAACTAAGGCTATACCTTTTTATAAGTATACTACTATTGCTTATAGTATCTTATTAGCTAGGTATACATATCTAATATCTCCGTAAATATACGTATAAATATATATCCTAATTCTACGGTTGCAGGGGTACTAGCTCATAATAGTTAGCTATGTTTAATAATTATATACGTTACGATTTGGTTACTTTTATAAGCTCGCGATTCAATTATTTTTTAGTTGTGCTAGTTACCTTACTATTCTCATACGAACACACTGATAAAACGCTGCACAACTACCAATAAGTATTATGTTGCACAAATCATAAATGCACATGTTACACTACACCTCATTGGTACTGCCATGACACTGTAAGATTTCCACGCTTGGTAGCGTTAATGTTATTATATGAATGTTATGATTGACATATCCATATGATAGCGATGTATGAACATATTTGATATAACACTTGCAAAAATACGAATGATTGCTATGTAACACAAGCACAGACGTATATTCTACACTACACATCATTAGTATTGCCATAATACAGTAGAAACTACTGTATCTGTTCGTGTGTTAACTATATATATGCACAACACATTATGATACTTGCTGATTGAGATGTGAATACCATTACTATGGGTATTCGTATATGATCGATATGGGTTTTTTGATGTTTTTATCTACGATGATATATCTCAGTGGTATGTGATACTGTTATATACATACATACATACATACATACACAAACACACACACACATACATATATATAATATTATCAAAATGAATTATACAAATGTTGTTCTTCGGAACTTAATATTTTTCATGGATTTGAAAATCGCGATGTGATTTATAAAAACTTGAGTATGTTTTAAAAATGCGGTTTTCTGTTGATATGATGAGTTGGCGTCCACCATGAGCTTGATATTTTCTGATTTGGTTTTATTCTGCACCGAGTGGGGGGTTATACGGTTGCAGACATGCTACATATCCGGACTGAGTGAGGGTATACAGTCGGATACATGGTGAACCCGGTCGAAGCCGAGGGGCAGGAAAGCCGTATTTTAGACGGGAAGCCTAGTGAGTACACTCGATACCGGAGATAGATTGGAGCACGGCGGATATCCAGGAGATACCAACCGGGGCTATTGATATCGAGAGAGGACTGGTATAACGAGACGGTGTCTACGATATTTGAAATTATGTGTCGGTGATATACACGAGATTTATGATAATTTTGAGTGTCGGTGATGGAAACTCGATGGATGATGAGTTTGAGTGCCGATGATGGACACTCGTGAGATTTGGAATGTCGATACTGGACACTCATATGTGGATGTTAGTACGATCCGTTAAGATGTTCTGTTATAGATTATGCTATATAGTAGCCGATCAGAACTGATCCATGAGACAGTACCTAGATACTATTTTCACATGTTGATACATATAAAGAGGTTTCCAATTGAGCTACAGTCTCACTATTTTGACGTGTCTGGGACGACACATGGATATTTTAAACGGAAACTCTCTTAAAACTCATTTTTAAAAAGTGAGACGTATACTTAAAGCAAAACACATATATATTTCATAAAACGACGTCTGCTACTTGTGTCGTGATTTACGTATTATACGGCTATTTTAAAAAGGTTTTACATACACATCTCGGCTGCTTTATAGGCATATTCATAGATGCATGCTATATATCTATGATATGATGCTATATTTCCATTGTTACGCGATCTATATTGATGAGTTTATAGTACTTGTGCATTATACATATATTAGTACAGGATATGATAGTACTATAATTTATGACCTAGGCAGATCGTTATGCATTTCGATTTCTATCTTGTGATATATTTTTATTCACTAAGTTGGCAACTCATCCCCGTCGTGCCCCGGTTTCTTGTAGGATTGACCGTCTGGATCAGTAGCGGCTTGTTGGCACATTTCTTACTTCGGTAATTGGCTTGGTAGGCGAGTTACTTGTTGGATCGTAACCACATATTGTATATGTATATATTCTTTTGGATCTAGTTTAAAACTCCATCGGCCATTATTTGTATAATTGTGGATGTTCCCGCCAAATTTCTACGCAAAAGAGTCCAAGGTATCAAATGGCAGCGATACGCTTAAGAAAATGCGAACCAGTATCTTCCGACCTGTATTTTGATAAACTCCCGAAGGAGAAACAGCTAAATTCTGATGATATTGGAAGCATCTCGAAAAACCCTTCGATTTGACATATTATGGGCTTCATAATTCATCCGGGATCAAAAGTTATGAGCAAATATGCTATGCACTGTTCCCTAATTAAAAATCAGGAATTACCTCAATGAGGTATCACGTGCTCACACGTGATCAATGGTCACGTGTTGACACGTGATAGTTAAAATAGAAATAAAAACAAACGGCTGAAGAAGGACCCAATTGGGGGTCACGTGCTCACACGTGACCAATGGTCACGTGTTGACACGTGATAGTTAAAACAGAAATAAAAACAAATGGCTGAAGAAAATACCTCAATGAGGTATCACGTGCTCACATGTTACCAATGGTCACGTGTTGACACGTGATGGTTAAAACTGAAGCGTAAATAAACGCTGAGAAAAGGACTCAATTGGGGGTCACGTGCTCACACGTGACCAAGGGTCACGTGTCAGCACGTGACTGGTTTCGAAAGCCTTACAGTTTAATAAAATTAAATTCTAAAAGATTCTAAATCTTTCCAAATGGAAAAGGATTATGGGGACCGTTGGATTAAAGATCCAAGGGTGATTAAAAATCATCAATTTATGGAAGGATCTTAGACAAGGAAAGATTTCCCCTAAATCTCACCGAAAATAACAAACAGAATATCTTTGGATTTAAAATCCAACGGTGAATAAAATTCATTGTGTGATCTAAAAGATCATATTAATTATGAAATCAATTAAAATCTTTCAATGAAAGATTCACAAAACAAATTGATTCTTTTCTTTCTCCTATAAATAGGAGCCAAGAAGAGAAGAGAAATGATCTACTTTTTTTGAGAGAAGAACAGAGAGAGGAGAATTTAATTCTCAAGAGAAAAAAAGAGAGGAGAATTTAATTCTCAAGAGAGAAAGAGAGGAGAATTTAATTCTCAACAAAGAAAACCTTAGGTGAGAAAAGAAAGGGAATCAAAACTTCAAACAGAGAATTTAATTCTCAAAATCTAAGAGTTTAACTCTTCTGCAAAAGAACTTAGTTTTCCTCTAGTTGAAGATCTGCAGAAGCACATCTCCCCATAGGTTGAGAATTTAATTCCCATCGGGTTGAGATCCTGCCATGTAGATCCAAAACTTAGTGGGAAAATTGAGTTTAGAGAATTTAATTCTCCCAAAACAAAACTAGGGTTTAACCCTAATTGAGAATTCAATTCTCCCAAAATCATAGGAATTTAATTCCTCCAAGACAAAACTAGGGTTTAACCCTATATAAGAATTTAATTCTTTCATAATAGGAAATTAATTCCTCCAAAATCATGATTAAGGTTTAACCCTACAGAGAATTTAATTCTTAAATTAAATAAAGAGACTTGAAAGATCTCCATGCACATAAAGAACATTGGTCACGTGATGACACGCGACCCCAATCCGCAGTGATCAGAAAAGAAGGAATAAAACTAGGTCACGTGTCCCCACGTGACCCCTAAGAAGATCCCCAAAAATAAAAAGGAAACAGCTTTGAGGCAATGCCTCACGTGCTCCCACGTGACTCCCAAAACACAGAAAGAAAAAGCAAAGGAAATGAAGGCTTTGGGCGCTCTCACGTGTTACCATGTGATCCCTTGGCAAACTCTTTAATTGTCAGTGCATAAATCCCCATCACGTGTCAACACGTGATGCTCAAAATAAAAATAAAAATTGTTTAACACTTAATTGCAGAACGAAGAAAAGGGATCTGGTCCCACCTTTGGGCGCTCTCACGTGACCCCTCTTTCTTTAGTGTTTAACACTAATTTGGGGATTATATTTCCAGTGTTTAACACTGATTGTTTCTAGTGTTTAACACTAAATTGAAAATTATATTTCCAGTGTTTAACACTGATTGTCTTTTAGTGTTTAACACTAATTTGAGAGTTCTATCTCCAGTGTTTAACACTGTTGTTCTCTAGTGTTTAACACTACTTTTAGCCAAATTGGCTAATTTTCCAGAGGCAAAAGTCTCTCCTCCAAATGAATCTCAAAATTGAGGAAATCAAAGACAAAGTGTTGTCAGAGCCCCCAAACCTCTGTTTAGCACTGCTGAATGATGAGGGGCTGAACCCAGACAAATGTCTAATGGCCCAAAGGGCCAATATTTCAAACATAATTGGACTTAGCCCAAACTGGCCATAAGTCCTCAAATCATCTTGAACTGAGCACATCTGCTCTTTCAACCAACTCATTGGTTCAAGGGTACATCTCTGAACTCCTTTGATATTTATCGTTGTAATCCTTCAACGTCTTCAGAGAGGTGATGGGTCCCGACAGCCATACATTTTAATGGACCACTATGTCCTTAAACTGGTATTGGACCACTATGTCCTTAAACTGGTATTGGACCGCCATGTCCTTAAACTGGTAATCGACCGCAATGTCTCTAAACTAAACAATTGAGTCCAAATGCTCTTTTGTTGGATCTAAATGATCCCGTTAAGTTGATCTTAGTCAAAAATTAGACCAACGTATCCTTAACAAACGTTTAAGTTGATCTCAGTCTCAAATGAGACCAACGTATCCTTAAACCCAACCCAAACCTAAATCTAAGAAAATACGGATTTGGACTAATCCACGTCCTACGGGCGACAACATAAATTATTCTCCGTATACAATCCACGGGCAACCACAAACAAAACAAACACCCACGACACAAAGTGACCATCTGGAGAAGGAGAAAGTTGTTACCGCGATGCGGTAGCGTAATTAACTGCAGGGGCTTGCGCCTGCAGGGAAGAGCGTCCCCACAATCAAAAACCCCTCAAGCGAGGGGGAATCTGACGAAGTCTGCTACATCGGCTGCATCCGTTTAAACCTTCGATACATGGTGCCATAAATCAACTTGGCATCTTCGGAGAGGTGGACGGATAGCACCAATTAGCATCTGCCCCGAATTTCTGGCAAGACAGTCCGTCTTGCGCGTCTTTCGGCGGGGAACAGATTCTGGCACGCCCGGTGGGACCTTTTCCTCTTTCCACTCCACACTTCGTGTGTCGTTTTCGCGAAAGAATCGCGGTTTGTTATGGTTGCCTGTGGATTCGAGATACTTAGATTTGGTGTCTTGCTCCGTGCAGAAAGCAAAGATCAATGGCGTCTACTTGCACGAAATGTTCCAACTGCAACTGCAACTGCAACTGCAATTTTCACTCCGTCCCGTCCGGAGGAGTGACTTACGGACCCCGAGCGGCCTCCATCTTCGCTATGCCGGTGGAACAGGTCACTCAGGCCACCACCGGGTTGTTTTTCGGGACCATGCTCCCGCCAACGAGCTTCACCGTTCCTATGCCAGCACTGGAAGCTCCCAAAAAGTCGGTCTTCGATCGGCTTGCTACTACAACGGCCCCTCTCAACGGGTCGTCCAGCTCCAAGAAGATAGCCATCTCTACTCCTGAAGTTGTCAAGGCGGCTTCTCCTGCCAAAGAGTCGGTCTTTACAAGACTGACTATTCCGGCTTCCGTTCCTGCTCGAAGGTCTGTCTTTGACAGATTGGATACCTCTACTCAAAAGACGGCAGTCTTCAAAAGGCTGGCACCAGTGGCGCCTCATCTGGACAGGGGGAAAGACAAAGCCATCCCCATCGCCGAACTAGCCCCAACAGCTCGACACGCTCGACGTCGCCACTGGCGCCGAGTAAGGAAGGCTGGGGGTAACTCTCCCTCTGGGCTAACTCCACCTGCCCCAACGGTGGAAGTCAATGCTGCTGTTCCAACTGGGAACAGCTTTGAATTGCTGAACAAGGTGCGCAGGAATTCTCCTACCGCCGTACTGAAATGATCTCCTCCATCAGTGGAGAATGTCGCGGAAGCAAAGCCAGAATAGTCCCTTCAGCGGCTGTCCTCCAAAATCTACAAAGTCTGGCGGCAGGTTCGGGACTCAGTAATTGATCAAGATCACCCTACCCGACAGAAAAAGGCGAAGGTTCAACAAGAAGAGAACCATCCTGCCAAATCATAAAAAGTTGTCTGGGTGCCCGCTGCGACTGCCCCCTCAACATCAACTACTCAAAAGAAAAGGAGGCCAGAGAAAGCCCCTATGATTACGGAAGATCACAAAGACGCTGAGCCCAAACGCCCCAAGTCTAGGGGCATAACGGTGCATACCGTTTACATGGCTTCCGGAAAAGAAGAAAGCCGTACTCCGACGGGCCACCGACCGCTCACCCGATCAATAACAAGGGCTCAGGAACAACAACAGCAGAAGCTTCAAGAGATGCTGACTGCAATGGCCGCACTCACTGGGCCGAAAGAAACTCCAGAGACCTCGGAGCAGCGTCGGGAACAAGAAACTGACACCGAGTTCCTCCGAAGAATTCTCGAGAGGAAAGAAAATGAGGCTTCAGAACAGGCAGCCAATATAAAACGAATAGCGCTTCTCTTCCAAGACATGGTCGGGATGATGTTACAGCCGGATCCTCAAGCTGAAGACCCTCCGATCATCATTGAAGACGACCGAGCGGAGACATCAAATCCCCTTCCGTCTTGTTCAGCAGCCAAAGAGGAGACCATCTCAAAAGCCACGCTTGACGATTACATCGCTCAGCAGATACGAGTTCATCAAGCGAATGAAGCGGCTGGACAAATTGTTAAAACTGGACGACCCTATCCGAGTTGGTACGACCAAATAAAGTACCCACCGGGATACACGATCCCCAAATTCCACGTATACAAGGGGATGGGAAATCCGCATCAGCACGTCGCTCAATTCAGAGCCTTATGCGGCAACACCGGAGGTGACGATAAGCTACTGCTCCGCCAGTTTGTTGGCAGTTTGTCGGAGACGGCATTCGAGTGGTATTCTGAACTCCCAAATGACTCTGTCAAGACATTCGCAGAGATGGAGTTGCTATTCACCCAGCGGTTCACAAGCGCCAGCGAACGCACCCCAATCACGGTATTGATCAACGCCAGAGTGAAGCCAGGAAAGACGTGGGTGCAATATGCAATCCGGTGGCGGAACCTATGGTCGAGATGCGAACAACGCATAGAAGAAGATCCTGCCGTGGGCATGTTCGTGGGTACTCTTGACCCTCAAGCGACCATCTCCCAATTCATGATGTTCTTCAAGCCGACCACCTTCCAGGCCTTGATTGTCAAGCTGGCCCAAATGGACCAGATGGGCCATAGGCCTTCCTCTTCAAAGACAGAGCCTTGGAATGAAAAGGGCAAAGGGAAAGCAACCTTCGTTGCCAATACTCAACAACGGCCGAGCAACTTAAAGCCGATTGTTCGCCAAAACAACGTGCGTCCACGCCCATCCCTCGAGGAGAGACTGGGACGTCCTTACTCGTTTTCCCAGGATAAAACAAGGAAACTGTTTGAGCTGGCAGTGCGCAACAAACTCATCAATCTGCCGGATCCAAAACGTCCGTTGCAGCCAGGTGATGTGAATAATCCCAATTATTGTCCTTACCACCAAACGGTAAGCCACCCGATCGAGGATTGCTTCGTTTTTAAGGGATGGATCGAGGATCAGTACCTACAAGGCAAGTTTGCGCTGTATGAGAAGTGGAAAGTAAACCCACCACAACCACACACTCCGAAGAAGACGGACACACCGGGGGCAACGTGCTCTTTTGTTGAAGAAGCCCTATGGGTGGTTGTTCTTTCGGCCAAAACCAAAAGGATGCTGAATAATCTCCAGACATGCCCAGCGATCAGGTGGAAGAGCCCGCTGGAACCCCAGATCATCGAAGGAATGCTGAAGCCGCGCCCAACTCCAAAGATTGGTGGTGATAGCCAAAGTACTCACACCCAGCCGCCAAAATCCTCGAAAAAGAAGAAGAAATCCAAGAAGCCCGTGAAGCCTAGCGACAAGCGCACGGACCTATAAAAGCAGATTGACGCGCTGAAAGAGTATAACCAGAAGGCGCGGACACCAATTACGCTCCAAGAGTTCCACAGCCACGTCCTTGAGGACGAAAATGATGGAGAAGACTCATCAGATGAATCTGAGGACTATGTAGAAAGTTGTCATGTGATCTCTCACTCATTGATAGATGATGAAGAGACTCCTTACACAGAGAAGCTGGGGGCAGATCCTGAGCCGGAACTTCTAGGACTATCAGACAAAATGATTGATGCATTCCTGAACGAAGCCCGTCTTAAAAGCAAAACTGATCGAGAGCGCGAGATGGCCATATTCGAGAAAGCCAAACGCCGGCGACTAGATGAAAGGCTCCCACCGGATCAAAGTACATCCAATGCAAACGAAATCAGGATCAAGACAAGGAAACGATTCGCCAAAGCCATATCGATGGGGATGAAGCTGCCTTCTTTCATAGAAAACTCTCCTGACGGTATACATCTTGATGAAGCGGACGTACATCCTAACTTCTGCTTATATCATCAGAAGATCGCACATCCTACTGAAGACTGCAACTCTTTTAAGTGTTGGTGGCAAGGGTATGTCGCTCACAGGTAACACTTCAACAGGACAAAGCGTGAAGCTCGTAGACAGCGGAAAAATGCGACAGATGAGCGTAAAAGAATTGCCGGCAATTGTCATAGGGTTGATCCCGGGGGATCGCGGGTTCTCACCTTCGGGAGCGACTCCGACGAAAAAGTAGCCCACGGTCCTCTCTTCAAGGAATCCATCTCTGAAACGAAAGAATTGAGGAGTTGTGAGAACATTCAGCCGTGCAATCGCACGCTACCCGGAAAGAATCTCGGACTCGCAAATGAGGGATCGAACAAAAAGGATAAAGGGAAGGGAAGAACGGCCTTCGTCGCCAACGCTCAACAACAATCGAGTGGCCCTAGACCGGTTGTTCGCCAAAGCAACAAGCGACAACCCCTCTATGAGAAGTTGAAACGTCCTTACTCATTTCCTCGGGATGAAACAAGGAGGCTGTTCGAACTAGCAGTGCGCAACAGGCTTATAACTCTACCGGAGCCGAAACACCGGCTACAACTGAATGATGTCAACAATTCTAATTACTGCCCTTACCACCAAGTATTGGGCCATCCGATCGATAACTGCCACGTCTTCAAAAACTGGGTTGAAGACCAGTACCAACAGGGTAAGTTCGCGCTGTCCGAAAAATGGAAGGTGAACCCATCACAACCACATGCTCCGAAAAAGATGGACATGCCGGGGGCATTGTGCTCTTTCATAGAGAAAGCCCCATGGACCAAAAAGTCCGTAAACTAGAAACTCACCTCAAATATGGCAACGATAGACCGAAACGTCATTAAACTAACGATGGACCACTATATCCTAAAACTGGCTGATGACCGAAACGTCGTTAAACTACTCCCAACCCGCGACATCCCCAGGCTGATGTGGTAAAAAAAAGGGTACGTCCACAAGCAAAATGGGCACGGATGAAAACCCGAAAGGGCGCAGACTCGTTAAAAAAAAACGGTATGTCCATAAGCAAAATGGGCACGGATGAAAACCCGAGAGGGCTCCATGAGTAAAAACAGCAGGGCTACCGGCGAGTGTTTGTGAAAACCCGAAAGGGCGCAACCTCGTTAAAGGACACTTGCAAGGTCTTCTCGACCTTGTGAGGAGATACCACCCGCGTGAGATCCTTACGACTCACAAAGGAAGCAACACACTTAGGAATCCCCACAACTCCTAAGGAGAAATTACATTTGCGAGATCCTCACGACTCGTAAGGAGAACCCTCTTATGAGACCCTCACGGCTCATAAGATTCAAAAGTCTTAAGTTACAGGGACCTGAACCTGTTCTTAAGCACACCCCCCTACAACCTCCAATACTGCCCTACAAGCGGTTCAGTATTGACCCTTGTATACAATCCACGGGCGCGAATAAACATTTCCCTAACAAAATCCCATCCGTGACTAGGGATATATTTACACGGTGAACAGCCCTTGTAAGTCCTCTCGACTTATAAGGAGAAAACACTCTTGTAAAATCCTTACGACTTATAAGAGACCATGCACTTAGGAATCCTCACGACTCCTAAGGAGAAAACGCACCTATGAGATCTTCACGACTTGTAGGAAGAAATACCTTTATGAGACCCTTACGGCTCATGAAATCAAAAGCCTTAGTCGACAGGATCCTAACCCTGTTTGCTAAGCCACCTTTGTTCGACATCGATAGAGGCAAATGATGATTCGCTCCTGGTACTATCCCAGTGGTAGCGATGCTGATGCTAAGATTGGTATCAGATCTCAAATCCCCTACTCGCGAGAAAAAATCAGCGAGCCAAAAAAAATGCATATGAAATAGCCGAAATGATGGGGCAACTTGCAACAAAATCAGCAAGTAAAAATGTATGCATGCAAAATAGCCGAAATGATTGGGCAGCTCGCAATAAAAAGCAGCGAGTAAATAAAACAAATAGCCGAAATGATGGGGCAGCTCGTAAGAAAACGCAGCGAGTAAATCAGACAAATAGCCGAAACGATTGGGCACCGCGAAAAAATAGCCGAAATGATTGGGCAATCGCGACCTTCGTGATATAAAAAGCTGAAATGATAGAGCATCGCGGAAAGAAATAAAAATAATAATAATAAAACTTTTTGCCCTACAGGTGATATCACATCAATCCCTGTATGCAATCCAGGGGCACAAACAAGAAGGGAACCATATCATCCCACCAGGCTTCGTCGAAACGAAGCCAAATCTCGACGGTTCATAGACAACCTAAAGACAATCTCGACATTTGTCGCAATATTGCAGACACCGTATCAACAAACGAAGCAAAGGAAGATCCCTAGCTTCAGGGTCTCGACGTCAATATCGACAACTTAGAGATCATCAACGGCGTTTCTCCTCACTCCAACCAGATGCAGCGTGACGTCAACAACCGACCTCAGAGTCGCAATGAAACGGAGCCATGGCAAAGTCCCTAGTTTCAAATCTCAATGGCCACATCTACAGCCTGGAAACCAACAATGGTGTGCCTCCTCATTCCTGCAGGACACCGATGCTACACCATCAAATGGAGCCACGACATAGTCCTTAGTTCCAAATCTCGACGGTTCACAGACAGCCTAGAGACCACCTCAGCATTCGTCTCGATACAGCAGACGATATGTCAACGACAGCGTTCCTCCGCAGTCCAGCAGGATGCAGATGCAACGTCAACAAAAGACCTCACGGTCGAAACAAAGCGGAGCGACGATAAAATCCAATCTTCACCTCAGCATTCGTCTCGTTACAGCAGACGAGATGTCAACGACGGCGTTCCTCCGCAGTCCAGCAGGATGCAGATGCAACGTCAACGAAAGACCCCATGGTCGAAACAAAGCGGAGTGACGGCAAAATCCCAGCTCCACCTCAGCATTCATCTCGATACAGTAGACGAGATGTCAACGACAACGTTTTTCCCCTCAGCAGGATGCAGATGTGATGTCAAAAAAAGACCTCACGGTCCAAACAAAGCGGAGTGATGGCAAAATCCCAGCTCCACCTCAGCATTCGTCTCGATACAGCAGACGCAGTGCCAGCAAACGAAGCGAAGGCCAAATTCCTAGCTTCAAGGTCTTGACGGTAACTCATATAAAACCTGAAAGACTATCGGAGATCATCCCACACCAGTGCGGAGTGGTCACCACCTCGACGTTCGTCTCGATACAGCAGACAAGATGTCACCACAGCGTCCTTCCTCCAACAGGATTCAGACACGACAAAGCAAATGAAGCGAAGGCCAAATTCCTAGCTTCAGGGTCTTGAAGGCAACTCATATAAAACCTGAAAGACTATCGGAGATCATCCCACATCAGCACGGAATGGTCACCACCTCGGCGTTCGTCTCGATACAGTAGACGCTATGTCACCACAGCGTTCTTCCTCCAACAGCTTTCGGACGTGCCAAAGCAAACGAAGCGAAGGCCAAATTCCTAACTTCAGGGTCTTGACGGTAACTTATATAAAACCTGAAAGACTATCGGAGATCATCCTACATCAGCGCGGAGTGGTCACCACCTCGACGTTCGTCACGATACAGCAGACGAGATGTCACTACAGCATTCTTCCTCCAACAGGATTCGGACACGCCAAAGCAAACGAAGCAAAGGCCAAATTTCTTGCTTCAGGGTCTTGACGGTAACTCATATAAAACCCGAAAGACTATCGGAGATCATCCCACACCAGCGCGGAGTGGTCACCACCTCGACGTTCGTCTCGATACAGCAGACGAGATGTCACCCCCAGCGTTCTTCCTCCAGCAGGGTTCAGACGCGACAATCAAACAACGGAACCACGGCAAAATCCCCAGTTCCAAGCCTCGACGGTTCACCAATAACCTAGAGACAACCGCGACATTCGTCTCGATACAGCGGACGCAGTGCCAGCAAACGAAGCGAAGGCCAAATTCCTAGCTTCAGGGTCTTGACGGCAACTCATATAAAACCAGAAAGACTATCGGAGATCATCCCACACCAGCGCGCATAGTCACATAATTCGCGAATTATTCGCCGAATTCGCGAATAATTCACGAATTCTTGATCAAACGAATTAATCTCCGAATTATTCGTGATTGCCGAACTGGCCGAATTATTCGCGAATTATTCGCGAATAATTCGCGAATTATTCCCGAATTATGTGATAAAACACCGAATAATTTAAAAAACAGCAAATAATTCACAAAATCAAAACCTAGCGTCTCATATATTAATTTATTGCTCGAAATCCTTCCCGAACATTTCCCGAATACCTGCCGATTTTTTCCGAATAATTCTCCGAATCCGAATTTTCGACCTCGCCGAATTATTCCCGAATGACGAATTTGTGACTATGCCAGCGCGGAGTGGTTATGACTCATCGGGGCTCTCCAAAATGAGCCAAACCTCAAGTAAAAAGCGGCATGGAAAAATTCCTAACGCTTGCTCTTCTGAAGGTCAAACTGCCTAGGAAGATTGCTTGAAGACGTCTTGTCCAGCCGCCGAAGGGATCAGAGACACGACAGTCGCAAGGCTACTCGAACAGCAAGATTGCTTATCGAGGAATACATCGGCCAACGCGACGGTACGACGGACAAAACCCTAGTACCACAGACCCTAACGGACCTTTGTCGTAAAGAGCAGAGGTTAACTGTGACGTTAGGACGTCCTTGCGAGAACTTCTTGATTCGTTTCGACTCGTAAGGCAAAGCCTTAGGCAATGGGGATAAAAACCTGTTTCCTAAGCACTGGGGCCCTGCAAGTTGGTCCAAAACGGACTCTTGCATACTATTCACGGACCACACTCTCCAAAGTCGAATCTCGACGAGGAGGGAAACAACCACTTATGAGTCCTCTCGACTTATAAGCGGGAAAATTCTCTTGTGAGATCCTTACGACTCTCAAGAGAAGACACACTTAGGAATCCTCACGACTCCTAAGGAGAAAAGACACCTACGATATCCTCATGACTCGTAGGGAGAAAAGTCTTTATGAGACCCTCACGGCTCATAAAGTTGAAAAGTCGTAGGTGGCAGATCCTACCCCTGTCTCCTAAGCCAATACTGCCCTGCAAAGAGGTCAAGATGGACAATCAATGAGCCACACTTACCAAAGCTACATGCCACTGAAATGGAGAAGTTACTCATGAGCATATAAACTACTTCATGCCAGAGTAAAACATAAAGAGATAGAAGGGTGCGGCTCATGGAGTTAAGGGTTTGGAACTATATCTCTTAGGAGTCGAGATTTGAGTCAATGATAAATGACGACGCTTATGTCCGCTCGTTATCTTCTCAGATCAAGATTCTGAAAATTATATACCAACCCGAAACTGGTCATACGCTATGCATAACTCTGCACTACTTCACCCACGTACATACTTACGTGGGCAAAGTAGTAGGGGGCATTTGTTCCCGCTAAATTTCTACGCAAAAGAGTCCAAGGTATCAAATGGCAGCGATACGCTTAAGAAAATGCGAACCAGTATCTTCCGACCTTTATTTTGATAAACTCCTAAAGGAGGAACTGCTAAATTCTGATAATATTGGAAGCATCTCGAAAAACCCGTCGATTTGATATATTATGGGCTTCATAATTAATCCGGGATCAAAAGTTATGAGCAAATATGCTATGCACTGTTCCCTGATTAAAAATCAGGAATTACCTCAATGAGGTATCACGTGCTCACACGTGATCAATGGTCACGTGTTGACACATGATAGTTAAAACAGAAATAAAAACAAACGGCTGAAGAAGGACCCAATTGGGGGTCACGTGCTCACACGTGACCAATGGTCACGTGTTGACACGTGATAGTTAAAACAGAAATAAAAACAAATGGCTGAAGAAAATACCTCAATGAGGTATCACGTGCTCACACGTGACCAATGGTCACGTGTTGACACGTGATGGTTAAAACTGAAGCGTAAATAAACGCTGAGAAAAGGACTCAATTGGGGGTCACGTGCTCACACGTGACCAAGGGTCACGTGTCAGCACGTGACTGGCTTCGAAAGCCTTACAGTTTAATAAAATTAAATTCTAAAAGCTTCTAAATCTTTTCAAATGGAAAAGGATTATGGAGACCGTTGGATTAAAGATCTAAGGGTGATTAAAAATCACCAATTTATGGAAGGATCTTAGACAAGGAAAGATTTCCCCTAAATCTCACCGAAAATAACAAACAGAATATCTTTGGATTTAAAATCCAACGGTGAATAAAATTCATTGTGTGATCTAAAGGATCATATTAATTATGAAATCAATTAAAATCTTTCAATGAAAGATTCACAAAACAAATTGATTCTTTTCTTTTTCCTATAAATAGGAGCCAAGAAGAGAAGAGAAAGGATCTACTTTTTTTGAGAGAAGAACAGAGAGAGGAGAATTTAATTCTCAAGAGAAAAAAAGAGAGGAGAATTTAATTCTCAAGAGAGAAAAGAGAGGAGAATTTAATTCTCAACAAAGAAAACCCTAGGTGAGCAAAGAAAGGGAATCAAAACTTCAAACAGAGAATTTAATTCTCAAAATCTAAGAGTTTAACTCTTCTGCAAAAGAACTTAGTTCTTCCTCTAGTTGAAGATCCGCAGAAGCACATCTCCCCATAGGTTGAGAATTTAATTCTCATCGGGTTGAGATCCTGCCATGCAGATCCAAAACTTAGAGGGGAAATTGAGTTTAGAGAATTTAATTCTCCCAAAACAAAACTAGGGTTTAACCCTAATTGAGAATTCAATTCTCCCAAAATCATAGGAATTTAATTCCTCCAAGACAGAACCAGGGTTTAACCCTATATAAGAATTTAATTCTTTCATAATAGGAATTTAATTCCTCCAAAATCATGATTAGGGTTTAACCCTACAGAGAATTTAATTCTTAAATAAAATAAAGAGACTTGAAAGATCTCCATGCAAATAAAGAACATTGGTTACGTGATGACACGTAACCCCAATCCGCAGTGATCAGAAAAGAAGGAATAAAACTAGGTCACGTGTCCCCACGTGACCCCTAAAAAGATCCCCAAAAATAAAAAGGAAACAGCTTTGAGGCAATGCCTCACGTGCTCCCACGTGACTCCCAAAACGCAGAAAGAAAAAGCAAAGGAAATGAAGGCTTTGGGCGCTCTCACGTGTTACCATGTGACCCCTTGGCAAACGCTTTAACAGTCAGCGCATAAATCCCCATCACGTGTCAACACGTGATGCTCAAAATAAAAATAAAAAGTGTTTAACACTTAATTGCAGAACGAAGAAAAGGGATCTGGTCCCACCTTTGGGCGCTCTCACGTGGTCACACGTGACCCCTCTTTCTTTAGTGTTTAACACTAATTTGGGGATTATATTTCCAGTGTTTAACACTGATTGTTTCTAGTGTTTAACACTAAATTGAAGATTATATTTCCAGTGTTTAACACTGATTGTCTTTTAGTGTTTAACACTAATTTGAGAGTTCTATCTCCAGTGTTTAACATTGTTGTTCTCTAGTGTTTAACACTACTTTTAGCCAAATTGGCTAATTTTACAGAGGCAAAAGTCTCTCCTCCAAATGAATCTCAAAATTGAGGAAATCAAAGACAAAGTGTTATTAGAGCCCCCAAACCTCTGTTTAGCACTGCTGAATGATGAGGGGCTGAACCCAGACAAATGTCTAATGGCCTAAAGGGCCAATATTTCAAACATAATTGGACTTAGCCCAAACTGGCCATAAGTCCTCAAATCATCTTGAACTGAGCACATCTGCTCTTTCAACCAACTCATTGGTTCAAGGGTACATCTCTGAACTCCTCTGATATTTGTCGTTGTAATCCTTTAACGTCTTCAGAGAGGTGATGGGTCCCGACAGCCATACATTTTAATGGACCACTATGTCCTTAAACTGGTATTGGACCACTATGTCCTTAAACTGGTATTGGACCGCCATGTCCTTAAACTGGTAATCGACCGCAATGTCTCTAAACTAAACAATTGAGTCCAAATGCTCTTTTGTTGGATCTAAATGATCCCGTTAAGTTGATCTTAGTCAAAAATTAGACTAACATATCCTTAACAAACGTTTAAGTCGATCTTAGTCTCAAATGAGACATACGTATCCTTAAACCCAACCCCAAACCTAAATCTAAGAAAATACGGATTTGGACTAATCCACGTCCTACGGGCGACAACATAAATTAGTCTCCGTATACAATCCACGGGCAACCACAAACAAAACAAACACCCACGACACGAAGTGACCATCTGGAGAAGGAGAAAGTTGTTACCGCGATGCGGTAGCGTAATTAAATGCAGGGGCTTGCGCCTGCAGGGAAGAGCGTCCCCACAATCAAAAACCCTTCAAGCGAGGGGGAATCTGACGAAGTCTGCTATATCGGCCGCATCCGTTTAAACCTTCGATACATGGTGCCATAAATCAACTTGGCATCTTCGGAGAGGTGGACGGATAGCACCAATTAGCATCTGCCCCGAATTTCAGGCAAGACGTCCGTCTTGCGCCGTCTTTCGGAGGGGAACAGTGGACTTAGAAGCGAGACTTAGATATTTACGTGTTTTGGGGTGTCGTACTCGTTTGGAGTCGACTTTATATTGTTATTGTTCATATTTCTCTTTATATTTCTTCGCCTTGGGCGTCGTATATTATCCGTATGGTTGTTCCGCCGTTTGGGTATGGAAGCTAGCTCCTGTTGGGGATGCTTTATATTTACTATGTTTTGTACTTGGTTTTATTCAAAATTTACAAAGGAGGTGCTGCCCGATTTTCAAACGTCATAGATGTTTTTCAAACAAACTTATTTTAACTATAAAAAGAAACTGGATTCCATTTAATAACTTTTTAAAACTTCACTTCTGCTATTTCTTCAAAAAGATTTAGATTCCGGGTTTCTGGTTTACTTGGATCGCGTCGACATCTTTAGACGTCACGTAATCTAAGTGCCGGTTACGTGCTGCTTTCGGATCGTGACAGATTCTCATACTTTTGTTAACTAGAACATATCACCTACCATCTTATCAACCTTGCTAGCCATGACTCATCTAGTTTCTATATGTATTTAAAATGAAATGGCTATGTTAAATAATATTTAGAACGTAAATAACAAATAAATACCATACACTTTTATTTCGGTTTAATATTAGTTTTTATGACATGAAAATGTAGATATGCACGGGGTAATGACCTATCCCACAAGAACACTTGGAAATCATAACAGTATTATATGCTTGTAGCGTTATTTGTAAAAGAATAGAATTTCACCAAAATACCCTCAAGTTTTGAAACATAGAATTTTATATCTAAATCTATTTCCTTGGCAATTTTCCCCTCACAACCCTCGTTAGGAGAACCCTATTAAAGAAAGTGCGGATTATCGCACATCTTGAGTCACGTGAGTGAGATCCAAACTCTTCACGGAGTGTGTTCTCGAAGGAAAAGAAAATACGGTTTTAAACGAAATGAAACAACACTAAATTAAAAATCATAAACTTGTAACTTAAAAGAAAATGTTTTTGTAAATCTTATTTTAATAAAATATTATAAAATCAAGAGATTAAATTATTATTAAAATACTTCAAGTTTCCCAAGGGTAGATTTTTCATAAAAATACCATAAACTTTTAAAAACTAGGTTTTATCAATAAAATACCCTAAAATCTAAAATATATTTATATTAAAACTCTTGACATTTTAATTAACATATTTATACCAAAAACACCCTCGAGATTTATTTTAAAAATAAAATATTTTACATAAAACCTTCTCGATTTTTCAAATGAACTATTTTACGTAAATGACCTAAGTTCACCAAAATACCTAAAATATATAACACGTTTAATTTTTAAGCTATTTAGGTAACAAATGGGTTTAAGAGATATCTTTTCTCTTTAATCTCGGGGAGATGGAGAATGTGGGTGATTGCCTATTTAGTTTAGATAAAGCAAATTAAAGGAATTATTGTTAGGCATTAGTCCTTGAAAAGATCACAAATGCCGCCGTATATGTACAGTGGTCGCCGATTATTCCTAACTAAAGAATTTTTAAAAGATAAGATTTTTACTAAGATATAATATTTAACTTGAATGTAATTTCGAAATTGAAAACCTGAACTTGACTTAAACCAAAACTCAATTTAACCCTCGAATTTGACTTAAACCTGAACTTGAATACTTGAACTTGATGCGAACACTTAACACGACTACAATTAACATGAATACTTGATATTTATATGAACTAAATAGTAGTTACATGACTTACTCGATCAAACTTATTACATGCTTGGCTAGAATTGACCCGAATCATGAATACGTAATGACTTGACCTGAACACTTGATATGAATACTTGAACTTGACATGAATACTTGAATACAAGAACTCGAATTGAATTTTGAAATGGTAAACTTCTTATGTATTTATTGATTCGGGCAATACTTGTAACTTTAAGTGCAAATTAGATACGCGGGGTGTTGGGGTAGTTTAAGCGTGAATCCAACGAAATCTCAGGAGTGCCCCTAGTTCATGAATCTATGTCTATTAACACATGCAATCTATTATGAGGGCCCATGTTTCCAAGCCTATGAGGCCCTACTCTTGGGATTGGAATACTTCAACACTATATTGAAGTCCCGTTACTAATATTGATTCAAGACCTTGGATCTTTGCTCCTGGGGCCCTATCCTTGAGTTCGAAAATACTCTTAAGATTGGTTGACATTCACACATGAACTCACGTTAGTTAGCTTACCCTTGTAATGACCTCTTTAGGACACATGGACAATATACTTCATGTTTACTATATATACACTATACTGCCATGCTATACTTGTTTGCCATGCTCAGGTTACATTGTCATGCTCATATAGTTTCCACTAACATTACCATGTTATACTTATTCATATTCTATTTCCATTCATACTATATTATACGTCATATTACGTTTCTTTTATATACATCACACTTCCTTTCGGGGACTTACCGAGCGCAAGTTCGCTGATATGCATTCCACCCATCTTTCAGATAATCTAAAGACGGGGGAGGTGGAACCCACTGCAGAGGATTATGACTAGTTCACTGCTGAAGTCGTTCCTTAGTTTCCTTTTTAGCTTTTCTTTTCAGTAAGCCACATGTTTAGGCTTTTATGTTTATGTTTCTCGTTCAGATCTTTTGTAATCAGTTGAAACTTGTGAAATTTGAATGTAAATAAAATTGTTGTTGGAAATTTCAGTTTCATACTTATTCTTGTGTCATTTTATTGCTTATATATTATTAGCGTATTTGTTTCAAGAAAAGACCATCTCGGAATAAATACGTCGTAAGCTTGCCACGCGCCTGCTCCCGTCTTTTGGGAAGTGGGGCATGACACCATCTATGAAAAGGCTAAATGACTGTGTTTAAGCAAACAATCCGCAGAAGGGATGAGTCATACTACTCCCCAACTGCAGCTGCCTTTGTCCTCCTCCGCAGGAAGGGAATATCGAAGCAATCGAGGCAAGAACAAGGCGGAGTTTTCCGCCAATACCCAACAACAGCAGAGCGGCTCCAAAGCACATAGCTGTCAGAATAATTAACGTTTGCGTTGAACCCTTGAAAATAAGATGGGGGTGGGAATACTCTTTTCCTCGTAACATGACAAAGAACATATTTGACCTCGTCATGAAGCCCCGAATGCTATCGTTGCTAGAACCACGACGACTAGTGCAAGCAAATGCGGTCAATGAACCTAATTATTGCATGTACCATCAGGCTATAAGTCACCCGATTGAAGATTGCTTCGTATTCAAAAATTGGGTCGAAGATCAGTACAAGCAGGGTAGCTTCATATTGTCCGACAGTTGGAAGGTGGACCCACAACAGAAGCATGTGCCGAAGAAAGCCGACACTTAGGGGTCCCCACGACTCTTAAGGAAAAAATACACGTACGAGATCCTCTCAACTCGTAGGGAGAAAATACTTTTATGAGACCCTTACGATTCATAAAAATTGAAAATCCTTAGGTGACATGGACTTAAACCTGTTTCCTAAGTCATCGATGCCCTACGATCGGTCTCCAAACTGACTACCGTATAAAATTCATGGGTTACTTGCAACAAAATTGCATCCAAAATGCCTTTATAGGCAAACAAAGCTACTGATGAGTAAAATACCTACTCATGTGTCCTTAAGACACATGAGGGGAACAACACTTACGAGATCCTCTCGACTCGTAAGAAAAATACACCTTCGTGGGTGTAACATTTCAGGAAAATAAAATATTATTTTTGGGAATTTTTATAATTAAATAATAATTATATTGAATATTTTAACAAGGCGGTAAAATTAAATACCGATAAATTTGGGGAAAATTTGGAAAATTATAGAAATTACTAAAAAGAGGGTGTTTTGTGTAATTTATGCAAATTATGAAATTCTATGATTTATTTTGTGGCATTTTAGCGCTAATCGCGATTAAATATCGCTAATCGCAAATTAAGCGTGTTTTGTGCACATGACATGCACCATATCATTTTTACACTTGTGTTACATTTTCTACATGGCTTTCTTGTTTTGTTTTGGTTTCTATTTAGAGAAAAGAAAAGATAAAGAAAAAAAAAAGAAAAGAAAAAAGTGTCATGATGACAAGAGGTATGGACATGAGAGAGAGAGAGGGTAAGGGGTCAACCTAGCATGGCTCTCATTTTGTTTTCATTCATCCTTCTTCCCCTTCATCTTTTCCTCTCCTCCCTCACTCCCATGGCAGCACTTCATCTCCCCCTCCTCTTCAACCCACAAAACACCATCAAATATACACCAAAACACTTCATTGATTTCATAAAAAGCATGCACAAGCTCAAGGGAAGCACATTGGACCAAGAAAAATCGAACTTTGAGGACTTTGGGCAACTCAAGAAAATTCTTGAGTTGCCAATTGAGGTAATTTCTGCACCTTTAGAATAGTATTTAAATTATTTAGGCATCCATATATGTTTAGTATCGATATCGAGTGGTTTTGTGAACCTAGAAATTTCTAGATGAGAGTTTTGAGAAATTTTGAATTGTGAAGTGTAATTGAGATTAGTAGACCTTATGACCCCTGTAGGGATTGTATCTTGGACTGAAACCATGGAATAAACCTCGGAATACGAACTTAGAAACCCCGACATCGGAAAACTGTGAAAATATGATGGTAATTTTAAATCTGCTAACACTCGGGGACCTGAAAAATTATTTAGCAAACACTGAGATACATGCAAGCAACCTAGGACCTCCCACTGAAACCCTAGCCCCTACTTCCCCAACTTGGCCGCAAATATATTCGTTCTGGCCACAATTTGCAGCCAGACCTGGTTCATTTGGGTTCGTGTTGGTTCTGAGGCTTTATCTCCAGTAAAACAGACCCTTTACATGTGCAAAATTGGCTAATTTCACCTAGGGTAAAATCTGAGACCATTTTCATGAGTTACTGTTTTGATTTGGGGTTTTGTTTTGCGTATTTTGAATTCTGTATTTTAGGAATTTGGTTTTAACTTGATGGTTTGACGTTTGTACGACGATATCGAGAGTTGTTTGGTGGTTTTGAAAGGCGTAGTCCGTAGGTTCTAACTTATGGGCTATTAGCGTGTCGTTTTGGTTTTGAATTGGGTTTTAATATGGCACGATACCTTATGATGTGTAGGTACCCCCATGTGGACTTAGAGACGACAAGCAAGCGCGTGGCGATGTCGGCAACGGAAAGCGAAGAGCAAGGTGAGTAGATTTATATCTACGGGGGTAGTCGGGTGGATGGCGTATAACACCCCCACAAAGTTGTGAGAAATGATGGGATGTGATATATATACTTTTATATGTTAGTGTGTGATATGAACCTTAACAAGAAAAGCTTTAGGAGATTAGGGGTTAGTGTTAGCGAGAATTAAAGAAATGACTTTAGTCGATTTCTTTGTCGTGAAACCCTAGAGTAAAGATTTGCATACACGCACATACACATACCCGCATACATTTACTTCCTTGTGCGTATTGGGGACACACACACACACACACGCGCGCGCACACACACACACACACACACACATATATATATATATTGGTATTCTTATGCTTGGATGATGAGGATGTTATATGATACATGGGAATGAGTCGATATGATCGGGCATGATGCCGTGAGATATTTAATATGTGACCGAGATATGTCATGATGTTATAGCAGACGTTGGACGACGATACCATGTGGATGATGATATTTATATGATAGTTGACATATGATCGAGATATGAGATAAGATATGTTAAGATATTTATAATGGATCGCTTGGGCGATATATACTTCTATATGATAATATGTGTTGATGACATCAGATTGTATGAGGCTGTAGATCAGTAGCCAGATCATGATTATTGTTGATGATATTAGTAGTGTACTAGATTTAGATCAGTACCCCTGCTCACGATATGTGATGATGTGGATACCAGATAAATAATGAGATAAATGTGATATTTGAACTGTACCCAGATTTGGGATGCCGTACGATAGATTTGCCGTATGAGATATAGTTATGAGGATAGATCCGCACTCTTGACTCGAGGATGTCATATTATTCATTGTATCGTACGTGATACTATTGAGGCGAGATCACCGACTACTATATATATATATATATATATATATATATATAGATCGACTCAGACTTAGGTGGATTCCCTTACCCTTTTGACTGGGCTCGAGTCATACTCATTTAGAAAAGTGGAGAATCATGAGTATTTTAAATACCAAACTGTATGACTCGTATATTGGGTATGTATATTTTTCAGTGTTGCTGTTACTACATCGCTTTCTGTATATTTATGATGTTTCATCACATTGCATGCTTGTACATATGTTCTCTGTAATTATCATGAAACCCTGCTGTCAGGACACCAGCACCATTACCGATGATGCGTATGTTCCACGTACACCTGCTTGCCGGCTCACACGCATCTTCATCGGTAATTGCCATGTCACGTACACTTTAGAAAATACTATTTCATTGACATAGCTTGCTAACTGATAGTTGCTACATGTTATAGCTTCCATATGCTAGTTTAATTATTGCATGATATCAGATGCATCCGTATATTCATTGGTTATGCAATATTATGGATATTTATGCCGGTTTTCATTGTTATTGACACGGTGACTTGATAATTTTGGATTCTTCTTGCTATTTTCTGGATTTGGAAACCGCATGTGAAAGATTTGTAAACTGATGAATTATTTTAAAGAGAAAAATGCGATTTTCCTTGATATGTTGAGTATTGTCCACCATGATGTTTTCTCGGTTTTGAGATGTTTTCGAGACCCGATTCGAGGAGTTGGATGAACCGTCTCGGGTACATGGTGGACCCGGTATGGTACCCCGGGGCAAGAAGCTCGAGTTGTACACGATGAGCCCGGCAGGGGCAGACTGCCTACCGGTGATTTTACCCAGCGCGGCGGATATCCGGAGGATCCGTTCGTGGTCGTGTGATTGATGATATGGGCCGATCTGGAATGACGGAGCCCGAGGTATTGAGATATTGAGACTTGAGCCACTGAGATATTGAGATTTGATGATACAGGCCAGTCCGGATAGCCGGAGTCTGAGGTATTGAGATACTGAGATTTATGTTTTGTGTCGATACTGGACACTGTTTTATCTGTCGATTTCATTGATGATACACGATTTATATACATACAAAAATCTCATTAAATAAAGAAAACAGTTGTCTCATTCACGATGTATTCTGTTTCATTTGTAATGCATTCATACATCATATATCTGATATGTTGCTATCTGAGGTACTGACACGAGCATGTAGTATTACACTTACATAGATGGACCGGGATATTTATTTGAGGATATTACTTGATATGACCTAGGATAGCGTCATGCATGCGATTTCTACTCGTAGATATTTTCTACTCACGAGTTGGCAACTCACCCCCGTTGTGCCACAGTTTCTTGCAGGTTTTGCCGTACAGATTTCGTTGTGGCTTTGCTGGTACACTGTTCCTTCCGGGTGATTACTTTGGTAGGTGGGATCTTTTGCATCAGGACCACCATTGTATATTTGTTATTTCAGTTGTATCTAGTAAAACTCCATCAAACACACTTGTATTATTTGATAGACATAGAAGACCAGTGTATATTCTTTTGACCTTAGAGTCGCGCGCTGTATTATATGGTTTTCCTCTTGTTTTCTTGATGATGTTGGATTTTTATCCTGAATTTGATCCTCGCCCTTCGGCGTTGTATATTATATTGCTTGCGTGGTTGTGACCGTCAATTGACGAAGAGCTAGCTCCCGCTTGGGGATGCCTTTTTTCATTATATATGCTTTATCAGGTTTGTACCCGTTTGGGGTCAGTTTTTACAAAGGAAACTCTGCCGAAATTTTCAGAAAATACTTGAGATTTTAAAAATGCATATTTCGGCTTATGTTGTTAAACTTCTTGCTTTAAAATTGGTTTTTCCTTCACTCTACTGCTTTACTTGGTTTGGATTTCTGGGTTTTGGCTTACTTAGATTACGTACGCCTCGAGACGTTTCGTAGTTTAAGTGCCGGTCATGTTCCGTACTTTTCGGGTCATGACAGTGGGATCCCTACGACTCATAAAGAAAAAGACACTTAGGGGTCCCCACGGCTCATAAAATTGAAAAGTATTAGGTGACAGGGACCTAAACCTGTCTCCTAAGCCATCGCTACCTTATGACTAGTCTCTAAATTGACTACCGTATACGACCCATGGGCTACTTACAACAAATTCGCATTTCCAACATCCTCCATTGGCCAACCAAGCTACCAACGGGGAGAAGTCTCACTTATATGTCCTCACGATGCACGAGGAGAATGATGAGTAAAAAAAGGGTCAGTCCATAAGAAAAAAAGGGCACGGATAAAAACCTGAAAGGGCTCCGTGAGAAAAAAACTGCAGGACTACCCGCGAGCTTGTGAAAACCCGTGAAGGCGCAAACTCGTAAAAAGAAACTAAGTTTTGAAAAAGTCTCACTAGAGGCGAGCAATTATCCTAACGTGGTGAACGACACTTGCAAGATCCTTTCGACTTGCAAGGAGAAAACACTATTATGAGATCCTTATGACTCGCAATGAAAAAAACACTTAGGGGTCCCTACGAATCCTAAGGAGAAAATACACTTATGAGATCTTCTTGACTCGTAAGGAGAAAACACATTTATGAGGTCCTCATGGCTCATAAAATTGAAAAGTCTTAGGTAAAAGGGACCTAAACCTGTTTCCTAAGCCGCTATTGCCCTACAAATGGTATCCAAAATGATTACCATATACGATCCAGGGCTACTCGCAACAAAGTTGCACCCAAAAGGAGAAGATCCACTCATGTGTCCTTACGATACATGAGGAGAACAGAGCTTATGAGATCCTCTCGACTCGTAAGAAGGAAACACTCTTGCGAGATCCTTATGACTCACAAGGGAAAAAGAAACTAAGGGGTCCTTACGACTCCTAAGAAGAAAATACACCTATGAGATCCTCTCGATTCGTAAAGAGAAAACACAATCATGAAACCCTCACGACTCATAAAATTAAAAATTCTTAGGTAATAGGGACCTAAACTTGTTTCCTAAGCCGCCATTGCCCTACGGCTGGTCTCCAAATTGACTACCGTATACAATCTATGAGCGAATCACAACAAAGTTGCATCTGAATATCCCAAATTGGTTGACCAAGTTATCATTGTGGAAACGACCCACTCATGTCTTCACGATACATAAGGAGAAGGACACTTACGAGATCCTCTCAACTCGTAAGAAAAATACACCTTTATGGGATCCTTATGACTCACAGTGGAAAAAGACACTTAAGGGTCCCTATGACTCATAATAAGAAAATACATCTATGAGATCCTCCCGACTCATAGGGAGAAAACAAATTTGTGAGACTTTCATGGCTCATAAAATTGAGAAGTCTTAGGTGACAGGGACCTAAACCTGTTTTCTAAGCGATCGATACCCTACGGACGTGTCACGATCCGGAAAAAGGCACGTGACTGGTATTGAATCATGTGAAATCTATAGGACCCCACCTAATTCAAGTAAGCCAAAGCCTAGAAATCTAAATCTTTTTAGGGAAATAATAGATGTGAAGTTTTAAAATAAAAGGTATAATGAAATCGAGTTTTCCTTTAAAATGCATAGGTAATGATATATGAAAATGCATGTGGATTATACTATAGTTGAAAACATTTTTCGTCTTTAAAAATTTGGGCAGTACCTTCCTTGTATATTTTGATCCAAAACCACATGCAAGCAATATATATAGGCATCTCCAAGAAGGAGCTAGCTCTTCGCCAATTGGTGGAATCACAACCATGAAATAAACATATATACGATGCCCTATGGTGAAGATCAAACACAGAAAGAATAAATAAGGCAAGACATCATCATCTCAAAGAAGCGAACACACACCAATCGCTCTAAGTCTCGCAAATACAAGTCTGACTAGGTCTACCAATATACAAATTCTAGTTTCTGACTGATGGAGTTTATCTAGATACAATAGAATATAAAGGGTACAAGAGTGGTCACGATACAGCGTGTGTCCCACCTACCAAACCAAAACACCCAGAAGGAACCGTGTGCCAGCGATGCCACTACTGATCCAAGCGGTCAAACCTGCAAGAAAGCTGTGGCACAACGGGGGTGAGTTGCCAACTCGTGAGTAGAAAACATCAGCAGGTAGAAATTGAATAAACAACGATTCTTAGGTCATACTGTATTATGAAGGTAATACTATGATCTCTAGGGTGACCATATATGGATATATGTCAATAATAGAGTCAAAGCCAATGGCATATACAAATAAACATCTGAAATCATATGCCTGTATGCATGTGGATATCATCCACGTGTATCCATCAATGACACAATCAATATCATGGAACCTGAGTGTCCAACATTGACATTCGAATCATCATGAAAACATATGCCTGTATATATGAAGATATTAACCAACGCATGTCCATCAACGATACATCAAAATCATGGAACCTGAGTGTCCAACATCGACACTCGAAACATCATGAAATCCGTGTCCAGTATCGACACGTAAATCCTCATATCTCGGGCTCCATCAGTCCGGATCGGTCCATGGGCTCCGTCAATCCGGATCAGCCCATATCCATCTCACGACTTTGGTCGGTATCCTTCGGATAACCGCCGGGTCCAAACTATCACCGGTAGGTAGTGCTCCCTCCTGCCAGGCTCATCGTCATCCCCACAATCTTCTCGCCCCGCGGTACCTTACCGGGTTCACCATGTACCTACAGACGGTTCATCCAACTCCTCGAATCGGGTTTAAAAAACAAGCTCAGAACCGAGAAAACTCATTGTGGACACTTCGAAATCACATATTAAGAGAAATCGTGTTTTTAAAACAATTCATAATTTCCTTTGAAATATAACCGCGGTTCTCAAATCCAGAAATCTCATGAAAACAATATCTCAATGCATATAACCATAAGTACGATGTATGCAAACATAGAACAGTAATATGTGCATATCAAGTATATCATGCAAGCATATCAAGTGATAGTACTGAACAATGAATATACTTTACGGTTATGAATAATATCATGATATAGCAATTCTACTGTGTAAGTGGCATAGTAATTATCGATGATGATTTTGTGTGAGCCGGCAAATTTGTGTAAGTGTATCGTGCGCATCATCGATAATTGTGCAGATGTACTAACAGACGATATCATAACAGCAAATGAAAGCACATGTGTATATATATAAAATGCAATGAGAGTAAAATAAACGTAGCAGAAATGTAAATAGTAACGCAACAAGCTAAGATATACCTCGATATACGAGCCATACAATTTTCGTATCTAAAATAGCACGAATCTTTATTTTTAGAAAATTAGGGACCACGGTGTTCTTAAAGAAAAGCAATACCTTTGAAATCCATAGTGTCCCTCGGTTTATCCTTTGAATGCACACGATTCGTTAGTTTTGAAAATAGGTATGACTCGAACCCTATTCTAATATCTACTTAAGTAATTAAAAGACTAAAAGGCTAAACTAATCCTGAGTCAAAAGTACGGATCAATCATTATATATACATCTTGTACGGTATAGTCCGTCATACGGCCTCCTCAAAATCGAGGGTACGAGCCAAATATCATATATCATAATTCGTACGGTATGATTCGTCGTACGATATCATAAATAAGGGTACGGATATAAGGTCACGTACAACATATCACACTTTATTCTCATATATATATATATATATATATATATATATATATGTACACATGTAACTCAAGTCACATTTATATCAAACTCATATCATGTCTTGGCAAAATTATCTATATTCTCATATCGTCTCACATCCGTATATCAATATATTAAGCTAAGTCATCTTATTTCATCACATTCTATTTTCATCATATCAATGTCCCACATTAAGTCATCTTGTATATATATCATATTTTCAGTTGTATGTATGTATAATCTCACACCATCTATTGGCATATGAATATAACATGTACATTGCCTTGCATCCTCAAGCCAACATATCCACTAAGGTCATCTTTTATCATATCATCTCATACTAAAACCTTTAAACATATCCGTAAGTTTGTAGCATATCTTTTCTCCAAATATAATTTATATATCGATTTTCTATATCAATGGTTGCGGGGGTGCTATACGCCATCCATCCGACTTCCCCCATTTATATAAATCTACTCACCTACAAAACTCCTCGCTTAGCCGAAGTCGATGTGCTTCGTCGTCTTGAAAGTCCACGCAAAGATACCTACAAATCAACACATAACGTTTTTAAAACCAAGTCCGAAAACCGATACGGCACACGAAGTGCTCATAGGTTAGAACTTATAGTTTACGCATGCAAAAACAACCAAATAACTCTCGTCGTTGACGTACAAACGTCCAACGACCAAATCACGTCAAGAAATTCATAAATCCAAGTTTCATATATCGGAAAACATTGTCAAAACCACCTCAAAATGCTTTCAGATTTTAGCACAGGTAGACTAGGACAAAACATACAATACAGTTGCTAGGTTATAAGGAGTATGAGCTACAGACCAAAAACCAACACTAGACACCAAAACTTTCCCAGCGAGATGGCTAAAGTACCCGGCGTCGCCGGCCTCAAGAAGGAAATTGGGTCTCGTTCTCCTGTGGTGGTCCTCTAGTGGTCTATCTAGGTCAATGTAGCTGTTTGTTTTTCTTATAAATATCCCAAGTTTCTCCAGATTCCATTTAATCCTCAAGAATTCCACAAAACTGACATTGGAATATTTCAGTTTTTGTATATGGGGTTCTAGCTCAAGTCCAGACCAGAATTCTAGCATTAAAAGGGTTTTTAGCCACTACTAAACCTCAATTACATTTTCTCATCTCAAAGCATTCCCTAAACTTCATCTTGGAAATTCTAAGATCATCAAACCATCGGTTTAACTCTAAACTAATATAGGACATAAGAAAAACTAATAACAAGACTAGAAATGTAGGATTGTATCTCATTTGGAATTGAAGAAAATTCTTGAGTTGCCCAAAAGCCTCAAAGTTCCAACTTGATTCCTTCATAGGGTTTGGAGTAAGGTTGAGATCATTTTTCACGAAGGAAGTATGGTGTTTTGGGGTGGTTTAGAGGGTGGTGCATGGTGGATGAGGAGGTGGAGGGATGAAGGAGGATGTGGAGAAGAAAGATGAAGAAGAGGATGAAGTGAAGAAGAGCCATGGCTAGAAATATCCTTCTTCTCTCTCTCTTCTCTCTCTTGCCCATACCCTATGGCCATGCCTCCTTGTCCCCTCTCTTGCTTTTCCTTTTGTTTTGTTTAAAAAAAAACCAAAATCATTTTAGAAAAGGAAAGAAGCCATGGTTAATAATAAAATGCAACAAGTGTTTTGCAACATGTTTTGTTGCATGCCATATACATAAGCATGATTAATGCATAATCAGTGAAAATTAATCAAGTTTAGCATTAACATTGTATACAAATAATTATACAATAATCTATAAATTCTCAATTCACATAATTTCTTTCAAAATCAATAATTCTTATTAATTTTCCAAATATTTTCCAAACTATTGATATATAATTATACCATTTTACGAAAACCCCAATTCGCAAATCGAATAGTTTTCGTGAAATATATTATTTTATTATTTAAATTCAAAAAATAATATTATATATTTTTGAAATGTTACAATCTTCCCCCCTTAAATAAATTCGGTCCCCGAATTTAAATTTAAACCCCCAAATACTAAAATATTTCAACAATTTGTTTAAATCAATGGGCCTCCAAAATCACGGAATACTCAGAAATACCACAGCACTTCGAGTGCATATAAAACCGAGTTCAAAACTTAAAATCAAACTCCGTCAAGCGTCATGCAATCACAGGAGTTATAAAGGAGATGCAATACTCGAAATCCAAATATACTATAGTCAAAATTATAATACGTATATAGTACACATCATTGTAAAATTCTTTAAAACTGAATAAAAAACATGCAAAATCTTTTCCGAATCGCCGTGTGATATTTAACTCACGACACAAGTGGCGGACACTCATTTGTAAAGTAGTAAACATACGTTTATATATGTTTACTTAAGATATACGTTCCGTTTTTTTTTTGAAATATCCCGAAAGGTTTTCCTTTGTAAAGGTTCGTGTCACTCACGGACACATAGGAAATAGCGAGACTATAGCTCCTTTTTGAAAACCTCTCGGTAAACTTTTATACACGCAAAAGTACTCAGGTACTGTCCTTAGATCAGTCCTGCTCAGCTACTATATAATATAGTACCCAACATCAAATATAACGCTCAAGAGCAAAAATCAGCCTCAAAAAGCGCATCTAACATCACGTGCGTCTGGTGCGCACGGAAATTCAAAGACAAATACAAGTACCAAGAATGTGCACAAAAGCCAAACTAAGTGCAACGGGTGTGCACGGAAGCATCTGTCAAGTGTAACGGGTGTGCACGACAACAACATCAAGTGCATCTAAAGTGCATGAAAATTTCAACCCAGTGCAACTAATATGTACGAATAAAATCTCAATCAAGTGCATCCGGTATGCACAAAATCTCATACCATGCGCCCAATATGTGCGAAAATTCAAATCAATTGCGTCAGGTCCGCACAAAACATCTAGTGTAGTAAAGCGCACGAAAACGAACGTCAAGTGCAATGGTGCACGAAAACAGAGATCTAGTGCAACAAATGCACAAAAACATAATCTTAGGTGTACTAGGTGCCCGAAAAGTCATCAATATCTTAAATACACACAAAAACAACACCGAGCATGCCAAGGTGTATTAAAATCATAAGCATGTGCAACTGCGTGCACAAAATCTATATCAATGCACTGCGAGGACATGTAAGCTATACCGAGTGCATAAATCAAATCGAGTGTATACAACATGCATAAAATCTCATCGACAGTATCGAAATCCACGGAATCATAAATATGTGCAGCCAAGGCACAAAATCGACATTAAGTGCAATAGATATGCACAAATCATAAACCAATGTAATGGTGTATAAAACATAAATCAAGTGCAATAACTGTGCACAATTGAAAATATATAGTAGGTGCAACCATGGTGCACGAAAACAAATATCATAAAACTCAATCATCGAAACTCAAGTCCAAGCGATAAAAGTGTGATACTCGGATCATAAAATGCAAATCGCAATAAATGACATTGAGGTACACCACATTCAATGTCGAAAAAATGCCGGTGCACCCAAAGCTGGCAGAACAAGAACATCCGCTTGCCTCCTGCTCACGGTCTGGCATCCTCTGTCTCTAGGTCCTCATTTTCTCTATAAATTACCAATCTCACAATCCTTCTGCTCATCGGCCCGGTTAGGTGTAATAACGAAATAGTTCCGCTCTGGAACTCCTCTGTTCATCCCTTGTCCAATTAACATGACCACTTGCCAAACGACACGTTACTGACGGCGGCATCTGGCCCTCTAAATAATCGCGATGCAATTGATCCTGGGTGCAAATCTTTATCGCTGTGGCATCCTGGAAAGAAAACTAATTAAGGTCTCTTCCGATCTCACCTATGCCGAACTATACGAAGGTTGACACTCTTGCTTAACTCTTTTTCTCATATCCGGACAGCTGCGTCCTCAGCACGACTTTCTAGTGGCATCGGTCGTATCCAACGCCTCTGCATACATATCAATCCTCTGGCATCAACGGGGAGTAACATAGCTCGTTAATATCTCGCACGAATCTCTTGTTCCACCCGTTTTCATTATCATCCACTTCGATGTCATAACTTGCGGCTAAGTACAACAATTCGTTCTCGGCTACAGTCAATCCGGAGTCTCTCACACCGACTAGAAATTACGAACTCGGGTATCTTCACCACTCTATGGAAGATATCTAGCCGATAGCATTCTCGGGAACTCGTCTAATTTATCGGAGGAATACGCTTCATTCTTCCGTTCTCGATCAACTCACAACGCGTCTGGGTAAGGCCCTTCTATCTGAAACTGGTCAACTTACTGATATCAAATCGGAGCATCCAACGAACAATGTCCTCTCTTGCTCGATTTAGTCTAGATCTGAGTAAGTTCCTTCAAACTGGAATTCTTCAATTCAACTGAGCCTGCATCGGGTATCAAATCAGATGAATCATCTCAGTCGCTCTATTCAAGATGGACTAGCGGTCTTCTATCACATCTCTGTCTGAAAGCTCCGGTGGTTTTAGCTCATAACTCTGGAGGCTACATCCCGTCAATCTCAGCAACAGCTGGGTCATCTTTCTCCACGGTAGAAAACATCACGACCTCTAGGTAGGTTATACATCAACAGTCCTCTCAATTTGACATCCGCTATCAATGACCCGATCATCCGGTGCAAATCCGAATGCTTGCCTTAAATGTGAAATCTCGACACAAACAATACACCGATACGTTCCTATGTCACCAGAAGAATATCATGGTTAGTTCTCATCCATGACGAGCTCGCTCTGACCGCATCTCTAGCAATAGCTCTCTCTGCACTCAAAGCTATGGTGACAGGAACCTCAAACAGGTATCGATGAAGATAGATCATAGAAACGAATAAAAATACAGATCTCAATATATGTACATCCTAAGGCTACTTAAGCGGAGTATCATATGCCGCGGAAAATACGCACGGTACATCACATTTTCCCCAGGAAGGTAAACCTCACCACAGAAAAGATTTGAACTCATACCTTATATGCTCCGTGGGAAAGACTTCTCTTGCAAGCTACCTACTCCATCAATTATGGTCAACCTATGTAACGAAAGTTCGGGTCTAATACCCCCTTGGACAAGTCTAAGTTTCGTAAGGTCAAGCCTAGGTTCCGACATATATACGCCCTAGACTCCGCATAGTCAAACCTAGCTTCAAACCAAAGTTAAACCCAACGCTCTGATACCAACTTTATCACGACCCGGAAAAAGGCATGTGACTGGCACTTGAATCATGTGAAATCTGTAGGACCCTACCTAATTCAAGTAAGTCAAAGCTCAGAAATCTAAACCTTTTTAGGGAAATAATAGAGGTGAAGTTTTTAAATTAAAGATATAATGAAATTGAGTTTTCCTTTAAAATACATAGGTAATGATATATGAAAATGCAAGTGGATTATATTATAGTTGAAAACATTTTTCGTTTTTAAAAATTTGGACAGCACATCCTTTGTATATTTTGATCCAAAATCACATACAAGCAATATATATAGGCATCCCCAAGCGGGAGCTAGCTCTTCGCCAATTGGCGGAATCACAACTACGAAATAAACATATATACGATACCCTACGGCGAAAATCAAACACAGAAAGAATAAATAAGGCAAGACATCATCATCTCAAAGAAGAGAACATACACCCATCGCTCTAAGTCTCGCAAATACAAGTCTGACTAGGTCTACCAATATACAAATTCTAGTTTCTGACTGATGGAGTTTATCTAGATACAATAGAATATAAAAGGTACAAGAGTGGTCACGATCCAGCGTGTGTCCCACCTACCAAACCAAAACATCCAGAAGGAACTGTGTGCCAGCGATGCCGCTACTGATCCAAGCGGTCAAACCTGCAAGAAATCTGTGGCACAACGAGGGTGAGTTGCCAACTCATGAGTAGAAAATATCAGCAGGTAGAAATCGAATAAACAACGATTCCTAGGTCCTACTATATCATGAAGGTAATACTATGATCTCTAGGGTGACCATGTATGCATATATGTCAACAATAGAGTCAAAGTCAATGGCATATACAAATAAACATCTGAAATCATATGCATGTATGCATGTGGATATCATCCACGTGTGTCCATCAACGAAACAATCAATATCATGGAACCTGAGTGTCCAACATCGATACTCGAATCATCATGAAAACATATGCCTGTATTATGAGGATATCAACCAACGTGTGTCCATCAACGACACATCAAAATCATGGAACCTGAGTGTCTAACATCGACACTCGAAACATCATGAATCCCGTGTCCAGCATCGACACATAAATCCTTATATCTCGGGCTTCGTCAGTCCGGATCGGTCCATATCCATCTCACGATTTCGGTCGGTATCCTCCGGATAACCGCCGGGTCCAAACTATCACCAGTAGGTAGTGCTCCCTCTTTCCGGGCTCATCATCATCCCCACGATCTTCTTGCCCCGGGGTACCTTACTGGATCCACCATGTATCCGCAGACGGTTCATCCAACTCCTCGAATCGGGTCTCGAAAACAAGCTCAGAACCAAGAAAACTCATGGTGGACGCCTCGAAATCAAATATCAAGAGAAACTGCGTTTTTAAAACAATTCATAATTTTCTTTGAAATATAACCGCGGTTCTCAAATCCAGAAATCTCATGAAAACAGCATCTTAATGCATATAACCATAAGTACGATGTATGCAAACATAGAATAGTAATATGAGCATATCAAGTATATCATGCAAGCATATCAAGTGATAGTACTGAACAATGAATGTGATTTACGGTTATGAAAAATATCATGATATAGCAATTCTACTATGTAAGTGGCATAGTAATTACCGATGATGATTTTGTGTGAGCCAGCAAATCGGTGTAAGTGTATCGTGCACATCATCGATAATTGTGCAGGTGTACTAGCAAACGATATCATAATAAGAAATGAAAGCACATGTGTATATATATAAAATGCAATGAGAGTAAAATGAACGTAGCAGAAAGGTAAATAATAACGCAACAAGCTAAGATATACCTCGATATACGAGCCATACAATTTTCGTATCTAAAATAACACGAATCTTTATTTTTAGAAAAGTAGGGACTACGGTGTTCATAAAAAAAGCAATAGCTTTGAAATCTGTAGCGTCCCTCGGTTTATCCTTTGAATGTACACGATTCGTTAGTTTTGAAAATAGGTATGATTCGAATCCTATTCTAACATCTGCTTAGGTAATTAAAAGACTAAAAGTCTAAACTAATCCCAAGTCGAAAGTACGGATCAATCATCATATATACATCTCGTACGGTATAGTCCATCATACGGCCTCCTCAAAATCGAGGGTACGGGTCAAATATCATATATCATAATTCGTACGGTATAATCCGTCGTACGATATCATAAACAAGGGTATGGATCTAAGGTCACGTACAACATATCACTTTTTATTCTCATACACACACACACATAACTCACGTCACATCTATATCAAACCCATATCATGTCTTGGCAAAATTATCTATATTCTCATATCGTCTCACATCCGTATATCGACATATTAAGCCAAGTTATCTTATTTCATCACATTCTATTTTCATCATATCAATGTCCCTCATAAAGTCATCTTGTGTGTGTATATATATATATATATCATATTTTCAGTTGTATGTATATATAATCTCACACCATTTATTGGAATATGAATATAACATGTACATTACCTTACATCCTCAAGTCAACATATCCACTAATGTCATCTTTTATCATATCATCTCATACTAAAATCATTAATCATATCCATAAGTTCGTAGTATATCTTTTCTCCAAATATAATTTATATATCGATTTTCCATATCAATGGTTGCGGGGGTGCTATACGCCATCCATCCGACTTCCCCCGTATATATAAATCTACTCACCTATAAAACTCCTCGCTTAGCCGAATTCGATGTGCTTCGTCATCTCGAAAGTCTACGCGAAAGTACCTACAAATCAACACATATCGTAACGTTATTAAAACCAAGTCCGAAAACCGATACAGCACACGAAGTGCTCATAGGTTAGAACCTAAAGTTTACGCATGCAAAAACAACCAAATAATCCTCGTCGTTGACGTACAAATGTCCAATGACCAAATCACGTCAGGAAATTCATAAATCCAAGTTTCATATATCGGAAAACATTGTCAAAACCAACTCAAAATGCTCCCAGATTCTAGCACAGTTAGACTAGGACAAAACAACCAATACAGTAGCTAGGTTGTAAGGAGTGTGAGATACAGACCAAAACCCAACACCAGACACCAAAACTTGCCCGGCGAGATGGCTAAAATACCCGGCGTCGCCGGCCCCAACAAGGAAATTGGGTCTCGTTCTCCTGTGGTGGTCCTTTAGTGGTCTATCTAGGTCAATATAGCTGTTTGTTTTTCTTATAAATATCCCAAGTTGCTCCAGATTCCATTTAATCCTCAAGAATTCCACAAAACCGACATTTGAATATTTCAGTTTTCGTATATGGGGTTCTAGCTCAAGTCCAGACCAGAATTTTAGCATTAAAAGGGTTTGTGGCCACTACTAAACCTCAATTACACATTGTCAATTCAAAGCATTCCCTAAACTTCATCTTGGAAATTCTAAGATCATCAAACCATATCGGTTTAACTCTAAACTAGTATAGGGCATAAGAAAAACTAATAATAAGACTAGAAGTGTAGGATTATACCTCATTTGCAACTGAAGAAAATTCTTGAGTTGCCCAAAAGCCTTAAAGTTCCAACCTGATTCCTTCATAGGGTTTGTAGTGAGGTTGGAATCATTTTTCATGAAAGAAGTACGGTGTTTTGGGGTGTTTTGGATGGTGGTGCATGGTGGATGAGGAGGGATGAAGGAGAAGGAGGTGGAGAAGAAAGATGAAGAAGAGGATGAAGTGAAGTGTAACATTTCAGAAAAATAAAATATTATTTTTGGGAATTTTTATAATTAAATAATAAATATATTGAATATTTTATTAGTGCGATATAATTAAATACCGATAAATCGGGAAATATTTGGAAAATTATAGGAATTACTGAAAAGAGGATGTTTTTTTTGATTTAAGCAAATTATGAATTTTTATAATTAATTATACACCATTTTAATGCTAATTGCGATTAAATATCGCTAATCTTGCATTAATCCGGTTTTGTGCATATGACATGCACCATGTCACATTTTTCACACTTATTGCATTTTCTTACATGGCTTTTCTTTGTTTTGGTTTTGGTTTTAAAATGAGAGAGAAAAGAAAAGAGAAAAGAAAAGAAAAGAAAAAGAAAAAGGAAAATGATAAAGAATGGAGGTATGGACAAGAGAGAGAGAGAGAGAGAGAGAGGGTGAGGGGTCAGCCTTAGGCTTGGATCATTCTCACTTCACTCATTCACTCATTCCTTTCTCCTTCTCCTTCATCATGCAGCCCCCATATCCCTCCTCCACAAAACCCTCTCAAACATCACCAAAAACATCCCAAAACATCATCCCCACTTCATTAAAAACATGCACAAGCTTCCTACAAACACTTTGGACCACGAAAAATCGGATTTTGAAGACTTCGGGCAACTCAAGAAAATTCTTGAGTTGCCAAATGAGATAATTTCTGCATCATTAGTGCATTAGTTCAATTCCTTAAGCATCCATACATGTTTAGTATCGATATTGAGTGGTTTTGTGAACTTAGAAAATTCCTAGTTAGGGTTTGAGGGATTCTTGAGTTGCTATGGTGTAATTGAGATTAGTAGAGACCATATAACCCCTTTAAGTTGTGATTAGAGACTTAAACCATAGAATTAAACCCTGCAACATGAACCTAGAAACCCCGATACTGTATTTTTCTGGAAATTGTGAAGGGAAATTGATATCTGCTAACACCCGGGGACACTAGGATTTATTTTGCAAACACCGTGAGTCATGCAGGCACCCAGGAAGCTACCACAGAGCCCTGAGCCCCAATGCCCTCCACTTGGCCACAATTTTATTCATCCTGGCCGCAAATTGCGGCTAGGTTAGGATGGTTTGGCCCCTTGTTTCTTATGTAGCTCCTAAATCAGTTAATTAGACCCCTCCTGTATGCAAAATATCCAAATTGTCACCTGAGGAAAATCTGGAAGTGTTTTACATAGTTTCTGATTTCGTTTTGCGGCTTTTATTGAATTGGGATTTGGTATTTGATATTGTATTCCGTCGTGTGGCGTTTGAACGTCAACGAATAGGGTTCTGGTCGTGTTTTTCATGCTAGGCTATATGTTTCAACCTATGAGCGAAACGTGTGCCGTTTTGGTTTTCCGACTTGATTTTAATACGCATTTGCGATTGTGTATTGGTTGTAGGTACCCCCACGTGGATTTCGAGACGACGAGGATGAGCGTGGGGTCATCGTCTTCGGCAAGCGAAGATCGAAGTGAGTAGATATATATCTACGGGGGAAGTCGGGTGGATGGCGTATAGCACCCCTGCAGTTCGTAGTGTATTGTATGGTATATATTATATGGATATATTTATATGTTTATTGTGAGATTACGATTATCTAGATAGACTTTGGGAGTCATGGATAACTTTAGTGTAATTGAATGATAGTGTCGTAGTTAGTTTCTTAGTCGCGAAACCTAGAATAAGGTTCTTATACACACACTATGCATACATTTTATTACTTGTGCGTATATGGGGGTATGTATATACACACACACACACACAGGTATGTGACTATGTATATACATATACATACACATCTACATGGATGATGGGGATAGTATATGGTACTTGGAGATGAGTCGATGAGATTTGGGCATGATGCCATGAGATCGGTGATATGTTTTGGTTCGTATTGCGAGATACAACATGTTGTTATAGCGGGTCTTTAGGCGATGTGTTTTCATACACACGCACACATACATATGTTGATGGTATCAGTTTGTACTAGACTTAGATCAGTACCCCCAGTTCATGAAATATGATGATAAGGATACCGGATAATTGTTGAGATAAATGTGATATTCGACCCGTACCCAGATTTGGGATGCTGTACGATGGATTTACCGTATGAGCTATATATTGATGATAGATCCGCACTCTTGACTCAAGCATGTCATATTGTGTATTGTATCGTATGTGATACTATTGAGGCGGGATCACCGACTATTATATTTATATGTATCGACTTAGGTTTAGGTGGTTTCCGTACCTTTTCGATTAGCCTGTTAGTTTAGTCATGTAGTTACTTGTAGACATTAGACTAGACTTGAGTCATACCTATTTCTAAACTAATGAATCATGAGTATTTTAAAGACAGGACAAGGGATTCTACGGATATTTCAAAGTACGTACCCTTTTTCTTAAAAAAAACACCGTAGCCCCTATTTTTCCAAACACCACGATTCGTGTGATTTCAAATGACAAACTGTATGACTCGTATAACTAATGTAGATTTCTTATTGTTGCATTTACCTTCCAGTTCCATATATTCATGTTGTTATTAGCGCATTGCATGCTTATATACTTGTGATTTATGTTATATTAAACCCATGCTGTCAGGACACCAACACCATTATCGATGATGCGTATGCTCCACGTACACCTGCTTGCCGGCTCACACACTTCATCATCGATAATTTCCATGTCACTACACAGCAGGATTGTTGTTGGATATAGTGCCCTCAGAGTCAATTATTGGATCACATGCACGTGATTGCAATGATTGAGGGAGGACCTATACCGGTAGGACAGTCTTACTCGAGAGGTTTGTATACTATCTAGTTTGTCTTTATCATCGTGTACGTGCTTTAGGTGACATTACTGTTCACTATTACACGGTGATAGAAAATAGTATACTATATGGTTTATCTTTATCATCGTGTACAGCTTTAGGTGACCTTACTGGTCACTATTGCACGTTGGTAGAGCCCATAGGATTCTTGCTTGACTACCAGCAGTATGATGGCGATCATATACGTGAGAGTTGGGTAGTCTATAAGCACATCCTTAAAGTGGTCCCTAGTCATGGGAGTTTCGAGACTGGGCATCGATACTCCATTAGTAGACTAGTATATACAGTCGAGACCCCGACGAGGGGCGGTGGCCGGTCTCACAAGCCACTGGTGTCAGTTGGTTCACCTAAGATGTATACAGGTGCTCATTGGGTTATGAGTACACCGGACAAGACTCGCCGGGAACATGCTGGTTGGTATTATACCAGACGTCAGATACCAGTTCCCTAGTGACATGCGTACAGGTTAGTTCATCGACCTGAGATCATCATTTGTTTCGTGTGAGTTCCCACTGTACTTTGATTACTACTCTACCATGGCTCTAAGGAGTCGTGCAAACAGATTTTAGTTGGGTACAGTCCCGAGCCACATGGAGGCAGTGAGCGGATCGGCAGGGGTTTCGTCTCTCCCGGTATTGGGGGTGAGATCGCGCTGTGTCTAGGAGAGCCATTACACAAAGCTCTCGGCCGAGGCAGGAGATTTACTGGTAGGTATTCCAGTAGTATCTCAGGGTGTTCTGGGCTACACTCCGATACGACTTGTACCGCTTTTGGGGGTCTGACTTTTACCAACCCCCTAGGCCCGCCATGCGATGCTCATAGATGAACGGACCGGACTGTATGGATATTGTCACTGACATGCTCAGTAGGGTGTCAGGATGAGTTCGCTCATCGACTTCCTTTTTGGTCAATGCTTGGTAGCCCATTACGTACGGCTAATACCTCTAACGTGCTAGTGGTTAAATCTACAGCCAAAGTATTGACGAGTCTTTAGAGTCCTCCACAGACAGTTTCTCAAGTTTCGGGCGAAACGCTGTAGAGGCCGTATGGATATATGGCAGGGTTCGATCATATACGTGCAGTATTGCACGGATCATGATCGGACGGATAATATTAGCGGGCTTTAGTTTAAGCCGGATCCTAGTATTGTACAGTGTAGATTTTGTCTCATTGCATTTGTATTAGGTCGGAATACAAATTCGGGTATGTATATACATCCGCGGGGTTATCCAGTAATTTGTTACCAGATCGCTTTTTGAAGTTACCAGTTTGCATTCCGTTTCGGCCATTTTTCCTTTGTTCCTTCTTGGCTGAAATTCCTTTGTTGGGAGGGGCTTATTTGCAAATGTGCAAATTAGCAAAATGGAGGGTGTTTTTTTTGTAAGTGGTTGCTTCATGATGGCTCTAGATTGACTTTGACTTCCTTTTGTTCATCATGACTTGTTTTTGAGATGAGATGGGCTTTTGATTTGACATTGCTGTGATAATTATTCCTCATCATCACACCTTTTGCTTATGATCACCCCTTGCTTTTTCCTACACTCACCTCCCTTCATTACCTCCCTCTCTCTATTCTGGCCGGCCACTTGATGGGCAAGGGATTGGTTTTGTGTGTGTGGGAAAAATTTCATTCTCATTTTGCTTGCTACAAAATTTCTTAGCCCATCTCCAAAGTTCATATCTCCTTCCTCCATCCAAAAATGGCAACTTCACCAACCCCTTGAGACAAAGGTTTCTACACTTAGTCTATAGCAATCTTGGACACGCCGGCTTGCCAACTTCGTGTCCTAGTTGCCTCGGTCTAGAGGTGGGAGCCCGTAAAAAGACTCGGTGATGTAGTGCCCTTTCCGACGATGAGATCGAGACCGGATATGCCGCGGGGAGATCGGGATGAAGGCCGAAGACCGAAGGACACGGATCGCTCGGTATAGCTCTCTACCCTTTCTATAGTTAGCTAGTAGTAGGTTAATGGTCCGATCCGGGTTTATAGTCCGCGGTAGCGCCGGTTTCTAGTTAAAGAAAAGTTTTTGTTTCCGCATTTTGGCCTCGGAAAGATGGCCGGGGCGCTACCGTAGTCTAACATGGTATCGGAGCCACGCCATTAACCTTTTCTAGCTTGCTCTAACGTGTTTAGAATTTCGATCGAACAAAAATTCCGAAACCGCGTTTTCAAAAGTAACAGTTTCTGTTGAATTTTATTTGTTGTCAAAAAATTATTTGGTGCATTGCATAAATTCAGGCAGGGTTTTCTATAAAATCTGTGAAAATTTGGTATTCTGTTGTTACTGTAGCGCGGAGGAACCGCGGCCGTATCCCCCTTTTTGCCGCGGTTCCACGGCCTAACTGTAGCAACAGTTCGCTATTTTTTCTACAGGGGTTCATGACTTGAAAAAGGGGTTTCTGGAATATTTTGTTTGGGCCCAGATTATTTTTGAGTGCTACAGTTATGCTTGGGGCCCACTTCGGGAAATTTAGTCGATCGAAAATTTTAAACATGTTAGTTCACAGTATTTACATTATATCTGCGACCGTGAATGTCATTTGATCGGTAAATCCTGTCTAACTGCTATAACCCTTTTAGACGGATTTGCGAACGTGACATTCACGTTGATGTTCTGTGTTGTGCTGTGATGTTGCGGATTTGTCGTGGTGGATAGCCTGGATGCAATGGTAGTACAGTTTGGTATTATTATGTACATTTGATATTGCGGGGCGAGCGTCCGACATGTGGACTGCCGTCACTGCCTGTTTGTATATTATTCTTTTGGAGCACGACCGGGCTGAGGTCGATGTACCCGTTGTATATTTTACTTTCTGTACTAGGATTATCCCACGGTGGGGTGCACGGATAGCCGGGTTCTAGAGGGCAACGGGCCCGCATCTCATGGCTTTGAGACGGAGGGGGCTTCACTCTAGAATTGGCGGGCTATTCGCCGCACTCGTACGGGGTGCAGGTTGACCCAAGGAGGGGTGCTCAAGTTACCGGATTCCGTGAAGTGCTGGGTTATCCATTCACTTTGCTGAAGGGGGCTGCCTCGCTTCAGGTTTTGGCGGGTAACTTGCCGCGCCCGTAGGGGTCTAGGATTTCATTGCACAGGCTATCCACACGACCAGGGGAACGTCGGGTCTCAGTAGCGGCTCTATGAAACCCGGGGATCCCAGATTATCTGTATTGTTCTGTGATGCTTATTACATTTCTGTGATGTTGCATTTTATCACGTCTTGAGCGAATATTATATATTGATATATATACTAGTAGATGTTGTATATGTTTTGCATCCGCGCTAGTCCAGTCCCCACTCTGTCGTTAGTTAAGTAACCTAACGGGTAATGACGGGACCCAGTGGCGAATGCGGATGGCATATACGTACATCGTATTTTCGTTCTTTATTGGTGTGATCAATTGATAGGACTGCATTGATTCGGATCAATGCAAGCTAAACAAACCTATTCTGATGTTGTTGGAACATTTTTCAAAAAGCTGTTATTGCAAGGACGCTCTCTTTTGTTTTGCACTGTGGTATTCGGTTATGATTATCCAGCACCTTAGTCGACGAGGCAAGGGCCGAGATCCCTTCACCGGGAGTGACCCCTTGGACAGAAGTTTGCGTCAGGGTAATAACTTCACTATAGCCGATTGCTTTTTGCTTTGTATCGTGGTATTCAGTTGGAATATCCTGAACCTCATTCTACGGGGAAAGAGCCGAGATCCCTTCACCGGAAGTGACCTCTTTAGCAAAGGTTTTCGCCACTATATTTTTATAAAAAGTTATCCAGTTCCTTCAACGATATCAAGTTCATTACGGTAAAAGGGTTTTCGCCAAAAACCAACCTAGCCCTCCGTCATTTCAGATTAGTATTGCTTAGTATTCGTGCTACGTATGTCGTGCTCAGCCGAGGCGTAGTGTGCGGTAGCTCTGTAATGCTTTTCTGTCTTATGGATATGTGATTGATTAGGACAGTTGCACGGTCATTTTGGCTCAGTCAAGGACTCGTGCGGGTGGGTCTAATGTAATCAAGATAATGACGGGTTGAACTTGACTAGGATCCTTTGATATGTTGGCTCAGTCAAGGTCACTTGGGTCCTAGGGGTAAAAATCACATCGGGGGTTTCTAAAGAAACTGAAACTTGCCAGATATGCGCATACCTTCTGGAGTGTGATAACGTGAGTGGATTCCGTCACGTTATCATGCGATGATAGTTGGATCCCGATTCCCACTGATGAGTTGGTTTACTCCTCGGGTGATCCCGACTAATTCTTCTTTCAGGTTTGGAGGAGAATTTGACGTTACAGTGGGAGGTTTCCTGATTAGATAAAGTGATAACCATTCTGATCTAGGTTAGAGTGCACGCTGAGTGTTTCTTTTCTCTCTCTCTTTGGCAGCGACCATGACCCGACCCTTGACTATGACTCAATGACCAAGATTAACCGAACCTTCTTAAACACTGGCTTTTGGATTGTCCGAGTTGCATACCTCATTGCCACTCCTACTCTTACCCTTTTCTCCAGAACACCCCGTATTACTATGAACGTCCACTTCCATTGGATAAAACCATTGTATGGTTATATACGAACTCGAATGAATTTATTCGAGGATGGTTTCCGGTTCTGGAGAAAACGAATAGGACTATTCAGTTGTCTTTTCCGTTTACCTTCTCTCAGGTTGCGAGTGCTCCTTGGATTAGGGGATAGTACACCCGTTACGCTTATTGGATAGTCTTATTCCAAACCTTAGGCTGGTGCCGAACGGTAGGGAATGAAGAAAGCCGATTAGCCTAAGTATGGTGTACAGAAGGTATTAAGTAAAGACAAATAAAGGGATTAGAAGGAGGGCAAAGTAAATTGCGACTGCTATTCACTACCAAACCATGTATTTCATTACCACTCCCACTTCACCTTTGTATTTCTCCAGGACACTCCGTATCACTACGAAAATCCACATTTATTTGGATACTCCATCGTATGGTTATATACGAACTTGAAAGGAACTTGTTCCAGTTCGGGGATGGATTCTGGTTCAGGAGAAATAGGAATAAGGTTTATTCGGTTGTCTTTTATCTTCACCTTCTCTCGGGTTGAGAGTGCTCCTAGGATTAGGATAGTAAACCCATTATGCTTCTTGGATAGTCTTCTTCCAAACCATAGGCTGGTGCCGAAAGGTAGGGAAGGAAGAAAACCATTTAGCCTAAGAGGGTGTACAGAAGGTAATGACTAAAGACATATAAAGGGATTAGGAGAGATGGCAAAGAAATATACGGTTACAATTGTGAATCTGGATGATGGAAGAGGCATTACTAAAAATACCCGGATACCCCTTCGAAACATTTACATGTTTCAGTTTCACTGTGTATTGTTAAAAGAAAACTGATTTCCCAATTAGTCCTTGCTCCAGGGTATGTATTTAACAGGTTTGATTCTCACATCTGTATGGTTTTACAGATGATGAGTGTGAATAAGTTATTAGGAATTGGGTGATCATCCTCATTATATCGGGATTCGTTGTAATTGGTGATATTTGAGGAAATCACCTGGGTTGTTTGCCGGACGACAAATATTTGGTTTTGAATATCCGGTGTAATGCACCAATTTCAAATTGATATATCTGTACGTCTATTTTTATAGAGTGAGATATAACTTTTTGAAATTATGTCGATGACATTTACCTATATCAGTTGATGGTTAGGTAAGGAGCATTAAACAACGGTGTAATTCTTCTTAACCATAAGTACAATTTTCAACTTACGACACACAGCGAATGAGTTATTGGACTCAGGGGACTTATACAGAGTATTGTATGTTGTCCAGTTTCCATTAGGACAGAGGGGTTGGTCCTCGTACTATATTCTGTTTACTTGTGACTTCTCTAGTTCTTAGACATGTGTTTCGTAGAAATACAAGGTCCAAGTTTTGAGAAGTTATAGGTATATGAATAAAGTAGAGAACCAGGTATTGCAAGTATCAGGATTCTTCAAGGTGATCGAAAATGTAGATACTTATGTATGGTATTCAGTTGATAGTAATGGTTTTGAGAAACTTGTTTCTCTTTCAGGTTACTCATGTTTGGATGCACTCCTATGTTGAGTAACGCTGATCGGCCTCCTTCCATTTAGTTGACATGCACTGGAGACAGTTGCATGATTTGAATCTGGTTCCAATTAAATCAGTGCCTCTGTTTCTATATTGGATATAGAACGGTTCATATCTTAACGATGTTAAGGTACGGGGAGTTGTCCGGCATATGCTTAAAACCAGACTCTGGATAACTCAAGGCACGTTTCTGTAATGGCTGTTTGTGGGTTGACCCGGGCTATGACGAGGGTTGACTTTCTACCATCTGGAAGATCAATAGTGATATTGTTCTTGACTCTCCACAGTTTTAGTAAAATGTATTTTTTCAGAAAACAGTAGTAGGAGTATGGTAGAACTGGAAGTGATTCCAGAACCGCAAATGATTACTGAAAAATTAATAGGACCTAAAGATTCAATCTGGTTTGACATTCCATTGGCTACTTCGCAGATATGGTGGGTAACCTCAGGCACCCGAGAGGTACTCCGGTATGCTCAAAGACGGTGACAGGGAGGTTCTTGTTTACCCAGACTTGCCATTGCTGTTGTTCCAGACCGTGAGACCCGGTAGGAGGATGAGTATAGCGTCGTTCTGAACTAGTTTTATAAGTGTCCGTGTATATGACTCTGCCAGAGAGTTGTCATAGTCAGTGGGAGCAGCGGAAGCATAGTGGACAAGTGGCTTATATCTATTTATAGACTAAAGCAGATATAGCGGAGATAGATCATCTATTTCTGATGTTACAGTCATAGCTATGACTTCATCAGAATAGGGGATGGATCTGTTAAGGAGGTAGTAGGGTGTGATGTCCTGGTATTCGGATGACATACACAGAGTAGGAAGTGAAATTCCTATACTACGGTCGGTTATACTTTGGTTGTCACACAGTGGTTTCTCCACAAAGAACTTGGATTTTATATCAGACATTCTGGTTACTAGATCTATGGTTTTAGATCTAGATTTGGGAAGTGTCCCAATCAGGGTACTTAGACAGTATTCTAAAGGTGTTTTAGAATGGACGACTCCTGGCACGGTGGTGTACCTGCAGGTGATGGAGTCACCCTCTCTAAAGGTGTCTTACAGACTAAAGGGGAGAGGGATATGCATGATTGGCAGATCACTTGCTTAGGCAATTGAGTTGATCATGAGATGTTAAGTACCACACTAGATGTTGTTTTTGCACGAGATGCAATAAGATGATACTAATCCAATCCTGGAGAAACATTCGGAAGCAGTTTTAGAACATAAGTGGATGTTCTAGGGATATGATAACAGCAGTCTCCTTCGGGAGACGGTTATCATTCCAGGCTTCCAAGGTGACTTGAATGACAGAATGGCTGTCAGAGTTATAGTTTTCCCTGTGACGAGGGGCAGTATTTTGGACAGATGGTCCAAGCGGATACTGAGGGAGGCATGGAGCAGGATACTGATTGGTTTCAGTTGACGATATAGTCTAAGAAGTTTGGATTTGGAGTTCATTTATGAACTAGGTCCCATCAGATATCCAGACATATTCTAAGACATGTATTGCTCATTTTCGGGAGATGGCTTTCTCCGCGGACTTGAGATAAAGAGAGACATAGAAAGAAACATCAGGGCGGATCCACTCACTGAGGCTATTCCTCAAACGCAATAGTTTCGCAAACGGGCTTTGTGAGACTGATTAGTAGAGGAGTTGGGTGTTCGGTATCACACGGGCTGTGAGTATGCGACATCGCAATAATTAGCCTTGAGTGCAAGTGGGAGATTGTTGGATATAGTGCCCTCAGAGTCAATTATTGGATCACAGGCACGTGATTGTAATGATTGAGAGATGACCTATACCGGTAGGACAGTCTTACTCGTGAGGTTTGTATACTATCTGGTTTGTCTTTATCATCGTGTACATACTTTAGGTGACATTGCTGTTCACTATTACACGGTGATAGAAAATAGTATACTATCTGGTTTATCTTTATCATCGTGTACAGTTTTAGGTGACCTTACTGGTCACTATTGCATGTTGGTAGAGCCCATAGGATTCTTGCTTGACTACCAGCAGTATGATGGCGATCACATACGTGAGAGTTGGGTAGTCTATAAGCACATCCTTAAAGTGGTCCCTAGTTGTGGGAGTTTCGAGACTGGGCATCGATACTCCATTAGTAGACTAGTGTATACAGTCGAGACCCCGACGAGGGGTGGTGTCCGGTCTCACAAGCCACTGGTGTCAGTTGGTTCACCTAAGATGTATACAGGTGCTCATTGGGTTATGAGTACACCGGACAGGATCGCCGGGAACATGCTAGTTGGTATTATACCAGACGTCAGATAGCAGTTCCCTGGTGACATGTGTACAGGTTAGATCATCGACCTAAGATCGTCATTTGTTTCGTGTGAGTTCCCACTGTACTTTGATTACTATCCTACCACGGCTCTAAGGAGGCGTGCAAACAGGTTTTAGTTGGGTACAGTCCCGAGCCACATGGAGGCAGTGAGTGGATCGGCAGGGGTTTCGTCTCTCCCGGTATTGGGGGTGAGATCGCGCTGTGTCTAGGAGAGCCATTACACAAAGCCCTCGGCCGAGGCAGGAGATTTACTGGTAGGCATTCCAGTAGTATCTCAGGGTGTTCTGGGCTACACTCCGACACGACTTGTACCGCTTTTGGGGGTCTGACTTTTACCAACCCCTAGGCCCGCCATACGATGCTCATAGACGAACGGACCGGACTGTAAGGATATTGTCACTGACAGGCTCAGTAGGGTGTCAGGATGAGTTCGCTCATCGACCTCCTTTTTGGTGAATGCTTGGTAGCCCGTTACATACAGCTAATACCTCTGACGTGCTAGTGGTTAAATTCACAGCCAAAGTATTGATGAGTCTTTAGAGTCCCCCACAGACAGTTTCTCAAGTTTCGGGCGAAACGCTGTAGAGGCCGTATGGATATATGGTAGGGTTCGATCATATACGTGCAGTATTGCACGGATCATGATCGAACGGATAATACTAGCGGGCTTTAGTTTAATCCGGATCCTAGTATTGTACAGTGTAGATTTTGTCTCATTGCATTTGTATTAGGTCGGAATACAAATGCGGGTATATATATACATACGCGGGGTTATCCAGTAATTTGTTACCGGATCGCTTTTTGAAGTTGCCAGTTTGCATTCCGTTTCGGCCATTTTTCCTTTGTTCCTTCTTGGCTGAAATTCCTTTGTTGGGAGGGGCTTATTTGCAAATGTGCAAATTAGCAAAATGGAGGGTGTTTTTTGTAAGTGGTTGCTTCATGATGGCTCTAGATTGACTTTGACTTCCTTTTGTTCATTATGACTTGTTTTTGAGATGAGATGGGTTTTTGATTTTGTAGGGTTGCTATGCATGCGCACAAGGGTCTACGAGGCATCAACCATGCCCGATTAAAAAATTAGCCGTGCCGAACAACCCGAAGCCGGATTTTTAAACTAGGGTTTAGGCGAAAACAAACATGCTAAACACTTTAACACTAAGAGAGAGGGATTACAACCTTTGTAGATCCGGTCCTTCATTTCATATGCTCCGTGTTGAGGTCCCTTCGCTGCGATCATCGTGCTCCGGACTCTCGAGAGGTTCCACAAAGAGAAAGATGCAGTCTTGCTTCCGATCTTCGATACAAAGATGATCTACCTTGAAGTTTCAATAACACAAGCTAACACTCATAAAATGATGTGAACGCCCTCATCTAAATGGCAAGGGTAGATGAGGATGATGAAGTAGGATTTTTGCTCTCCTTTATTTTCTTATTCTCACTCATTTTCATCACAAAGAAAAAAGCTAGAAAGCTTTTTGCTCAAAAGAAGAAGAAGGAAGAAGATGATGAATAATGATCAATATGATAAGAATTCTTTTGTGATGAATAATGCAAAGGAGATAATGATGAATAATGCAACCATGGTTGACTAAACCTTTATAGAGAATTAACCAAGGCTAGGGTTTGGGTTAGGTTAAGAATGAGTCACTTGAAAATATCTTTTCCAAAACAAAAAAGAAAACCTTCTAGAATCTACTAGAAGTCATAACCCTAATCCAAACCCTAACCATGTTTAAATTCTACTAATCATGTTGCATTAATAATCATATCATGTTACAATATTATATATCACATATATAATATTTATTGTAACAAAATAAAATAATATATTTAACATATATCGTATATATATCAATGTATTACCCGAGTGAGAAAAAGAATCTTTTAGCGAGCTAATATTAGTTAATGTAATTTAATATATCATATATATTATTATACATTAAATTATCGAACCAACACTTGATCCGACAATCCGGCTATATCGCATATAACCGACTAATATTTATCCGTACCGATTCATCGAATCAACACTTGATCCGATAACCCGGCTGATATCAAATATCGCGAGAATACAATACGGTATCACATACCGCATTATCCTCGGTCCTGCACATATCACATATGTGCTCCTACTCCGTTTTGCCTGAACCAAGAAACCTCTGTGTAGGACTCTAAAGAATCGTCAATACGCCGGCAATAGGTGATGATCATATCAAACACCCACAAGCTGTAAGCGGTCAGCTAAACGTAACAGCCATCCAGGTATTGAGCGCTCAGAAGATCAACAAGCAAGCCTGTAAATTCTCCTGTGAATCCAATCAGTAACACTCCCGTACAGTCCGGTCTCGTCGTCTGATATGTTGCATATCTCGCCTAGGGGTGGTAAACGTCAGACCCCAGTAGCTCGATAAGTCGTGTCGATTTGAGGTCTATAACAGTTCGAGAAACTACTAATAACACTTACCAGTAAATCTCAGCAACCCTGGCCAGGGATTTCCGGTTATAGCCAATCGAACACAGCACAACATCAACTCCCTATACCGGGAGAGACGAATCCCCTCCTATCGCTCATTGCCTCCATGTGATTCGGGACTGTACCCAAAAGCCACCTTTTTGCACTCCCTCTTGGACGTGGTATGCTGGAAATCAAAGCACAGTGGGAATCACACAAGACTCTATGACGATCTCGGGTCAACAGACTACTCTGTACCAGTGTCACCGGAGAACTGCCATCTGACGTGAGGTATAATACCATCTGGGAGTTCTCGGCGAGTCCGTCCAGTGTACCCAGTCTCCACTGAGCACCCGTACACCATCCTTGATGTCAAACACCGATGGATATGGGATCATCCATCGCCCATCATATGGGTCAAGATGCGTATACGCTAGTCTACTCTGGTGTATCGATGCCCTGTCTCGATACACCCTCGACTAGGAACAGTTATAGGATGTACTCGTCGACTACCGTGGCCCCACTAGTATGATCTCATCATAGTCCCAGTAGTCGAGTACATATCTTAATGGCTTTATCAACATGTAACATAGAGACAATCAGAGTACATGTTAGGATAAAGTACAACCAGATAGCATACTATCATGTCGAGCAAGAAAGTCCTCCCTATATATGTCCAAGCATCCATTACAATATACATCATATGTACAGTAATGGCCTCTAGGGCATACATATAACTAACAATCTCCCACTTCAACTAGGGCCATCTATTGTGGTATCACATACCCAACAATTAGCTGCAGTTGAAATATCTCATACTCAACCATCCCATAAAAGTCTCTACTGGGAAAAAGGCCTTTGTGAGTGGATCCGCACTGTTGTCCTCTGTGTCTACTCTCCTAACCTCGATCTACCTGGAGATCAACCATCTCCATGATCAGGTGATACTGCCTAAGAATTATATCTGGATTTCTGATGGGACGGTAGTTCCTTGACTAAAGCCACAACTCCATTGTCACACAATGGTAGGAACGAAGTTCATCTCATGAACATATATATATCCAGACCGCCTCTTTGTTAGCATCCTTAGTAACGATGTATCTTACCTTTAATCGTCTAGTATGTCACGGTATCTAGCTTGGAACTCTTCCAACATACCGTCCCTCCACTGAGGGTAAAGACAATGCCTGCGACTGACATTCAGTCGTTCTTATCACTCTGGAACTTTTCCAGTGATTCTCCCCAGGATTGATTGATACCATCTCACTACAACTAGTGAGAATCCTAACATCCAATTAGATCTATCTCATAGATCCAAAAACCCAGGATTTAGAAGGTATCAATTTGATCCTATATGGAGAATCCTTGTGATAAGCGGAGATTGACCGAGCGTAGCATGGGAAACTCCTTCCCTATCAAGAGTATGTCATCCACGTACTCTACGAGGATCACCACCATACTCCCTACTACTTTTTTGTATATACAAGGTTCATCTACTATTTTGATGAAGTCAAACTCTTTGACTACCACATCAAAATAGATGTTCCAACTCCGTGATGCCTGCTTTATCATATAAAACATCTTGCACACGTTTCCGCTGCTTCCATTGTATACGAAGCCCTCTGGCTGTGCACTTATAGACGCTCTCTTCTAAAACATCATTTAGAAAAGCAGTCATGACACCCAACCGCCATATATCGTAGTCATGGTATGTAGCTGTGGCAAGTAGGATCTGGATGGACTTAAGCATAGCCTTGAAAGTCTCAACTTTTCCATGTACACCATGTAATCTTCTCAAGATATACTTGCTCCTGATGGGGATTTAACCCTTCAGATAAAGCAACCAAAGTCCATACTTTGTTGGTGTATAAGGATTCCATCTCAGATCGAAAAGCATCCAGCTATTCTTAAAGAGACTCACTCCTGATGGCCAGCTTGAAACTAGTTGGGTCATCATCTCATGATGCAATCCTTGCTCCCACTGTCATAGAGAAACCGAAGTATCTCTCAGGTGGGTGAGGAACCCTACTAGATCGGCGGAGAGGCTGGGGTTCGTTGGAAACTATTGAATCCTTTAGTTCTGCCAAATCATCTGCTGTAGTTTGTATAGCTGGAACATTTCCAGTTCTACATAACAGACCTTGCCTCAAGCTTGTCCGGATTTTGCTTTTAGACATAGGCTGGACAACCCCAAATCTTAACAAACTTAAGATATGAGCTCTTCCCTTTCCATATCACATATGAAGTGGTAGGCAACTGATTTGATTTGAACCCTATTCAATAGGTATGCAGCTTCTCAGGTGCATAACTCCCAAAAGGAAATAGGAAACTCAGTAGTACTCATCATAGAGCACACCATATCAAATAGGGTGCTATTGCTCCGCCCCAATAGACCATCGTGCTATGGTTATACGGAGGAGTAATGCTGAGAGAGAATCTCATTCTCCTTTAGAATAGTCCAGGAATCCCTTGCTCAAGTATTCTCCTCCTTGATCTCATCAAAGGACATAATACTTATACCCGTTTTTGGTTCTCTACTTCTAACTTATATTCTGTGAATATCTCAAAAGCTTCGGACCTGTGTTTCAACAGGAACATATGTCTGAATCTTGAGAGATCATCAGAGAATGTAATGAAGTACAAAGAACCGGTTTTGGCATGTGTAGACATGGGACCTTCATACATCAGCATGTATCAATCCCAAGAGTTTACTAACTCTTTCTCTGTTTCCAATAAACGGAGCTGTGGTCATCTTATCTCCGTGACATGACCAGCAAGTTTCACAAGATATAAATTCAAACTAATTTAAATATGCATCTTAATGTAACTTTAGCTAGTCGGGTCGCATTGATATGACCTAGTCTACAATGCCTCAAGAAGGATTTGTTCATTTCTGAACTCTTCCTCTTATGTGTATTCTGTATACTAAGAACTGTAGTTTGATTTAGAACGTCTATGCTTTTAGATAACGTGCCTGAATCGATCAACTCTTGATATAGGAAATGTTCAAAACATTATCCAACTATACAAAATTATATCCTTTCTTTATTAAATAAAGAGACTGATATGATGTTGTATATCAGGTTCGGTATCTAATAACATTCGTTCAGAATCAATGTATTCTGGTAATACAGGGTGATAGTGACCAACAGACTTGGCTGCAACACTTGCACCGTTTTCTATCTCATGAAACTTATCACCCGTTCTCAGTTCTCTATCTTTCTGTAGCCCATGTAACAGATTACATATGCGGGATCCTGATCCGGTATCTCATACCCAGGACGTAAAGAATACTGAGAAACAGTTCTATGTAATGAACACACCCGAAGATGATGCATCAGCATGCACTTTCTTCGTTTGGGCGGCACGAGAATTCTGGTATTCCCCAATTTCCTGCTCTGTCTTATAACAATTATAAGTTGGAGCGGGACCAACATTCCCCAGCTCAGTATAACAAGCGGGTTCGGTCAATACATCCGTATTATTATCTTGATTAAGGCGTGATATGGTCGCTACCTGGATAGAGAGAGAAGAAAACACTCAGCGTATGCTCTTGCAAGATTAGATTGGTTATCTAATATATCTAATCAGGATGTCTCCCACTGTTTTAATCAAATCTTCCTTCAAACCCTAAAAGGAAAGACTAGCCGGGATTAATTACACGCTACAAGTTCGCCAATCTTTCAGCCAGGCCAGTTTCGGTACTTTGAGGGAGGTCCCCCGTGCTTTCGCACGAACCTAATTAAAGTAAACCTTGTTTTCCCAGAGGCGTAACCCCGTTAACACCTTTCTAGACACCTACTTGATCGGCTAATTGTAATGTGTAAAACTCTCCCAGGAGTAACTCTTACTCGCAGCGGGTATCGGGATCCAACTATCTCATAGAAGGTATGCAATCTCATTGCAAATTTCAACACTTGAAATTCCCAATAATATTTTACCCCTAGCAGCTATATGACCTTAACATGGTCAACAAATCATAAGTGCTAGTCAAGTTCAACCCGTCATTTCCCGATTGAATTAAACCCACCCGCATGACCCTTAACATGGTCAACAAAGTCGCACGACTACCCTAATCCAATCACATCATATGTTTATACAGATAAGCACTAATCAGCTACCGCACACTACGCCTTAACATGGTCAACAAACGTAGCACGAATACTAACTAGTACTTATCTGAAATGACGGAGGGCTACGACAGGTTTTTAGGAAAACCCTTTGCGTAATGAACTTGATATCGTTGTAGAATCGAGTGATTTTAAATGGAGTGTTTTTGAGGCTTTTCTAGTTTTGCTAAAGGGGTCACTCCCGGTGAATGGATCGTCGGCCTTTTCCTCATTGAATAAGGTGCAGGATATTTCACAAATATCACTATGCAAAGCAAGAACTATAGAAGCAATCAAAAGACAAATCGAGTTTGTAGCATCTGCTAGTTTCACTAAAGAGGTCACTCCCGGTGAAGGGATCTCGGCTCTTTCCTTATCGAATAAGGTGCTGGATGTTCTACAAGGAACACCGCTATGCAAAGCAAGAACTAGAGCTACCAGTTTTTAAACAAGTTTCTACAACATCTTTAGGTTTCTTTTTAGTTTCATTAATCTCATTAATGAAGTCCCATTTTATTATGCTTCACAAGCATCACATTTGAAACGAAATCTGCAATATAACATATATCTCATATATATAATATAAACATTTATCTCAGGCAGTAATATGATCTCATCACAGAACATTGCAGCAGAAGAAACATATATGAAATATTGGATATACTAGGACGTCCGTGTTTTAGTACGAGCCTGTATAAAACACGGATTCCACGGTCGCGATGAATAGCCAAACCCACATCCCTAGACCCCTACGAGAGCGGCAAGCAACACAGCCAATTCTAGGGTTAGGAGACCCGGTCCCGACTCCTCGAGATGGTCTCCCACTGGACCCTAGAACCCGGTTACTTGTGCTCCCCTCCTTGGGTCTACCTAATGCGGAAAAGTAAATAATATACAACGGTGACATCTTCCGCAACCTGGAAGTGCCCCAATAAAAGAATATTACATACAAATGAATTTTACATTAATGAAAAAGAAAAACTCTCATCTCACATAAAACCCCCGGCTATTCAAAACGCGACGATCCAATATAACATATCACAGCAACACATAATATCTCATATCATCAACGTAAGCAAGTATGCGTATCCCGATTGTCGTTGATGTATAGCAACGAAGCCGGCGATACCCCACATACTACGCTTACGGTCACAGAAAAGAAAGTGTAAAACTACAACAGTTGGAATCCGCAACCTTCTTAGACATCGCATGCCTAACCAAATGAATTCCTTAGAAATCACATGCCTAACAATTATAAACCCCGCATTTTAGTCTCATTATCGAAAACTCTTTTCAATATCAAGTCGGGCAATTCAACAAGATTCCCGACATCCTGATCGAATGCTCGTAGCAAACTTTAGTAGACGTCCGCACCCCCGATGCCGTCGACGAAGTGCATTAAGGCGGAACACCGTCGCCGCGAGCACCCGAACGGATGCTTTTGGCGACGGGGTTCTCCTACAGTCACTTGGTCGGGGCTATGGGGCGTGGCTGTCTGTTAAGTTTACCCGGCGAGTATCCGCATACGCTACGTGATTGCGACGGACTTTTGATCACATCAAAATTCCGTGGCAACCGATCATCTGAGACTGAACTGCTAGATTTATAACATTCAAATTAGTTATCTCATAACTACCTGTGGATTCCAAATATTGTATCACATTCCAGATAAATAGACAATGTTAAACTTTCCGATCGAATAATCAAACACCCAAGATTTCCCCGATATATCTCAACACTTGAAATCAGTTCAAAAACATCCATCACATGCCACAGTACCAATGGTCCAGCCGTAGAAGGGTCAAGCCAACGCCTCATATGTGGCACGCCGTACTGTCACAAACCCTAAGGTTCAGAGGCAGTTCAAGACGGTCACATAATCGAGTTAAGGTTTGTTGTCTTCTAGAGGGTCCACCGCATTACTTGCACGACTTAGAACGTTCTTAAACTCGAGAAAAAATCCAACTTTTGAAAAATTTTCCGACTGGGGAAAAGTGAGTTATTGATATCCGCCCGAACTTTTTAACAGTTTCTAAAATTATCCGGACAAAACTAAATAAAGTTAAATTATCTGATCGAATCAACGAATCCCCAATACAACCGTAGAAAACTCAACACTTGAGTGGAATTAAAATATTCCCAGAAAAAATTGCCAAGAAAGGACCTAAGAATAATTAAGTGAAATTCCAGGGACTAAGTCCAAATTTTTCCCGCAGAACCGCCGCCAAAACCATGGTTTGGCCGCGGTTCCGCGGTCACATTGTTGACTCAGAGATCCGTACTTCACAGTAATTCTTAGTTTTTCCTGCTTGTTTTTCTGAGCATTTTTAATTCAGAGAAAATCAACTTTTTGAAAATTGTCCAGAGAGGGTTCCATATCGGGATTTCGGCGTTCGATCGGACTTTAAACTTCGTCTAGACTTCGCCTAAACCTCTAGCTTGGCTCTGATACCACTGTAGAGTTGCTATGCACGCGCACAAGGGTCTACGAGGCATCAACCATGCCCGATTAAAAAATTAGCCGTGCCGAACAACCCGAAGCCTGATCTTTAAACTAGGGTTTAGGCGAAAACAAACATGCTAAACACTTTAACACTAAGTGAGAGGGATTACAACCTTTGTAGATCTGGTCCTTCACTTCATATGCTCCGTGTTGAGGTCCCTTCACTGCGATCATCGTGCTCCGGACTCTCGAGAGGTTCCACGAAGAGAAAGATGCAGTCTTGCTTCCGATCTTCGATACAAAGATGATTACCTTGAAGTTTCAATAACACAAGCTAACACTCATAAAATGATGTGAACACCCTCATCTAAATGGTAAGGGTAGATGAGGATGATGAAGTAGGATTTTTGCTCTTATTTATTTTCTCATTCTCACTCATTTTCATCACAAAGCAAAAAGCTAGAAAGCTTTTTGCTCAAAAGAAGAAGAAGGAAGAAGATGATGAATAATGATCAATATGATAAGAATCCTGTTGTGATGAATAATGCAAAGGAGATAATGATGAATAATGCAACCATGGTTGACTAAACCTTTGTAGAGAATTAACCAAGGCTAGGGTTTGGGTTAGGTTAAGAATGAGTCACTTGAAAATATCTTTTCCAAAACAAAAAAGAAAACCTTCTAGAATCTACTAGAAGTCATAACCCTAATCCAAACCCTAACCATGTTTAAACTCTACTAATCATGTTGCATTAATAATCATATCATGTTACAATATTATATATCACATATATAATATTTATTGTAACAAAATAAAATAATACATTTAACATATATCGCATATATATCAATGTATTACCCGAGTGAGCAAAAGAATCTTTTAGCGAGATAATATTAGTTAATGTAATTTAATATATCATATATATTATTATACATTAAATTATCGAATCAACACTTGATCCGACAATCCGGCTATATCGCATATAACCGACTAATATTTATCCATACCGATTCATCGAATCAACACTTGATCCGATGACCCGGCTGATATCAAATATCGCGAGAATACAATACGGTATCACATACCGCATTATCCTCGGTCCCGCACATATCACATATGTGCTCCTACTCCGTTTTGCCTGAGCCAAGAAACCTCTGTGTAGGACTCTAAAGAATCGTCAATACGCCGGCAGTAGGTGATGATCATATCAAACACACACAAGCTGCGGTCAGCTAAACGTAACAGCCACCCAGGTATTGAGCGCTCAGAAGATCAACAAGCAAGCCTGTACATTCTCCTGTGAATCCAATCAGTAACACTCTCGTACAGTCCGGTCTCGTCGTCTGATATGTTGCATATCTCGCCTAGGGGTGGTAAACGTTAGACCCCAGTAGCTCGATAAGTCATGTCGATTTGAGGTCTATAACAGTTCGAGAAACTACTGATAACACTTACCAGTAAATCTCAGCAACCCTGGCCAGGGATTTCCGGTTATAGCCAATCGAACACAGCACAACATCAACTCCCTATACCGAGAGAGACGAATCCCCTCCTATCGCTCATTGCCTCCATGTGATTCGGGACTGTACCCAAAAGCCACCTTTTTGCACGCCCTTTTGGACGTGGTATGATGGAAATCAAAGCACAGTGGGAATCACACAAGACTCTATGACGATCTCAGGTCAACAGACTACTCTGTACCAGTGTCACCGGAGAACTGCCATCTGACGTGAGGTATAATACCATCTGGGAGTTCTCGGCGAGTCCGTCCAGTGTACCCAGTCTCCACTGAGCACCCGTACACCATCCTTGATGTCAAACACCGATGGATATGGGATCATCCATCGCCCATCATATGGGTCAAGATGCGTATACGCTAGTCTACTCTGGTGTATCGATGCCCTGTCTCGATACACCCTCGACTAGGAACAGTTATAGGATGTACTAGTCGACTACCGTGGCCCCACTATTATAATCTCATCATAGTCCCAGTAGTCGAGTACATATCCTAAGGGCTTTATCAACATGTAGCATAGAGACAATCAGAGTACATGTTAAGATAAAGTACAACCAGATAGCATACTATCATGTCGAGCAAGAAAGTCCTCCCTATATATGTCCAAGCATCCATTACAATATACATCATATGTACAGTAATGGCCTCTACGGCATACATATAACTAACAGATTTGATATTGTTGTGATAATTATTCCTCATCATCACACTTTTTGCTTATGATCACCCCTTGCTTTTTCCTACACTCACCTCCCTTCATTACCCCCCTCTCTATTATGGCCGGCCACTTGATGGGCAAGGGATTGGTTTTGTGTGTGTGGGAAAAATGTCATTCTCATTTTGCTTGCTACAAAATTCCTTAGCCCATCTCCAAAGTTCATATCTCCTTCCTCCATCCAAAAATGGCAACTTCACCAACCCCTTGAGACAAAGGTTTCTACACTTAGTCTACAGCAATCTTGGACACGTCGGCTTGCTAACTTCGTGTCCGAGTTGCCTCGGTCCAGAGGTGGGAGCCCATAAAAAGACTCGGTGATGTGGTGCCCTTTCCGACGATGAGATCGAGATCGGATATGCCGCGGGGAGATCGGGATGGTGGCCGAAGACCGAAGGACACGGATCGCTCGGTATAGCTCTCTACCCTTTCTCTAGTTTGCTAGTAGTAGGTTAATGGTCCGATCAGGGTTTATAGTCCGCGGTAGCGCCGGTTTCTAGTTAAAGAAAAGTTTTTGTTTCCGCATTTTGGCCTCGGAAAGACGGCCGGGGCGCTATCGTAGTCTAACAATTGTTGTATCAGGATATGACTCCTTGCATGACATACTTGCGTACATACATATTGTACACCCATACTTGTGTACATACTTATTGTACACTCATATTTGCGTACATATATATTGTACACCCATACTTGCATACATATATATTTGCACATACATAGATGATTCTGGCTTGATTTTGGAGATTTGGGAACCACAAGATATATTTTAAAACTGGATTCATTTGAAAGAGCGGTTTTCCCTTGATATGTGCATATTACTGTTCCATGTTGCATGATATACGGATATGCTTACATTTCTGTTAGATGTCGCATACATCATGCTTTATGATTATACGCATTGGGATATGTTGTTTTCATGAGATTTCTGGATTTGGGAACCGTGGTTATTTCAAAAGAGAGTATGTATTGTTTTAAAAACCCGGTTTCTCTTGATATGATATTTCAGTGCGTCCACCATTTGTTTTCTCGGTTCTGAGAGTGGCATGTGAAACCGATTCGAAGAGCGGTAGGCACCGTCTGCGGGTACATGATGGACCCGGTGAGGTACCCCGTGGCAAGAAGAATCGTATTGTTAGACGGTGAGCTTGGCAGGGGAGCACTACCTACCGGTGATAGTATTTGGGACCCGTCGGTTATCCGGAGGATACCGACCGGAGTCATGAGATGGATATGAGGGCCGACCAGAGTAGGCGGCGCCTGAGGCGAGATATATATGAGGGCCGATCCGAGGATGCGGCGCCTGAGATATATGAGAATTTACGTGTCGATGCTGGACACGGATTTTATGATGTTTTGGGTGTCGATGCTGGACACTCAGGTTCTATGATTTTGATGTGTCGCGAGGGACACACATTGATTTATATCCTCATACTTTCATGCATATGCTTTTATGACTTTTACATGCATGATTTTGTTGTGTCATTGGTTGACACGTGGACGAGATCCACATGCATACAGGCATTGATTTCATAGTTGGATGATATCCATATACTTATAGACTTCATGATATAGTTGACACTGATTCATGTTGATTATATTGATCATACCTTATATGTATGATATGTTGTTACCCGAGGCACTGACACGAGCACTTGGTATTACACTTATGTATAGATGTTTACCCTTGCCACCTTATCGTGCTTCAGACTTTATCATATTGAGGATATATATTACTGATCGTATTGACCTAGGATTGAGTCATACATGCGATTTCTGATCTGTGATGTTTTCTACTCACGAGTTGGAAACTCACCCCCTTTGTACCACAGTTCTTGCAGGTTTTTGCCGTACAGGTTTCATTGCGGCTTTCTGGCATACTGCTCCCATTCTGGGTGATTGCTTTGGTAGGTGGGTTCACTCATATCGTGACCACCATTGTATATTTATATTCATTTGTATCTAGTAAACTCCATCAACCAGACTTGTATAATTATTTCGAACTTAGAGTCGCGCGTTGCATTATTATGGTTTTCTTGATGAGTTAGAGTTTCCTTTTGAGTTTTGATCCTCGCCCTTGGCGTTGTATATTATATTGCTTGCGTGGTTGTGAACGTCAATTGACGAAGAGCTAGCTCCCGCTTGGGGATGCCTTTATTCATGTTATGCATGTTGTACCCCTTTTGGTGGCCAGTATTTACAAAGGAAACTCTGCCGAAATTTTCAGAAAAGACTTGAGGTTTTAAAAATGCATATTTCGTCTTATGTTATTAAAACCACTTGCTTTAAAACAAGTTTTCTTCACTTCTTCTTTAAAATGGTTTAGATTTATGGGATTTTGGCTTACTTGAATTAGATGAGGTCCTATAGACTTCATATGATTCAAGTGCCAGTCACGTGCCATTCCGGGTCGTGACATGAAGAAGAGCCATGGTTAGAAATATCCCCCCTCTCTCTTCTCTCTCTTGCCCATACCCCATGACCATGCCTCCTTGTCCCCTCTCTTGTTTTTCCTTTTGTTTTTTTTAAAAAAAAACCAAAATCATTTTAGAAAAGGAAAGAAGCCATGGTTAATAATAAAATGCAACAAGTGTTTTGCAATATGTTTTGTTGCATGCCATATACATAAGCAAGATTAATGCATGATTAGTGAAAATTAATCAAGTTTAGTATTAACATTGTATACAAATAATTATATAATAATCTATAAATGCTCAATTCACATAATTTCTTTCAAAATCAATAATTCTTATTAATTTTCCAAATATTTTCCAAACTATCGGTATATAATTATACCATTTTACAAAAACCCCAATTCGCAAATCGAATAGTTTTCGTGAAATATATTATTTTATTACTTAAATTCAAAAAATAATATTTTATATTTCTGTAATGTTACAGGACGGTCTCCAAATTGACTACCGTACACAATCCATGGGCGACTCGCAACAGAGTTGCATCCAAAATATCCTCCATTTGCAAACCAAGCTACCAATGAGGAGAAGACCCACTCATGTGTCCACACGACACATGAGGGAAAAACCACTTGCGAGATCCTTTCGACTCGTAAGCAGAAAACACACTTGCGAGTTCCTTATAACTCATAAGGGAAAAGACACTTAGGGGTCCCTACGGATCCTAAGGAGAAATTACACTTACGAGATCCTCACAACTCGTAGGGACAAAATATTTTTATGAGACTTTTATTGCTCATAAAATTGAAAAGTCTTAGGTGACAGGACCTAAACCTATTTCATAAGCCATCGATACCTTATGGACGGTCTTCAAATGACTACCGTATACAATCCATGGGCTACTCGCAACAAAGTTTTATCCAAAATGTCCTCCATCAGAAAACCAATCTACCGATGAGTAAAAGACCCATTCAGGTGTCCTCATGACACATGAGGAGAACGACACTTATGAGATCCTATCGATATCGACCTCGGACAACCATCAAAGCACAAGTCTCTTGTAAGAAAAACATACCTTCGAGGGATCCTTACGACTCATAAAGGAAAACATACTTAGGGATCCTCATGACCCATAAGAAGAAAATACACCTACGAGATCGTCTCGACTCATAGAGAAAAAATACTTTTATGAGTGTAGGGTGTTTTTCGTCACCCCATTGAGATGGGAATGTGTGCGCTCAGGCTAAGGTTTATTGATTGTGGGGATCCGAATCTCCGGCAGCTGCGGACTAAGCTGTCGTTAATTACCCCTCACATTTAGAGGGAAGGAACCTCCGATTGACGGGTCAAACTAGTCATGCGAACTCAATATGCAATGTGCGTATGTTGTTTTTTGGACGTATCGGGGGTCTCGCAAAGTTTATGGGGGTCTCGCTATCTCGATAGCTAGTTGGGGGTCAATGGGGCTAGCATCCCCCTTACGGGGGTGGGGCAGTGCCTAATTAGAAATTTGTTTCTAACGGAGGATCTGTTTTGAGTGTGGAGTATGTGGGAAAAAGAGGGGTGAGGAGCGTCCTAAGTACGCGTGAGACAACACGTGACCGCTAGGCATTAGCGGATCACGTGCGTGGCGCGTGGGCGCTGTGCGCCGGTGGGTCAAGTGTTAGTGCATGGGTGTTGGATGCCAGCGGGTTACGTGCTAGGCGCGTTGGCGCCGGGTGCCAGCGGGTCACGTGCATGGCGCGTAGTCGTAGGGCGCCAGCGGGTCACGTTCTCTGCGCGTGGGCACCAGAGGGTTACGTGCCAGGCGCGTGGGCGCTAGACGCCAGCGGATCACGTGCTTAGCGTGTGGCCGCTAAGCGCCAGCGCGTCGCGTGAGCGGCACGTGGCCACTGGATGCCAGCGGGTCACGTACGCGGCACGCAACCGCTGGAAATACCAGTGGAAGAAGGGGCTAAGCCCTTGGTCTTGGAATTGAACTTTTGAACAAAAATTGGATGTGGATTTGGAGTTAAACTTCCAAAAGATTTGGATTTGGAGTTAAACTCCTAAAAGATCTAGATTTGAAGTTAAACTCCTTTGAGGATTTGGATCTTGGAGTTGAACTCCTAAAAAAGTGATTTGGAGTTAAACTCCTTAAGGATTTAGATCTTGGATGGTGAAAAGAGATCACTTTTCTTCTTCTTTAAGCCTTGGATTTTCTTAAAACAGGTTCTTATGAGATGGGTTTCCTTCTTCCTCCTTTTTTTGTTGGATCTTAGAGAAAAGAGACGATGAGATTAAAAATCTCCCTTTTAGAGATTTGATTGGAGATCTGAGCTCCCCTTCGAGGGTTTTATGGTGAAAAACTATTTCATTTTAGGAAAAGAAGAGTTAAACTCTTTATTTAATTCAAAAAAGAAGAAGAAGGTTTAAAACCTTGAGGAAAGAGAAGAAGGCACATAACTCTAATATTTTTTAGGAGAATGAATCCTTTTTCATTTCACCATAATGTTGCCTTATATATGTTTACAAATTTACACATAGCCCTTTGGGCTTTACAAAATAGCATTTTTTCCATCTCATGCCTATGTTCTTATTTCTTTTTACACATAAGCCATGTGCTTTACAAAATTTTGGCTTTATGCCCATTTTCCTTACATTTATTCATAAATATTACATAAAAATTATTTATTACATAATTTTCTTCTTGGCATGGGGGAGGCTGGCCTCTTCATGTTTGGGCTCGACTTGGACATGGGCCCACTTAACCTGGGCTTGGGCCCACTTGACTTGGAGTTGACCTTGACTTGGTCAACTTGGATGTAATTTTTGACCCCAATAAAGTGCCCCCATCAATATATGCACACTGTGTATATGTGTTGTGTACATGAAATTGATGGACCTTATTCCGTGTGATGTTTGACTTTAAGGTGGAGCATCATTCCAGAGGAGGAACATCCTTCCGGGGGTCAGAGCATCATTCCGATGTGCGGAATATAATTCCTGGGGTTCGGAGCATCATTCTGATGTGCGGAGCATAATTCCAATGGACGGAGCATAATTCCAGGATCAGAGTATCATTCCGAGGAGCATAATTCCAGGGTCGGGGTATCATTCTGAAGAGCGGAGCATAATTTCAGGAGGAGGATATATTCTGAGACGAAGTATAGTTTCGACACAGGGTTCTGGGATGAAGCATAATTCCGACGTGGGATGGGTATATCCTGAGATGAAGCATAATTCCGACGCAGTGGTAAACATTCTAAATGAAGCATAGTCCCGATACAGAGGTTGATTCCGAGTTGAAGCATAATTTCGACAGGGAAGGCAGATACTCCGAGGCGAAGCATGATTCTGACACGGAGCATATTTACTGAGACAAAATATGGTTTCGACGCAGAGGTGGATATTCTGAACGAAGTATAGTTCCGATGCAGATGTTGATTTCGAGGCGAAGCATGATTTCGACATGAGGTACACTCTGAGGTGAAACATGATTCCGACGTAGAGGTTAATTCCAAGGCGAAGCATAATTCCGATAGGTAAGGTAGATACTCTGGGGCGAAGCATAGCTCCTACGTGGGGCATATTCTAAGACGAAGCATGGTTCCGACGTAGAGGTCGTTGGTTGACTTGATTCCGAGATGGAGCTTGATTTTAATGGGGAGGTCCTTGGTTGACTTGATTTCAAGGCGGAGCTTGATTCTGACGGGGTGGTTGTTGGTTGACTTGTTGATTTGATTTGATTTGGGAGTTTCTTATCCATCCAACGGGGCTTTTGAGCCTGGGACTTCGAATTTAGGTTTTTGTTTGGTGTCAGTATCGCTACACTGGAATATGGTATCAGGAGCGAATCATCATTTGCCATAGAGAACATGGGATTTGGGTTGGCATCAGCATAGCTACACTGGAATATGGTACCAGGAGCGAATCATTATTTTCCATAAGAACATGGGATTTGGGTTAGCATCAGCATCACTGCACTAGAATATGGTACCAGGAGCGAATCATCATTTTCTATGAGAGGATTTGAGAATTTTGGTTTTGGTTTGGCATCAGTATCGCTATACTGGAATTTGGTACCAGGAGCGAATCATCATTTTCCATGAAAGGATTTCCCTCGTTCCCAGTTTAACGACTTCGGGGTCATATATTCCCAATTTAACGAATTAGAGGTCATCTATTCCCAGTTTAATGACTTAGGGGTCTATTGGATCGAAAGTTTGGAATTTTGGGGTTGGGGTTAGCATCAGCGTCGCTAACACTGGAGCACAGGTGCTAGGAGTAATTCATCATTTACCTTTTCCCGTTGAGGAGCGATGGCTTAGTAGACAGGTTTAGGTCTCTATCATCTAAGGCTTTTCAATTTTATGAGCCGTAAGGATCCCATAAAAGCATTTTCCCCCTACGATTTGAAAGGATCTCATAGGTGTATTTTCTTCTTAGGAGTCGTAAGGACCCCCAAGTGTGTTTTTTCCTTGTGAGTCATAAAGATCTCACGAAGGTGTTTTCTTATGAGTCGAGAGGATCTCGTAAGTTTTGTTCTCCTCATATATCGTAAGGACACATGAGTGGGTCTTCCCAAATGGAGCATAATTCCAATAGCGGAGACCGACCGCGGGGCTGGTGATTGCGATGGGGCATGAATATGATTTAGCTTGTTTATGCCCGTGTATTGTATATGGTAGTCAATTTGGAGACTGGCCATAGGGCTGATGTAGTGGAATTTGGTTGGGATGGGGATCATTTGTGCTCGTAGATTGTATACGGTGGACAGTTTGGGGACTGACCATAGGGTTGGGAGAATTTGGAGAATTTAGAATTTTGTTGGCGTCTGTATCGCTAACACTGGAATGGTACCAGGAGTGACTCATTATTCACCGTTGGGATATTCAGGGATTTGAAATTTTGTCAGCGTCTACATCGCTAATACTAATACTGAAGTATGGTTTCAGGAGCGACTCATCATTCGCCTTTGGAGGGGGTTGAAATACTTATTTATATATAATTTTTTATAGTGATTTCTCCATCACTTTCTTATCGCGAAGGTCGCGATTGCCCTATCATTTCGGCTATTCATTCACGGATGCCCTATCATTTTGGCTTTTTTAAAAAAAATTTTACTCCTTGATTTCTTTTTGCGAGTTGCCCCATCATTTCGGCTTTTTTTATTTGTTTATACATTTCCCTTCCCCTTTTTACACTCCCAGTTTAACGATGTAGGGGTCGATTGTTCCCAGTTTAACGATGTAGGGGTCGATTGTTCCCAGTTTAACGACGTGATGGTCAATTGTTCACAGTTTAACGACGTGGTGGTCAATTGTTCCTTTGATTTTGGAGAAATTGGATTGATGACCGTAACTTGGTGGTTTGCTGGTACATCCGAGAAAAGTGTGGTTTTCTAAACCTTATATTGGTCCTCCACCCAGTCTTTAAACATGCAACATTCCTCGATAGTATGACTCACCACCTTATGATATGGGCAGTATATAGGATTGTCAGTCATATTTGCTTCATGTGGTCTTTTTGGAATAGGCATCTGCAGATCGTTGTTCAAGGCGTTCTCGAATATTTGTGGACTTCATCCCTCCTGAAAGAGTAGACTTTCTTCTTTCTCTCCATTAGAGTCGGTGTCTTTCCCGGCATTGGTCTTTGAGGCCGATCGGTCTTTAGTTCACTTGTTGCTAGCTTACCCCGGTCAGTACGCGCCACGAAAGGGCTGGAGGCCGATCACGGTCGACATTGTAAAGATGTTCCGCTCTTAGGCTGGAGAGAGTATCGGTTGGATGTTTCAGGATATCAATCCCTGGCTCATGAACTAAATTTTGATTTTTCTATAATTGCAATCGAGCGACTTGGGTTCTGAGATCTTCCACGACGTTTGCCGGCTCATCGACTTTGGAATGGACCTTGGCCAACTTCACATCCCTATCCTGAAGCTTCTTTTCAAGCCATTGGAATATTGCTTGCTCTATAATTCCAGGTATGATAACCGGGTTATCCTTACTTCCTGAGCTCGATTCCACAGGCACCACGGGCTCCTTTTGCTTAATGGCCTGAGCGGGCTCTTCATCATCTAGAACGAGCCGGTGTTGGATGTCAACAACCACATCATTGTCATCGCTATGAGGCGTAGGAAGACTTCTTCCTCTGGGATCCACCATGTAGACTGTATGGGTTGTGTACCCGTCTATTGCTTCTTCATTGGCAAATTTGCTCGTTGGGCTTTTGGCTTGTTGCCTTAGTCCACACTTTTCATAGAAGGGTAGACGACTAAGGGAAACAGGTTCCCGAAGGGCTTCAGTATCTTTTTGTATGAAATTGGCAGTCGCAGCTTGACTGTTTGTTAACATACCTTTAGACAATTCTATCTCTCCTAGCTTGTATTGTTTTTCGACCTAATTTTAAAGACAAGGCAGTCCTCAATGGCATGACCTATCACTATGTAATAGGGACAATATTTGGGGTCGTCGGTCATATTCTCTTCTTGCGGTCTTTTTTATTCTAGCAAATGTAGACCGTTTCTTAGGGAATCTTTGAATATTTTACGGAATTTATCCTTTCTGAAGGAATATACCTTATCCAGCTTCTCTTTCAGCGGCGATTCTCCTCCCTCTCCCAACACTGGCTTCCGAGGCTGGTTGGAATTAGGCCCGTTCATCCCTCGCTTATTTTGGTTAGCCAAAATGTTAAAAGATTCAGCATCGTCATAATTCCACCTTTGCGATTATCGTCCTTTCGGTTTCTTTAGGATTTATTGTTATTTTGGGAATCCGAGGAATATTTATGCTTTGAACGTTCCAATATTTGAACTTTCTTGGTCAACTCTTGAAATGTCTTGAGACCCGCGGTGTATAGAAAATGATTCATCCAGGTGCCAAGATTTCCGATAAGGAGATTGACGGACCAGTCTTGCTCCAATGGTGGCTCACATTTGATGGAAAGATTGCGCCATCGGGTTATAAAGTCCGTGATACTTTAGTTGTTCTTTGGCTTGGTCCTTACGAGGTCGGCAATGGTGATCTTCTCGCTAACACTCATGAACCTTTATCAAAACAGAGATTCTATTTGGATGAAAGTATTAACGGAGCCATCCGGTATGCTCGCGTACTAGTCGAAAGCGACATCGGTTAGGCTATTAACGAACTGGCGGAGAAGAAGCACATCATTGTCCTCGGTCTTTCTGCATGAGGCTTTAAAGGGGACAATGTGTTGATTCGCATTTCCCGTCCCATCGAACCTTCTGAATTTAGGGATAATATAGCCACCAAGAAACTCTTCCAGATCATACCGAGCAGGATATGGTCTCCCACTACCGCGGACATCTTTTTGCGCTTTGGCCTTGGCCACCAATGTTTTTGTTAGGGTTCCTAGCGCCGCGGCCGTCGACCGCGGCCGTTGCGGAACGAAAAATTTTGGTGTTTAAAAACTTGGCACTAGAAACAACTACCTAGAATCGAAACCAAATATGAAACTAGTAAACTACAAAGAGGTTATCTACTATGATAGAAGCGTTACTCGTGTCCTTTGGTCTTCTATCCTCTTCCTTAGCTCCTTGAGGTCTCCTTGATCGAGCCTGACCGCCGGTCTTCCTCCGTCGAAGATGATCCACCCGAGGGATGTTGTTCATGGCTCTAGCTCCACACTAAAAATCTAGTGGAGCAATTAGGGACTCTAGATTGCTAATCTAGAGTGCCTAGGGATGTAGTGAGTTGCTCTAAGTATATATCTACCTCTCTTCTATCCTTGATTCTCAACACATGAGATGGTAGGGTAAAAGATAAAGAAGAAGGAGGAGGAGCTCAAGAAAGGTTAGAGAAGAGAGATAAGAAAAATGGTGAGAATGTTTTTCCAAATGACCATTCAAGAGAGAGAAAACCATGAAGCATGGTTTTGTATATCTCATTTTCCAAATAAAAATATAGCAACCATACTTGAATAGTTTGCACAAATGAATTGAAAATTCATTTTTCAACACTATTCAAGCATGGTTCTCACTATTATCTCTTCTTTACCTTTACACATCATTTCCATTTAATTTAATAAATAGATAAACCAAAAAGAGGTGTCTACCTTTTATAATGTTTTCCGTATAAATATGGATTACACTTTACTGTATATACATATCCGTATTCGTACCAAAATACGAATACCCAAAGAGATAGAATAACACAAAGAACATAATACTAGAATATACATATCGAAATACATATACGTAAATTATTAAATCAATACCTGATTTAATAATCTGGTTCAAACCCGAGCCGGCTAGTATTATCAACCGTCCGATCGAAAGTCTGGGTAACTAGTACAATCATTCGATCGGAACCCTGCACGTATCTAAATATGACTACTACATCATTTCGCCTGAATCAGGGAAACCCTTTGCGTGGGACTCTAAAGACTTGTCAATACGCTGGTAGTGGGTTTAACCACAAGCACGTCATCGGCACTAGCTGTACGTAACGGCTACCCAGGTATTGAGCGAAAAGAAGGCCGACGAGCAAACTCATCCGAACCCTTACTGAGCCTGTCTGTGATAATCTCCGTACAGTCCGGTCTGTTCGTCTAAGAGTACCGCATATCGGGTATAGGGGGTGGATCAAGTCAGACCCCTAATAAAGCGATATTTCGTGTCGGTGTGAAGCCTATCACCCACTGAGAAACTACCGATCTAAATCAGTAATTCTCGTTTACCTTGGCCAAGGATTTCTGGTGATGGCCACCCGTGCACAGCGCGATATCAACCCCCAATACCGGGAGAGACGAATCCCCGACGATCTGCTCACTGCCTCCATGTGGCTCGGGACTGTACCCAACTAAAACCTGTTTGCATGACTCTTTTGAGCCGTGGTAGGGTAGTAATCAAAGAAACTCACACGAGACAAATGACGATCTAAGGTTGACAAACTAACTTGTACTCATATCATCTGAGAACTTCTATCTGATAATAGGTATAATACCATCTAGCAAGTTCCCGGTGAGTCCGTCCAGTGTAACTCATAACTCAATGAGTACCTGTATACTATCTTAGATGACTAACTGACACCAATGGCTTGTGAGACCAGCCACCGCCCCTCGTCGGGGTCTCGAAAAGTATACACTATTCTACTCCGGAGTATCGATGCCCAGTTTCGATACTCTTTCGACTAGGGACATTTAAGGATGTGCTTATAGACCACCCAGCTCCCACATATATGATCGCTATCATAATATTGGTAGTCAAGAAAGAATCCTATGGGCTCTATCAACATGTAATAGTGATCTGTAATACCACATAATGCATGTACATGATGATAGAGACAAACTAGATAGCATACTATCATTTTGAGTAAGACTGTTCTACCAGCATAGGTCCTCCCTCAATCATTACAATCGCGTGTCTACGATTACAATAATTGACTTGAGGGCACTATATCCAACAATCTCCCACTTGCACTTAAGGTTAATTATTGCGATGTCGCATATTTACAGCCCGTGTGATACCGAACACCCAACTTCTCTACTAATCAGTCGCACAAAGCCCGTTTGTGAAACTATTGCATTCGAGAAATAGCCTCAGTGAGTGAATCTGCTCCAATATTTCTATTTTTATCGCTGTCATGATCCGGAAAAGGCACATGACTGGCACTTGAATCAAGTGAAGTCTATAGGACCCCACCTTATTCAAGTAAGCCAAAAGTCCAGAAATTTAAACCTTTTTAGGAAAAATAGTGGAGGTGAAGTTTTGAAATAAAGGTTTAATGAAATCAGGTTCTTTCTTTAAGAAATAAGTAATATCATAGGAAATACAATATTTTGTAACTATCCTGAAAACATTTTTCTTCGTTTGAAATTTGGGCAGCACCTCCTTTGTAAATTCTAACCCGAAAACAATATAATCAATAATGATAATAGGCATCCCCAAACGGGAGCTAGCTCTTTGCCAATTGGTAGAAACAACCACGCAAATATATAAATATACAACGCCGAAGGCGATGATCAAAACACAGAAATAAAGCAAAGAAAACAAAGCATTATCAAGAAAACCAGAAATAAGAATAAATACATGAGCGTGACTCTAAGTCCGAAAGAATATATAAACTGCGATACTGAGTCTACTAAATATATAAGTCTGGTTGATGGAGATTTTAACTAGATATAACTGAATAATATAAAAGTGCAAACGGTGGTCACGATGTCAATGCAATCACCTTGAAGAAAACAGTGTGCCAGAAAGCCACTACTGGATCTGTGCGGTCAAACCTGTAAAAAAACTGTGGCATAACGGGGGTGAGTTTCCAACTCGTGAGTAGAAGACATCACTGAGTAGAAACCGAATGTATAACGCTCGACTTGGTCATACAATAAAATAGTAATAATATAGAGACATCGAGTGATAACAAGGGTAACAATATAAGTATAAGTGTGATATCAAAGTACTCGTGTTCGTGTCATAAAGTAGTAACATATCATGTGTATCATGGATGAATGCATCATCCAACGTGTGTCCAGCAACGACACACTAAATCATAATAAAACCTGAGTACCAAGTATCGAAACTCAAAAACATCATGAAAACCGTGTCCATCAGTGACACATAATCCTCATATCTCGGGCTTCATCAGTCCGTATAGGAACCATATCATCTGATCTCACGACTACGGTCAGTATCCTCCGGATATCTACCGCGCCAAACTATCACCGGTCAGTAGGGCTCCCCTGCCGAGCTCATCGTCTCTCTAAACGATCTTCTTGCTCCGGGGTACCGCATTGGGTCTACCATGTACCCACAGACGGTATCTTCTCGCTTCTCGAATCGGGTATACATATATGCCCAGAACCGAGAAATCTTATGGTGGACGCCACACATCATATCACGAGAAACCACATTTTTTTTCTTTTAAATTGAGCATTAGTTTTCAAATTTACATGCGGTTTCCCAAATCCAGAAATCTCATGAAAAACCGAAATCTCATAATCATGAGTCAATAATAAGAAAATGAATACCGGCATAGAGCCAATCTATAGTGCATAACCTGAATATATATAAATGCATGTGATATTTAAGTAAGAAATGCAAATTCTAAACTAGCATGTGAGAGCAAGAATGCTAACAATACTACTAAGCTACAATTTTGGGTTATACGAATGAAGTAACGGTTTCATAATGTGTACGTGGTATGGCAATTACCGATGATGATGTGTGTGAGCTGGCACGCAAGTGTACGTGCAACATACACATCATCGGTAATGGTGCATGTTGTTCATATCATAATATTGCATTATTATATTCCCTAGTCCTAGTCATTTTACAAATAAACAGGTGCTTTTGACCCATGTCTGCTACATAGTTGCAGGTTACAGATTTTCGGGACAAAAACAGTGAAAAAGACAAAAGACGAGACAAAAGTGAGACTACGACCAATAAATGTTGGAATCTTGATCAAGCCTACATGAAGATCAGTTCACAAAGTACAAGGCAGTGCAAGGTTCAAGACTTCGTCACGAAGCAACGACAAAAGTCCACTACAATGTTCACTGGAAAGATCTGGAAGAGAATTAGAAGATATTCTGAAGAAAATCTTGAAGAAACAAGTACCCAAATGCAGCAGATAAATGCCCAGAAAAACACAGAGCACAATCTCCTAACTTGGCCGCGGAACCGCGGCCAAGGCATGCTATTGGCCGCGGAACCGTGGCCGGGTTGTGCCCGTGTTGGCAGAAAAATTACCTAAATGCTGGCGGTGCGTGGAGCGTTGACTAGGACTTTTTCTTAGGGGGTATTTTTGTAAAAGCAGATATGCGAGTCAATTATAACCTAGGGTTTCTATGAATCTATAAATAGAAGCCCTAATACCTCTTTTGAGGTATGCCTCCTTTCATTAATAAAATTCAGATTTCTTTTGGAGAACACCGATGCCTCTTTTCATTTCATCTATTCAGATCTGACAAGTCTTGTGTAAATGTTTGGAGAGAGCCATCTGTAAAGTAAGTAGTTTTATTTAATTGCCTTAGTATAGATCTTTAATTCCTTGACCTAGTTAGATAGATAGCATGTTCTTCAATTCCCTAATGAGCGAGTAGTCTTCTCGCTTGTTAGGGTTAGCTTTGGGGAAGGCTTTTGAGAGATGAGATATCTCATCCCTTTCTTGCCCATCACACTTTTTTAATAGGACTTCATGCATTCATGCACACATCGCTGCCTACGGCACCCTATCCCTCGAGGTAGCGGAGATACCGTAGTATAAAGGCCCGGTTGAGCGTGTTTTCCATGGAGGTTAGGGTAAGGATTGATAAAGGAAGGACAAGAACCTAGAGGAAGAAACATCTTCCCGAATGGTTCTAATCCCCTTTATTAATAATTACCATAACACCTCATAGATCTTAATTTGGGTATAGAAAGCGGTGAGATTTATTTACATTTCCAAACCTACCCTAAACCTAATCCTAGCAAGATTTAGATCTAGATAGATTTAGTTTTTAGATTTAATCAATAAGATCCGACACCCATCGGAATTAACTCGTAAGAGCGATTAGGAAATTCACAAAATCCCTGTGGACCGACCCGTACTCACCGGCTAGCTACCAAGCGACGCCGTTCTTGATTGCGGTTACTAAATATTTTTGATTCATTTTTTAAAAGCGCATAATCTAAACTAAATCTTTCAATCAAATGGCGCCGTTGCCGGGGATGGCGTGTTATTTTCTTTTTACAATTTCGGGTTAATCTAAAATTAAAAAATCATAAAAACTGAAAAATCAAAAAAAAATATAAAAATTTATCATTTTGTTATTTAATGAAGGGTATCTATGTTTGAATTTTGCAGGATCTACAATCAAGTTCGGATCTGGAAATCTCCAGAGATCAAAACAGCAAATATCAAATCCGAACAAACAAAGGAATATCACAATAGACAACAGAAGAAATTTGGAGGACCGAGTCAACAAGAAGAACCGCGGCGATATGGTGATATAAAAAAAACAAAAACCGTGCCGAAGCGACCAACCCGCGGCGGATCCGCGGTAGGAGGGGGCAAATCGCGGGCGATTCCGCGGTGGAGGCGACGGATCGGGTCCAAAAAAAAAAAAACCTCTGCAAGTCTCTGATCTCCTCCTCTGCAAATCTCTGATATCTCCTCTGAAAAATCTCCTGCAGGATTCTTTGTGCTTAAAAATCTTCCCCCTTCCAATAACAAATCTTGTGCTTGATTCTTTGCGCCGCGCTTAAAATAAAAAATTGATTGCAAGTGATTTTTTTCTATTTTGCATATCTTTAATCGGACTTTAAGGGGCTTGAGACCAATCCAGATTGGGTGGGGATTTCATCACCTTTCCCAGGACCCTAGAAATCACATAAGGCATATGCATTGACCATTATTAATTAAAAAAGATTAGATTCAGCCCTAAGGACGTCGCGCTTAATAGGATAGAGGACTAGTTGTAGGCATCGGCCGTTGATCCTAATCTGACTTTGCGGTGTCTAAGCAAGTGTGTCTAATGTGAGTGGTTACTTAATTAGGGCCACTACTTGTAGTGGAGAGCCACCCACTCACCAGGCACTTACCTGTCCGCAATTAGCGGTGAAGAGGCGGTTTGAGGTCCTATTTCTATCCCTTTAGAACAGTTAGGAGCTGTCTAGTAGGCCTAGGTGACCCTAGATCTAGGCCTGATTGTGCATTTGTGGTTGATTGAAAGTGTGTTTAAGCCCTTTATCGAAAATCTTTTTTGCAAAAAGTTCCAAATTTAAAAAAAGGAAAATTTTTATAAAAACTTGCAAAATTTTGTCGCTAAGAACTCCTTGCACCACCCACCTTCTTTCTCTTCTCCTTTTTACATCATGGGTACCCCACCTCATAAATCTCTTGCCGAACTTTGGTACTCTGAACCAAACTTTGCCTGTTACGCGAATTGTTTCGGTCGATTTAAGGACGACCCCTCCATGCCCAAAATTTCTTTGAAAGATCGAATAGAAGCGTCTAGGAGAAACAGTTCGACTTTGTAATCCACTTTGTATCAACCATCTCAACCTTCACCACCTTTGTACGTTGATACCACTTTTTCGAGTCCTGTTGTAACTCCTAAACCCATGTCTATTGCTGAGCATATTGAACAATCTCGTAACCGATCTTTCACTCCTTTCAACACATCCAGTTCTTGGGATCAACAAGTCCATTCACCTTTTTATCCAAATGTTGATCCTACTCCTTTCCAACCATCCAATTCCTACCAGTCCTACCCGACTTTCCCACCTTCACTAGACATCGCTTCTACACAGCCTTTTGGGAGTTTCACGTATCCAAACAATTTTGAATGTTTTACCGAAACCCCTTCACAACCCATGTTTAGTTTGGAACAGTCGTTGGAAGCTTATATTTTAGCAACAAACAAAATGATGAGGAATGTGGATTCGTCCATGGCCGCCCTTATGCAACCTAATGAACCGGCAACAAGTTTCCAACTAGCTCCAAAAATTCCAATGTATGAGGAGGCGGTTGGACAGAGTGAGAATTTGAGTGGTGAGAGTAAGTTCTACACACTTCCAAATCAAACCTACCCATACCCAATTGAATCCAACAACTCCAGTTTTCAAACATGTGTCCAAAATGATGAGTTGTGTGACTTTGTAGTGATTGATTTGCCAGATTGTGAAGAACCCCTTTCGAGTGAAACCATCACCAATCCTTTTGATATCTACACCTCCACTCTAGAACCTGAATTGATAAATATCCATGCTTTTGATGAGGTGTCCGAAAAAATTGATTTTCACTTGATTGAGGATATTGACGCCGGGAATATTTCGGATGATGAACCCATAGGTTTGACTGAAATTTTATCTCCAATTCATCATCCCGAGTCATTAAATGTTTCTCCTGAACCTCATATGCATCTTGATTTTGTTAATAATGGCATGGATAGGCTAAATTTTGAGGAGAATTATGAGGATAGTATTGAGGATAATATTGAGGATGAACCATTTTTGTTTGATTTGTCGGATTTTCCAATTCATCCTCCTGAACCTTTAACTATTATACTTCCTAAATCACCCTTCCGCCTTTCTATCGTTCGGACCACGCAAAAGATCACGCTTGAAGACCGTGAGCTTGAAAAATTTCTCTTTGAATCTGACACAGTTCTCACAGACGATAATGATTATGAGTGTTTCACTTTTTCGGACGATGTTGAAAACCCACCTCCCGAGTTTGAGTCCTTTGAATTTTCAGATGAGTTAGTTGAACCATCAGACTCGGTTGCTTACAGTCATTTCGAACCATTGATGGAATCTTTCAAGTTCGAGACAGATTACTTAGGTGAGAATAAGACTATCCCTAAATCACTCCCTTTCGTCTTTCCTATCGTTTCGACCACGCAAGAATCCGTCGCGTTTCCATTTTCAATGGAGGGTTTCCCAAGTTCAGCGTACCCATGTTTTCTTGCGAATCTTGAGGGATTTGACCCCATTTCTCGACGGGTTAATAGATTAGCACAATCGCTTTTAACACATCGGTCATCACAAATTGCGCTAATTTATTCACTCGATTTCCACCCTCAAGATCGTACCACACTTCTTTCTCTTTTCCGCCATTCTTCTCCTCCACCGAGACCATATTCCACTCTTCTTCCCATTCGGTCTCGTGTGTTTCTCATTTCTTTTCTTTACACTCCACTCTTTCACTAACCCTACCATTACTACGATAAGATTTTTGAATGGTTGGTGCTAACCTTTGGTCTGTGTAAGGCCTTTCATAGTTTGGGGGGGACCTTGTAGTATATTTTCTGTTTTCTTTTAACAATATAAAAAATTATAAATAAATAAACAGGGGAGTGCCGACATTTTGACCCTCTTGGAGTAGCATGACAGTGAGGACACTGTCAAGTTTAAGTTTGGGGGTATGCTCGGTAAGCCTTCTTCCTTCGCATTCATATGTACATTTTTTGCATTTGCATACTTATTTTAAAAAAACCCATAAAAATTGAAAAATTTGAAAAATTATAAAAATTAAAGTATTCAATTTTGGCCTTATTTGACTTGAGTTTGACAAAATAGTTAACTAGCTAGGAACAACTAGATCTTAGACTTAGTAAATTAAAAAACCCTAAAAATAACCTTTCTTAAAATTTAACGGTAGAAAGTATATGTCTTTGTAGTTTATTTAGAAATAGGCAAATTTCGAGTTGACTTCTTAGGCAAAGTTAAAACAAAGGAAAAGTATTGATATTTTTATTATAGTATAAGTTTGAAAAATAATTCCTAGCTTAAATCTAGATTCTGAAAATATATACCCTACAACTTTCACAAACATGAACCTTGAAACTTGGAATAGTAGAAGAGACCTTGAAATGCTCTTGTCTAAAGTCTTTAGTATGAGGGAAAATAAAATAAAAATACAAGTGTGAATAAAAAGATAATAAAAAAAATGAACACTGGTTTTGTAATTACTTAAGGCTGCATAAATAGAAAAAAATATTTAGCGAGGGTGCTTCATCACCAAGTCCCTTAGACTAACTGGTTTGGGATTCACTGCTAAAAGCCTTAGGGATTACAAGACTAGGAATTACACCTTAATGTGCAAACACATTTTGTAATCGGTTGTTGGTACCTCAAGAAGTGTTAACGATCGCATGAAGAATGTGTTAGCAATTTTATCTAAAAATTCACCAATTGAAAAGTACTTTGGATGATAGACAAGAGTATAAGAGCTTGAATTGAATTTCCAAGTGTAGGGGTGATATATACACACACGTAGGGGTATGTGATTGGGGTTTAGATAAGAGATAGGAATGAAGAATAGGACTTATATCTTTAATAGAGATGATAAAAATTCCTAAGTTGAGATGGAACCATAGAAGGAAAACTTAAAAAATGCCGAAAGCTAAGTAGGTCTGCAGAATATATATAATCTTAAGTTAAATGATAAGGTAGCGTGAAGAATACGGGTGGATGATTTATGAGTCGAAGATAATAGAGTTCTTGTTAGAAAACCTAATTGGAGAATAAAAGTTAATGGGCCAAATTGATAGGATTTTGTGGGTAGTATCCGCTGAAAACCCTCAGGAGACAACATTCCTCCTACTAGGGACACCTAGAGGTTTAACGGCTTGTTGCACGAGCTCAGTGCAATCGCGTTTCCCTGCGAAAGTGAGGTTAGGTTTTTGTTGAGAATAAAACTAGGTTTGCTCGAGGACGAGCAAAAGATAAGTTTGGGGGTATTTGTTCATATCATAATATTGCATTATTATATTCCCCAGTCCTAGTCATTTTACAAATAAACGGGTGCTTTTGACCCATGTCTGCTATATAGTTGCAGGTTACAGATTCTCGGGACAAAAACAGTGAAAAAGACAAAAGACGAGACAAAAGTGAGATTACGACCAATAAATGTTGGAATCTTGATCAAGCGTAAATGAAGATCAGTTCACAAAGTACAAGGCAGTGCAAGGTTCAAGACTTCGTCACGAAGTAATGGCAAAAGTCCACTACAATGTTCACTGGAAAGATCTGGAAGAGAATTAGAAGATATTCTGAAGAAAATCCTGAAGAAAAAAGCACCCAAATGCAGCAGATAAATCCCCAGAAAAACACAGAGCACAATCTCCTAACTTGGCCGCGGAACCGCGGCCAAGGCATGCTGTTGGCCGCAGAACCGCGGCAGGGTTGTGCCCGTGTTGGCAGAAAAATTACCTAAATGCTGGCGGTGCATGGAGCGTTGACTAGGTCTTTTTCTTAGGGGGTATTTTTGTAAAAGCAGATATGCGAGTTAATTGTAACCTAGGGTTTTTATGAATCTATAAATTGAAGCCCTAATATCTCTTTTGAGGTATGCCTCCTTTCATTAATAAAATTCAGATTTCTTTTGGAGAGCATCGATGGCTCTTTTCATTTCATCTATTCAGATCTGACAAGTCTTGTGTAAATGTTTGGAGAGAGCCATCTGTAAAGTAAGTAGTTTTATTTAATTGCCTTAGTATAGATCTTTAATTTCTTGCCCTAATTAGATAGATAGCATGTTCTTCAATTCCCTAATGAGCGAGTAGTCTCCTCGCTTGTTAGGGTTAGCTTTGGGGAAGGCTTTTGAGAGATAAGATCTCTCATCCCTTTCTTGCCCATCACACTTTTTTAATAGGACTCCATGCATACATGCACACACCGCTCCCTACGGCACCCTATCCCTCGAGAGAGCGGTGATACCATAGTATAAAGGCCCGGTTGAGCTTTTTTTCCATGGAGATTAGGGTAAGGATTGATAAAGGAAGGACAAGAACCTAGAGGAAGAAACATCTTCCCGAATGGTTCTAATCCCCTTTATTAATAATTACCATAACACTTCATAGATCTTAATTTAGGTATAGAAAGCGGTGAGATTTATTTACATTTCCAAACCTACCCTAAACCTAACCCTAGCGAGATTTAGATCTAGATAGATTTAGTTTTTAGATTTAATCAATAAGATCCGACACCCATCGGAATTAACTCTTAAAAGCGATTAGGAAATTCACAAAATCTCTGTGGACCGACCCGTACTCACCGGCTAGCTACCAAGCGATGCCGTTCTTGATTGCGGTTACTAAATATTTTTGATTCATCTTTTAAAAGCGCTTAAGCTAAACGAAATCTTTCAATCAAATGGCGCCGTTGCCGGGGATGGCGTGTTATTTTCTTTTTGCAATTTCGGGTTAATCTAAAATTAAAAAATCATAAAAACTGAAAAATCAAACAAAAAATATAAAAATTTATCATTTTGTTATTTTATGAAGGGTATCTTTGTTTGAATTTTGCAGGATCTACAATCAAGCTCGGATCTGGAAATCTCTAGAGATCAAAACAGCAAATATCAAATCCGAACAAACAGAGGAATATCACAACAGACAACAGAAGAAATTTGGAGGACCGAGTCAACAAGAAGAACCGCGGCGATCTGGGGATATAAAAAAAAAACCGTGCCGAAGCGAACAACCGGCGGCGGATCCGCGGTCGGAGGGGGCAATTTGCGGCGGTTCCGCGGTGGAGGCGACGGATCGGGTCCAAAAAAAAAGAAAAAAACCTCTGTAAGTCTTCTGATCTCCTCCTTTGCAAATCTATGATATCTCCTCTGAAAAATCTCCTGCAGGATTCTTTGCGCTTAAAAATCTTCCCCCTTCCAATAACAAATCTTGTGCATGATTCTTTGTGCCGCGCTTAAAATAAAAAATTGATTGCAAGTGATTTTTTTTTTCTGTTTTGCATATCTTTAATCGGACTTTAAGGTGCTTGAGACCAATCCAGATTGGGTGGGGATTTCATCACCCTTCCCAGGACCCCAGAAATCACATAAGGCATATGCATTGACCATTATTAAATAAAAAAGATTTGACTCAGCCCTAAGGACGTCGCGCTCAATAGGACAGAGAACTAGTAGTAGGCATCGGCCGTTGATCCTAACCTGACTTTGCGGTGTCTAGGCAAGTGTGTCTAAGGAGAGTGGTTACTTAATTAGGGCCACTACTTGTAGTGGAGAGCCTCCCACTCACCAGGCACTTATCTGGCCGCAATTGGCGGTGAAGAGGCGGTTTGAGGTCCTATTTCTAGCCCTTTGGAACAGTTAGGAGCTGTTTAGTAGACCTAGGTGGTCCTAGATCTAGGCCTAATTGTGCATTTGTGGTTGATTGAAAGTGTGTTTAAACCCTTTATCGAAAATCTTTTTTGCAAAAAGTTCCAAATAAAAAAAAGGAAAATTTTTATAAAAACTTGCAAAATTTTGTCGCTAAGAACTCCTTGCACCACCCACCTTCTTTCTCTTCTCCTTTTTACATCATGGGTACCCCACCTCATAAATCTCTTGCCGAACTTTGGTACTCTGAACCAAACTTTGCCTGTTACGCAAATTGTTTCGGTCGATTTAAGGACGACCCCTCCATGCCCAAAATTTCTTTGAAAGATCGAATAGAAGCGTCTAGGAGAAACAGTTCGACTTTGCAATCCACTTTGTATCAACCATCTCAACCTTCACCACCTTTGTACGTTGATACCACTTTTTCGAGTCCTGTTGTAACTCCTAAACCCATGTCTATTGCTGAGCATATTGAACAATCTCATAACCGATCTTTCACTCCTTTCAACACATCCAGTTCTTGGGATCAACAAGTCCATTCACCTTTTTATCCAAATGTTGATCCTACTCCTTTCCAACCATCCAATTCCTACCAGTCCTACCCGACTTTCCCACCTTCACTAGACATCGCTTCTACACAGCCTTTTGAGAGTTTCACGTATCCAAACAATTTTGAATGTTTTACCGAAACCCCTTCACAACCCATGTTTAGTTTGGAACAGTCGTTGGAAGCTTATATTTTAGCAACAAACAAAATGATGAGGAATGTGGATGCATCCATGGCCGCCCTTATGCAACCTAATGAACCGATAGCTAGTTTCCAACTAGCTCTAAAAATTCCAATGTATGAGGAGGCTGTTGGACATAGTGAGAATTTGAGTGGTGAGAGTAAGTTCTACACACTTCCAAATCAAACCTATCCATACCCAATTGAATCCAACAACTCCAGTTTTCAAACATGTGTCCAAAATGATGAGTTGTGCGTCTTTGTAGTGATTGATTTGCCAGATTGTGAAGAACCCCTTTCGAGTGAAACTATCACCAATCCTTTTGATATCTACACCTCCACTCTAGAACCTGAATTGATAAATATCCATGCTTTTGATGAGGTGTCCGAAAAATTGATTTTCACTTGATTGAGGATATTGACGCCAGGAATATTTCGGATGATGAACCCATAGGTTTGATTGAAATTTTATCTCCAATTCATTATTCCGAGTCATTAAATGTTTCTCCCGAACCTCATATGCGTCTTGATTTTGATGATAATGGCATGGATAAGCTAAATTTTGAGGAGAATTATGAGGATAGTATTGAGGAGAGTATTGAGGATAATATTGAGGATGAACCATTTTTGTTTGATTTGTCTGATTTTTCAATTCATCCTCCTGAACCTTTAACTATTATACTTCCTAAATCACCCTCCCGCCTTTCCATCGTTCCGACCACGCAAAAGATCATGCTTGAAGACTGTGAGCTTGAAAAATTTATCTTTGAATCTGACACAGTTCTCACAGACGATAATGATTACGAGTGTTTCACTTTTTCGGACGATGTTGAAAACTCACCTCCCGAGTTTGAGTCCTTTGAATTTTCAGATGAGTTAGTTGAACCATCAGACTCGGTTGCATACAGTCATTTCGAACCATTGATGGAATCTTTCAAGTTCGAGACAGATTACTTAGGTGAGAACAAGACTATCCCTAAATCACTCCCTTTCGTCTTTCCTATCGTTTCGACCACGCAAGAATCCATCACGTTTCCATTTTCAATGGAGGGTTTCCCAAGTTCGGCGTACCCATGTTTTCTTGCGAATCTTGAGGGATTTGACCCCATTTCTCGACGGGTTAATAGATTAGCACAATCGCTTTTAACACATCGGTTATCACAAATTGCGCTAATTTATTCACTCGATTTCCACCCTCAAGATCGTATTACACTTCTTTCTCTTTTCCGCCATTCTTCTCCTCCACCGAGACCATATTCCACTCTTCTTCCCATTCGGTCTCGTGTGTTTCTCATTTCTTTTCTTTACACTCCATTCTTTCACCAACCCTACCATTACCACGATAAGATTTTTGAATGGTTGGTGCTAACCTTTGGTCTGTGTAAGGCCTTGCATAGTTTGGGGGGACCTTGTAGTATATTTTTTGTTTTTCTTTTAACAATAAAAAAATTATAAAAAAATAAACAGCAGAGTGCCGACATTTTGACCCTCTTGGTGTAGCATGACAGTGAGGACACTGTCAAATTTAAGTTTGGGGGTATGCTCGGTAAGCCTTCTTCCTTCGCATTCATATGTACATTTTTTGCATTTACATACTTATTTTAAAAAAACCCATAAAAATTGAAAAATTTGAAAAATTAAGGTATTCAATTTTGGCCTTATTTGACTTGAGTTTGACAAAAAGGTTAACTAGCTAGGAACAACTAGATCTTAGACTTAGTAAATTAAAAAACATTAAAAATAACCTTTCTTAAAATTTAACGGTAGAAAGTATATGTATTTGTAGTTTATTTAGAAATAGGCAAATTTCGAGTTGACTTCTTGGGCTAAGTTAAAACAAAGGAAAAGTATTGATATTTTTATTATAGTATAAGTTTGAAAATTAATTCCTAGCTTAAGTCTAGATTCTGAAAATATATATCCTACAACTTGCACAAACACGAACCTCGAAACTTGGAATAGTAGAAGAGACCTTGAAATGCTCTTGTCTAAAGTCCTTAGTATGAAGGAAAATAAAATAAAAATACAAGTGTGAATAAAGAGATAATAAAAAAAATGAACACTGGTTTTTGTAATTACTTAAGGCTGCATAAATAGAAAAAAATATTTAGCGAGGGTGCTTCATCACCTAGTGCCTTAGACTAACTGGTTTGGGAGTCACTGCTAAAAGCCTTAGGGATTACAAGACTAGGAATTACGCCTTAATGTGCAAACACATTTTGTAATCGGTTGTTGGTACCTCAGGAAGTATTAACGATCGCATGAAGAATGTGTTAGCAATTTCATCTAAAAATTCACCAATTGAAAAGTACTTTGGATGATAGACAAGAGTATAAGAGCTTGAATTGAATTTCCAAGTGTAGGGGTGATATATATACATACGTAGGGGTATGTGATTGGGGGTTAGATAAGAGATAGGAATGAAGAATATGACTTATATATTTAATAGAGATGATAAAAATTCCTAAGTTGAGATGGAACCATAGAAGGAAAACTTAAAAAATGCCGAAAGCTAAGTAGGTCTGCAGAATATATATAATCTTAAGTTAAATGATAAGGTAGCGTGAAGAATACGGGTGGATGATTTATGAGTCGAAGATAATAGAGTTCTTGTTAGAAAACCTAATTGGAGAATAAAAGTTAATGGGCCAAATTGATAGGATTTTGTGGGTAGTATCCGCTGAAAACCCTCAGGAGACAACACTCCTCCTACTAGGGACACCTAGAGGTTTAACGGCTTATTGCACGAGTTCAGTGCAATCACGTTTCCCTGCGAAAGTGAGGTTAGGTTTTTGTTGAGAATAAAACTAGGTTTGCTCGAGGACGAGCAAAAGATAAGTTTGGGGGTATTTGTTCATATCATAATATTGCATTATTATATTCCCCAGTCTTAGTCATTTTACAAATAAACAGATGCTTTTGACCCATGTCTGCTACATAGTTGCAGGTTACAGATTCTCGGGATAAAAAAAGTGAAAAAGACAAAAGACGAGACAAAAGTGAGACTACGACCAATAAATGTTGGAATCTTGATCAAGCCTACATGAAGATCAGTTCACAAAGTACAAGGCAGTGCAAGGTTCAAGACTTCGTCACGAAGCAACGGCAAAAGTCCACTACAATGTTCACTGGAAAGATCTGGAAGAGAATTAGAAGATATTCTGAAGAAAATCCTGAAGAAACAAGTACCCAAATGCAGCAGATAAATCCCCAGAAAAACACAGAGCACAATCTCCTAACTTGGCCGCGGAACCGCGGCCAAGGCATGCTATTGGCGACGGAATCGTGGCCTGGTTGTGCCCGTGTTGGCAGAAAAATTACCTAAATGCTGGCGGTGCGTGGAGCGTTGACTAGGTCTTTTTCTTAGGGGGTATTTTTGTAAAAGCAGATATGCGAGTCAATTGTAACCTAGGGTTTCTATGAATCTATAAATAGAAGCCCTAATATCTCTTTTGAGGTATGCCTTCTTTCATTAATAAAATTCAGATTTCTTTTGGAGAGCATCGATGCCTCTTTTCATTTCATCTATTCAGATCTGACAAGTCTTATGTAAATGTTTGGAGAGAGCCATCTGTAAAGTAAGTAGTTTTATTTAATTGCGTTAGTATAGATCTTTAATTCCTTGCCCTAGTTAGATAGATAGCATGTTCTTCAATTCCCTAATGAGCGAGTAGTCTCCTCGCTTGTTAGGGTTAGCTTTGGGGAAGGCTTTTGAGAGATGAGATCTCTCTTCCCTTTCTTGCCCATCACACTTTTTTAATAGGACTCCATGCATACATGCACACACCGCTGCCTACGGCACCCTATCCCTCGAGGTAGCGGTGATACCGTAGTATAAAGGCCCGCTTGAGCGTGTTTTTCATGGAGGTTCGGGTGAGGATTGATAAAGGAAGGACAAGAACCTAGAGGAAGAAACATCTTCCCGAATGGTTCTAATCCCCTTTATTAATAATTATCATAACACCTCATAAATCTTAATTTGGGTATAGAAAGCGGTGAGATTTATTTACATTTCCAAACCTACCCTAAACCTAACCCTGGCAAGATTTAGATCTAGATAGATTTAGTTTTTAGATTTAATCAATAAGATCCGACACCCATCGCAATTAACTCGTAAGAGCGATTAAGAAATTCACAAAATCCCTGTGGACCGATCCGTACTCACCGGCTAGCTACCAAGCGACGCCATTCTTGATTGCGGTTACTAAATATTTTTGATTCATCTTTTAAAAGCGCATAAGCTAAATAAAATCTTTCAATCACATGTGTCCTAGCAGACGAGATCATGACTGCTAATGAAAAAAACATGTATATATAATTGAAATGAGAACAATATGAGCACAGCGGAAAAGTGAACAGTAAAAGCAGCAATAAGATATATAAATCTATATATGAGCCATACAGTTATCGTATTAAAATAGCACGAATCGTTGTTTTTAGAAAAGTAGGGGCTACGATGTTTTTGAGAAAAGAGATATCTTTTGAAAATCCGTAGCGTCCCTCGGGTTGCCCCTTGAAAATACTTACGATTCGTTAGTTTTGAAAATATGTATGACTCTAACTCTATTCTAATATCTACTTAAGTAATAAAAAACTAAGCTAAAAACTGTGTCGAAAGTGGTAAGAAATGTATAACATTCCGAGTCGATATCTCTAACAGTTGGTGATCCAGCCTTATAGCATCATATACGGTATAGTCCATCGTACGGCATCCTCGAGTCAAGAGTGTGGATCAATCATATATATATATATATCGTACGGTAAAATCCATTGTACGACATCCTCAAATCGAGGTTACGGGTCAAATATCATATATATCATAATTCGTATGGTATCATCCATCGTAGAATATCATAATTAAGGGTACGGATCTAAGGTCACGTACATTCTATTATCTCATCAAATCACATGTTATCACATGTTATGTATATATCGCCCAACGATCCTTTTATATATCATATCATATATGATGTCTCAAACTCAAATCGTATATCAAAATCTCTTGATATCATATTCGATCATATTGACTCAAAGCCATATAATATATCATACCCTCATCTTACATGTATATGTATACTATATATATATATATATATATATCAACATATCCACACACACACACACACTCATATACATATACACACGTATCATATCAAGGGCGCGCGCAACAAATAACCAACGACTCACGACTAAGGAAATAACACTAGGGATAGACCTTCCTATGAGTACGCATAATCTAACCTAAGGTCTCCTAGAACCCTATTTACTAATTATCCATATATCACATTGCTATATATACATAATATAAAATAAATATCCTATTCTGCGGTTGCGGGGATGCTATACGCCATCCACCCGACTTCCCTCATAGATATATGTTCATCACAGAAAACTGCAATTTATACCGTCCATTCTTATGCTCGTTTATTTATAGATAGGTGCTTTTAATCCGTGTTTGCTACATATTTACAGGTTATAGGTTTCCAGTCTAAAATATACAAATCAGACAAAATCTCTACAGTTACGCCAATATCTAGAACATCTGTCACAGATAGATAAAAGCCGGGTTCCAGTCATCCGTATCCGTCCAGTGCTGCGTACCAGCTCCAGAGACAAGACATATGACAGTGGTCATTCGTGTATCGGACAATCAAAAAGCACGAGAGGGACAAGCACAAAGCACAAGTGGGTATGGTGCATTCAATGCATAAAGTGTTGATATGATTCAAAAATTCAAAGATTCAAACTTCCCTCCAAACTTTGGGTGCATTCAAATTCAAATTAAAGGAAAGGTCTTGTTTTGTCTATAAAAGGAAACCATTAGGTAAGTGAGAAGGGGTCCAATTTTTTAATACATTTTGTCATTCTTTGTTGTTTTGCTTCTCTTTGTAGTTCTTGAGCTCTTGCCCCTTTGTCTTGACCTTGCAACTTCTTCATAGAACTTGCAAGCTTAAGGCTTAGGTTCTTGACTTCAAGATTAGTTGTAACTTGTTTGGAATTCAATAAAAGTTCTCATTTTTATTACCATGTCTTGTTCTATCTTTCATATTTGAACTTGTGAAATTCTTAGTTTACTTTGATCTTGCAACCTCTTAAGTGAGCTTGCAACCTTAAAGTTTGGTATTTGGATTTCACAGTGTACCGGCCTTTAGAACACTTGGAGATATTCGCACTTGGATTCATTGGTTCTCTCTTTATCTTTCTTTTCTCATATTTTTCATTATGTTTCTTACTCTTGTCTCTTTTCTTTATTTTTACTTTGCGAATATGTGTGAGTAATCTTTTTACTTGTTAAGGGTGGAATATGGTTAGACTGTATTTGAAAATGATCTTTGTCAAAACTTTATAAACCTTAAACTTTGCATTTGAAACTCCGTGCAAATCGCTTGCAATTCTGTTCCTCTAGGCATCCTATCCTACCACGATAGCGATGATTCCTAATCGTGACCGGATTGCTAGAGGTTTGCCGGAGGCTAAAATCAAGAAATAACAACGGAAGGACAAGGGACAAGGAAGACGGATTTAGCAAAATACCGCAAATACAGTATTTCACGTTCCCTAATCCGCGTTGTTACCTATTGCTTTAGTGTCAATACCAAAGTTGGGACTATAAGGAATCGGCAAACATCACTTTTATACAATCTAACCTATTACTACCCTTAACAAGTCTTTTTATTATACATATCTTTGTTACGACATTTAGCTTAACCAACAAATCATAACACGTTGTTAACTCGTTAAAACAAGCTTAAAAACTTACCATCTCCCTGCGGACGACTCGTACTCATCGCGGCTCGCTACATGCGACACCGTTTTGATTGCGGTAATTTCACAACTCTTTTTAAATACGACACGGCAAAAACGTAACAATCAAATGGCGCTGTTGCCGGGGAGACGGTAACGCTTTTATACTTGTAGTCTCGGGTTAATTTGTGCATATTTTGTATAAAACTAATTTTCTAACACATTCAAGCTGATAAAACCATTCTTTTTAAAACCATAGCAAACACAATAGAATTTTGGCTATCCATATCGCTTTTTGGCTCAAATATCCGTATTTTTCCGACATATGCAGATTTGACGGATTGTGAGCAGCGATTGTGCGGACAAAGGGGGAATTTTCAAGTACAAGGGGAGTGAACACTTAGTGCTAAAGATCCGGGTAGTTGGACCCGCGCAAGCGAACCATTCAACCACTCAAAGACAATATCGACACGAGTTTTCTTAACTCGACACTTTTGGTACGTATTTCTCTAAACACTTCCTCTTCTCAAACCCGACGCTCCAATATCCTTGTCTTTGCAGGATTCTTAGCAAACATCGCCGCAAAAAGCCAAAGAAAAGACTAACCGTATTTGTTGCAGCGCCACATTTAAAGTAAAAAACGAATTGATTGTTTGAAAACAAAACTTTGTTGATTTGTGCATTGCATCATTTAATAAGGACTTAAGGGGCTCAAACACCAATCCAGATTGGGTGGGGATTTCATCACCCTTCCTAAGACCCCGGAAATCACTAATTGCATAAGTGTCACCTCAAGCTTAATAAAATATATCTAGACTCAGCCAATTAAGGACTTGTCGCGCTCAATAGGACAGAGGAAGATTGTGGGCATTCGGTCGTTTATCTAAACATGACTTTTGTGGTGCCTAGGCTAGACAAGTGAGGAGGTAATTTTAAAAGGCCCGTCTCATGGTGATTCGTGAGCGGAACCCTCCTTACCTCACTTGTGCTTACCCGGCCACAACTGGCTGTGAATAGGCGATTTGAGGGTTATCTCACAGTTTGTTGCTTTGGAACAGTTAGGAGCAGGTCTAGCAGACTTAGAGGACCCTAGTCTAGGTGTTGATTGTGCATTTGTGACTGTGCATTTGTGATTGTGTTTGTTGAATTGTCTTGTCAATTTCCCATTATTTTGAAACAAACACAAATCTGCCATTTTTACCACCACCACCCAATTTTTCTCCACTTTCGTTTTCTTACCCTCACATTCTACGCTTTGACTACACTAAACTCGTTTAGTGTATGTCCACTTGGACTAGGGACCCCGGTGCCCGTTTAGTCCGCGTTTCGTTAGTTCCTACGGACTACGCGATCGACACCGCAGTCGAAACTCCTTCCACGCCTCTTTCACCATCACCTTTGCCGGCCAACTCCGACGTTGACCGGGATTCTGTTCATACATCCTCACTTTCACCTTCACCTTCACCTTCCCCACACTCTTCTAACGAGATGTCGGGATCTCCTCATAACATCACCTTACCTCTTCCGGGAATAATTCTACCTCCGTTAGGTGCGAATAACCAGCGACCTCCTCTTGTTGAAGCACCACAGCGAATCGCGCTCCAGGATCGTTTCTATCCCACCCGCTCTGCACTTCCTACCTGTCTTTCACTTCCACCGGCCAATGGGGATAATTTCGAAATTAAGCCCCACTTCATCAACATGTTGCCCAAATTTCACGGGCTGGAATCCGAAGATGCCTATATCTTCATCAATAAATTCCAGAACGTCTGTGCAATGATGAAGACGACCCAGCTGTCCGACGATGCTATACGGCTATGAGTCATTCCTTTCACTCTGTATGACCTTGCTGAAAAATGGCTTTATAGCACCGCGTCGCATTCCATAACCAGTTGGGATGAGTTTGTAAAAGCGTTTTTGAAAAAATTCTATCCAAATCACAAAACCGCGAGAATCCGAAACGAAATCAACCAATTCTCCCAGCTTCCTACCGAACCTTTTTGGAAGTGCTTTGACCGATACAAGGACCTTCTGGTTCAGTGCCCTCATCACGGTATTGAGAGATGGCAACTTTGCCAAACCTTATACGAAGGCCTGAACCCAGCAACGAAGCAGTTGTTGGAAACCATTTGTCAAGGCCACTTCCTATCCAAATCCGACGAGGAAGCTTGGAAATTCTTCGACGATCTTGCGGAACAGACGCTTCTGTGGGAAAGCACCAGATCGAGTACTTCTTCTTCTTCTTCCACTTCTTCCGGTTAGTCGATGGTAGGCATTCATCAACTCGATATCTCAATTGCAATGAAGGCCGAGATGGCAGCTATCACACGGAAACTGGAAGCAATTGAGAGCAAATTCTCGTCTCCTTCTCCTCCCCCTCGTACCATCTGCATTTTTTGTTCTGATCCATCCCATTTGACCGAAGAGTGTCATTACAACCCACTTTCTCAAGGACATGATCAGGTCAATGCTGCTTTTCAGTAAAGACCAAGAAGTGATCCATACTCTTCCACTTACAATCCCGGTTGGAGGAACCACCCCAATTTCGCCTGGAATCAGAACCAGCATCAATTCCAAGGCAACAACAACTTTCAGAGGCCTCCTCCTCCGCAACAACAAGCTCAACAACCGACTCAACATCAATTTCAGCAGACCTTCCAACCCCAACCTTTTCAAAATCAGACGAACAATTTCGCACCCAACAATTCTTTTCCTCAAAACAACTTTGTTCCGTCAAACAACGATAAGGTTTCCTCGCTAGAACGGACTTTGGAGGCATTTGTAAAGCAATCAACTCAATCCACCGCCAACATCCAGTCTTCCATTCAGTCTTTGGTGCAACACACTACCGCTCACGGGCAAAGCATCAAAACCATCGAAGCCCAGATAACACAGTTGAATGCAGTCTTAAGCGAGCGAGAGAATGGGAAGCTTCCATCTCAACCACTCCCAAATCCTGGTCACCCACATAATGTACATGTTGCTCTTGAAAAACAGAACTATAATGTGAGTGCCGTGACTACGTTGAGATCTGGAAGGATGCTGCAAAACAACATTGGGACACGGATGGATAATGACACCCCGGCCGCTTCTTCTTCTTCTTCCTCATCTTCTAAGCCTATTCTTCATTCTTCAAAAGGCTCCCCTTCTTCTTCTGCTCTGAACGGACCCACATCTCACTCCACGAAAACTCCAGCTCTGGGATCCGTTCCAACTCCACAATCTGCTCCATAAATATTGGACTCAACCAATTTAAAAAATGTTCCATTTCTAAACCGGTTGAGGTCCAATAAACAAAATCCACAAATGGAGAAGATTCTGGAGTTGTTTAAATAGGTTAACATCAACATTCCCCTTTTAGATGCTGTCCAAAAAGTCCCTTCCTACGCAAAAATCTTGAAGGACTTGTGCACGAAAAAGAGGAAATCTCAGGTACCCAAGAAAGTTTTTTTAGCTCGTGCCGTGAGTGATGCTTTTACCCAATCTTTACCTCAAAAACGGAAGGACCCTGGCTGTCCTACGATTTCAATCACCATTGGGGATAAGAACATCAACCGCGCACTTTTGGATCTTGGTGCCAGTGTTAACCTGCTTCCGTACTCAGTATATGAACAACTAGGTGTAGAAGAGCTAAAACCCACACATTGTACTCTCCAAATAGCCGACATCACCCATCGTAGGGGTGAGCTAGAGGATGTGTTAATCAAGGTTGGGGACTTCATATTCCCCGTTGACTTCATTGTTTTAGACACACAACCTGCAGCTAACCCCCGGAATCAAATTCTGGTGATACTCGGACGTCCATTCCTTGCAATCTCTAATGCTGTGATCAATTGTCGAAATGGTTCGATGAACCTATCTTTTGGAAACATGACAATTGAACTCAACATTTTCAGGTTGGGGAATCAGCCCTCTGAACCTAATGCTCATATACTAGACGTCTGTTCGATCCAGGAGATCACCTCAGAGGACTGTGAATTCGAGGAGTTTTTGTTCGATCACAGCAATCTTGACGCCACTAGTGCGTTCCTCTTCGAACCTGCTGCTGCTTCTGCGCCCGACAATGACTACGAGTGTTTCACTTTCTCGAACGATCTTAGCCAGTCACCACCCGAGTTTGAATCCTTTGAATTTCCGGATGAGTTAGCTGAACCATCCAACTCGATCGCTTACACTCATTTTGAACCTCTGCTGGAATCCTTTGAGTTCGAGACCTTTTCACCAATCTTGCCTTCAATCGTTTCACCTCCAACGCTCGAACTCAAGCCATTGCCGTTTCACCTTAAGTACGCTTACTTGGGTGAGAACGAGACCCTCCCTGTTATCATCTCGGCTTCTCTAGCTCCAGAGCAAGAGAAAGCCCTTCTTACGGTTTTGCACGACAATAGGCAAGCATTTGGCTGGTCAATGGCGGACACCAAGGGGATTAGTCCCCTGATCGTTGAACATCATATTCATATGATGGATGATGCCAAACCAGCCAGGGATCCATAAAGGCGACTCAACCCAGTCATGAAGGAGGATGTAAATAAGGAGATCGTAAAGTGTCTGGATAGTGGTATCATTTACCCTATCTCTGATAGCCAGTGGGTTAGCCCCATTCACGTTGTCCCCAAGAAGTCGGGCATAACGGTCATAACCAATGAGGTGAACGAGTTAATCCCTACTCGCACCCAGACGGGGTGGCGAGTATGCATCGATTACAGAAAACTCAACGCCGCAACGCGGAAAGACCACTTCCCGCTACCTTTCATTGACCAAATGCTTGAACGATTGGCTGGACACGTGTACTAATGCTTTCTGGATGGCTACTCCGGCTATAATCAAATTCCCATCGCCGAAAAAGACCAGGACAAGACCACATTCACCTGTCCTTTTGGCATGTTTGCGTATCATCGCATGCCCTTTGGGTTATGCAATGCACCCGCTACCTTCCAGCGGTGTATGATGGGAATCTTCTCAGACATGGTGGAAAAATTCTTGGAGATCTTCATGGATGATTTCTCCATTTTCGGCGATTCCTTTGATGAGTGTTTGCTGCATCTTGACGCTGTCCTTACCCGGTGTAAGGATAAGAACCTCACTTTAAACTGGGAGAAGTGCCACTTCATGGTACGGGAAGGTATTGTCTTAGGACATATCATCTCACAAAATGGCATTGAGGTAGATAAGGCAAAGATTGAAGTCATTTCCAATCTCCCTCCTCCCAAAAGCGTTAGAGACATCCGAGCCTTCCTTAGCCATGCTGGTTTCTATAGACGGTTCATCAAGGACTTTAGCAAGATTGCTAGGCCCTTAACCCTTTTGCAGGCCAAGGACACGACATTTGACTTCAACTCGAGCTGTGCGACTGCGTTCGAGTCATTGAAACGATCACTCACTTTTGCTCCCGTTCTTTCCTCTCCTGACTGGACGTATCCATTTGAGATTATGTGCTATGCATCTGACTTTGCTATCGGTGCGGTCCTTGGACAGCATATTGATAAGATGCCGCACGTAACCTATTATGCCATCCGAACCCTGAACGATGCCTAATAGAACTACACAACAACCGAGAAGGAATTCTTGGCTGTTGTGTTCGCTTTAGAGAAGATCAGGCCTTACTTGATCGGCTCTCCAGTCATCGTCTACACGGACCATTCAGCTCTTCGCCATCTTTTTGCGAAAAAGGATGCCAAATCTCGGCTGATACGTTGGATCCTCTTACTTCAAGAGTTTGACCTTGTCATCAAGGACAAAAGAGGATGTGAAAATGTAGTCGCCGACCATCTTTCACGACTCCCTTCTTTGCCAATGCTTCAACTTCCGATCAACGACGTTTTTCCGGATGAACAACTTTTGACAGTATCTTGCGAACCCTGGTTCGCAGATATTGTGAACTATTTGGCCACAGGATTACTACCGACTGAAAGGTCGAGTCAGGACAGACTTCGATTCTTATCCCAAGTAAAACACTTTTACTGGGACGAACCCTATCTGTTCAAGTACTGTCCCGACCAGATTATTCGTCGGTGTGTCCCTGACATTAAATTCTAGAGTGTGCTGTTGTTTTGCCACGATCAAGCATGTGGTGGACACTTTGGCCCCAGAAAGACAGCTGAGAAGATCTTGCAGTGTGGTTTCTACTGGCCATAACTCTTCAAAGATGCTCATGACTACTGCAAGACTTTCTCCTGGTGCCAACACTTGGGCCGGATATCGAGGAGAAACGAGATGCCACTCCAACCAATCTTGGTTGTGGAGATTTTCGATATTTGGGGGATTGATTTTATGGGGCCGTTTCCCAGCTCTTTTGGGAACTTATACATTCTTCTCGCTGTTGATTATGTCTCTAAGTGGGTCGAGGCTGTGCCCAGCCGGACTAACGACAACAAGGTTGTCGTTAGATTTCTAAAGGAAAACATCTTTTCCCGGTTTGGACACCCCCGCGCGATCATTAGAGACAATGGAACTCATTTCTGTAATAGGTCTTTCGAGGCCTTGATGCCGAAATATTCCATTAATCATAAGCTATCAACGCCCTACCACCTCCAAACATGTGGGCAAGCTGAAGTTTCAAATCGGCAAATCAAGCAGATATTGAGAAGACGGTTTCCAAGAACCGTAAGAATTGGTCTTTAAAACTCACTGATGCCCTTTGGGCATTTCGAACTGCTTATAAGACTGATCTTGGCATTTCTCCTTATCGGCTTGTTTACGGAAAGGCTTGCCACCTTCCAGTGGAAATAAAGTATCGCGCATTTTGGGCGATAAAAGAGCTGAATCTATCTCTCAAAAATGCGGGCAGCTATCGGAAGCTGCAGCTGAACGAATTGAATGAGCTTCGGGATAAGGCTTACGACAACGCGGTTATTGTAAAGAACCGAACGAAGGTGTTTCACGATAAAAACCTTACGCGCAAAAATTTCACACCTGGCCAACATGTGCTTCTTTACGACACCAGATTACATTTCCATCCCGGTAAGCTCAGATCTCGCTGGAAAGGACCATTTTTTGTGCGAACTGTATACCTGCACGGCGCTGTGGATTTGGAGAATCCAAAGGACGGTTCATTTTTCAAAGTAAACGGACAAAGAATGAAACCGTACCTTAGCGCTGAACCATCAGAGGAGCTCCTGGTCTTTCAGGAGCCGGTTTACCCTGCATAATCTTTCTCTACCTACCACCAAACTTCGGTTATCCAGCCAAAAACAGTGGACACTGTTTCAAATAAGTTTGGGGGTATGTATATACTTTTTGTATATATATGTGGATATTCTTATCCGATGCATATCCATTTTTGATGAGCAATCTTGTCTGGTGATGCTCATTAAAAAAAAGTGTACATATAACCGACGATTGTGACCCTAAAAAAAAGAGAAAATTTTGCTTCTTGATGTACAATGACAATGAGGGCACTGTCCAGTTTCAGTTTGGGGGTACGCTCGGTACGCATTTTTAACCTTCGCATTCATGTGTATATTTTGCATTTGCATACTTATTAAAACCCATAAAAATCAGAAAATTTCTAAAAATATAAAAATTTTGTCGTCAAGGTAGCTAGGTGGAGAGCTTAGATTCAATGTTTTCGACGGTTTTGTTTGATAAGATAGGAACAACTAAATCCTATTTTTAGATTTTGAAAACCTGAAAAATAACCCTCCTTTGATGTTAACTATAGCTATTATACGTCTTTACATCACACTACACGTGTCGTGAGTTTTCGAAAACTAGATGACAAGTCTATTATGTCTAAAAAATTTTAAATTGATAAACTATTTTCTGAGGATCAAACAGATTTGTTCTGAAATAAGTAATATTAAGAAGAGTTGATGAAGTGAAGCAAATCTGAAGGGATGTATTGATGCCTTAATTGGAACTAATTCTGAAGAATAACCCATCGGAAACTTGATTGGAGTGATTACACACCTGACCCACTAAACACATCTTTTATCCAAAAAAATAATTGAACTACCGGTTATATCTCCATTCACATTAAATCATCATGATTTTCACGCTAAATTGGTCTTTTGTTTTAGGGCCTAGGTAACTTGAGTAATTAAGTCCGCTGGGGTGTCTCTACACCTAATGCCCTAAAACAAACTGGTTTGGGTGCATTGGCCCAAAGCTCGCTAAGAAGCATAGAAAGTCCAAATTAAAACAAAGTTAAGCAAGTGTTCTCTCCGAGTTAAAATTCCTAACGGTTCTTTGTGTGAGAATAATCTTGACAAAAGACAGGTTTTTATAAAAATATTTCTAGCGGAGATATGAAGGTTTTATCCTATGATGAAGACTATTGCACGTTCATAGAGGTGTGTATGAAACGAAAACAAGAAAAAGGTGGAGTGAAAAATAAGACCCAGTTTCCTGTTAAGGAAGATAGAAATTCTGAATTTAAAAGCTAACTGGAAAACGAAACTTGAGAAATACTTAACTCTTTATAAAACTTATGTGATCCTTTTTAAGTTTTTATCTGGGCTTTATTTTGTGACATGTCGACTTTAATCGATCCTTTTGAAACGTAACGACATTATTTGCACTGCACGTAAAGACATATAAAATCTTAAGTTAAATAAGAAGAGATGTGTGAAAAATAAGGGTTCGATAGTTCTAAATTTAGGATAATAGAATTGCTAGCTTTAAAATAAAACCTTAGGGTTTGAATCATAGTTATTTCGCAAAGCTAGCTTGACAGGATTTTGTGGGTGGAATCCGCTGAAAACCCTCAGGAGACAACACTCCTCCTACTAGGGACACCTAGAGGTTTAACGGCTTGTTGCATACGCTCAGTGCAATCGCGTTCCCTGCGAAAGTGCGGTTAGGATTCTCTTTTGTGAATAAATGATTTTGCTCGGGACGAGTAAAAGATAAGCTTGAGGGTATTTGTTCATCACAGAAAACTGCATTTTATACCGCCCATTCTTAAGCTCGTTTGTTTATAGATAGGTGCTTTTAATCCGTGTTTGCTACATATTTACAGGTTACATGTTTCCAGTCTAAAATAATACAAATCAGAAAAAATCTCTACAGTTACGCCAATATCTAGAACATCTGTCACAAATAGATAAAAGCCGGGTTCCAGTCATCCGTATCCGTCCAGTGCTGCCTGCGTACCAGCTCGAGAGACAAGACATATGACAGTGGTCATTCGTGTCTCGGACAATCACAAAGCACGAGAGGAACAAGCACAAAGCACAAGTGGGTATGGTGCATTCAATGCATAAAGTGTTGATATGATTCAAAAATTCAAAGATTCAAACTTCCCTCCAAACTTTGGGTGCATTCAAATTCAAATTAAAGGAAAGGTCTTGTTTTGCCTATAAAAGGAAACCATTAGGTAAGTGAGATGGGGTCCAATTTTTTAATACATTTTGTCATTCTTTGTTGTTTTGCTTCTCTTTGTAGTTCTTGAGCTCTTGCCCCTTTGTCTTGACCTTGCAACTTCTTCATAGAACTTGCAAGCTTAAGGCTTAGGTTCTTGACTTCAAGATTAGTTGTAACTTGTTTGCAATTCAATAAAAGTTCTCATTTTTATTACCATGTCTTGTTCTATCTTTCATATTTGAACTTGTGAAATTCTTAGTTTACTTTGACCTTGCAACCTCTTAAGTGAGCTTGCAACCTTAAAGTTTGGTATTTGGATTTCACAGTGTACCGGCCTTTAGAACACTTGGAGATATTCGCACTTGGATTCATTGGTTCTCTCTTTATCTTTCTTTTCTCATATTTTTCATTATGTTTCTTACTCTTGTCTCTTTTCTTTATTTTTACTTTGCGAATATGTGTGAGTAATCGTGACCGGATTGCTAGAGATTTGCCGGAGGCTAAAATCAAGAGATAACAACGGAAGGACAAGGGACAAGGACGACGGATTTTGCAAAATATCGCAAATACCGTATTTCAAGTTCCCCAATCCGTGTTGTTACCTATTGCTTTAGTGTCAATACCAAAGTTGGGGCTATAAGGAATCGGCAAACATCATTTTCATACAATCTAACCTATTACTACCCTTAACAAGTCTTTTTATTATATAAATCTTTGTTACGACATTTAGCTTAACCAACAAATCATAACACGTTGTTAACTCGTTAAAACAAGCTTAAAAACCTACCATCTCCCTGCGGACGACCCGTACTCATCGCGGCTCGCTACACGCGACATCGTTTTGATTGCGGTAATTTCACAACTCTTTTTAAATACGACACGGCAAAAACGTAACAATCAATATACATCTACCCACTTTCAATCCTCGCTTGCCGAAGTCGATGACGCCTTGCTCTCGCTTGTCGTCCCGAAGTCCACGTGAAGGTACCTACAGTTTAAACACGTCGTATCGTAAACAAGAATTGAATACGAAAACCAATGCGGCACATGAAACACACATAAGTTAGAACCTATGGTCCACGCATTCAAGAATAACCAAATAACCATCGACGCTGATGTACAAACGTCAAACGACCTAGTCAAAACCCAATTACAAAAATTCAAGTTAACAAAACTCGCAAAACGAAATCAGCAACTTGGGAAAACACTTCCAGATTTTTCCTCAGGTGAAATTAGAATATTTTGCATATGTGGAGGGTCTAATTACTGGATATAGGAGCCGTGGACCAAGCACGGGGCAAAATCATCATGCCAAGGCCGCAAATTGCGGCTATAATAGTTAAATTGGCGGCCAAGTTTTGGAGTGGGGATCTCGGGTTTTAAGGGTAGCTTCTTAGTCACCTGCACGTCTCACTGTGATTGCTAAATAATTTTCAGAGCTCAAAAGTTATAGCAGATTCCAATATCTCATTACAATATCCAAAAAATCCAATATCGGCCAATTCCAAGTTCATTGTTCCGGGTTTCTAAACTCAGCTTGGTCCAGAATTTAACACTAAATGGGTTTTGTGGCCACTACTAAACCTCAATTACACTTTCACAATTCATAATATACCCTAAACCCCAGCTTGGAAATTTCCAACATCACAATTCTTCACTTGATTAATTCTAATACACTATAAGAGGTTAGGAAAACTAATAACTTAACTAAAAATGTAGGATTATACTTAATGTGGCAACTCAAGAAACTTCTAAGGTGGCCAAAGGTGCTCAAAGTTCCAACTTGCTCCAACCATGGGGTTTGTAGTGAGGTTTGGAGTGATTTTGGTGAAAGAGGCATGGTGTTTTGGTGGAGATTTGAGGATGTTTGTGGGTGGTAGTGGAGGTGGAGGGATGAGAGTGAAGGAGATGAAGAAGATAAATGGAGGAAAGATATGAGCCATGAGTGTAGAGTTCTCCCTCCCTCCCTCCCTCTCTCATCCAATGCTCATGCCTCCATATCCCCCTCTCAAAATATCTCCATGTCACCCTTTTCTTTTCTTTCTCTTTTATCTTTTATCTTTTCATTTTAAAACAAAACAATTTTTAAAACAAAGATGAAGCCATGGTTCATGACAAAAATGTAACAAGTGTTTTGCAACATGTTGTGTTGCATGCCATATACATAAAAAAGATTAGTGTATAATTAGTGAAATATTAATCGAGTTTAGTATTAAACGTGTATACAAATAATTGTATAATAATTTATAAAATGTCCAAATCACATAAATTCTTTCAAAGTCAATAATTCATATTAATTTTCCAATTATTTTCCAAACTACGAGTATATAATCATACTATTTCATTAAAACTAATCTCCATACTTTTATAATATCCATAAAATTTATTATTTTAATTATTTAAATTCCAAAAAAAAATATTTTATTTTATGAAATGTTACAATCTTCCCCTTTAAATAAATTCGGTCCCCGAATTTAAATTTAAACCCCCCAAATACTTAAAACGTTTCAGCAAAATAGTCAAGTCAACGGGGCTTCGAAATCACGAATACATAAGACATATGATAGCGAAATACATACGTATGAAAACGAGCGCAAAACTCAAAATCAAAACTCCGTCAAGCGTCATGCCATCATGGGAGTTAATGTGAAAATGCCAATTTCAAAATCCATTACGAAAATCAAATATGATATAATTAGGACTATAACATACATATAGTACGCATCGTTGTGAAATCGTCAAAACATCTGAATATAAGTGTATGCAGAATCCTTTTTAAATCGCCGTGCGATGTGCAAATCACGGCACAAGTAGCGGACGCGCATTATAAAGAAAATAGCTATATATATCCTTTGTTCAGCATATACGTCCCGCCTTTGAAAATGATTTAGAAGGGTTTTCTTCGTAAAATTTTCGTGTCATCATGGACACGTAGGAAATTATTAAGTCCATAGCTCATTTTGAAAATCACCTCGGTAAATATCGACGCATGCAAAATATTCAGGTACTGTCCTCAGACTAGTCCTGCTCGGTTATTATATAATATAGCACATGTCATGAAAACATAATGCTCAAAAGGAAATCAATCCAAGAATATATACAAAGAATGCCACGTGCGTCTAGTGCGCACGGAAATCGAAATCAAATATAGGTGCCACGAATGTGCACAGAAACAAAACTAAGTGCAACGGGTGTGCACGAAAGCATCTGTCAAGTGCAACGGGTGTGCACGATAACAATACCAGGTGCATTTGGTATGCACGAAGAATCTCGATTAAGTGCATTTGGTGTGCATAAAATCACATCAAGTGCGCCAACTGTGCGCAAGAATCTCAATCAAGTGCACAAGGTGCACGAAAACATAAATCCAGTGCACTAGGGTGCACAAAAATAATTATCGAATATCAAAATCGAAGTCAACGGTATACGACATACAAAAAATCAAATTCAAGTATATCGTGGCATATGAACTCGTAAACGTGTGCCACTGCAGGCACAAAACCTAAATCAATGTACTGAAAGCGTGTGTACAGTACACCGAATGCATAAGCCAAAATCATATGCATTCTATATGCACGAAATCAAATCAAATATATCGGAGTGTTCAAAATCAAAACCGAGTGCAAATGGGTATGCACGAATACAAAATCAGTACCATTGATACATAAAAATACGAACCAAGTGCAACTGTGGTGCATATAGGAAATACCAATCATAAAACAAACCGTCAAAATATCGAGATCAAAACGATAAAATTATGATATCAGAATCACCAAGTCGCAACTCATAATAACTGCCGTCGAGGTGCCCCTCCTTCAATGTCGAAATGTACCGGTGCATCCAAGGCTGGCAGAGCAAGAATATTTACTTGCCTCTTGCCCACGGTCTGGTGTCCTCTGCTCTTAGGTTCTCGTTTCTCTTTGCGGATTGCCAGTTACATGACTCCTCACCTCGACATCCTGATTCGGAGTAATGATGGAAACAACCTCGTTCCGGCGCTTCTCTGAAGATCTCTGTTCATATCAGAATTTCGCATTATTATATCGCCCATTCTTAATCACATTACATATAAATAGGTGCTTTTGATCCATGTCTACTAAATAGTTGCAGGTTACAGGTTTTCAGATCGTTACAGTGAAATTCATGAAAAAATTGCTACAAATGTGAGACTACGACCAACAATAGATGAATCCGTATGATGCCGCCTACCAGTTCAAGGAACAAATGAAAATCATTAGACAGTTCAATGCACAAAGCACAAGGGCAGCACAAGATTCAAGACTTCAACGTGAAGCTCAAGGCAAAAGTCTACATCATTCTGCACTGTTGGAAATCTGGAAGAAAATAGAAGAGATTCTGAGGAACCAAGTGAAGAAAACAGAAGGAAAAAAGAAACATGAAGCAACCCTGAAGAATTGATCCCAAGATCCCACCAAATGGCCGCGGAACCGCGGCCAAACAGGCCTTTTTTCCACGGAACCGCGGCCGTATGGTGCACGTGTCGGTGCATGTGTCGGTGGGTGTCGGTGTTTTGAGCCGGCTTTCTTAGGGTAGTTTGGTAAATTCATGTATGGATCAGAATGTAACCTAGGGTTTTTTCTATCTATAAATAGGAAAGCTAGAGCCTAATTAGGCATGCCTCTCTTTAGTTTTTACTCTTTTTAATTTCTAGATTTAAATTCCATTGTAATGCGTTGTTGAGAGGACATCAATAAAGTAAGTTTTCATTTTATCTCGTATTCTTTTTATCTGAATTTTAATTCCTGCATTTTCTAATCTGTTCTTTTATTATCTGCAATTTAGTTCATGTTTTAAAATAAAAAAATGAATTTTATTGTTATCTTCCTAATGAGTGAGTAATTTCTCACTTGTTAGGAATATGAGAGGGACGGTTTGAGAGATGGAAATCTCTCTCACTCCTTTCTTTGCCCAAATAATTTTAAAATACGGACTCCCTTTAAATCAACCATAATCCGCTCACTATAGCACCCTATCCTATATGATAGCGGTGATTCCCTAGTTAGACCGGTTGTGGTTGAATTAACTGGAGGTTAGGGCTAAGAGACAAGAACAGACGGACAAGGACTAAAAGGAAGAAACTAAGTTTCTTCCTAGTCGTGCTAATCCCCGTTGTTGACTATTACCCTAACATCTATATTCTTAACTGGGGCATTGATAGAAGTGAGAAGAATCCTTATTTTGAACTAACCTAATTCTAACCCTAGCAAGGCCTTAAACCAATTTATTCTCATTCTTAGATCTTAAAACAAAACCTACCAAAGTTAGGACTTAACTCGTTAGAACATAAAGAAAAGGACACCATTTTCCCGTGGATCGACCCGTACTCAACCGGCTAGCTACCAAGCAACACCGTCTTGATTGCGGTATTTTTAAACTTAAAACGCAGAAAAACTCTAACAATCAAATGGCGCCGTTGCCAGGGAAACGGTAGTTTATTTCTTTTTGTAATTTCAGGTTAATTAAATAAAAAATGTAAAAATATAAAAAAATTAAAAACATAAAAAAATCATCTTATTATTTTTGATTGGTTTTTGTGCGAATTGTGCAGGAAAGGAAGACGGACTGATTCAGATCTGGAGCAAGCTCAGTGAACAAATCTAGAAACAGAGGATCTGAACAGACAGAGGGGAACCAAATCAGCACAGAGAAAATTTTTGGAGATCTAAACCTACTGATCCGCCGCGGAACCGCAGTAGATTCAAGCAGTTGACCGCGGAACCGCGGTCAACCTGTGACGTCAGCATCCCATCTTCTCTGTGAGTATCTTTCCTCTTCCCTCCTATCCTCTGAACTCCACTGAAATAATTTTCCTGCAGGTATTCTTTGCATAGCAACTTCTTCTCCCTCTACAATAAATCATTTTATGCAGGATTCTTTGCGCCGCAAATAAAAAGAAAATTTTTTGGCAAGTGTTTTAGATTTTGGTGTGTTACTGCTTTGCATATTTAAAACGGAATCTAAGGGGCTATAACACCAATTAAGATTGGGTGGGGATTTCATTACCCTTCCTAAGACCCCAGAAATCACTAAAAGCATATGCATCACCCTTGAGCTAATTAAAAAATATCTAGACTCAGCCAATTAAGGACTGTCACGCTCATTAGGACAGAGGAAGGTTGTGGGCATTCAATCATTTATCTAAACCTGACTTTATGGTGCCTAGGCTAGACAAGTGAGAAAGGTAACTTTAAAAGGCCCGTCTCACGATGATTCGTGAGCGGATCCCTCCTTTCTTCATTTGTGCTTACCTGGCCACAATTGGCGGTGAAAGGCGATTTGAGGGATATCTCACAACTTATCGTTTTGGAACAGTTAGGAGCAGTCTAGTTGACTTAGAAGACCCTACCTCTAGGTTTGATTGTGCATGTTTAAACTGTGGTTGTTTGAAAGTGTGCCGTAGTTCCGTACAAAGTTTTGCAAAACTCTTTATAAAATAAAAAATAAAAAAAATAAAAACACAAAACAAAAATTCTTACAAAAACTTGCCCTTTGTCGCTAGAATCCCATTGCACCCACCTTTCATCCTGACATTTCCCCGTTGACGTTTTTATCCTTACATTCTACGTTTTGACTACACTACAACTCGTTTAGTGTATGTCCGGTTGGACCAGGGACACTAGTGCCCGTTTAGTCCGTGTTTTGTTAGTCGCTACCGACTACGCGATCGACTCCGAAGTCGAAACTCCCTCCACTCCTTTTTCATCCTTACCTTTGCCGGCCAACTCCGACGTTGACCGGAATTCTGTCCATTCACCTTCATCTTCACATTCATCATCTTCTAAAGAGATGTCAGGATTCAATCCTAACAACCCTTTACTTACCTCGGGGCAGATTCCACCTCAACTGGGTGCGAATAACCCGTAACAACCTCCTGTTGAAGCGCCACAGTGAATCACGCTCCAGGATCGTTTCTATCCTACCCGCTCCGCACTTCCTACTTGTCTTTCACTACGGCCGGCAAATGGGGATAATTTCGAAATTAAGCTCCACGTCATCAATATGTTGCCCAAATTTCATGGGCTGGAATCCGAAGATGCATATATCTTCATTAACAAATTACAGAATGTTTGTGCAATGATGAAGACCACCCAACTGTCCGACGATGCTATACGGCTACGAGTCATTCCTTTCACTTTGTGTGACCTAGCTGAAAAGTGGCTGTATAGCACCGCATCACATTCCATAAACAGTTGGGAATAGTTTGATAAAGCATTTCTTAAAAAGTTTTACCCACATCACAAGACCGTGAGGATACGTAATGAAATTAACCAATTTTCCCAGCTTCCTTCCGAACCTTTTTGGAAGTGTTTCGAACGATTCAAAGACCTTCTTGTTCAATGCCCTCATCACGGTATTGAGAGATGGCAATTGTGCCAGACCTTATACGAAGGACTGAACCCAGCAACTAAGCAGTTGCTGTAGACCATTTGTCAAGGCCACTTCCTAACCAAATCCGACGAGGAAGCTTGGCAATTTCTCGACGATCTTGCTGAACAAACGTTTCAGTGGGAAAGCACTAGACCGACCACTTCGTCCACTTCATCTACTTCCTCCGGTCCATCTAGGGCAGGCGTTCATCAACTCGATATGTCAATTGCAATGAAAGCCGAAATGGCAGCAATTACATGAAAACTGGAAGCAATTGAGAGCAAATTCTCACCGCCTTCTCCTACCCCTGCTTTACCCCTTCGCACTATATGCGCTTGTTGTTCGGATCCATCCCATTTGACCGAAGAGTGTCCTTACAACTCACTTGCTCAAGGACAGGATCAAGTCAATGCTGCCTTTCAGCAAAGACAAAGAAATGATCCATACTCTTCAACGTACAATCCTGGTTGGAGGAACCACCCCAATTTTGCTTAGAATCAAAATCAACAACAATTCCAAGACAACAACAATTTTCAGAGGCTTCCTCCTCAACAACAAGCTCCTCAACAAACTCAATATCAGCAACCTTTCCAACCCCAACCTTACCAAAATCAAATGAACAATTTTACACCCAACAATTCTTTTCCTCAAAACAATTTTGTTCCACCAAATAACGTTAAGGTTTCCTCGTTAGAACGAAATCTGGAGGCGTTTTTAAAACAATCAACTCAATCCTCAGCCAACATCCAGTCTTCCATTCAGTCTTTGGTGCAACACACTGCGTCACACGGGCAAAGTATCAAAACCATTGAAGCCCAGATTGCACAACTGAATGCAGGTTTAAGCGAGCGAGAGAAAGGGGAGTTTCCATCTCAACCACTCCCAAATCCTGGTCACCCAAAAAATGCACTTGTTGCTCTTGAACAACAAAACCATAATGTGAGTGCCGTGACTACATTGAGATCTGGAAGGATGTTGCACAACAATGTTGGCACTGATGATGACACCCCGACCGCCGCTTCTTCTTCTTCTTCTACTTCTTCAGAGCCTGTTCTCCATTCTTCACAAGGCTCCACTTCTTCTGCTACTCCGAACGGACCCACATCTCACTCCACGAAAACACCAGCACTGGGATCCGTTCCAACTCCACAATCACCTCCACAAGTATTGGACCCAACCAATTTTCAAAATGTTCCATTTCTAAACCGGTTGAGATCCAATAAACAAAATCCACAAATGGAGAAGATTGTGGAGTTATTTAAACAGGTTAGCATTAACATTCCCTTCTTGGATGCAATCCAACAAGTCCCTTCTTACGCAAAAATCTTGAAGGACTTGTGCACCAAGAAGAGAAATCACAGGTACTTAAGAAAGTTTTCTTGGCTAGTGCAGTGAGTGATACTCTTACCCAACCTTTACCTCAAAAATGAAAGGACCCTGGCTGTCCTACGATTTCAATAACTATTGGGGATAAGAACATCAACCGCGCACTTTTGGATCTTGGTGCTAGTGTTAACCTGCTTCCCTATTCGGTATATGAGCAACTAGGCGTTGGAGAGCTGAAACCTACACATTGTACTCTTCAAATGGCCGACTGATCCATCACCTGTCCTAGGGGTGAGTTAGGGATGTGTTGATCAAAGTTGGGGACTTCATATTTCCCGTTGATTTTATTATTCTTGATACACAACCTATAGCTAACCCCCGGAATCAAATTCCGGTGATACTCGGTCGACCATTCCTTACGACTTCGAATGCGGTGATCAATTGTCGAAATGGTTTGATGAACCTATGTTTTGGAAACATGACAATTGAACTCAACATTTTTAAGTTAGGGAATCAGCCCTACGAACCTAATGCTAATATACTTGATGTTTGCTTGATCCAAAAGATCACCCAGGAGGACTGTGAGCTCGAGAAATTTCTATTCGATCACAGCAATTCTGACGCCACTAGTGCGTTCCTCCTTGAACATGATACTGCTTTCACACCTGATAATGACTATGAGTGTTTCACTTTCTCGAACGATCTTGAACAATCACCACCCGAGTTTGAATCCTTTGAATTTTCGGATGAGTTAGCTGAACCATCCGACTCGGTTGCTTACACTCATTTTGAACTTCTGTTGGAATCCTTTGAGTTTGAGACAATTTCACCGATTTTACCTTCAATTGTTTCACCTCCAACACAAAAACTCAAGCTATTGCCGTCTCACCTTAAATATGATTACTTAGGTGAGAATGAGACCCTTCTTGTTATCATCTCGGCTTCTCTAGCCCCAGAGCAAGAGAAAGCCCTTTTGACGGTCTTGCAAAGCAACTGGCAAGCTTTTGGCTGGACTATGGCGGACATCAAGGGGATTAGTCCCCTAATAGTTGAACATTGTATTCATATGATAGATGATGCCAAGCTAGCAAGGGATCCACAGAGACGACTCAACCCACTCATGAAGGAGGCTGTTAAAAAGGAGATCGTAAAATGTCTTGATAGTGGTATCATTTACCCTATCTCTGATAGCCAGTGGGTTAGCCCCATTCATGTTATCCCTAAGAAATCGGGCATAACGGTCATAACTAATGATCCGAATGAGTTAATACCTACTCGCAGCTAAACTGGGTGGCGAGTATGTATCGATTATAGAAATCTCAACGCCGCAACACGGAAAGACCACTTTCCATTACCTTTCATTGACCAAATGGTAGAACGATTGGCTGGGCATGAATATTATTGCTTTTTGGATGGCTACTCCAGCTATAATCAAATTTCCATCACCGAAAAGGACCAAGACAAGACCACATTCACTTGTCCTTTCGGTACGTTTGCTTATTGCCGCATGCTCTTTGGGTTATGCAATGCGCCCGCTACCTTCCAGCGGTGTATAATGGGTATTTTTTCAGACATGGTGGAAAAATTCTTGGAGATCTTCATGGATGATTTCTCCATTTTCGGCGACTCTTTTGATGAGTGTTTGCTATATCTAGACGCAGTCCTTACTCGGTGTAAGGATAAGAAACTTACTTTAAATTGGAAGAAGTGTCACTTCATGGTACGAGAAGGTATTCTCTTAGGACATATCATCTCGCAAAATGACATTGAGGTAGATAAAATGAAAATTGAAGTCATTTCCAATCTCCTTTCTCCCAAATGCGTCCGAGACATTCGAGCCTTCCTTGGCCATGCTGGTTTCTATAGACGGTTCATCAAGGATTTTAGCAAGATTGCTAGACCCTTCACTCTTTTGTTGGCCAAGGACACCACATTTGATTTTGACTCAAGCTGTATGAATGCGTTCGAGTCATTGAAAAACCCACTTACTTCTGCACCCATTCTTTCGTCTCCTGACTGGACGTATCCATTTGAAATTATGTGCGATATAATTTTGCCATTGGTGCTGTCCTTGGACAGCACATCGATAAGATGCCGCATGTGATCTATTACGCTAGCCGAACCTTGAACGAGGCCCAATTGAATTACACAACAACCGAGAAGGAATTCTTAGCTGTTGTGTTTGCATTAGAAAAGTTCAGGCTCTACTTAATCAGCTCTCCAGTCATCGTATACACTGACCATTCAGCTCTTCGCCATCTTTTTGCGAAGAAGGATGCTAAATCTCGGCTGATACGTTGGATCCTCTTACTACCAGAGTTTGACCTTGTCATCAAAGACAAAAGAGGATGTGAAAACGTAGTCGCCGACCATCTTTCACGCCTCCCTTCTTCGCCGACGCTTCAGTTTCCTATAAAAGACGTTTTTCTAGATGAGCAGCTCTTGACTGTATCATGCGAACCTTGGTTCCGAGATATTGTGAATTATTTGGCCACCGGACTTATACCAAATGAATGGTCGAATCAGGACAGACTCCGATTCCTATCCCAGGTAAAACATTTTTACTGGGATGAACCTTATCTATTCAAATACTGTCCCGACCAAATTATTCGTCGTTGTGTCCCCGACAATGAATTTAAGAGCATGCTGTCATTTTGTCACGATCAAGCATGTGGTGGGCATTTTGGACCTAAAAAGACAGCCGAACAGATCTTGCAGTGTGGCTTCTACTGGCCACAACTTTTTAAAGACGCACATGATTACTGCAAGACATGCTCCCGGTGCCAACACTTGGGCCAGATATCTAGGAGAAACGAAATGCCGCTCCAACAAATATTGGTTGTGGAAATTTTTGATGTTTGGGGGATTGATTTTATGGGGCCGTTTCCCAATTCTTTTGGGAACTTGTATATTCTCCTCGCTGTTGATTATGTTTCTAAGTGGGTCGAGGCTGTGCCCAGCCGGACTAACGACAATAAGGTTGTCGTTAGATTCCTTAAAGAAACATTTTCTCTCAGTTTGGGCACTCCGAGCAATCATTAGCGACAATAGAACTCATTTCTGTAATAGGACTTTTGAGTCCTTAATGCGGAAATATTCCATTAATCACAAGCTATCAACGCCCTATCATCCCTAAACGTATGGGCAAGCCGAGATTTCAAATCGGCAAATTAAACAGATATTGGAGAAAACGGTTTCCAAAAACCGTAAGGATTGGTCTTCAAAACTTACTGATGCCCTTTGGGCATTTCAAACTGCCTATAATACCGATCTTGGCATGTCTCCTTATAGGCTTATTTATGGAAAGGCTTGCCACTTTCCAGTTGAAATTGAGCATCACGTATTTTGGGCGATAAAAGAGTTGAATCTATCTCTCGGAGATGCGGGCAGCCATAGAAAGCTGCAATTAAATGAATTAAACGAGCTTCGGGATGAAGCTTATGAGAACGCGGTTGTCGTCAAAAACCGAACGAAGGTGTTTCACGATAAACACCTTATGCGCAAATCATTCAAACCTGGTCAACAGGTTTTACTTTACGACACCCGGCTACATTTCCATCCCGGCAAACTTAGATCTCGATGGAAAGGGCCAATTTTGGTACGCACTGTATATCCACACGGTGCGGTTGACTTTGAGAATCCGGAGGACGGTTCACTATTTAAAGTGAACGGACACAGGCTTAAACCGTTCTTCACTAAAGACCATTCGGAGGAGCTCCTGCTGTTGCAGGAGCCGATTTACATTAACTGATCTTCCTCCACCTATCCCCAAATTTCGGTTATCCAGCCATAAACAGTGGAAACACTGTTTCAAATAAGTTTGGGGGTAGGTCACACTTGTAATTATATAAAAATAATAATAATAAAAAATAATTTTAAAAAAAACATAAAAAAACATAATAAAATTTTTGGGGGTATTTTTGTGAATTTTTAGTTTTAATAAATATTAAATAAAAAAATAATTATTTTATTTACAAATAAATTTCTCTTTTTAAGAGGTCCTTTTTGCAAATAACCAAAATACCCCTATAAATATAACCCAACCCCCTCTCTGAATTTTCATAACCCTAATTTCTTATTTCCTCAAAACCCTAGCCGCAGCCAAAGTTCTGCAGTAAGATCTCGCTAGATCGCCGCCGAACCGCCACAAAACCTTCCTCTGCGCCGCGCTTCTTCCGCCTCTTGGTGTCGTCGCCCTCTGAAAACTTCAGAGGAGGTTTGCGTTCTCTGATCTCCTCTGTTAAAATTTTTAAAAATAATCTGCACTTCTCTGTGATGGCACCCACTTTGCAATTTGAAAGGGATTTTTCCTAAATCTTTGCACACACGGTCTATGGTAGTTATTTCGGTGATGAGATCCGAAGGCGTGGATGGAACATTTTACTTTTTAACCATCCAAATTTCTTCGCGCTTCCAGATCTTGTCACTCGATTTTATGAATGCATGGATGATGGTAGTCTTGCCCAACACAAGTACCTTAGCTTAATGTGTAGGGGGGGATAGGGAAATAATAATCGATAGGGACTTCATCCATGAAGTCACCTTAATACTTAGACTACCTATTCATAATCAACCCCTCCATTTCGAGGACTACCTACCCTTGATGGGTAACGATTGTTCAAGGGAGCCACGAAAAGGCATCCAGGCTAGAACCCTTTTTGCGAACGTATTAACTGTGTGCCGTTGGGCACAAAATAATATTTTTGGTAGTTCGCACAACACGACATTTTTCACACCATCTCTCTATATAGTGCATACCCTTATGACTAGAAATCCAAGTTATGATATGTGTACTGTTTTACTTCACTCAATTGGTGCGGGCAAAAGGCTGCCAACTATCCATACCCTATGATGGTGACACAACTGTGTCGTCATTTCCTCCCTATTGAGGAATTCGAGTTTTATATGCATGGTGGAATTCCAATTCGACCCCTTCTTGAGGGTGTCTCTACGTCTTATACACGATTACATGATTTATGGTCGCGCACCGAGCCGACCGAAGACGTGCCCGCAAAGACACCCAGCTCGAGCTCGACAGCAAGCGATGAAGAGCATACCCCTGCTGCGTAAGTGCGCTTGATGCGAAGAACAAATAGGGGGTAGAAAGATTGATAGGGATGGTGACCAACCTTGGTCAGCGAGTGACGAGTTTGGAGTAGGGCATGACCATCCTGCTAGCGAGAGAGGAACGATCTCGCTCACGATCGAGGGGACGGCGAGGCTATGAGCAGTGAGGACACTGCTTTCGATAAGTTTGGGGGTGGAGGTTTATTGTAAATAGTTATCTTTGCATTGCATCTGGATTTTTTTATTTTTGTACATATTTGTTTTTTTTCCTTTCTTTGCATATTTAATTCCGCATTGCATCTTTAGAAAAATATAAAAACTAAAAAAATAAAAAATATATAAAAATAAAATCAAATAAAAAATTGAAAAATTATAGAAATTGAAAATTTTAATTTTGGCCATATTTGACTTAAATTCAACATGACGGTTGAATAGTAGGGAAAAACTAGATCCTAAACTTAGTAAATTAAAAACCCTAAAAATAACCTTTCTTAAAGTTTAACTGTAGAAAATATATGTCTTTGTAGTTTATTTACAAATAAGCAAATTTTGAGTTCAGTTCTTGGGCTAAGTCAAAATAAGGGAAGAGTATTGAAAATTTATTTGAAATGTAAATCTGAAAAATAATTTTGAACCTTAAGTCTAAATCCTGAAAATATATACCCTACAACTTGCATGTACACGCACCTTGAAGCTTGGGATAGTAGATAATACCTTGAAATGCTCTTGTCTATAAAACCTTAGTATGAAGGAAAATAAAATAAAAGTATAAATGGTGAATAAAGATACATAAAAAATGAACACTGGTTTTGTAATTGCTTAAGGCAGCATAAAATAAAAAATATAGCGAGGGTGCTTTATCACCTAATGCCTTAGACCAACTGGTTTGGGAGTCACTGCTAAGCCTTAGGTATTACAAGACGAGGAATTACGCCTAAATGAGCAACAACATTTTGTAATTGGTCGTTTAGTACCTCAAGAAATATTAACGGTCGCATGAAGGATGTGTGAGCAATTTAATCACCAATTAAAAAGTACTTTGGACGATGGACAAGAGTAAGATAGTTTGAATTTAATTTTCAAGTGTAGGGGTGATAATTACACACACGTAGGGGTATATAATTAGGGTTAGGATGAGAGATAGGAATGAAAGACAAGCCTTATATCTTCAGTAAAGATGATAAAAATTCCTGAGTTGAGATTGCACCTTAGAAGGAAAATTCAAAAGATGCTGAAAGCTTAATAAATTTGCAAAACATATACGATCTTAAGTTAAATAAAGAAGGAGTGTGAAAAATACGGGTTGATGATTTCTAAGTTAACGATAATAGAATTCTTGCTAGAATACCGAATTGAAGAATTATAATCAATGGACAAATTGATCGGATTTTGTGGGTAGTATCCACTGAAAACCCTCAGGAGACAACACTCCTCCTACTAGGGGCACCTAAAGGTTTAACGGCTTGTTGCACGAGCTCAGTGCAATCGCGTTCCCTGCGAAAGTGAGGGTAGAAATTTTTTGAGAATAAAATTGGCTTTGCTCGGGACGAGCAAAAGATAAGTTTGGGGGTATTTGTTCATATCAGAATTTTGCATTATTATATGGGCCATTCTTAATCACATTACATATAAATAGGTGCTTTTGATCCATGTCTGCTAAATAGTTGCAGGTTACAGGTTCTCGTATCGCTGTAGTGAAATTCATGAAAAAATTGCTACAAATGTGAGACTACGACCAATAATAGATGAATCCGTATGATGCCGCCTACCAGTTCAAGGAACAAATGAAAATCATTAGATGGTTCAATACACAAAGCACAAGAGCAGCACAAGATTCAAGACTTCAACGCGAAACTCAAGGCAAAAGTCCACATCATTCTGCACTGTTGGAAATCTGAAAGAAAATAGAAGAGATTCTGAGGAACCAAGTGAAGAAAAACAGAAGGAAAAAGCAACATGAAGCAACCCGGAAGATTTGATCCTAATATCCCACCAAATGGCCGCGGAACCACAGCCAAACAGGCCTTTCTGCCGCGGAACCGCGGCCGTATGGTGCACGTGTCGGTGCATGTGTCGGTGTTTTGACCCGGCTTTCTTAGAGTAGATTGGTAAATTCATGTATGGATCAGAATGTAACCTAGGGGTTTTTTCTATCTATAAATAGGAAAGCCTGAAGCCTAATTAGGCATGCCTCTCTTTAGTTTTTACTCTTTTTAATTTCTAGATTTAAATTCCATTGTAATGCGTTGTTGAGATGATATCAATAAAGTAAGTTTTCATTTTATCTCGCATTCTTTTTATTTGAATTTTAATTCCTGCATTTTCTTATCTGTTCTTTTATTATTTGCAATTTATTTCATCTTTTAAAATTAAAAAAATGAATTTTATTGTTATCTTCCTAATGAGTGAGTAATTCCTTACTTGTTAGGGATAGGAGAGGGAAGGTTTGAAAGAAGGAAATCTCTCTCACTCCTTTCTTTGCCCAAATAATTTTAAAATACGGACTCCCTTTAAATCAACCATAATCCGCTCACTACGTCACCCTATCCTATATGATAGCGGTGATTCCCTAGTTAGACCGGTTGTGGTTGAATTAATTGGAGGTTAGGACTAAGAGACAAGAACGGACGGACAACGTCCAAAAGGAAGAAACTAAGTTTCTTCCTAGTCGTGCAAATCCCCGTTGTTGACTATTACCCTAACACCTATATTCTTGACTTGGGCATTGATAGAAGTGATAAGAATTCATATTTCGAACTAACCTAATCCTAACCCTAGCAAGCCCTTAAATCAATTTATTCTTATTCTTAGATCTTAAAACAAAACCTATCAAAATTAGGACTTAACTCGTTAGAACATAAAGAAAAGGACACCATTTCCCTGTGGATCGACCCATACTCAACCGGCTAGCTTCCAAGCGACACCGTCTTGATTCCGGTATTTTTAAACTTAAAACACAGAAAAACTCTAACAATCAATATCCTGACCAATTTACATGGCTACTCATAATTACCACGTCAACGATGGCAATCTCTGGCCCACTGAGTGTGCGCGATACAATCAATCCTGGTTTAAGTCTTTATCGTGAAGTACTCCCGAAAGATCCTGTCAGGGTCTCTTCCCAATCTCATCTCTGTAGGACTGTCCGGAAGTTGGCACTCTTTACTAAATCCGTTTTTCTTTCCAAGACATTTGCATTCCCGTCAAGACCTTCCTCAAGAAATTATGGCCGTATCCAACGTCTCTGCGAGCGTATCAAGGTTCTGACATCAACAGGAAGGAACGCCAACTCGTAAAGATCTCGCACAAATTTCTTACTCCGCTTCTCTTTAATATGTACCAATTCGGAATCATCTCACATAGCTGTGTGAACTGCGCTCCAATTGGCTATAGTCATAACCATAGTCTCTTTCGAAGCTATGAACTCAGAATTTCCAATATTATGTAGAAGGTGTCTGGCCAATTACATCATCGGGAACTCATCCAAGTCATCGGAGTAATGCGCTTTTGCTCGTCCTTTCTCGATTGACTCACCATACGTCTGAGTGAGGTCCTCTTCTAACTAAAACCAGTCAATTTGATGACTCGCGTCGGAGCATCCGAACGAACAAAATGTCCTAGTCACTTATCCAAGGGTGACTAGCGATCTTCTATCAAATCTCCGTGTATAAACTCATAATACATTAGCTTCAAAAGTCTGGGGGCGATATCTTGTCCAATTCAGCAACAGCTGACTCGTCTGTTTGCACGGTACACAATGCCTCAATCATCTGGAATAGACAGTATGCCAATAGTCTTCACAATCTGGCTGGCCTCTAACAATGGCCCGATCATCTGGTGCAGATCCCAAACGCTCGAGTCAATAGAAAATCCTAGTAAAACAATAAATCAATGCGTTCATACGTCACCGGAATACATCCTGGTTAGTCCTCGTCCCTGATGAGCTCGCTCTGACCGCATCTCTAGCCGCGGCTCTTTCTGCTCATGTAACCAAGGTAACGGAAACCAAAATCCGATATCGATGAGGTTAGATCATAGGAACGAATAGAAATACGGTGCATATCCTAAGGCTACTTAAGCGAAGTAGTGTATCGTAAGTATGTCACGGAACATACACACGTTACGCCACTGTACTTAAGTCACCTACTCCATCAACCAAGGTGAACCTCTGTGACGAAAGTTCGGGTCTAATACCCTCTAGGCCAAGTCTAAGTTCCATAAGGTCAAGCTTAGGTTCCGAAATATATATACACCCTAGACTTTACATAGTCAAACCTAGACTCGAACCAAGGTTAAACCTAACGCTCTAATACCAACTTTGTCACGACTCGGAAAAGGCACGTGACTGGCACTTGAATCAAGTGAAGTCTATAGGACCCCACCTCATTCAAGTAAGTCAAAAGCCCATAAATCTAAACCTTTTTAGGGAAAATAGTGGAGGTGAAGTTTTGAAATAAAGGTTTAATGAAATCAGGTTCTTTCTTTAAGACATAAGTAATATCATAGGAAATACAATATTTTGTAACTATCTTGAAAATATTTTTCGTCGTTTGAAATTTGGGCAACACCTCCTTTGTAAATTCTAACCCGAAAATAATACAATCAATAATAATAATAGGCATCCCCAAGCGGGAGCTAGCTTTTCGCCAATTGGCGGAAAAAACCACGCAAAGATATAAATATACAACGCCGAAGGCGAGGATCAAAACACATGAATAAAGCAAAGAAAAAAAAGTATCATCAAGAAAACCAGAAAAAAGAATAAATACATGAGTGTGACTTTAAGTCCGAAAGAATATATAAACTGTGATTCTAAGTCTACTAAATATACAAGTCTGGTTGATAGAGTTTTTAACCAGATACAACTGAATAATATAAAAGTGCAAACGGTGGTCACGATGCAAGTGTATCCCACCTATCAATGCAATCACCCTGAAGAAAATGGTGTGTCAAAAAGCCGCTACTGGATCTGTGTGGTCAAATCTATAAGAAAACTGTGGCGCAATAGGGGTGAGTTTCCAACTCATGAGTAGAAGATATCACCGAGAAGAAACTAAATGTATGATGCTCTCTTATGTTATACAATAAAATAGTAATAATATAAAGACATCTAGTGATAACAAGGGTAACAATATAAGCATAAGTGTGATATCAAAGTATTCGTATCCGTGTCATAAAGTAGTAACATATCATGTGTATCATGTATGAATGCATCATCCAACGTGTGTCCAGCAACAATACACTAAATCATGATAAAACTTGAGTGTCAGGCATCGACACTCGAAAACATCATGAAAACCGTGTCCATCAGCGACACATAATCCTCATATCTCGGGCTCCGTCTGTCCGGATCGGCCCCATATCATCTGATCTCACGACTATGGTTGGTATCCTCCGGATATCCGCCGCGCCAAACTATCACTGGTCGGTAGTGCTCCCCTACCGGGCTCAACTTCTCTCTATATGATCTTCTTGCCCCGGGGTACTGCACCAGGTCCACCATATACCCGCAGACGGTGTCTACTGGTTCCTCGAATCGGGTATACATATATGCTCAGAACCGAGAAATCTCATGGTGGACGCCACACATCATATCACGAGAAACCACATTTTTTTCTTTTAAATTGAGCATAAGTTTTCAAATTCATATGTGGTTTCCCAAATCAAGAAATCTCACGAAAAACCGAAATCTCATAATCACGAGTCACTAATAAGAAAATGAATAGCGGCATAGAGCCAATCTACAGTGCATAACCTGAATATATGTGTGTGTGTGTGTGTGTGTGTGTGTGTGTGTGTGTGTGTGTGTGTGTGACATCTATGTAAGAAATGCAAAGTCTAAACTAGCATGTGAGAGCAAGAATGCTAGCAATACTACTAAGCTACAATTTTGGGTTATATGAATGAAGTAACGGTTCCCTAATGTGTACGTGGCATGTCAATTACCGATGATGATGTGTGTGAGCTGGCAAGTAAGTGTACGTGAAACATACACATCATCGGTAATGGTGCATGTGTTATAGCAGACGAGATCATAACAGCTAATGAAAAGAACATGTATATATAACTGAAATGAGAACAATATGAGCATAGCAGAAAAGTGAACAGTAAAAGCAGCAATAAGATATATAAATCTATATACGAGACATACAGTTATCGTATTAAAATAGCACGAATCATTGTTTTTAGAAAAGTAGGGGCTACGGTGTTTTTGAGAAAAGAGATATCTTTTGAAAATCCGTAGCGTCTCTCGGGTTGCCCCTTGAAAATACCTACGATTCATTAGTTTTCGTCAACTGTCTAGCCTTTGCTTTCTTGTCGTGCAATGCGGTCTTCTCAGCTTTGACAAGATTATTCTATTCTAACATCTACTTAAGTAATAAAAAGACTAAGCTAAAAACCGAGTCGAAAGTGATAAGAATCTATAACATTCTGTGTTGATATATTTAACAGTCGGCGATCCAGCCTCATAGCATCACGTACGGTATAGTCCATCGTACGACATCCCCGAGTCAAGAGTGCAGATCAATCATATATATATATATATCTCGTACAGTAAAATCCATCGTATGACATCCTCAAATCGAGAGTACGTGTCAAATATCATATATATTATAATTCGTACGGTATCATCCATTGTACAATATTACAATCAATGGTATGGATCTAAGGTCACGTACATTCTATTATCTCATCAAATCACATGTTATCGCATGTTATGTATATATCGCCCATCGATCCTTTTATATATATCATATCATATACGATGTCTCAAACTCAAATCATATATCAAAATCTCTTGATATCATATCCGATCATATCGACTCAAAACTATATAATATATCATATCCTCATCTTACACGTATATGTATACTATATATATATATATATATATATCAACATATCCATACACACACACACAAATACATATACGCACGTATCATATCAAGTGTGTATGTGCGCGCTATAAAATAAAACTAATGACTAACGACTAAGGAAATAACACTAGGGGTAAACCTTCCAATGAGTACGCATAATCTAACCTAAGGTCTCCTAGAACCCTATTTGCTAATTATCCATATATCACATTGCTATATATACATAATATAAAATAAATATCCCAATCTATGGTTGCGGAGGTGATATACGCCGTCTACCCGATTTCCTCTGTAGATATACATCTAATCACTTTCGATCCTCGCTTGCCGAAGTCGATGACGCCTTGCTCTCCCTTGTCGTTCCAAAGTCCATGCGAAGGTACCTACAGTTTAAACACGTCGTATCGTAAACACGAATCGAATACGAAAACCAATGCGGCACATGAAACATACATAGGTTAGAACCTATGGTCCACGCATACAAGAATAGCCAAACAACCCTCGACGCTGACGAACAAACGTCAAACGGCCGAGTCAAAACCCAATTACCAAAATTCAAGTTAACAAAACTCACAAAACAAAATCAGCAACTTGGGAAAACACCTCCAGATTTTCCTCAGGTGAAATTAGGATATTTTGCATATGTGGAGGGTCTAATTACTGGATATAGGAGCCATGGACCAAGCACGAGGCAAAATCATCATGCCAAGGCCAAAAATTGCGGCTATAATAGTTAAATTGGCAGCCAAGTGTTGGAGTGGGGATCTCGGGTTTTAGGGGTAGCTTCCTAGTCACCTGCACGTCTTACGTTGATTGCTAAATAATTTTCAGAGCTCAAGAGTTATAGCAGATTCCAATATCTCATGGTTTGGGGCTTGGGGTTTCTAAACTCAGCTTGGTCCAGAATTCCACAAAATCCGATATTGGCCAATTCCAAGTTCATGGTTTGGGTTTCTAAACTCAGCTTGGTCCAGAATTTAACACTAAATGGGTTTTGTGGCGATTACTAAATCTCAATTACACTTTCACAATTCATAATATACCCTAAACCTCGTCTTGGAAATTTCCAACATCATAATTCTTCACTTGATTAATTCTAATACACTATAAGAGGTTAGTAAAACTAATAACTTAACTAAAAGTGTAGGATTATACATCATGTGTTGACTTAAGAAACTTCTAAGGTGGCGAAAGGCGCTCAAAGTTTCAACTTGCTCCAACTATGGGGTTTGTAGTGAGGTTTGGAGTGATTTTTATAAAAGGGGCATGGCGTTTTGGTGAAAATTTGGGGGTGTTTGTGGGTGGTAGTGGAGGTGGAGGGATGTGGGTGAAGGAGATGAAGAAGAATGAAGAAGAGAAATGGAGGAAAGATATGAGCCATGAGTGTAGAATTCTCCTTCTCTCTCTCTCTCTCATCCAATGCCCATGCCTCCATGTCCCTCCTCTCAAAATATCTCCATGTCACCCTTTTCTTTTCTTTTTCTTTTATCTTTTATCTTTTCATTTTAAAACAAAACAATTTTTAAAACAAAGATGAAGCCATGGTTCATGACAAAAATGTAACAAGTGTTCTGCAACATGTTATGTTGCATGCCATATACATAAACAATATTAGTGCATAATTAGTGAAATATTAATCGAGTTCAGTATTAAACGTGCATACAAATAATTGTATAATAATTTATAAAATGTTCAAATCACATAAATTCTTTCAAAGTCAATAATTCATATTAATTTTCTAATTATTTTCCAAACTACGAGTATATAATCATACCACTTCATTAAAACTAATCTCCATACTTTTATAATATCCATAAAATTTATTATTTTAATTCCAAAAGTAATATTTTATTTTCTGAAATGTTACAATCTCTCTATATCTTAACTTCGCGGAGAAATACTATCTCCTGAAATGAGCGATACATGTCTTAGAATTTGTCTGGATATCTGATGGGACCCAGTTCACAAATGAACTCCAAATCCCACAAACTTCTTATACCGTATCTTACACTGAATTTAATCAGTATCCTGCGCTATGCCTTCCTCAGTATCCGCTTGGACCACCTGTCCAACATACTGCTCCTCAAAACAGGGAAAACTATAATTTTGACAATCACTCTGTCATCTAGGTCACCTTAGAAGCCTGAAATGATAACCACCTCTTGAAGGAGGCTGCCGTTACCATATACCAAGAACACCCACTTATGTTCATAACTGCTTCCCAATGTTTCTCCAGGATTGGATTAATGTATATTTATTGCAGCCAGTGCAAAAGCAATATCAAGTGTGGTACTTGACATTTCATGATTAACTCAATTGCTTACGTAAGTGATATGCCAATCATGCAAATCTCTCTCCTCATCAGTCTAGAAGACATCTCTTTATAAAGGGTGACTCCATCACCTGCGGGGACACCACCACACCAGGAGTCGTCCATTCTAAAACACTTTAGAATAGTGTCAAAGTACCCAAATTGGGACACTTCCTAAATCTAGATCTAAAACCATTGATCTAGTGACCAGAATCTTTGATATTTTATCCAAATCCTATGTGGAGAAATACCTTATGACAACCACAATATAATCGATCGTAGTATAGGAATATCAGCTCCTATCAAGAGTATGCCATCCAAATACCAGGACATCACTCCCTACTCTCTTCTTACCAGTTCCATTTATTATTCTGATGAAGTCAAACTCTATGACTGTCACATCAAAAATAGATGATCTATCTCCGCTATACTTGCTTTAGTCTATAAATAGACATAAGCTACTGGCCCCCCATGCTTTTGCTGCTCTCACTGACTACAACAACCCTCTGGCAGAGTCATATGCACGTGCACTTCTAAAGCTAATTTTGAACGACGTTATACTCATCCACCTACCCGATCTCATAGTCTAGAACAACAATAGTGGAAATCTTGGGTCATCAAAACCTCCCCGTCACCGTCTTTGAGGAGACCGAAGTACCTCTCGGGTGGCTGATCGTACTCACCAAATCTACGGAGTAGCTAATGGATTGTCGAATCCAATTGAATCTTTAGGTCCTACTAAATTTTCAGTAATCGTTTGTAGTTATGGAATCACTTACAGTTCTACCATACTCCCACTAATATTTTTCTGAAAAGAATTCATTTTAGTAGCGCGGGTTGCGTGCCCTACGCATGGATGTTTGGTGCCAGCGGGTCGCGTGCCAGGCGTGTCGGCGCCAGCGGGTCACGTGCGTAGCGCATGGTGGCTAAGCGCCAACGCAACACGTGAATGGAACATGGCCGCTGGGCGCCAGTGGGTCACATGTGTGGCACGCGACCGCTAGAAACACCAGCGGAAGAAGGGGCTAAGCCTTTGGGCTTGGAGTTGAACTCCTGAACAGAAATTGGATATAGATATGGAGTTAAACTCCTAAAAGATCTGGATTTAAATTCCTAAAAGATCTGGATTTGGATTTAAACTCTTTTGAGGATTTGGATCTTGGAGTTGAACTCCTCAAATATTGATTTGGAGTTAAACTCTTTAAAGGTTTAGATCTTGGATGGTGAAAAGTGATCCTTTTTCTTCTTCTTCAAGTCTTGGATTTCCTTAAAATGGGTTCTTTTGAGATGGGTTTCATTCTTCCTCCTTTTTTTTGTTGGATCTTGAAGAAAAGGGGCGGTGAGATTAAAAATCTTTCTTTTAGAGATTTGATTGGAGATCTGAGCTCCCCTTCGAGGGTTTTATTGTGAAAACTATTTCTTTTTAGGAAAAAAGAGTTAAACTCTTGATTTAATTCAAAAAAGGAGAAGAAGGTTTAAAACCATGAGAAAGGAGAAGGAGGCACAAAACCCTAATATTTTTGAGGGGAATGAATCCTTTTTCATTTGATCATAATGTTGCTTTATACAGGCTTACAAATTTACTCATAGCCCCTTGGGCTTTACAAAATGGTATTTTGCACATCCCATGCCTATGGGCTTATTTCTTTTTGCACATGAGCCATGGGTTTTACAAAAATTTAGCTTTATGCCCATTTTCTTTACATCTATTCATAAAAATTAAATTAAAATTATTTATTACATAATTTTCTTCTTGGCATGGGGGGGGCCGGCCTCTTCATGTTTGGGCTCGACTTGGGCATGGGCCTACTTAGCTTAGACTTGGGCCCACTTGACTTGGAGTAGACCTTGAATTTGATTTTGGTCAACCGGGGTGTAATTTTTTACCCTACCAATGAGACCCTTATGACTCATAAAAATTGAATAGTTTTAGGTGACAAGGACATAAATTGTTTCTTAAGCCATCGACCCCCTACGGCTGGTCTCCAAAATGACTACCGTAAACAATCCATGTGCTACTCGCAACAAAGTTGCATCCAAAATGTCCTTCATCGGCAAACCAGGATATCGATGAGTAAAAGACCCACTCATATGTCCTCACGACACATGAGGAGAACAACACTTACGCGATCCTTTCGATTCGTAAGAAAAATATACCTTCGTGGGATCCTTATGACTCACAAAGGAAAACACACTTAGGGGTCCTCATAACTCCTAATATGAAGATACACCTATGAGATCTTCTCGACTCGTATTAAGAAAATACTTTTATGAGATCCTTATGACTCATAAAAATTGAAAAGCCTTAGGTGACAGGGACCTAAACCTGTTTTCTGAGGCATCGATGCCCTACGAATGAAAGTCTACCCTAGCACCACCATGAGGTCAAAACCGGCATCAAGCATGCAATCTGAAAAATTTGGGGTGCTAAACTAGACTAACCTAGAATCTAACTAGATAATTAGGGTTAACTATGATGATATCAAAAATACTAAGCTAAGGATAGAATCAATAACCTTTGTTGATCGAGTCCTTCGCTTCAAATGCTCCGGGCAGTAGTCCTTACGACTCTACTAGGCTCCACTTGAAGAATGAAAAAGCTTCCTTCGATGACCTTCGTACCGAAAATGATCCACCTGAAGCTCCACTAATCCAAGCCACGTCTTCACTAAACTCCTTTAGTGAAGGAAACACACTACACTTGAGTGCTAACTAGTGTAGGATGGTGAAGTAAGGGTTTTGTTTGCCCACTAGGATCCTCACAAGCTCAAGGGTTCACAACTCATATGAGGGATTGAGCTTGGAGGAAGAGGTGAAGAAAATGGAGAGAGCTAGAGAGCAAGGAGCTTAACTCAAGAAAATGGCTAAGTATAGAATGAGTGAAGAATGACTCTCTTTTTTCCTCACTTATTCAACCATGGAATTATTTTCAATAATAAATTGCAACCATGCTTGAATAGTGAGTCAAGACTAATAAACAAATGATAAAGCCCATACTTCACTCCATACTCTAAATATCTCCCCATTTTCCACCTTATTTTCTATTTTCACAAAATAGAAAATCCTACCATGCTTCATATAATATATATATATATATATATATTAATATATATATTATGAAGAAAATAATTAGTGAGCTAATAACATTAGTTAATATATAATTATATCAAATATAATATATATCAAATTATTAAATCAACACTTAATTTAATAATCCGGTTATATCACATATAACCGACTAATATCATTTATCTGTATATCACATTATCAAATCAACACTTGATTCAATAATCCGGTCATATCACATATAACCTAACTGATATCAATAATTGCCAGATTAAATACGGTATCACATACTCGTATTTAATCAGGCCCCCGCACATATCAGCATATGTGCCCTACTTCGTTTCGCTTGAACCAGAAAACTTCTATGTGGGACTCTAAAGACTCGTCAATACGCCAGCAGTAGGTTGCCTACAAGCCATCAGCGGTATTAGCTGGACGTAATGGCTACCCAGGTATTGAGCGAATAGAAGATCAACAAGCAAGCTTGTCCAAACTTCCATGAAGCCTATAGGTAACACTTACCATACAGTCGGTCTCTTCGTCTGATATGTTGCATATCGAGTCTGGGGGTGGAATCTTCAGACCCCAATAACTTGATAAGTCATGCCGATGTGAGGCCTATAGCGGTAAGAGAAACCACTGATAACACTTACCAGTAAATCTCATCAAAAGCCCTGGCTAGAGACTTCCTGTTATAGCCAATCGAGCATAGCGCAACATCAACTCCCAATACCGGGAGAGAAGAAACCCCTCCTATTGCTCATTGTCTCTATGTGACTCGGGACTGTACCCAAAATCCACATATTTCCACGGCTCCTTTGAGCCATGGTAGGGAGGAAATGAAAGCACAGTGGGAACCACACAAGACTCTATGACGATCTCGGGTCTACAGATTAACCTATACAAGTGTCACCAGAGAACTGCTATCTGACGATAGGTATAGTACTATCTAGGAATTCTCGGCGAGTCCTGTTCAGTGTACCCATTCTCTAATGAGCACCTGTGTATAATCTTTGATGTCAAACACCAATAGATATGGGATCAACCATCGCCCCATACAGGGTCAAGAAATGTACACACTAGTCTACTCTGGAATATTGATGCCCTGTCTCGATATTCCCTTAATTAGGAACAATTGAAGGATGTGCTTGTGGACTACCCAGGTCCCAGTAGTATGATTTGCATCATAGTCCTGATAGTCAAGCCAACATCCTAAGGGCTTTATCAACATGTATATGAGAGAAAGTATAATAATACCAGTGAACATGTTAAGATAAAGGAAACCAGATAGCATACTATCATGTCGAGCAAGAAAGTCCTCCATATATATCCAAGCATCCACTATATCATACAATAATAGCCTTGTCACGCCCCGCTTCCCGGTGTACGACGAAGGGGACGCGACAGGCCGCTACGTATTTACTCTGAAGTAAACACGCTAAGCGTATCTAAGTAATATAAGTAAAATGCACAGGAGACAGAGACAATAGATAAAATTGAACATCAACTTTATTTATTAACATTATTTTTACAATACATCTGAAAAGTAAATACATGGAATTAAAAGCAATGCCTAAACAGTGACATAACAGAAATGGAAAGTACTGAAATGAAATGTACTAGTAACTAGAGCTCCGGATCGAAAACTAGCTGGTCCAAATCCTCGTTGGTGGGCTCGATCTCCAGTGAGTCTGAATCACCTGACAACATTCCAAAGAAGAAGAAAGAGAATGTCGTCAGCGAACAAATCGCTCGGTAAGTCCCGTAAATAGACAAGAATGGAATAGACAGAATAGAGTATAAATTGTTATAATGCTGTATTTAGTGTTAACGCTGTTGTTTGTAGCTTGGTATAGAAGTTGCCGGTGTATACGAGAGGAGTCCCATTATTCCGGAGACTAAGGTATACAGAGCACAAGGAACCATTCAGCCACGGTACAACGATAATTGAATTCAGGTTAGGTGTGTTATGGTTGCAGTTTCGTGCCACTTCTAACATCTTCCGTACTAGTCTAACCCTTATAAACCCCGCGATATCTTTGATTGTATTGATGAATTGTTTGAATTGTATATTGTATATAGATGGATGACTTGCCGAAACCATGATATCAGTAATGGAACGGATATAATGGATGATCAGGTAGATGAAATATATCCATGGTTCGGTTCAGTCAATGTAGTTTGATATAGATTGAATAGACGGATTCATAGATCCATGTTGTATTGAAATTTGATACTTGAATCATATTCAAGTCAGATTGATTATATTGAGACTCAGTCTGATCAGACAATTTGAAAAAAAATTTGAATCCTGAATTATGTTTTGGTGCTATCGGTAACTGCTGCACATGGACGGCAGGATTTGTGTCCTTTTCAAAGACAATTACCGTGTTGATAACACCGTTTGTTAAGTTTTCTACCTTAAATAGGTAAGCACCCATATCTCTGGCTCCCTGAGGCTCAAGAGACTGGTCCCGCTTAAACCTATGTTTACTAGGGTCCTTATTGTAATTTAGTATAACTTGAGGGGGTTTTATGTAAAATAATTTTGTATAATTTTCAAAATACACCTCAAGTATTTTATTATCGTCTTTAGAGTTTTCATGGATGTATATTTGATCAATATGACATTTCTAGTGAATAAAACCTAATTTCATAATATATGGTATTTATTTGTAATATTGGAATTGTATGGTATTTTCTTGTAAATCGAATGTTTTTCTTGAATTTTGGAAATGTGGAACATTATAAATATTAAAAATAAATATTTTGATATTAATTACATATATATATATTTATTTATTAAAAATATAAGTTTTATTTATAATAGAAATCATATTTTCTAAAGAAAATTGTATTTTAAATCTTTCGAGATCGTATGCTCCTTGCGGAGGTCTGCATCTCACTCCACTAGGCCCGAGGATGTATAATAATCCGCACCATCCTGAACGGGTTCCCTGAAATGGGTTGTAGAGGCGCAATTGCAATGATTTGTTAAAATACACATCTTGTAGAAAAATGTTTTAATAGTTAGAGGTAGTTATATGTAAAGTTGTATTTTCCCAGATCTATGTTCCCAAATTTCATTGTGCTATGTTAAATATGAGTGTTGTGAGGAGGTAGGTCATTACCTCGTGAGTTTTCTAAGGTAATACGGTTTTTAAAGTTCAAGCATGTCGAAATGAAACATGAAGGTATTTTAATGTAAAAACGGAATACAACTTGCTACGATTATTATTTTGATGTCAAACTTGTTTTATTATCTTCATTAATGTTTAATGGCCATGACATAAGAGTTTGGTATTATTGTGTTTAAGAAAAATAGAACTTTTTAAGGAAAAACCGAATTAGAAGTTGGACTAACTCCGCTTCCGTCGGATTTTAGTTTTGAATGTTTTTAGAATAGTGAAAAGAGGAAGAAGTAGGGACTTACAGGTTGATTAGCTAGAGAAGAAAAAGAGGAAGAGATGGGAGTTTCCAGTGCATCGTTTTGTCATCGGAATCTTCTCGGATTGTTGTCGGAAGTTCGTCGGAGCTTCGCCCTTTGCTAACTCCATTTGCACACAAAAGACTTGGAAATTTTCTTGAGAGTTTGGGCAGAGATTTTGGAGTGAGGAGGGGTGATTTTAGGTGTGGTATTTATAGGAAAAATTAGGGTTTAGGGTAATGAAAGGGTGTATTAAAATTTTGTATTAAAATGGATTAAATGTGTGTTTTAATTTGCTCTGTAAATGTGCAGGGAAATTAAATAATACAGGGGTTATGAGGGGAGTTCAAGGGTCGCATAGGTTAAAAGAATTTAGGGTTTAGGCTGAGTCGGGCCGGCGGCGCCGGCCGAGTCGCCGGTCCGAGTCGGCCGAGTCAGGCCGCGTCTCCTTGCCACGTGTCCCCGACGCTTGGTCTTGACTCGTGGACCCGTTTGTTTATTCTGTAATTTACCCTATTACGTGTAGTGCACATGTAGACTCTTGGGTTTCTAAAAGATTAAAATAATTTTAAATAAAAATAATGTGTGGCTGATGGGATTTGAACTCTGATGCTTTGGTTCAGCAGTGCAAGGTCTTACCAGTAAGCTACAAGTTCCTTCTTACTGTTCAAAATTGAATCAAATACTTATAGTACTCATAGGAAATGTAAATACCTCAAGTACACATTAACTTTTAGTCAAATTTATGTACACAAGAATTGGAGTTGTTACAGTCTACCCTCCTTACAAAAATTTCGTTCTCGAAATTTACAATTTATTTTAAGGACTAGTTTACAAATAGACGAGGATATCTTGTACGCATCTCATCTTCCGTTTCCCATGTCGATTCTCCTGGAGTGTCTTTTCTCCACATCACTCGAACTAAGTTGACTTCCTTGTTCCGAAGTGACTTCACTTTCCTGTCCAGGATCTCAACAGGTTGTTTCTCACAAGATAAGTCGAGCTGTACAGTGAGCTCGGAATGATCGAGAATATGGCTGGGGTCACTCACATAACTTCAAAGTTGGGATATGTGGAACACATTATGCACTCCTTCCAATGAAGGTGGAAGTGCCAAGCGATATACCAATGCACCGACTCGTTCGAATATGTCGAACGGTGCAATATATCTCGGACTTAGCTTACCCCGTCTTCCAAATTGAATCACTCCACGGTTTGGAGATATCTTAAAAAATACATGATCTCCCGGCTTGAACTCTAAATGACATCGCTTCGCATCAGCCCAGTGCTTCTGTCGATCTTGGGCTATGAGCATTCTTTCCTTGATAGTGCATACCACATCTACGGTTGCTACTATCATCTCAGGTCCAAGAAGTTCTGTATCACCGATGTCGTCCCAACTTAATGGCGATCGACACTTCCTTCCATAAAGTGCTGCAAAAGGTTCCATTCCGATACTTGCTTGGTAGCTGTTGTTGTATGAAAACTCCACAAGATGTAGGTGATCTTCTTATGATCCTCCGAAGTCTAACATACACGCTCTGAGCATATCTTCCAAGATCTGAATAGTTCGTTCAAACTGACCATCTGTTTGTGGATGATAAGCTATGCTAAAGTTCAGACTTGTTCCCAAGCTCGCTTGCAGACTCTGCCAAAATTGTGATCGGAACCTGGTGTCACGATCGGAGACAATGCAGACCGGTACTCTATGAAGTCTTACAATTTCCTGTATGAGTTCATGGGTATCAGATATATTACATTTTGAAAAGTTTAAATATTACTTATACTCTTACCTCCATGTACTTCTTTGCGAATATCTCAGTTGATTGGCCAACTCAAAATGGGATGAAGTGAGCCGACTTCGTGAGTCCATCTACAATAACCCATACCACATCGTTACCTATTATGCTGCGAGGAAGTGCAGTCACAAAATCCATTATGATGTGTTGCCGCTTCCATTCTAGGATAGGTAATGGTTGAAGTAATCTAGTTGTCCTGTGATGTTCAGCCATTACTTGCTAACACACCAAGCATTTAGCGACGCTTCTGGCTACTTCACGCTTCATTCCATGCCACCAGTAATTCTGACGTAGATCTTTGTACCTCCAGGGTGTACTAAATAGGGAGAGCTGTAAGATTCCTTCATTAACTCTTCCCGAACAGAACCTTTTGGTACACACAATCTACTGCCGTATCTTAAAGATCAGTCTTCATGGATGATAAAGTCTGTTCTGAGTCCATTCTCTACTTGTTCTCTGATCTTTTGCAACTTAGCATCACTTGCTTGAGCTGCTTTGATCTGATTGACAATAGTAGATTGAACTTGTAAGTTCATCAAACTTGAAGCATTACCTGACATGACTGCTTCAATCTCCATCTGATGCAAATCCTGTTGAAGCTTCCACTGGGCGGTGAGATTCATTGCTAATGGTTGGTGACTAAGGGCATCAGGTACCACATTCACCTTCCCTGGGTGATATTGCAGGTTGATGTCAAAGTCCGCCATGAGTTATAACCATCATCTCTGCCGCATATTAAGCTCTTTCTGAGTAAACACATCTTTCAGACTCTTGTGATCTGTGTATATGTTCACTCGTTCACCAAGAAGATAATGGCGCCAAATCTTAAGAGCAAAGATTACGGCCGCCAACTCCAAATCATGCGTCGGATAATTGCGCTCATGAATCTTCAGCTGTCTTGAAGCATAAGCCACAACCTTTCTGTGTTGATGTAGAATACATCCTAATCCCTTACCGGATGCATTACAATGCACTTCAAAACCTCCAGTTTGGTCTGGTATGGAAAGAATAGGCGTTGATGTCAACCTTGACTTGAGTTCTATGAAAACTTGCTCGCATGCTTCTGACCACACAAAGTCTTCATCTTTACGTGTGAGCTTGGTCAGGGGTGTTTCTATCTTTGAAAAGCCTTCAATGAACCTTTTGTAATATCCAGCTAAACACAAGAAACTCCGAATGTCCTTCACTGACTTTGGTGTCGGCCATTCGCTTACTGCCTAAACTTTCGCTGGATCAACAGAGATTCCATCGCCTGATAAAATATGTCCAAGAAAACCAACTTGATCTAGCCAAAACGTGCATTTGCTGTACTTGGCATATAATTGATGTTGTCGTAGAGTTTCCAGGACAATTCGTAGGTGCTCGGCATGTTCTTTCTATTAGTTATATGTATGCCCTAGAGGCCATTACTGTATATGCGATGTATATTGTAGTGGATGTTTGGACATACATAGGGAGGACTTTCTTGCTCGACATGATAGTATGCTATCTGATTGCACTTTACCTTAACATGTACACTGATTGTCTCTATGTTACATATTGATAAAGCCCTTAGGATGAGTACTTGACTACCAGGATTATGATGCAGATCATACTAGTGGGGACAGGGTAGTCAGCAAGTACATCCTTCAAATATTCCTAGTCGTGGGAGTATCGAGACAAGGCATCGATACTCCAGAGTAGACTAGCGTATACGCTTCTCGACCCATATGATGGACGATGGATGATCCCATATCCATTGGTGTTTGACATCAGAGATAGTATACGGGTGCTCTGTGGAGACAGGGTACACTGGAAGGACTCGCCGAGAACTCCCAGATGGTATTATACCTCACGTCAGATGGCAGTTCTCTGGTGACACTGGTACAGGTTAGTCTGTAGACCCGAGATCGTCATAGAGACTTGTGTGATTCCTACTGTGCATTGATTTCCATCTTACCACGTTCAAGAGAACGTGCAAAATGGTGGCTTTTGGGTACAGTCCCGAATCACATAGAGGAAATGAGCGATATGAGGGGTTTCGTCTCTCCCGGTATTTGGGGTTGATGTTGCGCTGTGCTCGATTGGATATAACAAGAAGTCCCTAGTCAGGGCTGATTCAGAGATATACTGGTATGTGTTATTAGTAGTTTCTCAACCCGTTATGAGTGTCACATCGGCACGACTTATCGAGTTACTGGGGTCTGACATTTACCATCCCTAGATGAGATATTCGACATATCAGACGAAGAGACCGGACTGTACGGTAGTGTTACTGATTGGATTCGTAGGAGTATGAGCAGGCTTGCTTGTTGATCTTCTGATGGCTCAATACCCGGGTGGCCGTTACGTTTAGCAGACTGCTTGCGACTTGTGGGTGTTTGATATGATCATCGCCTACTGCCGGCGTATTGATGAGTCTTTAGAGTCCTACAAAGAGGTTTCCTGGCTCAAGCGAAACGGAGTAGGAGCACATATATGATATGTGCGGGACCGAGATTAATACGATATGTGATACCGTATTCTATTCTCGCGATTTGTGACATAGGTCGGTTATATGTGATATAGCCGGGTTATCGGATCAAGTGTTGATTCGATAAGTTGTTACATTTCATATTAGTCTATTATATGTGATATAGCCAGATTATTAAATTAAGTGTTGGTTTAATGATTTAATGTATAATTATATATTTGATATATTAAGTTGCATTAACTAATATTCATTCACATAAGATTTATTTTCTCACTTGTTTTGTGCATGTGTATATGTGATATATATTAGTGTACAAAGTTATGTGTCATGCTTGATGATACATGGTTCATGGGTGTGTGTGTGACTTACACCATACAAAATATAATTTAGGGTTTTTAATAGATTAAGTAATTCAAAAATTGGTGTCATTTTGGTCATGGCTAGATGCTTGAATATCCTTGACTAAGTCCACTCCTTTTGTTTTATTTAAGATATTTGTTAAACCCAACCATTGTTATTAGCCATGGTTAAGTCTCTACAAAGGTTAACATATGATGTTAACTCACCCATGGTTGCCATTCTCTACTTGATAATTTTCATGTGAGCTCTTCATTTCCTTCCTCCAAGCTTTCTAGATTCAAAGGAAATGGTGAAAAATAGTGAGAAAAATATTTCTAAAATGAGTAAAATTCCTACTTCATCATCCTCTACTACTTTCCATTTAGTATAGGGTGTTTGCTTCACTAATTCCATAATTAGTGAAGGGGTAGCTTGGGTTAGTGTCTCCTCGACGTAGATCATCTTCGGCCTCGATGCAAGCTTGTTCATTTCTTCATGGGAGCCTCTTTAGAGTCCGGGAGTTCATGATCTCAGCGAAGGGACTACTACACGGAGCTATTGAAGTGAAGGACCGGTCTACAAAAGTTATATTCCTTGTTCACTTCTTATGCAGTTTTTTGTAATATGTTTCGTCGGATTTTCTTGTAATGATTCTAGGGTTAGGGTTAGCTAGAACGGTAAATTTTTTAATTTGGCATGGACGATGGATCTCGAAAATTTGCTACCATGCTAGACAACCCTGCAGTGGTATCAGATCCATGCTAGAAAATTAGACGGATTTTGCTAAGATTACGAATCCAAAACTACTCCGAAACTTGCAACACGAAACCCTAGTTTCTGTCGATTTTAAAAGGTCTTCAAATTTTTTTTAAACAAATGCATAATGTTGTATGGGATGCAACATGAATACAGTAGAAATTTCAAGCCCCCTCGCCGAAATTTGGCCGGCCACATTGATAGTAAATCCGGCCTTCTCGGCCAGTTTGAGGGATTTGGGCTTAAAATTTTTACAGTGTTCCAGTGACTGGGTTTTGGTGTTTCAGGTGTTGTTTGTTTTTCTAAGTTTGCATTTGATGTGATCTTACACTTCAAGCAATTCGGAGTGTTTCGTATTCATAGTTTTAACATTTTTTCGGGTTATCGCATATTGTCTAGGCGAAGTTAAAAAGTTTGAACGATTATCAAAAACCCATTTTTCCAAGTTTAACGTATTTGGAAAATCATGCAAGTAATTCTGTCAACTTTCTAGAAGAATGAAACCCTAACTCGACATAATGACCATGGAACCGCTTTCGAACCTTAGGGTTTGCGGCAGTTCCGCAGAGCCATTAATGAGACTTGGGTCTGCCCTTCTACGGCTGGTTCACAGGTACTGTGACATATTCTGGGTATTATTAAACTGTACTTAAGTGTTGAGCTGTCGGGGAATTGTGGGACTTTGATGAATCGATCGAAAAGTTTAACGTCGTCCGGATATCATGTGATGGGATACAATATTTGGAATCCACAAGAAAACTAATTTGAATTTTGTAAATCTAGCAATTTAGTCTCATTTGATCGGTTGCCACGGGATTTTGATGTGATCAAAAGTCCGTCGCAATCACGTAGCATACGTGGATACTCATCGGGTAACCTTACTAGATAGCCACGCCCCATAGCCCCGACCAAGTGACTGTAGGAGAACCCCGTCGCCAAAAGCATCCGTTCGGGTGCTCGCGGCAGTGGTGTTCCGCCTAAGTGCACTTCATCGACGGCATGGGGGTGTAGGGTTCTTGGGCACAACCACGAGGTTTCACAAGACATCAAACATGCTATATTAAAAAATTTAGTGTGCCAAACAACCCTAACCTAGGATCTAACTAGAGTTTTAGGAGCAAAACTAGAAAGTAAACTACTTTACTTCAAACTGATAATGGAATACAACCTTTGTAGACCGATCCTTCACTTCAATGGATCGTTGTAGTGGTCCCTTCGCTGCGATCATGGAACTCCCGGACTCTTGCATGGCTTCTCAAGGTGAAAGGAACGATCTTGCTTGAAGTCTTCGAGGCCGAAGATGATCTACGTCGAGGAGACACTGACTCAAGCTACTACTTCACTAATGAGAGATTAGTGAAGCTAACACCCTATACTAAAGTGCTAATCTAATAGAGGATGATGAAGTAGGAAGTTGGCTCACTTTAGTTTTATTTTTCTCACAATATTTTCTCACTTTGGAAAAACCTAGCAAGTTTTTTTTTTCAAGGATGAAGATGATGAAGCAAAGAGATGAGAATGAAATAATGAGGCGAGAGAATCAACCATGGGTGAGTTTGTATCATATAGCTAACTCATATAGAGACATAACCATGGCTAAATTATAATGGTTAGGTTAATAAATATCTTAAGTAAAACAAAATGTGTGGACTAAGTCAATGCATCCACAAGCTTCTACAAGATTCATGCATGTGACTAATTATCCACTAATTTGGATTTACTTTAAATATTTAAACCCCACATTATAATTAGTATGGTGCAGGTCTCATATACCCAAGTAGTGTGTATCAACAACCATGACACAAAAGAAAACACAATTAATATATATCACATATATATTAAGTGTGCACATGTGAGAAAATAAATACTTAAGTGAGCTAATATTAGTTAATATAAACTAGTATATCAAATTTACAATTATACACTAAATTATCAAATCAACACTTGATTTAATAATCCAGTTACATCGCATATAACCGACTAATATCATATGTACCATCTTATCGGATCAACACTTGATTCGATAACCCGGCTATATCACATATAACCGACCGATACAAAAATCATGAGAATAGAATACGGTATCACATACTCGTATTATTTTTGGTCCCGCACATATTACATATGTGCTCCTACTTCGTTTTGCCTGCCAGTAAAATCTCTATGTAGGACTCTAAAGACTCGTCAATACGCCGGCAGTAGGTGGTGATCATATCAAACACCCACAAGCCGTCAGCAGTACTAGCTGGACGTAACGGCTACTCGGGTATTGAGCGATCAGAAGATCAACAAGCAAGCCCGCTCTAGCTCCTGTAAAGCCTGTCAGTAACACTACCGTACAGTCCGGTCTCTTCGTCTAAGATGTCGCATATCAAGTCTAGGGGTGGTAAACGTCAGACCCCATTAACTCGATAAGTCATGCCGATATGAGGCTCATAACGGGTTGAGAAACTACTGATAACACTTATCAGTAAATCTCTAAATCAGCCCTTGCCAGGGACTTCCAGTTATAGCCAATCAAGTACTGCTCGACATCTACCCCCAATACCGGGAGAGACGAAATCCTCTCCTATCCTTCATTGCCTCCATGTGACTCGGGACTGTACCAAAAAACCACCGTTTTGCATGTCCTCTTGAACGTGGTAAGGTGGAAATCAAAGCACAGTGGGAATCATAAAAGACTCTATGACGATCTCGGGTCTACAGACTAACCTCTACCAGTGTCACCAGAGAACTGCTATCTGACGTCAGGTATAATACCATCTAGGGGTTCTCGGCGAGTCCGTCCAGTGTACCCAGTCTCCACTGAGCACCCGTATACCATCTCTAATGTCAAACACCAATGGATATGGGATCATCTATCGCCCATCACATGGGTCGAGTAGCGTATACGCTAGTCTACTCTGGTATATCGATGCCCCGTCTCGATACACCCACGACTAGGAACATTAAAGGATGAACTTATGGACTACCATGGCCCCACTAGTATGATCTGCATCATAATCCTGGTAGTCAAGTACACATCCTAAGGGCTTTACCAACATGTAACCATAAGACAGTATCAAGAGACAAGTATACATGTTAAGATAAAAGGCAACCAGATAGCATATTATCACGTCGAGCAAGAAATTCCTCTCTATATATGTCCAAGCATCCACTATAATATACATCATATGTACAATAATGACCTCTAGGGCATACATACAACTAACAATCTCTCACTTGCAATAGGGCCAGTTGTTGTAGTATCGCATACCCAACATCCCGAAGAGTTTCTCAAACTGTATCTGGGGAATGACCTTCATGAGTGGATCCGCTGTGTTATTCTTCGTGTCAACTCTCCTGACCCGGATCTCCCGGCGATCAACTATCTCCCGGATCAGGTGATACCGCCTCAGAATATGCCTGGATCGCTGATAGGACCTGTGTTCCTTGGCCAAAGCCACGGCTCCATTGTTTCGCAATACAAAGATATTGGATACTCAATGGATGGAACCACTCCAAGTTCAGTTATGAACTTCTTTATCAAGACAGCCTCTTTGGCAGCGATGTATTCAGCCTCCATCGTTGAGTCTGCCACAGTTTCCTGCTTGGAACTCTTCCAGCATACTGCCCCTCCATTGAGGGTAAAGACAAATCCAGAGTGCGACTTAGAGTCGTCCTTATCACTCTGGAAGCTCGAATCGGTAAATGACTCAACTTGGAGTTCTCCGTTACCATACACCAAGAGCATCACTTTAGTCCTTCTCAAGTACTTGAGAATGCTCTTCACAGCTGTTCAGTGACTCTCTCCTGGATCTGCTTGATACCTACTCACTACACTTAGTGAGTATGCTACATCGAGTCTGGTTCATAGTATCACGTACATGATAGATCCTACTGCCGAAACATAGGGTATCCCTTGCATGCGAGCTCTCTCCAAATTAGTCTTGGAAGACATCTTTTTGGAGAGAGTGAGTCTTGAGATCGTGGGTAAAAACCCACGCTTGGATTCTTCCATACTAAACCGCTTTAGTATGGTGTCAATGTACCAGGATTGGGACAATCCCAGTATCCGTTTAGATCTATCTCTATAGATCTTAATTCCTAAGATGTAGGAGGCATCCCCAAGCTCTTTCATTGAGAATCTTTGTGATAAGAAGAGCTTGACCGATTGCAGCATAGGAATATCATTTCCTATCAAGTGTATGTCATCCACGTACAATACGAGGAAGACAACCATACTTTCTGCCACCTTCTTGTATATACAAGGTTCATCTACGTTTTTGACGAAATCAAACTCTTTGATAACGACATCAAAATAGATGTTCCAGCTCCGCGATACTTTCTTTAACCCGTAGATGGATTTAGGCAGCTTGCACACCTTTCCGCTGCTCCCACTGTCTATGAAGCCCTCTGGCTGAGTCATGTACACACACCCTTCCAAATTACCATTTAGAAAGGCGGTCTTAACATCCATTTGCCAGTTTTCATAGTCATGGTATGCAGCGATGGCAAGCATGATCCGGATGGATTTAAGCATAGCCACTGGAGAAAAGGTTTCGTCATAATCCACACCTGGTCATTGACGAAAACCCTTTGCAACAAGTCTAGCTTTGAAAGTCTCCACTTTCCCATCTACACCAAGTTTTTTCTTGAATATCCACTTGCTCCCAATGGGTTTTACCCCTTCAGGAGCATCTTCCAAAGTCCATACTTTGTTGGTGTACATGGATTCCATCTCGGACTGCATTGCGTCCAGCCATTTCACAGAGTCTCCACTCATGATGGTCTGCTTGAAGCTAGTTGGGTCATCATCCTCCATGATGCAATCCTCGCTACCACCATCAATGAGAAAACCGTAGTATCTCTCAGGTGGATGAGAAACCCTACTAGATCGGCGGAGAGGCTGAGGTTCGTTGGGAGCTATTGAATCCTCTGGTTCTACCAAATTATCCGTCGTAGTTTGTATTGCTGGAACTTCTTCCAGTTCTACCTCCTCGCCACTAATTTCTTTTGCAAGAAATTCCTTTTCTAAAAAGGTGGCATGTTGGGCAAAAAAACATCTTTTGTTCCTCAGGGTGGTAGAAGATATGTCTACGCGAATGCTTGGGATATCCTACAAACTTGCACAGAACAGACCTTGCCTCGAGCTTGTCCGGATTTTGCTTTTTAACATAGGCCGGACAACCCCATATCTTAATAAAATTAAGATACGGTCTCTTCCCCTCCCATATCTCATATGGAGTGATAGGCACGGATTTGGTTGGAACTCTATTCAATAGGTATATGGCTGTCTCAAGCGCATACCCCCAAAAGGAAATATGTAACTCAGCGGTGCTCATCATAGAGCGCACCATATCTAATAGGGTGCGATTCCTCCGTTTCGATACACCGTTGTGCTGTGGTGTATACGGAGGAGTAAACTGAGAGAGAATCCCATTCTCTTTTAGAAAGTCCAGGAATTCCGTGCTCAAGTATTCACCTCCTCGATCAGAACGTAGGATTTTAATACTTTTACCTGTTTGGTTCTCGACTTCGGACTTATATTCTCTAAATTTCTCAAAAGCTTCAGACTTGTGTTTCATCAGGAACACATGTCAGAATCTAGAGAGATCGTCAGTGAAAGTAATGAAGTACGAGGAACCATTCCTGGCATGAGTAGACATAGGACCACATACATCATTATGTATTAGTCCCAAGAGCTCACTAGCTCTTTCTCCGTGTCCTGTAAATGGAGTTTTGGTCATCTTGCCTTTGAGACATGACTGGCAAGTGTCATAAGATGAAAATTCAAACGGATTCAAATATCCATCCTTATGCAACTTAGCAAGTCGTGTCGCATTGATATGATCTAGTCTACAATTTCACAAGAAGGATTCGTTCATCTCTGAACTCTTCCTCTTATGTGTGTTTGTTATGTTCAGAACCGTTGATTGATTTAGAACATAAATGCCATTGCACAACGTGCCTGATCCAACCAACTTTTGGTTCAGGAAAATGTTCATAACATTATCCTGTAATACAAAATTATATCCCTCTTTACTTAATAAAGAAACTGATATAATGTTGCATATCAGGTTTGGCATGTAATAGCATTCGTTCAGAATCAACGTATTACCACTTGGTAATACAAGGTGATATTCCCCGACGGATTTAGCTGCAACAATTGCACCATTTCCAACCCTTATGTCTTTATCACCTTCTCCTAGTTCTCTACCTTTCCTTAGCCCATGTAACAGATTACATATATGGGATCCTGACCCGGTATCCAATACCCAGGAAGTAGAGCAAAGGGAGAAACAGTTCTCTGTAACGAACACACCCAAAGAAAATGCATCAACATGTACTTTCTTCAATTGGGTGGCATGCGAATCCTGGCATTCCCCTATATACTGTTCAGTCTTATAACTCTTATAAGAAAGAACGAAACCAACGTTCTCCTGCACAGTATAACATGCGGGTTCGGTCAATACATCAATATTATTATCTTGATTAAGACGTGACATGGTCGCTACCTAGAGAGAGAGAGAGAAGAAAACACTTTAGCGTATGCTCTTGCAAGATCAGATTGGTTATTATTTTATCTAATCAGGATGGCTCCCGCTGTTTTTATCAAATCTTCCTTCAAACCCTAAAAGGAAAGACTAGCCGGGATTAATTACACCATACAACTTCGCCAATCTTTCAGCCAGGCCAGTGCCGGTACTTTGATGGAGGTTCCCCGTGCTTTCGCACGGACCTAATTAAAATAAATCTCGTTTTCCCAGGGGCGTAACCCCGTTGACACCTTTCTAGACACCTACTTGATCGACTAATTGTCTTGTGTAAAACTCTCCCAGGAGTAACACTTACTCGCAGTGGGTATCGGGATCCAACTAACTCATAGAAGGTATGCAATCTCATTGCAAATTTCAACACTTGAAATTCCCGATAATATTTTGCCTATAACGTCCTATGACCTTGACGGAGGTCAACAAAGCATAGGCTGCTAGTCAAGTTCAACCCATTATTTCTTGATTGAATTAAACCTACCCGCACGACCCTTGACGGAGGTCAACAAGGTCGTACGACTACCCTAATCCAATCTGCATCATATGCATAAGCAGATAAATACTATTCAGCTACCGCACACTACGCTTTGACGGAGGTCAACAAACGTAGCACGAATACTAACTAGGACTTATCTGAAATGACGGAGGGCTACGGCAGGTTTTTCTGAAAACCTTTTGCGTAATGAACTTGATATCGTTGCGGAATCGAGTGATTTTGAAAAGGAGTGTTTTTGAGGCTTTTCCTAGTTTCGCTAAAGAGGTCACTCCCGGTGAAGGGATCTTGGCTCTTTCCTTATCGAATAAGGTGCATGATATATCCCATATATCACTATGCAAAGCAAATACTCCAAAAGCAATAAAAAGACAAACCGTGTGTTGTATCATCTGTCAGTTATTGCTAAAGAGGTCACTCCCGGTGAAGGGATCTCGGCTCTTTCCTTATCGAATAAGGTGCAGGATATATCACATATATCACTATACAAAGCAAATACTGTAGCTACCCTTTTTGAAAATTTGATTCCACAACATCTTTTAGGTTTTTTTTCTTTCATTAATCATATTAATGAAGTCTCATCATTTAAGCTTCCTAAGCATCACAGATGAAACGAAAATACAACGTACGCTTATACCATCCGCATTCGCCACAGTGTCCCGTTATGCACCATTAGGTTACTTAACTAACGGCATACCGGGACGGGACTAGCGCGGGTGCAAAACATAAGCAACGTCTACTATATATCTCATATATAATGTATATCTATTCGTCTCAGAATCCACAGTGATCACATCACAGAGCAGCAGAAGAAATATATGAAATATTGGATATACTAGGGGGTCCGTGTTTTATTTTGAGCCTGTATAAAAGGCGGATTCCATGGTCGCGATGAATAGCCAAAACCACATCCCTAGACCCCTACGAGAGCGGCAAGCAACCCTACCAATTCTTAGAGTTAGGAGACCCGGACTCGACTTCTTGAGTTGGTCTCCCACTGGACTCTAGAACCCGGTTACTCGTGCTCCCCTCCTTGGGTCTATCCTAATGCGGAAAAGTAAATAATATACAACAATGGTGACATCATCCTCAACCCGGAAGTGCCCCAATAAAAGAATATTACATACATTGAATTTTACAAGAATGAAAATAAAAAACTCTCATCTCACATAAAAAAAACCCGGCTATTCAAAACGCGACGATCCAATATAACATATCACAGCAACACATAACATCATATGTCATCAACGTAAGTAAATATGTGTATCCCAATTGTCGTTGACATATAGCAACGAAACCGGTGATACATCACATATTACACTTACGGTCGCAGAAAAGAAAATATCAAACTACAACATTTGGAATCCATAATAACCTAAGACATCATAAACCCAAAATATCACATACTTTGGATTTCATGCCTAACAATACGAATTCCACATATTGTATCACATTGCAGATAGTTAGACGATGTTAAACCTTTCGATCGAATCAACGAATTCCCCAAATTTCCTCAGAAAAACTCAACACTTGAGCAATATCAAAAATACCCAGAAGCATCCCCCAGTAGCTACGGACCAACCGTAGAAGTATCGACCCAAGCCTCACACATGGCGCCGCGGAACCGCCGCCTAACCCATGGTTCGGCCACAGTTCCGCGGTCATGTTTTCGAGTTAGGGTGTCGTTCTTCTAGAGGGTCCATAGTTTTACCTACACGATTTTCTAAGGATTTTTAATGTGAAAAATTCCAACATTTTGAAAAATTTCCAGAAAGTGGGAAATATCGGGTTTTCGGAGTTCGTTCGAACTTCTAACTTCGCCTAGATAACTTCTAATGCTTTAGCAAGGCTCTCATACCACTGTAGGGTTCTTGGGCACAACCACAATATTTCACAAGGCATCAAACATGTTATATTAAAAAATTTAGTGTGCCAAACAATCCTAACCTAGGATCTAACTAGAGTTTTAGGAGCAAAACTAGAAAGTAAACTACTTTACTTATAAGTGATAAAGGAATACAACCTTTGTAGACCGGTCCTTCACTTCAATGGCTCCTTGTAGTGGTCCCTTCGCTGCGATCATGGAACTCCCGGACTCTTGCATGGCTTCTCAAGGTGAAAGGAATGATCTTGCTTGAAGTCTTCGAGGCCGAAGATGATCTACGTCGAGGAGACACTGACTCAAGCTACTACTTCACTAATGAGAGATTAGTGAAGCTAACACCCTATACTAAATTGCTAATCTAGTAGAGGATGATGAAGTAGGAAGTGTGCTCACTTTAGTTTTATTTTTCTCACAATATTTTCTCACTTTGGAAAAATCTAGCAAGCTTTTTTTTTCAAGGATGAAGATGATGAAGCAAAGAGATGGGAATGAACTAATGAGGTGAGAGAATCAACCATGGGTGAGATTGTATCATATAGCTAACTCATGTAGAGACATAACCATGGCTAAATTATAATGGTTAGGTTAATAAATATCTTAAGTAAAACAAAATGAGTGGACTAAGTCAATGCATCCACAAGCTTCTGCAAGCTTCATGCATGTGACTAATTATCCACTAATTTGGATTTACATTAAATATTTAAACCCCGCATTATAATTAGTATGGTGTAAGTCTCATACACTCATGTAGTGTGTATCAACAACAATGACAAAAAAAAGCACAATTAATATATATCACACACACACACACACACACACACACACATATATATATATATTAAGTGTGTACATGTGAGAAAACAAATGCTTAAGTGAGCTAATATTAGTTAATGTAAACTAGTATATCAAATATACAATTATACACTAAATTATCAAATCAACACTTGATTTAATAATCCAGTCATATCACATATAACTGACTAATATCATATGTACCATTTTATCGAATCAACACTTGATTCGATAACCCAATTATATCACATATAACCGACCGATAAAAAAATCGCGAGAATAGAATACGGTATCAGATACTTGTATTATTCTCGGTCCCGCACATATCACATATGTGCTCTTACTTCATTTGCCTGAGCCAGTAAAACCTTTATGTAGGACTCTAAAGACTTGTTAATACGCCGGCAGTAGGTGATGATCATATCAAACACCCACAAGCCGTCAGCGGTACTAGCTGGACGTAACGGCTACACGGGTATTGAGCGATCAGAAGATCAACAAGCAAGCCTGCTCTAGCTCCTGTAAAGCCTGTCAGTAACACTACCGTACAGTCCAGTCTCTTCGTCTAAGATGTCGCATATCAAGTCTAGGGGTGGTAAACGTCAGACCCCAATAACTCGATAAGTCATGCTGATATGAGGCTCATAACGGGTCGAGAAACTACTGATAAAACTTATCAGTAAATTTCTAAATCAGCCCTAGTCAGGGACTTCCAGTTATAGGCAATCGAGCACTGCACGACATCTACCCCCAATACCGAGAGAGACGAAATCCCCTCCTATCGCTCATTGCCTCCATGTGACTCAGGACTGTACCAAAAAACCACCGTTTTGCACGTCCTATTGAACGCGGTAAGGTGGAAATCAAAGCACAGTGGGAATCACACAAGACTCTATGACGATCTCGGGTCTACAGACTAACCTGTACCAGTGTACAAGAGAACTGCTATCTGACATCAGGTATAATACCATCTAGGAGTTCTCGGCGAGTCCGTCCAGTGTACCCAGTCTCCACTGAGCACCCATATACCATCTCCGATGTCAAACACTAATGGATATAGGATCATCCATCGCCCATCCCATGGGTCGAGAAGCGTATACGCTAGTCTACTCTGGTATATCGTTGCCCCGTATCGATACACCCACGACTAGGAACATTAAAGGATGAACTTATGGACTACCATGGCCCCACTAGTATGATCTGCATCATAATCCTGTTGTCAAGTATACATTCTAAGTGCTTTACCAACATGTAACCATAAGACAATATCAAGAGACAAGTATACATGTTAAGATAAAGAGCAACCAGATAGCATACTATCATGTCGAGCAAGGGAGTCTTCTCTATATATGTCCAAGCATCCACAATAATATATATCATATGTACAATAATGGCCTCTAGGGTGTATATACAACTAATAGGGGAGCAGTCGTCTGCTAAAGTTTTCGACGAGCATTCGATCAGGATGTCGGGAATCTTGTTGAATTTCCTGACTTGTTATTGAAAAGTGTTTCCGATATCAAGACTAAAATGCGGGGTTTATAATTGTTAGGCATGTGATGTCTAAGGAATTCATTTGGTTAGGCATGAAATCGAAAGTATGTGATATTTCGGGTTTATGATATCTAAGGTGGTTGCGGATTCCAACTGTTGTTGTTTTTCACTTTCTTTTTTGCGACCGTAAGTGTAATATGTGGGGTATCGCCGGTTTCGTTGCTATACGCTAACGACAATTGGGATACACATATTTACTTACGTTGATGACATGTGATGTTATGTGTTGCTGGGATATGTTATATTGGATCGTCGTGTTTGAATAGCCAGGTTTTTTTTATGTGAGATGAGAGTTTTTCATTTTTATTCATGTAAAAGCTTGTATATAATATTCTTTTATTGGGGCACTTCCGGGTTAAGGATGAAGTCACCATTGATGTATATTATTTACTTTTCCGCATTAGGCTAGACCCAAAGAGGAGAGCACAAGTAACCGGGTTCTAGGGTCCAGTGGGAGACCATCTTGAGGAGTCGAGACCGGGTCTTCTAACTCTAGAATTGGTAGGGTTGCTTGCCGCTCTCGTAGGGGTCTAGGGATGTAGGTTTGGCTATTCATCACGACCGTGGAATCCGTGTTTTCTACTGATTTGATATAGAACACGAAAATCCTAGTATATCCAATATTTCATATATGTTCTTCCGCAGCTCTGTGATGTGACCACTGTGTATATGTTCAGACGAATGCCTATATTATTTAGAGATATAATTAATATTGCTGCTTTCGTTTCATATGTGATGCTTAGGAAGCATATTATGATGGGACTTCATTAATGAGATTAAAGAAATAAAAGAAACCTAAAAGATGTTGTAGAAACTTGTTTTAAAAACTGGTATCTTTAGTTCTTGCTTTGCATAGCGGTATTCCTTATAGAATATCCAGCACCTTATTCGATAAGGACAGAGCCGAGACCCCTTCACCGGGAGTGACCTCTTTAGCAATAACTGCCAGATGCTACAACCCTCGGTTTTTCTTTTGATTGCTTTTCTTGTTCTTGCTTTACATAGCGGTATTCCGAATATCCTGCACCTCATTCGACGAGGAAAGAGCCGAGATCCCTTCACCGGGAGTGACCTCTTAAGCGAAACTAGCAAAAGCCTAAAAAACACTCCATTTAAATCATTTGATTCTACAACGATATCATGTTCATTACACAAAAGGTTTTCTTAAAAACCTGCCGTAGCCCTCCGTCATTTCAGATAAGTAGTATTTAATATTCGTGCTGCGTTTGTTGACCTCCGTCAAGGCGTATTGTGCGGTAGCTGATTAGTGCTTATCTGCAGCATGAGATGCGATTGGATTAGGGTAGTCGTGCGACCTTATTGACCTCCGTCAAGGGTCACGTGGGTGGGTTTAATTCAATCATGAAATGTACGGGTAGAACTTGACTAGCAGCCTATGGTTTATTGACCTCCGTCAAGGTCATAGGACGCTAGGGGAAAAATATTATCGGGAATTTCAAGTGTTAAAATTTGCAATGAGATTGCATACCTTTTATGAGATAGTTGGATCCCGATACCCACTCCGAGTAAGAGTTACTCCTGAGAGAGTTTTGCACTTTACAATTAGCCGATCAAGTAGGTGTCTAGAAAGGTGTCAACGGGGTTACGCCCCTGAGAAAACGAGGTTTATTTTAATTAGGTCCGTACGAAAGCACGGGGAACCTCCTTCAAAGTACCGACACTGGCCTGGCCAAAAGATTGGCGAACTTATAGGGTGTAATTAATCCCGGCTAGTCCTACCTTTTATGGTTTGAAGGAAGATTTGACTAAAAACAGTAGGAGCCATCCTGATTAGATAAAATAATAACCAATCTAATCTTGCAAGAGCATACGCAGAGTGTTTTCTTCTCTCTCTCTCCAAGTAGCGACCATGTCACGCCTTAATCAAGATAATAATACGGATGTATTGACCGAACCCGCTTGTTATACTGAGCTGGGGAACGTTGGTCCCGCTCAAACTTATAAATGTTATAAGACCAAGCAGAAAATAGGGGAATACCAGGATTCCCGTGCCGCCCAAACGAAGAAAGTGCATGCTGATGCATCTTCTTCCGGTATGTTCATTACCGAGAACTGTTTCTCAGTATCTTCTACATCTTGGGTATGAGATACCGGATCAGGATCCCATATATGTAATCTGTTACATGGGCTATAGATAGGTAGGGAACTGGGAATAGGTGATAAGTTTCAAGAGTTGGAAACAATGCAAGTGTTGCATCCAAGCTTGTTGGCAGTTATCACCCTGTATTACCAAATACATTAATTCTGAACGAATGTTATTAGATACCGAACCTGATATACAACAAGAAGGATATAATTTTGTATTGTTGGATAATGTTTTGAACATTTTTTATATCAAGAGTTGATCGGTTCAGACATATTATCTAAAAGCATATACGTTCTAAATCAAACTACAGTTCTCAACGTACAGAACACACACAAGAGGAAGAGTTCAGAAATGAACGAATTCTTCTTGAGGTATTGTAGACTAGGTCATATCAATGCGACCCGACTAGCTAAGTTATATTAAGATGCATATTTAAATCAGTTTGAATTTACATCTTGTGAAACTTTCCAGTCATGTCACAAAGATAAAATGACCATAACTCTGTTTACTAGAAACAGAGAAAGAATTAATGAACTCTTGGGATTGATACATGATGATGTATGTAAGTCCCCTGTCTACACATGCCAGGACCGGTTCTTTGTACTTCATTACATTCACTGATGATCTCTCAAGATTCAGACATATGTTCCTGTTGAAACACAAGTCTGAAACTTTTGAGAAATTTAATGAATATAAGTCAGAAGTAGAGAACCAAAAAGGGTATAAGTCTTATGTCCTTTGAAGTGATCAGGGAGGAGAATACTTGAGCACGGAGATCCTGGACTATTCTAAAGGAGAATGAGATTCTCTCTCAGCATTACTCCTCCGAATACACCACACCACAACGGTGTATCGGGGCGGAGCAATAGCATCCTATTAGATATGATGCGCTCTATGATGAGTACTACTGAGTTGCCTATTTCCTTTTGGGAGTTATGCACTTGAGAAGCTGCATACCTATTGAATTGGGTTCCAACCAAATCAGTGCCTACTACTCCATATGTGATATGGTATGGGAAGAGCCCATGTCTTATGTAAGTTAAGATTTGGGGTTGTCCGGCCTATGTCTAAAAGCAAAATTCATACAAGCTCGAGGCAAGGTCAGTTTTGTGGAAGTTTGTTGGATATCCCAAGCATTCGCAAGGGAATATCTTCTACCGCACCGAGGAACAAAAGGTGTTTTATTTCTCGGCATGCCACCTTCTTAGGAAAAGAAATTTATTTTAGAAACAAATTTGTGATCATGAGGCAGAACTGGAAGGAGTTCCAGCTATACAAACTACAGCTGATAATTTGGTAGTACCGGAGGATTCAATAGCTCCCAACGAACCTCAGCCTCTCCGCCGATCTGGTAGGGTTCCTCACCCACCTGAGAGATATTTCGGTTTTCTCTATGACAGTGGGAGCGAGGATTGCATCATGAGATAATGACCCAAATAGTTTCGAGCAGGCCATCAGGAGTGAGGACTCTGTAAGAATGGCTGGATACTAAGCGATCTGAGATGGAATCCATATACACCAACAAAGTATGGACTTTGGTTGCTTTGTCTGAAGGGTTAAATCCCCATCAGGAGCAAGTATATCTTGAGAAGATTACTTGGTGTAGATGGAAAAGTTAAGACTTTCAAAGCTAGACTTGTTATAAGAGGTTCTCGTCATCGATCAGGTATGGATTATGATAAAACCTTTTCTAGTACCTATGCTTAAGTCCATCCAGATCCTACTTGCCATTGCTACATACCATGACTATGATATCTGGCGGTTTGGTGTCATGACTGCTTTTCTAGACATTGATTTAGAAGAAAGTGTCTATAAGTACACATCCTGAGGGCTTCGTAGACAGTGGGAGCAGCGGAAATGTGTGCAAGTTGCTTTACGGGTTAAAGCAGGTATCGTGGAGTTGGAACATCTATTTTGATGTGATAGTCAAAGCGTTTGACTTCATCAAAATGGTAGATGAACCTTGTATATACAAAAGAGTAGTAGAGAGTATGGTGGTCATCTACGTATTGTACGTAGATGACATATTCTTGATAGGGAAGGTGTTTCCTATGCTACACTCGGTCAATCTCCTATTATCACAAGGATTCTCCATATAGGATCAAGGTGATACCTCCTAAATCCTGAGTTTTGGATCTATAAGATAGATCTAATTGGATGTTAGGATTCTCAATAGGTGTAGTGAGATGGTATCAATCGATCCTGAGGAGAATCACTTGATAGCTTCCAGAGTGGTAAGCTTGACTGAAAGTCAGTCACAGGCATTGTCTTTACCCTCAGTGGAGGGACGGTATGTTGGAAGAGTTCCAAGCTAGATATCGAGACAAAACTAGACGATAAAGGCTGGATACATTGCTACCAAGGATACTACCAAAGAGGCAGTCTGGGTGTATATAGGTTCGTGAGATGAACTTCGTTCCTACCATTGTGTGACAATGGAGTTGTGGTTTTGGCCTAGGAACCCCCGTCCCATCAGCGATCTAGACATATTCTAAGGCTGTATCACCTGATCATGGAGATGGTTGATCTCCAGGGATATCGAGGTTAGGAGAGTAGACACAGAGGATAACACGGCGGATCCACTCACAAAGGCCTTTTCCCAAAAGAGACTCTTATGGGATGGTTGAGTATGAGATACTACAACCACTGCTATATGATGGCCCCAGTGCAAGTGGGAGATTGTTAGTTATATGTATGCCCCAGAGGCCATTACTGTACATGCGATGTATATTGTAATGGATGCTTGGACATACATAGGGAGGACTTTCTTGCTAGACATGATAGTATGCAATCTGGTTGCACTTTATCTTAATATGTACACTGATTATCTCTATGTTACATGTTGATTAAGCCCTTAGGATGAGTACTTGACTACAAGGATTATGATGCAGATCATACTAGTGGGGACAGGGTAGTCGGCAAGTACATCCTTCAAATGTTTTTAGTCGTGGGAGTATCGAGACAGGGCATCGATACTCCAGAGTAGACTAGCGTATATGCTTCTCGACCCATGTGATGGGCGATGGATGATCCCATATCCATTGGTGTCTGACATCAGAGATAGTATACGGGTGCTCAGTGGAGACTGGGTACACTGGACGGACTCGCCGAGAACTCCCAGATGGTATTATACCTCACGTCAGATGGCAGTTCTCTGGTGACACTGGTATGAGTTAGTCTGCAGACCCGAGATCGTCATAGTGTCTTTTGTGATTCCCACCGTGCTTTGATTTTCACCTTACCATGTTCAAGAGAACGTGCAAAACGGTGGCTTTTGGGTACATTCCTGAATCACATGGAGGCAATGCGCGATAGGAGGGGTTTCGTCTCTCCCGGTATTGGGGGTTGATGTTGCGTTGTGCTCGATTGGCTATAACAGGAAGTCCCTGGCCAGGGCTGATTCAGAAATATACTGGTAAGTGTTATTAGTAGTTTCTCGACCCGTTATGAGCCTCACATCGGCATGACTTACCGAGTTACCGAGGTCTGACGTTTACTACCCCTAGACGAGATATGCGACATATTAGAAGAAGAGACCGGACTGTACGGTAGTGTTACTGATTGGATTCGCAGGAGTATGAGCAGGCTTGCTTGTTGATCTTCTGATCGCTCAATACCCGGATGGCCGTTACGTTTAGCTAACCACTTGCGGTTTGTCGGTGTTTGATATGATCATCACCTACTGTCGGCGTATTGACGAGTCTTTAGAGTCCTACACAGAGGTTTCCTGGCTCAAGCGAAACGGAGTAGGAGCACATATGTGATATGTGCGGGACCGAGATTAATACGATATGTGATACCATATTCTATTCTCACGATTTGTGACATAGGTCGGTTATATGTGATATAGCCGGGTTATCGGATCAAGTGTTGATTCGATAAGTTGTTACATTTGATATTAGTCGGTTATATGTGATATAGCCGGATTATTAAATCAAGTGTTGGTTTAATGATTTAATGTATAATTATATATTTGATATATTAAGTTGCATTAACTAATATTCATTCACTTAAGATTTATTTTCTCACTTGTTTTGTGCATGGGTATATATATGATATATATTAGTGTACAAAGTTATGTGTCATGCTTGATGATACATGGTTTATGGGTGTGTATGACTTACACCATACAATATATAATGTAGGAATTTTAATGGATTAAGTAATTCAAAAATTGGTGGCATTTTGGTCATGGCTAGAAGCTTGGAGAAGCTTGAATATCCTTGACCAAGTCCACTCCTTTTGTTTTACTTAAGATATTTGTTAAACCCAACCATTGTTATTAGCCATGGTTAAGTCTCTACAAAGGTTAACATATGATGTTAACTCACCCACGGTTGCTATTCTCTACTTGATAATTTTCATGTGAGTTCTTCATCTCCTTCCTCCAAGCTTTCTAGCTTTAATGGAAATAGTGAAAAATAGTGAGAAAATTATTTCTAAAATGAGTAAAATTCCTACTTCATCATCCTCTAGTACTTGCCATTTAGTATAGGGTGTTTGCTTCACTAATTCCATAGTTAGTGAAGGGGTAGCTTGGGTTAGTGTCTCCTCGACGTAGATCATCTTCGGCTTTGAAGACTTCGATGCAAGCTACCCCTTCACTAATTTTGGAATTAGTGAAGCAAACACCCTACTAAATGGCAAGTATTAGAGGATGATGAAGTAGGAATTTTACTCATTTTAGAAATAATTTTCTCACTATTTTTCACCATTTCCATTGAAGCTAGAAAGCTTGGAGGAAGGAGATGAAGAACTCTCATGAAAATTATCAAGTAGAGAATGGCAACCATGGGTGAGTTAACATCATATGTTAACCTTTGTAGAGACTTAACCATGGCTAATAACAATGGTTGGGTTTAACAAATATCTTAAGTAAAACAAAAGGAGTGGACTTGGTCAAGGATATTCAAGCTTCTCCAAGGTTCTAGCCATGACCAAAATGCCACCAATTTTTGAATTACTTAATCCATCAAAAACCCTACATTATATATTGTATGGTGTAAGTCACACACACACCCATGAACCATGTATCATCAAGCATGGCACATAACTTTGTACACTAATATATATCACATATATACCCATGCAAAAAACAAGTGAGAAAATAAATCTTAAGTGAATGAATATTAGTTAATGCAACTTAATATATCAAATATATAATTATACATTAAATTATTAAACCAACACTTGATTTAATAATCCGCCTATATCACATATAACCGACTAATATCAAATGTAACAACTTATCGAATCAACACTTGATCCGATAACCCGGTTATATCACATATAACCGACCTATGTCACAAATCGCGAGAATAGAATACAGTATCACATATCGTATTAATCTCGGTCCCGCACATATCACATATGTGCTCCTACTCCATTTCGCTTGAGCCAGGAAACCTCTATGTAGGACTCTAAAGACTCGTCAATACACCGACAGTAGGTGATGATCATATCAAACACCCACAAGCCGCAAACAATCTGATAAACATAATGGCCACCCGGGTATTGAGCGATCCGAAGATCAACAAGCAAGCCTGCTCATACTCATGCGAATCCAATCAGTAACACTACCGTACAATCCAGTCTCTTCGTCTGATATGTCGCATATCTCTTCTATGGGTGGTAAACGTCAGACCCCAGTAACTCGATAAGTCGTGCCGATGTGAGGATCATAACGGCTCGAGAAACTACTAATAACACTTACCAGTATATCTCTGAATCAGCCCTGGCCAGGGACTTCCTGTTATAGCCAATCGAGCACAGTGCAACATCAACCCTTAATACCGGGAGAGCCGAAACCCCTCCTATCGCTCATTGCCTCCATGTGAATCGGGACTGTACCCAAAAGCCACCATTTTGCACGTTCTCTTGAACGTGGTAAGGTGTAAATCAAAGCATAGTGGGAATCACATAGGACTCTATGACAATCTCGGGTCTACAGACTAACCCATACCAGTGTCACCAGAGAACTGCCATCTGATGTGAGGTATAATACCATTTGGGAGTTCTCGGCGAGTCCGTCCAGTGTACCCAGTCTCCACTGAGCACCCGTATACTATCTATGATGTCAAACACCAATGGATATGAGATCATCCATCGCCCATCTACATGGGTCGAGAAGCTATATGCTTATCTACTCTGGTATATCGATGCCCTGGCTCGATACACCCATGAGTCATGACTAGAAACATTTGAAGGATGTACTTACCGACTACTCTGTCCCTACTAGTGTGATCTGCATCATAATCCTGGTAGTCAATTACTCATCCTAAAGGCTTTATCAACATGTAATAGAGAGACAATAAGTGTACATGTTAAGATAAAGAGTAACCAGATAGCATACTATCATGTCGAGAAAGAAATTCCTCCCTATATATGTCTAAGCATCCACTACAATATACATCGTATGTATAGTAATGGCCTCTAGGGCATACATATAACTAACAGTAATGACCATAGCGAGTTCTGATTGCTGTTTTATGAATATCAGCTTCCTTGACCTTCACCTGATGATAACCTGAACGAAGATCTAATTTGTAGAAAACACAAGATCCACTTAGCTGATCGAATAAATCGTCGATACGCGGTAGGGGATACTTGTTCTTTATCGTTACTTCGTTCAAGGCTCTATAATCGATGCACATTCTGTATGAACCTTCCTTCTTCTTCACAAGCAGTACTGGTGATCCCCAACTTGACGTGCTGGGACGAATCCATCCTTTCGCCAATAATTCATCCAACTGAGTTCAGACTTCCTTCAAACCTTCCGGACTTAATCGATAAATTGCTTTGATCACCGGTTGTGCTCCTGGTACTAAATCAATGCTGAGTTCAAGAGCTCGATCGGGAGGCAAACCTGATATATCGTCAGGAAACACATCTTCGAACTCTCGAACCACTTCTGGCTTTGATCCTTCCTCCGCTTGAATTGACGCAATAACTGCCTTCTTTGGTTTCGCATTGTATGTACTTGGTTCCAGGGTACGGTCTCCACTTTTGAAATAGAAAACTGGATGGTCTGGAATCTCGAATACACCCTCCTTTAACGACAGTCAATGGTAGCATAGAATATTCCGATCCAGTCCATACCTAGAACCACATCGAAGTTCGGTATGTCTAGCACCTTGAAGTCAGCATAGAATTATCTGCTGCAGACGACTACTGGACACATGATGTATCCCGTTGTTGCCTTTAGAACGCCGTTCCCTAAACTGACATTCCAACTGGATACAAGTGGTGTGACTGAAATCGCATGATTTCGAATGAACCGTTGCGACATAAAGCAATGAGATGCTCCAGTATCGAATAGTGCTAGTGCAGAAAGTGAGGCTACTAAGATTGTACCTAAGGTATGTGGGATATGTTTTAGGTATAGGAAAAATATGTAGGTAGGTGTTTAAGACTGAAAGAAAAACTTGAGAAGAAAGGGTTACCACTGATGACTTGGCCAGCGGCCTAAGCTTCTTCCACGGTCATCATGAAAGCCAGTCGCTGTGGTACATTCCTCTTAGCCGGAGGAGCATTCCTCGGAACGTTCCATTGAGCTTGATGGAACTGACGAGGAGGAGGTGCAGTCGGTGGTCCTCTAGGTGGTGGAGCAGGAAGAGCGAGTCTTGGAGCAGGTGCCTGAAGGGCTGGCCTCTGCTGGTAAGTGATTGCTGGCCTGGGTGCAACAATGTAACATTTCAGAAATATAAAATATTATTTTTTGAATTTAATATTAAAATAATATATTTCGCGAAAACTATTCGAATTGCACATATGGATTTTTCGTAAAATAGTATAAGTGAATACCAATATTTGGAAATTTATCGAAGATTAAAATGATTTATTTATTTTAATGATATTATCGGATTTTTGGTCAAATCCATGTTTTTACATTTTTCCGTGACTTGTGCACCATGTCATGTGCATGTTGGTTTTTGTATGTGTGACTTGTGGCTTGTGAGAACAAAGAGAAGTTGTGTGAATGAGTAAAGAGAAAAGAAAAGAAAAGGAAATGAGAAGAGTTTGAGTGTGAATGGAATAAAATTAATGCCATGAGTTATGTGAAAGAAACAAAATTGATATTTATGAGAGAGTTAGTGTATGGGAGATATTTGTGAGAGAGAGTAAGCCTAAGAGAGAGACTTGGCTGCCCTATTCCTCATTCCCCATTGTTTTCTCCATGTTTTCTTCATCTCCTTCATTCACCTCACTACCTCCATGCACAATCTCAAATTCCATGTCAAAACCTCATGCCCCCTTCGTTAAAAACATGCACAAACCAATTCTAAACCCTTAGAACTATTCAAGTTTGGATTTTGAAGACTTTAGGCAACTCAAGAATTTTCCCAAGTTGCTAATGAGGTAATCCATACACTTTAAATTAGTGTTTATGTTAAATATGCCAGTTTAGTTTAGAATTTGATATAAATAGGATATGTGATCTTAGAAAATTCTAAATTGCTGTTAAGTGGTTAATTGAGATTTAGTGGGTGTTTTCAAGACCTTAGAGATTGATTTAGAGGCCTGGAAATGAGTTTAGAATCCAATATACGAAGTTAGAATTGTTCCGTGTCGGTTTTGTGACCCTAAAGGCCTACAGGGTATTTGGAGCTATCTGGGGAATTTTTGAGAAAATATAGAAAGTCCATAGACCTAGGCAAACGACCAGAAGACCCCTACCCAAGTTCAAGCCAATTCTTCCCTTGTATGGCCGGCGAGCTCAGATTTAGTGGGGATGTCACCGGATTTTTAGTGGGTTCTGGGGTTGGGTTTTTTTGCTGTAGCTCCTAATCCCTATAAAAAAACTCCCTGTATCTGCTTGTTTTGTCCTAATTAACCTGAGATGAAATCTGGGAGTGATTTCCTAGGTTGCTGAATATGGTATTTATGATTTATGAATTTGTGATTTGGTATTCTATATTGTATTGGGTCATTGGATATTTGTACGTCAACGACTATGGTTGTTTGGTTGTTTTTGCATGCGTAGGCTATAGGTTCTAACCTATGAGCGAACCGTGTGCCGTATCGATTTTCCGGACTTGTTTTTAATAGCATTGCGACTGTGTATTTATTGTAGGTACCTTCGCGTGGATTCTGAGACGACGAAGTGCATCGACTACGGCTGAACAATGAGTTCCGCAGGTGAGAAGATTTATATCTACGGAGGAAGTCGGGTGGATGGCGTATAGCACCCCCGTAAACATTGATATGTGATTTATAGTCTGGAGACAAGATATGCCATGACTTAAGGTTATAGTTATGGTTTAGTGTGAAAGGATATGATAGAAAGGATGTCTCGAATTGATATATAAGGATGTGAATCACGATATATACATATGTAGTTGCAAGAGAATAAGTATGAGATTATAGTGGTATGTAATGAGGTAAATAAATATGACATAAGATTTATATGATGACTTGATGTGAGATATTGATGTGATGAAAAGAGTATACGATGAGATATGATGACTTGGTTGATTAGTCGTTATACGGATGCGAGTCGAGATGAGATAATTGATACCTTTGTCTGTCCCATGAGATGAGATTGATACGGATATGACCTGAGATATAGTTATACATATATATAATGATGTGAATAATGAGTGATATGCCGTATGAGAGGTTAGGCCCGTACCCTCATTGTCATATTAGGTTGATAGAATCCCTAATTGTTTAATGCCGCCGTACGATTGGTTACCGTACGTGATGAGTTTTATCTGATGATTGATCCATACTCTTGACTAGAGGATGCCGTACGATGGATTGTACCGTACGTGATGTTATGAGGCTGGATGCCGATTGATAGATTCACCGACTCGGTTATGTTATAGATACGTATACCTTGTAGCATTTCGCTTACGATGTACTTTATGCTACATTCATGATATTCTCATTGCATTACATATACCTGTGCTAGTACACCTACACCATTATCGATGATGCGTATGTTACAATTACACAGATTGGCCGGCTCACACACTTTCATCATCGATAATTGCTATGTCACTTACACAGTAGAATTGCCACATGACTCATTTGCATGATATACTTGCTACGCTCACATCATTATGCTATGCTGCATGATATATTGCTATGCTCACATCACTATACTATGTCAACTGATATACTTGCTATGCTCACATCATTATGCTATGTTGCATGATATATTGCTTTGCTCACAACACTATACTATATCGCATGATATACTTGATATGCTCACATTTCTTTTCTATGTTTGCATACATCCTGCTTTATGACTATACGCATTGAGATGCTATTTTCATGAGATTCTGGATTTGAGAACCGTGGTTATATTTCAAAGGAAATTATGTAGTGTTTTAAAAACCCGGTTTCTCTTGATATGATATTTCGAGACATCCACCATGTGTTTTTCTCGGTTATGAGTTATGTGATACCCGATTCAAGAAGCTGGATGAGGCCGTTTGCGGGTACATGGTGGACCCGGTATGGTACCCCGGGGCAAGAAAGGTATATTGTGCAGTAGACGATGAGCCTAGCAGAGGGACTACTGCCTATCAGTGATAGTATTTGGACTCGACGGTTATCCGGAGGATACCGACCGGAGCCGTGAGATGATATGGGCTGATCCGGACTGACGGAGCCCGAGATATGAGGATTTACGCGTCGATATTGGACACGGGTTTCATGATGTTTCGAGTGTCAATGTTGGACACTCAGGTTCCATGATTTTGGTGTGTCATTGATGGACACACGTTAGTTGATATCCTCATATTTATATATATATGCTTTCATGATGTTTCGAGTGTCGATGTTGGACACTCAGGTTCCATGATGTTTTTATGCCATTGATGGACATGTGGATGATATCCACATGCATACAAGCATTGATTATATTGTTGGCATATATGCAGACACAGTTACCCAAGATATCATAGTATTACCTTTACGATATAGTTGACCTTGGAATCGTTATTTTATTCGATTTCTACCTCCTGATATTTTCTACTCATGAGTTGGCAACTCACCCCGTTGTGCCACAGTTCTTGCAGGTTGACCGCATGGATCAGTAGCGGTATCGCTGGCACACAGCTTGCTTTCGGGTGATTTGCTTTGGTAGGTGGGACATATTGGATCGTGCCCACTATTGTATTATTATCCATGTTGTATCTAGTTAACTCCATCAACCAGAAACTAGTAATTGTATAAGTAGTAAGATTTAGCAAGACTTGTGGTTGCGAGACTTAGAGCGATGGGTTATATGTTCGCTTGGTGGGTTGATGTCTTGCTTCATTTATTATCCTTTGTGTTGATCTTCGCCGTTGGGCGTCGTATACATATATTTTGACTTGCGTGGTTGTGATTCCGCCAAATGGCAAAGAGCCAGCTCCCGCTTGGGGATGCCTTTTATATTATCATGTATATAGGGTTTTGGATCAAAATATACGAGGGAGGTGCTACTTAAATTTTTAAAAAAGAAGGAACGTGTTTTTCAACTAGTAAAATCCACTTGCATTTTTCATGTTTCATTATCTATGCATTTAAGAAAACATTTAATTTCATCATTCTTTTATTTCAAAACTTCACTTCTTTTATTTTCTTTAAAAGGTTTAGATTTCTGGGCTTCGGCTTACTTAATTTACGTTACGCCTTTAGACGTGGCGTGATTTAAGTTCCAGTCATGAACTAAATTTTGGGTCGTGACAGAGTTGGTATCAGAGCGCTAGGTTTAACCTTAGTTCGAGTCTATGTTTGACTTTGTGGATTCTGGGGCGTAATCTGTTACGGAACCGAGGCTTGACCTTACGGAACTTAGATTTGAACAAGGGGATATTAGACCCGAACTTTCGTTACATAGGTTGACCCTGATTGATGGAGTAGGTAACTCAAGTAGAGTGACGTACCGTGCGTATGTTTCGCGGCATACTTATGATACGATACTCCACTTAAGTGACCTTAGGATGTACATAACTTGAGACTTATAATTCTTTTCGTTCCCTTGATCATACATCCATTTGAGATCCTTGATTCTATTCGTTTCCATGATCATACTCTCACTGATTCTGTTCCTCCTTATGATCATGTGTCCATTCTGGATCCGTTGATTACTTTCTTTCCTTTGATCTATTTTCATCGATACATACTTGAGGTTCCTGTCACCTTGGTTTGAGCACAGATTGAGCTGCTGCTAGTGATACGGTCAGGGCGAGCTCGTCATGGACGAGGACCGACCATCGTGTTTTTTGGTGACATGAGAACGTATCGATTTAGCGTCTGTGTTGTGACTTCTCGTTTGAGGCGAGTGTTCGGTTTTGCAACGGATGATCGGGACATTGTTAGAGGCTGCCTGTTGTAAGAGGACTCTTGATGTACAACCTACTTCAGAGATCATGATGTCGTCTACCTTGTAGACAGATGACCCAGCTGTTGCTGAGATTGATAGGATGTCGCATCCAGACTTTATGAGCTGAGATTGCTGGAGCTTTCAGGCAGAGATGCGATAGAAGATAGCTAGTCTATCTTGAGTTGAGTTGAGCGACTGAGATGATTCGTCTGATTTGATGTGCCGACGCAGGCCCAGTTGAGTTGAAGATTTCCAGTGTGGAGAATCTTACTCAGATCTAGAGTAGATCGATCCAGAGATGACGTTGTTCGTTGGATGCTCCGATAGGAGATCAGTAAATTGACCAGCTTTGGATAGAGGACCTCATCTAGAAGCGTTGTGAGTCGAGTGATAAAAATACCGAGTTTGTAATTTCGAGTCCGTGTAAGAGACTTCGGATTGACTGTAGCCGAGAACAATTGCAGTACGCAGATAGCATGACGTGACGTCGAAGTGGACGATAATAAAGACGAGTGGAACAAGAGGTTCGTACGAGATGCTGATGAGCTGTTGTTACTCTCTATTGAGATTAGAGATCGGATATGTATACACAGGCGTTGGGATACGGCTAGTTTCCAAGGAAATGCTGTGCTTAGAACGCAGATGTCCAGAAAACGAGAAAAGATTATATAAGAGTACCAGCCTCCGGATAGTTCGGCATAGGCGAGATCGGAGGAGACCTTGAGCAGGTTCCTTCCAGGACACTGCAGAGATAAGATTTGCACCGAGGATCAGTTGTGTCGTGTGTATTCAAAGGGCCAGAGGCCGACACCAGTGACGTGCTGCTTTACGAGTGGTCATACTAATTGGCCGAGAAATGACCAGAGGAGTGCCAGAGCGGAATCGTTTTCGTTAGTACACCTGACCGGGCCGACTGTAGAGTGTTTTTTGTCACCCCATTGAGATGGGAATACGCACGCGCTTGTCAGGCGCATTACAGATTCCCCCTGCTACGTTAGGTTGGGGTTTATTGATTGTGGGGATCCGAATCTCCGGCAGCCGCGGACTAAGCTGCCGTTAATTACCCCTCGCATTTAGAGCGAGAGAACCTCCGATTGACGGGTTAAACTGGTCATGCAAACTCTATGTGCAGTGTTGTGTTTTGAAGGGGTTTGGGATATATCGGGGGCCCCACAGAGTTTTTACGGGGGTCCCGCTACCCGGATAGCCGGCTGGGGGTCAAGGGGGCTAGCAGCCCCCTTGCGGGGTGCGGGGCAGCGCCCCGTTAATTTTTTTTTTCTAATAGGGACGGTGTTGTGGAGTGTGTGTATCTATGTATATACAGGTATACATATATATAAAAAGGGCAAAAGCGCCCAAAGGACGCGTAGGGCCAGCGCCTCACGTGCCAGCACGCGAGTGCAGTGCGCTTGGGCGCAGTGCGCTTGGGCGCTAGCGCACCACGTGTCTGACACGTGGGTGCTGGGCGTTCGAGCGCTAGGCGCTTGAGCGCTAGCGCACCACATGCCCGGCACGTAGGCGCTGGAGCACTGTACGCTTAGGCGCTAGCGCACCACGTGTCCGACACTTGGGCGCTTGAGCGCTAGGCACTCGAGCGTGAGCGCACCACATGCCCGTCACGTGGGCACTAGAGCTTGAGCGCAAGGCGCTCGAGCGTGAGCGCACCATATGCCCGGCACGTGGGAGCTGGGCGCTTGAGCGCTTGGGGCGCTAGGCGCTCGGGCGCCGGCGAGGAAAAGGGGCATTTAGTCCCAGAAATGGGATTTAAACTCCCGAAAGAGAATTTAGAGTGGAGTTAAACTCCTAAGATGTTTTTGGAGATGCTGAAACGGGCTTTTCCTTGAGCTCTGGATCTTCCCAAAGTGGGATTTTTAGGAGATGGGTCTCCTTCTTCTTCATCTTTTGGCTGGATCTTGAAGAACAAGAAATATGAGATTTTAAAAATCTCTTAATTTTAAGATCTGATGGGAGATCTGAGTTCCCCTTTGTGGGTTTCGTGGTAAAAAACTATTTAGTTTTTGGAAAAGGAAGAGTAAAACTCTTGATTTAATTCAAAAAGAGAAGAAGGTTTTAGAACCTTGAGGAAAGAGAAGATCACAGATCTTGATTCTTTTTGGAGAGAGAAAAAAAGTTGTGGGGATATTTTCATTATCCTTGCCTTTATAGGCTATACACTTTACATATAGCCCCCTGGAATCTACAAAAATGGAATTTTGCCCATCCCATGGCTCATGTGCCATTTGTTTTTGCACATAAGCCATGGGCTTTACAAAAATTTGGCTTTATGGCCATTTTTCTTACATTCATTCATAAAATAGAATAAAAGTAATACACCAAAATTATTTATTACAAAATTTTTATCTTGGCATGGGGAGGCCGACCGCTCCATGTTCGGGCTCGACCCGGGCATTGGCCCACTTGACCTGGGCTTGGGCTCACTTGGCTTTGGTTTGACTTTGATTTTGACTTGGTCAACCGGGGTGTAAATTTCGACCCCAACAAATTGCCCCCTATCAATAAGTGCACACCACATATGTGGGTTGTGTGCACGAAATTGATGGATCTTCTTTCGCGTGGAGGTCGACTTGATCTGGTTCCTATTTTAACGATGTGGAGGTCGATACTGCCTTTTTAGCGACTTGGATGGTCGGTGCTGCCCTTTTTGTGATTTGGACGGTCGGTGCTGCCCTTTTAGCGACGTGGATGGTCAGTGCTGCCCTTTTAGCGACGTGGACGGTCGGTGCTGCCCTTTTTGTGACTTGTACGGTCGGTGCTACCCTTTTAGCGACGTGGACGGTCGGTTCTGCCATTTTTGCGACTTGGACGGTCGGTGCTGCCCTTTTTGTGACTTGGACGGTCGGTGCTTCCCTTTTAGCGATATGGACGGTCGGTTCTGCCCTTTTTGCGACTTGGACGGTCGGTGCAGCCCTTTTTGCGACTTGGACGGTCAGTGCTGCCCTTTTAGCGACGTGGACAGTCGGTGCTGCCCTTTTTGTGACTTGGACGGTCGGTGCTGCCCTTTTAGAGACGTGGACGGTCGGGTCTGCCATTTTTGTGACTTGGACGGTCGGTGCTGTCCTTTTTGCGACTTGGACGGTCGGTTCTGCCCTTTATGCGGCTTGGACGGTCAGTGCTGCCCTTTTAGCGACGTGGACGGTCGGTTCTGCCCTTTTTGCGACTTGGACGGTCGGTGCTGCCCTTTTTGCAACTTGGACGGTTGGTGCTGCCCATTTTAGCGACGTGGACGGTCGGTGCTGCCCTTTTAGCGACGTGGACGGTCGGTGCTGCCCTTTTTGCGACTTGGATGGTCGGTGCTGCCCTTTTTGCGACGTGGACGGTCGGTGCTGCCCTTTTAGTGACATGGACGGTCGGTGCTGCCTTTTTAGCGACGTGGACGGTCGGTGCTGCCCTTTTTGTGACTTGGACGGTCGGTGCTGCCGTTTTGCGACTTGGACGGTCGGTGCTGCCCTTTTAGCGACTTGGACGGTCGGTGCTTGATTTGACTTGCTCCGCTTCTTGCGGTGTCAGGGATTTGACTTGTTTCCGAGGTGGAGCTTGATTCCGCTGGGGGGTCGTTTGTTGTTTTGCTGATTTGATGCGATTTAGGTTGACATCAGCATCGCTACACTGGAATATGGTACCAGGAGCGAATCATCATCTGCCATGAATGGATTTAGGGATTTTGGTTTTGGTTTGGTATCAGCATCGCTGCACTGGAATATGGTACCAGGAGCGAATCATCATCTGCCATGAGAAGATTTTCCTCGTTCCCAGTTTAACGACTTAGGGGTCATATGTTCCCAGTTTAACGACTTAGAGGTCATTTGTTCCCAGTTTATCGACTTAGGGGTCTATTGGATTGGAGTTTGGAATTTTGGGGTTAGGGTAGGCATCAGCGTTGCTAACACTGAAGTACATGTGCCAGGAGCAATTCATCATTTGCCTTTTCCTGTTGGGGAGCGATGGCTTAGGAGACATGTTTAGGTGCCTATCACCCAATGCTTTTCAATTTTATAAGCCGTAAGGGTCCCATAAAAGCATTTTCTCCCTTTGAGTCGAAAGGATCTCGTGGGTGTACTTTCTCCTTAGGAGTCGTAGGGACTCCCAAGTGTGTTTTTCCTTTGTGAGTCGTAAGGATCCCACGAAGGTGTTTTCTTACGAGTCGTGAGGATCCCGTAAGTTTGTTCTCCTCATGTATTGTGAGGACACATGAGTGGGTCTTCCCAAATGGAGCATAATTCCAAGGGCGGAGACCAGCCGCGTAACTGGTGGTTGCGGTGGGGCATGGGTATGATTAGAATTATTTGAGCCCGTGGATTGTATACGGTAGTCAACTTGGGGACCAACCGTAGGGTTGGAAGAATTTTGGGAGATTGGATTTTGGTTGGCGTCTGCATCGCTGCACTGGAATATGATATCAGGAGCGACTCATCATTCGCCGTTTGGAGACTTGGAATTTGGATCTTGTTTGGCATCAATATTGCTTCACTGGAATAATGCCAGGAGTAACTCATTATTTACCTCGGGAGGACTTAGGATATGGGTTTTTTGGTTGGCATCAGCACCGCTAACACTGAAGCGAAATGCCATGAGTGACTCATCATTTGTCGTTGCCCGTTGGGGTGCGATGGCTCAGGAGACAGGTTTAGATCCCTATCACCTAAGGCTTTTCAATTTTATGAGCCGTAAGGGTTTCATAAAAACATTTTCTCCCTACGAGTCGAGAGGATCTCGCAGGTGTATGTTCTCTTTAGGAATCGTAGGGATTCCTAAGTGTGTTTCTCCTTTGTGAGTCGTAAGGATCTCACGCAGGAATTTTCTCCTCATAAGGTCGAGAGGACTTTGCGAGTGTATTTTATCTCTTTTCACGAGTTTGCGCCCTTTCGGGTTTTCACAAAATCGCCGGCAGTCCTGCTGTTTTTACTTACGGAGCCCTTTCGGGTTTTCATCCGTGCCCGTTTTGCTTGTGGACATACCCTTTTTTTTCGCTGGTGGGACTTTAAAAGTAGTCTCACCGGCAGGATTTGGGAGAGATATGGGTCGTTTACGCCCATGGATTGTATACGGTTTTACATGATGTATGATCTAGATCGTAGGGCTGGTGTGCTCAATTCGCCTGCGACTTAGAGCATTCACGCGTAGTATTTCTTGAGATATCGGCCATTGATGGGTGGCATGGGCCTTTCTCCCTCGGCACTTATTAGTTGGTAGGATCCTCCGTCGAACACTTTCTCGATGACGTACGGTCCTTCCCAGTTTGGTTCGAATTTTCCCTTGGCATGTCGATTGGGGATGATTGGTCTTTTGAGGACCAGCACTAATTCGTCTTTCTTGAAAGCGCGGAGATGAGTCATCTTGTCATAGGCCCGTGACATTTGGGATCGGTACAATTCCAGATTTTGCTGTACTGCTAGCCTCTTTTCTTCGAGGGAGTCGAGCTCTTCAAGCCGAAGGAGCACGTTTTCCTCCGTCAACTCGTGCTGAACGGCCATTCTTAAGCTTGGAACTTCGACTTCGAGGGGGAGGACCGCCTCCATTCCGAAGAGCAATGAGTACGGAGTGGACTGAGTTGGAGTACGGTACGTGGTACGATATGCCCACAACGCCTCGTGAAGCTTGAGATTCCATTCTCTCTTGTTGGCTGAAGCATGTTTCCTCAGGAGCTTGCATAGAGTCTTAATGAAGGCTTCGGCTAGCCTATTGGCTCTTGGATTATAGATGGAGGAATATCGCCGGTCTATCTTGTGTTGAGTAGCGAATCTTGAGACTTTGAAGATCTTGAAAGAAGGCCCGTTGTCAGAAATGATTCTTCTTGGTGTACCAAAGCGGTATAGAATATTATGCCTGAAGAATGTCAGAATATCTTATTTCTTGACTTCTTTTAGCGGGACAGCTTCAGCCCATATGGAGAAATAGTCAGTTGCGGCCAATATGAACCGGTGGCCTTTGGATGACGGAGGATCAATTGGGGCAACAATGTCGGTGCTCCAAACTTCGAAAGTCCACGACACCACCGTATGATACAACGGATTGGGATGCTTGTGAATGAAATCACCGTGAATTTGGCAGATATGACATTTCTTTGCATGCTCTCCGCAATCCCGTATCATGGTAGGCCAGTAGTACCCAAGCAGTTTAATTTGAAGTCGTATCTTGGGGTCAGATTAGTAAGCACCGCAAATGCCCGAGTAAACTTCTTTCATGACCTTTTGGGCTTCGGCCAATGACAGACACCTGAGCCAGAGTTGGTCATATGACCTGCGGTATAGCGTGTCATTTACAAACACATATCGGAGAGCTCTCTTCATCAGCTGAATCCTCGTAGATTTTCCTTCGGGAAGCTTGTCGTATTGGAGGTACTCTATGAAGGGTTCTCTCCAATAGGGCCCGTCTTGAATGATCGAAGTTTCTTCGGCAGGACTGCTCTTCTGTTCCGCGCTTCCCTCTTCTTATAGAGACACTGGGGGTAGAATTTGCCGGCTTCTGACTGTGATTAGAATTTCATCCATGTCAGGATCAGCTAGCTCCTTAGCTAGGCGAGCGAGTATGTCGGCTTTTCCATTCAATTCTCTAGGGACTCTCATTAGTTCAATGTGAGCGAACCATTTCATGAGTTCCACCGCTCGGCTTCTATATCGAGATAACTCGGATTTGTATATCTTATAGTCGCCGCTTACTTGGTTGACGACAAGCTGGGAATCACCATAGACTCGTAACCGAAGGATTTCCATTTCTATGGCGAGCTCCAGACTAGCTATCAGAGCTTCATACTCAGCCTAGTTGTTCGTGCGAGGCTCAGTGATAGCAAAGGAACGCCATAGGGTTCCCATCGATGGCGTGATGAACACTAATCCTATCCCTGCTTTTATCTCCGGGATGCTTGATTTACTGGAGGTCCTTACTGATGAGGCTCCATCGAAGTAGAGCTCCCAACATGGCTCGTCATCCTCGAGGTGCAGCACTTGTTCGTCAGGTAACTCGCAATTGAGCGGCGACCCTTCCGGTATAGGGTGAGCAGCAAGAAAGTCGGCGAAGGCTTGCCCTTTTACTGCTTTCTGAGGAGTATAAATTATGTCAAATTCAAGCAGCATGACAGCCCATCTCTTCATTCTACCGGCTAGGCTTGCTTTGGTCATCAAGTGTTTGAGCGGGTCGACCTTGGAGATCAGCATAACCCGACGAGCAAGCAGACAGTGCCTCAGCTTATTCACAGCGAATATCAGAGTCAGGCATTGCTTTTTCGATCGGGGAATAGTTGTGTTTCTCCCCGACTAGAGTTCGACTGAGGTAGTAGAGGTCATTTTCTTTTCCCTCCTCGTTGTTCTGGGCAAAGAGCGCACCGAGTGATTCATTTAGCGCGGCAGTGTAGAGAATCAACGGTTTATTTAGAATAGGGGCAGCGAGCACTGGAGGGTGCAACAGGTACTGTTTGATACTTTCGAATGCTTCTTGATATTCAGCATCCCAGACAAAAGGAGCTCCTTTCTTCATGAGCTTTGAGAAGGGCCTACATCTCCCCGATAAATTTGAGATAAACCTTCGTATATAAGCAAGCTTTCCTTGAAAAGATCTCAGCTGCGTCAGATTCTTCGGAGGGGGCATTTCCATGATGGCCTTTATCTTGGATGGGTCAACTTCGATCCCCCGATGTCCCCGATGAAACGCCAAAAGCGCACTTCAGAGGATTCATCTTCAGATCCTATTCCCTCAGTCTGTTGAGAATGGTCCTAAGATCTTGGATGTGGTCGGCCTTGGCTTTAGTCTTGACGACCAGATCATCAACATACCATTCGATGACTTTATGGATTAGGTCATCAAAGATATTGGTCATTGCCTTTTGATATGTAGCACCTGCGTTCTTTTGTCCGAACGACATCACTTTATAGCAGTATATTCCGATCGGGGTTCGAAATGCCGTGTGTTTCCCATCCTCTGGCGACATCTTGATCTGATTATATCTAGATGATCCATCTGTAAAGGTGAACAGTTCGTAATTTGAGGTGTCATTGACCATCCCCATGACCGGTAGCGGGAAGTCGTCTTTAAGACATGCCTTGTTGAGGTACCTGAAATCGACACAAACTCGGATCTGCCCATTTTTCTTCTTCACCGGGACTACGCATGCAATCCAATCCGCATATTTCTCTTCTCTAATGAAGCCATCATCGATTAGTTTCTTAGTTTCATCGATGAACTTTTCTTCTAGCTTTCTTCTCATTCTTCGAGGAGCTTGTTGGACTGGCTTAGCATCAGGAGATATAGCCAGCTTATGCACGGCCACTTCAGGGGAAAGTCCAGGCATTTCTTTATACGTCCACGCGAAGCAGTCGACGAACTCATGCAGCAGGGAGATTATCTGCGCTTTCATTTCCTCTGACAAGAGTGAGCTGATGTAGGTCGACCTTGGATTATCGGGCGTTCCTAAGTCAATCTCGTCTAGCTCGTCGAAGGTTGCTTGTCCGCTATCTTCGAGCTCTTGAGGAGCTTCTTCTGGCTCGGCTATCTCGCCATCATCATTTGATCTTTTGCTGGCTTCACCAATATGGATCATGTAACACGCTTTGGAATCAGGTTGAATGAAGCCTATGCCCCGCCTATCTGGAATTCGTCCATTGATGAGTGCTCGGACTTGAGGTGAATGCCATAGCCCTTCGTAAAACTTTGCTTCGGACTCCGTTTGATATAACCGGCATCCGCACATTTTAAAGTATTCCCGTATCTCGGGCGCATAGTATCTGGGATTGAGGACGGCTCTTATGCCTCTCTCATATGGAAGGCACGCGACAGACAAATCGTCCGGGTGCACAACAGGTTTTGACCCGTAAAACAGGATGCCCTTCTGTCCACTTTTCTTTCCTGGAACATAGAAAGTTTTCAGCTGGTCAACGGTAGAGACTGACAATGCATCAAGCTCTTTGCACATCCAATCTGGCGCCCTTGTAATGGCTAGGGACCCTTCTGCAATTTCGAAGGTCTCTCGTAATTTCGCTTATTGCATGGGGGTCCAATCTACGGAGCTGTTGCAAGGCAGTTCCTCTTCCTCCGACTCTTCAGTGTCGCTGCCAAGATGAGGGTGGACTTTGCTGCTAGATAGGCTTTCAGTATCAGATTCGTCCGTATCACTACCGAAACGGGGGCGAGTTTTACGGAAGGACGGACTTCCAGCGTCGGACTCGTTAGTGTCGCTACCGAAACGCGGGCGCACCTGGGCGTTTTTGCTTCTAAAAGTGATCGCTGGCTCAAATTTGCTTTTGAGTCTTAAGGCCGCTCTGTCCTCAGTCGGTTGCAGCTTAGCATTTTGGTGATTCATAAAGTACCGAGAATCCTCATATTGGACTTCGTGCACACCGAACGGCTGGATGTCTCCGTTAATGCGGCTTTCTTCGCCATTTTTAGTATACTTCATGCATTGATTGAGAGTTGACGGAATGATGCCATAATCGTGGAGTCACGGCCGCCCCAAGAGAATTTTATAAGACGTGTCAGCGTCGATCACGTATATCTTAGCTTCGGTCTGCAGATAAAATTTGATTGGCAGAGCTATAGGCCCCAGAACTTGCTGGCAATTTTGGTTGAAGCCTTGAATGACAATCCTTTCCTTTGACAGGTGTCGGACGTCCATTGACAAACTCTTCAGGGTTCGCAAGTTCATGATGTTCACTGAGGACCCTGGATCAATAAATATGCGATTAATCCGATCTCCGTCGCTATACCCGGTCACGTAAAGTGGCCGATTATGCTCAGTCGTTCCCAATAGCAAGTCTTCATCCTTAAACGTGACTGCGGCGGCTTGCAAAGTGTACTGAGCTTCTTTCATATTAATTTCCGCAAAGCGAGCCTGATACCGCTCAGGGTTTTGTAGAGCATGAATGAGAACATCTCTAAGCTCTTGAGATAGAACCAAGGCATCGTAGATGCTAAGGAGAGACGGAAGCTTTCGGAGGTGAACCAAGACATTATAGTCTACTGGGGAAGGACTCGAATCTTCATGAGCAAGTTCTCTGCCATCTTCTTCATTAGCGACTTGTTTTTCCTTCCCTTTTAGGGCATTGCCCTGATTTGGCGGTAGAGCTCTGCCCTTCTGAGCTGGATTTGGTTGGCCTTTGTGGCGAGCTCCTCGTCCTCTTCGGGAAAACAGAGCTCTTCCTCCGAGTCGCTGCTAAGATGGATGGCGTAGCAGATCACTACTAGGATCTCTTCATTGGAGTCTTCTTCTAACTCCTCCAGAATTTCAGCCGCTCGTACAGGGAGGAACTCCTTCAATTGAATCAGAGTTCTTTCCTTCTGTTCATATTCTTCGAGGGAATCGATATATTTTTGAATGGTCGATCTCCTTGCAGACTCCTTTTCGCGCCGAGCTGCACTTTTCTTCTTCTTGAGCTTTTGGATTTTGAGCCTGATGGAGCCGTCTTGGCGGCTGTAAAGGTAGGCTTCTTCTGCTCTTCCCATTCTGTCCTGGGCTTTTTTTGAAATAGCTTTAGCATCTTCTTCGTCTTATTAGATATGTGCTTACTCCAAGGAGGCCGCGGTGTGTCCGTTTCATTTCTTAGGGCAGCAGGTTCGGCTGTCTGCTCCCAGAAGGCTTCGGCTTCCGTCTGTATAAATTTGGTGGTTGCAACTTGATTGTTCACCAACACACTTTTGGACAGCTCGATCTCTCCAGCCTTGTACTGCTTCTCGACCCAGTCCTTGAAGATATAGCAATCCTCGATCGCATGGCTCACTACTCGGTGGTACGGGCAATACAGGGGATTGTCGGTCATTTTTTCTTCTTGAGGTCTTTTCGACTCCGGCAATTGTAGACCGTTGTTCAAGGCATCTTTAAATATCTTGTGGATCTTGTCCCTTCTAAAAGAGTAAACCTTGTTCTTCTTCTCCTCTAGGGAAGGCCCATCTCCTTCCAGCAATGGCTTTCGACACCAGTTGGTTTTGGATTCACCCGCCCTTCGCTTTTCTTCATTGTCGGACGCATTGAAGACATTGGTACTGCTGGAACTTCCGCTTCTACGGTTGTTGTCCCGCTTGCTTTTCCAAGTCTTGTCTCTATGAGAGTCCGGGGTAGACTCTTTCTTCGAGCGTTCCAGCATTTGGACTTTCTTGGTTAGCTTTTGAAACGTCTTGAGACCTGTTGTACACAAGACTTGGACCATCCAATTGCTGAGGATCCCAATGAGAAGGCTGACGGATTGGTCCTGCTCCAGCGGCGGTTCGCACTTGACCGTGAGATTACACCATCGGGCGATAAAGTCGGTGTTGCTTTCATTCTTTCCGGGATTGGTCCTCATAAGGTCAGCGATGGAGATTTTATCACTGACACTCATGAACCTTTGCCGAAACAGAGACTCTATTTGGGCAAAGGTAATAACGGACCCGTCTGGTATACTCACGTACCAGTCGAAAGCGACACCGGTCAGGCTGTTGACAAACTGACGAAGGAGGAGCCCATCATTGCCCCCTGTATTTCCACACGATGCTTTAAAGTGGGTGACGTGCTGATTTGCATTTCCCGTCCTGTCAAATCTTCCGAACATGGGAATGACGTAGCCGCTCGGGAACTTGATTAGATTGTACTGTGCGGGATATGGCCGCCCACTATTGCCAATTTCTTTCTGAGCTTCAGCTTCGGCCACTAATGTATTGACCTTGCTGGTGACCAAATCCATTATCCGATCTTGTGTTAGCGGGATAGTGTTATCTGGGGCCAAGGCGTCCCCAGAAGCGGAATGTGGCTGGCTTTCGTGCGGCTCGACGAATCTTAGACCCAAAAGGACAGGCATCGGTCGCTTCGGATTGTCATCACCCGGCTCATGAGTAGCGACTTGTGCTTGATTGGGAGGCGCTCAAGCAATTTGAGCCGTAAGCTGCATCATAACGTTCGTTAAGTCATCAATCTTCGAATAGAGCTTGACCATCTCTTTATCTTTCCTCCTGAGCTATTTTCGAAGCTCTTGAAGCAGCTCTTGCTCCGCGGTCCTGGGGCGGAAAGTCGGCTCTTCCTCACTGTCCGAGCTTGACTCTGCATGGACTGAGGGGTTTTTCTGCCTATCGTCCTCATCGAGAGGGTTTTCATCATCCAGCGGAGGCGGCTGTTCTTAGGAAGCGACAACCACATTCAAGCCAGATTGGGCTTGGGATGTGGTGGCCTCATCCTTGCTTTTGCTGCAAAGGTTGTCGCTGGGACGCCCGCCCGCCATATAGACCGTATGGATAACATATCCAGTCATTTTTTTATTATCGGTGGCTGATTTCACGGATCGCTGTCTTGACCCCCTGTTTCGGTAACGGGCAGTCGATCGAATGCGGCTGGCCTGGCCGGATTCTTGAATGGTGCTAACGCTTCTTTTTTGGATTTGCCCCGCCGCTTTCGCGCGGCATAGAGTGACTAATAGACTCTTGAAGAGACAGTGTCATACTTTTTCTATTGGGGCCGGGACACGTCTCTTTGTAGCGACATTCGGACCGCTGTCTTCTTAATTCTGGCGGTCATGGCATTTTTCTGAACCCACTTCAGAGGTTCGAAAGAATTGCTGATTTTTACGGCCGATTCATCCGTCGTCGCAGGATGACTTTGCTCTTGGAATCTCACAAGATTCTACCTGGCCGGAGTCTTGGCCCTTTTGTTGGCTCGATACCTGAGCCGCTTCTGTCTCAGCTTTTCTGTTTTGAGCACTTGGCTGGTCACGGCTCCTCGGAAAGCCGCCGTAGACCGGGCGATGGAGGGCTTTGGAGATACACCTTATTGTGCATTTGTTGGAGTCATCGCCTGAGCTCGTTCGCAACGTTTGATGTTGCCCTTTATACCGGAAGTCTTGCCTCCAGCTGGAGCACCAGGGAACCTCCCAGACATCATCTTAAGTTTCGGTTGAGATGCCTTAGCGATCACAACATTCGGCCTCTTTCCCCTTGAGACCGGCTTGGCCGTCTGCTTTACCGGGATTTCTGCCAGATGAACGCTTCCGGCAGGGTAGATGATGACGAAGCCAAACCGGCGGGGCAGTTCCTCCCACTGTCGACTGAGGCTTGCGGGGAGAACTACACGAGCATTGACCTTGACCACGTACGGGATCGAGGTCGCGTCGGAAGCTGAATTCATCTTGGGAGACATTGTCGTTGAAAGTTGATTGCTGCACGGAAAAAAACATCATTTCAGTACAGGCAATCGATATGTATATTGATTGAGTTCGCATGAACGTTTAACCCGAAATATGGGAGGAGAGAAAGGTCCCACCGGGCGTGCCAGAATCTGTAGGGTGTTTTTTGTCACCCCATTGAGATGAGAATACGCACGCGCTTGTCAGGCGTATTACAGATTCCCCCTGCCTAGGTTAGGCTGGGGTTTATTGATTGTGGGGATCCGAATCTCAGGAAGCCGCGGACTAAGCTGCCGTTAATTACCCCTCACATCTGGAGCGAGAGAACCTCCGATTGATGGGTTAAACTGGTCATGCAAACTCAATGTGCAGTGTTGTGTTTTGAAGGGTTTGGGATATATCGGGGGCCCCGCAGAGTTTTTACAGGGGGCCCGCTACCCGGATAGCGGGCTGGGGGTCAAGGGGGCTAGCAGCCCCCTTGCGGGGTGCGGGGCAGCACCCTATTAAAAAAAAATTTCTAATAGGGACGGTGTTGTGGAGTGTGTGTATCTATATATATACAGGTACACATATATATAAAAAGGGGAAAAGCGCCTAAAGGACGCGTGGCGCCTGCGCCTTACGTGCCTAGCACGCGAGCGCTGGGCGCTTGAGCGCTGTGCGCTTAGGCACTAGCGCACCACGTGTCAGACACATGGGCACTGGGCGCTGGAGCGCTAGCACACCTTGTGCCCGGCACGTGGGCGCTGTGCGCTTGAGCGCAGTGCGCTTAGGCGCAGTGCGCTTAGGCGCTAGCGAACCACATGTCCGACACGTAGGCGCTGGGCGCTGGGCGCTTGAGCGCTTGGGGCGCTAGGCGCTCGGGCGCCGGAGAGGAAAAGGGGCTTTTAGCCCCAGAAATGGGATTTAAACTCCCGTAATAGAATTTAGAGTGGAGTTAAACTCCTAAGATTTTTTTGGAGATGCTGAAACGGGCTTCTCCCTTGAGCTCTGGATCTTCCCAAGGTGGAATTTTTAGGAGATGGGTCTCCTTCTTCCTCCTCTTTTGGCTGGATCTTGAAGAACAAGAAATATGAGATTTTAAAAATCTCTTATTTTTAAGATCTGATGGGAGATCTGAGTTCCCCTTTGTGGGTTTCGTGGTAAAAAACTATTTAGTTTTTTGAAAAGGAAGAGTAAAACTCTTGATTTAATTCAAAAAGAGAAGATGGTTTTTAGAACCTTGAGGAAGGAGAGATCACAGATCTTGATTTTTTTTGGAGAGAGAAAAAAAGTTGTGGGGATATTTTCATTATCCTTGCCTTTATAGGCTATACACTTTACATATAGCCCCTTGGGCTCTATAATAATGGCATTTTACCCATTCCATGGCTCATGTGCCATTTCCTTTTGCACATAAGCCACGGGCTTTACAAAAATTTGGCTTTATGCCTATTTTTCTTACATTCATTCATAAAATAGAATAAAAGTAATACACCAAAATTATTTATTACAAAATTTTTATCTTGGCATGGGTGAGGTCGGCCGCTCCATGTTCGGGCTCGACCCGGGCATTGGCCCACTTGGCTTGGGGTTGACTTTGATTTTGACTTGGTCAACTGGGGTGTAAATTTTGACCCCAACATCGACGAGCCGATGGATTTCGAGATTGGTAATCCGAAGAGAAATGAGGATCTAGAGACAGAGAATACCAGACCATGAACAGGGGGCAAGCAGATGTTCTTGCTCTGCCAGTTGTGGGTGCACCGACTTTTTCGACATTGTAGGAGGTGTACCTCAATTTCATTTGGTATGATTTGCGTTTGTGATCCGAGTATCATGCTTACATCGCTTGGATTTGAGTTTCGATGATTGGGTTTCATGATTATGTGTTCGTGCACCATGGCTGCACCTATTGGATGTTTTCTTTGTGTAAGCCCGCGGGGGCGCCCCGGCCTCCAATCCGACGCCGGAAACGCGGAAACAAAAACTTTGCAAAACTTGCAACCGGCACCACCGCGCACTTTTCACCCGGATCGGGCCATTAACCTAGCTAACTAGCAAACAAGAAAAGAGTAGAGAAGCTATACCAAGCGATCCGTGTCCTTCGGTCTTCGTCTCCACTCCGATCTCCTGAGGGATGTTCGTCACCTCCTCGCTCGGCGGAAAGGCACCACGTAGCCGGAATCTTTTACGGGCTCCCACCTCTTGACCGAGGCAACTCGGGCGTGAAGTTGGCTAGCCGACGCGTCCAAGGTTTGCTGTAGGCTAGTGTATGAAACTTGTCTCTTGTTCAGGTTTTGGCGGGTGACTTGCCGCGCCCGTAGGGGTCTAGGATTTCATTGCACAGGCTATCCACACGACCAGGGGAACGTCGGGTTTCAGCAGCGGCTCTGTGAAACCCGGGGATCCCAGATATCTGTATTGATCTGTGTTGCTATACATTTCTGTGTCGTTGCATTTTATTACGCCTTGAGCGAAAATTATATATATTATATATATACTAGTAGATGTTGTATATGTTTTGCATCCGCGCTAGTCCAGTCCCCGCTCTGTCGTTAGTTAAGTAACCTAACGGGTGATGACGGGACCCAGTGGCGAATGCGGATGGCATATACGTACATCATTATTTTCGTTCTTTTTGGTGTGATCAATTGATGAGACTGCGTTGATTCGGATCAATGCAAGCTAAACAAACCTATTCTGATGTTGTTGGAACATTTTTCAAAAAGTGGTTATTGCAAGGACGTTCACTTTTGTTTTGCACAGTGGTATTCAGTTGGAATATCCTGCTCCTCAGTCGACGAGGCAAGGGCCGAGATCCCTTCACCGGGAGTGACCCCTTGGACAAAAGTTTGCGTCAGGGCAATAACTTCACTATAGCCGATTACTTTTGCTTTGCATCGTGGTATTCAGTTGGAATATCCTGCACCTCATTCTACGGGGAAAGAGCCGAGATCCCTTCACCGGGAGTGACCTCTTTAGCAAAGGTTTTCGTCACTATATTTTTTAAAAGCTATCCGGTTCCTTCAGCGATATCAAGTTCATTACGTTAAAGGTTTTCGCCAGAAACCATTCGTAGCCCTCCGTCGTTTCAGACGGGTAGCACGTAGTATTCATGCTATGTTTGTTGGCCTTCGTCAAGGCATAGTGTATGGTAGCTGCTTGTTACCTTTCTGCTGCATAGATAGATGCGTTGGTTTGGGACAGTCGTATAGCCTTGTTGGCCTTCGTCAAGGGCTTGTACGGGTGGGTTCAAATCTACCTGGACAATGACGGGTAGAACTTAACATGTGACTTATGATTTGTTGGCCTTCGTCAAGGTCATAAGAGCATGGGGCAAAAATCAACATCGGGAGTTTCAAAAGAACTGAAACTTGCCAGATATGCGCATACCTTCTGGAGTGTGATAACGTGAGCGGATTCCGTCACGTTATCATGCGATGAGAGTTGGATCCCGATTCCCACTGATGAGTTGGTTTACTCCTCGGGTGATCCCGGCTAATTCTTCTTTCAGGTTTGGGGAAGAATTTGACGTTACAGTGGGAGGTTTCCAGATTAGATAAAGTGATAACCATTCTGATCTAGGTTAGAGTGCACGCTGAGTGTTTCTTTTCTCTCTCTCTTTGGCAGCGACCATTGACCCGACCCTAGACTATGACTCAGTGACCAAGTTGACCGAACCTTCTTAACACTGGCTTTTGGATTGTCAGAGTTGCAAACCTCATTGCCACTCCTACTTTTACCCTTTTCTCCAGGACACCCCGTATTACTACGAACGTCCACTTCCATTGGACAAAACCATCGTATGGTTATATACGAACTCGAAGGAATTCGAGGATGGTTTCCAGTTCTGGAGAAAACGAATAGGGCTATTCAGTTGTCTTTTCCTTTTACCTTCTCTGAGGTTGCGAGTACTCCTTGGTTTAGGAGATAGTACACCTATTACGCAAATTGGATAGTCTTCTTCTAAACCTTAGGCTGGTGCCGACCGGTAGGGAATGAAGAAAGCCAATTAGCCTAAACGGTGTACAGAAGGTATTAAGTTAAGACAAAGAAAGGGATTAGTAAGAGGGCAAAGTAAATTGCGACTGTTATTCATGACCTAACCAATTATTTCTTCGCCAATCCTAAATCACCTTTGTATTTCTCCAGGACACTCCGTATCACTACGAAGATCCCAGTTTATTGGATAATCCATCGTATGGTTATATACGAACTCGAAAGGAACTTGTTCCAGTTCGGGGATGGATCCTGGTTCAGGAGAAATAGGAATAAAGTTCATTCAGGTGTCTTTTATCCTCACCTTCTCTCGCATTGCGAGTGTTCCTAGGATTAGGACAGTACACCCATTATGCTTATTGGATAGTCTTCTTCCAAACCATAGGCTGGTGCCGAACGGTAGGGAAAGTAGAAAACCATTTGGCCTAAAGGGGTGTGCAGAAGGTAATGACTAAAGACATATAAATGGATTTGGAGAGGTGGCAAAGAATTATACGGTTACAGTTGTGAATCTGGATAATGGAAGAGGCATTACTAGGAATACCAGGATACCCCATGGAAACATTTCAATGTTTCAGTTTCACTGTGTACTGTTAAAAGAAAACTGATTTCCCAATTAGACACTTGCTCCAGGGTATGTATTTGCCAGGTATGATTCTCACATCTGTATGGTTTTACAGATGATGAGTGGGAGTAAGTTATTGGGAATTAGGTGATCATCCTCATTATATCGGGATTCGTTGTAATTGGTGATATTTGAGGAAGTCACCTGGGTTGTTTGCCGGACGGCAAATATTTGGTTTTGAATATCCGTTGTTATGCACCAATTTCAAATTGATATATCTGTACTTCTATTTTTATAGAGTGAGATATTTCTTTTTGAAATTATGTCTATGACATTTACCTATATCAGTGGATGGTTAGGTAAGGAGCATTGAACAGCGGTGTAATTCTTCTTAACCAAAAGTACAGTTTTCAATCTACGACACGCAGTGAATGAGTTATTAGACTCAGTGGACTTATACAGAGTTTTGTGTATTGTCCAATGTCTATTAGGACAGAGGGGTTGGTCCTCGTACTATATTCTGTTTACTTATGACTTCTCTAGTTTTTAGACATGTGTTTCGTAGAAATGCAAGGTCTAAGTTTTGAGGAGTTATAAGTATAAGATTAAAGTAGAGAACCAGGTATTGCAAGTATCGGGATTCTTCAAGGTGATCGAAGATGTAGATACTTGTATATGGTATTCAGTTGATAGTAATGATTAAGAGAACTTGCTTCTCTTTCAGGTTACTCATAAATGGATGTAATCCTAACTTGAGTAACGCTGATCGACCTCTCTCCATTTACTCGACATGCACTGGAGACAGCTGCATGATTTGAATCTGGTTCAATTAAATCAGTGCCTCTGTTTCTATATTGGATATAGAACAGTTCATATCTTGACATTGTTAAGATACGGGGAGTTGTCCGGCCTATGCTTAAAACCAGACTCCGGATAACTCAAGGCACGTTTCTGTAATGGCTGTTTGTGGGTTGACCCGGGCTATGACGAGGGTTGATTTTCTACCATCTGGAAGATCAGTAGTGATATTGTTCTTGACTCGCCACAGTTTTAATTAAAAATGGATTTTTTCAGAAAACAGTAGTGGGAGTATGGTAGAACTGGAAGTGATTCCAGAACCGCAAACGATTACTGAAGATTTAATAAGAACCTAAAGATTCAATCTGGTTTGACATTCCATTGGCCACTCCGCAGATAAGGTGGGTAACCTCAGGCGCTCGAGAGGTACTTCGGTATGCTCAAGGACGGTGACAGGGAGGTTCTTGTTTACCCAGACTTGCCATTGCTGTTGTTCCAGACTGTGAGACCCGGCAGGAGGATGAGTATAGCGTCGTTCTAAACTAGTTTTAGAAGTTTACATCTATATGACTCTGCCAGAGGGTTTTCGTAGTCAGTGGGAGGAGCGGAAGCATTGGTGGACAGTTGGCTTATGTCTATTCATAGACTAAAGCAGATATAGCGGAGATAGATCATCTATTTCTGATGTGACAGTCATAGGTTTGACTTCAGCAGAATAGGGGATGGATCTGTTAAGATGGTAGTAGGGTGTGATGTCCTGGTATATGATGACATACATAGAGTAGGAAGTGATATTCCTATACTACGATCGGTTATACTTTGGTCGTCACACAGTTGTTTCTCCACATAGGACTTGGATATTATATCAGACATTCTGGTTACTCGATCTATGGTTTTAGATCTAGATTTGGGTAGTTTCCCAATCAGGGTACTTAGACAGCATTCTAAGAGTATTTAGAATGGACGACTCCTGGCACGGTGGTGTACCTGCAGGTAATGGAGTCACCCTCTCTAAAGGTGTCTTACAGACTAAAGGGGAGAGGGATGTTCATGATTGGCAGATCACTTGCTTAGGCAATTGAGTCAATCATGAGATGTCATGTACCACACCAGATGTTGTTCTTGCAGTAGATGCAATAAGTTGATATTGATCCAATCCTGGAGAAACAATCGGAAGCAGTTTTAGAACATAAGTGGATGTTCTAGGGATATGATAACAGTATTCTCCTTCGGGAGACAGTTATCATTCCAGGCTTCCAAGATGACCTGGATGACAGAGTGACTGTCAGAGTTATAGTTTTCCCTCTGATGAGGGGCATTATTTTGGACAGGTGGTCCAGGTGGATACTGAGGGAAGGCATGGCGCAGGATACTGATTAAGTTCAGTTGACGATACAGTCTAAGAAGTTTGGATTTGGAGTTCATTTATGAGCTAGGTCCCATCAGACATCCAGACATTCTAAGAGAGGTATTGCTCATTTCGGGAGATGGTTTTCTCCGCGAACTTGAGATTAAGAGAGACACAGAAAGAAACACTAGAGCGGATCCACTCACTGAGGCTATTCCTCGAACGCAATAGTTTCGCAAACGAGCTTTCTGAGACTGACTAGTAGAAGAGTTGGTGTTCGGTATCACACGGGCTGTGAGTATGCGATATCGCAATAATGAGCCTTGAGTGCAAGTGGGAGATTGTTGGAGATAGTGCCCTCAGAGTCAATTATTGGATTACAGGCACGTGATTGCAATGATTGAGGGGAGGACCTGTCCCAGTAGGACAGTCTTACTCAAGATGGTAGTATGCTATCTGGTTTATCTTTATCATCGTGTACTGCTTTAGGTGACCTTATGAGTCGCTATTACACATTGATAGAGCCCCTAGGATTCTTGCTTGACTACCAGCAGTATGAGGGCGATCATATAAGTGAGAGCTGGAGTCTATAAGCACATCCTTAAAAGGTCCCTAGTCGTGGGAGTTTCGAGACAGGGCATCGATTCTCCAGAGTAGACTAGTGTATACAGTCGAGACCCCGACGAGGGGCGGTGGCCAGTCTCACAAGCCACTGGTGTCAGTTGGTTCACCTAAGATGTATACAGGTGCTCATTGGGTTATGAGTACACCGGACAGGACTCACCGGGAACCTACTAGTTGGGATTATACCAGACGTCAGATAGCAGTTCCCTGGTGACATGTGTACAGGTTAGTTCATCGACCTGAGGTCGTCATTTGTCTCGTGTGAGTTCCCACTGTACTTTGATTACTACCCTACCACGGCTCAAAGGAGTCGTGCAAACAGGTTTTAGTTGGGTACAGTCCCGAGCCACATGGAGGCAGTGAGCGGATCTGCAGGAGTTCGTCTCTCCCGGTATTGGGGGTGAGGTCGCGCTGTGTCTAGGAGAGCCAGAACATGAAAAGTCCTTGGCCAAGGCAGGAGATTTTCTGGTAGGTATTCCAGTAGTATCTCAGGGTGTTCTGGGCTACACTCCGACACGACTTGTACCGCTATTGGGGGTCTGACTTTTACCAACCCCCTAGGCTCGCCATGCGATGCTCATAGACGAACGGACCGGACTGTACGGATATTGTCATTGACAGGCTCAGTAGGGTGTCAGGATGAGTTCGCTCATCGACGTCCCTTTTAGTCAATACCTGGTAGCCCGTCACGTATTGGCTTATACCTCTGACGTGCTAGTGGTTAAATCCACAGTCATTGTATTGACGAGTCTTTAGAGTCCACCACACTCAGTTACTCAGGTTTCGGGCGAAACGCTGTAGAGGCCGTATGGAGATATGGCAGGGTTCGATCAGATACGTGCGGTATTGCACGGATCGAGATCGGACGGTTTTTACTAGCCGGTTTTGGCTTAAGCCGGATCCTAGTATCAGATAGTGTAGTTTTGTCTCTTTGCATTTGTGTTCAGTGGGAATACAAATGCGGGCATGTATTTGCAGTAGCGTGGTTTTCCTGTAATTTATTACGGGATCAGTTTTCTGAGGTTGCCAGTTTGCATTCCGTTCCGGCCGGTTTTCCTTTATTCCTTCGCGGCCGGACTTTCCGATGGAGGGGGTATTTTGCAATTGTGCAAATTACTTTTTTTGGAGGGGTTTCTTACATATTTGTGGCATCATGATTGTTTATTCATGATGAGATCCTTTTCTTGTCATCTCTTTTGCACTTATGAGATTAGAATGAGATGAGAGTTAAAAATACTTTGAGGTGACTATATTCTTATGCTTATCTCTCATTTCCTTTTTGATTTAATTGGATTCTCCACCATTCTTTGGAGGGGCCGGCCACATATTTTAGGAGGGAGAGAGAGAGTTCTTTTTTGAGTGAAGTGAGAAAATCATTCATCTCTTTTCTATGCTTGCTACATTAATCCCACACCTCTCTCCAAGGATTATTCATACCTCCATCAAAGGCAACTAAACCCCAAGAGACAAGTTTCATACACTATCTAATACTAGGATCCGGCTTAAGCCAAAGCCGGATAGTAAAAACCGTCCGATCTCGATCCGTGCAATACCGTACGTATCTGATCGAACCCTGCCATATCTCCATACGGCCTCTACAGCGTTTCGCCCAAAACCTGAGTAACTGAGTGTGGTGGACTCTAAAGACTCGTCAATACAATGGCTATGGATTTAACCACTAGCACGTCAGAGGTATAAGCCAATACGTGACGGGCTACCAGGTATTGACTAAAAGGGACGTCGATGAGCGAACTCATCCTGACACCCTACTGAGCCTGTCAGTGACAATATCCGTACAGTCCGGTTCGTTCGTCTATGAGCATCGCATGCCGGGCCTAGGGGGTTGGTAAAAGTCAGACCCCCAATAGCGGTACAAGTCATGTCGGAGTGTAGCCCAGAACATCCTGAGATACTACTGGAATACCTACCAGCAAATCTCCTGCCTTGGCCAAGGACTTTTCATGTTCTGGCTCTCCTAGACACAGCGCGACCTCACCCCCAATACCGGGAGAGACGAACCCCTGCAGATCCGCTCACTGCCTCCATGTGGCTCGGGACTGTACCCAACTAAAACCTGTTTGCACGACTCCTTTGAGCCGTGGTAGGGTAGTAATCAAAGTACAGTGGGAACTCACACGAGACAAATGACGATCTCAGGTCGATGAACTAACCTGTACACATGTCACCAGGGAACTGCTATCTGACGTCTGGTATAATCCCAACTAGCAGGTTCCCGACGAGTCCTGTCCGGTGTACTCATAACCCAATGAGCACCTGTATACATCTTAGGTGAACCAACTGACACCTGCGGCTTGTGAGACCGGCCACCGCCCCTCGTCGGGGTCTCGACTGTATACACTAGTCTACTCTGGAGAATCGATGCCCTGTCTCGAAACTCCCATGACTAGGGACCTTTTAAGGATGTGCTTATAGACTCCAGCTCTCACTTATATGATCGCCCTCATACTGCTGGTAGTCAAGCAAGAATCCTAGGGGCTCTATCAATGTGTAATAGCGACTCATAAGGTCACCTAAAGCAGTACACGATGATAAAGATAAACCAGATAGCATACTATCATCTTGAGTAAGACTGTCCTACTGGGACAGGTCCTCCCCTCAATCATTGCAATCACGTGTCTGTGATCCAATAATTGACTCTGAGGGCACTATCTCCAACACTTTGTGCACAGTTATTGCACTTGATTATGTTTATATACCGCTACATCGGTTTGTGATTTGTGCATATCTATTGCACTTGAGATCGGTTTTGTGCCTTGGCTGCATGTGTTTATGATTTCATAGATTTCATACGGTTGATTTGATTTGTACATATGGTATGCACTCGATTTGATTTTTGCACTCGGTATAGCTCACATGTGCTTGTAGTGCATTGATACGGATTTTGTGCACATAGTTGCACACATTTTTGATTTTATACACCTTGGTACACTTGGTATTTATTTTATACGCATTTTAGTTAATTATACGTTTCCGTGCACTTGTTTCACCCGATTTGTATTTTGTGCATTTGTTGCACTAGATTTTTACGCCGTGCATTTGTTGCATCGGATTTGTATTTCGTGCATTGGATGCACCGGATTCGTATTTCATGCATTGGATGCACCGGATTTATACTCCGTACCTTAGTTGCACCCGATTTATGTCTTTGAGCATTTTTGTTACCAGATTTGTGTTTTTGTGCGCGTTTGCACTTGACGTTCGTTTTCGTGCATGCTACTGCACTAGATGCTTTTTATGGACCTGACGCGCTTGGCTTTGATTTTTGCGCATATTAGGCTCTTGGTATTGGATTTTGTGTGTATCGGATGCACTTGAGTGAGATTTAATTCGTGCATGTTGGATGCATTTGATTTATATTTCATTTTTGCATTACGGATGCACTTGATTTGGATTTTTGCGCATGTCGGGTGCATGATATAAGATGGGATTTTGTGCACACCGGATGCACTCGATTGGGATTTTCATTCGTGCATATTAGTTGCACTGGATTAATATTTTCGTGCACTATAAATGCACTAGATGTTGTTGTTGTGCACACTCGTTGCACTGGACAGATACTTTTGTGTACACCCGTTGCACTTAGTTTTGCTTTGGTGCATATCGTAGCACTTGTTTTGGATTTGATTTCCGTGCGCACCAGACGCACATGATTATTGGATACGCCTTTCGAGGCTGGTCTTACTCTTGAGCACTTTGTTTTCTTGATGGGCACTATAGTATATAGTGGCCGAATAGGACTGATCTGAAGACAATACCTGAGTACTTTGCATGCATAAAAAGTTTACCAAGTGGTTTTCAAAAAGGAGATATAGTCTCTCTGTTTCCTACGTGACCGCGAGTGGCATGAACATTTATAAAGGAAAACCTTTTGGGATATTTCAAAAAAGGGCGGAACGTATATTTGAGCAAAACATATATGAACGAATATTTATTACTTTACAAATGAGCGTCCATCACTTTTGCCGTGAGTTATGCATCACACGGCGATTCAGAAAAGATTTTGCATGTGTTTTATTCAGTTTTAGGAGAGTTTCCAAGGATGCGTATTATATACATATTAAAGTATTTGACTAGTGTATATTGGATTTCAATAGTGGATTTTGAGATCTGTATCTCCATTGTAACTCCGATAATTGCGTGACGCTTTACGGAGTTCGATTTTGAGTTTCATACTCGTTTTCAGGCGCACAAGATACGCTGTGGTATTTCTGTATTTTCCGTGATTTCGGAGCTCCGTTGATTTGAGCTGATTATTGAAATGTTTTAGCATTGGGGGTTTAAATTTAAATTCGGGGACCAAATTTATTTAAGGGAGGAAGATTGTAACCTTTCAGAAATATAAAATATTATTTTTGGAATTTAATATTAAAATAATATATTTCGCGAAAACTATTCGAATTGCAAATATAGATTTTTCGTAAAATGGTATAAGTTTATACCAATATTTTGAAATTTATCGAAGATTAAAATGATTTATTTATTTTAATGATATTATCGGATTTTTGGTCAAATCCATGTTTTTACATTTTTTCGTGACTTGTGCATCATGTCATGTGCATATTGGTTTTTGTGTGTGTGACTTATGGCTTGTGAGAACAAAGAGAAGTTGTGTGAATGAGTAAAGAGAAAAGAAAAGAAAAGGAAATGAGAAGAGTTTTAGTATGAATGGAATAAAATTGATGCCATGAGTTATGTGAAAGAAACAAAATTGATATTTGTGAGAGAGTGAGTGCAGGGGAGATATTTGTGAGAGAGAGTGAGCCTAAGAGAGAGACCTGGCTGCCCCATTCCTCTTTCGCCATTTTTTTCTCCATGTTTTCTTCATCTTCTTCATTCACCTCACTACCTCCTTGCACAATCATAAATTCCTTGTCAAAACCTCATGCCCCCTTTATTAAAAATATGCACAAACCTATTCTAAACCCTTAGAACCATTCATGTTTGGATTTTGAAGACTTTGGGCAACTCAAGAATTTTCCCAAGTTTCTAATGAGGTAATCCATACACTTTAAATTAATGTTTATGTTAAATATGCTAGTTTAGTTTAGAATTTGATACAAATAGGATATGTGATCTTAGAAAATTCAAAGTTGTCGTTAAGTGGTTAATTGAGGTTTAGTGGGTGTTTTCAAGACCTTAGAGATTGATTTAGAGACATGGAAATGAGTTTAGAATCCGATACACGAAATTAGAATTGTTCTGTGTCGGTTTTGTGACCCTAAAGGCCTACAGAGTATCTGGAGCTATTTGGGGAATTTTTGAGAAAATATAGCAAGTCCATAGACCTAGGCAAACGATCAGAAGACCACCACCCAAGTTTGAGCCAATTCTGCCCTGGTATGGCCGGCGAGCTTGGATTTAGTGGGGATGTCGCCGGATTTTTAGTGGGTTCTAGGGTTGGGTTTTTTGCTGTAGCTCCAAATCCCTATAAACAACTCCCTGTATCTGCTTGTTTTGTCCCAATTAACCTGAGATGAAATTTGGGAGTGATTTCCTAGGTTGCTGAGTATGGTATTTATGATTTATGAATTTAGGATTTGGTATTCGATATTGTATTAGGTCGTTGGATGTTTGTACGCCAACGACTAGGGTTGTTTGGTTGTCTTTACATGCATAGGCTATAGGTTCTAACCAATGAGCGCACCGTATGCCGTATCGGTTTTCTGGACTTGATTTTAATAGCATTGCGACTGTGTATTTATTGTAGGTAAATTCGCGTGGATTCCGAGAAGACGAAGCATATTGACTACGGCTGAACAAGGAGTTCCACAGGTGAGTTGATTTATATCTACAGGGGAAGTCGGGTGGATGGCTTATAGCACCCCCGTAAACATTGATATGTGATTTATTGTCTGGAGATAAGATATGCCATGACTTAAGGTTATAGTTATGGTTTAATATGAAATGATATGATAGAAAGGATGTCTCGAATTGATATATAAGGATGTGAATCACAATATATACATATGTAGTTGCAAGAGAATAAGTATGAGATTATAGTGACATGTAATGAGGTCGATAAATACGACATGAGATGAAAAGAGTATACGATATTGATGACTTGATGTAAGATATTGATGTGATGAAAAGAGTATACGATGAGATATGATGACTTGATTGATTAGTCATTATACGGATGCGAGTCGAGATGAGATAATTGATATCTCTGTCGGTCCCATGAGATGAGATCGATACGGATGTGACCTGAGATATAGGTATACATATATATAATGATGTGAATAATGAGTGATATGCCGTACGAGACGTTAGGCCCGTACCCTCATTGTCATATTAGGTTGATATAATCCCTAATTGTTTAATTCCGCCGTATGATGGGTTACTGTACGTGATGAGTTTTATCTGATGATTGATCCATACCCTTCACTAGAGAATGCCGTACGATAGATTGTACCATACGTGATGTTATGAGGCTGGATGTCGATTGATAGATTCACCGACTCGGTTATGTTATAGATATGTATACCTTATAGCATTTCGCTTATGATGTACTTTATGCTGCATTCATGATATTCTCTTTGCATTACATATACTTGTTCCAGTACACTTACACCATTATCGATGATGTGTATGTTACACTTACACAGATTGGCCGGCTCACACACTTTCATCATCGATAATTGCTATGCCACTTACATAGTAGAATTGCCACATGACTCATTTGCATGATATACTTGCTATGCTCACATCATTATGCTATACTGCATGATATATTGCTATGCTCACATCACTATACTATGTCGACTGATATACTTGCTATGCTCACATCATTATGCTATGTTGCATGATATATTGCTATGCTCATATCACTATACTATGTCGCATGATATACTTGATATGCTCACATTTCTGTTCTTTGTTTGCATACATCATGCTTTATGACTATACGCACTGAGATGCTGTTTTTATGAGATTCTGAATTTGAGAACCGTGGTTATATTTCAAAGGAAATTATGTAGTGTTTTAAAAACCTGGTTTCTCTTTATATGATATTTCGAGACGTCCACCGTGTGTTTTCTCGGTTATGAGTTATGTGATACCCGATTCGAGGAGCTGGATGAGGCTGTTTGCGGGTACATGGTGGAACCGGTATGGTACCCCCGGGCAAGAAAGGTATGTTGTGTAGTAGACGATGAGCCCGGCAGAGGGACTACTTCCTACCGATGATAGTATTTGGACTCAGCGGTTATCCGGAGGATACCGACCGGAGTCGTGAGATGATATGGGCCGATCCAGACCGACGGAGCCTGTTGGCCGATCCGGACTGACGGAGCCCGAGATATGAGGATTTACGTGTCGATGTTGAACGCGGGTTTCATGATGTTTCGAGTGTCGATGTTGGACACTCAGGTTCCATGATTTTGATGTGTCGTTGATGAACACATGTTAGTTGATATCCTCATATTTATATACATATGCTTTCATGATGTTTTGAGTGTCAATGTTGGACACTCAGGTTCCATGATGTTGTTGTGTCATTGATGGACATGTGGATGATATCCACATGCGTACAGGCATTGATTATATTGTTGGCATATATGCAGACACGGTCACCCTAGATATCATAGTATTACCTTTATGATATAGTTGACCTAGGAATCGTTGTTTTATTCGATTTCTACCTGCTGATGTTTTCTACTCACGAGTTGGTACCTCACCCCCGTTGTGCCACAGTTCTTGTAGGTTGACCGCATGGATCAGTAGCGGTATCGCTGGCACACAGCTTGCTTTCGGGTGATTTGCTTTGGTAGGTGGGACATATTGGATCGCGCCCACTATTGTATTATTATCCCTGTTGTATCTAGTTAACTCCATCAATCAGAAACTAGTAATTGTATAAGTAGTAAGACTTAGCAAGACTTGTGGTTGCGAGACTTAGAGTGATGGGTTATATATTCGCTTGGTGGGTTGATGTCTTGCTTCATTTATTATCCTTTGTGTTGATCTTCGCCGTTGGACGTCGTATACATATATTTTGACTTGCGTGGTTGTGATTCCGCCAATTGGCGAAGAGTTAGCTCCCGCTTGGGGATGCCTTTTATATTATCATGTATATGGGGTTTTGGATCAAAATATACGAGGGAGGTGCTGGCCAAATTTTTAAAAAAGACGGAACATGTTTCTCAACTAGTAAAATCCACTTGCATTTTTCACGTTCCATTATCTATGCATTTAAGAAAATATTTGATTTCATCATACCTTTATTTTAAAACTTCACCTCTTTTATTTTCTTTAAAAGGTTTAGATTTCTGGAATTCGGCTTAATTAATTTACGTTACACCTTTAGACGTGGCGTGATTTAAATGCCGGTCACGAACTAAACTTTGGGTCGTGACAAGCAATTGGGTTGTGTCTTCAGGGACAAGACCCAATGTCATGAGTAGCTGAGCCGCAGACTAAGCAAAGACGGTTGGCTCGCCGGCAGTATTTCGCCAAATGTCCATCTCTCTTACAGTAGGTACAAAAGGCTGGGCCGGGCCGGTTGATTGGTACTCCCGGTCTCCTGGGCATAAATGGTGGCCTTGATGAGGCTCCTCCTCCCATTTGAGTGGCTGGGCACTTAACTCCAGCAGATTGAGATCTGCCCATCATCTTTACCACTGCCTCATAACGGCGGGCAGCTTTCAGAGCCGATTAATGAGTCGGAAAATCTCCTGTGGCTAATGCAGCATGGATCTCCGAATCTAACCATTGTTGAAATCGACAGGCTTTGATCTCATCCGTCGGTATCAGGTGTGCCACAAATCTGTTAATGTATTGTGTTAGCTGTGTAGTATGTGATATATTGAAATATCGAATTATTGAGACATATCTTACCGACTGAGCATGGTGAACTCAGCATCGTATTCATCCACTGATTTGGTCCACATCGAACCCTGTTGTGAGTGGATGAACTGCAGTTCCATGTCGAACCTGGAAGTCTCTGGGAAGTACTTTGCGTCGAACATGTCGCAGAAAGTCTTCCATTCGATGGGTTGATCAAGACGACTTTCTTCTGCCTTCCACCAAACCCGTACATTGTCCGTGAGCTACAACTTCGCAACATGAACTCAAGCTACCTCTGGCACTTATGCCGCTGCCAGATCATCTTCAATGCTTTGAGCCCATTCCTCCGCTTCTAGAGGGCTTTCCTTTCCTGTGAATTGTTTGGAGTGCAAGGCCCTGAATTGCTTCATCCCAGGTACTTCTACCTCCGGTCGGTTCATTAAGATATCAGTCTGTTGCTGCTGTCCTTCCAGGAGGCTGCTGATTTCCTCAAGCAGAACCGTCTGCTCGTTGATCGGAGCAGCGACGACATGTGTGAGTGGTAGTGGTGGGGGAGTGTTGTTGACATTCTTGTTGGTGTTTTTTAGGGAATCCATAACCTTGAAAGAAAATTTAGGTTAGGACAGATTCAAAGTATATGAAATGATGAGATTCAAGAAGTATGAATTGTAAAGAATGCTTTCAGTTGCTAGTTCTTATATTATATTGCATAAGTTTTCCACGCAGAACGGAACTGCATGGTAGGGTTCCATATAGCTCATGCCCCGCTTCCCGGTGTACGACGAAGGGGACGCGATAGGCGGCTACGTATTTACTCTGAAGTAAACACGCTAAGCGTATCTAAGAAATATAAGTAAAATGCACAAGAGACAGAGACAATAGATATAATTGAACAACAACTTTATTTATTAACATTCTTTTAACAATACATTTGAAAAGTAAATACATGGAATGAAAAGCAATGCCTAAATAGTGGCATAACAGAAATGTAAAGTACTGAAATGAAATGTACAAGTAACTAGAGCTCCGGATCGAAAGCTAGCTGGTCCAAATCCTCGCTGGTGGGCTCGATCTCCAGTGAGTCCGAATCACCAGACGACATTCCAAAGAAGAAAAAAAAGAATGTCATCAGCGAACAAATCGCTCGGTAAGTCCCGTACATAGACAAGAATGGAATAGACAGAATAGAGTATATATTGTTATAATGTTGTATTTAGTGTTAACGCTGTTGTTTGTAGCTTGGTACAGAAGAATGCCGGTGCATACGAGAGGAGTCTCACTATTCCGGAGACTAAGGTATATGGAGTACAAGGAACCGTTCAGCCACGGTTCAACGGCAATTGAATTCAGGTTAGGTGTGTTATGGTTGCAGTCTCGTGCCACTTCTAACACCTTCCGTACTAGTCTACCCCTTATAAACCCCGCGATGTCTTGATTGTATTGATGTATTATTTGAATTGTATATTGTATATAGATGGATGACTTGCCGAAACCATGATATCAGTAATGGAACGGATATAATGGATGATCAGGTAGATGGAATATATCCATGGTTCGGTTCAGTCAATGTAGTTTGATATAGATTGAATAGACGGATTCATAGATCCATGTTGTATTGAAGTTTGATACTTGAATCATATTCAAGTCAGATTGATTATGTTGATACTCGGTATGAGTCAGACAATTTAAAAAGAAATTGAATCCTGAATTATGTTTTGGTGCTATTGGTAACTGCTGCACATGGACGACAGGATTTGTGTCTTTTTCAAAGATAATTACCGTGTTGATAACACTGTTTGTTAAGTTGTCTACCTTAAATAGGCAAGCACCCATATCTCCAGCTCCCTGAGGCTCAAGAGATTGGTCCCACTTAAATCTATATTTACTAGGGTCCTTATTGTAATTTAGTATAACTTGAGGAGTTTTTATGTAAAAATTTTTTGTATAGTTTTCAAAATATACCTCAAGTATTTTATTATCATCTTTAGAGTTTTCATGGATGTATATTTGATCAATATGACATTTCTAGTGAATAAAACCTAATTTCATAATATATGGTATTTATTTGTAATATTGGAATTGTATGGTATTTTCTTGTAAATGGAATGTTTTTCTTGAAGTGCATAAGCATGAATCACAATCTTTTTCTTGAAGTGCACGCTTCAGATCAAAGCAAAAGCTTTGTTTGGAAGAAAATCTTCCTTGGTGATCTTTCTAAATAGAAAGTTCTTTGGATCAATGATCCAACGGTTCCTAGACACCCTGAATTGATACATATCAATTCAAATCCTGCAGTTAGAGATTTACCTTAACTACTCCCCTCCTATAAATAGAAGTATAGGGGGAAGAAATAGGGGATGGACAGATAGAGAATTCATATTCACAAGAAAAGAGAATTCTCAATTGAAGAGACTGCAGCCTCTTCTTCAAAATTAATCAGAAGGTAAAGAAAATTCACTTTCTCATCTCCTCGAAGCCATGGCTTCATAAGAGCTTTGGATCTTTATACAAGATTGATAGATCTTGGGGTTCATCTCCTCTCTGTGAGAGCCCAGGCTCTCATGATGGAGTTGATCTCAAGTCCAAAACCTTTGGAGAAAACTCCAATTATTTCACCCACCAAGAACATACATAAAAATCGAAGCTTTGGATTCATGGACAAGGACAAATATCATAAATAGAAGCATATGCATCTAAAAAATGAAAGCAATGATTTTTGAAAGTTATTAACTTTCATCAAGAAGAACAAAGATCAAGATAAAATCATCTGCTTCATTGAAAGCCTTGGTTTTTTCGAAAGTTAACAACTTTCTCGTATCAGAGCACCCTATGGAAGGACACACCCTTTTTCAAAAGCGCAAGTGCACCACAAAGATCAAGATAGAAGCATCCGCTTCATTGAAAGCCCTGGCTTTCTCGAAAGTTGACAACTTTCTCATGTTATGGCGCATCCTATACAGATGCCCTGTTTACAAAGAATTGCACATGCGCATCTCGTGCAATGCACGTGATAGCGCCAGCATCAAAGCTAAGCTCAGTGACAAACAAGTACGCACCACGTGCAATGCATGTGCACAAGCACCATGTCCCACAAAGCGCAGTGCAATGCATGTGCACAAGCACCATGTCCCACAAAGCGCAGTGCAATGCATGCGCACCACGTGCAGCACACGTGAACAAGCGCCATGTGCAATATGACAGTGCAAGTGCGCATGATTCCAAGTCAGTACTTGAGACTTAGCAATTTTACTAAGTATGGAAGCCAAGGCTTTACCAATAATCTAAGGATCAACAGAGAGCAAAGCTCTCAATATATGACCAAGTTGTCTAAGTTTGACCTTAGTTCTTAAAGGAGACCAGTGTGTCCTAAGATAAAGTTTGTGCTTTTATGTGAATAGATAGAACTTACAATGTGAGAATTGAAACCTAAGTTCACTTCCGTTGGCAAACCAAGCCATTAACGTGGACCCATCATGCAATGCTTTACCTAAATATAAAATATATACGGATAAAGATTGTGCTTTTATGTTAATAGATAGACCTTTGGATTGTATACGGAGACTAATTTTGTCCAAATCTGTATATTTTTAGATTTGGGGTTTCAAACTTAGGTTATATTTTCCTCTAGTTTAAAAATATTTTGTTTTATTCAAGGACCGTTAATCTAGTTTGAGATTAAGATCTAGTTAAATATATGAGTATTTGGGCTCAATTGATTTTTTTACCAAGGATACGTTAGCCTTATTTGAGACTAAGATCAACTTAGATATGTTTTAGGGATCATCAAATTTTTGTTGAGATCCAACAACAGAGCATTTGTGCTCAGCTGTAAGAAACTTCAGAGAGACTTTTAGCTAATTTGGGTTTGGTCTGCTCAGTCTTTATTCTTTCTTTCTTTTATTCAACAGTTCTAAGCACTTATTTGGGTTCTATTTGCTTAGTCTTTTTTCTTTTATGCAAAAGTGCTAAGCATTTGTTTGGAGCTCTGGCGCTTATATGTGTATCATGTGAAGCACTCAGTCATGGATGCTGCCCAATCAGTATTAAGCACTTTATTCATTTTGACTGAATATATATATATATATATATATATATATATATATATATATATATATAGCGCTAAGCAATTTTGTATGGCGCTCATGTGGAATCACGTGAGGCACTGAGATATGGACGCTGCCCAACCAATGCTAAACACTTAGTCATTTTGACTGAATATGGAATGCTAAGCACTTGGTATAGCGCTCATGTCAGGAGTGCATGCGGCGCTGGGATGTGGGAATTACCTAATTGGTGCTGAGCACTCGGTCTTTTTGGCTAAATATGAAGTGTTAAGCACTTTTACTCAGTGCTCATGTGTACTTCACGTGAGATGATAGCCTTCTGTTTTGAGCTCCCATGTGGGAAGCACGTGAGATGCTGAGTCGTTTGTTTGGGGCGTCCATGTGAGAAGCATGTGAGGCGCTGAGTCCTTTGTTTGGGGCGCCAACGTGGGAAGCACATGAGACGCTAAATCCTTTGTTTTGGAAATCTTTTGGGCGCTCACATGTTTTTCACGTGAGGTACCGAGTTCCTTTTCTTTTTTAGAGTTTGAATATCTGGTAATGGCATTTTGACCATTAATGATCACAAAGATCTTTTTTTTGAAGGTCTTGGATCAAGTTTTCTTTAAGAACTAAGTTCTTATGTTTTTTTAAAAGAACTATGTTTCTTTATAGGGTTGAACCCTGTTTTCAGAGGAATTAAATTTCTAGAACATATTTCATTTCTGTCTTTTCTTTTTATTTAGTTCTTTCCCCTAGATTTTGAGTCTGAAGGATGGAATCTTCCCGATGAGAATTAAATTCTCAACTTATGGGAAATTTGTCTTACGGATCTCAGATCTAAAGAAAGAACTAAGTTCTTATATGAAGGGTTAAACCCTTAAGTTTTACTTGCACTAGGAAAAGGAGATACTTTTAATCTCTTCTTTTCTTTACTTAGGGTTTGAAAAGAGGAAGATCTTCTTTGAAAGAGAAAGACAATTCTCAATTGTAGCTTCTATTTTTTTGTTTACAGAAGCTTTGGGGGGTTTCCTCCTTTTCGCACGTGTCTCCTCTCTGTGTGTGTATGTATGAGACTTGAAGTCTCAGGTCTTTTTTATAGGCAAGGCAAATTGTTGATCAGTTTTGAGAAAATTTATCATTGAGAGATTCCAATTGATTTAATTGGTATCAAAAATTATTTGGGGAATTTTATACACTGTTGGATTTTTAATCCAATGATTTCTGTTTTACAAACTGTGTTTTTTCTTGTTTTTAACAAGATTAAGGAAATATTTTCCCATATACAGAATTTAATTCCGTCAAACAGTGATTTTTAATCACCATTGGATTTTTGATCCAATGGTGCTCTGTTTAACATAGCACAATCTTTCTTTGTTTAGAGAGATTGGGGAAATATATTCCCATTTTATTGGATCTTTAATCCAACAAATTTTTGTTTAACAGAAAATATCCTTCTCATTTAGAAAGATTAAGGAGATATTTTCTCCTAATAGAATTTAATTCTATCATTTGATGATTTATCATCACCATTGGATCTTTGATCCAACGGCTCTGTTTAACTGAGAATATCTCAGGTTTTAGGAAAATAATTTCCATGTAGAATTTAATTCTACGTGCTCTTAATTTGGGCGTTGGTGCTCACCTGTTATGAACGTGGATGCTACTTAAGAATTAAATTCTTATATATAACAGGCGCTTCTGTGCTTTGCACATTGGCGTTCCCGTGAACTTCACATGCGGCACCACTATAGGATTTAATCTTATAAGAGGTCGGCGTTGGCTCTCATGTGGGGTGCACGTGAGGCGCTGCCTCATTGGATTTAACAGAACTTAGCTCTTATTATGTTTAATTATTAGGGCAACATGGTTAGCTTGGGAGCATTTTCTCCTCTTAGTTCTCGAAATCGCTTCCGAAGACCGGGATGGCGGCCACTTACTTTTGCTTTCCTTCTGATGTAGGTTTACCGCGTCTTTCATTGTCTTTGAAGTCAGGCAGGAAATACTTGGCATCTTCATACCTATGTATCTCGTTCATAGAAAAGTGATTGAGTTCTCCTCAGAAAACGTATTCTTTACCATCCTCGAAATACTTCATACACTTATGTTGTGTAGAAGGGATGACATTGTACTTATGCAGCCAGGTTCTACCGAGCAGGGGTTTGTAGCATGTTTTAGCGTCAATGATGTGGAATTTGATGTTAGTGATGAGTTTTCCGTACCGAAGCATCCACACTATGGACCTACAGGTTCGAGGGGATTGAGAATCAAACTTGGAAATTGTGATCTTCTCCCGAGCAAGATATTTGACATCCATGGCCAGCCCTTTGAGCACCCTCACATTTAACAGGTTGACCAAGGATCCGCTGTCGACGAGGATATTTTTTATCCTCACATCTTCACAATAGCCGGCAACATATAAGGATCTGTTGTGCTCGAACGTCCCCAGCAAAAGATCTTCTTCACTGAAGGTTATATCGGCGGGTATGAACTTTCGCCAATTCGTCCTTCATTTCTCTTCGGCATAGAAGGCTTGGAATTGATCAGGCTCGTTTAAAGCCTTGATGAGAGACCCCTGCATCTTTTTCGACAGGAGTAGAGCATCATATATGCTCTAGTGCGATGGTAACTTCTTCAGGTGCACTAGGACGTTGAAATCCACCTTGATCTTCTTAAGCGGGTTCTTTGCGGTGAGATCTTTGGCAAGTTCTTCATTTACCTCACCTCTTTGATTTCTTTTTCTTTTCCCTTATCTTACTTCTTTGAAGCTTTATTTGGGGGTCTGAGATTTTTCTCGAGAAGGGTGCAGCTACGCAGCTGAATATTATCGCAGGCTTTCGTCTCTTCTTCTTTTTCCAAGCTGGAGCTTGCGAATAACAGAGGCCTAAAAATGACTTCATCTTCAGATTCACTGCCGAAAATAAGAATCTCGCATTCTCCATCTTTGGCGGTTGGTCCTTATTTAGGGGGCCGTAGCCTTGAGAAATCATGTTGCAGTTTTCCACCATTAACTTCTCTCTGTCGCCTGCTTCTGACTTGTCGTTCTCAAGCCGACGAGTGCGGGCCTTTCTTTTCTCTTTCATCATATTTACTTAGTGAGATACGTAACCCAACCACCATTTCTTAAATGTATTGCATTCGTTGATGGGGTGTGAAATTCTCTGGTGATAATGACAATATTTCGGATGTTCTTTCCCACCGTCGAAATATAGTACTCTGGGAGTGTATAAGAAGAGGGGTAGTAGTTTCATCCCACACGACAGGGCCTTGTAGAACCGTTTCTCGACTTTGGCCTTGCTTCTCCTCTTTATGGCCGGAGTTTGCTTCGGTTGGGGAGTATCATAAAGCGTCCCTTCCGCAAGTTGATTGCTTAGATGCAGTTTCTTGGCCCTCTCGTAGATAGCCATCTCAGGCCTTATAATATCTTCTCCGTCTTAAACAGATTCTTTTATCATCTTTTCAATAGGATCCTCTTGTGGAAGATTTGGCGCACTTTGTGCAGGCCCTGCCCCATGCTCGGCCGTGTTGTTTTCCGGTGAAGCGTCGGTAAGTGTATATGTGCTCCTTACCATGACAACTACGGCTATGCGGAATCAAAAACTTTAAAAACTTGAGCAAAATACACTAAAATCCTAGGATACAAGTCCAAACACTGAACTAAACAAATCCTAACTAGAGTTTTAGCTACTAGGTTGGGATTACAACCTTGGTAGATGGTCCTTCGAGTCTTGAAAGGTAGACTCCACAAGCTCCTTGGGTTGATGGAACGAGCTTTCGAAGCCAATCTTCTGTGCCAAAGACGATCCATCCGAGGATGTTGATTCAAGCGATAGTTCCGTCCGAAGTAACTAAAGATCAAATCTTGCTAAGACAAAATCCTTAGAATGGTGTAGTTTGTGAACAAGATGCTCTATTTTATTCCTCAAGAACTCAAGTGAAGAAAATGAGGAAGAAGATGAAGAGGTAGCAACTAGATAACAATCCTCACCTGAAAATATCAACCATCATTACAAAATATCTCACTCTCTTATCTTATCTCTTTCTCATAAACAAAAAGAGTAGGTGGGGTAGTGACTCACTAGGGTGAGTCAAAAGCCCACACAGTTCTTCATTTAATGAGAAGAGATAAGTAAGAGAGTGTAGCCACCTCACCAGAATATATATACATACACTTATAAATAAATACAAATGCATGTATATAAACAAATATGCTCAAACTCGTATAAATACGCATACCGTATTTTTACCAAAATATGAATATCATATTTGTACCGAAAATACAAAATACACGTATTTATATTTAGAAAGAAATACCTGTATTTGTATAAAATTATAAATACCCGTATTTATACAAATACGCGTATTCGTATAAATACCGTATTCGTGTTAAAATACAAATACCCAAAAGAGAGCAATATAATACTAGCATCAAAACTGGATGTTTTTCAAACTTGCTGGTACTACGAAACCGTCTGATTAAAGCACATATATAAATACACGTGTTCAATCGAACACCTTGCGTTAAACCATACGCAAACTACACTGTTTTTCCTGAACCGAGAAACCCTCTGTGTGAGACTCTAAAGACTCGACAATACGTTGGCGGTGGGTTTAACCATAAGCACGTCAATGGCATTAGTTATACGTAACAGCTACCCAGGTATCTGTCGAAGGGAAGATCGACATGATAACTCGTCCGAAAACCCTACTGGGCCTATAGGTGATATTCTCCGTATAGTCCGGTCTGCTTGTCTAAGAGTATCGCATATTGGGCCTAGGGGGTGGTAAACGTCAGACCCCTAATAGCGCAATAAGTCATGTCGGTATGAAACTCAATACACCCTGAGAAACTACTGGTGTACCTACCAGTAAATCTCACTTGCCCTGACCAAGGACTTTGTGTATTGGCCAGCCGTACACAGCGTGATATCAACTCCCCATATTGGGAGAGACAAATCCTTTCTAACCCCTATTTCCTCCAAGTGCTTCGGGACTGCACCTAATTACTACCTATTTGCATAACTCATTTGAGTCGTGGTACGGTAGTAATCTAAGTATAATGGGAACACACTCGAGATGAATAGTGATGTCAAGCCAACAGACTAATCTATACTCACGTCACCGGGGAACTGCTAATTGACGATAGGTATAATACCAACCAGTTGTTCCCAGCAAGTCCGTCTAATGTAACTCATAACCCAATGAGCACCTGTATACTATCTTTGGTACCATATACCAATGGCTGCGGGACAGGCCACCTCCCCAGACAGGGATAAGAAGCATATGCACTAGTCTACTCTGGAGTATCGATATCCAGTCTTGATAATCCTATGACTAAGGACAAGTTTAAGGATGTGCTTATAAACTACCCAGTCCCCGCTAGTATGACTGCCATCACAACGCTGGTAACCAAGCAAAGATCCTAAGGGGTTTATCAACATGTATTAGCGATATGTTAAAAGAAACATATAAACATATTAAGATTGACTCAAACCAGATAGCATACTATTATATTGAGCAAGACTGTTATTATAGCTGTATATATCCCAAGATTCCAAAATGTAATATACAATCTAGTATTATACAATAATGGCCTCTAGGGCATATATCACTAACAGCGTCTTCTTCTTTGATTGATACATAAAAATAGGAAACCTTGCGGCAACATTCCACACGATCTTCTTCTTCTGTCGGGTCTTCTTCTTCAACACCATTGTCTTCAAAGAGATACTAGAGGAATTCTTCGAGTGTAATAGAAGTACCCACTTTCTGATTGTATTCTTCCAGTGTATCAATGTACTTCTAAAGTTCTTTACGCCTTTCAACATATTCATCGGGTTGTATAGGTTTCTTGTCCTTCTTCTTCTTCTTCTTAGAAGAGGGAATTAGGAGACTTTTCTCCTTGCTCTCGACCTTTGCAGTGGGACGTGGTATTAACATCCCTTCGATGATCTGTGGCTCAAGCGGACTTTTCCAATTGGTTGCGGTGCATGCACGTAACTCTTTTAGCATCCTTTTAGTCTTTTGACGAAAGGACCATTTCCTACGGTCTTTCTGCAATCATTAAACAAGAGGCCCCAGTCGTATCGAATTTCTTCGGGATATGCTTTTGCGATAAATCCACCTTCCAGTTGTCCGTCAGTATGAACTTGCCCTGCTTGTACTTGTCTTCGACCTAATTTTTGAATACGAAGCAGTCTTCAATCGGATGACTTATAACCCGATGGTATAGGCAATAATTAGGGTCATTGACCGCATTTGCTTGTGCTGGTCGCCGTGGTTCAGGCAGCGACAACATGCGATTCTTTATGGTAAGGTCAAACAATTTTTTTGTCTTGTCACAAGGAAATGTGTAATAACCAGTTTCCTTTGTACCTTATCCGTATTTTAATAAATAATTTCCAAATATTTTTCCAATTTTGTCCGATTTTCTATTTTTCCAAACCCTAAAACTAAAACTTTAAAACTCCCCTAGCCCGGCCCACTCCCATGCCCTCTTCTCTCTTTCTTTCCTTATTCTTTTCTTTCCCTTTATAACTCCCAAGCCTAAGCCCAAGCTCTAACAGCCTACTCCCCAAGCCGACCCTTCTCTCTCTTTCACTTCTTTTTCCCTCTCTCTCCTCTCGTATTCTCTCTCCTCCCTTCTTTCTTCTTTCTTTTTGAACCGGACCTAACGGCTCTCCCCCATCTTCCCCAACACCTCCGCGTGAATCATGACTCCCTAATGTTCGCCTACGATCCTCGCCGCTGCCTTCTCATCTCTCAACGCCTCTCTTAAGATCCCTCTCTTGCCCCCACTCTCTCTTTATCTCTCCATCATCTTTTTCTTTCAAACTCCCTCTCTCCTATCACTGCCTCACTAATGTTGCCTGCCTAAATCGTTGTCAGCTCACCCCTCCAACCCCTCTCGACACCCTCAATAAGCCACAGTTCCTCTACTCCTCCTCAACCGAGCCTAACCACCTCCAACAACAACCAAGCTTCTTCCTTGTAACCCAACACCACCCCTGCCTCTTCGTCACCATTCACCTCATCGTCAACTTCGTCGTCGAAGAGCTCCCGATCCCCCTCATTCCTCAGTAACCCCTCTCCTTCCCTTTTCGAGCTGCCAGCCTCCTTTCCAAGCCTTAGCCGAGCACTGAACACCCTTCACCCCCTCAAGCCGACTGCTGCTGCCTGCTGCCCTCATCGCCGGCGACCACCATAGCCCCGTCGACGTTCGCAGTAGCCCTGTCACCATCACCAAGCCCAAGCTCCGCAGTGCCACAGCCGAGCCCTAGGTATGCTGTTGCTACTGCTTATGCTTGTGCCGTGAACATGTCGTGCCATTGTCGGAAACATCGCCATCTCGTCTGTCGATCCGGTGCCAGGCAAGTGAAAACCCGTCACTTGCTTACTCATGCTATTATAGTATTTAGGTTAGATAATAATGTTAAATAATTGTATGTGTGCGTGTATATCTATATTGTAAAGTTATAATCGGATACTTTTAAACTAAGCCATCATATTGATTGTAATGAATCAAAACAAATTTGGGTCTATTATCCTATAGTGATATCATTTAGAATTCATAGGAATCAATTATTATTTTAATCAATTTGATCAAGCCGACATTGATTGGTATACATATACATAACCTAAGTGCTCGATGTATCACTTGATTGAAAACCCTATTTAAAATCCCATACTTTGTGATAAATAGTTTCATTTGCTTATTAACTGATATCGTGCAGAATTTAGACACAAGGCATCGACGTTTAGATCATGAAATGACACCCCCAACCAACGATGTTAAATTTACCATATAAGTCGCAGTGTAAAATTCAAAGTCAATTCACTATAACTCGTAATATGATGTTCCAGGCCTCTTATTGATGCAAACTAGATAAACTATAACCCGTTGTAAATTTTTACTAAATATTACCATGTTACGATGATGAAAATTGGAGAGAAATACGGGTCTAGACTGCAATTCAGAGTAGTATTTTCTGTCGATACCTAAATTGAAAAATCAATATCTCTCTATACAAATCTGATAATATATGGAGTCTTATATCTGTTGGAGATAGTGCCCTCAGAGTCAATTATTGGATCACAGGCACGTGATTGTAATAATTGAGGGAGGACCTGTCCCAGTAGGACAGTCTTACTCGAGATGATAGTATGCTATCTGGTTTATCTTTATCATCGTGTACTGCTTTAGGTGACCTGACAGGTCGCTATTACACGTTGGTAGAGCCCCTAGGATTCTTGCTTGACTGCTAGCAGTATGAGGGCGATCATATACGTGGGAGCTGGTAGTCTATAAGCATATCCTTAAAAGGTCCCTAGTCGTGGGAGTTTCGAGACGGGGCATCGATACTCCAGAGTAGACTAGTGTATACAGTCGAGACCCCGACGAGGGGCGGTGACCGGTCTCACAAGCCACTGGTGTCAGTTGGTTCACCTAAGATGTATACAGGTTCTCATTGGGTTATGAGTACACCGGACATGACTCGCCGGGAACATGCTAGTTGGTCTTATACCTGACGTCAGATAGCAGTTCCCTGGTGACATGTGTACAGGTTAGTTCATCGACCTGGGGATCGTCATTTGTCTCGTGTGAGTTCCCACTGTACTTTGATTACTACCCTACCACGCTCAAAGGAGACGTGCAAACAGGTTTTAGTTGGGTACAGTCCCGAGCCACATGGAGGCAGTGAGCGGATCTTCAGGGGTTCGTCTCTCCCGGTATTGGGGGTGAGGTCGCGCTGTGTCTAGGAGAGCCATTACATGAAGCCCTCGGCCAAGGCAGGAGATTTACTGGTAGGTATTCCAGTAGTATCTCAGGGTGTTCTGGGCTACACTCCGACACGACTTGTACAGCTTTGGGGGTCTGACTTTTACCAACCCCTTAGGCCCGCCATGCGATGCTCATAGACGAACGGACCGGACTGTACGGATATTGTCACTGACAGGCTCAGTAGGGTGTCAGGATGAGTTCGCTCATCGATGTCCCTTTCGGTCAATAGCTGGTGGCCCGTCACGTATGGCTAATACCTCTGACGTGCTAGTGGTTAAATCCACAACCAAGGTGTTGAAGAGTCTTTAGAGTCCCCCACATTCAGTTACTCAAGTTTCGGGCGAAACGCTGTAGAGGCCGTATGGAGATATGGCAGGGTTCGATCAGATACGTGCGGTATTGCACGCATCAGGATCGGACAGTTAGTACTAGAGGCCGTATGGAGATATGGCAAGGTCCGATCAGATACGTGCGGTATTGCACGGATCAGGATCGGACAGTTAGTACTGGAGGCCATATGGATATATGGCAGGGTTCGATCAGATACGTGCGGTATTCCACGGATCAGGATCGAACGGATTATACTAGCCGGCTTTGGTTTAAGCCGGACCTTAGTATAGTACAGTGTAGATTTTGTCTCATTGCATTTGTATTTCGGTCGGAATACAAATGCGGGTGTGTATATACAGTATCGGGGTTTTCCTGTAATTTATTACGGGACCAGTTTTCTGGAGTTGCCAGTTTGATTTCCGTTTTGGCCATTTTCATTTGTATCTTTCAATGGCCGAAGATTGGTGGAGGAGGGCTTATTTGCAATTGTGCAAATAAGCATTTGTGGAGGGTGGTGATTGCATATTATTGCTTCATGATAGCTCTTGTTGACCTTGACTTGTTCACTTGATCATTGCTTGACTTTTGGAGTCATCATGATTGTTGATGATGATGAAGGGTGAGGTTGGTGGAGTGTTGGTGTTTCTTTGTGATCATTTCTTTTGCATGATAGCCTTTTCTCTCTCTCCCTTGTATGATGATTGGGGCTACCCCATTTTTGAGACCCTCTCACTCTCATTCTCTCCACTCTATCTTGAATGGCCGGCCACTAGTGAGGTAGTGGGGCTTTTTCTTTTGGTTGTGAGAAAAATGTTAATCTCATTCTTTGCATGCTACATTTTTTCTCACCTCTCTCCAAGTTCTTTTTCCTCCACCACAAAGGCAACATCCTCTACCCCAAATGAGACTTGAGCACTACACATTCTACAGCAAACCTTGGGCATGTCGGCTTGCCAACTTCGTGCCCGAGTTGCCTCGGTATAGAGGTGGGAGCCCGTAAAAGATGCAGGCGACGTGGTGCCCTTCCGGCGAGAAGGTGGAGACCGGACATTCCGCGGGAGATCGGGACGACGGCGAGAAGACCGGAGGACTCGGATCACTCGGTATATCTCTCTTCCCCATCTTGTAGTTACCTAGGAGTAGTTAATGGTACGATCCGGGTTTTTAGTGCGCGGTAGTGCCGGTTCAAGAAAATTAAAGTTAACCATCGCTTTCGCATTTGGCCTCGGGATGGAAGCCGGGGCGCCGCCGTGCACTTACAGTGGTATCAGAGACTCTCCATTAACATAGTCTAGCTTTGTCTAATGTGTTTTACACTTCCGATCGAATAAAAATCCCAAAACCTGCGTTTTCATGCATATCAGTTTCTGTCGAAATTTTTTTGTCTCCAAAAATTTTTCAGGTTGTCTCAGAATGATGTGCAGGGAATTATAAGAATTCTGTAGAAATTTGATCACGTGATCGCTCCATACGACCGCGGAACCGCGGCCAAACCCATGCTTGGGCCGCGGTTCCGCTGCAGTATATGCAGATCAGTGTGCCAAATTTTTACAGAGAGCTCTTGAGTTGAAAATAGGGTTTTTGGAATATTAAATTTGGGCCCAGAATTTCTTGATGTGCTACAGTAGTACTTGGGGCCCACTTGTTAAAATTTGATCGATCGGATATTTTAAACACATTAGTTCACAGTATTTACATTATATCTGCGACCGTGAATGTCACTTGATCGGTAAATCCAGCCTGACTGCTATAGCCCGGTTAGACGGATTTGCGAACGTGACTTTCACGTTGATGTTCTGTGTTATGCTGTGATGTTGCGGATTGGTCGTGGGTGATAGCCTGGATGCAATGCTAGTACATAGTTTGTTGTATTATGTACATTTGATATTGCGGGGTGAGCGTCCGACATGTGGACTGCCGTCACTGCCTGATTGTATTATTATTTTGGGGCATGACCAGATTGCGGTCGATGTACCCGTTGTATGTATATTTTACTTTCTGTACTAGGATTACCCCAAGGTGGGGTGCACGGATAGCCGGATTCTAGAAGGCAACAAGCCCGCATCTCATGGCATTGAGACGGAGGGGGCTTTACTCTAGAATTGGCGGGCTATTCGCCGCACTCGTAGGGGGTACAGGTTGACCCAGGAGGGGTGCCCAAGTTACCGGATTCCGTGAAGTGCTGGGTGGTCCATTCACGGTGCTGAAGGGGGCTGCCTCGCTTCAGGTTTTGGCGGGTAACTTGCCGCGCCCGTAGGGGTCTAGGATTTCATTGCACAGGCTATCCACACGACCGGGGGAACGTCGGGTTTCAGTAGTGGCTCTGTGAAACCCGGGGATCCCAGATATCTGTATTGTTCTGTGATGCTGTACATTTCTGTGATGTTGCATTTTATCACGCCTTGAGCGAAAAATTATATATTGGTATATATATTAGTAGATGATGTATATGTTTTGCATCCGCGCTAGTCCAGTCCCCGCTCTGTCGTTAGTTAGCTAACCTAACGGGTAATGACGGGACCCAGTGGCGAATGCGGATGGCATATACGTACATCAGTATATTTTCGTTCTTTGTGGTGTGATCAATTGATGGGACTGTGTTGATTCAGATCAATGCAAGTTAAAAAAAACCTAATCTGATGTTGTTGGAACACTTTTCAAAAAGTTGTTATTGCAAGGACGTTCACTTTTGTTTTGCATCGTGATATTCAGTTGGAATATCCCGCTCCTCAATCGACGAGGCAAGGGCCGAGATCCCTTCACCGGGAGAGACCCCTTGGACAAAAAGTTTGCGTCAAGACAATGACTTCACTATAGCCGATTACTTTTGCTTTGCACCGTGGTATTCAGTTGGAATATCCTGCACCTCATTCTACGGGGAAAGAGCCGAGATCCCTTCACCGGGAGTGACCTCTTTAGCAAAGGTTTTCGTCACTATATTTTTAAAAGCTATCCGTTCCTTCAACGATATCAAGTTTATTACGTTAAAGGTTTTCGCCAGAAACCATTCGTAGCCCTCCGTCATTTCAGTTAAATATTCGGTAGTATTCAAACTATGTATTTTGACCTCACGCCAAGGCATAGTGATTGGTAGCTGCCGGGTATTTATCTGTTGCATAGATAGATGCGTTGGTTTGGGACAGTCGTACTACTATTTTGGCCTACGTCAAGGGTATGTACGGGTGGGTTTAAATTAACCTGGACAATGACGGGTAGAACTTGACATGTGACTTATGATATTTTGACCTCACGCCAAGGTCATAAGAGCATGGGGCAGAAATCACATCGGGAGTTTCTAAAGAAACTGAAACTTGCCAGATATGCGCATACCTTCTGGAGTGTGATGACGTGAGCAGATTCCGTCACGTTATCATGCGATGATAGTTGGATCCCGATTACCACCGATGAGTTGGTTTACTCCTCGGGTGATCCCGACTAATTCTTCTTTCAGGTTTGGAGGAGAATTTGACGGTACAGTGGGAGGTTTCCAGATTAGATAAATTGGTAATCATTCTGATCTAGGTTAGAGTGCACGCTAAGTGTTTCTTTTCTCTCTCTCTTTGGCAGCGACCATTGACCCGACCCTAAGACTATGACTCAGTGACCAAGTTGACCGAACCTTCTAAAACACTGGCTTTTGGATTGTCAGAGTTGCAAACCTCATTGCCACTCTTACTTTTACCCTTTCTCCAGGACACCCCGTATTACTACGAACGTCCACTTCCATTGGACAAAACCATCGTATGGTTAGATATGAACTCGAAGGAATTTATTCGAGGATGGTTTCCGGTTCTGGAGAAAACGGATAGGACTATTCAGTTGTCTTTTCCTTTTACCTTCTCTCAGGTTGCGAGTACTCCTTGGTTTAGGAGTAGTACACCTATTACGCAAATTGGATAGTCTTCATCCAAATCTTAGGCTGGTGCTGAACAGTGGGGAATGAAGAAAACTAATTAGCCTAACGATGGTGTACAGAAGGTATTAAGTTAAGACAAAGCAAGGGATTAGTAAGAGGGCAAAGTAAGTTGCGACAGATATTCACGACCAAACCAAGTATCTCTTCGCCAATCCTAAATCACCTTTGTATTTCTCCAGGACACTCCGTATCACTACGAAGATCCACAGTTTATTGGATACTCCATCGTATGGTTATATACGAACTCGAAAAGAACTTGTTCCAGTTCGGGGATGGATTCTGGTTCAGGAGGAATATGAATAAGGTTTATTCGGTTGTCTTTTATCTTCACCTTCTCTCGCATTGCGAGTGCTCCTAGGATCAGGACAGCACACCCATTATGCTTATTGGATAGTCTTCTTCCAAACCATAGGCTGGTGCCAAACGGTAGGGAAGGAAGAAAACCAATTGGCCTAAAGGGGTGTACAGAAGGTAATGACTAAAGACATATAAAGGGATTTAGAAAGGTGGCAAAGAATTACACGGTTACAGTTGTGAATCTGGATAATGGAAGAGGCATTACTAGGAATACCAGGATACCCCATCGAAACATTTCAATGTTTCAGTTTCACTGTGTACTGTTAAAGGAAAACTGATTTCCCAGTTAGACACTTGCTCCAGGGTATGTATTTACCAGGTATGATTCTCACATCTGTATGGTTTTACAGATGATGAGTGGGAGTAAGTTATTGGGAATTGGGTGATCATCCTCATTATATCGGGATTCATTGTAATCGGTGATATTTGAGGAAGTCACCTGGACTGTTTGCCAGTCGGCAAGTATTTGGTTTTGAATATCCGCTGTTATGCACCAATTTCAAATCGATACATCTGTACGTCTATTTTTATAGAGTGAGATATATCTTTTTGAAATTATGTCTGTGACATTTACCTATATCAGTGGATGGTTAGGTAAGGAGCATTAAACAGCGGTGTAATTCTTCTTAACCATAAGTACAGTTTTCAACCTACGACACACAATGAATGAGTTATCAGACTCAAGGGACTTATACAGAGTATTGTATGTTGTCCAGGGTCCATCAGGACAGAGGGGTTGGTCCTCATACTATATTCGGTTTACTTATGACTTCTCTAGTTTTTAGACAGGTGTTTCGTGGAAACACAGGGTCCGAATTTTGAGAAGTTATAGGTATTTGAATAAAGTAGAGAACAAGGTATTGCAAGTATCGGGATTCTTCAAAGTGATCGGAGATGTAGATACTTGAGTATGGTATTCAGTTTATAGTAGTGATTAAGAGAATTTGCTTCTCTTTCAGGTTACTCATAATTGGAAACATTCCTAAGTTGAGTAACGCTGATAGGCCTCCTTCCATTTAGTTGACATGCACTGGAGACAGCTGCATGATTTGAATCTGGTTCAATTAAATCAGTGCCTCTGGTTCTATATTGGATATAGAACAGTTCGTATCTTAACATTGTTAAGGTACGGGGAGTTGTCCGGCTTATGCTTAAAAACCAGACTCTGGATAACTCAAGGCACGTTTCTGTAATGGCTGTTTGTGGGTTGACCCAGGCTATGACGAGGGTTGACTTTCTACCATCTGGAAGATCAATAGTGATATTGTTCTAGACTCGCCACAGTTTTAATAAAATTGGATTTTTTTAGAAAACAGTAGTGGGAGTATGGTAGAACTGGAAGTGATTCCAGAACCACAAACGATTACTGAAGATTTCATAAGAACCTAAAGATTCAATCTGGATTGACATTCCATTGGCCACTCCGCAGATTTGGTGGGTAACCTCAGGCACCCGAGAGGTACTACGGTAGCCTCAAGGACGGTGACAGGGAGGTTCTTGTTTACCCACACTTACCATTGTTGCTGTTCCAGACTGTGAGACCCGGCAGGAGGATGAATATAGCGTCGTTCTAAACTTGCTTTAGAAGTGTGCGTGTATATGACTCTGCCAGAGGGTTGTCGTAGTCAGTAGGAGCAGCGGAATCATTGGTGGACAAGTAGCTTATGTCTATTTATAGACTAAAGCAGATATAGCGGAGATAGATCATCAATTTCTGATGTGACAGTCATAGGTTTGACTTCATCAAAATAGAGGATGGATCTGTTGAGAAGATAGTAGGGTGTGATGTCATGGTATTTGGATGACATACACAGAGTAGGAAGTGATATTCCTATACTACAATCGGTTATACTTTGGTCGTCACACAGTGGTTTCTCCACATAGGAAATGGATTTTATATCTGACATACTGGTTACTAGATCTATGGCTTTAGATCTAGATTTGGGTGGTTTCCCAATCAGGGTACTTAAACAGCATTCTAAGAGTATTTAGAATGGATGACTCCTGGCACGGTAGTGTACCTGCAGGTAATGGAGTCACCCTCTCTAAAGGTGTCTTACAGACTAAAGGGGAGAGGGATGTGCATGATTGGCAGATCACTTGCTCAGGCAATTGAGTCAATCATGAGATGTCAAGTACCACACCAGATGTTGTTCTTGCACTAGATGCAATAAGTTGACATTGATCCTATACTAGAGAAACAGTCGGAAGCAGTTTTAGAACATAAGTGGATGTTCTAAGGATATGATAACGACAGCCTTATTCAGGAGACAGTTATCATTCCAGGCTTCCAAGGTGGCCAGGACGACAGGGAGGTTGTCAGAGTTATAGTTTTTCCTTCTGACGAGAGGCAGTATTTTGGACAGGTGGTCCAAGGCAATACTGAGGGAGGCATGGCGCAGGATACTGATTAAGTTCAGTTGACGATACAGTTTAAGAAGTTTGGATTTGGAGTTCATTTATGAGCTAGGTCCCATCAGACATCCAGACACATTCTAAGACAGGTATTTCTCATTTCGGGAGATGGCTTTTTCCGCGAACTTGAGATATAGAGAGACATAGAAAGAAACATCAAGGCGGATCCACTCACTGAGGCTATTCCTCGAACGCAATAGTTTCGCAAGCGAGCTTTGTGAGACTGACTAGTAGAGGAGTTGGGTGTTCGGTATCACACGGGCTGTGAGTATGCGACATCGCAATAATTAGCCTTGAGTGCAAGTGGGAGATTGTTGGAGATAGTGCCCTCAGAGTCAATTATTGGATCACAGGCACATGATTGCAATGATTGAGGGAGGACCTGTCCCAGTAGGACAGTCTTACTCGAGATGATAGTATGCTATCTGGTTTATCTTTATCATCGTGTACTGCTTTAGGTGACCTGACAGGTCGCTATTACACGTTGGTAGAGCCCCTAGGATTCTTGCTTGACTGCCAGCAGTATGAGGGAGATCATATACGTGGGAGCTGGTAGTCTATAAGCATATCCTTAAAAGGTCCCTAGTCGTGGGAGTTTCGAGACAGGGCATCGATACTCCAGAGGAGACTAGTGTATACAGTGGAGACCCCGACGAGGGGCGGTGGCCGGTCTCACAAGCCATTGGTGTCAGTTGGTTCACCTAAGATGTATACAGGTGCTCATTGGGTTATGAGTACACCGGACAGGACTCGCCGGGAACATGCTAGTTGGTCTTATACCTGACGTCAGATAGCAGTTCCCTGGTGACATGTGTACAGGTTAGTTCATCGACCTGAGGATCGTCATTTGTCTCGTGTGAGTTCCCACTGTTCTTTGATTACTCCCCTACCACGCTCAAAGGAGACGTGCAAACGGGTTTTAGTTGGGTACAGTCCCGAGCCACATGGAGGCAGTGAGCGGATCTTCACGGGTTCGTCTCTCCCGGTATTGGGGGTGAGGTCGCGCTGTGTCTAGGAGATCCATTACATGAAGCCCTCGGCCGAGGCAGGAGATTTACTGGTAGGTATTCCAGTAGTATCTCACGGTGTTCTGGGCTACACTCCGACACGACTTGTACCGCTTTTGGGGGTCTGACTTTTACCAACCCCCTAGGCCCGCCATGCGATGCTCATAGACGAACGGACCGGACTGTACGGATATTTTCACTGACAGGCTCAGTAGGGTGTCAGGATGAGTTCGCTCATCGATGTCCCTTTCGGTCAATAGCTGGTGGCCCGTCACGTATGGCTAATACCTCTGACGTGCTAGTGGTTAAATCCACAACCAAGGTGTTGACGAGTCTTTAGAGTCCCCCACATTCAGTTACTCAAGTTTCGGGCGAAACGCTGTAGAGGCCGTATGGAGATATGGCAGGGTTCGATCAGATACGTGCGGTATTGCACGCATCAGGATCGGAAAGTTAGTACTAGAGGCCGTATGGAGATATGGCAAGGTCCGATCAGATACGTGCGGTATTGCACGGATCAGGATCGGACAGTTAGTACTAGAGGCCGTATGGATATATGGCAGGGTTAGATCAGATACGTGCGGTATTGCACGGATCAGGATCGAACGGATTATACTAGCCGGCTTTGGTTTAAGCCGGACCCTAGTATAGTACAGTGTAGATTTTGTCTCATTGCATTTGTATTTCGGTTGGAATACAAATGCGGGTGTGTATATACAGTATCGGGGTTTTCCTGTAATTTATTACGGGACCAGTTTTCTGGAGTTGCCAGTTTGATTTCCGTTTCGGCCATTTTCATTTGTATCTTTCAATGGCCGAAGATTGGTGGAGGAGGGCTTATTTGCAATTGTGCAAATAAGCATTTGTGGAGGGTGGTGATTGCATATTATTTCTTCATGATAGCTCTTGTTGACCTTGACTTGTTCACTTGATCATTGCTTGACTTTTGGAGTCATCATGATTGTTGATGATGTTGAAGGGTGAGGTTGGTGGAGTGTTGGTGTTTCTTTGTGATCATTTCTTTTGCATGATAGCCTTTTCTCTCTCTCCCTTGTATGATGATTGGGGCTACCCCATTTTTGAGACCCTCTCACTCTAATTCTCTCCACTCTATCATGAATGGCCGGCCACTAGTGAGGTAGTGGGGCTTTTTCTTTTGGTTGTGAGAAAAATGTTAATCTCATTCTTTGCATGCTACATTTTTTCTCACCTCTCTCCAAGTTCTTTTTCCTCCACCACAAAGGCAACATCCTCTACCCCAAATGAGGCTTGAGCACTACACATTCTACAGCAAACCTTGGGCATGTCGGTTCGCCAACTTCGTGCCCGAGTTGCCTCGGTATAGAGGTGGGAGCCCATAAAAGATGTAGGCGACGTGGTGCCCTTCCGGCGAGAAGGTGGAGACCGGACATTCCGCGGGAGATCGGGACGACGGCGAAAAGACCGGAGGACTCGGATCACTCGGTATATCTCTCTTCCCCATCTTGTAGTTAGCTAGGACTAGTTAATGGTACGATCCGGGTTTTTAGTGCGCGGTAGTGCCTGTTCAAGAAAATTAAAGTTAACCATCGCTTCCGCATTTGGCCTCGGGATGGAGGCCGGGGCGCCGCCGTGCACTTACAATATCGTTGCGTAGATAATCAAGTTAGGTAACTTTTGGTATTGGTTTCATTTAAATTAATTGCAGTTTGATATTTTAAAAGTATTTTAAACTGTTGGTGTGTTCTGCTGATTTCTACAGTGACAATTTATATGTATTGACCTTAAAAAGAAAACTTAACTGATAAATCTATATATTATTGACCTGTAGCGGTCCTTAATTCTGAATGTAATTCATATAAAACTGCACCGAAATTGCACTTCCAGTTCTGAAACTGAAATTCCAACAACTTACACCTGTTTTAAAATGAATATAACTCCCTAAACCAGAATGCCAATTGAGATGAAACCAATTTTAATGTTTAGATAAATGAGTATACTTTATATGTCTTTTATATTATTCTACCTAATTCTGCACGTATGAATTATAGCGGATTTTGCAGTCTGAATGACATTGTCTGCCCTTTTGTAATTGAAATGTAATTCCTGGATTCCTATCATGTCGTGTGTCTTCTTTATACCCAATGATTAGTGACCATTTAAATTGCTACCATAATTACTATAGTGCATTGTCGAGTGATAAGTGGTATTGATTAGGCTGTGGCAAGTACGTCGGTGAAAGTGATTATAAGCGAAAGTGATACAAGTAAAAGCGTGACTGAAAAGTGAAAGTGAAACACACTTGTACACGAACAATCTGATACATGCACATATACTATAACCTGGAGAAAATGGAGAAATCAAGGGTGGAATCGAACTCGTATTTAACAAGTTACAGCGTTTAGAGAATGATCATTCGATATTAGTGATAGTGATATATTTAGGTTGTTGTGCCTAGCGGTACGCCGACAGGGTTATGCCCAGGGCACAGTTTTGACCGTATTCTCGGGCATGCACGAGATCCTTATTAAACACGAGAACTCTTTTCCACCGATCGATTTCAACTGACTTAACTACTGATAAGTTTAGTGACATAGACATTGCATTGATTACCGATCTGATACACATGTTATACCGTTCACCTGCATTTGTTATTTCACACTCATGTCTTTAATTTATGCCTGCTAATTAATGCTTATTACATTATTGCACATATTATATATTGCTATATTGTGTCGCCCTAATGACCAGAGTATGCATGCTCAGAGGAAGAAGCAAACCTGCCCTTTTCGAAGAGACCGTGAAGATCTAGACAAGCGATGTCAGCTTATTTGTAACACCCTAGTTCATTTATACCAATTCTAGTATTTCTTTATTTATGGTATTTTCCAGATTTATTGTGTTTTGGGTACGAATAGTGTATTTGACATTTGTATTTGAATCCGACCCGACCCGCATGCTTGAAACCTGTCTTGATTCATATTTATGATCTACCCTGACTTGTTACGTAGACTCGTGCACTTTCATTTTAATTTGTACATTGCATACTCGCATTTTATCTAGCATCTGCATTTTAATATAACATTTTAAGTCACATAAAATATTTTAAAAATACATTGCATGGCCTGCATGATACTCCTAACCCTGTGGTAGCATCCGCGCATCTGGTTCTCGTCCCGTTCAGTGAAACAGACTTGTTTGGATGGCTACGCGCACGTACGTGCATCCGTTCTTGGGGTATGCATTTTTCGTTACCCGGATATCCAATTTTAATTTTGGTCGACATGTATATTTTTCGTATTTTGAAACTGAATTTTTTGACACGACCCGGGCGTATTTTGGACTAAATTTGTATTTATCAGAAAATCAAATTTTATTAATATAATATTATTTTGTAAACTGTTACACTTAAAATTTTTGTAACTAAAAATATTTTTTAAATTTTAAAAATCTTTTTCTAACAACAACCTAGCTCTCTCTCTCTTTCCGGCCCCACCACCTAGCTCTCTCTCTTTTCTCTTTCTCTTTCTCTCTCTCCTCTCGCTTTCGCTGTGCACTTCTCGAGTGCGGTCACCGCCCGACGCATGTGGTCACCTCCCTTCATTCTTTTCCTTCTTCTTTTCTATAAAACCCGAGCATCACCACGAGAACCCACCATAACTCCTCAAACCCTAACCCTAACTCCTCATCAACCCTCAACTCCATCTCCCTCAACCGAGCCTCCTCATCCTCCGCATCATCGTCTTCTTTCTCCTTCCTCCTTCCCGAGCACCCACAGAACCCTGCATACCCAAACCCTAGCTCCTCACTTCGCCGATCTCCACCGCCGACGATCCTCAACTCATTATCACCGTCATCACCCTCTTCTCCTCTCCTCCTCCTCATCATTCTCTTCTCCTCCTTCTTTCCTATTCTTCTTCCTTTGTAAACCCCACACCAACAGAGCCCAGCTTGCACCCTGCACCCTCGCCGGCACCTCACCGCCGGTGACCCCGACACCATCACCTCTCTCCTAACCACTGTGCACCAACTCCAGTGAGCTCTCTCTCTCTCTTCTTCTTCTTCTTCTTCTTTTCCCCTTTCTTTTCTTGATTCTTGAATTCTGTATTTTCCAGCGTCGCCGGAGTCGCGTCGCCATTGCCATTCCAGATGACCCAGTAGACGTGCCTTACCTACGTGATCACCCTTTAGCTTTGCTTGGACCTGTCCCGTGTGCCATGCGTACGTTGCGACGTTTAACCGACATCGGACGTATCATGCGTATCCTTATCGTGATCCATCGAGGCAAGTTAATCTTGCTACATGCTATATTACTATATTCTATATCCATTTGAATAATAACACTCCATAAAGATTAGTTATGCATCCACATTATCATTTCGGCATGTTTTACCATTTTCGGACATCCGTATGCGTCCGTACAATCTATTTCCTATTTAGTGCATACAAACTTATCTTGTTATATACTATACTACAATATACTGCATCCAATTGAATATTTCCATTTCATATTATTTAGTTGTGCATCCCGAATTTACCAGTTTATCATTTTACTGTTATGTGACATCCGTATGCATCCATATCAGTATTTACATATTTATTCGCATGCTAAATCATCTTTCCACATGTTAGGTATATATTATGCATCCATATGAGTAAAATGTTACCCGTTCATCCCATTGTACGTCCATACTAAAGTTTTATTGTTTTCGGATACCCGTTTGCACCCATATCATTTAAAATATATATAACTGCATTTATAGATCAAATTAATTCATATTATTATTATAGTAACACCCCATACTTAATAAAGTGCATCCTAATTAGTATTGGAACTGTAAATGTAGCCCCTAATCGATATTTGTGCATCCATACCATTAATTCTATATCTATTCGCATACCATGTCACATTATTACATATTGTTGTCATATTGACACCCCTTGCTTGATATTGTGCACCCTACACAGTCATGATGTAACCCCTGATCGATATTTGTGCATCCATGCTTTTATTGTACATCCGTACCTTCACTCTGATTCAATACTTGCTACAGTTTGATTATGAGCACTTGTTTGATACCTGTGCACTACTTAACATAACCTGATACACCATTACTTGACATGACCAGTTACACCACTGCTTGACTTGATACCTGATCCTGTTTCTAATGCCAACAATCCTGACATATTGTCCCGATGGACATATCCTGTTGTCTGTATAGACAAACCTGTTCCTGCTTGATCCTGTGTTGGCATTAGCTTCAGATTTATCAATACCCGATTCGAACACATAACTTGGGGTATGGGGAAATCAATGATGAAACCTGACTTTTAACTCGACATTTCGATGCTTATACTGATCAGTTTTACGGGCTAGGCCAGCCCCGGTATGATACTGCTGACATCATTCGTCTGTACATGTTACCTGTTTACTGCCTAGCGGCACGTCTCGGATTCAGCCCGAGAGTCTTGACCGTGGTCCCGGGCATTCATGGGATACTATTGAGTTACATCGACGATTCATTAAATTGATTTCATAGAATTGAGAGTAGTTACCCAGTAGTTTAGTTCAGATTACTCACCGCACGTCACATGTGCTTATACCCTTCACTGTTTCTTATTTGTGTTACTGTTATACCTTTATTACTATTCATACTCGTGCTTGCATGTTTGCTACCCTGATTATATTATTGTTGATATTATGACGCACTGACGTCTGGGTTTTGCATGGCCCAGATCCTCTACCTTTGTAGCCGACCGATCAGGAGTATTTCAGTGAACAGGCCGAGCAGTGAGGACCTGTTAGTATTTTAGTTTAGTTTTCTTTCAGCATTTTCATTCCTGATGTGAGCCCGTATTTGGGATGTACATTCCAGATTATTATTGTTTATTGGATCTATTACTTCCGCATATTATTTCTTGACTAGTTTATTCTGGCATATGGACATGTACTAGATAGTTTATTTTATTTCTACTGTTCTTGATATCTTATAGACAGCCATAATGTGACTATGGAGGGATGTTTCCTAACCACAGGTAGCATGGTTAGCTTTGTTACGTGCCGATCTTAGCGCACTCTGGGAAGCAGGGCGTGACATTATTTATTTCCCATGCTACCATTCGGTTAGTTGTTTCTTTGATGTTACAGACTCGTATATATTGCACTCTGATTATTTTAGATGTGATAAATTAGTGATTATATTTCTCTCTATCTGTACGTGTTACTACTTACCATGTAGTGAAGGATGTTCCATGGGAGAAAGCAATGAACTTTCCACGGGAGATCCGGCGGTTAGGAGGTTCCATAGGAGAAAGCAATGAACTTTCGTCCAAAGTTGTCGATTTTAGGCGTCTTGAGGTGAAACCGATGGGTTTCACCATGATTCTTCATCCATGGTGCTTGCTTGGGGTGAAAGCCATGGGATTTCACCCTAAGAACTCTTCCTATTCCCTTTTTCTTAGATTTGATGAAGAAAAGCTATGTATTTTCTCTTGATTTGGGTCTTGATGTAGTTTTATTTGGTTTTTAAAGAGGAAAGGAACACTTTTTATGAGCTTTCATAGGTTGAAGATTAAGTGAAGGATGAGAGAGGAAATCACTTCATGGGAGGTAGAGACTCAAAAACCTAGAAAGATTGAGAAAATGAAAATTGTTATTGATTTCTTTATATATTTGCCTTATATAGACTAAAAACTTTACACATAGCCCCTTGGGCATTACAAATTTGGATTTTTTCCTTTCCCATACCCCATGTGCAAATCTTTTTGCATATGAGCTATAGGCTTTACAACAATTTGGCTTTTTTCCCCATTTATATTACATCTTCTCACTTATTTGCATACAAAATTTATTTATTACATTTTCCTACTCCTCTCTTGGCATGGGGCCGGCCCCATGCTTGAGCTTGGACTAGTTAGGCTTGGGCCCGAGTTGGTTGGACTTGTGTCAACTTGTTTGGGTGTTGACTTTGACTTTGTGACTTTTGATTTTGATTTTTGATTTTGGCAGTGGGGTGTAAATTTTGACCCCAACATATGTATACATATTGTTAGGAATATGTATGCCCTAAGGAAATTATTGTATATTATAGTGGATGCTTGGACATATATATAGAGAGGACTTTCTTGCGCGACATGATAGTATGTTATTTGATTGCTCTTTATCTTAACATATTCACTTGTTTTAGTTTACTATCTCATTGATACATGTTGATAAAGCCCTTAAGATGTTGGCTTGACTACTAGGACTGTAATGCAGATTATACTAGTGGGGCTTATGTAGTTCACAAGCACATCCTTAACAGTTCCTAGTCGAGGGAGTATCGAGACAGGACATCGATATTCCAGAGTAGACTAGTGTGTATGTTTCTTGACCCTGTATAGGGCGATGGTTGATCCTAAAACCATTGGTGTTTGACATAAAAGTTTGTACACAGGTGCTCATTAAAGAATGAGTACACCGAACAGGACTCGCCGAGAACTGTTGGATGTTACCATACCTATCGTCAGATAGCAATTCTCTGGTGACACATGTACATGTTAGTCTGTAGATCGGAGATCGTCCCAGTGTCTTGTGTGGTTCCCACTGTGCTTTGATTTCCTCCCTACCACGGCTCAAATGAGTCGTGCAAACAAGTGGTTTTAGGGTACAATCCCGAGTCACATGGAGGTGGTGAGCGATAGGCGTCTCTCCCAGTATTGGGAGTTGATGTTGCGCTATGCTCGATTGGCTATAACAGCAAGTCCCTGGCCAGGGCCGATGAGATTTACTGATAAGTCTTATCAGTAGTTTCTCGAATGGTTATGGGCCACACATCGGCATGACTTATTGATTCATTGGGGTCTGATGATTCTACCCCCCCCCCCGACTCGATATGCGACATATCAGACGAAGAGACCGGACTGTACGGTAAGTGTTACTCATAGGCTCTACGGGAGTTTGGACAAGTTTTCTTGTTGATCTTCTACTCGTTCAATACCTGGGTAGCCGTTCCGTCCAGCTAGTACCGCTGACGGCTTATGGGTATCTGATGTGATCATTACCTACTGCTGGCGTATTGACGAGTCTTTAGAGTCCCATATAGAGATTTCCTAGCTCAAGCAAAACGAATTAGGGCACGTATGGAGATATGTGCGGGCGCTTGATTAAATACGAGTATATGATACTGTATTCTAATCTAGCATTATATGAGATAACCGGATTATTGAATCAAGTGTTGATTCAACGATTAGATATATTTGATATTAGTCTAGTTATATATGATATAACCGGATTATTGAATCAAGTGTTGATTTAATAATTTGATATATATTTATATATATGTTATATATATATATATTAAGCCCACTTAAGATCTTCTTTATATATATATATATATATATATATATAATATGAATTAAAGAAAAGAAAAATGAGTCATTTTTTCTTTGGATGCTTGGAGAAGTCTTGAGAAGCCATGACCCTTCTTCTTTCTTTTGTTTGATTCATAAATTATTGATCATATTTTTCTTTAGTTCATCTTATCTTCATGGTTCACACTCTCACTTCCAAGTTCATCTTCTTCCTCTCCTCACTAGTTTTTTCTAGGTTGAGAAAAAGAAAAAGAAAGAAAGATTTTTAGTGAGCAAAATTCTTACTTCATCAACCTACACTACTCTAGCAAATTAGTATAGGTTGTTCTTTTCATTAATACCTTGATTAGTGAAGTGTGAGCTTAAGTGTGAGTTGCCTCAAGGTAGATCATTTTCAACGATGAAGACTTCGAGCAAGCTCGTTCCAACCTTCGAGTGGAGTCAAAGAAGAGTTCTAGGACTACTACTTGGAGCTTTTAAAGTAAATGACTAGATTATAAAGGTTGTGGACTATCTTCACTTAGTTTAGAACTTGTTTTGCTTAACTTTGAAACCCTAATTCTCTAGTTCGATTCTTGTTTAGTATACTTAGCCTTCTAGATTTTTAAAATTACATACTTGATACTCATAGAACCCTAGTAAAGGTGCTAAGACATACCTTCACATATGTTGCCCTATGATATGGCCAACGGAGGCTGATAGATTCATGTGTGAAGAGGCTCGAGCATCCTGATTAGCAGCTTCTTTTTCGGCATTGTGAGAAGGGGTTGAGGATACCCTGCCATCGGTGCCTATAACAGCGGCTAAGGAGGCCGACAAATGAATATCGGCCGAAGGCCCTTCCTTATTTTCGTGCCCGGGTCAGCGATGCAGCGGCTCTTCTTCAGGAGTAACTTCTTCTTCCTCCTCTTCTTCTCCTTCACCTCTTTCGCCTACAGTACTGGCTTCATGATCGTCTAGCAAGGGCGAGAGGTGGGCTTCCCTTTGCTGCAAAGAAGAAGGAGGCGTAATAACTTGGACTGGTATGGATGGAGAAACTTGAGCACGTAGACGTTTTCTGCTGGCCTGCTTCGTTCTCGAAGGCTCAGCAGCCTTTTCCTTGCATTTTCAACCAGAAGAGGCCGAGGGAGGTGCGCTTGAAGTGGCAGGAGCAGCTGAGACGCGAGTAGTCCACGCTATGGCAGAAGAGCGGGGTCGATCGGTTGATATCATAACTTCATCCTCATCAGAGTTTCGCACAGAGACAGGTTGGGGAGCTGGGGGACATGAGATATGACTTGGTCATAGGACCGAGGGAAGAAACATACCCAAACGCAGACCAGTAGAAGGTGAAAGCAGGAAGGCAAACCACGTACGAGGCCGAAGATGGTGTATAATTAATATAATGGTCGACGGTCCTCACTGGGTAGATGCAAACTCAGAAATTCCCTTCGCAAAATAGAGGTCAGGAAAGAAGGGTCTCGGCGGCCAAATGTAACCGAGTAGATAATAGGGTCATGGATGCCTTGTGTTAGTTAATTTTGCTAGGTCGCAACACTTGCGAATCAAGGAGGAATGGAAGAAAAAAATTTTCAAGCTAGCAAAATAAACCATTTCCTAAAAATCATCCTTACACTAAACTTTTCAAACTAAAGAGAGCATCTACAAGTTAACAAGAGTTTAAGAGGGCTAGATACCTTTGTAGCGTATCTACCCAATCATAGAAAATCCCATCAAGACTATATGAGCTCCAGAACAAGCTTGCAAGTCAATCTCCTCGCCGAAGATAATCCACTTCGAAGGAATCCCTACACAAACTCAACTCCACCAAAGAAAACTCCAATGTGAAGCAACTTACTCTCACTTTTGCTAAAAGATGAGTAGCAAGAAAATGTAGAATGAACCCACTCTCTTTCTTTCTCTTTTTCTCTTCTCTTTTTGCATCCAAAGAAAATTAGAGGAGAGAGAACTAGCATGAAGGAATGCTTGAGAGTAGAGAGAGTGTAACCATCCGAGAATAATATTTCAATTTTGAATAAAATAAAACACCATTCCTTATCACCCATACCTCTCTCTATGTCTCATTTCCTTTTTCTTTATTAATAAAGGAAATGGGTTGTCCTCTTCTAAAAACATACATGTATCATATATATGTATTTGTACATATATATCATTATTAAATCAACACTTGATTTAATAATCCGGCTTTATAACAAACCGGCTAGTATTATCAAACGTCCAATTAAAATATATGTATCACAAACCCATGTCTAATCGAATTCCCGCATATATCCTCATACGCAATGCAATAGTATATGTATCATATATACATACATGTATTTTTATCACATACAAATAACAAATGAGAAAGAGTGAGTGTGTAAACATAATACTAGAATATATATATATATATATATATATATATATATATATATATATATATATATTATTAAATCAGCACTTGATTTATTATAAACCGACAAGTATTATAAAACGTTCGATTAATGTACGTGTATCATATAATATTGTGTTTAATCGAACTCCCGCACGTATCAGCATATGCACACTACATCGTTTCGCTTGAGTAGGGAAACCCTCTGTGGGGGACTCTAAAAACTCGACAATAAACTGGTAGTAGGTTAGAATCATATCCAATTGAATCTGAAACACTTTCAGATCAATCCCCTCACCGGTTAACCCACAAGCACGTCAACGGTACTAGCTGCATATAATGGCTACTCAGATATTGATCGAAAAAAAGATCGACAAGTAAGCTTATTTGTACTTAACAGAGTCTATCGGTGACAGTCATCTAGGCCTTTCATGGAGAACTTCTTGTTCCCCCAATATTTAAACATAATAAAAGAGCTAATCTCTGTTAAAATTTTGTTGAGGCGGCGCCTCACGTGCCCCTCATGAGGGCACCAGTACCGGCGCCTTAGAATTAAATCCTATGGTGGCGCCATACGTGAAGCTCACGTGGGCGCCAATGTGCAAAGCATAGGAGCACCTAGAATTAAATTCTTAAATGGCGCCCACGTGCATGACACGTGAGCGCCGGTGCCTAAATTAAAATCAAGTAGAATTAAATTCTACATGGGGATATTTCCCTAAAAATTGGGACACTCTCTGTTAAACAGAGCCGTTGGATCAAAAATCCATTGGTGATGATAAATCATCAAATAATAGAATTAAATTCTATTATGAGGAATATTTTTCCTTAATCTTTACAAACAAAAAAAACTTCTCTCTGTAAAATAGAGAGCCATTGGATTAAAAATCCAATGGTGATTAAAAATCACCATTTTACAGAATAAATTATGTATATGGGAAAATATTTCCCCAATCTTGCTAAAAATAAGAAAATATATTCTGTAAAACAGAAACATTTGGATCAAGATCCAACGGTGGGTAAAATTCTCCAAATCAATTTTAAGACCAATTAAATCAATTGGAATCTCACAATGAGAGATTTTCTCAAAACTAATTAACAATTTGCCTCTACTATATAAAGGACCCGAGACTTCAAGTGTCATATAGAGGAAATCCCCCATAAGTTTCTGAAAAATACAAAAAGCTTTAAAAACAACATAGAAGAAGAAGACTTGCATCCTCAAAAACCCTAGGTAAAAAAAACACAAAGATCAAAATATCTCTTTTTACTTATCTAAGGGTTTAACTCTTCTCAAAGAACTTAGTTCTTTCTCTAGATCAGAGATCCACAAGATAAGTCTCCCACAAGTTGAGAATTTAATTCTCATCAGGAAGATTTTGTTCTTGAGAATCAAAGATTCAGAAAAGAATTAGGTTAAAAAGAAAGAAAAAATGAAAAAGAACAATTGTTCTGGGAATTTAATTCCCCTGAAATTAGGGTTTAACCTTACATAAAGAACTTAGTTCTTATAAAAAGAAAAGAAGAATTTAGTTCTCCACTGAAGAAAAAACGATCCAAGGTCTTCAAAATGGAGATCTTGATGATCGTTAATGGCCAAAAATAGCATTAACAAAGATTTAATCTATAAAAAAATGAAAAGAGCTTAGCACCTCACGTGTTTCCCATGTGTGCTCCTTCCCAACAGCGCCCAGCGCCTCACATGAAAAACACGCGATCGCCCAAAGCAGAAGGCCAGCGTCTCACGTGAAATACACATGAGCGCTGAATAAAAGTGCTTAGCACTTCATATACATCTAAAATGGTGAGTTCTTAGCACTGATTGGGCAGCGCCCAGTGCTTCATGTCCTCCTCACGTGGACGCCACACAAAAAGTGCTTAGCACTTTATATACAGCCAAAACGGCAGAGTGCTTAACACTAATTAGGCACCGCCCAGCACCGTACGTGCTCTTCATATGGACTCAATATAAAATAAAGTGCTTGGCACTATATATAACTGAGTGTTTAGCACTGATTGGGCAGCGCCCATAACTGAAGGCTTCACATGATACCCATGTGAGAGCCAGAGCGTCAAACAAGTGCTTAGAACTTTTGCATAAAAAGGGGGGCTAAACAAACATAGCCTAATTAAGTGCTTAGCACTTCTGAACAAAAAAAAGAAACTGAGCATACCAAGCCCAATTTGGCTAAGTCCCTGAAAAGTTTTTCCTTGCAGTTGAGCCCAAATGCTCCGTTGTTGGATCTTAAATAAAAATAATCCATAAAATGTTACTAAGTTGATCTTAGTCTCAAATAAAACTAACGTATCCTTAGTTAAAAATAAATTGATCCTTAATGCTCACATATTTATGTCGATCTTAATCTCAAACTAGATTAACGGTTCTCAGATAAAACAAAACATTTTTGAACTAAAGGAATATATAACATAAGTTCAAAACCCAAGCCTAAATCTAAAATATATGGATTTAGACTAATCTGTGCCCAATGGGTGACGGCATAAATTAGTCTCCGTATACAATCCACGGGCAACCAAAATAAACAAAATAAACACACGACACTAAGTGAACCGCTGGAGCAGGCGAAAGTGGTTATCGCGATGTGGTAACGTAATTAACTGTAGGAGCTTGCGCCTGTAGAGAAGAGCATCCCCACAATCAAAACCCCTTCACAAATGAGAAGGAATTTGATGAAGTCCGCTACAACGGTTGCTTCTATCCAAACCTCCGATATACGGTGCCATAAATCAACTTGGTATTTTCGGAGAGATGGATGGAGAAGTTCAAATAGCATTTGTCCCCAAATTCAGGCAAGACGATCTATCCCAATTCGTCTCTGTTTTTCGACGGCGAACAGATTCTGGCATGCCCGGTGGGACCTTTTTCTCTTTCCACTCCAAACTTCGTGTGTCATGTTTCGCGAACAAAATCGCGGTTTGCTATGGTTGCCCTTAGATTCGAGGTACTAAAACTTAGTGTCTTGCTCCTTTGCAGAGAAATCGATGGCTTCCAAATGCACCTTATGCAACAATAACTCTCGCTCCATTCCAACTGGAGGAGTAACTTATGGGCCTAACGCGACCTCTATTTTCTCAATGCCAGTGGGGCAAGTCACACAAGCCACTACTGGATTGTTCTTTGGGACCATGCTCCCACCTATAAGTTTCGGTGCCTTAGTGCCGCAAGAAGATGCTCCCAAAAGGTCGGTGTTCGATCGACTGGCAACCACAATGGGCTGTCCAAATCTGGCATCTCAGTCTTCAACCGGCCGAGCAAGAACTTAAACGGTCCCGAAAAGAAGCTCGTGATACCTGAAGGGGCTATCCTAAAATGGCTAGCTCTCCTAACTCCTACTATGGGAAAAGCTGTCAAAAGCGCTTCCCCTATCAGAAAGTCGGTCTTCGAAAGATTGGTCGTCCGTCCCTAAACTTTAACAAAGACGTCGGTCTTCAACAGGCAGACACCAATTGCGGCTCCTCAGTAAAACCAGGGGCGTAACGAAGCCGCTTCCAAAACAGAGACGGCCCCTTCAATAAGGCACACTCGACGTCTCCACTGGCACCGAGTGAAAGAAGCTGAGGGCAACTCCCCCTCTGGCTCACCCTACCAGCTCCAATGGTGGATGTCAGCGTTGTTGTTCCAACCGCGAACAACTTTGATCCGCTTAAGAGGGTGCTCAAATAATCCCCAATGACGGTTCTAAAGAAATCACCCCCTCCTATGGAAGTTACAGTGCATGCAAAACTAGAGCAGCCTCATCAGCGGCTCTCCTCGCAAATTCATAAGGTTTGGCGAAAAGTCTAGGACTCTGTGATTGACCAGAACTACTCTCGTCGACCAAAGAAATCAAAGGTTCAACAAGAAATAAATCACTCCTCTGCCATACAACGGAGGACTTCTCCTAAGCAGGTGCCTGTCATAATGGCTCCTTCAAATCCAATCTCCCCTAAATGAACGAGGTTGGAAAAAACTCTACCGCCCATGGCAAATTCCAAAGGAGATAGACCTAAACGCCCTAAAGCCGAGGGCATAACAGAACATACGGTCTACATGGCTTTGAGAAAAGAAGAAATCCATGCTTCGGTGAGTCACCGACCGCAAATTCAGTCGCGGACTCAGGAGCAACAACATAAGCTCCATGAAATGCTGACCAAAATGGCAGCACTTACCGGACAGAAAGAAAGTTTGGACAAAGAAGCTAAATGGCGCCAAGAGCAGGAGACCGATACAGAGTTTCTGCGAAGAGTGCTCGAGAGAAAGGACAAGGAAGTCGCTGAGCAAGCAGCTAACATAAAGCGGATGGCTCTCTTATTCCAAGACATGGCTTGAATGATGATCTAGCCAGAACCCCTGGCCGAAGATCCGCCGATAATCGTCGAGGATGATAAGGGGGAACATCAAACTCTCTTCCGTCCTTATCAGCAGCCAAGGAGGAAACGATTTCTAAGGCCATCCTTGATGATTATATTTCTCAACAATTAAGAGCTCATCAAACTAATGAAGCCGCTGGCAAAATCGTTAGAATCGGACGACCGTATCCAGGCCAGTTTGACTAAATCAAATACCTACCGGGATATATGATCCTCAAGTTCTATGTGTACAAAAGGAAATGCAATCCTCACCAGCATATCGTGCAGTTCAGAGCTTTGTGCGGCAACACTGGAGGCTAGAAAAAACTGTTGCTACGCCAGTTCGCTGGCAGCCTGTCAGAAACGGCCTTTGAATGGTACTCGGAGCTGCCAAATGACTCCGTAAAAAAATTTACAGAAATGGAGCTGCTGTTCACACAGCGTTTCACCAGCGCGTGCGAACGTACTCTAATCACGGCAGTAATCAATACCGGGGTATAGCTGGAAGAAACCTGGGTCCAATATGCGATCCGGTAGCGGAACCTGTGTTTTAAGTGCGAACAACGCTTTGAAGAATTTCCCGCCGTGGGCATGTTCATCGGGACCCTTGATCCTCAAACGGCTGTGTCCCAGTTCATGACAGTTTTCAAACCAACAACCTTTCAGGCTCTGATAGATAAACTGGCCCAAATGGACCAGATGGGCCACGGGCCTTCCTCCTCAAATAAGGAATCTCGAAATAATAAGGGTAAAGGGAAAGTGGCCTTCGTTGCCAATACCCAACAACAACTGAGTTGCCTAAAACCGGCTGTTCGCCAAAACAACGTGTGTCCGTGCCCATCCTTGGAGGAAAGACATGGACGCACTTATTCGTTTCCCTGCGACAAGACAAGGAGACCATTCGAATTGGCAATACGTAATAAACTCATCACATTGCCTGACCCGTGGCGTCCACCGTGACCCAGCGATGTCAACACCCTAATTACTACTTCTATCACATAATGGTGAGCCACCCAATTGAAGATTGCTATGTTTTCAAAAACTGGGTCAAAGACCAGTATCAATAGGGAAAATTCGCGCTGTCTCATAACTGGAGGGTAAACCCTCCCTAGAAGCACACTCCAAAAAAGTTGGATGCGCAGGGGGAATCATGCTTACTCGTGGAAGAAACTCCATGGGAAGTTATTCTTTCAGCAAAAACCAAAAGAATGTTGAAGGATCTACAAGTATGTCCGACAGTCTGGTGGAAAAGCCGACTTGAACCCGAAATCATTGAAGAGATGCTGAAACCACGTCCCGCACCAAAAATTGTTGACGAGGGGAAAACCCCCCCAAGTCAAGCCTTCAAAGTCTTCGAAGAAAAAGAAGAAGACCAAGAAGCCTGTGCAGCTTGCCGAGTATAATGACAAGCGCACAGTTCGGAAGGGGGAAAACCCCAAGTTCTTACTTTCGGGAGCGATTCTGAGGATGAAATGCCCTTCGGCCCACTCTTTAAAGACTCCACCTCCGAAAAAGATGAGGAGGAGAAGAACTGTGAGAATATTCAGCTGCGTAACCGCACGCTGCATGAGAAGAACCTCGGACCTACAAATAAAGGTTCGAGCAAAAAATACAAAGGGAAAGAAAAAATCTCTGAGGAAATTTCTCTTGACGATGGAGTTGTCAAAGAGCTCGGAACAAGGGACCCGCCTAAGAAAATTGATTGGTCGGGCAGAAGCGTGCGTTCTACCCTATCCTATTTGTTCTACTTACCGTAATAAAGACAGTGTCGCTTTGCGGCTAGCCGGTTAAGCATGAGTCGATCCACAGGGAGTTGGTAGTATGTCCATTCGTGTCTTAGACGAGTCAATTCAAGAATGTATATGTGTATGTTTAAGTCTATCCTATGTGATCGTATTTATGTTCAAGTAAGACTGTTAGGGTTAAGGTTGGTTAGTAGAGTTAGGGTTAGTCTGTAAGTGCACGGCGGCGCCCCGGCCGTCAATCCGACGCCGGAGTGCGGAAGCGGTGATTTTCTTTAACTTTTTGAACCGGCACCACCGTGCACTAAATACCCGGATCGGGCCATTAAAATAGTCTTAGCTATCTAGAGAACGGGTAGAGAGATATACCGAGCGATCCGTGTCCTTCGGTCTTCTCGTCGTCGTCCCGATCTCCCCGCGGAATCTCCGGTCTCCACCTCGTCGCTGGCTTCTTTTACGGGCTCCCACCTCTGGACCGAGGCAACTCGGGGACCAAGTTGGCGAGTCGACGTGCCCAAGATTTGCTGCAGAACAGTGTAGTGCTATGTCTCATTTGGGGTCAGTAGAAGTTGCCCATTTAGTGGAGGAAAGGAGTTGTGGAATTTTTTGTAGAGCTATGGGATTTTTACAAACATGAGAAGAACAAAATCCCACACAAAAATATTGGGCAGCCCCTCCCCAATGTGGCCGGCCAATGCAAGAGGGAATGAGAAAAGTGGGAGTGTGAGAAAAATCAAGTGGGGGGAGAAAACTATCATTCACCAAAGAGAGAGAAAAGAGATGATGAGAGAAAATCATCACCAATCAAAAACAACACTCCACCAACCTCATCATAACCCATCACCATCACAAGAGTCATGCCATCATGAACTCAAGAAAGTCAAGGGTGGAAAAATTATCATGATACAAGAATATACAAAGACCACCCTCCACAAATGATTATTTGTACAATTGCAAATAAGCCCTCCTCCACCAATCTTCGGCCAATGAAAGATACAAAGGAAAATGGCCGAAACCGGAAAGCAAACTGGCAACTCCAGAAAACTGGTCCCGTAATAAATTACAGGAAAACCCCGATACTGTGTATACACACCCACATCTGTATTCCGACCGAATTCAAATGCAATGAGACAAAATCTACACTGTACTATACTAGGATCCGGCTTAAACCAAAGCCGGCTAGTATTATCCGTCCGATCCTGATCCGTGCAATACCGCACGTATCTGATCGAACCCTACCATATCTCCATATGGCCTCTACAGCGTTTCACCCGAAAACTTGAGCAACTGTCTGTGGGGGACTTTAAAGACTCGTCAATACTATGGCTGTGGATTTAACCACTAGCTCGTCAGAGGTATTAGCCATACGTGACGAGCTACCAGCTATTGACCAAAAGGGACGTCTGTGAGCGAACTCATCCAGACACCCTACTGAGCCTGTCTGTGAAAATATCCGTACAGTCCGGTCCGTTCATCTATGAGCATCGCATGGCGGGCCTAGGGGGTTGGTAAAAGTCAGACCCCCAAAAGCGGTACAAGTCGTGTCGGAGTGTAGCCCAGAACACCCTGAGATACTACTGGAATACCTACCAGTAAATCTCCTGCCTTGGCCAAGAACTTCGTGTAATGGCTCTCCTAGACACAGCGCGACCTCACCCCCAATACCGGGAGAGACGAACCCCTGAAGATCCGCTCACTGCCTCCATGTGGCTCGGGACTGTACCCAACTAAAACCTGTTTGCATGTCTCCTTTGAGCGTGGTAGGGTAGTAATCAAAGTACAGTGGGAACTCACACGAGACAAATGACGATCCTCAGGTCGATGAACTAACCTGTACACATGTCACCAGGGAACTGCTATCTGACGTCAGGTATAAGACCAACTAGCATGTTCCCGGCGAGTCCTGTCCGGTGTACTCATAACCCAATGAGCACCTGTATACATCTTAGGTGAACCAACTGACACCAGTGGATTTTGAGACCGGCCACCGCCCCTCGTCGGGGTCTCGACTGTATACACTAGTCTGCTCTGGAGTATTGATGCCCTATCTCGAAACTCCCACGACCAGGGACCTTTTAAGGATGCGCTTATAGACCACCAGCTCCCACGTATATGATCGCCCTCATACTGCTGGCAGTCAAGCAAGAATCCTAGGGGCTCTATCAACGTGTAATAATGACCTGTCTGGTCACCTAAAGCAGTACACGATGATAAAGATAAACCAGATAGCATACTATCATCTTGAGTAAGACTGTCCTACCGGGATAGGTCCTCCCTCAATCATTGCAATCACGTGCCTGTGATCCAATAATTGACTCTGAGGGCACTATCTCCAACAATCTCCCACTTGCACTCAAGGCTAATTATTGCGATGTCGCATACTCACAGCCCGTGTGATACCGAACACCCAAATCCTCTACTAGTCAGTCTCACAAAGCTCGTTTGCGAAACTATTGCATTCGAGGAATAGCCTCAGTGAGTGGATCCACCTTGAAGTTTCTTTCTATGTCTCTCTATATCTCAAGTTCGCGGAGAAAGCCATCTCCCGAAATGAGAAATACCTGTCTTAGAATGTGTCTGGATGTCTGATGGCACCTAGCTCATAAATGAACTCTAAATCCGTACTTCTTAGACTGTATCGTCAACTGAACTTAATCAGTATCCTGCGCCATGCCTCCCTCAGTATTGCCTTGGACCACCTGTCCAAAATACTGCCCCTCGTCAGAAGGAAAAACTATAACTCCGACAACCTCCTTGTCGTCCAGGTCACCTTGGAAGCCTGGAATGATAACTGTCTCCCGAATGAGGCTGTCGTTATCATATCCCTAGAACATCCACTTATGTTCTAAAACTGCTTCCGACTGTTTCTTCAGGATTGGATCAATATCAATTTATTGCATCCACTGCAAAAACAACATCTGGTGTGGTACTTGACATCTCATGATTGACTCAATTGCCTGAGCAAGTGATCTGCCAATCATGCACATCCCTCTCCCCTTTAGTCTTTAAGACACCTTTAGAGAGGGTGACTCCATCACCTGCAGGTATACTACCGTGCCAGGAGTCGTCCATTCTAAAAACTCTTAGAATGCTGTCTAAGTACCCTGATTGGGAAACTACCCAAATCTAGATCTAAAACCATAGATCCAGTAACCAGTATGTCTGATATAATGTCCAAGTCCCATGTGGAGAAACCACTGTGTGACGACCAAAGTATAACCGATCGTAGTATAGGAATATCACTTCCTACTCTGTGTATGTCATCCAAATACCATGACATCATACCCTACTACCTTCTCAACAGATCCATCCCCTATTCTGATGAAGTCAAACCTATGACTGTCACATCAGAAATAGATGATCTATCTCCGCTACATATGCTTTAGTCTATAAATAGACATAAGCCACCTGTCCACCAATGCTTCCGCTGCTCCCACTGACTACGACAACCCTCTGGCAGAGTCATATAGACGTACACTTCTAAAGCCAGTTTAGAACGACGCTATACTCATCCTCCTGTTGGGTCTCACAGTCTGGAACAACAGCTATGGCAAGTCTGAGTAAACAAGAACTTCCCTGTCACCGTCCTTGAGGCACCGGAGTACCTCTCGGGTGCCTGAAGTTACCCACCTTATCTGCGGAGTGGCCAATGGAATGTCAAACCTGATTGAATCTTTAGGTTCCTATCAAATCTTCAGTAATCGTTTGTGGTTCTGGAATCACTTCCAGTTCTACCACACTCCTACTACTGTTTTCTGAAAAAATCCATTTTTATTAAAACTGTGGCGAGTCAAGAACAATATCACTATTGATCTTCCAGATGGTAGAAAGTCAACCCTCGTCATAGCCTGGGTCAACCCACAAACAGCCATTACAGAAACGTGCCTTGAGTTATCCAGAGTCCGGTTTAAAGCATAAGCCAGACAACTCCCCGTACCTCAACATCGTTAAGATACGAACTGTTCTATATCCAATATAGGACCAGAGGCACTGATTTAATTGAACCAGATTCAAATCATGCAGCTGTCTCCAGTGCATGTCAACTAAATGGAAGGAGGCCGATCAGCGTTACTCAACTTAGGAATGCTTCCAATTATGAGTAACCTGAAAGAGAAGCAAGTTCTCTTAATCATTACTATCAACTGAATACCATACACAAGTATCTACATCTTCGATCACTTTGAAGAATCCCGATACTTGCAATACCTGGTTCTCTACTTTATTCATATACCTATAACTTCTCAAAATTCGGATCATGTGTTTCCGCGAAACACCTGTCTAAAAACTAGAGAAGTCATAAGTAAACCGAATATAGTACGAGAACCAACCCCTTTGTCCTCATGGACGCTGGACAGCATACAATACTCTGTATAAGTCCCTTGAGTCTGATAACTCATTCCCTGTGTGTCGTAGGTTGAAAACTGTACTTATGGTTAAGAAGAATTACACCGCTGTTTAATGCTCCTCACCTAACCATCCACTGATATAGGTAAATGTCATGGACATAATTTCAAAAAGGTATATCTCACTCTATAAAAATAGACGTACAGATATATCAATTTGAAATTGGTGCATAACAGCGGATATTCAAAACCAAATACTTGCCGTCCGGCAAACAACCCAGGTGACTTCCTCAAATATCACCGATTACAACGAATTCCGATATAATGAGGATGATCACCCAATTCCCAATAACTTACTCCCACACTTCATCTGTAAAACCATACAGATGTGAGAGTCATACCTGGTAAATACATACGCTGGAGTAAGGACTTGATTGGGAAATCAGTTTTGCTTTAACAGTACACAGTGAAACTGAAACATTGAAATGTTTCGATGGGGTATCCCGGTATTCCTAGTAATGCCTCTTCCAGATTCACGACTGTAACCGTATAATTCTTTGCCACCTCTCCAAATCCCTTTATATGTCTTTAGTCATTACCTTCTGCACACTCCTTTAGGCCAAATGGTTTTCTTCCTTCCCTACCGTTCGGTACCAGCTTATGGTTTGGAAGAAGACTATCCAATAAGCATAATGGATGTACTTTCCTAATCCTAGGAGCACTCGCAATGCGAGAGAAGGTGAAGATAAAAGACACCTGAATAAATCTTATTCCTATTTCTCCTGAACCAGAATCCATCCTCGAACTGGAACAAGTTCCTTTCGAGTTCGTATATAACCATACGATGGAGTATCCAATAAACTGTGGATCTTCGTAGTGATACGGAGTGTCCTGGAGAAATACAAAGGTGAAGTGGGAGTGGTAATGAAATACCTGGTTTGGTCGTGAATATCAGTCGCAATTTACTTTGCCCTCTTACTAATTCCTTGATATGTCTTTACTTAATACCTTCTGCACACCATCGTTATGCTAATTAGTTTTCTTCATTCCCTACCGTTCGGCACCAGCCTAAGGTTTGGAAGAAGACTATCCAATAAGCGTAATAGGTGTGCTATCTCCTAAACCAAGGAGTACTCGCAACCTGAGAGAAGGTAAAAGGAAAAGACAACTGAATAGTCCTATTCGTTTTCTCCAGAACCAGAAACCATCCTCGAATAAATTCCTTCGAGTTCGTAAATAACCATACGATGGTTTTGTCCAATGGAAGTGGACATTCGTAGTAGTACGGGGTGTCCTGGAGAAAAGGGTAAAAGTAGGAGTGGCAATGAGGTTTGCAACTATGACAATCCAAAAGCCAGTGTTTAAGAAGGTTCGGTTAATTTGGTCATTGAGTCATAGTCTTAGGGTCGGGTCAATGGTCGCTGCCAAAAAGAGAGAGAAAAGAAACACTCAGCGTGCACTCTAACCTAGATCAGAATGGTTACCAATTTATCTAATCTGGAAACCTCCCACTGTATCGTCAAATTCTCCTCCAAACCTGAAACAAGAATTAGCCGGGATCACCCGAGGAGTAAACCAACTCATCAGTGGGAATCGGGATCCAACTATCATCGCATGATAATGTGACGGAATCCGCTCACATCATCACACTCCAGAAGGTACGCGCATAACTGGCAAGTTTCAGTTTCTTTAGAAACTCCCGATGTGGATTTTTGCCCCATGATCTTATGACCTTGACGAAGGCCAACAAATCATAAGTCACATGTCAAGTTCTACCCGTCATTGTCCAGGTTAATTTGAGCCCACCCGCACAAGCCCTTGACTTTGGCCAACAAGGCTATACGACTGCCCTAAACCAACGCATCTATCTATGCAGCAGAAAGGCAACAAGCAGCTACCATACACTATGCCTTGACGAAGGCCAACAAACATAGCATGAATACTACGTGCTACCCGTCTGAAACGACGGAGGGCTACGAATGGTTTCTGGTGAAAACCTTTAACGTAATGAACTTGATATCGTTGAAGGAACCAGATAGCTTTTAAAAATATAGTGACGAAAACCTTTGCTAAAGAGGTCACTCCCGGTGAAGGGTTCTCGGCTCTTTCCCCGTAGAATGAGGTGCAGGATATTCCAACTGAATACCACGATGCAAAGCAAAAGTAAACGACTATAGTGAAGTTATTGCCCTGACTCAAACTTTTGTCCAAGGGGTCACTCCCGGTGAAGGGATCTCGGCCCTTGCCTCGTCGACTGAGGAGCAGGATATTCCAACTGAATACCACGATGCAAAACAAAAGAGAACGTCCTTGCAATAACAGCTTTTTGAAAAGTGTTCCAACAACATCAGAATAGGTTTGTTTTTAACTTGCATTGATCCGAATCAACGCAGTCCCATCAATTGATCACACCAATAAAGAACGAAAATAATGACGTAAGTATATGCCATCCGCATTCGCTACTGGGTCCCGTCATTACCCGTTAGGTTAGCTAACTAACGACAGAGCGGGGACTGGACTAGCGCGGATGCAAAACATATACAACATCTACTAGTATATATATCAATATATAATATTTCGCTCAAGGCGTGATAAAATGCAACATCACAGAAATGTACAGCATCACAGAACAATACAGATATCTGGGATCCCCGGGTTTCACAGAGCCGCTACTGAAACCCGACGTTCCCCTGGTCGTGTGGATAGCCTGTGCAATGAAATCCTAGACCCCTACGGGCGCGGCAAGTTACCCGCCAAAACCTGAAGCGAGGCAGCCCCCTTCAGCAATGTGAATGGACCACCCAGCACTTCACGGAATCCGGTAACTTGGGCACCCCTCCTGGGTCAACCTGTACCCCCTACGAGTGCGGCGAATAGCCCGCCAATTCTAGAGTAAAGCCCCCTCCGTCTCAATGCCATGAGATGCGGGTCCGTTGCCCTCTAGAACCCGGCTATCCGTGCACCCCTCCGCGGGGTAATCCTAGTACAGAAAGTAAAATATACATACAACGGGTAAATCGACCTCGACCCGGTCGTGCCCAAAAGAATAATATACAAACGGGCAGTGACGGCAGTCCACATGTCGGACGCTCGCCCCGCAATATCAAATGTACATAATACAACAAAAACTGTACTAGCATTGCATCCAGGCTATCCCCCACGACCAATCCGCAACATCACAGCATAACACAGAACATCAATGTGAATGTCACGTTCGCAAATTCGTCTAACCGGGCTATAGCAGTTAGACAGGATTTACCGATCAAGTGACATTCATGGTCGCAGATATAATGTAAATACTGTGAACTAATGTGTTTAAAGTTTTCGATCGATCAAATTTTCCTAAGTGGGCCCCAAAGCACTACTGTAGCACATAAAGAAATTCTGGGCCCAAAATGAATATTCCAAAACCCCTATTTTCAGCCCAGAAACCCTCTGTAAAAAGTTGATGCACTGAACAGAAATTAATGCGGCGGAACCGCGGCCCAAGCATGGGTTTGGCCGCGGTTCCGCGGTGGAGTAGTGGGTTCGTGCAACCAAATTTTCACAGAAGGCCTATAATTCCCTGCACATCTTTCTGCAACACACTGAAAAAAATTTCGAGCTAAAAAAATTTCGCCAGAAAACTGATGTTTTGAAAAACGCGGTTTTGGAACATTTGTTCGATCGGAAGTGTAAACACTTTAGACCAAGCTAGACTAGGTTAATGGCGAGGCTCTGATACCACTGTAAGTGCACGGCGGCGCCCCGGCCGTCAATCCGACGCCGGAGTGCGGAAGCGGTGATTTTCTTTAACTTTTTGAACCGGCACCACCGCGCACTAAATACCCGGATCGAGCCATTAAACTAGTCCTAGCTATCTAGAGAACGGGTAGAGAGATAAACCGAGCGATCCGTGTCCTTTGGTCTTCTCGTCGTCGTCTCGATCTCCCCGCGGAATCTCCGGTCTCCACCTCGTCGCCGGCTTCTTTTACGGGCTCCCACCTCTGGACCGAGGCAACTCGGGCACGAAGTTGGCGAGTCGACGTACCCAAGATTTGCTGTAGAATAGTGTAGTGCTATGTCTCATTTGGGGTCACTAGAAGTTGCCCATTTAGTGGAGGAAAGGAGTTGTGGAATTTTTTGTGGAGTTATTGGATTTTTACAAACATGAGAAGAACAAAATCCCACACAAAAATATTGGGCAGCCCCTCCCCAATGTGGCCGGCCAATGCAAGAGGGAATGAGAAAAGTGGGAGTGTGAGAAAAATCAAGTGGGGGGGAGAAAACTATCATCCACCAAAGAGAGAGAAAAGAGATGATGAGAGGAAATCATCACCAATCAAAAACAACACTCCACCAACCTCATCATAACCCATCACCATCACAAAAGTCATGCCATCATGAACTCAAGAAAGTCAAGGGTGGAAGAATTATCATGACACAAGAATATGCAAAGGCTACCCTCCACAAATGCTTATTTGCACAATTTCAAATAAGCCCTCCTCCACCAATCTTCGGCCAATGAAAGATACAAAGGAAAATGGCCGAAACCGGAAAGCAAACTGGCAACTCCAGAAAACTGGTCCCGTAATAAATTACAGGAAAACCCCGATACTGTGTATACACACCCGCATCTGAATTCCGACCGAATACAAATGCAATGAGACAAAATCTACACTGTACTATATTAGGATCCGGCTTAAACCAAAGCCAGCTAGTATTATCCGTCCGATCCTGATCCGTGCAATACCGCACGTATCTGATCGAACCCAGCCATATCTCCATACGGCCTCTACAGCGTTTCGCCCGAAAACTTGAGCAACTGTCTGTGGGGGACTCTAAAGACTCGTCAATACTATGGCTATGGATTTAACCACTAGCACGTCAGAGGTATTAGCCATACGTGACGGGCTACCAGCTATTGACCAAAAGGGACGTTTGTGAGCGAACTCATCCTGACACCCTACTGAGCCTGTCAGTGACAATATCCATACGGTCCGGTTCATTCGTCTATGAGCATCGCATGGCGGGCCTAGGGGGTTGGTAAAAGTCAGACCCCCAAAACCGGTACAAGTCGTGTCGGAGTGTAGCCCAGAACACCCTGAGATACTACTGGAATACCTACCAGTAAATCTCCTGCCTTGGCCAAGGAGTTCTTGTAATGGCTCTCCTAGACACAGCGCGACCTCACCCCCAATACCGGGAGAGACGAACCCCTGAAGATCCGCTCACTGCCTCTATGTGGCTCGGGACTGTACCCAACTAAAACCTGTTTGCACGTCTCCTTTAAGCGTGGTAGGGTAGTAATCAAAGTACAGTGGGAACTCACACGAGACAAATGAAGATCCTCAGGTCGATGAACTAACCTGTACACATGTCACCAGGGAACTGCTATCTGACGTCAGGTATAAGACCAACTAGCATGTTCCCGGCGAGTCCTGTTCGGTGTACTCATAACCCAATGAGCACCTGTATACATCTTAGATGAACCAACTGACACCAGTGGCTTGTGAGACCGGCCACCGCCCCTCGTCGGGGTCTCGACTGTATACACTAGTCTACTCTGGAGTATCGATGCCCTATCTCGAAACTCCCACGACTAGGGACCTTTTAAGGATGCGCTTATAGACCACCAGCTCCCACGTATATGATCGCCCTCATACTGCTGGCAGTCAAGCAAGAATCCTAGGGGCTCTATCAACGTGTAATAGCGACCTGTCTGGTCACCTAAAGCAGTACACGATGATAAAGATAAACCAGATAGCATACTATCTTCTTGAGTAAGACTGTCCTACCGGGATAGGTCCTCCCTCAATCATTGCAATCACGTGCCTGTGATCCCATAATTGACTCTGAGGGCACTATCTCCAACATAGTCTTGTGCTTATGTTTTGCCATTCTTAAAACGACGTTGGGATAATCTAACGTAGCGGGGATTAGGAGGATATAGGAATGGGATTTGCGAGTTTAAGCAAGCTTTCCAACGCTAAATCCATTTCAAGTGCCCCTTGTTCGTCCGCTACATGCGCTTATTTCTAACTCTAGGCCAAACACCTGCAACCATGTATCTAACTAAGTCACAACTACATGTCACGTTGTAGTACACCCAAAGGAATTCTCGACTTAGGTCGCGGTTATATGTCACGTATAGCGCGTCTAAGTGAGGGGGTTGCATTTTTTTGGTCTAGGTTCGTTTCAAGGTATTTGGCAAAGAGAAGCACAAGGGATTTTTCTGTCCCTCAAACTAACCTTCTTTATCCCTAACAAGTGTGGAAATTATTCACACATTTAAAAGGAAAAGAAAACAAGAAGGAAGAAAAGTAAGAAATGAAAATACGGTTTTATAAAATTGTAGTAAGCTAACTACTTGGGCTCTCACCTAAGCAAGGGACTCCATAGAGCATCATGGCTTAAAAATACGGTTAAGTAGAAAAGAAAAAGAGTAAGAAATAACAACAACTACTTAACAAAAATAAATAAAGTTAGACTAGGAATTAAAATTACAATATAAGAATTAAAAGATACAAGATAATAAAAACACCCTGATCTTCATTGATTTTCCACTCAAGAGCTCTCACTACACTTTCGTGGAGAATAGATGATGATGAAGAAGAAGATACAAACTAAACTACACTAATTCTAACTAAAAAGAAGCATTCCTACTTGGGCACAAAACTAAAGTATTTATAGGCAGAGAGCTGAAACCCTAGACCCATATTCTGAGCCCTAACAAAATTACAAAACTACCCCTAAAACCCGATCTGGCACTGAGTCAACTCGGCCGCTGAATCGCCGCATAAGTGGGAAATTGTCCACGCTTCCACTGCCATTTGGGGGAATTGATCTGTCATATTTTGTGAGTTTTCTTGTGTTGCTTTCTTCTGTTGTTCTATATGTCCTAAATTGCAAATTACTTCCAAAATTTCTTCAGATTTGTAACAGTCCAAAATGGCTTCACTTTTAATTCATTTGTCCTTTATCTCTCTCGAGCACCGCGCACCCATTGAATCTTGTGCTGCCTCTCTCGTGCTCTGTGCTTGTCCGAGACACGAATGACCACCGTTGTTTGTCTTGTCTCTTGAACTGGTAAGTGGCACTGGACGGATGCGGATGACCGGAACCCGGCTTTTATCTGTCGGTGACAGATGTTCTGGATTTTGGCGTAACTGTGGAGATTTTGTATGATTTGTGTTATTTTGGACTAGGAACCTGTAACCTGTAAATATGTAGCAAACACGAATCAAAAATACCTGCCTATAAACAATCAAGCAGAAGAATGGGCGGTATTAAATGCAATATTTTGGTATGAACAAATACTCCCAAACTTAAATTTTGCTCGTCCCGAGTAAAACCAATTATTCACAAAAAGTCCTAATCTCACTTTCGCAAGGAATGTGATTGAACTGAGCTCGTGCAACAAGCCGTTAAACCTCTAGGTGTCCCTAGTAGGAGTAATGTTGTCTTCTGAGGGTTTTCAGCGGATACTACCCACAAAATCCCGTCAAGCTAGTTTCATAAGTTAACCTTAATTCTACTCTTACGGTTTAGCATCTAAGATAGAAACTCTACCATCCTAAGTTAGAAATATCCAACCCTTATGTTTCACGTCTCCTATTTATTCAACCTCAGATCCTATACGTTTTGACAGTTTAGAAAGATCTCGGTTTCTCCTGAGTTTTCTTCTAAAGTGCTTTCTCAAATCCGGGATTTTTATCATCTTTACGGAAAACATAAGTCTTATTTTTTATTCCTATCTTTCCTTCAAATATCGATCTTATACCCCTACGTGTGTGAAAAATTTCACCCCTACACTTAAGAATTCAATTCAAGCTATAGTACCCTTGCCTTAATACCTAATACTACTTCTTTTCGTTAATGATGGACGGATTTACTCACATATCTTTCATGCGACTATTAATGCTTTTTGAGGCACTAACAGTCGATTACTGAATGTATGAGCTTAAAGCGTAAATAGTAGTTTCCAGGTCTTGTAATTTATTATTTTTTTCTTTTTCTTTATTTTTCTTTTTTAAGACCGGATATATTTTTCAATGATGCTCTTTTGGTGGTTAGCTTTAAATACCGTTTTTTCTTTTATACTAGGCTTTCAGGAAAGAGTATTTCTAGGTATCCTCTACTATCCCAAATTTCAAGGTGCGTGTAAGTGCAGTTTGTAGAGTATATACTTTCTAAATTTGGACTCAAGAATAGAAACTATTTTTCAGACTTATCTTTCAATACTTTCCTTCATCTCGACTTAAATCAAGAACTGAACTCAAGATTACCTACTTCTAAAAAAACTGCAAATCAGAGCACGTAGGGGTATTTTCCTCGATACAAGACAAGTCCAACGTGAAGTGGAAAACGCTCTTCCAAATAGCCGTGACGTCAAATTGGAGCGAGATCCTGCTCTAAAAATGTTAAGTCCGTCGCTGGAAGAGCAAATTGACAGGTTAATAAAAGAAGCTTGTCAAAAGAGCCGGAACAATCACAGCCGCGAAATGGCCATTTATGAAAAGGCCAGGACATAGCGTCTCAGTCAGTAATCTGCGGAGATGGAAGACTATAATGCTCTTCACCCCCGACGGCCAAGCAAGGGGGACAACGAGTAGGAGAAATGGAAATTTGGGCTCTAGAGGGATTTGGTGTTGCTCATATTTTACAAAAGACGCTTACTTATAAATCTGATCATATTAGAGCTCGTCAAGAATTACTTGGTGCTGTATGTTCTCGCGAAAAGGGAAAATCCCGAAATAGAGGCAGAAACAGGGCAAAGAACGCAAACGACATTTGAAAACAACAAAAGGGATCCAAGACGCCATGTAATCAAGAAAAACTCGATCGGAGCCCGTCTTTTATAAAGAAGATGGGCTGGGGATATTCTTTCCCTCAAGCTAAGATAAGAAAAATATTTAACCTTGTCATGAAACACCAAATGATGACACTTCCAAAGTCTCGGCATCCCGAACAAATAAATGAGGTCCATTATCTAGATTATTGCTCCTATCACCGAGTAATAGGTCATCCCCTTGAAAACTGCTTCACCTTCAAAGACTGGGTAGAAGACCAGTATCAACAAGCCAGGTTCGCTTTATCCGACAGCTGGAGGGTAACCCCGCCACAAAAACATGAGCCAAAGAGGACTTATACCGTGAGGATAGGACCAGCTCAATGTTAAGAATGGAAGCGGACTCATACCCGCCATATGATAACACTCTCAAAAGAGGGAGGGCACGAAACTATGAATAACCTCCACATGTGCTTTGCAAATGAAGACGAGGAAGGGGTGATCTTACAGTTTCCACCAGCACCAAAAGAGTTGGAAGATGGGATACAGACCACGGCGGACAACCTAAGAAAATTGACTTAGGGATGGAAAATGATCTGAGGCCAACGTTCGTCAGTAAACTGCTATCTAAAAAGCAGGTGGCCATGTTAAAATATGTGCTCATCCAGTATAAATATTGCTTCGCCTGGAACTACTTTGAAATGTCAGTTCTAGATCCAAAGGTGGCAGTATATAAACTGGATATAACGCCAGGTATAAAACCAATCAAACAGACGCCAAGAAGGACGCGACTCGAACTCGATATGAGCATCAACGCTGAAGTCAAAAAACTAATCGACTCCGGCTTTATCCAAGAAGTTCAATATCCTGACTGGATCGCCAACATCGTTCCAGTGATGAAGAAAAATGGGACGGTACGCATCTGCATGGACATTCGGGACCTCAACAAAACTTTCCCGAAGGATGATTTCCCAATACCTGTTACCAAGCAGATGATCAATAACACGTCTACCCATGAGGTCTTCTCCTTCATAGATGGATCTTCAGGATAATACCCAATAAAAATGCATTCTGAAGACCAAAAGCATACTGCCTTCCGAACCCCATTGGGCATATTCTGCTATAAGGTGACGCCCTTCGGTTTGACGAACATTGGCGCTACCTACCAGAGGGCCATGACAACGATCTTTGATGACCTCATACACGAGATCGTCGAATTCTACATCGACGACCTTGTGGTAAAGAGTAAATCTTAAGAGGAACATTGGGAACATCTAAAAATAGTATTCCAATGCTTTCGGAAGTCTAATCTGAAGATGAATCCTCTAAAATGTGCATTGGGAGTTTCCTTAGGAAAATTTCTAGGATTCATTATACATCACCGGGGTATCGAAATCGATCCATCAAAGATCAAGGCGATAATGGAAATGCCCACGTCAAGGACCCTTAAACAACTGTGGTTCTTTAAGGAAAGCTCGCATATATCCGGCGATTCATTGCTAAACTCTCCGGAAAATGTCGTCCTTATAGTCATTTGATGAAAAAGGGGACCCCGTTCGTCTGGGATCAGAAGTGCCAAAACACACTGGACGAAATCAAGCAATACCTGCAAAATCCGCTGGTATTAACCGCTCCGGTTAAGGGTAAATCCCTTATCTTATATACAACAGCCCTTGGGGGTTCTCTTGGCGCATTGTGGGCAGAAGATAACGATCAAGGAAAGGAGAGAGCTCTATACTATTTAAGTCGAGTTCTCCAGGGGGCAGAAAATAACTATTCTCCTATCGAAAAGCATTGCCTGGAGCAGATCTTCGCAATAACAAAGCTCAGACATTACGCCTTGGCACATGAGATCCATCTTATATCAATGGTGGATCCTCTCAAATATCTAACGTCAAGGGCCATACTTACAAGAAGGCTTGCCAAATGAGCCCTCCTCCTGATGGAGTTCTCAACGACGTATCGACCCCTTAAAGCAGTAAAAGGTCAGGCAATAGCTGACTTTCTAGCGGAGCATTCGATACCAACCGACTCCCCGTTAAATTATGAATTGCCAGACGAACATGTGTTCGACGCAATCGAAGAAGAGAGAGAAGAAAATGATTCCCAATGGGAACTCTACTTCGATGGAGCATCTTCCATGAAGTAACGAAAGCGAAACACCCCTATAATCAAAGCCGGGGTGGGCCTTATCTTCGTGACTCCGCAAAGAGAGATATTGCGTTACACCCTCTCTTTAACAGAGCCAAGGACTAAAAACGAGGCTAAATACGAAGCTTTGATAGCAGGTCTAGAGATCGCTATCGACATGTGAATCAAAGACCTCTTCATATATGGAGACTTTCAGCTGATCGTTAGCCAAGTAAATGGCGACTATCAGACATGCAAGCCAGATCTGATAAAGTATGGTGAAAGAGTGCAGCAAATGTTGACACAAATCTCTTCCTACACCCTGGAAAATATATCGCGTGCGGAAAACAGCAAGGTAGATGCATTGGTCAAATTGGCTAAGGAATTGGCCGATGAAAATCTTGATGACGTAAGGATCATTGTGCAAAGCTGCATGGTTCTCGCGCCAATGGATATATCTTCGAAAGACCTAATAGAGCCATCCGAAGGAAAATAAGCGATCGAACAAGTAGCCCTACAAATAGAGTACGAAGAAAAGGTCAAGGATTGGAGGGAAGTCTTCATAGACTACTTCAAATTCCAACGAACGCCCAAAAATGCGTCGTCTAGACATCAGCTCATGAAACGATCTTTGTCTTTCGCCTTCGTCAATGATACTCTATATAAGAAATCATTCGACTGTCCGTGGCTAAGATTCCTGGGGCTGGAGAAAGCAAAGAAAGTCGTTCAAAAAACTCATGACGGAATCTGCGGTTCACATCAAGCCGGGCCAAAGATGAAGTTGAAGATAAAAAGAATAGGTTACTATTGGCCCATAATGATTCAGGACTGCCTCGAATATGCGAAGCAGTGTCACTCATGCCAAATTCACGGGGACTTCATTCACCAACATCCAAATCCACTACACTCAACAGTGGCTAGCTGGCCGTTCGAAATGTGGGGAACCGATATAATTGGCCCCATAGAACCGACATAGTCCAAAAGACATCGGTTTATATTGGTAACGACCGACTACTTCTTATTGGATATATGTATGCCCTAGAGGCCATTATGTGATAGTGGATGTATTTATACATGTATATATATTCAGTTTGCATTCTTGCTCGACATAATAGTATGCTATCTGGTTTTTCTTTATCTGACATGTTTATTTGATCATGCTTCTATTCATTCAGACATGCTGATAAAGCCCTAAGGATATCGGCTTGACTACTCTGATTATGATGGAGATCATACTAGTGGGACATCTGTAGTCTATAAGCATATCCTGAAATGTCCCTAGTCGGAGGTGTATCGAGACGGGGCATCGATATACCAGATTAGACTAGCGTATGTGATACTAGACCCATGTGATGGGCGATGGATGTTCCCACATTCATCGATGTTTGACATCAAGATCATATACGGGTGCTCAGTGGTGACTGGGTACACTGGACGGACTCGCCGAGAACTCCTATATGGAATTATATCTATCGTCGGATAGCAGTTCTCAGGTGACACTGGTACAGGTTAGTCTGTAGACCCGAGATCGTCATAGAGCCTTGTGTGTTCTCCCACTGTACTTTGATTACCACCCTACCACGGCTCTACTGAGTCGTGCAAGCAGGTGGCCGTTGGGTACAGTCCCGAGACACACGAAGGCAATGAGCGATAGGAGGGGTTTCGTCTCTCCCGATATTGGGAGTTAATGCTGTACTGTGCCCGACTGGTTATAGCAGCAAGTCCCTGGCCAGGGCTGCTGAGATTTGTTGATAAGTGTTATCAGTAGTTTCTCGAACTGTTATAGACCATTCACCGGCACGACTTATTGAGTTATTGGGGTCGACGTGACCATCCCTAGGCTCGATATGCAGCATATCTGACGAAGAGACCGGACTGTACGGTAGTGTTGCCGGATGGCTCGACGGGAGTTGTAGCAGGTTCGCTTGTTGTCTTCTGATCGTTCAATACCCGGGTGGCCGTTACGTTTAGCTGACCGCTTGCGGCTTGAGGGTACTTGATATGATTATTACCCTCTGCCGGCGTATTGACGAGTCTTAGAGTCCCACAGAGGAGTTACCCAGTCCATGCGAAACGTTGTGGTGTGCATATGCGATATGCGCATGCACCCGATTGAAATGTGCGTATATGATACCAAACATTGATCGGGTGAACTGCTTTTGGTGGGGTCATATGAGATATGACCGGATTGATAACTCAAGTGTTGATTTATCATTTAACCATTAGTTTTCTCACTTAAAACCTTTCTAGGGTTTGATGGATGTATGCATGCATGCATATGCTTCTTTCTTCTTTTCTAGTTTCATGCACATGTAGATGTGCATACATGTATACATACATACATCAAACCATCATGGTTGATTATATATGGAAATGGTGGCAATATAAGACTCACACCATTGATTATTTAATGGATTATTATTTGATTATGGATTTAAAAGAAAATGAAAAGGAAAGGATAATTATGATAGTTTCTACATGCTTCTTCTAACCTAACCATGTTCACCTACCACTAAACCATGGTTATCCTTTCCTTTATCATTCTAAACCCAAGTTAAATTAATCATCTATCATTTAATCATGGTTGGAGTCAAGAAGGAATAAATATATATAGTGATATTTATTTCTTTTAAAAGCTTAACCTTATGGTTATCATTTTACCTCTTGCAAAAAAAAAAGCCACCATCTTCATTCTCCTCCATCTCTTGCTCTCTTGATTTTCCTAGTGAGCAAATACCACTCAAAGATAGGTTTTTGAAGTAAGATTCCACACCACAACATCATTCTACACTAGCTTAGCCGCTTCGTTTAGAGTGTTTCCTTCGGATTGTCGAAGTTGCGAGCTTGGACGGATATCTTCGTGGTGGATCGTCGTGGATACAAGTGGACATCAAGAGGACCTCGACTCAACACCAAAGAGCCTAAGGAGCGAATCAAAAACGGGAGCTACAAAGGTTGTAGCCTTCAAACCCTAATTTTTGTTAGCCAAAGTTTAATAAACCTAATTTTCTAGGATCGATCCATACGAGTGTTCGTTTAGCACAATAAAAATCATATCTTTTGGACATGTGATGCTTCAAAACACCTCATAGGGTGCTAAACAAACCCTTCATTGGTATCAGAGCCGACCTAGAACATTAGGCGCCCTTTTTGCGAAGTAAAAAGTCCGATCGAAACAAAAATACGACTTTTAAGGTGTTCTCTGGAAATTTTTTTGAAACTGACTTTTTTCAGTATTAAAAATTCTCAAAAAATAGAGCTGGTAAAAATTAGACGATCTGGAAAATTCGAGCAAGTGAACAGTAAGTTCGACCGCGGAAGCGCGGCATAAGCAAGCTTAGGCCGCCCTTCCGCGGCAGTACTAGGGGCTCTTTGACATTTTTTTGCACAGTTATTTTATTTACCTGCTATATTATATTCTGAGCATGTTTAATCTGAATCTTCTGTTGAAAAGTTCTGGAGATGTTTTTGGATTCGTGGTTTCGATCGGATTTTTCATTTCGCTTTCTTTTCCGGGTAAACTAGAAAGTATTGAAGTTCTTGAACGAATATCATTTACTCAATATTCACGGGGTTTAAATAGTTTCGAGATACGTGCAAGTCTTTTTGCGGTGGTCCCTCTAGAAGACAACAAACCTTAACTCGATTATGTGACCGTCTCGAACTGCCCTTTGAACCCTTAGGTTTGGGGCAGTACGGCGTGCCACATGTGAGGCGTTAGCTTGACCCTTCTACGGCTGGACCGCCGCTACTGTGCCACACTCCGGATCTTTTGAACCCTGCTCAAGTGTTGAGCTTTAGTGAATCTTGGGTGTTTGAATGTTCGTTCGAAAAACTTTAATACTGTCTGTTTGTCTGGAATGTGATACAATATGTGGAATTCACATGGTTTAGGCATGAAATACGAGATATGTGATATTTCGCATTTATGATGTCTAAAGAGAATCTGGATTCCAAATATTGTAGTTTTACACTTTCTTTTCTGTGACCGTAAGTGTAGTATGTTAGATATCGCCGGTTTCGTTGCTATACATCAACGACAATCGGGGTACGCATACTTACTTACGTTGATGATATATGATATTATGTGTTGCTGAGATATTATGTGTAGGATTGTCGCGATTGAATAGCCGGGGGGTTTTGTGAGATGAGAGCTTTATATTTTCATTCATGTAAATTCAAATGTAATGTAATATTCTTTTATTTGGGGCACTTCCAGGTTGCGGTTGTGTCGCCAGTGTTGTATATTATTTACTTTTCCGTATTAGGATGGACCCAAGGAGGGGAGCACAGGTGACCGGGTTCTGGGGTTCAGTGGGAGGCCATCTCGAGGAGTCGAGACCGGGTCTCCTAAACTCCAGGATTGGTAGGGTCACTTGCCGTTCTCGTAGGGGTCCAGGGTGTGGGCTTGGCTATTCATCGCGACTGTGGAATCCGTATTTTCTATTCTGGCTAAATACTAAATACGGACGTCCTAGTATATCCCACGTTATATCTATATTTCTGCTGCCTGTGTTCTGTGAAATCTGAGACGAATGACTTATTATATATATGATATATAGTAGACGTTGCTTATGTTTTACACCCGCGCTAGTCTCATCCCGGTATGCCGTTAGTTAAGTAACCTAACGGTGCATAACGGAACATTGCGGCGAATGCGGATGGCATAAGCGTACGTGTTATTTTCGTTTCTTTTCTGTGATTGGCTTAAGGACTTAAATGATGGGATTACATTAATGTGATTAATGTAAAGAAAATAAACCTAAAAGATGTTGTAGAATTGGATTTAAAAACTACTCGGCTTTTTATGAAAATGCTACTTTTCAAAACTGCGGAGCTTAAGGAACTCCTTTTGAAAAACCGTTTGATTCTACAACGATATCAAGTTCAAAGCGTTAAAGATTTTCTTAAAAATCATTCGCAACCCTCCGTCATTTTAGGAAGTAGAGTACTTAGTATTCGTGCTACGTTTGTTGACTTTAGTTAAGGCGTAGTGTACGGTAGCTAAGTGATGTCTTCCTACAATGCATATGATGCAGATTAATTAGGACTTTCATGCGACTTTGTTGACCATAGTTAAGGGTCAAATGGGTGGGTCTAATTGATCAAGAAATGACGGGTAGAACTTGACTGGTACTTATGATTTGTTGACCATAGTTAAGGTCATAAGTACTAGGGGTAAAAATTACATCGGGAATTTCAAGTGTTGAAATTTGCAATGAGATTGCATACCTTCCATGTGATGGTTGGATCCCGATCCTACTGTGGGCAATAGTTGCTCCTAGGAGAGTTTTACAGTTTACAATTAGCTAACTCATTAGGTGTCTAGAAAGGTGTTAACGGGGCTCCGCCTCTGGAAAAACGAGGTTTACTCTAATTAGGTCCGTGCGAAAGCACGGGGAACCTCCCTCAAAGTACCGACACTGGCCTGGCTGAACGGTTAGCGAAGTTGTAGACTGTAATTAATCCTGGCTAGTTTTTCTTTTTAAGGTTTGAAAGAAAACTTGATAAAAAGCAGTGGGAAACATCGATTAGACAAGATAATAAACCAATCTAATCTGTGCAAGAGCTTTCGCTGAGTGTATTCTTTTCTCTCTCTTAATGGCAGATACCAATGACTGGACTTAAGCTTCTATTAGATAAGAACAAACTGAATGGGACCAACTATAAAGACTGGCTAAGGAATCTGAAGATCGCCTTGACATATGATAAAGTATCATATGTCCTCACGGCTTCAGCCCCGCCCGTCCCAGGCCCAAAATCCTCAGTTGCGGACATTGAAGTCCGCAAGACATAGGACGCTGACTGTGCCACGGCAAAATGCCTCGCGCTTGCATCGATGGATAACACACATCAAAAGCAGCACGAGGACATGGACATTCACGGGATACTGCTCCATACAAAGGAGTTGTATGGGGAACAGTCCCGTGTATTACGATACGAAGCATCAAAGAAACTGTTTCACATGCGGATGGACCCTGGCACACCAGTAGCAGACCATGTTTTGAAGATGATAGCTCTTATAGAAGAGCTTGAGGACCTCGGATGGACAATGGACAATGAACAATATACAGATATTATTCTACAATCCCTCCCCTCCACCTTTGCTCAGTTCATAGTGAACTTTAACATGCATGGCATGGAGAAGGAACTCCCTGAACTCCTTAATATGTTAAGGAGTGCAGAGAGCACTATGAAGTCAGCAAAGACTCCCGTTATGACCATTGGACAGTCTTCTTCTTCTCGTCCAAAAGCTAAGGCCAAGGGAAAGAAAAAGAAGAAACCCACTAATCCTAAGGGCGGAGTCAAAAAGGCGAAGGGAAAGGGAAAGTCCACGGCTGGAGACCCAGGGAAAGGCGAGTGTTTTCATTTCCACAAGACAGGACATTGGAAGCGCAACTGCACAGAGTACCTAAGTCTCAAGAAGAAGCATGGTGATGCTTTCGCTTCAGGTGCGTTTGTGACTGAAAACTGTTTTTCTATAAACTCTGCTTCCTGGGTATTGGATACCGGTTCAGGTTCTCACATTTGCAATTCTATGCAGGGGTTGAGAAATAGCAAGGTTTTGAAGACAGGTGACCATACTCTCCGCGTTGGAAATGGTTCCAATGTACATACAGTCGCAGTGGGAGAGTATCACTTGGGGTTGCCGTCTGGATGTATTTTGATTTTGAATCCATGTTATTTTGTACCTGATATGCTATGTAATATAATATCCGTTTTTTTGTTGGACAATGAAGGATATAATTTTGTATTGCAAAACAATGTTATGAACATTCACCTGAATCAAATGTTGGTTGGGTATGGTACACTAAATAACGGAATATATGTCCTAAATCAACACACAGTTTTCAGTATACAACACACTAATAAAAGAAAACTTTCAGAATTAAATGAAGCTTTTCTTTGGCACTGTAGACTTGGTCATATTAACGAAACAAGACTAAACAAGTTACACAAAGATGGATATTTAAATCCTTTTGAATATAAATCTTATGCGACTTGCCAGTCTTGTATCAAGGGTAAAATGACCAAAACTCCGTTTACCGGACACGGAGAAAGAGCTACTCAGCTCCTGGGCCTCATACATAGTGATGTATGTGGGCCAATGTCTGCACAGGCTAGAGGCGGTTTTTCATACTTCATTACATTCACCGACGATTTCTCAAGATTCGGTCATGTATTTTTATTAAAGCACAAGTCCGAAGCTTTCGAGAAATTCGTTGAATATAAACAAGAAGTAGAAAAACAAACCGGCTTGAGTATTAAGATGCTTCGATCAGATCGAGGTGGAGAGTATCTCAGTGCAGAATTTGCAAACTTCCTAAAAGAGAATGGGATTCTCTCTCAGCTCACTCCTCCTTACACACCACAGCACAACGGTGTGTCAGAACGACGGAATAGTACCCTATTAGATATGGTCCGGTCCATGATGAGTGACGCTGAGTTACCAGTCTCGTTTTGGGGGCATGCATTGGAGACTGCAGCGTTTCTGCTAAACAGGGTTCCAACCAAAGCCGTGTCTACCACGCCATATGAGATATGGAATGGGAAGAGACCATCTCTTAAAAGAATTAAGATTTGGGGTTGCCCGGCCTATGTTAAAAAGCAGAATCCGGACAAACTCGAGACACGGTCAGTCATGTGTAACTTTGTGGGATATCCAAAGAATTCTTATGGATATCTGTTCTACCACAAAGAGGAACAAAAAGTGTTTGTTTCTCAGTATGCCACATTCTTGGAAAAAGAGTTTTTCACAGATAGAGATGATGGCAAGGTGGTAGATCTAGAAGAGGTTCTGGAGACACAAACTACAAATGACGATTTGGTTGAACCGGCTGTTGCAACAGAAACTGAAGAACCTCGGCCACTCCGTAGGTCTGGTAGGACTTCTCGCCCACCGGAGAGGTACTACAGTTTCCTCATTGATGGTGACAGAGAAGATTGCATCATGGATGATGATGATCCTACCAGTTTTCAGCAAGCTATCACGAGTGGTGACTCTGTGAAGTGGCTGGATGCCATGAGATCCGAAATGGAGTCTATGTACACCAACAAAGTATGGACTTTGGACGTTGTACCCCCTGGGGTAAAACTTGTAGGGTGCAAATGGATCTTTAAAAGAAAGATTGGTGTGGATGGGCAGGTAGAGACCTATAAGGCAAGACTTGTGGCGAAAGATTTTCGTCAAAGACCAGGTTTGGACTATGACGAAACTTTTTCGCCCGTAGCCATGCTTAAATCTATTCGGATCCTACTTGCTATTGCTGCTCACTACGACTATGAAATCTGGCAGATGGACGTTAAAACAGCATTTCTAAATGGAGATTTAGATGAATGTGTTTATATGGATCAGCCAGAGGGCTTCATTGACAGTGGGAGCAGCGAGAAAGCATGTAGATTGCTTAAATCCATATATGGGTTAAAGCAGGCATCTCGGAGTTGGAACATCTGTTTCGATGATGTTATCAAAGAGTTTGATTTCATCAAAAATCCGGATGAACCTTGTGTTTATAGGAAGGCTGTAGGAAGAGCTGTCACATTCCTCGTATTGTACGTAGATGACATTCTTCTGATAGGAAATGATATTCCTATGCTACAGTCGGTCAAAACATTCTTATCACTAAGGTTCTCCATGAAGGACCTGGGTGATGCCACATACATCCTGGGTATAAGGATCTATAGGGATAGATCCAAAAAGTTATTGGGATTGTCCCAAACCAGGTACATCAACACCATCCTAAAGAGGTTTAGTATGGAAGACTCCAAGCGGGGTGCCTTACCCGCTTGCCATGGAGTCACTCTCTCCAAGGATTCTTGCCCAAAGACCGATGAAGAGAGAGCTCGCATGAGCATTATACCTTATGCTTCGGCAGTAGGATCTATAATGTATGCGATGTTGTGTACACGCCCAGATGTAGCTTATGCACTTAGTGTTGTAAGCAGGTATCAATCCAACCCAGGGGAGAACCACCGGACAGCTGTGAAGAACATTCTTAAGTACTTGCGAAGGACTAAAGAATTGTTCTTGGTGTATGGTAACAAGGATCTCCAAATGGAGGCCTTTACCGATTCGAGCTTCCAGAGCGATAAGAATGACAGCAAATCTATCTCAGGGTTTGTATTTACCCTCAATGGAGGGGCGGTAAGTTGGAAGAGTTCCAAACAAGATACCGTTGCAGACTCTACGATGGAAGCTGAGTACATTGCTGCAAATGATGCCGCCAAGGAAGCCGTCTGGATGAAGAAGTTCGTCTCGGAGCTAGGAGTAGTTCGAACCATTATTGATCCAATACCCTTGTATTGTGATAATAATGGGGCTATGGCGTTAGCCAAGGAGCCCAGATCCCATCAGCGGTCCAGACACATCCTGAGGCGCTTTCATTTGATCCGGGAGATTGTAGATCGCCGCGAGATCGAGATTAAGAGAGTTGATACAAAGAACAACGCCGCGGATCCATTCACCAAGGCCCTCCCTCAGCCGCAGCATGAGCGACTTTTTGAGATGTTGGGTATGAGATACGCCAATAACTGGCCTTAGTGCAAGTGGGAGATTGTTGGATATATGTATGCCCTAGAGGCCATTATGTGATAGTGGATGTATTTATACATGTATATATATTCAGTTTGCATTCTTGCTCGACATGATAGTATGCTATCTGGTTTTTCTTTATCTGACATGTTTATTTGATCATGCTTCTATTCATTCAGACATGCTGATAAAGCCCTAAGGATATCGGCTTGACTACTCTGATTATGATGGAGATCATACTAGTGGGACATCTGTAGTCTATAAGCATATCCTGAAATGTCCCTAGTCGGAGGTGTATCGAGACGGGGCATCGATATACCAGATTAGACTAGCGTATGTGATACTAGACCCATGTGATGGGCGATGGATGTTCCCACATTCATCGATGTTTGACATCAAGATCATATACGGGTGCTCAGTGGTGACTGGGTACACTGGACGGACTCGCCGAGAACTCCTATATGGAATTATATCTATCGTCGGATAGCAGTTCTCAGGTGACACTGGTACAGGTTAGTCTGTAGACCCGAGATCGTCATAGAGCCTTGTGTGTTCTCCCACTGTACTTTGATTACCACCCTACCACGGCTCTACTGAGTCGTGCAAGCAGGTGGCCGTTGGGTACAGTCCCGAGACACACGAAGGCAATGAGCGATAGGAAGGGTTTCGTCTCTCCCGATATTGGGAGTTGATGCTGTACTGTGCCCGACTTGTTATAGCAGCAAGTCCCTGGCCAGGGCTGCTGAGATTTGCTGATAAGTGTTATCAGTAGTTTCTCGAACTGTTATAGACCATTCACCGGCACGACTTATTGAGTTATTGGGGTCGACGTGACCATCCCTAGGCTCGATATGCAGCATATCTGACGAAGAGACCGGACTGTACGGTAGTGTTGCCGGATGGCTCGACGGGAGTTGTAGCAGGTTCGCTTGTTGTCTTCTGATCATTCAATACCCGGGTGGCCGTTACGTTTAGCTGACCGCTTGCGGCTTGAGGGTACTTGATATGATCATTACCCTCTGCCGGCGTATTGACGAGTCTTAGAGTCCCACAGAGGAGTTACCCAGTCCATGCGAAACGTTGTGGTGTGCATATGCGATATGCGCATGCACCCGATTGAAATGTGCGTATATGATACCAAACATTGATCGGGTGAACTGCTTTTGGTGGGGTCATATGAGATATGACCGGATTGATAACTCAAGTGTTGATTTATCATTTAACCATTAGTTTTCTCACTTAAAACCTTTCTAGGGTTTGATGGATGTATGCATGCATGCATATGCTTCTTTCTTCTTTTCTAGTTTCATGCACATGTAGATGTGCATACATGTATACATACATACATCAAACCATCATGGTTGATTATATATGGAAATGGTGGCAATATAAGACTCACACCATTGATTATTTAATGGATTATTATTTGATTATGGATTTAAAAGAAAATGAAAAGGAAAGGATAATTATGATTGTTTCTACATGCTTCTTCTAACCTAACCATGTTCACCTACCACACAACCATGGTTATCCTTTCCTTTATCATTCTAAACCCAAGTTAAATTAATCATCTATCATTTAATCATGGTTGGAGTCAAGAAGGAATAAATATATATAGTGATATTTATTTCTTTTAAAAGCTTAACCTTATGGTTATCATTTTACCTCTTGCAAAAAAAAAAGCCACCATCTTCATTCTCCTCCATCTCTTGCTCTCTTGATTTTCCTAGTGAGCAAATACCACTCAAAGATAGGTTTTTGAAGTAAGATTCCACACCACAACATCATTCTACACTAGCTTAGCCGCTTCGTTTATAGTGTTTCCTTCGGATTGTCGAAGTTGCGAGCTTGGACGGATATCTCCGTGGTGGATCGTCGTGGATACAAGAGGACATCAAGAGGACCTCGACTCAACACCAAAGAGCCTAAGGAGCGAATCAAAAACGGGAGCTACAAAGGTTGTAGCCTTCAAACCCTAATTTTTGTTAGCCAAAGTTTAATAAACCTAATTTTCTAGGATCGATCCATACGAGTGTTCGTTTAGCACAATTAAAATCATATCTTTTGGACATGTGATGCTTCAAAACACCTCATAGGGTGCTAAACAAACCCTTCACTTCTCTGAGTGGGCAGAAGCAATACCACTAAGGGAGGTGAAGATGGAGAATATCATATTCTTCAAAAACCATGTCATCTATCGGTTCGGCACTCCGCGATGAATTATCTCGGATAATGGGCCAGCTTATAGAAGCCATAAAATAAGCCGCTTCGCACAACAACATAAAATAGATTGGAGATGCTCTTCAGTCTATAATCCTCGGGCCAACGGTCTAGCTAAATCTTTCAAGAAGACCTTGATAAAGATTATAAAGAAAACAATGTCCGGAAACAAAAAGGACAGGTACGAAAAGCTACATGAAGCTCTCTAGGCATACCGAACAACGTTCAAAACGGTCACGAATACAACACCATACGTATTGGTGTTTGGCACGGAAGCACTGCTCCCATTGGAGATAGAACTCCCCTCTTTATGGGTAGCGGTTCGATACAAGCTGACAGATGAAGAAAATGCTCATCTTCGGCTTGAAGAGCTCAATGCCTTCGACGAAACTCGCCTTATAGCACAACAAAACCTGGAGGCTTATAAGGCTTGGATGACACGGTCATACGAAAGACTGACCAGGCTGAGAACATTTCGCCAAGGTGAACTCGTAGTAGTCGTCAAAAGACCAATGATCCCCAATCGAGCAAAACGGGGGAAGTTCGAGCCGAACTATGAAGACCCATACATCATATACAAAGTCTATCAAGGTGGAGCCTACCCGCTCATGGATATGCATGGCGAAAGACCCTTCCGTCCAATAAACGGCTGATTCCTTAAAAAATACTACGCTTGAAGCGTCGTGGCTTAGGTCAATGATAGATGACGACGCTTTTATCTACTCGCTATCTTCCTGAGTCAGAACTCTGAGAGTAGTATCCAAAAAGCTCCGTCACCTCAAAAACGGTGATAACGGACCGAGATGTCCCTAAACTAACAACGGAATCAGATGTCCTTAAATTAACAACGGACCGAGGCGTCCGTAAACTAGTGCGTCGCCTCAAACATGGCGATAATAGACCGAAATATCCCTAAACTAGAGCATCTCCCCCAAATACGGCGAAACGCCCCCTTGAGATCTATATTGCAATCAAAGTCCTAACAGCGAAAGTTGCAACTCAAGTCCTACTGGCTACACAAGTATTCTAGCGATGAAGCCACCCCTAAATCCCACTGGCAAACAAATGGGTCACCTGCGACAAAGCTACTTTCGAGAGTTTCACTGTTCAAAAAAAACGGTACATCCACAAGCGAAATGGGCACGGATGAAAACCTGAAAATGCGCCGTGAGTAAAAACAGCAGGGCTACCGGCGAGCTTGTGAAAACCTAGAAGGATGCAAAATCGTTTAAAATAAAAATATAAAAAATAAAAATAAAAAAACAAAAAAAGGTATGTCCACAAGCGAAATGGACACGGATGAAAACCCGAAAGGACGCCGTGAGTAAAAACAGCAGGACTACCGGCGAGCTTGTGAAAACCCAAAAGGGAACAATCTCGTAAAAAAATAAATAAAAAAAATAAAATACACTGGCAGGGTCCTTTCGATCTTGTGAGGGAAAAAAAACCTGCGTGAGATCCTTACGACTCACAAAGGAGCAACACACTTAGGAATCCCCACGATTCCTAAGGAAAAATTACACTTACGAGATCCTCATGACTCGTAAGGAGAATTCCCCCCTATGAGACCCTCATAGCTCATGGAATTCAAAACCCTTAAGCTACAGAGATCTAAGCATGTTCTTAAGCCATCAAAAACCCTTTTTCCCTACTAGCTGTCCAATATCAGCCCTTGTATACAATCCACAAGCATAAATAAATATATGTCCCACCAAGTTCCACCAATGACAAGAAATGTCCGCATATGGTGAACGACACTTGTAAGTCCTCTCGACTTATAAGGAGAAAACACTCTTGCAAAATCCTTACGACTTACAAAAGAAAACACACATAGGAGTCCCCACGATTCCTAAGGAGAAAATGCACCTACGAGATCCTCATGACTCATAGGGAGAAACAACTTTATGAGACCCTTACGGCTCATAAAGTCAAAAAACCTTAGTCGACAGGATCCTAACCCTATTTGCTAAGCCACCTTGTTCAAATCGACAAAGGCAAATGATAATTCGCTCCTGGCAATATTTCAGTGGTAGCAATGGTGATGCCTAAACAGATATCAAATTTTAAGTCCTCTCATGGCAAATGATGATTCGCTCCTGGTAATATTTCAGTGGCAGCGATGTACCACAATAGGTATCAGGACCAAGTCCCCAACTCGTGATAAAAAATCAGCAAGCAAAAAAATATGCATAGAAAAAGCCAAAATGATAGGGCAACTCGCAATGAAAAGCAGCGAGTAAAAAAAATTAGCCGAAATGATTGGGCACCGCGATAAATAGCCGAAATGATTGGGCAATCGCAACTTTCGCGACATAAAAAGCTGAAAAGATAGAGCATCAAGGGAAAAAAATATATAATAAAAAAATGAAAATGAAACTTTTCTGCCCTGCAAGTATGTCCATATTGACTCTTGTATACGATCCATGGGCACAAATGAAAAAAGAGACCATATCTCCCACCATGCTTCGTCAAAAGGAGAACCGAGTCTTGACGGTTCATATACAACCTAGAGACTATCCATGCGTTCCTTCTCATTCTGGAAGAATGCAAACGCAACGTCACCATAAAACAAGAAAGTCCCAAGGGTCGAAATAGAAATGGAGTAATGGAAAAATCCTAGCTCCAAATCTTGACGGTTCATATACAACCTAGAGACTATCCCTGTATCGCCTCCTCATTCCAGCAGGGGCAGACACAACAATCAAATAAAAATGAAGTGATGGCAAAATCCTAGTTTCAGGTCTCAGGGGCAACATCTGCAACCTAGAGACTATCCCTGTGTCTCCTCCTCATTCCAGCAGGGGCAGACACAACAATCAAATAAAAATGAAGTGACAGCAGAATCCCAGCTTTAGGACTCAGTGGCAACATCAAAATCCTAGAGATCACCCCGACGCTCTTCTCATGTCAACAAGATGCAGATGCAATGTCAACAAAGACCCAAGGGTCAAATTGAAATAATGTAACGGAAAAATCCTAGCTCCAAGTCTTGACGGTTCATATACAACTTAGAGACTATCTCGACGTTCCCCTTCATTTCAGCAGGATGCAGATGCGACTATCAAATGAAATTGTAGCAATGGCATATTCTTAGCTCCACACTTCAACTGCAATACATACAGCATAGAGGTCCTATAGATGTCTACCCTACTTCAGCAAAGAATCGGCGCGACATCGTCAAAGAAAAAATGAAGTGACGACATATTCCTACCATCGGGTCTTGACGGCAACTCATATAAGCCTAAAGACCATTGGAGATCATCCCACCACAGAAGGTTGCGGTCATGACTCATCGGGGCTCCAAATTGAGCCTAACCTCAAGTAAAAAGTATCATGGAAAATTCCTAACGCTTGCTCTTATGGCGGTAATATAACCTAAGGAGATTACTTGAAGACGTTTTGTCCAGCCCCCGAAGGGATCAGAGACACGACAGTGTTCGGGCTCCTCGAACAATAGCTAAAATACTGGATATCGAGGAATACATCAGCCGACACGACAGTCATGGGGCTACTCGAACAACAGTGAATGGGGGTTATCTACATACAACGTTAGGACAAGTTTTACTGTAAACCCAAGAGAGGTAAACTAAAGATACTCCAAAATGAGTACGTAAACTAGAGACTCCGAAATGAGTGAATAAACTACAAACTACGAAATGAGTACATAAACAAGAGACTCCGAAACGAGCGAATAAACTATAAATTCCGAAATGAGTACATAAACTAGAGACTACGAAACGAGCGAATAAACTACAAACTCCGAAATGAGTAAATAAACTAATTTATGCTAAATTAAGACATCAAACATAGAGGAGCACATGCAAAAAAAATGTATCTTCTTTATTCATGAATCGAAATGTTTGAAAGATACAATTTATATAAAAACAGGGATACAATTCTAGCCTTTAAGAGGGCGGGGCTTTCAATAAAATAGCAACCCATTCACTCTCTAGTTGTAGCTCCTCCTCACGCTCCACTATTGCAGCCAGCATTGCTTCAACTTGAACCCGTTGTTGTAAGCATGAAGAAAGCTTCTCAGTAATTTCCTGCTTAGCAACTTCGCAATCTTCCATTCCTCGCTCAGTAGAGTCAAGGTTCCTCCTCAGCGCCACTCCTTCAGAATTGCACTGTTGAAGATTTTCAAAGATAACATGGAGTTGCGCAGCATTTGCTTCAACCTGGGCACACAAGTGGTTTGATTCATTGAAAACCGTCTCATGCTCCTTCTGCTTCAGGACCAGTGATTAGTCGAAAATATTGTATATTTTAACCGGCAATTTCCTCATCATTTGCATTCATATAGGAGTGTTCGGCATTCATATTCTACATATTAGCAAATCTATCACAGATTATCAGATTACATGTATTAAACCTTAAAACCAGCATTTCTTAGGAAATTGACCGCATTTCATGGCATCGCATCATTTCTGTATTTGCGCAACACTTGTCTTGAGTCTGTGCAGGAAATTCCGGAGCAAAATCAAAAGAAGCTGATCAAACATTACGCCAACTCAATAATTTCAGATATGGTAGCAATATAAAGGGAGAAAAAAAATTCCACATATCAGATAAAGGCCCACAACTCAGGCCCAACAAGCACCAGAAAGCCCAAGCTCTAACTCCCCAAAAGAGCCGCGGATCCGCGGCGGGAGCCTGCTTGCGCCGCGGATCCGCCGCACTTTGGACACGTCAGCAAGGAATTTTTAGTGCATTATTCTTATCTCAGGGCCCACATTCATTTCTGATACGTCAAATTCTATAATTCTCCAGAAGCTACTGCCAGATCAGCAAAGAAGATTAAGCAAGGCTAATCCTAATTAAGCTCCTAATTAATCCTCTTCTAGAAGTTCCTTCCTAACTAATCACATCTAGAAGCTTCTCCCCTAACTAACTTTTGGGGGGAAATTTGAATTTCTTCAACAAACTTTAGGAGGGAAACTTAGAATTTGAAATTCTAGATCTAGGGTTTAGATGTCTATAAATAGGAACCTAGACCTATGGTTAATGGCTAATCAATAACCATTGGTTCATTCTACACCATTTTCTTCCACAAGTCTCGTGACAAGGCTTGTGCGAAACCCTAACCCTAATTCCACTCCAAATCCAAGATCTTGAGTACCAAATCAAGTGAGAAGCCTTCAACCTTTTAGGAGCCGAGCCGATCTTCAATCGGGCAAGTGATCCAAGCCGATCCGCGACTCACGGGGACGAGCGAAGCCAAATCGACGATCGAGTTCTTCCTCTTGTAGTTCTTGAGCGAATGTAATAAAATTGTCGATATAAATAAGAGGTGAAATTCTTTTATTTTGCTTTCTTTTAATTCTTGCATCATGATTAGATCTCAATTTGTAATTGTTGTTCTTGTTGTGATGTGTGAGTAAAACTCCGCTCGTAAAGGAGTCGAGACGATTGTAGAATGATGATGTAACAAATCTTAATACGATTTTTAAGTCCTACGAGGTTTGTAAACCCTAGCAAGTTCAAGAATCGATGACCTAGTTTCATTGCGATACTTTCTTGATTATGATCGCTCGAAATTAGGGATCTACGATCGTTTCTTGAATTTACTAGAGGCTAGAATATGAATGATATCGATGAATGAACAAGGGATAAGATGAAACCCTAGTTTCACAAGAAATCCCTAATTCTCGTCGATCATCATCGATCTAGTATCAATTCATCGAAGGATAAGAATACGTAATTGTAAGATTACATCACATCTATAGATCCGATCGATTCCTACGAGCCTCATTTCGATTCTTGAGATTTGGTTTGGAAAAATCATCAAACTATCAATTCTTGATTCTATCATTTTCTTGTTATTAGATCTATGTTTTTCTAATTCTTGAACTTCAACTTTAAATCTTGAATTGTTTTGTTTTCTTTCTTTAAAATTTCAATTCATCTAATTCAAAAGACGAACGATTACACTTTCCCTGTGGACGATCCGCACTCACTAACAATCTACATCCGACACCGTAGTTGATTGCGGTCAAATAATTTTTTGGTTGTGATTTCTTTACAATTTTCACATACACAATCCGAAATCTTTTCAATCAAATGGCGCCGTTGCCGGGGATAGTGCGCTAATAGTTCGTATTTTGAAATTTGAGTTGAAAATTTTATTCCATCTAAATTTTTGTGATCAAAATTCGTGCAAACACTAATACGTGTGTTGTGATTTGATTGCGAGGAAATCTGGAATCACTGGAGCTTGGATAAAATTTTTGTGAATATTCCAGAGAGCTAAGGGGAGCAACAGAAGCATTTACCTAAAATTTTGTGCAGAGATCTCCTCACTCCACCGCGTTTCCGCGGCCAATACCACCTTCTTGCGGCGGTTCCGCGGCCCCCTTGTAGATTCACTGCACCAATTTTCCTCTGTGAGTCCCTAACTTTCTTATCTCTTACCTCATCTGCTCCAATAACAATTTTGCTGCAGGTTTCTTTGCAAATAAATCGCTGCGCCGCAAAAGCAAAATAAAATTTGTGCGTGTTTTTGATTTTTGGTTGTTTGCATATTAATACGGAAATTAAGGGGCACGACCAAATTCAAATTAGGTGGGGATTTCATTACCCTTCCTAGGCCCCGAAAATCGCAAAACTTGCATCCGCATTTACCCTCATTAATTAAAAGAAATCTAGAGATGACTCTAAGGACCGTCGCGCTCAATTAGGACAAGAGAAGGCCGTGGGTAATTCATTACTTATCCGCGTTTTCTTGTGGTGCCTAAGGCGAGTGTGTCTAAGGCTAGTGGTTTTTAATTAGGCCCACTACTTACGTAGTGGAGTACCTTCCCACTTACCTGGCACTTATCCGGCCACAGGGGAACAAAGAGGCAGTGGAGGATTCTATCCCGCGACTTGTCTTTTGGCAGTTAGGAGAGGTCTAGAGTTTGACCTAGGTGACCACTAGATTCTAGGGTTTTTGTGTGTTGCATTTGTTTTGTTGCATCATATTTTTCAAAAAAAATCCGTATCAATTTTTTTTTAAAACAAACACCGCATTCATCATTTCCCCTAATTATAAATTCACGCTGCCACTTGTACTAACCCTTTTTAGTGCAAGATAGGCTGGACACGGGTTTCTAGTGCCCGTTAGTCCGCGTTTCCCTCACCGACCCAAAAGTCGGTATTTCTACATTTCCTTTTCTTTACCCATAATCATACCCACATCGATGGATCCGTCTCCATCGAACTTCTTTTCCACTACTATGCCGCCGTCCGTTGGTGCGCAGAATCCACCTCGCATCTCTCTCCAAGAGAGATGCTACCCTATACGAGGTCCACTTTCCACCTGTCTTTCCATTCCACCAACCAACGGAGAAAATTTTCAAATAAAACCCCAATACATCAACCTTCTACCAAAATTTCACGGTCTCGAGTCTGAAGACGCATACGTGTTTATCACCAAATTTGAAAATGTATGCGCAATGATGGGTACCTCACAGCTTTCTGTGGATGCTTTCCGTCTTCGTCTTCTCCCATTTACTTTGTGCGATTTAGCCGAGAAGTGGCTATATAACACTACCGCACATTCCATTTCAAATTGGGACGAATTCGTCAAAGCATTCCTTAAGAAATTCTATCCACATCAAAAGACAGCTCGAGTCCGTAGCGAAATCTATCAATTCACTCAGCTTCCAAATGAAACATTTTCAAAATGTCTTGAACGTTTCAAGGATCTGTTAGTTCAATGTCCACATCACGACATCCCGAGATGGGAACTGTGCCGAATCATTTATGAGGGCATTACTCCTTACACAAGACAGACCCTTGAATCCATGTGTCAAGGCAACTTCATGACTAAAGATGATGGGGAAGCCTGGAATTTTTCAGAAGATTTCGCAGAAAAATCTTTACAGTGGGAGGGTGTGAGTCAATCATCTAGGGATGGCAATGATATTTCCATAGGAGTTAGAGCTGACATTGCAGCTATCAATAAGAAACTCGAGAATATGGAAAATAAATTTTTAGCTGCCACCCTAAATCAAATGTCACTCTCCAAAACTGTATGTGGTTGTTGTTCTGATCCGTCTCACTTGACGGAAGAATGTCCATTTCAAGGTCCTGAGCATACCAATGCCGCATTTCAAAGACCTAGAAACGATCCATCTTCCTCCACATATGATCAGGGTTGGAGGAATAACCCTAACTTTGCTTGGAACCAATTCCAATTTCAAAACACGGTTCCAACCCAAAACAATTTCCAAGGGGCCCCTCCACCACAACAGTACCCACAACTTCAATTGAGTCAGCACCCCTTTCAAGCACAAAATTTCCAAAATCCAGCCAACACTTTTGCACCGTCTAGTCCTTTGCAATTGACCGGTACAGATAATACCTCTGCACTAGCACAAACCTTGGATACTTTCATAAAACAATCCATCCAAGGGACGGCAAGTTTGCAATCTTCCATCGAGAATGTGATGAAGATCATTATCTCTCAAAATGAGAACATCAAATCGATGGAAGAACAAATTGCACAACTAAAAGCCGAGATGAGTGCAAGAGAGAAAGGGAAACTTCCAGCTCAACCTTTACCCAATCCTGGCTATTCACATCCTGTGGATGCAATCACGTTGAGATCTGGAAGAGTGCTTGACAATCACCTTGGGGAAGAGTTTGATGATACTGATAAATCAATCAATAACACCCCGGCTGAGACCTTTCCTCACACACACACTTCTGACCCCAGTTCTTTTACCCCACCATCTTCTTCCGAGCCTATTCTTCGTTTCCCAAAAGGCTCGCCACTTCAGCCCACCTCTTTTACCCCTCCACGGACGATCCCCACTTCTATTCTGGGATCGGTTCCACACCCATTTCCTTCTCCTATGATGGACCCAGCGCTTATTGCTAAAGCACCTTATCGTAATCGGTTAAGGGCTAACACACCGAGTCCACATATGGAGAAGATTATGAACATTTTTAAGCAAGTAAACACCAACATCCCTCTCCTAGATGCCATCCAACAAGTTCCGTCCTATGCGAAAACTCTTAAGAACTTGTGCACTAGGAAGAGGAAGACTCAAGCGCCCAAGAAGATATTCATGGAAAAAACAATAGACACGGCTTTCCCCCAACAATTACCGAGGAAACGTAAGGATCCAGGATATCCTACTATTTCCGTTTCTATTGGGGAAAAACACATCAACCGTGCTGTACTAGATCTTGGCGCTAGTGTTAACTTGCTTTCATATTCAGTTTATGAGCAATTAGGAATCGGAGAGTTGAAGCCAACCAATTGCACTCTCCAGATGGCTGACCGATCAATCACCAAACCTAGGGGTGAACTGGAGGATGTGTTAATAAAAATCGGGGAATTCATATTCCCTATGGACTTTATTATAATTGATACACAGCCTGTAGCGAACCCACGGAATCAAATTCCGGTGATTTTAGGTCGCCCCTTTTTGGCCACTTCCAATGCAATAATCAACTGTCCTAATGGTTCTATGACCCTATCTTTCGGGAATAGGTCAATAGAGCTGAACATTTACAAGTTGGGAAGTATACCCTCCGAACCTACTGCTCAGGTATGTTCTGTCGACTTAATGGATGTCGACAGCAGCGAATTTGATGATCCTCTTTATACCGATCTTGACTCTTTTCATATGTTATTGTTTGACCCAACTATGTATTATACACATATGGACTCTTCCACCGAGATGTCCGGGTCAACAACTAACACTGATTATGAACTGCTTTTAGAGTCTAAAGATCACCCCGCACTTTGTGATGACATTATTCTTCGGGGTATAGATGGAACGTTTGAGGAAATCTTCGCTGATGAACTCGCATTTTTGAATGACACGGGTGTTGAGATGAATCCACATCCAATCACTGAAATTGAACCTCCACCCCTTCTTTTGGACTGTAAAAAGAATGCGAGTAATCCATCACATTCACTGCATCGTCTCTCCAAGATGAGACGCACACACATTCTCTTCCACCACTTACCTTTTCCCCACTTCTTCTTCCACCAATCCGAGCACTGCATTGATAAAATTTTTGAATGGTTGGTGTTAACCTTCGGTCTTTGCAAAGCTTGGCATCGACCACTGATTTTTGACCCCCACTTGTGATTTTAAAAGATTAACATTGCATAACTCAAGTTTGGGGGGGGGGTACATTATCTGGCTCTTGAAAAGAAAATTTTACAAAATGATGAGCCAAAAATAAGTTTGGGGGAGGTTCTTCACTTAAATATTTTGCCCCCACTATTAAATTCCTCCCAAGCTTACAGGTTTTTCGAGATTTAGCAGAAGGCAACAGTGAGGACACTGTTGAAAACAAGTTTGGGGGAGGTTTGTGCTTATTTTCGCATCATTTGCATATCACTTTGCATAAGCACAAAACATTTTTTTCAAAACCTATAAAAATTTTAAAATTTTCAAAAATATAAAAATATTTTTTGTACATAAATAAGATAATAAAAGTTTAGATAGTGAAAAATTACATCCATGAGATTAGAAAAATTTAAGAAAACTAAGAAAATTAGAAGTTTTCTTATACGAACTAGTAATAAGTAGTTATGAGCCGTTGTCCCAAGGGTTAGTAAGATGAAGGACGTCACTAATCTGAGGATAAAAATAAGTCTGAAAAATAGTTTCTATTCTGGAAGCCAAACATTTTGAACGTTGATACCCTGCTATTCGCACTTACACACGTCTTGAAGCCTGGGATAGTAGAGGATACCTTGAAATGCTCTTGTCTTAAAGCCAAAAGTATGAAGGAAATAAAAAAAAATGAATAAAAATATAAAGTGGTGAGAAAAATGGACACTGGTTTTGTTATCACCGAGGGCGAGAAAAATGTATAGCGAGGGTGCTTCTTCACCTAGTGCCCTAAGGCCAACTGGTCTGGGAGTCACTGCTATGCCTAAGGTGGTGCAAGACGAGGAAAATACACCAAGTAAGCAAGCACAGGAGTAATCGATCGGTTAGTACCTCAAGAAGTATTAACGGTCGCATGAAAGTGTGTGAGCAATCTCATCTAAATATTCATTAATTAAAAAGTACTGAGGCTGATGGGCAAGAGTATGATAGCTTGAATTGAATTCTCCGGGTGTAGGGATGTCCTTTACACACACGCAGGGTGATATGATCGATGTTTGGAAAACAGATAGGAATGAAGAATAAGACGATGTTTTATTGAGGGATGACGTGATTTCTAACATCTTTTCATGACCATTAAGATAGGGCTCATGACAACCGAAAAGCTAGCTTAGTTGGAAACCCTAATTTTCAAAGCTTTTCTTTTACAATTCTTTTCTTTAAATGTAATATTCATGATCTTCCTTTTATTATTGGATTTTGTGGGTGCAATCCGGTGAAAACCCTCAGGAGACAACACTCCTCCTACTAGGGACACCTAGAGGTTTAAAGGCTTGTTGCACGTACTCAGTGCAATCGTGTTGCCTACGAAAGTGTGCTAGTTAGTTTTTCTCTTTCTTTATTTTCTCCTTCTCTTTTTAATAAAACATTCGCTCGAGACGATCGAAATTAAGTTTGGGGGTATTTGATTAGTCGAAAATATTGTATATTTTAACCGGCAATTTCCTCATCATTTGCATTCATATAGGAGTGTTCGGCATTCATATTCTACATATTAGCAAATCTATCACAGATTATCAGATTACATGTATTAAACCTTAAAACCGGCATTTCTAAGGAAATTGACCGCATTTCATGGCATCGCATCATTTCTGTATTTGCGCAACACTTGTCTTGAGTCTGTGCAGGAAAGTCCGGAGCAAAATCAAAAGAAGCTGATCAAACATTACGCCAACTCAATAATTTCAGATCTGGTAGCAATATAAAGGGAGAAACAAAATTCCACATATCAGATAAAGGCCCACAACTCAGGCCCAACAAGCACCAGAAAGCCCAAGCTCTAACTCCCCAAAAGAGCCGCGGATCCGCGGCGGGAGCCTGCTTGCGCCGCGGATCCGCCGCACTTTGGACACGTCAGCAAGGAATTTTTAGTGCATTATTCTTATCTCAGGGCCCACATTGATTTCTGATACGTCAAATTCCATAATTCTCCAGAAGCTACTGCCAGATCAGCAAAGAAGATTAAGCAAGGCTAATCCTAATTAAGCTCCTAATTAATCCTCTTCTAGAAGCTCCCTCCTAACTAATCACATCTAGAAGCTTCTCCCCTAACTAACTTTTGGAGGGAAATTTGAATTTCTTCAACAAACTTTAGGAGGGAAACTTAGAATTTGAAATCCTAGATCTAGGGTTTAGATGTCTATAAATAGGAACCTAGACCTAGGGTTAATGGCTAATCAATAACCATTGGTTCATTCTACACCATTTTCTTCCACAAGTCTCGTGACAAGGCTTGTGCGAAACCCTAACCCTAATTCCACTCCAAATCCAAGATCTTGAGTACCAAATCAAGTGAGAAGCCTTCAACCTTTTAGGAGCCGAGCCGATCTTCAATCGGGCAAGTGATCCAAGCCGATCCGCGACTCACGGGGACGAGCGAAGCCAAATCGACGATCGAGTTCTTCCTCTTGTAGTTCTTGACCGAATGTAATAAAATTGTCGATATAAATAAAAGGTGAAATTCTTTTATTTTGCTTTCTTTTAATTCTTGCATCATGATTAGATCTCAATTTGTAATTGTTGTTCTTGTTGTGATGTGTGAGTAAAACTCCGCTCGTAAAGGAGTCGAGACGATTGTAGAATGATGATGTAACAAATCTTAATACGATTTTTAAGTCCTACGAGTTTTGTAAACCCTAGCAAGTTCAAGAATCGATGACCTAGTTTCGTTGCGATGCTTTCTTGATTATGATCGCTCAAAATTAGGGATCTACGATCGTTTCTTGAATTTACTAGAGGCTAGAATATGAATGATATCGATGAATGAACAAGGGATAAGATGAAACCCTAGTTTCACAAGAAATCCCTAATTCTCGTCGATCATCATCGATCTAGTATCAATTCATCGAAGGATAAGAATACGTAATTGTAAGATTACATCACATCTATAGATCCGATCGATTCCTACGAGCCTCATTTCGATTCTTGAGATTTGGTTTGGAAAAATCATCAAACTATCAATTCTTGATTCTATCATTTTCTTGTTATTAGATCTATGTTTTTCTAATTCTTGAACTTCAACTTTAAATCTTGAATTGTTTTGTTTTCTTTCTTTAAAGTTTCAATTCATCTAATTCAAAAGACGAACGATTACACTTTCCCTGTGGACGATCCGCACTCACTAACAATCTACATCCGACACCGTAGTTGATTGCGGTCAAATAATTTTTTGGTTGTGATTTCTTTACAATTTTCACATACACAATCCGAAATCTTTTCAATCAACCAGCTTCTGCTCAAAGTATTGAATGGAAGCAGCACTTTGTTCAATTCATGTGACCAATTGAGCCTTCGAGGATAACGTCTCAAGCGTGAGATGTTTATGCTCGATCTCAAGGAAGCAACCCTCAATTCACTTACAGTAGTCAACACATATGCCGACGAAATCTTCATTATGGAAAGTCACAAGAGTCTCCAGCATGGGGTTGACCTCATCCGCAAAGTCCACAGCAGAAGGGAGAGCTTCAACGTTAAGGTCTTCGATAAATTCACTTAGCATTCGCCTACTATTTGCCGCACCTCTGGAAGACTGACACTTAGCAAAAGGCCCCGCGGGCATAGAAATATAAGACTCGAGAGGAGCCAAAGCCGGTGTAGCTACTACAGAGTATAACACACACAAAGAAGGGTTAGGTTTCAACCTAAAAATAAAAAATAGAATGACGATGAATGAGATTTAACATACCAATAGTCGCAAGTGGCAATTCAGAAAGCATAGAAGGCTCAGCTTTTCCTTCGTCCTCTCCTACGAGCCGTAAGATTGGGGTCAATACGAGAAAAGCTTATCAGAAGAAAGAGTACTCATAGAAAAATGAAATAAGAAATGAAGAATATACTAACCAACGCCCGAAGGAGGGACGAATTCCGATTGGAAGGCGAAGTGTGAGTTTAACATTTGGCATAAACGGTTGAAAAGCACTCCTACAGGATTGCAACAATATACGGTAGAAAAATTAATCCAAAAAATAACATCAATACTAAAACAAGGAAATAAAAAAAATCTTTAACTTCCGTCGCTGAAACCGAGAGAACTCGGGGAGGTGCGAGAGAGATAGGTGAAGCAGCGACAGTCATGGCGATGGCTGACGGGGATTCTTCAACGCCAGGGTTTACCACACCTATACTCGAAATAAAGGAGATATTAGTGAACGTTTCTAGCAGGACTGAGAACCTAAAAGTGATATCACAAAGAATACATGACTATAGCAGTATCTGGCGCATCATCGGTTATGACAACTTCCACCATCACCGGGAAGACGGACTCAACATCTGCACCTTCGTCTCCCGAATCAATAAGGGTCGTCATCATGCTAGCATCACCCATCGATGTCAGGGATCCACAAGGGGTGGAAGTGTCAGCTGGAATAACCTTAGATTCAAACTGAAGGCTCGGCATCCCAGAATCCCCAGACGCTGGTACAGCGCTGACACCCGAACTCGGCCCTGCTATACCATTTAAGAAAAATGTGTTATAATTCAAGAAAAACTGCTGTGGAAAGAAACCTGGAAAAGTAAATAAGTCCTACTTGGTTTCAATAAGGGATCGGGTGCTATTTTACCTTGAAGTAACTACTCAGCCTCTTCGCGAGTTGCACGCGCAATCTGTCTATGAGCCGTTGACAAGGCAGAAAGAATGTCCCCTATGGGAACATCAGGGGGTCGTGTATCACTCGAACTCGTGCCTGGGGCCAAGTTAGCCTGATGCACCCTTGCGGCGTGCTTTCGACACTTCTTCTCAGCTTTAGCTGTACAAAGAGATCTCCTTAGAACCTCCGAAAGAGGAACATCTTTCTCAGGCTTGGCCTCCGGATTTGCTGCAACGCCCGTCATCGGCTGGTTTAGCGATGCCTCCCGCAGCGGCCCTGGGGTGACCTCAACTGGAGCCGGTAGCTCTGAAGGCTTCGCACCACCACCTAAGGACGGTATTGCACTTGGAACAACACAAGTTGCAGTGGTTCCTATAATAAAAAAGAAAGAGAGAAGGGAGTCAGGGTGTGAACAAAATGAGCTAAATATATATATCCAAAGACGTCGCAAAACAAATCATACCGAGACCCATAGAAGTGTGAAGCCTTTCCTCTTCCTCAAATGTTTTGAGGGACGCCAAAAGAGCCTCTTCAGTGGAGATGCCTATTAAGAAAATAGCGTTAATAAAGCATAATAAATTCAAATATATATATACACAAAAGAATGTAAATGAGATATACCTGACGCTGCAAGAGAAGCAAGCGTTGCTTGCTCGCAGGCTAATTTCTCAGAAGCCTCAATAGCGGCTTGAAGATCTGTAGCAGCATTCTCATCGGTAGAATCGCCGAACAGACCGTCGTTGGTGCCATATTCGAACAAGCCCTCGCTGTAAGGAGCATGCAGCTCCTGACCGAATACAACTTCAGCCGAAAATAAATATTTCTTCTTTTTCTTCGACCCGGCAACAACACCCGACGATAAAAGCTTACGCTTTACGGGCTTCTTGGGGTGACTAGTACCGATTTTCAAGCCAATACCCGACTCAGGAGATGCCGTAGCCACCACGTTCCCAGGAGCACTTACGTCTGGCCATGGCTTAGCCAGAAAGGCTCGCGGAACTACAGCCGTGGTGCTCTCTCTTAAAGAAGGACGAACAACTGCCCGTCGCTTCAGCGAAACCGCAGGATTATTGGCCGGGACAGAATCCTTATGGTTAAGAAGCATCCCCCTTTCCTCCATGACAACGGCACCCGTCGCATGCTGATACCAAACAATATAAGCATTCGAGACCTTTGGGATATGGCTCAACTCACTGATCAGGAAATGAGACCCCGTATTCAGCCGCATAAAATGATGTGTCGCGTTGCGAACGCTCTCCTCTGTAGCAGCCGGATCAATAAGAAACGCTTTAAGGGGAACACCTTGATTATAACCAGATTGCTGGGCAAAGTATGTGGGTTTTATCTCATGAACAACACCGAGGTATTTTGTCTGAATACAAGAAAACCTGGCCTGATAGAATACAAATGCGCAATCTCCTGGGCCATCAAAGCAGAATCTCCATCCTCGAAGACATCGTAGAGCGGCTGGATCACTTTGGAGGGTTCCTTACCAATGGTCAGAACCCTATCAACGAAGGTCATGTTGTCCCCAACCATGCGCGGATGTAGAAGCAATCGCTGAGCTTCTCGCTGTGTTGGGTTTGGAGAAGAAGCGTCGACCAATTGCATGACCCAAGGAAAGTTGTACCCTTCGTAAAATCTAGGCATTTTATGCATGCCAAAGGCACCCAACACGTGGATCTCGATCCATGAGGTGAAGTAATGCAAGGGGAGATTTATGGGCTTCAAACACGGCTGGGTGGTGTCGGCCACTATACTTAGGCCATGATACAAGTGGGCCAATCCGGCAAACCCAATAGCCATACACGTCATCGATGCGATGTGATGACCCGGATAAAAAACAAACGGTCTCATGTAGTGAGGGTGCATTGGGAGCGCAAACCAGCTCAGCCATAAGCCAATAAAGCCTATGAAAAATGTATCCTCATCAATATCTGGAGCGGCAATCTTTGCAAAAGAGACGATGGGGGTATCCGGAATAAAAAAAACTGTTTTAAATCCTCCTCTGTAGTTAGCAATTTATCCGAGCCAAATCAAAATGGATCATCGAGCTTGGCAAACTTTGTATCCTTCTTCGATAAAACCTCCGGACGAAGGAAATGGGCGAAGAAGTCAGAAAAGCTAACCCCATGCCCCCAAACTCCAAAAACAAGCTCTTATAGATATTCAGCACTTTGATCAAACTAGGGAACTTGTGTTGGATAGCATTTTCCGAGGTAAGGCCCATGACTACCGACTCGGTGGAAAGAACGTACTCGTCAGGAGGAAGTATCTCCTCATAATGCTCCCCTCTGACGGGTAACTCATAGATTTCTGCGAATTCTTTAAGCGAGATTGATACTTCACGGTCTGATAAAAGAAACGTGTGGGTCGGAATGCTCCACTGCTCCAAGAAGGATTTAACCCACCACACGTGAGGAGTATGATAATAGAAGAGAAGCGCGTTGACCGCTGGGTACAACCCGGTCTTCGACAGTAATGTTTTCTTGGCAGATAAAATGTAACAGGCCCACTGCAGATAATCAGCCAGATGTTGAGGGGTCACTTCTATTGTATAAACCTGACCCTAAGGACGCGCTTCTCCTTGACATTTACGACGTCTCAGAATATCTAGGGCCATCGGCGGCTGGACTGGTATCGACGCCATGGAAGGTTGGAGATGACTTTTCGCTATCCAATTGACCTATTCCACTGCATAAGCGACCTGCGAAGGGTCAGCATAATGAATCGACGGTATCGGTTCTGATAGAACCTCACAAGTAAAGCTGTGCCGACCCCGGATAATATAACTATACCACGATCCCCATAGATGAGGAGACTTCTGCTCTAGGTCGTAGTCCCGGATTAAAGCAAAGACTTTCCGATCCGTAGGCGCGTCGACAAAAGCGCTCTCCGAACGGACATAAGGAAAAAAGGAATCAGAAGCCATAGTACCTAAAAAAACCCATAGAGAGTTAGTGATCGGTATAATGTAATTAACTACAACTAAGGGCCTTACCATTTTCAATACACCCGAATCTATACTCCATTATGGTATAAAAAAATCACTGCAGTCTAAAAACAGTAGGCCCCATAAAATCAAGGTGATGGTTCATCAATGATGAGACATGCACCCATTGTGAGAATCCAAAAAGATTCTCATTAAATGAATAATTCTATTGAGCAGTGGAGTTAAAAACTCCAAATGTTCTCGAAAACGAGCCCTGCAACAGATTCAAATCTGTAAAAAGGGGTATTAGAACCATATATATAAAAATAGAGGGGAATAGGAAGGGGAATAAAATTCCCAAGAAGTTCAAAAAAGTTCTCAGAGCTAAGCTCTGTTAGACAAAATGGAATTAAAATTTCTCAGATAATGGGACTAAATCCCAGAAATTCCCACGTTGGAAGCAGATGGGATATGTAATGGAATTGAATTCCAGAAACCCTCAAAGATCAAGATCAATGATAGGGTAAAATCCAAATAAGAGAATTAACGATTTGAGACCCATGATCTACGCAAATAAAAGGGAAAAGTTCTTCTTAAGATCTCTAAGAGACCATTTAAAAAAAGAGAGCCAAGCTCTGTTAATGTGTTAAAAATCCAAAACAAAAAGGAAGGTTCTTTTAAGAGTTAAACTTTGGTCATGATCCTTACCAATTTTTTAACAGTGTTTAACTCTAAAAAAGTTATGTGGACAAAGATCAAAGTTCAGAGATGAGAATTAAATTCTCAAGGAAGAAGAAGACTCAAGAAAGATGATGAGACGGCAGTCATCTCAAGGGCCAAAATACCCAATTTATAGAAAGTGAAGGGATGGTTCAACTCCGTAGAAGATTAAATGGTGGAAAAAGTGATACCGTTGCACTCACGTGTGAGCCACGTGAGAACAACGGTGGAGGGCATTTGTTATCACAATATTTAAACATAATAAAAGAGCTAAGGTCTGTTAAAATTTTGTTGAGGCAGCGCCTCACGTGTCTTTCACGAAGGTGCCGGCGCTAGCGCCTTAAGATTAAATCCTATGGTGGCACCCCACGTGAAGCTCACGTAAGCACCAATGTGTAAAGCACAGGAGCGTCTAGAATTAAATTCTTAAATGGCGCCTACGTGGATGACACGTGAGCGTCGACGCCCAAGTTAAAATCAAGTAGAATTAAATTCTACATGGGGATATTTCCTTAAATATTGGGATACTCTCTGTTAAATAGAGCCGTTGGATCGAAGATCCAATGGTGATGATAAATCATCAAATAATAGAATTAAATTCTATTCTGAGGAATATTTTTCCTCAATCTTTACAAACAAAAAAGAATGCTCCCCGTAAAATAGAGAGCCATTGAATTAAAAATCAAATGGTGATTAAAAATCACCGTTTTACCGAATAAATTCCGTATATGAGAAAATATTTCCCCAATCTTACTAAAAAAAAGAAAACATATTCTGTAAAACAGAAACAATTGTATCAAAGATCCAACGGTTAGTAAAATTACCCAAATCAATTTTAAGACCAATTAAATCAATTGGAATCTCTCAATGAGAGATTTTCTCAAAACTAATTAACAATTTGCCTTTATTATATAAAGGATCCAAGATTTCAAGTCGATCCGAGATTTCAAGTCTCATATAGAGAAAACGCTTCTGAAAAATATAGAAAGCTTTAAAAACAACAGAGAAGAAGATAACTTGCCTCCTAAAAAACCCTAGGTAAAAAAAACACAGAGATCAAAATATCTCCTTTTACCTATCTAAGGGTTTAACTTTTCTCAAAATACTTAGTTCTTTCTCTGAATCAGAGATCCACAAGACAACTCTCCCACAAGTTGAGAATTTAACTCTCATTAGAAAGATCTTGTTCTTGAGAATCAAAAATTCAGAAAAGAACTAGGTTAAAAAGAAAGAAAAAGAACACATGTTCTGGGAATTTAATTCCCCCGAAATTAGGGTTTAACCTTACATAATGAACTTAGTTCTTATAAAAAGAAAAAAAGAATTTAGTTCTCCAATGAAGAAAAAACGATCCAAGGTCTTCAAAATGGAGATCTTGATGATCATTAATGGCAAAAAATAGGATTAATAGAGATTTAATCTCTAAAAAAAGAAAAGGAAATAGCTTAGTGCCTAACGTGTTTCCCACGTGGACGCCCTCCTAACAGCGCTCAGCGCCTTACGTGAGAAACACACGGGCGCCCAAAGCAGAAGGCCAGCGCCTCACGTGAAATATACGTGAGCGCTGAATAGAAGTGCTTAGCACTTCATATACAACCAAAACGGCTGAGTGCTTAGCATTGATAGGGCAGCGCCCAGCGCTTCACGTGCTCCTCACGTAGACGCCACACAAAAAGTTCTTAGCTCTTCAAATACAGCCAAAACAGCAGAGTGCTTAGCACTAATTAGGCAGCGCCCAGTGCCGCATGTGCTCTTCTTATGGACGCCATATAAAATAAAGTGCTTGGCACTATATATAACTGAGTGCTTAGCACTGATTGGGCAGCGCTCATAACTGAAGGCTTCATATGATACCCATGTGAGCGCCAGAGCGTCAAATAAGTGCTTATCACTTTTGCATAAAAATGGGGCTGAACAAACAGAGCCCAAATAAGTGCTTAGCACTTTTGAACAAAAAATGAAATTGAGCACACCTATACCAAATTGGCTAAGTCTCTGAAAAGTTTTTCCTTCCAGCTGAACCCAAATGCTCTGTTGTTGGATCTTAAATAAAAATGATTCTTAAAATGTTACTAAATTGATCTTAGTCTCAAATAAAACTAACGTATCCTTAGTTAAAAATAAATTGAGCCCAAATGCTCACATATTTAAATTGATCTTAATCTCAAACTAGATTAACGGTCCTTAAATAAAAAAAATATTTTTTAACTAAAGAAATATATAAGCTAAGTTCAAAACCCAAGCCTCAATCTAAAATATATGGGTTTAGACTGATCCGCGCCCTACGGGAGACGACATAAATTAGTCTCCGTATACAATCCATAGGCAATCCAAATAAACAAAATAAACACATGACACGAAGTGAACCATTCGAGCAGGAGAAAGTGGTTATCGCAATGCGGAAACGTAATTAACTATTGGGCTTGCACCTTGTAACAACCCTAAACTTTATGTACATTTTTTCAAAAATACAGAAAGATGTACTTTTGCATGAGCATAGGTTATAAGTTTGTTTTGCTTTAGAACAGCAAGAAGGAGCTTGTAGGTCATTGGTAATACCTTCCACTGCTGAACCAAAGCACCAGAGTTCAAATCCCATCAGCCACACATTATTTTTTAAAAATTCTTTTAATCTTTTGGAAGTCCAAGGGTCTACACGTGCATAGCACGTAAACTGAAGAATCACACATAAAACAAACGAGTCCACTGTAGTAGTCAAAGCATAGGGGACATGTGGCGTCGAGGGGAGCCCCGACTCAGGACGGCGGGAAGCGCGAATCGGCCGGCGCCGCCGGCCGACTGATTGTTGGGATTTTGCGTATTCAAGTTTATTACCGCAATCAAGACGGTTTCGCTTGTAGCTAGCCTGTTGAGTACGGGTCGCCTGCAGGGAGATGGAAATCTTTTTCTATGTGCTTTAACGAGTTAAGTCCAAATGTCCAGGTTTGTTTTGAGATTAACTGTGTGTTAAAATGTATATAAAGAAAGCTTGATAGGGTGAGGATTAGGTTAGTTTGAGTTAGGAGTCGCTCACTTCTTTCGTTGCCACTCTTAATATCGGTGTTACAGTAATCGGCAACAACGGGGATTAGCACGACTAGGAAGAAACTTGCGAGTATAAGCTAGGCTTTCCAACGCTTAAGTTCTTCCTTTTGGTGCTTGTTCGTCCGTTCTTGGCTCTTAGCCTTAACCTCCGATTAATTCAACCACAACCGGTCTCACTAAGGAATCACCGCTATCATGTAGGATAGGGTGCCATAGGGAGCGGATTGTGATTCAATTAACGGGAGTCCGAATTAAGATGTTGGGCAAGAAAAGAGTGAGAGAGATTTCCTTCTCTCAAACTTTCCTTATCCTACCCTAACAAGTAAGAAAACTACTCACCCATTACAAAAAAAGGAAAATACAACAAAAGGAGGAAGATAGAAAGAAAGAGGTTAGGAGATTACAACTAGCTATTTGAGACCTCACCTTGGCAAGGATCAAGCTTAAGCATCATTGTTGTTAAGGATAAAAAAAAGAGAACAAGAAAGAAAAAAATAAAAAATATCAACAACTAAATTAGCAAATTAAAAATACAAGCAACTATAATTAACATAACAAGACAAGCATGATAACAAAAAGAACTCTTTTATTCATCACTTCACTCATAAAAGCTCACTACAAGATTTTAATGGAGAAAAGATGAAAAGAGGAAGAAGAACAACAAAGTATATCTAAAACCTAATACAAGAAATAAGCGCCCCTTGGCTTGGCAAGTTCTGGGTTATTTATAGGCAGGAAACTGGAAAACTAGGGCAACAATCTGCCACCTAATAAAAGTACCAAACTGCCCCTGAAAAATCACCAATTGTCGTGTCACCATGGCCGCGGATCCGCGGCCTAACCCCCATGTTGGCCGTGGATCCACGGCCATCTTGATGAGTTAGGTCACGAGATTTTGTGGGTTTCCCTATTTGGCTGTACTCTTTAGTGTGGAATATGTTGTTTCTCAGAAGCTCTTCACAATTTTTTCCAGAATTTCAGCAGATCAAATGGTGATGTGATGTGGATCTTTTGCCATGATTTTTCTTGAGCTCCGTGTAGACATGTTCGATCTTGTGTTGACATTGTGCTTTGTGCATGAAAATGACATCGATTTGCCATTTTGTCTCTTAAACTGGTGTGCGGCAACATACGGATAGAGAGCGGAGACCCGTGTTTTATCTGTGGTTGGCAGTAATCCGGAATTTGTCATGCTTTTCCATGAATATCATTGTTTAGAGCTGAGAACCTGTATCCTGCAATTAACTAGCAAACATAGCTTAAGAGTACCTACCGATAAGCAATGTGATAAAAATTGGGCGGTATAAAAATGCAAAAATCTGATATGAACAAATACCCCCAAACTTATCATTTGCTCGTCCCGAGCAAAGCCAATTTATTCATAAAAATTCCTAACCTCACTTTCGTAGGGAACGCGATTGCACTGAGCATGTGTAACAAGCCGTTGAACCTCTAGGTGTCCCTAGTAGGAGGAGTGTTGTCTCCTGAGGGTTTTCAGTGGATGCTACCCACAAAATATGGTCAAGCTAGTTTTGCAAAATAACTATGATTCAAACCCTAAGGTTTTGTTTTTAAAAATAATAATTCTATTATCCTAAGTCTAGACTATCGAACCTTTATTTTTCACACCTCGCTTCTAATTTAACTTAAGATTTTATATGTCTTTACGTGTAGTGAAAATAGTGTCGTTAAGTTCCAGAAGGATCGATTAAAGTCATCATGTCACAAAATAAAGCCCAGATAAAAATTTTAAAAGGATCACATGAGTTTTATAAAGAGTTAAGTATTTTTCAAGTTTCGTTTTCCAGTAAGGTTTCAATTTCAGAATTTCTATCTTCCTTAACAGGAAACTAGATCTTATTTTTCACTCCACCTTTTTCTTGTTTTCATTTCATACACACCTCTGTGAACGTGCAATAGTCTTTATCATAGAATAAAACCTTCATATCTCTGCTAGAATTATTTTTTATAAAAACTTGTCTTTTGTCAAGATTATTCTTACACAAAGAACCGTTAGGAACTTTAACTCGGAGAGAACACTTGCTTGACTTTGTTTTAATCTGGACTTTCTAGACTTCTTAACGAGCTTTGGGCCAATGCTCCCAAACCAGTTGGCTTTAGGGCATTAGGTGTAAAGACACCCCAGCGGACTTAATTACTCAAGTTACCTAGGCCAAAAAACAAAAGACAATTTAGCGTGAAAATCATGATGATTTAATGCGAACGGAGATATAACCGGCAGTTCAATTATTTTTTGGATAAAAGACGTGTTTAGTGGGTTCGGTGTATAATCATTCCAATTAAGTTACAGATGGGTTATTTTCCAGAATTAGTTCCAATTAAGGCATCAATAACATTCCTTCATATTCGCTTCACTTCATAAACTATTCTTGATATTACTTATTTCAGAACAAACATATTTAATCCTCAGAAAATAATTTATCCATTTAAAAGTTTTTAGACATAATAGACTTGTCATCTAATTTTTAAAACTCACGACACGTGTACTGTGATGTAAAGACGTATATCGGCTATAGTAAACTTCAAAGGAGAGTTATCTTTCAGGTTTTCAAAATCTAAAAATAAGATTTAGTTATTGTTATCTTATCAAACAAAACCGTCGAAATGTTGAATCTGAGTTCTCCCACTAGCTAATTTGACAAAAAAGTTTTTATGTTTTTAGAAAATTTTCTGATTTTTTTTTATTTTTATGGATTTATGGATTTTAGTATGCAGATGCAAAATGTACATATGAATGCGAAGGTTAGAAATGCGTACCGAGCGTACCCCCAAACTTAAACTGGACAGTGTCCTCACTGTCATTGCATGAAGAAATCATGGAAGGGTCAAAATTGTCGGTTAGATATACACAATTTTTTTTTGTTTTTTTGTTTTTGAAGAAAAATAATAAAAATGGATATGCACCGGACAAGAATATCCATAAATATATACAAAATGGTATATACAAACCCCCAAACTTATTTGAAACAGTGTCCACTGTTTTGGCTGGATAACCGAAGTTTGGTGGTAGGCAGAGGAAGATTATGTAGGGTAAACCGGCTCCTGTAAGACTAGGAGCTCCTCTATTGGTTCGGCGCTAAGGTACAGTTTTAGTCTGTGTCCATTTACTTTGAAGAATGAACCGTCCTTTGGATTCTCCAAATCCATAGCGTCATGCGGATACACATTCCGCACAAAATATGGCCCTTTCTAGCGAGATCTGAGCTTACCTGGATGGAAATATAGCCGGGTGTCGTAAAGCAATAACTGTTGACCAGGTGCGAATGTTTTGCGCAAAGGGTGTTTATCATGAAACACCTTCGTTCGGTTCTTAACGACAACCGCGTTTTCGTAAGCCTCATCCCGAAGCTCGCTTAATTCGTTCAACTGCAGCTTCCGAAGGCTGCCCGCATCTTCGAGAGACAGATTCAGCTCCTTTATCGCACAAAATGCGTGATGCTCTATTTCCACAGGAAGGTGGCAAGCCTTTCCGTAAACAAGCCGATAGGGAGACATGCCAAGATCGGTCTTATAAGCAGTTCGAAATGCCCAAAGGGCATCAGTGAGTTTCAACGACCAATCCTTACGGTTCTTGGAAGCCGTCTTCTCCAGAATCTGCTTGATTTGCCGATTTGAAACTTCGGCTTGCCCGCATGTTTGGGGGTGGTAGGGCGTAGATAGTTTATGATTAATGGAATATTTCCACATCAAGGCCTCAAAAGTCTTATTGCAGAAATGAGTTCCATTGTCGCTAATGATCGCTCGGGGGTGCCCAAACCGGGAGAAACTGTTTTCCTTAAGAAATCTAACGACAACCTTGTTGTCGTTAGTCCGGCTGGGCACAGCCTCGACCCACTTAGAGACATAATCAACAGAGAGAAGGATGTATAAGTTCCCAAAAGAGCTAGGAAACGGCCCCATAAAATCGATCCCCCAAACATCGAAAATCTCTACAACCAAGATCGGTTGGAGTGGCATCTCATCTCTCCTGGATATCCGGCCCAAGTGTTGGCACCGGGAGCAAGTCTTGCAGTAGTCATGAGCGTCTTTGAAGAGTTGTGGCCAGTAGAAACCACACTGCAAGATCTTCTCGGCTGTCTTTCTGGGGCCAAAATGCCCGCCACATGCTTGATCGTGGCAAAACGACAGCACACTCTTGAATTCATCGTTAGGGACACACCGACGAATAATCTAGTCGGGACAGTACTTGAACAGATAGGGTTCGTCCCAGTAAAAGTGTTTTACTTAGGATAAGAATCGAAGTCTGTCCTGACTTGACCATTCAGTCGGTAGTAATCCCGTGGCCAAATAGTTCACAATATCTGCGAACCAGGGTTCGCAAGATACTGTCAAGAGCTGTTCATCCGGAAAAACGTCGTTGATCGGAATTTGAAGCGACGGCGAAGAAGGAAGTCGTGAGAGATGGTCGGCGACTACGTTCTCACATCCTCTTTTGTCCTTGATGACAAGGTCAAACTCTTGAAGCAAGAGGATCCAACGTATTAGCCGAGATTTTGCATCTTTCTTCGCAAAAAGATGGCGCAGAGCAGAATGGTCTGTGTAGACAATGAATGGAGAGCCAATGAGGTAGGGCATGAACTTTTCTAAAGCAAATACAACAGCCAAGAATTCCTTCTCAATTGCTGTATAATTCAGTTGGACGTCGTTCAGGCTTCGGCTAGCATAATTGATTACGTGCGGCATCTTGTTGATGTGTTATCCAAGGACATCACCGATGGCAAAGTCGGATGCATCGCACATAATCTCAAACGGGTGTGTCCAGTCAGGAGAAGAAAGAACGGGAGCAGAAGTGAGTGAACTTTTTAATGACTCGAACGCAGTCACACAGCTCGAGTTGAAGTCGAATGGCGTGTCCTTGGCCAGCAAAAGAGTCAAGGGCCTAGCAATCTTGCTAAAGTCCTTGATGAACCGTCTATAGAAACCGGCATGGCCAAGAAAGGCTCGGATATCTCTGACGCATCGGGGAGGAGGGAGATTGGAAATGACTTCAATCTTTGCTTTATCTACCTCAATGCCATTTTGCGAGATGATATGTCCTAAGACAATACCTTCGCGCACCATGAAGTGGCACTTCTCCCAGTTCAAAGTGAGATTCTTATCCTTACACCGGGTAAGGACAGCGTCGAGATTCAGCAAACACTCATCAAAGGAATCGCCGAAAATGGAGAAATCGTCCATGAAGATCTCCAAGAATTTTTCCACCATGTCTGAGAAGATTCCCATCATACACCGCTGGAAGGTAGCGGGCGCATTGCACAACCCAAAAGGCATACGACGATATGCAAACGTGCCGAAAGGACAAGTGAATGTGGTCTTGTCCTGGTCTTTTTCGGCGATGGGAATCTGATTATAGCCAGAGTAGCCATCAAGAAAGCAGTAGTACTCGTGTTCGGCCAATCGTTCAAGCATCTGGTCAATGAAAGGTAGCGGAAAGTGGTCCTTCTGCGTTGCGGCGTTGAGTTTTCTGTAATCGACGCATACTCGCCACCCAGTCTGGGTGCGAGTATGGATTAACTCGTTCGCCTCATTAGTTATGACCGTTATGCCTGATTTCTTGGGGACAACGTGAATAGGGCTAACCCACTGGCTATCAGAGATAGGGTAAATGATACCACTATCCAGACACTTTACGATCTCCTTTTTTACAGCCTCCTTCATGACTGGGTTGAGTTGCCTTTGTGGATCCCTGGCTAGTTTGGCATCGTCCATCAAATGAATGTGATGTTCAACGATCAGGGGACTAATCCCCTTGATGTCCACCATGGACCAGCCAAAAGCTTGCATATTGCTGTGCAAGACCGTAAGAAGGGCTTTCTCTTGCTCTGGAGCTAGAGAAGCCGAGATGATAACAGGGAGGGTCTCGTTCTCACCCTTGTAAGCGTACTTAAGGTGAGACGGCAAAGGCTTGAGTTCGAGCGTTGGAGGTGAAACGATGGAAGGCAAGATTGGTAAAAAGGTCTCGAACTCAAAGGATTCCAGCAAAGGTTCAAAATGAGTGTAAGCGACCGAGTTGGATGGTTCAGGTAACTCATCCGGAAATTCAAAGGATTCCAACTCGGGTGGTGACTGGCTAAGATCGGTCGAGAAAGTGAAACACTCATAGTCATTGTCGGGCGCAGAAGCAGCAGCAGGTTCGAAGAGGAACGCACTAGTGGCGTTAAGGTTATCGTGATCGAACAAAAACTCCTCGAATTCACACTCTTCTGAGGTGATCTCCTGGATTGAGCAAACGTCTAGTATATGAGCATTAGGTTCGGTGGGCTGATTCCCCAACCTAAAAATGTTGAGTTCAATTGTTATGTTTCTAAAAGATAGGTTCATCGAACCATTTCGACAATTGATCACTGCATTTGAGGTTGCAAGGAATGGGCGACCGAGTATCACCGGAATTTGATTCCGTGGGTTAGTTACAGGCTGTGTGTCTAAAACAATGAAGTCAACGGGGAATATGAAGTCCCTAACCTTGATTAACACATCCTCTAGCTTACCCATAGGATGGGTGATCGATCGGTCGGCCATTTGGAGAGTGCAGTGTGTGGGTTTCAGCTCTCCTACACCTAGTTGCTCATATACTGAGTACGGAAGCAGGTTAACACTGGCACCAAGATCTAAAAGTGCGCGGTTGATATTCTTATCACCAATGGTAATAGAAATCGTAGGACAGCCAGGGTCCTTCCGTTTTTGAGGTAAAGATTGGGTAAGAGCATCACTCACAGCACTAGCCAAGAAAACTTTCTTGGCTACCTGAGATTTCCTCTTTTTCGTGCACAAGTCCTTTAAGATTTTCGCGTAGGACGGGACTTGTTGGACAGCATCTAAAAGGGGAATGTTGATGTTAACCTGCTTAAAGAACTCCAGAATCTTCTCCATTTGTGGATTTTGTTTATTGGACCTCAACCGGTTTGGAAATGGAACGTTGTTGAAATTGGTTGAGTCCAATACTTGTGGAGGAGATTGTGGAGTTGGAAAGGATCCCAGAGCTGGTGTTTTCGTGGAGTGAGAAATGGGTCTGTTTAGAGCGGAAGAAGAGGAAAAGCCTTTTGAAGAATGGAGAATAGGCGAAGAAGAAGAAGAAGAAGAAGAAGCGGCCGGGGTGTCATCGTCGATCCGTGTGCCAATGTTGTTTTGCAGCATCCTTCCAGATCTCAATGTAGTCACGGCACTCACATTATGGTTCTGTTGTTCAAGAGCAACATGTACATTATGTGGGTGACCGGGATTTGGGAGTGGCTGAGATGGAAGCTTCCCCTTCTCTCGCTCGCTTAAGGCCGCATTCGGTTGTGCTATCTGGGCTTCGATGGTTTTGATGCTTTGCCCATGAGCGGCAGTGTATTGCACCAACGACTGAATGGAAGACTGGATGTTTGTGGTGGATTGAGTTGATTGCTTTACAAACGCCTCCAGACTTCGTTCGAGCAAGGAAACCTTATCGTTGTTTGACGGAACAAAGTTGTTTTGGGGAAAAGAATTGTTGGGTGCAAAGTTGTTCGTCTGATTTTAAAAAAGTTGGGGTTGGAAGGGCTGCTGAAATTGATGTTGAGTTTGTTGTTGCGCTTGTTGTTGCGGAGGAGGGGGCCTCTGGAAATTGTTGCCTTGGAATTGATGCTGGGTTCAGGCCCTAGTATAAGGTTTGGCAAAGTTGCCATTTCTCAATACCGTGGTGAGGGCACTGAACAAGAAGGTCTTTATATCGGTCAAAGCACTTCCAAAAAGGTTCATTAGGAAGCTGGGAAAATTGGTTGATTTCGTTACGGATCCTCGCGGTTTTATGATTCGGATAGAATTTCTGGAGAAACGCTTTCACAAACTCGTCCCAACTAGTTATGGAGTGGGAAGCGGTGCAATACAGCCATTTTTCAGCAAGATCGCACAAAGTGAACGGAATGACCCGTAGCCGTATAGCATCGTCTGACAGCTGGGTTATTTTCATCATGGCACAAATATTTTGGAACTTGTTGATGAAGATATAGGCATCTTCAGATTCAAGCCAATGAAATTTCGGAACCATGTTAATGAAGTGGGGCTTAATTTCAAAATTATCCCCATTGGCCGGTGGAAGGGAAAGACAGATGGGAAGTGCAGAGCGGGTGGGATAGAAACGATCCTGGAGCGCGATTCGCTATGGCGCTACAACAGGCGGTGGTGGTGGGTTATTCGCATCCACAGGAGGTGGAATCAATCCCGGGGGAGTCAAATGGATGTTTGGATTAAATCCTGACATCGCGGAAGAAGAGGTTAGTGATGGTGAAGGTGAGGATGTATGAACAGAATTCCGGTCAACGTCGGAGTTGGCCGACAAAGGTAAGGGTGAAAGAGGCGTGGAAGGAGTTTCGATGTCTGAGTCGATCGCGTAGTCGGTGGAGACTAACGTAACGCGGACTAGACGGGCACTAGTGTCCCGAGTCCAACCGGACATACACTAAACGAGTTTAGTGTAGTCAAAGCGGAGAAGGTGAGGGCAAGAAAACGTCAATGGAGAAATACGATGGGTGGTGGGTGAAAAAATGGATTCTGGCGACAAAGAGCAAGTTTTTATAAAAGTTTTTGTTTTGTGTTTTTTTTTTCTTTTTTTTTTTAGAAAGAGCTTTATAGATATATGCACGGACTTACGGCTTCAAACAATCACAGACAAAATATGCACAATCACACCTAGATCTAAGGTCACCTAGGTCAGCTAGACAGCTCCTAACTGTTCCAAAGGGCTAGAAATAGGACCTCAAACCGTCTCTTCTCCGCCAATTGCGGCCAGGTAAGTGCCAGGTAAGTGGGAGGCTCCCCACTACGTAAGTAGTGGTCCTAATTAAGTAACCACTTGCCTTCGACACACTTGCCTAGACACCGCAAAGTCAGGATAGGATAAACGGCCGATGCCTATAACCAGTCCTCTGTCCGATTGAGCGCGACGTCCTTAGGGCTGAGTCTAGTATTTTTTAATTAAACAATGGTCAATGCATATGCTTTTTGTGATTTCTGGGATCCTGGGAAGGGTGATGAAATCCCCACCGAATCTGGCTTGGTTTCAAGCCCCTTAAATTCCGATTAAAATATGCAAAGCGGTAACAATCAACTGCAATCAATTTTTTTAATTTTTTTTAGCGCAGCGGAAAGAATCCTGCACAAAAACAATTTATTGGAAGGGGGAAGAGAGTTTGCGCAAAGAATGCTGCAGAAAAAAAACCAGTTCAGTGGAGCTCAGAGGAGTGGAGAAGAGGGTAGAGAGACTTACAGGGAACCAGCCAGAGGAAATTGGGTTGCTGATGTCAGCAAATGACCGCGTTTCCGCGGCCAAACAAGCCTTTAGGCCGCGGAAACGCGGCGGTATAGGTGAGTTGGGCCTCTGGATTTCTTGAGTTTGAAGGAGGGGGTGTCCTCTTCTTTTCTGGAGCCCCTGAATCTTAATTTGCTCACTGGGACTACTCCAGAATTTTACAGTAGACAGTTGGTTCCGTCTTGATCAAACGCGGTGTAGCCGCGAGATATGGGTCTAACTTCCCACGTCTTCGGCACTGAACTCGATCTTCTTTTTATCCTGCACACTTGCACAAAAAATAATCAAAAATAACAAGATGATTTTTACAATATATTTTTTTTTTGTTTTTCGGTTATGTTTATATTCACAAGTTAACCCGAAATTACACAAAGAAATAAACTACCGTCTCCCCGGCAACGGCGCCATTTGACTGTTGGGATTTTGCGTGTTCAAGTTTATTACCGCAATCAAGACGGTTTCGCTTGTAGCTAGCCGGTTGAGTACGGGTCGTCCGCAGGGAGATGGGAATCTTTTTCTATGTGCTTTAACGAGTTAAGTCTAAATGTCCAGGTTTGTTTTGAGATTAACTATGTGTTAAAATGTATATAAAGAAAGCTTGTTAGGGTGAGGATTAGGTTAGTTTGAGTTAGGAGTCGCTCACTTCTTTCGTTGCCACTCTTTATATCGGTGTTACGGTAATCGGCAACAATGGGGATTAGCATGACTAGGAAGAAACTTGCGAGTATAAGCTAGACTTTCCAACACTTAAGTTCTTCCTTTTAGTGCTTGTCCATCCGTTCTTGGCTCTTAGCCTTAACCTCCGGTTAATTCAACCACAACCGGTCTCACTAAGGAATCACCGCTATCATGTAGGATAGGGTGCCGTAGGGAGCGGACTGTGATTCAATTAATAGGAGTCCGAATTAAGATGTTGGGCAAGAAAAGAGTGAGAGAGATTTCCTTCTCTCAAACTTTCCTTATCCTACCCTAACAAGTAAGAAAACTACTCACCCATTACAAAAAAAGGAAAATACAACAAAAGGAGGAAGATAGAAAGAAAGAGGTTAGGAGATTACAACTAGCTATTTAAGACCTCACCTTGGCAAGGATTAAGCTTAAGCATCATTGTTGTTAAGGATAAAGAAAAGGAGAACAAGAAAGAAACAAACAACAAATATCAACAACTAGATTAGAAAATTAAAAATACAAGCAATTATAATTAACAACATAACAAGAAAAGCATGATAACAAAAAGAACTCTTTTATTCATCACTTCACTCATAAAAGCTCACTACAAGATTTTAATGGAGAAAAGATGAAAAGAGGAAGAAGAACAACAAAGTATATCTAAAACCTAATACAAGAAATAAGCACCCCTTGGCTTGGCAAGTTCTAGGTTATTTATAGGCAGGAAACTGGAAAACTAGGGCAACAATCTGCTACCTAATAAAAGTACCAAAATGCCCCTGAAAAATCACCAATTGTCGTGTCAGCATGGCCGCGGATCCGCGGCCTAACCCCCATGTTGGCCGCGGATCCGTGGCCATCTTGATGAGTTAGGTCGCGAGATTTTGTGGGTTTCCCTGTTTGGTTGTACTCTTCAGTGTGGAATATGTTGTTTCTCAGAAGCTCTTCACAATTTTTTCCAGAATTTCAACAGATCAAAAGGTGATGTGATGTGGATCTTTTGCCATGATTTTTCTTGAGCTCCGCGTAGACATGTTGGATCTTGTGTTGACATTGTGCTTTGTGCATGAAAATGACATCGATTTGCCATTTTGTCTCTTAAACTGGTGTGCGGCAACATACGGATAAAGAGCGGAGACCCGTGTTTTATCTGTGGTTGGCAGTAATCCGGAATTTGTCATGCTTTTCCATGAATTTCACTGTTTAGAGCTGAGAACCTATATCCTGCAATTAACTAGCAAACACGGCTCAAGAGTACCTACCGATAAGCAATGTGATAAAAATTGGGCGGTATAAAAATGCAAAAATCTGATATGAAAACCGACTCGGCTCGAAACCCTATTTTTCATTTTTCTAGCAACTCTTGAACTCCCCATAACCCCTAACTATTTAAATTCCCTGCACATTTACAGAGCAAATTAAAACCCTTATTTAATCTATTTTTAATACAAATTCTTAATACACCCTTTCACATCCCTAAACCCTAATTTTTCCAATAAATACCACACCTAAAATCACCCCTCCTCACTCTCAAATCTCTGTCCAAACTATCAAGAAAATTCTCAAGGTCTTTTGTGTGCAAGTGGAGTTAGCAAAAGGAGAAGCTCCGACGAATTTCCGACGACGATCCGAGGAGTTTCCGGCGAAGAAACGACACACCGGTGCTTCCCCAATCTTTCTCATCCTCCTCTCTTGACCATAATCCAGTAAGTCTCCCTTCTCTCTCTCTTGTACTATTCTCAAATTCTTAATTCTTAAAACGTGTCGGAAGCGGAGTTAGCCGGCTTCCGATTCTCTTTTCTTTCAAAAATACAACATTTTCTTAATAACAAACCTACAACTTTTGATATATTATTCAATACTCATTAACTAAGATAATAGATCAAGTTTGACATTAAAATGATAACCTTAGCCAGTTTTATTTCAATTTTACATTAAAATACCTTAATGTTTGATATCGACATGTTTAAACCTATTAACCGTATTATTTTAAAAATCTCACTAGATAATGATCTACCTCCTCACAACACTCATATGTAACATAACACGTTGGAATTTGGGAACATAAATTTGGGAAAATACGATTTTACACATAACTACCTCCGACTTATAAAAACTTTTTTCTACAAGATGCGTATTTTAACGAATCTTTGCAATTGCACATCTACAACCCATTTCGGGGGACCCATTCGGTATGGTACAGATTATCACACATCCTCGGGCCTAGTAGAGTGAGATGCAGACCTCCGCAAGGAGCATACGATCTCGAAAGATTTAAAATACAATTTTCTTTAGAAAATGTGATTTCTATTATAAATAAAACTTATATTTTTAATAAATAAATATATGTGTAATTAATATCAAAATATCTATTTTTAATATTTATAAAATTCCACATTTCCAAAATTCAAGAAAAACATTCCATTTACAAGAAAATATCATACACTTCCAATATTACAAATAAATATCATATATTATGAAATTAAGTTTTATTCACTAGAAATGTCACATTGTTAAAATATACATCTATGAAAACTCTAAAGACGATAATAAAATACTTGAGGTGTATTTTGAAAATTATACAAAATTATTTTTACATAAAACCCCATCAAGTCATATTAAATTACAATAAGTACCCTAGTAAGCATAGTTTTAAGTGGGACCAGTCTCTTGAGCCTCAGGGAGCCGGAGATATGGGTGCTTGCTTATTTAAGGTAGACAACTTAACAAACGGTGTTATCAACAAGGTAATCGTCTTTGAAAAAGATACAAATCCTGCCGTCCATTTGCAGCGGTTACCGATAATACCAAAACCTAATTCAGGATTCAATTTCTTTTCTAATTGTCTGACTCAGACTGAGTCTCAATATAATTAATCTGACTTGAATATGATTCAAGTACAATTACAATTCAACATGAATCCATCTATATATTCAATCTGTTCAATCTAATCAATCAATATTGACCGAACCGAACCATAGATATACATCCATCTACATGATTCTCCAGTTACATCCATTTACTGATATCATGGTTTCGGCAAGTCATCCATCTATACAATTCAATTTATAAGACAATACAATACAAATAATACAATCAAGACATCGCGGGGTTTTATAAAGGGTAGATTGGTACGGAAGGTGTTAAAAGTGGCACGAGACTGCAACCATAAGACACCTAAACTGAATTCAATCGCCATTGTTCCGGGTATTATCGACGGAGCCTTATACTCTATATACCGTAGTCTCTGGTCTAGTGAGACTCCTCTTGTATACACTGGTATCTTCTGTACCAAGTTACAAACAACAACGTTAACATTAAATACAACACTATAATAATATACTCTCCATTCTGACTATTCCATTCTTGTCTATTTACGGGACTTACCGAGCGATTTGTTCGCTGACAACATTCTCTTTCTTTTTTTGGAATGTCGTCAGGTGATTCACACTCACTGGAGATCGAGCCCACCAGCGAGGATTTGGACCAGCAAGCTTTTGACCCAGAGCTTTAGATTCCTTGTACACATTTACATTTTGTATTTTCCATTTCTGTTATGCCACTGTTTAGGCATTACTTTCCATTCCATGTATTTACTTTTCAGATGTATTATAAAAAGAATGTTAATAAATAAAGTTGTTGTTCATTTACATCATATCTCTTGTGTACATTACATTTTATATTGCTTAGATACACTTAGCGTGTTTACTTCAGAGTAAATATGTAGCGGCCTCGTCTCGTCCTCAGCAGGTATACTGGGAAACGGGGCGTGACATGTTTTATTGGTGGCCCATGTAGGTCCGAGCTGTATGGAATCCTACCATGCAGTTCCGTTCTGCGTAGACAACCTAAGCAATATAACAAAAGAACCAGCAACTGAAAACATTCTTTATAATTTAAATTTCTTGAATCTTCCAATTTCATCTGTCCTAAACCAAAATTCCCTCACCTCTTTTACAATCTTACCAAAATTTTCGTATCCTTTCGTTCTTCCAAATATTTTTCACGCACTATCAATAGTTCCATCACTAAATTTGTTTTGAATCTGTTACACTTTCCTTTTACAAATTTCGAGGACGAAATTTTTTTTAAGGAGGGTAGAATGTAACAACCCTAAACTTTTTGTACATTTTTTTCAAAAATACAGAAAGATGTACTTTTGCCTGAGCACAAGTAATAAGTTTGTTTTGCTTTAGAACAGCAAGAAAGAGGTTGTAGCTCATTGGTAATACCTTGCACTGCTGAACCAAAGCACCAAAATTCAAATCCCATCAGCCACATATTATTTTTTTATTAAATTCTTTTAATCTTTTAAAAGACGAAGGGTCTACACGTGCATAACACGTAAACTGAAGAGTCACAAATAAAACAAACGAGTCTACTACAGTAGTCAAAGCGTCGGGGACACGTGGCGTCGAGGGAAGCCCCGACTCGGGCCGGCAGGAAGCGCGAATCGGCCGGCGCCGCCGCCCGACTCGGCTCGAAACCCTATTTTTTTCATTTTTCTGGCAACTCTTGAACTCCCCATAACCCCCAACTATTTAAATTCCCTGCACATTTACAGAGCAAATTAAAACCCTCATTTAATCTATTTATAATACAAATTCTTAATACACCCTTCACATCCCTAAACCCTAATTTTCTTATAAATACCACACCTAAAATCACCCTCCTCACTCTCAAATCTCTGCCCAAACACTCAAGAAAATTCTCAAGACTTTTTGTGTGCAAGTGGAGTTAGCAAAGGGCAAAGCTTCGACGAATTTCCGACGACGATCCGAGGAGTTTCCGGCGACGAAAGGACGCACCGGTGCTTCCCCAATCTTCCTCTTCCTCCTCTCTTGACCCTAATCCAGCAAGTCTCCCTTCTCTCTCTCTTGTACTATTCTTAAATTCTTAATTCTTAAAACGTATCGGAAGCGGAATTATACGGCTTCCGATTCTCTTTTCTTTCAAAAATACAACATTTTCTTAATAATAAACCTACAACTTTTGATATATTGTTCAATACTCATTAAGACAATAGATCAAGTTTGACATTAAAATGATAACCATAACCAGTTTTATTTCGATTTTATATTAAAATACCTTAATATTTCATATCAACATGTTTATACCTTTTAACCGTATTACTTTAGAAAACTCAAGAGATAATGATCTACCTCCTTACATCACTCATATGTAACATAACACGATGGAATTTGGGAACATAAATTTGGGAAAAATACGATTTTACACATAACTACCTCCGACTTATAAAAACATTTTTCTACAAGATGTGTATTTTAACGAATCTTTGCAATTGCGCCTCTACAACCCATTTCGGGGAACCCGTTCGGTATGGTGCGGATTATCGCACATCCTCAGGCCTAGTAGAGTGAGATGCAGACCTCCGCAAGGAGCATACGATCTCGAAAGATTTAAAATACAATTTTCTTTAGAAAATGTGATTTCTATTATAAATAAAACTTATATTTTTAATAAATAAATATATATGTAATTAATATCAAAACATCTTTTTTTAATATTTATATAATTCCACATTTCCAAAATTCAAGAAAAACATTTCTTTTACAAGAAAATACCACACTTTCAATATTATAAATAAATATCATATATTATGAATTTAGGTTTTATTCACTAGAAATGTCACATTGATAAAATATACATCTATGAAAACTCTAAAGACGATAATAAAATACTTGATGTGTATTTTGAAAATTGTACAAAATTATTTTTACATTAAACCCCCTCAAGTTATATTAAATTACAATAAGGACCCTAGTAAGCATTGGTTTAAACGGGACCAGTCTCTTGAGCCTCAGGGAGCCGGAGATATGGGTGCTTGCCTATTTATGGTAGACAACTTAACAAACAGTGTTATCAAAAGGGTAATCGTCTTTGAAAACGACACAAATCCTGCCGTCCATGTGCAGCGGTTACCGATAACACCAAAAGCTAATTCATGATTCAATTTCTTTTCTAATTGTCTGACTCAGATTGAGTCTCAATATAATTAATTTGAATTGAATATGATTCAAGTACAATTACAATTCAACATGAATCCATATATATATTCAATCTGTTCAATCTAATCAATCTATATTGACTGAACCAAACCATAGATATACATCCATCTACATGATTCTCCATTTACATCCATTTACTAATATCATGCTTTCAGCAAGTCATCCATCTATACAATTCAATTTATAAGACAATACAATACAAACAATACAAAAAATACAATCAAGACATCGCGGGGTTTTATAAGGGGTAGATTGGTACGGAAGGTGTTAAAAGTGGCACGAGACTGCAACCATAAGACACCTAACCTGAATTCAATTGTCGTTGTTCCGGGTATTATCGACGGAGCCTTGTACTCTATATACCGTTGTCTCTGGTCTAGTGAGACTCCTCTCGTATACACTGGCCTCTACTGTACCAAGCTACAAACAACAGCGTTAATATTAAATACAACATTATAACAATATACTTTCCATTCTGATTATTCCATTCTTGTCTATTTACGGGACTTACCAAGCGATTTGTTCGCTGACGACATTCTCTTTCTTTTCTTTGGAATGTCGTCAGGTGATTCGAACTCACTGGAGTTCGAGCCCACCAGCGAGAATTTGGACCAGCTAGCTTTCGACCCAGAGCTTTAGATTCCTTGTACACATTTACATTCTGTATTTTCCATTTCTGTTATACCACTGTTTAGGCATTACTTTCCATTCCATGTATTTACTTTTCAGATGTATTGTAAAAAGAATGTTAATAAATAAAGTTGTTGTTCATTTACATCCTGTATCTTGTGTACATTACATTTTATATTGCTTAGATACGCTTAGCGTGTTTACTTTAGAGTAAATATGTAGCGGCCTTGTCGCGTCCTCTGCCCATATACTGGGAAGCGGGCGTGACACGCCTGCAGGGAAGAGCGTCCCCACAATCAAAAACCTCTCATGAATGAGGGGGGATCTGATGAAGTCCGCTACAATGGCAGCGTCTATCCAAACCTCCAATATATGGTGCCATAAATCAACTTGGTATCTTCGGAGAGGTGGATGGAGAAGTCCAAATAGTATTTGCCCCTAAATTCAGGTAAGATGATCTATCCCAGTTCGTCTTCGTTTTTCGGCGGTGAAAACTTTTGTTACAAGAACAACTTGACCAATTGCAGCATAGGAATGTCATTTTCTATCAAGAGAATGCCATCCACGTACAAGACAAGGAATACAACAGTTCTCCCTACAATCTTCTAGTAGATACATAGTTCATCCTCATTTTTGATGAAGTCAAATTCCTTGACTGTCTCATCAAAACAAATGTTCCAGCTCCGTGATGCCTGCTTTAATCCATAAATGGATTTAAGCAACTTGCACACCTTCCCGCTGCTCCCACTGTCTATGAATCCCTCCGCCTAATCAATATAAACACGCTTTTCTAAACTTCCATTTATAAAAGCCGTTATAATGTCCATCTGTCAGATATCATAGTCATGGTAGGCAGCAATGGAAAGTAGGAACTGAATGGATTTCAGCATAGCCACTGGAGAAAAGGTTTCTTCATAATCCACCCATGGTCTTTGACGAAAACCATTTGCAACAAGTCTAGCCTTATAGGTTTCCACCTGTTTATCTACACCATTCTTCTTTTTGAAGATCCACTTGCATCCAACGGGTTTTACCCCTAGAGGAGCAACATCCAAAGTCCAAATTTTGTTGGTATACATGGATTCCATTTCGGATCGCATAGCATCCATCCATTTATCAGATTCCCTATTGGTAATGGCCTACTTAAAACTAGTCGGGTCATCTTCTTCCAAGATGCAATCCTCTCAATTCCCATCTATGAGAAAACCGTAGTATCTCTCGGACGGATGAGAAATCCTACTAGATCTGAAGAGTGGCTGAGATTCGTCCAGGATTATTGAATCTTGAGGTTCCACCAAATCTTCAATTTCAGGTTTTGGTTCCAAAATTTCTTCCAATTCTAGAGTGCTCCCACTAATTTCTTTTGCAAGAAATTCCCTTTCCAAACAGGTGGCCTGGCGAGACACAAACACCTTCTGTTCCTCAGTGTGGTAGAAAAGATATCCTAGTGAATTCTTAGGATATCCCATAAACTTACAAAGAACCGATCGTGTCTTCAGTTTGTTCAGATTTTTTCTTTTTAACATTAGCCGGACAACCCCATATCTTAATAAATTTAAGACATGGATTCTTACCACCCTATATTTCATATGGAGTGGTAGGTACGGATTTGGTCGGAACATGATTCAAAAGATATGCTGCTGTCTGAAGTGCATGTCCCTAAAATGAAAGAGGCAGATCAACACTACTCATCATGGAATGAACCATATCGAATAGGGTATGATTCCTCCGTTCCTATACACAGTTGTGTTGTGGTGTGTACGGAGGAGTAAGCTGAGAGAGAATACCATTCTCTTTCAGGTATTCTAGGAATTCCGTGCTTAAGTACTTCCCTCCTCTATCAGATCGGAGGATCTTGATACTTTTTCCAGTCTGGTTCTTTACTTCGTTTCTGAATTCTTTGAATTTCTCAAAATCATTAGATTTGTGTTTCAAAAGAAACACATATCCGAATCTAGAGAGATCGTTAGTGAATGTAATGAAGTACGAGAACCCACCCCTCGCATCTATAGATATTGGACCACATAAATCATGGTGTATGAATCCCAAGAGCTTTATAGCTTTTTCTCCGTGTCCTGTGAATGGAGATTTGGTCATCTTTCCTTTGAGACAAGACCGACAAATTTCATAGGATGAGAATTCGAACGGATTTAGATATCTATCCTTATGCTGCTTACTTAGTTTTTTCTCACCGATATGACCAAGTCTTACAATGCCACAAGTAGGTTTCATTCATATCTTAACTCTTCCACTTGCGTTATTTTGTATATTGAAGACCGTGTTTTGATTAAGAACATAGATACCATTACAAAGTGTACCTTCTGCAACCAATACCAGATTAAGGTAAATGTTCATGATATCTAAAACAAAGTTATATCTATCTTTATCAAGTAAAGAGACTGATATGATATTGCAAAGCATGGAAGGTACATAGTAGCAGTTGTTCAAGATTATAGTATTGCAGCATGGCGGCACAAGGTGATATTCGCCTACGGCTGCAGCATTAACTTGTGATTTGTTCCCTACGCTGTCACGCCCCGCTTCCCAGTGTATGGGGAAGGAGACGTGGCGGGCCGTGACGTATTTACTCAGAAGTAAACACGTTAAGCGTAAATAAGCAATATAAATGAATAACACAAGAATAACAAGAGATGTAATAAAACAAAAACTTTTTATTGATAATCATTCTTTACATACAACTGAAAAGTGAAGTACAATGATTGAAAGCGATGCCTAAACAGTTGCATATAACTGAAAAGAAAAATAGTACAAGTAAGGCATAAAAGTCTGCCTCCTCTATAAACTGCTTCAAATCGTCCTAGCTGGGCTCGATCTCTTGAAAGTCGGGTCATCCTGACAACATTTCAAGAAAGAAAAGACAGGAATATCGTCAGCGAACTAGCACTCGGTAAGTCCCAAAAGATAGAATGTAGTAGATAGGTAAAGAGAATAGAATAGGTAAGGAATGGTTTTTTATGCTAACGTAGTTGTTTGTATCTTTGTACAGAATGTGCTAGTGTATACAAGAGGAGTCCAATTTGCTCCATGGACTAAGGTAACATGTAAGTACAATGCCCCCATCAAAACCCACGGGACAATGGCACAGGATGCTCATGTAGGTGTCTTTTAGTGACCACCATCGTGCCACTTTTAACACATTCCATACCAATCTACCCCGTTAAAGCCCCATAATGTATATTGTATTGATTGTATTGAATTGTAGTTATCAGACTTGCCGAGACCATGGTATAAGTTGTTCATGTAAACTGATTCAGGATATAAACGGTAGTCATGTAGTCAAGTTCAAGATATAGGCATGGTTCGGTCAAGTCAAGCCATGTTGATATTGTTCTGGTATTCATGTTCAAGTTCAAGTGTTCATATTTGATATATTGGATTCATGTCGCATTGGAGTTATGATTGGATTCATGTTTGGATTGTATTCATATTAGACCGAGGCTCAGATTGAATCAGACACTTATAAAGATTTGGATCCTGAATTAGATTTTGGTGTTATCGGTAACTGCTGCACATGGACGGCAGGATTTGTGTCTTTTTCCAAGACAATTACCATTGATAACCCCGTTTTAGTTTTCTACCTTAAATAGGCAAGCACCCACTTTCTCCAGCTCTCTGAGGCTCAAGAGAATTGGTCCAGCTTGAACCTATATTTACTAGGGTCCTTATTGTAATTTAATATAATTTGAGGGGTTTTTTTGAAAAATATTTTTTAGTATTTTCAAAATAAACCTCAAGTATTTATTAATATTATTTAGAATTGTCATGAAGATGAATTTTAGAGAATAAGGTATATTAGTGAAAATATTCATAGCTTGAATAATTCAAGGTATTTTAATGTAACTTTGACTTGTATTGATACTTGATGGTATTTTCATGAAATTTGTAATTCTTTTATTTGTTTAGAAAACATGGAATTTAATAATATCTTAAAAATATGTGGTTTGATAATATTTATATAATTATTAAAAATAAATTTTTATTATTAAGTAGAAATCCTAGTTTTTCTTAAAAATTGTATTAAAATTCCATCGAGATCGCATGCTCCGTGAGGAGGTCTGCATCTCGCTCTACTAGTCCCGAAGATGTGCGATAATCTGCACCATCCAATAGCGGGTTCCCCAAAATGGATTGTAGATGCATAATCATAAAGAATTAAGTAACACAATTTAAAGAAATCCAGGTTTTTATAGTTTTAAGGTATTTTGATGAAAAGTCGTATTTTGCTACAAAAATATTGTTCAAGAGAATCGTGCTATGTCAAGATGTGTATATGTGAGAGGTAGGTCATTACCTCATGAGGATTTCTAAACGTATGCTAAGAAAAAATATTTAAATGATCATATGTAAATTTTGTGGTATTTAAACGGAAAACGGAAATTTAAAGTTACATAACATGATATTTTAAGATGAAAATTGTTCTAATTATTTTTTCATAATTAATGAGCAAGGTATAGTGGTATGGATGAGTGATTCTTTAGAGAAATTGAAATTTTAAAGATTATAGAATCGATTGTCGGTATAACTCCACTTACCGACAAGTTTTGAAAAGAAGATTTTTTATGGTAGAAAGAGAAAAGGGAAGATGTGACTTACTTGCTAAAAGAATATATAGGAGGTAGAAGAATTGAATGGTAACTTTCATGTAGTCACGGAGTCACAGGAAACGTCTCGAATCCTAACCGGAAATTGACCTAGGGCTAACTCCACTTGTACTCTTCTTGGACTTAGAAATTTTGAGAATTTTGACAATAGATTTCAGAATGAAGAGGACTAGGGTATGAGGTTGTATTTATAGTGTAAAATTAGGGTTTAGGAATTGAAGAAAAAATTAAAAATGCATTAAAAATTTGATTTAAAACTTCATTTTAATTCTCTGGATAATTGCAGGGAAAATAAACAGAACATGAGTAGTGGGGGTAGGCCAAAGGTCAAGTATGCAAAGAACAGGGACCATCTCCTATGGGGAGCCCAGCGGTGCCGACCCTATGGCGCATCTCGCCGGCCATCTAGAGGAGGGAGCCCATTGGATTCTTTCCACATGTCTCTCTCGAGGTTAATATAATTTTCCACATGTTTGTTTTTCTGTGAATTTTCATTTTATGTGCAGAGCATGTGTAAACTTTTGGGCTTCCAAAAAGTTTAAAAGAAAAATCCACAAAACTAATATGTGGCTAATGGGATTCGAACACAGGGACTACGTCACAGCAGTGCAAGGGCTTTACCAATGAGCTATAAGTGGTTTCTTGCTGTTCTTAAACAAATTTAATTTAGAACTTGTACTCAGGTTAGCAAACTCCATTCTGTGCATTAACTTAAAAAAAATTTGGTACATTGAAATTAGAGTTGTTACATTCTACCCTCCTTTCAAAAATTTCATCCTCGAAATTTACAATTATATAAGGACTAATTTACAAATAAGAAAGGGTATCTTGCACACATGCCGTCCTCTCGTTCCCACGTTAATTCTCCTGGTGAATCTTTTCTCCACATCACTCGGGCCAAATTTACTTCCTTGTTCCTTAGTGACTTTACCTTTCGGTCCAGGATTTCAAAAGGTTGCTGCTCACAAGATAGATTTGTCTGTACAGTGAGCTCGGAGTGATCAAGGATGTGGCCGGGGTCGCTCACATATCTTTAAATTTAGGATATGTGGAGCACGATGTGCACTCCTTCCAATGAGGGTGGAAGTGCCAAACGATATGCCACTTCTCTGACTCGTTCGAGTATGTCAAACGGTCCAATATATCTGGGACTGAGCTTACCCCTCTTACCAAAGAGAATTACTGCACGGTTTAGAGAGATCTTTAAGAACGCATGATCTCCCGGTTGGAACTTCAGATGACGTCGCTTTGCATCAGTCCAGTGCTTCTGTCTGTCTTGGGCTATACGCATTCTTTCCCTGATCGTGCGAACTACGTCCACGGTTGCCATGATCATTTCGGGTCCAAGTAGTTCCCTATCTCCGATGTCATCCCAACTTACTGGTGAATGACACTTCCTTCCATAAAGCGCTGCAAAAGGTGTCATTCCAATACTCGCTTGGTAGCTGTTGTTGTATGAAAAATCCACAAGATGTAGATGATCTTCCTACGATCTTCCGAAGTCCAACATACAAGCTCTTAGCATGTCTTCAAGGATCTGAATCGTTCGCTCAGACTTTCTATCTGTTTGTATATGGTAAGCTGTGCTGAAGTTCAGACTCGTTCCCAGGCTAGCATGCAGACTCTGCCAAAACTTCGATCGAAATCTGGTGTCACGATTGGAGACAGTGGAAACCGGTACTCCATGTAATCTCACGATCTCCTGGATGAGTTCATGGGTATCAGAAATAGTACATTTTGAGGTTAAATCTTACATTAGATTCATGCTAACCTCCATGTACTTCTTTGATAGTGTCTCAGTAGATTGACCAACTCGAAAGGGAATAAAGTGAGCCGACTTGGTGAGTCGATCCATAATAACCCATACCGCATCGTTACCTTTCATGCTGTGAGGAAGTGCAGTCATGAAGTCTATGGTGATGTGTTGCCATTTCCATTCTTGGATAGATAACGGTTGAAGTAAACCAGCAGTTCTGTGATGTTCATCCTTTACTTGCTGATGCACTAAGCACTTGGCTACACTCCTGGCTACTTCACGCTTCATGCCATGCTACTAGTAATGTTGCAGTAGATCTTTGTATATCTTTGTACTACCAGGGTGTACTGAGTAAGAAGAGCCATGAGCATCTTTCATCAACTCTTCCCGAACAGAACCTTGTGGTACACACAACCTGCTTCGATATCTCAAAGATCTGTCTTCGTGGATGATGCAGTCTATTCACAGTCCACTTTCTACTTGTTCTCGGATCTTTTGCAACTTGGTATCACTTGCTTGAGCTGCTTTGATCTGATTGACTATAGTAGACTGAACTTGTAAGTTCATCAAATACAAAGTGTTATCTGGCATAACCACTTCTATCTCCATCATGTGAAATTCCTGTTGAACCTTCTATTGTGCGGTGAGATTCATTGATAGAGGCCGGCGAATAAAGGTATCAGGAAATACATTCACCTTCCATAGATGATACTGTAAGTTGATGTCGAAGTCCGCCATAAGTTCTAGCTATCTTCTTTACAGCATATTCAACTCCTTCTGAGTAAACACATACTTCAGACTCTTGTGGTCGGTGTATATGTCCACTCGCTGTCCAAGAAGATAGTGGCGCCAAATCTTAAGTACAAAGATAACGTCCGCCAACTCCAAGTCATGTGTAGGATAGTTGCGCTCAAGAATCTTCAGTTGTCTTGATGCAAAAACTACAACCTATCCATGCCGGTGTAGAACACATCCTAATCCCTTACCGGATGCATCGCAATGCACAACGAAACCTCCAGATTGGTCCGGTATTATAAGAATAGGTGTCGATGTCAATCTTAACTTGAGTTCTACAAAAACTTTTTCACATGCTTCTGACCGCACGAATTCTTCATCTTTATGTGTGAGCTTGGTCAGAGATGCTGCAATCTTTGAAAAACCTTTAATAAATCTTCGGTGGTATCCTGCTAAACCCAAGAAACTTCGAATGTCCTTCACTGTCTTTGGTGTCGGCTATTCGCTTACTTCTGATACTTTAGTTGGATCCACAAAGATTCCTCCGCTTGAAACGATATGTCCGAGAAATCTGACTTGATCTAACCAAAATTCACACTTGCTGTACTTGGCATAGAGTTGATGCTGTCGTAAAGTCTCCAGGACAATTCATAAATGCTCAGCGTGCTCTTTCCGATTCTTTGAATACACCAAGATGTCGTCGATGAAAATAACAACAAATCTGTCTAGGTACTCTCGGAAAACCTGGTTCATCAGATTCATAAATATGGCTGGTGCATTGGTTACTCTAAATAGAATCACGAGAAACTCATAATGACCATAGCGAGTCCTGAATGCTGTCTTCGGAATATCAGACTCTTTGACCTTCACCTGATGATAACCCGAACAAAGATCTAGTTTTGAGAAAATACAAGACCCACTTAGCTGATCGAACAGATCGTCGATGCGCGGTAGTGGATACTTGTTCTTTATCGTGACTTCGCTCAGAGCTCGGTAGTCTATGCACATACTGTATGAACCTTCCTTCTTCTTTACAAGCAAAACCGGAGATCCCCAACTTGAAGTACCGGGACAAATCCATCCTTTCTTTAAAAGTTCATCCAGTTGAGTACGGATCTCCTTCAATCCTTCAGGACTTAATCGATATGGTGCTTTGATCACCGGTTGTGCACCACGTACTAAGTCAATACTGAATTCAAGAGCTCGATCAGGAGGCAAACCTAAGATTTCTTCAGGGAATACATCCTCAAACTCTCGAACTACCTCTGGCTTGTTTTCTTCCGCTTGTATTGCTGCAATCACTGTCTTCCTTGGTTTATCCTTATAGATGCTAGGCTCCAGGGTATGGTCTCCACTCTTGAAATAAAAGACTGGATGATCTGGAGTCTCGAACACTACCCTCCTTTAACGACAGTCGATGGTAATGAAGAAAGTTCTCTGCTGCAGACGACCACTGGACACAGATCGTATCCCAGAGTTGCATTTAGAACGTCGTTCCCTGAACTGACATTCCAGTTGGATACAAGCGGTTTAACTGGAATCGCATGAGTTCGGACGAACCGTTGTGACATAAAGCAATGTGATGCTCCAGCATCGAAGAGTGCTAAGGCCGGTAGGGAGGCTACTAAGATTGTACCTAAGTTGTGTGGAATATGTTTAGGTATAGAAAAAGATATATATATTGATGTATACAAGGTTTAGAAAGGTTTGAAAGATTGGGAGTTACCAGTGATGACTTGGCCAGTGGATTCAGCTTCTTCCACAGTCATTGTGAAAGCCTGTCGCCTAGGTACATTCCTCCATGCTGTAGGCACATTTCTCTGTCCGTTCCTCTGTCCTTGAGGCATGTTCCTCTATGCCTGATGGAACTGACAAGTAGGCTGTGCAGGAGGTCCACTTGGAGGTAGAACTGGGAGGGTAAGACGAGGTGCAGGAGCCTGGATAGCTGGCCGCTGCGGAAAGGTGAGTGCTGGTCGGGGTGTAGGTGCTGGGGTGAGACGATGGGGACAATCTCCAATGGCATGAGTGGATATGCCATAAACTAAGTATAGGCAGTTAGCACGCCGGCAGTCCTTCGCCAGGTGTCCATTCCTTTTGCAGTAGAAGTAAAAGTCTGGATTGGGCCGGTTAAAAGTTACTCCTGGTCTCCTAGGTATATACGGTGGCCTGTAAGAGGCTCCTCCTGCTATCTGTGTAGCAGAGCGCTTCATACAAGTAGACTGAACTCTGCCATTCTTCTTAACAACTGCCCCATATCTTCGGGCAGCCTTCAGAGCAAGATCGTGGGTTGGGAAATCCCCTGTAGCTAATGCAGCTTGGATCTCCGGGTCCAACCCTTCCTAAAATCTTCGAGCTCTGATCTCAGTAGTCGGTATGAGATGTGCCGCAAACCTGTTACGGTATTGTGTTAGCAGTTTAGTATGTGATATCAAGAAATTGAATATTGAGACATATCTTACCTGCTAAGCATGGTAAACTCAGCATCGTATTCATCCACAGATTTGTTCTACGCCGAACCTTGCTGCAAGTGGATGAACTGTTGTTCCATGTTAAAATGGACAGTTATGGGAAAATATTTCATGTTGAATATGTCGCGAAATGTCTTCCATTCAATCGGCTAGGTGGGTCGGCTTTCTTCAGCCTTCCACCAAACTCTGGCGTTATCAGCGAGTTGCAGCTTCGCAACTCTCACCCAATCAATCTCTGACACTTTTGCTGCTGCCAGATCGTCTTCGATAGACTGAGCCTTTTCATTTTTCCCCCAGAAAAAGAACATTTTTTAGTTTCTTTTTTTCTATTTTAAAAGTAGCCCATTCTTCTGCCTCCAGGGGCTCTCTTTCGTAGAAAAGTTCTTAGGATGCAGTGTCCTGAATTGCTTCACTCCGGGTGCCTCGGTCTCAGGACGGTGTAAGGGGATAGCAGTCTGCTGCTGCTGTCCCTCCAAGAGGCTCTTGATTGCCTTAAGAAATACCGTCTGCAAGTTGATAGGAGCTGTTACGGCAGGTGGTGGTGGTAGAGGTGGAGTGTTTTAATTCACGTTGGTGCTCGTGTTGTTCGGGGAATCCATAAACTTGAGAGAAAAATAGGGTTAGGAAAGATTCAAAGAATTGAAATGTAAAGAATATATAGTTGCTGATTCTTATAATTCTTGTGATATATTGCTTAGGTTTTCATGCAGAACTGATCTGCATGGGCCGTCGACAAAACCTGTCACACCCTGCTTCCCAGTGTACGGGAAAGGAGACGTGGCTGGCCGCTACGTATTTACTCAGAAGTAAATACGTTAAGCGTAAATAAGAAATATAAATGAATAACATATGAATAATAAGAGATGTAATAAAACAAAACCTTTTTATTGATAATCATTCTTTACATACAACCGAAAAGTAAAGTACAATGATAGAAAGAGATGCCTAAACAATGGCATATGAACTGAAAAGAAAAATAGTACAAGTAAGGCCTAAAAGTCTGCCTCCTCTGTAAACTGCTCCAAATCGTCCTGGCTGGGCTCGATCTTTTGAGAGTCGGGTCCTTCTGACAACATTCCAAAGAAAGAAGAGACATGAATGTCGTCAGCGAACTAGCGCTCGATAAGTCGCAAAAGACCTAGGGCTAATTATTGTATAGTGATTTGGATGAGTGATTCCTAAGAGAAATTGAAATTTTAAAGATTATAGAATCGAATGTCGGTATAACTCCACTTACCGACAAGTTTTGAAAAGAAGAATTTTTATGGTAGAAAGAGAAGAAGGAAGATGGGATTTACTTACTAAAAGAATAGAGGGGAGGTAGCGGAAGAGAATGGCAGCCTTCGTGTAGTCGCGGAGTCGCCGGAAACGTCTTGAATTCTCGCGGGAAATTGACCTAGGGCTAACTCCACTTGTACTCTTCTTGGACTTAAAAATTTTGAGAATTTTGGCCATTGATTTTAGAATGAAGAGTGCTAGGGTATGGGGTTGTATTTATAGTGTAAAATTAGGGTTTAGGAATTGAAGAAAGAATTAAAAATGCATTAAAAATTGAATTTAAAGCTTCATTTTATTTCTATGGATAATTGCAAGGAAAATAAACAGAACAGGGATAGTAGGGGTAGACCAAAGGTCAAGTGTACAAAGAACGGGGACCATCCCCTACAGGGGGCCCGGCGGTGCCGACCCTATGGCGCATTTCGTCGGCCATCTAGAGGAGGGAGCCCATTGGATTCTTGCTATATGTCTCTCTCGCAGTTAATATAATATTCCACATATTTGTTTTTCTGTGACTTTTCATTTTATATGCAGAGCACGTGTAAACTTTTGGGCTTCCAAAAAGTTTAAAAGAAAAATTCAGAAAAATAATATGTGGTTGATAGGATGTGAATACAGGGGCTACATCACAACAGTGCAAGGGCTTTACCAATGAGATACAAGTGGCTTCTTGTTGTTCTTAAACAAATTTAATTTATAATTTGCACTCAGGTTAGCAAACTCCATTCTGTACATTAATTTAAAAAAAATTGGTACAGTGAAATTAAAGTCGTTACATACTCTGAAGGACATATCACCCGGTCCAACCATTTTACTTTTTCTAAATCCTTGTAAGAAATTATAAGTATGAGATCCTGATCCGGTATCATGTACCCAAGAGGTAGGGTTGACCGAAAAACGGTTTTCAATAACAAATACACCCGAAGAAAATATATTAGATTGCTTCTCCTTTATTAAGGTCATATGGAATCCCTGATAGTCCTCTTTCTCTTGCTCTTAATTGTGACAGTTGTCACAAGTTTGAGCCGAACCGATGTTCCCCACCCCAGTGTTATAAACTAGTTCGGTCAAGTCTTACATTTTATTATCTTGATTAAGATGTGAATTGGTTGCTACCTAGAGAGAGGGGGGAGAAAAGAAACACTCGGTGTGCGCTCTTGCAAGGTTAGATTGGTTATTAGTTTATTTAATGAGGATGGCTCCCACTGGTCTCTCCTATTTTCCTTCAAACCTTAAAAGGAAAACTAGTCAGGATCTGTTAGTTATATGTATGCCCTAGAGGCCATTACTGTACATACGATGTATATTGTAGTGGATGCTAGGACATATATAGGGAGGACTTTCTTGCTCGACATGATAGTATGGTATCTGGTTACTCTTTACCTTAACATGTACACAGATTGTCTCTCTGTTACATGTTGGTAAAGCCCTTAGGATGTGTACTTGACTGCATGGACTATGATGCGGATCATACTAGTGGGGACATGGTAGTCCATTAGTATATCCTTCAAGGTCCCTAGTTGTGGGTGTATCGAGACAGGGCATCGATGCACCAGAGTAGACTAGCGTATACGCATCTTGACCCATATGATGGGCGATGGATGATTCCATATCCATCGGTGTTTGACATCAAGGATGGTGTACGGGTTCTCAGTGGAGACTGGGTACACTGGACGGACTCGCCGAGAACTCCCAGATGGTATTATACCTCACGTCAGATTGCAGTTCTCCGGTGACACTGGTACAGAGTAGTCTGTTGACCCGAGATCGTCATAGAGTCTTGTGTGATTCCCACTGTGCTTTGATTTCCACCTTACCACGTCCAAGAGGACGTGCAAAACGGTGGTTTTTGGGTACAGTCCCGAATCACATGGAGGCAATGAGCGATAGGAGGGGATTCGTCTCTCCCGGTATAGGGAGTTGATGTTGTGCTGTGTTCGATTGGCTATAACCGGAAATCCCTGGCCAGGGTTGCTGAGATTTACTGGTAAGTGTTACCAGTAGTTTCTCGAACTGTTATAGACCTCATATCGACACGACTTATCGAGCTACTGGGGTCTGACGTTTACCACCCCTAGGCAAGATATGCGACATATCAGATGACGAGACCGGACTGTACGGGAGTGTTACTGATTGGATTCGCAGGAGAACTGGTGGGCTTGCTTGTTGATCTTCTGATCGCTCAATACTCGGGTGGCCATTACGTTTAGCACACCGCTTGCGGCTTGTGGGTGTTTGATGTGATCATCACCTACTGCCGGCGTATTGACGAGTCTTTAGAGTCCTACACAGGGGTTTCCTGGCTCAAGCGAAACGGAGTAGGAGAACATATATGATATGTGCGGGACCGAGATTAATACGATATGAGATACCGTATTCTATTCTCGCGATTCGTGACATTGATCGGTTGTATGCGATATAGCCGGGTTATCGGATCAAGTGTTGATTCGATAAATTGTTACTTTTGATATTAGTCGGTTATAGCCGGATTATTAAATCATGAGTTGATTTAATAATTTAATGCATAATTATATATTTGATATATTACATTGCATTAACTAGTATTAGCACACTTATGATTTATTTTCTCACTAGTTTGTGCACTTTGTTTAGATGTGATATATGCAAGTGTACATGTTTGTATCATGCTTGATGATACACCAAAGTTGGGTGTATGAGACTCATACCAAGATTAGGGTTAAGATTAGGGTTATTCTTTTATCATAATATTTAACAAATGGTTAAACTTAGTCAAAGTAATCAAGCTTGAAGAAGCTTGGAGAAACTTTGACAAAGTCCACTCTTTTGTCTTTTGTCTTGATATTCTTTAACCCAACCCTTAACCTAATGCCTTGGTTAATTCTCTACATGAGTTAAGTATGAGGGCTTAACTCAACCATGGTGCCATTATTTATTGGATAAGTTTTCATTTGGATGGATGATTAATTCATTCTTTTCTTCTTCTTCTTCATCATCAAGCTCCATCCAAAAGCTTACTAGCTCCAATGGTGCCATGAGAAAAAGAGTGAGAAAATCAATTCTAAAGTGAGCCCACTTCCTACTTCTTCATCCTCTACCACTTGCCATGTAGTAGAGTGTGTTCTCTTCACAAATTTCATGACCTAGTGAAGGAATAGATTGAGTTAGTGTCTCCCCGACGTAGATCATCTTCGGCCTCGAAGTCATCGTAGCAAGCACGTTCGTTCTTCTCGTGGGGCTTCTCTAGAGTCCGGAGTTCACGATCGCAGCGATGGGGACGTCTACACAGAGCTAATGAAGTGAAGGACCGGATCTACAAAGGTTGTAATCCCTTTCACTTATAGTTAAAGTTGTTAACTTGCTAGTTTTCGCCTAAAACCTAGTTTAAAGATCCGTATTAGAGTTGTTCGGCATGGCTAAAATTTTAATCGGGCATGGTTGATACCTCGTAGACCCTTGTGTGCGTGCCTAGCAACCCTACAGTGGTATCAGAGCCTAGCTAGAGCTTTAGGCGATGTGTAGACGAAGTTAGAAACCCGATCGAACCCCGAAACCCCAATCGACATCCCTCTCTGTACAATTTTTAAAACAGTGGATTTTTCCAAATTAAAATTATCCAAAAAATACAGCAGGGTTTTATAGGAGTAATTGTGGAGCACGTGCCCCGAAGTCGGCTAATGGGCCATGGAACCGCGGCGCCAACATGGCTTGCGCGGCGGTGATCGCACGCTTTTGGCGTGTCGGATGTTCAAAGAATTTAAGTGTAACCGCGATCAGGACGGTGTCGCTTTGCAGCTAGCCGGTGAGCACGGGTCGGTCCACAGGGAGATGGTGTTATCTTACCTTCTTGTCTTAGACGAGTCAATAAAGAATCTTGTATGTGTTTTGTTCAGACTAACCTATGTGTTTATCTGCAAGTATAAAGTTGTTAAGAAAATACGAGATTGTAAGCTAAGAAATCCGTACTCAAAACCTTTGAGCCGAGTCTTGACCAATTGAAGCTAAGCAATTGGCAACAACGTGGATTAGGGAATTTAAGCGCGGTATTCGTGGAATCCGGCCTATTTACCCTTGTCCTTCCGTTCTTGTCTCTTGCTTTCGCCTCCGGCCAAACCGAACGCAACCGGTCGCGGTTAGGAATCACCGTTACCTTGTCAGGGTAGGGTGCCTAACGGAGCGCTTGCATATGGTTTGGGCGAAGTTCAAATGGAAAGTAACGGGAAAAGGAATTGGCAAAGAAATGTTAACTTATAATACCGTATTTCTTCTTAACAATAATAATTACAACATTCACAAAATGAACAAAAGAGAACAAAAAGAAAAGAACAAAGAAAAGAAAAGATTACAAGTATTAAGTGCATGAAAATAAATTGCAAGTAATAAAAGACAAGAATGAAAAATGCAAGAAAGAGATAAGCAAGAAAGTAACACTAAGAACCATAGAACCAAATACAAGACATGGGTTCAATAACCAAATCTTAAACTTGCAAGCTCAATTAAGAGGTTGCAAGATCAAGAAGAGGCAAAGAACTCATGGTGAATGAAGCACAAAAGAGAAGACTTTATTGATTCCAAGATGATACAACCCTTGAGATCAATAACCAACCCTTAAACCTTCAAGCTCAATAAAGAGGTTGAAAGATCAAGAGAAGGTAAGGACCACAAGGGGAAGCTAAGCAAAAGAATGATACAATGTATGGCAAAATTGGACTCCCTTCTCCTTTGCCCATGGTTTGCTTTTATAGGCAAAGAAAGAGACCTTTCCTTTAATTTGAATTTGAATGCATCCAAAATTTGGAGGGAAGTTTGAATTTTTGAATTTGAATGCATCATTCCCTCTCGTGCTCTGTGCTTGTCCCTCTCGTGCTTTGTGTTTGACCATCTCGTGCTTTGTGCTGCCCCTCTCGTGCTTTGTGCTTGTCTGAGACATGAATGACCACTGTCATTTGTCTTGTCTCTGGAACAGGTACGCGGCACTGGACGGATACGGATGATCGGAACCCGGCTTTTTTCTGCTGGCAACAGATGTCCTGGATTTTAGCGTAACAGTAAAGATTTTGTATTATTTCCGTTATTTTTGACTAGGAACCTGTAGCCTGTAAATATGTAGCAAACACGGATTAAAAGCACCTGCCTATAAACAAACGAGCATAAGAATGGGCGGTATAAAATGCAGTTTTCTGTGATGAACAAATACCCCCAAACTTATCTTTTGCTCGTCCCGAGCAAAACCATTTATTCACAAAAGAGAATCCTAACCGCACTTTCGCAGGGAACGCGATTGCACTGAGCGTGTGCAACAAGCCGTTAAACCTCTAGGTGTCCCTAGTAGGAGGAGTGTTGTCTCCTGAGGGTTTTCAGCGGATTACACCCACAAAATCCGGTCAAGCTAGTTTTGCAAAATAACTATGATTCAAACCCTAAAGTTTTGTTTCAGAAAATAACAATTCTATTATCCTAAGTCTAGACTATCGAACCTTTATTTTTCACACCTCGCTTCTTATTTAACTACAGCTTTTATATGTCTTTACGTGTAGTGCGAATTGTGTGTTAGGTTCCAGAAGGATCGAATAAAGTCATCATATCACTCAATTAAGCCCGGATAAAGATTTTAAAAGGATCACATAAGTTTTATAAAGAGTTAAGTAATTTTTCAAGCTTCGTTTTCCACTAAAAGTTTCAACTTCAGAATTTCTATCTTCCCTAACGGGAACTAAGTCTTATTTTTCACTCCACCTTTTCCTTGTTTTCATTTCATACACATCTCTGTGAACGTGCAATAGTCTTTATCATAGAATAAAACCTTCATATCTCCGCTAAAATTTTTATAAAAGCCTGTCTTTTATCAAGATTATTCTCACACAAAGAACCGTTAGGAATTTTAACTCGGAGAGAACACTTGCTTGACTTTGTTTTAATTTGGACTTTCTAGGCTTCTTAGCGAGCTTTGGGCCAATGCTCCCAAACCAGTTGGTTTTAGGGCATTAGGTGTAGAAACACCCCAGCGGACATAATTACTCAAGTTACCTAGGTCCAAAAACACAAGACAGTTTGGCGTGAAAATCATGATGATTCAATACGAACGGAGATATAGCCGGCAGTTCGTTATTTTTTGGATAAAAGACGTGTTTAGTGGGTTTGGTGTGTAATCATTCCAATCAAGTTTCAGATGGGTTATTTTTCAGACTTAGTTCTAATTAGGGCATTAATATTATTCCTACATATTCACTTCACTTCATAAACTATTCTTGATATTACTTATTTCAGAACAAACCTATTTGATCCTCAGAAAATCTTTGATCCATTAAAAAGTTTTTTTTAGACATAAAAGACTTGTCTTCTAATTTCCAAAACTCAAGACACGTGTAGTGTAAAGTAAAGTCGTATATCGGCTATAGTTAACTTCAAAGGAGAGTTATCTTTCAGGTTTTCAAAATCTAAAAATAAGATTTAGTTATTCTTATTTTATCAAACACAACCGTCGAAATGTTGAATCAGAGTCCTTCCACTAGCTAACTTGACAAAAAAGTTTTTATGTTTTTAGAAAATTTTCGATTTTTGTGGGTTTTTAATAAGGTATGCAAATGCAAAATATACAAATGAATGCGAAGGAAGAAAGCTTACCGAGCACACCCCCAAACTTAAACTTGACAGTGCCCTCACTGTCAGGCTACACCAAGAGGGTCAAAACTGTCGGCGCTCTCCAAAAGAAAATTTATATACAGAACAAAAAGGAAAACAAAAAATATATACAAAAAGGTTCCCCCCCAAACTTAAGTAAAACAGTGTTTCCACTGTTAAGCGTTGAAGTTCAGGATTAGGGGGGAAGAGAATAGTATCAATCTATACAAGGCTTTACACAAGCCAAAAGTTAATACCAACCATTCAAAGATTTTATCCTGGTGAAGCAGTGGTTGGGGAAAGAAGGTGAAGAGGTAAGAAATGGAGAATACGCGAGACCGTATGGAGATAGAAGCGGGATACGGTCTCGGTATATCAGAAGAAGAATGGCGGAAGGGAAAAAGAAGTGGAGTACGAACTTGAGGGTGCAAATGGAGTGAATAGATTAGAAAAATTTGTGATGAGCGATGTGTAAACAGCGATTGTGCTAATCTATTAACGCGGCGAGAGATTGGGTCAAATCCCTCAGGATTCGTAAGAAACCATGGGTACGCCGAACTCGGTGGGTACGCCGAACTCGGTAAACCAGACACAGGAAGTGAAAATGATACGGGTTCTTGCAAGGTCGGAACGATAGAAAGGATGGAGGAAAGTGGTTGAGGAAGGGTATCGGTTAAGGGTTCTGGAGGGTGTACACAGTCAGTGAAAGGAACAGGATGAATTGGAAAACCCGACTCATCATCTAGAACTGTTTCATCCTCAAAAATATCCTCAAAATTTTCCTCAAAGTTAAGCTTATCCATGCATATTTCATCAAAGTCCAGACGCATATGTTGTTCGGGAAAAACATTTAATGACTCGGGATGATGAATTGGAGAGAAAAACTTAGTCAAATCTATGGGTTCATCATCCAAAATATTCCCGGCGTCAATATCCTTAATCAAGTGAAAATCAAAATTCTCTGACACCTCAACAAAAGCATGGATATCAATCGATTCAGGTTCTAAAGTGGAGGTGTAGAGGTCAAAAGGTTGAGGATCGGTTTCACTTGGCAAGGTCCCTTCACAATATGGCAAATCAAATACTACAAAGTCGCACAACTCATTAAACATTCTATCTTCAACTGATAATTCATTTGGGACACTTGATAGACTTTCAACACAGGAGTTGTGTGATTCACTTTGGACGGGGTAGGCTTGATTCGGAAGGGGGTACAGCTCACTCTCTCCACTCAAATTCTCAACCTGTCCTACCTCCTCATCATACATTGGAAAATTTGGAGCTAGCTGGAAACTAGCTACCGGGTCAGTAGGTTGTATGAGAGCGGCCATGGACGCATTCAAATCCATCATCTGTTGGCTTGACGCTACCCTAAAGTCTTCCAAGTACTGTTCTAGACTAGACATTGGTTGTGAAGGGGTTTCAGTAAAAGATTCAAAGTTGTTTGGATACTGAAAACTCCCAAATGGCGGTTCTGATGCAATGTCTAGGGAAGGTGCAAAAGTAGGGTAGGATTGGTAAGAATTGAATGGCTGGACAGGAGCAGGATCAACATTTGGATAGGAAGGTGAATGAAATTGTTGATCCCAAGAATTTGAAGTGGTGAAAGGAGTGAAAGATCGGCTACGGGATTGCTCAATACGTTCAGTGATGGACAAAGGACGACTTGCAAAAGGGGTATCAATATAAGCGGGTGTGGGAGGTTGAAAAGGTTGATACATAGTGGAATGCGGAGTGCAAGTGTTTGTCCTAGACGCTTCTATGCGATCTTTCAGTGAAATTTTTGGCATGGATGGATCGTTCGAAGTTCGGCCAAAGCAAGAACCGTAAGAAGTTATGTCTGGTTGTGGGTACCAAAGTTCGGCAAGAGTTTTGCGCGGTGGGGTACCCATGATATGAAGAAAGGAAGAAAGGAAGGAAGAGAAAAGGAAGGGAAAAAGAATATGAATTTTTTTTTTTAAATTTTTTTTTAGTTAGTTATTAACAAAAGAATGAAATATACACACAAAAAGAATATGGACAAAAACAATCACGACACAAAAATACCATACACCTAATCGTTCTAGGGTTCACCTAGGTCAACTAGACCTGCTCCAGAACTTGATTGTCGAAGTAAAACTGTGTCGAGAAACGGGCTTAAGATACACTGATCACGAGGCCAAGTAAGTGCAGAGATAAGGGGAGGTTTTCCAACGCTTTCGCGAAGTTCCTTAATTAAATAACCCTTTCTCTTTTGGCGGTTTCGCCGTTAACACTTTCCTAGACACCCCGTAAACAATGTACCGTTAAGCGAGGTTCTAAACACGGTTAACTTCTCCTAATGAGCGCGAAGTCCTTAAGGCTTAAAGTCTAGTTTCTTTTAAATTTGTGCGGGTAAACTTTATGCGCAAGTTCGTGATTTGTGGGCCACAGAAAAGGTGATGAAATCCTTTACCGTATGTTGTGGGGTTCGCTTGCCCTTAAGTCCGTATTAAAGTATGCAATGCACAATTCAATAAAAATTCTATAAAGAATCAAAAAATCGTTTTTTTTTAGTTTAGCACGGCACTGCAACAAATACGGGTTAGTCAATTTTGGCGTTTGGTAGCGAACTTGCAAAGAATCCTGCAAAGAATAGTATATTGGAAGCGTCGGATTTGAGAAGAAGGTGTTAGTAAAGTACGTACCGTTAAGTTTTGGGTTAGGAAACCCCCGTTAAATCAAATCCGGTAAGCTTGAAAGTTCGCTTGCGCGGGTCAAACTACCCGGATCTTTGGCACTGTACTTCGTAATCACCTTTTCCTTGAATGCACACTTTGCTCCCCACAATCACAGTTTGCAAATCTGCAAAAATCTGCACACTTGCCCACAAAAATATTGTCCAAAAAAAAACAAAAAGAATGTTTTTTTTTTATATAAAAAAAGAATATTAACCCGAATAACAAGAAAGAAAATACGCTACCGTCTCCCCGGCAACGGCGCCATTTGATCGCACGCTTTTGGCGTGTCGGATGTTCAAAGAATTTAAGTGTAACCGCGATCAGGACGGTGTCGCTTTGCAGCTAGCCGGTGAACACGGGTCGGTCCACAGGGAGATGGTGTTATCTTACCTTCTTGTCTTAGACGAGTCAATAAAGAATCTTGTATGTGTTTTGTTCAGACTAACCTATGTGTTTATCTGCAAGTATAAAGTTGTTAAGAAAATACGAGATTGTAAGCTAAGAAATCCGTACTCAAAACCTTTGAGCCGAGTCTTGACCAATTGAAGCTAAGCAATTGGCAACAACGTGGAATAGGGAATTTAAGCGCGGTATTCGTGGAATCCGGCCTATTTACCCTTGTCCTTCCGTTCTTGTCTCTTGCTTTCGCCTCCGGCCAAACCGAACGCAACCGGTCGCGGTTAGGAATCACCGTTACCTTGTCAGGGTAGGGTGCCTAACGGAGCGCTTGCATATGGTTTGGGCGAAGTTCAAATGGAAAGTAACGGGAAAAGGAATTGGCAAAGAAATGTTAACTTATAATACCGTATTTCTTCTTAACAATAATAATTACAACATTCACAAAATGAACAAAAGAGAACAAAAAGAAAAGAACAAAGAAAAGAAAAGATTACAAGTATTAAGTGCATGAAAATAAATTGCAAGTAATAAAAGACAAGAATGAAAAATGCAAGAAAGAGATAAGCAAGAAAGTAACACTAAGAACCATAGAACCAAATACAAGACATGGGTTCAATAACCAAATCTTAAACTTGCAAGCTCAATTAAGAGGTTGCAAGATCAAGAAGAGGCAAAGAACTCATGGTGAATGAAGCACAAAAGAGAAGACTTTATTGATTCCAAGATGATACAACCCTTGAGATCAATAACCAACCCTTAAACCTTCAAGCTCAATAAAGAGGTTGAAAGATCAAGAGAAGGTAAGGACCTCAAGGGGAAGCTAAGCAAAAGAATGATACAATGTATGGCAAAATTGGACTCCCTTCTCCTTTGCCCATGGTTTGCTTTTATAGGCAAAGAAAGAGACCTTTCCTTTAATTTGAATTTGAATGCATCCAAAATTTGGAGGGAAGTTTGAATTTTTGAATTTGAATGCATCATTCCCTCTCGTGCTCTGTGCTTGTCCCTCTCGTGCTTTGTGTTTGACCATCTCGTGCTTTGTGCTGCCCCTCTCGTGCTTTGTGCTTGTCTGAGACATGAATGACCACTGTCATTTGTCTTGTCTCTGGAACAGGTACGCGGCACTGGACGGATACGGATGATCGGAACCCGGCTTTTTTCTGCTGGCAACAGATGTCCTGGATTTTAGCGTAACAGTAAAGATTTTGTATTATTTGCGTTATTTTGGACTAGGAACCTGTAGCCTGTAAATATGTAGCAAACACGGATTAAAAGCACCTGCCTATAAACAAACGAGCATAAGAATGGGCGGTATAAAATGCAGTTTTCTGTGATGAACAAATACCCCCAAACTTATCTTTTGCTCGTCCCGAGCAAAACCATTTATTCACAAAAGAGAATCCTAACCGCACTTTCGCAGGGAACGCGATTGCACTGAGCGTGTGCAACAAGCCGTTAAACCTCTAGGTGTCCCTAGTAGGAGGAGTGTTGTCTCCTGAGGGTTTTCAGCGGATTACACCCACAAAATCCGGTCAAGCTAGTTTTGCAAAATAACTATGATTCAAACCCTAAAGTTTTGTTTCAGAAAATAACAATTCTATTATCCTAAGTCTAGACTATCGAACCTTTATTTTTCACACCTCGCTTCTTATTTAACTACAGCTTTTATATGTCTTTACGTGTAGTGCGAATAGTGTGTTAGGTTCCAGAAGGATCGAATAAAGTCATCATATCACTCAATTAAGCCCGGATAAAGATTTTAAAAGGATCACATAAGTTTTATAAAGAGTTAAGTAATTTTTCAAGCTTCGTTTTCCACTAAAAGTTTCAACTTCAGAATTTCTATCTTCCCTAACGGGAACTAAGTCTTATTTTTCACTCCACCTTTTCCTTGTTTTCATTTCATACACATCTCTGTGAACGTGCAATAGTCTTTATCATAGAATAAAACCTTCATATCTCCGCTAAAATTTTTATAAAAGCCTGTCTTTTATCAAGATTATTCTCACACAAAGAACCGTTAGGAATTTTAACTCGGAGAGAACACTTGCTTGACTTTGTTTTAATTTGGACTTTCTAGGCTTCTTAGCGAGCTTTGGGCCAATGCTCCCAAACCAGTTGGTTTTAGGGCATTAGGTGTAGAAACACCCCAGCGGACTTAATTACTCAAGTTACCTAGGTCCAAAAACACAAGACAGTTTGGCGTGAAAATCATGATGATTCAATACGAACGGAGATATAGCCGGCAGTTCGTTATTTTTTGGATAAAAGACGTGTTTAGTGGGTTTGGTGTGTAATCATTCCAATCAAGTTTCAGATGGGTTATTTTTCAGACTTAGTTCTAATTAGGGCACTGGACAGATACGGATGATCGGAACCCGGCTTTTTTCTGCTGGCAACAGATGTCCTGGATTTTAGCGTAACAGTAAAGATTTTGTATTATTTGCGTTATTTTGGACTAGGAACCTGTAGCCTGTAAATATGTAGCAAACACGGATTAAAAGCACCTGCCTATAAACAAACGAGCATAAGAATGGGCGGTATAAAATGCAGTTTTATAAAATGCAGTTTTCTGTGATGAACAGGCGGTTCCGCGGCCATAAAGGTGACTCTTGTCACGTGCTCTGCACAGTAATGCCCAACTGAATTTCCTGTGTTTTCTGGGAATTTTTAAATTACACTCAAGAGTTGAGTTTTATGGGTTGTATTGGGGACTCGATAATTCGATCGAATTATTTAACTTTGTTTATTAAGTTTTTCCAGGTATTTTAGAACATGTTAAAAGGTTCAACCGGATATAAATACCCACTTTTTCCCCTGCCGGAAAATTTCCAAGTGTTGGAATTTTTCCGTAGTTTAAGAACGTCTAAGTAGTGCAAGTAACGCGATGGACCCTCTAGAAGACAACAAACCTTAACTCGATTATGTGACCGTCTTGAACTGCCCTTTGAACCTTAGAGTTTGGGGCAGTATGGCGTGCCACATGTGAGGCGTTGGCTTGACTCTTCTACGGTTGGACCGTTGGTACTGTGGCATGAAGTGGATGTTTTTAAACTTATTTCATGTGTTGAGCTGTTTTGGGAAAACTTGGGTGTTTGATTGTTCGATCGGAAAGTTTAACATTTTCTATTTATCTGGAATGTGATACAATATTTGGAATCTACATGTAGTTATGAGATAACTGATTTGGATGTTACAAACATAGCACTTTAGTCTCATTAGATCGGTTGCCACGGAATTTTGATGTGATCAAAAGTCCGCCGCAATCACGTTGCGTATACGGATACTCGCTGGGTAAACTTAATAGACAGCCACACCCCATAGCCCCGACCAAGTGACTGTAGGAGAACCCCGTCACCGAAAACATCCTTTCGGCTGCTCGCGGCAGCGGTGTTCCGCCTTGGTGCACTTCGTCGACGGTATCGGGGGCGCGGCCGTCTACTAAAGTTTGCGAAGAGCATTCGATCAAAATGTCGGGAATCTTGTTGAATTGCCCGACTTGATATTGAAAAATGTTTTCGATAATGAGACTAAAATGCGGGGTTTGTAATTATTAGGCATGCGATGTCTGAGGAGGTTCCGGATTCCAACTGTTGTAGTTTTACACTTTCTTTTCTGTGACCGTAAGTGTAATATGTGATATCGCCGGTTTTGTTGCTATATGTCAACGACAATTGGGATGCGCATATTTACTTACGTTAATGACATGTGTTGTTATGTGTTGCTGGATATGTTATATTAGATCGTCGCGTTTGAATAGCCGTGGGTTTTATGTGAGATGAGAGTTTTTCATTTTCATTCATGTAATATTAAATATATGTAATATTCTTTTATTGGGGCACTTCCGGGATGAGGTTGATGTCACCACTTGTATATTATTTACTTTTCCGCATTAGGTAGACCCAAGATGGGGAGCACAAGTAACCGGGTTCTAGGGTCCAGTGGGAGACCATCTCGAGGAGTCGTGACCGGGTCTCCTAACCCTAGAATTGGCAGTGTTGCTTGCCGCTCTCGTAGGGGTCTAAGGATGTGGGTTTGGCTATTCATCGCGACCATGGAATTCGTGTTTTATACAGGCTCGTATTGAAAACACGGACGTCCTAGTATATCCAATATTTCATATATGTTTCTTCTGCTGCGATATCTGTGATCTGATCATTTGATATGTTGTGATAGATACTGTATATAGTATATACGATATATTATATAGACGTTACTTATATTTTACACCCGCGCTAGCCCTGCCCCGCTCTGCCGTTAGTTACCTAACCTAACGGTGCACTAGGGGACATCGAGGCGAATGCGGATGGTATTAGTGTACGTCGTATTTATATGTGATGTTTAGGTAACTTAAATGATGGGACTTCATTAATGAGATTAATGAAATAAAAGAAACCTAATGATGTTGTGGAATCGAATTTTCAAAAAAAACAGGTAGCTACAGTTCTTGCTTTGCATCGCGGTGTTCCTTGTAGAACATCGTGCACCTTATTCGATAAGGAAAGGGCCAAGATCCCTTCACCGGGAGTGACCCCTTTAGAAATAACTGGCAGATGCTACACCCATCGGTTTTTATTTTGATTGCTTTTGGGGTTTTTGCTTTGCATAGTGATATATATGATATATCCTGCACCTTATTCGATGAGGAAAGGGCCGACGATCCCTTCACCGGGAGTGACCCCTTTAGCAAAACTAGAAAAGCCTTAAAAATACTCCATGTTAAAATCATTTGATTCTACAACGATATCAAGTTCATTACGCAAAAGGTTTTCAGAAAAACCTGTCGTAGCCCTCCGTCATTTCAGATAAAAACTGTTTAGTATTTGTGCTGCGTTTGTTGGCCTTTGTCAAGGCGTAGTGTGCGGTAGATGAATAGTACTTATCTGCTTATGCATATGATGCAGATTGGATTAGGGTAGTCGTACGACCTTGTTGGCCTTTGTCAAGGGCCGTGCGAGTGGGTTTAATTCAATCAAGAAATGACGGGTTGAACTTGACTAGCAGCCTATGGTTTGTTGGCCTTTGTCAATGTCATAGGATGCTAGGGGCAAAATATTATTGGGAATTTCAAGTGTTGAAATTTGCAATGAGATTGCATACCTTCTATAAGATAGTTGGATCCCGCTGCGAGTAAGAGTTACTCCTGGGAGAGTTTTACACATTACAATTAGCCGATCAAGTAGGTGTCTAGAAAGGTGTTAACGGGATTACGCCTATGGGAAAACGAGATTTACTTTAATTAGGTCCGTGCGAAAGCACGGGGAACCTCCCTCAAAGTACCGACACTGGCCTGGCTGAAAGATTGGCGAACTTGTAGCGTGTAATTAATCCCGGCTAGTCTTTCCTTTTAGGGTTTGAAGAAAGATTTGATTAAAACAGTGGGAGCCATCCTGATTAGATAAAATAATAACCAATCTGATCTTGCAAGAGCATACGCTGAGTGTTTTCTTCTCTCTCTCCAGGTAGCGACCATATCACGCCTTAATCAAGATAATAAAACGGATATATTGACCGAACCCACTTGTTATACTGAGCTGGGGAACGTTGGTCCCGCTCCAACTTATAATTGTTATAAGACAGAGCAGGAAATTGGGGAATACCAGATTTCCCAGGCCGCCCAAACGAAGAAAGTGCATGCTGATGCATCATCTTCGGGTGTGTTCATTACAGAGAACTGTTTCTCAGTATCCTTTACGTCCTGGGTATGAGATACCAGATCAGGATCCCGCATATGTAATCTGTTACATGGGCTACAGAAAGGTAGAGAACTGAGAAAGGGTGACAAGTTTCATGAGACAGAAAACGGTGCAAGCGTTGCAGCCAAGTCTGTTGGTCACTATCACACTGTATTACCAAAATACATTGATTCTGAACAAATGTTATTAGATACCGAACTTGATATGAAAAATCATATCAGTCTCTTTATTAGTAAAGAAAGATATAATTTTGTATTGCTGGATAATGTTTTGAACATTTCCTATATCAAAAGTTGATCGGTTCAGGAACGTTATCTAAAAGTATTGACGTTCTAAATCAAACTACAGTTCTTAGTATACAGAACACACATAAGAGGAAGAGTTCAGAAATGAACTAATCCTTCTTGAGGTATTGTAGACTAGGTCATATCAATGCGACCCGACTAGCTGAAGTTACATTAAGATGCATATTTAAATCAGTTTGAATTTACATCGTGTGAAACTTACCAGTCATGTCACAGAAATAAGATGATCATAGCTCTGTTTTTTAGGAAATAGAGAAATAGTTAGTGAACTCTCGGGATGATACATGTTGATGTATGAAGGTCCCCTGTCTACACATGCCAAGACCGGTTCTTTGTACTTCATTACATTCTCTGCTGATCTCTCAAGATTCAGACACATATTCCTGATGAGACACAAGTCCGAACCTTTTGAGATATTCACAGAATATAAGATAGAAGTAGAGAACCAAAAAGGGTATAAGTATTATGTCCTTTGATGTGATCAAAGAGGAGAATACTTAAGCACGGAATTCCTGGACTATTCTAAAGGAAAATGAGATTCTCTCTCAGCATTACTCCTCCGTATACACCACATCACGTCGGTGTATCGGGGAGGAGCAATAGCACCCTATGTGATATGGTGTGCTCTATGATGAGTACTACTGAGTTTCCTATTTCCTTTTGGGAGTTATGCGCTTGAGAAGCTGCATACCTATTGAATAGGGTTCAAATCAAATCAGTTGCCTACCACTTCATATGTGATATGGAAAGGGAAGAGCCCATATCTTAAGTTTGTTAAGATTTGGGGTTGTCCGGACTATGTCTAAAAGCAAAATCCGGACAAGTTCGAGGCAAGGTCTGTTATGTAGAACTGGAAAGGTTCCAGCTATAAAACTGTAGCTGATGATTTAGTAGAACCAAAGGATTCAATAGTTTCCAACGAACCTCAGCCTTTCCGCCGATCTAGTAAGGTTCCTCACCCACCTGAGAGATACTTCGGTTTCTCTATGACAGTGGGAGCGAGGATTGCATCATGAGATGATGACCCAACTAGTTTCGGGCTGGCCATCAGGAGTGGGACTCTGTAAGAATAGCTGGATGCTTAGCGATCTGAGATGGAATCCTTATACACCAACAAAGTATGGACTTTGGTTGCTCGATCTGAAGGGTTAAATCCCCATCAGGAGAAAGTATAACTTGAGAAGATTACTTGGTGTACATGGAAAAGTTGAGACTTTCAAAGCTGTGCTTAAGTCCATCCAGATCCTACTTGCCATGGCTACATACCATGACTACGATATCTGGTGGTTGGGTGTCATGACTGCTTTTCTAAATGATGATTTGGAAGAGAGCATCTATAAGTACACAGCCAGAAAGCTTCGTAGATAGTGGGAGCAACGGAAACATGAGCAAGATGTTTTATGTGATAAAGCAGGCATCGCGGAGTTGGAACATCTGTTTTGATGTGGTAGTCAAAGAGTTTGACTTCATCAAAATGGTAGATGAACCTTGTATATACAAAAAGGTAGTAGGGAGTATGGTGGTGATCCTCGTAGAGTACGTGGATGACATACTCTTGATAGGGAAGGAGTTTCCTATGCTACGCTCGGTCAATCTCCGCCTATCACAAGGATTCTCTATATAGGATCAAAGTGATACCTCCTAAATCCTAGGTTAAGGATCTGTGAGATAGATCTAATTGGATGTTAGGATTCTCACTAGATGTAGTGAGATAGTATCAATCGATCTTGGGGAGAATCACTGGAAAGGTTCCAGGGTGATAAGGACGACTGAATGTCAATCACAGGCATTGTCTTTACCCTGAATGGAGGGACGGCATGTTGGAAGAGTTCCAAGCTAGATACCGTGACTTACTAGAAGATTAAAGGCAAGATACATCGTTACCAAGGATGCTACCAAAGAGGCAGTCTGGATATATATTAGTTCATGAGATGAACTTCGTTCCTACCATTGTGTGACAATGGAGTTGTGGCTTATGCCAAGGAACGTCCGTCCCATCAGTGATCCAGACATATTCTAAGGCAGTATCACCTGATCATGGAGATGGTTGATCTCCAGGGGATCGAGGTCAGGAGAGTAGACTGAGAGGACAACACGGCGGATTCACTCACAAAGGCCATTTCCCAGTAGAGACTTTTATGGGATGGTTGAGTATGAGATACTTCAACCACAGCTAATTGTTGGGTATGCGATACCACAACAAATGGCCCTAGTGCAAGTGGGAGATTGTCAGTTATATGTATGTCCTAGAGGCCATTACTGTACATACGATGTATATTGTAGTGGATGCTAGGACATATATAGGGAGGACTTTCTTACTCGACATGATAGTATGCTATCTGGTTACTCTTTACCTTAACATGTACACAGATTGTCTCTCTGTTATATGTTGGTAAAGCCCTTAGGATGTGTACTTGACTGCATGGACTATGATGTGGATCATACTAGTGGGGACATGGTAGTCCATAAGTACATCCTTCAAGGTCCCTAGTTGTGGGTGTATCGAGACAGGGCATCGATGCACCAGAGTAGACTAGCGTATACGCATCTTGACCCATATGATGGGCGATGGATGATCTCATATCCATCGGTGTTTGACTTCAAGGATGGTGTACGGGTGCTCAGTAGAGACTGGGTACACTGGACGGACTCGCCGAGAACTCCCAGATGGTATTATACCTCACGTCAGATGGCAGTTCTCCGGTGACACTGGTACAGAGTAGTCTGTTGAACCGAGATCGTCATAGTGTCTTGTGTGATTCCCACTGTGCTTTGATTTCCACCTTACCACGTCCAAGAGGGCGTGCAAAATGGTGGTTTTTGGGTACAGTCCTGAATCACATGGAGGCAATGAGCGATAGGAGGGGATTCGTCTCTCCCGGTATAGGGAGTTGATGTTGTGCTGTGTTCGATTGGCTATAACCGGAAATCCCTGGCCAGGGTTGTTGAGATTTACTGGTAAGTGTTACCAGTAGTTTCTCGAACTGTTATAGACCTCATATCGACACGACTTATCGAGCTACTGGGGTCTGACGTTTACCACCCCTAGGCGAGATATGCGACATATCAGACGACGGGACCGGACTGTACGGGAGTGTTGCTGATTGGATTCGCAGGAGAACTGGCGGGCTTGCTTGTTGATCTTCTGATCGCTCAATACCCGGGTGGCCGTTACGTTTAGCACACCGCTTGCGGCTTGTGGGTGTTTGATGTGATCATCACCTACTGCCGGCGTATTGACGAGTCTTTAGAGTCCTACTCAGGGGTTTCCTGGCTCAAGCGAAACGGAGTAGGAGCACATATGTGATATGTGCGGGACCGAGATTAATACGATATGAGATACCGTATTCTATTCTCGCGATTCGTGACATTGATCGGTTGTATGCGATATAGCCGGGTTATCGGATCAAGTGTTGATTCGATAAGTTGTTACTTTTGATATTAGTCGGTTATAGCCGGATTATTAAATCAAGAGTTGATTTAATAATTTAATGCATAATTATATATTTGATATATTACATTGCATTAACTAGTATTAGCTCACTTATGATTTATTTTCTCACTAGTTTGTGCACTTTGTTTATATGTGATATATGCAAGTGTATATGTTTGTATCATGCTTGATGATACATCAAAGTTGGGTGTATGAGACTCATACCAAGATTAGGGTTATTCTTTTATCATAACATTTAACAAAAGGGTTAAACTTAGTCAAAGTAATCAAGCTTGAAGAAGCTTGGAGAAACTTTGACAAAGTCCACTCTTTTGTCTTTTGTCTTGATATTCTTTAACCCAACCCTTAACCTAATGCCTTGGTTAATTCTCTACATGAGTTAAGCATGAGGGCTTAACTCAACCATGGTGCCATTATTTATTGGATAAGTTTTCATTTGGATGGATGATTAATTCATTCTTTTTTTCTTCTTCTTCATCATCAAGCTCTATCCAAAAGCTTACTAGCTCCAATGGTGCCATGAGAAAAAGAGTGAGAAAATCAATTCTAAAGTGAGCCCACTTCCTACTTCTTCATCCTCTACCACTTGCCATGTAGTAGAGTGTGTTCTCTTCACAAAGTTCATGACCTAGTGAAGGAATAGCTTGAGTTAGTGTCTCCCCGACATAGATCATCTTCGGCCTCGAAGTCATCGTTGCAAGCACGTTCGTTCTTCTCGTGGAGCTTCTCTAGAGTCCGGAGTTCACGATCGCAGCGATGGGGACGTCTACACGGAGCTAATGAAGTGAAGGACCGGATCTACAAAGGTTGTAATCCCTTTCACTTATAGTTAAAGTTCTTAACTTGCTAGTTTTCGCCTAAAACCTAGTTTAAAGATCCGTATTAGAGTTGTTCGGCACGGCTAAAATTTTAATCGGGCATGGTTGATGCCTCGTAGACCCTTGTGCGCATGCCTAGAAACCCTACAGGATTATTCGCACCTTATAAGTTCGCTAACCGTTCAGCCAGGTGGGTGTTGGTACTCCGAGAGAGGTTTCCCGTGCTCTCACACGGACCTAATTAAAAGAAATCTCGTTTCCGTAGAGGCGTAGCCACGTTAACACTTTTCTAGACACCTAACAGGTTATCTAATTGTGAAGTGAAAAATATCTCCCAAGCGTAATCTTACTCATCAGTGAGATCCGGATCCAACTATCATCGCGTGAAAACCTAGATGAAAGCCACTCTAATTACCACACTCCAGAAAGTATGTAACACTAGCAAACATCCTGTATATTTGAAACTCCCGATATGGTTTTTGCCCTTAGGACCCAAGTGACCTTGATGAATAATCAACAAATCAAAAGGTCCTAATCATGTTCAACCCGTCATTATCCAAGATTTCATTAGACCCACCCGCATGATCCTTGACGAATAATTAACAAAGTCACATGACTGTCCTAACCAATCGCATTATCTATGCTACAGAAAACATTACTTAGCTACCGTACACTACGCCTTGAAGAATAATCAACAAACACAGCACGAATACTAAGTACTAATTATTTGAAATGACGGAGGGCTACGGCTAGGTTTTTGGTGAACTTAATGAGGTGTTTTGAAAGAACTTAATATCATTGAAAGAACTTAATGAAAATGAGTGGTTTTGAAAATGAGTGGTTTTGAAAATGAGTGGTTTAGGCTTAATATCATTGAAAGAACCGAGTAGTTTTGAAAATGAGTGGTTTAGGCTCCGCTTTTGAAAACTAGTGGTTTTGAAGAAAACCGAGTAATCTAAAGTAACATAAACTTTTGCACAAGAGGTCACTCCCCATAAAGGGATCTAGGCTCTTACCTCTTCGAATGAGGTGCGGTATATTCCAAACTGAATACCACTGTGCAAAGTGAAAGAATAGGACTATAGTTTTTCGAAAATTTGTTCCAACATCTTTTATGTTTATTTTTCCTTGCATTAATCAGACTTAATGTGGTCGTATCAATTAAATCCTATCACACCAGAAAAGAACGAAATAAAATATACGTATATGCCATCCGCATTCGCCACAGGCCCCGTCATGCACCGTTAGGTTACTTAACTAACGGCAGAGTGGGGGCTGGACTAGCGTGGATATAAAATATATACAATGTCTACTAGTATATATATAACCATTCATCCAATGCATGATATAAGCAATATCACAGAATAGCGATAAGCAAAATGGAATAGTGGATAATTTAAGAGCCCCGGATTTCATTTGAGCCGCAAATGAAACTCGACGTTCTCTGGTCGTGTGGATAGCTTATGCAATATAGAACCAAGACCCCTATGAGTATGGCAAGTTACCCACCAATCCCGGAAGTGAGGTAATCCCAATCAACGAAGTGAATTGGCCACCCAGCACTTCATGAAATACGGTAACTTGAGCACCCCTCCTTAGGTCATCATATACGCCCTACAAGTGCGGCAAGTAGCCTACCAATTCTAGGGTAAGGCACTCTGGTCTCAATGCCATGAGATGGGGCCTCATTGCGCTCTAGAACCCAGCTACTTGAGCACTCCTCCTTAGGGTAATCCTAGTACAAAAAAATTATATATACAAAGGTGACATCAATCTCAACCCGGTTGTGCCCCAATAAAAGAATATACAAACTGGTGGAAACGGCAGTCCACATGTCGGACGCTCGCCACGCAATAATGAATATACAAATGAATCAAAATTGTACAACAACCATTACACTAGGGGCTCTCCCACACGACAATCCGAATAAATCATCATAGATATAAATATCACAGCATTAGAAGCAAGTATGTGTAACCCCGTATAAATGACATATAGTAATTAAACGACATTTGAAAATACATACACAGCATCACAGATATCAATGACGCAAAATTTCAAGTCTTGAAACTATCCAAGTTTCCCCAATATAAAAATAACACTAAGTGAAATCTGGAGCAAATCAAACAAGACCAAAAACACCGATTTCCAAAACCCAAGATACTGAATGAAAACGATGACCAGAAGGCAACAGAAAACCGCCAGTAGTGGGGTTTAGGATGATTTGGGCAGTTTTTATACAGCAAAACTTCCTCGTTTTCATTGTATGTCACTAACATATCAGGAGTATGCCTCCACACTTATTTAAAAAAATTCAGAGACCAAAAAAAAAATTCAAACAGAAAGCGGGTTTCTGAAAATCGCAATTTTCGGTTTTGAAAGTAAAGTATCGTCTACTACTAGTTTATAATGTTTGGGTGACTCTGATAACATATTGGCGTTCCTAGCGCCCTGGCCACCAACCACGGCCATCGCGGAACAAAAAACTCTAACTTTTAAAATCTTGGCGCTAGAAACGACTACCTAGAATCTAACCAAACAATAAACTAGTAAACATGAGGAGTTTAGCTACTGTGATAAGAGGGTTATACTGAATGATCCGTGTCATTCGGTCTTCTACCCTCTTCCTTGGCTCCATAGGGTCTCCATGATCGAGCTTGATCTTTGGTCTTCCTCCGTCGTAGATGATCCACCCGAGAGATGTGGTTCATGGCTCTAGCTCCACACAAAAAACCTAGTGGAGAAACTAAATGCTCTAGGTTGCTAATCTAGGATGTCTAGTGATGTAATTTGTTGTTCTAGTATTTTTTCTACCTCTTTTCACCTTGATTCTCAACTCATGAAAGTGTAGGGTGAAGTGGAAGAAGGAGCTCAAGAATGGAGAGAGAGAGAAAATGGTGAAATGAAAATCTCATCACATAAACAATAATGCAAGCAAGGTTATATCAAAGGATATTTGCAAATATAAAATCCAAACATACTTAAATAGTGTAGATAAATGAAGTATAAATTGATTTGTCTACCATATTCAACCATGCTTCACACCATTCTCTTTGCCACCTCACCACTTCACCTCATTTTTATTTTCTAGAAAAGAAAAACCATGGAAATGAAGTGTCCTCCTTTTAGAATATTTTCCGTATAAATATGGAATACACTCTACAGTATATACATACCCTTATTCGTATCAAAATACGAATACCCGAAAAAATAGAATAGTACAAAGAACATAATACTTGAATATACATATCGAAATATGCATATGTAAATTATTAAATCAATACCTGATTTAATAATCCGGCTAGCATTATCAACTGTCCGATCGAAAACCCGGATAACACTAGAATATACATATCGAAATATATATATATAAATTATTAAATCAATACCTGATTTAATCATCCGGCTTAATCCTAAACTGGCTAGTATTATCATTCGATTGGAACACTGCACATATCAAAATACGGTCACTACATCATTTCGCCTGAACCAGGGAAACCCTCTATATATGACTCTAAAGACTCGACAATATGCTGGCAGTGGGTTTAACCACAAACATGTCAGCGGCACAAGCTGTATATAATGGCTACCCAGGTACTTGTCGAAAAGGAAGGCCGACGAGCAAGCTCATCTGAACCCCTACTGAGCCTATCCTTGATAATCACCGTACAGCCTGGTCTCTTTGTCTAAGAGTATCGCATACCGGGTCTAGAGGGTGGTAAACGTCAGACTCTTAATAACCTGATAAGTCGTGTTGATTTGGCTCAGGACCGATCCGAGAAACTACTGATCTAATCATCAATAAATCCCAACTGCTTTGGCCAAGATCTTATGGTTCTGGCCAACCGGACACAGTGCAATATCGACTCCCAATACCAGGAGAAATGAATCCTTGATAATCACTCACTGCCTCTATGTGACTCAGGATTGTACCTAACCAAAACCTGTTTGCATGACTCAGTAGAGTCGTGGTAGGGTAGTGATTAAAGTACAGTGGGAACACACACGAGACAAATAATGATCTCAGGTTTAAAGACTAACCTGTATTCATGTCATCTGAGAACCGCTATATGACGATAGGTATAATACCATCCAGAGGTTCTCGGCGAGTCTGTCTAGTGTACTCACCCCCAGTGAGCACCTGTATACAATCTTAGGCGATCACGTCAATGGCTGTGGAACCAACCACCGCCCTTCGTCGGGATCTAGAAACGTATAGACAAGTATACTCTGGAATATCAATGCCCGGTCTCGATACTCCTACGACTTTGAATCTTTAAGGATGTACTTATGGACTACCTAGCTCCCACAAGTATGATCGCTATCATAACGCTGGTAGTCAAGCAAAATTCTACGGGCTTTATCAACATGTATTAGCCATATGTGATATCGAGTATAACATAAGCACATGTTAAGATAAAGACAAACCAAAATAGTATACTACTGTAACGAGTTTTTATCAACATATATAAGCAATACAGAGCAGTAAGAAAAACAAATACATATGTTAAGATAAAGGCAACTCAAATGGTATACTATATAACTGAGCAAGATTGTCATGTATATACATAACCCTAGTATACTATACGATACAGGCCTCTAGGGCATACATATCCAACATATACATATCCCTATCATTCTATACAATACAGGCCTCTAGGGCATACATATCCAACAACCGTGTCTGGGGGGTGGATTCTATCGGACTCCCAATAACCCAATAAGTCGTGCTGATGTCAAACTCATAATCATATGAGATACAACTGATAACACTTATCAGTTTATCTCAACCGTCTCGGCCAAGGACTTATGGTTATAGTCAATCAAGAACAATGCGACATCAACTCCATATACTAAGAGAGACGAATCCTTTTGATCGCTTAGTGCCTTTATGTGCTTCGGGAATGTACCCAATTAAAACCTGTTTACATGGCTCTTTAAATCCATTGTAGGGTAGTAATCCAAGTATAACGGGAACATACACAAGACACTGTGGCGATCTCAGGCCAAAATACTACCCTGTACTCATATCACCAGAGAACTGCTATCTGACAATAGGTATATATCATTTAGGAGTTCTCGATGAGTCCGTTCAGTGAAAATCATTCTCCAATGAGAACCTGCATACAATCTTCGGTGTCAAACACCAATAGCTGTGGGAACGGCTATCACCTTCCAACCGAGTCAAGAAAAGTATACACTTGTCTACTCTGGAGTACCGATGTCCAGTCTCGATGCTCCCACGACTACGAACATTTAAGGATGTGCTTATGGACTATCCAGGCCCTACTATTATGATCTCTATCATATCCTGGTAATCCAGCAAAGTTAATATGAGCTTTATCATCATGTATTTATGATACGTAATAACAAGTAAAACATATACACATGAATGATAAAGACAAACCAGATAGAATACTATCATCTCGAGTAAGATTGTTCTATTCATATAGATTCATGTACAATTACAATAATTGTCTTCAGGTCACTTATATCCAACAATCACTCACATGCACTTAAGACCAATTATTGCAGTATCACTGTCACGCCCCGCTTCCGAGAGTGCGCAACTACGACACGTGACAGAGCCAATCATGATACCTGTGGCTAGGAAACATCTCTTCACAGTCACATTACGGCTGTCTATAGGATATCAAGAACAATAAAATAAATAAAAACTAGCTAATACATGTCCAATTGCTATAATAAATAGAGTCAAGAAAATGCATAAGCGGAAACGAATTAAATCCAATAAACAACATCTGAAACTTGTCCGAATATGGGCTCACATCAAGGAAATAAAACCGCAGAAACAAATAACTAAACCAAACATCTCTAAATAATACATGTTCAATTCCTCACTGCTCGGCTTGATGGCTAAAGTACTCCTGTTCAGCATGCGATAAAGATAGAGGAACTGGACCATCCAAAACCCAGACGTCAGTGCATCATAATATCAAAGAAACAGTGATAATTAGGATGTAACGATATAGGTAAATATGAATATAAATAAATAATATCAATATAAACAGTGAGGAATGTGTATGCATGTGATGTGTGATGTGTAACCTAAAACTGTGCTTCTAGGTTATCTATTTTAAAAGTCTTTGAAATCAATTAATGTAATTCTTATCGTAACCCAACAGAATATATCCCGTTCATTCCCCACAGGATCACGGTAACAGGATTTATTGCGTAACGCCCAAAAAATGGCAAACGGGTAATTATTCCGTAACGCCCGGAAAAATGGCAAACAGATAATTATTCCGTAACGCTCGGAAAAACGACAAACATGTAATTATTCTATAACGTCCGGAAAAACGGCAAACATGTAATAATATCCTCTTGAGTTACGTTTCAGTTACATTCTTGATTTCCTCTTTACCCCCAGGTTTGTGTTCAAGTCGGGTATTGCCACTATAAATCTAATGCCAACACAGGATCAAGCAGGTACAGTTCTCGTCTATGCAGACAATAAGTCACGTCCGTCAGGAAAACACATCAGGATTGTTAGCATTAGTAATTAGATCCAAGTAACAAGTCAAGTAGTGTGTCATGAACATATAATGTGATGCATATGCATCAATAGATACCCAAATGCGAAACTGTAATGAATATCGGAACCGGTTAATGTACGGATGCATATGTATCTTATCTGTAATAACCTTTTATACGTGCATGACTACGTATGACAACTACATAACACGTTGTACTAATATAATAGTATAATGATATAATGATGTTCCGACATGCAATTAGATATGCGATTATCAGTACGGATACGAACGGATACTGTAAAACTGTAAATCTATAACATTTACTGTATAATGAAACATATGTATTATTTTTATTCATATGGATATAGATATATTAACATAGCATGTTGCAAGATAAACTTGCCTGATCGGATCCTACGATGGGGTACGAATTCTATGTCCGATGTCGGATAAACGTCGCGATGCAACTCACGCACGCGCAGGACTGGACCTGGCTGATCAAAGACGTGATGTGATGTCTACGCTGGACGACGATGACTGGGTCGTCCGGATCGTCGGTCAAGTGTGCGACTCCGGAGAGACGGTCAAGAAATAAGAAAGCAAGAAAGCAAGAAAAGAAAAAGAAAGAAAGAAGAAGAGGAAGGAAGAAAGAATGCGGGTGTGGCTGCTGGTTGAGTTTCTAGGGACAGAGGAGAAGGCGACGGTGTTGATGGACTGTCGACGGTGAGGGCGAGGTTTTCTTTAGTTGGTTTCAGTTCTAGGGTTCTAGGGTTCTCGGGTGTAGGGTTGGGGTGGCATCGTCAGGGATGCAGAAGAGGGAGAGGAGGTGGTTGAGGCTATGAGGAGGTCGAGGAGGTGACGGTGGGGCGGGGTGAGGGTGACGACAACGGCGGGTCTACGATGATGTCAGGGTTTCTGCAATTGGGTTGTTGCTGGGGTCGGGGAGTTGTCGAGTATGTTGGTGGTGGTGTCGGTGATAGGAGAGGGATGAGGAGATTAAGAGGGTGACGACAACGAGTCTCCGGCGAAGAGTAACAGCGAGGTCGGTGGCGAGGTGAGGGATTCCTGGGTTGCAGGGGTTTCGGTTCGTCGGGGTTTTGGAGTTGTAGGGCTGGTCGGGGTTGTGAAGGGTGTTCTCGAGAATGGAAAGGAGAAGAAGGATGAGGTCAGCGACTGAGGCTAGGGTTAAGGTTAGGTTTCTCGTGGCGGGAGAAGAAAGAAAATGGAGAAAGAAAAAGGAGAGAGAGATGAGGGTGTTGTGAATATAATTGGGTTATTAAAATAATATAATTATATATAGAGAAGAGAGAGAGAGAGTAGGAAATATAATTTAGTTAACTTATATATATTATATATATATATTATAAACTGATAATATATGAAAATATTATAATATATTTTCTAGGATTATGTAGCTAATATAAAATACTCCAAAAAATATCCGGGTCTCTTCTAAAAATCTAATTTTAAAATATTGATAATATACGTACAAGACAAAACCATAATACGACGTTCGATTAATAAAAATGCATACCCCCAAGAACGGATACACATAAATACATGAAGCGATCCAAACGAGTATGTTTTATCAATCTAGACATCAACACGATGTATGGATGCACTCACAGGATATGAGATATGATAACATGGCATGCTAGATATCAAAAATTATTATCTGATTATAATTTGTATTATTTAAACGATATGCGGACGCAAAAATACATTATACATGTATATAGAATTTAGATGTGCACGGATCCTCTGTACCGGTAAAATATGATGTAATCTAGAACCATGATGGGTTTTAAGCATGCGGGTCAGGTTGGATATTATCCACAGATACCAAATGCACTATCCGTACCTAAAAATAATACTAAACAAGAAACTGTCGCAAGATTAGGAAAATACTCGTATAAATGCACTGGGGTGTTATAATCGCATACCCAACTTCTCTGATATTAGTCACAAACCGTATTTGAGAAACATACTCAGTAAATGGATCCGATAAAATGTCTCTAATTTCTTCTCTATTTATCTTAATCTCGCGAAGATTAACTATCTACCGAATCAAGCGATACCACCTTTAGAATTTGTTTGGATAGCTAATGGGACCAGGTTCAGTAATGAACCTCTTTATCTAAGTAGACTCTTAGACTACATCTTTCGTTGAGTCATAATCAGCATCCAGCATCAAGTCTATCTCAGTATCCTTCTTGAAACCCTTTTCAGCATACCGCTCCTCTAAAAAAAGGTAAACTTATAACTCGTGACAGGCATTCTGTCATTTATGTCATCTTGGAAGGTGGAATCGGTAACCGCTCTAGTTGGAGACTGACATTATCATTCACCAAGAACATCCTTATATGTTCTTCACTGCTATCCTTTGTTTCTCTAGTACTGGATGTAGGGTTCCTAGGCACTCATACAAGGGTCTATAAGGCATCAACCATGCCCGATTTAAAATTTAGACATGCCGAACAACCCAAAGCTAGGATCTTTGCTAGATTATTAGGGTTAAACATGCAAGAAAACATCTTTACAACTAAGAGAGAGGGATTACAATCTTTGTAGTCCGCTCCTTCGCTTCATAAGCTCCGAGTAGAAGTCCCTTCGCCGCAATCCATGATCTCTCGGACTCAAGAGAAGCTCCACAACCGAATGATCCATCCTTGCTTGTAGTCTTCCTTTTCAAAGATGATCTACCTTGAAGTTTCTTTAACTCAAGCTCTCACCCACTAATGAGGTGAAACACCCTAATCTAATTGGATAGATTAGATGAGGATGATGAAGTAGGATTTATGCTCTCTTTTATTATCAAATTCTCACACTAAATCATCACAAAATAAAACCTAGAAAGCTTTTGTGAGCTCAAAGAAGAAGAAGAAGAATGAATAATCTTTTTGTGATGAATAATGAAAAAGATATATGATTACAAATGCAACCATGGTCAAAGATGACAAGGCTAACCAATGTAAAGACTTAACTAGGGTTAAGCGTGTGGTTTGGGTCAAAGAAATATCTAGCAAAATATCAACCATAATATCTTTGCTAGAAACAAAGTAAAACCTTCTAGAAGCATCATGAAAGAGATAACCCAAATCAAACCCTAACCATGTTTAATCTCTAGTAATCATGTTGCATTAGTAATTATAATATGTTACAATATTATATATCACATATATAATATATTTTTGTAACAAAAGAAAATAATACAATTAACATATATCGCATATATATCAATGTATTATCCGGTGAGAAAATGAAATAATAAAGCGAGCCAATATAAGATAATGTAATGCAATATATCATATATATTATTATACATTAAATTAACGAATCAACACTTGATCCGACAATCCGGCTATATCGAATATAACCGACTAATATATTATGTACCGATTCATCGAATCAACACTTGATCCGATGATTCGGCTCATATCAAAATATCCCGAGAATATAATACAGTATCTCATATCGTATTATCCTCGGTCCTGCACATATCACATATGTGCTCCTACTCCGTTTTGCCTGAGTCAAGAAATCTCTGTGTAGGACTCTAAAGAATCGTCAATACGCCGGTAGCAGGTGATGATCATATCAAACACCCACAAGCTGCAAGCAGTCAGCTAAACGTAACAGCAACCCAGGTATTGAGCAATCAGAAGATCAACAAGCAAGCATGTACGTTCTCCTGTGAATCCAATCAGTAACACTCACGTACAGTCCGGTCTCTTTGTCTGATATGTTGCATATCTAGTCTAGGGATGGTATACATTAGACCCTAGTAACCGATAAGACGTGTCGATGTGAGGCTCATAACAAGTCGAGAAACTACCGGTAACACTTACCAGTAAATCTCTAAATCAGCCCTGGCCAGAGACTTCCAGTTATAGCCAATCGAACGCAGAACAACATTAACTCCCTATACCGGGAGAGACGAATCCCCTCCTATCGCTCATTGCCTCTGTGTGATTCGGGACTGTACCCAAAAGCCACCATTTTGCACACGCTCTTGGACGTGGTAAGGTGGAAATCAAAGCACAGTGGGAATCATACAAGACTCTATGACGATATCGGGTCTACAGACTAACCTGTACCAGTGTCACCGGAGAACTGCCATCTGACGTGAGTTATAATACCATCTGGGACTTCTCGGCGAGTCCGTCCAGTGTACCCAGTCTCCACTGAGCACCCGAACACCATCTCTGATGTCAAAACATCAATGGATATGAGATCATCCATCGCCCATCATATGGGTCAAGATGCGTATACACTAGTCTACTCTGGTGTATCGATACACCCTCGACTAGGAACAGTTATAGGATGTACTCATCGACTACTCTGGCCCCACTAGTATGATCTCATCATAGTCCCAGTAGTCGAGTACATATCCTAGGGGCTTTATCAACATGTGAGAGTAAGACAGTAAACTAATATAAGTCAACATGTTAAGATAAAGTGAAACCAAATAGCATACTATCATGTGGAGCAAGAAAGTCCTCTATATATATATCCAAGCATCCATTATAATATACATCATATGTACAACAATGGCCTCTAGGGCATATATATGACTAACACTGGACTGATATCTGCTTACTACAGCAAGTGTATAAGCTAGATATGTTCTGGTTCATGACATTGCATGATTGACCCCACTTTCAAAACATGTGGAATGTGATTCATGTGAATCTCTGTCCTCATCGGTCTGGAAGACAACTTTTTAGAGAGGGCGACTTTATGATATGCGGGTATACTACCGCGCTAGGAGTCTTTCATTCTAAACCATTTATAATGGTGTAAGAGTACCTGGATTGGGACAATCCCTAAATTTTTCTAGATCTATCTCTAAAGATCTAGTCACCATAATGAATGATATATTACACAATTCCTAATATGTATAAACTTTTGTGACAACCATAGTTTGACCAAATTGTAGTATAGGAACACCATTTCCTATCAAGAAGATGTTATTCGCATATAATATAAGGAATAAGATAATACTCTCTACAACCTTCTTACAAGTTATAGGTTCATTTAAAATTTTGATGAAATCAAACACTATGAATTTCTCATCAAAACAGACGATCCCCCTCCGCGATGCCTGCTTAAGTCCATGAATGGACTTAAGCTACTTGCACAATTTTCCGCTGCTTCCGCTGACTACAAGGACCCTAGGCAGAGTCAGATACACGTAATATTTCTAAGACCTTATTGACATCCACCTGCCAGATCTCATAGTCATGAAAAGCAGCAATGGCAAGTCATATCCAAATGGACATCACCATAGACCCTGGAGAAGAGGCTTCATCACAATCCACACCGGGTGTTTGATGAAAACCTTTTACTACAGGTCTTGCTACCTTTACATCTGCATTGATCTTCCTTTTTAAAGATCTACTTTCTCCTGATGGGTTTTAACCCTTCAAGAGTATCCAACAAGGTCCATACTTTGTTAGAGTGCGTGGAGTCCGACTTCGATATCTTGGCATCCAACTATCGGAAGTCACCACTTTCTATGGAATGCTGATTAGTAGTAGGGTCATCATCAATCATAAAGCAAACCTCCTTATCACCGTATACAAGGAAACCATAGTATCTCTCAAGTGGCCGAGGTCACCAACTAGATTTGTGGAGTGGCTAAATTTGTCGGGTACAATTGAATCCTCAGGTTCTTCTAAATCTTCAATAACCGTTTATGATTCTGGAATCTTCTCCTGCTCTACCATACTCCTATTAATTTCTTTTTGCAAGAAATTCCTTCTCTAAAAAGGTGGCGTGTCAAGAACAAAACAACTTTTGATCCTGAAAATGGTAGAAATTAAACCCTTGCAAATGCTTGGGATAACCCATAAACTGCTTATTACTGAAACGTGCCTTAAGTTTGTCTGGATTCTGCTTTCAACATAAGTCGGACATCACCATATCTTAAAAAACTTAAGACATGGTCTCCTTTCATTCTATATCACATATAGAGTCTTAGACACCAATTTAGATGAAACCTAATTCAATTGGTACAAAGCTGTTTCTAGTGTATACCCTAAAATGAAAAAGGAAACTCAGCATTACTCATCATAGAGCGCACCATATCCCATAGGGCGCATATCCTTCTCTCCGATACTCCATAGTACTATGGTATATGCAAAGGAGTAATATGATAGAGAATCAAATTCTCTATTAGACATCTACGGAATACCGAGCTTTAAGTATTCACATTCTTGATCACATTGAAGAATCCTGATATTTCGAACGTCTGGTTCTCTACTTTATTCTTATACTCTATGAACTTCTCAATAGTTTCGGAGTTTGCATTTCAACAAGAACGCACGTCCACAACTAGAGTACTCATAGGTAAATGAAATAAAGTATGAGTACAAACCTCTTGTTCGTAAGGACATCAGACTACATACATTACTAAGTATAAGTCCTAAGAGTTCACTAAATCAAACTCCATATGTTGTAAATTGATAACTGTGTTTTGGTTAAGAATATTTATACTGCTATTCTATGCACCATTCCCAATGAACATTTGATGAAGGAAAATGTTCGCAACATAATTTTCAAAATTTATATCCTTCTTTATTAAATAAAGAGATGGATGTTATTTTTAAAATATGGTGCATAACAGTTATTCATAACCAAATATTTGCCGTTAGGAAAAATCAAGTGATAGTCCCCAATAGCAACATTTACTACGATTTCCGACTCTGAAAATCATCTCACCCTTTCATAATACTCTACTCCTTCTCAAAATTTGTAACCACTTACAGATGTGGGATCCTGATTCGGTATCGTTTACCTAGAAAGCTGAGTTCATTGAGAAACGGTTTTCAATTACAACCACACAGAAATATGAAACAACATAATACTTCAAAGGGGTGGTCGGGTATTCCCAGTAATACCTCTTCCACTGCCTAGGCTCATGATAGTAGTTGCAATCTCCTTTCCCTTTAACTGCAATCTCTTCAAATGTCTTATCGACTTACCTTTTGTACACCATACTTAAGTTGGTTGGTTTTCTTCATTCCCTTCTTTCCAGCTTCAGTCTAAGTTTTGGAAGATGACTATCCAACAAGCGTAACTGGTGTATTCTTTTTATTCAAAAAGCTCTCAAGTTGAGATAAGGTGGATGGGAGAGACAATTGAATTATATCAATATACAATGCATCTTCTTCAGAACCAGTGGCCATCCTTGGACTGAAGAAATTTTTTCGAGTTCGTATGTAACTATACGAGATAGTCTTCCAAGCAATATGGATCTCTCTATATGATACAGAGGGTTCTGAAGAGGGTAAATGGGAAGTAGGAGCGGGAAGGACATATGCGACTTCGTCATGAATTAGGGAAATCTTAACATTCCAAAACCAATGATAATAAAAATGTTCGGTTAACTTGGTTTTACGAGTTTTAGTTTAAGATCAGTCATGGTCGCTGCTAGAGAGAAAAAAGAAACACTCAGCTTGCACTCTTGCAAAATTAAATTGGTTTATTAATTTATCTAATCAGGATGACTCCTACTGTTTCATCGAATTCTCCTTCCAATCATAAAAGGAGAACTAGCCAGGATCATATACACCCCACAAGTTTGCTAACCCGTCGGCTAGGCCAGTGCAAGTACTTCGAGGGAGGTTCCCCGTACTTTCACACGGACCTGATTAAATAACCCCATTTTCATAGAGGTGTAATCTCGTAAACACCTTTCTAGACACCTAATGGGTCAAGTAATTATGAAGTGAAAATCTTTCGGAAGTAACTAATACTCACAGTTAGAATCGGGATCCAACTATCACATAGAAGATATGCAATCACATTGCAAGTTTCAACACTCGAAACTCCCGATATGGTTTTTACCCCTAACGGCTTATGACCTTAACGAAGGCCAATAAATTATAAGTCGCTAGTCAAGTTATAACCGTCATTTCATGATTAATTTAGACCCAACCGGACAAGCCCTTGACGAAGGCCAACAAAACTATACGACTGTCCTAACTAATTGCATCTTATACAGTAGACAATCATCGCTTATCAACCGAACACAACACCTTGATAAAGGCCAACAAATGCAGCATGAATACTAACTATTCTACTCATCTGAAATGATGGAGGGCTACGTTTTGAAGAAAACCTTTAACGTGATGAACTTGATAAAGTTGAAGGAACCGAGTGGTTTTTGAAAAACAGATTAGTTCCTACAACATTAATTTGAGTTTATTTTCTTTACATTAATCATATTATTGTAGTCTCATCATTTAGGTAAAACACTTTCTATCTAGTATCCTACCACACCAGAATAATATGATAGGAAAAAGAAAATACAATGTTTTTATATGACATTCGCATTCACCGAGGGGCATCGGGTCTTCACCGTAAGATTACTTAACTTACGGTAAGGCGGAAGGAAGGCTAGCGTGAATATAAAACATATAAAAACACTTATATACACACACACATATACATCACAAGTAAGTAATCATATTACAAGCAAACGGTAAATATCACAGAAAATGGAATAGTAAAATATCTTAGGAACGAGACAGCCCGGCCTTAACACCAGGGGGAAACCCGGCGCACTCTAAAACCCGATGGCTCGAGCACTCCTCCGTGGGTCAAACCTAAAACATAAATCCCTACAAGTGCAGCGAGCGACCCGCCAATTCTAGAACGAGGCGGCCCAGTCTCAACTCCTTGAGATGGCCACTTAGCGCATTCTAGAACCCGGAGGCTCAAGCACTTCTTTGCAGGGAATACAACAAAAGTAATATACATACAAGGATACAACGGTCTCAACCTGACCACATTCCAAATAAAAGAATATACATTTACATTCAACGGAATACATGAATTATATACAACACATTTGTATACATTCACAATCACACAAGGGGCTATTCATCACGACAATCCGGAACAAACTATTACACACCAATCAACACAAATAACAAATGTGCCACCTTGTGTGATTGACCACACATCAATTAGGCGACATTTACCAACACATATTCTTATCCGTGTCCGAGCCGACTCGATCAAATACTTTGATCGAGTCACTTCGAAGCTATAACCATAGAATTTCATAACCCGCGAGGTAGAACACTCGAAATTTCCAAACTATGAAATTCAAGTGCACCCGGCACCCAAAAACCCATCAATTTGCCAAAATAAGAATGCCGAAGGACCCTAAATGTGCCCGATAGCCTGATGGGACACCCGAGCATGACCCCAAGGATCTTTAGGGGGTTTAGGAGGACCCCCAAACCAATACCACAACTAGGTGTGGCCTCGGGGTTGGGTCCCCACCCTAGGTCCTCGGGGACTCCCCGGGATCACCTCGATCCCATACGTGGGTCTTAGTTTGAACCAAGAGCCCGCAGGGATCGGATTTTTGGCAAAAAGTTAGCTTTTAGGGGCTGTTTTTAAAACGGTTTTTAAAAATAAGGCTGTTTATGAATTCTTGGCCACAAATACAAATTTTAGTGGATGGATCGGCTCTGATACCATGTCGATTAGTTGTTCTACGGTCGCAACAATTGCGGACCAAGGAGGAAAGTAAAACAAAAATTTTCAAGTTAGCACAATCAACCATTTCCGAAAAATCATCCAAACACTTAAGTTTTCAAACTAAAGAGAGCATCTACAAGCTAACAAGAGTTTAAGAGGGCTAGCTACCTTTGTAGCGTGTCTACCCAATAATAGAAGACCCCATGAGCTCTGGAACAAGTTTGTAAGTCGATCTCATCGCTGAAAATGATCTACTTCGAAGGAATCCCTACACAAGCTCAACTCCACTAAAGAAAACTCCAAAGTGAAGCAACTTGCTCTCACTTTTGCTAAAAGATGAGCAGCAAGAATATATAGAATGAACTCACTCTTTTTCTCTTCTCTTTTTGCTCTCCAAAGAAAATTAGAGGAGAGAGAACTATTATGAAGGAATGCTTGAGAGGAGAGTAACAATCCAAGAATAGTGTTTCATTTTTTAATAAAATAAAATACCATTCCTTATTACCCATACCTCTCTACATACCTCATTTACTTTTTCTTTATTAATAAAAGAAATGAGGTTTCCTCTTCTAGAAACACACATGTATTATATACATGTATTAATACAACTATCAGATCATATACTGTTATTTGTATCATATACAAATAAGGAATGAAAGAGAAAGAGAAAATAAAATACTAATATATATATATATATATATATATATATATATATATATATATATATATTAAATAAACACTTGATTTAATAATTCGGCTTTATTATAAACCGTCCAGTATTATCAAACGCCCAATTAAAATATGTGTATCACATACACGTGTCTAATCGAACTCCCGAACGTATCATCATACGCACTGTAATAGTATATGTATCATATACACATAAATGTATTTGTATCACATACAAATAGCAAATGAGAGAGAGTGAGTGAACATAATACTAGAATATATATATATATATATATATATATATATTAAAACAACACTAGATTTAATAATCCGGCTTTATCATAAAACGGCTAGTATTATAAAACGTATGATTAATGTACATGTATCATAAAGACGTGTTTAATCGAACTCCCGCACGTATCAGTATACTCACACTACATCGTTTCGCCTGTGCAGGAAAACCCTTTGTGTAAGACTCTAAAGACTCGACAATAGCTGACAGTAGCTTAAGATCAGTTAGTTAATTGTGCTCACTTTACAATGAAAGTAGAGAGGTGGAATGCACAAAAATCAAATTTTGAGTAAGCACAATAAAAAAACCAATATCAACCATAACCCTAAACTAATAAACAATGAGGAGTTTAACTACTATACCTAAAAGATTCATGTCTTTCGAGTCTTCAAACTCCTCTTCCTTAGCTCCTAGTCCGTCGGGATCGAGTTTGGACGTTGGCCTCCTCGAATCAAAGATAATCCATCCGAGATTTTATGGTTTAAGCTCTAACTTCTCCAAATGAAGCAACTAAAGACCCTAGCTTGCTAAATTAAGGTGCTTAGGAATGTAGTGAGGTGTTCAAGTGTTTAACCATCTCTTAATCCCCTAAGATTCTCAACACATGAAAGGGTTAGGGGAATGAAGAAGAATAAGAGCTAAGTAAAGCGAGAGAAAGCAAATGGTGAAATGAAAATTAGTGTATGAAAAAAAGAAATGGCTAGTATATTTTGTTAACTATTTTTCTTAATAGAAAAATAGCAACCATGCTTCAATAGTGGAAGCAAATAAAATAAACTAATACTAAGCCATTCCTCTCACCATTCTCTCTTTACACCTCACCCCTTCAACTCATTTCTATTTCCCAATAAATGGAAAATCCTAAAATGAGGTGTCCTCCTTCTAGAATGTATTTTGTATAAATACAAAATACATCCAACTGTATATATATACCCGTATCTGTCTAAATATGAATACCCTAGAGATAGAATAATACAATGAACACAATACTAGAATATACATATCGAAATATATATATGTAAATTATTAAATCAATACTTGATTTAATAATCCGGCTTAATCCTAACCCTGCTAGTATTATCAACCGTCCGATCGAAAGACCGTGTAGCTAGCACACTCATTTGATCGGAATCTTACACGTATCAAAATACAGCCATTGCATCATTTCGCCTGAACCAGGAAAACGCTCTGTTTGGGACTCTAAAGACTCGACGGTACGCTGGCGGTGAGTTTAACCATAACCACGTCAGCGACACTATCTGTACGTAACGGCTATCCATGTACCTATCGAAAAGTGGGTCGACGAGCAAACTCATCCGAACCCCTACTGAGCCTATCCTTGACAATCTTCGTACAGTCCGGTCTTTTCGTCTAAGAGTATCGCATACCGAATCTAGGGGTGGAAAACGTTAGACCCCTAATAACCCGATAAGTCGTGTCGATGTGACTCAGGACTAATCCAAAAAACTACTGATATAACCATCAGTAAATCTCACCTGCTTTGGCCAAGGTCTTATGGTGCTGGCCAACCAAACACAGTGCAACATTGACTCCCAATACTGGGAGAGACGAATCGCTGACAGTCAGTCACTGCCTCCGTGTGGCTCGGGACTGTACCCAACTAAAATCTGTTTGCACGACTCAGTAGAGCCGTGGTAGGGTAGTAATCTAAGTTTAGTGGGAACTCACACGAGACAAACGACGATCTCAGGTGTAAATACTAATCTGGACTCAAGTCATCTGAGAACTGCGATCTAATGATAGGTATAATATCATCTACAAGTTCTCGGCAAGTCCGTACTCACCCCCAGTGAGCACATGCATACAATCTTAGATGATCACACCAATAGTCGTGGAATAACCACCGTCCCTTGTCGGGGTCTAGAAATATATAGACAAGTCTACTCTGGAATATCGATGCCCAGTCTCGATACTCCTGCGACTTGGGATATTTAAGGATGTGCTTATGGACTACCCAGCCTCCACAAGTATAATTGTCATCATAATGCTGGTAGTCAAGCAAAATCCTATGGGCTTTATCAACATATATCAGCGATATGCGATATTAAGTAAAACATATGCACATGTTAAGATAAAGACAAACCAAAATAGTATACTACTGTATCGAGGCTTAATCATCATGTATAAGCAATACAAAGCAATAAGAAAAACAAATACACATGTTTAGATAAAGACAACCTAAATAGTATACTATAAAACTGAGCAAAATTGTCATGTACATACATATCCCTAGCATCATATACAATAGAGGCCACTAGGGCATACATATCCAACAATATTCCTGTCACACCCCGCTTCCCAAGATGCGCAGACTACGACATATGACAGAGCCAACCATGCTACTTGTGGCTAGGAAACATCCCTCCATAGTCACATTAGGGCTGTCTATATGATATCAAGAACAATAAAATATAAAATCTATCTAGTACATGTTCATTTTCCATAGTAAATAGGGTCAAGAAAATGCATAAGCAGAAACGAATCAAATCCAATAAACAACATCGGAAACTTGTCCCAATATGGGCTCACATCAAGGAAATAAAACTGCGGAAATAAACTAAACTAAATATCTCTAAAACACATGTTCAACTCCTCATCGCTCGGCTTGATGGTTAAAGTACTCTTGATCTACCTGCGGTAAAGGTAAACGAACCGAGCCATACAAAACCCAGACATCGGTGCATCATAATACCAAATAACAGTAATGACCAGGATGTAATGATATAAGTAAACATGAATATAAATGAATAACAAAGATATGAAACAATGAGGTATGTGTATGTATGTGATGTGTGATGTGTAACCTAAGCTGTGCTTCTAGGTTATCTATTCTAAAAGTCTTTGAAATCAATTAATGTAATTCTCATCGTAACCCAAAAGTTTATATCCCGTTCATTCCCCACGGGACCACGATAACAGTATTTATTCCGTAACGCCCGAAAAAAACGGAAAACAAGTAATTATTCCGTAACATCTAGAAAAACGGAAAACAAGTAATGATTATTCTGCAACGCCCGGAAAAACGACAAACAAGTAATTATTCCATAACGCCCGGAAAAATGACAAACATGTAATTATTCTGTAACGCCCGGAAAAACGGCAAACATGTAATAATATCATCTTGAGTTACGTTTCGGTTACATTCATGATTTCCCTTTTTCCTCCAGGTTTGTGTTCAAGTCAAGTATTGCCAATATAGATCTAATGCCAACATGGGATTAAGTATGTACAGTTATTGTCTATGCAGATAACAAGTCACATCCATCTGGACAACACGTTAATATTTTTGGTATTAGTAACAAGATCCAAGTAACAAGTCAAGTAGTGTGTCGTAACACGGCTAATGCAAGGATGTATATGTATCTATCTGTAATAACCATTATATGTTCATTACCATATATGATGCAAACTAAATAACATGTTGTACTAATGTAATAGTATAATGATATCATGATGTTTCGGCATGCAACTAGATATGCTATTGTCAGTACGGATACGAACGGATATCGTAAAACTGTAAATCTATAACATTTGTTTTATAATAAAACACATGTACTATTTTTATTCATATAGACATTGATATAGTAATATAGCATGTTGCAAGATAAACTTGCCTAATCGGATCTCACGACGGGGTACGAACGTCACATTCGACGTCGGATAAACGTCGTGATGCAAACTCATGCTCGTGCAGGACGGGACCTGGCTGATCAATGACATGACGTGATGTCTACGTTGGACGATGATGATGACTGGGTCGTCCAGATCATCGGCGACACGTGCGACTCCGGCAAGATGGCAGGAATAACCAAGAAAGAAAGAAAGAAGAGAAGAGAAGAAGAAGACTAGGGTGTGGTTGCAGGTTGGTTTTCAGGGGACAGAGGATAGAGGAGGAGATGACGGTGACGATGGGCAGCCGTCAACGGCGAGGGGTAGAGGTTTTTCCCGGGTGTTGTTGTGGTCATGGGGTCTGTCGAGACGTCGGGGTCGATGGTGGTAGTGGTTTATGGTGTCAGGGATAGGAGAGGGAGGTAAGGATGGTGAGGAGGATGACGACGAGGTCTCTGGCGATGAGGGGTGCAGGCGTCGGGGCTATGCAAAGTTCAGGTTTCAGGTGGTTTCTTCGGGGTTATGTAGGGGTCGTGGTCGGGGTAGAGAAGAGGAGGTAGTAGCAGAGGTGGTAACGAGGGCGAGGAGACAAGGGTGAAGGTGATGGCAACGACGAGTCACCAGCAATGAGGGTGGAGGTTCTTAGGTCGGGGTTTTGGGTTCTCGGGGATGGAGAGAGGAGGTGGTGAAGGTGGTTGTGAGGTCGGGGTGAGGTCGATGAGGTGGCGAGGGGTTGCGATGACGAGGTATTTGGGGTCGGCGTCGGTGAGGTGAGGGGCTAGGTTTGGGTTCTGGGTTCCTCGTCGCGAGGAAGAAGAAAGAAAATAGAGGAGAGAGGTGAGGTAATATATTAGGGTAATTAATTATGTATATATTAAGGGGGAGAGCGAGAGATTGTGCGAGAGTGGAGAGAGAAAGAGAATGCGAGAGAGGAGAGAGAGAGATGTTGAGGATAGGATATAATTAATTTAGTTAAATAAATAAATATATATTTATATATATTATGCATAACTGTAAGAATATTATAATATATATTCCGGGTTTAAATAGCTAATATTAAAATACTCCGAAAAATATCCGGGTCTTTTCTAAAAATCAAGTTTTCAAATATGGATAATATACGTACAATCTAAAGCCATAATGCGATGTTCGAGTAATAAAAATGCATACCTCTAAGTACGGATATACGTAAATATACGTAGTGATCCAAACGAGTCTGTTTTATCAATTTGGACATGAACACGATATATGGATGCAAACATATGATATGGGGTATGATAACAGGACATGCTAGATATCAAAATATATTATCTGGCTATTATATGTATTATTAAAAGATATGCAGATACTAAATATATCATACATGTATATAGAATCTAGATGTGCACGGATCCTCTATATTAGAAAATATATGACGTAATCTTGAACCATAATTGGTTTCAAGCATGGGGGTCGAGTTGGATACTAACCACAGATACCAAATGAATGATCCACACCTAAAAACAATAATAAATAAGAAGTTGTCGCAAGATTGGAAAAATACCCCAAATAAAATATCGTATAAATGCACTAGGGTGTTACAATTCTACTTGCACTAAGGCCTGTCATTGGCGTATCGCAAACCCAACATCTTGAAAAGTCGCACGAACTGTGCTTGAGGGAAAGCCTTTGTGAATGGATCCGTCGTGTTCTCTTTCGTATCTACTCTCTGGACCTCGATCTCCCGGCGATCTACGATCTCCCAGATCTAGTGATATTGCCTCAAGATGTATCTGGATTTTTTATGGGACCGTGGTTCCTTTGCTAAATCCATAGGCCCATTGTTAATGCAATACAAAGGTATTGGATCAACAGTAGACGGAACCACCTCAAGTTCAGTAACGAACTTCTTCATTCAGACCGCTTTTTTTGCGACATTGTTGGCAGCAATGTATTCAGCTTCCATCATTGCGACGGTGTCCTGTTTGGAGCTCTTCTAACAGACCGCCCCTATGTTGAGGGTAAACATATAACCCAAAACAGACTTGCTGTCATCTTTGTCACTTTGGATATTTGAGTCGATAAAGGACTCTACCTGGAGGTCTCCATTACCGTAAACCAAGAATATCTCTTTAGTCCTTCTCAGGTACACCAGAATTTTCTTCACAGCTATCCACTGATTCTCACCTGGGTTCGACTGATACCAGCTCACCATGCTAAGCGCGTAAGCTACATCTATTCTAATACATAGTATCGCATACATTATAGATCTTACCACCGAAGCATAAGGTATGATGCTCATGCGAGCCCTCTCCTCATCAGTTTTAGGAGACATCTCTTTGGAGAGGGTGATTCCGTGAAAAGCAGGTATATTACCGCGCTTAGAATTTTCCATACTAAAGCTCTTTAGTATGGTGTCTTGTACCTAGACTGTGATAGTCCCAACAACCTCTTGGTTCTATCTCTGTAGATCTTAATCCCCAGAATATAAGAGGCATCACCCAGGTCTTTCATGGAGAAATTTTGTGACAAGAACGGGTTGATCGATTGTAGCATAGGAATGTCATTTCCTATTAAGAGAATTCCATCCATGTACAAGACTAGGAATACGACGGTTCTCTATACAATATTCTTATATATACACGGCTCATCCTTGTTGTTGATGAAGTCAAATTTCTTGACTATCTCATCAAAATAGATGCTCCAGTGCCGAGATACCTGCTTTAATCCACAAATGGATTTAAGCAACTTGCACACCTTCCCGCTGCTCCCACTGTCTATGAATCCCTCCGGCTGATCCATATAAACGCATTCATCTAAACTTCCATTTAGAAAATTCATTTTTACATCCATCTGCCAGATATCATAGTCATGAAAGACAGTAATGGAATGTAGGATCCGAATGGATTTGATCATAGCCACTGGAGAAAAGGTTTCGTCATAGTTCATACCTGGTCTTTGACGAAAACCTTTTGCAAAAATTCTAGCCTTATAGGTTTCCACCTGTCCATCTACACCAATCATCTTCTTGAAAATCCACTTGCATCCAATGGGTTTTACCCTAGGAGGAGCAAATTATAAATCCCAAACTTTGTTGGTGTACAAGAACTCCATTTCGGATCGCATTTCATAGAGTCCTTACTGGTAATGGCCTGCTTGAAACTAGTTGGATCATCTTCTTCCAAGATGCAATCTTCTCGATTCCCGTTTATAAGAAAACTGTAGTATCTCTCGGGCGGATGAGAAACCCAACCAGATTTGCAGAGTGGCTGAGATTCGTCAAGGACTATCGAATCCTGAGGTTCTACCAAATTCTCAGCTGTAGTTTGTGTTTCTGGAGTTTCTTCGAGTTCTACTACGCTCCCATTGGTTTCTTTTGCAAGAAACTGCCATTCTAAAAATTGCACGTTTTGAGAAACAATAATCCTTTATTTCTCTGCGTGGTAGAATATATATCCATTCGAATATTTTGGATATCCCACAAACATACACAAAACTGATCGTGTCTCGAGTTTATCTGGGTTCTGCTTTTTAACATAAGCATGGCAACCCTATATCTTAAAAAGTTTAAGATACAGACTCTTACCGCTCCATATTTCATATGGAGTTTTAGGCACGGATTTAGATGGAACTTGATTCAATAGATATGTTGTTGTCTCAAGAGCATATCTGGAGAATGAAAGAGATAACTCGGCATTACTCATCATAGAGCGAACCATATCCAATAGGGTATGATTCCTCCGCTCCGATATACTGTTGTGTTATGGTGTATACGGAGGAGTAAGCTGAGAGAGAATACCATTCTCTTTTAGAAAATCAAAGAATTTCGTGCTTAAGTATTCGCCTCCTCGATCAGATCATAGGACTTTAATACTTTTGCCAGTCTGATTCTCCACTTAGCTTTTAGATTCTTTAAATTTCTTAAAAATTTCAGATTTGTGCTTCATTAGAAATACATATCCGAACCTAGAGAGATCATCAGTGAATGTAATAAAGTAAGAGAATTCACCCTTTACATATATAGACATTAGACCACACACATTATTGTGTATGAGTCCCAAGAGCTCTGTAGCCCTTTTCCGTGTCCCGTAAATGGAGCTTTGATCATCTTTCTTTTAAGACAAGACTGACAAGTTTCATAAGATAAAAATTCGAACGGATTCAAATATCCATTTTTATGTAACTTAGAGATTCTTTTCTCATTGATATGACCAAGTCTATAATGCCACAAGCAAGCTTCGTTTATATCTAAACTCTTCCTCTTGCATGTGTTTTGTATATTGAAAACTGTGTTTTGATTTATAACGTAGATGCCATTATAGAATGTATCTTCTGCAACCAATACTTGATTTAGGTAAATGTTCATGATATTTCTATCTAGAACAAAATTATATCTATCTTTATCTAGTAAAGAAACTGATATAATATTGCAAAGTATGAAAGATACATAGTAAGCATGGAAGGCATATAGTAACAATTGTTCAAAATCATAGTATTACCACTTGACAACACTAGGTGATATTTGCCGACGGCGGTAGCATCAACTAATGCCCTGTTCTCTACTTTGAGGGACATATCACCCGGTCCAACCATTCTACTTTTTCTCGGTCCTTATAATAAATTACAGATATGAGATCCTGATCCAGTATTTAGTACCCAGGAGATAGGGTTGACCGAAAAACGGTTCTCAATAATAAATACACCTGAAAAAGATACATTAGAATACATCTCCTTCATTAGGGTCATATGGAATTCCATGCGGTCCTCTTTCCCTTGCCTATAGTCATGACAGTTGTCACAAGTTAGAGCCGAACCGATGTTCCCCGGCCCAGTATAATAAGCTGGTTCGGTCAAGTCATACATTTTATTATCTTGATTAGGACATGACATGGTTGCTACCTGGAGAGAGAGAGAGAGAGAAGAAACACTCAGCGTGCGCTCTTGTAAGATTAGATTGATTATTAGTTTATCTAATCAGAATGGTTCTTACTGTTTTCTCGAATTCTCCTTCAAACCTTAAAAGGAGAACTAGTCGGGATCATTTACACTTTACAAGTTCGCTAACCATTCAGCCAGGTGGGTGTTGGTACTCCGAGGGAGGTCCCTCGTGCTCTCACACGGACCTAATTAAATAACCCTGTTTCTGCAGAGGCATAACCCCATGAACACCTTTAAAACACCTAATAGGTCAACTAATTGTGAAGTGAAAAATATCTCCCATGAGTAATCCTACTCATTAGTAAGAATCAAGACCCAACTATAATCGCGTGATAACCTAGATGGAAGCCACTCTAGTCATAACACTTCAGAAAGTATGCACACACTTGGTAAGTTTCCTTTATGTTAGAAACTCCCGATATAGTTTTTACTCCTAACGGCTTATGACCTTGATCACAGTCAACATATCATAAGTCGCCAGTCAAGTTCAACCCGTCATTGTCCTAGATTGCATTAGACCCACCTGCAAGACCCTTGACATAATCAAAATGGTTATACGACTGTCCTAACCAATCGCATCGTATGCTATAAATAAGTATCATTTGGCTACCGTACACTACGCCTTGACACAGTTAACATACGCAGCACGAATACTAAGTAATAGTTGTAAGAAATGACGGAGGGCTACGGTTGGTTTTCAGCGAAAAACCTTTAACATAATGAAGTTGATATCGCTGAACGTATCGAATAGCTTTGAGAAAGAGTGGTTTAGACCCCGCTTTTAAAAACACTAGTTTTGAAGTAAACTGAGTACGTAATAATAACGCAAACTTTTGCTCAAGAGATCATTCCCCATGAAGGGATCTAGGCTCTTGCCTCCTTGAATGAGGTGCGGGATATTCCTAAATGAATACTGCAATGCAAAGCAAAAGAATACGACTACAGTTTTCGAAAAAATTGGTTCCGACGAAATCTTTTAGGTTTATTTTTCCTTGCATTAATCAGAATTAATGTGGTCCCATCTGTTGGGGTAAAAATTTACACCCCGATTGACCAAGTCAAAATCAAAGTCAACCCCAAGCCAAGTGGGCTCAAGCCCAGGTCAAGTGGGCCAATGCCCGAGTCGAGCCCGAACATGAAGCCCCCCCATGCCCAAATAAAAATTATGTAATAAATAATTTTGGTGTATTTTTTTTATGAATAAATGTAAGAAAGTGGGCATAAAGCCAAATTTTTGTAAAACCCATCTCTCAAGTGCAAAGGAAATGAGCACATGGGACATGGGATAGGCAAAATGCCATTTTGTAAAGCCCAAGAGGCTATATGTAAAGTTTGTAGCCTATAAAGGCAAATATGATGAAAATATCTAACACAATTTTTCATTCTGTAAAAATTCTAGGGTTTTTGTGCCTCCTTCTCCTTCCTCAAGGTTCTAAAACTTCTTCTTTTTTTGAATTAAATCAAGAGTTTAACTCTTTCTCTTCCAAAAATAAATAATTTTTCACTACAGAACCCACAAAGGGGAGCTCAGATCATCCATTAGATCTCAAAAATGGGAGATTTTTAAATCTCACCCCCTCTTGTTCTCCAAGATCCGGCTGACAAAAGATGGGGAAGGAGACCCATCTCCAGAGATCCCATTTTGGGAAAGATCCAAGGCTCAGGGGAGAAGAAAAGGGTCCCCTTGAGCATTACAAAGATTTCTTGGAATTTAACTACACAAATCAATGTTTCTGGGAGTTTAACTCCATAAGAATAAATTGAGAATAATATTATTTCTTTTTTTAAGGAGTTTAACTCCTAAAAGTCAATTGGAGTACAACTCCCAGTACGGGGGGCTGAGCCCCCCTTTTACTTTCCGCTGGTGCTTTGCGCCCAGCGCCCGAGTGCCGCGCACAGGAGGCGCTGGTGCCTTCCTCCCAGGGCCCGCGTGCCGCGCACGTGAGGCGCTGGCGCCTTCTCCCACGCATCCTTTGGATTCCTTTCCTTCTTTATACACACACTCCACAACACTGTCACCGTTAGAAAAAAATTTCTAATGAGGCGCTGCCCCGCACCCCGCAAAGGGGCTGCTGGCCCTCTTGACCCCCATCGCTCTATCCGGATAACGGGACCCTCGTAAAAACTCTGTGGGGCCCCCGATATATCTAAAACCCTTTCAAAACAGAACACTGCACGTTGAGTTCGCATGACCTGTTTGGCCCATCAATCGGAGGTTCTCTCACTCCAAAGGCGAGGGTAATTAACGGCAGCTTAGTCTGCAGCCGCCGGAGATTCAGATCCCCACAATCAATAAAACCCCAGCCTATGTTAGGCAAGGGGAATCTGTAATGCGCTTGACAAGCACGCGCGTATTCCCATCTCAATGGGGTGACGAAAAATACTCTACAGATTCTGACACGCCCGGTAGGACCTTTCTCTCCTCCCATATCTCGGGTCAAGTGTTCATGCGAACTCATTTAACATATATGCCGATGTTTGTACTGAATAATGTTTTTTCGTGCAGCAATCAACTTTCAACGGCAATGTCTCCTAAGATGGATCTAGCTTCTGATGCGACCCCGATTCCATACGTAGACAAGATCAGTGCTCGTGTGGTTCTCCCCGCAAGCCTCGGTCGGCAGTGGGAGGAACTGCCCTGCCAGTTTAGTTCCGTCATCATCTACCCTACCGGAAGCGCTCATCTGGCAGAAATCCAGACAAAACAGGTGGCCAAGCCGGTCACAAGGGGCAAGAGGCCGAATGTTGTGATCGCTAAGGCACCACGATCGAAACTTAATACGGTGTCGGAATGACTCTCTGGTGCTCCAGCTGGGGGCAAGACATCCGGTACAAAGGGCAACATCAAACGTTGCGGACGAGCTCAGGCGATGACTCCAACAAATGCATAATCAGGAGTATCTCCAAAGTCCTCCATCGCCCGGTCTACAGAGGCTTCCCGAAGAGACGTAACCAGCTAAGTGCTCAAAACAGAAAGGCTGAGACAGAAGCGGCTCAGGTATCGAGCCAACAAGAGGTCCAGGACTCTGTCCAAGTGGAATCTTATGAGATTCCAAGAGCGAAGTCATCCTGCAACAACGACTGAGTTGACCGTAAAAGTCAGCAATTATTTCGAACCTCTGAAGTAGGTTCAGTAAAACGCCATGATCGCCAAAATCAAGAAGACGACAGTTCGAACGATGTTGCAAAGAGACGTGTCCCAGCCCCGACAGAGAAAGCATGACACCATCTCTTCAAGTGTCTATCAGGCACTCTATGCCGCGCAAAAGCAGCGGGGCAAATCCAGAAAAGAATCGCCAGCACCATTAAAGAACCTGGTCTGGCCAGCCGCTTTCAGTCGATTGTTCGTTACCGAAACAGGAGGGCCACGACAGCGATCCGTGAAATCAGCTTCCGGTAATAAAAAGATAGTGGGATATGTTATCCATAAGGTCTATATAGCGGGCGCACGTCCCAGCGACAACTTGCGCAGCAAAAGCAAGGATAGGGCAACCACATCCTAAGCCCAATCTGGCTTGAATGCGGTTGCCGCTTCCCAAGATCAGCCGCCTCCAATGGATGACGAAAACCCCCTCGATGAGGCCGATAGGCAGATTGACCCCTCAGTCCATGTAGAGTCAAGCTCGGACAACAAGGAAGAGCCAACGTTTTGCCCCAAGACCGAAGAGCAAGAGTTGCTTCAAGAACTCCGAAATAGCTCAGGAGTAAAGATAATGAGATGGCCAAGCTTTACTCCAAAATCGGCGACTTGACGAATGTCGTGATGCAGCTCACGGCTCAAATCGCCGGACACCTCCCAATCAAGCACAATTCTCTACTCATGAGCCGGGATATGACAACCGAAAGCAACCAATGCCTGTCCCCTTGGGTCAAAGATTGGGCGAGTCGAACGAAAGCCGGTTACATTCTGCTTCTGGGGATGCCTTGGCCCCAGATAGAACCATCCCGGTAACACAAGATCGGATAATGGATTTGGTCACGAACAAGGTTAAAATATTGGTGGCCGAAGCCGAAGCTCAGAAAGAAATGAGCAGTAGTGGGCGGCCATATCCCGCACAGTATGATCTGATTGAATTCCCCAACAGCTACGTCATTCCTAAGTTCGGAAGATTTGACGGGACAGGAAACGTGAATCAGCACGTCGCCTACTTTAAAGCGTCATGCGGAAATACAGGGGGCAACGGCGCACTTCTTCGTCAATTCGTCAACAGCCTGACCGGTGTCGCCTTCGACTGGTACGCGAGCATACCAGACGGGTCCATCACTACCTTTGCCCAAATGGAGTCTCTATTTCAGCAAAGATTCATGAGTGTTAGTGACAAAATCCCCATTGCTGATTTTGTGAGGACCAAGCCGGGGAAGAATGAAAGCAACACGGACTTTATTGCCCGGTGGCGCAACCTCACTGTCAAGTGCGAATCGCCGCTAGAGCAGGACCAGTCTGTCAGCTTCCTCATTGGGAACCTCGGCAATTGGATGGTCCCATTCTTGTGTACATCAGGCCTTAAGACGTTTCAGGAGCTGACCAAGAAAGTGCAAATGCTGAAACGCTCGAAGCAAGAGCCTACTCCGGACTCTCAGAGAGACAAGACTTGGATGAGCAAGAGGGAAGACAACCGTAGAAGCGGGAATTCCAGCAATACCAATATCTTCAATGCGTCCGACAATGAAGACAAGTAAAAGACGAGCGAATCCAAAACCAACCGGTCTCGAAAGCCAGTGCTGGGAGGAGAAGGACCTTCCCTAGAGGAGAAAAAGAATAAGGTTTACTCTTTCATAAGGGACAAGGTGCGCAAGATATTCAAAGATGCCTTGAACAATGGTCTACAATTGCCGGAGTCGAAGAGACCCCATGAAACAAAAATGACCGACAAACCCCTGTATTGCCCATACCACAGAGTAGTGAGCCATGCGATTGAGGTTTGCTATATTTTTAAAGACTGGGTCGAAAAGTAGTATAAGACTGGAGAGATCGAGCTGTCCAAGAATGTGTTGGTGAACAATAATGTTGCAATCACCAACTTCATACAGACAGAAGCTGAAGCCATCTGGGAACAGACAGCTGAACCCGCTGCCCTGAGAAATGAAACTGACCCACCGCAACTTCCGTGGAGTACGTACATATCTAATAAGATGAAGAAGATGCTAAACCTACTTCGGAAAGAGCCCAGGACAGAATAGGAAGGGCAGAAGGAGCCCATCGTTCCATCTGTCAATTCGGCTCCATCAGGCTCAAAATCCAAAGAGCTCAAGAAGAAGAAAAGTGCAGCTCGACGCAAAAAAGAGTCTGTAGGGAGATTGACCATTCAAAAATATATTGATTCCCTCGAAGACTATGAAAAGAAGGAAAGAACTCTAATTCAATTGAAAGAACTCTAATATAGTGACCTACTACACCATCCATCTGGGCAGCAACTCTGAGGAGGAGCACTGGTTTCCCGAAGAGGACGAGGAGCTCGCCACAAAGGCCAACCAAATCCAGCTCAGAAGCGGTAGGGCTCTGCTACCAAATCAGGGCAACGTCCCAAAAAGGGAAGGAAAAACAAGTCACTAATGAAGAAGACGGCGGAGAGCCGGCTCATGAAAATTCGAGTCCTTCCTCAGTGGACTATAATGTCTCGGCTCATCTCCGGAAGCTTCCGTCTCTCCTGAGCATCTACGATGCCTTAGTCCTATCTAAGGATCTTAGAGATGTTCTTATCCACGCTCTACAAAACCCTGAGCGGTATCACGCTCGCTTTGCGGAGATTAATACGAAAGAAGCCCAGTATGCTCTACGTGCCACCGCAGTCACGTTTAAGGACGAAGACTTGCTACTGGGAATGGCTGAGCATAATCGGCCGCTTTACGTGACAGGGTACAGTGACATAGACCGGATTAATCGCATATTGATTGATCCAGGGTCCTCAGTGAACATCATGAACTTGCAAACTCTGAAGAGTCTTTCAATGGATGTCCGACACCTGTCAAGGGAAAAGATTATCATTCAAGGCTTCAATCAAAATTTCCAGCAAGTTCTGGGATCCATAGCTCTGCCAATAAAATTTGGGGATCTGCAGACCGAAGCTAAGATATACGTGATCGACGCTGACACGTCTTATAAAATTCTCTTAGGGCGGCCGTGGATTCACGATTACGGCATCATTCCGTCAACCCTCCATCAATGCATGAAGTATACTAAAAATGGTGAAGAAAGACGCATTGACGGAGACATCCAGCCATTCGGTGTGCATGAAGTCCGATATGAGGATTTTCGGTACTTTATGAACCACCAAAATACTAATCCACAACTGACTGAGGACAGAGCGGCCCCAAAACTCAAAAGAAAATCTGAGCTGGCTGTCACTTTCAAAAGCAAAAACCCCCCCAAGTACCCCCGCGTTTCGGTAGTGACGCTGATGAGTCCGACGCTGGAAGTCCATCCTTCCGTAAAACTCGCCCTCGTTTCGGTAGCGATACGGACGAATCTGATACTGAAGGCCCATCTGGTAGAAAAGTCCGCCCTCATCTTGGCAGCGATACTAAAGAGTCAGAGGAAGAGGACCTGCCTTGCAATAGCTGTGCAAATTAGACACCCATGCAACAAGCGAAACTACAAGAGACCTTCGAAATTACAGAAGGGTCCCCAGTGTCACAAAGGTGCCGGAGCAGATGTGCAAAGAGCTCAATGCATTGTCAGTCTCTACCGTGGACCAGCTGAAAACTTTCTATGTTCCCGGAAGAAAAAGTGGACAGAAGGGCATCCTGTTTTATGGGTCAAATCCTGTTGTGCTCCCGGACGATTTTTCTGTGACATGCCTTCCATACAAGAGAGGTATAAGGGACGTCCTCAATCCCAGATATTATATGCCTGAAATGCGGGAATACTTTAAAAGGTGCGGATGCCGGTTATATCAAAAGGAGTCCGAAGCAAAGTTTTATGAAGGGCTATGGCATCCACCTCAGGTCTGAGCACTCATCGATGGACGAATTCCAGATAGAAGGGGCATAGGTTTCATTCAGCCTGATGCCAAAGCATGCTATATGATCCATATTGGTGTAGCCATCAAATGATGAAGACGAGCTAGCTGAGCCAGAAGAATCCCCTCAAGGGCTCGAAGATGGCGGACAAGCAACCTTCAATGAGCTAATTGAGATCGATTTGGGAACGCCTAATAATCCAAGGCCGACCTACATCAGCTCACTCCTGTCAGAGGAAATGAAGGAGTAGATAATTGCCCTGCTGCATGAGTTCACCGACTGCTTCGTGTAGACGTACAAAGAAATGCCTGTCCTCTCCTCTGAAGTGGCCATGCATAAGCTGGCTATATCTCCTGATTCTTAGCCAGTCAAACAAGCTCCATGAAGAATGAGAAGGGAACTGGAAGAAAAGGTCATCGAGGAAACCAAGAAACTCATCGATGCCGGCTTTATCAGGGAAGAGAAATATGCGGACTGGATCGCATGCAAAGTCCCGGTGAAGAAGAAAAATGGGCAGATCCGAGATTTTGTCGATTTCAGGGACCTCAACAAGGCATGTCCTAATGACGACTTCCTGCTGCCGGTCATGGAAATGATGGTCGATGACACCTCAAATTACGAGTTGTTCACCTTTATAGATGGCTCGTCTGGATATAATCAGATCAAGATGTCGCCTGAGGATGAGAAACACACGGCATTTCGAACCCCGATCGGAATATACTGCTACAAAGTGATGTCGTTCGGACTGAAGAACGCAGGTGCTACATATCAAAGGGCAATGACCAATATCTTTGATGACCTAATCCATAAAATCGTCGAATGCTATGTTGATGATCTGGTCGTCAAGACTAAAGCCAAGGCCGATCACATCTAAGATCTTAAGACCGTTCTTACGAGACTGAGGGAATACGATCTGAAAATGAATCCTCTAAAGTACGCTTCTGGCGTGTCATCGAGAAAATTCCTGGGCTTCATAGTCCGATATCGAGGGATCGAAGTTGACCCATCAAAGATAAAGGCCATCATGGAGATGCCCCCTCCAAAGAGCCTGATGCAGCTAAGATCTTTTCAAGGGAAGCTTGCTTATATACGAAAGTTTATCTCAAATTTATCGAGGAGATGTAGGCCCTTCTCATAGCTCATGAAGAAAAGTGCTCCCTTTATTTGGGATGCCGAATGTCAAGAAGCGTTCGAAAGCATCAAACAGTACTTATTGCACCCTCCAGTGCTGGTCGCTCCCATCCTAAATAAGCCGATGATTCTCTACACTGCCGCGCTAGATGAATCACTCGGTGCGCTCCTTGCCCAGAACAACGAGGAGGGAAAAGAAAATGCCCTCTACTATCTCAGTCGAACTCTAGTCGGGGCGGAACACAACTATTCCCCGATCAAAAAGCAATGCCTGGCTCTGATATTCGCTGTGAAGAAGCTAAGGCACTATCTGCTTGCTCATCGTGTTATGTTGATCTCCAAGGTCGACCCGCTCAAACACTTAATGACCAAGGCAAGCCTAGCCGGCAGAATGGCAAGATGGGTTGTCATGCTACTTGAGTTTGACATAGTTTATACTCCTCAGAAAGCATTAAAAGGGAAAACTCTTATAGACTTCTTTGCTGCTCAGCCCGTTCCAGAAGGGTCACCGCTCAATTGCGAGTTACCCGACGAATAAATGCTACACCTCAAGGAAGGTGAGCCATGTTGGGAGCGCTACGTCGACGGAGCCTCATCAATGAGGAGCTCCGGCAAATCAACCATCCCGCAGATAAAAGCAAGGATAGTATTGGTGTTCATCACGCCATCGAGGGAAACCCTACGACGTTCTTTTGCTCTCACCGAGCCTCGCACAAACAATGAGGCTGAGTTTGAAGCTCTGATAGCTGGTCTAAAGCTCACCATAGAAATGAAAATACTTCGGCTACGGGTTTACGGTGACTCTCAGCTTGTCGTCAACCAAGTAAGCGGCAACTATAAGATATACAAACCCGAGTTAGCTCGATATAGAAGCCGAATGGTCGAACTCATGAAACGGCTCACTCACATTGAACTAATAAGAGTCCCTAGAGCGTTGAACGGAAGAGCCGACATACTCACTCGCCTAGCTAAGGAGCTAGCTGATCCTGACATTGACGAAATTCTAATCACAGTCAGAAGTCGGCAAATTCTGCCTCCAGTCTCTTTGCGTGAAGAGGAAAGTATAGAACAAGAGAACAATCCTACCGAAGAAGCTTCGATCATTCAAGACGAGCCTGATTGGAGGGAACCCTTCATAGAGTACCTCCGATACGACAAGCTTCCCGAAGAAAAATCTGCAAGGATTCAGCTGAAGAAGAGAGCTCTCCGATACATGTTTGTAAATAATACGCTGTACCGCAGATCATAAGACCAACTCTGGCTCCGGTGCCTATCATCAGCCGAAGCCCAAACAGTCATGAAAGAAGTTCACTCAGGCATCTGCGGGGCTCACCAGTCCGGCCCCAAAATGCGGATTCAGATCAAACGGCTTGGATATTACTGGCCCACCATGATAAGGGATTGCGAAGAGCATGCAAAAAAATGCCACCTCTGCCAAATTCATGGTGATTTCATTCACAAGCATCCCAATCCGCTGCATCCTATGGTGGCGTCATGGCCCTTCGAAGTTTGGGGCACCGACATAGTTGGTCCAATTGATCCTCCGTCATCCAAAGGCCACCGGTTCATATTGGCTGCAACTGACTACTTCTCCAGATGGGCTGAAGCTGTCCCGCTAAAAGAAGTCAAGATAGAAGATATTCTGACGTTCTTCCAGCATAATATTCTATACCGCTTCGGTACACCATGAAGAATCATATCTGACAACGGGCCTTCTTTCAAGAGCTTCAAAGTCTCAACGTTCGCTACTCAACATAAGATAGATTGGAGATATTCCTCCATCTATAATCCAAGGGCCAATGGGCTGGCTGAAGCCTTCAATAAAACTCTGTGCAAGCTCCTGAGGAAAAATGCTTCAGCCAACAAGAGAGACTGGAATATCAAACTTCATGAGGCGTTGTGGGAATATCGTACCACACACCGCACTCCAACTTAGTCCACTCTATACTCATTACTCTTCGGAGTGGAGGCAATCCTCCCCCTTGAAGTCGAAGTTCCAAGCTTAAGAATAGCCGTCCAGCATGAGTTGACAAAGGAGGAAAACGGGCTTCTTCGTCTCGATGAACTTGACGCCCTCGAAGAAAGGAGGCTCGCGGTACAGCAAAGTCTGGAGCTATATCGAGCCCAAATGTTACGGGCCAATGACAAGATGACTCATCTCCACGCTTTCAAGAAAAGGGAATTGGTGTTGGTCCTCAAAAGGCCGATCATCCCCAATCGACATGGAAAAGGAAAATCCGAGCCAAACGAGGAAGGACCATACGTCATCGAGAAAGTATTTGATGGAGGATCCTACCAGCTGATAAATGCTGAGGGAGAAAGCCCCATGCCACCTATCAATGGTCGATATCTCAAGAAATATTACGCGTGAATGCTCCAAGTCGCAGGCGAATTGAGCACACCGGCCCTATGGTTTGGATCATGCATCCTGTAAAACCGTATACAATCTACGGGCGTAAATAACCCCTATCTCTCCCAAGTCCTGCCGACGAGACTACTTTTAAAGTCCCACCGGTGCAAAAAAAATGAAAAAAAAGGGATCTGTCCACAAGCAAAATGGGCATGGATGAAAACTCGAAAGGGCTCCGTGAGTAAAAACAGCAGGACTGCTGGCGAGTTTGTGAAAACCCGAAAGGGCGCAAACTCGTGAAAAAGAGATGAAATGCACTCGCAAAGTTCTCTCAACTTTGTGAGGAGAAAATTCCCGCATGAGATCCTTACGACTCACAAAGGAGCAACACACTTAAGAGTCCCCACGACTCCTAAGGAGAAAATACGCCTATGAGATCTTTTCGACTCGTAAGGAGAAAATGCTTTTATGGGACCCTAACAGCTCATAAAATTGAAAAGCCTCAGGTGATAAAGATCTAAACCTATCTCCTAAGCCATTGCTCCCCAACGGGAAATGGCGAATGATGAGTCGCTCCTGGTACCATATTCCAGTGCAGCGATGCAGACGCCAACCAAATTCTAAATCCTATACCCCAACGGTGAATGATGAGTCGCTCCTGGTACCATATTCCAGTGCAGCGATACAGACGCCAACAAAGTCCCGAAATACTTCCAGCCCTACGGTCTGGATCATACATCCTGCAAAACCGTATACAATCCACGGGCGTAAAATGATCCCAATCTCTCCCAAGTCCGACCGGCGAGACCACATTTAAAGTCCCACCAGCGATGAAGATTCCCAAACAAAAAAGAAGAAGAAAAAAAATTAAAAAAATTAAAAAAAAGGGTATGTCCACAAGCAAAATGGGCATGGATGAAAACCCGAAAGGGCTCCGTGAGTAAAACAGCAGAACTGCCGGCGAGTTTGTGAAATCCCGAAAGGGCGCAAACTCGTGAAAAAGAGATGAAATGCACTCGCAAAGTCCTCTCGACCTTGTGAGGAGAAAATCCCTGCGTGAGATCCTTTCGACTCACAGAGGAGCAACACACTTAGAAATCCCTACGATTCCTAGGGAGAAAATACACATGTGAGATCCTCTCGACTCGTAGGGAGAAAGTATTTTTATGAGATCCTTACGGCTCATAAAATTGAAAAGTCTTAGGTAATAGGGACCTAAACCTGTCTCCTAAGCCATCACTCCTCAGAGGGTAAGGGCAAATGATGAGTTGCTCCTGACATTATTCTAGTGCAGCAATGCAGATGCCGACCCAAAAACCAATTCCCAAATCCTCCCGGGGCAAATGATGAGTTGCTCCTGACATTATTCCAGTGCAGCAATACGGAAGGCGACCCAAAAACTAATTCCCAAATCTTCCCGGGGGAAATGATGAGTTGCTCCTGGCATTATTCCAGTGCAACAATGCAGATGCCGACCAAAACCAAAATCCTCAAATCCTATCATGGCAGATGATGATTTGCTCCTGGTACCATATTCCAGTATAGCGGTGCTGATGTCAACCCAAATCACATCAAATCAGCAAAACAACCAATGACATCCCTGGAAGAATCAAGCTCTACCTCGGAAACAAGTCAACTTCATCTCTGACACCATGAGAAGAGGAGCAAGTCAAATCAAGAACCGACCGTCTACGTCGCAAAAAGGACATAACCGACCGTCCAAGTCGCTAAAAGGGCAGAACCGACCGTCCACGTCGCTAAAAGGGCAGCATCGACTGTCCAAGTCGCTAAAAGGGAATAACCGACCGTCCACGTCGCAAAAAGGGCAGTATCGACCGTCCACGTCGTAAAAAGGGCAGAATCGACCATCCAAGTCGCAAAAAGGGCAGCACCGACTGTCCAAGTCGCTAAAAGGGCAGAACCGACCGTCCAAGTCGCTAAAAGGGCAGAACTGACCGTCCAAGTCGCAAAAAGGGCAGTATTGACCATCCACATCGCTAAAATGGCAATATCGACCGTCCAAATCGCTAAAAGGGCAGAACCGACCGTCCAAGTCGCAAAAAGGGCAGAACCGACCGTCCAAGTCTCAAAAAGGGCAGCATCGACCGTCCACGTCGCTAAAAGGGCAGAACCGACCGTCCAAGTCGTAAAAAGGGCAGTATCGACCATCCACGTCGCTAAAAGGGCAATATCGACCGTCCAGGTCGCTAAAAGGGCAGAACCGACCGTCCAAGTCGCAAAAAGGGCAGAACCGACCATCCAAGTCACTAAAAGGGCAGAACCGACCGTCCAAGTCACTAAAAGGGCAGCATCGACCGTCCACGTCGCTAAAAGGGCATATCGACCATCCAAGTCGCAAAAAGGACAGTATCGACCGTCCACGTCGCTAAAAGGGCAGCATCGACTGTCCACGTCACTAAAAGGGCAGTGCCAGCTTCCCAAAAAGCGGGAACCAAATCAAGTCGCCTCCACGTGAAAGAAGATCCATCAATTTCATGCACACGACCTACATATATGGTGTGCATTTATTGATGGGGAGCACTTTGTTGGGGTAAAAATTTATACCCCGGTTGACTAAGTCAAAATCAAAGTCAACCCCAAGCCAAATGGGCCCAAGCCCGGGTCAAGTGGGCCAATGCCCGGGTCGAGCCCGAACATGAAGCCCCCCATGCCAAAATAAAAAATTTTGTAATAAATAAATTTAGTGTATTTTTGTATGAATAAATGTAAGAAAGTGGGCATAAAACCAATTTTTTGTAAAACTCATGGCTCATGTGCAAAAGAAATGAGCACATGTGATATGGGATAGGCAAAATGCCATTTTGTAAAGACCAAGGGGCTATATGTAAAGTTTGTAGCCTATAACGGCAAACATGATGAAAATATCTAACACAACTTTTCATTCTCTAAAAACTCTAGGTTTTTTGTGGCTCCTTCTCCTTCCTCAAGGTCCTAAACCTTCTTCTTTTTTTGAATTAAATCAAGAGTTTAACTCTTCCTCTTCCAAAAATAAATAGTTTTTCACCACAAAACCCACAAAGGAGAGCTCAGATCTTCCATTAGATCTCAAAAAGGGAGATTTTTAAATCTTACACCCTATTGTTCTCCAAGATCCGGCCAACAGAAGAGGAGGAGGAGACCCATCTCCAGAGATCCCATTTTGGGAAAGATCCAAGGCTCAAGGGAGAAGAAAGGGGTCTCCTTGAGCATTTACAAAGTTTTCTTGGAGTTTAACTCCACAAATCAATGTTTCTGGGACTTTAACTTTATAAGAATAAGTTGACAATAATAATACATCTTTTTTTAAGGAGTTTAACTCCCAAAAGTCAATTGGAGTACAACTCCCAGTAGGGGGCTGAGCCCCCTTTTTACTTTCCGCTGGCGCCTTGCGCTCAGCGCCCACGTGCCGCGCACGTGAGGCACTGGCGCCATACGTCCAGCGCCCGTGTGCCGCGCACGTGAGGCACTGGCGCCTTCTCCCACGCATCCTTTAGATGCCTTTCCTTTTATATATTTATATATATATATATATATATATATATATATATATATAAATAAATATATAAACACACACACATACACACTCCACAACACTGTCCCCATTAGAAAAAAAATTCTAACGGGACGCTGCCCCGCACCCCGCAAGGGGGATGCAAGCCCCCTTGACCCCCATCCCGCTATCCGGGTAGCGGGACCCCCGTAAAAACTCTGCAGGGCCCCCGATATATCTAAAACCCCTTCAAAACACAATACTACACGTTGAGTTCGCATGGCCTGTTTGACCCGTCAATCGGAGATTCTCTCGCTCCAAAGGCGAGGGGTAATTAACGGCAGCTTAGTCCGCGGCCGCCGGAGATTCGGATCCCCACAATCAATAAACCCCAGCCTACCCCAAGCAGGGGGAATCTGTAATGCGCCTGACAAGCGCACGCAAATTCCCATCTCAATGGGGTAACGAAAAACACTCTACACCATCATTTAAGTCCTATCACACCAGAAAAAAATGAAAATAGAATGTATGTATATACCATCCGCATTCGCCACAGGGTCCGGAGACTTCACCGTAATGTTACATAACTTACGGCAATGCATGGGCAGGGCAAGCGCGGTTGCAAAACATATACAATACACACACACACACACACACACACATTCGTCACGGGCATGATAGAAAAACATCACAGGCATGCGATAAGAAATATGGAATAGCGGATAATCTAGGAGCCACGTGTTTCATTTGAGCCGCAAATGAAACTCGACGTTCCCCGGTTGTGTGGATAGCCCATACAATATCGAACCAAGACATTTACGAGCACGGGAAGTTACCCGCCAATTCCAAAAGTGAGGCAACCCGCACTCTAGGTCATGAGTGGGCCACCCGGCAATACATGGAATCCGGTAACTTGAGCACTCCACCATAGGTCATCCTAAAACTCTACAAGTGCGGCGAATAGTCTGCCAATTCTAGAGTAAGGCGGCTTGAACTCAACACTGTGAGACGACCACCCAGAGAACTCAAGAACCTGGCTATTCGAGCACTTATCCACGGGATTATCCTAGTAAAGAAATGAAATAACATACAATGGTGACATCGACCTCAACCCAGTCGTGTCCCAATAAAAGAATATACAAACAGGAAGAAACAACAGCCTACAAGTCGGACACTCGTCCTGCAATAATGAATATACAAATGACACAACTATACAACTAATATCGCATGAAGGGCTATCCAACACGACAATCCATATAAACCATCACAGAGATAAACATCAAAGCAGTGGAAGCAAATATATGCAACCCCGTCTAATGACATATAGCAATTAGACGACTTTGAAACATATATAAAACATAATAACATGTATAACAAAAACCATGACCTTAGAATTTATCACCCGCAAAGCTCGCGGTTGAAATTCCAAACGATGGAAATCAAGTGAACTTCGACAGCCAAAATTCTATATCTTTTTACGAGAACCAAGATTCTGAACGACTCGTAATGTGCCCCAGTACCCGATAGAGTGCTCAGGCACTTCCCGGGGTACCCCCGATCCCCTTCGCGAGTTCTTGGTCCAATTAAAGTATGTGTATCATATACACATGTATAATCAAACTCCTGCATGTATCATCATACGCACTGCAATAATATATGTATCATATATACATAAATGTATTTTTATCATATATAAATAGCAAATGAGAGAGTGTGTGGACATAATACTAGAATATGTGTGTGTGTGTGTAAAATTATTAAATCAACACTTGATTTAATAATCCGGATTTATCATAAACCGGCTAGTATTATAAAACGTCTGATTAATATACATGTATCATATATACATGTTTAATCGAACTCCCGCACGTATCAGCATACGCACACTGCATCGTTTCACCTGAGCAGGAAAACTCTCTGTGTGAGAATATAAAGACTCAACAATAGCTGGCATTAGGTTAGGATCTATTAATTAACATTCTACAATGAAATTAGAGAGGCAGAATGCATAAAAATCAAATTTTGAGCAAGCACAATCAACAAAAAACCCAATATCAAGCATAACCATAAACTAGTAAACAATGAGGAGTTTAACTACTATAAAAGGATGTTATACCTAAAAGATTCGTGTCCTTCGGGTCTTCAAACTCCTCTTCTTTAGCTCCTAGTCCGTCGGGATCAAGCTTGGACATTGGCCTCCTCGGATCAAGGATGTTCCACCCGAGAGTTTATGGTTCAAGCTCAAGCTTCTCCAAATGAAGCAGCTAAAGACCCTAACTTGCTAAACTAAGATGCTTAGAGATATTGTGAGGTTTTCAAGTGTTTGACTATCTCTTAATCTCCTAAGATTCTCAGCACAAGAGAGGGTTAGGGGAATGAATAAGAAGGAGGGCTAAGTAAAGCAAGAGAAAGCAAATGGTGAAATGAAAACTAGTGTATAAAAAAAGAAATGGCTAGTAAATTTTGTTAACTATTTCTCTTAATAGAAAAATAGCAACCATGCTTCAATAGTAGATGAAAATAAAATAAACTAATACCAAGCCATTCCTCTCACCATTCTCTCTTTACACCTCACCCCTCCACCTCATTTCTATTTTCCAATAAATGGAAAATCCTAAAATGAAGTGTCCATCTTGAATGTGTTTTGTATAAATACAAAATACATTCAACCGTATATATATACCAATATCCGAATAAATACGAATAACCGAGAGATAGAATAATATAATGAACATAATACTAGAATATACAAATCAAAAAATATATATGTAAATTATTAAATCAATACTTGATTTCATAATACGGCTTAATCCTAAGCCGGCTAGTATTATCAAACGTCTGATCGAAAGTTCGTGTAGTTAGCACACTCATTTGATTGGAACCCTGCACGTATCAAAATACGGCCACTACATCATTTCGCCTGATGTAACATTTCAGAAATATAAAATATTATTTTTGGAATTTAAATATTAAAATAATATATTTCACGAAAACTACTCGATTTGCGAATTGATTTTCATAAAATGGTATAATTATATACCAATATTTGGAAAATAATTGGAGATTAATATGTATTATTTATTAAAAAGGTATTTATTGGATTTGGGCATTTTATAATTAATTATATACAAGTTTAAATCAAACTTGAGTAGTGCAATACTAATCACGATTAAGTCAAATCCTCCTTTTTAATTATTCATGGCTAGTGCACCATGACATGTTGCATTTTATTCCCTGTTATTTCATTTGTATTTGTGGTATTGGATTTTCTTTCATATGAGAGGGAAAAAGAAAAAGAGAAAAGAATAAGTCAATGTGACATGGTATGGGAGACAAGAGGGTATGGCCTTGGGTGAGGATGAGAGAGGGGGGGATATCCTTGACCATAGTCCCCACTTCATTTCTTCACTTCTCATCTCCTTCTCCTTCTCCTTCTCCTTCACCTCCCTCCACTTCCTCTACCACCCTCAAACCACCCCAAATACTCAATCAAAACCTTATACCCCTTCACAAAAATGGTGCACACGCTCATTACAAGCATGATAGATCAATCAAGTGGAGATTTTGGGCACTTTGGACAACCCAAAAATTTTCTTGAGTTGCCACATGAGATATAATTCTACACTTTTAGTTAAGATATAAGTATTTAGTATATCCTATAGTAGTTTAGAGCCAAAACGATGTAGATTAGCGATGTTAGAATTTTCCATGATGAGGTTAGGGAATAATTGGAGTTGTGGAAGTGAAATTGAGGTGTAGTAAGTGTTTTACAAAACCTTAAAGATTCTTTACTGGACAAGACCAGAGACTAGAACCAAGTACACGAACTTAGAATTTTCCCGATGTCGGTTTTGTGAAGTTATTGATGCTCAGATGGAATCTGAAGCAACTTGGGTTATTTAGAAGAAAAACAAACAACTAAATTAACCTAGTTAGATCACTAGAAGATCGCCACAGAAGAACGAGACCCAAACTCCTAGATAAAACTGGCAACACCGGGTATTTTTGCTTTCTCGCCGGCCAAATGTTGGGTTCTGGTGATGGGGTTTGGCCTATAGCTCTTACTCCTTATATCCTAGCTACTGTATTGTTAGTTTTGTCCTAGACTATCTGTGCTAAAATCTGGGAGCTGTTTGAGTTGGTTTTGACAATATTTTCCGATATTTGAAACTTGGATTTATGAATTTCTTGATGTGATTTGGTCGTTGGACATTTGTACATCAACGACGACGGTTATTTGGTTGTTTTTGTATGCATAAACTATAAGTTCTAACCTATGAGCACTTCGTGTGCCGTATTTGTTTTTGGACTTGATTTTAATAGCATTATGATGTGTTTTGATTGTAGGTACATTCGCGTGGACTTCCGAGACGACGAAGCACGTCGACTATGACTAAGCGAGGAGATTGGCAGGTGAGTAGATTTATATCTACGGGGGAAGTCGGGTGAATAGCATATAACACCCCCGCAACCATTGATATGTAGAATCGATATATAAATTATGATTGGAGATAAGATATGCTACGAACTTATGGATATGATTAAAGGTTTTAGTATGAGATGATATGATAAAAGTTGACATTAGTGGATATGTTGGCTTGAGGATGCAAGGCAATATACATGTTATATTCATATACCAATAGATGATATGAGATTTTACATACATACAAATGAGAATATGATATATATACAAGATAACTTGATGTGGGATATTGATATGATGAAAAGATATTATGATGAAGTAAGATAATTTGGCTTAATATGTCGATATACGGATGCGAGGCGATATGAGAATATAGATACTTTTGCCAAGACATGATATGAGATTGATACAGATGTGACTTGAGATATATGTATACACATATGTATATGAGGATAAAGAGTGATATGGTGTACGTGATCTTAGATCCGTACCATTGATTATGATATCGTACGCCGGATCATACCATACGAATTATGATATATGATATTTAACCCGTACCATCGATTTTGAGAAGGTCGTACGACGGACTATACCGTACGAGATATATATATAATGATTGATCCGTACTTTTGACTCGGGATTAGTTTGGCCTTTTATTCTTTTAATTACTTAATTAGATGTTAGAATAGGGTTCGAGTCATACCTATTTTCAAAACTAACGAATCGTGTGCATTTTGAAAAAGACAAACCGAGGGACACTACGAATTTCAAAAGGTATTTCTTTTCTTTAAAAACGTCGTAGTCCCTACTTTTATAAAAATAAAGATTCATGCTATTTTAGATACGATAATTGTATGGCTCATATATCGAGGTATATCTTAGCTTGTTGCGCTACTATTTACCTTTCCGCTACGTTCATTTTACTCTCATTGCATTTTATATATATACCTGTGCTTCCATTATTGTTATGATATCGTCTGCTAATACACCTGCACAATTATCGATGATGCACACGTTACACTTACATAGATTCGCCGACTCACACACATTCATCATCGGTAATTACCATGCCACTTGCACAGAAGAATTGCCATATCATTATATTATTCATAATGGTAAAGTACATTCATTGTTCAGTACTATTACTTGATATGCTCATATTACTGTTCTATGTTTGCATATATCGTGCTTTATGGTTATATGCATTGAGATACTGTTTTCTTGAGATTTCTGGATTTGAGAACCGCGGATATATTTCAAAGGAAATTATATTTTGTTTTAAAAATGCGGTTTCTCATGATGTGATTTCGAGGCGTCCACCATGAGTTTTCTCGGTTCTGAGATTGTTTTCGAGACCCGATTCGAAGAGTTGGATGAGCTGTCTGCGGGTACATGGTGGACCCGGTGAGGTACCCCGGGGCAAGAAGCTCAAGATGTAGACTATGAGCCTAGCAAGGGGAGCACTACCTACCAGTGATTGTATGGAAACTCAACGGATATCCAGAGGTTACCGTTTCAGAGTTATGAGATGAGATAGATATGAAGGCCGATCTGAGCATGTAGCGCCTGAGATATGAGGATTTACGTGTTGATACTGGACACGAATTTTCATGATGTTTCGAGTGTCGGTGTTGGACACTCAGGTTCCATGATATTGTTGTATCGTTGATGGACACACGTTGGTTGATATCCTCATACATACAGGCATATGTTTTCATGATATTTCAAGTGTCGATGTTGGACACTCAAGTTTCATGATATTGTTGTGTCGTTGATGGACACACGTGGATGATATCCACATGCATACAGACAAATAATTTCAGATGTTTATTTGTATATGTCATTTGCATTGACTCTATTGTTGACATATATGCATGCATGGTCACCTTAGATACCATAGTATTACCTTCATGATACAATATGACCTAGGAATCGTTGCTTATTTGATTTCTACCTGCTGATTTTTTCTATTCACGAGTTGGTAACTCACCCCCATTGTGCCACAGTTTTCTTGTAGATTTGACCGCTTTGGATCAGTAGCGGTATCGTTGGCACACAGCTTCATCCAAGGCGTTTTGCTATGGTAGGTAGGACACATTAGATCGTGCCCACTCTTATACTTATTATTTCTATTGTGTCTAGATAAACTCCATCAATCAGAAACTAGAATTTGTATATTGGTAGACCTAATCAGACTTGTGTATTTGCGAGACCTAGAGCGATAGATGTATGTTCGCTTCTTTGAGATGATGATGTCTTGCTTTATTTATTCTTTCTGTGTTTGATCATCACCGTAGGGCGTCGTATATATATTTATTTTGTGGTTTTGATTCCGCCAAATGGGCGAAGAGCTATCTCTCGCTTGGGGATGTCTATATATTATTATGTATATGGTTTTGGATCAAAATATACAAGGGAGGTGCTGCCCAAAATTTCAAGGACGAAAATGTTTTCAAAGATAGTATACATTCATTACCTTTTTATATTATATGACTTATACTTTTAAAAATGAAGGCTTGAATTTCTAATGACGATGTTTCAAAACTGCACCCCCCACTATTTTCCGCAAAAATGTTTAGATTTACTGGGCTTCGGCTTACTTGAATTACGTTACGCCTTTAGACGTGGCGGGATTTAGGTTCCGGTCACGTTTTAAATTACGGGTCATGACAAAGTTGGTATCAGAGCGTTAGGTTTAACCTTGGTTCGAGTCTGGGTTTGACAATGCGGAGTCTAGGGCGTAAAATATATTTCGGAACCTAGGCTTGACCTTACAGAACTTAGATTTGACTGGGGGGTATTAGACCCGAACTTTAGTTACATAGGTTGACATTGGTTGATGGAGTAGGTAACTCAAGTAGAGTAACGTACTGTGCGTATATTCCACGGCATACTTACGATACGATACTCCGCTTAAGTGTCCTTAAGATGTACATATCTTGAAATTTATGATTCTATTCATTCTTGTGATCTATCCTCATCGATGTCTGTTGCGGTTCCTGTCACCATGGCTACACGAGCTGAAAGAGCTGCCGCTAGAGATGCGGTCAGGGCGAGCTCGTCACGGCCGATGACCGACCATGATTTTTTTTGGTGACATAGGAACGTATCGGTGTAGTGTTTGTGTTGAGATCTCTCGTTTGAGATGAGTGTTCGAATTTGCACCGGATGATCGGGCCATTGATAGAGACTACCAGATCGAGAGGACTGTTAATGTACAGCCTACCTCAGAAATCACGATGTTGTCTACCGTGCAGACATATGACCCAGCTATTGTTGAGATTGATGTGATGTCGCCTCCAGAGTTTATGAGCTGAAAGCGCTGGAGCTTTCAGACAGAGATGTGACAGAAGATAGCTAGTCTATCTTGAGTTGAGCGACTGGGATTCGTCTGATCTGATACGCCGACGCAGGCTCAGTTGAGTTGAAGAATTCCAGTTTGAAGGATCTTACTCAGATCTAGAGTAAATCGAGCAAGAGAGGACATTGTTCGTTGGATGCTACGATATGAGATCAGTAAGTTGACAGCGTCGGATAGGAGGACCTCACCCAGGTGCGTTGTGAGTTGATCGAGAACGGACGAATGAAGCGTATTCCTCTGATAAATTGGACAAGTTCCCGAAGATGTAATCAACTAGATATCTTCCACAGAGTGGTTAAGATACTGGGTTCGGATTTCGAGTCTGTGTGAGAGACTCCAGATTGAATGTAGCCAAGAACTAATTGCAGCACTTATCCTGCAAGTTATAACATCGAAGTGGATGATGATGAAGACAGGTTGGACCATAGGTTCGTGCGCAATATTAACGAGCTGTTGTTACTCCCCATTGATACCAGAGGATTTATATGTATGCAGAGACGTTGGATATGGCCAAATTCCAGAGGAAAAGCCATGCTGAGGACGCAGCCGTCCGGACATGAGAAAAATATTTAAGTGAAGAGTGCCAACCTCCGTATAGTTCAGCATAAGTGAGATCGGAAGAGACCATGAGCAGGTTCTTTCCAGGATGCCGCAGCGATAAAGATTTTCACCCAGAATCAATTGTATCACGCATAGTCAGAGGGCCAGATGTCACCATCAGTAATGTGTCGTTTTGCGAGTAGTCATGTTAATTGGCCAAGAGAGGATCAGCGGAGTACCAGAGCGGAATTGTTTCCATCGTTGCACCTAACTGGGCCGACGAGCAGAAAAATTGTGGAACTAGAGATCCACATAAACAATAACAACCCAGAGACAGAGGACGCCAGACCGTGAGCAGAAGGCAAGCGGATGTTCTTGCACTGCCAGCTTTGGGCGCACCGGCATATTTTCGATATTGAAGGAGGTGTACCTCAATGTCATTTATTGCGATTTGCGTTTTGTGATCCGAGTATCACACTTTTATCGCTTTGATTTTGAGTTTCGATGATTGGGTTTCGTGATGTTTGTTTTCGTGCACCATGGCTGCACCTACTGGGTTTATATTTTCTACACCATTACATTGGATATTTTGATTTGTGCACAGTTGTGTAACACCTTAGGATGTGTTTAGTGGCTAATTATATGTCAATATATGATTTTTAATAAAAAGTTTACCAAATTGAGTTTCAAATATTTTTCCAAATTTAATGAATATTTTATTAGATTTTTCCTAGGCTTGCACACACTTGTGCATGTAAACTAGGGTTAAAATGGGGTTGGACCATGGTTAGCAATCATGGTGGATCAACCATTTTCCTTAAGCTAATTTTAAATTTAATTAAGTTTAATTGGTTATTTTATTTAAGGGTTGTTTTATTTTGAATTTGTTTTGGGTTTGACTTGGAGGGAGAGAGAGAGAAAGAAATGGCATCATGGCAAGTGCCATGTTTGCAATTAATGAAGAGAGAGAGTGGGGGGTTGATACTTTGTGTGCTATCATTTCTTTTGTTTTCTTTCATTTGTTCTCATTTTCTCCCTACTCTCACTTACACACACACACACACTTAACCACAGCAGCAGCACAAGCAGCAGCAGGCCCCAGCATCAGCAGCAGAACAGGCAGCAACAGCAGCAGCTTCAGGTAGCAGCAGCAGCAGCATCTTAGCAGCAGCTCCTTCTCTTTTTCTTCTTCTCCTTCTCCTTGCTTGTAGGATTCCTAGGGGGTATAATCTCTAAACTCTTTCCTTGTTCGCTTAGTTTGTGTAGTTTAGTTTCGATTAGCGATAATTATGCGTTTTTAGTGCTATATATGGTGATTAATGTGAACTTTGGTTAAGTGAGGTTAGTATTGGGTAGACTAACTTAATTAAGTCTTATTAGGGCCACTTAAACCTAGGTAAGCCCCAGATTTCACTAAAATACCCTAAGTTTTCAATTTGTACAAAATTTAACCTTTTTAAGCAAAATCTTGGCTTTCTGTGATCTGCTATAGATCCGGGTACTTCAGATAAAATCTGAGCTGACTGTAGCCTACTTGGGAGACCCTGACCACACCACCAGAGCACGAGCCCCTGACCCCCACACCCACGCCGCCGGAATATTCCTTCTGGCCGCAAATTGCGGCCAAACCTGGGAGCTAGGTATTAGGGTTTTGTCTATAGGTGTCTGCTACATTTCTAAGGTCTATGGTATATGCAATTTTGTAAGTTTTTAACCTGGATAGAATCTGGGACAGTATATCATTTTTCAAGTACGTTTAGTTTGCGCGATACATGAGTGGGTTCTGTGATCCAGCGTGTCGCGACGTGTCGGGTTAATTATAGACGCGTATACACACGTTTCAGCATATCGTACACACGCGTGTTAATTCGCGACGCGAGTTTCTCGTTTTGTTTCGATATCGCGTTTTGCGAGATATTTTCTTATATATGGAATCTTTGTGTAAATTCCAGGTTCGCAGGCAGGTACGTCGGACGCCGCCAAGAAAGGGAAGCAAGTGGTCGGCTACGTGTTGCACGCGACCAGGTGAGTAGATTTAACATTTACGGGGAAATCGCCCGTATGGCGTTAAGCGTCAGGGCGTTATACGATATTTTAGATTGCATGTGTTCGTATATATTTATATATATACTATAGTAACATACCATCTCCTATTGCATATAGAATTGGTAATATAGAACACTGCACTATCACTAACGGTTCAAGCTGCACGAGCACTATTTTTATGTTACACTCACACTGTTAGTGATTGCCATGACACTTGCACTATAGGATTGCTACGCATTATACATATCGATTTGAGAGCCGCATCATTGCTGATTGTCATGACTTGTCGCATATTGACATATATATATTGATATCTTCATACCTGAGCACATGCACACTGTATATTCATACCAGTGCACATATATATTGATATTTTCATTCCTGCGCACATGCACACTGTATATTCATACCAGTGGACATATATATTGATATTTTCATACCTGCGCACATGCACACTGTATATTCATACCAGTGCACATATATATTGATATTTTCATTCCCGCGCACTTGCACAATGTATATTCATACCAGTGGACATATATATTGATATTTTCATACCTGCGCACATGCACACTGTATATTCATACCAGTGCACACATATATTGATATCTTCATACCTGCGCACATGCACACTGTATATTCATACCAGTGCACACATATATTGATATCTTCATACCTGCGCACATGCACACTGTATATTCATACCAGTGCACACATATATTGATATTTTCATACCTGCGCACATGCACACTGTATATTCATACCAGTGCACATATATATTGATATCTTCATATCTGCGCACACGCACACTGTATATTCGTACCAGTGTACACATATATTGATATCTTCATACCTGCGTACATGCACACTGTATATTCATACGAGTGCACACATATATTGATATCTTCATACCTGCGCACATGCACACTGTATATTCTTACCAGTGCACACATATATTGATATCTTCATACCTGCACACATGCACACTGTATATTCATACCAGTGCACATATATATTGATATTTTCATACCTACGCACATGCACACTGTATATTCGTACCAGTGCACACATATATTGATATCTTCATACCTGCACACATGCACACTGTATATTCATACCAGTGCACATATATATTGATATTTTCATACCTGCGCACATGCACACTGTATATTCATACCAGTGCACACATATATTGATATCTTCATACATGCGCACATGCACACTATATATTCATACTAGTGCTACACTCATATTCGCGTATATATCCATTTGCACATCCATACCTACATATATACATATGTCACATACATGGATGATATTGATTTGATTTCATGAAAATAGGGACCGCATGAGATATTTTCAAAACTGGATTCGTTTAAAAGAGCGGTGTTCCCTTTTTACTCTTAATATCATACGATACAATGCATGAATTTACGCATTGAGTTTTGGATTCATATGATTTCTTGATTTGAGAACCGTGGTATCATTTTAAGGAAATACGCACTGTTTTAAAAAAACCTAGTTTCTCTTGATATAATATTTCAGTGCTTCCACCATGAGTTTTCTCTGTTCCAGAGAGCTTGTGTGAGTATACCCGATTCGAAGAGCGGTAGGAACCGATTGCGGGTACATGGTGGACCCGGTACGGTATCCTGGGGCAAGAATACTCGTATTGTTAGACGGTGAGCCCGGCGGAGGGACTACTACCTACCGGTAATTGGTTAGACCTGGCAATTATCCGGAGGATACCGACCAGATTCGATTGATGGATACGGGACGACGCGTACTGCCGGGGCCGAGGGCCGATTCCGCAGATGGAGCCCGTGGGCTGATCCGATGGACGGAGCCCAATACTTGAGGATTTGCGTGTCGATACTAGACACGGCTGATTTTATGATATTTCGAGTGCCAATGTTGGGCACTCATGATTCTATGAGATTTACAGGATTTTGAGGGCCGATGAGGATGACGGCGCCTGAGTTTTTTTAGGATTTGGGTGTATTGATGGACACCAGTTATTTTCCACGTTGATATTCCGTGTAGATACTATTTATTCCCATGCTCAGCATTCAGTATTTTACATCTCATCCTGTATCTATTGTACCTGATAGAGTACACATACTATGCACGCTCATTGCATACCCTGCTCATTCTATATAGGGTTGTTAGATTTCATTGCTATGCACGATTATTGCATACCTTGCTCATCACATAGAGATGTCATTAGATCGCATTTGTTGCATGATTTGAGCATCCAGTTCATCATATAGATGTTATCTGTTGGCATAGGTTAGAGTATCGCAGCACGTGCATACTCGCGATTACCTTTATATGTTATCTACTATTCACGAGTTGGCAACTCGCCCCCGTTGTGCCACAGTGCTTGCAGGTTGTCCCTCAGAGTAGTCGCGGCAGGCTGCTTTCGTACATCTTTTGACATAGATACCATTGCAGTTGGCATACTAGCCCGTTTGCTGATAGGTGGGTTTTGTGCGGTATCTGTTTATTTTCCAGTTGTATACATCATTGTATCTAGTATTCTCCATCTACTACTTATGTATTGACTTAGAGACCAGTTGTGTGGACGATATATATTATTTTGTATTCTGGTGTCGAGCTCGTTGTGAGCCGACTTTATTATGCAGTTTTATATTTCATGTTGTCTTCACTTATTTTTACTCTTTCTTCGCTACGGCGTCGTATATTATCATTGTGGTGGTGTTTCCGCCGTTGGGGCGTGATTGCTCCCATTTGGGATGCTTATTTCTCATTGTGTACCATTTTACTCATTTATTGCTTTGTACCCAATCTCGGGGCAAATTTTACAAAGGAAATGCTGCCAAAACTTTTAAATGATAACTTGAACTTTAAAGAATTCTACTAAACAACTTAAAGTTTTCTAAATGTTTTTACAAATAACCTAATAAATGTTTTAAACACTCTATACTTTTAATGGTTTTGATTTCTGGGTTTCGGCTTACTTAGTCGCGTTACGCCTGTAGACGTCACGTGGTTAAATGCCGGTCACGGGCCGAACTTTGGGTCGTGACAAAGTTGGTATCAGAGCGTAGGTTTTACCTTCGGAGTGTAGGATGACCCTGGTATGATGGAGTAGGTAGCTGAAGCAAAGTGGTGTAGCATGCGTATGTTCCTCGGCATACTCACGACAAGGTACTCCGCCTAAGCGACCTTAGGACTTACTGATTGAAATTCCTTCATGATTGTATACATTCTTGCGATTCGATTTCCGTATCCTTATCGAATCCTACTTTCCTTTTCAGTCATTATGCCGCCAAAGACTATGAGGGTGCAGAGAGCGGCCGTGAGAGACGAGATTCGAGTTGACTCGTCCAAGACGAGGACTGATCCGGGTAGTACCCCTGTTGTACCAGAGCAGACTGTTCCTCTTTCGACAGACCAGACTATGGGATCCGGTATGCAGGAGATGCACCAGATGATGGGATCCAGTATGCAGAAGATGCGCCAGATGATAGGATCGCTAGTTAAGACGCTTCGAGCGCACCGTCCAGAGGTAGCTCCACCTGTCACAGGGACCGCGATGGTACCTACCGTACAGGCAGTTGCCCCTGCAGCCACGGAGGTGATTACAATATCGTTATCAGAGTTCATGAGGCTGAAGCCTCCGGTCTTCACAGGCACCGATGCAGCCGAGGACCCACAGTCTTTCATTGATAGGATGGCCCGGATATGCCGTTCACTCAGATGCTCAGATGCGAGATGGGTAGATTTCGTGAGCTTTCGCCTGGAAGGTCTTGTGCAGAAATGGTGTGAATCGGTTGAGAAGGGCAGAGCAGCCGGTCTTCCTCCGATGACCTGGACCGAGTTCGTGACGGTATTTCTAGCTCGCTTCCTTCCCCAGAGTGTCAGGGATGCCCGAGCACGCAGATTCGAGTCATTGCGCCAGACGCCAGAGATGACAGTGGCAGAGTACAACGTGATATTTACCGAGCTATCAGTTTATGCCCCATACCTAGTGGCTACTGAGGAGATGCAAGTCAAGAGATTTGTCCGAGGCTTGCTTACATCACTGTTCCTTGAGATCAGCGCCCAGTATTGCGAGACATATGCAGCAGCTGTAGACGCAGCCCTATTGGTCGAGGAGCGCCTTGCAGAGACTTCGGTAGTTCCAGGGCCGAAGAGGGTTCGTACTGGTAAAGCAGCACATAGACATCCATTCGGACGCCGTGATAGATGTTGTACAGGTGGCAGAGACTCAGGGCGAGGTCAGATGTTTAGCTCATATCCCCAGGAGGGTCAGCAGTCGTCACGTGGATTCTTCGGATATGGTAGTCCCCATCACCGCATCAAAGATTGTACCGAGATACGCCGGAGGGAGCCAGCAGTACCGCATGTCACACTTCCACCTTCACCACCTCAGAGGGCGTTGCCTGTTGTACCTACTGTTGCTCCGCGTCAGACTCATGCACAGAGAGGCCGTGGTCGTGGAGGGTTTGTTCCTAGAGGGTGAGGTGGCCGAGGCAGAGGACAGCCAGCTACCGGCAGAGTGCAGCCAGTTACTAGTAGGGGATCACCAGTCGCAGGTATAGGACAGGCTCGGGTTTTCGCGTTGACGCATCAAGACGCGCAGGCGTCCAATGCTGTGGTCTCAGGTACCCTATCGGTATGTTCTGTTGACGCACACGTGTTGTTTGACCCAGGATCCACGCACTCGTACGTTTCCACACACTTCGTGCCGAGTTTGGGTAGAGAGTCCGGTTTGCTTGACCAGCAGCTTATTGTGACCACTCCTATGGGAGAGTCGTTTGTTGCTAGTCACGTGTTCCGATCCTGTGTTGTCCGTATTGGCGAGAGAGAGCTGCATGTCGACTTGATCCTTCTTGAGATGTTGGACTTCGACGTTCTTTTGGGCATGGATTGGTTAGCCACGTGCTATGCGTCTGTGGACTGCCGTGAGAAGACAGATAGATTTTGTTTTCCCGGCGAGTCGGCTTTTGTTGTGCAGGGGGACCGTGGTGCCGCCCCTCACATTTTGATTTCTTCTCTTCGCGCTGGACAGCTGTTGAGGAAGGGATGTCGGGGATTTCTAACCTATGTTTGCGATACTAGAGCTAAAGATGTTCCATTGGACCAGGTTCCGATTGTATGTGAGTTCCCTAATATGTTCCCTGACGAGCTTCCTGGGCTACCGCCTGAGCGCGATATTGCCTTCTGTATTGATTTGATTCCCGGCACGGGGCCTATTTGTATACCGCCTTATCGGATGGCCCTGGCGGAGCTTAATGAGTTGAAGGGTCAGTTGCAAGATTTGCTGGATAAGGGACTTATTCGACTCAGTGTTTCTCCTTGGGGTGCTCCGGTCCTATTTGTCAAGAAGAAGGACGGCAGCTTGCATTTGTGTATCGACTACCGCCAGCTGAACAGGGTTACCGTGCGGAACAAGTATCCGTTGCCATGCATCGACGACTTGTTCGACCAGCTTCAGGGGGCAGGATATTTTTCGAGGATCGACTTGCGATCAGGCTACCATCTGCTGCGGGTTCGACAGGAGGAAATACCGAGGACAGCTTTTCGCACGCGCTACGGCCATTATGAGTTTTTAGTGATGTCGTTCGGACTCACCAACGCACCAGCAGCATTCATGGACTTGATGAACCGTATATTCAGGACATATTTGAACTTGTTCATCATCGTATTCATTGACGATATATTGGTGTATTCCCGGAGCAGAGAGGAGCACGAGCAGCACCTGCGGATCACACTGCAGACCTTGAGGGAGCATCAGCTTTTCGCAAAGTTCTCCAAGTGTGCATTCTGGCTTGACAGCGTAGACTTCTTGGGCCACGTGATTACACGGGATGGTATATATGTTGACCCTAGGAAGATCGAGGCCGTTCAGAGTTGGCCCAGACCTGCATCCGTTACTGAGATACGCAGTTTTCTAGGATTGGCCGGTTACTACAGGCGATTCGTACAGGATTTCTCCCGTATTGCTGCACCTTTGACCGGATTGACCCGGAAGGGAGTTCCTTTCGATTGGACGGAGGAGTGCGAGCATAGATTTCAGCAGCTACGGACGTGTTTGACTACGGCGCCAGTGTTATCATTGCCTTCAGGATCAGGCGGATTTGTGGTCTATTGTGACGCTTCACGGGTGGGGCTAGGGTGCGTATTGATGCAGCATGACAGGATGATCGCGTATGCTTCGCGGAAGTTGAAGAGACATGAACAGAACTACCCCACTCACGATTTAGAGATGGCCGCAGTGGTCTTTGCACTTAAGATCTGGCGATATTACCTATACGGCAAGTCGTGCCAGATATTCACTGATCACAAGAGCTTATAGTATATATTTCAGCAGCGAGACCTGAATCTCCGATAGCGCCGTTAGATGGAGCTAGTGAAGGACTACGATTGCGAGATCTTGTATCACCCGGGCAAGGCAAATGTAGTGGCAGATGCTTTGAGCAGGAGGCCCGGAGGCAGTCTATCTTGTTTGAGCGCAGTGCAGAGGCAGTCGTCGGCAGATTGGCAGATGTTATGCGACAGCCGAGTGCAGTTCGAGTTCATGCCGATAGGGGGACAGCTTGCCCATGTTCGTGCACGCCCACAGTTGCTTGACCGTATACATGAGGCACAGCACAGTGATGACCGATGTTCAGAGATCATGGCGCAAATTGGACAGGGCAGATTTTCCGAGTTCGTGATCGATGATCAGGGGATACTGCGATTTGGGACTAGACTGTGCGTACCAGATGCGGAGGGACTGCGGCGTGAGATTCTTGAGGAGGCACATCGATCGGAGTACAGTGTTCATCCGGGTTCCACCAAGATGTACCATGATATAAGAGATGTTTACTGGTGGCACGGAATGAAAAAGGACATCGCAGATTTCGTGTCGAGATGCCTGACTTGTCAGCAAGTCAAGGCCGAGCACCAGAGGCCCGCGGGAGAGCTACAGCCGTTACCCATTCCGGAGTGGAAATGGGAACAGATTTTGATGGATTTCGTTGTGGGTCTGCCCAGGACTAGGCGAGGGTATGACTCCATTTGGTTGATCGTAGATCGTTTGACGAAAACGGCTCACTTCCTGCCAGTGAAGACGACTTTCAGTTTTGCTCAGTATACCCAGATATACATCGACGAGATTGTACGACTGCATGGAGTCCCGACGTGTATCGTGTCCGACAGAGGCACCCAGTTTACCAGCCGACTATGGCAGAGGCTTCAGGAGGCTTTGGGCACCCACTTGAGTTTCAGCACAGCATTTCATCCGCAGACCGACGGCCAGTCAGAGCGGACTATTCAGACTCTCGAGGACATGCTCCAAGCGTGCGTTTTAGACTTTGGGGGTAGCTGGGATCATCATTTACCCTTGGTGGAGTTCTCCTACAACAATAGTTTCCAGGATACTATTTAGATGGCACCTTTCGAGGCTTTATATGGGAGGAGATGTAGATCGCCCGTCTGTTGGACAGAGCTCAGTGAGAGCCGTATTTTGGGGCCACAGATCATATAAGAGACGACCGAGAAGATACAGCTGATTCGAGACAGGATGAGGATAGCTCAGAGCAGGCAGAGATCGTATGCTGACAGGCGCCGCCGCAGATTAGAGTTCGCAATTGAAGATCACTTTTTTCTGAGGGTCTCTCAGATGAAGGGAGTGATGAGGTTTGGACGAAAGAGGAAGCTCAGCCCCAGATTCATAGGTCCCTTCGAGATCCTCGAGCGTGTGGGCGCAGTAGCATATTGATTGATGTAAATTTCAGATGTGTCGTATCGAATCAAAAATTTAAATTGACCGCAATCAAACTACGGTGTCGGATGTAGTTAATGAATGAGTGCGGATCGTCCACAGGGATTTCAAGATTCGTTTGTATTTTAATGTGTTTGAAATGAAATGTTAAGCAACAATAAAAGAAAACATGATTCAAGAATGATTTGTATTCGTGTGTCACTATTCTCTATTAAAGAATCAAGAAACTATAAACAATCAAGAATCGGGTTTCAATGGTATTTTCCAAACAACAATCAAGAATAAGAGAGAGGCTCGTAGGAATCGATCGGATCTTTAGATGTGATGTAGTCTACAAGATTTCATATTCTTGTCCTTCGAAGGATTGATACTAGATCGATGATCATCAACAAGAGTTAGGGTTTTCTCGTGAAACTAGGGTTTCATCTTATCCCTTATTCTGTTGTCGATATCATTCACATTCTAGCCTCTAGCAATTTCAAGAAACGATCGGATCACCCCAATCTCGAGCGATGTCGATCAAGAAAGCATCGCAACGAATTGGGTCGTCGATTCTTGAACTTGCTAGGGTTTACAAACTCGTGGGATTCAAGAATCGATTACAAATTTGCTACATCATCATACTAAAGATCGTTTCGACTCCTTAACGAGCGGAGTTTTATTCACACATCACCACATAGACAATATTCAAGAATAGTAAAGATAACATGATGCGGAATTTAAAGAAAACAAGATAGAAGAAAATATCACCTTTTATTTAATCAACAATTTCAATACATTCTTTCAAGATCTACAAGAAGAAGAAATCGATCGTTGACTCGGCTTCGCTCGTCTCCGTGGATCATGGATCTACTTTGATCTCGTGCCCGATTGAAGATCGGCTCGGCTCATAAAAGGGTTGAAGGCATCTTGCTTGGCTTGCACTCAAGATCTTGAATTGTGGTTGGATTTAGGGTTAGGGTTTCCTACAAGCTCTCTCACTAAACTTGAGGAAGAGGAAGATGAAGAAAGAGAATGGCTAAAATCTAAGATGTTGAATTCTTTTCCAAGAGATAGCCTAAGATATCATATGATGAATAATGAGTGAGTCTAAGGTCTTATTTATAGAACTTTCAAACCCTAGGTTTAGGTTTAAATTGGACTTTCCCTCCCAAAGTTTGTTGCCAAAGTTTGTTAGGAACTAGCTTAGGGTTTAAGCAAGGGTTTAGGAAAGTTCTAGAAAGATTAGGCTAGTTTGGGTGTTTGCTGATCTGGTGGAAGTATCTGGAATCTTCTGGATGTTTGTGTGCATTTTTGAGCAGTGGGCCTTAGTACAGGAGTTTTGGTGCAATTTGAGGAGCTGAGTCCCTGGGCCCACCGCGGATACGCCGCAAGTGCATGGTAATGGCCGCTCTTCCGCGGCTCATTGATGAGCTTGGACCTTGGGCTTTCTTCTGTTGCTTGGTATTGCTGTTTGGTCTTTTCTTTGATATTTTGAATTGCAGTTTCCCTTCTGTGTTGATACCAGATTTGAGTTCAGTGAGTTTACGAGCAATTGTAATGGTCGAGCACTGTAATGATCGAGCAAGCTTTCCTTTTCCTGCACAGACTTCGAAGCAAGGGTTGCAAGATATGGAAAATATGCTATGTAATGCAATGCAGTCAATTTCCCTATAAATGCCGGTTTTAAGGTCGAATACATGTAATTTGATATTTTGCGACCGATTAGCAAATATGTGAATTATGAATACCGTACACTTCTATATGTATGCAGATGATAAGGAAATTGCCGGTTAAAATATGCAATATTTTCGACTGATCAAATACCCCCAAACTTAATTTCGATCGTCTCGAGCGAATGTTTTATTAAAAAGAGAAGGAGAAAATAAAGAAAGAGAAAAACTAACTAGCACACTTTCGTAGGCAACACGATTGCACTGAGCACGTGCAACAAGCCTTTAAACCTCTAGGTGTCCCTTGTAGGAGGAGTGTTGTCTCCTGAGGGTTTTCAGCGGATTGCACCCACAAAATCCAATAATAAAAGTAAGATCATGAATATTACATTTAAAGAAAAGAATTGTAAAAGAAAGACTTTGAAAATTAGGGTTTCCAACTAAGCTAGCTTTTCGGTTGTCATGAGCCCTATCTTAATGGTCATGAAAAGATGTCAGAAATCACGTCCTCCCTCAATAAAACATCGTCTTATTCTTCATTCCTATCTTTATTCCAAACATCGATCATATCACCCTGCGTGTGTGTAAAGACATCCCTACACCCGGAGAATTCAATTCAAGCTATCATACCCTTCCCATCGGCCTCAGTACTTCTTGACAAACGAGATTGCTCACACACTTTCATGCGACCGTTAATACTTCTTGAGGTACTAACCGACCGATTACTAATGTGCTTGCTAACTTGGTGTATTTTCCTAGTCTTGCACCACCTCAGGCATAGCAGTGACTCCCAGACCAGTTGACCTTGGGGCACTAGGTGAAGAAGCACCCTTTTGCTATACATTTTTATTGCCCTTGGTGATAACAAAACCAGTATCCATTTTTTTCACCACTTTAAAACACATTTTTTTTTCCATACTTTTGGCTTTAAGACAAGAGCATTTCAAGGTATCCTCTACTATCCCAGGCTTCAAGACGTGTGTAAGTGCGAATAGCAGGGCAGCAACGTTCAAAATGTTTGGCTTCCAGAATAGAAACTATTTTTCAGACTTACTTTTATCCTCAGATTAGTGACGTCCTTCATCTTACTAACCCTTGGGACAACGGCTCATAACTACTTATTACTAGTTCGTATAAGAAAACTTCTAATTTTCTTAGTTTTCTAAAATTTTTCCAATCTCATGGATGTAATTTTTCACTATCTAAAATTTCATTATCTTATTTATGTACAAAAAATATTTTTATAATTTTGAAAATTTTTAAATTTTTATGGTTTTTCAAAAATGTTTTGTGCTTATGCAATGTATGATGCAAATGATGCGAAAATAAGCACAAACCTCCCCCAAACTTGTTTTCAACAGTGTCCTCACTGTTGCCATCTGCTAAATCTCAAAAACCTGTAAGCTTGGGAGGAATTTATTAGTGGGGGCAAAATATTTAAGTGAAGACCCTCCCCCAAACTTATTTTTGGCTCATCATTTTGTAAAAATAATTTTTAGGAGCCAGAAAAACATACCCCCCCCAAACTTGAGTTATGCAATGTTAATCTTTTAAAATCACAAGTGGGGGTCAAAAATCATTGGTCGATGCCAAGCTTTGCAAAGACCGAAGGTTAACACCAACCATTCAAAAAATTTATCAATGCAGTGCTCTGATTGGTGGAAGAAGAAGTGGGGAAAGGTTAAGTGGTGGAAGAGAATGTGTGTGCGTCTCATATTGGAGAGACGATGCAGTGTATGTGATGGATAACTCGCATTCTTTTTACATTTCAGAAGAAGGGGTGGAGGTTCAATTCCATTGATTTGGACATGATTCGTCTCAACACCCGTGCTTTTTAGAAATGCGAGTTCATCAGCGAAGATCTCCTCAAAAGTTTCATCTATACCCCGAAGAATAATGTCATTACAAAGTGCGGGGTGATCTTCAGACTCTAAGAACATTTCATAATCCGTGTTAATTGTTGACCCGGACATCTCGGTGGAAGAGTCCGTATGTGTATGATACATAGTTGGGTCAAACAATAACGTATGAAAAGAGTCAAGATCAGTATCAGGAGGATCATTAAATTCGCTGCTGTCGACATCCATTAAGTCGACAGAACAGATCTGAGCAGTAGGTTCGGAGGGTACACTTCCTAATTTGTAAATGTTCATCTCAATTGTCCTGTTCCCGAAGGATAAGGTCATAGAACCGTTACGACAATTGATGATAGCATTGGAAGTGGCCAAAAAGGGGCGACCTAAAATCACCGGAATTTGATTCCGTGAGTTCGCTACAGGCTGTGTATCAATTACAATAAAGTCTACAGGGAAGATAAATTCCCCGATTTTTATTAACACATCCTCTAGTTCACCCCTAGGTCTGGTGATTGATCGGTCAGCCATCTGTAGAGTGCATGGAGATGGTTTCAACTCTCCGATCCCTAACTGCTCATAAACTGAGAAAGGAAGCAGGTTAACACTTGCCCCAAGATCTAGTAGAGCACGATTAATGTGTTTCTCCCCAATAGAGATGGAAATCGTAGGATATCCAGGATCCTTACGTTTCCTCGGTAATTGCTGGGGGAAAGCCGTGTCTACTGTTTTTGCCATGAATATCTTCTTGGGCATTTGTTTCTTCCTCTTTCTAGTGCAAAAATCTTTAAGAACTTTTGCGTATGCAGGTACTTGTTGGATAGCATCTAGAAGAGGGATATTGATATTAACCTGTTTAAACATCTCAGTGATCTTCTCCATCTGTGGACTTAGTGTGTTTGCCCTTAACCGATTAGGGTAAGGTGCTTTAGCAATAAGCGCTGGGTCCATCATAGGAGAAGGAAGTGTGTATGGAACCGATCCCAAAATAGAAGTGGGAATCGTCCGAGGAGGGGTAAAAGAGGTGGGCTGTAATGGCGAGCCTTTTGGGAAATGGAGAATAGGCTCGGAAGAAGGTGGTAGGGTAGAAGAACTGGGGTCAGAAGTGTGTGTGTGTGGAAAGGTCTCAGCCGGGGTGTTGATATGATTTTCAGTATCATCAACTTCTTCCCCAACATGATTGTCAAGCACTCTTCCAGATCTCAATGTGGTGATTGCATTCACATGATGTGAATAACCAGGATTTGGTAAGGATTGAGCTGGAAGTTTCCCTTTCTCCCTTGCACTTATTTCGACTTTTAATCGTGCAATTTCTTCTTCCATCGATTTAATACTCTCGTTTTGGGACACAGAGTTTTTCTCAATTTTATCGACGGAAGATTTCATTTCAGCCGAGACTTGCATGATATTTGTTAAGATCAAATTCATGTATTGTGCAAAAGAAGAGGATTCATCAGTTCCGGTCAACTGTAAAGGACTAGACAGTGCAGGTGTGTTGACCTGATTTTGAAAATTATGTGCTTGAAAGGGGTGCTGACTTAATTGAAGTTGTGGCTGCTGTTGTGGTGGAGGGACCCTTTGGAAATTGTTTTGGTTTGGAACCGTGTTTTGTGATTGATTTTGGTTCCAAGCAAAATTAGGGTGATTCCTCCAACCCTGATTATATGTGGAAGAAAAAGGATCGTTCCTAGGTCTTTGAAATGTGGCATTGGTGTGCTCACGACCTTGAAACGGACATTCTTCCGTCAAGTGAGACGGATCAGAACAGCACCCACAAACAGTTTTGGGGAGTGATACCGGGTTTAGGGAGGCTGCAGAAACTTTGTGTTCCATAGCGTCGAGCTTCTTTTGCATTGCTGCCATTTCTGCTCGAACACCTATGGACACATCTATTTGGTGTACGCCACCCCTATTCAATGGTTGGGTTCCACTCTCCCAAATTAGTGATTTTTCAGCGAACTCTTCTAAGTATCGCCAAGCTTCCCCATCATCCTTAGTCATAAATGTACCTTGACACATGTTTTCAAGGCTCTGTTTAGTGCTAGGGTTACTGCCCTCATATATGATTCGGCAAAGCTCCCATCTCGGGATGCCGTGATGAGGACATTGAACCAATAGATCCTTGAAACGTTCAAACTATTTTGAAAATGGTTCGGCAGGGAGCTGGGCAAATTGGTTCAGTTCGCTACGGATTCGAGCCGTCTTTTGGACTGGGTAAAATTTCTTAAGGAATGCAGCGACGAATTCTTCCCAATTCGTAATAGAGTGTGCGGTAGTGTTGTATAGCCACTTCTCGGCTATATCGCACAAGGTAAAAGGAAGAAGTCGTAGACGCATCGCATCCACTGAAAGTTGAGACGTACCCATCATTGCGCATACGTTTTCAAATTTGGTAATGAAAACGTAAGCGTCCTCGGTCTCGAGTCCGTGGTATTTAGGTAAAAGGTTGATATACTGGGGCTTAATTTCAAAGTTATCCCCATTGGCTGGTGGTGTGGATAAGCAGGTCGAAAGAGGACCTCTATGTGGATAGCATCTTTCCTGGAGAGAAATGTGGGGAGGATTCTGCGCACCAACGGACGGCGGCAGATTAGGGTTAAAGAAGTTTGATGGATTCGGATCCATCGGTGTGGGTGTGGTAGTAGGTAAAGAAAAGGTAAATGGAGAATTATCGACTTCGGAGTCGATAAAGGGAAACGCGGACTAACGGGCACTAGACACCCGTGTCCAGCCTATCTTGCACTAAAAAGGGTTAGTACAAGAGGCAGCGTGAATTTATAATTAGGGGAAATGATATGAATGTGGTGTTTGTTTTGAAAATTGATACGGATTTTGAAAAAATGATGCGACAACCAAATGCAGCAACACAACCCTAAAATCTAATGGTCACCTAGGTCCGGCTCTAGACTGCTCCTAACTGCCAAAAGACAAGTCGCAGGATCAATCCTCCACTGCCTCTTTGTCCCCCTGTGGCCGGATAAGTGCCAGGTAAGTGGGAAGGAACCACCACTACAGTGGGCCTAATTAATAACCACTAGCCTTAGACACACTCGCCTTAGGCACCACAAGAAAACGCGGATAAGCAATGGATTACCCACGGCCCTCTCTTGTCCTAAATGAGCGCGACAGTCCTTAGAGTCATCTCTAGATTTCTTTTAGTTAATGTGGGTCAATGCGGATGCAAGTTTGGTGGTTTTCGGGGCCTAGGAAGGGTAATGAAATCCCCACCTAATTTGGATTTGGCCGTGCCCCTTAAATTCCGTATTTAATATGCAAAACAACCAAGAAAAACAAAATCACGCACAATTTTAATTTGCTTTTGCGGCGCAGCTATTGTTTGCAAGAAACCTGCAGAAAGGATTAGTTGGAGCTAAAAAGGGCGAGGGGAGAGAGACAGAAATCACCTGCACTGAAAATTATGCAGAGAACCCCCAAGACTGCGGCGGTTCGCCGTAATGACCATGTATATGCCGCGCTTCCGCGGCTTGTTGATTGGTTCACTGCACCAAATTTCTTCAGCTGCTTTCTGTTCCTATCTCCAGCTCTCTGGTATATCCCAAATAATTTTTCCACAGCACAGAATGCTCCAGATCACCTTGCAATCAATTCACAACACACGTATAAGAGTTTGTACGAATTTTGATTTCAAGAAGTGAAACGTTAATAATTCTTTCACTTCAAACTATAAAATGTAAACGAATTAGCGCGTAATCCCCGGCAATGGCGCCATTTTGATTGAACTAAATTTCAGATGTGTCGTATCGAATCAAAAATTTAAATTGACCGCAATCAAACTACGGTGTCGGATGTAGTTAATGAATGAGTGCGGATCGTCCACAGGGATTTCAAGATTCGTTTGTATTTTAATGTGTTTGAAATGAAATGTTAAGCAACAATAAAAGAAAACATGATTCAAGAATGATTTGTATTCGTGTGTCACTATTCTCTATTAAAGAATCAAGAAACTATAAACAATCAAGAATCGGGTTTCAATGGTATTTTCCAAACAACAATCAAGAATAAGAGAGAGGCTCGTAGGAATCGATCGGATCTTTAGATGTGATGTAGTCTACAAGATTTCATATTCTTGTCCTTCGAAGGATTGATACTAGATCGATGATCATCAACAAGAGTTAGGGTTTTCTCGTGAAACTAGGGTTTCATCTTATCCCTTATTCTGTTGTCGATATCATTCACATTCTAGCCTCTAGCAATTTCAAGAAACGATCGGATCACCCCAATCTCGAGCGATGTCGATCAAGAAAGCATCGCAACGAATTGGGTCGTCGATTCTTGAACTTGCTAGGGTTTACAAACTCGTGGGATTCAACAATCGATTAGAAAATTGCTACATCATCATACTAAAGATCGTTTCGACTCCTTAACGAGCGGAGTTTTATTCACACATCACCACATAGACAATATTCAAGAATAGTAAAGATAACATGATGCGGAATTTAAAGAAAACAAGATAGAAGAAAATATCACCTTTTATTTAATCAACAATTTCAATACATTCTTTCAAGATCTACAAGAAGAAGAAATCGATCGTTGACTCGGCTTCGCTCGTCTCCGTGGATCATGGATCTACTTTGATCTCGTGCCCGATTGAAGATCGGCTCGGCTCATAAAAGGGTTGAAGGCATCTTGCTTGGCTTGCACTCAAGATCTTGAATTGTGGTTGGATTTAGGGTTAGGGTTTCCTACAAGCTCTCTCACTAAACTTGAGGAAGAGGAAGATGAAGAAAGAGAATGGCTAAAATCTAAGATGTTGAATTCTTTTCCAAGAGATAGCCTAAGATATCATATGATGAATAATGAGTGAGTCTAAGGTCTTATTTATAGAACTTTCAAACCCTAGGTTTAGGTTTAAATTGGACTTTCCCTCCCAAAGTTTGTTGCCAAAGTTTGTTAGGAACTAGCTTAGGGTTTAAGCAAGGGTTTAGGAAAGTTCTAGAAAGATTAGGCTAGTTTGGGTGTTTGCTGATCTGGTGGAAGTATCTGGAATCTTCTGGAAGTTTGTGTGCATTTTTGAGTAGTGGGCCTTAGTACAGGAGTTTTGGTGAAATTTGAGGAGCTGAGTCCCTGGGCCCACCGTGGATCCGCCGCAAGTGCATGGTAATGGCCGCTCTTCCGCGGCTCATTGATGAGCTTGGACCTTGGGCTTTCTTCTGTTGCTTGGTATTGCTGTTTGGTCTTTTCTTTGATATTTTGAATTGCAGTTTCCCTTCTGTGTTGATACCAGATTTGAGTTCAGTGAGTTTACGAGCAATTGTAATGGTCGAGCACTGTAATGATCGAGCAAGCTTTCCTTTTCCTGCACAGACTTCGAAGCAAGGGTTGCAAGATATGGAAAATATGCTATGTAATGCAATGCAGTCAATTTCCCTATAAATGCCGGTTTTAAGGTCGAATACATGTAATTTGATATTTTGCGACCGATTAGCTAATATGTGAATTATGAATACCGTACACTTCTATATGTATGCAGATGATAAGGAAATTGCCGGTTAAAATATGCAATATTTTCGACTGATCACATATCGTTTGGCCCTTCCACCCGACTTCCCAGATGTTCACCCCGTATTTCACGTGTCGATGCTTCGCAGATACCTACATGACCCTTCGCACATGATTCAGCATCAGACCGTTCAACTCGAGCGCGATCTTTCGTTCACCAAGCAGCCAGTCGTGATATTGGACCGGCAGGTGAAGAAACTTAGATCGAATGTCTTGCCATCAGTAAAGGTTCTTTGGCGCAGCCCGAATGGTGAAGATACCACTTGGGAGGCCGAGGGCGAGATGCGGAAGAAGTTTCCTCATCTCTTTAAAGGTATGCGTAGCTTTATATTTTAAATTCAGGGACGAATTTCTTTAAGGGGGGAAGATTGTAACACCTTAGAATGTGTTTAGTGGCTAATTATATGTTAATATATGATTTTTAAAAAAAAGTTTACCAAATTGAGTTTCAAATATTTTTCCAAATTTAATGAATATTTTATTAGATTTTTCCTAGGCATGCACACACTTGTGCATGTAAACTAGGGTTAAAATGGGGTTGGACCATGGTTAGCAACCATGGTGGATCAACCATTTTCCTTAAGCTAATTTTAAATTTAATTAAGTTTAATTGGTTATTTTATTTAAGGGTTGTTTTATTTTGAATTTTTTTTGGGTTTGACTTGGAGGGAGAGAGAGGGAGAGAGAAATGACATCATGGCAAGTGCCATGCTTGCAATTAATGAAGAGAGAGAGGGGGGGTTGACACTTTGTGTGCTATCATTTCTTTTGTTTTCTCTCATTTGTTCTCATTTTCTCCCTACTCTCACTCACACACATACACACTTATCCACAGCAACAGCACAAGCAGCAGCAGCCCCCAGCATCAGCAGCAGCAGAACAGGCAACAACAGCAGCAGCTTCAGGAAGCAGCAGCAGCAGCTCCTTCTCTTCTTCTTCTTCTCCTTCTCCTTGCTTGTAGGATTCCTAGGGGGTATAATCTCTAAACTCTTTCCTTGTTCGCTTAGTTTGTGTAATTTATCTTCGATTAGCGATAATTATGCGTTTTTAGTGCTATATATGGTGATTAGTGTGAACTTTGGTTAAGTGAGGTTAGTATTGGGTAAACTAACTTATTAAGTCTTATTAGGGCCACTTAAACCTAGGTAAGCCCCAGATTTCACTAAAATACCCTAAGTTTTCAATTTGTGCAAAATTTAACCTTTTTAAGCAAAATCTTGGCTTTCTGTGATCTGCTATAGACCCGGGTACTTCAGATAAAATCTGAGTTGACTGTAGCCTACTTGGGAGACCCTGACCACACCAGCAGAGCACGAGCCCCTGACCCCACACCCACGCAGCCGGAATATTCCTTCTAGCCGCAAATTGCGGCCAGACCTGGGAGCTAGGTATTAGGGTTTTGTCTATAGGTGTCTGCTACATTTCTAAGGTCTATGGTATATGCAATTTTGTAAGTTTTTAACCTGGATAGAATCTGGGACAGTATATCGTTTTTCAAGTACGTTTAGTTCGCGCGATACGTGAGTGAGTTCTGTGATCCAGCGTGTCGCGACGTGTCGGGTTAGTTATAGACGCGTATACACACGTTTCAGCGTATCGTACACACGCGCGTTAATTCGCGACGCGAGTTTCTCGTTTTGTTTCGATATCGCATTTTGTGAGATATTTGCTTATATATGGAATCTTTGTGTAAATTCCAGGTTCGCAGGCAGGTACGTCGGACGCCGCCAAGAAAGGGAAACAAGTGGTCGGCTACGTGTAGCACGCGACCAGGTGAGTAGATTTAACATCTACGGGGAAATCGCCCGTATGATGTTAAGCGTCAGGGTGTTATAGGATATTTTAGATTGCATGTGTTCGTATATATTTATATATATACTATACTAACATACCATCTCCTATTGCATATAGAATTGGTAATATAGAATACTGCACTATCACTAACGGTTCAAGCTGCACGAGCACTATTTTTATGTTACACTCACACCGTTAGTGATTGCCATGACACTTGCACTATAGGATTGCTATGCATTATACATATCGATTTAAGTGCCGCATCATTGCTGATTGTCAAGACTTGTCGCATATTGACATATATATATTGATATCTTCATACCTGCACACATGCACACTGTATATTCATACCAGTGCACATATATATTGATATTTTCATACCCGCGCACATGCACACTGTATATTCATACCAATGCACACATATATTGATATCTTCATACCTGCGCACATGCACACTGTATATTCATACCAGTGCACACAGATATTGATATCTTCATACCTGCGCACATGCACACTGTATATTCATTCCAGTGCACACATATATTGATATCTTCATACCTGCGCACATGCACACTGTATATTCAAACCAGTGCACATATTGTAAGTGCACGACGGCGCCCCGGCCGTCTTTCCGAGGCCAAAATGCGGAAGCGATAATTTTCGTTAACTGTTAAACCGGCACCACCGCGCACAAAAATCCCGGATCGGGCCATTAATCTAATCCTAGCTAACTAAAGAACGGGTAGAGATATATACCGAGCGATCCGTGTCCTTCGGTCTTCTCGTCGTCGTCCCGATCTCCCGCGGAATCTCCGGTCTCCACCTCTTCGCCGGAAGGGCACCACATTGCCGGCTTCTTTTACGGGCTCCCACCTCTGGACCGGGGCAACTCGGGCACGAAGTTGGCGAGTCGACGTGCCCAAGATTTGCTGTAGAAAGAAGTGTAGAAAGCCATGTGTCTCTAGGGGTTGAAGTTGCCATATTTGGTGGTGGAGAATGTGATGTTAATTTTCTTGATGGCTTGGGAATTTCTAGCAAGCAAATGAGACTAAAAGCCATCCCCAAAAATTTGGACAGCCCATCCTCATAGTGGCCGGCCTCACTTCATCACGGGGAGAGAGAAGTCAAGTGGGGGGGAAGCCATAATACAAGCAAGAGAAAAAAGAAAAGTGATGATTATGAAAAATGATCATAAAACAAACCCTCACTCCAAATCAACCATCATCACATCCAAAGTCAAGCAATGATGAGGAAAAGAAGTCAAATGAAAGTGCACAATCATGAACCCATCATGATGCAACAATATGCAAAGACAACCCTCCAAAATGCTTATTTGCACAAATGCAAATAAGCCCTCTTCCACCAACTTTCAGCCAATGAAAGATACAAAGAAAAATGGCCGAAACGGAAAACAAACTGACAACTTCGGAAAACTGATCCCGTAATAAATTACAGGAAAACACCGCTACTGTATATATATACCCGCATTTGTATTCTGACCGAATACAAATGCAATGAGACAAAATCTACATTGTACAATACTAGGATCCGGTTTAAACCAAAGCCGGCTAGTATTAACCGTCCAATCATGATCCGTGCAATACCGCACGTATCTGATCGAACCCTGCCATATCTCCATACGGCCTCTACAGCGTTTCGCCCGAAACATGAGCAACTGTCTATGGGGGACTCTAAAGACTCGTCAATACCTTGGTTGTGGATTTAACCACTAGCACGTCAGAGTTATTAGCCAATACGTAACAGGCTACCAGGTATTGACCAAAAGGGACGTCGATGAGCGAACTCATCCTGACACCCTACTGAGCCTGTCAGTGACAATATCCGTACAGTCCGGTCCGTTCGTCTATGAGCATCGCATGGCGGGCCTAGGGGGTTGGTAAAAGTCAGACCCCCAAACGCGGTACAAGTCGTGTCGGAGATCAGCCCAGAACACCCTGAGATACTACTGGAATACCTACCAGTAAATCTCCTGCCTTGGCTAAGGACTTTCATGTACTGGCTCTCCTAGACACAACGCGACCTCACCCCCAATACCGGGAGAGACGAACCCCTGCAGATCCGCTCACTGCCTCCATGTGGCTCGGGACTGTACCCAACTAAAACCTGTTTACACATCTCCTTTGAGCGTGGTAGGGTAGTAATCAAAGTACAGTGGGAACTCACACGAGACAAATGACGATCCTCAGGTCGATGAACTAACCTGTACACATGTCACCAGGGAACTGCTATCTGACGTCAGGTATAAGACCAACTAGCATGTTCCCGGCGAGTCCTGTCCGGTGTATGCATAACCCAATGTGCACCTGTATATATCTTAGGTGAACCAACTGACACCAGTGGCTTGTGAGACCGGCCACCACCCCTCGTCGGGGTCTCGACTGTATACACTAGTCTACTCTGGAGAATCGATGCCCTGTCTCAAAACTCCCACGACTAGGGACCTTTTAAGGATGTGCTTATAGACTACCAGCTACCACGTATATGATCGCCCTCATACTGCTGGTAGTCAAGCAAGAATCCTTGGGGCTCTATCAACGTGCAATAGTGACCTGTAGGGTCACCTAAAGCAGTACACGATGATAAAGATAAACCAGATAGCATACTATCATCTTGAGTAAGACAGTCCTACCGGGATAGGTCCTCCCTCAATCATTGCAATCACGTACCTGTGATCCAATAATTGACTCTGAGGGCACTATCTCCAACAATCTCCCACTTGCACTCAAGGCTAATTATTGTGATGTCGCATACTCACAGCCCGTGTGATACCGAACACCCAACTCCTCTACTGGTCAGTCTCACAAAGCTCGTTTGCGAAACTATTGCGTTCGAGGAATAGCCTAAGTGAGTGGATCCGCCTTGATGTTTCTTTCTATGTCTCTCTTAATCTCAAGTTCGCGGAGAAACCCATCTCCCAAAATGAGCAATACCTGTCTTAGAATGTGTCTGGATGTCTGATGGGACCTAGCTCATAAATGAACTCCAAATCCAAACTTCTTAGACTGTATCGTCAACTGAACTCAATCAGTAACTTGCGCCATGCCTCCCTCGGTATCCCCTTGGACCACCTGTCCAAAATACTGCCCCTCGTCAGAAGGAAAACTATAACTCTGACAACCTCTCTGTCATCCAGGTCACCTTGGAAGCCTGGAATGATAACTGTCTCCCGAATGGGGTTGCTGTTATCAAATCCCTAGAACATTCACTTATGTTCTAAAACTGCTTCCGATTGTTTCTCCAGGATTGGATCAATATCAACTTACTGCATCTCGTGCAAAGATAACATCTGGTGTGGTACTTGACATCTCATGATTGACTCAATTGCCTAAGCAAGTGATCTGCCAATCATGCACATCCCTCTCCCCTTTAGTCAGTAAGACAGCTTTAGAGAGGGTGACTCCATCACCTGCAGGTACACTACCGTGCCAGGAGTCGTCCATTCTAAATACTCTTAGAATGCTGTCTAAGTACCCTGATTGGGACACTTCCCAAATCTAGATCTAAAACCATAGATCTGGTAACCAGAATGTCTGATATAATACCCAATTCCTATGTGGAGAAACCACTATGTAACGACCAAAGTATAACCGATCGTAGTATAGTAATGTCACTTCCTACTCTGTGTATGTCATCCAAAATACCAGGACATCACACCCTACTACCTTCTTAACAGATCCATCCACTATTCTGATGAAGTCAAACCTATGACTGTCATATCAGAAATAGATGTTCTATCTCCGCTATATCCGCCTTAGTCCATAAATAGACATATGCCACCAGTCCACCATGCTTCCACTGCTCCCACTGACTACGACAACCCTCTGGCAGAGTCATATACACGCACACTTCTGAAGCCAGTTCAGAACGACGCTATACTCATCCTCCTGCAGGGTCTCACAGCCTGGAACAACAGCAATGGCAAGTCTGGGTAAACAAGAACCTCCCTGCCACCGTCCTTGAGCATACCGAAGTACCTCTCGAGTTCCTGAGGTTACCCACCTTATCTGCGGAGTGGCCAATAGAACGTCAAACCAGATTGAATCTTTAGGTTCTTATCAAATCTTCAGTAATCGTTTGCGGTTCTGGAATCACTTCCAGTTCTACCATACTCCCACTACTGTTTTCTGAAAAAATCCATTTTTATTAAAACCGTGGTGAGTCAAGAATAATATCACTATTGATCTTCCATATGGTAGAAAATCAACCCTCGTCATAGCCTGGGTCAACCCACAAACAGCCATTACAGAAACGTGCCTTGAGTTATCCTGAGTCTGGTTTTAAGCATAAGCCGGACAACTCCCCGTACCTTAACATCGTTAAGATATGAACTGTTCTATATCCAATACAGAAACAGAGGCACTAATTTAATTGAACCAGATTCAAATCATGCAGCTGTCTCCAGTGCATGTCAACTAAATGGAAGGAGGCCGATCAGCGTTACTCAACTTAGGAGTACTTCCAATTATGAGTAACCTGAAAGAGAAGAAAGTTCTCTTAAACATTACTATTAACTGAATACCATACACAAGTATCTACATCTTCGATCACCTTGAAGAATCCCGATACTTGCAATATCTGGTTCTCTACTTTATTCATATACCTATAACTTCTCAAAACTTGGACCCTGTGTTTCTACGAAACACCTGTCTAAAAACTATAGAAGTTATAAGTAAACCGAATATAGTACGAGGACCAAGCCCTCTGTCCTAATGGATACTGGACAATATACAATACTCTGTATAAGTCCCTCGAGTCTAATAACTCATTCACTGTGTGTCGTAGGTTGAAAACTGTACTTATGATTAAGAAGAATTACACCGCTGTTTAATGCTCCTTACCTAACCATCCACTGATATAGGTAAAAGTCACGGACATAATCTCAAAAATGTATATCTCACTCTATGAAAAATAGACGTACAGATATGTCAATTTGAAATTGGTGCATAACAGCGGATATTCAAAACCAAATATTTGCCGTCCGGCAAACAACCCAGGCGATTTTCTCAAATATCACCAATTACAACGAATTCCGATATAATGAGGATGATCACCTAATTCCCAATAACTTACTCCCACTCATCATCTGTAAAACCATACAGATGTGAGAATCCACCTGGTAAATACATACCCTGGAGCAATTGTCTAATTAGGAAATCAGTTTTCTTTTAACAGTACACAGTGAAACTGAAACATTGAAATGTTTCGTAGGAGTATCCTGGTATTCCCAGTAATGCCTCTTCCATTATCCAGATTCACGACTGTAACCGTATAATTCTTTGCCACCTCTCCAAATCCCTTTATATGTCTTTAGTCATTACCATCTGCACACCCCTTTAGGCCTAATAGTTTTCTTCCTTCCCTACCTTTCGGCACCAGCCTATGGTTTGGAAGAAGACTATCCAATAAGCATAATGGGTGTACTGTCCTAATCCTAGAAGCACTCGCAATGCGAGAGAAGGTGAAGATAAAAGACAACCGAATAAACCTTATTCCTCCTGAACCAGAATCCATCCCCGAACTGGAACAAGTTCCTTTCGAGTTCGTACATAACCATACAATGGAGTATCCAATAAACTGTGGATCTTCGTAGTGATACGGAGTGTTCTGGAGAAATACAAAGCTGATTTAGGATTGGCGAAGAAATACTTAGTTTGGTCGTAAATAGCAGTCGCAATTTACTTTGCCCTCTTACTAATCCCTTGATATGTCTTTACTTAATACATTCTGTACACCATCGTTATGCTAATTGGTTTTCTTCATTCCCCACCGTTCGGCACCAGCCTAAGGTTTGGAAGAAGACTATCCAATTTGCGTAATAGGTGTACTATCTCATAAACCAAGGAGTACTCGCAACCTGAGAGAAGGTAAAAGGAAAAGACAACTGAATAGTCCTATTCGTTTTCTCCAGAACCAGAAACCATCCTCGAATAAATTCCTTCGAGTTCGTATATAACCATACGATGGTCTTGTCCAATGGAAGTGGACGTTCGTAGTAATACGGGGTGTCCTGGAGAAAAGGGTAAAAGTAGGAGTGGCAATGAGGTTTGCAACTCTGACAATCTAAAAGCCAGTGTTTTAGAAGGTTCGGTCAATTTTGGTCACTGAGTCATAGTCTAGGTTCGGGTCAATGGTCGCTGCCAAAGAGAGAGAGAAAATAAACACTCAGCGTGCACTCTAACCTAGATCAGAATGGTTACCAATTTATCTAATCTGGAAACCTCCCACTGTACCGTCAAATTCTCCTCCAAACCTGAAAGGAGAATTACTCGGGATCACCCGAGGAGTAAACCAACTCATCAGTGGGAATCGGGATCCAACTATCATCGCATGATAACGTGACGGAATCCGCTCACGTTATCACACTCCAGAAGGTATGCGCATATCTGGCAAGTTTTAGTTTCTTTAGAAACTCCCGATGTGATTTTTTGCCCCATGCTCTTATGACCTTGGCGTGAGGTCAAAATATCATAAGTCACATGTCAAGTTCTACCCGTCATTGTCCAGGTTAATTTGAACCCACCCGTACATACCCTTGACGTAGGCCAAAATAGTAGTACGACTGTCCCAAACCAACGCATCTATCTATGCAACAAATAAATACCCGGCAGCTACCAATCACTATGCCTTGGCATGAGGTCAAAATACATAGCTTGAATACTACCGAATATTTAACAGAAATGACGGAGGGCTACGAATGGTTTCTGGCGAAAACCTTTAACGTAATGAACTTGATATCATTGAAGGAACCGGATAGCTTTATAAAAATATAGTGGTGAAAACCTTTGCTAAAGAGGTCACTCCCGGTGAAGGGATCTCGGCTCTTTCCCCGTAGAATGAGGTGCAGGATATTCCAACTGAATACCACGATGCAAAGAAAAAGTAAATGACTATAGTGAAGTTATTTCCCTGACGCAAACTACTGTCCAAGGGGTCACTCCCGGTGAAGGGATCTCGGCCCTTGCCTCGTCGACTGAGGAGCTGGATATTCATAACCGAATACCACTGTGCAAAACAAAAGAGAATGCCCTTGCAATAACAGCTTTTTGAAAAATTGTTCCAACAACATCAGAATAGGTTTGTTTAACTTGCATTGATCCGAATCAATGCAGTCCCATCAATTGATCACACTACAAAGAACGAAAATAATGATGTACGTATATGCCATCCGCATTCGCCACTGGGTCCCGTCATTACCCGTTAGGTTAGTTAACTAACGACAGAGCGGGGACTGGACTAGCGCGGATGCAAAACATATACAACATCTACTAGTATATATATATATATCAATATATAATATTTCACTCAAGGCGTGATAAAAAAATGCAACATCACATAAATGTAATAAGCATCACAGAACAATACAGATATCTGGGATCCCCGGGTTTCACAGAGCCGCTACTGAAACCCGACGTTCCCTTGGTCGTGTGGATAGCCTGTGCAATAAAATCCTAGACCCCTACGGGCGCGGCAAGTTACCCGCCAAAACCTGAAGCGAGGCAGCCCACTTCAGCAACGTGAATGGACCACCCTGCACTTCACGGAATCCGGTAACTTGGGCACCCCTCCTGGGTCAACCTGTACCCCCTACGAGTGCGGCGAATAGCCTGCCAATTCTAGAGTGAAGCCCCCTCCGTCTCAATGCCATGAGATGCGGGCCCGTTGCCCTCTAGAATCCAGCTATCCGTGCATCCCACCTTGGGGTAATCCTAGTACAGAAATTAAAATATACATACAACGGGTACATCGACCTCACCCCGGTTGTACCCCAAAAGAATAATATACAAACAGGCAGTGACGGCAGTCCACATGTCGGATGCTCGCCCCGCAATATCAAATGTACATAATACAACCAAAAATGTACTACCATTGCATCCAGGCTATCCCCCATGACCAATCCGCAACATCACAGCACAACACAGAACATCAACGTGAATGTCACGTTCGCAAATCCGTCTAACCGGGCTATAGCAGTTAGACAGGATTTACCGATCAAGTGACATTCACGGTCGCAGATAAAATGTAAATACTGTGAACTAATGTGTTTAAGATTTTCGATCGATCAAATTTTCCTAAGTGGGCCCCCAAGCACTACTGTAGCACTTAAAGAAATTCTGGGCCCAAAAAGAATATTCCAAAATCCACATTTTCAAGTCAGGAAGCTACTGTAGAAATTTGGCACGATGTTAACATATTACAGCCGCGGAACCGCGGCCAGAACGGGGTTTTGGCCGCGGTTCCGCGGTCCTTCTAAGGAATCATAGTGTCGAATTTTTACAGTATGCTTGTAATTCCCTGCATGTACTTCTGCAACACACTAAAAAAAATTTGGAGCTAAAAAAATTTCGACAGAAACTGATGCAAATGAAAATGCGGGTTTTCGAATTTTGTTCGATCGAAAGTGTAAACACATTAGACCAAGCTAGACTAGCTTAATGGCCTGGCTCTGAAACCAGTGTAAGTGCACGGTGGCGCCCCGGCCGTCTTTCCGAGGCCAAAATGCGGAAGCGATAATTTTCGTTAACTGTTAAACCAGCACCACCGCGCACAAAAATCCTGGATCGGGCCATTAATCTAATCCTAGCTAACTAAAGAACGGGTAGAGAGATATACCGAGCGATCCGTGTCCTTCGGTCTTGTCGTCGTCGTCCCGATCTCCCACGGAATCTCCGGTCTCCACCTCTTCGCCGGAAGGGCACCACATCGCCGGCTTCTTTTACGGGCTCCCACCTCTGGACCGAGGCAACTCGGGCACGATGTTGGTGAGTCGACGTGCCCAAGATTTGCTGTAGAAAGCCATGTGTCTCTAGGGGTTGAAGTTGCCATATTTGGTGGTGGAGAATGAGATGTTAATTTTCTTGATGGCTTGGGAATTTCTAGCAAGCAAATGAGACTAAAAGCCATCCCCAAAAATTTGGACTGCCCATCCTCATAGTGGCCGGACTCACTTCATCAAGGGGGAGAGAGAAGTCAAGTGGGGGGGGGAAGCCATAATACAAGCAAGAGAAAAAGAAAAGTGATGATTATGAACAATGATCACAAAATAAACACTCACTCCAAATCAACCATCATCACACCCAAACTCAAGCAATGATGAGGAAAAGAAGTCAAATGAAAGTGCACCATCATGAACCCATCATGATGCAACAATATGCAAAGACAACCCTCCAAAATGCTTATTTGCACAAATGCAAATAAGCCCTCCTCCACCAACTTTCAGCCAATGAAAGATACAAAGAAAAATGGCCGAAACGGAAAACAAACTGGCAACTTCGGAAAACTGATCCCGTAATAAATTACAGGAAAACCCCGCTACTGTATATATATACCCGCATTTGTATTCTGACCGAATACAAATGCAATGAGACAAAATCTACATTGTACAATACTAGGATCCGGCTTAAACCAAAGCCGGCTAGTATTAACCGCCCGATCATGATCCGTGCAATACCGCACGTATCTGATCGAACCCTGCCATATCTCCATACGGCCTCTACAGCGTTTCGCCCGAAACATGAGCAACTGTCTGTGGGGGACTCTAAAGACTCGTCAACACCTTGGTTGTGGATTTAACCACTAGCACGTCAGAGATATTAACCAATACGTAACGGGCTACCAGGTATTGACCAAAAAGGACGTCGATGAGCGAACTCATCCTGACACCCTACTGAGCCTGTCAGTGACAATATCCGTACAGTCAAGTCCGTTTGTCTATGAGCATCGCATGGCGGGCCTAGGGGGTTGGTAAAAGTCAGACCCCCAAAAGCGGTACAAGTCGTGTCGGAGATCAGCGCAGAACACACTGAGATACTACTGGAATACCTACCAGTAAATCTCCTGCCTTGGCCAAGGACTTTCATGTATTGGCTCTCCTAGACACAGCGCGACCTCACCCCCAATACCGGGAGAGACGAACCCGTGCAGATCCGCTCACTGCCTCCATGTGGCTCGGGACTGTACCCAACTAAAACCTGTTTGCACGTCTCCTTTGAGCGTGGTAGGGTAGTAATCAAAGTACAGTGGGAACTCACACGAGACAAATGACGCTCCTCGGGTCGATGAACTAACATGTACACATGTCACCAGGGAACTGCTATCTGACGTCAGGTATAAGACCAACTAGCATGTTCCCGGCGAGTCCTGTCCGGTGTACTCATAACCTAATGAGCACCTGTATACATCTTAGGTGAACCAACTGACACCAGTGGCTTGTGAGACCGGCCACCGCCCCTCGTCGGGGTCTCGACTGTATACACTAGTCTACTCTGGAGAATCGATGCCCTGTCTCGAAACTCCCACGACTAGGGACCTTTTAAGGATGTGCTTATAGACTACCAGCTCCTACGTATATGATCGCCCTCATACTGCTGATAGTCAAGCAAGAATCCTAGGGGCTCTATCAACGTGCAATAGTGACCTGTAGGGTCACCTAAAGCAGTACACGATGATAAAGATAAACCAGATAGCATACTATCATCTTGAGTAAGACTGTCCTACCGGGATAGGTCCTCCCTCAATCATTGCAATCACGTGCCTGTGATCCAATAATTGACTTTGAGGGCACTATCTCCAACACATATATATTGATATGTTCATACATGCGCACATGCACACTGTATATTCGTACCAGTGCACACATATATTGATATCTTCATACCTGCTCACATGCACACTGTATATTCATACCAGTGCACACATATATTGATATCTTCATACCTGCACACATGCACACTGTATATTCATACCAGTGCGTACATATATTGATATCTTCATACCTGCGCACATGTACACTGTATATTCATACCAGTGCACACATATATTGATATCTTCATACCTGCGCACTTACACACTGTATATTCATACCAGTGCACATATATATTGATATCTTCATACCTGCGCACATGCACACTGTATATTCGTACCAGTGCACACATATATTGATATCTTCATACCTGCGCACATGCACACTGTATATTCATACACGTGCACATATATATTAATATTTTCATACCTGCGCACATGCACACTGTATATTCATACCAGTGCACACATATATTGATATCTTCATACCTTCGCACATGCACACTGTATATTCATACTAGAGCTACACTCATATTCGCATATATATATACGTTTGCACATCCATACCTACATATATACATATGTCATATACATGGACGATATTGATTTGATTTCATGAAAATAGGGACCACATGAGATATTTTCAAAACTGGATTCGTTTAAAAGAGCGGTGTTCCCTTTTTACTCTTAGTATCATATGATACATTGCATGGATTTACGCATTGAGTTTTGAATTCATATGATTTCTGGATTTGAGAACCGTGGTATCATTTTAAGGAAATACGCACTGTTTTAAAAAAAACTGATTTCTCTTGATATGATATTTCAGTGCATCCACCATGAGTTTTCTCGGTTTCAGAGAGCTTGTGTGAGTATAACTGATTCGAGGAGCGGTAGGCACCGATTGCGGGTACAAGGTGGACCCGGTACAGTACCCCGGGGCAAGAAGACTCGTATTGTTAGACGGTGAGCCCGGCGGAGGGACTACTATCTACCGGTGATTGGTTAGACCTGGCGATTATCCGGAGAATACCGACCAGAGTCGATAGATGGATACGGGACGACGCGTACTGCCGGGGCCGGGGGCCGAGAGCCGATTCCGCAGACGGAGCACGTGGGCCGATCCGATGGACGGAGCCCGATACTTGAGGATTTGCGTGTCAGTTCTAGACACGGCTGATTTTATGATATTTCGAGTGCCAATGTTGGGTACTCATGATTCTATGAGATTTACAGGATTTTGAGGGCCGATGAGGATGACGGCGCCTGAGTCTTTTTGGGATTTGGGTGTTGTTCCCCTCCGAACGGCGGCCGAGACGTGGACTTTCTAGCCTGAGATTTGGGGCAGATGCTAATTGGTGTTATCCGTCTACCTCTCCGAAGATGCCAAGTTGATTTATGGTACCATGTATCGAAGGTTTAAGCGGATGCGACCGATGTAGCAGACTTTGTCAGATTCCCCCTCGTTGAGGGGTTTTTGATTGTGGGGACGCTCTTCCCTGCAGGCACAAGCCCCTGCAGTTAATTACGCTACCGCATCGCGGTAACAACTTTCTCCTTCTCCAGCTGGTCACTTCGTGTCGTGGGTGTTTGTTTTGTTTGTGGTTGCCCGTGGATTGTATACGGAGACTAATTTATGTAGTCGCCCGTAGGACGTGGATTAATCCAAATCCGTGTTTACTTAGATTTGGGTTTGTGGTTTTGGTTTGAGGATACGTTAGCCACATTTGAGACTAAGATCGACTCAAACGTTTGTTAAGGATACGTTAGTCCGATTTGAGACTAAGATCAACTTAACAGGATCGTTTAGATCCGACAAAAGAGCGTTTGGGCTCTATTGTTCCAGTTTAGGGACATGGTGGTCCATTGCATGTATGGTCGTCGGGACCCATCACCTCTCTGATGACGTTGAAGGATTACAACGACAGGTGTCAGAGGAGTTCAGAGATGTACCCTTGAACCAAAGCTGATTGGAGGGATTCATAGTCCAGTTTGGGACTAAAGTCTGTTTGAAGGTTTGAGGATACGTTAGCCATATTTGAGGCTAAGATCAACTTAAACGGTCGTTAAGGATACGTTAGTCCAGTTTGGGACTAAGATCAACTTAACGGGATCGTTTAGATCCGACAAAAGAGCGTTTGGGCTCTATTGTTCCGGTTTAGAGACATAGTGGTCCATTGCCAGTTTAAGGACATGGTGGTCCATTGTCAGTTTAAGGACATAGTGGTCCATTACCAGTTTAAGGACATAGTGGTCCAACTCCAGTTTAGGGACATGGTGGTCCATTGGTAGTTTAAGGACGCATAAGTCTATGGGTTTAAGGACCCCACAGTCCATATGGGTGTGTTTAAGGACGCATCAGTCCGTTAGTTTAAGGACGCATAAGTCCGCGGGTTTAAGGACCCCACAGTCCGTATCTTGGTTTAAGGACGCATAAGTCCATGAGTTTAAGGACCCCACAGTCCGTGTTGATGTGTGGTTGTCGGGACCCATCACCTCTCTAAAGACGTTGAAGGATTACAACGACAAATATCAGAGGAGTTCAGAGATGTACCCTTGAACCAATGAGTTGGTTGAAAGAGCATATGCGCTCAGTTCGAGATGATTTGAGAACTTATGGTCAGTTTGGGCTAAGTCCAATTATGTTTGAAATATTGGCCCTTTGTTGGCTCATTGAAGGAGAGGCTTTGCCTCTAGAAACTTAGCCAATTGGGCTAAAGCTAGTGTTAAACACTAAAGACCAACGGTGTTGAACACTGGAATTATGATTAGCAAGTTAGTGTTTAACACTAAAAGATAATCAGTGTTAAACACTAGCAACGGGGCTTTCAAATTAATGTTAAACACTAAAGCAAATCAGTGTTAAACACCGGTAGCATAGATTTCAAATTAGTGTTAAACACCAAAGCAAATCAGTGTTAAACACCGGGAACAGAGTTTTCACATTAGTGTTAATCACTGAGAAAATCAGTGTTAAACACTGCAAATAGAGTTTTCCAAATTAGTGTTAAACACTAAGAAAATCAGTGTTAAACACTGTAGATAGAGTTTTCCAATTAGTGTTAAACACTAAGGAAATCAGTGTTAAACACTGCAGAGAGAGTTTTCCAATTAGTGTTAAACACTAAGGAGGGAGGGGTCACGTGCGGACACGTGAGAGCGCCCTGATTTCCCTTATTTTATTCTGCAGGTAAGTGTTCAACACTTTTAATTCTGACGGCCATCACGTGTGAGCACGTGATGGAGGCCCCCGCTCTGGTCTGCTAGAATGCACATTAGGGGTCACGTGGTGACACGTGAGGGCGCCCTAAATGTGAAGCCAAATCTCCTTTGTTTTATCCTCAAATCTGTGAATAAGTGTTAAACACTTTTCATCTTTATTTTAGAGCATCACGTGTTGGCACGTGATGGGGGTTTATGCATCGATAATTACAGCACTTGCTGAGGGGTCACGTGGGGACACGTGAGAGCGCCCAAAGCCTCTTTTCTTTTGTTTTGCCATTAAGTGTTAAACACTTTCATTTTTATTTTAGAGCATCACGTGTTGGCACGTGATGGGGATCTGTGCGCCAATTGTTAAAGCATTTGCTGAGGGGTCACGTGATAACACGTGAGAGCGCCCAAAGCTTTCATTTCCTTTGCTTTTTATTTCTGCGTTTTGGGAGTCACGTGGGAGCACGTGAGGTGATGCTTCAAAGTTCTTTGCAGGGGATCTTTTCAAGGGTCACGTGGGGGCACGTGACCCTAGTTCTTTTCATAAACAGAGATCTTTTAAGAATTGAATTCTTTGTAGGGTTAAACCCTAATTATGATTTTGGAGGAATTAAATTCCTATCGTGAAAGAATTGAATTCTTATTTAGGATGAAACCCTGATCTCTTTTCAAAGAAATTAAATTCCCAGATATGTAAAAGAATTAAATTCTTGATTAGGGTTAAACCCTAGTTTTGTTTTAGGAGAATTAATTCTCAAAACTCAATTCCCCTTCTAAGTTTAGGATCTGCATGGCAGGATCTCGACCCGATGAGAATTAAATTCTCAAGTTATGGGGAGATGTGCTCTGTGCAGATCTTCAACCAGAAGAAGAACTAAGTTCTTTTTTGTATAAGAGTTAAACTCTTGGATTTTGAGAATTAAATTCTCTGTTTGAAGTTTATCTTTTTCCCTTTTCTCACCTAGGGTTTTCTTTGTTGAGAATTAAATTCTCCTTTCTTTTCTTCCCTCTTGAGAATTAAATTCTCCTCCCTCTGTTTTTCTCTCCAAAAAAGTAGATCCCCCCTCTTCTTTTCTTGGCTCCTATTTATAGGAGAAGGAAAAGAGTTAATTTGTTTAGCAAATCTCTTATTGGAAGATTTGATTTGATTGTTGAGAGATTTGATTTATATTTATCATTAATCTGGGCCTTTAGATCATTCAGTGAATTTTATTCACCGTGGATTTTAAATCCAAAAGATATTCTATTTGTTATCCTGGTGAGATTTTCAGGGAAATCTTTCCTTGTCCAAGGTTTTTCTATAAATTGGTGATTTTTAATCACCCTTGGATTTTTAATCCAACGATTCCCCATGACCCTTTTCCATTTGGAAAGATTCAGAAACTTTTAGAATTTAATTCTATTAAATTATAATGCTTTTAAAGCCAGTCACATGCCGGCACGTGACCTTTGGTCATGTGTGAGCACGTGACCCCCAATTGGGTTCCTTTCTCAGCCGCTTATTTATGTTTCAGTTTTAACCATCACGTGTCAACACGTGACCATTGGTCACGTGTAAGCACGTGATACCTCGTTGAGGTATCTTCTGACTTTTAGAATTAAATTCTATTCATTATTTTAGAGGCTTTAAAAGCCCATCACGTGTCTGCACGTGACCTATGGTCACGTGTGAGCACGTGATGCCCCATTGGGGTCTTTTCTGAGTTTTTATTGTATCTTTTAACTCCTCCAGCGGGTTCTTAAAAGCCCATCACGTGTAAAACTGACCTCCGATTGGTGTGGGATGATCTCCAATTGTCTTTCAGGCTTTATATGACTTGCCGTCAAGACCCTGAAGCTAGGAATTTGGCCTTCGCTTCGTTTGCTGATATCGCGTCTGCTGTATCGAGACGAATGTCGCGGTGGTGATCACTCCATGTTGGTGTGAGGACAAGGATCCGCTCTGGATGTTTCCCACGGGATCGAAGAGTGACGTTGTCCGTGTTCCACGTGACCAGGAATTTTGCTCTAGATGCTTCACACGGGTTCACTGCCGTGTTAGGCGAGGACTAGGCTCCGCTCTGGATGCTTCGCACGGGCTCACTGCCGTGCTCTACGAGGACCAGGATCCGCTCTGGACGTTTTCCACGGGGTCAAAGAGTGACGTTATCCGCGTTCCACGTGACCAGGAATTTTGCTCTAGATGCTTCACACGGGTTCACTGCCGTGTTAGGCGAAGACTAGGCTCCGCTCTGGATGCTTCGCACGGGTTCACTGCCGTGCTCTGCCAGGACCAGGATCCGCTCTGGACGTTTTCCACGGGGTCAAAGAGTGGCGTTATCCGCGTTCCACGTGACCAGGAATTTTTCTCTAGATGCTTCACACGGGTTCATTGCTGTGTTAGGCGAGGACTAGGCTCCGCTCTGGATGCTTCGCACGGGTTCACTGTCGTGCTCTGCGAGGACCAGGATCCGCTCTGGACGTTTTCCACGGTGTCAAAGAGTGACGTTATCCGCGTTCCATGTGACCAGGAATTTTGCACTAGATGCTTCACACGGGTTCACTGCCGCGTTAGGCGAGGACTAGGCTTCGCTCTGGATGCTTCACACGGGTTCACTGCCGTGTTCTGCGAGGACCAGGATCCGCTCTAGACGTTTTCCACGGTGTCAAAGAGTGACGTTATCCGCGTTCCACGTGACCAGGAATTTTGCACTAGATGCTTCACACGGGTTCACTGCCGCGTTAGGCGAGGACTAGGCTCCGCTCTGGATGCTTCACATGGGCTCACTGCCGTGTTCTGCGAGGACTAGGATCCGCTCTGGACGTTTTCCATGGGGTCAAAGAGTGACGTTATCCGCGTTCCACGTGACTAGGAATTTTGCACTAGATGCTTCATACGGGTTCACTGCCGCGTTAGGCGAGGACTAGGCTCCGCTCTGGATGCTTCACACGGGTTCACTGCCGTGTTCTGCGAGGACCAGGATCCGCTCTAGACGTTTTCCACGGTGTCAAAGAGTGATGTTATCCGCGTTCCACGTGACCAGGAATTTTGCACTAGATGCTTCACACGGGTTCACTGCCGCGTTAGGCGAGGACTATGCTCCGCTCTGGATGCTTCACACGGGTTCACTGCCGTGTTCTGCGAGGACCAGGATCCACTCTGGACGTTTTCCATGGGGTCAAAGAGTGACGTTATCCGCGTTCCACGTGACCAGGAATCTTGTTGATTATATCTGCATTTCACGGAGTTGGGATTTGACTCTCTGTGGGAGTACATTGTCGAGTCATGGAACTGGGAGTTGCCGCTGTTCCGCTTTGCTTGATGATGTGTCCGCTGTGACGAGACGAGTGCTGAGGTGGAGCTGGGATTTTTCCATCACTCCGCTTTGCTGACCATGGGGTCTTTTATTAGCTTTGCATGTACATCCTGCTGGACTGCGAAGGAACGTCGTTGTTAACATTGCGTCTGCTGTAATGAGACGAATGCTAAGGCGGAGTTGGGATTTTGCCATCGCTCCGCTTGATGGTGTAACATCTGTGTCCTGCTGGAATGAGGAGGCACGCCGTTGTTGGTCTCCAGGCTGTAGATGTGGCCATTGAGATTTGGAACTAAGGACTTTGCCATGGTTCCGTTTCGTTGCGACTCTGAGGTCGATTATTAACGTCACGTCTGCATCTGGCTGGAGTGAGGAGAAACGCCGTTGGTGATCTCTAAGTTGTCGATGTTGACGTCGAGACCCTGAAGCTCGGGATCTTCTTTTTGCTTCGTTTGTTGACATTATGTCTGCAATATTGCGATAAATGTCGAGATTGTCTCTAGGTTGTCTATTAACCGTCGAGATTTGGCTCCGCTTTCTGATGGAGCCTGTTGGGAAGGTATGGTTCCCTTTTTATCTGTGCCTTTGGATTGTATACAGGGATCGATGTGATTTCACCTGTAGGGAAAAAAGTTTCATTCTTTCATTTTTTTTATTCTTTCCGCGATGCTCTATCATTTCAGCTTTTTATATCGCGAAAATCGCGATTGCCCAATCATTTCGGCTATTTTTCGCGGTGCCCAATCATTTCGGCTATTTTTCTTTTTACTCGCTGCTTTTTATTGCGAGTTGCCCAATCATTTCGGCTATTTTTCATGCATACATTTTTACTTGCTGATTTTGTTTGCAAGTTGCCCCATCATTTCGGCTATTTCGTATGCATTTTTTTTTTGGCTCGCTGATTTTTTCTCGCGAGTGTGGAACTTGGAATCTGGTGCCAATCTCAGCATCAGCATCGCTGTGACTGGAATATAGCCAGGAGCGAATCATCATTTGCCATGAAAGGACTTGGAATTTGATACCAGTTTAGGCATCAGCATCGCTACAACTGGGATATTGCCAGGAGCGAATCATCATTTGCCTCTGTCGATGTTGAACAAAGGTGGCTTAGCAAACAGGGTTAGGATCCCGTCGACTAAGGCTTTTGACTTCATGAGCCGTAAGGGTCTCACAAAGGTATCTCTCCTACAAGTCGTGAGGATCTCATAGGTGTGTTTTCTCCTTAGGAATCGTGAGGATTCCTAAGCGTATGTTCCCCTGTAAGTCGTAAGGATCTTACAAAAGGGTTTTCTCCTTATAAGTCGAGAGGACTTACATGGGTTGTTCACCGTGCGAACATATCCCTAGCCACGGGTGGGACTTGGTTAGGGAAATGTTTATTCATGCCCGTAGATTGTATACAAGGGTCAGTACTGAACCACTTGTAGGGCAAGATCGGAGGTTGTGGGGGTTGCTTAAGAATAGATTCAGGTCTCTGTAACTTAAGACTTTCAAATCTTATGAGCCGTGAGGGTCCCGTAAGAGAGTTCTCCTTACGAGTCGTGAGGATCTCGCAAGTGTAATTTCTCCTTAGGAATCGTGAGGATCCCTAAGTATGTTGTTCCCTTGTGAGTCGTAAGGATCTCATGCAGGTGGTTTCTCCTTACAAGGTCGAGAGGACCCTGTAAGTGTCTTTTAACGAGGTTGCGCCCTTTCGGGTTTTCACAAACACTCGCCGGTAGCCCTGCTGTTTTTACTCACGGAGCCCTTTCGGGTTTTCATCCGTGCCCATTTTGCTTATGGACATACCGTTTTCTTTTTTTCTTTTTTTATTCTTTTTTTTTTAACGAGGTCGCGCCCTTTCGGGTTTTCACAAGACTCGCCGGTAGCCCTGCTGTTTTTACTCACGGAGCCCTTTCGGGTTTTCATCCGTGCCCATTTTGCTTATGGACATACCTTTTTTTTTGGTTTTTTTATTTTTTATTTTTTAACCACGCCAGCCTAAGGATGCTGCGGGTTGATAGTAGTTTAATGACGTTTCGGTCATTTGCAAGTTTTAGGACATTGCGGTCCACCGTTAGTTTAAGGACATTTCGGTCCGACGCTAGTTTTAGGACATAGTGGTCCATCGTTAGTTTAACGAAATTTCGGTCTATGGGGCTTTCCCTATGAATGAGCATGATGCCCCCGGCATATTCACCTTTTTCGGAGCATGTTGTTGTGGCGGGTTTACTTTCCACTCTTCGAGTAACGCGAACTTGCCCTGTTGGTATTGGTCTTCAACCCAGTTTTTGAAGACGTAGCAATTGTCGAGTGGGTGACCCATTAATCTGTGGTAGGGACAATAGTTAGGATTGTTAACGTCACCTGGTTGCAATAGACGTTTTGGATCTGGCAGAGTGATAAGCCCGCTGCGCACTGCTAGCTCGAACAATCTCTTTGTTTTATTTTTGGGAAATGAGTAAGGACGTTTCAACTTCTCATTGAGGTATCGCGGCTTGTTGTTTTGACGACAAAACGGTCTCGGGTTACTCGGCTGTTGTTGAGTGTTGGCAACAAAGGCTGTTTTTTCCTTTTCCTTTCTCATTTCGTTTGCTCCGTCGTTTGCGGGTCCGAGATTCTTTCCGGGTAGCGTGAGATTGTACGGCTGAACATTCTCGCAACTCTCCAATTCTTTTGTTTTAGAAATGAATTCCTTGAAGAGAGGGTTGAGAGCGGCTTCTTCATCAGAATCGCTTCCAAAGGCGAGAACTCGTGATCCCCCGGGCTCGTCCCTATGACAATTGCCGGCAATTCTTTTATGCTCATCTGTCGTATTTTTTCGCTGTCTACGAGCTTCCCGCTTTATTCTATTGACGTGTTGTCTATGAGCGACATATCCTTGCCACCAACACTTAAAGGAGCTGCAGTCTTTAGTAGGATGTGCGATCCTCTGATGATATAAGCAGAAGTTAGGGTGTACGTCCGTTTCATCAAAATGTATACCACCAGGAGAATTTTTTCTGAAAGAGGGCGGCCTCATACCCATTGATATGGCTTTGGCGAATCGTTTCCTTGTCTTGATCCTGCTTTCATTTGCGGCGGATGTACTTTGATCTGGTGGGAGTGTTTCGACCCTTTTGTCCAGTCGCCGGTGTTTGGCCTTTTCAAATATGGCCATCTCACGCTCCCGGTCGGCTTTACTTTTCAGACGAATCTCATTCAGGAAGGCATCGATCATCTCGTCTGACGGCCACAGAAGTTCTGGTTCAGGATCCGCCCCCGGTTTCTCGGTGTAAGGAGCCTCTTTATTATCTATCAATGAGTGAGAGATCACATGACAGCTTGCTACGTAGTTCTCAGATTCATCTGATGAGTCTTCAACATCATTTTCGTCCTCGAGGACGTGGCTGAGGAAATCTTGGAGCGTGATTGGAATCCGCGCCTTCTGGTCATACTCTTCCAGCGCATCAATCTGTTTCTGCAAATCCGTGCGCTTGTCTCCAGGCTTCACGGGCTTCTTGGATTTCTCCTTCTTTTTCGAAGATTTCGACGGCTGGGTGTGAATGCTTTGGCTATCACCACCGATATTTGGAATTGGGCGCGGCTTCAGCATCCCCTTGATGATCTCAGGTTCCAACGGGTTCTTCCATCTAATCGCCGGGCACGTCTGAAGATCCTTCAGCATTCTTTTAGTTTTGGTCGAAAGAGTCACCTCCCATGGAGCTTCCTCAACAAAAGAGCATGTTGCCCCCGGTGTGTTTGTCTTCTTAGAAGTGTGAGGCTATGGCGGGTTCACCTTCCAGTTTTCGGATAACGCGAACTTGCCTTGTTGGTACTGATCCTCGATCCATCCCTTAAAGATGAAGCAATCATCGATTGGATGGCTTACCGCTTGGTGGTAAGGGCAGTAATTTGGATCGTTGACATCGCCTGGCTGCAACGGACGTTTTGGATCCGGCAAATTTATAAGCTTGTTGCGCACTGCCAACTCGAACAGTCTCCTCGTTTTATCCTGAGGAAACGAGTAAGGACGTCCTAGTCTCTCCTCGAGGGATGGGCGTGGAGGCACATTGTTTTGGCGAACAACCGGCTTCAAGTTGCTCGACGAAGGTTGCTTTCCCTTTGCCCTTTTCATTCCGAGGCTCTGTCTTTGAAGAAGAAGGCTTATGGCCCATCTGGTCTATTTAGGCCAGCTTGTCAATCAAGGCCTGGAAGGTGGTCGGCTTGAAAAACATCATGAACTGAGAGATGGCTGCTTGAGGGTCAAGAGTGCCTACGAACATGCCTACTGCAGGGGCCTCTTCTATGCGTTGTTCGCATTTCGACCATAGGTTCCGCCATCGTGTTGCGTATTGGACCCACGTTTCGCCTGGCCTTATCCTGGCATTAATCAGTGCTGTTATCGGGATGCGTCCACTAGCACTCGTGAATCTTTGAGTGAACAGCAGCTCCATCTCCGTAAATGTCTTAATAGATTCATTTGGGAGTTCAGAGTACCACTCAAATGCCGTTTCCGACAGGCTGCTAACAAACTGGCGGAGCAGCAATTTATCATCACCTCCAGTGTTGCCGCACATGGCTCTAAATTGAGCGACGTGCTGATGCGGATTTCCTGTCCCCTTATATACGTGGAACTTAGGGATCGTATATCCCGGCGGGTAACTAATTTGGTCATACCAGCCCGGGTAGGGTCGTCCGGTTCTAGCAATTTGCCCAGCCGCTTCATTTGCCTGGTGAGCTCGTATTTGCTGAGCTATATGGTCATCCAGTGCGGCCTTGGAAATGGTTTCTTCCTTAGCTGCTGAAAGAGACGGAGGAGGATTAGATGTCTCCCTTCCATCGTCTTCAACAGTGATTGGAGGGTCATCAGCTGGAGGGTCCGGCTGTAACATCATCCCTACCATATCTTGGAAGAGAAACGCCATTTGTTTTATATTAGCCGCTTGCTCTGCGGCTTCTTTGTCCTTCTTTTCGAGGAATCTGCATAGGTAGTCAGCGTCAGTTTCTTGTTCATGACGCTGCTCTGATGATGCCTCCGGGCTTTCTTTTGGCCCGGTAAGTGCGGCCACTGCAGTCATCATCTCCTGAAGCTTCTGTTGCTGCTCCTGGGCTTTCGTCACAGATCGGGTGAGCGGTCGGTGACCCGTCGAAGCACGGCTTTCCTCCTTTCCGGAAGCCATATAAACGGTGTGCACCACCATGCCCCCAGACTTGGGGCGTTTGTGTTCGGTGTCTTTGCGATTTGCCAAAGACACAGGGGCTTTTTGCGGCCTCCTTTTTTGAGTGATTGGAGTTGAGGGGGCCGTTGTAGTGGGCACCCAAGTAGCTTTTTCTTTTTGTGGCTTGACAGAGTAATCCTTCTCCTTCCGTACCTTCATCTTTTTCTGTCGGCGGAGATAGTTTTCATCAATCACCAACCCTTGGACCTGTCGCCAGACTTTGTAAATTTTAGAGGACAGCTGTTGAGGGGGCTGCTCTAGCTTCTTCTCTGGAGTATTCTCCACAGGTGAAGGAGTTCGTTTCAATATCGCAGTAGGAGAGTTTCTGCGCACCTTGTTGAGCAGTTCAAAGCTGTTCTTGATTGGGACAGCAGCATCGATCCTCACCATCGGAGCTGACGGAGTTATCCCAGAGGGGGAGTTGCCCCCAGCCTTCCTTACTCGACGCCAGTGGCGACGCCGAGCGTGTCTTGCGGATGGAGTTGTTTCAGCTATGAGGGTGACTTCGTCGTACCCCCTGCTTTGAGGAGAGACTGTTATTGGTGCTAGCCTATCGAAGGCTGACACCCGTTGAGAAGTAATGTCTAATCTGTCAAAGACAGACCTCTGGGCAGGGGAAGCAGCTTTGAGAATCTCGCCTGGAGCAGCAACTGGAATGTCCAGCCTCGTAAAAACTGACTTCTCGGAAGAAGGAACATTTCCAATGATTTCATCCGTTTGCGTCGGGATGGCTATCCGCTTTGGGATGGCAGCTTCGGGTATCGCAGGTTTGCGGACGTTCTGACGCAGTCTGTTGAAAACTGAAGTATTGAAAGTGGGCGACCTGTTGAGAGGGGTCGCGGCAGTGGTAAGTCGATCAAAGACCGGCTTCTTTGGAGCTTCTTGCGATGTCATTGGGGCATTGAAGCTCATCGGTGGGAGCATGGTCCCGAAGAATAATCCAGTGGTGGCCTGAGTTACCTGCTCCACCGGCATTTTGAAAAGGGAGGCCGCTTGGGGCCCATAAGTCACTCCTCCAGCAATGACGGAGCGAGAGTTATCGCTGCGGGCGGTGCAGTTCGAAGCCATCGATTTTCTGTTTTCTGCATAAAGCAAGACACCAAATCTTAGTACCTTGAATCCACAGGCAATCACAGCAAACCGCGATTTGTTCGCGAACACGACACACGAAGTGTGGAGTGGAAAGAGGAAGGGGTCCCACCGGGCGTGCCAGAATCTGTTCCCCTCCGAATGGCGGCCGAGACATGGGCTGTCTTGCCTGAGATTCGGGGCAGATGCTAATTTGTGTTATCCGTCTACCTCTCCGAAGATGCCAAGTTGATTTATGGCACCATGTATCGAAGGTTTAAGCGGATGCGACCGATGTAGCAGACTTCGTCAGATTCCCCCTCGTTGAGGGGTTTTTGATTGTGGGGACGCTCTTCCCTGCAGGCCAAGCCCCTGCAGTTAATTACGCTACCGCATCGCGGTAACAACTTTCTCCTTCTCCAGCTGGTCACTTCGTATCGTGAGTGTTTGTTTTGTTTGTGGTTGCCCGTGGATTGTATACGGAGACTAATTTATGTAGTCGCCCGTAGGACGTGGATTAATCCAAATCCGTGTTTACTTAGATTTGGGTTTGTGGTTTTGGTTTAAGGATACGTTAGCCATATTTGAGACTAAGATCGACTCAAACGTTTGTTAAGGATACGTTAGTCCGATTTGAGACTAAGATCAACTTAACAGGATCATTTAGATCCGACAAAAGAGCGTTTGGGCTCTAATGTTCCAGTTTAGGGACATGGTGGTCCATTGCATGTATGGTCGTCGGGACCCGTCACCTCTCTGACGACGTTGAAGGATTACAACGACAGGTGTCAGAGGAGTTCAGAGATGTACCCTTGAACCAAAGCTGATTGGGGGAATTCATAGTCCAATTTGGGACTAAAGTCTGTTTGAAGATTTAAGGATACGTTAGCCATATTTGAGGCTAAGATCAACTTAAACGGTTGTTAAGGATACGTTAGTCCAGTTTGGGACTAAGATCAACTTAACGGGATCGTTTAGATCCGACAAAAGAGCATTTTGGGGCTCTATTGTTCCAGTTTAGGGATATAGTGGTCCATCGCCAGTTTAGGGACATGATGGTCCATTGCCAATTTAGGGACGTGGTGGTCCATCTCCATTTTAGGGACGTGGTGGTCCATTGGTAGTTTAAGGACATTGCGGTCCATAGGTAGTTTAAGGACGCATAAGTCCATGGGTTTAAGGACCCCACAGTCCATATGGGTGGTGTTTAAGGACGCATTAGTCCGTTAGTTTAAGGACGCATAAGTCCGCGGGTTTAAGGACCCCACAGCCCATATCTTGGTTTAAGGACGCATAAGTCCATGAGTTTAAGGACCCCACAGTCCGTGTTGATGTGTGGTTGTCGGGACCCGTCACCTCTCTGAAGACGTTGATGGATTACAACAACAAATATCAGAGGAGTTCAGAGATGTACCCTTGAACCAATAAGTTGGTTGAAAGAGCATATGTGCTCAGTTCAAGACGATTTGAGGACTTACGGCCAGTTTGGGCTAAGTCCAATTATGTTTGAAATATTGGCCCTCTGTCGGTCCATTGAAGGAGAGGCTTTGCCTCTAGAAACTTAGCCAATTGGGCTAAAGATAGTGTTGAACACTAAAGACCAACAGTGTTGAACACTGGAATTAAGATTAGCAAGTTAGTGTTTAACACTAAAACATAATCAGTGTTAAACACTAGCAACGGGGCTTTCAAATTAGTGTTAAACACTAAAGCAAATCAGTGTTAAACACTGGTAATCAGAGATTTCAAATTAGTGCTAAACACTAAAGCAAATCAGTGTTAAACACTGGGAACAAAGTCTCCAGATTAGTGTTAAACACTAAGGAGAGAGGGGTCACGTGTGGACACGTGAGAGCGCCCTAAATGCGGAGCCAGATCTCCTTTGTTTTATCCTCAAATCTGTGAATAAGTGTTAAACGCTTTTCCTTTCTATTTCGAGCATCACGTGTTGACACGTGATGGGGATTTATGCGCTGACCGTTAGAACGTTTGCTAAGGGGTCACGTGGTAAACACGTGAGAGCGCCCAAAGCCTTCATTTCCATTGATCTTTCTTTCTGCGTTTTGGGAGTCACGTGGGAGCACGAGATGGCATCAAAAAGTGGGGCCAGATCCTCTTTATTTTGTTCTGCAAACAAGTGTTAAACACTTTTAATTTTCATAGCCATCACGTATGAGCACGTGATGTATAATCAGGCCCTGATTTATTAGAACACTTATTAGGGGTCACGTGCTAACACGTGAGAGCGCCCAGAATTGTTTCTGCCTTTGCTTTTGTTCCATATATAATGAGGGTCACGTGGGAACACGTGAGGCATTGCCTCAAAGCTTTCCTCTTCTCATTTTTGGGGGATCTGTTCAGGGGTCATGTGGGGCACGTGACCTTAGTCTTTTTCATGCACAGAGATCTTTTAAGTCTCTTTATCTTTAAGAATTAAATTCTTATTTAGGGTAAAACCCTAATTTTGATTCTGGAGGAATTAAATTCCTATTTTGAAAGAATTAAATTCTTTTTTAGGGTAAAACCCTAGTTTTGTTTTAGGAGAATTAAATTCTCAGAACTCAATTCCCCTTCTAAGTTTAGGATCTGCATGGCAGGATCTCGACCCGATGAGAATTAAATTCTCAACTTATGGGGAGATGTGCTCTGTGCAGATCTTCAACCAGAAGAAGAACTAAGTTCTTTTCTTTAAATAAGAGTTAAACTCTTTTGAGAATTAAATTCTCTTTTGAATCCTCTCTTTTCTTACCTAGGGTTTTTCTTTTGCAGAGAATTAAGTTCTTCTTTCTCTGTTTCTTCTTCTCTTGAGAATTAAATTCTCCTCCCTCTGTTTTTCTCTCCAAAAAAGTAGATCCCCCCTCTTCTCTTCTTGGCTCCTATTTATAGGAGAAGGAAGAGAATCAATTTGTTTAGCAAATCTCTCATTGAGAGATTTGATTTGATTGTTGAGAGATTTGATTTATATTTATCATTAATCTGGGCCTTTAGATCATTCAATGAATTTTATTCACCGTGGATTTTAAATCCAAAAGATATTCTATTTGTTATCCTGGTGAGATTTTCAGGGAAATCTTTCCTTATCCAAGGTTTTTCTATAAATTGGTGATTTTTAATCACCCTTGGATTTTTTAATCCAACGGTTCCCCATGACCCTTTTCCATTTGGAAAGATTCAGAAACTTTTAGAATTTAATTCTATTAAATTATAATGCTTTTAAAGCCAGTCACGTGTGAGCACGTGCCCCCCAATTGGGTTCCTTTCTCAGCCGCTTATTTATGTTTCAGTTTTAACCATCACGTGTCAACACGTGACCATTGATCACGTGTAAGCACGTGATACCTCGTTGAGGTATTTTCTAACTTTTAGAATTAAAATCTATTCGTTATTTTAGAGGCTTTAAAAGCCCATCACGTGTCTGCACGTGACCCATGGTCACGTGTGAGCACGTGATGCCCCATTGGGGTCTTTTCTGAGTTTTTATTGTATCTTTTAACTCCTCCAGCGGGTTCTTAAAAGCCCATCACGTGTGGACACGTAATTCCTCATAACTTTTGATCCCGGATGAATTACGAGGCCCATAATATATCAAATCGAAGGGTTTTTCGAGCCGCTTTCGATACCATCAGAATTTATCTGTTTCTCATTCGGGAGTTTGTCAAAAAACAGCCCGGAAGATACTGGTTCCCATTTTCTTAAGCGTATCGCCGCCATTTGATACCTTGGGCTCTTTTGCGCAGAAATTTTTGGCAGGAACAGGTGTATTGATGGACACCAGTTATTTTCCACGTTGATATTCCGTGTAGATACTATTTATTCCCATGCTCAGCATTCAGTATTTCACATCTCATCCTGTATCTATTGTACCTGATAGAGTACACATACTATGCACGCTCATTGCATACCCTGCTCATTCTATATAGGGTTGTTAGATTTCATTGCTATGCACGATTATTGCATACCTTGCTCATCACATAGAGGTGTCATTAGATCACATTTGTTGCATGATTTGAGCATCCAGTTCATCATATAGATATTATCTGTTGGCATAGATTAGAGTATCGCAGCACGTGCATACTCGCGATTACCTTTATATGTTATCTACTATTCACGAGTTGGCAACTCACCCCCGTTATGCTACAGTGCTTGCAGGTTGTCCCTCAGAGTAGTCGTGGCTAGCTGCTTTCGTACATCTTTTGACACAGATACCATTGCAGTTGGCATACTTGCCCTTTTGCTGATATATGGGTTTTGTGCGGTATCTGTTTATTTTCCAGTTGTATACATCATTGTATCTAGTATTCTCCATCTACTACTTATGTATTGACTTATAGACCAGTTGTGAGGACGATGTATATTATTTTGTACTCTGGTGTCGAGCTCGTTGTGAGCCGACTTTATTATGCAGTTTTATATTTCATGTTGTCTTAACTTATTTTTACTCTTTCTTCGCTACGGCGTCGTATATTATCATTGTGGTGTTTTTTCCGCCGTTGGGGCGTGATTGCTCCCGTTTGGGATGCTTATTTCTCATTGTGTACCATTTTACTCATTTATTGCTTTATACCCAATCTCGGGGTAAATTTTACAAAGGAAATGCTGCCAAAATTTTTAAATGATAACTTGAACTTTAAAGAATTCTACCAAACAACTTAAAGTTTTCTAAATGTTTTAACAAATAACCTAATAAATTTTTTAAACACTCTATACTTTTAATGGTTTTGATTTCTGGGTTTCGGCTTACTTAGTCGCGTTATGCCTGTAGACGTCACGTGGTTAAGTGCCGGTCACGGGCCGAACCTTGGGTCGTGACAAGTTGTTGCACTTGATATCGATTTTGTGCATTTGATTGCACGTAATTATGATTATATGTATTTCATTACAGTCAATTTGATTTCTTGCATGTTGTATGCACTTGACTTGATTTATACACGCGGTATAGCTTCTATATGCTTACAGAGCATTGACACGTGTTTTGTGCATGCAGTGGCACACGTTTATGATTTTATACACCTTGGCACGCTTGGTATTGTTTTTGTGCGCATTTGAAACATTGATGTGTTTTCGGACACCTAGTGCACCAGATTTATATTTCATGCAGTGTCGCACCAGATTTATATTCCGTGTATTTGTTGCACCCGATTTATACTCCATGCATTTGTTGCACCCGATTTATGTTTTCGTGCGCGTCTGGAGTTGACGTTCATTTTCATCCGCTTTATTACACTAGATTTTTTGTGCGGACCAGACGCACTTGATTTTGATTTTCGCGCGTATTGGGCGCATGGTATGAGATTTTGTGTATATTGGATGTACTTGATTGAGATTTTATTCGTGCATGTTAGTTGCACTAGGTTAAGATTTTCGTGCACTCTAGATACACTTGATGTTGTTGTCATGCACACCTGTTGCACTCGACAGTTGCTTTCGTGCACACCCGTTGCACTTAGCTTTTGCTTTTGTGCACATTCGTGGCACTTTATTGGACTTGGATTTCCGTGCACACTAGACCCACGTGATATTGGATACGCCTTTTAAAGCTGATTTATTTCTGAGCATCATATTTTCATGATGGGTACTATATTATGTAGTACCCGAGCAGGACTGATCTGAGGACAGTACCTTAGTACTTTTGAATGCATAAAAAGTTTACCAAGAGGTTTTCAAAAAGGAGCTATAGTCTCGCTATTTCCTATGTGTCCGTGAGTGACACGAACTTTTGTGAAGGAAAACCTTTGGGATGTTTCAAAAGGGCGGAACGTATATCTTAAGTAAAGATATATAGATGTATATTTACTACTTTACAAATGAGCGTCCGCCACTTGTACCATGAGTTATGCATCACACGGCAATTCGGAAAATATTTTGCATGTGTTTTATCCAGTTTTTAAAGGAATTTACAAGGATGCGTACTATATACGTATTATGATTTTGACTATAGTATATTTGGAATTCAATAGTGGATTTAGAGATTTATATTTCCATTATAACTCCAGTGATTGCATGACGATTGACAGAGTTCGATTTTGAGTTTCGCATTCGTTTTCATGCGCACTCGATGCGCTGTGATATTCTTGAGTATTCTGTGATTTCGGAGCCCCATTGATTTGAGCTGATTATTGAAATGTTTTAGTATTTGGGGGTTTAAATTTAAATTCTGGGATCAAATATATTTTAGGGGGGAGATTTTAACATTTCAGAAATATAAAATATTGTTTTTGGAATTTAAATATTAAAATAATATATTTCACGAAAACTATTCGATTTGCGAATTAGGGTTTTCGTAAAATGGTATAATTATATACCAATATTTGGAAAATAATTGGTACTAATATGTATTATTTATTAAAAAGGTATTTATTGGATTTGAGTATTTTTATAATTAATTATATGCAGGTTTAAATCAAACTTGAGTAGTGCATTACTAATCACGATTAAGCCAAATCCGTCTTTTTAATTATTCATGGTTAGTGCATCATGACATATTGCATTTTGTTGCATGTTATTTCATTTGTATTTATGGTTTTGGGTTTTCTTTCATATGAGAGGGAAAAAGGAAAAAAGAAAAGAAAAGGTCAATGTGACATGGCATGGGAGACGAGAGGGTATGGCCTCGAGTGAGGATAAGAGAGAGGGGGGTTATCCTTGACCAAAGCCTCTACTTCATTTCTTCACTTCTCATCTTCATCTTCTTCTCATTTTCCTTCACCTCCCTCCACCTCCTCTACTACCCTCAAACCACCCCCAAATACTCAATCAAAACCTTATACCCCTTCATAAAAATGATGCACAAGCGCACTACAAGCATGATGGATCAATCAAGTGGAGATTTTGAGCACTTTGGGCAATCCAAGAATTTTCTTGAGTTGCCACATGAGGTATAATTCTGCACTTTTAGTTAATATATAAGTGTTTAGTATATCCTATAGTAGTTTAAAGCCAAAACGATATAGATTAGCGATATTAGAATTTGTAAAGATAAGGTTAAGGAATAATTGGAGTTGTGGAAGTGAAATTGAGGTGTAGTAAGTGTTTTACAAGACCTTAGCGATGTTTTACTGGCTAAGACCAGAGACTAGAACCAAGTACACGAACTTAGAATTTTCCCGATGTCGGTTTTGTGAAGTTATTGATGCTCAGATGGAATCTGGAGCAACTTGGGATATTTATAAGAAAAAAAAACAACTATATTGACCTAGTTAGATCACTAGAAGACCACCACAGAAGAACGAGACCCAAACTCCTAGATAAAACCGGCGACACCGGGTATTTTTTCTTTCTCGTTGGCCAAATGTTGGGTTCTGGTGATGGGGTTTGACCTGTAGCTCTTACTCATTATAACCTAGCTACTATATTGTTAGTTTCGTCCTAAACTACCTGTGCCAAAATCTGGGAGCTGTTTGAGTTGGTTTGGACAATGTTTTCCGATATTTGAAACTTGGATTTATGAATTCTTGATGTGATATGGTCGTTGGACGTTTGTACGTCAACGACGAGAGTTATTTGGTTGTTTTTGCATGCGTAAGCTATAGTTTCTAACCTGTGAGCACTTCATGTGCCGTATCAGTTTTCGGACTTGATTTTAATAGCATTACGATGTGTTTTGATTGTAGGTACCTTCGCGTGGACTTCCGAGATGATGAAGCACATCGACTTGGGTTAAGCAAGGAGATTGGCAGGTGGGTAGATTTATATCTACGGAGGAATTCGGGTGGATGGCGTATAGCACCCCCACAACCATTGATATGGAGAATCGATATATAAATTATGATTAGAGATAAGATATGCTACGAAATTACGGATATGATTAAAGGTTTTAGTATGAGATGGTATGATAAAGGATGACATTAATGGATATGTTGGCTTGAGGATGCAAGGCAATGTATATATTATATTCATATACCAATAGATGATATGAGATTTTACATACATACAAATGAGAATATGATATATATACAAGATAACTTGATGTGGGATATTGATATGATGAAAAGATATTATGATGAAGTAAGATAATTTGGCTTAATATGTCGATATACGGATGTGAGGCGATATGAGAATATAGATACTTTTGCCAAGACATGATATGAGATTGATACAGATGTGACTTGAGATATATGTATACACATATGTATATGAGGATAAAGAGTGATATGGTGTACGTGATCTTAGATCCGTACCATTGATTATGATATCGTCGCCATACCGTACAAATTATGATATATAATATTTGACCCGTACCTTCGATTTTGAGGAGGCCGTACGACGGACTATACCGTACGAGATGTAAATATGATGATTGATCTGTACTTTTGACTCGGGATTAGTTTAGCCTTTTAGTCTTTTAATTACTTAAGTAGATGTTAGAATGGGGTTCGAGTCATACCTATTTTCAAAACTAACGAAACGTGTATATTTTCAAAAAGACTAACCGAGGGACGCTATGGATTTCAAAAGGTATTTCTTTTCTTTAAAAATGCCGTAGTCCCTACTTTTCTAAAAATAAAGATTCATGCTATTTTAGATACAATAATTGTATGGCTCATATATCGAGGTATATCTTAGCTTGTTGCGTTACTATTTAAGTCACGCACCGCTTCCCGGTGTACGGTAAGGAGACGCGACGGGTCATGCGACGTATTTACTCAAAAGTAAACATGCTAAGCGTATCTAAGAAATATAAAGTAAAATGTACACAAGAGACATGAGTATAAATGAATAACAACTTTTATTTATTTAACAATTCTTTACAAGTACAACTGGAAATATAAATACAGGAATAGAAAGCAATTCCTAAATAATGGCATAACTGAAATAAAAAGTATATACAAGTGCCTACAGATCTGGGTCGATGACAAACTGCTCCAAGTCCTCAGTACTGGGCTCGATCTCTAGTGAGTCGGATCCACCTGACAACATTCCACATAATGAAGAAAAGGAATGTCATCAGCGAACAATCGCTCGATTAGTCCTAAAGAAAGAGAGAAGTAGAATAGACGGAAAAAATAATAAAGCTGTATAATGTTATCTTTTGTTCGGTTATCGTAGTTGTTTGTCGCATGGTACAGAATATGCCAGTGTATACGAGAGGAGTCCCACTGTTCCGGAGACTAAGGTATACCGAGCACAAGGAACCGTTAAGCCACGGAACAACTGCAATGGATATTCAGGTTAGGTGTATTAAAGTGACCGTCTCGTGCCACTTCTAACACATTCCGTACTAAACTACCCCTTAAAACCCCGTAATGTCTTTTGTATTGATTGTATTGTTTTGTTTTATAGATGGATGACTTGCCGAAACCATGATATCATGTAAACAGAATGGATATAAATGGATAGTCATGTAATCAGAGTATATCCATGGTTCGGTTCGGTCGAGTCATGTTGATATAGATTGAATTCTGGTATAAATGAATTCATGTTGTATTGTAGTTATATTTGAATTGAATTCAAGTCAGATTGATTTCATATTAGATGGAGACTCTGTCTGAGTCAGACACTTTGAAAAAAAAAAATTGAAGTCCTGAATTAGTTTTGATGTTATCGGTAACTGTTGCACATGGACGGCAGGATTTGTGTCTTTTTCCAAGACAATTACCGCGTTGATAACACCATTGTTAGGTTGTCTACCTTAGATAGGTAAGCACACATATTCTCCGGCTCCGTGAGGCTCAAGAGAACTGGTCCCGCTTTAACCTATGTTTATTAGGGTCCTTATTGTAAATTAATATAACTTGATGGGGTTTTATGAAAAATAGTTTTGATATATTTTCAAAATACACCACAAGAATTTAATTATCTTCTTTAGGGTTTTCATAATTGTAATTTTTTATAAAGTGAAATATTCTAGTGAATATAACCGAGTTTTCAGTGTACAGGGTATTTTAGTGTAAACTTGGAATGGTATTGAATTGTAAAGGTAGTTTCATGAAATTTGTGATTCCTTTGATTTAGAAAACATGAAATATATATATATAATATATTTAAAATAGATATTTTGATAATATTTATATATATCTAATATTTATTTAAAAAAATAGAATTTATTTATTAAATAGAAATCACATTTTTCTTAAAAATTGCATTAAAAATTCTATCGAGATCGAATGCTCCTTGCGGAGGTCTGCATCTCACTCTACTAGGCCTAAGGATGTGAGATAACCCACACCATCCCGATTGGGGTTCCCCAAAATGGGTTGTAGAGGCGCAATTGCACGGAATTAAATAACACACTTTTTAAAGAAAACGGTTTTTGAATGTTTAAGGTATTTAATCGTAAACTAGTATTTTTCCCATAAACTAATGTCCCAAGAGTTATCGTTCTATATCAAAAATAAGTGTTGTGATGAGATAGGTCATTACCTCATGAGTTTTCTAAAGGTAATACAAGAGATTATGTTGAATTGTGTCGAAAGTAAAGTATATGGTATTTAACCGTAAAAATATGATAAAAGTTACATAATAGATTCTTTTGAGATGAAACTTCTTCTAATGTGTTTCTTAATGATTACTAAACAATCTACTAAAAATTTGTAGGTTTTTTATTAAGAAAAAATTAGATTTTTTAAAGAAAAGAGAATTGAAAGCCGGAATAACTCCGCTTTCGACGAGTATTGAAAAGGAGAAGTTTTAGAATAGCAAAAGAGGAGATTAGAGCGGACTTACTGATTTTAAAATAATAGGAGAGAGAGGGGAAGCTATTGGAGCCATCGGGACATCGTTTCGTCGCCGGATTCATCCCGAAACTTAATTGGAACCTTGCCCTTTGCTAACTCCACTTGCACAACTTGCGACTTGGAAATTTTTAGAGAATTTTTGTAATGGAATTCTGAATGAGGAGGGGTGAAAAGTAGTATGGTATTTATAGGGAAAATTATGGTTTAGGGTAATGAATTTGAGAATTAAAATGTGGATTAATACCCATTTTTAATTCTTTGGAATTATGCAGAGAAATCAAACAGTATGGGGGTAGTGAGATAGGCTAAGAGGTTCTGGGGTTAAAAAATGAGGGCATCCCATATGGATTTACCCAGCAGTGCCAGCCTCCCCTCTGAATCTCGCCGGTCCAATCCAGTGGGATGGTCTTGGGATTTTGGCCACGTGTCCCTGTCGCTTATTATATCTCAGTGCACGTGTTTGTTTTCTTTATGAATTTTCATTTTATATGCAGTGCACGTGCAAACTTTTGAGCTTCTAAAAGTTCTGTAAGTCGATGCCACGCACCCCACGTGTTCGCGGGGAGGCGGAATTTGCAAAAAACAATTTTTATTAGCTTCGTAATATCGACTAAACTTCAGGATCGATACTAAACCCTAACTAACAATCTATCATTGAGGTTTAACTACTATGTGTGAGTGTTATACCTCGAGTTCTCGCTGTCCTTCACATCTTCGTTGTCCTTCTCGAAGTAATGAGCTCCTTGAACAGAGAACGGATCGCACCTCCTCGTCGTCTTCTCCAAATCAAAGACGATCCACCCAAGAGTTCCGAATTTGGGCTTTACCTCTAACTTGAGGCAACTAGGTCACTTGGTGTGCTAGACTAAGCAGCCTAGGATGTGTAGAGAGTGATGAGGGATCAAGTTATCTCACTAAACCCTAGGATTTTCAACTCATGAAATGGTTAGGGTTTGAGAGAGATGGAGAGAGGCTTGAGAAAATGAGGTGAAGAAAACTATCTGTAGATTTTTTAGTGAAGAAAAGAATATAGAAAATGGCTAGGGTTTTGGCATTTAAACCTCATCAAAATATCTCATAAATATCTCACAATAATATCTAAGTCAACAATTCACAAATATCTCCAAGAAGTCAAAGCAAAACCCTAATTTTTATTTCACTAAAATACCATAAGTTTTCTACTCTCATTTCCTCTATCTTAAAAGGATTTTACTAATAAAGAAAAACCCTAGTATGAGGTGCCATTCTCCATGTAGTAATCTTGTCTGAATTACATGAATACCCTTCTCATTCGTATATACATACCCGCATTCGTATCTCGAGAGATACGAATGCAATGAGACGAAACTAATCCAATAATCATATATTAGGATCCGGCTTAAACCAATGCCCACTAGTAATATCCGCCCGAACATCATATGCGCACAAGTGCACGTATGTGATCGAACCCTGTCGTAAAACCATACGACCTCTACACGTTTTGCCCGAAGCCGGGAAACCCTCTGTGTGGGACTCTAAAGACTCGACGGTACTCTGGCAGTGGGTTTAACCACAAGCGTGTCAGTAGCACTAGCTGTACATTACGGCTACCCAGGTATCTGTCGACAAGAAGGTCGTCGAGGAAACTTATCTGTACCTCTACTGAGTCTGTCTGTGGCAATCTCCGTATAGTCCGGTCTGTTCATCTAAGAGTATCGCATATCGGGCCTAGGGGGATGGTAAACGTCAGACCCCTAATAGCGGTATGTCGTGTCGGAGTGTAGCGCAGAACACCCTAAGAAACTACTGGAATACCTACCAGTAAATCTCACTTGCCCTGGCCAGGGACTTTGTGTAATGGCTTTCTGAACAAAGCGTGATATCAACGCCCAATACCGGGAGAGGCGGATCCTATCTAACTGCCACTGCCTCTAAGCGCTTCAGGACTGCACCCAACTACTACTTGTTTGCACGACTCAGCGGAGTCGTGGTAGGGTAGTAATCTAAGAATAGTGGGAACACACTTGAGGCGAAGTAGCAGTGTCAAGTCGACGGACTAAGCTGTACTCATGTCACCTGGGAACTGCTACCTGACGATAGGTATATTACCAACCAGCGGTTCCCTACGAGTCCATCCAGTGTAAATCATAACCCAATAAGCACCTGCATACTATCTCCAGTACGACGTACTGATGACTGTGGGACAGACCATCTTCCCTGCAGGGAAGAGAAGCGTATATACTTGTTTACTCTAGAGTATCGATTCCCTGTCTCGATAATCCTGCGACTAGGGGCCTGTGTAAGGATGTGCTTATAGACTACCTAGCCCCCACTAGTATGACTGCCATCACAACGCTGGTAGTTAAGCAAAGATCCTAAAGGCTATGTCAATATGTATTAGCGATACGTTAAAGAAACATATACACATATTAAGATAGATACAAACCAAGTAGCATACTACTATATCGAGCAAGACTGTCATAAATCCGTGTATATATCCTAAGCTTCCAAATGTAATATACAAACTAGTAGTATACAATAATGGCCTCTAGGGCATATTACACTAACAATCTCCCACTTGAACTAAGGTCATGTGCTGGCATATCGCAGACCTATCATCTCGAATAGCCTCTCGAACTGCATCTAAGGGATGGCCTTTGTGAATGGATCTGCAGTGTTGTCCTCTGTAGCAACTCTCCGAACCTCGATCTCCCGGTAATCCACGATCTCCCTGATCAGGTGATACCGCCTCAAGATGTGTCTGGGCTTCTGATGGGACCTGGGTTCCTTTGCTAAAGCTATAGCCCCGTTGTTGTCACAATACAGAGGTATTGGATCAACAATGGACAGAACCACCTGAAGTTCTGTTAAGAACTTCCTCATCCAGACTGTTTCTTTTGCGGTATCTAAAACTGCGATATACTCCGCTTCCATCATCGAGTCGGCAACGGTGTCCTTCTTGGAACTCTTCCAACAGACCGCCCTCCATTAAGGGTAAAGACATACCTAACATAGATTTGGAGTCATCCTTGTCACTCTAGAAGCTGGAGTCAGCAAAAGCCTCGATCTGGAGGTCTTTTCCGCCGTAAACCAAGAACATTTCCTTAGTCCTTCTCAGGTACTTTAGAATGTTCTTTATTGCTATCCAATGCTTCTCCCCAGAGTTTGACTGATACCGGCTTACTATGCTTAGTGCATAAGCTACATCTGGTCTGGTATACAATATCGCATACATTATAGAGCCTACCGCAAAAGCGTAAGGTATAATAAACATGCGATCCCTTTCCAAATCAGTCTTGGGAGACATCTCTTTGGAGAGAGTGATTCGGTGACAAGCCGGTAAATTACCGCGCTTAGAATCTTCCATACTGAATCTTTTCAGTATGGTGTCGATGTACCTGGATTGTGAAAGTCCCAACATCCTCTTAGATCTATCATGATAGATCTGGATCCCCAGAATGTAAGAGGCATCACCCAGGTTTTTCATGGAGAACCTTTGTGACAAGAACCCTTTGACAGATTGTAGCATAGGAATGCCATTTTCTATCAAGAGAATGTCATCCATGTACAAGACGAGGAATACAACAGTTCATGCTACAATCTTACTATAAATGCATGGCTCATCTGGATTTTTGATAAAGTCAAATTCTTTGACCTTCTCATCAAAATAGATGTTCCAACTCCGCAATGCCAGTTTTAGTCCATAGATGGACTTAAGCAACTTGCATACTTTCCCGCTGCTCCCACTCTGATTGAAACCCTCTGGCTGGTCTATATAGACGCACTCCTCCAAATTTCCATTTAGAAAAGCGGTCTTTACGTCCATCAGCCAAATCTTATAGTCATGGAAGGCAGCAATGGCAAGAAGGATCTGAATGGATTTGAGCATAGCCACTGGAGAAAAGGTTTCATCATAGTCCAAACCAGGTCTTTGACGAAATCCTTTTGCAACAAGTCTAGCCTTATAGGTTTCAACATGTCCATCGATACCAATCTTCTTTCTGAAGATCCATTTGCAGCCTACGGGTTTTACCCCTTCTGGAGTAATGTCCAAAGTCCATACTTTGTTGGCGTACATGGACTCCATCTCGGTCCGCATTGCATCCAGCCATTTTACCGAGTCAGTGCTCTGAATGGCTTGCTGGAAGTTTTTCGGTTCATCATTATTAATGATGCAATCCTCTCTATCCCCGTCTACGAGAAAACCGTAGTATCTCTTAGGCGGATGAGATAGCCTACTACTCCTGCGGAGTGGCGTGGGAATGTCCTGTTCTTTTGAACCTTCTGGTTCACCAAGCTTTCAGTAATAGCTTGTGGTTCTGGAATTTTTTCCAGTTCTATTGCGCTCCCACTAGTTTCTTTTTCTAAAAATTAATGTTCCAAAAAGTGGGCATGACGAGAAACAAAAACCTTTTGTTCCTCTACGTAATAGAAAAGATACCACCTGGAGTTCTTTGGGTATCCCATAAACTTACACAATACTGAACGTGCCTCGAGCTTGTCCGCATGCTGCTTTTTAATAAAAGTTGGACATCCCCATATCTTCAGATATTGAAGATAGGGTTTCTTCTCACTCCACATCTGACATGGTATGGTAGGCACAGTCTTGGTAGAAACCTTGTTCAAAAGATACGCAGCTGATTCTAGTGCATAGCCCCAGAATGATCGCGGTAACTCAGCGTTACTCATCATGGAATGTACCAAATCTAATAGGGTTCGGTTCCGTCTCTCTGATACACCGTTGTGTTGTGGTGTGTATGGAGGAGTAAGCTGAGAGAGAATTCCATTATCTTTTAGGTAATCCAGGAACTCGGCACTCAAGTATTCACCACCTCGATCAAATCTCAATATCTTGATACTTTTGCCGGTTTGTTTTTCCACTTCATTCTTATATTCCCGGAATTTCTCAAAGGCCTCGGATTTATGTTTCATCAAGAAAATATGTCGATACCTAGAGAAATCATCAGTAAAAGTAATGAAATAAGAATAACCACTTCGCGCATGTGTAGACATTGGACCACACACATCACTGTGTATGAGTCCCAAAAGCTCGCTCGCTCTTACTCCGCGTCCAGTGAACGGAGTCTTTGTCATCTTCCCTTTGAGACATGATTGACAAGTTGCATAAGATTGATATTCGAACGGATCCAAATATCCTTCTTTATGTAACTTGGTCAACCTTGTTTCATTGATGTGGCCTAGTCTACAATACCATAAGAAAGCATGATTTATTTCTAGAGTCTTTCTTTTATCTTTGTTCTGGACATTGAAAATTTGTAGTTGGTTTAATACGTATATACCGTTGTTTAGAGTACTTGACCCAATCAGACTATGATTAAGGTGGATATTTACGACATCGCTTACAAATGTAAAATCATAACCTTCTTTTGATAACAAAGATACAGAAATGATATTACAAGTCAAACTAGGTACACAAAAACAGTTGCGTAAAACCAAAATATGTCCACTCGTCAATCAAAGGTGATATTCCCCTACGGACACAGCATCCACGCTCGCTCCGTTAGCAACCCTGAGGGTCATATCACCGGCCTTCAGAACCCTATGGCTTCTCAGTACCTGTAAAGAATTACAGATATGAGATCCTGATCCGGTATCCAATACCCAGGAAGTAGAGTTGATTGACAGACAGTTTTCAATTACAAACACACCTGAAGCTGAAGCCACAGCTTGCTTCGGGTCCTGGTTCTTGGCCTTCCAAGCCCTGCAATATTTCTTCCAGTGGCCCTTCTTATGATAGTAAAAACATTCTTCCTTTCCTATTGTCGACCCCGCTACTCTTGCCTTGCCCTTCGCTTCCACCTTACTAGCACCGTCTCTCGGTTTGGTGGGGGCCTTCTTCTTCTTTCCTTTGGCTTTCTCCTTGGACCTAGAAGAGGAAGCTCCACCAACAAATAGAGCGGGTGTTTTCCTGGCTTTCTGCACGTTGTCCTCTGCACTCCTCAACATGTTGATGAGTTCCGGAAGTTCAACTTCTTTACCTTGAATATTAAAATTCAAGATAAACTGGGCGTAGGTGGAAGGGAAGGACTACAGAATCATGTCTGTATACAGCTCATTCTCTAACGTGGTCCTAAGGTCCACGAGCTCTTCAATATAGCCGATCATCTTAACGACGTATTCCCCTACAGATGATCCGACAGTCAACCTCGCCTGAAAAAGTTTCTTCGAGGTCTCGTATCTTGCGATACGAGATTGCTCTCCATATAATTCTTTGGTATGGAGGAATATGGATTCAAGATCCATATTCTCGTGCCGCCTCTGGTGCTCTTTGTCCATAATGGCCAGCACGAGGCACTTATCCTTCGCGCAGTCAATCTCCCAGATCTTACGGATTTCCTTATCCGCGACACTGGATAATAGACCTGGGATAGCAGGGACTTTAGTAGTAAGGACATACCCCAACTTGTCATAAGTAATTGCCATCTTGACATTCCTGAACCAATCTTTGTAGTTTGGCCCTGTCAATATATTTTTATCTAATAGTAACTTAAGGACCGTCATCTTTGGTTGCTGCAATTAGGAGAGAGAGAAGAAACACTTTAGTATAATACTCTTGCAAGTTTAGATTGGTTTTTAGTTTATCTAAATTGGATGGCTCCCACTGTTTCTCAAATCCTTCCTCAAACCAAAAAAGAAGAATAGTCAGGATTAATCTCACCGTACAATACTTGCTTAACCGTTCAGCCAGCCTAGCGTCGGTACTTAGAAGGAGGTTTTACGACGCTTTCGTGAAGTTCCTTAGTTAAATAACCTCTTTTCCCTAGAGGCGTAGCCCCGCTAACACTGTTCTAGACACCTAGTTGGTTTATAGTATTGATCGTTAAGTGAAGAAATCTCCCAAGGAGTAGCATATACTCATAGTAGGATCGGGATCCAAATATCATCGTGTGATAAAGTCGAAGGAATCCTACCAAAATTATCACACTCTATATGGTATGCAACACTAGCAAGTTTCAGTTTCTTTAGAAACTCCGGATGTGGATTTTTGCCCCATGCTCTTATGACCTTGACGAAGGCCAACATATCATAAGTCACATGTCAAGTTCTACCCGTCATTATCCAGGTTAATTTGAACCCACCCGTACATACCCTTGACGAAGGCTAAAATAGCAGTACGACTTTCCCAAACCAACGCATCTATCTATGCTACAGAAGAATATTCAGCAGCTATCAATCACTATGTCTTGGCGAAGGTCAAAATACATAGCTTGAATACTACTGAATATCCAACTGAAATGACGGAGGGCTACGAATGGTTTTGGCGAAATTGTGAACATAGTGAACCTGATAGCTTTTAAAAGCTTTTAAACCTGATAGCTTTTAAAAGGAGTGGTTTAAGCTCCGCATTTAAAAAGTTTTACTGTTTTGAAAAAACCGAGTAGTTTTAAAATTGTTCCAACGATTCAGCTTTGGTTTTTTTGCTTTGCATTAATGTAATGCAGTCCTATCATTTAACCTACCATTGCAGAAAAATACGAAAATACAACATACGCTTATGTCATCTGCATTCGCCACGGGGTCCTGTCTTACACCGTTAGGTTAGATAACTAAAGCCAGAGCTGAGGGCTGGACTAGCGCGGATGCAAAACATAAGCAACGTCTAATATATAATATATATATATATATATATAATATCCATTCGTCAGAGGCAATAATAGGCATTCCATATCACAGATGAACACATTGGATACATTAGGAATTCCGCGTTTCGTTTAAACCTGTAACGAAAGACGGATTCCACGGTCACGATGAATAGCCAAACCCCACCCCAGACCCCTACAGGTGCGGCAAACTACCCGCAAAATACCCGAAGTGAAGCAATCTCCCATAACAACGTGAGTAGGCCACTCGGCACTTCAAATTACCCGGTAGTTTGTGCACCCCACCTTGGGTCTATCATAGGAGCAATAAACAGTAAATGAAATAATACAACGGTGGCTACAACCTCAACCCGGATGTGCCCCGCGAAAAAATATTACAAAAATTTACAATTTACATTTGAATGAAAGAATATAACACCTCACATCCCCGGCATTTCAATCACGACAAGCCAATAAGTCCATATACACAAACAAATATCACAGAAATGTGCAACCCCCAACTAACTGACATATAGCAATTAGCGGAAGTTTACGAACACATTTATCAAACACAGAAACATTAAACGACGTTAAAATTATGACTTCGAAACACCCCGTATTGCCACAGTGAAGAATTGACAGCATATGCAAAATTGGCAAAAATAAACAACTCCTGAAACCATAGATCCTAGCAACAAATCCACAGGCCAAAACACGAAGCATTTCCCCATTGTCAAACCGAGGAAGCCGGATTTTTGGGACATGTGGCCGGTCAATTTGTAGGGAAATGTCTCGTATTTGTTCTATGTTCACTTTACAAGTGAAGGAGTACTCTGCTGTTGCTAAAATAATTTTTAGAGCCTCGTAAAAAATCAACAGAAACTAGGATATATGTTTCGATGTTTACGGTTTATTTCGGTTTCGTAGTTTTAGTTGTCGTTTAATCTGTTAGATATAGTTTAGTCGGCTCTGATACCACTATAAGTTGATGCCACGCACCCCACGTGTTCGCGGGGAGGCGGAATTTGCAAAAAACGATTTTTATTAGCTTCGTAACATCGGCTAAACTCCAGGATCGATACTAAACCCTAACTAACAATCTATCATTGAGGTTTAACTACTATGTGTGAGTGTTATACCTTAAGTTCTCACTGTCCTTCACCTCCTCATTGTCCTTCTCAAAGTAGTGAGCTCCTTGAATAGAGAAAGGATCGCACCTCCTCGTCGTCTTCTCCAAATCAAAGACGATCCACCCGAGAGTTCTGAATTTGAGCTTTACCTCTAACTTGAGGCAACTAGGTCACTTGGTGTCCTAGACTAAGGAGCCTAGGATGTGTAGAGAGTGATGAGAGATCAAGTTGTCTCACTAAACCCTAGGATTTTCAACTCATGAAATGGTTAGGGTTTGAGAAAGATGGAGAGAGGGTTGAGAAAATGAGGTGAAGAAAACTATCTGTAGTTTTTTTAGTGAAGAAAAGAATATAGAAAATGGCTAGGGTTTTGGCATTTAAACCTCATCAAAATATCTCACAAATATCTCGCAATAATATTTAAGTCAACAACTCACAAATATCTCCAAGAAGTCAAAGCAAAACCCTAATTTTTATTTCACTAAAATACCATAAGTTTTCTACTCTCATTTCCTCCATCTTAAAAGGATTTTACTAATAAAGAAAAACCCTAATATGAGGTGCCATTCTCCATGTAGTAATCTTGTCCGAATTACAAGAATACCCCTCTCATCCGTATATGCATACCCGCATTCGTATCCCGAGAGATACGAATAAAATGAGACGAAACTAATCCAATAATCATATACTAGGATCTGGCTTAAACCAAAGCCCACTAGTAATATCCGCCCGAACATCATATGCGCACAAGTGCACGTATGTGATCGAACCCTGTCGTAAAACCATACGACCTCTACACGTTTTGCCCGAAGCCGGAAAACCCTCTGTGTGGGACTCTAAAGACTCGACAGTACTCTGGCAGTGGGTTTAACCATAAGTGCTTCAGTGGCACTAGCTATACGTAACGGCTACCCAGGTATCTGTCGATAAGAAGGTCGATGGGGAAACTCATCCGTACCCCTACTGAGTCTGTATATGGCAATCTCCGTACAGTCCGGTCTGTTCGTCTAAGAGTATGGCATATCGGGCCTAGGGGGAAAGTAAACGTCAGACCCCTAATAGCGGTATAAGTTGTATCGGAGTGTAGCCCAGAACACGCTGAGAAACTACTGGAATACCTACCAGTAAATCTCACTTGCCTTGGCCAGGGACTTTGTGTAATGGCTTTCCGAACACAGCGCAATATCAACCCCCAATACCGGGAGAGACGAATCCTATCTAACTGCCAATGCCTCTAAGCGCTTCGGTACTGCACCCAACTACTACCTGTTTGCACGACTCAGCAGAGCCGTAGTACGGTAGTAATCTAAGAACAGTGGGAACACACTTGAGGCGAAGTAGCAGTGTCAAGTCGACGGACTAAGCTGTACTCATGTCACCTGGAAACTGCTACCTGACGATAGGTATATTACCAACCAGCAGTTCCTTACGAGTCCTTCCAGTGTAACTCATAATCCAATGAGCACCTGCATACTATCTCCAGTACGACGTACTGATGGCTGTGGGACAAATCATCTTCCCTGCTTGGAAGAGAAGCGTATACACTAGTCTACTCTAGAATATCGATGCCCTGTCTCGATAATCCTGCAACTAGGGACCTGTGTAAGGATGTGCTTATAGACTACCTAGCCCCCACTAGTGTGACTGCTATCACAATGCTGGTAGTTAAGCAAAGATCCTAAGGGCTCTATCAATATGTATTAGTGATACGTTAAAGAAACATATACACATATTAAAATAGATACAAACCTAGTAGCATACTACTATATCGAGCAAGACTGTCATAAATCCGTGTATATATCCCAAGCTTCCAAAATGTAATATATAAACTAGTACTATACAATAATGGCCTCTAGGGCATATTACATTAACAAGTTTAAATGAAAAACCAATTAAAAATATATGTGGCTAGGGGGATTCGATCACAAGGGCTACGTCACAGCAGTGCAAGACCTTAGCAATGAGCTAAAAGTGTTTTCTTGCTGTTCAAAAGAAATTCAAATACTTATAATGTACACAGGATTGCAAATACTCCATTTGTACATTAACTTTTAATCAAATTTTCTATACACTAAAACATAGTTGTTACAATTTACCTTTCTGCTATGTTCATTTTACTCTCATTGCATTTTATATATATATAACTGTGCTTCCATTATTGTTATGATATCGTCTGCAAGTACACCTGCACAATTATCGGTGATGCGCACGTTATACTTACACAGATTCGCCGGCTCACACACATTCATCATCGGTAATTGCTATGCCACTTGCACAGTAGAACTGCCATATCATGATATTATTCATAACCGTAAAGTACATTCATTGTTCATTACTATCACTTGATATGCTCATATTACTGTTCTATATTTGCATACATCGTATTTTATGGTTATATGCATTGAGATACTGTTTTCTTGAGATTTCTGGATTTTAGAACCGCGAATATATTTCAATGGAAATTATAAATTGTTTTAAAAACGTGGTTTCTCGTGATGTGATTTCGAGACGTCCACCATGAGTTTTCTCGGTTCTGAGATTGTTTTCGAGACCCGATTTGAGAAGTTGGATGAGCCGTCTGCGGGTACATGGTGGACCCGGTGAGGTACCCCGGGGCAAGAAGCTTGAGATGTAGACGATGAGCCTGGCAAGGGGAGCACTAACTACCGGTGATTGTATGGAAACTCGACGGATATCCGAAAGATACCGTTTCGGAGTTATGATATGAGATAGATATAAGGGCCGATTTGAGCATACGGCGCCTGAGATATGAGGGCCGATCTGAGCATGTGGCGCCCGAGATATAAGGATTTACATATCGATACTGGACATGGGTTTTCATGATGTTTCGAATATCGGTGTTGGACACTCAGGTTCCATGATATTGTTGTGTCGTTGATGGACACATGTTGGTTGATATCCTCATACGTACAGGCATATGTTTTCATGACATTTCGAGTGTCGATATTGGACACTCAGGTTCCATGATATTGTTGTGTCATTGATGGACACACGTAAATGATATCTACAGGCATATGATTTCATATGTTTATTTGTATATGTCATTTGCATTGACTCTATTGTTGACATATATGCATACATGGTCACCTTAGATACTATAGTATTGCCTTCAAGATACAGTATGACCTAGAAATTGTTGTTTATTCGATTTCTACCTGCTGATGTTTTCTACTCATGAGTTGGTAACTCACCCCCGTTGTGCCATAATTTTCTTGTAGGTTTGACCGCTTTGGATCAGTAGTGATATTGCTGGCACACAGTTTCATCCAGGGTGTTTTGCTATGGTAGGTGGGATACATTGGATCGTGCCCACTCTTGTACTTATTATTTCTATTGTATCTAGATAAACTCTTTCAATCAGAAACTAGAATTTGTATATTGGTAGACCTAGTCAGACTTGTGTATTTGCGAGACCTAGAGCGATGTGTGTATGTTCGCTTCTTTGAGATGATGATGTCTTGCTTTATTTATTCTTTCTATGTTTGATCTTCATCGTAGGGCATCATATATATGCTTATTTCGTGGTTGTGATTCCGCCAAATGGGCGAAGAGCTGGCTCCTGCTTGGGGATGCCTATATATTGTTATGTATATTGTTTTGGATCAAAATATACATGGGAGGTGCTGCCCAAAATTTCAAGGACGAAAATGTTTTCAAAGATAGTATACATTCATTGCCTTTTTATATTATATGACTTATACTTTTAAAACTGAAGGCTTGAATTTCTAATGACGATATTTCAAAACTACACCCCCCACTATTTTCCGCAAAAAGGTTTAGATTTACTGGGCTTCGGCTTACTTGAATTACGTTACGCCTTTAGACGTGGCGTGATTTAGGTGCCGGTCACGTGCTAAATTACGGTTCGTGACACCTGAACCAGGGAAACCCTTTGTGTGGGACTCTAAAGACTCGACAATACGATGGCAGTGGGTTTAACCACAACCATGTCAGCGGCTCTAGCTGTACGTAATGGCTATCCAGATACCTGTCGAAAAGAAGGCTGACGAGCAAACTCATTCGAACCGCTACTGAGCCTATCCTTGACAATCTCCATACAGTCTGGTGTCTTCCTCTAAGAGTATCGCATACCAGGTTTAGGGGGTGAAAAATTTCAGACCCCTAATAACCTGATAAGTCGTGTCATTGTGGCTTAGGACCGATCCGAAAAACTACTGATCTAACCATCAGTAAATCTCATCTACCTTGGCCAAGGTCTTATGGTGCTGGCCAATCGAACACAGTGTGATATCGACTTCCAATACCGGGAGAGATGAATCCATGAAAATCACTCACTGGCTCCATGTGGCTCGGGACTGTACCCAACTAAAACCAGTTTGCACGACTCGATTGAGCCATGGTAGGGTAGTAATCTAAGTACAGTGGGAACTCACACGAGACAAATAACGATCTCATGTCTAAGGACTAACATGCACTAATGGCACCTAAGAACTACTATATGACGATAAGTAAATACCATCTAGAAGTTCTCAACGAGTCCATCCAGTGTACTCACCCTTAGTGAGCACCTATATACAATCTTAGGTGATCACACCAATGGCTCTGGGACCAACCACCGTCCCTTGTTGGGGTCTAGAAATGTATATACAAGTCTATTATGGAATATCAATTCCCAGTCTCGATACTCCTGCGACTTGGGACATTTAAGGATGTGCATATGGACTACCCAGCCCCCACAAGTATGACCACCTTCATAACGCTGATAGTCAAGCAAAATCATATGGACTTTATCAACATGTATCAGCGATATGTGATATCAAGTAAAACATATGCACATGTTAAGATAAAGATAAACCAAAATAGTATACTACTGTATCGAGGCTTTATCATCATGTATAAGCAGTACAAAGCAATAAGAAAACTAATACACGTGTTTAGATAAAGACAACCCAAATAGTATACTATATAACTGAGCAAGATTGTCATGCACATACATATCTCTAGCATCCTATACAATACAGGCCTCTAGGGTATACATATCCAACAGGATCATATCTGATTGAATCTAAAACACTTTCAGATCAATCCCCTCATAGGTTAACCCACAAGAACGTCGGTGGTACTAGCTGCACGTAATGGCTACCCAGGTATTGATCGATAAAAAGGTCGAAAAGCAAGCTCATCCATACCTTAAAGAGCCTATCAGTGACAGTCACCGTACAGTATGATCTCTTCGTCTGAAAGTGTTGCATACCGAGTCTGAGGGTGGATTCCGTCTGACCTCTAATAACCCAATAAATCATGCTGATGTCAAACTCATAACCATCTGAGATACAACTGATAATATTTGTCAGTTTATCTCAACCACCTTGGCCAAGAACTTATGGTTATAGCCAATCAATCACGGCGCGACATCAACTCCCTATACTGGGAAAGACGAATCCTTTCGACCGCTCACTGCCTCCATGTACTTCAAGACTGTACCCAACTAAAACCTGTTTACATGGCTCTTTAAACCCATGTTAGGGTAGTGATCAAAATACAGTGAGAACACACACAAGGCACTATGGCGATCTCAATTCAAAAGGCTACCCTAAACGGATGTCACCAGAGAACTGCTATCTGATAATAGGTATATATCATCTTGGAGTTCTCGGTGAGTTCGTTCAGTGAAACTCATTCTCTAATAGGCACCTATACACAATCTTCGGTGTCAAACACTAATAGCTGTGGGACAAGTTACGATGATATGTGAGCGACCCCAGCCACATACTTGATCACTCCGAGCTCACAGTACAAACAAACTTAATATGCGAGCAACAACCCATTGAGATCCTGGATCGAAAGGTAAAGACATTACGGAACAAGAAAGAAAACTTGGTCTGAGTGATGTAGAGAAAGGATTCGCCAGGAGAATCAACATGGGAACGAGAAGAAGACATGCGTGGAGAATACCCTTATCTATTTGAAAATTAGTCCCTATGTAAATGTAAATTTCGAGAATAAAGATGGTGGAATGTAACGACTCTAAAATCTTGTACGGAAATTTTACTATTAATATACAAGAAATGAGTTTTACAGCCTGAGTTAGAGTTATAAGTTACTTTTGTTAAACACGGCAAGAAACAACTTGTAGCTCACTGGTAAAGCTCTTGCACTGCTGTGACGCAGCCCCTGTGTTCGATTCCCATCAGAGACAATTATTTTTTTCTGAATTTTATTTTAACTTTTTGGAAGCCCAAATGATTGCACTTGCAATACACGGGGAAATGAAAAGTTCAGAAAAATCAAACATGTGGAAAATGGAGTAAACGGGGATTTAATCAAGTGGCATGAATCTCGAGGCCAGACATCCAAAATCGAACGGCCATTATTGCTCAAAAACCGACGCCGACGGTCAGATCAAGGCCAATGAAGCCCGGGCTCTGCACACATGATTCTTCACCTACCCCTAACCCTTCTGCACTATTTGATTTCCCTGCAATCAAATAGAGACCTTTCATTTCATAATTAAACACAATTTTAATGCTTTTAATCCACATTTTTAATTTCCAAACCCTAATTCTCCGCTTTAAATACCATCCCCTACCTTGGCTCAGCACCATTTTGAAAATTCTAGCCAAAACTCTCTAAAAAGTTCATGGTGCAAGTGAAGTAAAGTGGAGTTAGCGAGTAAGTTGGTTCCGGCAAAGATCAAAAGCAATTCCGGCGCTCCCACGACCCTTTCCTTCCTAACCCTTTCTTTGAGCTTTCTAAACTGTAAGTCCCTACCAAAATCCCTTTCTCTTCATTGAATTTCATTTTAATCAAAATCGGTAAAAGTGGAGTTAATACCGATATCATCTTTTCTAAAACCTATAACTCCATTTTCTTTAATCATTTGGCCAAACCAATTTTACCACTTCACTTGTAATCTTAATACCAATGTTTAGAATAAATTTTAACTAAGAATATCATGTAAAATAATCATAATTGAACTTTTACATTAAAATACCATGAACTTTGTTATCACGTCTTTTCGATAAAATTTCTTAACAATACCTTTAGGAAAACTTTACAGGGTAACGACCTACCCCACACGCACACTTGGTTTCATAGCACGATACCTAGTTGTATGTGTTTTTGATTCGAAGAAAGTATTTATGACAAAATACCACATAATTCTAAAATCGGATTTCTATTAAGCGGTATTTCATTTCCTTTGCGATTACGCATCTATAACCCTCTTTAGGGGACCAGCTAATGGATGGTGCGGATTATCGCACATCCTTGGGCTAGTAGAGCGAGATGCAGACCTCCTCATAAAGCATTCGATCTCGAAAGCATTTAAATATGTTTTTAGAAATACGAATTTTCTAGAATAAAATAAAATTATTTTTTAAAGCTTTATATAAAATTATAAATCCATATTTTCAAAATATAATGAAACAATATTTTTCTAAAAATGAAAGATTAACAAAGGTCAATAAAATACCATCAAGTAACCAAAAAATGCAAGTTTTTCAATAAAATACCATGAACTTTCCAAAGCTAAGTAATTATCACTAAAATACCCAATACTTAAAATCCATGCTCATGAAAACCGTAAGTAATACTAATCACCCATGAGATTTACATTTTAACTATATTAAAATATTTTTTATAAAACCCCCTCAAGATATATTAAACAATATTTAAGGACATTAATAAATATAAGTTTAAGTGTGATCAATTCTCTTGAGCCCCAGGGAGCCGAAAAATGTGAGCACTTGCCTATTTAAGGTAGATAACTTAACGGAGTTATCAATAGTAATTGTCTTGAAAAAAGACACAAATCCTACCGTCCATGTGCAGCAGTTACCGATGACTCCTGAACCTAATTCAAGAGCTAAATATATTTACAAGTGTCTGGCTCAGTCTGAGTCTAATTAAAATCTGAATCTAAATCAAACATGAATACTTGATCAAGAACATGAATACTCGAATCCAAACATCAATATCAAACATGTATACTCTGCTTGACTTGACCGAACCATGGTTATAACTTGACATGACTACTTGAATACTTGATTACATCCTGAACATGAATACCTGAACATTTTGTATCCATGGTTTCGACAAGAATTTTAATTATAATACAATACATTACGCGGGGATAAAGGGGTAGATTGGTATGGAACATATATCGTGGCACGAGAGGTCACTTAAAAGACATCTACATGAATTCACATGTCGTTGTCCCGTTGGTTATGACGGGGCCTTGTACTATATGTTACCATAGTCCACGGGATAAGATGGACTCCTCTCCTATACATGAATACCTTCTTTATCAAACTACAAACAACCATGTTATAATAACCATCATATACCTGTAAAACTTACCAGTTCATTTCACATTACATGTTATATTCTCTTTCTTCTTTTGGGACTTACCGAGCGCTAGTTCGCTAACAACATTCATGTCTATTTCTTTCTTTGGAATGTTCGTCAGGAGGACAGGACTCTCAGGAGATCGAGCCTAGCCAGGAGGACTTGGACTAGATCACCACTCAGCCTGACTACTAGTTCACCTGCACTTTCATTTTGTATGTCATTATTTAGGCACTGCTTTACTCATTGTATCTTTTCTTTTCAAACAATTGTATGTAAAGTTGAATGTAAAAAAAGTTGTTGTTATTTTATTTCACTTGTCATTCTTGTTCATTTTTATATATTGCTTAATTACACTTAACATATTTATTTCTTATTAAATATGTTGCGGCCTGCCACATCACCATTTCCGTCTACTGGGAAGCAGGGCATGACAGGTTTTGTTGGCAGCCCATGCAGATCAGTTCTGCATGAAGTCATAAGCAATATATCACAAGAATTATAAGAATCGGCTACTATAAATTCCTTACATTTCTAATTTCTTGAATCTATCCTAACCATTCATTTTTCTATCAAGGTCATGGATTCTCCCAACAACACCAGTACCAATGTAAATGGCAACACCCCACCGCCTACTCTACCACCATCACCTACCGTTGCAGCTCCCATCAAAGAGCAAACGGTACTGCTTGAGGCTATCAAGAGCCTATTGGAGGGTCAGCAACAGCATACTGCTATCCTTACGGAGATATGAAACAAAGTCAAGCAAGTGTTCTCTCCGAGTTAAAATTCCTAACGGTTCTTTGTGTGAGAATAATCTTGACAAAAGACAGGTTTTTATATAAAAAAAATTTCTAGCGGAGATATGAAGGTTTGATTCTATGATAAAGACTATTGCACGTTCACAGAGGTGTGTATGAAATAAAAACAAGAAAAAGGTGGAGTGAAAAATAAGACCTAGGTTCCTGTTAAGGAAGATAGAAATTCTAAAATTAAAACCTTACTGGAAAACGAAACTTGAAAAATACTTAACTCTTTATAAAACTTATGTGATCCTTTTAAAAAATTTATCTAGGCTTTATTGTGTGACAAGATGACTTTAATCGATCCTTCTGGAACTTAACGACACTATTTGCACTGCACGTAAAGACATATAAAATCTGTAGTTAAATAAGAAGCGAGGTGTGAAAAATAAAGGTTCGATAGTCTAGACTTAGGATCATAGAATTGTTATTTTCTGAAACAAAACTTTAGGGTTTGAATCAAAGTTATTTTGCAAAACTAGCTTGACCAGATTTTATGGGTAGTATCCGCTGAAAACCCTCAGGAGACAACACTCCTCCTACTAGGGACACCTAGAGGTTTAACGGCTTGTTGCACATACTCAGTGCAATCGCGTTCCCTGCGAAAGTGGGGTTAGGAATTTTTGTGAATAAATTGGCTTTGCTCGGGACGAGCAAATGATAAGTTTGGGGGTATTTGTTCATATCAGATTTTTGAATTTTTATACCGCCCAATTTTTATCACATTGCTTATCGGTAGGTACTCTTGAGCCGTGTTTGCTAGTCAATTGCAGGATACAGGTTCTCAGCTCTAAACAGTGAAATTCATGGAAAAACACGACAAATTCCGGATTACTGCCAACCACAGATAAAACACGGGTCTCCGCTCTCTATCTGTATGTTGCCGCACACCAGTTTAAGGGATAAAATGGCAAATCGATGTCATTTTCATGCACAAAGCTCAATGTCAACACAAGATCCAACATATCTACGCGGAGCTCAAGGAAATCATGGCAAAAAATCCACATCACATCACCTTTTGATCTACTGAAATTCTGGAAGAATTGTGAAGAGCTTATGAGAAAAGTACTTTACCACACTGAAAAGGACCACAAACCAGGAAAAACCACCAAATTGCATGATCTAAGGCTCCTAAATGGCCGCGGAACCGCGGCCTGACTATGTCGGCAGTTGACCAATTTTCAGGGACGTTCTGGTCATTTCATTTTTGTTCTGAATGTTGCCCTAGAGTTTCTGTTGCCTGCCTATAAATAGTCCAGAACTTGCCAAAACCAAGGGTTCTTATTCTTGTATTTAGATTTTAGGATATATGTTGTTATTCTTCTTCCTCTTCTCATCTCTTCTCCATTAAAAACTTGTAGTGAGCTTTTGTGAGTGAAGTGATGAATAAAAGAGTTCTTGTTGTTACCATGCTTGTCTTGTTATGTTGCTAATGATAATTTCTTGTATTTTTCATTTGCTAATCTAGTTGTTGTTATTTGTTGTTTGTTTCTTTCTTGTTCTCTTTTTCTTTATCCTTAAACAACAATGATGCTTAAGCTTGATCCTTGCCAAAGTGAGGTCTCAAATAGCTAGTTGTAATCTTCTAACCTCTTTCTTTCTATCTTCCTCCTTTGTTTTATATTCCTTTTTCTTGTAATGGGTGAGTAGTTTTCTCACTTGTTAGGGTAGGATAAGGAAAGTTTGAGAGAAGGAAATCTCTCTCACTCTTTTCTTGCCCAACATCTTAATTCGGACTCCCGTTAATTGAACCACAATCCGCTCCCTACGGCACCCTATCCTACATGATAGCGGTGATTCCTTAGTGAGACCGGTTGTGGTTGAATTAACCTGAGGTTAAGGCTAAGAGCCAAGAACGGACGGACAAGCACCAAAAGGAAGAACTTAAGCGTTGGAATGCCTAGCTTATACTCGCAAGTTCCTTCCTAGTCGTGCTAATCCCCGTTGTTGCCGATTACCGTAACATCGATATTAAGAGTGGTAACGAAAGAAGTGAGCGACTCCTAACTCAAACTAACCTAATCCTAACCCTAACAAGCTCTCTTTATATATCATTTTAGCACATAGTTAATCTCAAAACAAACCTAGACATTTGGACTTAACTCGTTAAAGCACAATAGAAAAAGATTCCCATCTCCCTGCGGACGACCCGTACTCAACCGGCTAGCTACAAGCGAAACCGTCTTGATTGCGGTAATAAACTTGAACACGCAAAAACTCTACCAATCAAATGGCGTCGTTACCGGGAAGACGGTAGTTTATTTCTTTGTGTAATTTCGGGTTAATTTGTGAATATAAATATAACCGAAAAATAAAACAAAAAAATATACATTGTAAAAAAAAAACCTTCTTGTTATTTTTGATTAGTTTTTGTGCAAGTGTGCAGGAGAAAAGGAAGTTCAAGTTCAGTGCCAAAGACGTGGGAAGTTAGACCCATATCTCGCGGCTACACCGCGTTTGATCCAAACGGAACCAACGGTCTACTGTAAAATTCTGAAGCAAACCCAGTAAGAAAATCAAGATTCAGGAGCCCCAGACAAGAAGAGGACACCCAAAACATCATGTGCAGGAAATTTAAAGGTCCGATCTTACTTTCTGGCCGCGGAACCGCGGCGTAAGCACTCTCTGGCCGCGGAACCGCGGCTTGGTGGTGCCATCATCAACCCAAAATCCCTGTGAGTGTTTCTTAAATCTCCCCCACTCCTCTGAACACCACTGAACTGTGTTTTCTGCAGCATTTTTTGCGCAAACTCTCTTCCCTCTTCCAATAAATTATTTTTGTGCAGGATTCTTTGCGCCGCGCTAAAAAATAAAAAATTGATTGCAGTTGATTGTTACTGCTTTGCATATATTAATACGGACTTTAAGGGGCTTGAAACCAATCCAAATTGGGTGGGGATTTCATCACCCTTCCCAGGACCCCAGAAATCAAAAAAAAGCATATGCATTGACCATTGCTTAATTAAAAAATACTAGACTCGGCCCTAAGGACTTCACGCTCAATAGGACAGAGGACTAGTTACAGGCATCGGCCATTTATCCTATCCTGACTTTGCGGTGTCTAGGCAAGTGTGTCCAAGACAAGTGGTTACTTAATTAGGACCACTACTTACATAGTGGGGAGCCTCCCACTTACCTGGCACTTACCTGGCCGCAATTGGCGAAGAAGAGGCGGTTTGAGGTCCTATTTCTAGCCCTTTGGAACAGTTAGGAGCTGTCTAGCTGACCTAGGTGACCCTAGATCTAGGTGTGATTGTGCATATCTTATTTGTGATTGCTTGAAGCCGTAAGTCCGTACATATTTCTGTAAAGCTCTTTCTAAAAAAAACACAAAACCAAAAACTTTTATAAAAACTTGCCCTTTGTCGCCATAATCCATTTTTTCACCCACCACCCATCGTATTTCTCCATTGACGTTTTCTTACACTCACCTTCTCCGCTTTGACTATACTAAACTCGTTTAGTGTATGTCCGCTTGGACTCGGGACACTAGCGCCCGCCTAGTCCGCGTTACGTTAGTCGCTACCGACTACGCGATCGACTCAGACGTTGAAACTCCATCCACGCATCTTTCACCCTTACCTTTGCCGGCCAACTCCGACGTTGATCGGAATTCTGTTCATACATCCTCACCTTCACCATCACCAACCTCTTCTTCCGCGATGTCAGGATTTAATCCAAACATCCCTACAACTCCCCCGGGATTGATTCGACCTCCTATGGATGCGAATAACCCGCCGCCACCGCCTGTCGTAGCGCCACAGCGAATCGTGCTCCAGGATCGTTTCTATCCACCCGTTCTGCACTTCCCACATGTCTTTCCCTTCCACCGGCCAATGGGGATAATTTTGAAATTAATCCCCACTTCATTAACATGCTTCCGAAATTTCATGGGCTTGAATCTGAAGATGCCTATATCTTCATCAAAAAGTTTCAAAATGTTTGTGCCATGATGAAAATGACCCAGCTGTCGGACGACGCTATACGGCTACGGGTCATTCCGTTCACTTTATGCTTTCTTGCTGAAAAGTGGCTGTATAGCACTGCTTCCCACTCCATAACCAGTTGGGACGAGTTTGTGAAAGCGTTTCTCAAGAAATTCTATCTGAATCATAAAACCGCGAGGATCCGTAACGAAATCAACCAATTCTCCCAGCTTCCTACTAAACCCTTCTGGAAGTGCTTTGACCGGTATAAAGACCTTCTTGTTCAGTGCCCTCACCATGGTATTGAGAAATGGCAACTTTGCCAAACCTTATACGAGGGCCTGAACCTAGCAACCAAGCAGTTGTTGGAAACCATTTGTCAGGGCCACTTCCTATCGAAATCTGACGAGGAAGCATGGCAATTCTTCGACGATCATGCGGAACAAACGCTTCAATGGGAGAGCACCAGACCAACTTCTTCTTCTTCCTCCACTTCTACTGGTCAGTCTAGGGTAGGCATTCACCAACTTGATGTCTCAATTGCAATGAAAGCTGAAATGGATGCAATAACGAGAAAACTTGAAGCGATAGAGAGCAAATTTTCATCTCCTGCTCCTGCCCCTGTTCTTCCCCTTCGTACCATTTGTGCTTGTTGTTCCGATCCTTCTCACATAACCGAAGAGTGTCCTTACAATCCACCATCTCAAGGACAGGATCAGGTTAATGCTGCATTTCAGCAAAGACCGAGAAATGATCCATACTCTTCCACCTACAATCCCGGTTAGAGGAACCACCCCAATTTCGCCTGGAATCAGAATCAACATCAATTCCAAGGCAACAATTTCCAAAGGCCCCCTCCGCCGCAACAACAAGCTCAACAACAAACTCAACATCAATTTCAGCAACCCTTCCAACCCCAACCTTTTCAAAATCAGACGAAAAACTTTGCACCCAACAATTCTTTTCCGCAAAACAACTTTGTTCCGTCAAACAACGATAAGGTTTCCTCGCTAAAACGAAGTCTGGAGGCGTTCGTTAAACAATCGATACAATCCACCGCAAACATCCAGTCGTATATTCAGTCTTTGGTGCAACACACTGCTGCACAAGGGCAAAGCATCAAGACCATCGAAGCCCAGATTGCACAGCTGAATGCGGCGTTAAGAGAGCGAGAAAAGGGAAAGCTTCCATCTCAACCGCTTCCAAATCCCAGTCACCCACATAATGTACATGTTTCTCTTGAACAACAGAATCATAATGTGAGTGCCGTGACTACATTGAGATCAGGAAGGATGCTGCAAAACAATATTGGCACACGGATCGACGATGACACCCCGGCCGCTTCTTCTTTTTCTTCTTCTTCTTCTTTTCTTCTTCTTCTTTTCTTCTTCTTCTGAGCCTAATCTCCATTCTTCAAAAGGCTCTTCTTCTGCTCTAAACGGACCCATTTCTCACTCCACGAAAACACCAGCTCTGAGACCCGTTCTAACTCCACAATCTCCTCCATAAGCATTGGAGTCAACCAATTTTAAAAACGTTCCATTTCCAAACCGGTTGAAGTCCAATAAACAAAATCCACAAATGGAGAAGATTCTGGAGTTGTTTAAGCAGGTTAACATCAACATTTCCCTTTTAGATGTTGTCCAACAAGTCCCGTCCTACGCGAAAATCTTAAAGGACTTGTGCACGAAAAAGAGAAAGTCTCAGGTACCCAAGAAAGTTTTCTTGGCTAGTGCTGTGAGTGATGCTCTTACCCAATCTTTACCGTAAAAACGGAAGGACCCTGACTGTCCTACGATTTCTATTACCATTGGGGATAAGAACATCAACCGCGCACTATTAGATCTTGGAGCCAGTGTTAACCTGCTTCCGTACTCAGTATATGAGCAACTAGGTGTAGGAGAGCTGAAACCCATACACTGCACTCTCCAAATGGCCACCGATCAATCACCCATCCTAGGGGTGAGCTAGAGGATGTGTTAATCAAGGTTGGGGACTTCATATTCCCCGTTGACTTCATTGTTTTAGACATACGGCCTGTAGCTAACCCCCGGAATCAAATTCCGGTGATACTCGGTCGCCCATTCCTTGCAACCTCAAATGTTGTGATCAATTGTCGAAATGGTTCGATGAACCTATCTTTTGAAAACATGACAATTGAACTCAACATTTTTAGGTTGGGGAATCAGCCCACCGAACCTAATGCTCATATACTAGACGTTTGCTCAATCCAGAAGATCACCCCAGAAGAGTGTGAATTCGAGGAGTTTTTTTTCGATCACGATAACATTAACGCCACTAGTGCGTTCCTCTTCGAACCTGCTGCTGTTTCTGCGCCCGACAATGACTACGAGTGTTTCACTTTCTCGAACGATCTTAGCCACTCACCACCCGAGTTTGAATCCTTCGAATTTTCGGATGAGTTACCTGAACCATCCAACTCGGTCGCTTACACTCGTTTTGAACCTTTGCTGGAATCCTTTGAGTTCGAGACCTTTTCACCAATCTTGCCTTCAATCGTTTCACCTCTAACGCTCGAACTCAAGCCTTTGCCATCTCACCTTAACTACGCTTACTTGGGCGAGAACGAGACCCTCCCTGTTATCATCTCGGCTTCTCTAGCTCCAGAGCAAGAGAAAGCCCCTCTTGCGGTCTTGCACAGCAATAGGCAAGCTTTTGGCTGGTCCATGGCGGACATCAAGGGGATTAGTCCCCTGATCGTTGAACATCACATTCATCAGATGGATGAGGCCAAACCAGCCAGGGATCCATAAAGGCGACTCAACCCAGTCATGAAGGAGGCTGTAAGAAAGGAAATCGTAAAGTGTCTGGATAGTGGTATCATTTACCCTATCTCTGATAGCCATTGGGTGAGCCCCATTCATGTTGTCCCCAAGAAATCAGGCATAACGGTCATAACCAACGAAGCGAACGAGTTAATCCCTACTCGTACCCAGACTGGGTGGCGAGTATGCATCGATTACAGAAAACTCAACGCCGCAACGCGGAAGGACCACTTTCCGCTACCTTTCATTGACCAGATGCTTGAACGATTGGCCGGACACGAGTAATACTGCTTTCTTGATGGCTACTCCGGCTATAATCAGATTCCCATCGCCGAAAAAGACCAGGACAAGACCACATTCACTTGTCCTTTCGGCACGTTTGCATATCGTTGCATGCCCTTTGGGTTATGCAATGCACCCGCTACCTTCCAGCAGTGTATGATGGGAATCTTCTCAGACATGGTGGAAAAATTCCTGGAGATCTTCATGGACGATTTCTCCATCTTCGGCGATTCCTTCAATGAGTATTTGCTGCATCTCGACGCTGTCCTTACCCGATGTAAGGACAAGAACCTCAGTTTGAATTGGGAGAAGTGCAACTTCAAGGTGTGCGAAGGTATTGTCTTAGGACATATCATTTCGTAAAATGGCATAGTGGTTGACAAAGCAAAGATTGAGGTCATTTCCAATCTCCCTCCTCCCAGATGCGTCAGAGACATCCGAGCCTTCCTTGGCCATGCCGGTTTCTATAGACGGTTCATCAAGGACTTTAGCAAGATTGCTAGGCCCTTGGCTCTTCTACTGGCCAAGGACACGCCATTCGACTTCAACTCGAGCTGTGTGACTGCATTCGAGTCATTAAAAAGCTCACTTGCTTCTGCTCCCGTTCTTTCTTCACCTGACTGGACGCACCCATTTGAGATTATGTGTGATGCATCCGAGTTTGCCATTGGTGCTGTCCTTGGACAACACATCAATAAGATGCCGCACGTAATCTATTATGCTAGCCGAACCCTGAATGACGCCCAACTTAATTATACAACAATTGAGAAGGAATTCTTAGCCGTTGTATTTGCTTTAGAAAAATTCAGGCCCTACCTCATCGGCTCTCCATTCATTGTCTACACAGACTATTCTGCTCTGTGCCATCTTTTTGCGAAGAAAGATGCAAAATCTCGACTAATACGTTGGATCCTCTGGCTTCAAGAGTTTGACCTTGTCATCAAGGACAAAAGAGGATGTGAAAACGTAGTCGCCGACCATCTCTCACGACTTCCTTCTTCGCCGTCGCCTCAACTTCCGATCAACGACGTTTTTCCGGATGAACAACTCTTGACAGTATCTTGCGAACCCTGGTTCGCAGATATTGTGAACTATTTGGCCACAGGGTTACTACCGACTGAATGGTCAAGTAAGGACAGACTTCGATTCTTATCCCAAGTAAAACACTTTTACTGGGACGAACCCTATCTGTTCAAGTACTGTCCCGACCAGATTATTCGTCGGTGTGTCCCTGACGATGAATTCAAGAGTGTGCTGTCATTTTGCCACGATCAAGCATGTGGCGGGCATTTTGGCCCCAGAAAGACAGCTGAGAAGATCTTGCAATGTGGTTTCTACTGGCCACAACTCTTCAAAGACGCTCATGACTATTGCAAGACTTGCTCCCGGTGCCAACACTTGGGCTGGATATCCCGGAGAAACGAGATGCCGCTCCAACCAATCTTGGTTGTGGATATTTTTGACGTTTGGGGGATAGATTTCATGGGGCCGTTTCCCAGCTCTTTTGGGAACTTGTACATCCTTCTCGCTGTTGATTACGTCTCTAAGTGGGTCGAGGTTGTGCCCAGCCGGACTAACGACAACAAGGTTGTCGTTAGGTTTCTCAAAGAAAACTTTTTCTCCCATTTTGGGCACCCCCGAGTGATCATTAGCGACAATGGAACTCATTTCTACAATAAGACTTTCGAGGCCTTGATGCGGAAATATTCCATTAATCATAAGCTATCTACGCCCTACCACCCCCAAACCTGTGGGCAAGCCGAAGTTTCAAATCGGCAAATCAAGCAGATACTGGAGAAGACGGTTTCCAAGAATCGTAAGGATTGGTCGCTGAAACTCACTAATGCCCTTTGGGCATTTCGAACCGCTTATAAGACCGTTCTTGGCATGTCCCCCTATCGGCTTGTGTACGGAAAGGCTTGCCACCTCCCTGTGGAAATAGAGCATCGCACATTTTGGGCGATAAAGAAGCTGAATCTGTCTCTCGAAGATGCGGGCAGCCATCGGAAGCTGCAGTTGAACGAATTGAGCGAGCTTAGGGATGAGGCTTACGAAAACACGGTTGTCGTTAAGAACCGAACGAAGGTGTTTCACGATAAACACCTTTGCGCAAAATGTTAGTACCTGGTCAACAGGTACTGCTTTACGACACCCAACTACATTTACATCCAGGTAAGCTTAGATTTCGCTGGAAAGGGCCATACTTTGTGCGGAATGTGTATCCGCATGGCGCTGTGGATTAGGAGAATCCAAAGGACGGTTCATTTTTCAAAGTAAACGGACACCGACTTAAACCGTACCTTAGCGCCGAACCAATAAAGGAGCTCCCGGTCTTACAGGAGCCGATTTACCCTGCATAATCTTCCTCTGCCTACCACCAAACTTCGGTTATCCAGCCAAGAACAGTGGACACTGTTCCAAATAAGTTTGGGGGTACGTATATACCATTTTATATATATTTGTGGATATTCTTTTCCATTTTTTCTATTTTTCTTTTCTTTAAAAACAAAAACAAACAAAAAAAATTGTGTATATCTAACCGACAATTTTGACCCTTCAATGATCTCTTCATACAATGACAGTGAGGACACTGTCCAGTTTAAGTTTGGGGGTACGCTCGGTACGCATTTCTAACCTTCGCATTCATATGTATATTTTGCATCTGCATACTAAAATCCATAAAATCCATAAAAATCAGAAAATTTTCTAAAAACATAAAAACTTTTCTGTCAAGTTAGCTAGTGGGAGAACTCAGATTCAACATTTCGACGGTTTTGTTTGATAAGATAAGAATAACTAAATCTTATTTTTAGATTTTGAAAACCTGAAAGATAACTCTCCTTTGAAGTTAACTATAGCTGATATACGTCTTTACATCACACTACACGTGTCATGAGTTTTGGAAATTAGATGACAAGTCTTTTATGTCTAAAAAACTTTTAAATGGATAAATGATTTTCTGAGGATCAAATAGGTTTGTTCTGAAATAAGTAATATCAAGAATAGTTTATGAAGTGAAGCGAATATGAAGGAATGTTATTGATGCCTTAATTGGAACTAAGTCTGAAAAATAACTCATCTGGAACTTGATTGGAATGATTACACACCGAACCCACTAAACACTTCTTTTATCCAAAAATAATAATTAAACTGCCGGTTATATCTCCGTTCGTATTGAATCATCATGATTTTCACGCTAAATTGTCTTTTGTTTTTGGACCTAGGTAACTTGAGTAATTAAGTCCGCTGGGGTGTCTCTGCACCTAATGCCCTAAAGCCAACTGGTTTGGGAGCATTGGCCCAAAGCTCGTTAAGAAGCCAAGTCCAGATTAAAACAAAGTCAAGCAAGTGTTCTCTCCGAGTTAAAATTCCTAATGGTTCTTTGTGTGAGAATAATCTTGACAAAAGACAGGTTTTTATAAAAAAATATTTCTAGCGGAGATATGAAGGTTTTATTCTATGATAAAGACTATTGCACGTTCACAGAGGTGTGTATGAAATGAAAACAAGAAAAATGTGGAGTGAAAAATAAGACCTAGTTTCCTGTTAAGGAAGATAGAAATTCTGAAATTGAAACCTTACTGGAAAACGAAAGAGTTAGTGAACTCTTGGGATTGATACATGCTGATGTATGTAAGTCCCCTGTCTACACATGCCAAGACCGGTTCTTTGTACTTCATTACATTCTCTGATAATCTCTCAAGATTCAGACATATGTTCCTGTTGAAACACAAGTCCGAACCTTTTGAGATATTCACAGAATATGAGTTAGAAGTAGAGAACCGAAAATACGGGTAAAAGTATTATGTCCTTTGATGCGATCAAGGAGGAGAATACTTGAGCACGGAATTCCTGGACCATTCTAAAGGAGAATGAGATTCTCGCTCAGCATTACTCCTCTGTATACACCACAGCACGTCGGTGTATCGGGGCGGAGCAATAGCACCCTATGTGATATGGTGTGCTCTATGATGAGTACTACTGAGTTTCTTATTTCCTTTTGGGTGTTATGTGCTTGAGAAGCTGCATACCTATTGAATAGGGTTCAAATCAAATCAGTTGCCTACCACTCCATATATGATATGGAAAGGAAAGAGCCCATATCTTAAGTAAGTTAAGATTTGGGGTTGTTCGGCCTATGTCTAAAAGAAAAATCCGGACAAGCTCGAGGCAAGGTCTGTTATGTAGAACTGGAAATGTTCCAGCTATACAAACTGCAGCTGATAATTTGGTAGACCAAAGGGATTCAATAGTTTCCAACGAAGCTCAGCCTCTCCGCCGATCTAGTAGGGTTCCTCACCCACCTGAGAGATACTTCGATTTCTCTATGACAGTGGGAGCGAGGATTGCATCATGAGATGATGACCCAACTAGTTTCGAGCTGGCCATCAGGAGTGGGACTCTGTAAGAATGGCTGGATGCTTATCGATCTGAGATGGAATCCTTATACACCAACAAAGTATGGACTTTGGTTGCTCTATCTGAATGGTTAAATCCCCATCAGGAGCAAGTATATCTTGAGAAGATTACTTGGTGTACATGGAAAAGTTGAGACTTTCAAAGCTATGCTTAAGTCCATCCAGATCCTACTTGCCACGGCTACATACCATGACTACGATATCTGGCTGTTGGGTGTCATGACTGCTTTTCTAAATGATGTTTTAGAAAATAGCGTCTATAAGTACACAGCCAGAGGGCTTCGTAGACAGTGGGAGCAGCGGAAACGTGTGCAAGATGTTTTATGTGATAAAACAGGCATCACGGAGTTGGAACATCTGTTTTGATGTGGTAGTCAAAGAGTTCGACTTCATCAAAATGGTAGATGAACCTTGTATATACAAAAAGGTAGTAGGGAGTATGGTGGTGATCCTCGTAGAGTACGTGGATGACATACTCTTGATAGGGAAGGAGTTTCCTATGCTACGCTCGGTCAATCTCCGCTTATCACAACGATTCTTCATATAGGATCAAAGCGATACCTCCTAAATCCTGTGTTTTGGATCTATGAGATAGTTCTAATTGGATGTTAAGATACTCACTAGTTGTAGTGAGATGGTATCAATCGATCCTGGGGAGAATCACTGGAAAGGTTCCAAGTGATAAGGACGACTGAATGTCAGTCACAGGCATTGTCTTTACCCTCAGTGTAGGGATGGTATGTTGGAAGAGTTCCAAGCTAGATACCGTGACATACTAGACGATTAAAGGCAAGATACATCGTTACCAAAAATGCTACCAAAGAGGCAATCTGGATATACATAAGTTCATAAGATGAACTTCGTTCCTACCATTGTGTGACAATGGAGTTGTGGCTTTAGCCAAGGAACCCCCGTCCCATCAGAAATCCAGATATAATTCTTAGGCAGTATCACCTGATCATGGAGATGGTTGATCTCCAGGGAGATCGAGGTTAGGAGAGTAGACATAGAGGACAACAGCGCGGATCCACTCACAAAGGCCTTTTTCCCAGTAGAGACTCTTATGGGATGGTTGAGTATGAGATACTTCAACCGCAGCTAATTGTTGGGTATGTGATACTACAACAGATGGCCCTAGTGCAAGTGGGAGATTGTTAGTTGTATATATGCCCTAGAGGCCATTACTGTACATACGATGTATATTGTAATGGATACTTGGACATATATAGGGAGGACTTTCTTGCTCGACATGATAGTATGCTATCTGGTTGTACTTTATCTTAACATATACTCTTATTGTCTCTATGTTACATGTTGATAAAGCCCTTAGGATGTGTACTCGACTACTGGGACTATGATGAGATCATACTAGTGGGGCCACGGTGGTCGACGAGTACATCCTATAACTGTTCCTAGTCGAGGGTGTATCGAGACAGGGCATCGATACACCAGAGTAGACTAGCGTATACGCATCTTGACCCATATGATGGGCGATGGATGATCCCATATCCATCGGTGTTTGACATCAAGGATGGTGTACGGGTGCTCAGTGGAGACTGGGTACACTGGACGGACTCGCCGAGAACTCCCAGATGGTATTATACCTCACGTCAGATGGCAGTTCTCCGGTGACACTGGTACAGAGTAGTCTGTTGACCCGAGATCGTCATAGAGTCTTGTGTGATTCCAACTGTGCTTTGATTTCCATCATACCACGTCCAAGAGGGCGTGCAAAAAGGTGGCTTTTGGGTACAGTCCCGAATCACATGGAGGCAATGAGCGATAGGAGGGGATTCGTCTCTTCCGGTATAGGGAGTTGATGTTGTGCTGTGTTCGATTGGCTATAACCGGAAATCCCTGGCCAGGGTTGCTGAGATTTACTGGTAAGTGTTATCAGTAGTTTCTCAAACTGTTATAGACCTCATATCGACACGACTTATCGAGCTACTGGGGTCTGACGTTTACCACCCCTAGGTGAGATATGCAACATATCAGACGACGAGACCGGACTGTACGGGAGTGTTACTGTTTGGATTCACAGGAGAATGTACAGGCTTGCTTGTTGATCTTCTGAGCGCTGAATACCTGGGTAGCTGTTACGTTTAGCTGACCGCTTGCAGCTTGTGGGTGTTTGATATGATCATCACCTACTGCCGGCGTATTGACGATTCTTTAGAGTCCTGCACAGAGGTTTCTTGGCTCAGGCAAAACGGAGTAGGGGCACATATGTGATATGTGCGGGACCGAGGATAATACGATATGATATACCGTATTCTATTCTCGCTATATTTGATATCAGCCGGGTCATCGGATCAAGTGTTGATTCGATGAATCGGTACGGATAAATATTAGTCGGTTATATGCGATATAGCCGGATTGTCGGATCAAGTGTTGATTCGATAATTTAATGTATAATAATATATATGATATATTAAATTACATTAACTAATATTAGCTCACTAAAAGATTCTTTTTCTCACTCGGGTAATACATTGATATATATGCGATATATGTTAATTGTATTATTTTATTTTGTTACAATAAATATTGTATATGTGATATATAATATTGTAACATGTTATAATTATTAATGCAACATGTTTAGTAGAGTTTAAATAAGATTAGGGTTTGATTTGGGTTAATACTTTCTAGAAGATTCTAGAAGGTTTTCTTTTGTTTTGCTAAGATATTATGATAGATATTTCTTTGTGACTCACCCTTTAACCCAACCCAAACCCTAACCCTAGTAAACTCTCTTCATTGGTTACTACAACCATGGTTGCATAAATGATTATGATAACTTTTTATTATTCATCACAAATGAGATTGTTCATCTTCTTCCTTCTTCTTCTTTGCTTGCAAAGCTTTCTAGCTTTGATATTTGTGATGAAAATATGTGAGAAAAAGATAAATAAAGAGAGCAAAAATCCTACTTCATCATCCTCATCTTCCCTTGCCCTTTAGATGAGAGTGTTCACTCAATTTTAGTGAGTGTTAGCTTGTGTTAACGAAACTTCAAGGTAGATCATCTTTGTATCGAAGATCGGAAGCAAGACTGCACCTTTCTCTTCGTGAAACCTCTCGAGAGTCCAGAGCACGATGATCGTAGCGAAGGGACCTCAACACGGAGCATATGAAGTGAAGGACCGGATCTACAAAGATTGTAATCCCTCTCACTTAGTGTTAAAGTGTTTAGCATCTTAGTTTTCGCCTAAACTCTAGTTTAAAGATCCGTATTCGGGTTGTTCGGCACGGCTAAATTTTTAATTGGGCATGGTTAATGCCTCGTAGACCCTTGTGCGCGTGCATAGCAACCCTACAGGGTCACCGCTCTCTATCCGTATGTTGCCGCACACCAGTTTAAGGGACAAAATGGCAAATCGATGTCATTTTCATACACAAAGCTCAATGTCAACACAAGATCCAACATATCTACACGGAGCTCAAGGAAATCATGGCAAAAGATCCACATCACATTACCTTTTGATCTACTGAAATTCTGGAAGAATTGTGAAAAGCTTATGAGAAAAGTACTATACCACACTGAAGAGGACCACAAACCAGGAAAAACCACCAAATTGCATGATCTAAGGCTCCTACATGGCCGCGGTTCCGCGGCATAAGCATGCTTAGGCCGCGGAACCGCGGCCTGACTATGTCGGCAGTTGACCAATTTTCAGGTGCGTTCTGGTCATTTCATTTTTGTTCTGAATGTTGCCCTAGAGTTTCTGTTGCCTGCCTATAAATAGTCCAGAACTTGCCAAAGCCAAGGGTGCTTATTCTTGTATTTAGATTTTAGGATATATGTTGTTATTCTTCTTGCTCTTCTCATCTCTTCTCCATTAAAAACTTATAGTGAGCTTTTGTGAGTGAAGTGATGAATAAAAGAGTTCTTGTTGTTACCATGCTTGTCTTGTTATGTTGCTAATGATAATTGCTTGTATTTTTCATTTGCTAATCTAGTTGTTGTTATTTGTTGTTTGTTTCTTTCTTGTTCTCTTTTTCTTTATCCTTAAACAACAATGATGCTTAAGCTTGATCCTTGCCAAAGTGAGGTCTCAAATAGCTAGTTGTAATCTTCTAACCTCTTTCTTTCTATCTTCCTCTTTTGTTTTATTTTCCTTTTTCTTGTAATGGGTGAGTAGTTTTCTCACTTGTTAGGGTAGGATAAGGAAAGTTTGAGAGAAGAAAATCTCTCTCACTCTTTTCTTGCCCAACATCTTAATACGGACTCCCGTTAATTGAACCACAAACCGCTCCCTACGGCACCCTATCCTACATGATAGCGGTGATTCCTTAGTGAGACCGGTTGTGGTTGAATTAACCGGAGGTTAAGGCTAAGAGCTAAGAACGGACGGACAAGCACCAAAAGGAAGAACTTAAGCGTTGGAATGCCTAGCTTATACTCGTAAGTTCCTTCCTAGTCGTGCTAATCTCCGTTGTTGTCGATTACCGTAACATCGATATTAAGAGTGCCAACGAAAGAAGTGAGCGACTCCTAACTCAAACTAACCTAATCCTAACCCTAACAAGCTCTCTTTATATATCATTTTAGCACATAGTTTATCTCAAAACAAACCTGGACATTTGGACTTAACTCGTTAAAGCACAATAGAAAAAGATTCACATCTCCGTGCGGATGACCCGTACTCAACCGGCTAGCTACAAGCGAAACCGTCTTGATTGCGGTAATAAACTTAAACACGCAAAAACTCTACCAATCAAACTCTTTGCCACTTAGATATCAGGAGGAGCCTCTTCTAGGCCAACTTTTGCACCTAGGAGACTGGGAGGATTATTTAACCGGTCAGTCCAGAATTTTGTTTCTACTACAAGAGAACTGGACACTTGGCGAAGAACTGCAGGCATGCAAATGTCCTGTGTTTGATTTTTGGCGCATCCACTCACGTGATAGGAGCATGTTCATATCGTATCAACACGGTACCAATACCCAGACCCGCAATCACATCCCCTCAGCGGCCAACCATTCAGGCTCCTGCACCTCGTTTAGCTCTTCCTGCACCAGCTCCACGTGGACCTCCTGCACAGCCTCAACGTCAATTCCATCAGGCACAGAGAAATATGCCTTAAGGGCAGAGAAACATGCCCCAAGGACAGAGAAATGTGCCTCCAGCAAAGAGGAATGTACCACGACATCAGGCTTTTACCATGACGGTCGAAAAGGCCGAAGCCACGGGCCAAGTCATCGCTGGTAAATCCAAATACTTTCAAAACATTTCAATCCTTGTATATCACTATACTTTTCCTATATCTAAATACAAACTCACACAACTTAGGTACTATACTAGTAGCCTCCCTTGTAAGTCGATGTCGTGCACCCCGCGGGTTCGCGGGGAGGCAGAATATGCAAAAAAACTATTTTTCTACGCTTCGCAACACCGAATAAACTCCAGGATCGATACTAAACCCTAACTAGAAAAATTGTATGAGGTTAACTACTCGGAAAGAATGTTATACCTCACAGTATCATGTCCTTCGGGTCTTCTTGTTATCCTCCTCCTCATCATAAGCTCCTCGGATCGTATACGGATCGGGTCTCCTCATGTCAAAGATGATCCACCCGAGAGTCTATAGTCCGAGCTCTAACCTTAAATCCGAGGTAACTAAGGCACCTTGTTCGCTAAACTAGATGTCCTAGATGATATAGAGAGTGTATATGGATTAGTTTGTCTCTAAATACCCTAGATTTCTCAACACATGAGACATTTAGGGTTAGAGGAAAAAGAAGGGCGGCTTGAGGAAGTGAGAGTGAAGATAGACTTTAGAATGAAGAAGGCTCTCATTTGTGATGAATAATAATAATCATACAACATTGCAATCCACAAAATATCAAGCATGCTTGCAAAATATCTAGCATGCTTCAATTATCACTTAGTGAGTCACCCCCATGAGTCACCTAAGAGACATGCTTCATTTAATGTAAATATCCACCTCATTAATCTTTTAATCAAAAGATAAAAACCCAAATGAAGAGTCTTCTTCTAGAAGTAATCTTGAGTAAATTACAAGAATGCCCATCATCCGTATATATATACTTGTATCCGTATTCCGAAAAATACGAATACAAAGAGACGAAAATAATCCATCAATATAATACTCGGATCCGGCTTAAACCAAACCCCACTAATATTATCCGTCCAAATATGATGCGTACACAAGTACACGTATATAGTCGAACCCTGTCGTAAAACCATACGACCTCTACATCTTTTGCCCGATGCAGGGAAGCCCTCTGTGTGGGACTCTAAAGACTCGACAGTACTCTGGCAGTGAGTTTAACCATAAGCACGTCAGTAGTACTAGCTGCATGTAACGGCTACCCAGATATCTGTCGATAAGAAGGCAGATGAGCAAACTCATCTGAACTCCTGCTGAGCCTATCTGTGACAATCTCTGTACAGTTCGGTCTGTTCGTCTAAGAGTATCGCATATCGGGCCTAGGGGCGGTATTCGTCAGACCCCTAATAGCGCAATAAGTCGTGTCGAGAGTATAGCCCAAAACACCCTGAGAAACTACTGGGATACGTACTGTAAATCTCGCTTTCCCTGGCCAGGGACTTTGTGTAATGGATTTCCGAACACAGCGCGATATCAACCCCCAATACCGGGAGAAACGAATCCTGTCTAACCGCCACTGCCTCCAAGTGCTTCGGGACTGCACCCAACTACTACCTATTTGCATGACTCCTTTGATCCATCATAGGGTAGTAATCTAAGAACAGTGGGAACACACTCGAGGCGGAGTAACAGTGTCAAGTCGACGGACTAAGCTGTACACATGTCACCTGGGAACTGCTACCCGACGATAGGTATAATACCCACCAGCAGCTCCCTACGAGTCATGTCCGGTGTACTCATAATACAATGAGAACCTGCATACTATCTCCAGTACAACGTACTAATGGTTGTAAGACAAACCATCTCCCCTGTTGGGATGAGAAGCGTATACACTAGTCTACTCTGGAGTATCGATGCCCCGTCTCGATAATCCAACGACTAGGGACCTGTATAAGGATTTTCTTATAGACTACCTAGCACCCACTAGTGTGACTGCCATCACAACGCTGGTGGTCAAGCAAAGATCCTAAGGGCTCTACCAATATGTATAAGCGATATGCTAAAAGAAACACACATATTGAGGTAGAATCAAACCAGGTAGCATACTACCATCTTGAGCAAGACTATTATTATATCCGTGTATATCCCAAGCTTCCAAAATGTAATATATAAACCAGTACTATACAATAATGGCCTCTAGAGCATATATCACTAACAATCTCCCACTTGCACTAAGGCCATGTATTGGCATATCGCAGACCTATCATCTTGATTAGCCTCTCGAACCGTGTATGAGGGATGGCCTTTGTGAGTGGATTTGCAGTATTGTTCTCCGTATCTACTCTCCATACCTCGATCTCCCGGCGATCAACGATCTCTCTGTTCAGGTGGTACCACCTCAAGATATGTCTGGACTTCTGATGGGACCTGGGTTCCTTCGCTAAAGCTATATCCCTATTGTTGTCACAATACAGAGGTATTGAATCAACAATGGATGAAACCACCTGAAGATCTGTTAAGAACTTCCTTATCCAGACTGCTTCTTTTGCGGCGTCACAAGCAGCGATATACTCTGCTTCCATCGTCGAGTCAGCAATGGTGTCCTGCTTGGAGCTCTTCCAATAGACTGCCCCTCCATTGAGGGTAAAGACATAACCCGACATGGACTTGAAGTCATCCTTGTCACTCTGGAAGCTGGAGTCTGCAAAGGCCTCGATCTGGAGGTCTTTTATGCCGTGCACCAAGAACATCTCCTTAGTCCTTATCAGGTACTTGAGAATGTTCTGTACTGCTCTCCAGTGTTTCTCCCTTGGGTTTGACTGATACTGGCTTACAACGCTCAGTGCGTAAGCTACATCTAGTCTGGTACACAACATCGCATACATTATAGAGCCTACCCCAGAAGCGTAGGGTATAATAGATATGCGATCCCTTTCCAAATCAGTCTTGGGAGACATCTCTTTGGAGAGGGCGATTCCGTGACAAGCCGGTAAATTATCGCGCTTTGAATCTTCCATACTAAATCTTTTTAGTACGGTGCCGATATACCAGGACTGTGAAAGTCCCAACATCCTCTTAGATCTATCATGATAGATCTGGATCCTCAGAATGTAGGAGGCATCACCCAGGTCTTTCATGGAGAAACTTTGTGACAAGAATCCTTTGACTGATTGTAGCATTGGAATGTCATTTCCTATTAAAATAATGGCATCCATGTACAAGACGAGAAATACCTCAGTTCTCGCTATAATCATACTATAAATGCATGGTTCATCTGAATTTTTAATAAAGTTAAATTCTTTGACCGTCTTATCAAAACAAATATTCCAACTCCGCGATACTTGCTTTAATCCATAAATGGAATTAAGCAACTTGCATACTTTCCCACTGCTCCCACTCCGAAGAAACCCTCTGGCTGATCCATATAAACGCACTCTTCTAAATTTCCATTTAGAAAAGCAGTCTTTACGTCCATCTGCTAAATCTCGTAATCGTGGAAGGCAGCAATGGCAAGAAGGATACGAATGGATTTGAGCATAGCCACTGGAGAAAAGGTTTCATCATAGTCCAAACCAGGTCTTTAATGAAATCCTTTTGCAATAAGTCTAGCCTTTTAGGTTTCAACCTGTCCATCTACACCAATCTTCTTTTTGATGATCCAATTGCAGCCTACGGGTTTTACCCCTTCTGGAGTATTGTTCAAAGTCCATACTTTGTTAGTGTACATGGACTCCATCTCGGTCCGCATTGCATCCAACCATTTTACCAAGTCGCCGCTCTGAATGACTTGCTGGAAGCTAGTTGGCTCATCATTGCATCTATGAGAAAACCGTAGTATCTCTCGGGCGGATGAGACAGCCTACTACTCTTGCGGAGTGGCGTGGGGATGTCCGGTTCTTTTGAAACCTCTGGTTCTACTATTCTTTCAGTAATAGCTTGTGTTTCTGGAATTTCTTCCAGTTCTATTGTGCTCCCACTAGTTTCTTTTTCCAAAAATTGATTTTCCAAAAAGTGGGCATGACGAGAAACAAAACCTTTTGTCCCTCTACGTAATAGAAAAGATACCCCCTGGAGTTCTTTGGGTATCCCACAAACTTATACAGTACTTAGCATGCCTCGAGCTTGTCCACATGCTGCTTTTTGACAAAAGCTGGACATCCCCATATTTTCAGATACTGAAGATAGGGTTTCTTCCCACTCCACATCTGATGTGATGTGGTAAGCACAGTCTTGGTAAGAACTTTGTTCAAAAGATATGCAGCCGATTCTAGTGCATAACCCCAGAAAGATCACGATAACTCAGTATTACTCATCATGGAATGTACCATATCCAATAAGGTTCGGTTCCGCCTTTCCGATACACCGTTGTGTTATGGTGTGTATGGATGAGTAAGCTAAGAGAGAATTGCATTCTCTTTTATGTAATCCAGGAACTCGGCACTTAAGTATTCACCACCTCGATCAGATCTTAGTGTCTTAACACTTTTGCCGGTTTATTTTTCCACTTCATTCTTATATTATCGGAATTTCTCAAAGGCCTCGGATTTATGTTTCATCAAGAATACATGTCCATATCTTGAGAAATAATCCGTAAAAGTAATGAAATAGGAATAACCACTTCTTGCATGTGTAGACATTAGACCACACGCGTCGCTGTGCATGAGACCCAAGATCTCGCTCGCTCTTATTCCGTGTCTAGTGAACGGAGTCTTTGTCATCTTTCCTTTGAGACATGATTGACAAGTTGCATATGACTGATATTCGAACAGATCCAAATATCCCTCTCTATGTAACTTCGTCAACCGCTTTTCATTGATTTGACCCAGTCTACAATGCCATAAGAAAACCTGATTAAATTCTGGAGACTTTTTTTTATGTGTGTTCTGGACGTTGAAAACTTAAGCTTGATTTAACACGTATATACTGTCCTCTAATGCACCTGACCCAATCAAACTATGATTAAGGTGGATATGGACCACATCGCATACAAATGTAAAATCATATCCTTCTTTAGAAAATAAAAATACAGATATGATATTACAAGCCAGACTAGGTACACACAAAAACTTACGCAAAATCAATATCTGCCCACTTGTCAATCCTAGGTGATATTCCCTACAGATACAGCGCCCACGCTCATTCCGTTAGCAACCCTGAGAGTCATATCACCTGCCTTGACAACTCTACGGTTTCTCAAAGCCTGTAATGAATTACAGATATGAGATCCTGATCCGGTATCTAGTACCCAAGAAGTAGAGTTAATTGATATATAGTTTTCAATCACAAACACACCCGAAACCGAAACTACAACGTGCTTCGGATCCTGGATTTTGTCTTTCCAACCCCCGCATTCCTTCTGCCAATGCCCTTTCCCGTGACAATAGGAACATCTCTCCATCCCTACTGTTAGCCCCAAAACTTTTGCCCTGCCCTTTCCTTCTACCTTACTGACACCACCTATCGGCTTGGTGGAGGCCTTCTTCTTCTTTCCATTGAGTTTCGCCTTGGATCTAGAAGAGAAAGATTCCCTAATAAGCAGAACGGGTGTCTCCCTGGTTTCTTTTAGGGTGAAAGTAGAAGGTAGGGACTGTAGAATCAAGTTAGTACATAACTCCTTCTCCAACATGGTCTCCAGGTCCGTGAGCTCTTCAATATAACTGATGATTGTAAGGACGTGGTCCCCTATAGATGACCTGACAGCAAATCTCGCTTGAAGAAATTCTTTCGAGGTCTCATATCTTGAGATACAAGATTGCTCTCTATATAAATCTTTTTACTGGAGGAAGATGGAAACTAAATCCATCTTCTCGTGCTGCCTATGGTTTTCACTATCCATTGAGGCCAACACGAGGCACCTGGCATTCGTACTGTCTTTTTCCCTTGTCTTACGGATATCAACATCCGCGACAGTGGAATCCGGACCTGGGACGGCGGGGGCTTTAGTAGTAAGGAGGTTGCCCAGCTTGTCATACGTAATGGCCATCTGGACATTCCTTAGCCAATCATTATAGTTTGGCCTAGTCAATTTATTATCTAGCTGTAACCTAAATCCGGTCATCTGGTCGCTGCAATTAGGAGAGAGAGAAGAAAACACTCAGCATGATACTTTTGCAAGTTTAGATTGGTTATTAATTTATCTAAACAAGATAGCTCCCACTGTATCTCGAATCCTTCCTCAAACCATAAAAGAAGAATTAGTCAGGATTAATCTTACCGTACAATTCTTGCTTAACCTTTCGGCCAGGCTAGAGTCGGTACTTCGAGGGAGGTTTTACAAAGCTTTCGCGAAGTTCCTTAATTAAATAATCTCTTTTCCCTGGAGGCATAGCCCTGCAAACACCGTTCTAGACACCTATTTGGTTTATACCATAGATCGTTTAGTGAAAAATCTTCCGAGAAGTAGCGGATACTCACAGTAGGATCGGGATCCAAATATCATTGTGTGATAACCTTGAAGGAATTCTACCAAAATTATCACACTCCAAATGGTATGCAACACTAGCAAGTTTCAGTTTCTTTAGAAACCGATGTGGATTTTTACCCCAAGCTCTTATGACCTTGATGAAGGCCAACATATCATAAGTCGCAAGACAAGTTCTACACGTCATTGTCAAGGTTAATTTGAACCCACCCATACATACCCTTGACGAAGGCCAAAATAGTAGTACGACTGTCCCAAACCAACGCATCTATTTATGCTACAGATGAATATTCAGCAGCTACCAATTACTATGCCTTTGCGAAGGTCAAAATATATAGCTTGAATACTACTGAATACCCAACTGAAATGATGGAGGGCTACGAATGGTTTTGGAGAAACCGTGAACTTAACGAACTTGATATAATCGAAGGAACCTGATAGATTTTAAAGGAGTGGTTTAAGCTCCGCATTTAAAAGTTTGCTTTTTAGAAAAAAAAAAACAAGTGGTTTTTGAAACTGTTCCAACGATTCAGCTTTGGTTTGTTTGCTTTGCATTAAACATATAATATAGTCCCATCATTTACACCTACCATTGCAGAAAGAAACGAAAATACCATGTATGCTTATGCCGTCCGCATTCGCCACTGGGCCCCCGTCTTACACCGTTAGGTTACTTAACTAACGCCAGAGCGGGGGCTGGACTAGTGCGGGTGCAAAACATAAGCAACGTCTATTATATAACATATATAATATATCCATTCGTCTCATGCAATAATAGGGATTCCAGATCACAGATGAACATATTTAATATACTAGGAATTCCGCGTTTCGTTTAAGCCTGTAACGAAAGACGGATTCCACGGTCGTGATGAATAGCCAAAACCCCATCCTAGACCCCTACGGGTGCGGCAAACTACCCGCCAAATTCCTGAAGTGAAGCAACCTCACTCATTAAAATGAGTAGGCCACTTGGCACTTCAAGAACCCGGTAGTTTGTTCACCCCATCTTGGGTCTATTTTAGGAGCAAAAAAAGTAAATGAAATAATACAAGGGTGGCTACAAGCTCAACCCGGATGTGCCCCACAAAATAATATTACATCACTTTACAAATTTACATGAATGAAAGAAAGAAAACTCTCTTCTCACATCCCCGGCTATTCATCCACGACGATCCAATATTCCATATCCACAAACCACAATAGCAGCAACACAGATATGTACAAACCCCACTAATCGACGTATAGCGATTAGCGGACGTTTCGAAACACATATATCAAAATGAAACTATAAACGACGTTAAAACTGCGACTTCGAAATATTTCGTATTTCCATAACAGAAAGATAACAGTATATGCAATTTTGGAAAAATCAAACACCACCTGAAACCATAATTCTAAGAGACCATAACACACAAAAAAAAATCAAGTCCAAATTCCACAAATGAACCGGCCAGGCCAGGAAAATCCTCTCTGTGGCCGGCCAAAAGTTGTTCAATTGGGCTCGTTTTTCTAGGGTGTTCAATCTACAAGTAAAGGAGAACTCTGTAATTGTTTAAAAAAAATTTAAAGCCTCTGAAAAATTTGACCGAAACTTGGATCTACATTTCGATGTTTCGGAGTTATTTCAGTTTCGTAGTTTTACACATCGTATAAACTGTTAGTTAAGGTTTAGTAGTCTCTGATACTACTGTATGTCGATGTCGCGCACCCCTTGGGTTCACGGGGGGCAGAATATGCAAAAAAAGAATTTTCTATGTTTCGCAACACCGACTAAACTCCAGGATCGATACTAAACCCTAACTAGCAAAACTGTATGAGATTAACTACTCGGAAAGAATGTTATACCTCATAGTATCATGTCTTTCGGCTCTTCTTTCTGTCCTCCTTCTCATCATAAGCTCCTCGGATCATATACGGATCGGGTCTCCTCGTCGGTCTCCTCAAGTCAAAGATGATCCACCCGAGAGTCTATAGTCCGAGCTCCAACCTCAAATCCGAGATAACTAAGGCACCTAGTTCTCTAAACTAGATGTCCTAAATGATGTAGAGAGTGAAGATGGATTAGTTTGTCTTTAAATACCCTAGGTTTCTCAATACATGAGACATTTAGGGTTAGAGGAAGAAGAAGGGGAGCTTGAGGAAGTGAGAGTGAAGATAGACCTTAGAATGAAGAAGGCTCTCATTTGTGATGAATAATAATAATCATACAATAATGCAATCCATAAAATATCAAGCATGCTTGCAAAATATCTAGCATGCTTCAATTATCACTTAGTGAGTCACCCCCATGAGTCATCTAAGAGCCATACTTCATTTAATGTAAATCTCCACCTCATTTCCTCCACCTCATTAATCTTTTAATCAAAAGATTAAAACTCAAATGAGGTGTCTTCTTCTAGAAGCGATCTTGAGTAAATTACAAGAATGCCCCTCATCCGTATATACATACTCGTATCCGTATTCCGAAAAATATGAATATAAAGAGACGAAAATAATCCATCAATATAATACTAGGATCCAGCTTAAACCAAAGCCCACTAGTATTATCCGTCCAAATATGATACATGCACAAGTACACGTATACGTTCGAACCCTGTCGTAAAACCATACGACCTCTACATCTTTTGCCTGATGCAGGGAAGCCCTCTGTGTAGGACTCTAAAGACTCGACAGTACGCTGGCAGTGGGTTTAACCACAAGCACGTCAGCGATACTAGCTGCACATAACGGCTACCCAGGTATCTGTCAATAAAAAGGCCGATGAGAAAACTCATCTGAACTCCTACTGAGCCTATCTGTGACAATCTCCGTACAGTCCGGTCTGTTCGTCTAAGAGTATCGCATATCGGGCCTACGGGGCGGTATTCGTCAGACCCCTAATAGCGTAATAAGTTGTGTCGGGGGTATAGCCCAAAACACCTTGAGAAACTAATGGAGTACCTACCAGTAAATCTCACTTGCCCTGGCCAGGGACTTTGTGTAATGGAATTCCGAACACAACGCGATATAAACCTCCAATACCGGGAGAGACGAATCCTGTCTAACCGTCACTGCCGCCAAGTGCTTCGGGACTGCACCCAACTACTACCTGTTTGCACAACTCCTTTGAGTTGTGGTAGGGTAGTGATCTAAGAACAGTGGGAACACAGTCGAAACGAAGTAGCAGTGTCAACTCGACGGACTAAGATGTACTCATGTCATCTGGGAATTGCTACTCGACGATAGGTATAATACCCACCAGCAGCTCCCTACGAGTCCTGTCAAGTGTACTCATAACCCAATGACCACCTGCATACTATCTCCACTACGAAATACTAATGGCTATGGGACAGACCATCTCCCCTGGAATGAGAAGCGTATACACTAGTCTACTCTGGAGTATCGATGTCCCGTCTTGATAATCCTACGACTAAGGACCTATATAAGTATGTGCTTATAGACTACCCAGCCCCCACTAGTATGACTACCATCATAACGCTGGTGGTCAAGCAAAGATCCTAAGGGCTCTACCAATATGTATAAGCGATATGCTAAATGAAACGCATGCACATATTGAGATAGAATCAAACCAGGTAGCATACTACCATCTTGAGCAAGACTGTTATTATATACGTGTATATCCCAAGCTTCCAAAATGTAATATACAAACCAGTACTATACAATAATGGCCTGTAGGGCATATATTATTAACATCCTTTCCTACTCTAGCACTCTTCGACACTGGAGTATCATATTTCTTTTATGTCGCAACGGTTCATCCGAACTCATGTGATTCCAGTTAAACTACTCGTATCCAGATAGAATATCAGTTCAGGGAATGGCGTTGTAAAAGCAACTTTGGAATACGATCTGTGTCCAGTGGTCGTCTGCAGTAGAGAATTTTATGCGGACTTCAAGGTGCTGGACATACCAAACTTCGACGTAGTCTTGGGAATGGACTAGCTGGGAACTTTCTTTGCTATTATCGACTGTCGTCAAAGGAGGGTAGTGTTCAAAATACTAGATCCTCCAGTGTTCTATTTCAAGAGTGGATACCGTACCTTGGAACCTAGTGTCTACAAAGAAAACCCAAAGAAGGCAGTGGTTGCAGCATTGCAAGGGGAAGAATCGAAGTCCGAAGTAGTTCGAGAGTTCGAGGATGTATTCCCAGAAGATATATTAGGTTTGCCTCCCGATCGAGCTCTTGAATTCAACAATGATTTACAACCTGGTGTGCAACCGGTAATCAAAGCTCTGTACCGGCTAAGTCCAGAAGGATTGAAGGAGATCCGCATTCAGTTGGACGAACTCCTGAAGAAAGGTTGGATTCATCCCAGTACTTCAAGCTGGGGATCTCCGGTATTAATGGTGAAGAAGAAAGAAGGTTCATACAGGATGTGTGTGGATTACCGAGCTCTGAACGAAGTGACGATTAAGAACAAGTATCCATTACCACGCATCGGTGACCTTTTCGATCAGCTAAGTGGATCTTGTGTATTTTCGAAGCTAGATCTCCGTTCAGGTTATCATCAGGTGAAGATCAAAGAGTCTAACATTCCGAAGACAGCGTTTAGGACTCGATATGGTCATTATGAATATCTTGTAATGCTATTTGGAGTGACAAATTCACCTACCATATTTATGAATCTGATGAACCAAGTTTTCCGAAGTATTTAGACAGCTTTGTTGTCATCTTCATCGACGACATCCTAGTGTATTCAAAGAATCGGAAAGAATACGCCGAGCATTTACGGGTTGTCCTGCAGACATTACGACAACATCGGCTCTACACCAAGTATAGCAAGTATGAATTTTGGCTAGATCAAGTCGGATTTCTCGGACATATCGTTTCAGGAAAAGGAATATCAGTAGATCCAGCTAAGGTGTCAGCTGTCAGCGAGTGGCCGACACTAAAGACGGTGAAGGATATACGAAGTTTCTTGGGATTAGCAGGATACTACCGACGATTCATTGAAGGTTTTTCAAAGATTGCAGCACCCATGACCAATCCCACACGTAAAGATGAAGCATTTGTGCGGTCAAAAGCATGTGAAAACACTTTTGTAGAACTTAAGTCAAGATTAACTTCTGCTCCTATTCTTGTAATACCGGATCAATCTGGAGGATTTGTTGTGTATTGTGATGCGTCCGGTAAAGGATTAGGATGTGTTCTACACTAGCATAGAAAATTTGTGGCCTCTGCATCAAGACAACTGAAGGTTCATGAGCGTAACTATCCAACACATCATCTGGAGTTAGCAGCCATCATCTTCGCACATAAGATTTGATGCCACTATCTTCTGGGAGAACGAGTAGATAAATACACTGACGACAAGAGTCTGAAATATGTATTTACTCAGAAGGAACTAAACATGCGGCAGAGAAGATGGCTAGAACTCATGACGGACTTCGACATCAACCTACAGTATCATCCTGGGAAGGTGAATGTAGTTCCTGATGCACTTAGTCGCCAGCTATTAGCAATTAACCTCACCGCTCAGTGGAAGCTACAGCAAGAATTGCACGAATTGGCGATCAAACTAGTTGTGCCAGGTAACACTTCGTATATGATGAACTTACAAGTCCAGTCCACACTTGTCAATCAGATCAATGCAGCTCAAGTAAATGATGCCAAGCTACAAAAGATTCGAGAACAAGTAGAAAGTGGACTTCGAACTGACTTCATCATCCATGAAGATGGATCCTTACGATATGGAAGTCGATTATGTGTACCAAACGGCCCTGTTCAAGAAGAGTTGATGAAAGAAGCTCACAGCTCTCCTTATTCTGTACACCCCGATGGTACACAGATGTACAAGGATCTACGACAACACTACTGGTGGCATAGAATGAAGCGCGAAGTTGCTAGAAGCATAGCCAAGTGTATAGTATGTCGCAAGTGAAGGCTGAACATCATAGAACTGCTGGTCTGCATCATTCATTACCAATCCCAGAATGGCAATGGCAGCATATTACCATGGACTTCACGACTGCCCTTCCTCACAGCACGAAGGGTAACAACGCAATATGGGTTATTGTGGATCCACTCACCAAGTCGGCACACTTTATTCCATTTCGAGTTGGCCAATCAACTGAGATGCTAGCAAAGAAGTATATGGAGGTAAGCATAAATCTAAAGTAAGATTTAAACCTTCAAGATGTACCCTATTTGATACCCATGAACTCATGCAGGAGATCGTGAGATTACATGGAGTACCAGTTTGCATCGTCTCCGATCATGATACCAGATTCCAATCACAATTCTGGCAGAGTCTGCAAGCTAGCCTGGGGATGAGTCTGAACTTCAGCACGACTTATCATCCACAAACGGACGGATAGTCCGAGCGAACAACTAAGATTCTGGAAGACAAGCTAAGAGCTTGTATGTTAGACTTCGGAGATTCGTAGGAAGATCACCTACACCTTGTGGAGTTTTCATACAGCAACAGCTATCAGGCAAGTATTGGAATGGCACCATTCACAGTACTCTACGGACGGAAGTGTCGTTCACCACTAAGTTGGGACGACATCGGAGATCGTGAACTCCTTGGACCAAAGATGATCGTGGCAACTGTGGACGTAGTTCGCACGATCAGGGAAAGAATGCGCATAACCTAAGACTGACAAAAGCATTTGGCAGATGCAAAGCGCCAAAATTTGGAGTTCCAACCTGAAGACCATGTTTTTCTGAAGATCTCTCCAAACCGAGGAGTGATCCGTTTTGGCAATAGGGGTAAACTCAGTCCAAGATATACAGGACCATTTGACATACTCGAACGAGTTGGAGAAGTAGCATACCCTTTAGCACTTCCACCCTCATTAGAAGGAGTGCACAACATGTTCCACATATCCCAGCTACGACGATATGTGAGTGACCCCGGCCACATACTTGATTACTCCGATCTCACAGTACAAACCGACTTAACATGCGAGCAACAACCTATTGAGATCCTGGACCGAAAAGTAGAGACATTACGGAACAAGGAAGTAAACTTGGTCCGAATGATGTGGAGAAAAGATTCGCCAGGAGAATCAACATGGGAACGAGAAGGAGACATGCATGCAAGTTATTCTTATCTATTTGAAAATTAGTCCCTATGTAAATGTAAATTTCGAGGACAAAATTTTTATAAGGAGGGTAGAATGTAACGACTCTAAATCTTGTACGGAAATTTTACTGTTAATATACGAGAAATGAGTTTTACAGCCAGAGTTTGAATTATAAGTTACTTTTGTTAAACAACAGCAAGAAACAACTTGTAGCTCACTGGTAAAGCCCTTGCACTGATGTGACGTAGCCCCTGTGTTCGATTCCCATCAGACACAATTATTTTTTTCTGAGTTTCTTTTAACTTTTTAGAAGCCCAAAAGATTGCACTTGCAATACACGGGGAAATGAAAAGTTCAAAAAAAATTAAACATGTAGAAAATGGAGTAAATAGGGATTTAATCAAGTGGCACAAATCTCGAGGCCAGACATCTAAAATCAACCGGCCATTATTGCTAAAAACCCGACGCCAACGGTCAGATCAAGGCCAATAAAGCCCGGGCTCTGCACACATGATTCTTCACCTGTCTCTATCCCCTCTGCACTGTTTGATTTCCCTGCAATCAAACAGAGACCTTTCATTTCATAATTAAACACAATTTTAATGCTTTTAATCCACATTTTTAATTCCCAAACCCTAATTCTCCACTATAAATACCACCCCTACCTTGGCTAAGCACCATTCTGAAAATTCTAGCTAAACCCCTCTAAAAAGTTCCTAATACAAGTGAAGTAAAGTGGAGTTAGCGAGCAAGTTGGTTCCGGCGAAGATCGAAGCCAATTCCGGCGCTCCCGCGACGCCACGACGACACCCTTTCCTTCCTAACCTTTTCTTTGAGCTTTCTAAACCGTAAGTCCCTCCCAAACTCCCTTTCTCTTCATTGAATTTCATTTTAATCAAAATCGGTAAAAGTGGAGTTAATACCGATATCATCTTTTCTAAAACCTATAACTCCATTTTCCTTTATCATTTGGTCAAACCAATTTTACCATTTCACTTTTAATCTTAATACCAATGTTTAGAATAAATTTTAACCAAGAATATCATGTGAAATAATCATAATTGAACTTTAACATTAAAATACCATGAACTTTGTTATCACATCTTTTCGACGAAATTTCTAAACAATACTTTTAGGAAAACCTCGCGGGTTAATGACTTACCCCACACGCACACTTGGTTTCATAGCACGATGCCTAGTTGTATGTGTTTTTGGTTCGAAGATAGTATTTACGATAAAATACCATATAATTCTAAAACCGGATTTCTTTTAAGCAATATTTCATTTACTTTGTGATTACACATCTACAACCCTCTTTAGGGGACCCGCTAATGGATGGTGCAAATTATCGCACACATCCTTGGACTAGTAGAGCGAGATGCAGACCTCCTCACGGAGCATTCGATCTCGAAAGGATTTAAATATGTTTTAAGAAATATGAATTTTCTAGAATAAAATAAAATTATTTTTTAAAAACTTTATATAAAATTATAAATCCATATTTTCAAAATATAATGAAACAATATTTTTCTAAAAATGAAAGATTAACAAAGGTCAATAAAATAACATCAAGTTACCAAAAAAAGGCAAGTTTTTCAATAAAATACCAAGAACTTTCCAAAGCTAAGTAATTATCACTAAAATACCCAATACTTAAAATCCATGCTCATGAAAACCGTAAGTAATACTAATCACCCACGAGATTTACATTTTAACTATATTAAAATATTTTTTATAAAACCCCCTCGAGATATATTAAACAATATTTAAGGACTTTAGTAAATATAGGTTTAAGAGGAATCAATTCTCTTGAGCCCCAAGGAGCCGGAGAAAGTGAGTACTTGCCTATTTTAGATAGACAATTTAACGGAGTTATCAATGGTAATTGTCTTGAAAAAAGACACAAATCCTACCGTTCATGTGCAGCGGTTACCGATGACTCCCAAACATAATTCAAGAGCTAAATCTGTTTACAAGTGTCTGGCTCAGTCCGAGTCTAATTAAAATCTGAATCTAAAATTAAACATGAATACTTGATCAAGAACATGAATACTCGAATCCAAACATCAATATCAAACGTGTATACTCTACTTGACTTGACCGAACCATGGTTATAATTTGACATGACTACTTGAATACTTGTTTACATCCTGAACATGAATACCTAAACATTTTGTATCCATGGTTTAGGCAAGACTTGTAATTATAATACAATACATTACGCGAGGATAAAGAGGTAGATTGGTACGGAATATATATCGTGGCACGAGAGGTCAATTAAAAGACACCTACATGAATTCATGTGTCGTTGTCCCATGGGTTATGACGGGGCCTTATACTACATGTTACCATAGTCCACGGGGTAAGATGGACTCCTCTCGTATATATGAATACCTTCTTTATCAAACTACAAACAACGACGTTATAATAACCATTATATACCTGTACAACATACCAGTTCATTTCACATTACATGTTATATTCTCTTTCTTCTTTTGGGACTTACCGAGCGCTAGTTCGCTGACGACATTCCTGTCTATTTATTTCTTTGGAATTTTCATCAGGAGGACCGGACTCTCAGGAGATCGATCATATCCAGAAGGACTTGGACCAGCTCACCACTCCGCCTGACTACTAGTTCACCTGCACTTTCATTTTGTATGTCATTTTTTAGGCACTGCTGTACTCATTGTATCTTTTCTTTTCAAACAATTATATGTAAAGTTGAATGTAAATAAAGTTGCTGTTATTTTATATCACTTTTCATTCTTGTTCATTTTTATGTATTGCTTAATTACGCTTAACGTATTTATTTCTTAGTACATACGTTGTGGCCTGCCACGTCACCGTTTCCGTCTACTGGGAAGCGGGACGTGACAAGATAGCATACTATCATCTCGAACAAGATTGTTCTATCCATATATGTTTATGTACAATTATAATAATTACCTTCATGACACCTATATCCAATATCTTGGACCATGCCAAACTGCCGGACGGCCATATGAGGGTGATAGTTCTCAACCCCGTTAGTTTTCTTATCCAAGCTTACGTTGAGCAGCAGATCCCGCAGAACAAGAATACTCCTGTAAGATCCCCAAAGGCCGAGAGGGCAGTTTTCGACCATATAGGTATCGAGGGGAAGGTCCAGAATTTACGGAAGTATTAAGAAAAGGGAAGTGGATCATGTCGGACAACTTGCTGCCAAAGAGGGAATTCTGAGACTATGGACACCGGCAAGTTACGGAATTCTGGGAAGTGCATCAGCAACTACAACTGAAGATCCTAGAGGGGGACGGGTATATTATGGATTTGATGCAAGCCTCCCTTGGCCCAAAGGTTAAAGCACCAGTAGAGATTCGAAAGAAGAATCTGCCAGAAAGGAAGATCGAGTCTCTCGGCTAGAGCGATGGCCAGGGAAAGATACTTTGGAGTGGCGGTTTCTTGGCAGAACTGTAGGAAGGCTATATGCTTATCCTTAAAGACATCGTTGCCTGATTGTTTGTACTTACTTATAAAACCCCCGAAGGAGCCTTTTGTCAGCGCTACTACCGAGGTCCGGTTGTTGTAGCTTTGTTGAGGGAGTATGTCGAAGCAGTTTTGGATGTTGACTTCAAAAAGCAGCTGTGGCTGGAACGAAACGAAAGTGGAAGCTGTTCGAAGTCGGTGACCAGAAAAGAAGGGTTGTTGATATCAGGTTGGTAATGAGGGGAAAAGATCCCATAGAAAGAGCTAAGAGCGAGGAGATACCCTAGTTTTCCTATTGGGCATAGTACTACGGGTATATCCTTTGGTACCAACTATCCCATCCCTTTAGGACATTCTTGGGCCATATGTCTGGGAGTTTTTCAAGACAAGAACCGAAGGTTTCTAACGCTGGAGATTCGGCCGAGACAAAACGACCAAAGAGACCCATTTCATCCGGCCGCCTGGGGTAGATTTTACAACAAGCCTGGGGGCGTTTTGGTGGTATATTGAGGAACCATGGATGCGTAGCTAGGAGCGCCAGATGGTCGAAGGGTGTAACATTTCAGAAAATGGTAAATATTATTTTGGAATTTAAATAATAATAATACAATATGTTTATTAAAATAATACCAATTATCGTATTGGGTTATCATAATTTGGCCATGAAGAAACTAATAAGTATTTTGTCATAACAAGAATTTCCTTATGTTAAACCCTCATTTCATTTAAGTTGGGGTTTATGTTTATTTGCATGGTTAAAATATTGGGGTATTTCTTTATTAGAGAGAGAGATGACATGGGAGGCATGGGCACACCCATGCCTATGTGCCCACTCCTCTATATTCCTTCCCATTCTCCTCCCACTTCCCTATCTCATTCTCCACAACTCATGTCCCTCTCTCACTCTTATGGCTGCCCCTCCCCTCTTACACACTCTCCTTCTCACCACAAAATCAATCTCTACACAAACCAACTTCAAAGTTCCTCTCCTTAATGCCAAACACAACTCTTTCAAGTGAAGCCCTCATCATCTCTTCAAGTGTTCCCTACAAGCTTTGATCTTCTCCTTAAAGCTCTTTAAATAGGTAAAGATCCTTCTTTTCAAGTTATCAAAGAGTTTAAAATTTCAAATACTTTTATAGATGTTAAAACTAGGAGTTTTGATGAAGTTTAGTATTCAAATGAATTCTGGAGTAATTTGGGATCTTTGCAAAATATTCAGAGTATAGATTGGACCTATTTAGACCACTAGAAGACACCCACTGAAGCACGAGACCCAAACTCCAACTCCAGGCCACAAATTGCGGCCAAAACGATTTTTTTGGCGGCCCTCTTATGGATTTAGGTGTTGGGGTTTGGTCAGTAGATCTTATACTTGATAAATAAGCTCTTTTTATACTCTAAATTGTCTTAGGTTTCCTGTTTCAAAATCTGGAAGTGATTTTGGGTTAGTTTTTAACAATGTTTTAAGGTTTTCAAACTTGTGAATCCGTATTTTTAATTCTTTATGTGGTCTTTTGTGTTAGAACAGCGGGTCCGGGAGTAATTCTTGGTAGTTAGCACACGGATGGCTCACATTAGTCCTAGGTTCTAACCTATGGACTTTCACTCATTACTTCGAGGCCTATTTGAATTCGTATGTGTTGCATTATTATGTGAATGTTTGGTTCGATTGCGAAGACCTCCGAGACAGCGACGGAAGGCAAGATGGTCGTAAGATACGACTGGATTGATTTGCATTACTGTGAATAGATTATATCTACGAGTGAGGAATTGGATGGATGGCGTATAGCACTCCCGTGAAACATATTGATTATTATATCATTGAATGTGCTTAGAATGCATACCACATATGTTAGACTTGTTCGTTATTTAACAAATTTCATTAGTATCGCTTAGTAGGCTTATTGTAGATAACACTAGCACAAATAATAATGATTGCCATGTTGCACAATCACAGACTCGCATGTACACTACACATCATTAGTATTGCCATGTCATGTCGTACTTTCCATACTTACGTATTGAAGTAAGATCGATATTATAGTAGAATGATGTTATATACGATTTATATTATATGCGCGTACGAGACTTAGAGTCCTTACTGATTGTTGGGCGAGTACGCAGCTGGTGGCCCATACTAGTCGTCGTGCGTATACGCAACACGAAGTGTCCGTACCGATTGTTGAGCGGGTACGTGAACGAGATGCTGCACCAGTGCTATATTTGTACATGACTAGATGATTGTACTGTTGATATTCTATTGCTATGCGTGTATGTAGACTTGATATCCGTACCAGTTATGCTATGTGTTTAGGTACGTAGATTAGATATTCGTACCAATCATTATTATGTTATGATATAATGGAATACGTGATAGTTATTGAAAGTATGTCTTAGCACCGCTACTATGTTTCCACATGCAACAAGTATGCAATTTTAAAAAATCTAGAGGTCTAAGCTATACTAACCTAGAATCGAACTAGAGAATTAAGGTTTGTAAGCAAAAAAAGACTTTCTATACTAAGTGAAAAGGGTTACAACCTTTGTAGACCGGTCCTTCACTTTTAAAGCTCCAAGTAGTAGTCCCTAGAACTCTTCTTGGCTCCACTTGAAGAAAGGATCGAGCTTACTTCGTTGTCTTCGAAACCGAAGATGATCCACCTTGAAGGCTCTCTAGGTCAAGCTAAATCTTCACTAATCAAGGTATTAGTGAAGCAAACAACTTAAACTAAAATGCTAGGATAGTGTAGGTTGATGAAGTAGGAATTTAGATCACTTTTGAAATCCTTTTCTCTTTATATTTCCAACTAAAGAAAAAGACTAGAGGAGGAAGAAGATGAACTTGGGTGTGTGAGGTGAATCTTGTGTTCAAGTGAGAGAGTGAACCATGAGTTAAAGATAAGGTTGGGTGAGAAAAATATCTAGGGTAAAAACAAAAATGAGAGATGAGTCATGGCTTCTACATACTTCCACAAGCATCGAAGCCATGCTCACTAATCCACTCATTTTTATTTTTCTCTTAATAAATAATCACCTCAATTATCTTTAGGTCATGGTGTGAGTCTCATACACCCATGTTCAATATATCATCAAGCATGATACAATATATAAATACATACATACATACATACATACATACATACATACATACATATATACATATATATATATATATATCAAAAGAAGAAAATCATCAGTAAGCATCAATATTAGTTAATATATAAATATATCAAATATAAATATATATCAAATTATTAAATCAACACTTGATTCAATAATCCGGTTATATCATATATAACCGACTAATATCATTTATATATATATCAAATTATCAAATCCACACTTGATTCAATAACCCGGTCATATCACATATAACCGACAACATTCAATATACTATATCAAATCAACACTTGATTCAATAATCCGGTCATATCATATATAACCGGCCAATATCAAATATATATAAATATAATATATTATTGAATCAACACTTGATTCAACAATCCGGTTATATCACATATAACCTAACAGATATCAAATATCGCGAAATTAGAATATGGTATCACATACTTGTATTTAATCAAGCTCCCGTACATATCAGCGTATGTGCCCTACTTCGTTTCGCTTGAGTTAGGAAACCTCTATGTGGGACTCTAAAGACTCGTCAATACGCCAGCAGTAGGTAATGATCACATCAGTCACCCACAAGCCGTCATCGGTACTAGCTGGACGTAACGGCTACCCAGGTATTGAGCGAATAGAATATCAACAAGCAAGCTTGTTCAAACTCCCGCAAAGCCTATAAGAAACACTTACCGTACAGTCCGGTCTCTTCGTCTGATATGTCGCATATCGAGTCTAGGGGTAGAATCCTTAGACCCCAGTAACTTGATAAGTCATGCCGATGTGTGGCCTATAACCGTTCGAGAAACTACTGATAACACTTACCGGTAAATCTCATCAGCCCTGACCAGGGACTTGCTGTTATAGCCAATCGAGTATAGCGCAACATCAACTCTCTATATCGGGAGAGACGAAACCTCTTCTATCGCTCATTGCCTCCATATGACTCGGGACTGTACCCAAAATCCACCTGTTTGCACGACTCCTTTGAGCCGTGGTAGGGAGGAAATCAAAGCACAGTGGGAACCACACAAGACTCTATGACGATCTCGGGTCTACAGACTAACCTATACAAGTGTCACCAGAGAACTGCTATCTGACGATAGGTATGGTACCATCTATGAGTTCTCGACGAGTCAATGACCACCTGTGTACAATCTTTGATGTCAAACACCAATGGATGTGGGATCAACCATTACCCTATACAGGGTCAAGAAACGTACACACTGGTCTACTTTGGAATATCAACGCCCTGTCTCGATACTCTCTCGACTAGGAACTGTTAAAGAATGTGCTTGCGGACTGCACAAGCCCCACTAGTATGATCTACATCATAGTCCTGGTAGTCAAGCCTACATTCTAAGGGCTTTATCAACATGTATCAGAGAGACAGTATAATAAACAAGTGTACATGTTAAGATAAAGTGTAACCAGAGAGCATACTATCATGTCGAGCAAGAAAGTCCTCTCTCTCTCTCTTTCTCTCTCTCTGTGTGTGTGTGTGTGTGTGTCTCAGCATCCACTATAATATAAAATAATGGCCTATAGGGCATATATATTCCTTACAGTTATGGTACGATGTGAGATTCCGTACGGGGTGATATGATGATAATAGATGATGATGATTAGCCGGATATGGCCCTATTTTTACTTGACTCGCGGAGTCTTACTATTTTACCCGATTAGGAGATTATGCAGATATGACGGTATTATACACTTTCTAAAAACAACGATTCATTTCATGTTTTAAAAGTGATAATGAAGGGATGTGCTACTTGGATTCAAAAAGGTAAATATATATATTTTAAAAATATCGTAGCCTCCTTATTTTCAAACAACGTTTCGGTTTACTTTAAAAACACATAGGTGGAAATATTCGAAATAATTACCTATTTATTATTTGCTTACGCTACGCCTATGTTTATATTATTCGCTCGCATGTTGTTTATCTTATTAGTTATGCTACATTTTATGATTTCCGCTACGTATCATAAATTGTTGATGTTATATCTCAGTAGTATGGGAAACTGATATGTGTGTGTGTATGTTATATCGCCATAATTATATTACTGGTTATGCTATGATATGTTACCCGTCTGTGTTATGCCTAGTCCACACAGACTAAAAAGGTACGAATTTGACGAGATTTATATTACTATGGATATGATATGATATGATATCAATCCTAAATGATTGAATATATATAAAGGAATATAAAGAGATAAAGATGATTCGGACATGGTGGATATGGCTGGGGATCCATGAGATATATTAATTGTGGTCAATCCCTGAGAGATTGAGGCAGGGAGAGACAAGATGTGGCCCGGTAATATATGTGTGATCAATTAATTGAGGGTGGTTGACACATGATATCTCTATGGATATATGTGAGAGATCGATATAGATGCTTTGCACTGATATGGATATTATATGTGTGTGTGTGTGTGTGTGTGAGGGATCGAAATAGATGCCCTGCACTGAGATATATTATACTATATATAATTTTCGAACATGACTGATCCGTGAGACAGTACCTGAATATTATTTTTATACATCGATGTATTCTAAAGAGATTTTCAAAAGAGCTATAGTCTCATTATTTTCCACGTGTCTATGATCGACACAGACTTTTACAAAAGAAAACCCATTTTTAAATAAACCATCTTCAAAAGGCGGGACATATAGTTTAAACCAAATGCATACCTTTCTTCACAAAACAACGTCCGCTACATGTGTTGTGATATATATATCATACGGTTATTTTGAAAGAGTTTCACATATACATATATCTTCCGGCTATTTTTATATGATTGCATATGGATGAGTGTTATATGTATGTATGTATGTATGTATGTATGTAAGCTTGATTGTGTTTACGTTGGTCGTTTTCTATAAATATTCCATTACGACTACGGTGATCGTGATTTGATACCGTTGTGTGTGTGTGTGTGTGTGTGTGTGTGTGTGTGTGTATGCAGTGAGTTATTGAAGATTGATAATTGTTAGTGTTTCATTTCGCAGTATTGTATTTACTTTCATGACTCACATGTTTTCATATGCTTGTGGTTATGTTGTACCCGCACCGGGCCAGATACAATTTACTTGATGTTAACATGATAACCATACAAAGATTCATATTTTACATGTTAGGATAGCGGTACACGAGTTGTACATGAGGGTTTATTATGTTTATATTCCATCGTTCGAACTCTAGTTTCGACGCGTGCTTATTTACCCTCCTTAATGTACACATTTATCATGTGTAGTTGTTTCACCGCTTATCCATGCGACACCTAGCTTGTTATATAATTCTACTCACGAGTTTGCAACTCACCCCTATTGTGCTATAGTTCTTTGAAGGTTTGACCGCTTAGATCCGTAGCGGTTTATTTGGCATGTTTGCTATCTTTTGGGCATGGTTGCGCATATTTCGAGTTGGTGGGTTATATTTTATATCGTCATTTTCCTTATCTAGAAGTACTCAATCAATGACCAAGTCTAGTATTTTTGAGACCTTATAGTTGTATATTTTGTTGTTGTCTGACTCGTGTGGAGTCGACTTGATATATATTTATATTGTCTAATTTCCGCTTTGTTGATCCTTCGCATTTTGGTGTCGTATATTACTGCATGGTTGTGATTCCACCGTTTGGGCGTTGATTTAGCTCCCGTATGTGGGGATGCTTGATATATACCTATCATTATACCTGTTTTATTCAAAATTTACAAAGTATTTTTTAAAAAATCTTTCGAACCAGCTTTATTTTTTCATAAAACTTTTCTTAAACGTCACATATACCGATTATTATCTATTTTCATATATATCTGGTTTAGATTACTGGTTTTGGCTTACTTGGGTTACGATGGGGTCTGCTTGACTTCACGTAATCCTTGTGCCAGTCATGTGCCCTTTTCGGGTCATGACAAAGGGGATCTTCCCAGTCAAAAGAAGGAAGGAGGCAGACTGATTCTGGGTGAATGATGTCCGGTCGTCATAGAAAGTCATGGTGAACCATAGGGTTTTCACAAAAGATTTCTTCTTCTGGCGAAAGATCTTCAGATGAAAGGTCCATTAGCGGAAAAATGATCAGAGGGGGGATCGAATCCTTGGAAGCCATTGAAAATGGCTACTGAACCGAAGAAAGTGAGGGTGAAGGCAATCGGTGAGGGTGAAAACTATGACGAGCTCTAGATCGAATGAAGGGAAGGTTGAAAATAAATGAAGAAGAAAACCCCCTTTGGGATATTGGCAAGGGTAAATAGAATCAGTAGCCGACCGATGAGTAACACGTGTCCCACTTGAGCGATAGATCCAGAGCCCGACGATCGAAATTCCCGCCATAATTCAAATTTGTTTTATTTAGCACGAGAAATAAAGGGATACGACAACTGACGTCAATGATTTGATTGTAAAAGAGATGGCATGTCAATCGCATTAAATGCGGAAGCCTCTGGGTGTTTTTATGTGTGCTCGGCCTAGAAACGTTTTGGCGGAGGACATGTAAAAGGGAAAACGTTTGCACAAAAAGTAATATTCGGTTAGGCAGGCCGAATGAGATAACATAATTTGGCCTAAATAGCTTCGGGTCGAATCGATACCAGAAGAAGCAGCCCCAGGTTGTTGGAAGAGATTTAAAAGACTTGAACAAGATCTTATCGGAAATTAGTAGTTGCGAAACTTAAGCACCAAGTAAGCGAAATTGGCTCAAATATGGTTAATAAAAGATACCCATATTTATTTTTCATTAAGGGCCGATAGAGAAAGATACGAGCAATATTGATTATCGAAAGGAAAGATTCATCCAGAATCTTAACAAAAGAAGAGAAAATCAATGAAAATGTTACTTGAAATCCAAGCTGAAACTAAGGCTAAGGGACTATAAAAGCAAGGGTTTGACTACGGAAAAAGCTCTCTCAATAAATTAACGAATAATCAATTTTTCTAGTTCTAGAGCTTCTCAGCCACCCTATCTTAGTTAATTTAACCTAAATACCAGCGATTAACGCCATCTCTATCGAGGCCCTGTCTAGACTTAAGACGACCAGCCCTTCTCGATCAGGTATGCCACCACGTTCCTTTAGATCTGTAGAAATCAGAGTATGAAGATGAAGGAACACCCCTCGGCCTTCCTCTCGGCGTGTCAGCACTCATATAACGCCGATTGGGGTATGGCCGAGGACGCCGATGGCCAAATCAGGGCTATTATCTTGACTATAAGAGGTTCAGACGTCCATTCCTACTCTCGTAACATGATAATGGAACCAATCTTGGCCTCCGACCGAGTCTAATTTAGTGTTCACCGCACAAGGGATTTAGACGTCCATTCCTGACCTTGTGTTCTGACTCCGAGATTGGTCTCGGTCTAGGCAAGGCGATCAACTCCCGCTCAGTCTGGTAACAAACGACCGAGCAAATTAAACGTCCATTCCTGCGCTCGGGTATTGAGAGCAGGTCGAGCAGTGTAGTCGATTTATTATGATTCGACTTGAGGCTTATTGTGTAGGTGATTTAGATGTCCATTCCTACTTTTGCACTCGGTCTTCAAGACGAGATCATGATCCAAGGGTTTGAGGGTTTATTATTATCATCAAATCATATGTAATTGTAACCCAAATTTTATCAATAATATAATTCCTGAATGACTATTATCTTTGTTGTGTTATTTTTCAATATTATTAATGCAATCTATGGGTTTATTTATATTTTTATAGGAAGAATGGTCTCCCTTTCCTCAAACGATGGCCTCATCTGTCGAGGGAGACAGTGTTTTCGCTGATCTATTTGCCTTTAGTGCGGATGTAAATTTAGAGCGAACAACAGCATTGATAAAATTTATACTAATATAACCGAAATAGACATCACCGTAGAGTATGAACAAAAACATCAATGTTTGTTTTTCGGAGATAAGAATATTAATGATTATAAAGAGAAAATACTCTGATGTATTTATGGGTCATGTTAGACTATATAATATATAAATTGTATGTTTCAAAAATGGAAGAAAGTAGTGAAGTTATGGAATCGGTGCTTGAAGCGGAGACCATAGGGCTAGTTGGTTTTTGATGGTGACCACATTGAGAAATATAAGAACGGGATGGTTATTGACAAAGAAGATAATGGGAAGGGACGGTTTGTCGTTGAAGAAAATAAATCATCGATTAACAAAGTTATGTTTGAAGATATCCAAGTATGAGTTGTACTCTGTATATGTGTGTTTCAATTTATAATTTCGCTTAAGTGTAGGGTTGTTAGTGTGTATGTACTTTCTGTGTGTGTTGTGTTTTTTTGTTTTATATGTGTATTTCAGCTGTCGGAGGTGAGTCTTTTATCCCATTAGAAATGTATAGAGTAGACACACATTCACTTATTCTTTCATTTGTTTCAAGAAAATTTCGGTAGCACCTCCCTGCTGTTCTCTGAGTACAATATAATAGAATAGATAATTATTTCAATGCTGTGAAATAATATTGAAATGAACATCTCTTTGTACACAGAGAACCAGCGGAAAGATTCCGACGAAATAATTCGAAATGAATGAAAACACAAGTGAATGCAGGTGTTTGCTTTATACATTCCTAACTTGTCCAAACTGGACAAATCTATCGGTTATCATACGATTGAATTTTCTCGTCATATAGACTACACGACGGTTGTTAGCACCAAACGATACTGTCTGATATTTAACAACTTTCATATAGTTTTATATCATGACAAATATCAAACGTATGTTAACCGATAGACGGGGACTGAGGCGCACTTTGATTTTCACATATGATTATAGATGAGAATATGAAGATTTCATATTATCATCGAGTATTATATATACACTTAGTGTAAATTTAATTTGAATTGGTTTTACGTTTACGTTTCAATTTCAAGGGTTTGATGTTTTTAATTTAGGGGAAAAATTTAAAGTTCAGGGTTTCTAATTAATCAAGTTTAAGATTTTTGGATTTAGGTTCGGTGTTAAGTTTGGGTTTTAAACAATTCATAATGTTTTTCAACAAATTTGCAAATAACAACACCCATCAGACATAAACACGGAAAAATAAAAGAATGATACAAGAGATGATGATTTAGGGTTGGGGTTAGGATGGGATTTGACAAGAGTTCAATTTAGAGGAGAATGATGATGAATTAAAGTTTGGCCTTGTTCGATATGTGATATCATCATCATTATCACACACGCGCGCGTGCGCGCTCACACACACACTTACACTAAAATAACCTAACCCTCACTCTTAACTCTAACCCTAACCTTAACCCTAATGCTTTTACCTTTCCTTCTAAATATACCCTTATCAAATAAATTCCATCTGCTATACTAATACAAACAAAAATAAATAAATAAATAAAACTTCTTACAAAACTTCTTTCTCCCTTCTCTCGTTCTCTTTGTTCTTTCATTTTCCAATTCCATCAAAATCCACAAAATCTAATATCAATCATGCCCAATTCTTCATTACACAATTTCCCAAACCCTCTTCTCTTCAATCTAAACTATTCAAACAACCAAAACAAATTAATTCCAAAGGAACTCAAGCTCCAACCTCAACTTCTCCATTATATTCTACTTGTTCTTCTCCCCCAAAATCTAATAAGCCTAACCTAATTTCACAAAAAAACTCATTATGATCGACATCGGGGGCTCGCTGTCACGACCCAAATTAGCACGTGATCGGCACTTAGATTACGTGACGTCTAAAGATGTCGACGCGATCCAAATAAGCCAAAAACCAAGTTATAAATCTTTTTAAAGAGTAAAGAAGGTGAAGTTTTAAAAAAGGTAATTAACATGAAACATAATTTTTATTTATAAGAATTGTTTGTTTTAAAGCATATGTCAAGTATTTTGAAATAGGACTGAAAATGTTTTCATTTTTTGGAATTCCGGCAGCATCTCCTTTGTAATTTTTGATAAAAACAAATATAAAATCAATATATATAAGCATCCCCACTCGGGAGCTATCTTAACACCCAATCGACGGATTCAAAACCATGCAGTTAATACACGACGCTCAAAAACGAAGAATCACAAGCAAAATATAAGTAAACTGCAAAAGTAAAGCTCGTAGTCGACTCTACGCGAGTTTAACCCAAAATAATATACAAGCAAAGTCTCGACTCGATCTAATTCATGCAATAATACAAATGGTCTGATGGAGTGACAATACATACAAGGTAAAACATATACAAAAGATGCAGTTGCTATACGTGTAACCCACCTAGCAAAATAAGCGATGAACCCCACAAGATATATATGTTACGCCGCTAAGCGTCCGTGCGGTCCGTCCTATAAGAAGCTAAGGCATAACGGGAGTGAGTTTCCAACTTAGTGAATAGAAGTAAAACATCATAAGATATAAATATGATATGGGTAGTAATGAATACAAGTGCGATATAAATGAAGTTGCATAAAAATAGAATCAATATCATCAAATCATCATAAATCTCATGTCTATCATCGACACATGAAATCCAAATACCGTAGGCATCGTCTCACAGACCGGACCTCTCTCGATATTAATATAGTCTCGGTCGGTATCCTCTGGATATCCTCCACGCTCCGATACTATCTCCGGTATCGATCATCCTCGTAAGCTCCTCGTACCTCCCTACGGTCTTCCCGCCCCTCAAAGTCGTACCGGGTCCACCATGTATCCGTAATCAGTTAACCCCTCTCTCGATTCGGATATCTCATCATGAAAACCAAAACTCATGGTGGACGTCAAATCATCATATCACGAGAAAACTGCACTTTTGAAAACATAATCAGTTTTGTAAAAAGATACTCGCGGTTTCTCAAATCCATAGAAACATTAATTCTAAGATATCAACAGTGAATAATTCATTCATGTAACATTTGGCAACTATAACATGTAATTATACGGACTATAGCATTCGAATAATAGAACATGGTAAATAGCAACCAATAATATCATGAATACGGTAATACGGTTTAAACATAGCAATTTTACGTGTCATGGCAGTACTAATGATGTATGGTGTAGTATGCGAGTCTGTGAACTGTGCAACATAGAATTATTAGTATTGTGCTTGTGTTATATCCAATGTATCTATTCTTGCAAGTATAATTATACACTCAAGATGGTATGGTACTCAATATAATGCATATGACATAGAAATGCGGTTAAGTACCGCTAATAGTGCTTAAAATCCGATACGGGGTTTTATAAAGCTTATGGTGGTCGGGAGTGCTATACGTCATCCGCCCGAATTTTCACTTGTAGATATCCCCCTACTTACCTAAACTCGACACGTATTAGACGAAGCTCACGAATGCTTTACCCTTCTTCATCTCTTCGGAGACTCCGTGACCTATCCTATACATTAAACCAAGCATACTTATAAGAATCGAAACGCAAACGTTACTAAAATTCTAACACACATAGACTAGGGAATACGACCGACGTATTCTAACGCGTGCTATCTATATCGAACCACCCACCCCCCACCCCCCGACAATAACGGAAACCAAAACTTAACTTTTTAAAACGTAAAACATCAAACTTTTATAGGATGCGTGTTCCAGATTTGGCTATAGTGAATCTGGGACAAAATGGGAATCAAAAGGGCTTAATTATCAAGTGATTGAGTTACAGAATCAAAACCAACCCTAACTTACACCTGGGGCCACAAAACTCGGCCTAACCTCAGCCCTAGTGATGAATTTGGGGTTCGGGCTTAGGGTGGTCTCAGGTGGATCCCAGCAGTTCTTAAAAATATATTTTTTATTTCTTAGAAAATCCTATTTGTTCCAGATTTTACTTGAACCCCACAACTTCCACAAAACTCTTCCATTCCAAGACTAAATCCCTCAAAATAGAAACTTTACTCAAGCAATTCCTAAGATATCATAATAAGAAATAATTAGAATTTAGGAAAAAAAAATATTTTTACCTCTTTAGATGGAGATAAGAGGAATCCAAGCTCTATGGATGACTTGGTGAAGATCCATGAAGAGATAAAGGCCTAACTTGAAGTCTTGAGGGGTTTATGTGAAGAACCATAAGGATCTATGGTGTTTTGATGAAAAGAGATTAGAGTTTGAGTGAGAGTTTGAAAGGAGTTGTGATATTTGTGAAGAAGAAAATTTCTGCAGAGAGGATAATGAGAGAATGAAAGGTGCTAGCCATGATATATATATATATATATATATATATATATAGAGAGAGAGAGAGAGAGAGAGAGAGAGACACACGTTAATGGAGGAAAGGTGTCACAGGAGGGAATTTCCTTCTATGGCATCGGAAAAATGCACCCTCTATGATTTTTTTCGACGATCAGCATACACCACCTCCATCTTTATCATCTAAAATATGGATACACCAAATTTCATGTGATTATACCATTTTTTCACCGTTGATTTAGTTAGTGCAAAATTAATGGTTTACCGACAATAGAACATTTTACATTGCTAATTCAACGGTGAAAAAGTGGTGGAATCACATGAAATTTAGTTTATGCACATCTTAGATGATAACGATGATGATGATGATGGATGCCGATCGTCGGAAAAAATGGTGGAGGTTGTATTTTTTCGACGCCATAGGAGAAAATCCCCTCCTATGGTCTCTTTCCTCCATTATACAGTAAAACCTCCGTATAGGAATACTCTATATAGGAATAACCTCCCTATAGTGATAAAAAGTCCCGGTCCCGACTCGGGACCAGTTATAAATAAGAATAACCTCCACAGTGTGATATTCCATACTTTTTCCAAGTCCCGCCTGTACTAATTTACCTCTATATAGTAATAAATTGGCATTAAATTTTAAATAATTTTTTATATATATAAAAAATACATAAAATTACTTGGCTATTACAATTGAACTTAAGATGACATAAATTACTTAACTACACAATTGAACTTAAGATGACATAAAGTACTTATTCAAAGTTGTTTGGGACAATGACTTAATTTTTTGAGTTACTACCATATCCTTTAACTTGCGAGTTCGTAGTAACTCGTCACCACAATCACCTTCTTGTTGAATCCAAAACATTTCTAACTTATCCAACATGTTTGAAGCTTCTCGACATGACACCTTTTCTATTTCCACACTATCGTCTTCCGGATTATCACCTTGCGCTTCTTGCCTTATTGCCGCCATGATTTCTTTTATATATAAAACTCTACTTAAGAATAACCCCCCTATAGTAATATTTTTCCCCGGTCCCAAGGATATTACTGTATAGAGGTTTTACTGTATATATATATATATATGATGAGAGTGGGTACACTGTAACCTAACCCATTTCCTCTCTTTTCATTTTTCAAAATAAAGAGAATTAAATCAAAACTAAAATGAGCACAATATGTTTTTCCATGACATATTTAAAAATAGATTTAAAAAAAAAGATAAATGTTGTCTCATATATATAAATTCATTTTATTATTAATTAAATACAAAATAACATTTTAAATTTTTACGAAATGTTACACTCGCTGTGATTGACGGAGGATCGATGGAGGCTGGAGGATGGAGCTCGAAGAGATCGGCCGGCAATGACGAAGCTCGATGGGGGAGGAGGGAGGCTACGATCGGCGATGGAGCGTGGGGAGGAGGGAGGCTACGATCGGGGAGGAGGAAGAGGAGGAAGGACCAAAGGCTACGGCGTCGGAGGAGGCTGCATGGGGAGGGGGGAATTTTTTAGGGGAAGGAGATTTGGGGTTGGCACGGGTAATGCGAAATTTGTGGTGGGGGAGGGGGGAAAGGAGATTTTGGGCGTGGGAAAAGGATAATGTGATTTATTTATTTTTTTAAAATAACCTTATATTGTCCCTACGATGCCGACCGTGGGGGTTTCTTTTATGGCACCGCAAGGATAACTACAACAAATAATTTTTCAAATTTTTTTATATAGACATGTCCCTACGGTTTCCATCATAAGGACATCTACGGTGGGTACTGTACGGGCAAAATAAAATTGTTCTTATGGATTTTCCTATCCATATGGGCATTCCATTTTTGTACTTAGTATGGAGGTTCGGACTACTAAAGAGAACAATCAATATTGAATTGCTTTGGAAGATAAAATCTCATCTTAAATCAACAAACAAGAATATTGCTTTGGAAGATAATATCTCATCTTAAATCAACAAACAAGAATATTACAAACCTTACTTCTATAAATTCACTACTATAACACAAGCTAAAATATGTGGAGAAGAAGTATGGAATCTTGATATGTGACATTATTTTACCCGCGGAAAATGGGCGTTGTAAAATCATGTACATAACATACTCAACATAAGGCATGTATCATAAAGAAAAATCCAAGATAACATATGAAATTAGACCGGAAAAGCTCACCAGATTGCATGAGGGGAAAAAGATAATATGAAAGCAAAATATAAAAACATTGATGTCTCCAACTATAATGGTTCGCTTGGATGGAAACTAAACATGCATTATTCATGTACTCGAAAAAGTTACATGTCATGTATGAAACTGAACTTGGAATGGTACTGAAATGTTGGGCTCATATGAGAGTTGTCTGAGAGCCCATGGACTCATAAGACCATACATGAGTGCACATAAACTTTTGATGTGTTTGAGAATTTATCGACGGCATAAGATCATGACTATTAGTACTAATACCCATATGATACTCTTGTTTTGATCCATGTGGGACTAATAGTCCTAATACTCCCCCTTACTTCCAACTTTCTCCCTGGAGTACAATCACGGCTTTGATTTTTTTTTTTTTGGTTACCATGTGGATCACGAAGCGTGTGTAGAAGCAAACTGCTCTGATAGAGGTGCCAGGATCGAACTGGACTCTAATACCGTGAAACTAGAATTGGAATGTTATGTGGGATGTTGGGATCACATGAGAGAGTGGGCTTATAAAACGGAATATGACTGCACATGACTTTTTATATATTTGATAACTTATCCAACCAAAAGGCCTAAATCAATTGATAGGGTTCTCATTTATTTATACCCATACCAACATATCTAATGGTATATGAGATACTCATAGGGTTAGCAAGAACATTAATTTTTTTTTATTTTTTGATATGAAAATTTGAGCCCAGCTCATTTCAATATTATATTAATAGCAGTAAAAAGTTTAGTTACATCAAAAATATATATCCTGGTTCATATAGACCGAAAAAATAGTCAAAGATCCGAACTCGTTTGGAAGAAGCGAGTGGTTCGGTGTTTTCCTCAATTTCTTTTTGATCTTCCTGCTTGCTTCTCTTGTCCGTCCATAATTTGAAGAGGAATTCAATATTAAACAATACATTATCAAAGGATACCTCTTTATCACTGAAATTTTTTGATATCCTTATGTTCCATAAGAAAAGACAGACAATAATATTTAAGTTATTCTAACAAAAAGAAGTCTCCAAATTCCGTGGGTCCCTATTAAAAACATTTCCTGGATCCCATCGAGTAGCCTGGCGATTCCGGACGCCCTTATCATTATTGTCTAAATCTCAACACTTCAAAGGACAATTTAGAAATAATTGGTTGTCCGTTTCTTCATATGAACTACAAAATTCACAAGAACAATTTCCGGCCCATCCTTTCCGTCTCATATGATTTCGTTAAAAGTCATCCGTTGAGAAGAAGAAATGCAAAATCTTGACTTTTAATGGAGCTATCGACTTCCAAATAAGGTCATGTCAAGAAGTTTGAAGGCCTCCAAAGTTTAAGAACTTACAAAAACTTTATACCGAAAATTTACTATCTTCGTTAAGTTTCCACACTACACTATCTTCTCTTTTCTGTCGGTGAAATTTCATCAAACTTTGTTAGAAGGTTTCACGTTCTGCTTCAACTTATTAATGTTGTAACGGAAAATTCAATAATCTCCATCACCATCCCCTTGAAGATATGTATCACATCTTGTTGACGGTAACTTCACAATTTACTATCAATTCAAAAAATCCGAAAATCTAAGCTTTCAAAGGGCAATCTCCCATCTAGCAAACAAAGAACATCAATTTGTGATCACATTTATAATTAAGCACATCATAATCTTTATGCACTGAATCATAAGCCTCGTCAAAATACACACGGCATCCATGCACACATCACAACACACGCGTATTCAGAGGACCAACGAATTTGCTCCGAAAGCGTTAATTTATGTCCACTTTCCTTTCTTAGGTCGAACCTCGTACTCTTCCTTCGAGGGGAAAAACACATCAAATTCTAAAATCACATTTTTGCATCTGTTGTTCTGGGTTGATTTTGATTTTATCATTTGTAGAGACAACCATCATCATGTGAACTCATATATGTAAGGACCATACAAGCAATCACCTACGGATTTGGCCGTAGGGGCAAACCACTACCTCTACGGATATGTCAGTAGAGATATAAAATTCCCCCGTTGATGCAAAGGCCGCAGTTGCAAGTTTTCGTCCTGAACATGCCCCTACAGAGTAATAATTGCTCCTACGACTTACTCCGTAGGGACATATATCCCTACGGAGTAAACACACCCCTACGGAGTAATAATTGCCTCTACGCCTTACTCCGTAAGAACATATATCCCTACGGATTACTCCGTAGGGACAAAATATTTATTTAATTTATTGGTTTATAAAATAAAATACTTGCCCCTACGGATTTATCCGTAGGTCCAGATAAATGCCCCTACGGTTAAATTCGTAGGGGCAAGTTTAACCCCTGTTACTGAGTGCATAGGGACAAAATATCTAGTATCCTGATATTTTGTCCCTACGACTAACTATGTAGGGGCAAACGTTGCACCTAATCCGTAGGTATAATAGATGGTCCTACGGATTAATCCGTAGGGACAAAATATCATGTCTTTTTTTTTAAAATGGGCTTCCTGTTTTTCTCCCGTCCTATGCATAATAATATATACATCATATAACCAAATACAGAAATATTCATAATCAACATCTCACACATAATATATAAAAGAAATAAACAAACAGAATACGATATCAATCTAAATTATCGTGAACAAGCAAACAACACCAATATGGTCCAAAATATATATAATATGTATCATATAAGTACATACATCCTCAAATATAAAAAAGCTAGCCTAGCTCGGTCCAGCTCCTCCACCTCTGATAAACGCTGTAATCTGACGTATCTGCTTCTCGGTGCAGCCCTGAGTCCTCAAAAACTCGACCAATGAAGGAGCGGACTGTGCGAAAGTCTGAGCGGGTTGTGGAGCTGCAGGAGTGGTCTGCGCAACCGCAGCCAAGATAGTGGCTTGCGGAGCCACAGCCGAAGGAGATGCATGTGGAGCCGCAGCCGAAGCAACCTTTCGCATCTGTTAAATTTGGTGTGTAATAAACGGGTAAGATCGGTGTATTAGATTTTAGTCGAATTCGTATCATTATCAGGTTATTGTGAAACCCAAATCTAAGAATACTTAGGGACTTAAGCCTCGTATGGATATCTAGTTTGGAAAACCGTAGTTTATTTTAATTAAATAGTTTTATGTAAGTATGATTAATTAAAACTAAGTCTACAACCAAATAAGCTCAGGCTACTAATATTGCACATGTTACTATTTATAATGTGATATAATATTTTACTATTAAGTAGTATACGTACCAACATCTCCTTGAACTCCTTGACGGTGGTCTTCAAGGTGGCAACATTATGCTCTAGACGTCGCTCACGGGGGTAGGGGAATTAACCGTCGGAGTGGAGTCCAACCTCATATGGGCCCTGCCAAAACCCGGTCCCCGGCCTATCTCCCAACCTCCATGGTGCCCTCCGTGTGCGGCGTCTGGGACTGGGGTCAGCAGTATCGGATCGGTCTGTCCAGTAAAATCGATCCCTGATACCTTCGCCTGCTCCACCATCCGCTCATACACCCACATTAACCATTAAAATATAAGTATATCATTTAAATTTTAACTTTTAAAAATAAAAATTTCAAACCTATTAGAATAAATATTAACACTTACACAATACTCTTGGATAGCGGTGTCGGGGAATTGAAGCTCGCCCGTGGCGGGATCAGTCGAGGTGCCATGGACGGTAAGATACGCGGTCAGCACGCTCGGTGTACCACCTCGCGCTAGAGTCTGAGCTCTCTGCAATTCGCCAAAAATTTACATATATTATAAAATAACTCTTAACATTACATTATATCAAAATAAATCTATTGTAATTTACCGATGCCTCCATGGCACTAGTAATGTTCCTCGAGCCTCCTGTATAAGTGGGACGACCCCTTTTCACCGACATCTTATTCTCCTTATTTTGATCGGTCTATTTGTGCACAACACATTCAGATTTAGTTTTCTAATTAAGCAACACAAAAAATAAATTATATACTAAACAATGAATTAAATTTAAATTACAAACATGTTTACGCTGAGAGTCGAAATATTGGCACAAGAGAGGCCATGTATCTACGTTGACTCTCGTAAAGGCCGGAGTATGTAGGAGAGCCGCTATCTCTGCCTCGGGGGTCGCTATTCACATGGAATAGTAGTCGATCTTCAAATCGTTCTTATTGTATCGGATCTTTGATTACATGTTCTTCATTAGGCCCTGGTATAGAGCGTGAAGATTGAGCACTCTCTTAGGATGATCAGGGTCAGGTATAGGATAAAATTCGTAATCCAACTGCAATAATGGGAAAAATAATGTATTTAAATTGCAGGTGTTAAATAATAATAAATATATTGGATACGTCAAATAAAAATATATAGTAATACCCGAGCCTGATCTCAGAAGAGGGCAAATGAGCGTCGGTGTTGATCGCCCCACTCAACGTGAAGTGGATTTTTTAGGATGTGGCTCTCATCCCCTATATACCGGCCGAATCTCTCGGCATAATTGTCGGTATAGCGATAATCGGGAGTAAAGAAGAGGGGGAATGATGTCTCCCCCTAGCTCTGTCGGGCCTCAACCTGTGGGACTGATTCGGCCCTCGAGTCCTCCTCTCAGGATTTGGCTGCTCTGCATCAACAAGAAATATCAAGACAAGTAATTTTAAGACAAAGTGGAATTAAGAAATCAAGAATTAATGAAAATTGAAGTGCGATATATATCTCCGGCAACAGCAGCACGAGCCTGGGCCCGGGCAACAGCACGAGCGGGACGATAGTTCCTCCGGTGAGGAACAACTGATGACCCGGACGTGGACGCGTCCCCTACAACTAGAAAATAAACATTAACGATAAAATTACATGAAATTCATGTTTATTCTTAGAGAATATGTAAAATGAATAAATATTTTATATTTATTCATACTAATCTGCAGATTGAGCGAAAGATACGGAAGTGGCGGGAGTGGCCTCTGCGCTAGATGTGGACGCACCACCTATAATTAGACAATTAAAAATAGATTATATAAGTAATTGCAAAAAGAATGTGTATATCAATAATATAACATTCTAAATCAATATGAATGCAATATAAGATATATAAATATACCCGCAGATGTGGTGGTGGCCTTTGCCCGAGATGTGGAGGTACCACCTACAGCTAGACAATGAAAATATGATTATCTAAGTAAGAGCAAAAAGAATGTACATATATTTATGATATAACATTCTAAATCAATATGCATGCACTATAAGATATATAAACATACCTGCAGGTGCGGTGGTGGCATCTTCCTCTGATGTGGACGCACCACCAACCGCTAGACAATTAAACATTGACTATATAAGTAATTTTGAAATAAATATGCGTGTATATCTATAATATTACATTCAAAATGAATATGCGTGCAATGTACCTAGAAGTGTGGCAAAGTCCACACGGAAGGAGTCATCCGAAGGGGATAACGATCGAGGTGCAAGACCGGCCCTATGAATCCCTACGCAACTCTCCGGAAGGCAGAACCACTCAGCATCTGCCGCGGCTGGTGCTCCTGCCGCCCCTCGCTGCTCCGATTGACGTCATTAAACCTAGATAAGAGTACAATCATTACATATGCATACAATATATGTATAGATCGTAGAAATTTAAAGTAATAATATAACATTACTGATAACCTTTTTCGTTTCGTGGATGCATTAGAAATATCTACTTGGACTTCATCATCGATATCATTTCTAACCCACGTAACTTCACGATCAACCGAAGACAACCCGTCTTTTGAAACAGACGGTCGGAGCACTCTAAGTCTTCTCTCCTCTTCATTCTCATCGCTGCGTTCTATACAATCCTCGAATTCTGGGACATCGTAAACATTCCTGGGTTTCCAATGGCATATGACACTCCATCCCGGATGCTTCAAGCACTATGAGTAATATACTTGGAACGCTTGGTTCGGAAAGATAAATGGATTGTCCTGACCGTAAAATCGAAGTGTGTTCATACTAGTCAATTTATATTCATCTTTCCAAGTCCCGAGATTGTTTCTCACTTATCTGTATCGGTTCGTGTATCATACTAAGTACACTGAAATATATAAAACGGTTCTGATCGTCCGGGATATTGGATGCCAAGTATGCAATTTAATTATCCATAATAAATCACACCATCCGATCCTACCGTCGCGATCCCACTATTCTGAGTGGTTCGAGATATTTCTATATCCTTAACTTCAAATTTGTATCCAAGGACACCGAATCCTTTATAATATGCAACCTCCATACTAGAAAACTGAGCTAAACATCTTGAATCTCTCTCTAATGTGCAAACAAGTTCAGATTGTAGATCTGACAAAACATATTTTACGACAAATACATAACGATATAAGTTTAGCTTAAGACTGATAGCAATAACATGTTATTCATACATACACAAACACAAATATAACAATTAATCCAAAAAAAACTTACTCTCTAATTTTTTCAAGACATACGTTATTGAGGAGAATAAATCGATATATTTTGTTGATAAACATGGTGTCTACTCTCTTATAGGACGCTTTACTATATGACCCGTCCTAAATACTCCGAGGCCGCTTAAGCTTCGTCTCAATTGTTCTCGTCCAGATAGCGGGAACAAAATGTGGTTACTTCATTTAGAAGATAATCTTGCATGATAGAACCCTCTGGTCGATTTTTATTGCGTATATACTTTTAAAGTGTTGAGGTACCTAAAGAAAAATATATTAAATAAATAAATACGAGAATATAGAACAACAATAATTTTACAAATTGCGTGAAACGAAAAATTCCACGTACTTTTCGACAGGATACATCCATCGATATTGTACCGGTCCGGCTAACTTAGCCTCAGTTGCAAAATGAACCGTCAGGTGTATTATGATATCAAAGAATGACGGTGGGAAAATACGCTCAAGCTTGCAAAGTATCAATGAAATAGAATTTTCTAGATTCTCCAGCATCACAATATTCAGGGTTTTAGCGCACAATTCTCTAAAAAAGCAACAAAGGTCATTGATTACTAGACCAACCGATTCGGGAAGGGAAGCCCTGAGGGCTAATGGGAGAAGGTGCTCCATAATAACATGGTGATCATGACTTTTCAGCCCATTAATCTTGCTGTTTCCCCCAGTTAGAGCAAAACTCAGTTTAAAATTCAAATTTTGAAATAAAGCAATACTTAAGAAGCAGCGCCAAGTGCGCTGCGCCCTAAGCAGCGCACCACGTGCAAAATACGTGTGCGCTAGCGCTAAGTGCGCTGCGCTCTGAGCAGCGCACCACATGGAAAGCACGTGTGGGTCCGCTAGCGCGGGAATTAAAAACTCCCCATCGTCAGATCAAAAATCCAACAATAATGATAAATCATTAATTAATCAGAATTTAATTCCGTTAAGGAAAGATTTCTCAAAATCTTTCCAAAAAACAAGATTGTTCTCTGTAAATCAGAGCACCGTTGGATCAATAATCCAGTGGTGATTAAAAATCACCAAAATATAGAATAAATTCTGTTTGGAAAAAATTTCTCGATCTTGTTAATAACAAGAAGATTACCTTTTGTAAATCAGAAGCTCTTGGATCAAAGATCCAACGATGGGAAATTCCCCAAATCAATTGGAGAAAAGATCTCCTTAACTGATTGAACTGATGAGCTTGCCCTATAAAAAGGCCCCTAGACTTCAAGTCTCATGGACAAAGGATATACAGAAACAAAGAGTGGAACCCCCTCATAAGCTTTGAGAGATCTCAGAAAGAAGAGCCAAGCTCTCGGAAAAAGAAGAGAGCGTTTCTTCAAGGTAAAAAAATGAACAGAGAGATGAAATCATCTCATAATTAAAAAAGAAGAATTCTGTAACCCTTCGAAAATCGTTTAGGCAGTTTTTCGGTAATCGGCAAATTTTTCGGCTTTTTCCGTAAAAAGTCAAAATAGGTGTTTTTCATTGTAGAACTAATTATACAAAATTTAGACAAGATATTACTATAATTTTGTCACTAAAATGTCACTTATAATTTTCTAGTTAAATAAAAAAAAATTCGTAATTAATTATTTTTTTAATTATTTTAAGCCTTTTTAAATACATTAAATTAGATAAATACAAGTTTAATTAGGTAAATTTCTTAATTAGGAGTCTTTATAAGCTAAAATATGGTGTTAATAAAATTATATCATGTCTTGCAAACTTTTGGTTTTATGGTGGGAAAATTATGAAAAAAATGATGAAAAAGGGGTTTTTTTGGAAAAAGTTGAAATGAAAAGCATTAAATGATATCATATGATGTTTATTGACCTAGAAACTTCTCAAAATTTCCCCACAACTCCCTCCCTCACCTGCTGGCCGAAATGCTTCAGGTTTTTCCCCCCATTTTCCCCATTTTTGTTTAGCTTAAAACTCTTGAAAAATCCACAAAAATCCACCGAAATTCACTAAATCCTTCTCTAATTCAACCCAAAACCTTAAGCCATCCCTTCTCAACCCCAAATTGGTTTAAAGTAAGGAGAAAAGAGGCCACTTTAGAGGTTTATGCAAGAGAATCAACACTTGTAAGGTAAAATTTTAATCTAGTTGTTTAATTGTAGTTTAATTATGCTAGATTAGAAAGTTTAAGTGTGAATTTTAGTTATAAATTATTGTTTATGAAATTTCAAGAAAGGGATGAAGTTCTAGATTAGGGTTTGAAGTATGATAATTGGGTTAAAATTGTGTTGTGACCATCTAGTAGTTTAAATTGGATGTTAGAGTTAGATTGTGATCGCGATATCGTTAAATTTCGATGTTTGCATCGAATCGGTATTGAAATTGCTTGCTAGATTTTTACGAAAAATAGAATGTGATCAAATTGCGTTATGTTAGCGATATAATTAGCTTCGTATAGGACTATTAGAGTGCGCGAACGCGGGGTTTCGTCTAGTCGGGTTGTAGTTTAGTCGATTTTCCCGAAATGACGATTCTAGTTAAGATTTAGCGATTTTCATGTGTTTTCCCGCGCACCGAGTGCACGCTATGTTTAATTCGAGAGCGTCGATATTTGTATATTGTGACTTGTATAGTTTTAGGATATGTAATCTTATGCTTGGGGTTGTGCAAATATAGGATCGGTCGGGAAAACATCGGACACGGCGCAAAAAGGCAAGGCGGTGCCCGGATCGGATTAGCGGAGATTTCAGGTGAGTAGATGTATTCATCTATGGGGGAATCGTCCGAATGGCGCGATGCGCCCCCCTAGTTAGGATTTCCTTATCCCTTGCAAGATTCATATTGTTAGTTAGCTTATCCATTCATGTACATTGCATACCCTTATAGCGAACAGTATATTAGATTGCATGGACATTCATCCATACTGATGCGATATCACTTTGTAGGACACGAACACCATTACCATTGGCATCTATTGCACGCGCACTATTCATGTGACACACACGCCTTTGGTAATTGCCATGCCACGTGCACGATAGAACCTGTTTATCTTAATATCGTCACCTGCATTCATACTTGATATATGAAGCTGCATCGCATGCACATATCTCGCATCATCATCATATTTACATAGAACTCTAGCCAAAATTCACATCATACACATTGATATCATAGACATTTATCATATATATAACATGTGGACATTATGATTTTCTTGAGGATTTCAGTTTTGCTGCGATTTCTGGATTTTTGGGGAAAACCGCAAGAATTTAACAAAATCTTATATTTATCATTTTTAAAACAAAGTTGCGGTTTTCTCGTGATGTATGTGTCGTCCACCATGAGTTTTCATGTTTTCTGTTGGATTTCGAGACCCGATTCGAGGAGTGGATGAACCGTCTCGGGTACATGGTGGGCCCGGTATGGTACCCCAGGGCAAGAAGATCGAGTTGTAGACGATGAGCCTGGCAGGGGAAGACTACCTACCGGTGATGTCTGGCGCGGCGGATATCCGGAGGATACCGACCGTTGTCGTGAGATTTATGATATGGGCCGATCCGGACTGACGGAGCCCGATATTGAGACAGATATGATTCCTATTTGGTGTCGATACTTGACACGGGTTTTCAGAGGATTTCTTGATGATATTTAGCTATTATGCAGACATTCATTTTCTAAAAGTTAAGAATGCAGTAACTTTAACATTTAAAACACTTAAAGAGTTAGAAAAGATATTGCATACATGTGCATGCATACTAGAGTTATTATATCACATATGGACATACATGTTGTTCCGTATTGCGTGCATTCTTACGATTGCCTTACTAGATGTTATATTCTACTCACGAGCTGGCAACTCACCCCCGTTGTGCCACAGTGTCTTGCAGGTCGGACCCGTCAGTCTTGTAGCGGCGGGCTATCTTGTCATCAGTTCCTTTTGCTCAGACTCGCGACATCGCCCGTAGGTGGGTTGCGAGTATACTTTATTTCTTTTGCTTTAACATTGTATCTAGTATTCTCCATCTACCACTTTATATTGTATATGCGACCTAGTGATGAGACTGAGAGATTTGTATATTTGTGGTTCTTTTGGTTCGAGCTCACTTGAGCCGGCGTTGTGTTTTCGGATATTTTGCGTTTCTTTCATGCTCTTTTCTTGATATTGCTATTATATTGCATGTGGTTGTGATCCGCCTTGGGCGAAGAGCTAGCTCCCGCTTGAGGATGCCATTTTATGATTACAGGTTTATTATCTTGTTGTACCCATTTTGGGGGATAGAAAATACAGGGGAGACTCTGCCGAAATTTTCAGAAATTTATGATGTTTTTAAAAAAAAGGATTCTTGCAACTTAATTGATTTGAAAATCGTTTTCATTAAAGGTTTCCTTCACTCTCTTTTGATTTTGGGTTAGATTTCTGGGCTTTGGCTGACTTAGGTTACGGTACGTCTTTAGACGTCTCGTAATCCAAGTGCCAGTCACGTTCCGTACTTTCGGGACGTGACAAAGTTGGTATCAGAGCATAGGTTTTACCTTTCTGAGTGTAGGACGGCCTTGGTAGATGGAGAAGGTGACTTAAGCAGAGTGGCGTAGCGTGGGTATGGTCCACGGCATACTTACGATACGGTACTCCGCCTAAGTAACCTTAGGACATAATTGCTTGTATTTCCTTTCTTGATTCCTTGCATTCCTTGATTCAATTGCAATGATCTTATCAGTCCTTTTTCTTATTTAATAAAAGACAAAAATACTGTCAGAACTCAAATCTTTAAACATTTTAACTGAGTGGGCTGAGCCCAAATTGGCTATAAACCCTTCATTCAGATTAATTGAGCCCATATGCTCATAAATCATTTAACAGATCTTAGCCGAAAATTGGACTACAGATCTTTCAACCAAAATTGGTTCAAGGGTACATATCTGAACCCCTCTAATATATGTCGCTGTAATTCTTCAACGTCTTCGGAGAGGTGACGGGTCCCGACAACCATACATTTCATAGACTATGATGTCTTTAAACTGGACTGTGGGGTCCTTAAACCCATGGACTATGATGTCCTTAACCTTGGACTGTGGGGTCCTTAAACCCATGGAGATGTCCTTAACCTCGGATTGTGGGGTCCTTAAGCCCATGGACTATGATATCCTTAACCTTGGACCACCATGTCCTTAAACTGGTAATCGACCGCAATGTCCCTAAACTAAACAACGGAGCCCAAATGCTCTTTTATTGGATCTAAATGATCCCGTTAAGTTGATCTTAGTCTAAAATTAGACCAACGTATCCTTAACAAATCGTTAAGTTGATCTTAGTCTAAAATTAGACCAACGTATCCTTAACAAACGTTTAAGTTGATCTTAGTCTCAAATGAGACTAATGTATCCTTAAACCCAACCCCAAACCCAAATCTAAGAAAATACGGATTTGGACTAATCCACGCCCTACGGGCGACCACATAAATTAGTCTCCGTATACAATCCACGGGCAACCAAAAAAACAAAACAAACACACACGACACGAAGTGACCATCTGGAGAAAGAGAAAGTGGTTACCGCGATGCGGTAGCGTAATTAACTGCAGGGGCTTGCGCCTGCAGGGAAGAGCGTCTCCACAATCAAAACCCCGTCAAATGAGAGGGAATCTGACGAAGTCTGCTACATCGGCCGCATCCGTTTAAACCTTCGATATACGGTGCCATAAATCAACTTGGCATTTTCGGAGAGGTGGACGGATAGCACCAATTAGTATCTACCCTCAAAATTCAGGCAAGACGGACCTACGCGGTCGCGTCTCCGTGTTCGGTGGGGGAACAGATTCTGGCACGCCCGGTGGGACCTTTTCCTCTTTCCACTCTATACTTCGTGTGTCGTGTTTCGCGAACGAATCGCGGTTTGATATGGTTGCCCTTGGATTCAAGGTACTAAGATTTGGTGTCTTGCTCCGTGCAGAAAAAAGAACATCAATGGCCTCTAACTGCTCCAGCTGCAACTGCAATTCCCGTTCTACCTCATCTGGAGGTGTAGCCTATGGGCCCCAAGCGGCTTCCCTATTCAAGATGCCAGTGGAGCAAGAAACTCAGGCCACCACTGGGATGTTCTTTGGGACTATGATCCCTCCGATGAGCTTCAATGCCCCGCTGTTGTCGCAAGAAGCCCCAAAGAAGTCGGTCTTTGATCGACTTACCACTGCCACGGCCCCTCTCAACGGGTCGCCCAAATCCGACGCCTCAGTATTTGACAGATTGGGCCAAAGCACATGTGGGCCCATGAAGAAGCCTGCAATACCAGAAAGAGTTATCCCAAAAAGGATAGCCATTTCTTCTCTCGAAGTCGTCAAAGCGGCTTCTCCTGCCAAAGTGTAACACCCAGCCCCTTTTTATACCAATAAAACGTATCTCTCTTTAACTTATACAGTTTGTTTTTATTATTTATTTTATTTATAATTATTAATTTATTTTAAAACCTTTTTAGCTCAAACCCAAACTATAGATTTATTCTTCATCAAAATATTTTCCTATATTACTATATCTCTAGATTTCTAACTCTAGTTGTTTTATATTCTAATCTAAAACCCTAGTTCTAAATATTATCCTAAACCACAAGCCCATTCTTTTAAATTCGTTTTCTTTTCTTTTCTTCCAGCCCAACTTTTCTCAGCCCCGGCCCCATCCCTTTTTCTCATTTATTCTTTGATTTTGCATTCATAAGCCGGCCCAGAATTTTCCTCAGCCCATTCCTTTAATTTTTATAAACTTAATCTCCTTTTAAATTTCCGGCCCGGCCTTCTTTCCTTTCCCTCATAATTCTTTTATTTGACTCCTGGCCCACACCCAGCCCAAGCCCGCTTCACACCCCCGCTCCCGCGCTCCAACCCGACCCGGCCCACTAACCCTTCTCCTTCCCAACGGCTACCCCCATTTCCCGCTCCACTGTTCCCTCGATCCACCATCGTCGCCGCTCCTCGTGCCAACGCTCGCGAGCGTTACCCTCGACGCGCGACCCCCGTCTCCCCTATCTCTCTTCTCATACACACTCACACCCTCTCTTCCTCATCTCGCTCTCTCCCTCCCTCGTCTTCTTCCTCCCTCTCTCTCGCACCCACACCTAACCCACTGCCTCCATCGACGCCGGCATCCCCTCGCCGCTAGACACGCCGGAGCACCAACACGACCTTCTTCACGTCGTCAACTGAACCACCATCACCTCCACAGAACCCCACACTGCACACCCGAGCTCGGCCACCGTACCTCTCGCCGGCGAGCCACCCCTGCACCCTCCTCGTCAACATCATCATCATCGTCGTCGTCGTAATCACTCCCTCTCTCTACACTTCTCACTCCCTCTCTCAATCTCCCCATCTCTCTGCAACTCACCTCTCTCTCACTCTCTCTGTTTCTATCTCTCCCTCTCTGTTCTTTCCCCCTCTCTGCTTGCCTCTCTCTCTCCTCTCTAAACCTCTCTCTCTCTCTCTAACTCCTTCTCCCTCAATCAGTCCCTCTCTCAACCTCTCTGACTCCCTCTTTCTCTCTCTCTGTCCTATACATCCCTCTCTCTCTCTCAAATTCTAAAATCTCTCTCTCTCTCTCTCCGAGCTCTCTCTCTCACCCCCATCAACTTCTTATCACCTCTCCTCCATCGACAACCCAACACAATCGAGCGTCCACGCATCAACAGCTAGGCTGCGACGCAAACCCAAGCCGAGTCGAGCCCCGGCATTTCGTCGAGCACCTACAGAGATCGCCGTTGCCGCTGCCGTGCATCACCCGAACATCTCCAGGAAAGTTTCATACTTGCTACATGCTAATTTGCATTAGTTACAAACTATAATTTTATAAATTCAATACTAAATATCCTCGATAAATTATACGATGCAACTGTTTAATGCATGACCTCAATGGAAATACTCACCTAATTTGACGGAACTCATTGGTATAGTTTGGCCCGTATAGATTTGAATCTAGTGTGTGAATTTTATTGGAAAATATGACCGTTAACGACTAAAATGACTACCCCCAAGTTTACCTGTAAAACTGGAAATTTCTTATACCTGAAAACCGTTAAAATCACCATAAATTATTTACATACTGGAATGATGCGTTCGAGGGCTCAAATCGAAGCCGACTTGACGAACTATAACCCTATGCAAGTTTCAAAATATTCCTGTACTCAAACTGTGTCAATATTTGGATCGGAGTGCGACTCTGGACTGCAGTCCAGAGCGACTCCAGTTGTTGTTTACTGTCCCGTAATGGGTACCACCCTGTTTCTTTAACTCGTAGGTTGCGGAACTCCGCTGTTTATTAAAGATGAATCTGTTAGTTAGATAATACAAGTGGTTTCACCCTGTTTCGTCAACATTTGCTATTTAACCTGTAATTTAAAAGATCGGGACGCATAACGGTCCCAACAGAATCAGAATTGACATACTAGTATTAAACAGTGTATATCTCCTGACGTACAGACGCGATTGAAGATCCGTCTATTGCGTTAAAAACCATACTGAAAACCCTAGATTTCATTCAACTGTAGCGTCGCTAAAATATGATCCCAATTGGGATTAAAATGCGTTGCGAAACGGAATTTCGATTCTGAAACCGGATTTCCAGCCGTGAACGCTTAAAAGGAAATGGCCTTAATTAGTGATCCTGAAACCCGATTGGCGTGAAACTGAATTCGCAGAATAGACAACTGAACATACTATTTATTCCCTGTTTATCATTTCGCTAAACTGTACACGTTTGATTTATGATAAATATTGCAAGTGGTAGGTTACTGATTCGTGACATCCTAATCGTGCTTTACATACTGTTTACGCATCATATCATACATATGTCACTGCATTGATAACTTAGTGATAATGTGCATTACCCAGTGTTAGGTATTAGTGATGATTGTGGCAAGTACGTTAGTGATCGTGTATAAGTGAATAAGTGAAAGTGATACGTACTTGTACACAATCAGTGAACCTTATGATTCTATTGCATTGTCGACATCTGTGGGACGCGTGTACGTGTGACTATAAGTGGTATGGGACACTTATGGAAGCTCTCGCACGGGTGTCACAGATAAGGCACCAGACACTGCCATTTATCTTAGGTATTAGTCGGGACGTGCTTGATGGAGGTCCTGCCTCCAGTTCTCGCACAGACTTGTCACCGACCGATTGGTATTTAGGGTTATGATTAGCGATTGATGTAGACCACGGGGTGTGGGGTAGTTTGAGTGTCAGTTCAACAGAATCTCGGGAGTCCCTTGCCGGCTTATATATATGGAGATTTACAGGGTACATGATTATTACCGTGAGTTACATGTTGGGCCCGTGGTCCCTTGCCCTTAGGTTCTACCCTTGGATGGAGGACACTCGCGAGTGGTTGACTCTCACACTTGGACTGACCATAGGCCTAGTGACCTGTACAGTGAGACTTAGAGACTGATAGGAGTGATAGCATCGACATACTTACTCACTGTGTTGATATACTTGGCATATCATTCTACTGCTTTTACTGTTCCACTGCATTGATTACTGCATGTTCATACCTATACTGTTATTGATTTACTGTCATATATATTTATTATCACTGTTAGAGTTATCACATGGATTTATATATTATATTGCTATTGTGTCGCTCTGACGACCTGAGTATGCATGCTCAGTGTGAAGAGAAGATTTAGCCTGGACCAGGACCAGACGCATATCATGGACACCTTGATTAGCTATCCAGAGTTATACCCTTTTGTTTCCCATCAGGTCAGTTCTTTACATTGTTTCATTCAGTTACTGCATTTCTCATTACCTGCGCATCATTGACTGTTTACCATGTAAAACTAGAAGCCGAAGTGTGACTACGGCAGGACTTTTCCTTGACCGTAGGAGCATGGCTGGCCTTGTCAACCCCTCGTATTCCGTATTTTGGGAAGCGGGGCGTGACATGGTTTAGTTGGTATCAGAGCCAGGTTTTGCTTCGATTGGGATTGCAGCTTTCCGTGTAAAGCTTGACAATCTAAGACATTCCTCAGTCTAGATTGTAAACTTGATATCCTTGATCCATATTCACATTGAGTGTCCTGCTATCCATTCGCTAGGGTTTCGGGTAACTTGGCAAAGTTACGTGGTTGCAATTGCACCACCGTGCTCTGTTTAAGTGACTTAAAGTCATACAGTTGATTCTCCACTTGTAATAAATTCATCACCTCTGATATTCTTGAATCTTTGTCCTATCCATATTATATTTTGATTCGTATAGCTTGTGACTTATATCGTCCTCAAAAATTGTTGTTTCAGGATCATGTCTTCCAACGACTCTTCATCTATATCCGCTCCCTAGAATCAGACCATTGAGATTCTGAGTGTACTGCAAGGTCTAAAGGAAGCCCAGGAGCGAACAAACGACTTGTTGGCTGAAGGACTGAGAAGACAGGTGAATCAGGCATCAGCGGCTGTCTCCAATCATAAAGGGATCCCCGTTAGACGAGGAAAAGAGAAGAAGATGAAACGCCAATTTGTTTCCCCGCGACAGAAGCAGCAGAAGACCCCATGTTGTGGGTATTGTAAGAGGCCAGGACATCTTCAGAGGGATTGTCGCCGCGCCCAAGGGAAATGTCTGATTTGCGGATCCAGCGAACATCTTATCAACGGTTGCCCAAAAAGAAAGGAGCTACAAGGAGGAGACTCATCCACACTCTCCACTTCTTCCAAGTGATGATTATTGCGTAGTTTGAACCTCGAGGATAAGGAGGACCCAGCACAGGATTCAACTCGCGTGGCGAGAATGCAGCGGTCTAGTAGTCCAAGAAGAATTTTCATATTTTCTACTTTCAGTAGTAATGTTGTCATCCCCTTATAAATATTTCTTTTCGTTTGAAATCTTGTATCCGTCGAACTTTTAGTTGAATGCAATAAAACTTGAATCGTAATATATGTATCATTCTCTTGTCCTTTCCCTTATTCATACTATACATTATCACAGCATTTTAATCTTGATTTTTCAGTTCCTGCCACCGCATATCTTTCTATACTTCGTACCCTTAGCTATTTTCTTGATGTGTTCCACTGTCTAATCATGACTTTTCCTTTTCAGGCCATGGCCCACCCTGCAGCAGCGCCGCATTTGGATGATGATGCACAGTCATGCGTTTCCTTAGACCACACGCTGATGAGTTCTGACGATGAGATCAACGATCCTCAGGTCATTTTCGGAAACAGTGAGTCAGAGGACGAAGGAGCAGCCGTCCCAGAGTTTGACATGATAGACGATTCCGACGAAGAGGAAGGAGACCTTGAAGAGAACCCGATAGAGGAAGATCCCGATGAAGACCCGATAGAAGAAGATCCAGTGGAGGAAAATCCCATAGAAGAGAGTCCCATGGAATCAGACCTCGATGAAGAAGCTCCAGCCGAGGAAGAAGGACCAGAAGATCAAGACCCTGCTGTGGAAGAACTCCCAATGGCGGTCCCCGCGATGCGCTATGGAAATGGACGTCCCTATCTGAGCGCGCGAGCCTACCGCAACCTGCTGAATCTCCACAACCGCGACTGACGGGATTTCTTTTAGATGTTATCTTATCTGGCCAAGTAAATCTGTGTATAGTTTAGGGCCACCTTTCGTCTTTGAGAATGCTTTGTTTAAAATCTTCTGGAATAAAATAAATTGCTGAGTTCGCTAATCTTTTGATCTTCTTAGTTCATTTGATGCTTGATTATTTCTCCTATACACTTATTTTCCTACTGAGATCTGTCCACCCCTACTCCTCACATTGTTTTAACCCTCACAGAGATTAACAAGTACCACACCCGATCTTTCAGAGGTCCACCCTTCATCCTTCGTCTGTGCCTCGTTTGAGATCATTCTGGGAAGAGAACAATTTTTTGTGAAATTTCCGAGCTCGCTAACTCTTCAAATTTTTGATTCATAGGATGTACCGACCGTTGTCCTCCCCATACTTTTTCCCTTGTAGTCCTTGCTGCTCACCCTTACCCCAATCTTTTTGACCGTTAGCCTAAAGCCGCCACACTCCGACCTTTGAATGAGCCACACTTCCTTGAAATCCTTACCCTAGCTAGCCCTATAGATTTTTTTTGTTGTGTTTTCCTATTACCCTATATATATTTAGGGACTTTATTATTGAAATTTGGTTTTCATTATCTTGTATTTGTCGAAGAGTACGTGTTATTGACTACTTAGTTTTATGTATTTCAAAGCACACTACTATTATCCTCATTTTCAGTAGCGCAACCTTACACCGCGCATATTTGTGTTCCATGTTCCTTATTTTCATTATGTGAGTTTCTTAGTTATTTGATCGATACATTATCCTAAAATGTTTTAACCTACCGACAAATCTTTCACTACTTTATTGTCGTTATTTTATTTCGGGTATTGTGCTTATGGTTACTATTATAAATGGTTGTGACTTATACTTTTATGTCTGCTGTACTATTTTGATATACTTATGTGGGCACATATTTGAGTTTCGATTTTATCGAGCATGCTTCGAATATTATTGTTCGTTATTGTTATCTATATTCTCGTATACATGTAGTTGGCCCTATAGTTATTCCTGTCTTATACCTATCTTGACCTATCCTTTTGTATGTTGTTCTTATATGAAATATACCGTCAAAATTTTATCCAACCGTTTTAAGTAAATTACTAAGTGTTAGTGTTCATGTGGTAACTTTTCGCGTATTATTTATTAGCTTATCGTTTCTTTTAAATTTCGAGGACGAAATTTTTTGTAAGGGTGGTATGATTTAACACCCAGCCCCTTTTTAGACCAATAAAACATATCTCTCTTTAACTTATACAGTTTGTTTTGATTATTTATTTTATTTATAATTATTAATTTATTTTAAAACCTTTTTAGCCCAAACCCAAACGATAGATTTATTCTTCATCAAAATATTTTCCTATATTACTATATCTCTAGATTTCTAACTCTAGTTGTTTTATATTCTAATCTAAAACCCAAGTTCTAAATATTATCCTAAACCCTAAGACCATTCTTTTAAATTCGTTTTCTTTTCTTTTCTTCCGGCCCAACTTTTCTCAGCCCCGGCCCCATCCCTTTTTCTCATTTATTCTTTGATTTTGCATTCATAAGCCGGCCCAGAATTTTCCTCAGCCCATTCCTTTAATTTTTATAAACTTAATCTCCTTTTAAATTTCCGGCCCGGCCTTCTTTCCTTTCCCTCATAATTCTTTTATTTGACGCCTGGCCCACACCCAGCCCAAGCCCGCTTCACTCCCCCGCTCCCGCGCTCCAACCCGACCCAGCCCACTAACCCTTCTCCTTCCCAACGGCTACCCCCATTTCCCGCTCTACTGTTCCCTCGATCCACCATCGTCGCCGCTCCTCGCGCCAACGCTCGCGAGCGTTACCCTCGACGCGCGACCCCCGTCTCCCCTATCTCTCCTCTCGTACACACCCACACCCTCTCTTCCTCATCTCGCTCTCTCACTCCCTCGTCTTCTTCATCCCTCTCTCTTGCTCCCACACCCAACCTACTGCCTCCATCGACGTCGGCATCCCCTCGCCGCTAGACACGCCGGAGCACCAACACGACCTCCTTCACGTCGTCAACTGAACCACCATCGCCTCCACAGAACCCCACACTGCACACCCGAGCTCGGCCACCGTACCTCTCGCCGGTGAGCCTCCCCTGCACCCTCCTCGTCAACATCATCATCATCATCGTCGTCGTCGTAATCACTCCCTCTCTCTACACTTCTCACTCCCTCTCTCAATCTCCCCGTCTCTCTGCAACTCACCTCTCTCCCACTCTCTCTGTTTCTATCTCTCCCTCTCTGTTCTTTCCCCCTCTCTGCTTGCCTCTCTCTCTCTCCTCTCTAAACCTCTTTCTCTCTCTAACTCCTTCTCCCTCTCTCAGTCCCTCTCTCAACCTCTCTGTCTCCCTCTTTCTCTCTCTCTGTCCTATACATCCCTCTCTCTCTCTCAAATTCTAAAATCTCTCTCTCTCTCTCTCTCCGAGCTCTCTCTCTCACCCCATCAACTTCTTATCACCTCTCCTCCATCGGCAACCCAACACAATCGAGCGTCCACGCATCAACAGCAAGGCTGCGACGCAAACCCAAGCCGAGTCGAGCCCCGGCATTTCGTCGAGCACCTACAGAGATCGCCGTTGCCGCTGCCGTGCATCACCAGAACGTCTCCAGGAAAGTTTCATACTTGCTACTTGCTAATTTGCATTAGTTACGAACTATAATTTTATAAATTCAATTCTAAATATCCTCGATAAATTATACGATGCAACTGTTTGATGCATGACCTCAATGGAAATACTCACCTAATTTGATGGAACTCATTGGTATAGTTTGGCCCGTATAGATGTGAATCTAGTGTGTGAATTTTATTGGAAAATATGACCGTTAACGACTAAAACGAATACCCCCAAGTTTACCTGTAAAACTGGAAATTTCTTGTACCTGAAAACCGTTAAAATCACCATAAATTATTTACATACTGGAATGATGCGTTCGAGGGCTCAAATCGAAGCCGACTCGACGATCTATAACCCTATGCAAGTTTCCAAATATTCCTGTACTCAAACTGTGTCAATATTTGGATCTGAGTGCGACTCTGGACTGCAGTCCAGAGCGACTCCAGTTGTTGTTTACTGTCCCGTAATGGGTACCACCCTGTTTCTTTAACTCGTAGGTTGCGAAACTCCGCTGTTTATTAAAGATGAATCTGTTAGTTAGATAATACAAGTGGTTTCACCCTGTTTCGTCAACATTTGCTATTTAACCTGTAATTTAAAAGATCGGGACGCATAACAGTCCCAACAGAATCAGAATTGACATACTAGTATTAAACAGTGTATATCTCCTGACGTACAGACGCGATTGAAGATCCGTCTATTGCGTTGAAAACCTTACTGAAAACCCTAGATTTCATTCAACTGTAGAGTCGCTAAAATATGATCCCAATTGGGATTAAAATGCATTGCGAAACGGAATTTCGATTCTGAAACCGGATTTCCAGACGTGAATGCTTAAAAGGAAATGGCCTTAATTAGTGATCCTGAAACCCGATTGGCGTGAAACTGAATTCGCTGAATAGACAACTGAACATACTATTTATTCCCTATTTATTGTTTCGCTAAACTGTACACGTTTGATTTATGATAAATATTGCAAGTGGTAGGTTACTGATTCGTGACATCCTAATCGTGCTTTACATACTGTTTACGCATCATATCATACATATGTCACTGCATTGATAACATAGTGATAATGTGCATTACCCAGTGTTAGGTATTAGTGATGATTGTAGCAAGTATGTTAGTGATCGTGTATAAGTGAATAAGTGAAAGTGATACGTACTTGTATACAATCAGTGAACCTTATGATTCTATTGCATTGTCGACGTCTATGGGACGCGTGTACGTGTGACTATAAGTGGTATGGGACACTTATGGAAGCTCTTGCACGGGTGTCACAGATAAGGCACCAGACACTGCCATTTATCTTAGGTATTAGTCGGGACGTGCTTGATGGAGGTCCTGCCTCCAGTTCTCGCGCAGACTTGTCACCGACCGATTGGTATTTAGGGTTATGGTTAGCGTTTGATGTAGACCACGGGGTGTGGGGTAGTTTGAGTGTGAGTTCAACAGAATCTCGGGAGTCCCTTGCCGGCTTATATATATGGAGATTTACAGGGTACATGATTATTACCGTGAGTTACATGTTGGGCCCGTGGTCCCTTGCCCTTAGGTTCTACCCTTGGGTGGAGGACACTCGCGGGTGGTTAACTCTCACACTTGGACTGACGATAGGCCTAGTGACCTGTACAGTGAGACTTAGAGACTGATAGGAGTGATAGCATCGACATACTTACTCACTGTGTTGATATACTTGGCATATTATTCTACTGCTTTTACTGTTCCACTGCATTGATTACTGCATGTTCATACCTATACTGTCATTGATTTACTGTCATATATATTTATTATCACTGTTAGAGTTGTCACATGGATTTATATATTATATTGCTATTGTGTCGCTCTGACGACCTGAGTATGCATGCTCAGTGTGAAGAGAAGATTTAGCCTGGACCAGGACCAGACGCATATCACGGACACCTTGATTAGCTATCCAGAGTTATACCCTTTTGTTTCCCATCAGGTCAGTTCTTTACATTGTTTCATTCAGTTACTGCATTTCTCATTACCTGCGCATCATTGACTGTTTACCATGTAAAACTAGAAGCCGAAGTGTGACTACGGCAGGACTTTTCCTTGACCGTAGGAGCATGGCTGGCCTTGTCAACCCCTCGTATTCCATATTTTGGGAAGCGGGGCGTGACACAAAGGGTCGGTCTTCACAAGACTGACTGTAACACCCGAGTTCACTTATACCAATTCCAGTTCTCGTATTTCTTTATTCATGGTATTTTCTTGATTTATCGTATTTTGGGTGCAAATGGTATTTTTATATTTTACATTGCATTCGACCGGACCCGCTTGCTTGAAACTTGTTTGTTTCATATTTATGAATCACCCTGACTTGTTATGTAGACTTGTGCATTTCAACTTTATCGCATACTAGCATTTTATCTGGCATGTCATCTTTTACCATATAACTTTTTAAGTCATGAAAAATATTTTAAAAATACATTTCATATCCTGTATGATACCCCTAACCCCGTGGTAGCATCCGCGCATCTTGTTCCCGTCCCGTTCAGTGAAACGGACGTGTTTGGATGGCTACGCACACGTACGTGCATCCGTTCTTGGGGGTATGCATTTTCGTTACCAGAGCATTCATTTGAAATTTTGAAAGTCGCATATATTTTTCATATTTTAAAACCGGATTTTTAGACCCGATCCGGGCGTGTTTTGGAGTAAATTTGTATTTGCCAAAATCTCAAAACGGACTAACATTATAATATTATAATTTTTATTTCCTCTTAACGTTTTCTTTAACTAAAAAAATATATTCTTAAATTAAATATAAATCTGATTGATCTCTCTATCTCCGTTTCTCTCTCTCTCTCTCTCTCTCCTGACTCTCTCCCCCTCTCTCTCTCCTAACGTTCTCTCTCTCTAAATATTCTTCCTTATATTTTCTTTTTCCCCTAACTAACTCAGCACGTCCCTCTCTCTCTCCGTCTTCTTCTTCTTCTTTTCTTTTTTATTTCGCTGCCGTCCTAACCCCACGCTCGAACCCGCGCCGCGCTCGCCTCTTGCCGCCGCCGATTAACTCGTAGGCCTCATCACCACCTTCCCGACCTCCTCACCATCATCCTCTTCCCTCCTCGACCACCTCCTTTCCCACGAACCCATCCCACCGCCTCACCTATTTCCTCCGTCGCCGTCGCCGTCACCTTCACCGCTGGCGACCCTCATCATCTTCCTCACCTCCCTTCTCTCTCCTCCTCAACCGCATCATCAACTCCAAACCCCGATACCAAGAACTCCCCGAGCGCTGCGACCCTCGCTGCCCTCGTCGCCGGAGCTCCGACCACGCCGTTGTCTCCATGGCCTCGTTACCACTCCCTCTCCCTCATCACCTCGGACACCCACAAACTTAACACCACTGCAAGACGACGCTGCAAGAACCCCGACATTAAGAAACCCTGCGCCTATCCTCGCCTCACCGCCGGCGACCCCTCGTCGCCATTACCCTCGTCCTCACTTCCACCTCTTGAGCATCACCATCCTCATCTCTCCCTTCCCAAAAGAGCCGAGCATCCCCAAGCAAGAACCTGCACACCCTTCAACCCTAGAAACCTATTGCCTTGCGGAAAACCCTCGCCGGCATCGTTGCCGTCAATGGCCCATCGTCGATGTCACCCCCCATTCCTTCACCTCTGACCCCAAAAGCACCAGCCCCTTCCTCTCTTCTTCTTCTCCTACAACTTCTTCTTCTCTTTCTACATTCTCGGTTTCCGACCGTCGCCGGAGCCGTGCTCGCCGCCGCTGATCCGGGCGACTCTGTGGACGTCCCCTACTTGCGTGGTTAACTTCTTGATGTGCCTAGACCTTCCCGTGTGCGCGTGTGGATGTTGCAAAATTTGCCGACATTGGACGCTGCGTGCGCATCCCGTATCGTGATCCGATCAAGGCAAGTGAAACTTGCTACATGCTATCTATAATATTTTTATACCTATTAAAATGCATGGTAAACCTGAACATTACATATAGCGCCACATGTTCCATTTTCCTTTTCGATGTTCTATATATCATTTTAGATTTGGTTTTGAATTATATCTTGTTGCATGTTAGAGTACAATATCGTGGTACCCACATCTATGTTTAAATCACTTAATAATTATCTGCATAGCCCATAACACCCTTTTAAATAGTTTATATCTGTTCAAACACCTGTTTGCATCCATATCGTCTAATTTACATAATATTGCATCCATCGATCACTTGAATATATAATATTACAATATTAACATTCCACACTTGATATATTATAGATTAATTAGTATGGGAACTTTAACCTTAACCCTAATCATAACTGTGCATCTGTATACCTTAATCTGTACCTATTTGCATATCACATTACAATGTTCCAGTTTATTGTTCTATTAGTACCCATGCTGGTTTTGTATACCCATGCTTATGCTAGATTGATTATGAGCACCTACATGACACCTTGTGCACCCTGACATGACTTGTTACACTTACTACTTGACACGACATGGTACCGTGCAACTCTTGACATGACATGACACCTATATACATTACTTGACCTGACCTGATGTACCATGGCTTTACCTGTTACCTGATCTTGTGACTAATGCCAACAAACATGACCTGTTGTCCTTATGAACGTTTCCTGTTGTCTATCCAGACAAACCTGTACCTGACTGATCATGTGTTGGCATTAGCTCCAGATTACTTAATACCTGATGATTAGTCGAAAATATTGCATATTTTAGCCGGCAATTTCCTCATCATTTGCATTCATATAAAAGTGTTCGGCATTCATATTTCGCATATTAGCAAAACAGTAGCAAAATATCAGATTGCATGTGTTAGACCTTAAAACCGGCATTTCTAGGGAAATTGACTGCATTTCATAGCATGGCATCATTTCTATATATTGCAACCCGTGTTTCGAAGTCCGTGCAGGAAAATCAGAAGCTTGCTCAAATAGACACCGCTAAAACATGACGCCAACTCAATGATTTCAGTTCTGGTATCAATCCAAAGGGACAAATACAGATCAACACATCAGATAAAGCTCCAAAAGTCAGCCCAAGATCACACCAGAAGACACAAGCCCTAAGGCCTCCAAAGAGCCGCGGAACCGCGGCCTAAGCAGGCTTGCGCCGCGGTTCCGCGGCGGTATTTCCCCTTCATCACCTCAATTTTGGTGCACAATGTCTATCTCAGCTCCCACACTTCAGCAAGACATGTCAGTTTCCAGAAAACTCCAGAGACTTCTGCCAGATCAGCAAGCTTTGGGATCAACACTAAACTAGCCTTGTATTCTAGAAACTTCTCCCTAAACCCTAGCTTAAACCCTAAGCTAAGCCTAACTAACTACTTCTAGAAGTCTTTCAACAAACTTTTGGAGGGAACTTCTCAAGGCCTAGGGTTTGGGTGATCTATAAATAAGACCCTAGGCTCACTTGTAAAACATTATTCAATCCCTCCATTAGTTCATTTTAGTAGCCAATCTAGACCCATTCACTCTCTTTCTTCATCTTCTTCCACAAGTCTAGTGAAAAGGCTTGTGTGAAACCCTAACCCTAATTCCAATCAAAAGCCAAGATCCTGAGTACCCCATCAAGCAAGAAGCCTTGCAACCTTTTAGGAGCCGAGCCGTTCTTCAACAGAGCAAGTGGTCCAAGCCGACCCGCGACTCACGGAGCCGAGCGAAGCCAATTCGACAATTTAGTTCTTCCTCTTGTAGTTCTTGAGCGACTGTAATCAAATTGTTGATATAAATAAAAGGTGATATTCTTTTATCTTGTTTTCTTTAAATTCTTGCATCATGATTCAATCTAAATTTCTAGTTGTAATTCTTGTTGTGATGTTTGAGTAATACTCCGCTCGTCGAGGAGTCGAGACGATCAATAGAATGATGATGTAATATATCTTAAATCGATTCTTGAGTCCTACGAGTTTTTTAAACCCTAGCAAGTTCAAGAATCGACGACCCAATTCGTTGCGATGCTTTCTTGATTGATATCGCTCGAGATTGGGGAGTTACGATCGTTTCTTGAAATTGTTAGAGGCTAGAATGTGAATGATATCGACGAAAGAACAAGGGTTAAACGATGAAACCCTAGTTTCACAAGAAAGCCCTAACTCTCGTCGAACATTATCGATCTAGTATCAATCCTTCGAAGGACAAGAACACGATATCTTGAGATTACATCACGTCTATAGATCCAATCGATTCCTACGAGTCTCAATTAGATTCTTGACATTTGGTTGGAAATATCATCTAAACCCGATTCTCGATTGTTTATCATTTTCTTGATTCTTGATTAGAATAGTGACACTTGAAACATTTGATAAAATCTTGAATCATGTTTTGTTTTCTTTTCGATTAACTATTCAATTCAAACAAATCAGATATAAAAACGAATCGCACAATGCCTGTGGACGATCCGCACTCGCTTACGATCTACAATCGACACCGTAATTGATTGCGGTCAAATATAATTCTTTGATTGTGAAATTTATTCAATTTTCTAATTACCGAAACAAAGAAACTCTTATCGATCAAATGAAACCGTTATCGGGAATCATTTGATTTGATTTACACAATCGGGAAATTTTCATACAATCAAATGGCGCCGTTGCCGGGGACTATTTGATTTGACTTACACAATCGGAAAATTTTCATTCAATCAAATGGCGCCGTTGCCGGGGATCATTTGATAAACACAAACAAGAATTTCTTAACAATCAAATGGCACCGTTGCCGGGGATTACGCGCTAATTCGTTTCATATTATAGTTTGAATTGAAAGGTTTATTCCATTGTTATTTTGAGATCAAAATTCGTGAAAACCCTAAACGATTTGTTGTGGTTCATTGAAAGGAAATCTGTAGCTGTTTGGCAATTGAAGAAATTTTTTTGAAAATACTAGAGAGTTGAGGGAGTCTACAGAAGCTCCCTGTTGAATTTTGGTGCAGTGATTCCATCATTCGACCGCGGAAGGGCGGCAATAGCCAGCATATGCGGCGGAACCGCGGCCCTTTGGAGGGTTCTCTGTACAATTTTTGTCTAAGGTGACTCCTTACCTTCTCCTCTCTCCTCTTTTTAGCTCCAACTGACAATTTTCTGCAGGATTCTTTGCAAATAATCGCAGCTCACAAATTGCAAAATTAAATTTGTACGTGATTTTGTTTCTTGGTTGTTTGCATTCTAAATACGGATATTAAGGGGCACGGCCAAATCCAAATTAGGTGGGGATTTCATTACCCTTCCTAGGCCCCGAAAACCGCAAAACTTGCATCCGCATTGACCCACATTAACTAAAAAATATCTAGAGATGACTCTAAGGACCGTCGCGCTCACTTAGGACAAGAGAAGGCCGTGGGTAATTCATTGCTTATCCGCGTTTTCTTGTGGTGTCTAGACAAGTGTGTCGAAGGCTAGTGGTTATTAATTAGGCCCACTACTTACGTAGTGGAGTACCTTCCTACTTACCTGGCACTTACCTGGCCACAGGGAAACAAAGAGGCAGTGGAGGATTCTATCCTGCGACTTGTCTTTTGGCAGTTAGGAGCGGTCTAGAGCCGAACCTAGGTGACCACTAGATTCTAGGGTTTGTGTGCCGCATTTGTTGTGTCGCGTCATTTTTTTTTCAAAAATCCGTCCCTTTTTCAAAGCAAACACCGCATTCATTCATACCCCTAATTATAAGCCAACGCTGCCACTTGTACTAACCCTTTTTAGTACAAGATAGGCTGGACACGGGATTCTAGTGCCCGTTTAGTCCGCGTACCCTTTATCGACTCCGAAGTCGATATTTCTCCATTTACTTCTTCTTTACCCACTACCACACCCACACCGATGGATCCACCTCCATCAAACTTCTTTAACCCTAATCTGCCGCCGTCCGTTGGTGCGCAGAATCCACCCCGCATCTCTTTCCAGGAGAGGTGCTATCCACTTCGAGGTCCTCTTTCGACCTGCTTATCCACACCACCAGCCAATAGGGATAACTTTGAGATTAAACCCCAGTACATCAACCTTTTACCCAAATTCCACGGACTCGAGACTGAGGACGCTTACGTTTTCATCACCAAATTTGAAAACGTATGCGCAATGATGGGTACTTCACAACTTTCAGTGGATGCGATGCGTCTACGACTTCTTCCATTTACATTGTGCGATATAGCCGAGAAGTGGCTATATAACACTACCGCACACTCTATTACGAATTGGGAAGAATTCGTCGCTGCATTCCTTAAGAAATTCTACCCAATACAAAAGACAGCTCGAATCCGTAGCGAACTGAATCAATTTGCCCAGCTCCCTACTGAACCATTTTCAAAATGCTTTGAACGTTTCAAGGATCTTTTGGTTCAGTGTCCTCATCACGGCATCCCAAGATGGGAGCTTTGTCGAATCATTTATGAGGGCATTAATCCAAACACTAAACAGAGCCTTGAAAACATGTGTCAAGGTACTTTTATGACCAAGGATGATGGGGAAGCTTGGAAGTATTTAGAAGAGTTCGCTGAAATATCACTACAGTGGGAGAGTGGAACCCAACCATTGAATAGGGGTGGCGTACACCAAATAGATGTGTCCATAGGTGTTTGAGCTGAGATGGCAGCAATGCAAAAGAAGCTCGACGCTATGGAACACAAATTTTCTGCAGCCTCCCTAAACCCAATGTCGCTCCCCAAAACTGTTTGTGGGTGCTGTTCTGATCCGTCTCATTTAACGGAAGAATGTCCATTAAACTCTGCGTTTCAAGGTCACGAGCATTCTAATGCCGCATTTCAACGACCTAGAAACGATCCATATTCTTCCACGTACAATCAGGGTTGGAGGAATCACCCGAATTTCGATTGGAACCAAAACCAATCTTTAAACACGGTTCCAAACACGAATAATTTTCAAAGGGCTCTTCCTCCACCACAACAGCAACCCCTTCAACTCACTCAGCACCCCTACCAGTCACAAAATTTCCAAAACCAGGGCAACACTCCTGCATAGTCTAATCCTATGCAGTCGTCCTGTTCTGACGAATTCTCTCAATTCACTCAAACCATGAAATCACTTTTATCAAATTTCATAGAGGTTTCGACTGAGGTTAGATCTTCCGTCAGTGAGATAAAGAAAAACTCAGCGTCCCAAGCTGAGAGTATCAGATCGATGGAAGCTGAAATCGCACGCCTTAAAGCCGAAATGAGTGCGAGAGAAAAAGGGAAACTTCCCTCTCAACCCCTACAGAATCCTGGGCATTACAATGTAAATGCCGTCACAACGTTGAGATCGGGAAGAGTGCTGAACAACCATATCGGGGAAGGTATTGATGATATTGAAAATCATATCAACACCCCGGCTGAGACCTTTCCTCACACACACACTTTTCCTTCTGATCCTTCTTCTTCTACCACACCACCTTCTAGCGAGCCTATTCTCCATTTCCCACTAGGCTCAACACCTCAACCCAACCCTTATAGTTCTCTACAGACGGTCCCCACACCTCTTTTGGGACCTCGTCTACCCCCTCTTCCTTCTCCTATGATGGACCCTGCGCTTATTGCGAAAGCTCCTTACCCAAATCGGTTAAGGGGTAATAGAACGAGTCCTCATATGGAGAAAATTATGGAAATATTCAAACAGGTTAACATCAATATCCCTCTCCTAAATGCAATTCAACAAGTCCCCGCTTATGCGAAAATTCTTAAGGACTTGTGCACTAGGAAGATGAAGACCCAAGTGCCGAAGAAGATCTTCATGGCTAATAATATCAGCACTACTTTTATTCTCCAGCTACCAAAGAAACGAAAGGACCCAGGATGTCCTACAATATCGATTTCTATTGGGGGTAAAAACATAAATCGTGCTCTTTTAGATCTTGGCGCAAGTGTTAACCTACTTCCATATTCTGTCTATGAGCAATTAGGGATTGGAGAGCTGAAACCTGCTCACTGCACTCTCCAAATGGCAGACCGTTCAATCACCAAACCAAGGGGTGAATTAGAGGATGTGTTGATAAAGGTCGGGGAATTTGTTTTCCCTGTAGACTTCATTGTGCTCGACACACAGCCTGTAGCAAACCCCCGGGGCCAAATTCCGGTGATTCTGGGTCGTCCTTTCCTTGCCACTTCCAACGCTGTTATAAACTGTAGAAACGGTTCAATGAACTTATCATTTGGAAATATGACCATTAAACTAAACATCTACAAAGTTGGAAGTCAGCCATCAGAACTCTCTGCTCATATTTTAGATGTGTGCTCTGTCCATGAGATCGCTCCCGATAGTTGTGGAGCTGATGAACTTTGCTTTACTGATCTCGACGACATTACCACATCTCTGTTTGATTTCACACAAGATCTTAGTGAGGACACTTTACCTACACTTGAGTCCTGCACTTCTGACTTTTCTCCACCCGAGTCTGTATCTTTCACAGGCTCTGAGCTTCTTTGTAAATCCAAAAATCACTCAATGATCCCTCCTTCTATCATTTCTCCGCCCGAATTAGATCTCAAAATTTTACCGTCTCATCTGAAATATGCTTATTTAGGTGAGAAGGAGTCTTTACCGGTTATAATTTCCGCTTCTCTAGCATTAGAGCAAGAGAATGCACTTTTATCGGTATTGAGATCTAACAAAGAGGCGTTTGGTTGGAGTATGGCAGACATCAAAGGGATTAGTCCCTTGATAGTTGAACATCATATACATGTGATGAATGATGCCAGACCAACCCGAGAACCACAGAGACGGTTGAATCCCGTCATGAAGGAAGCGGTAATGAAAGAGATCGTCAAATGCTTAGATAATGATATTATATACCCCATCTCCGATAGCCAATGGGTGAGTCCTATACATGTCGTTCCTAAGAAATCCGGCATCACTGTTATAACCAATGAGGCAAATGAGTTGATTCAAACACGCACCCAAACTGGGTGGCGTATATGTATCGATTATAGAAAACTCAATGCTGCCACGAGGAAAGACCACTTTTCTCTACCATTCATTGATCAGATGCTGGAACGCTTAGCGGGACGAGAGTATTATTGTTTTATGGACGGATACTCAGGCTATAATCAGGTCCCCATCGCCAAAAAGGATCAAGATAAAACAACTTTTACTTGTCCTTTTGGTACCTTTGCTTACAGTCGCATGCCCTTTGGGTTATGCAATGCACCCGCTACCTTTCAGCGGTGTATGATGGGGATATTTTCTGATATGGTAGAGAATTTTCTGGAGATCTTTATGGACGATTTCTCGATTTTTGGAGACTCTTTTTCTGATTGCCTATCGAATCTTGACGCTGTTCTTACTCGTTGCAAAGAGAAGAACTTGACTTTGAACTGGGAAAAATGCCACTTCATGGTCCAAGAAGGAATTGTTCTTGGACATGTTATTTCACAGAAAGGCATTGAGGTTGACAGAGCTAAGATAGATGTCATTCAAAACCTCCCTCATCCCAAAAGCGTCAAAGATATTCGATCTTTCCTTGGCCATGCGGGCTTTTATAGAAGATTCATTAAGGATTTTAGCAAAATTGCTAGACCTTTAACTCTTCTCCTGGCCAAGGATACGACCTTCCATTTTGACTCGGACTGCGAGACAGCTTTCGACTCACTTAAACACTCACTCACTTCAGCCCCCGTTTTATCATCACCAAACTGGGACTACCCCTTTGAGCTGATGTGTGATGCATCCGACTTTGCAGTAGGTGCAGTTTTAAGACAGCACATCGAAAAGATGCCACACGTGATTTACTATGCTAGTAAGACCCTGAATGATGCGCAAATCAATTATACAACCACAGAAAAAGAACTCTTAGCGGTTGTATTTGCATTAGAAAAATTCAGGCCTTACTTAATTGGCTCACCTATAGTTGTGTACACGGACCATTCCGCCTTAAAACATCTTCTGGCGAAGAAAGATACAAAAGGTCGACTAATACGTTGGATCCTTCTGTTACAAGAATTCGATCTTGTTATCAAAGATAAGAAAGGATGTGAAAACGTAGTAGCTGACCATCTTTCACGCATCTCTTCTTCCCCTGTGACCCTGCCGATCAATGATTCGTTCCTAGATGAACAACTCTTGAGCATATCCAATGAACCATGGTTCAGGGATATTGTGAACTATCATGCCACGAGACTGATACCCAGCGATTGGTCAAAACAGGACAAATACCGTTTTCTATCCCAAGTAAAACACTTTTACTGGGACGATCCATACTTGTTTAAATATTGTCCTGATCAGATCATTCGCCGGTGTGTCCCGAATGAAGAGTTCAAGAGTGTTCTTTCTTTTTGTCTTGATCAGGCCTGTGGGGGTCACTTCGGTCCTAAAAAGACGGCGGAAAAGGTTTTGCAATGTGGATTTTATTGGCTGGCCTTATTTAAGGACGCATTTGAGCATTGCAAAACATGTACACAATGTCAGTACACGGGTAGAATCTCCCAGAGGAATGAAATGCCTCAGCAACCCATTCTGGTTGTTGAAATATTCGATGTTTGGGGCATAGATTGTATGGGTCCCTTTCCCAACTCCTTTGGGAATCTGTACATACTGCTGGCGGTTGATTATGTCTCAAAATGGGTTGAAGCCATTCTATGTCGCACTAATGACAAGAAAGTTGTCATTAAGTTCTTAAAAGAGAATATCTTCTCGCGATTTGGACACCCACTCGCTATCATTAGCGATAATGGGACACATTTCTGCAACAGGTCTTTCGAGACTTTGATGCGGAAATACTCAATCAACCACCGACTTTCTACACCCTATCATCCCCAAACAAGCGGGCAGGCTGAAATCTCAAACAGACAAATCAAACTTATCCTGGAGAAAACTGTTGCTAAAAATAGAAAAGACTGGTCGACCAAACTGAGGGATGCTCTTTGGGCATTCCGAACTGCATATAAGACTGACCTAGGGATGTCTCCATATAGGATAGTGCTTGGAAAAGTATGTCATTTACCTGTCGAGATAGAGCATAAAGCATTGTGGGCTATTAAGGAAATAAATTTTGATCTAAACCTTGCTTGCAACTTTCGGAAGCTGCAACTTAATGAGCTAAGCGAACTCCGCGATGAAGCTTATGATAACGCTGTAATCACAAAGAATAGGACTAAGGTTTTTCACGATAAAAATATTTTGAGGAAAATATTTTCACCTGGTCAACAAGTCCTTCTTTATGATTCACGATTACACCTTCACGCGGGTAAGCTTCGATCTCGATGGAAAGGACCTTTTGTTGTGCGGTTTGTATACCCGCACGGGGCAGTAGAAGTAGAAAATATGAAAAACGGCACCTTTTTCAAAGTAAATGGACATAGACTAAAGCCGTATTTTTCCACTGACCCCACGGAGGAGCTCTTGTTCTTACAAGAGCCAGTTTATTTGGATTAAAATTTCTCCGTCTCACCTTCATGTCCTGCATATCACTGCATCATCTTTTGAATGGAGGTGAGTGAAAAGAGTAAGTTTGGGGGAAGTTCTTCACTTATATATTTTGCCCCCACTAATAATTCCTTCCAGACTTACAGGTTTTTCAGATATAGTTGTTGGCAACAGTGAGGACACTGTTGAAAACAAGTTTGGGGGAGGTTTGTGCTTATTTTTGCATCATTTGCATAAGCACAAAACATTTCTTTAAAAACTTATAAAAATTTAAAATTTTCAAAACCCATAAAAATTTAAAATTTTTCAAGTATAAAAATAATTTTAATATTTACATTTTTTGTACATAAATAAGATAATGAAAGTTTAGATAGTGAAAAATTACATCCATGAGATTAGAAAAATTTAAGAAAACCAAGAAAATTAGAAGTTTTCTTATACAAACTAGTAATAAGTAGTTATGAGCCGTTGTCCCAAGGGTTAGTAAGATGAAGGACGTCACTAATCTGAGGATAAAAATAAATCTGAAAAATAGTTTCTATTTTGGAAGCCAAACATTTTGAACGTTGATAATCTGCTATTCGCACTTACACACGTCTTGAAGCCTAGGATAGTAGAGGATGCCTTGAAATGCTCTTGTCTTAAAGCCAATGTATGAAGGAAATAAAAAAGAAAAAAAAAGTGAATAAAGAAAATATAAAGTGGTGAGAAAAATGGACACTGGTTTTGTTATCACCGAGGGCAATAAAAATGTATAGCGAGGGTGCTTCTTCACCTAGTGCCCTAAGGCCAACTGGTCTGGGAGTCACTGCTATGCCTGAGGTGGTGCAAGACGAGGAAAATACACCAAGTAAGCAAACACAGGAGTAATCGGTCGGTTAGTACCTCAAGAAGTATTAACGGTCGCATGAAAGTGTGTGAGCAATCTCATCTAAATATTCATTAATTAAAAAGTACTGAGGCTGATGGGCAAGAGTATGATAGCTTGAATTGAATTCTCCGGGTGTAGGGATGTCTTTACACACACGCAGGGTTATATGATCGATGTTTGGAAGAAAGATAGGAATGAAGAATAAGACGATGTTTTATTGAGGGAGGACGTGATTTCTAACATCTTTTCATGACCATTAAGATAGGGCTCATGACAACCGAAATGCTAGCTTAGTTGGAAACCCTAATTTTCGAAGCTTTTCTTCTACGATTCTTTTCTTTAAATGTAATATACATGATCTTTCTTTTATTATTGAATTTTGTGGGTGCAATCCGCTGAAAACCCTCAGGAGACAACACTCCTCCTACTAGGGACACCTAGAGGTTTAAAGGCTTGTTGCACGTGCTCAGTGCAATCGTGTTTCCTACGAAAGTGTGCTAGTTAGTTTTTCTCTTTCTTTATTTTCTCCTTCTCTTTTTAATAAAAAGTTCGCTCAAGACGATCGAAATTAAGTTTGGGGGAATTTGATTAGTCGAAAATATTGCATATTTTAGCCGGCAATTTCCTCATCATTTGCATTCATATAGAAGTGTTCGGCATTCATATTTCGCATATTAGCAAAACAGTAGCAAAATATCAGATTGCATGTGTTAGACCTTAAAACCGGCATTTCTAGGGAAATTGACTGCATTTTATAGCATGGCATCATTTCTATATATTGCAACCCGTGTTTCGAAGTCCGTGCAGGAAAATCAGAAGCTTGCTCAAATAGACACCGCTAAAACATGACGTCAACTCAATGATTTCAGTTCTGGTATCAATCCAAAGGGTCAAATACAGATCAACACATCAGATAAAGCTCCAAAAGTCAGCCCAAGATCACACCAGAAGACACAATCCCTAAGGCCTCCAAAGAGCCGCGGAACCGCGGCCTAAGCAGGCTTGCGCCGTGGTCCGCGGCGGTATTGCCCCTTCATCACCTCAATTTTGGTGCACAATGTCTATCTTAGCTCCCACACTTCAGCAAGACATGTCAGTTTCCAGAAGACTCCAGAGACTTCTGCCAGATCAGCAAGCTTTGGGATCAACACTAAACTAGCCTTGTATTCTAGAAACTTCTCCCTAAACCATAGCTTAAACCCTAAGCTAAGCCTAACTAACTACTTCTAGAAGTCTTTCAACAAACTTTTGGAGGGAACTTCTCAAGGCCTAGGGTTTAGGTGATCTATAAATAAGACCCTAGGCTCACTTGTAAAACATTATTCAATCCCTCCATTAGTTCATTTTAGTAGCCAATCTAGACTCATTCACTCTCTTTCTTCATCTTCTTCCACAAGTCTAGTGAGAAGGCTTGTGTGAAACCCTAACCCTAATTCCAATCAAAAGCCAAGATCCCGAGTACCCCATCAAGCAAGAAGCCTTGCAACCTTTTAGGAGCCGAGCCGTTCTTCAACAGAGCAAGTGGTCCAAGCCGACCCGCGACTCACGGAGCCGAGCAAAGCCAATTCGACAATTTAGTTCTTCCTCTTGTAGTTCTTGAGCGACTGTAATCAAATTGTTGATATAAATAAAAGGCGATATTCTTTTATCTTGTTTTCTTTAAATTCTTGCATCATGATTCAATCTAAATTTCTAGTTGTAATTCTTGTTGTGATGTTTGAGTAATACTCCGCTCGTCGAGGAGTCGAGACGATCAATAGAATGATGATGTAATATATCTTAAATCGATTCTTGAGTCCTACGAGTTTTGTAAACCCTAGCAAGTTCAAGAATCGACGACCCAATTCGTTGCGATGCTTTCTTGATTGATATCGCTCGAGATTGGGGAGTTACGATCGTTTCTTGAAATTGTTAGAGGCTAGAATGTGAATGATATCGACGATAGAACAAGGGTTAAACGATGAAACCCTAGTTTCACGAGAAAGCCCTAACTCTCGTCGATTATCATCGATCTAGTATCAATCCTTCGAAGGACAAGAACACGATATCTTGAGATTACATCACGTCTATAGATCCGATCGATTCCTACGAGCCTCAATTAGATTCTTGACATTTGGTTGGAAATATCATCGAAACCCGATTCTCGATTGTTTATCATTTTCTTGATTCTTGATTAGAATAGTGACACTTGAAACATTTGATAAAATCTTGAATCATGTTTTGTTTTCTTTTCGATTAACTTTTCAATTCAAATAAATCAGATATAAAAAGGAATCGCACAATCCCTATGGACGATCCGCACTCGCTTACGATCTACAATCGACACCGTAATTGATTGCGGTCAAATATAATTCTTTGATTGTGAACTTTATTCAATTTTCTAATTACCGACACAAAGAAACTCTTATCGATCAAATGAAACCGTTATCGGGAATCATTTGATTTGATTTACACAATCGGAAAATTTTCATACAATCAAATGGCGCCGTTGCCGGGGACTATTTGATTTGACTTACACAATCGGAAAATTTTCATTCAATCAAATGACTTGAACACATATAACTTGGGGGTATGGGGAAATCAATGATGAAACCTGACTTGTAACTCGACAGTTCTATACCTTTTCTGATCAGTCTTACGGGCTAGGCCAGCCCCAGGGTGATGCTGCTGATATCCCTGGTCATTACCTACTACCCTTTTACTGCCTTGCGGCACGTCTCGGATTCAGCCCGAGCGTCATAGACCGCGATCCCGGGCATGCACGGGATACTATTGAGTTACATCGATGATTCATCAAATTGATTTCAAAGACTTGATAGTAGTTAACCCAATAGACCAGTTTAGATTACTCACTACACACTACCTTTCACTGCCCTGATTTATATTGCTGTTACACCTGCTTTACCTTTATGATCATACTTGCATGTATTGCTGCCCTGTTTATATAGTATTGCTTGATGTTATGACGCGCTGACGTCTGGGTTTTGCATGGCCCAGATCCTCTACCTTTGTTGCAGACTGATCAGGAGCATTACCGCTGTTAGACCGAGCGGTGAGGATCCTGTTGGTATCCAGTTTTACTTTCCAGGTGTTTTATTTATTGGATCTTTTGCTTCCGCATATTATTATTTCTTGACTCATTTATTCTGGCTCATGGACATGTACTAGATAGTTTAGTTTACTTTCCTGTTCTTGATATCTCTACAGCCGTAATGTGATTGTGGAGGGATTTTTCCTATCCACAGGTAGTATGGTTGGCTATGTCACGTGCCCATCTTAGCGTACTCTGGGAAGCGGGGCGTGACACTGACTGTTTCAGCTCCCGCTCCAGGCGAAGTCCTCAAAGCTGCTTCCCCTGCTCAGAGGTTTGTCTTTGACAGATTGGACATTGCTTCTCAACGGACATCGATCTTCAAGAGGATGACACCGGCGACAACCCTTCGCCAAAATAGGGGGCATGATGAAGCCACCCTCATAGCTGAACCGACTCCATCCGCACGACATGCTCGCCGTCGTCATTGGCGCCGAGTAAGGAAGGCTGGGGGCAGCTCCCCTTCTGGACTGACTCCGCCAGCTCCTATTGTGGAAATCGATGCTGCTGTTCCGATTGGGAACACCTTCGAACTGCTTAGGAGGGTTCGCAAGAACTCTCCAACTGCCACGCTGAAAAAATCTCCTCCACCTGTGGAAAATGCTATAGAAAAGAAGCCGGAGCAGCCCCCTCAACGGCTGTCCTCCAAAATTTACAAAGTCTGGCGGCAGGTCCAGGAATCGGTGATTGACCAGGACTACTCTCGCCGACCAAAGAAGATTAAAGCTCGGCAAGAAAGGAGCCATCCCGTGGTACCACAGAAGATGTCATCCATCTGAGTGACCGCTGCAACGGCTCCCTCAATTTCAACCGCTCACAAGAGAAGGAGGCCAGAGAAAGCCCCTGTGACCGCGGCGAATCACAAGGACGCTGAATCTAAACGCTCCAAGTATGGGGGCATGGTAACACATACCGTTTATATGGCTTCTGGAAAAGAGGAAAGCCGTGCTTCTATGGGTCATCGACCGCTTACCCGATCGATAACGAAAGCTCAGGAGCAACATCAGCAAAAACTTCAGGAGATGCTGACTGCAATGGCCACACTCACTGGGCCGAAAGAAAATCCAAAGACCTCAGAGCAGCGTCAGGAACAAGAAACTGATGCTGAATTCCTCCGAAGAATGCTCGAGAGGAAAGAAAAAGAGACCGCGGAACAGGCAGCCAATATAAAACGAATGGCTCTTTTGTTCCAAGACATGGTCGGGATGATGTTATAGCCGGAACTTCCAGCTGAAGACCCCCCGATTATCATTGAAGATAACAGAGGAGAGACATCGAACCCTCCTCCGGCTCTTTCGACAGCCAAGGAGGAGACAATCTCTAAGGCCACCCTGGATGATTACATCGCTCAGCAAATACGAGCTCATCAGGCGAGCGAAACAGCCGGGCAGATCGTTAAGACTGGACGACCCTATCCGGGATGGTATGACCAAATAAGATACCCGCCGGGATATACGGTCCCTAAATTCTATGTATATAAAGGGACGGGAAATCCCCACCAGCATGTCGTCCAGTTCATGGCTCTATGTGGCAACACTGGAGGTGACGAAAAATTGTTACTTCGTCGGTTCGTCGGCAGCTTGGCGGAAACGGCCTTTGAGTTGTATTCGGAGCTTCCCAACGACTCCGTCAAAACCTTTGCAGAGATGGAGCTACTATTCACCCAACGTTTTGCGAGCACTAGCGAACGCACCCTAATCACAGCATTGATCAACGCCAGGGTGAAGCCAGGAGAAACTTGGGTTCAGTATGCAATACGGTGGCAGAATCTATGGTCAAAATGCGAGCAGCGCATCGAAGAAGCGCCTGCAGTAGGCATGTTCGTGGGGACCCTCGACCCTCAAGCAAACATTTCACAATTCATGATGTTTTCCAAGCCGACCACTTTCCAGGCCTTGATTGACAAGCTGGCCCAAATGGACCAGATGGGCCACAGGCCTTCCTCTTCGAAGTCGGAGCCTCGAAACGAAAAAGGGAAGGGGAAAGCGACCTTCGTCGCCAATACTCAACAGCATTCGAGCAACTTAAAGACGGTTGTTCGCCAAAACAATGTGCGTCCACGCTCATCCCTCAAGGAGAGACTGGGACGTCCTTACTCGTTTCCCTGGAATAAAACGAAGAGACTGTTCGAACTGGCAGTGCGCAACAGACTCATCAATCTGCCGGATCCAAAACGTCCGTTGCAGCCATTCGATGTCAACAATCCTAATTACTGCCCTTACCACCAAGCAGTAAGCCATCCACTCGAAAATTGCTTCGTCTTCAAAGACTGGATTGAGGACCAATACCAACAAGGCAAGTTCGCATTATCCGAAAACTGGAAGGTGAAACCGCCACAACCTCACGCCCCTAAAAAAGTGGACATGCCGGGGGCATCGTGCTCATTCATAAGGGAAGCTCCATGGGAAGTTGTTCTTTCGACAAAGACGAAAAGAATGCTGAAGGATCTCCAAACATGCCCGGCAATTAGGTGGAAAAATCCACTGGAACCCGAGATCGTCGAGGGAATGCTAAAACCGCGCCCAACTCAAAAAATTGGTGGTGATAGTCAAAGCACTCACACCCAGCCGTCAAAGTCTTCGAAGAAGAAGAAAAAGACCAAAAAGCCCGTGAAGCCTGATGACAAGCGCACGGAACTGCAAAAACATATTGACGCGCTGGAAGAATATAATCAGAAGGCGCGGACCCCAGTCACACTCCAAGAATTCCTCAGCCGCGTCCTTAAGGATGGAGATGATGACAATGGAGAAGACTTGTCGGATGAACCTAAGGATTATGTGGCAAGTTGCCATGTGATCTCTCACTCGTTAATAAACGGTGAAGAAGCTCCTGACGCAAAGAAATTGGGGGCAGATCCTGAGCCGGAACTTCTAGAACCATAAGACGAAATAATTGACACATTCCAGAACGAAGCTCGTCTAAAAAGCAAAGCTGATCGGGAGCGCGATATGGCCATATTTGAAAAAGCCAAATGCCGACGACTGGGTGAAAAGGTCGAGGCACCCCAACTGGAGCAAAGCATCCCTATCGCCGGCAAAAGCAAGATTAAAGTAAGGAAACGATTCGCTAGGGCTCTGTCGATAGGAATGAAGTTGCCCTATTTCAGAAGAAATTCTCCTGGCGGTATACATCTTGATGAAGCGGACATATATCCTAACTTCTGCTTATACCATCAGAGGATTGCACAACCTACCGAGGAGTGCATAGCCTTTAAAAACTGGTGGCAGGGATATATTGCCTACCGACAACACGTTCAACGAGTGAAGCGCAAGGCTCATCGAGAACAGAAAAGCACGACAGATGAGCGCAAAAGAGCCGCCGGCAACTGTCATATAGTCGACACCAAGGGATCGCAAGTTATCACCTTTGGAAGCGACTCTGACGAAGAAATCGCCCTCAGCCCTCTCTTCAAGGAATCCACCTCCGACACAAAAGATGCGAAGATTTGCGAGAAAATCTAGCTGCGTAATCGTACGTTGCCCGAAAAATCTTGGACCTATGACCGAAACGTCTTTAAACTACTAAAAACCCGCAGCATCACCAGGCTGACGTGGTAAAAAAAAAGGGTACGTCCACAAGCAAGATAGGCATGGATAAAAACCCGAAAGGGCTCCAAGAGTAAAAACAGCAGGACTATCGACGAGTTTTGTGAAAACCCGAAAGGGCGCAATCTCGTTAAAAGACACTTGCAAGGTCCTCTCGACCCTGAGAAACCACCCGTGTGAGATCCTTACGACTCACAAGGGAGCAACACACTTAGGAATCCTCACGATTCCTAAGGAGAACTTACACTTACGAGATCCTCATGACTCGTGAGGAGAATTCCCTTTTGAGACCCTCACGGCTCATAGGGCTCAAAAGCCTTAAATTACAGGATCTGAACCTGTTCTTAAGCCATCACAATCTCCAATTTTGCCCTACAAGCGTCTCGACCCTTGTATACAATCCACGGGCGCGAATAAATATTTCCCTAACAAAGTCCCACCAGCGACTTGGGATATGTCTACACGGTGAACAACCCTTGTAAGTCCTCTCGACTTATAAGGAGAAAGCACTCTTGTAAGATCCTTACGACTTGTAAGAGACCATACGCTTAAGACTCCTCACGATTCTTAAGGAGAAAACCCACTTACGAGATCCTCACGACTCATAGGGAGAAATAATTTCATGAGACCCTTACGGCTCTGATGTCAAAAGTCTTAGTCGACAGGATCCTAACCCTGTTTAGTAAGCCACCTTTGTTCGACATCCACAAAGGCAAATGATGATTCGCTCCTGGCAATATCTCAGTTGTAGCGATGCTGATGCCTGAATCGGTATCAAATCACAAATTCGCAGCGAAAAGCCAGCGAGCCATAAATGCATATGAAATAGCCGAAATGATGGGGCAACTTGCATAAAAATCAGCAAGTAAAAAAATGGAAAAAAAAATATGCATATAACATAGTCGAAATGATTGGGCAACTCACAATAAAAAGCAGCGAGTAAATAAAAACGAATAGCCAAAATGATTGGGCACCACGAAAAATAGCCGAAATGATTGGGCAATCGCGACTTTCATGATATAAAAGCTGAAATGATAGAGTATCGCGGAAAGAAAAAATATATATAAAATGAAAAATTTTGCCCTACAAGTAAGATCGCATCGATCCCTGTATACAATCCAGAGCACAAACAAAAAGGGAACCACACCTTCCCCCCAGGCTCCATCCGAAAGAGAGTCAAGTCTCGAAGGTTCACAGACAACCTAGAGACCACCTCAACATTCGTCTTGTTACAGCAGAAGGAACGTCAATAAAGCGGAGTGATGGCAAAACCCCAGCTCCACCTCAGCATTCGTCTCGTTACACCAGACGCAATGTCAACAATGGCGTTCCTTCGCAGTCTAGCAGGATGCAGATGCAACGTCAACGAAAGACCCCACGGTCGAAACAAAACGGAGTGATGGCAAAATCCCAACTCCACCTCAGCATTCGTCTCGTTACACCAGATGCAATGTCAACAACGATGTTCCTTCGTAATCCAACAGGATGCAGATGCAACGTCAACTAAAGACCTCATGGTCGAAACAAAGCGGAGAGACGGCAAAATCCCAACTCCACCTCAGCATTCGTCTCGTTACACCAGACGCAATGTCAACAACGGCGTTCCTTCGCAGTCCAACAGGATGCAGATGCAACATCAACGAAAGACCTCATGGTCGAAACAAAACGGAGTGACGGAAAAATCCCAACTCCACCTCAGCATTCGTCTCGTTATACCAGACGCAATGTCAACAATGGCGTTCCTTCACAGACCAACAGGATGCAGATGCAATGTGAACGAAAGACCTCATGGTCGAAACAAAGCGGAGTGACGGAAAATCCCAACTCTACCTCAGCATTCGTCTCGTTACACCAGACGCAATATCAACAACGGCGTTCCTTCGCAGTCCAACAGGATGCAGATGCAACGTCAACGAAAGACCTCATGGTCGAAACAAAGCGGAGTGACGGCAAAATCCCAACTCCATCTCAGCATTCGTCTCATTACACCAGACGCAATGTCAACGACGGCGTTCCTTCACAGTCCAGCAAGATGCAGATGCAACGTCAACGAAAGACCTCATGGTCGAAACAAAGCGGAGTGACGGCAAAATCCCAACTCCACCTCAGCATTCGTCTTGTTACACCAGACGCAATGTCAACAACGGCATTCCTTCGCACTCCAGCAGGATGCAGATGCAACGTCAACGAAAGACCTCATGGTCGAAACAAAGCGGAGTGACGGCAAAATACCAACTCCACCTCAGCATTCGTCTCGTTACACCATACGCAATGTCAACAACGGCGTTCCTTCGCGGTCCAGCATGATGCAGATGCAACGCTAACGAAAGACCTCACGGTCAAAACAAAGCAAAGTGACGGCAAAATCCCAACTCCACCTCAGCATTCGTCTCGTTACACCAGACGCAATTTCAACAACGGCGTTCCTTCGCAGCCCAGCAGGATGCAGATGCAACGTCAACGAAAGACCTCACGATCGAAACAAAGCGGAGTGATGGCAAAATCCCAGCTCCACCTCAGCATTCGTCTCATTACAGCAGACGCAATGTCACCCCATGGTCAAAACAACAAAGCCATGGCAAAGTCCCTAGTTCCAAATCTCGATGGTTCACCAACAACCTAGAGACAACCACGACATTCGTCTCGATACAGCAGACGCAATGCCAGCAAACGAAGCAAAGGCCAAATTCCTAGCTTCAGGGTCTTGACGGCAAATCATATAAAACCTGAAAGACTATCGGAGATCATCCCACACCAGCGCGGAGTGGTCACTACCTCGACGTTCATCTCGATACAGCAGACGAGATGTCACTACAGCGTTCTTCCTCCAACAGGATTCGGACACGCTAAAACAAACGAAGCGAAGGCCAAATTCCTGGCTTCAGGGTCTTAACGGCAACTCAAATAAAACCTGAAAGACTATCGTAGATCATACCATACCAGCGCGGAGTGGTCACCACGTCGACGTTCGTCTCGATACAGCAGACGAGATGTCACCACAACATTCTTCCTCCAGCAGGATTCGAACGCGACAATCAAACAACGGAGCCACGGCAAAATCTCTAGTTCCAAACCTCGACGGTTTACCAACAACCTAGAGACAACCGCGACACTCGTCTTGATACAGCAGAAGCAATGCCAGCAAACGAAGCAAAGGCCAAATTCCTAGCTTCATGTCTTGACGACAACTCATATAAAACCTGAAAGACTATCGGAGATCATCCCACACCAGCGCGGAGTGGTTATGACTCATCGGGGCTCCCCAAACGGAGCCTAACCTCAAGTAAAAAGCGGTATGGCAAAATTCCTAACGCTTGCTCTTCCGACGGTCAAACTTCCTAGGAAGATTGCTTGAAGACGTCTTGTCCATCCCCCGAAGGGATCAGAGACACGACAGTCGCAAGGCTACTCGAAAAGCAAGATTGCCTGTCGAGGGATACATTAGTCAACGCGACGGTACGACAGGCAAAACCCTAGTACCACAGACCCTAACGGACCTCTGTCGTAAAGAGCAGAGGTTAATTGTGACGTTAGGACATTCTTGCGAGAACTTCTCGACTCGTCTCGACTCGTGAGGAAATTAGTGTCTTTGCGAGAACTTCTTGATTCGTCTCGACTCGTAAGAAAAAGCCTTAGGCAATGGGGATAAGGACCTGTTTTCTAAGCACTGGGGCCCTGCAAGTCGGTCCAAAATGGACTCTTGCATACTATTCATGGGCTACACTCTCCGAAGTCGAATCTCGACAAGGAGGGAAACAACCACTTACGAGTCCTCTCGACTTGTAAAAGGAAAAATTTTCTTGTGAGATCCTTACGACTCTCAAGAGAAAGCACACTTAGGAATCCTCACGATTCCAAAGGAGAAAATACACCTACGAGATCCTCTCGACTCGTAGGGAGAAAAGTCTTTATGAGACCCTCACGGCTCATAAAATTGAAAAGTTTTAGGCAGCAGACCTGAACTTGTTTCCTAAGCCATCGTTACCCTACAAAGAGTCTAAGATGGACCATCACTTACTATCTACAGGCCATATTTGCTGAAATTACATGGCAATGACACAGCGAAGAGAAGAAAGCGACAATTAGGAGAACATTTGATTCGCATTCAGTTAGGCATTCAAAGCGCACCCATTCATGCATGAATGAAAAGGTTTAATGCATAAGACAAACACAAGGAAATGGAAAAGCTTTCCATTCATACTTCAGAAAATTCCTACATTGATGAAAGCAGTGAACAAAAACGTTATTAAAACGATTACAATGGCAAGACATCAAATCCAGAACATGGATTGAGAAATTCAAAAGTGAGACCATCCAAAATTTTGCGGGCCTCTCGGACCATCTTCGTGTGCATCCTTTCATGATCACAAGCATCAGGATCCCCACTAATTTCCTCCACCCTTCGATAGGCAGCGAGTATCGCCGTCTGCTGAAAAGCTTGATACAGGATATCAACAAGGTTGTCTCGACTTTTCTTTGAGATTAAGCTCATCAGATACACCGAGTGCACCTTATCTTCAGCGTCGTCCAAAGCCTTAAGCGGCATGCCAGCATAAAATAGAGGAAGTGCTCCCCAGATCGCTCCCACAATAAGCTTCAAGAGAGAGGAACGACGGGGAAGCAGTCGACCATTGTATGCATCAAAGCGACCCATGATTTCAGCACACTGGGCGTTTGTGAATTCTCGGTTTTGGGAACGGCAGAGTGCGCGAATGTCTCCATAAGAAATAATCTCGTCGAGATCATACATATGAGCGTCCATAACGTCTGAAAAGAAAAATCAATGAGAGTTAGTGGACAGACTGACTAAGAAAAAGCTTATTGAAACAGACACAGGGTCTAAATAACTCTTGATATCCCCAAGGAGGAAATAAGTGCTAATTAATTTAATTCTGTGCAATTAAAAAAGGAATCCTAAAAAGGATTTCACATTTAATAAAGAGGTTCCTCGAGCCAAGGAGTTAAATTCCTCGAGAGCAATGCTCTGCGGACGGGAATGACACCGGTCAAATTCAGTTATGAGGGGAATTAAAAAAATTCTCCCGGAATTCTAAGACCCTTGCTCTGTAAAAATGATGGAATAACCCATCAGAAAAATTGAAATAAATCAATTTTTAATGAATTAAAATTCTGAGATCTTCAAGATCCATGAACAAACTCCTAAGAGTTCTTCATAAGAGATTAACAAATCTCCACTATTCAAGAGAGCAAAGCGCTGTTAATGGGTAAAACCCTAAAAAACATTTTGAGGTCTATAATCTGAGGAAGAGCAAAGCTCTATGAATAAAGTTCAAATCTTACAAAAAAAATGTGACAGAGTTCTGTCGCTAAAAAAGTTCTTAAGCCAAAGAGCTATGCTCTGTAAGAGCATAAAAATTCTCAGAAGGAAGAAGATGAATAGACATCATCTCAAGGGCCAAGGGTCCTATTTATAGGCACTGAGTGCCGTTTCAACTTCTAAGTTGATCTAATGGTGGAGATGTTGCCACCGCTGCACTCACGTGTGAGCCACGTGAGCGCAACGGTGGGGGGGCATTTGTTTTCCCCGATCAGAGCAAAGTTCTGCTTAAAATTCAAATTTTGAAATGAAGCAGTGCTTCAGAAGCAGCGCCAGGTGCGCTGCGCCCTAAGCAGCACACCACGTGCAAAGCACGTGTGCGCTAGCGCTACGTGCACTGCGCCCTAAGCAGCGCACCACGTGCAAAGCACGGGTGCGCTAGCGCTGGAACTAAAAGCTCCCCACCGTCAGATAAAAGATCCAATAATAATGATAAATCATTAATTAATCAGAATTAAATTCAGTTAAGAAAAGATTCCTCAAAATCTTTCCAAACAACAAGATTGTGCTCTGTAAATCAGAGCACCGTTGTATCAATGATCCAGTAGTGATTAAAAATCACCAAAATACAGAATAAATTCTGTATGGAAAAGATTTCCCAATCTTGTTAATAACAAGAAGATTATCTTCTGTAAATCAGAAGCACTTGGATCAAAGATCCAACGATGGGAAATTCCCCAAATCAATTGGAGAAAAGATCTCCTTAACTGATTGAACTGATCAGCTTGCCCTATAGAAATGCCCCTAGACATCAAGTCTCATGGACAGAGGATATACAGAAATAAAGAGAGGAACCCCTCCATAAGGTTTGAGAGATCTCAGAAAGATGAGCCAAGCTCTCGGAAAAAGAAGAAAGAGTTTCTTCAAGGTAAAAAAATGAACAGAAAGATGAAATCATCTCATAATTAAAAAGAAGAATTCACTTCTTTAAAGATCATAGATCTACAAGACCAAGGTCTTTGATAAAGAGATCAAAAGATCTCATCATAAAATAAAAAGAAGAACATAATTCTTCTCACAGATCATAGATCTATAAGATAAATTGTCTTTTACAAAAAGAGATCATGAACATCTCATTATAAAAGAAAGGGGGGAGAATAATTCAATTCTCTTAAGGATCACAGACCCATAAAGGCAAAGCCTTTCATCAATATAAGAGATTGAAGCATCTTCTATAAACTAAGAATTTTATTCTTAGATCTATGAGACAGAGTCTCTTAAAAGAGAATTTAATTCTCAGTGCATAACGCTGCATAAAAGAGCCTTAGCGCTCCATATTAAAAAGAAGCGTTTCAACGCACCAGAACTAGCGTACAGCGCTGCATAAAAGAGCCTTAGTGCTCCATATTAAAAAGAAGTATCTCAGCGGTCCTGATCTGGCGCAAAGCGCCAAGTGCACCACGTGCTCCTCACATGTGCGCCACTTAACAGTTAGCGCTTTGCGCTCTTGGACTAGCGCTTTGCGCTCATAGAATGGCGTTCAGCGCCAAGCGCACCACGTGCTCCTCGCGTGTGCGCCACTGAACAAATAGCGCTTTGCGCTCATAGACTGGCGCTCAGCGCCAAGCGCACCACGTGTCCTTCACGTGTACGCTACTTGGCAGAAGCGCACTGCGCTCTTTGACTGGCGCAAAGCGCCAAGCGCATCACGTGTACGCTGATAGAACATAAATTGTTCTTTAATAAGCCCCAGAGCTATGATGAATTCTCAGCATTCAATAAAAGACAAAAATATTGTTAGAACTCAAATGTTTAAACATTTTAACTGAGTGGGCCGAGCCCAAATTGGCTATAAACCCGTCATTCAGATTAATTGAGCCCATATGCTCATAAATCTTTTAACAGATCTTAGCCCCAAATTGGACTACAGATTTTTCAACCAAAATTGATTCAAGAGTACATCTCTGAACCCTCTGATATATGTCGTTGTAATCCTTCAACGTCTTCGGAGAGGTGACGGGTCCCGACAACCATACATTTCAAAGACTATGACGTCTTTATACTGGACTGTGGGGTCCTTAAACCCATGGACTATGATGTCGTTAACCTTGGACTGTGGGGTCCTTAAACCCATGGACTATGATGTCCTTAACCTCGGACTGTGGGGTCCTTAAGCCCATGGACTATGATGTCCTTAACCTTGGACCACCATGTCCTTAACTGGTAATCGACTGCAATGTCCCTAAACTAAACAACAGAGCCCAAATGCTCTTTTGTTGGATCTAAATGATCCCGTTAAGTTGATCTTAGTCTAAAATTAGACTAACGTATCCTTAATAAACCGTTAAGTTGATCTTAGTCTAAAATTAGACTAACGTATCCTTAACAAACGTTTAAGTTGATCTTAGTCTCAAATGAGACTAATGTATCCTTAAACCCAACCCCAAACCCAAATCTAAGAAAATACAGATTTGGATTAATCCACGCCCTACGGGCGACCACATAAATTAGTCTCCGTATACAATCCACGGGCAACCAAAAAAACAAAACAAACACACACGACACGAAGTGGCCATCTGGAGAAGGAGAAAGTGGTTACCGCGATACGGTAATGTAATTAACTGCAGGGGATTGCGCCTACAGGGAAGAGCGTCCCCACAATCAAAAACCCCTCAAATGAGGGGGAATCTGATGAAATCTGCTACATCGGCCGCATCCGTTTAAACCTTCGATATACGGTGCAATAAATAAACTTGGCATCTTCGGAGAGGTGGACGGATAGCACCAATTAGCATCTGCCCTCGAAATTCAGGCAAGACGGACCTACGCGGTCGCGTTTCTGTGTTCGGCGGGGGAACACTTGCCTTTCACAATTTTTATCTTCTTGCTAAATGATCCTGAGAAATCTGTGGGAACTTTCAAATCATGCAACACCTACAGAAACCTTTTTTTCTCCGGTTGTGACATATGATACACGGCATTAGAAAGTACAAACTTGCCCAGTTTATCCGTTATCGATTTAGGATGCAATTCACTTATAATTTTCCAGTCCTGAAGATCTATCCGAGCATGGAGGTTGTCTTTCAATTTTCCGTCTTTACAAAGAAGCAAGTTGAGTACGTGCTTGGATACTCCTTTCGCTATGTGCATGACGTCTAGACAATGACACGCTAAATTTGTTGACCAATATGGAAGCTCATAGAAAATACTATGGTGGTTTGACCTGTTTTGCCGGATCAATCCCGAAGGTCATATTATTGTAACCATCCCACTGAGCAGTCACGTCCTCTCCGGACAATGAGGCTGGAGGCCCAAGAAGCTCCTGATGACCATTAAAGTGAGCAGCGTGTAACCTGTAGGGATGGTCTAGTGGCAGGAAATGCCGATGACCGCAATAACAAACCTTCCTGCTAAAATTCAACCATTTCGATGTTGTATATTGATGGCAATAAGGGCATGCTTTGTGACCATGTACAGAACCTGATAGTATTCTATACGCGGGAAAGTCATTAATTATCCACATTAAAGCCGCACGCGGTGTGAAGGTTGTATCTGTGTTTGCATCATAAGTCTCTACACTATCAATGAATAAAGATTTTAACTCATCGATCAGAGGTCGGAGATAGACGTCGATATTGTTTCCCGATAAGTTTGGTCCGTCAATAAGAAGAGACATCACAAAGTAGGATTGATCTATAGCCAACCAAGACGACAGATTATAAACTATCATTACAACGGGCCATGTGCTGTGGCTTCCATCCATATAGTTGAATGAGAAGAAGCCATCACTAGCGAGTCCGAGCCTGACATTACGAGAATCACTATTGAATATTTCATGCCTTATATTGAAATCCTTCCATGCCGATGAATCTCTTAGATGACTCATTTTTTCATCTTCACTTGGAGCAGCACGGTGATGCCAAATCATTGCCTCGACTGTTTTCTTGCACCTGAATAATCTCTGCACCCTCTGTGTTATGGGAAAGTATCGTGCCATCTTGACAGTATATCGGGCTTCTTATCAGATTCTTTCGGCTTATACCTGGTCTCTCCGCATGTTGGACATTGTTTCGAATCTGAATTCTCTTTCCGGTACAATACGCAATCTTTAGGACATGCATGAATTTTCTCACACTTCAGACTCAAATCAGACATCATCTTCTGGGCTTCGTACCAGCTGTCAGGCACGTTATTTCCTGGGGTATGGAATTTTTCAGGAACTTCAGAAGTATCGTGAATGACTTGTTGCTCCATCCATTTAGGCACTTAATCTGGAAAAGTTGGACGAACCATGATAGGGTTGAATACTTTGCATTCTCATAAATTGGTCTTCTAGCATCATTCATGAACTTTTCATACTTATCCGCACGCGGTCCTTGGCGGAAGGAATGTCATCTTAGATAGGAATACTATCATTTAGGGCAGCCTCTACCATATCCTCCATTTCTTCTCCTGGAAAGAAGTTATCGTGTTCTTCTTCTTCTGCCGCATTACCGTCTTCTTCTTGTCCTTCCCCGTGATATAACCAACTTGTATAAAGTCTAGTAAAATCATGTTTAACGATGTGAAGCTCTACGATTTTTACCTTCTGCCAGAACTTATTCCCACATTTATCGCATGGGCAAAGAATATTCTCTAACACGATCTTATTATGTGCGCGTGCAAATTCAATGAAAGTAGCAATTCCTACGACAAACTTAGATTGTATACGTTGTTGCCGATCCACATACATCTAGTCTTTAACTCTGATGTACTCATGGGCCATGTTAGACTATATAACATATAAATTATAGATTACGATGACTATATTGAGAAATCTAAGAACGTGATGGTTACTGACAAAGAAGAAAATCCGTTGTGGAAAGTTTGTCGTTGAAAAGAATAAATTATCGATAAACAAAGTTAGATTTGAAGATACTCAAGTATGAGTTGTATTCCGTGTATGTGTGTTTCAATTTATGATTTCGCTTAAGTGTAGGGTTGTTAGTGTGTATGTGCTTTGTGTGTGCGTTTGTTGTGTATTCGTGTTATATGTGCTTGTTTCGGCTGTCTGGGATAAGGGTTCTATCGCATTAAGAATGTATAGAGCAGACACTCATTCGCTTGTGCTTTCATCCGTTTCGAGTAAATTTCGGCAGCACCTCCCCACTGTTCTCCAGAATGCGCCATCACCTACAGCCCTTTCCTCTGCCGAGGACTTCCACGAAATGAAAACGGACATTTCAATGCTGTGAAAGAACGTTGAAATGAATATCTAATCTATCTTTGTACGCGGAGAACCAGCGGAAAAGTACCGACGAAATAACTCAAAACGAATGCAGGTGTTTGCTTTATACATTCCTAACTGGTCCACACTGGAAAAATCTATCGGTTATCATACAATTGAATCTTCTCGTCACATAGACTACACGACAGTTGTTTGTATCGAACTATAACGTCCGATATTTAACAACCTTCGTATAGTTTTATGTCACGATGAATATCGAACGTATGTTAACCGATAGACGGGGACTAAGTCGTGCTTTGATTTTCACATATGGGTATCGATAAGGATATGAAAGTTTCATATTATCATCGAGTATCATATATTGATTTTAACTTGAACATTTAATTTGAATAGGTTTTATGTTTACGTTTCTTTTTTAAGGGTTCGAAGTTTTAAATTTAGTGTAAATTTTGCTTGCGTTTACGGTAAAATTATGCGTTTACGTTATTATCGAGTATCCTACTAAAAGAACTAGTGCATCCTAAACCCTAATCCTAATTGACCCAAATTAACCTAATTAACCCTAATCATCACCCTAACTCAAATTATCCCTAATTAACCCAAAATTAACCCTAATCATCACCCTAACTCAAATTATCCCTAATTAACCCAAAATTAACCCTAATCAACACCCTAACTCAAATTATCCCTAATTAACCCAAATAAACCCTAATCAACACCCTAACACAAATACACTTTATTTTATCTAATTAATCCAAATTAACTCTAGCCCAAAGCCTAACCCGCCAAATTAACTCTAGCCCAAAGCCTAACCCGCCCAATCAATCACCAAACCCCAACCTAAATTAGTTCTAGCCCAAACCAAAATTAACCCTAATTAATCTAATTAACCCTAACCCTAACCCTAATCATCACCAACCCAATTTTACCTAACTAACCCTAAGCTTAACCCTACCTAATTAACCCTAACCATAAACCTCACCCAAACCCTAACCCTCACCCAAACCCTAATTAACCCCCAATTAATCCGGAACTAATCTTAACCCTAACCCTAAAATCAACAATAACACAAAAAATCATAATTATAAGTTCAAAATGGAAATTAATTCACCTCACTTGTAGTTTTGCCGGCGAATGGAGCTCGACGAGGTGGAGGAGGCCGGGGATGGAGCTCAACGAGATCCTCTGGTGGCGGCAAGATGGCGATGAGCGTACGTGTGGTGATGAGACAAAGATGGAGACTGCGGCTGACGGGAAATTTTGGCGACGGGAATTTTTGGCGGAGGCGACTAACGAGATAAAGGTGATCGATCGCGAGCGCAGGGGAGTTGGTTGGAAAAATTGGAGGTGGTGTGAAATTACCGAGTTTTATTTTTTTTATAAATAACCCTTTGATTGCCCTACGGATTAATCCGTATGGGCTTATTTTGCGGTTCCGTAGGGCCAAATAAAAGATTACATTGTAATATTTTTTAATTAATCCGTAGGGCACCATAGGGACAAACCGATGGCCCTACCGATTAATCTGTATGGGCAATAAAAAGTTGCCCCTGCGGATTCCTATCTCCGTAGGGACAACCCCTTATTATAGTAGTGAATGATATCACAGGCAACCCCAAAATAAATGCCTTCATTTATTTATCAAGTTCGAGTGACTCATACGTTGGTGAAGCCAACAAAACTATATTAAATGCATAGGAGATTTTAATCGTAGATGTCGGCAAACTTTGTGTTTCATTAAATATATAGCTCATTTATAGATGATCTTGGGCAAGATAAAGTAGTGATTTGAGATTTCAAATATTTCCTTCAAGTCTTTTTAATTTCCATTAACCATTTAATTTTAAATTTTAAATCAGAGCTATATATATTGCCACGTAATCTAAAGCATATGATCATGACAACTGTTGTTCGGAAGATGTTACCATGACATCCATCAAATTCGATCATGTCGGTGATCACAATACAAGAAATTGTTGTTCTCGTTTTCATTTCTTTTTGTTGTGATGAAAGAGATTAATATATTCGATTCCCTTATATTTGTTGTGTACATGACAACTAATTGAAAAACTTATGATAAATATATATATTGAATACACATATATTTATTTAGCACATAGCACAAAGTCATAGAGCATATAGCACGAGAAATATGCGATGCTTGAAGAACAAGCTTTTATTGCACCCACACGTTTGCATTTATTTATCAAGATCTCATGCCTCATAGATGTTGGTTTCTCTCTCAAAGAATAAAAAATAAAAAATCTTTTCTGGATCTCAGCACATGAAAATTTTGTGATGTCTAAAATGTAAACCAACTCCCTAGCTATAAGAAGTTCCACCATAATTTTTGTAGTGTTAGCGGTGTCTGCCGTGGCGGAAGCGTAGATAGATATCGCTCTACGGATATGGGGAAATATTTATCAAGTTATTGGATGAAAGAGATATATATTCTCTCATTTTTATTAAAACATGAAAACTTCATACAAAAAGATATAATATATATTATGTACCTTTTGCTCTAAAAATCAACCATCCCTGGAATTTTTTCAACCATCAGTACATGAAAACTTTACTATGTATAAAATGTAAAATAACTTCCTATAAGAAGTTCCGCTCTTAATATTTGTAGTGTTGAGTGTCAAATTTAACATTTATAAGTAGTTGTGGCGGCCGATCTAGACCTACATAGATTACGCTCTACGGACGTGGGAAAATATTTATCGTGTTGCTGGATCGGAGATAAAACCCTAGAGTGGCTTGTAGAATGAGACCGTTGTCAATTTTATTACTAATTAAAACAAGAAAAAATCATACAAAAAGGTATAACAGCTCTAAAAGGCAACCATCCTTTGAATTTTTTTCAAGGATCAGTGTTCTTAATTAAATATATACACATTAATTTCATATGATTTAGATACTATTTACTTATTTTTACATCGATTAATAGAAATATCAACGATGTTCCAAAAATGAAACATCATATTTCAAAAAAGCTAAGGTATATCTAAACAACATGTAGGCCGGTATATCTGTAATTTAAGACATGAGATTAATAAGATCAGTGATAATCATAAAAAAAATCCATGGATTAACGTGGCTATTAGTACTGCACACGACAGGAAATTTCCTGCGATGGAAAAATATAGAGCAATACTTTGCCTACCGGGCTTGAAATCGTACCACAATCTATTGAAGAGACAAAATGATGGGATCCACAATATCTAGATACTAGTGTCAAATAAGTGGACGTTTTTTTAAGACAGATTTTGTTGTGGAATTAATTTTAAGGCAGTAGGTTAAGCATTTTTCAAAACTATATCAATTGCACGTGCATGGTTGTATTTTAATACTCAGTTGGAGATTGATCCAATATTCAATGAAACATTTAATGTTAGTGTTAGTTAATATTTAATGCATGATATTTCTATCTCGGTGCGAAGAAGTGATGGATTAGCATTAATTAATTAATGGTTCAATAATCTCAATTGCATCGACTTTCGAGGACAACTACAGCATGCATGTACCCCTGCATATAGAATCTATGATATCACGAATATCTATAAATATTTTAACTAGTTTATTTTATATAATATTAATTCATTTCTTAAACGATATAGATTTATAGATTCAGTGAACCTGATAATTTTATTAATATCATACCACTCTATTTATAGAGATATAGAGCATACAAATACAAAAATAAGGAAACAAAATAACCTAGAAAAGAAAAATACATATAATTCAAATTTGCATAATACATAAGGTAATAGATATATCTAAATAAGGCAAGCTAATAATTAATAATATGAAATATGATCAATCGTCGTGATCTTTTCCATCTTTAACAAAAACTAAGCAAAATTATACATACCCAAAATCTTATTTTTGGTGTAGAGGTCGGTCTATGAGTTTTATCATATTTGTATCCAAATAATAAGGCAAACATATTTAGAGAAATTCAAGGAATTCCTAAGGCAATTCAATTTGGAATATGGCCAATTTTTCGCCGCATACGGAAATTAATTGGTATTTTTCATGAAATCCTAAATTACTTTTTTTGTGATAAAATTAGTAAATAAAATGCTCAACTTTGGCTTGTGTTGCGTGAGGAGATCGAAGGAGTTGTCGGCTTCTCCATGTGATACTATTCAATGCATGGCCTTTTCATGTCATCATAATTAAACATATCCATAATCATTAATTGATCATTAATTGTAAATTTAGTACTCCATAAATATCTATGTTGGGACCCACATATATACATCTCTTGGACATGCATACATAATTAAATGGCAAGCACGTCCAAAGAAATAATGAGGTCAGGGGTCCCTTCTTGTGTTTTTTTTGTACATAAATGTAAAGCTATCTTGGTTTTATTTGTTTATAGAGGAATATAATTTATTTACTTTTTTAATAGTAAATCCTTATATTTTACCATTTAATAATTTTCTTTTGCAATATATAGCCTTGTTTGGTTAATTAGATAAACAACCAGTAGAAATCCACTTAAGATAAGATTATAGTTAGCTGCATCTGCATACCCTAATGTTTGGATGGGTAAATCTTTATTTAGGGTATGTTCGTTTGCACGGAAGTATCAGCAAACTTGCTTTAGATACCTCAGGTGTTTGGTTTGACGGAAATAGAACTCATGATAATCAAATGGATCCTATGTGGTATTATTACTTCCAAGATTTTGTTCCCCTCATATTTCATTTTGGAAGTTAGTAACCACGAAGCATGCATAAGGAACAAGAAAAAAGATTAATTATTTAATACTTTTCTTTCTTACATTCAAAAATTAATACTACTAATATATTATTATTATTATCATCATCATCATCAAAAGAAACATAGAAAGTTGTTTTATTTTTTATTTCTCCAAAAAAACATACAAACAAACGCTAGACGTAACGATTTAGATCTATTTTCATGATATTTTTGTAGGAAACTACTTGAGCATTGCTTTTGGTACTTCCGGACAACCATTCAAACCCTTGATACACGTCTAAATTTTAACGAGAGAAAGAAAGAGCGCTCGAGATATGCAAAGTCAGATCCGGGCCACAATTTTTCTTTTTCTTTTTCGATCAGGATGAATGAAACTATTCTTTAGATTTTGATGTTTACCTAATGGGGAGAAAAAGGTATTCAAATAGAGTATAAAATAATCTTGACAATGATCATAAAATTTGTCCATTCTTTTCTTCACTTTATTAAATGAAAATGGAATCGACAGATGCACGATAGAATCGTCTCACTTTGTATGACGAGACAAGACAAGACAAGACTAGTATGCACCCCAAGAAAAAAAAATCTTTTTTTTTAATATTTATATTTATATTTATGTTTTTTGTGGTTCACGAAAATACAAAAATGTTTCTTGTTATTAATGATGATGCAATGGGCCAAAGCCCATGGTGCCGTGGTAGCTTTGGTGAGCGAGCACATGCACAAGCTGCATTGAGCCAAAACATGCTCTTTGTTTGCATCATTTGTTATTTTCTTGGCTCCCAAATTCCAACGGAATCAACAGAGACATGATGGACATATCACTGTTCTCACAGGTAAGAGGTATGGCCTCGATTTTTTTTGGTATCCAAAGATATTAGACTCGATTCTCAATAGAGTGACGGTTGCAGTAGAAATTTATTTATGTATCCAATTTAACTTTTTGTGTGATATATGATTTTGTTGGGTGAAGTTATTGGTTCCAAGAGGTTTTGGACTTGTCAGCTTCATGCAAGAAATCATTGACTTTGCTTTTTCCGCGGCCATGTCTGTTTGCATGGAGTTAAAAATCAGAAGTTAGAAATCAGGCATGAATTGAATGCAATGGAAAGAGATTGTCAGTACTTTAAATTATGAATGAGAAGTTTGAGTTTGGTAGAGCGTTTAAAGAAAAAAGCAGTTCTTAAATGACAATAAAAAGAAATATGGTAAGTTAAAAGAGAGAAGAAGAATTAAAAATTAACATAAAAAGTATTTGATGTGACAAGTTCGCATCAAACTCTATCCAAAAAAACCTTTGATTTCCTGCCTAGTAGTAAACTAGGAGTTCGAAGACCATGACAAAAAGCTTTAAAATCTAGTCTAAAATCAGAAGTTGGAACTTCTGACTTTGCAAACTTCCTTGATCTGTTTGGTTGCGGATCAATTTCTTAGCAAATTTTTAGTTTGAAACAATTTTATTACGGTCTTCGCCGTACTTGACAATAAAAATTTTTAATATGATATCTTTTTGCTTATTTACTGAAAACTCTCAACAAATTTAGGCCATTTTAACCAAACTCTCATTAGCTTTAAAACTATCAAGAAACTACCAAAATTAACGGTGCCACATCAGCACCGTCTGTGACACGTCACTGCCACGTCATTTAAGTTGCCACGTCAACAATTTTGTTTGAAAACCCTAAATTAACTCTATTCTAACCTTAACCTTAATTTTAAAAAATTGAAAACCAAAAATACGTAAGTAAAAAAACCCCACCTTCTCATTCCTCTCGGCCAACACCACCGGTGACGGCGGCACCTCGACGCCGCAAACGCCAACAACAACAACACCTCCGCCCCCTCCTTCCTCCTCCTCAACCCATCACCGCCATCTTCTTCGCTACCACCACCACCACTGTCATCATCAACATCTCCATCACCATCTTCCTCCTCTACTCCAACCAGCGGCTGTTCCCCTCCAAAAGACACGTGGGACGTGGGGACGTCTCGCCTGAGGTTCGGGGCAGATGCCAATAGGTGCTATCCGTCCACCTCTCCGAAGATGCCAAGTTGATTTATGGCACCATGTCTCGAAGGTTTAAACGGATGCGGCCGGTGTAGCAGACTTCGTCAGATTCCCCCTCGTTTGAGGGGTTTTTGATTGTGGGGACGCTCTTCCCTGCAGGCGCAAGCCCCTGCAGTTAATTACGCTACCGCATCGCGGTAACAACTTTCTCCTTCTCCAGATGGTCACTTCGTGTCGTGTGTTTTTGTTTTATGTTTTATTGCCCGTGGATCGTTTACGGAGACCGAGTTATGTCGTCGCCCGTAGGGCGTGGACTAGTCTAAATCCGTGTTTATCTTAGATTTGGGTTTGGGGGTTTGGTTTGAGGATACGTTAGCCACGCTTGAGGCTGAGATCTACTCAAACATTTGTTAAGGATACATTAGTCTAGTTTGAGACTAAGATCAACTTAACGGGATCGTTTAGATCCGACAAAGGAGCGTTTGGACTCCATTGTTCCAGTTTTAGGGACATAGTGGTCCATCGTATGTGTGTGGCCGTCGGGACCCGTCACCTCTCTGACGATGTTGAAGGATTACAACGACGGGTGTCAGAGGGGTTCAGAGATGTACCCTCGAGCCAGAGTTAATTGGGGGGATTCGTAGTCCAGTCTGCTTGAAGGTTTAAGGATTCGTTAGCCATCTTTGAGGCTAAGATTAACTTAAACGGGACCGTTTAGGTCCGATAAAAGAGCATATAGGGGCTCTATTGTTCTAGTTTAAGGACATTGCGGTCCATGGGTAGTTTAAGGACATTGCGGTCCATTGGTAGTTTAAGGACATTGCGGTCCAGGTTAAGGACGTCGTAGTCCATGGGTTTAAGGACTCCACAGTCCGTTATGTGCTCTGGATGCTTCACACGGGTTCACTGCCGTGCTTGGCGAGGACCAGGCTCCGCTCTGGGCGTTTTCCACGGGGTCAAAGAGTGACGTTATCCGCGTTCCACGTAACCAGGAATTTTGCACTAGATGCTTCACACGGGTTCACTGCCGCGTTAGGCGAGGACTAGGCTCCGCTCTGGATGCTTCACACGGGTTCATTGTCGTGCTCTGCGAGGACCAGGATCCGCTCTGGACGTTTTCCACGGGGTCAAAGAGTGACATTATCCGTGTTCCACGTAACCAGGAATTTTGCATTAGACATGGGTTTAAGGACCCCACAGTCCATATCATGAGTGGTCATCGGGACCCGTCACCTCTTTGAAGACATTGAGGGATTACAATGCCAAGTATCAAAGGAGTGAAGAGATGTACCCTAGAACCGGAATGGCTTGAGTAGTCCCTGGCCCAATTTGGGGTCAAGACTGATTAATTATGTTATGAGCCCACTGGCCCAGTTAATCACGAATTGAGGACTTATGGCCAGCTTGGGCTAAATCCAGTCAGGTCTGGAATATTGGCTTCTTGTTGGTCCATTGAGGGAGAGGCTTTGCCTCTATCCCTTTAGCCAATCGGGCCAAAGCCTAGTGTTAAACACTACAGAGCAATCAGTGTTGAACACTGGGAATGAGGTTGACAAGTTAGTGTTTAACACTATAAGATAATTAGTGTTAAACACCAGCGACAAGGCTTTCAAATTAGTGTTAAACACTAAAACAGATCGGTATCAAGCACTGGCAACTGAGCCCTCAAATTAGTGTTAAACACTAAGGTAGTCAGTGTTGAACACTGCAAGTAAAGTTTTTTGATTAGTGTTGAACACTAAGGCCCAACAGTTGTTTTAACACTGGATTCGGGAGTTTCGATTTAGTGTTAAACACTAAGGCAAGAGGGGTCACGTGGCGACACGTGAAAGCGCCCTCCCTTCATTCTTTCTGCTGAGATTATTGCATCTTTCAGAGCGTCACGTGCCATCACGTGACGGGCATTCATATGCCTATGTGTTAGAGCTTCCGTCAAGGGTCACGTGGGAGACTGCCTCAAAAGGCTTTCTGTAGATCTTTTGAGGGGGTCACGTGGTGGCACGTGACCCTGCCTCCATGTATATTGTTTAGAGAATCTGTTGATCCTTTTTCAGGAATTAAACTCCTCGAGCTTTAATTTTCAAAGGAATTAAATTCCTACTTCCTTTTGAAGACTTATATTCTGGAGTAGAATTGAACCCTGAATCTTCTGTAGGAATTAAATTCCTCGTTTATGTGAAGAACTGAATAGGGTTAAACCCTAATAAAAGCTTTTTAAGGAATTAAACTTCCAGTCCCTGTTAAATTATGATTAAGGGAATTGGATCCCCGTTGTTTCAACAGAACTAAGTTCTTAATTAGGGTTAAACCCTGTTTCTCTTTGTTCTGAAGGAATTAAATTCCCATGATACAGGGTCAAGCCCTAATTTTATTTTAAAGGAATTGAATTCCTATAGCTCTGCGAGAATTAAATTCTCATGCTTGCATTCCCTCTCTATGTTTTGGATCTACATGGCAGGATCTCAACCCATTGAGAATTAAATTCTCAATCTAAAGGGGAGATGTGCACTTTGCAGATCCTCTATCAAAGAGAGAAGAAATATGTTCTTCTGTTTCATATATCAGAGTTAAACTCTGTTGAGAATTGAATTCTCTTTCTTTCAGAAAGCCTTCCCTTTCTTACCTAGGGTTTTCTTTTGCAGAAGATCCAAGTTCCTTCAAAGTATCAAGGCTCTCCCCTTTTTCTTCCCTCTGCGTATCTATGTATCTCCCTCTTTTGTATCTCTTGGCTTTTATTTATAGGAGAAGCAGCTGAGTCAATTAGTTTTTTGGTAAATCTTTCATGAGATATTTGATTTGCATCCTTCATTCGTTCTGGACCTTTGGATTATTAGGTGAATTTTATTCACCATTGGATTTTAAATCCAGAGATTCTCCTTTGTTATTTTGGTTAGATTTAAGGGGGAAATCTTTCCAAACCCGAGATTTTCCATAGGTAGATGATATTTAATCATCTCTGAATCTTTAATTTGATTGGTCCCAGATAATCACTTTCCCTTGGAAAGATTCAAATTTCCTTCAGAATTTAATTTTGTCGTCAAAAATGGGCTTTGAAAGCCGGTCACGTGTGACCACGTGACCCATGGTCACGTGTAGACACGTGACCCTCTTTGGAATGAAGAATCCTCTTTCTTTCTGCGCTGTCTTCTGGTTGCTGTTTTAGCCATCACGTGTTAACACGTGACCATTGGTCATGTGTGAACACGTGACCCCCTGTTAGGAGCCTCCTTCTTTTTTATTCGGCTGAAGGACCGGTCTGCTGCTTCGAGCGTCACGTGCCAACACGTGACCTCTTCTGACGCCTTTTTCCTTGACTTGATCAGTGGACCTTTTCCTTGACTTGATCAGGGAACCCATGAGCCTTTTCCGCTGTTTTCATATGTCACGTGTCAACACGTGACTGCTGGTCACGTGTGAGCACGTGGCCCCTCTTTCTGAAGCTTTTCCCATAAGCTTTTCTGATTTTAAATCAGGAAACAAATGCCCCCACAGCATTGTTCTCACGTGTCTGCACGTGAGTGCAACGCTGTCACCTTTTGTAACCGTTGGATCTGTTTTGGGAGTAGGATAGATGACTTGTCCTTTCAGAAGCGCCTTCGCTTTTTCATCCTTTTCTTTTCAAATCTTTCTTTTAAGAGTTGATTCTCGTTCTCAGGGCTTAGTTTTCTGTTGTTTTTGTGCAGGGCCGCTTTATCTTCCAATCGAAGGCTAGTGCTCACGTATTGCCCATGCAGGGATCTGCTTGATAGGGACGTTTCATTTCCCTTACCTGATTCCAATGCGTCGTTGGATTTCATTTCCAATGCTCTCCCCTTCTTTCCGGGCTTTGAGAGTAGTCCCGTCATGCACAACATTTTTTGTGCATAGCATTAAATGCTCCCCTATATAACCTGAACCCTATGCCTTACTTCTTTTCTTCACTGAGAAACCCATTCATACCTTAAGGTGGTCATCTTTGAGAACCCGATCGATCGCCATGGCTTGCAATCGTCCCCATGCTCGTCGGCAACCATGGGAGGTGCCCCTTGAGGAGATAATTCCTCGCTTCGTTGCGAGGCTGGCGGATCCCCTTCTCACCGACGCTCAATATGACACGGTGATGTACGAGCTATTGACCCGTCGGGGCTCTCCTCTTCCCATGGGCTCCATTTGGCTCCGGATGATCCTCATGTCTGTGCTTGCCGATATACCCCCTCATCCGGCGGAGATGACTTCGGCGATCCTTGACGCGGCGGAGGACAAGCTTGAGTGCTTTCATGAGGCTTGTCTGATCACTCAAGCTCTGAAGGATCACTCAGTTCATTTACTGAGTCAGATAAGAGCTCGTCGGGCCGTCATGTCTGCTTTCGCTGATGAGCACGGCTCCAACCGGTGGGAAGCGACTTCTCGCGAAAACCGTCGTTTTGACGTGCTGGAGAAAGCAGAGAGGGAGCTGGAGAATTTTGTGTTTTGCTTTGTTAACCCTTGCATTTCTGATCCCTTGTTTGGTGATCTTTTCCCAGTAGTGTAGTATGTTTGAATCAATGTACTCCTTTTATCATTGGCGGTTTGCATGCTTTCTGTTGAATTTCCATGTTTGTCAGATAGTCGTACCGTATGTCTTGCTTGCGTAAACGAGCTGCATGTTTTTCTCATGGGATTTTTTTTTTAAATTGCGAGCACTATCGTTACGTTGCATGCGCGTCAGTGCCTCGGGTAACATTTCCTTTTAAACATTCACACAGCTGCAAATGCGCGCTTGGTGGGGTACAGATCAAAAACTTTCCTTGTTATCTCCCGTATCAGGTGGCTTGCACTGGCCTTAGATTGAGTATTGTTGTCGAAGGGAGGTTTATAAATGAAGATATATTTTTCTCTTTAATGGTGTGTCCCCTTTCTATTGAATGTGTTATGCGGACAATTTTACCTTGATCTCCTTGCAGGACAGCAATGGCTCAGGATTCAGGGTTAAGATCTGCTCCTTAAGACTTCTGCATTTTACGAGCCACGAGGGTCTCATAAAGAGTTTTCCTCCCGGTCGTGAGGACTTGTAAGTGCTGGATGCGGTTACCCTTGTCCGTGTTTTACGGAGTCAAGGGTTTCTCCGGATATTGTAGTTTAAAGACGTCGCGGTCAAGGTTGAGGACCTCATAGTCCGTGGATTTAAGGACTCCACAGTCCGCTGTTAGTTTTAAGACATCGCGGTCAAGGTTAAGGACCTCATAGTCCATGGATTTAGGGACTCCACAGTCCGATGTTAGTTTTAAGACATCACGGTCAAGGTTAAGGACCTCATAGTCCGTGGATTTAGGGACTCCACAGTCCGATGTTCGGTTGCAGGGACCCGTCACCTCTTTGAAGACGTTGAGGAATTACAACGCCAGGCATCAAAGGAGTGAAGAGATGTACCCTTAAACCGAGGAAAAAATCTGTAAGGGATAGGGGTGGTTGATCGTTAGTTTTAAGACATCGCGGTCGAGGTTAAGGACGTCATAGTCCGTGGATTTTAAGGACTCCACAGTCCGGTGTTTGCTCTGGATGCTTCACACGGGTTCACTGCCGTGCTTGGCGAAGACCAGGCTCCGCTCTGGGCGTTTTCCGCGGGGTCAAAGAGTGACGTTATCCACGTTCCACGTAACCAGGAATTTTGCACTAGATGCTTCACACGGGTTCACTGCCGTGCTCGGCGAGGACTAGGCTCCGCTCTGGATGCTTCACACGGGTTCACTGCCGTGCTCTGCGAGGACCAGGATCCGCTCTGGACGTTTTCCACGGGGTCAAAGAGTGACATTATCCGGGTTCCACGTAACCAGGAAGTTTGCACTAGATGCTTCACACGGGTTCATTGCCGTGCTCGGCGAGGACTAGGCTCCGCTCTGGATGCTTCACACGGGTTCACTGCCGTGCTCTGCGAGGACCAGGATCCGCTCTGGACGTTTTCCACGGGGTCAAAGAGTGACGTTATCCGCGTTCCACGTAACCAGGAAGTTTGCACTAGATGCTTCACACGGGTTCACTGCCGTGCTCTGCGAGGACTAGGCTCCGCTCTGGATGCTTCACACGGGTTCACTGCCGTGCTCTGCGAGGACCAGGATCCGCTCTGGACGTCAAAGGCGGAGTTACGGGGGCTGATAGCACGGTGCGCGGCGAACATGACGTCATGTGAGAAGAGGCTTGGCCGCAAATTCTCGGAGAGGGAGCTAGCTTCCAAGGCGCTGGGCGAGCTTCAAGCCAATCTCACAGCCAGGGCCAACAAAGCGATGAACTCTGGCGGGTGCTTCAGGAGTCCATAAAAGAGGTGGTGGCTCTCGATAAAGCCGCCACGTTCACTCGTGAGAGGGTCGAGGCTCATAAAGCCACCGAGAAAGAGCTCGAAGCTCGGCTTGCTTCGTATCAGGCTCAGCAAGCTCAGGCGGAGGCTCGTCTTCTGGAGATCTTGCGTCATGAAGCCGTGGCTCAGCAACAGAATGATGAGCTGGTAAAATTACTGCATCGCCCGCCGGCTTGAGGACTTGTATCTTTTCTCTTTTTTGTTTGTACATACTCATGAGAGTATCTTTCTTTTTGTTTCTTTCATGAATCGCGCTTTGTATCCATTTTGGCTTATGAATAAAAGATACAATTTTCCTTTCAATGGTGTGTCCCCTTTTTATTGAATGCATTCTTGCGGATATTCTATCTTGATCTCTTTGCAGGACAGCGATGGCTCAGGATTCAGGGTTAAGATCTGCTTCCTAAGACTTCTGCATTTTACGAGCCACGAGGGTCTCATAAAGAGTTTTCCTCCCGGTCGTGAGGACTTGTAAGTGCTGGATGCGGTTACCCTTGTCCGTGTTTTACGGAGTCAAGGGTTTCTCCGGATATTGTAGTTTAAAGACGTCGCGGTCAAGGTTGAGGACCTCATAGTCCGTGGATTTAAGGACTCTACAGTCCGCTGTTAGTTTTAAGACATCGCGGTCAAGGTTAAGGACCTCATAGTCCGTGGATTTAGGGACTCCACAGTCCGATGTTCGGTTGCAGGGACCCGTCACCTCTTTGAAGACGTTGAGGAATTACAACGCCAGGCATCAAAGGAGTGAAGAGATGTACCCTTAAACCGAGGCAAAAATCTGTAAGGGATAGGGGTGGTTGATCGTTAGTTTTAAGACATCGCGGTCGAGGTTAAGGACGTCATAGTCCGTGGATTTTAAGGACTCCACAGTCCGGTGTTTGCTCTGGATGCTTCACACGGGTTCACTGCCGTGCTTGGCGAGGACCAGGCTCCGCTCTGGGCGTTTTCCGCGGGGTCAAAGAGTGACGTTATCCACGTTCCACGTAACCAGGAATTTTGCACTAGATGCTTCACACGGGTTCACTGCCGTGCTCGGCGAGGACTAGGCTCCGCTCTGGATGCTTCACACGGGTTCACTGCCGTGCTCTGCGAGGACCAGGATCCGCTCTGGACGTTTTCCACGGGGTCAAAGAGTGACGTTATCCGCTTTCCACGTAACCAGGAATTTTGCACTAGATGCTTCACACGGGTTCACTACCGTGCTCGGCAAGGACTAGGCTCCGCTCTGGATGCTTCACACGGGTTCACTGCCGTGCTCTGCGAGGACCAGGATCCGCTCTGGACGTTTTCCACGGGGTCAAAGAGTGACGTTATCCGCGTTCCACGTAACCAGGAAGTTTGTTGATTGTATCCGCATTTCACGGGATGGAGGTTTGACTCTTGGTGATATGTATCGCGGAGCCATGGAACTTGGGGTTGCCGCTGTTCCGTTTCGCTTGATGTTGTGTCTGCTGTGTCGAGACGAACGTCGAGGTGGTGATCACTCCATGTTGGTATGAGACGATCTCTGAATGTCTTTCCGGTTTTATATGACTTACCGTCAAGACGTTGAAGCTAGGAATTTGGCATTCGCTTCGTTTGCTTTGTCGCGTCCGAATCCTGCTGGGGGAAGAACGCTGGGGTGACATTTCATCTGCTGTATCGAAACGAACGTCAGGGTGGTGACCACTCCGTGCTGGTGTAGGATGATCTCCGATTGTCTTTCAGGCTTTATATGACTTGCTGTCAAGACCCTGAAGCTAGGAATTTGGCCTTCGCTTCGTTTGCTAGCATTGCGTCCTCTGTATCGAGACGAATGTCGTGGTTGTCTCTAGGTTGCCGGTGAACCGTCGAGGTTTGGAACCAGGGATTTTGCCGTGACTCCTTTCGGTGATGTTGCGTCGTCAAGACGTTGAAGCTAGGAATTTGGCCTTCGCTTCGTTTGCTGGTATCGCGTCTGCTGTATCGAGACGAATGCCGCGGTGGTGATCACTAGGCTATCTGTGAACCGCCGAGATTTGGCTTCTCCTTATGATGAAACTCGGGGGAGGAGTATGATCCCTTCTTTGATTGCGCCCCTGGATTGTATACAGGGTTAGATGTAACATCACCTGTAGGGCGAGGATTTCACTTTTATTTCATTTCTTTTTTTTTTTCGCGATGCTCTATCATTTCAGCTTTTATATCGCGAAGGTCGCGATTGCCCCATCATTTCGGCTATTTTTCGCGGTGCCCAATTATTTCGGCTATTTATTTCATTTTCACTCGCTGTTTCTTATTGCGAGTTGCCCCATCATTTCGGCTATTTTGTCATGCATACATTTTTACTTGCTGCTTTTTATTGCAAGTTGCCCCATCATTTCGGCTATTTCGTATGCATGTGTGGCTCGCTAGCTTTTTCGCTGCAAGCTTGGATTTTAGATACCGATTTCAGCATCAGCACCGCTACAACTGGGATGTTGCCAGGAGCGAATCATCATTTGCCTCTGTCGATGTTTGAACAAAGGTGGCTTAGTAAACAGGGTTAAGGGTCCCGCCGACCAAGGCTTCTGACTTCATGAGCCGTAAGGGTCTCACAAAGATATTTCTCCCTACAAGTCGTGAGGATCTTGCAGGTGTATTTTCTCCTTAGGGATCGTGAGGATTCCTAAGTGCGTGTTCCTCTGTAAGTCGTAAGGATCCTACAAGAGGGCTTTCTCCTTATGGGTCGAGAGGACCTTCAAGGGCTGCTCATTATATGGACATATCCCTAGTCACGGGTGGGACTTTGCTGGGAAAATGTTTATTCGCGCCCGTGGATTGTATACAAGGGTCAGTATTGAGTCCTTTGTAGGGCAACATCGAGGGTTGTGGAGGATTTGCTTAAGAACAGGTTTAGGTTTCTGTAACTTAAGACTTTCAAGTCTCATGAGCCGTGAGGGTCCCATAAGAGAGTTCTCCTTACAAGTCGTGAGGATCTCGTAAGTGTATTTTCTCCTCAGGAATCATGAGGATCCCTAAGTGTGCTGCTCCTTTGTGAGTCGTAAGGATCTCACGCAGGCGGTTTCTCCTTACAAGGTCGAGAGGGCCCTATAAGTGTCTTTTAACGAGGTTGCGCCCTTTCGGGTTTTCATAAACACTCGCCGGTAGTCCAGCTGTTTTTACTCACGGAACCCTTTCGGGTTTTCATCCGTGCCCACTTTGCTTATGGACATACCGTTTTTTATTTTATATACTTTTTTTTTTATATCTCGTCAGCCTAATGATGCTGTGGTAGTAGTTTAGGGACGTTTCGGTCCGTCGCTAGTTTAAGGACGTTTCGGTCCGTCGTTAGTTTAAGGACGTTTCGGTCCGTCGTTAGTTTAAGGACGTTTCGGTCCGTCGTTAGTTTAAGGACGTTTCGGTCCGTCGCTACGGGAAGGCCGGCTGCTGCTTGTAAGGTCTGAGCCTGGGAAGATAGCGAGCGGACATAGTCGTCGTCATCCATCATTGACCCAGGCTATGGCTTATTAAGCATAGTATTTCTTTAAGAAACGGCCGTTTATTGGCCTGAAAGGTCTTTCACCGTGCATGTCCATGAGTAGATAGGCTCCACCCTGGTAGACCTTGTCTATGATGTAAGGGCCTTCGTAGTTTGGCTCAAATTTTCCCCGTTTGGCACGATTGGGGATCATAGGTCTCTTGTCCACTAGCACGAGTTCGCCTTGGCGGAATGTCCTCGGCCTGGTCAATCTTTCGTACGAGCGCGTCATCTTTGCTTTGTAGGCTTCCAGATGTTGTTGCGCTATGAGTCGGGTTTCGTCGAGGGCATCAAGCTCCTCAAGCCGAAGGTGAGCATTTTCTTCGTCTGTCAACTCGTGGTGGACTGCTACTCGTAGAGAGGGTAACTCTATCTCGAGGGGGAGTACTGCTTCCGTCCCAAATACCAATGCGTACGGCGTTGTGTTCGTGGCCGTCTTGAATGTAGTTCGATAAGCCCAAAGGGCTTCCTGCAGCCTTTCATGCCAGTCTCTCTTATTCCGGGAAACGGTCTTTTTTATGATCTTCGTCAAGGTCTTATTGAAGGCCTCGGCCAGACCGTTAGCTCGTGGGTTGTAAACTGAAGAATACCTCCAGTCTATATTGTGCTGCTGCGCGAAGCGGCTAATCTTATGGCTTCTGTAGGCTGGCCCGTTATCGGAGATAATCCGCCGTGGGGTTCCAAACCGATAGATGACGTGCGTCTTGAAGAAATGGAGGATATTCTCCGTCTTCACTTCCCTCAGTGGTACTGCTTCTGCCCATTTGGAGAAGTAATCAGTTGTCGCCAGGATAAAACGATGTCCCCGAGATGATGCTGGCTCAATGGGGCCGACTATGTCAGTCCCCCACATCTCGAATGGCCAGCTGGCCACCGTTGGGTGTAGTGGATTCGGATGTTGGTGGATGAAGTCTTCATGAATCTGGCATAAGTGGCATTGCTTCGCATACTCGAGGCAGTCCTGGATCATCGTGGGCCAGTAGTAGCCCATTCGTTTAATCTTTAACTTCATCTTCGGGCCTGCTTGGTGAGAACCGCAAAGTCCGTCATGAACTTCCTGAATGACTCTTTCTGCTTCGTCAGATCCTAAGCATCTCAGCCATAGAGAATCAAACGATCTCTTGTATAGAGTATTGTTGACGAGAGCGAAAGATAGGGCTCGTTTCATGAGCTGATGTCTTGAGGACGCTTCTTTGGGCATTCGGCGGGACTTAAAGTAGTCTATGAAGACTTCCCTCCAGTCCTCGGCCTTCTCCTGGTCTTTTATTCGTAGGGTCGTCTGCTCAGTCGCTCCCTCTTTATATAATTCCGGAGGTATTTCTGCCGGGGTGAGCACTCGACGGCTTTGTACCACGATTCTGACATCATCGAGGTTCTCGTCAGCCAGTTCTTTAGCAATTTTGGCCAACGCGTCTGCTTTGCTGTTCTCCGCGCGCGGTATGTTCTCTAAAACATAGGAGGGAATTTGGGCCAACAGTTGTTGCACCTTTTCGCCGTACTTTACCAACTCCGGCTTGCACGTTTGGTAGTCACCATTTACTTGACTAACAACTAGTTGAGAATCCCCGTATATAAGGAGGTCTTCAATTCCCATGTCGATGGCGATTTCGAGGCCTGCTATCAGAGCTTCATATTCAGCCTCATTGTTTGTCCTCGGCTCTATTAAGGAGAAGGCGAAGCGCATTATCCCTCCTTGTGGAGTTGCAAAGATGAGGCCTATCCCCGATTTGATCATTGGGATACCTTGTTTCTGTTTCTTTACGGAGGACGCTCCATCGAAATAGAGTTCCCATCGGGTGCTTCCTCCGCTAATCGCATCAAATGCATGCTCGTCCGGCAAATCACAATTCAGAGGAGAATCGGCCGGTATCGGGTGCTCAGCGAGGAAGTCAGCAATGGCCTGGCCTTTCACTGCCTTGAGAGGTTGATAGATTATTGAGAACTCCATCAAGAGCAGGGCCCATTTAGCGAGTCGTCCCGTCAATATGGCTTTTGACATCAGATATTTAAGAGGGTCCACCTTCGAGATGAGGCAGACTTCGTGTGCCAACGCATAGTGCCTGAGCTTTGTTATCACGAAGATTAATGCCAAGCAATGTTTTTCAATGGGAGAGTAATTGCTTTCTGTCCCCAGTAGAACTCGACTTAAGTAGTAGAGTGCTCTCTCTTTCCCCTGATCGTTCTCTTGCGCCCATAATGCGCCCAAGGAACCTTCGAGGGCGGTTGTATAAAGAATGAGGGGTTTTCCCTTGACCGGCGCGGCCAATACCGGCGGGTTCTGCAGGTACTGCTTGATCTCGTCTAGTGCACCTTGGCATTTTTGATCCCAGACGAATGGGGTTCCCTTCTTCATCAGGTGACTGTAGGGGCGGCATTTGCCTGAAAGATTTGCGATAAATCGCCGGATGTATGCGAGCTTCCCTTGGAGAGACCGCAACTGTTTGAGGGTGTGGGTTCTTGGCGGAGGCATTTCCATGATCGCTTTAATCTTTAACGGATCTATTTCAATACCTCGGTGTCGAACGACGAATCCCAGAAATTTGCCCGAGGAGACTCCAAACGCGCATTTGAGGGGATTCATTTTCAAATTATATTGCCGGAGGCGTTGAAACACAGTCTCCAGATGCTTTAAATGCTCTTCGTATGACATGCTTTTTACTACGAGGTCATCGATATAGCACTCAACGATGTCATGTATGAGGTCATCGAAGATCTTTGTCATGGCCCTTTGATAGGTAGCGCCGGCGTTCTTTAGACCAAAGGGCATAACCCTGTAGCAGAATATACCCAAAGGGGTCCGGAAAGCGGTGTGCTTCTGGTCTTCGGGATGCATCTTTATCTGATTGTATCCTGACGAACCGTCCATAAAGGAGAAAACCTCATGAGTGGACGTGTTATCTATCATTAGCTCGGTTACCGGTACTGGGAAATCATCCTTTGGACAGGCTTTATTGAGATCCCTGAAATCCACGCATATGCGTACCGTCCCATTCTTCTTCATTACCGGGACGATATTGGTGATCCAGTCGGGATATTGAACTTCTTGAATAAATCCAGAATCGATCAGCTTCTTGACTTCGGCGTTGATGCTCATCTCTAGCTCGAGTCGCATCCTTCTTGGCGCCTGTTTGACTGGCTTGATATCTGGGGATATTGCTAATTTATGCACAGCAACTTCCGGATCTAATCCTGGCATCTCGGAGTAGTTCCACGCGAAGTAGTCTTTATGCTGTAGAAGCACGTTCTTTAACGCAGCCACCCTTTCTTTAGAGAGCAACTCGCTGACGAATGCCGGTCGCGGGTCCTCTGCCGATCCCAACTCAATCTTCCTGAGGTTATCTGCAGTAGTATGTATACCGTCTTCCAGTTCTTTCGGAGCGGGCGGAAATTCTGAGATCACCTCATCATCGCTGTTTTCAAAGCATCAGGGAAGGTCATCTATGTTCTCGAGCTCTTCTTTTAATATCGTAACCGTATGACAGGTGCGAATCCGCTCCCGAGACTGAGATGGATCCGGTTCTGCTCTTGCGGCCTTGGGCTCGTGCTTTCGTGGCGGCGTTACCCTCCAGCTGTTGGATAAAGCGAATCTGCCACGTCGGTACTGGTCCTCGACCCAGTTCTTGAAGGTGAAGCAGTCTTCGGTAGGATGTCCTATGGCTCGGTGATAAGAGCAATAGCTCAGACGAGAAGCCTTGTTAGCTTGCTCAGGGTGTCTAGATTCTGGAAGCGCGATCATTTGATGTTTTAAAGCGAGCTTGAGTAACTTCTCCGTCTTGTCTCGGGGGAAGGAGTACGCTCGACTCGTCTTTTCCATGAGGGACGAATCCGAGCCGCGCAGTACCTGTAACCCTCTAATCCTACGTCGTTGTTGTCGGCTCTTCTTTCCGCTCCTTGACTTATTTCCGTCTTCGCATCGGGCCTTTCGCATGATGGGTTGACAAGGATGTACATCTTTGTCTTTTGCAGTCTGTTGAAATAGACGTTGCGTCCTGGCCTTCTCGTAGATGGCCATTTCGCGGCTGTGGTCTTCCCGAGCTTTCTGACCCACTTTCCTGATAGGCTTGCCCGTTCGTTCTTCAAACGACGGACTTGGCGCTTCAATCGCGGGGTCTAGTTTTGATGAGGGGTCGGCATCTCCTGACAGGGCGTCCTCTTCTTCATCAAAGGTATATATAGCGTAGCTGCTGTGGGCCCGCTCCCGTTTTCCGGTTCTCGCGTATCCAAGCTCAAGTGTTTCCATTTTCCCGTTGGGCAATTTGCGTTGGGTTCCAGGGACATCCCAAATCCTGTTGTAGAACCGAGCCTATCGAACAGTTTGTTTTAAGGGTACTCCTTGGCGCTTCAATAGCTTCTTTAATCCATTTGTATAGTATCTGGGCAGACGGATGGGTTGGAGTCTGTCGCATGTAGCATCTGCGCCATGCCAGATCTCTTTCTCTATTTTCGACTCTGAGGATCGGTAGAATAGGATCACCTTCTCACCCCTTTGCCTGGGAGGGATGTAGAATGTTTGCAGGTCCTGCACATTATGAGCTTGCAGCGTGTCTAGATCCTTGTAGTGTTCTCGCGGTACCATGGTGATTTGCAAGCTATGGTCATCGCCAGGAGGTGTTTGTATTGACAGCCGATTGGAGAACACAGCATTAACTTCATCCTCTGAATCACTTCCGAAGACCAGTATGGGGGCGGGCGTCCCCAGGTTGTTACGCTGAGATGGCCCTGCATAAACTATCTCTTCCTCTTCTTCGGTATCGCTCCCGAAAACAGGGATGGTGGCGGCGGCTTTGTTCTCCGAGTTGCTACACCTTTCTGTATCTTCGAAGTCTGGCAAAAAGTATTTCGCATCTTCGTATTTGCGGACTTCGTTCACGGAAAACGGGTTCAACTCACCTGTTACGGTATACTCGAAACCATCCTTAAAGTACTTCATACACTGATGTTGTGTAGAAGGGACGATGTTGTATTCGTGTTGCCAAGGACGACCGAGCAAGGCGTTGTAGCAGGTTTTGGCGTCAATGACATGAAATTTGATGTCTGTGACGAGAAGTCCAAAGCGTAATGTTAGTATCACAGATCCGAGAGTCCGTGACGATTGTGAATCGAAACCGGAGATAGTAATTTTGTCACGAGCGAGGTGTTGCACACTCATGCAGATTTCCTTCAACACTCGAACATTAAGGAGATTGACGGAGGATCCATTATCCACCAGGATCTTGCCTATCTTGATGTCATGGCAGTATCCGGAGACATATAGGGGACGGTTATGGTCGCACGTCCCGAGAAGGAGGTCTTCATCACCGAAAGTGACGTCGGCCGTATGCACTTCCTCCAGTTCGTCCTTCATCTTTTCAGTGGCGAGGAAGGCTTGGAATTGTTCAGGTTCTTGCAACGCCTTAATTAGTGAGTCTCGCGATTCTTTTGACAATAGGAGGGCATCAAGGATGCTAAGCTGAGAAGGTAGCTTCCTTAAGTGCGCGAGGATGTTATAGTCCACCTTACCCTTCTTAGGAGGGTCTCTGGTAGTTAGTTCTTTCGTGACTTGGTCATCTAAAGTGATATCTTCAATGACCTTTTCCTTTCCCTTATCTTTTCTGCTCACGGGCCCGAGATTCTTTTCTGGGAGTGTGCGATTGCGCAGCTGAATGTTCTCGCAGGCCTATGATTCCTCCTCTTTCCCTAACACGGATTCTTTAAAGAGAGGGCCCAGAGTCATTTCTTCATCAGAGTCGCTCCCAAAGGTGAGAACTTGTGACCCCCCGACGTTAACCATGTCACAGCTGCCAGTAGTTCTGTTGCGCCTGTCGACAGTGCTTCTTCGTTCCCGACGGCTCTTGCGTTTCATGCGCTTAAAATGTTGCCGACGAGCAACATATCCTTGCCACCATATCTTAAAGGCGTCGCACTCCTCTGTGGGGTGTGAGATTTTCCGATGATATGCGCAATAATTAGGGTGCCTCTCCGCCCCATCGTGTGTATTCCCTTCCGAGGGTGGTAGCTTCATCCCCATTGACATGGCTTTGGCAAACCTTTTCCTCGTCTTGAATATCTTTTTGTCTACTTCGGACGCCTTTTGATCTGGCGGGGGTAGTTCAACTCTTTCATTCAGTCGCCTGCATTTGGTTCTTTCTGACGTCGCCATCTCATGCTCCTGATCCGCCTAACTTTTTAGACGAATTTCGTCTAAGAAGGCTTTGATCATTTCATTTGTCAGCCACGCACGCTCTGGTTCAGGTTCCGCCTCCAGCTTCTTAGTGCTAGGAGTCTTCTCATCATCGGTAAACGAGTGGGAGATTACGTTACAACTCGCCACATACTCTTCGGATTCATCCGATGAGCTCTCTTCATCATCTCCCCCTTGAAAGATGTGGTTGAGGAACTCTTGCAGTGTGACAGGAGTTCGAGCCTTTTGATTGTATTCTTCCAGCGCGTCGATTTGCTTCTGCAAGCTCGTGTGCTCGTCTCCAGGCTTCGCGGGCTTCTTAGATTTCTTCTTCTTTTTCTTCGAAGATTTCGACGGTTGGGCGTGAGTATTTGGGCCTTTATCCCGAGCCTTCATAGCTGTGCGGGGCTTCAACATCCCCTCGATAATTTGAGGTTCAAGAGGGTCTTTCCATTCGATCGCAGGGCACGCATGAAGGTCTCTCAGCATTCTTTTGGTTTTAGTTGATAGTACGACCTCCCATGGAGCTTCTTCAATAAAGGAGCAGGTTGCCCCCGGTGTATCTGTTTTCTTAGGAGTATGCGGCTGTGGTGGGCTCACCTTCAACTTCTCGGACAGTACAAACTTCCCCTGGAGGTATTGATCTTCAATCCATCCTTTGAAGACGAAGCAATCTTCAATCGGATGACTTACCGTTTGATGGTAAGGGCAATAGCTAGGGTTATTCACCTCGGTGGGTTGTGGCGGTCGTCTTGGATTTGGTAGGTTTATAAGTCTGTTGCGTATTGCCAGCTCGAATAACCGTTTCGTCTTGTCTCGTGGGAACGAGTAGGGACGCTTCATCTTTTCATTATAATACCGGCGTCTTTCTTCCAATTGATCTGCCGGTTTCGGGGCGTTAGGTTGCTGTTGGGCATTCGCGACAAAGGTTGCCCTTCCTTTACCCTTGTCATTCCGAGGTTCCGACTTCAGGGGAGGTGGTCTATGACCCATCTGGTCCATCTGAGCCAACTTGTCGATTAAAGCCTGAAATGTGGTTGGCTTAAAGAACATCATAAACTGGGAGATAGTTGCGTGGGGGTCTAGGGTTCCCACGAACATGCCCACTGCGGGTGCTTCCTCAATGCGTTGCTCGCATCTCGACCACAAATTCCGCCAGCGTATAGCATACTGGACCCAGGTTTCGCCTGGTTTTACCCTGGCGTTGATCAAAGCAGTTATTAGAGTGCGTTCGCTGGCACTTGCGAATCGCTGAGTGAATAACAACTCCATTTCAGCGAACGTTTTGATGGAATCGTTCGGGAGTTCCGAATACCATTCGAACGCTGTTTCTGATAAGCTGCCAACGAACTGACGGAGTAAAAGTTTATCATCCCCGCCGGTGTTACCGCAGAGGGCCCGGAACTGGACGACGTGTTGATGGGGATTGTCGGTCCCCTTATACACATGGAATTTCGGTATCGTATAGCCTTGCGGGTATTTGATTTGATCGTACCAGCTCGGATACGGCCGCCCCGTTTTCACGACTTGACCAGCTGCTTCAGTCGCATGATGGACCCGGATTTGCTGGGCTATGTAGTCAGCCAAGTCAGCTTTAGAGATTGTCTCCTCCTTGGCCGTTGAGAGGGCTGGTGGTGGATTTGACGTTTCTCCTCGGTCGTCTTCCAGAACGATTGGGGGATCCTCGGCGGGTAGGTCCTGCTGGATCATCATTCCTATCATATCTTGGAAGAGAAGGCCCATACGTTGTATGTTGGCCGCTTGTTCAGCAGCCTCTTTGTCCTTTTTCTCCAGTGTCCGGCGAAGGAATTCAGCGTCGGCTTCCTCCTCCTGGCGTGCGTCTGAGGATGTTTCTGGGCTTTCTTTTGGCCCGGTAAGTGCGGCCATAGCATTCATCATTTCCTGAAGCTTTTGTTGCTGCTCCTGGGCTTTCGTCACGGATCGGGTAAGCGGTTGGTGACCCGTAGAGGTGCGGCTTTCCTCCTTTCCAAAAGCCATATAAACAGTGTGCACCCTCATGCCCCCAGACTTAGGGCGTTTGGGCTCAGTGCTTTCAGCTGTTGTTGCATGGTGAGGGATCTTTCCTGGCCTCCTCCTTTTATGAGTCATGGAGGTTGAGGGGGCCGTTGAGGTGGGCGTCCAGATAGCCTTTCGGGGTTTAGCCTGATGACCGGCCTCCGGTTGGATTTTTAGCTTCTTGTGCTGGCGGGAGAAGTTTGGATCGACGATCGAGTCTCGGGCCTGCTGCCAAACCTTATAGATTTTGGAAGACAGCCGTTGAGGAGATCGGGGCTGTTCTGATTCTATTTCCACAACCTTTTTTAATGAGGAAGGAGACCTCTTTAGCACTGCAGTAGGGGAATTCCTTCGCACCTTATTTAGCATCTCGAAGCTGTTCCCAGTTGGAACAGCAGCATTAACTTCTGCTACCGGGGCTGGTGGAGTCAATCCGGAGGGGGAGTTGCCCCCAGCCTTCCTTATTCGGCGCCAATGACGACGTTGAGCGCGTCGAGCGGACGGTGCTGGTTCAGCGGTGAGAATGGCTTCGTCTTGCCCCCTGTGTAGGTGGGGGGTCGCTGCTGGTGTTATCCTGTCAAAGACCGATGTCCTTTGTGCAGCAGGAGCGGGAGTTGAAGCCGTTAATCTTGTGAAGATCGACTTCTTGGCTGGAGAAGCCGCCTTGGCGATTTCGGAGGCAGGAGCGGCCGCTTTCTTAGAAGCAGCCTTCTCTGAGATCATAGGTCCCGTGATGAGTTCGCAGGATTTCTGGCCCAATCTAGAGAAGACCGAGGTGTTGACATTGGGCGACTCGTTGAGAGGAGCCACGGCAGGGGAAAGACGGTCAAAGACCAACTTCTTGAGAGCTTCCTTTGTCATCACCGGCGCCGCGAAGCTTGATGGTGGGAGTATAGTCCCAAAGAACAATCCGGTAGTGGCTTGAGTCACCTGGTCCACCGGCATTGTGAACAACGAAGCAGCTTGGGGTCCATAGGCTATACCTCCTGGCGAGGTAAAGCGTTGGTCGTAATTGCAGTTCGAGCAGTTGGAGAATTTCGCAGAAGTAGAAGCCATCGATCCTTTGCTTTCTGCAATAAGCAAGACGCCAATTCTTAGTATCTTGAAACCCAAGGGCAACTATTAGCGAACCGCGATTGGTTCGCGAATCACGACACACGAAGTGTGGAGTGGAAAGAGGAAAAGGTCCCACCGGGCGTGCCAGAATCTGTTCCCCTCCAAAAGACACGCGGGACGTGGGGACGTCTCGCCTGAGGTTCGAGGCAGATGCCAATAGGTGCTATCCGTCCACCTCTCCGAAGATGCCAAGTTGATTTATGGCACTATGTCTCGAAGGTTTAAACGGATGCGGCCGATGTAGCAGACTTCGTCAGATTCCCCCTCGTTTGAGGGGTTTTTGATTGTGGGGACGCTCTTCCCTGCAGGCGCAAGCCCCTGCAGTTAATTACGCTACCGCATCGCGGTAACAACTTTCTCCTTCTCCAGATGGTCACTTCGTGTCGTGTGTTTTTGTTTTATGTTTTATTGCCCGTGGATCGTTTACGGAGACCGAGTTATGTCGTCGCCCGTAGGGCGTGGACTAGTCCAAATCCGTGTTTATCTTAGATTTGGGTTTGGGGGTTTGGTTTGAGGATACGTTAGTCACGCTTGAGGCTGAGATCTACTCAAACATTTGTTAAGGATACATTAGTCTAGTTTGAGACTAAGATCAACTTAACGGGATCGTTTAGATCCGACAAAGGAGCGTTTGGACTCCATTGTTCCAGTTTTAGGGACATAGTGGTCCATCGTATGTGTGTGGCCGTCGGGACCCGTCACCTCTCTGACGACGTTGAAGGATTACAACGACGGGTGTCAGAGGGGTTCAGAGATGTACCCTCGAGCCAGAGTTAATTGGGGGGATTCGTAGTCCAGTCTGCTTGAAGGTTTAAGGATTCGTTAGCCATCTTTGAGGCTAAGATCAACTTAAACGGGACCGTTTAGGTCCGACAAAAGAGCATATAGGGGCTCTATTGTTCTAGTTTAAGGACATTGCGGTCCATGGGTAGTTTAAGGACATTGCGGTCCATTGGTAGTTTAAGGACATTGCGGTCCAGGTTAAGGCCGTCGTAGTCCATGGGTTTAAGGACTCCACAGTCCGTTATGTGCTCTGGATGCTTCACACGGGTTCACTGCCGTGCTTGGCGAGGACCAGGCTCCGCTCTGGGCGTTTTCCACGGGGTCAAAGAGTGACGTTATCCGCGTTCTACGTAACCAGGAATTTTGCACTAGATGCTTCACACGGGTTCACTGCCGCGTTAGGCGAGGACTAGGCTCCGCTCTGGATGCTTCACACGGGTTCATTGCCGTGCTCTGCGAGGACCAGGATCCGCTCTGGACGTTTTCCACGGGGTCAAAGAGTGACGTTATCCGTGTTCCACGTAACCAGGAATTTTGCATTAGACATGGGTTTAAGGACCCCACAGTCCATATCATGAGTGGTCATCGGGACCCGTCACCTCTTTGAAGACATTGAGGGATTACAATGCCAAGTATCAAAGGAGTGAAGAGATGTACCCTAGAACCGGAATGGCTTGAGTAGTCCCTGGCCCAATTTGGGGTCAAGACTGATTAATTATGTTATGAGCCCACTGGCCCAGTTAATCACGAATTGAGGACTTATGGCCAGCTTGGGCTAAGTCCAGTCAGGTCTGGAATATTGGCTTCTTGTTGGTCCATTGAGGGAGAGGCTTTTCCTCTATCCCTTTAGCCAATCGGGCCAAAGCCTAGTGTTAAACACTACAGAGCAATCAGTGTTGAACACTGGGAATGAGGTTGACAAGTTAGTGTTTAACACTAGAAGATAATTGGTGTTAAACACCAGCGACAAGGCTTTCAAATTAGTGTTAAACACTAAAACAGATCGGTATCAAGCACTGGCAACTGAGCCCTCAAATTAGTGTTAAACACTAAGGTAGTCAGTGTTGAACACTGCAAGTAAAGTTTTTTGATTAGTGTTGAACACTAAGGCCCAACAGTTGTTTTAACACTGGATTCGGGAGTTTCGATTTAGTGTTAAACACTAAGGCAAGAGGGGTCACGTGGCGACACGTGAGAGCGCCCTCCCTTCATTCTTTCTGCTGAGATTATTGCATCTTTCAGAGCGTCACGTGCCATCACGTGACGGGCATTCATATGCCTATGTGTTAGAGCTTCCGTCAAGGGTCACGTGGGTCACGTGGGGGACTGCCTCAAAAGGCTTTCTGTAGATCTTTTGAGGGGGTCACGTGGTGGCACGTGACCCTGCCTCCATGTATATTGTTTAGAGAATCTGCTGATCCTTTTTCAGGAATTAAACTCCTCGAGCTTTAATTTTCAAAGGAATTAAATTCCTACTTCCTTTTGAAGACTTATATTCTGGAGTAGAATTGAACCCTGAATCTTCTGTAGGAATTAAATTCCTCGTTTATGTGAAGAACTGAATAGGGTTAAACCCTAATAAAAGCTTTTTAAGGAATTAAACTTCCAGTCCCTGTTAAATTATGATTAAGGGAATTGGATCCCCGTTGTTTCAACAGAACTAAGTTCTTAATTAGGGTTAAACCCTGTTTCTCTTTGTTCTGAAGGAATTAAATTCCCATGATACAGGGTCAAGCCCTAATTTTATTTTAAAGGAATTGAATTCCTATAGCTCTGCGAGAATTAAATTCTCATGCTTGCATTCCCTCTCTATGTTTTGGATCTACATGGCAGGATCTCAACCCATTGAGAATTAAATTCTCAATCTAAAGGGGAGATGTGCACTTTGCAGATCCTCTATCAAAGAGAGAAGAAATATGTTCTTCTGTTTCATATATCAGAGTTAAACTCTGTTGAGAATTGAATTCTCTTTCTTTCAGAAAGCTTTCCGTTTCTTACCTAGGGTTTTCTTTTGCAGAAGATCCAAGTTCCTTCAAAGTATCAAGGCTCTCCCCTTTTTCTTCCCTCTGCGTATCTATGTATCTCCCTCTTTTGTATCTCTTGGCTCCTATTTATAGGAGAAGCAGCTGAGTCAATTAGTTTTTTGGTAAATCTTTCATGAGATATTTGATTTGCATCCTTCATTCGTTCTGGACCTTTGGATTATTAGGTGAATTTTATTCACCATTGGATTTTAAATCCAGAGATTCTCCTTTGTTATTTTGGTTAGATTTAAGGGGGAAATCTTTCCAAACCCGAGATTTTCCATAGATAGATGATATTTAATCATCTCTGAATCTTTAATTTGATTGGTCCCAGATAATCACTTTCCTTTGGAAAGATTCAAATTTCCTTCAGAATTTAATTCTGTCGTCAAAAATGGGCTTTGAAAGCCGGTCACGTGTGACCACGTGACCCATGGTCACGTGTAGACACGTGACCCTCTTTGGAATGAAGAATCCTCTTTCTTTCTGCGCTGTCTTCTGGTTGCTGTTTTAGCCATCACGTGTTAACACGTGACCATTGGTCACGTGTGAACACGTGACCCCCTGTTAGGAGCCTCCTTCTTTTTTATTCGGCTGAAGGACCGGTCTGCTGCTTCGAGCGTCACGTGCCAACACGTGACCTCTTCTGACGCCTTTTTCCTTGACTTGATCAGTGGACCTTTTCCTTGACTTGATCAGGGAACCCATGAGCCTTTTCCGCTGTTTTCATATGTCACGTGTCAACACGTGACTGCTGGTCACGTGTGAGCACGTGGCCCCTCTTTCTGAAGCTTTTCCTATAAGCTTTTCTGATTTTAAATCAGGAAACAGCGGCCAACTCCATCAACATCATCATCATCCATGCCGCCGCCGCCATCTTCTTATTCGTGTTGGGTTTCGGTGTCCGCGCCGCGGAAGCCACGTCCGAGGCGGAAGTGAAAACAAAAACTTTTGCGAGCACCGAACGCCCGTAAAACCCAGGATACAGTCCAATAACCTAAACTAGCTAGCTAGGAGTGCAAGGGTTGAGAAACTACAACTTTTGTCGCGTGTCTACCCAATTGTGGAAGACCTCTCCAAACTCGTAGCCGCCGGGATCGAGCTTGAAAATCGATCACCCTTGCCAAAGACGATCCACCCGAGGGAAACCGGAGGAGGCTTTAACCGATGATTCAGACTTGCTAGGTGTGGATGGTCGGTGATATGGAATACTTCACTAAACTTTTATCTCTTTTTATCTCAAGCTCATGAGAGCAAGAGAAGGAAGAAGAAGGAGAAGAGGAGAAGATGGTTGCTCATCCTTGCAACCATGAGCATGAAGCATGAGATGGAAAAATCATCAAGTGCAAAATCAAAAGGAGAATGGCTACATATATTACAACCATGATGCAATAATGCACCAATAAATGACCAAGCCATACTCATCACTATACTTCATTGCCACCTCATCAACACCTCATTTTCCATTTGTTTTTCTAAAAAGAAAAACAAATATGAGGTGTCCTTCTTCTAGAAGTATTCTTGTATAAATACGGAATACTTCACTCGATATATGTATCGCTACATATACGCATATCCGTATAAAAATACGGATAGCACCAAAGAGAGAAAATGAATAGTGAACAATAACACTAATATATATATATATATATATCAAAATACATATATAAATTATTAAATCAAATCCTGATTTAATAATCCGGCTTAATCCTAAACCGACTAGAATTATCAACCTCCCGATTAAAATCCATGTATCCCGTACACGTATTTAATCGGACCCCTGCACGTACCAACGTACGGCTCCTACATCTATCGCCTGAACCGGTTTGGTAGAGCTTGAGATGGAAGTCTTCCTTTCTCTCTTTCACTCATTGCGGCATTTAACTGTGCAAATTGTGCTTCTATCAATTTTATGCTTTCACTGTGGGAAGCAGTGTGTTGCACTAACATATGGATAGACGACGCTAAATTAGCCGTCGTTTGTATTGATTGTTTAATAAACGTTTATAAGTTTCGTTCAAGTGCAGAGCTTTTATCGGTACCGGCCGTTGAAATATTATTATAAAGAGCAAAGTTGTTGGCCGGATTTTGAAAAGATTGCGGTTGAAAGGGTTGCTGAATTTTGTGTGGTGGCTGTTGCTGTGGAGGAAGCCTTTGATAGTTATTTTGGCTTGGAAACTGATTTTGATTTTGAGATTGGTTTTTGTTCCAAGAAAAATTAGGATGATTCCTCCATCCCTGATTATATGTGGATAAATAAGGGCCATGTCTAGGTTGTTGCTGAAAAGCAGCATTGGTTTGTTCATGACCTTGAAACGGAGGATTCAAAGGACATTCTTCCGTTAAATGTGATAGGTCAAAACAACAACCACACACGGTTTTGGGGAGCGTAACTTGGTTTAGGGGGGCTGATGAGAATTTGTTTTTGATAGCTTCGAGTTTCTTTTGCATCGCGGCCATTTCGGCTTTCACTGCGATGGAAACGTCGAGCTGATGGATACCTACCCTAAATGAAGACGATGTTGGTCTAGTGCTCTCCCATTGTAAGATTTGTTCGGCGAGATTTTCCAGAAATTTCCAAGCTTCGCCATCGTCTTTTGACATGAAATGGCATTGATAAATGGTTTCAAGCATTTGTTTTGTCGCAGGATTAACACCCTCATATATAATTCGGCAAAGTTGCTATCTATCGATTTCGTGATGAGAGCATTGTACAAGAAGATCCTTGAACCATTCAAAGCATTTCCAGAATGGTTCGTTGGGAAGTTAGGTAAACTGGTTAATCTCGCTTCGAACACGGGCGGTTTTGTGATGAGAATAAAATTTCTTAGGGAATGCTATAACAAATTCATCACATTTAGCGATAGAATGTGCGGCAGTGCTATAAAGCCATTTTTCTGCTAGATTGCACAAGGTAAAAGGGAGAAGACGTAATCGCATAGCAACCCCTGAAAGTTTGGTTGTGCTTATCATTGCACATACGTTTTCGAATTAGGTTATAAAAATGTATGCGTCTTCGGATTCAAGACCGTGAAATTTGGGGAACAGGTTGATGAAGTGGGGTTTAATTTCGAAATTATCCCCATTGGCCAGTGGAAGAGACAGACGAGTAGAAAGGGGTCCGCTTACAGGGTAGAATCTTTCTTGGAGAGAGATGCGCAGTGGATTCTGCACACCTACGGGTGGTGGCAGGGTGGTATCGTTAAATCCTAATGGAGATCCGCCCATTTCGGGAGATGTGGTGGGTGGAGGGGAAGTAGAAGATGAAGAAGTACCGACTTCTGAGTCGATAGAAAAAAACGTGGACAAGACGGGCACTAGAATCCCGTGTCCAGCCGATCATGCATTAAGCGGGTTTAGTACACGTGGAAGCGTGTGTGAGAACGATTTTAAGAAGGTTTGTTGTGAAAAAAAATAGCCAGACTTGAGGCTTGACTCAACAAATCACAAAATGCACAATCAATCCCTAGAACTAGGGTCACCTAAGTCAAGTCGTTAGACCGCTCCTAGACTTCCAAAGGACAAGTCGCAGGATCAATCCTCTACTACCTCCTTATCAATCTTGTGGCCAGGTAAGTGGGAGGTATCCGCTATACGAATCACCGAAATAACGAGCCTAATTAAGTAACCACTTTTCTTAGTCACACTTGCCTTAGACACCACAAAAAAATGCGGATAAGCAATAAATTACCCACGACCTTCCTCTGTCCTAATTGAGCGTGAATGTCCTTAGGGGCTAGGTCTAGATATTTTTTAATTAATGTAAGGTGAGAGTATGATCGTTTGTGATTTGTGGGGCCTAGGAAGGGTGATGAAATCCCCACCTAATCTGGATTTGGGTTGTTCTCCGCCGGAAGACGCGACCGGGACGTTGGGACGTCGGGGCCTGAATTCTGGGGGCAGATGCTATTTGGTGCTATCTATCCACCTCTCCGAAGATACCAAGTTGATTTATGGCACTATGTATCGAAGGTTTAAACGGATGCGACCGATGTAGCAGACTTCGTTAAATTCCTCCTCATTGAGGGGTTTTTTGATTGTGGGGATGCTTTTCCCGGCAGGCGCAAGCCCCTGCAGTTAATTACGCTACCGCATCGCGGTAACAACTTTCTCCTTCTCCATATGGTCACTTCGTGTCGTGGGTGTTTATTTTTTTTATTGCCCGTGGATTGTATACGGAGACTAATTTATGTTGTCGCCCGTAGGGCGTGGATTAGTCCAAATCCGTATCTTCTTAGATTTGGGTTTGGGGTTGGGTTTAAGGATACGTTAGTCTCATTTGAGGCTAAGATCAACTTAGACGTTTGTTAAGGATACGTTGGTCTAATTTTAGACTAAGATTAACTTAACGGGATCATTTAGATCCAACAAGTGAGCATTTGGGCTCTATTGTTTAGTTTAGGGGCATTGCGGTCGATTAGTTTAAGGACATTACGGTCCAAGGTTAAAGAAGTCATAGTCCATGGGTTTAGGGACCCCGCAGTCCGAGGTTAAGGACATCATAGTCCATGGGTTTAGGGACCCCACAGTCCGAGGTTAAGGACATCATAGTCCATGGGTTTAGGGACCCCACAGTCCATAGAATGTTTGGTTATCGGGACCCGTCACCTCTCTGAAGACGTTGAAAGATTACAACGAAAAATATCAGAGGAGTAAAGAGATGTACCCTTCAACCAATGTTGGTTGGGAAATCTGTAGTCCAATTTGGGACTAAGATCAATTAATTAGATTATGAGCACATGGGCTCAGTTAAATCTGAATTGAGGACTTATGGCTAAATTGGGCTAAGTCCAATTAGGTTTAAAATGTTGGACCTTTGTTTGGGCTGTCGAACATTTGTCTGAGCTCAGCCCTCCTTTATTTAGCAATGCTAAGCATGGGTCTGGGTTCTGACCATATTTTGTCTTTTATTGAGTGCTGAGCACTCATATACCATATGAGATGATCAATCTTGGAAGGCAAGGACGTATTTGAGGCTCGGGTAAAAAGGGGAGTCTTGCCTCAGAAAGACTTAGCCAATTTGGGCTAGGACTGATTTGAATATAGTGTTAAACACTAGCACATATTTGGCGGTCATGTGTTCCCATGTGATGCATATTGTTAAACACTATGGATGAAATGCTTAAAATAATGTTAAACACTAAAAGTGAAGCGCTCACGTGGGGTCACGTGAGGCGCCCTAGGATTGGGTCAAGCCTCCCTTATTTTATTCTCAGAATAAGTGTTAAACACTTTTAGTCTTCGAGGCCATCACATGTGGACACATGATGGGAATCCATGCGCTGGATATTAAAAGGATTTGTTAGGGGTCACGTGGGGGCACGTGGGGGCGCCCATGCATTGGATTTTAATCATTCAGTTCTTTCCATCTTCTCTTTTTTAAAGAGGTGTTTGTCAGGGGTCACGTGGGGTCACGTGGGGACACGTGAGGGCGCCCGAAGTCTGTTCTGCCTTTCTTATTTTGAAGAGTTTGTTCAAGGGTCACGTGTAAGCACGTGACCTGATCTTGCTTGTTCTTTTTTTATCTCTGAGGAGGATGGTCACGTGTTGACATGTGATCATGCTGGGTACTTGATGCTTTTACATGCATGGAGAGTTTTAAGTCCCTTATTTAAGAATTAAATTCTTTTGTAGGGTTAAACCCTAGTTTTATTTGGAGGAATTAAATTCCTATGTATTTGAAAGAATTAAATTCTTTAAACTCAAATCTCCCTCTAAGTTTTGGATCTGCATGGCATAATCTCCCCGATGAGAATTAAATTCTCAACTTATGGAGAGATCTGCTTCTGCAGATCTTCAACCATGAAGAAGAACTAAGTTCTTATATTAAGGGTTAAACCCTATCTTTGTTTGGAGGAATTAAATTCCTATGTGCTTTGGTGTGAGAATTGAATTCTCTAAACTTAGATCTTCCCTTAGGTTTTAGATCTACATGGCAGAATCTCACCGATGAGAATTAAATTCTCAACCTATGGGGAGATCTGTTTCTGCAGATCTTCAACCAGAGAAAGAACTAAGTTCTTATTCAGAAGAGTTAAACTCTTGGTTTTGAGAATTAAATTCTCTTTTGTTTTATAAAATGATCTCTTTCTTTCTTTTACCTTGAGTTTCTTTTTTTCTTTGAAGAGGTTTTCTTCTCTCTGGAGAATTAAATTCTCTTTTTTTTTATCTCAGAATTTCTTCTCTCTGTTGTTATCTCTTTTTTTTTTCTCTTCTCTTCTTGGCTCCTATTTATAGGAGAAAGAAAAGAATCAGTTTGTTTAGTCAATCTTTCATTGAAAGATTTTATTGATTTTATAACCAACATGATCTTTTAGATCACTCAGTGAATCTTATTCACCATTGGATTTTTAATCCAAAAGATATTTTGTCTGTTATTCCTGGTAAATTTCAGGGAAATATCTCCTAGTATAGAATCTTTCTATAAATTGGTGATTTTTAACCACCATTGGATTTTTAATCCAACGGTTCTCCGCTTTACCGAGCACAACCTTTTTGTTTGGAAAGATCTATGGGAATATTAGGGTTTTTGATTTTCCTTAATTAGAATTTAATTCTATTAGTTTAGAAGGCTTAAAAGTCTATCACGTGTTGGCACGAGACTGATTGACCATTTTACCAGAATTTAATTCTGTTGTTTTAAAGAACTCAGGAATTATCACGTGTCAGCACGTGACCCTTGGTCACGTGTGGGCACGTGATGCCCCATTGGGGTTTTTCCTTGTATTTTATTATACCTTTAATTCTTTTCAGTGGGTTTAAAGGCCCATCACGTGGTGGCACGTGACCCACGGATTAAGCATTTAACCATAATTTAATTCTGTAGTTTTGAAGAACTCAGGAACTTATCACGAGTCGGCACGTGACCAGGGTCACGTGTCGACACGTGATGCCCCATTGGGGTTTTTCCTTGTTGTTTTATGACGGAACAAATGCCCCCACAGCGTCGTTCTCACGTGTTTGCACGTGAGTGTAGGGTGTTTTTCGTCACCCCATTGAGATGAGAATACGCGCGCGCTTGTCGGGCGTACTACAGATTCCCCCTGCCTAGGGTAGGCCGGGGTTAATTGATTATGGAGATCCGAATCTCCGGCAGTCGCGGACTAAGCTGCCATTAATTACCCCTCGTCTTTCAAGCGAGGGAACCTCCGATTGACGAGTTAAACTGGTCATGCGAACTCAACGTGCAGTGTTGTGTTTTCTTTCCCCCCCTTTTTTTGAATGTGGAGTTTAACTTCAAAAGGAATTTTATTGTGGAGTTAAACTCCAACAGAATTTTAGATGGAGTTAAACTCCTAAAAGAATTTAATGCGGAGTTAAACTCCCAAAACAGAACTTTATTGTGGAGTTAAACTCCAAAGAATTTTAAAAAGGAGTTTAACTCCAAAAGGGATTTTATTGAAGAGTGCACGTAAAATGAGGGGGGAAAGAAAACAAAATGGCGTCTAAGGGACGCGCGCTTGGCATGTGTGCGCGCATGGGCACTTTAATGCCCAGGGTCACATGCGCGCACGTGAACGATGGGCGCCTTGACGCCCTGAGGTCACGTGCCCGCACGTGACCGATGGACGCCTTGACGACCCGGGGTCACGTGCGCGCACGTGACCGATGGGCGTCTTGGCGCCCCCCGGGGTCACGTGGGCACACGTAACCGATGGGAGCCTTGGCGCCCCGGGGTCACATGCGCACACGTGACCGATGGGCGCCTAGGCGCCCCGAGGTCACGTGGGCACACGTGACCGCGGGAAAAACCCGCGGAAAGGGGCCTAGCCCCTAGGCTGGGGAGTTGAACTCCCAAGGGCATTTTTGGAGTTGAACTCCTAACAGAAACAAATTTATGGAGTTAAAACTCCAACAGATCTAGAAAGGAGTTGAACTCCTAGGAATATTTGGCTCTTCTTTTGAGCCTTGGGTCTATCCAAAGCTAGATTTTTGGAGATAGGTCTTCTTCTTCCTTCTCTTGATCGGTGGGATCTTGGAGGAAAGGGGATGAGACTTAAAAGTCTTCCCTTTTCGAGATCTGATTGGAGATCCGAGCTCCCCTTCGTGGGTTTTATGGTGGAAAGCTATTTATTTTTTAGAAAAAGAAGAGTTAAACTCTTGATCTAATTCAAAAGAAAGAAGAAGGTTTTTAGAACCTTGAGGAAGGAGAAAGAAGCAGATCTGGATTCTTTTGGGGAGAGAGAAAAAAGTTGCTGGGATATTTTCATTATCCCTGCCTTTATAGGCTATACACTTTACACATAGCCCCTTGGGCTTTACAAAAATGGCATTTTGCCCATCCCATGGCTCATGTGCCATTTTTTTTTGCACATAAGCGATGGGCTTTACAAAAATTTGGCTTTATGCCCATTTTTCTTACATTTATTCATAAAATAAAATAAAAGTGATACACCAAAATTATTTATTACAAAAAAATTTATTTTGGAATGGGGGGAGGCCGGCCGCTTCATGTTCGGGCTCGACCCGGGCATTGGCCCACTTGACCTGGGCTTGGGCCCACCTGGCTTGGGGTTGACTTTGATTTTGACTTGGTCAACCAGGGTGTAAATTTTTACCCCAACAAACTGCCCCCCATCAATAAATGCACACCACATATGTGGGTCATGTGCATGAAATTGATGGATCTTCTTTCGCGTGGAGGTCGACTTCGTTTTGACGACATGGAGGTCGATGTTGTCCTTTTTGCGATGTGGACGGTCGGTGCTGCCCTTTTTGCGATCTGGACGGTCGGTGCTGCCCTTTTAGCGACTTGGACAGTCGGCTCTGCCCTTTTTGCGACTTGAACGGTCGATGCTGCCATTTTAGCGGCGTGGATGGTCGGTGCGGCCCTTTTAGCGACTTGGATGGTCGATACTGCCATTTTAGCGACGTGGACGGTCGGTGCTGCCCTTTTAGCGACTTGGACGGTCGATGCTGCCCTTTTTGCGACGTGGACGGTCGGTGCTGCCCTTTTAGCGACTTGGACGGTCGATGCTGCCATTTTAGCGACGTGGACGGTCAGTGCTGCCCTTTTAGAGACTTGGATGGTCGATGCTGCCATTTTTGCGACTTGGACGGTCGGTGTTGCCCTGCCCTTTTTGCAACTTGGACGGTCGATGCTGCCCTTTTAGCGACTTGGACGGTCGATACTTGATTTGACTTGCTCCGCTTCTTGCAGTGTCAGGGTTGAAGTTGACTTGCTGATTTGATATGATTTGGGTTGACATCAGCATCGCTGCACTGGAATATGGTACCAGGAGCGAATCATCATTTGCCATGGGGAAATTTCCCTCGTTCCCAGTTTAACGACTTAGAGGTCATCTGCTCCCAGTTTAACGACTTAGAGGTCATCTGTTCCCAGTTTAAAGACTTAAGGGTCGATTGGATTGGGGTTTGGAATTTTGGGATTAGGGTAGGCATCAGTGTTGCTAACACTGAAGCACATATGCCAGGAGCAATTCATCATTTGCCTTTTCCTGTTGTGGAGCGATGGCTTAAGAGACAGGTTTTGGTCCCTGTCACCTAAGGCCTTTCAATTTTATGAGCCGTAAGGGTCCCATAAAAGCATTTTCTTCCTACGAGTCGAAAGGATCTCGTGGGTGTACTTTCTCCTTAGGAGTCGTGGGGACTCCCAAGTGTGTTTTTCCTTCGTGAGTCGTAAGGATCATGTTCCCCTCCGAAAGACGCGCATGACAGAGACGTCTTGCCTGAAATTCAGGGCAGATGCTAATTGGTGCTATCCGTCTACCTCTCCGAAGATGCCAAGTTGATTTATGACACCATGTATCGAAGGTTTAAACAGATGCGTCCGATGTAGCAGACTTCGTCAGATTCCCCCTCGCTTGAGGGGTTTTTGATTGTGGGGACGCTCTTCCCTGCAGGCGCAAGCCCCTGCAGTTAATTACGCTACCGCATTGCGGTAACAACTTTCTCCTTCTCCAGATGATCACTTCGTATCGTGTGTGTTTGTTTTGTGTTTGGTTGCCCGTGGATTGTATACGGAGACTGAGTTATGTCGTCGCCCGTAGGGCATGAACTAGTCCAAATCCGTATCTTTCTTAAATTTGGGTTTGGGGGTTGTGTTTAAGGACACGTTAGCCTCATTTGAGACTAAGATCAACTTAAACGTTTGTTAAGGATACGTTAGTCTAGTTTTAGACTAAGATCAACTTAACGGGATCGTTCAGATCCAACAAGAGAGCAATTAAGGTGGGGCCTGTTGTTTAGTTTAGTGGCATTGCGGTCAATAGGTAGTTTAAGGACATTGCGGTCCAATGTTAGTTTTAAGACGTTACGGTCAAGGTTAAGGACATCATAGTCCGGCGTTAGTTTTAAGACATCACGGTCAAGGTTAAGGACATCATAGTCCATTGTTAGTTTTAAGACATCCCGGTCAAGGCTAAGGACATCATAGTCCATGAGTTTAAGGACCCCACAGTCCAATGTTAGTTTTAAGACATCAGGGTCAAGGTTAAGGACATCATAGTCCGTGGGTTTAAGTACTCCACAGTCCAATGTTAGTTTTAAGACATCACGGTCAAGGTTAAGGACATCATAGTCCGTTGTTAGTTTTAAAACATCCCGGCCAAGGTTAAGGACATCATAGTCCATGAGTTTAAGGACCTCACAGTCCAATGTTAGTTTTAAGACATCACGGTCAAGGTTAAGGACATCATAGTCCATGAGTTTAAGGACCCCACAGTCCGTATCAATGTGTGGCCATCGGGACCCGTCACCTCTTTGAAGACGTTGAGGAATTACAACGCCAAGTATCAAAGGAGTGAAGAGATGTACCCTTGAACCAAGGTAGATTAAGTAATCTTTGGCCCAATTTGGAACTAAGACCAATTAATTATATTATGAGCCCATTAGCCCAGTTAAGTTTGAATTGAGGACTTATGGCCAGCTTGGGCTAAGTCCAATCATATTTAGAATATTGGCCCTCTGTTGGTTCATTGAAGGAGAGGCTTTGCCTCTAGAAACTTAGCTAATTGGGCTAAAGCTAGTGTTAAACACTAAAGACCAACAGTGTTGAACACTGGGAATAAAATTAGCAAGTTAGTGTTAAACACTAAAAGATAATCAGTGTTAAACACTAGCAACATGGCTTTCAAATTAGTGTTAAACACTAAAGCAAATCAGTGTTAAACACTGGAAACAGAGATTTCAAATTAGTGTTAAACACCAAAGCAAATCAGTGTTAAACACTGGAAACAGATATTATCCGTCTTCACTTCCCTCAGCAGTACTGCTTCTGCCCATTTGGAGAAGTAATCAGTTGTTGCCAAAATGAATCGATGTCCTCTGGACGATGCTGGTTCGATGGGGCCGATTATGTTAGTCCCCCACATTTCGAACGGCCAGCTAGCCACTATTGGATGTAGTGGATTTGGATGCTGGTGGATGAAGTCTCCATGAATTTGGCACTCGTGGCATTGCTTCGCATATTCGAGGTAGTCCTGAATCATCGTGGGCCAATAGTAGCCCATTCGTTTAATCTTCAACTTCATCTTCGGCTGCAGAGTCCGTCGTGAACTTCCTGAACGACTCTTTTCGCTTCGTCAGGTCCCAGGCATCTCAACCACAGAGAATCAAACGAACTCTTGTACAGGGTATCATTGACGAAGGCGAAAGACAGAGCTCGTTTCGTAAGCTGATGTCTTGAGGACGCATCTTCAGGTGTTCGACGGGATTTGAAGTAGTCTATGAAAACTTCTCTCCAATCTTCAACCTTCTCTTGGTCCTTTATTTGCATAACCATTTGCTCGGTTGATTCCTTTTCCTCAGATGATTCCGGAGATATTTCTGCCAGTGTGAGGACCCGACGGCTTTGTACCACGATTCTGACGTCATCGAGGTTCTTATCAGCCGGTTCTTTAGCGAGCTTGGGTAACTCGTCCGCCTTGCTATTTTCTGCACGCGGTATGCTTTCCAGCATGTAGTAGGGAATTTGAGTCAGCAATCACTGTACTCTGTCGCCATACTTCACCAGCTCTGGATTGCACGTCTGGTAGTCGCCGTTTACTTGGCTAACGACCAGTTGGGAGTCTCCATATATGAGGAGGTTTTCAATTCCCATGTCGATAGCGATGTCAAGGCCTACTATCAAAGCTTCGTATTCGGCTTCATTGTTCGTCCTCGGCTCTGTTAAGGAGAGAGCAAAGCGCATTATCCCTCCTTGCGGAGTTACGAAGATGAGGCCTACCCCCGATTTGATTATAGGAGTGCTTTGTTTGCGCTTCCTCATGGAAGACGCTCCGTCAAAATAGAGTTCCCACCGGGTATCACTACCATCGATCGCATCAAACGCATGCTCGTCTGGCAGCTCGCAATTCAGAGGGGAATCGGCAGGTATCGGGTGCTCAGCGAGGAAGTCGGCGATGGCCTGGCCTTTCACTGCCTTAAGAGGTTGATAAGTTATTGAGAACTCCATTAAGAGTAAGGCCCACTTAGCGAGTCGCCCTGTCAATATGACCTTTGACATCAAATATTTGAGAGGGTCCACCTTCGATATGAGACGGATTTCATGCGCCAATGCATAGTGCCTGAGTTTCGTTATCGCGAAGATCAACGCTAGGCAATGTTTTTCGATGGGGGAATAATTGCTTTCTGCCCCCAGTAGAACTCGACTCAAATAATAGAGAGCTCTTTCTTTCCCTTGGTCGTTCTCTTGTGCCCATAACGCGCCTAAAGAACCTTCGAGGGCGGTTGTATAAAGAATGAGAGGTTTTCCCTTGACCGGAGCAGCCAGCACTGGAGGGCTCTGCAGATACTGCTGTCCTCTTTTTCGGACGCCATATAGACGGTGTGCACCACCATGCCCCCAGACTTGGGACGTTTAGGTTCAGTGGTCTTGCGATTCGTATCAGACTCAGGGATTTTCTCCGGCCTTCTTTTCTTGTGAGCGGTCGAAGTTGAGGGGGCCCTTGCAGTGGGCACCCAAGTAGCTATCGCCTTTTGTGGCTTGATAGGACGTTCCTCTTCCCGCTGAACTTTCACCTTTTTCTGTCGGCGGGGATAATCTTGATCAATTACCGAGTCTTGGACTTGACGCCAGACCTTGTAGATTTTAGAGGACAGCCATCAAGGGGGCTGTTCCGGCTTCACCTTTGTAGCGCTCTCCAGAGGTGGAGGAGATCTTTTCAGCACAGCGGTCAGAAAGTTCTTGCGGGCCTTCCTAAGTGGTTTAAAGCTGTTCCCAGTTGGAACAGCAGGATCAATTTCCGCCGTTGGAGTCGGCGGAGTCAGTCCAGGAGGAGAGTTGCCCCCAGCCTTCCTTACTCGGCGCCAGTGGCATATCAGTAGTAGGAGGAGTGTTGTATCCTGAGGGTTTTCAGCGGATTACACCCACAAAATCTTATAATAAAAGAGAGATAGTGAAAGTTATATAAAGATAAGAACTATAAAAGAAAGAACTTGAAAATAAGAGTTTTCAACTATACCAGCTTTTCAGTTGCTATGAGCCCTATCTTAATGGTCATGATAAAATGTTAGAAATCACACTATCCCTCAATAAAACATCGCCTTTAGTTTTCATTCCTACCTTTCTTCCAAACATTGATCATATACCCCTACGTGTGTGAACTGGACATCCCTACACTCAAAGAATTCAATTCAAGCAATCATACTCTTGTCCACCTACCTTAGTACTTTTTAATAGATATTTAGATGGAATTTGCTCACACATTCTTCATGCGACCGTTAATACTTCTTGAGGTACTAACCGACTGATTACTCATGCGTTTGCTAATTAGGTATTTTTCCTCGTCTTGCAACACCTAAGGCTTAGCAGTGGCTCCCAAACCAGTTGGTCTAAGGCACTAGGTGATAAAACACCCTCGCTATATTTTTTATTACTGCCTCGGTGATAACAAAACCAGTGTTCATTTTTCTTTTCACCATCTTATCTTTTATTCTCCACTTTTATTTTCTTCATACTTTGGCTTTTAGACAAGAGCATTTCAAGGTATCCTCTACTATCCCGAGTTTCAAGATGTGTGTAAGTGCGTATAGTAGGGTATCAACGTTCAAATATTTGGCTTCCAGAATATGAACTATTTTTCAGGCTTATTTTTATCTTCGGATTAGTAATTTCCTTTATCTTACTAACCCTTGGGACAACAGCTCATAACTACTTATTACTAGTTTCATTTAAGAAAACATCTAACTTTCTTGTTTTTCTTAAACTATTCCTATTTTTTAAATATAATTTTTCACTTTCTACTCTTTTATTATCACAATTTTTTGTGTGTGCTTATATATAGTATAATGCAAAGTAGGGCGTAAATAATCACAGGAGCGCTGAAAAACGACTTCTTGGGAGCTTCTTGCGATGGTACAGGAGCGCTGAAGCTCGTTGGCGGGAGCATGATCCCGAAGAATAGCCCATTGGTGGCTTGAGTTACCTGCTCCACTGGCATAGTGAAAAGGGAGGCCGCTTGGGGCCCGTAGGTTACTCCTCCAGATGGGACAGAGCGAGAGTTGATGTTGCAGTTAGTGCAGTTTGAAGCCATTGATTTCTCGAAGAGCTTGAATATTCTGCCCCCTGCGTCGACTTTGGTCTTTGGCATGTGCCAGTTGTTTGAGGACCAATTCCGTCGGCAAGGCTGCTGCTTGGGGAGCCTTCCTGTGGACGATAGACATCCTCTGGGCTTCCTCCATCGGCGTTGAGGCACCGAGGGTGGGAGGTGGGAGCATCGACCCAAAAAGAAACCCGTTGATTTCTTGAAGAGCCGGATTGCAAAGATTTGAGGCTGCAAATGACACATACTTGACTCCGCCGGATATGACAGAGCCTGAGTTGCTAGAGTGGGAGCAAATGCCATTCTTCATAGAGACGAAATGCCGGCTTCAATATCCACTCCCCTAAGGGCAACCAAAAACATACAAACCGCGATTATTTGATCGCAGGAAAAACACGACACACGAAGTGTGGAGTGGAAAGAGGAAAAGGTCCCACCGGGCGTGCCAGAATCTGTTCCCCTCCGAAAGACGCGCAAGACAGAGACGTCTTGCCTGAAATTCGGGGCAGATGCTAATTGGTGCTATCCGTCTACCTCTCCGAAGATGCCAAGTTGATTTATGACACCATGTATCGAAGGTTTAAACGGATGCGTCCGATGTAGCAGACTTCGTCAGATTCCCCCTCGCTTGAGGGGTTTTTGATTGTGGGGACGCTCTTCCCTGCAGGCACAAGCCCCTGCAGTTAATTACGCTACCGCATTGCGGTAACAACTTTCTCCTTCTCTAGATGATCACTTCGTGTCTTGTGTGTTTGTTTTGTGTTTGGTTGCCCGTGGATTGTATACGGAGACTGAGTTATGTCGTCGCCCGTAGGGCGCGGACTAGTCCAAATCCGTATCTTTCTTAGATTTGGGTTTGGGGGTTGTGTTTAAGGATACATTAGCCTCATTTGAGACTAAGATCAACTTAAACGTTTGTTAAGGATACGTTAGTCTAGTTTTAGACTAAGATCAACTTAACGGGATCGTTCAGATCCAACAAGAGAGCAGTTAAGGGGGGCCTGTTGTTTAGTATAGTGACATTGCGGTCAATAGGTAGTTTAAGGACATTGCGGTCCAATGTTAGTTTTAAGACATTGCGGTCAAGGTTAAGGACATCATAGTCCGTGGATTTAAGGACTCCACAGTCCGGCATTAGTTTTAAGACATCACGGTCAAGGTTAAGGACATCATAGTCCGTTGTTAGTTTTAAGACATCCCGGTCAAGGTTAAGGACATCATAGTCCATGAGTTTAAGGACCCCACAGTCCAATGTTAGTTTTAATACATCACGGTCAAGGTTAAGGACATCATAGTTCGTGGATTTAAGGACTCCACAGTCCAATGTTAGTTTTAAGACATCACGGTCAAGGTTAAGGACATCATAGTCCGTTGTTAGTTTTAAGACATCCCGATCAAGGTTAAGGACATCATAGTCCATGAGTTTAAGGACCTCATAGTCCAATGTTAGTTTTAAGACATCACGGTCAAGGTTAAGGACATCATAGTCCATGAGCTTAAGGACCCCACAGTCCGTATCAATGTGTGGCCATCGGGACCCGTCACCTCTTTGAAGACGTTGAGGAATTACAACGCCAAGTATCAAAGGAGTGAAGAGATGTACCCTTGAACCAAGGTAGATTAAGTAATCTTTGGCCCAATTTGGAACTAAGACCAATTAATTATATTATGAGCCCATTAGCCCAGTTAAGTTTGAATTAAGGACTTATGGCCAGCTTGGGCTAAGTCCAATCATGTTTAGAATATTGGCCCTCTGTTGGTTCATTGAAGGAGAGGCTTTGCCTCTAGAAACTTAGCTAATTGGGCTAAAGCTAGTGTTAAACACTAAAGACCAATAGTGTTGAACACTGGGAATAAGATTAGCAAGTTAGTGTTAAACACTAAAAGATAATCAATGTTAAACACTAGCAACAGGGCTTTCAAATTAGTGTTAAACACTGGAAACAGAAATTTCAAATTAGTGTTAAACACCAAAGCAAATCAGTGTTAAACACTGAAAACAGAGATTTCAAATTAGTGTTAAACACTAAGAAAATCAGTGTTAAACACTGGGAATAGAGTTTTCAAATTAGTGTTAAACACTAAGAAAATCAGTGTTAAACACTAGGAACAAAGTCTTCAAATTAGTGTTAAACACAAAGGAGAGAGGGGTCACGTGTGGACACGTGAGAGCGCCCTGATTACTCTTATTTTATTCTGCCAAAAGTATTGAATACTTTCTATAATTGCTCTTGGAGCATCACGTGCTGTCACGTGATGGGAATTTGGGTTTTTAACTGTTAAAGCTTTTGCCAAGGGGTCACGTGGTAGCACGTGAGGGCGCTCATAGCTTCTGTTTGCTTTTTCTTTGTATCCTTCAGGGGTCACGTGGGGCACGTGAGGCGCTGCCTCAAAGTTCTTTTCTGTGAATCTTTACAGGGGTCACGTGGTAGCACGTGACTCTGGTTCTTTGCATGTTTTAAAGATCTGTTCATCTTTTAAGAATTAAATTCTTCATAGGGTCAAACCCTAGCAATAAATTTTAGAGGAATTAAATTCCTATTTTATTCTGAAGAATTATATTCTTAGATAGGGTTAAACCCTAATTTATTTTCTGTAGGAATTAAATTCCCTATATATGTAAAAAATTAAATTCTGGCATAGGGTGAAACCCTAATTTCTTTTTAAGGGAATAAAATTCCTGTGAGTTTGAGAGAATTAAGTTCTCAATTAGGGTTAAACCCTAGTTCTGTCCATTCTGAAGGAATTAAATTCCTAGGGTTAAATCCTAATTTTATTTTAAAGGAATTAAATTCCTATAATTCTGTGAGAATTAAATTCTCAAAACTCAATTCCTCCTCTATGTTTTAGATCTGCATGGCAGGATCTCAACCCAATGAGAATTAAATTCTCAATTAATGGGGAGATGTGGACTTTGCAGATCCTCAACCAGAGAAAGAACTAAGTTCTTTTCTTTATATAAGAGTTAAACTCTTTTGAGAATTAAATTCTCTTTTTGACGCCTCCCTTTTCTTACCTAGGGTTTTTCTTTTACAGAGAATCAAATTCTTCCTTCTGAATTTTCAAGATTCCAAGGCTCTATATCTCTCTCTGTCTCTTTTTCTCTTTTCTCCTTCTTTTTAACTCTCTCCCTTGGCACCTATTTATAGGAGAAGGAAAAAAATCAATCTGTTTAGTGAATATTTCATTGAAAGATTTGATTTGTTTACTGAGAGATTTGATTTGTTTTCATCATTGATCCAGGCCTTTAAATTATTAGGTGAATTTTATTCACCATTGGATTTTAAATCCAAAGATATCTCTTTGTTATTTCGGTGAGATTTAGGGGGAAATCTTTCCATGTCCAAGATTTTTCCATAAATTGGTGAAATTTAATCACCTTCGGATTCTTGATCCAACGGTTTCAGATAATTCTTCTCTATTTTGGAAAGATTTGAAAGATCTTTCCTCAGAATTTAAATCTGTTAAAGAATAAGGCTTTTAAAGCCGGTCACGTGTGGCCACGTGACCGTTGGTCATGTGTGAGCACGTGACCCCTGGTCACATGTAAGCACGTGACCCCTGGTCACGTATAAGCACGTGACCTCTGGAATGGGCTTCTCTTCTTCTGCGCTCTGTTCTCTGGCCGCTGCTTAACCACCACGTGCCAACACGTGACCACTGGTTACGTGTGAGCACGTGATGCCTCTTCTGAAGCTTTTTCCTGATTTTTTAATCTGGGAACAGATCCCACGAAGGTGTTTTCTTACGAGTCGTGAGGATCCCGTAAGTTTGTTCTCCTCATGTATCGTGAGGACACATAAGTGGGTCTTCCCAAACGGAGCATAATCCCAAGGTCGGAGACCAGCCGCGTAACTGGTGATTGCGGTGGGGCATGGGTATGCTGAGAATTATTTGAGCCCGTGGATTGTATACGGTAGTCAACTTGGAGACCAACCGTAGGGCCGGGAGAATTTTTAGAAATTGGATTTTGGTTGGCGTCTGCATCGCTGCACTGCAATATGGCACCAGGAGCGACTCATCATTCGCCGTTTGGGGACTTGGAATTTGGGTCTTGTTTGGCATCAGCATTGCTGCACTGGAATAATGTCAGGAGCAACTCATCATTTGCCCCGGGAGGACTTGGGATTTGGTTTTTCGGTCGGCATCAGCACCGCTAACACTGAAGCGAAATGCCAGGAGCGACTCATCATTTGCCGTTGCCCGTTGAGGAATGATGGCTTAGGAGACAGGTTTAGGTCCCTGTCACCTAAGACTTTTCAATTTAATGAGCCGTAAGGGTCTCATAAAAGCATTTTCTCCCTACGAGTCGAGAGGATCTCGCAGGTGTATGTTCTCCTTAGGAATCGTGAGGATTCCTAAGTGTGTTGCTCCTTTGTGAGTCGTAAGGATCTAACACAGGGATTTTCTCCTCACAAGGTCGAGAGGACTTTGTGAGGGTATTTCATCTCTTTTCACAAGTTTGCGCCCTTTCTATTTTTCACAAACTCGCCGATAGTCCTGCTGTTCTTACTCATAGAACCCTTTCGGGGTTTCATCCGTGCCCGTTTTGCTTGTGGACATTCCTTTTTTTTAGTGCTGGTAGGACTTTTAAAAGTAGTCTCACCGGCCGGATTTGGGAGAGATAGGTGTCGTTTACGCCCGTGGATTGTATACGGTTTTACAGGATGCATGATCCAAACCGTAGGGCTGGTGTGCTCAATTCGCCTGCGACTTGGAGCATTCACGCGCAGTATTTCTTGAGATATCGGCCAATGATGGGTGGCATGGGCCTTTCTCCCTCGACACTTATTAGTTGGTAGGATCCTCCATCGAACACTTTCTCGATGACGTATGGTCCTTCCCAGTTTGGCTCGAATTTTCACTTGGCATGTCGATTGGGGATGATCGGTCTTTTGAGGACTGATTGAAATGATTTAGCGTACTTGCGCTTTCTAAAAGATAGATCAAAAATATTTGTAACCGCAATCAAGAACGGCGTCGCATGAAGCTAGCCGGTGAGTACGGGTCGGTCCACAGGGATGTTGTGAATTTCCTAGTCGCGCTAACGAGTTAATTCCGAAGGGTGTTCGGATTAATTATTAAATCTAAAAACCTAAATTATCTATACTAAAATTATCTAGATCTAAATCTTGCTAGCGTTAGGTTTAGGAATGGTTTGGAAATGTAAATAAATCTCAACGCTTTCTATACCCAAATTAGGATCTAAGAGGAGTTATGGTAATTATCAATAAAGGGGATTAGATCCATTCGGGAAGGTGTTCCTTCCTCTAGATTCTTGTCCTTCCTTTAGAGATCCTTACCCTAACCTCCATGGAAAACATCACAACCGGGCCTTTATACTACGGTATCACCGCTACCTCGAGGGATAGGATGCCGTAGGGAGCGGTATGTGCATGTATGCATGGAGTCCTATAGATTCTATGTGATGGGTAAGAAAAGGATGAGAGATCTCATCTCTCAAAAGCCTTTCCCAAAGCTAACATCTAAGGCAAGGAATTAAAATCTAAACTAGAGCAATTAAATAAAACTACTTACAGATGTATCCCTCCAATCATCCATGCAGGGTTGTCAGATCTGAATTTCTGAATGGAAAAGAAACACCGATGCTCTCCAAAAGATTACTAAATTTTATTCATAAAATGAGGCATGAAGAATTACAATGATTAGAGTTCCTATTTATAAAGAATAGGAAACCCTAGGGTTACATTTGACCCGCATGTCTACAATTACAAAAATAGCCCTAAGTTGACTAGTCAAAGCCAATAAACATTTTGGTAAAAATTTCCTCCACTGAATCCTCTTAATGGCCGCGGATCCGCGGCCCCAGCATGGGTTGGGCCGCGGTTCCGCGGCCCAATTGTGGACTTGGACTCTGATTCTTCTGGGATGGGTTCTGGTTGTCTTGGGCTACTTATTTCTATATATCTTTTCTCAATTTAGCTTCTGGTTCTCTTCCAGATTTCCAGTGAACATTGTAGTGGACTTCTACCCGTTCGCTTTGAGTCGATGTCTTGAATCTTGCTTTGTGAATTGTTCCTTATGTAGGCTTGATCAAGATTCTCTGTTTGTCGGTCAAAGTCTCACTTTTACGTCGTCTTTTCATCGTTTTCACTGTTTCCTGTCCAAGAACCTGTAACCTGTAACATGTAGCAGACATGCGTCAAAAGCACCTGTTTTCATTGTAAAATGCATAAGAATGGGGAATATAAAATATAATATTATGGTGTGAACAAATACCCCCAAACTTATCTTTTGCTCGTCCTCGAGCAAACTTATTGCTTTATTCTCTACAAAAAAACCTAACCGCACTTTCGCAGGGAAACGCGATTGCACTGAGCTCGTGCAACAAGCCGTTAAACCTCTAGGTGTCCCTAGTAGGAGGAGTGTTGTCTCCTGAGGGTTTTCAGCGGATTACACCCACAAAATCCTATCAACTCGGCCCATTGACTTTTGTTCTCCAATTAGGTCTTCTAACAAGGAATTCTATTATCTTCGACCCGTAAATTATCCACCCATATTCTTCACACTTCCTCATTATTTAACTTAAGATTATATATATCTTGCAGATCTACTTAGCTTTCGGCATTTCCTAAGTTTTCCTTCTAGGGTTCCATCTCCACTTAGGAATTTTTATCAACTCTACTAAAGATACAAGTTCTATTCTTCATTCCTTTTTCTCATCTAAATTCCAATCACATATCCCTACGTGTGTGTATATATCACCCCTACACTTGGAAATTCAAATCAAGCAATCGTACTCTCGTCCATTGTCCAAAGTACTAATTAGTTGGTGAATGAAATTTGCTTACACATCCTTCATGCGACCGTTAATACTTCTTGAGGTACCAACGACCGATTACAAAATGAGTTTGCACTTTAAAGCGTACTTCCTAATCTTTGCAACACCCAAGGCTTTAGCAGTGACTCCCAAACCAGTTGGTCTAAGGCACTAGGTGATGAAGCACCCTCGCTAAATATTTTTCTATTTTTTCTTTATTCACACTTTTTCATACTAAGGACTTTAGACAAGAGCATTTCAAGGTCTCTTCTACTATTCCAAGTTTCAAGGTGCGTGATTGTGCAAATTGTAGGGTATACGTTTTCAGAATCTAGACTTAAGCTAGGAACTATTTTTCAAACTTATACTCTAATAAGAACATCAATACTCTTCCCTTGTTTCGACTTAACCCAAGAAGTGAACCCAAAATTTGCCTATTTCTAAATAAACTACAAGGCATATACTTTCTACTGTTAAACTTTAAGGAAGGTTATTTTTAGGGTTTTTAATTTACTAAGTCTAAGATATAGTTGTTCCTAGCTAGTTAACCTATTTGTCAAACTCTAGTCAAATATGGCCAAAATTGAATACAATAATTTTTATAATTTTTGAAAATTTTCAAATTTTTATAGGTTTTCAAATAAATATGCAAATGCAAAAAATATGTACAAATGAATGCAAAGGAAGAAGACGTACCGAGCATACCCCCAAACTTGAACTTGACAGTGTCCTCACTGTCATGCTAAACCAAGAGGGTCAAAAATACCGATACTCCCCTGTTTATTTATTTATAAATTTTTTTTATATTTTTAATGTTTTGAAATTTTTTTTTTTTTTTATAGAAAAAGAAAACAAAAATATATATACATATATACAAAGATTCCCCCAAACTTAAGCTTGGCCTTACACAAGCCAAAGGTTAACACCAACCATTCAAAAATCTTATCGTGGTAATGGTATAGTTGGTGCAAGAATGGGATGTGGAGGAAAGATAGGAGAAACACGCGAGACCGTGTGGACAGAGGAATGGTAGAATATGGTCTCGGTGGGGAAGAAGAATGGCGAAAAGAAGAAGGAAGTGGAGTACGATCTTGAGGGTGTAAATCGAGTGAATAAATTAGTGCAATATGGGATGACCGAGATGTTAAAAGCGATTGCGCTAACCTATCAACTCGTCGAGAAATGGGATCAAATCCCTCAAGATTCGCAAGAAAACATGGGTACACCGAACTTGGTATAGGAGATGAAAACGTAACGGTCATATGTTCGGTCGGAACAATGGGAAAGACGAAAGGGAGTGAATTAGGGATATTATCATGCTCACCGTAGTAAACTGTGTCGAACTGGAAAGATTCCATCAATGGTTCAAAACGAATGTAAGCAACCGAGTCTGAAGGATTAACTAACTCATCTGAAAATGCAAAGGACTCAAACTCGGGCGGTGAGACTTCAACATCGTCCGAAAAAGTGAAACACTCGTAAGTGTCATCGGCTGTGGGAACTGTGTCAGATTCAAAGGAAAAGTTTTCAAGCTCACAGTCGTCAGGCGTGAAATGAGGCGTGGTCGGAACGATGGAAAAGAGGGAGGGTGATTTAGGTAAAGGTTCAAGAGGATGAATTGGAAAATCCGACACATCAAAGAAAAATGGTTCAACCTCAATATGATCCTCACTACTCTCCTCAATATTATCCTCATAATTCTCCACAATATTCAACTCATCCATGCCATTATTATCAAAATCAAGACGCATATGAGATTCGGGAGAAACATTTAATAACTCGGGATGATGATTTGAACATAAAATTTCAATTAAATCGACAGGTTCATCATCCGAAATATTCCCGGCGTCTATATCCTCAATCAAGTGAAAATCAATTTCTGTAGACACCTCATCAAAAGCATGGATATTTATCGATTTAGGTTCTAGAGTGGAGGTGTAAAGATCGAAAGGATTAGGTGCTGTTTCACTCGAAAGGGGTTCCTCACAATCTGGCAAATCAAACACTACAAATTCGCTCAACTCATCTTTATTTTCAACAGGTGAACTATTTAGGGCAATCGATGGAAAACAGGAGTTGTGGGCTTCAATTGGGTAAGGGTAGGTTTGATTTGAAAATCCTCTCTCATTCTCACTCTGTCCAACTGCCACCTCATACATTGAAAAATTTGGAGCTAGCGGGACACTAGCTACCGGTTCAGCAGGTTGCATAAGGGTGGCCACGGACGCTTCCACATTCCTAACCATTTTGTTTGTTGCTGCGATATACGCCTCCAACGCCTCTTCCAAACTAGACTTAGGTGGTGAGGGGGTTTCAGTAAAAGATTCAAAATTGGTTGGATATGTGAAACTCCCTAATGGCTGTGTCGAAACAGTGTCTAGTGAAGGTGGGAAGGTTGGGTATGACTGGTAGGAAGTGGGTGGTTGGGTAGGGGTAGGGTCAACATATGGATAAAAAGGTGAATAATCGTGCGGATCCCTAGAACTAGATGAGTGGAGAGGGGTGAAAGATCGACTGCGAGATTGAGCAATATGCTCAGCAATGGACATCGGCCTAGGAGTTACAGCAGGACTTGGAAAAGTGGTGTCAACATATGTAGGTGGTAAAGGTTGACTAGGTTGACACAAAGTTGGTTGAAAAGTCAAACTGTTTCTCCTAGACTCCTCTATGTGATCTTTCAGAGATTTTTTAGGCATGGAGAGATCGTTTTTAAATTGACCGAACACATTGACATATGATGCAAAATTAGGTTCGGGATACCAAAGTTCGGCTAATGATTTATTGTGTGGGGTACCCATGTTAGAAGAAGAAAGGTGACAAGAAGGAAGGTTGGGTGGTTCAAGGATTTATTTGGGGCTAAAAATTTTTGCAAGTTCTATAAAATATTTGTCTTTTTTATTTTCATTTTTCATTGATTTTTTTCTTTCTCTTTATTTGGAAAAATTTTGTTGCAAAAAGATTTTAGAGAAAAGATATGCAACAGCAAAATATTTTATAGAAAAGATATGCAACAGCAAAATATTACTTGCAATTGGTTATTATTTGAAGCATATTACAAGAATCTTTATTTGGAAAAAAATGTTGCAAAAAGATATTCGAGAAAAGATATGCAACAAAAAAGATTACATGCAATGAATTTCAATTTTGAGCGGGGCCCAAAAATCCTGCACAAGACTTGTTATATAGAAGAGAATATATTTTTAAAGCACACAAAATTTTGCAGGTATTATTCAGAAAATATATTAAAATTTGCAAAGGAGAAATAACAGAGAGCTTACAATGCAAATTTCGTAGGATGATCTCACCGAAAGAGCGCGGTTCCGCGGTATAAACGCGTTATTGCCGCGTTTTCGCGGCAGTCTAATCAGCACGAATCCCCAAAAAAAATTTGACGCTCTGATTCCACTAGAAGGCCGCGGTTCCGCAGCCTAAGGTGGGTTTTGGCCGCGGAATCGCGGCGGGTTGGGGGAATTGGGTCTCCAAAAAATTTTCACTGTTCTGTTATTTGATTCCCCTTCTGTTTCGATCTTCTGATTTCTGTTTCGCCTTCTGGAAATTTCCAGATCGTCTTTGTAAATCCTGCAAAATTAAAACAACAAAGTATCCCTTCCAAAAATAACAAAAAATATATATTTTTATATTTTTTTTGATTTTTTGATTTTTATGAATTTTTTTTTTGATTAACCCGAAATTGCAAAAAGGAAAGTTCTACGTCATCCCCGGCAACGGCGCCATTTGATTGAAATGATTTAGCGTACTTGCGCTTTCTAAAAGATAGATCAAAAATATTTGTAACCGCAATCAAGAACGGCGTCGCATGAAGCTAGCCGGTGAGTACGGGTCGGTCCACAGGGATGTTGTGAATTTCCTAGTCGCGCTAACGAGTTAATTCCGAAGGGTGTTCGGATTAATTATTAAATCTAAAAACCTAAATTATCTATACTAAAATTATCTAGATCTAAATCTTGCTAGCGTTAGGTTTAGGAATGGTTTGGAAATGTAAATAAATCTCAACGCTTTCTATACCCAAATTAGGATCTAAGAGGAGTTATGGTAATTATCAATAAAGGGGATTAGATCCATTCGGGAAGGTGTTCCTTCCTCTAGGTTCTTGTCCTTCCTTTAGAGATCCTTACCCTAACCTCCATGGAAAACATCACAACCGGGCCTTTATACTACGGTATCACCGCTACCTCGAGGGATAGGATGCCGTAGGGAGCGGTATGTGCATGTATGCATGGAGTCCTATAGATTCTATGTGATGGGTAAGAAAGGGATGAGAGATCTCATCTCTCAAAAGCCTTTCCCAAAGCTAACATCTAAGGCAAGGAATTAAAATCTAAACTAGAGCAATTAAATAAAACTACTTACAGATGTATCCCTCCAATCATCCATGCAGGGTTGTCAGATCTGAATTTCTGAATGGAAAAGAAACACCGATGCTCTCCAAAAGATTACTAAATTTTATTCATAAAAGGAGGCATGAAGAATTACAATGATTAGAGTTCCTATTTATAAAGAATAGGAAACCCTAGGGTTACATTTGACCCGCATGTCTACAATTACAAAAATAGCCCTAAGTTGACTAGTCAAAGCCAATAAACATTTTGGTAAAAATTTCCTCCACTGAATCCTCTTAATGGCCGCGGATCCGCGGCCCCAGCATGGGTTGGGCCGCGGTTCCGCGGCCCAATTGTGGACTTGGACTCTGATTCTTCTGGGATGGGTTCTGGTTGTCTTGGGCTACTTATTTCTATATATCTTTTCTCAATTTAGCTTCTGGTTCTCTTCCAGATTTCCAGTGAACATTGTAGTGGACTTCTACCCGTTCGCTTTGAGTCGATGTCTTGAATCTTGCTTTGTGAATTGTTCCTTATGTAGGCTTGATCAAGATTCTCTGTTTGTCGGTCAAAGTCTCACTTTTACGTCGTCTTTTCATCGTTTTCACTGTTTCCTGTCCAAGAACCTGTAACCTGTAACATGTAGCAGACATGCGTCAAAAGCACCTGTTTTCATTGTAAAATGCATAAGAATGGGGAATATAAAATACAATATTATGGTGTGAACAAGGACCAATACCAACTAGCCTTTCTTGAAAGCGCGGAGGCGAGTCATCTTATCATAGGCCCGTGACATTTGGGCTCGGTACAGCTCCAGATTTTGCTGTACTACAAGCCTCTTTTCTTCGAGGGCATCGAGCTCTTCAAGCCGAATGAGCACGTTTTCGTCCTCCGTCAACTCGTGCTGAACGGCCATTCTTAAGCTTGGAACTTCGACTTCGAGGGGGAGGGCCGCCTCCACTCCGAAGAGCAATGAGTATGGAGTGGACTGAGTTGGAGTACGGTGCGTGGTACGATATGCCTACAACGTCTCGTGAAATTTGAGATTCCAGTCTCTCTTGTTGGCTGAAACATTTTTCCTCAGGAGCTTGCATAGAGTTTTATTGAAGGCTTCGGCTAGCCCATTGGCCCTTGGATTGTAGATGGAGGAATATCTCCGGTCTATCTTATGCTGAGTAGCGAACCTTGAGACTTTGAAGCTCTTGAAAGAAGACCCGTTGTCAGAAATGATTCTTCTTGGTGTACCGAAGCGGTATAGAATATTATGCTGGAAGAATGTCAGAATATCTTCTGTCTTGACTTCTTTTAGTGGGACAGATTTAGCCCATCTAGAGAAGTAGTCTGTTGCGGCCAATATGAACCGGTGGCCTCTGGATGACGGAGGATCAATTGGGCCAACTATGTCGGTGCCCCAAACTTCGAAGGGCCACGACGCCACCGTAGGATGCAACGGATTGGGATGCTTGTGAATGAAATCACCATGGATTTGGCAGAGATGGCATTTCTTTGCATGCTCTTCGCAATCCCTTATCATAGTGGGCCAGTAATATCCAAGCCGTTTGATCTGAAGCCGCATTTTGGGGCCGGACTGGTGAGCCCCGCAAACGCCTGAGTGAACTTCTTTCATGAACTTTTGGGCTTCGGCTAATGACAAACACCTGAGCCAGAGTTGGTCATATGACCTGCGGTATAGCGTGTCATTTACAAACACGTATCAGAGAGCTCTCTTCTTCAACTGAATCCTCGCAGATTTTCCTTCGGGCAGCTTGTCGTATCGGAGGTACTCTATGAAGGGTTCTCTCCAATCGGGCTCGTCTTGGATGATCGAAGCTTCTTCGGCGGGAGTGTTCTCTTGTTCTACGCTTCCTTCTTCACGCAAAGTGGCTGAAGGAAGAATTTGCAGGCTTCTGACTGTGATTAAAATTTCGTCCATGTCAGGATCAGCCAACTCTTTAGCTAGGCGAGCGAGTATGTCGGCTTTTCCGTTCAACGCTCTGGGGACTCTCATTAGTTCAATATGGGTGACCGTTTCATGAGTTCCACCACTCGGCTTCTATATCAAGCTAACTAGGGTTTGTATATCTTATAGTCGCCGCTTACTTGGTTGACGACAAGCTGGGAGTCACCGTAAACCCGTAGCCGAAAGACTTCCATTTCTATAGCGATCTCCAGACCAGCTATCAAAGCCTCGTACTCAGCCTCGTTGTTTGTGCGAGGTTCGGTAAGAGCAAAAGAACGTCGTAGGGTTCCCATCGATGGCGTGATGAACACCAATCCTATCCCCGCTTTTATCTCCAGGACGCTTGATTTACTGGAGGTCCTTATTGATGAGGCTCCATCGAAGTAGAGCTCCCAATATAGCTCGCTATCCTAGAGGTGCAATATTTGTTCATCGGGTAGTTCACAGTTTAGCGGCGACCCTTCTGGTAGTGGATGAGAAGCGAGGAAATCGACGAGGGCTTGCCCTTTCACCGCTTTTTGAGGAGTATAAACAATGTCAAACTCAAGTAGCATGACAGCCCATCTTGCCATTCTGCCGGCTAGGCTTGCCTTGGTCATTAAGTGTTTGAGCGGGTCGACTTTGGAGATCAACATGACCCGATGAGCAAGCAGATAGTGCCTCAGCTTCTTCACAGCGAATATCAGATCCAGGCATTGCTTTTCGATCGGGGAATAGTTGTGTTCCGCCCCGACTAAAGTTCGACTGAGGTAGTAGAGGGCATTCTCTTTTCCCTCCTCGTTGTTCTGGGCAAGGAGCGCACCGAGTGACTCATCTAGCGCGGCAGTGTAAAGAATCAGCGGTTTATTTGGAATGGGAGCGGCCAGCACTGGAGGGTGCAACAAGTACTGTTTGATACTTTCGAACGCTTCTTGACATTCGGCATCCCAGACAAAAGGAGCTCCTTTCTTCATGAGCTTTGAGAAGGTCCTACATCTTCCCGATAAATTTGAGATAAACCTCCGTATATAAGCAAGCTTGTCTTGAAAAGATCTTAGCTGCGTCAGATTCTTCGGAGGGGGCATCTCCATGATGGCCTTTATCTTGGATGGGTTAACCTCAATCCCTCGATGTCGGACTATGAAGCCCAGGAATTTTCCCGATGACACGCCAAAAGCGCACTTCAGAGGATTCATTTTCAGATCGTACTCCCTCAGTCTGGTAAGAACGGCCCTAAGATCTTGGATGTGATCGGCCTTGGCTTTAGTCATGACGACTAGATCATCAATATAACATTCGACGACTTTATGAATTAGGTCATCAAAGATATTGGTCATTGCCCATTGGTATGTAGCACCCGCGTTCTTCATTCCGAACGGCATCACTTTGTAGCAGTATATTCCGATCGGGGTTCGAAATGCTATGTGTTTCTCATCCTCAGGCGACATCTTGATCTGATTATATCTAGACCAGCCATCCATAAAGGTGAACAGCTCGTAATTTGAGGTGTCATCGACCATCATTTCCATGACCAGTAGCGGGATGTCGTCTTTAGGACATGCCTTGTTGAGGTCCCTAAAATCGACACACTCGGATCTGCCCATTTTTCTTCTTCACTGGGACTATGCATGCGATCCAGTCTGCATATTTCTCTTCCCTGATGAAGCCGGCATCGATGAGCTTCTTGGTTTCCTCGATGACCTTTTCTTCTAGTTCCCTTCTCATTCTTCGAGGAGCTTGTTTGACTGGCTTAGCATCAGGAGATATAGCAAGTTTATGCACGGTCACTTCAGGGGAAAGTCCAGGCATTTCTTTATACGTCCACGTGAAGCAGTCGACGAACTCGCGCAACAGGGAGATTATCTGCGCTTTCATTTCCTCTGGCAAGAGTGAGCTGATGTAGGTCGGCTTTGGATTATCGGGCTTTCCTAAGTCAATCTCGTCTAGCTCGTCGAAGGTTGTTTGTCCGCCATGTTCGAGCTCTTGAGGAGCTTCTTCTGGCTCGGCTATCTCGTCATCATCATTTGATCTTTCGCTGGCTTCACCAACACGGATCATGTAGCATGCTTTGGAATCAGGTTGAATGAAGCCTATGCCCCGTCTATCTGGAATTCAACCATCGATGAGTGCTCGGACCTGGGGCGGATGCCATAGCCCTTCATAAAACCTTGCTTCGGACTCTGTTTGATATAACTGGCATCCACACCTTTTGAAATATTCCCGCATCTCGGATGCATAGTATCTGGGATTGAGGACGACTCTTATGCCTCTCTCATAGGGAAGGCACGCGACAGACAAATCGTCCGGGTGCACAACGGGGTTTGACCCATAAAACAGGATGCCCTTCTGTCCTTTTTTTCCTCCCGGGAACGTAGAAAGTTTTCAGCTGGTCCACGGTAAAGACTGAAAATGCATCGAGCTCTTTGCACATCCGTTCCGGCACCCTTGTGATGGCCAGGGACCCTTCTGTAATTTCGAAGGTTTCTCGTAGTTTCGCTTGCTGCATAGGGGTCCAGTCTGCACAGCAGCTGCAAGACGGGTCCTCTTCCTCCGACTCTTCAGTGCCGCTGCCTAAACGAGGGCTAATTTTGCCGTCGGATGGGCCTTCAGTATCAGATTCGTCCGTATCGCTGCCGAAATGAGGACGAGTTTTACGGAAGGATGGACTTCCAGCGTCGGACTCATCAGTGTCACTACCGAAACGCGGACGCACATGGGGATTTCTGCTTTTGAAAGTGACAGCCGGCTCAGACTTGCTTTTGAGTTTCGGGGTTGTTCTGTCTTTGGTAAGCTGTGGCTCAACACTTTGTTGGTTCACAAAGTACCGAGAATCTTCATATCGGACTCCATGCACACCGAACGGCTAGATGTCTCCGTTAATACGTCTTTCTTCACCATTTTTAGTATACTTCATGCATTGATGGAGAGTTGACGGAACGATACCGTAATCGTGAAGCCACGGCCGCCCCTAAGAGAATTTTATAAGACGTGTCAGCGTCGATCACGTATATCTTAGCTTCAGTTTGCAGGTCCCCAAATTTGATTGGCAAAGCTATAAACCCCAGAACTTGCTAGCAGTTTTGATTGAAGCCTTGAATGACAATCCTTTCCCTTGACAGGTGTCGGACGTCCATTGACAAACTCTTCAGTGTCCGCAAGTTCATGATGTTCACTGAGGACCCCGGATGAATCAATATGCGATTAATACGATCTCCGTCGCTGTACCCGGTCACATAAAGTGGCCGATTATGCTCAGTCGTTCCTAGTAGCAAGTCTTCATCCTTAAACGTGACTGCGGCGGCTTGCAAAGTGTACTGAGCTTATTTCATATTAATTCCCGCAAAGCAAGCCTGATACCGCTCAGGGTTTTGTAAAGCATGAATGAGAACATCTCTAAGCTCTTGAGATAGAACCAAGGCATCGTATATGCTCATGAGAGATGGAAGCTTTCGGAGATGAGCCAAAACATTATAGTCCACCAAGGAAGAACTTGAGTTTTCATTAGTCGGTTCTCTGCCATCTTCCTCATTAGCCACCTGTTTTTCCTTTCCTTTTGGGGCGTTTCCCTGATTTGGCGGTAGAGCCCTGCCGCTTCTGAGCTGGATCTGGTTGGCCATTGTGGCGAGCTCCTCGTCCTCTTCGGGAAAATAGAGCTCCTCCTCAGAGTTGCTGCCAAGATGGATGGTGTAGCAGGTCACTACTGGGATCTCTTCATTGGAGTCTTCTTCTAGCTCCTCGAGAATTTCAGCCATCTCTATAGGGAGGAACTCCTTCAATTGGATTATAGTTCTTTCCTTATGTTCATAGTCTTTGAGAGAATCAATATATTTTTGAATGGTCGATCTCCCTGCAAACTCTTTTTCGCGCCGAGCTGCACTTTTCTTCTTCTTGAGCTTCTTGGATTTTGAGCCTGACGGAGCCGCATTGGCAGCTGGGAGATAGGCTTCTCCTGCCCTTCCCATTCTGTCCTGGGCTCTTTCTAAAGTAGCCTTAGCATCTTCTTCGTCTTGTTAGATACGTGCGTACTCCACGAAGGCTGCGGTGAGTTAGTTTCATTTCTCAGGGCAGCGAGTTCGGCTGTCTGCCCCCAGAAGGCTTCAGCTTGTGTCTGTATAAAGCTGGTGGTTACAACTTGATTATTCACCAACACACTTTTGGACAGCTCGATCTCTCCATCCTTGTACTGCTTCTCGACCCAATCTTTGAAGATATAACAATCCTCGATCGCATGGCTCACTACTCGGTGGTACGGGCAATACAGGGGATTGTCGGTCATTTTTGCTTCTTGAGGTCTTTTCGACTTTAGCAATTGTAGACCGTTGTTCAAGGCATCTTTAAATATCTTCCGGACCTTGTCCCTTCTGAAATAGTAAACCTTGTTCTTTCTCTCCTCTAAGGAAGGCCCTTCTCCTCCCAGCACTGGCTTTCGAGACCGGTTGGTTTTAGATTCACCCGCCCTTCGCTTTTCTTCATTGTCGGACGCATTGAAGACATTAGTACCGCTAGAAATCCCGCTTCTATGGTTGTCGTCCCGCTTGCTTTTCCAAGTTTTGTCTCTCTGAGAGTCCGGGGTAGACTCTTACTTCGAGCGTTCCAGCATTTGGACTTTCTTGGTTAGCTCTTGAAACGTCTTGAGGCCTGCTGTACACAAGAATAGGACCATCCAATTGCTGAGGTTCTCAATGAGAAGGCTGACGGACTGGTCCTGCTCCAGCGGTAGTTCGCACTTGACCGTGAGATTACGCCATCGGGCGATAAAGTCGGTGTTGCTTTCATTCTTCCCCGGCTTGGTCCTCACAAGGTCAGCAATAGAGATTTTATCACTGACACTCATGAACCTTTGCCGAAACAGAGACTCCATTTGGGCAAAGGTAATAACGGACCCATCTGGTATACTCGCGTACCAGTCGAAAGCGACACCAGTCAGGCTATTGACAAACTGACGAAGGAGGAGCGCATCATTGCCCCATGTATTTCCGCACGATGCTTTAAAGTGGGCGACGTACTGATTTGCATTTCCCGTCCCGTCAAATCTTCCGAACTTAGGAATGACGTAGCTGCTCGGGAACTCGATCAAATTGTACTGTGCGGGATATGGCAGCCCACTGCTGCCGATTTCTTTCTGAGCTTCAGCTTCGGCCACCAATGTTTTAACCTTGCTGGTGACTAAGTCCATTATCCGATCTTGTGTTAGCGGGATGGTGTTATCTGAGGCCAAGGCGTCCCCAGAAGCAGAATGTGGCCAACTTTCGTGCGGCTCGACGAATCTTGGACACAAACGGACGGGCATTGGCCGCTTCGGATTGTCATCATCCGGCTCATGAGTAGTGACTTGTGCTTGATTGAGAGGCGCTCGAGCAATTTGAGCCGTAAGCTGCATCACAACGTTCGTTAGGTCGTCAATTTTTGAATAGAGGTTGGCCATCTCTTTATCTTTGCTCTTGAGCTGTTTTCGAAGCCCTTGAAGTAGCTCTTTCTCCGCGGTCCTAGAGCGGAAAATCGGCTCTTCCTCGCTGTCCGAGCTTGACTCTGCCTGGACCGAAGGGTCCTTGTGCCTATCATCCTCATCGAGAGGGTTTTCATCATCCGGCGGAGGCGGCTGTTCTTGGTGAACGGCAACCATATTCAAGCCAGATTGGGCTTGAGATGTGGTGGCCCCATCCCTGCTTTTGCTGCAAAGGTTGTCGCTGGGGCGCCCGCCTGCCATATAGACTGTATGGATAACATATTCAGCCATCTTTTTATTATCGGCGACTGATTTCTCGGACCGCTGTCTTGACCCTCCTGTTTTGGTAATGGGCAGTCGACTGGAGGCAGCTGGCCTGGCCGGATTCTTGAATGGTGCCGGCGCTTCCTTTTTGGTTTTTCCCCGCTGTTTTCGTGCGGCACAGAGCTCCTGATAGACTCTTGAAGAGGCAGTGTCATACTTTTTCTACTGGGGCCGGGACACGTCTCTTTGTAGCGTTTTTTGGACCACTGTCTTCTTGATTCTGGCGGTCATGGCATTTCTCTGAACCCACTTTAGAGGTTCGAAGGAATTGCTGATTTTTACGGCCGACTCAGCCGTCGTGGCAGGATGACTTTGCTCTTGGAATCTCACAAGATTTCACCTGGCCGGAGTCCTGGCCCTCTTGTTGGCTCGATGCCTGAGCCGCTTCTGTCTCAGCCTTTCTGTTTTGAGCACTTGGCTGGTTACGGCTCTTGGGGAAGCCACCGTAGACCGGGCGATGGAGGGCTTTGGAGATACGCCTGATTGTGCATTTGTTGGAGTCGCCGCCAGAGCTCGTCCGCAACATTTGATGTTGCCCTTTGTACCGGAAGTCTTGCCCCCAGCTGGAGCACAAGAGAGTCGTTCAGACACCGTCTTAAGTTTCGGTTGTGGCGCCCTAGCGATCACAACATTCGGCCTCTTGCCCCTTGAGACTGGCTTGGCCACCTGTTTCGCCGGGATTTCTGCCAGATGAGCGCTTCCGGCAGGGTAGATGATGACGGAACCAAACTGGCGGGGCAGTTCCTCCCACTGTCGACTGAGGCTTGCGGGGAGAACCACATGAGCATTGACCTTGACCACGTATGGGATCGGGGTCGCGTTGGAAGCTGAATTCGTCTTGGGAGACATTGTAGTTGAAAGTTGATTGCTTGAAGACCTGCATGAAAGAGCATTATTTTAGTATAAATATAGACATGTATATTGATTGAGTTCGCATGAACGTTTAACCCGAAATATGGGAGGAGAGAAAGGTCCCACCGGGCGTGCCAGAATCTGTAGGGTGTTTTTCATCACCCCATTGAGATGGGAATACGCGCGCTTGTCGGGCATACTACAGATTCCCCCTGCCTAGGGTAGGCTGGGGTTTATTGATTGTGGGGATCCGAATCTTCGACAGCCGCGGACTAAGCTGCCGTTAATTACCCCTCGCCTTTGAAGCGAGGGAACCTCCGATTGACGAGTTAAACTGGTCATGCGAACTCAACGTGCAGTGTTGTGTTTTGTTTCCCCCCCCTTTTTTTGAATGTGGAGTTTAACTTCAAAAGGAATTTTATTATGGAGTTAAACTCCAACAGAATTTTAGATGGAGTTAAACTCCTAAAAGAATTTAATGCGGAGCTAAACTCCCAAAACAAAACTTTATTGTGGAGATAAACTCCAAAGAATTTTAAAAAGGAGTTTAACTCCAAAAGGGATTTTATTGGGGAGTGCATGTAAAATGAGGGGGGAAAGAAAACAAAATGGCGTCTAAGGGACGCGCGCATGGCATGTGGGCGCACATGGGCGCTTTAATGCCCAGGGTCACGTGCGCGCACGTGACCGATGGGCGCCTTGGCGCCCCAGGGTCACGTGCACACACGTGACAGAAGGGCGCCTTGACGCCCCAGGGTCACGTGCACACACGTGACCGATGGGCGCCTTGGCGCCCCCGGGGTCACGTGGGCACACGCGACCGAAGGGCGCCTTGGCGCCCCTGGGGTCACGTGGGCACACGTGACCGAAGGGTTCCTTGACGCCCCGGGGTCACGCGCGCACACGTGACCGATGGGCGCCTTGGCCCCCCAAGTTCACGTACGCACACGTGACCGATGGGCGCCTTGGCGCCCCCCGGGGTCACGTGGGCACACGTGACCGATGGAAGCCTTGGCGCCCTGGGGTCACGTGCGCACACATGGCCGATGGGCGCCTTGGCGCCCCGGGGTCACATGGGCATACGTGACCGCAGGAAAAACCCGCGGAAAGGGGCCTAGCCCCTAGGCTGGGGAGTTGAACTCCCAAGGGGATTTTTAGAGTTGAACTCCTAACATAAACAAATTTATGGAGTTAAAACTCCAACAGATCCAGAAAGGAGTTGAACTCCTAGGAATATTTGGCTCTTCTTTTGAGCCTTAGGTCTATCCAAAGCTAGATTTTTGGAGATAGGTCTTCTTCTTCCTTCTCTTGATCGGCGGGATCTTGGAGGAAAGGGGATGAGACTTAAAAGTCTCCCCTTTTCGAGATCTGATTGGTGATCCGAGCTCGCCTTCGTGGGTTTTGTGGTGGAAAGCTATTTATTTTTGAGAAAAGGAAGAGTTAAACTCTTGATCTAATTCAAAAGAAAGAAGAAGGTTTTTAGAACCTTGAGGAAGGAGAAAGAGGCAGATCTGGATTCTTTTGGGGAGAGAGAAAAAATTTGTTGGGATATTTTCATTATCCTTGCCTTTATAGGCTATACACTTTACACATAGCCCCTTGGGCTTTACAAAAATGGCATTTTGCCCATCCTATGGCTCATGTGCCATTTTTTTTTGCACATAAGCGATGGGCTTTACAAAAATTTGGCTTTATGTCCATTTTTCTTACATTTATTCATAAAATAAAATAAAAGTGATACACCAAAATTATTTATTACAAAAATTTTTATTTTGGCATAGGGGGAGGCCGGCCGTTTCATGTTCGGGCTCGACCCGGGCATTGGCCCACTTGACCTGGGCTTGGGCCCACCTGGCTTGGGGTTGACTTTGATTTTGACTTGGTCAACCGGGGTGTAAATTTTTACCCCAACAGTGAGTGTAATGTTGTAACTTTTGTGGCCGTTGGATCTGCCTAGGGAAGGGGGTAGATGAACTATTTCCCATCACATCCTATAAATACAGGGGTCTCTTCAGAAGCGCCTCCACTCTTTCATCTTCTTCCCTGTTCTTTTTCCTTTGAGAATTTAATTCTCTTCCTCAGAGCTCAGTCCTCTGCTCCAAAAAAATATTCAGAGTTTAACTCTGTTAAAAAAATAATCTTTTCTTCAGGTAATGGTTTTGAACAACCGAAGAACTTTCATATATATAAAAAAAACTATTTTTGGATTTTAAATCCACACCGAGGGTTTTTCCCTTCAAAGAACCCATCTTTTTGATCTTTAGGAGTGCATGATCTCTAGGTAGCAAACCTCATTGTTAGGCATTTTTCTGATCTTAGGGGTTTGATGATGGCCTCTATTTCCTTCTGGAATTTAATTCCATTTCAAAGAGCTTAGCTCTGAAAAATTTTCTGGAATTTAATTCCTCTGTTCAAAAGGAATTTAATTCCACCAGAGAACTTAGTTCTTAAAAGAAGAATTCTTGGGATTTTTCATCCTGAGTTGTTCTTGCAAAAAATTTCAGTAGAGATTCTGTTTGATTTTCGCAGAGTCCAAGATAGGTTTTTCTTTGGGGGAATGTGCAGGGATGTTTGAAATCCACTGTTCATTTATTGAGAATCTTCTTTTTGTTCATTTATTCGATCTCTTTGGAAGAGTTTCGCGAGATCTCGGGCTTACCAATCAGGGGAGCGCCTTACGAAGAATTGTTGCCCTATGACGAATATGACTTCGAGACTGTGCCCGCTATGCTTGACGGCTTATCGACTGAAAACGCCGTCCGCTACAAGTACCCGAGTTTAATCAAGACTCTGGGGATTTTTGAGAAGCTGTTCACGGAGTCAGAAGAACAGGACATCACGTTTAAAAGCTTTATCGCCTGCTTCCTTTGTGGAGACGTTCTATCAAAGGCAGCTCCGAAGTTCGCAAATATCAACGACCCCTTCGGGTTTGGTTTAAATAGGCTACCGATTAGAGAAGAGGATTTTCTCCAGTTCTACATTCCAGTCTTGTCAGCAGTACCTTTCAAGTCGATCGCAGCTCCTGGCATAGATGAAGAAACTTTCTTCATGGGTTTTATCAGCGTTTGGCTCAGTTGGTTTGTCGTTCCAACGCACCGTCGATTCATTAGAGCCTCGGTCATTTACCCTGCTCATCGCATCGCCGAAGGGACGCGACTAGCCATGGGCATCGCAGGGCTGTCGCATCTATACCATGGGCTAAGCACTGCAGCTAATACCTTAACCCTAGGCGTAAACGTAGTGAGTTTCTCTCTTCATTACTTTACGTCATGGATTGAGATGCACGTGCTAGGGGCATTTGCCGCGCATCAGAGACCCAGCTTTTATGATGCATATACCTTTCCGCGGCTCATGAGGTTGGTGAACGCTTCTGCTCCTGACCCGACTCAATTAGGGGCTCTTCAAGTGTTGCTCAATCCGTATGCAAACAAAGGTGGAATGGTATTTAATGATCGAATTCTCTCTGCTCCCTCGGGACCTGTTCAACAGTTGTTTGATTTGTCGAAAGAGGGAGCACCATCTTTGAAGCCCAAGGAAGCCATGCACCTGTACTCGATCAGACCCGGTTATCTGGTGTTCCGTCGAAACGACGCGGCTCTTTTCATGCAGTACAATCCACACCGCTTTGCCCAGCAACTGGGATATGACCAGGGTGTCCCCTTCGAGGCATTCACAGTGGAGCCTAACCCTTCTTTGGAAGTTGTTCGTGACGCCACCCACCATTTCATGAGGCTGAACACCGGTTCTCATTTCATGATCCCCGAGGCCGATTACATTCCGAGGTGCATGGGGGCTTTCATGGGTTGGTATCGCCACCGGGTTAGTCCAATCATTGCTGAGGAGAGGAGGATACTTTTTGGGCATAGAGCTCCCGCTCCGCTCCAGGCTACGGGAGTCCCACCGCGACCGCGGATGATAGTTCGCCCTCCCTTGAGGGATACTGGTATCGTGCTTATTCCTGAGGTGGCGGATGTGGATTTGACTCCGACAGTCGGTATGCTGATGCATACTAGAGCTCAGGCAAGGGCTTCTGATAAGGCGCCAGTAGCAGTATCATCGGCTGCGGCGTCAGCAATGGCAGTGTCTTCATCGGTAGCACCACCGAGAGAGGATACTGAAGGCGAAGTGGGTCAACGTCGTACTAAAGCACCGAGGGGAAAGAAGTGATCGTCTCCTGGTGTTAGTTCTGGGTCCAAGAGGCGAAAGAAGACGGTCACCAATCTGCTCGACTTTTTAGTAGAATCAGAGCCTATCTTTCAAGATGAACCACTAGCTATGCAAGAGCCGGATGGTGGTCTTCTTTTTCCAGGTTCATCTGCCGAGGAAGCCGCGCAATTAGCTGAGGCTATAAGACGCTCTCAGGATGAGACTGAAAATGTAAGGGTCCCGAAGAGGCCTTATCCCGCCGTCATCTTCTATGAAGATCCCTCATCGATACGGCGGATATTTATAGGTCCTTTGGAAGAGGGAGGAGAGATAGACCTTAAGCAGCCTATCTCGGCCGATGCCGAAGATGCGCTTTCATTGTGGACTGGTGGCCACGAATCTACCTTTGAGCCCCGGCGAGCGTATCTTCTCAGAAAGGAACGTCGGCTTGAAGAAGCCATCTTAAAGGCATCTTGGCGAATTGGTATGCATTTATTTTGTATTTTTCATTCGAAAAGTAATTTGTTCTGCTTTCTATGTATTCTAATCCTCGTAAAACTTTGCAGGGACCTCGGCGATGGCGGAGAATTTGAGTTCGAGCAGCGCTTTGACTATGGACTTTGTAAATATCCCCAATGAGATACTAGTAAGTGTGGAGGTGGTCGACATGGTCACTATTCCTGCCGCAGAGCTTCCATTGGCGGTTTTCGTTCCCCCGGTGCTTGCTCTCCCGGAAGAGGCATCTTCATTGGCCGCGGATTCAATGGATCTTTCTGGGAACGGCCCGGAGATTATGGGACAGGTAGTCGAGGCCACTGTCCTTTCATTGGAGCCTGCAGCGGTGGCCACTGCTCCTCAATTGGAAATTGTTATACCGGCCCATGTCCCCGATGATGTGCCTGGGGGCATGGAGGAGGCCGCCGAAGCTGCTATCCCTCCAGTTTAGAGCGGGAGGAGCATCGAAGGTAGCCTTCTATATTTTATTTTAATAATCTTTCCATTATCTGAACCTTTCTGTCTTTTCAGAATTGCGCGGGTTGGCGGCGTCTATCGCTGATCTGTCTCCCAGAAAATCCTTTCATCGTTTGCTAGAGATGGCCGCTCCGCAGGCGATATCCCCTCAACGCATCGTCCTCTCTTCCGGGAAAGGTTAGTATTATTTGCCTTCTCCTCACGGCATTATTATTATTTCATATAACGATACTGATGTCTTCTGCAGTTCTGGAAGCCGATGACGAAGTTGAGATTCTTGACAGGCCTGGGGATCCTTCAGACCCTTCTTGCATGACTGTGGGTAAGTAAAGTTTCGACGTAGTTCCACCTGCTCTTTTGCTTGCAAATTTCACTGATTTCTTTTTATGAATCTTAACAGCTTTACCAGTTCTTACCACGCTGGAATCTCGCATCGTCATGCCGCCCGGCCCCTATGCTCTACGTGCCTCGGAACGGATGGCAAAGCTAAGCCTTCACTCTTTGTCAGCTCTGATCGAAGACCTTCGTGCTGGTAGTTTGATCACGGCCGAAGAATTTGCCGCCGAAGCCAACATTTCTCTCCCCTTTCTTGCTGCTTACTATAGAGAAACATTGGTGCAAGTCTGGGTTGAGTTTTGTCGTCGGGTGGAGGCTTGCTTACATAGCCTTGAGTGCTCGCGTCTTCCTTCAGAGGTTGTAGCTGCAAAGGCGAGCTTGCGGGGGCTGATCGAACGGTGCGCCGCCAATATGCTGTCATGCGAGAAGAGGCTCAGCCGGAAATTTTCAGAGAGGAAGCTGGCTTCAAACACGCTGGGAGAACTTCAAGCCAATCTTACGGCCAAGACCACTCAGGCATATGAACTTTGGCGGGTGCTTCAAGAAGCTATCAGGGAGGTGGTAGCCATTGATAAAGCCGTCGTTTTTACTCGCGAAATGGTCGGGGCTCATAAAGTCACCGAAAAGGAGCTTGAAAGTCGGCTTGCCTCGTACCAGGCCCAACAGTCTCAAGCGAAGGCCCGTCTTATATTAATAATGAATCATGAAGCCGAGGCCCAGCAGAAGAAAGATGAACTGGCAAATTTATTAAATCGTCCGCCGGCTTGAAGAATTGTATATTTTTTTTATTCTTCTTTTGTACATACTCCTGAATGAGAGTATTTTTTTATTCTTTCATAAATTGTACTTTGTATTCATTTTGATTCATGAATAAAATACATATTTTTCTTCATGGTGGTGTGTCCCTTTTAGTAAATGCATTTTGTGGATAATCGATTTTGATCTCCTTGTAGGACAGCGATGGCTTAGGAGTCAGGTTCAGATCTAGCCCCTAAGGCTTTCCAACTTTATGAGCCGTGAGGGTCTCATAAAGGCATTTCTCCTTACGAGTCGTGATGATCTCGTAAGTGTAATTTCTCCTTAGGAATCATGAGGATTCCTAAGTGTATTTTCTCTTGAGAGTTGTAAGAATCCCACAAGAGAGTTTTTGTTGCTTATGAGTCGAGAGGACTCGTAAGTGATTGTTTCCTTTCTTGTCGGAGAATGTGGCCCATAGAAAATCTACCTTGACCTCTCTGTGAGGCAACGATGGCTTGGGAGACAGGGTTAGGATCTGCCACCTAAGACTTTTCAACTTTATGAGCCGTGAGGGTCTCATAAAGAATTTTCTCCCTACAGGTCGAGAGGATCCCGTAGGTGTATCTTCTCTTTAGGAATCATGAGGATTCCTAAGTGTGTTTTCTCTTGTGAGTCGTAAGGATCTCACAAGAGAATTTTCTCCTTACAAGTCAAGAGGACCCGTAAGTGATTGATGAGTTGACTTGCTCCCGAATCAAAGAATTGCTTTGACGGGGAAGTCGAGAGTTGACTTTATCCGCATTTCACGGAGTCGGGGGTTGACCTTATCCGCATTTCACGGGGTCAGGGGTTGACCTTATCCGCATTTCACGGGGTCAGGGGTTGACTTTATCCGCATTTCACGGAGTCAGGAGTTTCTCTGGACGTTTCCCACGGTCAGAATTGACATTATCCGTGTTCTACGGGACCAGGAGGTACTCTGGGCGTTTCCCACGGGGTCAGGATTGACATTAGCCGTATGCCACGGGACCAGGATTTGCTCTGGGCGCTTCCCACGGGGTCAGGATTAACATTAGCCGTGTTCCACAGGACCAGGATCCGCTCTGGGCGCTTCCCACGGGGTCAGGATTGACATTAGCCATGTTCCACGGGACCAGGATTTGCTCTGGGCGCTTCCCACGGGGTCAGGATTGACATTAGCCATGTTCCACGGGACCAGGATTTGCTCTGGGCGCTTCCCATGGGGTCAGGATTGACATATCCGTGTTCCACAGGATCAGGATTTGCTCTGGGCGCTTCCCACAGGGTCAGGATTGACATTAGCCGTGTTCTACGGAACCAGGATCCACTCTGGACACTTCCCACGGGGTCAGGATTGACATTAGCCGTGTTCCATAGGACCAAGATCCGCTCTGGACGCTTCCCACGGGGTCAGGATTGACATTAGCCGTGTTCCACGAGACCAGGATCTGCTCTGGGCACTTCCCATGGGGTCAGGATTGACATTAGCCGTGTTCCACGGGACCAGGATCTGCTCTGGGCGCTTCCCACGGGGTTATGATTGACATTAGCCGTGTTCCACTAAACCAGGATTTGCTCTGGGCGCTTCCTACGGGGTCAGGATTGACATTAGCCGTGTTCCACAGGACCAGGATTTGTTGACTTTATCCGCATTTCACGGAATCAGGAGTTGACTTTATCCGCATATCACGGAGTCGATGGTTGACTCTCGGTTGTCTGTGCGCCGCCGAGTCATGGAACTGGGAATTACCGCGGTTCCGCTTTGCTGATGTTGTAATGAGATGAATATCGACGTGGTCTCTAGTTTGTCTGTGAACCGTCGAGATTCGGAGTAGGGACTTTGCCATGGCTCCAAGGTTGATTGTCGCGTCTGAATCCTGCTGGAATAAGGGTGAACGCTGTTGGTGATCTCTAGGCTGTCTGTGAACCGTCGAGATTTGGCTCTCCTTCTGATGGAGCCTGATGGGAGGGTATGGTTCCCTCTTTGTTTGTGCCCTTGGATTGCATACAGGGATCGATGTGATCTCACCTGTAGGGCAAAAAGTTTCATTTTATATATATTTTTTCTTTCCGCGATGCTCTATCATTTCAGTTTTATATCGTGAAAGTTGCGATTGCCCAATCATTTCGGCTGTTTTTCGCGGTGCCTAATCATTTCGGCTATTTATTTTATTTACTTGCTGCTTTTTATTGCGAGTTGCCCAACAATTTCGGCTATTTTGTATGCATATATTTTTGCTTGCTGATTTTGTTGCAAGTTGCCCCATCATTTCGGATATTTCATATGCATTTGTGGCTCGTTGGCTTTTCGTTGCGAATTTGAGATTTGATACCGATTTAGGCATCAGCATCGCTACAACTAGGATATTGCCAGGAGCGAATCATCATTTGCCTTTGTCGGTTCGAACAAAGGTGGCTTAGCAAACATGGTTAAGATCCTGTCGACTAAGGCTTTTGACTTCATGAGCCGTAAGGGTCTCATAAAGGTATTTCTCCCTACGAGTCGGGAGGATCTCATAGGTGTGTTTTCTCCTTAGGAATCGTGAGGATTCCTAAGTGTGTGTTCTCTTATAAGTCATAAGGATCTTACAAGAGTATTTTCTCCTTATATGTCGAGAGGACTTACAAGGGTTGTTCACTGTGCTAGCATATCCCTAGTCACCGGTGGGACTTTGTTAAGGAAATGTTTATTTGTGCTCGTGGATTGTATACAAGAGTCCATATTGAACTGCTTGTAGGGCAGCATTGGAGATTGTGATGGCTTAAGAACAGGTCCAGATCCCTGTAGCTTAAGGCTTTTTAATCCTATGAGCCGTGAGGGCCTCAAAGGGGAATTCTCCTTACAAGTCGTGAGGATCTCGTAAGTGTAATTTTCTCCTTAGGAATCGTGGGGATCCCTAAGTGTGTTGCTCCCTTGTGAGTCGTAAGGATCTCACACAGGTATTTTCTCCTTACAAGGTCGAGAGGACCTCGCAAGTGTCTTTTAACGAGATTGTGCCCTTTCGGGTTTTCACAAAACTCGCCGATAGTCCTGCTGTTTTTACTCACGGAGCCCTTTTCGGGTTTTCATCCGTGCCCATCTCGCTTATGGACATACCGTTTTCTTTCTTCTTCTTTTTTTTTGTCAGTCTTGGGATGCTGCGGTCCGTAGTAGTTTATCGACGTCTCGGTCAATAGCCAGTTTTAGGACATAGTGGTCCATCGTTAGTTTAAGGACGTTTCAGTCCGTTGTTAGTTTAGGGACGTTTCGGTCCGTAGCCAGTTTTAGGACATAGTGGTCCATCGTTAGTTTAAGGACGTTTCGGTCCGGTTTGCTAGCTACCACTTATAGAGTTTGGGCTTAGGAAGATAGCGAGCGGACATAGGCGTCGTCATCTATCATTGACTTAGGCCGTGACTCGTTAGGCGTAGTATTTTTTCAGGAATCGACCGTTTATTGGCCTGAAAGGTCTTTCGCCATGCATGTCCATGAGTAGATAGGCTCCACCTTGGTAGACCTTGTCTACGATATACGGGCCTTCATAGTTCGGCTCGAATTTCCCCCGTTTGGCACGATTGGGGATCATAGATCTTTTAACCACTAGCACGAGTTCGCCTTGGCGGAATGTCCTCGGCCTAGTCAATCTCTCGTATGAGCGCGTCATCTTTGCTTTATAAGCCTCCAGGTTTTGTTGTGCCATGAGCCGGGTTTCATCAAAGACGTCGAGCTCCTCAAGCCGAAGGTGAGAATTTTCTTCGTCTGTTAGCTCCTAGTGAACCGCTACTCGTAGAGAGGGTAACTCTATCTCGATGGGGAGTACCGCTTCTGTGCCGAATACCAATGCATACGGCGTTGTGTTCGTGGCCGTTTTGAACGTAGTTCGATATGCCCAGAGAGCTTCATGCAGTCTCTCGTGCCAGTCCTTCTTATTTTTGGACACTGTCTTTTTCACGATCTTCGTCAAGGTCTTGTTAAAGGCCTCAGCTAGACCGTTAGCTCGGGTATTATAGACCGAAGAGTATCTCCAGTCTATATTATGCTGTTATGCGAAGCGGCTGATTTTGTGGCTTCTGTAGGCCGGCCCGTTATTGGAGATAATCCGTCGCGGAGTGCCGAACCGATAGATGACGTGTGTCTTGAAGAAATGGAAGATATTCTCCGTTTTCACTTCTCTCAGCGGTAATGCTTCTTCCCACTTAGAAAAGTAATCGGTCGTCGCCAATATGAACCGGTGTCCTCCGGACTATGTTGGTTCGATGGGCCCGATTATGTCAGTTCCCCACATTTCGAATGGCCAGCTAGCCACCGTTGGAAGTAGCGGATTAGGATGCTGGTGGATGAAATCCCCGTGAATCTGACACGAGTGGCACTGCTTCGCATATACGATGCAGCCCTGGATTATTGTGGGCCAATAGTAGCCCATCCTTTTGATCTTCAGCTTCATCTTTGGCCCGGCTTGGTGAGAACCGCAGAGTCCGTCGTGGGTTTCTTGAACGACTCTCCTTGCTTCTTCCGGTCCCAGGCATCTTAGCCACAGAGAATCAAATGATCTCTTATACAGAGTATCATTGACGAAGGCAAAAGATAGGGCTCGTTTCATAAGCTGATGTCTTGAGGACGCATCTTTAGGCGTTCAACGGGATTTGCAGTAGTCTATAAAGACTTCTCTCCAATCCTTAGCTTTTTCCTGGTCTTTTATCTGTAGGGTCGTTTGCTCGGTCGCTCCTTTTTCTTCGGACGACTCTGGAGATATTTCTGCTGGTGCAAGAACCCGACGGCTTTGCACGACGATCCTCACGTCATCGAGGTTTTCGTCGGCCGGTTCTTTAGCGAGTTTGGCTAATGCATCCACTTTGCTATTTTCTGCGCGCGGTATGCTTTCTAGGGTACAGGCAGGGATTTGAGTCAGCAATTGTTGTACCCTTTCGCCATACTTTACCAACTCCGGTTTGCACGTCTGATAGTCGTCGTTCACTTGACTAACGACCAGTTGGGAGTCTCCGTATATGAGGAGGTTTTCGATTCCCATGTCGACAGCGATCTTAAGACCTACTATCAAAGCTTCATATTCGGTTTCATTGTTCGTCCTCGGCTCTGTTAAGGAGAAGGCGAAGCGCTTTATCCCCCTTTGTGGAGTTATGAAGATGAAGCCTACCCCAGATTTGATTATGGGGGTGCTTTGCTTCCGCTTCTTTATGGAAGATGCCCCATCGAAGTAGAGTTCCCATTGGGTATCACTCTCTCCTTTCTCACCGTCGATTGTGTCAAACGCGTGCTCGTCTGGCAATTCGCAGTTTAGGGGTGAATCGGCAGGTATCGGATGCTCAGCGAGGATGTCGGCGATGGCCTGGCCTTTTACCGCCTTGAGGGGACGATATGTCACCGAGAATTCCATTAAGAGTAGGGCCCATTTAGCGAGCCGTCCTGTTAGTATGGCTTTTGACATCAAGTATTTGAGGGGATCCACCTTTGATACGAGATGGACCTCATGTGCCAACACATAGAGATTCGTTATCGCGAAGATCAACGCCAGGCAGTGTTTTTCGATGGGGGAGTGGTTGTTTTCTGCCCCCAGGAGAACTCGACTCAAATAGTAGATGGCTCTCTCCTTCCTTTGGTCATTCTCCTGTGCCCATAGCGCGCCTAAAGAACCTTCAAGGGCAGTTGTGTATAGGATGAGAGGCTTTCCCTTGACCGGAGCAGTCAGTACCGGCGGATTCTGCAGGTATTGCTTGATCTCGTCCAGTGCGCTTTGACATTTGCGATCCCAGACGAAAGGAGTCCCTTTCTTCATTAGGTGACTGTAAGTACGGCACTTGCCGGAGAGATTGGCTATGAATCGCCGGATATACGCGAGCTTCCCTTGGAGAGACCGCAGTTGCTTGATGTTGGGGTAAAAATTTACACCCCGGTTGACCAAGTCAAAATCAAAGTCAACACCAAGCCAAGTGGGCCCAAGCCCAGATCCAGTGGGCCCATGCCCGGGTCGAGCCAGAACATGAAGCGGCCGGCCTCCCCCCATGCCAACATAAAAATTTTGTAATAAATAATTTTGTTGCATTTATTTTATTTTATTTTATGGATAAATGTAAGAAAAATATGCATAAAGCCAAATTTTTGTAAAGACCATGGCTTATGTGCAAAAAGAAATGGCACATGAGACATGGGATAGGCAAAATGCCATTTTGTGAAGCCCAAGGGGCTATGTGTAAAGTGTTTAGCCTATAAAGGCAAAGATAATGAAATATCTCAACAACTTCTTCTCTCTCCAAAAAAAGTTTCAAATCTGAGATCTTTCTTCCTTCTTCAAGGTTCCAAAACCTTCTTCTTTCTTTTGAATTAAATCAAGAGTTTTACTCTTCCTTTTCAAAAAACAAAATAGTTTTTCACCACGAAACCCACAAAGGGGAACTTGGATTTGTCATCAGATCTCAACAAGGAGAGATTTTGAGATCTCACATCTCTTGATCTTCAAGATCCAGCTAACAGAGGAGGAAGAAGAAGAACCCCTTCCATTAACCCCAAAAACACACTCAGAAGTCCAACTCCTCTCTGATTTCTCTTCCGAGAAATTTTTTTTAGGCTAAAAGCTTCTTTTTCTCGCCAGCGCTCTAGCGCAGAGCGCCCGTGTGCCGACACGTGGCGCGCTTGCGCTCGAGCGCTCAGCACTCCAGCGCAAAGCACCCACGTGGCGCACTTGCGCACAAGCGCAAGCGCTCGAGTGCAAGTCTCCCCCGTGCCGACACGTGGCGCGCTTGCGCTCCAGCGCAAGCGCTCGAGCGCAAGTCGCCCCCGTGCCGACACGTGGCGCTCTTGCGCTCCAGCGCAAGCGCTCGAGCGCAAGTCGCCCACGTGCCGATACGTGGCGCGCTTGCGCCCAAGCGCTCAGTGTCCGAGTGCAAAGCGCCCACGTGCCGACACGTGGCACTCTGCGCTCCAGCACTCTGCGCTCGAGCGCAAAGCGCCCACGTGCCGACACGTGGCACGCTTGCGCTCAAGCGCCCAGCGTCCGAGCGCAAAGCGCCCACGTGCCGACACGTGGCGCGTTGCGCTCCAGCACTCTGCGCTCGAGCGCAAAGCGCCCACGTGCCGACACGTGGCGCTCTTGCGCTCAAGCGCCTAGGCGCTGGCCCCACGCATCCTTTGGATGTCTTTTTCCCCTTTATTTATATATACATGTGTATATATACATATGTATACATATGTACACATACTCCACAACACTGTCCCTGTTATAAAAAATTTCTAACGGGGCGCTGCCCCGCACCCCGCAAGGGGGCTGCTAGCCCCCTTGACCCCCAGCCCACTATCCGGATAGCGGGACCCCCGTAAAAACTCCGCGTGGCTCCCGATATATCCAAAAACCCCTTTCCAAAACACAACACACGTACACTGCACATTGAGTTCGCATGACCAGTTTAACCCGTTAATCGGAGGTTCCCTCGCTCCAAAGGCGAGGGGTAATTAACGGCAGCTTAGTTCGCAGCTGCCGGAGATTCGGATCCCCACAATCATTAAACCCCGGCCTACCCTAGGCAGGGGGAATATGTAGTACGCCTGACAAGCGCGCGCGTATTCCCATCTCAATGGGATGACGAAAAACACCCTACAGATTTTGGCACGCCCGGTGGGACTCTTCTCTCCTCCCATATTTCGGGTTAAACGTTCATGCGAACTCAATCAATATACATATCGATTTCCTATACTGAAATGATGTTTTCTTTTCGTGCAGCAATCAACTTTCAACGACAATGTCTCCCAAGACGAATTCAACTTCCAAAGTGACCCCGATTCCGTACGTGGTCAAGATCAACGCTCGTGTGGTTCTCCCCGCAAGCCTCAGTCGACAGTGGGAGGAACCGCCCCGCCAGTTTGGCTCCGTCATCATCTACCCTGCCGGAAGCGCTCATCTGGCGGAGATCCCGGCAGAACAGGTGGCCAAGCCGGTCTCAAGGGGCAAGAGGCCGAATGTCGTGATCGCCAAGGCACCACAACCGAAACTTAATACGGTGTCTGAACGATTCTCTGGTGCTCTAGCAGAGGGCAAGAACTCCGGTACAAAGGGCAACATCAAATGTTGCGGACGAGCTCAGGCGATGACTCCAACAAATGCACAATCGAGCGTATCTCCAAGGCCCTCCATCGCCCGGTCTGCGGCGTCTTCCCAAAGAGCCGAAATCTGCCAGGTGCTTAGAACAGAAAAGTTAAGGCAGAAGCGGCTCAGGTATCGAGCCAACAAGAGGGCCAAGGCTTCGGCCAAATGGAATCATGTGAAGTTCCAAGTGCAGGGTTGCCCCGCGACGACGGCTGAGTCGGACGTAAGAATCAGCAATTCCTTCGAGCCTCTGAAGTGGGTTCAGAAAAATGCCATGACCGCCAGAATCAAGAAGACAGCGGTCCGAACAGTGCCACAAAGAGACGTGTCCCGGCCCCAACAGAAAAAGTATGACACTGTCTCTTCAAGAGTCTATCAAGCACTCTGTGCCGCACGAAAGCAGTGGGGCAAACCCAGAAAAGAAGCGCCAGCACCATTCAAGAACCTGGTTAGGCCAGCCGCCTTCAATCGACTACCAACTATCGAAACAAGGGGGTCAAGACAGCGATCCGTGAAATCAGCTGCCAATGATCGAAAGACGGCCGGATATATCATCCATACGGTCTATATGGCGGGCGGGCGCCCCAGCGACAACCTCCGCAGCAAAAGCAAGGATGGGGCCACCACATCCCAAGCCCAATCTAGCCTGAATGTGGTTGTCGCTGCCCAAGAACAGCCGCCCCCGCTGGATGAAGAAAACCCTCTCGATGAAGATGATAGGCAGAAAGACCCCTCGGTCCATGCAGAGTCAAGCTCGGACAGCGAGGAAGAGCCGACTTTCCTCCCCAGGACTGCGGAGCAAGAGCTGCTTCAAGAGCTTCGAAAACAGCTCAGGAGCAAAGATAAAGAGATGGCCAAGCTCTATTCGAAGATTGACGACTTAACGAACGTGGTGATGCAGCTTATGGCTCAAATTGCTCGAGCGCCTCCCAATCAAGCACAAGCTGCTACTAATCAGTCGGGTGATGACAATCCGAGGCAGCCAATGCCTGTTCCTTCGGGTCCAAGACTGGTCGAGCCATATGAAAGCCGGCCACACTCCGCTTCTAGGGACGCCTTGGCCCCAGATAGCACTATCCCGCTAACACAGGATCAGATAATGGATTTGGTCACCAGCAAGGTTAAAACATTGGTGGCCGAAGCCGAAGCTCAGAAAGAAATCGGCAGTAGTGGGCGGCCATATCCTGCGCAGTACGATCTGATTGAGTTCCCAAGCGGCTACGTCATTCCTAAGTTCGGAAGATTTGATGGAACGGGGAATGCAAATCAGCACGTCGCCCACTTCAAAGCATCGTGCGGAAATACAGGGGGTAATGACGCGCTCCTTCTTCGTCAGTTTGTCAATAGCCTGACCGGTGTCGCTTTTGACTGGTACGCGAGTATACCAGACGGGTCCGTCATTACCTTTGCCCAAATGGAGTCTCTGTTTCAGCAAAGGTTCATGAGCGTCAGTGATAAAATCTCCATTGCCGACCTTGTGAGGACAAAGCCGGGGAAGAATGAAAGCAACACCGACTTTATCGCCTGATGGCGTAATCTCACAGTCAAGTGCGAAACGCCGCTGGAGCAGGACCAGTCCGTCAGCCTTCTCATTGGGAACCTCAGCAATTGGATGGTCCCATTCTTGTGTACAGCGGGCCTTAAGACATTTCAGGAGCTAACAAAGAAAGTCCAAATGCTGGAACGCTCAAAGCAAGAGTCCCCGCTGGACTCTCAAAGAGACAAAACTTGGAAAAGCAAGCGGGACGACAGCCGTAGAAGCGGGAGTTCCAGCAGTACCAATGTCTTCAATGCGTCCGACAATGAAGAAAAGCGAAGGGCGGGCGAATCCAAAACCAACCGGTCTCGAAAGCCATTGCTGGGAGGAGACGGGCCTTCCCTGGAGGAGAAGAAGAACAAGGTTTACTCTTTCAGAAGGGACAAGGTCCGTAAGATATTTAAAGATGCCTTGAACAACGGCCTACAATTGCCGGAGTCGAAAAGACCCCAAGAAGCAAAATTGACCAACAATCCCCTGTATTGCCCGTACCACCGAGTAGTGAGCCATGCGATCGAGGATCGCTATATCTTCAAGGACTGGGTCGAGAAGCAGTACAAGGCTGGAGAGATCGAGCTGTCCAAAAGTGTGTTGGTGAACAATCAAGTTGTAACCACCAACTTTATACAGACAGAAACTGAAGCCTTCTGGGAGAAGACAGCCGAACCCGCTGCCCTGAGAAATGAAACGGACTCATCGCGGCCTCCGTGGAGTACGCACATATCTAATAAGACGAAGAAGATGATAAAGCTACTTCGGAAAGAACCCAGGACGGAATGGGAAGGGCAGAAGAAGCCTACCTGTCCAGCTGCCAATGCGGCTCCATCAGGCTCAAAATCCAAGAAGCTCAAGAAGAAGAAAAGTGTAGCTCGGCGCGAAAAAGAGTCTGCAGGGAGATCGACCATTCAGAAATATATCGATTCCCTCGAAGAATATGAACAAAAGGAAAGAACATTGATTCAATTGAAGGAGTTCTTCCCTGTACAAGCGGCTGAAATTCTGGAGGAGTTAAAAGAAGACTCCAATGAAGAGATCCCAGTAGTGGCCTGCTACGCCATCCATCTCGGCAGCGACTCGAAAGAGGAGCTCTGTTTTCCCGAAGAGGACGAGGAGCTCACCACAAAGGCCAATCAAGTCCAGCTCAAAAGCGGCAGGGCTCTACCGCAAAATCAGGGCAAGGCCCCAAAAGGGAAGGAAAAACAAGTCGCTAATGAAGAAGATGGCAGAGAACCGGCTGATGAAAACATAAGTCCTTTCTCGGTGGACTATAATGTCTTGGCACATCTCGGGAAGCTTCCGTCTCTCCTGAGCATCTACGACGCGTTGGTCCTATCTAAGGAGCTTAGAAATGTTCTCATTCACGCTCTACAAAACCCCGAGCGGTATCAGGCTCACTTTGCGGAAATTAATATGAAAGAAGCCCAGCACGCTTTGCATGCCGCCGCAGTCACATTTAAGGATGAAGACTTGCTACTGGGAACGGCTGAGCATAATCGGCCGCTTTACATGACCGGGTACAGCGACAGAGATCGAATTAATCGCATAATGATTGATCCGGGGTCCTCAGTGAACATCATGAACTTGCGAACTCTGAAGAGTTTGTCAATGGACGTCCGACACCTGTCAAGGGAAAGGATTGTCATTCAAGGCTTCAACCAAAATTGCCAGCAAGTTCTGGGGTCTATAGCTTTGCCAATCAAATTTGGGGATCTGCAAACTGAAGCTAAGATATACGTGATCGACGCCGACACATCTTATAAGATTCTCTTGGGGCGGCCGTAGCTCCACGATTACGGCATCATTCCGTCAACTCTCCATCAATGCATGAAGTATACTAAAAATGGCGAAGAAAGACGCATTGACGGAGACATCCAGCCGTTCGGTGTGCATGAAGTCCGATATGAAGATTCTCGATACTTTATGAACCACCAAAATGCTAAGCCACAACTGACTGAGGATAGACCGGCCCCAAGACTCAAAAGCAAATCTGCGCCGGTTGTCACTTTCAAAAGCAAAAATACCCAAGTGCGCCCGCATTTCGGCAGCGACACTGATGAGTCCGACGCTGGGAGCCCGTCCTTCCGCAAAACTCGCCCTCATTTCGGCAACGATACGGACAAATTTGTTACTGAAGGCCCATCTAGCAGCAAAGTCCGCCCTCATCTTGGCAGTGACACTGAAGAGTCAGAAGAAGAGGACCTGTCGTGCAACAGCTGTGCAGATCGGGCCCCCATGCAACAAGCGAAACTACGAGAGACCTTCGAAATTGCAGAAGGGTCCCTAACTGTCACAAGGGTACCGGAGCAAATGTGCAAAGAGCTTAATGCGTTGTCAGTCTCCACCGTTGACCAGCTGAAAACTTTCTACGTTCCCGGGAGGAAAAGTAGACAGATGGGCATCCTGTTTTATGGGTCAAACCCCGTTGTGCACCCGGACGATTTGTCTGTCGCATGCCTTCCATACGAAAGAGGCATAAGGGTCGTCCTCGAACAATCTCTTCGTTTTATCCCTGGAAAATGAATAAGGGCGCTTCAGCTTCTCGTTAAAGAATCGCTGCCAATCGTCTTGGCGATTAGCTGATCTTGGACCACCAGGTTGCTGCTGAGTATTGGCGACGAAGGTCGCCTTTGCTTTTCCATTTTCATTTCGAGGCTCCATCTTCGAAGAAGACGGTCTATGACCCATCTGATCCTTTTGTTCCAGCTTGTCAATCAAGGTCTGGAAGGTGGTCGGCTTGAAGAACATCATGAATTGGGAAATGGTCACCTGCGGATCAAGTGTTCCCATAAACATGCCTACTGCAGGAGCTTCTTCGATGCGATGTTCGCACTTCGACCATAGATTCCGCCACCGTATCGCGTATTGGACCCAAGTTTCGCCTGGCTTCACCCTGGCATTGATCAGTGCCGTGATTGGGGTACGTTCGCTAGCGCTCACAAAACGTTGGGTGAATAGCAGCTCCATCTCTGCAAATGTCTTGATAGAGTCATTCGGGAGTTCCGAATACCACTTGAATGCTGTCTCCGACAAGCTGCCAACAAACTGGCGGAGCAGTAGTTTATCATCACCTCCTGTATTACTACATAGAGCCCTGAACTGGGAGACATGTTGGTGTGGATTCCCCGTCCCCTTATATACATGGAATTTAGGGATCGTATATCCCGGCGGGTATCTTATTTGATCATACCAACCCGGATAGGGTCGTCCAGTCTTAACAATCTGACCGGCCGCTTCACATGCCTGGTGAGCTCGTATCTGTTGAGCGATGTAATCGTCCAGGGCGGCTTTGGAGATGGTCTCCTCTTTGGCTTTGGCTGCTGAACAAGCCGGAGGAGGATTCGATGTCTCCCATCTGTCATCTTCAAGGACAATCGGAGGGTCTTCAGCCGAAGGATCCGGTTGTATCATCATCCCAACCATGTCTTGGAAGAGAAGCGCCATTTGTTTTATATTGACCGCTTGTTCTGCTGCTTCTCTGTCCTTCTTTTCGAGCATTCTGCAGAGGAAGTCGGAGTCAGTTTCTTGTTCTTGACGCTGCTCTGAAGACGTCTCCGGACTTTTTTTTTGGCCCGTGAGTGTGGCCATTGCTGTCAGCATCTCCTGAAGTTTTTGCTGTTGTTCTTGAGCCTTGGTCACTGATTGTGTAATCGGTCGATGACCCATAGTGGTACAGCTATCCTCTTGTCCGGAAGCCATATAAATAGTATGCACTACCCTGCCCCCAGACTTTGGACGTTTAGATTCAGTGTCCTTGAGGTTCATCGCGGACATGGGGGCTTTCTCCGGCCTCCTTCTCTTGTGAGTGGTCGAAGTTGAGGGAGCCGTTGCAACAGGCACCCAGACAGATGACATTTATTGTGGCATGACAGGGTGGTCCTTCTCTTGCCGAACTTTAATCTTCTTTGGTCGGCGAGAGTCTTGGTCAATCACCGAGTTTTTTACCTGTCGCCAAACTTTATAAATTTTGGAGGACAGCCGCTGAGGGGGCTGTTCTGGCTTCGCCTTTGTGAGCTTTTCAACAGGCGGAGGAGACCTTTTTAGCACGGCAGTTGGCGAATTCCTGCGCATCCTGTTAAGCAGTTCAAAGTTGTTCCCAGTTGGAACAGCAGCATCGATTTCCACCGTTGGAGCTGGTGGAGTAAGTCCGGACGGAGAGCTGTCCCCAGACTTCCTTACTCGGCGTCAGTGACGACGGCGAGCATGTCGCGCAGACGGTATTGGTTCAGCTATGGGGGTGGCTTCGTCATGCCCCCCTGTTTTGGCGAAGGGTTGTTGCCGGTGTCAGCCTCTTGAAGACTGACGTTCGCCGAGAAGTAATGTCCAATCTGCCAAAGACAGACCTGTGGTGTCAGGACCTGAAAGAGCACGTGACTGGCCCTTGAATCCTATGAAGTCTATAGGACTCCATCTGATCCAAGTAAGCCAAAAGCCCAGAAATCTAAAACCATTTAAGGAGTAATTAAAGGAAAACTGGTTTTAAGAAGTAAAGAAAACATGTTTTGAAAATCAAAGTTTTTAAATAACTAAGCCGAATATGCATTTTTAAAATATGTAATCTTTCCTGAAAATTTCGGCAGAGTTTCCTTTGTAAATACTGGCCCCGAACGGGGTACAACAAGAATAACATATATATATAAGCAAGGAAAAAGGCATCCTCAAGCGGGAGCTAGCTCTTCGTCAATCGACGGTCACAACCATGCAAGCAATATAATATACAACGCCAAAGGGCGAGGATCAAAACTCAAAAAGAAACTCAAACAGCTAGAAAACCGCAATACTACAAGCGCGACTCTAAGGTCGAAATAGTGCATCACTGTGTCTAAGTCTGAAACAATATACAAGTTTTGGTTGATGGAATTTCTAGATACAATGAATAATAAGTGTACAATGGTGGTTCTGATACAAAAGAACCCACCTACCAAAGCAAGTCACCCATATAGAAATAGTGTGCCAGAAATGCCGCTATGGAATCTGTACGGCAAAAACCTGCAAGAACTGTGGCACAATGGGGATGAGTTGCCAACTCGTGAATAGAAAATATCTACAAGCAGAGATCGAATGTATGACCCATCCTAGGTCAATACAATCAGATATAAATAAACCTCAATATGAATAAGTCTGAAGCATGCTAAACTGGTAATGTAATCTCTATACATCAGTGTAGTGCCAAGTGCTCGTGCCAGTGCCTCAGGTAATAGCATATCATAAATATGAGGTATGATCAATGTAATCAAATCTGCATGTACGTGGATCCCGTCCACTCGTCACCCAATGACAATAACCATCATGCATGTAAATATCATCAGCATATGCATGGAAATATAAGGATATAAACCACATGTGTCCCTCACGACATGTCAAAATCATAGAACCGGAGTGTCCAGCATCGACACTCGAAAACATCATGAAAACTGTGCCCAGCATCGGCACGTAAATCCTCATATAACGGGCTCCGTCAGTCCGGACCAGCCCACGGGCTCCATCTGCGGAATCGGCCATCGGCCCCAGCAGTACGCCCATATCCATCTATCGACTCTGGTCGGTATCCTCCGGATAACCACCAGGTCCAACCAATCACCGGTAGGTACTCGCCCGCCTCCAGGCTCAATCGGCAAAGTCCTTCGATCATCTTGCCGAAGGGAACCATACCGGGTCCACCATGTACCCGCAATCGGCTCGTCCACTCCTCGAATCGGGTTTCACATTGTTCCCCTCCGAAAGACGGCGCACAGGACCGCGATGTCCTGACGCTGGGGTTCGGGACAGATGCTATTTGGTTTTATCCGTCCACCTCTCCGAAGATGCCAAGTTGATTTATGGCACCGTGTATCAGAGGTTTAGACGGATCGGCCGATATAGCAGACTTCGTCAGATTCCCCCTCGCTTGAGGGGGTTTTGATTGTGGGGACGCTCTTCCCTGCAGGCGCAAGCCCCTGCAGTTAATTACGCTACCGCATCGCGGTAACAACTTTCTCCTTCTCCAGAATTTCACTTCGTGTCGTGTGTGTTTGTTTTGTTTGTTGTTGCCCGTGGATTGTATACGGAGACTGAGTAATGTCGTCGCCCGAAGGACGTGGATTAGTCCAAATCCGTATTTACTTAGATTTGGGTTTGGTGTTTTTAGTTTAAGGATGCATTAGTCGCGTTGCGGCTAAGATCAACTTAAACGTTCGTTAAGGATACGTTAGTCCTGTTTTAGACTAAGATCAACTTAACGTAGTGATTCATTTAATATATGGCCGTCAGGACTCCTCACCTCTCTGACGTCGTTGAAGGATTACAACGACAGGTGTCAGAGGAGCTCGGAGATGTATCCTCGAACCAGAGTTGATTTGGAATTTTGTAGTCCACTTGAATGTTTAAGGATACGTTAGCCGTGTTTAGGGCTAAGATCGACTTAAACGGGATCGTTTAGATCCGGTAAAAGAGCATTTGGAGGCTCTATTATTCCAGTTTAGGGACGTGGTGGTCCACTTTCCAGTTTAGGGATGTGGTGGTCTATCGCCAGTTTAGGGACGTGGTGGTCCATATTCCAGTTTAGGGACGTGGTGGTCCATCGCCAGTTTAGGGACGTGGTGGTCCATATTCCAGTTTAGGGACGTGGAGGTCCATCGCCAGTTTAGGGACGTGGTGGTCCATATTCCAGTTTAGGGACGTGGAGGTCCATATTCCAGTTTAGGAACATGGTGGTCCATATTCCAGTTTAGGGACATGGTGGTCCGACATTAGTTTAAGGACGTTTCGGTCCGACATTAGTTTAAGGACGTTCTGGTCCATTATTATTTTTAAGGACGTCTAGGTCCACGAGTTTAAGGACCCCGCAGTCCGTATTGATGTGTGGTCGTCGGGACCCGTCACCTCTCTGACGTCGTTGAAGGATTACAACGATGGGTGTCAAAGGAGTTCGAAGATGTACCCTCGAACCGGATATAAATTAATTTAAGAGAACAGCTGTACTCAGTCAATTTAATTTGAGGACTTACGGCCAAAATTGGGCTAAGTCCAGTTGAAAATGTTCAACACCCTTATTTATTTTTGGTCTATTAGACCCATGCTAGGGCTTTGCCCACACTTAAATAATGCATTGCATTACTTCTAATTTTTTTGTTTGGGCTCTGCCCATAAAAGATGCAGAGCATCAATTTCACTTGGGCTCTGCCCCCTTTTTATTGCTTTGCAATTTATTTTGGCCTGCTAGGTCTTTTTGATTTGGGCCTGGCCCTTTAAGAAATGCCTTGCATTTGTCAGGCGCTTTGCGCCAATCAGAGAGCGCAAGCGCTTGTAGTGATGACACGTGTCATGCAGCGCAGTGCGCTGCGCTAGTGCGCTGCTGACACGTGGCGCGCTCTGGTGGCTTGCGCCAATTTCAGAGAGCGAAGCTCTATTCAAAAGCGCATAGCGCAAATGGCTCAGGCGCTGACACGTGGCGCTCTCTAGTGGCTTGCGCCAGCCCAAGAGCGCAACAGTGCAGATTTATAAGTGCAAAGCACTATTAATTTGAGAATCTTTTAGATTCAAGAACAGAAGTGCAAAGCACTGTTAGATTTCTTGATCTAATTTAGATCAAAGGAAAAGATAAGTTTTTTCTTATCTTAAAGAACCAAAGGTTCATGAAAAAGTGCAAAGCACTATTTTTATTTTATTTATTCATTTTATTTAGTTATGTTTAAAGATCAATGATCTTGTTTTTAGATCACTGATCTGTTCATAAGAGAATTTTCTCTTCTTTCAAAGGTTTTTACCTTCTGTTGTTCTTGAGGAGTTCTCAAGAGTTCTCTTCTCTTTTTTTTTAGAAAGATATTGATGCCTTTGAATTGAGGCCTGGGGTCCTTTTTATAGTGCTCATAAATTAGTTAAATTTGTTAAAGAGATCTTTCTCTGAGTGATTTGGGGAATTTTCCCCACCGTTGGATCTTTGATCCAAGGGCTTCTGCTTTGCAGAAGAAAATCTTCTTGTTTTAACAAGAACAGAAAAGATTTCTTAGAATTTTAATTCTGTTTGGCGCAGATGCCCCAGCGCGTGACATGTGTCGCGCAGCGCATCTGCGCTGACACGTGTCGCGCAGCGCAGTGCTTGCGCAGCTGAAGCGTTGCTTCATTTAATTTTGTTTAAAACAGAGCTTTGCTCTGATTGGGTGCGCTGCCTTGGGTGCTGCGCTGATGCGTCTGTGCCTGACACGTGGCGTGTTGCGCAGCGCAAATAATCTGAAGCGTTGCTTCATTTATTAAATTTTAAATTTTCAAAGCAGAGCTTTGCTCTGATTGGGGGAAGATGAAGCGTTGCTTCATCTCCCGCCTCGGAATTTGTACAGAGCTTTGCTCTGATTGGGGTAAACAAATGCCCCCCCACCGTTGCGCTTACGTGGCCCCAAATGTGAGCGCAACGGTGGCGGAATTCCAACCGCCGTGACAACTTTTGGAAGTCGAAGAGGCACTTGATGCTTATAAATAGGACCTTTGGTCCCCCACAGATACTTATCATCTTTCAGATTTTTATTTTCAAAAAACTTCAGAGCTTTGCTCTTGCCTTCAAGAACTCCAGAGCTTTGCTCTCCTTTCCAAAGTTTTTAGAAAAACTTTAGGTAAAATTGATTCTTAGATTAAATTAATTTTAATTAATCTTAACTAGCAGAGCTTTGCTCTCATAGATCTTCTGATCTAAAGAGATCCCCATTGGGGTTTCACTAGCAAAGCTTTGCTCATTTTCAAAGTTAGAAACTTTAGGTAAAATTAATGTAAATCAAATTAATTTAAATTAATCTCAGTCAAAGAGCTTTGCTCTCACAGATCTTTTGATCTAAAGAGATCCCCATTGGGGTTTCATTGAGCTTTTGTTCATGGGTTTTAATCCCTGAACAGAGCTCTGCTATCTAAGAATTTAGCCCTCTATGTATATTATTTTTCTTCTATCGCTAATCTTCCTGTGGTATTTTCTCCAGGCATAATGGCGGTGCATCTATACAGTTTGCACGAGTTCATCACCTATGACGATATCCGCGCACAGGGTCGTCAACAAAACCAGGAGTTTACAGACGCTCAATGTGCAGAGGTCATGGGTCGTCTGAACGCAAGCGGTGGTTGGATGCTACCTCGTCGTTCGGCTCTTTTGAAATTCGTGCTGGGAGAAATATGGAGAGCACTTCCGGGTCTTCACGAGGCCCTACCGCTCAATGCGCTGGATGATGCCGAAGACAAGGTGCATTCAGTGTACCTGACGGGGTTGATCTCGAAGAAACGGCGGGACAGCCTCATTGACATCCTACATCAAATCTTCCAGCAGACGACGATAGTTGCTGCTTATCGAAGGTCGGGAGGGCTTGCCGAGGATCTTGACACAGAGGAGCACGAGAGGCTGCGCATAAGAATAATTAGAAAGGCCAGAAGAACTCTGGATGGCCTTACTTTTGAATTCCTCAATCCGTGCCCCGGATCCGAGGTTATACCGTTGTAATAATTTGAATAATGTTTCTTATTCATTGCTCTTGTGATTGTAAGAATTTTTAGCAATATGAATGGAAACGCTTTTTTTTCGGCTTGTCTTATTTCTCGTCCTGAGTCTTCTGCCCATGCATAAATGAATGCGTCTTGAACGCCTGATCAAATGTAAATCGGATGTTCTTTCTGTCATTTTCTTCTTTCTTTTATTGTTAGCAGGCTGTTTTGATAACCATGGTGGACGGATGTTTAGAACGAGTATTCTGACTTTCTTAAGAAATAGCGATGGCTTAGGCCGCAGGTTCAAATCTGTTGCCTAAGACTTTTCAACTCTATAAGCCGTGAGGGTCTCATAGAGATTCTTCTCCCTACGGATCGAGAGGATCTCGTAGGTGGGTTTTCTCCTTAGGAATCGTGAGGATTCCTAAGTGTGGTTTTCTCTTATAAGTCGTAAGGATCCTATAAGAGAATTTTTCCCTCTTACGAGTCGAGAGGACTCGTAAGCGGTTGTTTCCCTCCTTGTCGAAACTCGACTTTGGAGAGTGAGACTCGTGAATAGTATGCAAGAGACCATTTTAGATCGACTTGCAGGGTCCCATTGTTCAGGAAGCAAGTTTTTTTTGGTTCCTGCTGCCTGAGGCTTCATCTTGCAAGTTGAGACGAATCGGGAATTTCCCACGGAGACACTGGTTTCTCTGCGAGCCGACGCGAATCAGGAGGCTCTCGTCAAGGAGTGTTTGTATCCGTGAGTCGAGGAATTTGCTAGGGATTATTTGTTTCCCAAGCGCCAAGGATTATTTGTTTCCTTGGGGGTTGAAACGAGTCGAGGATTTCCCACGGAGGCACTGATGGCTCTGCGAGTCGATGCGGATCAGGAGGCTCTCGTCAAGGAGTGTTTGTATCCGTGAGTCGAGGAGTTTGCTAGGGATTATTTGGTTCCCAAGCGCCAAGGATTATTTGTTTCCTTGGGGTTTGAAACGAGTCGAGGATTTCCCACTGAGGCGCTGATGGCTCTGCGAGTCGACGCGGATCAGGAGGCTTTCGTCAAGGAGTGTTTGTATCCGTGAGTCGAGGAGTTTGCTAGGGATTATTTATTTCCCAAGCGCCAAGGATTATTTGTTTCCTTGGGGTTTGAAACGAGTCGAGGATTTCCCACGGAGGCGCTGGTGGCTCTGTGAGTCGACGCGGATCAGGAGGCTCTCGTCAAGGAGTGTTTGTATCCGTGAGTCGAGGAGTTTGCTAGGGATTATTTGTTTCCCAAGCGCCAAGGATTATTTGTTTCCTTGGGGTTTGAAACGAGTCGAGGATTTCCCACGGAGGCGCTGGTGGCTCTGCGAGTCGACGCGGATCAGGAGGCTCTCGTCAAGGAGTGTTTGTATCCGTGAGTCAAGGAGTTTGCTAGGGATTATTTGTTTCCCAAGCGCCAAGGATTATTTGTTTCCTTGGGGTTTGAAACGAGTCGAGGATTTCCCACGGAGGCACTGGTGGCTCTGCGAGTCGACGCGGATCAGGAAGCTCTCGTCAAGGAGTGTTTGTATCCGTGAGTCGAGGAATTGGCTGAAGACACTGGTTTCTTCGGAGTTGGAATGAACCGTCGAGGTTTGGCTTCGTCTTCTGGCGGAGCCTGTTGGGAAGGTATGGTTCCCTCTTTGTTTACGCCCTTGGATTGTATACAGGGATCGATGTAATCTTAACTGTGGGCCAAAGTTTTATCATTTCTTCTCTCTTTTTTTTTATTTATTTCCGCGATGCTCTATCATTTCAGCTTTATATCGCGAAGGTCGCGATTGCCCAATCATTTCGGCTATTTTCCGCGGTGTCCAATCATTTCGGCTATTTATTTTATTTTTACTCGCTGCTTTTTATTGCGAGTTGCCCAATCATTTCGGATGTTTTCCATGCATACATTTTCTTTACTTGCTGCTTTTTATTGCAAGTTGCCCCATCATTTCGGCTATTTCGTATGCATGTGCGGCCTACCGGCTTTTCGCTGTAAACCTGAAATTAGACACCGATTTCGGCATCAGCACCGCTACAACTGGGATATTGCCAGGAGTGAATCATCATTTGCCTCTGTCGATGTCGAACAAAGGTAGCTTAGCGAACAGGGTTAAGGTCCTGTCGGCTAAGGCTTTTGGCTTCATGAGCCGTAAGGGTCTCACAAAGTTATTTCTCCCTACAAGTCGTGAGGATCTTGTAGGTGTATTTTCTCCTTAGGAATCGTGAGGATTCCTAAGTGTATGTTCCTCTGTAAGTCGTAAGGATCCTACAGGAGGGTTTTCTCCTTGTAAATCGAAAGGATTTACAAGGGCCGTTCACTATGCGAACATATCCCCAGTCTCGGATGGGACTTGGTTAGGGAAATGTTTATTCGCGCCCATGGATTGTATACAAGAGTCAGTATTGAGCCACTTGTTGGGCAATATTGGAAGTTGTGGGGGTTGCTTAAGAACAGGTTCAGGCCTCTGTAGCTTAAGACTTTCAAATCTTATAAGCCGTGAGGGTCTCATAAGAGAGTTCTCCTTACGAGTCATGAGGATCTCGCAAGTGCATTTTCTCCTTAGGAATCGTGGGGATCCCTAAGTGTGTTGCTCCCCTGTGAGTCGTAAGGATCTCACGCGGGTGGTTTCTCCTTACAAGGTCGAGAGGACCCTATAAGTGTCCTTTAACGAGGTTGCGCCCTTTCAGGTTTTCACAAACACTCGCCGGTAGCCCTGCTGTTTTTACTCACGGAGCCCTTTCGGGTTTTCATCCGTGCCCATTTTGCTTATGGACATACCGTTTTTTTTATATATTTTTTTTACGAGGTCGCGCCCTTTCGGGTTTTCACGAACACTCGCCGGTAGCCCTGCTGTTTTTACTCACGGAGCCCTTTCGGGTTTTCATCCGTGCCCTTTTTGCTTATGGACATACCGTTTTTTTTATTTTATTTTTATATGTTTTTTTTATATCTCGTCAGCCTAAAGATGCTGCGGTAGTAGTTTAAAGACGTTTCGGTCTGCTATTAGTTTAAGGACATTTCGGTCCGTCATTGAGAAGGCTGGCTACTGCTTATAAAGCTTGAGCTTAGGAAGATAGCGAGCGGACATAGTCGTCGTCATCTATCATTGACCTAGGCTGTGACTCATTAAGCGTAGTATTTCTTTAGGAAGCGACCGTTTATCGGCCTGAAAGGCCTTTCACCGTGCATATCTATGAGTAGATAGGCCCCACCCTGGTAGACCTTATCTATGATGTACGGGCCTTCATAGTTTGGCTCGAATTTTCCCCGCTTCGCGCAATTGGGGATCATAGGCCTTTTGACCACTAGCACGAGTTCGCCTTGGCGGAATGTCCTCGGTCGGGTAAATCTTTCATATAAGCGCATCATCTTTGCTTTATAAGCTTTCAGATTTTGCTGTGCTATGAGCCGGGTTTCATCAAGGGCGTCAAGTTCCTCAAGCCGAAGGTGAGCATTTTCTTCGTCCGTCAGTTCGTAGTGGACTGCCACTCGTAGAGAGGGTAATTCTATCTCGAGATGGAGTACTGCTTCTGTACCGAATACCAACGCATATGGCGTTGCGTTCGTGGCCGTTTTAAACGTAGTTCGATACGCCCAGAGAGCTTCTTGCAGTCTTTCGTGCCAGTCTTTCTTATTTCGTGACACCGTTTTCTTCATGATCTTCGTTAAGGTCTTGTTGAAGGCCTCAGCTAGACCGTTAGCTCGCGGATTATAAACCGAGGAATATCTCTAGTCTATATTGTGCTGCTGCGCAAAGCGACTGATCTTGTGGCTTCTGTAAGCTGGCCCGTTATCGGAGATGATCCGTCGCGGAGTTCCAAACCGATATATGACATGCGTCTTGAAGAAATGGAGGATATTCTCCGTCTTAACTTCTCTTAACAGTACTGCTTCTGCCCATTTAGAGAAGTAGTCAGTCGTCGCCAGGATGAAACGATGTCCCCTAGACGATGCTGGTTCGATAGGGCCGACTATGTCAGTTCCCCACATCTCGAACGGCCAGCTATCCACCGTTGGATGTAATGGATTTGGATGCTGATGGATGAAATCCCCATGAATTTGACATGAGTGACACTGCTTCGCATATTCGAGGCAGTCCTGAATCATCGTGGGCCAGTAGTAGCCCATCCGTTTTATCTTCAACTTCATATTTGGGCCCGCTTGGTGAGAACCGCAGAGTCCGTCATGAACTTCCTGGACGATCCTTTTCGCTTCGTCGGGTCCTAAGCATCTCAGCCACAGAGAATCAAATGACCTCTTGTACAGAGTATCATTGATGAAGGCGAAAGACAGAGCTCGTTTCATGAGCTGATGTCTTGTGGACGCTTCTTCAGGCATTCGGTGGGACTTGAAGTAATCTATGAAGACTTCTCTCCAATCCTCGGTATTTTCCCAATCTTTTACTTGCAGGGTTGTCTGCTCGCTCGCTCCCTTTTCTTCGGATGATTCCGGAGATATTTCTACTGGGGCAAGCACTCGACGGCTTTGTACCATGATTCTAACGTCATCGAGGTTCTCGTCAGCCAGTTCTTTAGCAAGTTTGGCCAACGCATCTGCTTTTCTGTTTTCCGCGCGTGGTATGCTTTCCAAAGTGTAGGAGGGAATTTGGGTCAACAGTTGTTGCACCTTTTCACCGTACCTTACCAACTCTGGCTTGCACGTTTGGTAGTCGCCGTTTACTTGACTAACGACCAGCTGGGAATCTCCATATACGAGGAGGTTTTCAATTCCCATGTCGATGGTGATCTCAAGACCTGCTATCAAGGCTTCATATTCGGCTTCGTTATTCGTCATCGGCTCTGTCAAGGAGAAAGCAAAGCGCATTATCCCTCCTTGTGGAGTCACGAAGATAAGGCCTACCCCCGATTTGATTATTGGCATACTTTGTTTAAGCTTCTTCATGGAAGACGCTCCATCAAAATAGAGTTCCCATCGCGTATCGTTCCCATCGATAGTGTCAAACGCATGTTCGTCTGGCAACTCGCAATTTAGAGGAGAATCGGCGGGTATCGGATGCTCAGCGAGGAAGTCGGCGATGGCCTGGCCTTTCACTGCCTTGAGAGGTTGATATGTTATCGAAAACTCCATCAAGAGCAGGGCCCATTTAGCGAGTCGTCCCGTCAATATGGCCTTTGACATCAAGTATTTAAGGGGGTCCACCTTTGAAATGAGACGGACCTCATGCGCCAACGCATAATGCCTGAGCTTTGTTATCGCGAAGATTAACGCCAGGCAGTGTTTTTCAATAGGGGAGTAGTTTCTTTCTGCCCTCAGTAGAACTCGACTTAAGTAGTAGAGTGCTCTTTCTTTCCCTTGATCGTTCTCTTGCGCCCATAATGCGCCTAAGGAACCTTAATGGGCGGTTGTATAGAGGATTAGAGGCTTTCCCTTGACCGGAGCAGCCAACACCGGCGGGTTCTGCAGGTATTGCTTGATCTCGTCTAGCGCGCTTTGGCATTTTTGGTCCCAGACGAACGGGGTTCCCTTCTTCATCAGGTGGCTGTGAGGATGGCACTTTCCTGAAAGGTTAGCTATAAATCGCCGTATATACGCGAGCTTCCCTTGGAGAGACCGCAGCTGTTTGAGGGTCCTTGGCGGAGGCATTTTGATGATCGCCTTGATCTTTGACGGATCTATTTCGATACCCCGGTGTCGGACGATGAATCCCAGGAATTTGCCCGAAGAAACTCCGAATGCACACTTGAGAGGATTCATCTTCAAGTTGTATTGCCGAAGGCGTTGAAATACGGTCTTCAAATGCTCGAGATGTTCCTCGTATGATTTGCTTTTAACCACGAGATCGTCGATATAGCATTCGACGATTTCGTGTATAAGGTCATCGAAGATCTTCGTCATGGCCCTCTAATAGGTGGCACCGGCGTTCTTTAGACCGAAGGGCATTACCTTGTAGCAGAATATTCCCAAAGGAGTTCGGAAAGCGGTGTGCTTCTGGTCTTCGGGATGCATTTTTATCTGATTATATCCTGACGAGCCGTCCATGAAGGAGAAAACCTCGTGAGTGGACGTATTGTCTATCATTAGTTCGGTGACTGGAACAGGAAAATCGTCCTTCGGGCAGGCTTTATTGAGATCCCGGAAGTCCACGCATATGCGCACTGTCCCATTTTTCTTCATCACCGGGACGATATTGGCGATCCATTCAGGGTATTGAACTTCCTGGATGAAGCCAGAGTCGATCAGCTTTTTGACTTCAGCGTTGATGCTCATTTCAAGCTCGAGCCGCATTCTTCTCGGCGCCTGTTTGACTGGCTTGACGTCCGGAGATATTGCCAACCTATGCACAGCAATTTCTGGATCTAATCCCGGCATTTCGGAATAGTTCCACGCAAAGCAATCTTTATGTTATAGAAGCACGTCTTTTAACGCGGCCACCCTCTCTTCAGATAGCAGCTCGCTGATGAATGTCGGTCGTGGATCGTTTGCCGTCCCCAACTCAATCTTCTTGAGGTTATCTGCAGTGGTATGGATTCCATCTTCCAGCTCTTTTGGCGCTGGTGGGAATTCTGAGATTATCTCGTCGCTGCTGTTTTCGAAGCACCAAGGGAGCCCATCTATGTCCTCGGGCTCTTCTTTTAATATTGTAATCATGTGACAGGTGCGAATTCGCTTCCAATCCCAATGTGGAACCGGTTCTTCTTTCGTGGCCTTGGGCTCGTGCTTCTGTGGCGGCGCTACCCTCCAGTTGTCAGACAGAGTGAATTTGCCAAGCTGATACTGATCTTCGACCCAATTCTTGAAGGTGAAGCAGTCCTCGAGAGGGTGCCCTATTACTCGATGGTAAGAGCAATAGTCCGGATGTGAGACTTCGCCCGCTTGTTCGGGGTGTTTAGACTCCGGCAATGTAAGCATTTGATGCTTTAGAGCAAGATCAAGTATCTTCTTCGTCTTGTCTCGAGGAAACGAGTACGCTCGACCCATTTTCTTCATGAGGGGGAGATCAACGACGCTCGCCTCCCGTTTGCGTGGCTTCTTAGCCCTGCTTTGGTGTTGTTGAGCGCCTTTTTGGCCTTTCGACTTATTTCTGCTTTTGCGCCGAGCCTTCTTTATAACAGGTTGACATGGAGCGGCATTTTCATCTTTCACGGCCTGTTGGAGGAGGCGTTGCGTTTTGGCCTTCTCGTAGATGGCCATTTCGCGGTTATGGTCGTCTCGGACTTTTTGACCAGCTTTCTTTATAAGTTTGTCCATTTGTTCCTCGAACGACGGACTGGGCTCCTTTGCATCTGGAACTTTCACTGGCTTAGGATTAGCGTCCTCCCATTGAGCATCTGCTTCTTCATCGAAGTCATACATGACGTAACAGCTGTTTAGTAGCTCCTGTTTCTTTGACCGGATGTATCCGAGTCCTTTCGTCTCCATTCTCCCGTTAGGCAGTTTGCGTTGAGTCCCGGGAACGTTCCAGACTTTATCATAGAACTTGGCTTTTCGAACGGTCTGCTTGAAGGATATCCCCTGGCGTTTTAGCAGCTTTTTCAAACCTTCCGTATAATATCTGGGGAGACGGATGGGCTGAAGCCTGTCGAGCGTAGAGTCCGCACCATGCCAAATTTCTTTTTCTACCTTCGTTTCTTCAGAGCGGTAGAACAAAATTGCTTTCTCGCTTTCTCGCCTGGGAGGGATGTAGAACGTTTGTAGCTCTTCTACATTGTAAATATTAAGTGCATCCAGTTCTTTATGGTGTTCAAGCGGCACCATGGCGACTTGCAGACTTTGCTCTTCATCAGCGAACATTTGTATTGAAGGTCGAGCAGAGAATACAGCATGGATCTCATCTTCTGAGTCGCTACCAAAGATCAACGTAGGGGCGGACGGTCCTGGCTTGTTGTGTTAGGGCGGACCCGAATACACTATCTCCTCTTCCTCCTCGGTATCACTGCCGAAGACAGGGATGGTGGCATTAGCTTTATTCTCCGGCTTGTGACACTTCTCCGTATCTTCGAAATCCGGTAAGAAGTATTTGGCATCTTCGTATTTGCGGACCTCGTTCACAGAGAACGGGTTCAGTTCTCCCGTCACGGTATACTCGAAACCATCCTTAAAATACTTCATACACTGATGTTGTGTAGAAGGGATGATGTTGTACTCGTGTAACCATGGTCGGCCGAGCAAAGCGTTGTAGCATGTCTTGGCGTCTATGACATGGAACTTAATGTCTGTGACGAGTAACCCGAAGCGTAACGTCAGTATCACAGACCCAAGAGTTCTTGATGACTGGGAGTCAAACCCGGAGATAGTGATCTTGTCACGAGCAAGGTGCTGGACGCTCATGCAGATTTCTTTTAACACCCGCACGTTAAGGAGATTAACGGAGGATCCATTGTCGATCAGGATTTTGCCTATCTTAATATCGTGGCAGTATCCTGAGACATAAAGGGGGCGATTGTGTTCGCACGTCCTAAGGAGAAGGTCCTCGTCGCCGAAAGTGACATCGGCCGTGTGCACTTCCTCCAACTCATCCTTCATCTTTTCTTCGGCCAGGCATGCTTGGAATTGTTCCGGATCTTGTAGTGCCTTGATCAACGAATCTCTCGCCTCCTTTGATAGCAAAAGGGCATCGAGAATGCTGAGCTGTGAGGGTAGTTTTCTCAGGTGCGCTAAGACGTTGTAATCCGCCTTATTCTTCTTCGGCGGGTTGTTGGCGCTTAGCTCCTCCAGAACTTGGTCATCTAAGACGATATCTTCAGAGACCTTTTCTTTCCCTTAATCTTTTCTGTTTGAGGGTCCGAGATTTTTTTCAAGCAGCGTCCGATTCCGCAGCCGGATATTTTCGCAGACCTTCGGCTCTTCTTCTTTTCCCGAAGTGGATTCTTTAAAGAGAGGGGCAAGTTCCAGCTCTTCATCAGAATCGCTCCCGAATATAGGCACTTGTGACCCGCCAGTGTTAACCATGCGACAATTGCCGGTAGTTCTTTTAATCCCTTCGGTCGTATTTCTTTGCTCTCGACGAGTTTTACGCTTTTCCCGCTTAAAGCGTTGTCGATGAGCAACATATCCTTGCCACCATCTATCGAAAGCTTTGCACTCTTGAGTGGGGTGCGAAATCTTTTGATAATATAAGAAATAGGAGGGGTGCGTTTCCACTTCACCGGTGATGTTTCCTTCAGAGGATGGTAGCTTCATGCCCATTGATATGGCCTTAGCAAGCTTTTTCCTCATCTTGAATTGGCTTTTATCGGTAGCGGAGGTGTTTTGCTCCAGCGGGATCATCTCAGCTCTTTCATCAAGTCGCTGGCGCTTGGCCCTTTCAAATATAGCCGTCTCACATTCTCGATCAGCTTTACTTTTCAATCGAGCTTCGTTAAGGAACGCGTCAATCATTTCATCTGATAGCTCCGGAAATTTTGGTTCAAGATCTGCCCCCAGCGCTTCGGTACAAGGAGTTTCCTCATCGTCCATGAACGAATGGGAAATCACATGACAGCTTGCCACGCATTCTTCAGATTCATCAGATGAACTTTCTCCCTCATCTTCCTTTTGAAAGACGTGATTGAGGAATTCTTGGAATGTAATGGGAGTCCGTGCCTTCTAGTTGTATTCCTCCAGCGCGTCAATTTGTTTTTGCAAGTCCGTGCGCTTGTCACCAGGCCTCACGGGCTTCTTAGATTTCTTCTTCTTCTTTTTCGATGATTTTGACGGCTGGTTGCGAGTGCTCGGGCCACCACCATCGGCCTTTGGAGTTGTACGTGGCTTCAGCATCCCTTCAATGACCTGCGGTTCCAACGGGTTCTCCCACTTGATTGCTGGGCACGCCTGAAGGTCGTTCAGCATTTTCTTTATCTTAGCTGATAATACAACCTCCCAAGGAGCTTCTTCAACGACAGAGCATGTTGCCCCCGGCGTATTCGTCCCCTTAGAGGTGTGGGGCTGCGGGGGATTCACCTTCCATTTGTCAGATAACGCGAACTTGCCCTGTCGGTACTGGTTTTCAAGCCAATTCTTGAAAACGTAGCAATCTTCGATCGGATGGCCTAGTACTCGATGATAAGGACAGTAGTTGGGCTCGTTGACGTCACTTGGTTGCAACGGACGTTTTGGATCCGGCAGATTTATAAGTCTGTTGCGCAACGCCAGCTCGAATAACCTTCTCGTTTTATCGCGGGGAAAGGAATAAGGACGTCCCATCCTATCCTCAAGGGGTACGTACAGGCGCATATTATTTTGACGAGCAACCGGCTTCGGGTCGCTCGGTTGTTGTTAAGCATTAGCGACGACGATCGCTTTTCCCTTCCCTTTGTCATTTCGGGAGTCCGGCCTTGGAAGAGGGGGTTTATGGCCCATTTGATCCATTTGCGCTAGTTTTTCAATCAAGGCCTGGAAGGTAGTTGGCTTGAAAAACATCATAAATTGTGAGATGGTCGCTTGCGGATCAAGGGTTCCCACAAACATACCCACCGCGGGAGCTTCTTCAATACGCTGCTCGCACTTCGACCACAAGTTCCGCCATCGTATAGCGTACTGAACCCACGTCTCGCCTGGCTTTACCCTGGCGTTAATCAGTGCCGTCATCGGGGTACATTCACTGGCGCTTGCAAAACGCTGAGTAAACAGCAGCTCCATCTCCGCGAAGGGTTTAATAGAGTCGTTCAGGAGCTCAGAGTACCATTCGAACGCCGTATCTGATAAGCTTCCAACAAACTGGCGAAGCAACAGCTTGTCGTCACCGCCGGTGTTGCCGCAGAGTGCCCTGAACTGGGCAACATGTTGATGAGGATTGCCCGTCCCTTTGTAGACATGGAACTTGGGAATTGTGTAACCGGGTGGGTACTTGATTTGATCGTACCAACTTGGATATGGCCGCCCCGTTTTTCCGACCTGACCGGCCGCTTCGGTCGCATGATGAACCCGTATTTGCTGGGCGATGTACTCATCCAAATCAGCTTTGGAGATTGTATCCTCTTTAGCTGTCGATAGAGCTGGTGGAGGATTTGATGTATCTCCTCTATCATCTCCAAGGACGATCGGGGGCTCTTCGGCCGGAGGATCTTGTTGTATCATCATTCCTATCATGTCTTGGAAGAGGAGGCCCATACGCTGTATGTTGGCTGCTTGTTCAGCAGTCTCTTTGTCCTTCTTCTCCAATATCCGACGAAGGAATTCGGCGTCGGTTTCTTCCTCTTAGCGTTCATCCGAGGACGTTTCAGGACTTTCTTTTGGCCCTGTAAGTGCGGCCATAGCGTTCATCATTTCTTGGAGCTTTTGTTGCTGCTCCTGCGCCTTGGTCACTGACCGCGTGTGCGGTCTATGACCTGTTGATATGCGACTGTCCTCTTTACCAGACGCCACATAGACGGTATGAACTATTATGCCCCCGGACTTAGGGCGTTTAGGTTCACCATCTTTGGCATTTGCCGCGGGCGCGGGGGTTTTCTCCGGCCTTCTTCTTTTGTGGGCCGTTGAAGTGGAGGGGGCCGTTGCAGTGGGCACCCTAGCGATTGTTGTCCTCTGCTGTTTAATAGGACAGTCCTTTTCTTTTTGCACCTTCACCTTTTTCTGTTGACGAGAGTGATCTGGGTCAATCACGGAGTCTTGAACCCTCCGCCAAACCTTGTATATTTTTTAGGACAGCCGTTGAGGGGGCTGCTCCTGCTTCGTTTCTGGACTCTCTCCACAGGTGGAGGAGATCTTTTCAATGTAGCGGTTGGAGAATTCTTACGTACCCTCCTCAGTAGTTCAAAGCTGTTCCCAGTTGGAACAGCAGCGTTGACTTCCACCACTGGAGCCGGTGGAGTTAGCCCTGAGGGGGAGTTGCCCCCTGCCTTCCTCACTCGTTGCCAATGGCGACGTCGAGCATGACGAGCCGTTGGGACTGGCTCGGAGATTGAGACATCTTCTTTTTGCCCCCTGTCTGAATGAGACGTCGCTGGTGTTAACCTCTTAAAGACTGAGGTTGTCTTTTGAGGGGTGATATTCAACCTGTCGAAGACGGATCCTCGAGCAGAGGCAGGAGCAGGAATCGTCAATCTTGAAAAGACTGATTCTTTGACAGGGGAAGCCGCCTCGACGACTTCTGGAGCAGCAGTTATTGCCTTCCTTGGGACAGCCAGTTTAGAGTTCTGATTTAGCCTGGTGAAAACAGAGGCTGTCGGTTTGGTAGCAGGCGACCCGTTGACAGGGGCCGTCGTAGCAGTGAGCCGGTCGAAGACCGACTTTTTGTTCACTTCCGGTGCAGGTATTGGCATAGAGAAGCTTGTAGGTGGGATCATGGTCCCGAAAAACAGGCCGGTGGTAGCCTGGGTCACCTGGTCCACCGGCAGAGCGAGGAAGGAAGCCGCTTGGGGCCTATATGCTACACCTCCCGGTGAGGTGGAGCGTCCGTTGCAGTGGCATTTCGAGCAGTTGGTGCAGTTAAAGGCCATTGAATCTTGAGTTCTGCGCCAGGCAAAAGACCAAATCTTAGTAACTTGAAATCCAAAGGCAACCATTTAACAAACCACGATTGGTTCGCGAAGACGACACACGAAGTGTGGAGTGGAAAGAGGAAAAGGTCCCACCGGGCGTGCCAGAATCTGTTCCCCTCCGAAAGACGGCGCACAGGACCGCGATGTCCTGACGCTGGGGTTCGGGGCAGATGCTATTTGGTTTTATCCGTCCACCTCTCCGAAGATGCCAAGTTGATTTATGGCACCGTGTATCGGAGGTTTAGACGGATGCGGCCGATGTAGCAGACTTTGTCAGATTCCCCATCGCTTGAGTGGTTTTTGATTGTGGGGACGCTCTTCCCTGCAGGCGCAAGCCCCTGCAGTTAATTACGCTACCGCATCGCGGTAACAACTTTCTCCTTCTCCAGAATTTCACTTCGTGTCGTGTGTGTTTGTTTTGTTTGTGGTTGCCCGTGGATTGTATACGGAGACTGAGTAATGCCGTCGCCCGTAGGACGTGGATTAGTCCAAATCCGTATTTACTTAGATTTGGGTTTGGTGTTTTTAGTTTAAAGATGCATTAGTCGCGTTGCGGCTAAGATCAACTTAAACATTCGTTAAGGATACGTTAGTCCTGTTTTAGACTAAGATCAACTTAACGTAGTGATTCATTTAATATATGGCCGTCAGGACTCGTCACCTCTCTGACGTCGTTGAAGGATTACAACGACAGGTGTCAGAGGAGCTCGGAGATATACCCTCGAACCAGAGTTGATTTGGAATTTTGTAGTCAACTTGAATGTTTAAGGATACGTTAGCCGTGTTCGGGGCTAAGATCGACTTAAACAGGATCGTTTAGATCCGGTAAAAGAGCATTTGGAGACTCTATTGTTCCAGTTAAGGGACGTGGTGGTCCATACTCCAGTTTAGGGACGTGGTGGTCCACTTTCCAGTTTAGGGACGTGGTGGTCTATCGCCAGTTTAGGGACGTGGTGGTCCATATTCCAGTTTAGGGACGTGGTGGTCCATCGCCAGTTTAGGGACGTGGTGGTCCATATTCCAGTTTAGGGACATGGTGGTCCATCGCCAGTTTAGGGAAGTGGTGGTCCATATTCCAGTTTAGGGACGTGGGGGTCCATATTCCAGTTTAGGGACATGGTGGTCTATATTCCAGTTTAGGGACGTAGTGGTCCGACATTAGTTTAAGGACGTTTCGGTCCAACATTAGTTTAAGGACGTTCCGGTCCATCATTAGTTTAAGGACGTTCCGGTCCATTATTAGTTTTAAGGACGTCTCGGTCCACGAGTTTAAGGACCCCGCAGTCCGTATTGATGTATGGTCGTCGGGACCCGTCACCTCTCTGACGTCGTTGAAGGATTACAACGATGGGTGTCAGAGGAGTTCGAAGATGTACCCTCGAACCGGATATAAATTAATTTAAGAGAACAGCTGTGCTCAGTCAATTTAATTTGAGGACTTACGGCCAAAATTGGGCTAAGTCCAGTTGAAAATGTTCAACACCCTTATTTATTTTTGGTCTATTAGACCCGTGCTAGGGCTTTGCCCACACTTAAATAATGCATTGCATTACTTCTATTTTTTTTGTTTGGGCTCTGCCCATAAAAGATGCAGAGCATCAATTTCACTTGGGCTCTGCCTCCTTTTTATTGCTTTGCAATTTATTTTGGCCTGCTAGGTCTTTTTGATTTGGGCCTGGCCCTTTAAGAAATGCCTTGCATTTGTCAGGCGCTTTGCGCCAATCAGAGAGCGCAAGCGCTTGTAGTGATGACACGTGTCATGCAGCGCAGTGCGCTGCGCTAGTGCGCTACGCTTGCGCTGCTGACACGTGGCGCGCTCTGGTGGCTTGCGCCAATTTCAGAGAGCGAAGCTCTATTCAAAAGCGCATAGCGCAAATGGTTCAGGCGCTGACACGTGGCGCTCTCTAGTGGCTTGCGCCAGCCCAAGAGCGCAACAGTGCAGATTTATAAGTGCAAAGCGCTATTAATTTGAGAATCTTTTAGATTCAAGAACAGAAGTGCAAAGCACTGTTAGATTTCTTGATCTAATTTAGATCAAAGGAAAAGATAAGTTTTTTCTTATCTTAAAGAACCAAAGGTTCATGAAAAAGTGCAAAGCACTATTTTTATTTTATTTATTCATTTTATTTAGTTATGTTTAAAGATCAATGATCTTGTTTTTAGATCACCGATCTGTTCATAAGAGAATTTTCTCTTCTTTCAAAGGTTTTTACCTTCTGTTGTTCTTGAGGAGTTCTCAAGAGTTCTCTTCTCTTTTTTTTAGAAAGATGTTGATGCCTTTGAATTGAGGCCTGGGGTCCTTTTTATAGTGCTCATAAATTAGTTAAATTTGTTAAAGAGATCTTTCTCTGAGTGATTTGGGGAACTTTCCCCCACCGTTGGATCTTTGATCCAACGGCTTCTGCTTTGCAGAAGAAAATCTTCTTGTTTTAACAAGAACAGAAAAGATTTCTTAGAATTTTAATTCTGTTTGGCGCAGATGCCCCAGCGCGTGACACGTGTCGCGCAGCGCACAGCGCAGCGCAACTGCGCCAGCGCATCTGCACTGACACGTGTCGCGCAGCGCACTGCTTGCGCAGCTGAAGCGTTGCTTCATTTAATTTTGTTTAAAACAGAGCTTTGCTCTGATTGGGTGCGCTGATGCGTCTGCGCCTGACACGTGGCGTATTGCGCAGCGCAAATAATCTGAAGCGTTGCTTCATTTATTAAATTTTAAATTTTCAAAGCAGAGCTTTGCTCTGATTGGGGGAAGATGAAGCGTTGCTTCATCTCCCGCCTCGGAATTTGAACAGAGCTTTGCTCTGATTAGGGTAAACACACATGTCGCTCTCAGCACCGAGAAAACACATGGTGGACGCACTGAAATATCATATCAAGGATAACCGGGTTTTTAAAGCAATGACATATTCTCTTTTGAAATACCCACGGTTCCCAAAGTCCAGAAATATCATGGAAACAGCAACTCTCAATGCGTATAATCAGAAAGCATGATGTATGTGATATGTAAAAGAAATGTAAGCATATCAGTCTGTCATGCAAGAATCATATCCTGAATGCAACAGTACTACAGTGTAGTGACATGGCAATTATCGATGATGAAGTGTGTGAGCCGGCAAACAAGTGTACGTAGAACATACGCATCATCGATAATGGTGCTGGTGTCCTAGCAGCATGACTGTAATATATCAATAAACACAAGCAATGCAATGCAAATAGCATGAGTATGCGGAATCGAATAATCAACGCAACAGTAAAGAATCTATCTCAATAAATATATCATGCAGCCGTGCCTTTTGAAATAAGACGAATCAAGGTTTTTGGTAAAATAAGGGCTACGGTGTTTTAAGAAAAGATGTGTCGTTTGAAAATATTCGTAGAATCCCTTTTGCCTATCTTTAAAATATCTCCGATTCGTTAGTTTTGAAATAGGTATGACTCGGGTCTAGTCTAACGCCTACTATGCGAACTACGGACCCACAATCAAATCAATCGGGAGGGGTATGAAAACCACCTAAATCTGAGTCAATATAAACATATATATACAAAAGTCGGTGATCCCGCCTCAATAGTATCACGTACGATACAGTATATCATATAACCTCCTCGAGTCATGAGTGCGGATCTAACATCAATATAAAGCTTGTACGGTAAATTGTCGCACGGCATCCCAATAGCTGGGTACGGGTCAATATCATATTATCTCATCACATATCAGGTATCACTACCATCATATCACATAATCTAGGGTACAAATCTAAGTCTAGTACCATCGATACCATCTATGTAAATATGAATGCGTGGTAAAACACATGCCCAAAGACCCGCTAAAGCCATCATGTCGCATCTCAAATACGAACTCTGTCATATCGCCGAATCTCACGGCCTTAAATCCCGTATATGAACACATAGTCCCATACCCATGTGTAGATATACACACCTCCATGTGCGCACAGATAAAAGAAAGAATGTATGCAAGTATATGTGTACGTGTATGTATGGATGTGCAACCCCTACTCTAGGGTTTCGCACTATACTAAACCAATACATCCTTATCATCAATAATCCATTTTACCATCAATAATCTTAAACCATATAATAAATATATGTGTGTATACGTATTCGTATATATCACCACGGGCTGCGGGGGTGCTATACGCCATCCACCCGACTTCCCCCGTAGATATAATCTACTCACCTTGCGTCTTTATCTGTCGACGTCACCACGCTTTTGCTTGTCGTCCCGAAGTCTTTATGGGGTACCTACACATTAACGTATCGCAAATGCGTATCAAAACCAATTCAAGACTAAAACGGCATACGAAACCTAAGACGATACGCTATGATCTATAGGTTAGAACCTATGGACAACGCTTTCCAAAACCATCAATAACCCTCGTTATCGTCGTATAAACGCCAAGTAGTCGAGGTAAAACACCATACGCAAATTCAGAATTTCAAACACGGAATACGGAAACACGGATCCAAAACAGCAACTAAGGAAATAGGCTCCAGATTTCACCCTAGGTCCAATTAGACAAATCTATACATGCCAGGGGCCAAATCTACACATGTAGGAGCTATAGAACCAAAACGACCCAATTTGGTGCAGGTCTGGCCGCAATTTGCGTCCAGAGGGAATAAATTTGCGGCCGGGAAGTAGAGTTAGGGGCTAGGGTCTTGTGTGATGGTTCTAGGGTGCCTGCACATCTTACTGTCCAACCAATTTTATTTTAGGATGTCTCGGGTGATAGAAGATTATAAAATACACTCCCAGATTTACGGTTTTCCCCGATATCAATTCCATAAATCCGTATTCTGGTTTCTAGTTCAGGTTTGGGTCCAATTTAACATCACACAAGGGGTTCTAAGGTCACAACAAGGCTCAATTTCACTTTGATTTCAGATCAAACCCTAAACCCTAACTTGATGTTTCACAAATCCACCAAACGACACCATATCGACATGAAACTAGAATTGATGCACAAGAAATGAAATACTACTCTAATAGGTCCAGAAATTACCTCATTTGGCAACTCAAGAAAATTCTTGAGTTGCCCATAGTGGCCAAAATCCTTGCTTCCTTGGTCCAATGTGTAGATCTTGAGCTTGTTCACACATTTAATGAAATGGGGGTAGGGTTTTGGTGTTGTTTTTATGATGAATTGAGGAGTTGAAGATGGGAGGGAGAAGGAGGAGGAGCAGCTCAGAAAGGAGAAGAGGGAGAGATGATGAAGGTGAAGGAATGGGGACAAATGACAAGGTCAAAGCAACCCCTCTCTTTTCTCTCTCACACCATACCTTATATTTTATTCGTTTCTCTTTTCTTTTTCTTTTTCTTTCCTCTCTAAGTCCTTCTCACTAGAATAGTAACCTCAAAGTAAAACCATGGCAAAATAAAAATGTAACACAAGTGTAGAAAAAGATATATGCATGTTTTGTACAAAATTGCTAAAAATCCGATTAGCGATTTTTAATCGCGGTTAGCACTAAATTAGCATATAAATAATCACAAAAACTTAAAAATGGCATAATTACAATAAATACCCCATTTTAGAATTTTCCATAATTTTTCCCCATTATTTGTATTTAATTATACCGGAATATTAAAATATTCATTAAAATAATATTAAATTATAAAAATTCCCAAAAATAATATTTTATTATTTTGAAACGTTACATGTGGGCAGGGGAAGCAGTTTTGAGGAGTCATGTAAGGCGCCCTAGGATTGGGTCAAGCCTCCCTTATTTTATTCTCAGAATAAGTGTTAAACACTTTTAGTCTTCGAGGCCATCACATGTGGGCACGTGATGGGCATCCATGCGCTGGATATTAAAAGGATTTGCTAGGGGTCATATGGGGGCACGTGAGGGCACCCATGCATTGGATTTTAATCCTTCAGTTCTTTCCATCTTCTCTTTTTTAAAGAGGTGTTTGTCAGGGGTCACGTGGGGACACGTGAGGGTGCCCGAAGTCTGTTCTGCCTTTCTTATTTTGAAGAGTTTGTTCAAGGGTCACGTATAAGCACGTGACCTGATCTTGCTTGTTCTTTTTTGATCTCTGAGGGGGATGGTCACGTGTTGACATGTGATCATGCTGGGTACTTGATCCTTTTACGTGCATGGAGAGTTTTAAGTCCCTTATTTAAGAATTAAATTATTTTGTAGGGTTAAACCCTAGTTTTATTTGGAGAAATTAAATTCCTATGTATTTGGAAGAATTAAATTCTTTAAACTCAAATCTCCCTCTAAGTTTTGGATCTGCATGGCAGAATCTCCCCGATGAGAATTAAATTCTCAACTTATGGAGAGATCTGCTTCTGCAGATCTTCAACCTTGAAGAAGAACTAAGTTCTTATATTAAGGGTTAAACCGTATCTTTGTTTGGAGGAATTAAATTCCTATGTGCTTTGGTGTGAGAATTGAATTCTCTAAACTTAGATCTTCCCTTAGGTTTTAGATCTGCATGGCAGAATCTCACCGATGAGAATTAAATTCTCAACCTATGGGAAGATCTGTTTCTGCGGATCTTCAACCAGAGAAAGAACTAAGTTCTTATTCAGAAGAGTTAAACTCTTGGTTTTGAGAATTAAATTCTCTTTTGTTTTATAGAATGATCTATTTCATTCTTTTACCTCAAGTTTCCTTTTTTTCTCTGAAGAGGTTTTCTTTTCTCTGGAGAATTAAATTCTCTTTTTTTTATCTCAGAATTTCTTCTCTCTGTTGTTATCTTTTTTTTTCTCTTCTCTTCTTTGCTCCTATTTATAGGAGAAAGAAAAGAATCAGTCTATTTAGTCAATCTTTCATTGAAATATTTTATTGATTTTATAACCAACATGATCTTTTAGATCACTCAGTGAATCTTATTCACCATTGGATTTTTAATCCAAAAGATATTTTGTCTGTTATTCCTGGCAAATTTCAGGGAAATATCTCCTAGTATAGAATCTTTCTATAAATTGGTGATTTTTAACCACCATTGGATTTTTAATCCAACGGTGCTCCGCTTTACAGAGCACAACCTTTTTGTTTGGAAAGATCTAGGGGGATATTAGGGTTTTTGATTTTCCTTAATTAGACTTTAATTCTATTAGTTCAGAAGGCTTAAAAGTCTATCACGTGTTGGCACGTGACCCCACTGATTGACCATTTTACCAGAATTTAATTCTGTTGTTTTAAAGAACTCAGGAATTATCACGTGTCAGCACGTGACCCTTGGTCACGTGTGGGCACGTGATGCCCCATTGGGGTTTTTCCTTGTATTTTATTATAACTTTAATTCTTTTCAGTGGGTTTAAAGGCCCATCATGTGTGGCACGTGACCCATGGATTAAGCATTTAGCCAGAATTTAATTCTGTTGTTTTGAAGAACTCAGGAACTTATCACGTGTCGGCACGTGACCCTTGGTTACGTGTGAACACGTGATGCCCCATTGGGGGCTTTCCTTGTTGTTTTATGACGGAACATAGGTTTATTTCCTTTTAAAGTCCAGTTTAAATATGCAAAAACAACCCGAAATCAAAACACGCAAAAAGATTTTTGGGCCGTTATATTTGCAAAGAATCATGCAGGTAAAATTAGATTATTGGAGCTTTAGAGGAGAGAGAAAGATCTTAGGAAAATAACAGAGGATTTTAGGGTCTCAATTCACCCAAAGCGCCGCGGTTTTGCCGCCAAACCCACAATTCTGTCGCGGTTCCGCCGCAAGTTGGTGTGTTGTGCTAAATTTTTCTTCAGAGCACCCCTATGCTCCTTGGTCCAAGTTTAAGGTCTCTGGCTCTCTGTTGGCTTGCTCCAGTTACTCCAGATTTCCTTGCAAAACTCGCATAATAATTATTAGATATACAAGATGCGGTTTTGGTTCTCTTTTATATTGTGTTCGCTGGATTTTTTTAATAAGAATTCAACCCGAATAACAAGAAAAAAAATTACGACCGTTTCCCCGGCAACGGCGCCATTTGATTGATCGTTAAAAAGTGTGTTCGAAAAGTAACCGCAATCAAGACAGTGTCGCTAGTAGCTAGCCGCGATGAGTATGGGTTGTCCGCAGGGAAACGTGAACTCTTTTCTTATTTTAGACGAGTTGATAAAAGAAGGGTGATTGTTTGTCGTTACGGATATAGAATTTATAAAGAAAAGGCTTGTAGGGTTTATAGGACTTAGTAGTATTGAATGAATAATTAAAAATGACTCCTTTATTTTTTAATAGTTTAAAACTATATCGATAGTGATAAATGTAGATTAGGGTTCTTTGAAGAAACTAGGGTTTCCCCACTACTAACCCTTATCCTTGCATTGATCTCTATTCATGTCTAACCCTTAACAAAACACGTATTAAACCAATCACAAATCGTGGACGTTGCTATCAATAAATTAGCAGCGCGCCCGATAAGGAGGTTAACATTTATTTTGCTAAAATTTATAAACTTTAAAATGTATAAAAGAAGTTAAAAGATTTTCTTATTCATGATTCTACCCTATCCTACGAACCCTAGCAAGCTAGGAATTACTCGCTCATGATTAAAAATTTAAAAGAGAGGTTGAAGAAGAATGAAAACATAGTAAGTGCGGAAATTAATTGCAAAAAGAATAATAAAAACACTATCTTTATTAATCAACTATTGTATTTACAATTCTTTTTAGAAAGTAGAATACAAGAACCCTAGTTTGCTCTAGATCTCTCTCTTATTGGAGGTAGATGAATAGATGATGATCACTCGGATGCATGGATCTCTTGGATCCCTTGATCTCTTCGGTGATAATCTTCAATGTACAGCTCTCAGTCCCTTATATAGTACTTGAAACCATAAATCCTAGATTCCATTAGTGAATATATATTGTTACGTTCCAAGCCACCAAATATCAAATCCAACGGCTATAAAAGAGCCGCGGAACTGCCGTATATAGCCATGTTTGGCGGCGGTTCTGCCGCATCTTGGTGGCATCAAGGTTTGGGATTTTATCTGGTATTTTGTGTTGATATTTGGAGATCCTCTTGATATCTAGATTCTGAAAATAATACTCTGAGTCTCTGCCGTTGTTAGATCTCTCGATTTACTTCTACATTTTGGCAGATTCGGTTTCGATATCCCGATTTGACTCGGATCTCTTATTTGGATTCCAGACCTGAGCTAATATCTGCAAAATATCTCAAATCATAGTGTTAGTAACATTTGGTATTTTTTTGAGATATTATCTTAACCATTTAAATGATATAGTATTTTAAGAATATTGATTAGAAATATTTGATATGGTATGCATATTTTATTACTAAGATTTCATTTAAATATCATATGCATATATTTTCCCTCATTATGTTAATTATAATGTAGAAAACATATGATAATAAACTTTTTACAAATAAACCCTCATATGTGCTATATTTATAATAAACACCTTTTAGTACTTAACAATAGTAGGGATAATGTTCATTCAAATGTGCAATATTTTAGACTAATCGGTGATCTTCCTAGATTTTCTAGCATTTTCACGAAGGTAATCTCGCAAATCGGTCGTATAGCCGATCCTGCCCTCAAGGAAATTAGTCCCGAGTGGTCGCTTCCCTTTATCATTGTCACGAACGGTCGATGCCCTTTGTCTGAGCCATACGACAGGAACTACTCGGTGAGGATAAGGCATGTGCTTTTGCAATCTAGCACTGAAAGGCTTATTCTGATTGAAAGCTCCGAAAACCCCATGTGGTGGGCCTGCGTTTGTCCCATGGGTTTCAGAACCACTAGGTCCACCTTACCTGCGTGTGGGAATATTCGCTTTCTTGTCGTCACCAACAATTCCAAATTCAAACAATGTGCTTACAAATGCGTAAAACGCACTTGATTTCAATTTCTCCACTTCTCCGGTTTCGATTTTTCCGAAGGATATTTCAGCGCCGCCGGAAGAAGTGTATTCCTTGCACGGGTACACTATACAGGAATTACATAAATTTTGCTTCACTTTGTAATCTCCCATCTTACTTCCATGCACCGTTTTCATGTGGGTCCATGTGACTGAACCTCCTAGTTCGGCCGACCACGTCTGAACACTGTCTGGATTTAGCTGTTTGATGATTCTGACGGATCCTGCAGGATCCTTTCCATGATTGGCTGATTCTTCATCAGTTCCTGAAGATGGTGCAGCCTCGCTAGCCCCTTTACCTATGTCGGCATTGACAACATTTACCAACGTCGTCTTTGGGAAAGGATTCTTTTCAACCTCCGACGCTGCTTTTGCGAAATTGGTCCGCCCTTCCTCAAAAGCCTTTTGCAGAGCGGTGCGGAGAACCACGAAATTAATGGTTGAATGGGACTCCAAATTATGCCACTTGCAATAGTCTTTTTTCTTTGCGATCTCATCGACACTTGGGATTCGATGAGATACCTTGAGCTAATTGTCTTTGAAGAGCATATTGAAGATTACCTCGGCCTTCGTTATGTCGTAGTCATAGTCCCGGTTTCCTTCGAAATAGTTCCTTTTAACCGATCCTTTTTTAGGCGTCGAATTCACAGACTCTTTCGGCATGGTGCAAGTGTAGGTCTTCCCTGAGAGAAATGCAACGATACTGACGTTAGCCTCTATTTCAGCATCGAGATCGGCTTCCTCTCCCTCTTGAATCTCGGTGATGGTTACGCCGAACTTGTTCTTGAATCTGGAGTTCCTAGTGGAACTTCTTTTTGTTTCTTACTCACGAGTCATTCATTCGTACGGTGCTATATGATTTACCAAGTCGCTCATGTTTTTGAATCTCACGCTCGCGAAGTGTTTCCTACTATAATGGAGTAAGTTTCTCTGTGCTATCTTCATGTATTCCTTGTCATGTAAAGTGGCCCAGCACTTATTTTTAGCCGTCAGCATTCGGGCAATGAACTCTTCTACTGGTTCATTATTCTTTTGATATATCCTCGCGATGTCTGCTACCGCCACATCAACTATGACTGTGATGAATTGGGTCATGAAGCTCTGCTCCATATCTGGCCAGTCTTAGATAATAGCTGGTGCCAAATTTCGATACCATTCAAAAGCCACCCCGGTGAGGGATCCCCCGAACAGTCGAAGCTTATACATACCAAAACTTCTAGCTTCATCGGCCGATTGGCCGTTTTCCCTTGAGAACAACGTGAAATCAGGAACTTTGAAACCTGTCGGGTACTCATATATCTTGTCATAGTGATGCGGATATGGTTTCCTATAATGCTCCCAAGGCTCCCTATCCTGCGGCTAAGGTGGATTGGCGAAAGCCTGTCGGTTCGGTCGAGGACGATACATTGGCTCCTCATTAGGATCATAAACCTGCCGAACTCGGTGGCCGACCCATTACCCGGTCCTCGGTTTGGATTATTGCGATCTTGTCAGCCGAAATTCTGACCGCCCGCTGAGGCATACCATGTCTGTCACATGGGAATCGCTCCATACCCACCATCCGGCCTTCCCCCGTCTGGTTCTGCATATCAGGCTGGAAGATGGGTGGTGGGACGGTATTGCCCACATGATTCTGTTTGGGTAGGCATTTTTTGTTTCCTGGAATGCGGGATTTCCTGGTGTAGCAGCATTACATTGAACATGTCCGCCGGTATTATTATTCAGCGCATTCAGAACCAAACCGGTAATGGGAGCCGCCGGAATTGCAATGCCAAAATACTATGGATTATTTCCCAAGGATCCAGCAGTCACTACAGGCCTCTCCATGGCTGCAGCCGTTTAGTTATAACTTCTGTTGGTCACGTTCATCGCTTCTTGCAAGGGTTGCTGCGCCTGGATCAACATTGATGGGAGGGCTTGGAAGGCCTGCCGGTTCACCTCTATCATCTGACAGCCAAAAGCCGCTGCCATTTGATCAATTCGCCGTTTGATTCCTTTGAGCATTTCCCTATTAGTAAGATTCATCGATGGGTAGTTGCTGTTCGGCGAAAGATTTGCCGAACCTAAAGCCCTATTCGATGCAGCTGAATCGCCTTCGTTCAGAGGTGCTTCATTTGGGTTCTGGTTGACATTGCTATCATTTATCCTTTCCGACCATTTGGTTCTCCGCCGAGTGACTTTTTCTAATGAAAGATGCTGGAAATCGGGATCTTTGCTGGTACCAGATCGGGTCTGTACCATACAACAGCAGGATCCCACCAGATGTGCCACAAAGTTGTTCGCTCTAAAATTAGATCTACGCTAAAGAAAAATAGATCAGCGAATACACTCTCCCTCAACAGATGGGCCGTCGTTTAAGAAAGCGGAGAACATTCTTCCAGTAAAAATATAAATAGACCCCTAGGTTGTATGGATAATATTAAAAAATAACACAGCAAAGATAATAGTCATCCAGCCATCATATTATTGATAAAATTTGGGTTATAGTTACATATGATTTGACGATAATAATAAACCCACAAACCCTTAGACATGATCTCGTCTTGAAGACCGAGTGCAAGAGCAGGGATGTGTATCTAAATCACCTACACAACGAGCCTCAAGCTGAATCATGATAAATCGGCTACACCGCTCGGCCTGCTCTCAATACCCGAGCGCAAGAATGGACGTCTAAATCGCTCGGTAGTTTTTTACCATACCGAGCGGGAGCCGATCGCCTTGCCTAGACCGAGGCAAATCTCGGAGTCACAACACGAGGACAGGAATGAACGTCTAAATTCTTTGTGTGATGAACACCAAATTTAACTTGGTTGGAGGCCAAGATTGGTTGCATTATCATGTTACGAGAGTGGAATGGACGTCTGAATCTCTCATGGTCATGATAACGGCCCCGATCCGGCCATTGGCGTTCTCGGCCATACCCCAATCGGCACTATATGAGTGCTGACGCACCGAAAGGAAGGCCGAGGAGCGTTCCTTCATCTTCATGTTATGATTTCTGTAGATCTAAAAGAACGTGTAAGCATACCTGATCGAGAAGGGCCGGTCGTATCAAATCTCGACTGGGTCTCGATGAAGATGGCGTTAATCGCCGGAATTTAGATTACATTAACTATGATAGGGTGGTTGAGAAGCCCTAGAACAAGAAAAATTGATAATTGGTTGATTGATTGAGTGAGCTTTTTCCTTAGTCAAACCCCTTACTTTTATAGTCCTTTAACCCTAGCTTCAGCTTGGCCTTCAAGTAACATTTTCCTTGATTTTCTCTCCTTTTGTTAAGATTCTGGACGAATCTTTCTCTTCGATAATCAATACTGCTCGTATCTTTTTCTATCGGTCCTTAATGAAAAATAGATATGAGTATCGTTTATTAAGCATATTTGAGCCAATTTTGCTTGCTTAGTGCTTAAGTTTCACAACTACTGATTTCCGATAAGATTTTGTTCAAGTCTTTTACATCTCTTCCAACAACCTTGGGCTGCTTTTCAGGTATCGATTCGGTCTGGATCTATTTGGGCCGAATTATGTTATCTCATTCCGTCCGTCTGACCGAATATTACTTTTTGTGCAAACAACTATCTAACAATTGTAAAATTTAGACTTTGAAATTACTCTATGAACAGATGTATGAAGAATAATAAGTTTATTAAGGTTGAATATAGGCAGTTTTTCCTAATTATGTATGTGATCGTTCTCAACGCTTATTGTATGAATGATATATGAATTGAAGATAAACACAAAATCTACTGTATCTCCTTGTGTGTTGTATGTGCAAAAAACCATCAACCCAAAAAAAACTTCAATAAATCTCATCATATAAAGTTCAATGAGATAAAGGAAAAGATAATGTAAACTTATTTAAAACTATCCACAAGTCTTTTCACATGCACGTTCCAAGAAGTTGATTGGTCTTCCGGGATTGGGGACAGGACATATGGAGGTCCACAAATGAGAGTAGATCTGGCGAAATCCATGATTACCCATTTCACATGTCATTCGATTTCGTAAATAATCGGGTAAATTTCTCTAAATTAGCCAAAATTTTGATGTGTTTTTCCAGCAATCTAATGTTGCAATTTGAGCGCCCTCATAGAGAGGGGGAAAAAAGAGAAGGGGAAGGAGAGGGTGAATAATACACATCATATTAATACCAAAAGAGTGGTGTACGGAGCACATGCAAAATAAGCCTTTCAAATTTGCCACCAGCTCAATGATAATGACGTATCAGTCTATTATGACATGTGCGATGCACATAATCAAGTTAATAAGATATAAAACATAAAAAGATTTGTTAATTTTTTAGTTTGAAAATTATCTTAAATCCTTGTTAAGATAGTAAAGGTTTTTTTAACATATTTAAAATAGCTAAACTTATTAAATTTTTAAAATTTAAGAAGTCCTATAGAAATCCTTCAAAACTATATTATTTTAAATATACAAAACTTGCGCGAAACACTATATTATCATGGCACGTGCAATGCACGTAAGCAAATTAGCCAGATATAAAACATAAAGATATTTGTTAGATTTTTAGTTTAAATCACTTTATTTTTTGTTTAATAAATATCTTAAATACTTTTAGTTAAGATAATAACGGATTTTAAATTATTTAAGATAGGTAACTTATTAAATTTTTAAAAAATAAAATTCCAGCGAAAAACCTTTAAAATTTTATATTATTTTAACTAATTCTTAAATTTTTACCATCTTAAAATATATAAACGTGCATCGCACGGGCTAAATACCACACACACGACCTAGTTGAATCGTCTTATTTGTAGGAGTTTGGGTTGTAATAGTAAAAATTATTATCCATGGATATAGACCACGAGAATAACTCAGTTGGTCATAGCACTTTCTCTATTGGGAAGTGTATGGGATTGACCCCATGAAAGAAAGTACTCATAATTTAACTTAATGTGTTCTTCACATATCCGTGAAATCATCTAGTGCATGCATGTGTGACGTGTGCGTGGATTAGGCTTACAGTCTAGTTCCCAAAAAAAATATCCGTAACTATTCAGAAACTGACGTAAATTTAATTGTTTATCGATTATATGGCATTTTCCATATCCAACCAAATGGTCGAAGAATATCAAAATCACACCAAAAGTGATATACTTATGCATTAGGCCTTCAAATTAAGATGAGCGATGTCGATCATATAATTGACATTTTGACCAATAAAGAAGAGAAACTCTCTGCCGTTTATTTGAAAACCACATTTTTTATGGCTAAATTTCAACTTAATACCACGAACCATATGCACTTTTCCCAAATGATACCATAAACTTTCAAAATAATGGATTGATACCAAGTATCCAAACACTCCCTAATGCCGTAAATGGAAAATTATAAAATGACCATAATACCTCTCTTATATAATTAAAAAGACTGTATTTGCAAAAATGTGAAGGGTATAAATAATTTTTCGTTAACGCTGTTATAGGGATGTTTTGATTCTTTGAAAATTTATGGTATCAATCCATCGTTTTGAAAGTTCATGATATCATTTAGGGTAAGAGCATGATTCATGGTGTCACGCCTCGCTTCCCAAAATACGGAATACGAGGGGTGACAGGGCCAGCCATGCTCCTACAGTCGAGGAAATGTCTTGTCATAGTCACACTTCGACTTCCAGCATTACGAGGTAATCAGTAATCATAGCACAGGTAATGAGAAATGCAATCACTAATTTTACCAAAACAGATATAAAACTACCCAGATAGAGATCAAGGAAAGATAGCGCTGGCGTCGCTGATCTAGATGTCTGCAATATTCTTGAGATAAGACGGGTCATGATCCAAACTAAATCCCCTTCTCACTCTGAGCATGCATTCTCAAGCTGTCAAAGCGACATAATAGCAATATATATGAATATGTAATATGTGCAATGATAATAAACATGAAGCAGTAACATAGAGTAATGACGCGAGCATGAAATAATCGGTACATGTAACGATAAAGCAAGTGTATCAGATCAGTAATCAATGCAATGTCCATGTCACAAAGTAATCGGTCTCTAAGTCTCACTGTCCAAGTCTGTCACGCCCCGCTTCCCAGTGTACGGCGAAGTGGACGCGACGAGGCCCGCTACGTATATACTCAGAAGTATATACGCTAAGCGTAACTAAGCAATATAAAGTAAATCACAAGAGACGAATAATATGGAAATAACATCAACTTTTATTAATAACATTCTTTTTACAATGCAGGAAAAGAAAATACAACTGGAATGAAAAAGCAATGCCTAAACAGTGGCATAACAGGAAATGAAATAAACTGGAAAGAACAAGGTACAATTATCTAGAGCTCTGGAACTGCTCCAAATCTTCACCGGTGGGCTCAATCTCAGCTTGGTCCAACGCACCTGACGACATTCAAAGAAGAAAGAGATAGAATGTCGTCAGCGAACAGGTCGCTCGGTAAGTCCCAAAGATAAGAAGAATGAGAATGACAGAGTAACAGTATTTTTCTAAGGTATTATATTGTGAATATTATGGAACATTGTGTAACGCTGTTGTTTGTAGCTTGGTACAGAAGGATGCCAGTGTATACGAGGGGGATCTCTATATGCTAGAGATCAGGGCAAAAGGAAAGTACAAGGAACCGTTATGCCACGGTACAACAGCAATAGGATTCAGGTTAGGTGTCTTAATCTGACCACCTCGTGCCACCTTTAACACCTTCCGTACCAATCTACCCCTTAAACCCCGTAGTGTTTTAACAGTATTGTAGTGTTGGATTATGTAAATTGGATGACTGACCAAAACCATGATATCAGTAAACATGCTGCAACTGTATAATCAGGTAAATGGAATATTAGGATGATGGATGAATATCTATGGTTTGATTCAGTCAAAAGAATATATTATTAACTGGATTCAGGGTTTCATGTATTCAAATCGTATTGGAATATAAAAAGAATAAAGATTGACTTGAATCATATTCGAGTCAGGAATAGTCAGACTCTAACCCGAGTCAGACTAAAAGAAAGATAATTTGAAGTTCAATATTAGCTAGGGGCCTTATTGTAATTTGTAAAACTTGAGGGGGTTTTATGTAAAAAGTACTTTTGTATAGTTTTCAAAATACACCTCAATTATTTAATAATCGTCTTTATTGTTATAATGAATGTGAATTTTATTTGTGTTATTCTAGTGAATATATCCTAATAAAAGTATTAATTGTTTTATCTGAAAATCATGGTATTTTAGTGTAATTTTTAATCTTGTAATTTTTAGAAAAACTGTGGAAACTTATATTATGATAAAATAGATGTTTAAATGATAATTATATATATATATATAGAGAGAGAGAGAGAGAGAATAATGGAGGAAAGATGCCATAGGAGGGAATTCCCTCCTATGGCGTCGAAAAAATACCCCCTCCATGGTTTTTTCCGACGATCGGCACCCAACATCTTCATTGTCATCATCTAAGACGTGGGTATACCAAATTTCAAGTGATTCTACAACTTTTTCACCGTTGATTTAGCAATGTAAAAAGTTCTATTGTCGGCAAACCGTTAATTTTGAACCCACTAAATCAACGGTGAAAAAGTTGTAGAATCACATGAAATTTGGTGTACCCACATCTTAGATGATGACGATGAAGATGGTGGGTGCCGATCGTCGGAAAAAATTAGGGAGGGGGTATTTTTTCGACGCCATAAGAGGGAATCCCCTCCTATGGCCTCTTCCCTCCATTAATCTCATATATATATATATATATATATATATATATATATATATATATATATATATATATATATTAACACATGAATAATTTTATATAAATATTTTATTTAGAAAAATCTCATTTCCCTAAATATCGTATTTTGAACCTTTCGAGACCGAATGCTCCTTGTGGAGGTCTGAATCTCGCACTACTAGCCTGCGGGTGCACGATGAACCGTACTATTCCTAACAGGTTCCCCAAAAGTGGGTTGTAGCGGCGTTTTGCTTAGATTTAACAAATACTTTTCGTTTGGAAAAACGGTTTTATAAATATGGCGTATTTATTTGCAAAAGAGTACAGTTTTCCGTATTTTAGTTATTAGGGTTTCCTAAACCAACTAGCCTATTTCTAAGGTCTAAATGATAAGTCATTAGAAGCCTCAAATCGGCTCTTCACCGTCAATTGCGGCCAGGTAAGTGCCAGGTAAGTGGGAAGGAACCACAGTCGTGAGCCTAATTAAAAACCACTAGCCTTAGACACACTTGCCTAGGCACCACAAGACAGTTTAGATAAACGATCGATGTCCATGACCAATCGTGTTTTTATTTTATTAAAAGATTTTATCTAGAAAAGTTTACAACTTAAAGCTTTAAATAAAAATTAGGGTATTTTAGTGAAAAGTCCTGTAATTTCGTATTCTGTATTTTGATATTTATCAATTAGGGTTATATTGAGTGTGTGTAGGGGTAGGTCATTACCCCATGACTTATTTTAAGTTTTGGTGAAGTTTAAAGGTAAAACATGCTATGTTAAACTTAAAGGTATTATAGCTCAAGAATACGGTATTAGAAAACGTTATCATTTTATGTGTGAAATTTCATTCAAATTGGATTTTACAAGTTTAGTGATCAAGATAAACCTATTTAGGAGTGAGGGAATTAATTAAACTAAGAAAAATGAACTTCATGGTATTTTTATGAAAAGAGTACGGTTTTGCAAAGAACTTATCATTTCATGTGAAAAAGTTTGATTAAATTGGTTTATGGGTGATTAATAGTCAACATGAATATGGGTAGATAGTATGTATTAGGTGACAAGTGGAAATTTATAGAAAAACCGAATCAGAAATCGGTTTGTCCGATTTCCGTCGGGTTCCAAAAAGTCGTATTTTTATACTTATAGAAAAGAGAGATAGAGGGGATGGGGACTTACGGTTTGGACAAGCTAAGGAAGCTAAGGGATGTGGTGGTTGTCGATTCGTCGAAAACGTCGCGAAGGTTCTGATCCGGTCGCCGGAATCCGTCGTCTATTTTGGCAGCGCTTCGCTTCTCGCTTTTCATACCGAGTTCTCGAGAATTTGAGAGAGTGGACTTAGAGTTGTGAGGGGAAAAGGTAGAGGATAGGGGTCTTTATATAGGGCTAGGCTAGGGTTAGGGTTTGGATTAAAAAAATATTAAAAACATTAAAAATTCATTAAAAATCATTAAACCTAGAAGTAAAAGGGATTTATTGGCCAAATAAAAACCGATCCAGGTATAATAAGTGTGCAAGAGGGTTGACCAAGTCAAGATCCAACTTTTCTCAGTTGGTGACTCGGCCGTCCGGCCAAGTCCGGCCGGCGGCGCCGGACCGAGTCGGCCAAGTCGCCGGCCGGCGGCGCCGAGTCGGGCCGAGTCAAGGGTCCAATGGCCGGGGGTTTTCCTGAGGAACAACTTGGTATTTTTACTTTTTGTTGTCCAGTACATATTTTGGGAGTTATGGCCTTTTTACCGTTGACTTCCAAAAAAAAAACAAAATAAATACAAAAATAATGTGGGGCATGGGATTTGAACTCCGGTGGCTTGGTTCAGCAGTGCAAGGTATTACCAATGAGCTACAAGCTCCTTCTTGTAATTATTGTGTTATTTAATTACTTAAAATGATAGCAGCAAGAGTAAATACTCCAAGTATACATTAAATTTTAAAGTAATTTCTTGTACACTAAAAATGGAGTTATTTCATTCTTGTAGCTTGTAATTAAAAACAAAAATAATTGCCTAAATCTTGTGCTCAGGCTAAAATACCCCTTTGTGGATTTTAAAAAATATTTTGAAAAAATTTGTATAGGAAAAAGTGTATAGGAAAATTAGGGTTGTTACAAAATCACTAAACTATCGTCAGTCCGAATGTAAGCGCCAACCACCGTAGGAGTATCTCCAATCCAAGGGTAGGCCTTAGGGTAAGGGAACACGGGCCTAAATCACGCACGCTAATAATCAACAATACCATCCATACGACTCCCGAAATTACTGTATATGCCGGCAGTGGGACTCCTGAGATTTCGTTGATCGAACTCACACTCAAACTACCCCACACCCGCGGTCTATATCGAATACCGACCATGAACCCAAATACTAGTGGATCCATGACAAGTCTACGTGAGAACTGAAGACAGGATCTCCATCAAGCATATCTCAACTGGTATCCAAGATAAATGAACAGTACTAAATATCTTACCTGTGACACTAATATAAATACTTCCACAACCGTCCCATACCGGTTATAGTTACACTTATATATGCCCCACAGACGTCGACAATACAATAATTAACTGGTTCTGCTGATTGTGTACAAGTATGTGTCACTTTCACTATTGAATCACGCTTTTACACTTACGTACTTGCCACAATCCAATCACTAATATTTATCACTTGGTAATGTAACTCGATCACTAGGATATTGATGCAAATGAACGCTATTTACTAGAGTATAACAGTCATGCAATATGATGGGAATACAGTAAATGCACTGCTAAAACATATGAGCAACCAGTGTCGGTTGGATTAGAAAAATCATATAAAATCACATGTGAATAATTTGGCGTAACAATAAAAAAGGCATATGAATTATACTTGTTTATCTAAGCATTAAAATTAGTTTAAAGTCAAACGGGTTTTAGTTTTGCGAGTTACGGTCATTTCATTTTAAGTGTTTACTGCTGGAAATCCAATTTCTGAACTGGAAATCCGTTTCATAACACGTTTTACTCCCTGTTGGAAGCATAATTAGGCGACACTGCTGTTCAACTAACTGTAGGGCTATGGGTTAAATTTACATAGTAGGAGACGGATCAACAATATTCATCTTGGTTTGGGAGTTATGATCAGATTACTGATGAAGGGTGCAAGCTGAAATGACAGAAATCTGTCGTACATATCAACCGTTTAAAATATGATTTAAATACCAAATGATGCTGGAATTTGGTGAAACCTATACCATTGGAAAGGTAAAACAATTTTATACGCAGCGGTAATTGGCTCCACACACTATCATAATTAAACAGCAAGGTTTCAGGGGTATAAATGCATGTCAAGGGGTAAGTTCATGCTCTTGACTGCAGTCCAAGGTCAGGTAAGTTCTTTGTTTTCGATGTTCATAGGATATATATAACAGTAAAACCACACGTCGTGTTAAATATTATGGCAACGAACCCAGACACGCTACGATTGGATTTTTCTAGAATTAATTATGAATTTAACAGTGTCAAGTATTCGGCAAAACACAAGTTTCAGTATTGAAGTTAGGACGTCACCTTATGTGTGAAAACGATATCGATTTGCCACCAAATTTGTACATAGCGTTTGTTAGGGTCTAAATATCATGAGTTCCGCTATTTTAGATTTTATTTTCGCATAAGACTCGCATCGAGCACTTAACACATCATTTCGAAACTATAGCGGATTTTGTTTATCTCACATACATGAACAGAATTTGATCTCTGTGAACTATATACATCAACCATGGGATATTAGGCTCATTATTTATTCAGTTCGTCGTGCAACGCACGAATACGGGTTGCCACATTTATCAGACTCCAAGAAATATAATTAAACTTTGATTGTATATATACATAGAATAAATAGCATGTAAAGCAAGTGTTTAACTTGCCTTCGGTCGCTTGATATAAAAGTGACACCACGTGCGGGATCCGTCTCGACACTGGAGACAATGCGATGCTGGACACGGGCGCGACGCGGACGCGATGCGCGGTGACCCGGTACTGGACGCGGTGGCAACGTGGACACGATGCGGTAGTAGGCTTGGTCTTAGCTTGGTGCGTGGTGTGGGAGTGGCACGGCGCGTGCACTGGATCGGGTACGGTATGGCATAGGGGCCGGCACGACGTGTCACAAGGACTGGGTACGATGTGGCACGGGGAGTGGGTACGGGGCGCGATACGTCTGGGTACACGGTGGGCTCGAAGTGAGCACAGTGGTTCAGGGAGTGGGCGTAGGGGCTGGCACAACGGCGACTCCGAGAGGTTGGCGATGCTGGTGGCCTTCGAAGGCGGAGAAGCTGAGAGCAGTGAGCTCGGGGCCAACGGGGACGGATGGCAGGGCCGCGACAAGAGCACGGGCAGCAACAAAAAGGAAATGACAACCAGCAACAGCAGTATGGTGACAGTGAGCAACGGCAACACCCGAGACGGGCTCGAGGGTTGTTGAGGTGGGCTCGTTGGAGAAGTGTGCAACGGCGGTAGGGTGTGCCGGCGAAGGTTTCAGGCGGCGTAGGGGGTCGGTGCAGTGGGTGGCGGAGGCCGGTGAAGGTGGCTAGGGAGTTCGCTGGCGACGATTTGGCAGCGGGGAGAGGGGCTCGGGGTGTGGTGGCGACGAGAGAAGGGATGGGCGGTGGCGGTGGCATCGTCGGCTGTGAAGAGAGGTGGTGATCGTCAGAGGAGGAGCTAGGGGTCACCGAGAAGGTTGGCGAGACTCTGGTGGGGGTCGACGACGGAGGTGGCTGAGGAGGTTCGTCTGCGAAGTAAGGCAGCGGGGGAGTGAAGGAGAGAGAAACTGAGAGAGTGAAATGGAGAGAGGGAGGGAACGATTGTGAGAAGAGAGAGACAATAGGAGCGGCGAGGGGGTCTTGAGAAAGCAGTTGGGGTATGGACGAGGTCGTGGTGACGTTGGAGAGGCGCGGGTCTCAAGGGGGATGAGTGCGAGAGTGAGGGAGAGCCGTTGAGGAAGAAGATAGAACGAGAGGAGAGAGGAGGGCTCGGTGTTGGAGTGTTTGGGATGAGTCGTCGTCGTCGTGGAGGTGGGCGCGGTCTTCGCGGAACGGGCGCGGTCGTCGTGGAGCGGGCACGAGGACAGGGTCGTGGGGGCGGCACGAAGGAGAAATGGGAAAAGAGGAGGAGGAGAAGAAGAAGAAAGGAGTTGGGGAGTGCGGGTCGGGTCGGGTCGGGCATAGGTAAGGTTAGGGAACGTGCTTGGGTTTGTGGGCTGAGGGTTTAGGAAAAGGATGTGGGTTTTTAAAAATAGAAATTATTATTATAAAAATATAGGAAATATTTAAATTGAGAAAATTCGGGAAACATATATTTATAAATACGGAAAAATATTTACAAGGGACATGGGTATTACACATGGCAATAGCCTTCTTTATTTTAGTTACAATCATAGTTAAAAGATAATTAAATTTTTGGGGGAAATGGTTCTAGCTCACTGGACCCAAAAAGCAATAGAAAAAACTCTCTATAACAAAAAAAACCGTGAACGATTCCTGTCTCCGAAAAGCTGTAAATTTAAGTCTTTGAAAATCACCGGCCACTTTTTCTTTATTCGATATCCTTATACTAGCCAATAAACTTTTGGTAAATCGCTACTGAATTTAACGGATAATTGCTGCATTTAATAGATAACCGCCCTCATGTGTGTGTTCACATCATTTAAAGTCACTCCTTTATATACAGTAGCCATCTGATTAATACACTAGTTCACTAACAAATATGGTAATCATCAGGTAATAATATAGAAGCTATCCACTTGCAGTAGTTATTTACCAAAAAATTAGGAGGGTAAAATAGAGATATTGAAAATAAAAAACAGTTGGTTTTATTTGAAGGACTTAATCCTAAAGTTTTTTTAAACATAGAGCGTCTGTCACAAGATTTTCTTGATAGCGATTTGAACATGTTGTTTTTATAATACAGCAAACTAGACTTGTTTTTCTCTAAATTTTTATTTTGATGTCGGATCACACACAGAGCTAAATTTTTCTTCTTCTAAAATCAACTCCTTTAAGGATCGAGCTTGCGAGCTTCCACGTTGAAGAGAAAATTGATACTAAGCCAACTAAATCTAAGAAGTAAAAATCGATGGGTAGCAGGAAAATGGACCAAATGTTATTCATGGTCAATGTTTTAGAATGTACACAAGAGCCAACTTCCAAAACAATGGGTAGAAAGGACCAACCACCGCATATATTGGATCTAAATTCACCAACTTCAACCCTAGAAAAAGAAAAAAAAAACATCACTTGGAGCCTCCTTCCACATAAACCCAAAAATACAAAGTTACTTTTCCTTTCACGTGCATCCAAGCCTCAAAGAAGTCTAAGAAAGCACCTACGCATCAACTAAAGACAAAATATAAAAGAAGAGATAAACATACTACCGAAACCAAAATGACATTTTCTTCAACAAAAAAGGAAAAAGAAAAAAGACAATAATGACATTTTAAAAGTATTTTATCTTCAACGGTGGGTTTAAGTCTTTAACCATTTTTTTAACTTTTTTAATATTCATATATTACTATTGTCATTTTTTGCAAATAACTGTTATATTAACATGATAGTTACTTCACCATGTCTTTTCAAACTACCATTATTTTATATACAGTGGTTATATCTGGGAATGTAAGAGTTATTTGACAGTGTTTAACCAGTTAATATGGCAGTTATGAGCTAATTATAGTAGTTATATCCTAAATGCAGTATATATAATATATATTGCTATTATTTAAAAAAAATACAAAAAACTGTAGAGAAACGTAGATGAGAAAAAAACTTTAGGAATTTAAACATACAACTTTTTGGTCCAAGGGGTTTTACTATTTTTGGGGTAAGGGACCCACACCATTTTCCCACCATTTTAAAGTGTAAAATTCAATTTCATAGTCTCTCTTTCTCTTTCTGCATCCAGACTAGAGACCCGTATCCATGCTAATTTTTTCAATTTCTTCAGTAATTTATGAAAAATCTATTTCCAGACATACATGTCTACATCATATTTATTTAAACAATTCAACATCAACTATATATATATCAACATCGAGTGCACGACACAAAAAATACTATGGTGATTTGCCCACTTTATTAATTCCCCACTTGATCAAATATTCTTAAAAGGATGTTGCCACCGATTGTCTCCACTTCCATGCATTATTGCACTGACTAAAAAGATTTCAAAGTTGTGTTCACAAATCAATATTCAAATTAAACAGTTTAAAAAATTTCTTGTTTACAAAAAGTCTTGATCTAGTTATTTTTATTTTGTATTTTATAACTATTTCATGTTTTATTATGTAAAATTGGGCTTCTTGCTCTCCCTCACCTTTGGCAAAAAAGCCAAAAAAAAAAAAAAAAGAGAAACAAAAAACAATATCAAAATTAAAACAATTTAAAAAAATAATACAGTAGGAAAAAGAAAGTGCTCTGGATCTATGCAGACTAAGAGATTTATAAGGCTGCTTCTTCTCCTCATGATGCTCTCTCACTGACTCTTGTGTGGAGAGAGAAGAGAGAGAGTGTGTGTGTGAGAGAAGTTAGAGGCTGAGGAGAGAGAAAGAACTCTTCTCCTTCTTCATTTTCTTTGTTCTTAAAATATAATGAAAGAGAGAACATAAAGAGAGAGAGAGAGAACAGTGAGGTATCTATCATCAGGTAATTTCTCTAAGTTGATTCATTTTCTATCTTATAGCGAATTTCTTTCATTTCATTTGTTCCCCTTATACGGGTCTCTAAAAATTTAGCCTTTCATGATATATTTAAGGATTATTAGTTTCCTTCCCCCTCCCAATAACTTGCTGTGAATATATATTTTTTTTTTATCTTTGATTGTTTCCCTATTTTGTGTAACATCAAATATTGTAGCTCTCTATTATTTATTCAAGGATTATTAACTGGGTGTTTATAATGAATTTAATTGCCCAAATTAGAGCTATGAGGTACCTATATCCTTGTTGTGTTGCAAATTTGTTTCTCTTTTATGGGTATCACAAAGTTTGGGTTTTCATGATTTTCTTAAAAATTACGTGGTAACATAAATCAGTCGTACCTTCATCATAACTTCAGAGTGGTAAAATGGTGTAGAGAAACTGACAATTAATAATTAGTGTTCTATTGAGATCTGTGTAATTTCTGAGCTTTAGAGTTGATGTTAACCTACTTTCTGTAAGTTTTTGTTAGATGAGGCCCCAGCTTCATCTTCTCTATTCCAAATTCTCGACCCCCCCCCCCCTCCCCCCCCACCCCCGGGCGTTGCTTTTGATGTTTCTTACTTTGATTTGGCTTCACACTGTTGATTTCTGGTTGATTTCTTCTTGCTTTTGGAATTATTTTAGGTAGAGACCATGTGGTGGCAGCCTGAACTCGGAAGCTGAGTAGTTTCAGAGTCCTCTTTTACTTTTATTTTCCTTTTATGGGTGTTGTAGGGTTTCACTTTTTAGCCTTTATGATTTCTTTTTCCCTAAGCATTGGTAATGGATTTCTGAGTTTGGGCTTTGTGAGCTTCGGGGTTTGAAGTTCTTAGTTTGTCTTCTGACTCCATATTATTCTTTTCTTTGGAGTTAATCTTTCATCTTTTTTGGTGTTCTGAATTAATTTCCAAGATTTTGTTATGGGTTAGGGGGTGGGGGGGGGGGGGGTGGGGGGTGGATTACTCCTTTGAAACACCATGAGGGTTCGATTAGGTGCATATACGAGATTACAAGTTAGTTAATGATATTGATTTCTATATTAATTCCTCTACAACCAAATCCCAATATGAAATAATGCTCAGGGCCCTGTTTGGATTTGGAGCTAGCATAACTGTGGTTTTATTTTTAAGTGGAGCCACAGAGGATGCAAAATATGGTTTGCAAGCCCCAAACTCCAAAAATAGAGTTTGCAAACCTTTGGTCAGATTGGAGTTGAGATAACCGCGGTTATTTCAAATTTTGGGCCGAAATAACTGCAGTTATCTCAACTGCAAAATGGTTGCCGATCAAGGCAAAGTTCGCATTTTGGAGCTAAGTTTTGCTAACTTTATGAAACTGCGGTTTAGAAAACTTTTTAACTCCATTCCCAAACCGGGCCTAAATAGTTCTTAATGTCTAATCTTTATCTTTTCATTCCACTATCACTAGGATTTTTTTATTTTTGTTTCGTCGTTGCTTTAGATAATCAACATCAATAGCTTAATAGGCTTGCTTGCTTTTAGTAAAAAGTACTTCCTAAATCTTTGCCAATTAGTTGTCTTCTCTTTTGTCTAGCTTTTTTTCTTTACCACTATCTCATGTTCATGGGTTCCCTCCTTTTCCCAAAATCATTGAATTTTTGTTGTTATTAGTGTTGTTTATATCTGCAATAGGTCTATGTTTTTAACTATTTATAAACTTCAATATGTGGTTTTTGAAATATATCATCAAACATCCAATCATGTTTACAATAAAGTTATATAGGATCCAATCATCATTGATTGAAGAATAAAGGCTAAATTACACTAAATTACCTTCAAATATGGTTGGTGTAAAGTACCTTGAGTTTTTAAAAAAAAATATTTACGATGCCCCCTTAGAGTTTGATTTTAAGAGAGATTGGTGTAAACAATGATATTTAAGGTTATTTTAGAGCAATTTATCCTTCTTTAAAAAAATTGGATGCTGATTGCTTCATCTTAAGCCTATCTCATTGTCAAATTTTCTTGCAGGTCTAATGGCAAAAGAAGGATCTCCGAAGATCCATCAAATCGAAACAAGAAACAAGAAGGTCACTCGGATCTTAATCGTCGCGGGTCTTTGTCTACTTTTCTACATTCTTGGCGCCTGGCAAAACTCTTCATCGCCCCTTAACTCGACTCAAAACACATCCGTAGGATCTGATAACCTCAAATGTGACTTCTCATCATCGGCATCATCCTCGACCTCCAGTAAACTAGACTTCCAAGCTCACCACCAAGTGAGCTTCAATGAGACCTCTCTAGCTTCTCAAATTTTCACTCCTTGTGACTTGAGTCTAAGTGAGTACACCCCGTGTCATGATCCGAAGAGATCAAGGAAATTCGAGAAGAAGATGCTTATTTATAGAGAGAGGCATTGCCCGAAGACAGAAGAACAGATAAAGTGCTTGATTCCGGCCCCGCCTAAATATAAGAATCCTTTTAAGTGGCCTCAAAGTAGAGAGTATGCTTGGTATGATAACATCCCGCACCGTGAGTTGAGTATTGAGAAGGCCGTTCAGAATTGGATTCAAGTGGAGGGGAATAAGTTTAGGTTCCCCGGTGGTGGCACAATGTTTCCAAGGGGAGCCGATGCTTACATCGATGATATCAATGCTCTAATTCCCTTGACTAAAGGAAATATTAGGACGGCGATTGATACTGGATGTGGAGTAAGGATGCTATACTTCTCTATTTATTTCTTAATTCTTTATTCGGCATAAAATTTCACAAAACCACCCTTCATTATAAGTAGAGTAGGAGGAAACCGAGGATATATGTTTTCTCTTTACTCTAGTTTTTTATGCAACAAAGTTGTAATGTTTGATATGTCTTGTTATTGGAGGTTGCGAGCTGGGGAGCTTATCTTTTGAAGAGAGAGATCGTAACGATGTCATTTGCACCAAGAGACACCCATGAGGCGCAAGTGCAGTTTGCGCTCGAGAGAGGAGTCCCAGCCATGATTGGAATCATGTCATCGAAAAGGATTCCGTACCCAGCAAGAGCGTTCGACATGGCTCATTGTTCTCGGTGCTTGATTCCTTGGTTTGAATTCGGTAGGTTTTTTCTGACAATTTCGAGTACCTAGTTATCGTATCCAAGTCATATATAAACATTCTTCAACAATCACTAGAACTTCAGACACAGACTTCAAAGTTGTGCTTTTTTTTAAAAATGCACAACGAAGAAAGCTCTAGTTTTCGTACCACATAATGGGTGTGAATAGTGTGATGGTGGAGTTTTAGAGTATATAAACATTCTGTCAAACCCTCGTCGAGTTTCGGTGCGGTGCAGGTGAGGACTGTAAGAGGATCCTCTACGCATAGTTGTAAGCGGTTATGATTTTACCACAACTATTAGTTGACCTAACAAAGAAATGTGATATAAATGTAAATATTCCGAGGAAAAATCTATTGTCTTTCACTTGTTATTACTTCCTAATTGTGTAAATAGCTCCTTATTTGTTTGTTGGAGTTTAAATTCTATGATAGATCAGGAATGAGTTATGCTATACTAATTGGCCTTATAAAATTTATTTAGGTGGTGTGATATAAAAACATCTCTATAATTTCAAACACGAACTTCAAAGATGATATCGAAACCGTCAGGATAAGCTTAAGGTCCTACGTCAAAATCTTGCATTGAAGACTATACCAGACTCAAAGCCGTATCCACTTGGATGGATTCATAAGGATTTTTGAGAATTTCATCTTTTTCCTTTCTGCTAAACTTGTAATCAAAGCTTCAAATCTCTTAAATTCTTGTTACCAGGTGGCTTGTACCTAATAGAAGTAGACCGAGTTCTAAGGCCAGGAGGCTATTGGATTCTTTCGGGTCCTCCAATCCGCTGGAAGAAGTACCATCGAGGTTGGGAGAGAACCGAACAAGATCTCAAACAAGAGCAAGACGCGATCGAGGATGTAGCAAAGCGCCTTTGTTGGAAGAAAGTTGTCGAGAAAGATGATCTTGCGATCTGGCAAAAGCCCATCAACCATGTCGAATGCATTGAAAGCCGGAAGGTTTATAAGACGCCTCACATATGCAAGGGCGACAATGCTGACGCTGCCTGGTATGATAATTCTTTTTTTCTTTTGGTGTGTCTCTAGGATTTAGATTTGGAAACAAATCCTACCACTTTAAAACCTTTGGATCCACTTGGAATAACGCCATGGTTGAAAAGAATGAGAAGACTTTCTCATAATTGTTTGCGCATCCCAATGTAGATCAAATGGCTACAAAATGGGTTGGAATTGTTTTCATATCCTACCGCCAGGATCCTATCTCCCGGCTCTCTCTGCCTCTATCGCTCTCTATCTCTCTCTCTGTGTGTGCGCGTGCGCACACGCGCACACACACTTATGTGTTCACGCTCATTCAAGGGTATCAGTTGAAGGCTAAATTTAATTAAAATGCCCTTAACTATAGCTTCTTTCACTAAACTACCTATTGTTTGTTTATTACAGATCTTAACTGGAAAATTTTACCTTAAAACGAAAGTTAAAGGGAGTTTAACGGAATAGAAAAAATTGTAAGGTAGTTTAGTTAACGGTATTTTAGTGAAATTCTGTGCACATAAAATTATACCAGTGATATATCGCTCAACTCTGACCACAACTTCACAGTTTTGATGCACCAACAATGACTAGTTAAGACACACTAAAGCGAATATTTGATATTTTATGTGCTCATTAGGTACAAGGACATGGAGACTTGCATCACCCCATTACCGGAAGTAACCAATTCCGAAGAAATTGCTGGCGGTGAACTCGAGAATTGGCCGGCACGTGCATTCGCCATTCCCCCAAGAATAGCTAGGGGCACAATCACCGGCGTCTCACCCGAGAAATTCAAAGAGGATAACAAAATGTGGGAAGAGAGAATCAACTATTACAAGAAGATCATCCCACCTATAGCCAAAGGGCGGTATAGGAATATTATGGACATGAATGCTAAATTAGGGGGGTTTGCTGCAGCGCTGACAAAATTTCCGGTGTGGGTGATGAATGCTGTTCCGTCTGATTCAGAGAGAGATACACTTGGTGTTATATACGAGCGGGGCTTTATTGGAACTTATCAAGATTGGTGTGAGGCTTTCTCGACTTATCCGAGGACTTATGACCTTATACACGCCGATGGTGTGTTCAGCATCTATCAGGACAGGTAACAACTGGTCTTTTCATTATGCGCGCGTTTTTCTAACTGTCATTATATCTTGCATTTATATTTGCTCATGCTATGCTATCTATATTCTTGTTGGGATTAGTAATGCTGAAAGATATGGCATTTATGTATGACTTTCTTTAGAAATGAGTTACAGTTCTCAAAATATATGATTTATACTCATTCTTATCTATATAAAACAGGTTAAAATTTACTAAACTACCCTTAACTATGAAATCGTTTAAACTGCCCTTAAGATGGTTTTAGTAAAAAAAAAGACAATTGTTATGAGTAGTTTAGTGAAATTTAACCGATAATAAATTCAGGTAAACTGACCTCGATAACGACATTTGGAACCAGGTATTTTAAGTTAAAGTAATCGGGTTGTAAACTATAATGTGCAAAATTATCACACCATTCGGCTTGTGGATATCTATTTGTAGTGGATACGTCGACTTATTTATGCTTGAAATCGGAGTATGGTCAACTCCGAAGCAGTTGTCAAAATTCACCAAAGTTCAAAAAGTCCGTAATTTAGAAGACAAATCATGTTGTCGATTGCCCCGCTCACTTTTTTTTTTGGCCAAGGTGAGTTTCTTTAGTCGGTACCATGATACATCATAAAATCTGAATCATATCACGTCTTCGTTACCATTTTACCCAAAAGCTTCAGCTGAAACATAGAAACTGGGGAAAGCAGATCACTTGAGGAAATAATTTAGAATTTGGAGGATGTCAACTGGTCATCTAAGACTATGACAAGCCACTTTTTAGTCATAGTTTTCTGAATTAGAAATATGATACTTATTTGAAGAGGGTAGACCTGAAAGAGGGTAGACGTCAGGTCGATAGCCGGTTGTAAAACTCTTATCATATTAGCTTTTGATTCATATGACGATGAATTGTGATTCTATTCTAATCCATTGCAGGTGTGACATAACATACACACTTTTGGAAATGGATAGGATACTGAGGCCAGAAGGTACGGTTATAATCAGAGATACAGTCGAAGTACTTGTGAAGGTCAAGGCCATCACAGATGGAATGAGATGGAATGGCCAGATCATGGACCATGAGAGCGGGCCGTACAACCCCGAGAAAATTCTCGTCGCCGTCAAGACTTACTGGACCGGTGAAGCCACCCAAAATACTCGCAGGACCTGATGAGTGGCCTTTTATTTTCCTCTCTTTTTTCAATATGAGATTTTTTGGAAGCTGCTAGATAAAGAAGAATGCTTGCTAAGCAGTAAATGGTCCTCCTACAACAATTGGTGCGGGGATGAGTTAGTGTTGTTGTAATAGTAATTAACACTTTTATAATATTTTATGATTTTGCTCATTTAACATTTGAAGCTGTAATATATTTTGTGTCCTGATTTACTATTATTTCTTCATGGTTCTGGTAGGTAAAATCAAGATGAGCATATTGGTATTGAATTGTCATGGAATGTGCATCTACATGAATATTTGTTAATGACATTTATTGTGAATAGATGAATTTGTTCAACAAGACGAGGAGTTTGGTCCAAATGTGACTTGTAATGGTGATATAATTTGGATTCATGACTTCATTATGCATTTTCCTTTTTGTCACAGATTGGTTTTCAAGGTTATTATTAGCCTATTCAATTTGATACCCATCTCTTGATTTGGGCTAATATGGACCTATAAAAAAATGAAAAGAAATACACTTCGCAAATTGCACTCTATCAATGTTAAAAGTTTTTTGAAATTTGTTACGTCACATTGTTGGCTTTGGTGTACAATATTTTGCTGCACATTTCAAGTGTGTGTGTGTTCCCTCTATTAATATATTTTGCATCTCTCGTCTTCTTTAAACATGCAAAGTAGTTATATGTATTCATACATCTTCGATTGTCATATAATAAACATGTTATTTACTTCTACATCAAAGTGTCTTAACTCTTACTTGGGCTTGTTAGTTTTTTTTTTCTCCCAGGAAAAAACCCAAAACTATTGCTATAGAATCTCACATGAGTCACAAGGAGCTACTTAACATGAGGATGCAATTCCAAAAGAACTAACATTAATTAACATCACGTTTGCATGACAACTTATTTTATTATTATTATTATTATTATTATCATTAAAATGAAGGCAACCCGTCCCTGCGTTTCATTAAACAACAATTTAACGAAACTACATCAATATTCTTCCAAATAAAAGAAAATAAAAACAGAGGGTAACCATCCCCTATAAAAACCTAAATACAAGTCTTATTCTCGTAAAAAAAAAATAGCACTCTCCTCCTACATAAACTATCTTTTGGAACCATCACCACTCACGGTTGACCTCTTCCGTTTCGCGCTGACTCGTCCTCCAAAACAAAGGGAGCTGAATTCCCCAAGTCCGCTACTGAGCCCTCGTCATCTGCCGCAATCCTTGCCTTTTTCTTGACCCTTTTTGCAACACCACCTGACCAGAATTCAATGATGGCTTCAATCACATTTAGAATACTCAAAACAGATTTCTTAGAATTTTTTAAAATTCTATTGTTTCTCTCAAGCCAAATATTCCAACATATAGAAACCGTTATTTCCCAATTTCCCAAATGCACTCTATCCAACCCAATCCTCCAAAAACTCCAGAGACCACCAAAGGTGCTCGGCAGAGATAAAAACCCAAAACACATCCAATATTTATCCCAAATACCCCTAGCTATCGTACACAAGAAAAATAAATGGTTCACTGTTTCTGGTTGTGCCTCACAAATACCGCAATGCATCGGAGCTACCTATTTTCTCTTGTCCAAGCTGTCTCTCGTCGAGATTGCGTCATTGGAAGCCAACCACCAAAATACACTAACTTTTAACGCCACAGGGAATTTTCCACAAAAGTGCATGAACATATTGGTAGTTGGTGCCTCTAAACTTTAATATGGATTTTTTTTCCTCCGAAATTGGTTTGGATTGCTCCGTGTGCTTCTCATCTTGTCCGTGAAGGAGATGCTGGCATTGACTATTCGAAGATCACTGAAACATTGGATGATGTTGTCAGGTTGATGAGGTATTTCTATAGGCTTCAGTAGTTTGATGTAATATAAAATAAGGATACATCAAGAGCTGATCCTGATTAATAGGCAGAATAAATTAGAATGGTACATAATACTAATCCTATACCCCCTCTTATATTCTTTGGTGATGAGATTGGCTTTTTTCACTCCAAAGAAGAAACCGGATAGGACACTCTTTAGGTGAGCGCGGTCCAGCGTCTTAGCAAGCAAACGGACGTCTAAAGTGGGCATTTCGAACTTTTGTCGTTATAGTAATTAGTCCAGGTATAATTTCTTCCACTTATGGTAACAGAAAATCAACTTCTACCAAAGACCTTTATAGTAGTTTTTTGTCAGATATAAAGAAAAGCTCTATCGTATGAAAAATGAACAATAATAATGATTTTTAGAGGGAAAAAAATCCTTGGATGCCCTAAAAATACCGAAAGTCAACAAAATCAAGCATTTTAAAAAAAAAGTGGGAACCACTTTCGTATTCTCATCGCCTCATCCACCGCCACTCTAAAGCATCCCGTTTTCGTTCACCCACTGAGATTCCTCGAATTTGATTAAAATAAAACAAAAACATAAAATAAAATCCCCAAACTCTTAGGATCCAGTGGCGATCGGAATGGGGGAGACGGCGCCGGCTGCGAAGGACGTCGCGGCGGAGCGAAGCCTGATGGAGGAGGCGTCGCGGCTCGGGGAGCTGGGGCGGGAGCTGCAGGAGTCGGCGGCGTCGCTGATCTCGTGGACGTGGAACGAGGAACAAGGGCTGCGTCAGCGAGCCGTAGCCCTAGAATCTGATCTGAAGAAGCTTCAGGCCTCCGCCGATTCAGCGATTCGGAGGGGCGCCATCGACGCCAAGAACGCGGAAAAGGTTCGATTTTTTTATATAAAGATCTCAGCTTTTTATTTATTTGTTTTTTTAATCGATTTGCAAGAGATTGAGGGTTGATTGAGTTGTAACGATCGTTGTTTAGGGCATTTATTCCATTTTCCTCTTCATTGAATTTATTAGCTGCTGTTTGGTTGCAGGGAACAGTTTGGTGAAATATAGAAAATTGCATTGTTGTGCCTTTTCGCTTCAAAACACTGGAAGTTTTACTCGAAGTAGAATTTTTAAACCTTTGTAAATATTCATTTTAGAAAGGAAATTGTAGATGGCATTGCAAATCGTGTATGGTTTACTCAAAAAAGTAGAACTTGAGATTTATATGGAGAATAATGGAGGAAAGAGGCCATAGGAGGGAATTTCCTCCTATGGCGTCGAAAAAATATCCCCTCCCACGTTTTTTTCGACGATCGGCATCCATAATCTTCATCGTTATCATCTAATATGTGGGTACACCAAATTTCATGTGATTCTACAACTTTTTCGCCGTTGATTCAGTGGGTTCAAAATTAACGGTTTACCGACAATAGAACTTTTTACATTGCTAAATCAACGGTGAAAAGTTGTAGAATCACATGAAATTTGGTGTACTCACATCTTAGATGATAACAATGAAGATGGTAGGTGCCGATCGTCGAAAAAAAATGAGAGAATTGGTATTTTTTCGATGCCATAGGAGGAAATTCCCTCCTACGGCATCTTTCCTCCATTATTCTCATTTATATGTGCTTTAACAAAAGCAATCCTTTATATTCCTCGTTAAAAAAATTCCTTTATTTCAACGTATTTGGAGCCGACTACATGAATCCTTTTCTTTAGTTCAGCTTTGATAGGGTTGTCTCCTTGATTAACTTAACCAGCATATCTTTCATAACTTTCTCTAGATATTGTTGTTATGTTAAATACAAACATGTCACATCATGAAAATTCTAATAAATGACTTTCTTCTTTCGCTAAGAGTCTTAAGCCATGCAAAATCCTTGAATTTTTTAAATATAAATTTCCTTGCAAATATCAATCAATGGAAGTGCTTTCTATTATTGGTGTAGTTATTTACAGATATAGATATGCAGATACTCCATGCATGTATACACGGGCTGATTTTATGAAAACTTATGGATCGTTGCTTTATAATTTATAGATTCGGGATGTATTTGAATATTTTAATGGTAGAAACACTTTTTTGCTATACTTCTTTATATGGAACCATAGGATTTGCTTAACAAGAACAAAAGTATTTAGAATTGTTTCGGCAAGAGGAGTTTCTATTATGATCTCATTTTGTTTCCTTTTAAGGACCCTTTAAACCGTTTTCATTTGGGGAAATATTAAGCTCTAGTATTTTCGATACTATAATCAAAATCTAGAACATCTACAAAGCATTTTGTTGGAAGGGCATGTGGAAGACGACGTTCAAAGTTCCAGTTCCAGTTCCATGAACATAGCAACTTATTAGTTTTTGTCAACCTACTGAAAATCTCATGTTCTGAACAAATAGGGAAAAAGAGTGTGTAACAATAATCTCTTTTAATGTATTTTATAATTTCTGTCATTTCATACTTTTAATGAAATGTTTGGCTAGGGCCATATTGACCGTCTCCATGTCCCCCCCCTCTCTCTCTCTCATGCGCGTGCGCGCACACGCACTCGCGCTCATGCACTCTCGCGCGCGCACACAACAACAACAACAAGCCTTCATCCCATTTTTTTGTGTATGTGCGCACACACACAAAAGAAAAAACTCTTTTCAAAAACTATTGAATAGCAGAAATGATTGTCATTTACTTGTATGTCCTGATGTTGACTAATGGTTTTATAATTGTTGTTCAGCTTGATGAAGAGTTATACAGGGCAAGATGCCTAATCACAGAGGAAGATGTGGCATCACTTCTTCCAAACAAAGATCATGGTACCTTCTCTTTTCATTGTTTTGGTTTGAGACCTCGCAGTGTAATATATATTTTCTCCGCCTCTTTATGTGCATGTTGATTTATCTTCCTTATTGTATCTTATGAACAGGGAAATTTTTGAAGATGTTTTTTGGACCTTTGAATGTTCGGGCGACAAGGAAAGAAGTTCGCCTTAAAGTGAAAGAGGAGTATAACAATTACAGGGTAAGTTATTATATTTAATTTATACATCTCGTGGTTGTTTTGGCATGTTTAGTATTTGTTAATTTAATAAAATGGGTGGGTGTTTACTGATGTTGAATGATTAGAAGAGTGATTGGAAGCCTGATCTTGCGCTGTTCTTGTACTTCCTAAAAGTTGAAGTAGAATTTTATCTTGGGGTAGCGAAAATTAGCGAATGTTAATGGCTTGAATTAGTATAACTTTGATAAAGACTAGAATGAACAAGGATAATCCTTTTTGCCTTTGTTTTTGCATATATAAACAAGAAGAATTTCTTTTATGAACTTTTTGCCAGTTAGCTGGCCAGAACCTTCTATGGCATTTCTTCGGTTTCCAAACAATTAGATAATTGTTCCACTCTTCTTTGGATACGGTTAAGAAATTAAGACCGAAGCATGAAGAAAAATCTGTAGATACTTTCTTGGAAATGAACCGCAAAAGCATAAATATATTTTGAAACAGGGGACCCATCCTTGACATGCATTTTCATATTTAGGTGTGTCAATGCCTAAAAATCATGTAAGTGAAGAAGTACAAGAATAGCTGATTCAAAATATCCATTATTTAGAGAAAACTCGGGATTTAAGCAATAATATTTGCCCATCTCTCTCTCTCTCTCTCTCTCTCTCTCTCTCTCTCACCTATGTTGTCCGTGCAGAAGAACATCATTAACACCTCACGCTTATTTGGACCATAATCTTTTGAAGGTAGCACAACTTTGATTATGACTGTGTGAGGCTCCTGTTGCATAATCATCATCATCATCAAACCTTTTCTCTATAAAATGGTGTCAGTTATGTAGCAAAAGATTTATGAAAGATATGACAAATTTGACAACCGAATGCCAACATGACGTCAACATTCTCTTCATTAGTGCCAAATCCCTAGTTTAGGAAAATTATGACAAGGAAAGGGTTTGCCATAATCCTACATGACCAGTTGGCATCCTCCACATCTTCCTAAACTATAAAAGAAATCTAGGAGGAAAAAGACGATTCATTCTCTACAAGAAATTATGTTCTACTCTAAGGCACAAAATAGCCAAGAGTGAAATAGAATATATTCCATTATTATTGCATCGTGATATATGCAAATTTTCCCGTTGATGCTATGAACAATAGTTAATCTAGAATTACATGATTTCCTTGTTTACAGGATAGAACAGCCTTTCTATTTCTTTTGTTTCCATCAACTCTGCTGATTTTAAGGTCTTGGGTCTGGAATGGATGTTTCCCAGCATTGCCAGTACAGCTCTACCAGGTTTATAGCTTCATTCAACTTCATATCGCATCCACATCTTTTTGTTACAATTTGTGGTCAAAGATATCAATTTATGTTTGTGTCCCCCCCCCCACCACCACAGGCCTGGTTATTATTTCTCTATACAAGTCTAGCTTTGCGAGAGAACATACTGAGAATAAATGGAAGTGACATTCGTACATGGTAACAGATCACATCCTTTTCATGCTTCTTGCATTTGTTGAGCTTACAATTCAAGGGAGCATGTGCTGGTCCCTGCTGATCTAGTTTAGGCCAGATATTTATTTTAAAAACTTTTATGATTCTTAGAGAAATAGTATGTTAGGCCTTCAATTGCATGGTCTGGGATGTTTTATCCCCCCTTTTTGTTGGGGTGGGGGTGAAGGAAGGTTATATCTGAAATAAGTTGTTATTCCTTTGTGATTGAAATTTGTTAATTGGTAAGCTTTCGCTTAAAATCTGCCACTTTAGACCCACACCCATATGATCGCCAGTCTTCATTGAAGCTCTTCTTTTCTATTTATTTGAACTTATTTCTCCCAATAAGTATATTTCTAGAATTGCTCCAGTGGCTGGATTTATAGAAACAAGTAAAAGCCTAAAAGGTTCATTAGACGTCCCATTTCCTCATTAATGTTAAGAGGAGGTAAAGTAAGACTGTTAGCTCACTGTCAAAATAGGTGTTTCAGGTGATAGTATAGACCATAACCATCATGCATCACTGCTTAAAGCCTTTTCCTATCCATGAAGGAATTGACTAAGTTCTATATCTAGCTGTCAGCACAGGCATCAAATATATGAATTGGTGCTATTGGCTAAGGTGGTGGTGAGCAATAGAAGGTCAGGATTTTTAAAACCATGACGTCTATAAGTCTGTTCAATGAGCAACACGTCCTCTTTATTTAAAAATTATAATTATTACGTTGTATATAACTTAACAAGAGAAACCTGCCGGATCTTGCATTAACTGATCAGACCAAGGAGCAACCCTCCAAATCCTTGTAGATCAGGATTCTAAGTAAAGAGGCAAGTTATACTGGTCTATAAGGATCTCATTCATCTGTGAGGGGCAATGTACTTAAACAATGTATATGTAAATTTTGATACCTAAAACGCATTACAGACTCTACAGTAATGCTACATCTCAATTCTAATATCCATAATATGTTCTTAGCTATTATCCTTGATCCTTTCTAATGCAGCACAGAACTGTAGGGAAACTACCATTCAATATGTAATGTTTCTGACATCCATCTTTTGTGGATAATGGCCTTTTTCGTTACAGTTTTGCTATCTTTGATTTCAAATTATTATTAAAGCTTAAGCTGTTACGATGTGCCCTTCTTTAATGGATGGCTATCATTGTAGTTCTCTTGTTTGCATCACATATTACAGCAATTTAACCACCTCGTTTATTGTGTTCGCAATCATTTATTCATTATTTATCTCAACTATAACTCCAGTGTAAAACGTGCTTAAGACCATAGTCACATAATTCGCGAATAATTCCACGAATTTGCGAATAATTCCACGAATTCGCGAATAATTCGGCGAAATAATTCGCGGATTTTTTATTGGCCGATTAATTCTCCGATTTAATCGCCACTGGCAAACGCTTCGAATAATTCGGGAATTATTCGCGAATAATTCAAATAAACAACGAATAATTTAAAAAAACAGCGAATAATTCGTAATATCAAAACCCATCGTCTCATATATTAATTTTTTTGCTCGAAATCCTTCCCGAACATTTCCCGAATACTTGCCGAATCTTTCCCGAATACCTGCCGATTTTTTCCGAATAGTTTCTCGAATCCGGATTTTCGACCTCGCCGAATAATTCCCGAACGGCGAATTTGTGACTATGCTTAAACCCAAAGCATATCATCGATAAAAGAAAAAAAGTGATATGGTACTCTAATCCCAAGGAAACATGGCAATAGTGGCTTCCTTTGAAGGGGTGTGTAGCAGATGTACCTAATGGCACCAAGGGATACCTATATATATGACCCTGATATAATTAAATTTATGACATCCTACCCCTAGTTACAATTTTTAGAAAGGTTTCGGGTACTGAGCTTTATCGCTGTATTGGATGTAGGTCTTGAGGTTGTTGATCTTGAAGTTTGTTTCTTAGGTAGGATGTTCTGTCTTTGTTTCAGAGGAATTTTTATTTGTGCCGTTGCAGGTGGTTATATCATCACTATTGTGCTATGCTGATAGCTCTTGTGAGTCTCACATGGGAAATAAAAGGGCAACCTAATTGTGCAAACAAGCAGGTACCTACTTGCATATCTACATATCAATTCTTAATTATTTTATCCAACCAATATAAACTTTGTGCAGAAAGGGGTTGAGCTATTTTTGGTCTGGGCTGTAATGCAAGGTTTTGCGATGCTCCTGCAAAATAGATATCAGCGGCAGCGCTTGTATACTCGCATAGCATTAGGAAAGGTAACAGCTTTCGTTGCAACAAACTTGTTTTTGGGCGTGTATTGGAAATTCCAACTTTGATTTAAAGTTAATTGGGGTAGGGTTGAGTGGTTGACACGCAACCCAACTTGATTTCATGTGTAATTATAGATACTATTAGAGTTAGAATTGATCTAAGAGTGCTCCCTACCGATGATTATAATTTATATTTTGCATGACATAATTAATTAGAATTTGATCCTTCGGTTCTACCCAAAGGTCAGTCTTGGTTGTGTTGGTGGACCCTCAACCCGTCGCAGCCCTATCATCAACCCCTCCTCATGTAAATGAGATAAGTTATTAAAAACAACGCTATGTTGATCCAATAAGAAAGTCCTTATCAAATTTGGCCAAATTCTAGACCTGTTGTCAGCTTTACAACATTGAATAGGTAGTTTAGTTCAAGCGGGCAATCTTTAAAAGCCTAGGAAGAGTCTGCCAGAACCTGTAAGATGAGAAGATTTGCATCGGGAATTAAATTCACGTGAGTGCATGATATAAGAATCATCATCTACTAAGTTCCCCCCATCAAAATGGGTTCAGCAATGGATTCGGCTATGAAGCAAAGCTCCATGAAAGTCACAGTTTTACCACTGGCTGATGCCAACCTTCAGTAAGTGCTAAATTGCTCGTTCAAACAACTATGGCAAAAGGGGCTTGCCATAATTGTAGATGAACAGTAAACGTCCTCCAAATTCTCTTAGAAGTCTAAAAGAAGGGGGGGGGGGGGGGGGTTGATATTTTTGCTATATGAAATTATGTTCAGCTCCATGAAAAATTACACAAGCTATCGAGGTAGAACAAAAAATATCCATCAAACTGCAATTCAAAATTTTCATCATGAAGCACTTGATATTTAGTCAGTGGATAGGAAGCCTTTAGAATATCTTGTTTTCCTTTTTGACTGCAGGCGAGATGTTATCAATCAAGATTAATTTTGTAATTTCTTACTTAGCCTTTCATTTGTTAGAATTAAGAATATTTAGCTTCTAATCGTCCTTGCAGTCATTGCAACTGTTGTGCCATTTACCTCGAGGAACCCTTCATTTGTCTTCTTTCACAGCATAGCCTCGATATCATTACAGATTAAATTTCATCATCATCATATATATTTAACCATCTTATTTGCCTGACTATATTAAAAAAAGGTATTTTTATATCTCACCCCTAAAATTTCAATATTTCCAAATTTCACCCCCAAAATCTAGTATTTTCAAATTTCACCCCCAAAAGTATTGAGTTGTCCAAATTTCATCCCAAAAATCTAGTATTTCCAAATTTCACATACAAAACCATTAAGTTATCAATAATTAAAACTTTATTTTTGCAAAAAGTTTCTTAATTTTCTCCATTTTGCTGTCAACTCTTTCTCCAAGATCATTAAGCTCGGCTTATGATATCCTAACCGCAAAGTACTTGAATTAAACCACCACTTGCATAGGAGTAAACCCATATTGTTGCTTCAAGTTGTCGTAATTGTTATGGCAAAACCACAAAGGAGTTTGATTTTATCTATTAAAATGATAAATATTGGATGAAGGCGAAATGTCCTAAATTTCGCTCTCAAGAGAATTCCTAATTTTGAAATTGTGAGAAATCTAAAACCCTAGTCTCTATTTAACATAAGAAAGAAGAAGATGACCATTTGGGGTGAAATTTGGATAATTTAATGGTTCTGGGGTGAAACTCGGAAATAATAGATTTTAGAGGTGAAATTTGGACAACTTAATCGTTTTGAGGGTGAAATTTGGAAATACAAGATTTTCGGGGTGAAATTTGGACAACTTAATAGTTTTGGGGGTCAAATTTGGAAATACTAGTTTTTGAGGGTGAAATTTGAAAATATTGAAATTTTGGAGGTGGGATATAAAAAAACCCAAAAAATTGTTTTTTGTTTTTGTTTTTGTTTTTTTTGGGGGGGAGGGGATGGGGGTTAAATTGCGTATACGACACTTTTTTATGCATGTTTTCATTTCTTCGTTCTCTTTTTGCAGGCGAGAAGAATGGATGTTGTGTGGGGGGAAACTGCAGGTGTAGAAGGCCAACTATGGCTTTTATGCCCTCTTCTTTTTACTTTACAGGTAAAATATTGGGCTGCATTCTTTCCATTTCCACACTGATTATGAACCATGCATGCTGCCACAGTTCACCAGCATATTCTTATTCGGTTTGTAAAGTTTTAGCAGCAACAACAAACGATTTCTCTCCCCAGATTGGTTCTGAACCGTTCTTTATAATTATATGGGTTCCAAGTAGATGAACTGTGAAGCAACTTTACTGCCAAGTCTTAATACTAAAACTCCAAAGCTATGTTGGCTGAGCGAGGCATTTTTATATTTTTTGACAATGCTTCCTCAGGGTGGTCATCTTTCCGAGGACTGAAACCTAGGCTTGTTTTTGGGTTAATTACACAACACCCCTTTGTAGTTTACATGTACCTGTCAAGTGATTTTTAAGCGCAAAGACCCCCAATGTTCATTGACTAGAACCCTTAAAAACACTCATCCGACTCCACCACACAAACAAGTTCTAGCGTTAAATTAAATAACCATTTGAGTTCTTTAAGAGTTGAATTTGAGTGTATTTAAGGGTTTTGGTCGATGGGAAGAGGAGTGATAAATCGCTTGAGGGGATACCTGCAGGTTGACTTTAAGCAATTAACCCCTTTTTTCTAACCACCTTTTGACCATGCTTTTAGCGGATTTGAACACTGATACAATATGAAGTTTTCCAATAAGGATTCAGTGATATGGTACACCGTTTTCTAAAGTATTTTACCATTTAGTTTGTGCGGGATCAAAATATCAGAAATTAGAACTGGTTGTCTTACGTGCCAAGCTGTTTCTTGACTCAGGGTTTCGAAGCATATGTCGGGATATTGCTCCTTAAAACTGCTCTTGTCGGCGTTGTTCCCGAATGGCAGGCAAGAAGAACCTTTCGGATTTTTCTCCTCTTATAATCTTATATGTTGAGACACTTTCTCTTGTAGAATAATAACCCAGAACAATATAAATGCCCTGTATCTTCTTTAATGAATGCAGGTTGTAGTGTGTGGGATCTTACTGGTCCTTATGGCCGTAGGCAACTTCTTAAACACGGTGCAGACTCTGATGGTGAAGTCAAGATTCAAAGCCAAGATGAAGAGGAGTAAGAGCAAGCATGATTTAGACCACTCCCTTTCACCACCTGCTATGAGATAGGGAAAAAAATAGTCTTTGTAAAGCGTAATGGTTTGTTTATTAATGACAACGGGTTCTCTATAAGAAGTGCTGGCAACCTTGCAGTTCATAAATCTAACCATGTATTATGATGATAATATTGATAAGGTGAGTGCCAGTATCATGCTGTTGTAAGTTTTGCTTTTTGGCCCAAATGAAGCCTTTATATATATCAGTTGTGCTGGAGCGCCAAATTTTGAGCGTGAGGGATGTCATTCACCAGATTAGGGAAATTCTTCTACAGCTGTTTAAGATCGTCTTGAATTTGCGTTGTCATCAAACATTACATTTGGTAACGTATTATTATTTTTCTCTACTACATTATCATTGTGATACTTTCGATTCATGAAAAATAAGGATACATATGGCCAGCCATAAAAAATTTGGGATGAAGACATGTCGTCGTTATTGTATTGAACAAGGGCCTACTCATATACAGGAATTCAATGCAATAACTCATGTAGCTATAAGATGTGATACATATACGTGTTGTTTATATCTGCCAATGATTACTCGGTATTAAAAACAGCAAGCTTAAGCTCATGTTCATACAAAAGGGAAGGGAAGGGAATAACAAGAAAGCTGTAATTACCGATAAAAATATATAAATAAATTAGCAACACCCCCTCCCCCGCCTGCATTTATGAAGTCCAAAGTTAAATATCATATTAATTTAAAATTTTGTTGTTATTTAATAATGTCTCATATTTATGAATTTCATGTATAAAATATATGAAGAACTAACTTGTAAATAGTTCGCCAATTTCTTTCGCGATATTTTTCTTCGTTAACATACGAAAATCATGAAATTTTAAAATTTTCAAAAATCCCCATTTTAAGTTTTTTAAAATTTTGGCTGTTATATATAGCACACGAGAAGCACGAAATAAACAAAGATTCCAATTTTTTCCTTCAAATTTTCAGCGTCAGCGAAATTTTAAAAGACCTAAAATTTATGTTTTCTATGGTTTTCCAATATTTTGCTCGTTAAAACACAATAAAGTCATGATATTTGGTTTCGCTTTTTCAATATTTTCCATAACATTGCATACAGATCGGGAAATCTTCAAAAATTTCAAAAATTTCTGTTTTCTTTCATTTTCCCAATGTTATGCATGCTATATAACAACAAAATCTCAATTTTTTCAGTTTCTTTCAATTTTTTAAATATATTTTGAAGATGACAATTGCGAAATTCACACAATTCCCAAATTAGGTGTTTTCTTCAAATTTAAAATATTTAGCATGTTTACACACGAAAATAACGTAATTTTCAAAAATCTTAAACTTTTCCGTTTTAATCGGTTTTTCAATATTTTGCTTGCTGTAGCATGTGAAACAAGCAAAATTTTGAAAATCCCAAAAATTTAAAGGTTTTATCGATTTTCAATATTTTGCATATTATATAACATATGAAATCAAAAAAAAATTAAAAATCTCAAAATTTTCGGGCATTCATAATAAAAAGAAAGGAAAGGGAATAACAAGAAAGCTTTACCAAAGCTCAAACGAGAATATTATAGTCATCGTAATTTCTTGAAAAAAAATATATAAACAAATTAGCACGGCCCCCCACCACCGAATGTGTGGATATGAAGTACAAAGTTGAGAAAAATCGAACTGATTTAAAAGTTTATTGTTATATGATTTATAGTTGTAATATCTTATATTTACAAATTTCATATGTAAAATATATAAAGAATTAACCTGTAAATATTTCCGCAGTTTCTTCAACTTTTCGGTATTTTTCTAGCTATGTAACATGTGAAATCATGAAATTTTTAAAATTTTAAAAATTTTTTAACTTCCTTTTTTTTTCCTTCAAAATTTTGGTTGTTATTGTTGGAAGCGGTCGCTACATATGCGGACCTTTGCGGAATGAAAAGCAACGATTTTAAAATATCGCACAAGCAACCGAAACCCCGAAAACATCCGTACACTAAATGTTACAAAAACATTGAGCATATCATAACAAAATCATGTTTTTAGAAACTACAACCTTTGAAGCATGCTTGCTAGGTTATAGTAAACTCTAGCTAGACTCCGAGTCCTCCGTAACAAACTTGCAAATCGATCTCCCTTGCCGAAAATGATCCACCTCGAAGGTTTCAGACAATAGCAATGGTTTCACTGGAATGTCTTCACTCACTCACTCTAGATGTTAATTAGAGTGAGGAAGGAGATGTGGTTCTCTCTAACTCTCTTGCTTTCTTTTCTTTTCTCTACTTGCTCTTTTCATGAAAGAAAGGGGATAAGGAAATGAATTAGTGTTGTGAGAATAGAGTAGAGATACCTTCTCATATCACCCTTCCTTCTTTCTCATCCATGTGTGGTGAACATGAGTGTGTGAAAAAAAATGCTTCCAGCTCATTTCATGACATGTATAATAGATAATATAAAAGGAAATAGAAAACATATGTATAAAATTATTACACATATAATTATGGTTGAGAGAGAGAAAGATAATTATATATAATACTAGTTTATATATGGATCATCATATAAATAATATCAATAAATCAATACTTGATTTAGTGATCCGGCTTTATCATAAGCCGGCCAGTATTATCAAACGTCCGATTAATACACGTGTTATCTCATACACCTGTTTAATCGAACTCCCGCACGTATCGCCATACGTCTGGAACCGGGAAATCCTATGTTTGGAACTCTAAAGACTTGACAATACGCTGGCAGTGAGTTACTGGATCAAATCCATAACTCACAAGAACATCAATGTCAGTAGCTGTACATAACGGCTACCCAGGTATCTGTCGAAAGAAAGATCGACAAGCAAGCTCATCTGTATCCTGCAAAGCCTATCACTGACAATCACCGTACAGTTCGGCCTCTTCATCTGAAAGTGTCGCATACCGGGTCTGGGGGGTGGAATCTGTCAGACCCCCAATAACTCGATAAGCCATGCTGTAAATCCCCGTTCCCCATCTATAAATTTTCCTGTATGTTCCTAGTCCCGATTGTTTTCTGATTTTTCTCGCAATTTTCGTTGGTAATTGGTTACTTGAGTTTCAATATTTAGATTAATCAAAGCCCAAACTTAATCAAAACCCTAGATTTAAAACCAATTAAAACCAAAGCCTAATATAATTTAACCCAGCCCAACAAATAAAATAAATATTAACATTTGAAATTCTTAAGCCGCGGCCCAGCATCCTTCCCTCAGCCCAAAAGAAAATTTAAAATAAATTAAACCATTTGTTTAATTCTTCCGGCCCACTTCCTTCAGCCCACATCTTCACAAACCCGACCCGCTTCTACCCTTCTCCTTCCCCAACGGCTACTTCCTTTATTCTCGTCCACTGTTCCCCGACCCGCTTCCTCCGCCAGCGCTCGCGTCCACGCCCACGTCGTGCGCCGTTACCCCCTCGTGATCCCCTCAATCTCCTCCCCTCGTCTCCCCTATCTCCCTCACACCCTCACTCCTCTCTCACTCACAAAACTCTCCTCCCTCTCAAAAATTTTCCCCCGAACCCACTCCCGCAGCCCTCTGCCAACTTCATCACTCGCCCCACCGCCGACGGCGACGACTACAACCCCTCACCATTCTCCCTCACTCACTCCTCTCCACCAACGGAGCTCCCTACGCTACCCCCTTCGCCTCCAGCCGTCACCAAACTCCCCTGCACACCCAACCCACTGCACCCGAGCTCGACCACCACCTGCCCTCGACGCCGGTGAGCTTCTCACCTCATCGTCGACGCCCCTGCACCCTCCTCGTCATCAGCATCATCACCAACACCTCCAAAACTTACAAACCCGAGCCCACTACCTCTCTCTCTTTCTCTCCAAACCCACAATACCCATCCAAGCACCACTGTTGTCCATTGCCGGAGCGCCGCCGCCGACAGTCTTCGACCCCAGCACGTCTCAGGCCAACCACAGAGCACCACCTCCGCTTCCAGTAAGCACTTGACGTCTCCGGTCAACTTCGACGTCAAACCCGAATCGCGAGCCGAGGCCGTGCATCCAATTCACGCCGTTCGTCGCGCGTTCGTGACGTTACCGTCGCCGTGCATCCCTGAAACGTTTCCAGGCAAGTATTTTACTTGCTACATGCTAATTTACTCGCGTTACAAACTCAAATATATAAGTTATGAAATTACATTTCCCGATAAAATTAAACGACGTACGTGTTCGATGCATGATCCCAATGAAAATACTTACTTAATTTGACGGAATTAGATTGTCTGTGCTGGCCCATGTAGTGATGAATATCTTGTAGAAATCTCACTGGAAAATACGACTGTTAGTGACTAAAATGAATACCCCCAAATATACCTGTAAAACTAGAAATTTCACGTATCTGAAAGTTGTTAAAATTCCCATAAATTATGTACATATTGAAATGATGCGTTCGAGGGCTTTAATCGAAGCTGACTCGACGAACTTTAACCCTATGCAAGTTTCTAATGGTTTCTGTACTGAAACTGTGACGATATTTGGATCGGAGTGCGGCTCTGGACTGCAGTCCAGAGCGACTCTGATTATTATTTCCTGTCCCATAATGCGTGTCACTTTTTTTCCTGAATTCGTATGTTATGGAACTCTGCAGAGTATTAAAGGTAAATCTGTTATCTAAACAACACGAGTGGTTTCATTCCGTTTCATCGTCGTTTGCTATTTAATTTGTAAATAAAGAGGGCAGGACGTATAACAGTCCAGAACAGATTCAGAAGTGACATATTAATGTTAAACAGTGTATAACTTTCAACGTATAGATGCGATTGAGAATCCGTCTATTGCGTTGAATACCCTATTGAAAACCCTAGATTTTATTCAACTGTAGATTTGCTAGATTCTGAACCAAACTGGGTGAAATTCGTGTCGCGAAACGGACGTTCAGTTCAGAAACTGAATTTCCAGCCGCGAGCACTTAAAATGAAACAGCTGTATCTTGAATACCGGGAACTCGATCGAACTGAAATTAATTTTGATGAACTGCTGACAGAGTGTACTATTTATTGTATTTGTATCATTTCATTGAATTCCGAACATATGAATTTATGCAAATTTTGTAAGTTAATGACGTGCATATTGGTTCATAACATACTTGGCTTGTTAATGGCATACATACACATATCTTACCCCATTTGCCATATACATAGTGTTAGTGTGTGTTAGTGTTCAGTAGACATTGCATTATCGTGCGTGATTGATGTTGGTTTAGGAGTGACGAGTACACCAATGGAAAGTGAACATTCATGACAGTGATTGATACAGTGAACAGTGATAAAATCGTGCCATTGGTATACTTGTACACGACTAAATTAAGATCATAAATAGTGTAAACCTGGGGATAAAGGGGAAATCGAAGTGGAAAGAGAATCGTATTTAGCGGGACCGTGTTTTAGAGGATGATCATTCGAGCAGCGATTTATATATTAGGTAGGATCTAGCGATCCGGCTGACAGGGTTATGTCCCGGGCATGTTGGCCGTTGTCTCGGGTATGTACGAGACTCCTGTTAAACATGATCCTCCTTTCCACTATGCGATTTCAAATATGACCTAGAGACTGATAGGGACACAGATCATACTTTGCATCATATAGTGACATAGTGATTACTCGCATTGTACTTTCACTGTTATTACCTCATTTACTTGTTTCACATTATTATAATAATATTGCTATTGTATCGCTCTGACGACCTGAGTATGCATGCTCAGATTCCGTGGAAGAACCAGCGCAGGAGACGGATTTATCTTTCGAGCTCACAGAGGTCTAGTCTGGAGTACTCTTCTTTCTTTACTGCTTTCCATAAAAGAGATCGTGTAATTGAGCTTGGTTAGTAACTCTTCTTGTTATTTGTAATTTGTGAAACAATGGATTTTAATGTAATACTTTAGTGATGTAATTCCTTTATTACTGTACTTTATTTACTGATTACCATATAATGCTAGAAGCCGAAGTGTGACTACGGCGGGATTATTCCTTGACCGTAGGAGCATGGCTGGCCTAATCATCCCTCGTTTTCCGTATTTTGGGAAGCGGGGCGTGACGCATGCTGATCTGAAGCTCATAACCTCTCGTCAGTTTATCTCAACCGTCTTGATTAGGGACTTATGGTTATAGCTGATCAAGCACAGCGTAACATCAACTCCCTATACCGAGAGAGTCGAATCTCTTCCACCACTTGCTACCTCCATATGCTTTGGGAATGTAACCAACCAAAACATGTATGCACAGCTCTTTAAAGCTGTAGTTGGATAGTAATCAAAGTACAGTGGGAACACACATGAGACACTATGATAGTTTCAGGTCAGAAACTATCTTGTACTATTGTCACCAAGAACTGCCATCTGATAATAGGTATAATACCATCTAGGAGTTCTCGGTGGGTCCGTTCAGTGAAACTCATTCTCTAATGAGCACCTATATACAATTCTCGGTATCAAATACCAATAGTTATGGAATTAACTACGGCCTCCAACTGGATCAGGAAACATATACACTAGTCTAATATGGAGTACCGATATCCAGTCTCATACTCTCTCGACTAGGAACATTTAAGGATGCGCTTATGAACTATCCAGACCCCACTATTTTGATCTCCATCATAATCCTGATAGTCAAGCAAAAATCCTGAGGGCTTTATTACCATGTATTAACGATACGTAATAACAAATAAAATGTATACACATGATTGATAAAAATAAACCAGATAGCATACTATCATTTCGAGCAAGACTGTTTTATCCACATAAGTCCATGTACAATTCCAATAATTGCCTTCAAGGCACCTATATTCAACAGTTATTATAGCACACAGGAATCATGAAATATACAAAAATTCCAAAAAAAAATTCCTTCAAATTTTCTGCAATTTATATACTATATTACACATGTATATAACGAAATTTTAAAACCTTAAAATTTATGTTTAGTTTTTGCAAACAAAATCATGAAATTTTCGAAAATAATTTTATTTTTGATTTCTTCAGTTCAATATTTTCCATGATACAACACATGAAAAGCGCAAAATTTTCAAAAATTTATTGTTTTATTTCTTTTTTCAATATTATGCATGCTGCAATGCACAAAAATCATAAAATTTAAAAAAATCTCTAATTTTCTGTTTTTTTGGTATTTTAATATTTTGGGTGTAGCACATGACAATTGCGAAATTTACCAAAATCCAAAAATTATCTGTTTTCTCAAATTAACAATATTTTGTACGCTTCCATACGAAACTTGCATAATTTTCAAAAATCTCAAACTTTTCTATTTTAATTGGTTTTTCAATATTTTGCATGAAAATCGTGAAATTTTCAAAAAACTCAATCTTTTCTATTTTAATCAGTTATTCAATATTTTGCATAATATATAGTACATGAAAATCGTGAAATTTTCAAAAATTCTATAAATTTAAAAAAATTATCAATTTTTCAATAATTTGCATTTTATAGCACATGAAAATGACGAAATTTTCTTGCATGAAACAATAAAAAGGAAACGGAATAATAAGAGAGCTTACAGAGGCTTCTGAGCATATTATAAAGTCTTTGTAACTAAAGACAAGAACACATGAATAAACTAGCAAGGCTTTCCGGGCAATGCGTGGGTACGAAGTCTAAAATTAAGAAAAATCATAATAATTTTAAAGTTTATCGTTATATAATTTATAAGCTGTAATATCTCATATTTATAAACGTTATATGTAATATATATGAACATATGAAGGATTAACTTGTAACTGGTTCGGTATTTCCTCCACTTCTTTGTTATTTTCCTTGCTATAGCATACAAAAACCACGAAATTTATTTTTAAAAACTCAAAATTTTCTTTTTCTTTTTTCAAAATTTTGCTCGTTGCGCGAGAATAACAAAATATACAAAATCCAAATTTTCAATATTTTAGCCAAATCTTTAAAAAATTTAAATTTTTTTGTTTTCTTCAGTTTTCCAATATTTTGATTCCTATTTCACAAGAAAATTATGAAATTTTCAAAAATAAAATATTTATTATTTTTTCGTTTTTTCAATATTTTCCATGATATATCATAAGAAAATACAAAATTTTTAAAAATCTCATATTTTTTTGTTTTCTTCATTTTCTCAATATTATGCATGCTATTATAACATACAAAAATCATGAAATTTTCATAAATCTCAAATTTTTTCCGTTTTGTTTAGTTCTTTAATATTTTGCATGTTATAGCATATACTAATTGCAAAATTTTTAAAAATCATAAAATTATTTGTTTTCTTCAACACTGCCAGAAGAAAATTTTGAATTTTTAAAATATCTAAAATCTTAAGTTTTCTAATATTTTGCAAAATCTTCTATTTTCTTTGTTTTTCATTATTTTTTGTTTGTTACGGCAAAGAAAAATCGTAAAATGTTTAAAGTATTAATATTTTCTATTTTCTTCCATTTCTCTACCTTTACATGCTTATTTAGCACACGAAAATCAATGAAATTTTTAAAAATCTAAAACTCTCTTTTACCTTTAAAATATTAATATTCTAGATGCTATTGCTTTAAAAATGTTAAAATTTTCTATTTTCTTTTTGCAATACCAAACAAAAATTTCAAAATTCTTAGCATTTACTCCCCATTAATATTCAATATTTTGAATGCTTAAATCATGAAAGTTTTCAATATTCTGCCGAAATGTAAAGAGTTTAAAAAAAAGAAAGATTTTAAAGAACGAGACCGATTAGAATTTTTCCACCATATGAACCTAATTGTATGGGACAAAAAAAAGATAAATATGGAACAATTTCACACAAAGTTATAAGAAAATTAAATAGGAGATGGATATCACTTTTTCACTGAAGTCCAAGGTAGACAAGAGATTATTTCAAGAAATAATATATATATATATATATATATATATATATATATATATATATATAAACTGATTGAAACAGAGGATTAACATGCATCACCCCTTCATATAAATATAACAAAAGCAACCTTTGATGACGAGTTGATTTGGCTGATGCAGTACAATGAAAACTATCACGCTAAAAAAGGCTCTATAATACATGGCTCCATTTTAACCCAGATGACGAATAAAAAACCCTAAAGCCCTAAATAAATGGAGCAAATAATACACCAATTGCCAAAAACAGTCGGTCCAAAAAAATAAAGAAAAACAATATACAGAAACTTCGGAATGAAAGAAACGGAAGATTTCGTGCATCAAAATGTGTGCGCTCTATGTAGTTCGTCGACACATCCTAAAATCGGCAGATAATAAAGGCTATAGAGGATCTCGCACAGGGCGGCCGAGCAATCTGCATTGTTCAGGAAGCAACGAACACATGATTTGACCATTGTTTTTAAGAAGTTCCCCATCAATTCCACAACCATTTCGATTGTTTCTTGATGCCTTGAGCTTCACAGACTTCACCTGCAAAACGCAGGCCCAGGTAAATATGCAGCCAAAACACAAGACCAACAAATAGTCAAAATTATTATATCAAAGCTTGTATTATTGGCATGTGTGTTGAATGTTGCAACGGCTAATATTCATAACGATTATGTAAATTCTAATCTAATGAATATCTTTGAAAGAAGCTTCCTTAATTTAGTCCAAAAAAGAATAGATTATGCATATCCCTAAAAGAATCTAATGGCTGTTGTGCATTAAGGGTATACATGCAGAGAGGGGCTAGATCAGTGTTGTGGAAAGCGTAAAGCGTCGCGAATTGGAAGGATGAGGCTTAGGCTTTAGCAGCAAAAAGCGCGGAGACGTTTTTAAGTATTAAACAAAATTTTATAGGATGGAAAAGTTAGATATAAATATTTATATACAAAAGACGTAAAAATAAAAGAGATGTTTTTCTTTTTCTTTTTTATACTCTATAAAGTTTATATCCAATAAAACAGAGATATATTTAGTAATTTTAAGACATCATTAATAAATGTGCCGTGATATAAGGTCTAAAATATTTTGGCATAGATTAGAGACATCAATAACATTTACTGGTTCTATTATTTAATATGAAAAAATGAAAATTTTAATAGGATAACTGATTAAAAAGTGGGTTTGAGCAGGGTTTTAAGCGCATAAAAATGGGCCAACACGGGATTTCTAGCCACTAAAGAAACACAAAGGCTTTATACCACCACTTTATACAAAAGCGCAGCGCTACGTAACTGTTCTCCGCTAAAACGGGGCTTTTTACAACAAGTAGAGAAGATATAAAGGTTTTTTGCCTTCTTTTGGAGGGGTGCATCCACACTCTAAGAAGAAAATGTGGCAACATAGAATTCAAAGAGACCATGTGACGTACAAATTTCACATTGCAAAGCTATATGCAGGTTTTGCATTAATACGACGAGAAAACGGAGCGTATAAAGGAATTTCTACATTAGCAAGACACGACATGATACTATTGATTGATCCAATGTAGGCATTCGGGACACATGACATCATACTGTCCAATGATCCATGTGCAACTTTATTTTGCAAATATGTATCTTTTGGATTGGATTTAAAAAATAAAATGACATGGATCAATGAATAGTGTGTTGCCACGTGTCTAGCCACTATAGGAAGTTGCGTGCCATTGGATATTTCGCTTCCTCTATTATAGTGGTAATATGGTAATATATAGAACTAAATTATGAAATGGAAGCGGTGAGGGCGGTGATGATAAATTGTCAACTACTGTAAGACGTAGATAAGCATGTTGGAATACGGTTATGGAAGATTTCATTCAAACCTATCTATAGCTAGTCGATAGCTAGGAGCAAATAGGAGGCCCTCTCATTTATTAGCCGATAGCTATGAGCAAATAAGATTTTTTGCCATTTTTCTCTATATGCTCCGGTAATGAATGTTATTGTCATTAAGACTCGAAACTTGAGACTCAAAGTTAGCTGGAACAAATGTCAATATAAATTTATTTATTTTTTGGGAAAATCGTTTCTTGACCCAGTTTGAAGAGATGACTTATTTTTTAAACCACGAAGTTCCCAAATTGTGAAAAAAAACCAAAAATGTACTTTGAAATTATTCTAAACCCAAAACCTGATTTGTATATGTATTTATGTATGCATTGCCTGTAATACCCTTTTAATATTTTCTAAGATCTTAGAAATGAGAATTTTTTGGATTTCTCAAATATTAAAAAATAAGATTTTTTATTTGGAATATATAGTTCTCCATGGCTTCTTTATCATTTTTTTTATCATTGATTGCCCTAATTTCTTTTCTAAACCCATCTTTTTTATTATTTGCCATCTTAATTATTACCTGCTCTAGTTTCCGACTACTTTATTTTCTTTTGATTATTGATTTCCTTAGTTTCAACCTTCGTTAGGGTAAAAATGCCAAAAAACTGGCGAGATCGGAGAATTAGGAGCGAAGATAGAAGAATTGGGAAAATTAAATCAAAAATTAGGGATTTGAAAAAGACAAAAATTTGAAACGGAGATAAAGGGATCGAAGATATTGGATTGCAGATGAGAGATTTGAAATCGAATATATAGATTTTAAGAGAGATTGGAAAGAAAAAAAATAAAAAATTAAGAGAGAAGCACAGAGGAAGGAGCGAACAATAGTCGTGAGAGTAAATCATACGAATAATTTTTTTAGAGAATAATAACATATGTATTTTGATTAAAAATAACGAGGGTAAACATGAAATTTTTGCAGAAATATCCTAAACATAATACATACAATCTATTTTGGGCTTGAAACATCCGCATTTTATAAGTATTGGGTTTTTTTTCACAATTTTGATGATACGTGGGTTTTAAAAATAAGTCTTCACTCCAAACTGGGTCTGGAAACAATTTTCCCTTATTTTTTTATTTTCTCATGCTTGAGACATTTATCATTTTGGTATAGTAGGTAAAGAATTGTCATACATTGGTGTAAAATTAGCCTCACCAAGTTCGAGTGGTTCAATATTTGTTTAGGGGTTCAATGGTTTTGGGTTTAATGCATATACAGCTAGATCAAGAGACAAAATTGATCTCTTCGCTTTCCATCAAGAAAGAATTGTTCTATAAGTCTTTCTTCTTTCATGTTTTTTCATTCGTTAGGTTTTCAATTGAGATAAATAGAGAAACAATATTTCAATAGGAGGCCCTCTCATTTATTTCCCCTCAAATTTCCCCGTCTTTCCTTTCACACTGCGGTTTTTTAATTTTAAAAATCAACACATGAAATCATTCATTGTTATGAAATTAAGTTCTTTGTTTTAAGATAGGGTGTTTTTTTCTTTCTATATATATATATATATTTTTACCTGTATAAATTTCTTTTTTAATAAAAATCCATGTTCATTGTTTAATCTTCTCTGTTTATATTGGTTTGTTTTGCCATTTTAAACTACCATATTTGCTCTTCATTATATTTCATTTTTTCCCATAAGAAATTCCAAATTTCTTTAAATAAAAAATCATCTCAAAAATCCGAATTGCCTCCTTTCGAGTAAGGTCATTTTCTATAAAAAGTAATAGGTTATTTTTTAAATGAAATTTCTTATTGTTTCTTCCAAATGTAATCAAAACTATAATACCATAATAGATGGAATTCTAGAGTTTTTCTTTAAATGCAAGGGTATTTATGTTTATTCTAATTTTTTTTTTGTTTTTGTTTACTAATAGTGATCGATTTTAGTATAGTTACAATCCACACATCATCTAACCAAGTTCTAAGGATCCAAATCATTTGTTTTAGGAACCTTTTAGTTTCCTTATTGGTTATTTTATATGAACATTTCTATTTAAAATTTACTAATATGTTCAAATTTTATAATTGGTATGATTATAATTGATAGTACTTCAAAAAATACATGTTTTGTAGCGACATAACGAGTATAAACACAAAAATAAAATGCTTATGTAGTTGCCTAATATGGTAGAAATCCATAAATAATATGTTTTTATAGCAATACAATTGGTAGGGTTCTGAAAGATTCTACAATTTAAAAAATAATTTCAGACATATCTAAAATTATTGTTTTAACCATGATGCTTACATCTATAGACTATAGCAATAAAGAAAAGAGTATGAAGAATTGTTGAATATATTGTGGGTTGTTTGCAATGGTGTCTCCACTAAAGTTATTAGTGGAGGCATCTCGAACCTATCGAACATCGTGTTTACCTTCAAATTAGTGTATCAATAATTTTCTCATTTTCTTATGTGATTTTTATCTCGGAATGAAGTGTCGATCAAGTGTCGATGCAATACTTAAAGCTTCCCTATTTTTTGGTGGAATTCATAACCTCTTTGCATCTGCACGTGACGCCGAGGGTCGCTTTCTAGTTCATATAAAAAGCAGGTTAGGCTAGAAAGAACACAAAGTTGAAGTACACGCTCAAATGAATAGACACATGCATTGCGCCTTGGAAGTACAAACTCGAACTAAGATGAATATATAGTGCATACTTCTTATGCCGCACATAATCATCCTCCATTTCTACCTTTTACCATTTGATTCAACGGCTTTAATCTAGAGGAATGAGTCAAGTTAGTCTCCTAAACATGTTTTCTATTGGGAAAAAAAATTCTCATAATGAGGTCCATGCATGAAAGCTCAGACAATGGGTCAATGAAACTCAACAGGGCTTAAATAAATGTGAACAGCTCTTGCATATTAAAACTAGTTATATGACAAATTCAAATGATTATCTTCAGATAGAACTTAAGAAACTCAATTTAGACATAAATCATGCATATAAAAAGGTAGCAACACAACTTACCTTAACATATTCAACATATGGCAGTGAAAGATGCCGGCCAAATTGCAGGCGGATAAAAAATCTTAATAGCCGAAATCTCCCACTTCCTTTAACCAACAGCAAATCCAAAGCATTGTCATCATGCATGGCCTTCGGAGCGACAACTTGTGAACTTAAACTTTGAACAGTCTTGCATGAATGGTTACACACCAAAACTCCAAGGAACGTCCCTTTCTTAACCACCCACTTTTCATCTAAACTTGGGACAAGTTCCTCAGCATTCGGTCGTTCTATATCATCTGGTGGCGGCCCTGGGAGTTCAATAGGATTCTCAGTTTCCCAATTTGCCTCTGGGTCCCATTTCGGCTCGTAATCCCAAATCGGTCCCGGATCGGAGACTGTCGAGGAAATTTCTTCTCTATCATTCATTGCCCATGATGACCTCGAATCAAATGTAGTATTCAAAGTCAAGCCAGTCCATTTGTCTCCTCGTGACTTTGATCTAGTCCTCGCTGATAAAGGAAGTTGTGGGTGAATAACTTCTTCTGGTTCTTGCACTAAATTGCTCCTTCCGATAGATAGACGTTTTGATTTAGGATCAATGCAGCGAACAAACTCAGACGGTTCGCTGCTTGCAAGTGTGCTGCCAGTTGTGTCCAATTCACCGGACATTCTAGAAGGAGTCATGATTGAATCGATTGTAGATAAACTGGAAGCCCTAGGGAGGCCTTCTCTGCTCGACCTCCGCATTATGTCTGCATAAAGATCGGACACATCAATTTTATGATCTTCCAGATCTTTTGTGTTGTTTAATGCCTCTTTTGACAATGGGAGGTATTCTAACTCAAAGCTGTACTTAGGCAGGCATAGAAATTTAAGAAACCCGGCCACAAAGTAACGAAGAGGGCCAAATCGCTTCTGATATTTTTCAGATAGTTCCAAGACTGCAGCAAAGATGGATGACAATTAGCTTTGGAATGGAAGTGTGTAAAAACTAATCGATATATAGTTGAATTTCATGAATACAATACATCATCTAAGACTTCCTCATTAATATAAAGGTCAAATATGGTTATATGAATAAACCCTCATGAATAATTTGACGAAGTTCTATAACTGGTTATGAGAGGGAACCCTCTCTTAATCAGTGATGAAACATAAGGCAGACATAGGAACATATGACAGCAAGTGGCTCTTCTATTAATACTCAACGAGGATGCTATCCCTCTATCAATATCTGTTGCAAATACGGGCTTGTTCGCACCAATGGACATGTGATACCGATTTAGGAGGCTGACATTTCACTTGCTATTATTTGAGCAACTGAGAAATAAAATACTCCTGATGGACAAGCCATCACATTCTATTCACACACAATTACTGCCATAACCACTAAATTCAATAAAATTTAGATCAGTTAGTTCTCCAGGAATTAAATATTTCTAATAAATTCAATCTGACGTGCTTGTTTCTTTAGGCCATATAAGCTTACCCCCCCCCCCCCCCCACACACACACACAAAAAAAAAATCAGGACCAATGAGTGGCATAAAGTGCATAATGTAAGGTCCGTGAAGACATTGGTTTTGAGGTTCAGTTAAGTATCAGTGTTCCAGATTGCACATTATAAGTCCATATTTATATTTAGAAACATCAATCGGGAAAATAAATGATTCCCCATTTGGAAAAACTGCATTACAAGCTAAAACACTCAAATTAGAAAAATTGAATTTGTATCAAACATTAAAGTATTTACATGAAAAATAAAAGTTACCGTCACTAAGGAAACCATAATATGAAACCGTTGTTCCGTAGTGAATAATCCCAGACTGTATCCATTCGACAGCAAAAACATCTGTAGCAGTAAGACCTCCCTGGACCAAAAACATATAGTCAAAAATAGAAAGAAAAAGAGGTTGGCAGATAATGAGAAGAAGAAAAGTATAAAGTCTCCAACAAGTATCTGATAATGGTAAATTTAACTCAAGCTACATCTGCCAGATATGTCGTCAGCCATGAGATGGACTTTGCTGTTAGACTGCTGGACTCAAAAGCTCAAGTATTGAGTCCCCATTTAAAGTATAGAAGCAGAAGATTAACTGCAACCTCTTTAGGTTTTCTATTTTTATATTTTCGTATGTTCATACCTCTATTTTTAAACATTTGGTGGAGAGATCCATGTTCATTTGACTTGACCATGGTATCCATCTTGTCAAAGAGTGATATAAAATGCATCCATCTTTTTACAAGAGTGAAAGTGAGTTGGCAATTAATGACTACATCATGGTCAGGTCCACTACAAGATGCATGCTGTTAACCAGTCATACACAAAAGTACTATTTTAACCAATATACAAGTAAATCTGTTCTTTAGCATCTTAATGATGATTTTTCCCTTCTCTGGTAAAGTTAGATTCTGCTCAGAGGATTATGTTCAAAGCAAGGCATTTTTATATTTATTTGGAAAATCATAAACAATTGTATTCTTGTTGTGGTTATAACTCCAGACAAGGATGCAGATTTCCTACCCACAAAATCCAGGAAAAAAATTGATTATGAATATGATATACTGAAAACCAAAAAGATCTTTCAAAGAGATAACAACATTGAAAACATCTTCCAACAAATTATTAACAAAACTGGAGGTTCAATAACAATAAACTTATGGTAGGACGAAGAGCTTTACTCAATCTCCTTAACTATTAAAGCTTATACCACATATAACTGTATCTCAGAGTATTGAGGATAAGGAGGCGGAAACGTATTGATATAATGATATTCAACAGTGGCTATGTTTGTATTGTACTCAGTCAAATTGACAATAAAAGATATTTTTCTTACCTTCACAATAGTCATTGCGGCAGAAATTGGATCTCTTACTCCCAAAATAGTCCAAACAAGGGAATTGTCAGAACCGGCAGGAATAATGCCAATTGGGATTGAAATTGCTTCCTTTTGGTTATCTCTACTAAGCAAACCATTTAGAACCTGCGTCATAGTATAATATGCACAAGCAATTATTAATTCTTGATTTATTTCGAAACCTAGACAAGCATCACACGCGCGCGCACACACACACACAGAGCACATGCAAAACAAGAAAGGGGTAAGAAAAACTGACAGAAGGAATATTCAAATTAAGTGAACTAAGAGTTGGATTAAATTGAATAAATGCAGATAATACAAGATTTTAAGAAATAAGTACATGGATATATTATTATCTAGAGCATCCTAGTGTGGAAGGGGGGAAAGATCACATCTAAACTCCTGTTTGTAGTTTTTTTGTGTACATGAAGCTTGCTTAATGTAAATTCATTGTCCAAAGTTGCAAAATTATTTTGGATTGAAATCTTTTAGTAACAGAGATTACAAGTCGTACAGTCAACGGGAAATAATGTTTTGGTTTGGAAATGAACCAAATTTTAGAAGCTATATATATGTTCTAATTTCAAAAGCAGATGCGTAACCGAATAGTAACTAATTAGTGTATGAATAATTAGAGAGTTGTCCTCTCTCTCTCTCTCTCTCTCTCACACACACACACACACACACACCACACCCCCACACCATGTTGGGATGTGTGCGAACAATTATGGCAATACTTGAATAAATGAGAAATTTTCACACATAATTGTTTGCACACATCCAAAAGCAAATCCAATGGTTAAAAAGTTGGTAGGATTTGGAGCATAGTTGTGTGTGTGTCCCTACTTTGCATTTGGCTGTAGATGAATTTACTGTGAAAATTCAAAATAAGGTTGCATAGTGTATGATAACCGCTGCTGATAATGTAAACTTGATGAGAGGAAATAAGAGATCATTTCTGTGGTACAGAAGTGGAGGAGAGAAGCTCAAGAACTTCACAGACAACTATAATAGAGAGATACAAAACCTCCAACTTCTTGCATCATATGAATAAGTATACTAAGAATTTATTTACTGTTACTTATGCAATGTTGAGAGTGGATATAATCACGGACCTCATTTACAATTCCATCGCCACCAATGCATATAATTCCTGCAGAATCATGTTAAATGTAAGCAACAACTGTACTCACTTAAATACAATATTATAGTAGTAAAAGTCTATCTTGGCTTCTTTACCATCAGGACATGTGCTGAAATCAACACTAGAGGCAAGTTTTTTTGCATGGCCTGCAGATGTTGTTTTGACCACCTCCATCTGGAAACCTGCAAGCTGTACATTTTATCCGATAAATGTACAGAAACCAATGCATATGTGAATTTTTAATAGAAGTCAACTGCACTTCTGTAAGAGCACATTAAGGAGGTAAAAACATATGGAACAACAAATAACAAAAGCGGAAAAAACTAGCTGCTAAAAGAATTTTATACATATAAGGTTATCATAGAATTCTTGAGCATTACTTTACCACCCTACTACTTGGCCAGAGCAGCATGCTAACAGTACAAGAACATGAAGAGATGCATTAGCTCATTAATTGGCAATTAGATTCCTAAGATGTTGAAATAGTTTATCTTGTTCAGCCCAGATCAAAACTAAAGGACAGTTAAACAAGCATGATACAATGATATGTTCTCATGACTCAAGTTACCATTTAGGAATCTATTGGGTTATCTTTCATGGTCGTGGACTCTTGTAATTTTCCAAGTTCACTGATAGCAGAGACCAAAGACCCTAAAAAATCGCAGGGAAGGTAAAGTTGGAGCATTTGCCACATACATTTTTGAGTAAAGGAGTTATTGGTATTGACATGGTATCAAAGCATCAGAATTTAAAAGGCCATCGTTCAAAAATCACTTAAAAAATGGTCAGTACACTTAGCTGTTCTAACCAAATAATGTCCATCTTGGATGCCTTTCCATGCTGCCTGAAGGCCCACATGAGGAGTGTCAAGTGTTATCTTGCTTGATATATATGTTTTTGCCAACAACTCATTGGCTGAAACAATTGCTTCATCTTTGAAATTTATAAATTTTCCCCCTCGACATAGTGCCGCCGGTGTTCTAAATATGGCCTATATACCTCCTATATCGACCGATATATCATTTTTGGCGGAAAAACGATACGACATGCTGAATTTATATCTTTTTTTGTAGTTTTGGGTATATATCGGCCGATATATCGTAATATTGCCTGATATATTAGGTCTGATATATCTGTAAATATCGTGATATTTTCCAAATTTTATCTGAGTTATTGGTTTTTTGGTAACATTGGTAACGGACCCGACCCGACCAGTAATGAAGCAGGGACGGCTCCACTAAGGAGGTTGAGGGGGCACGTGCTCCGTTTGAAATTTCGGAAAATAAAAATTAATATATATTATATACAAGATTTTGCAATTTTGGGTATCTATTATATATGTTTGTTGCATAGATAGAGCACAATAAGACTTTAGTCTAATTAGTATGTGTTTTGTTTCCCAACAAAAGGTCTTGGTTTCAATTTCAATTCTACATTTGTTTTAGATTATTTTTAAAAGGGTATGAATATTCATTGTGCTTTTTCTCTTCAAGAAAATAATTTCTTTTACATTATAACTAAATTAATTTAAAATATTGTTTTATATTTTAAGGATTTTTTTACGTCTGATACGATTTTTTTAACTAAACCTTGATCTTTTTGAAGCCCCTGGTAGTGAAAATTCCAGGATTCGTCCCTGTAATGAAGGATAAGTTAAAATTGAAATTACGGAGAAAAAACCTAGAATCCATATCAACTTTTCTTCTATGTGGATCCATATTGGTTATTTGTGTTTACATCTAATCTCCTTAAATAATATTTGAAACCTACAACTAACCACTTCATATGATCGCTCTATATAAAAAAAAATTTAGAAAATATCTTCTGATATATCATGATATCTAATATGAAAATCTTCGGACGGATACGATACCGATTATCCGATATTTAGAACATTGAGTGCCGCTCAATTCCTATTAGAAGGAAATCCAGGTAGGGCAAGACGATCTGTACAGAACCACAAGATTTCATGCATATGTGATGCATATGAATAAAGATGCAAATGAAAATGAGAAGACGGAGTAAATTAAAGAGAGAATTAAGTAGTTGGCGGGTTAGAAAAATAAGGGGATTGTTAACTTTAAACATGGAATTTCTATTTTATTTCTTTTTATTTGTAAAATGGAGAAATTACATGTTTAAAGTTAACTATTGTAATCAATTCATTGGGATTTACTGACTATAATATAAATCTGACTATAGTTGGAAAGTTGCAAACGCTGATGATGAACTGTTATTCTGCAATAAAATTAAACAAATGAAAACTTGACAAGCTGCATACATTTATGTACTTCATAAGAACCCAAGGCAGAAAACAATCGATCTAACATGACTTGTGAAGGTTTAACACACCTTAAATATTGGCTCCACTTTTCTATGGAAAACCTTGGTGGAACGACCATGCCCAGATCGTGGATTTAGTATCACAAGAACTCTTGGTGGACTTTTACATTTTATTGGTAGTTGATCATATAGCGGAATGCATTCAAATAACTCAGAGGACTGCTTCTTGGAAGAGGCCATGGGATGAGGTAAAGACTTCACAAAACATTGCTGGTCTGCAAAGCCACTGACCCACTGGATGGCTTCTTGTGGACTAGAAGCCAACAAACAAAAATCCTTTTGACTTAACCGTGGCTTGAAAATACATGAAAGTCGCGACCTCTTCCTAAGATACGAGTGCACGGTGAAATGCCGTAGACCAGCACTGTATGATACCTGCAAGAGTGATTACATCAAAGAAATTATAGCCGATAGGCTTAAGAAGGTGCCGAGACATGTTAAACAAATGCCATGAAAAACTATCATAATGGTCCAAATTTCATAATAACAAATTTTCCTCATCAAAATATAAGAAATATACCTACTGGATAGAAAAATCAGATCACATAACAGACTCCAGAAAATAATGGCTTTGGATTAGTAAAATATTTGGCTTAGCACTGATTAATTAGCCTCCAGGGATCTGTGACTGTGAGATCGAACCCCTTTGCAATTAATTTACAAATCACATTTGATACATATTGAGTAATAGAATATAAATAATCTAAATTATATTAATACTGATGAAGCACTGAGTCGCTGACACCTCCAACAATGTGCCATGTCCGTGTCTCGCACATATCAGCCATTGGCACTTACCCGACGTTTTGCAGAACATGTATCAGGCATGCTACATACGTGTTTATATGTTAGCATTATATTTTATATATTAAAACTTAGAGATTGATGCATGTACAGATCTAGTAGATGTTTCTTACATAATTCATTTATGCACCTACGCAATAAACTTGATTTTGATAAAGTAGGTTTTAGTTCATTGTTATTATTAACTTGTAGCTGTTTTAATAGCATCTTATACCTTTTTATGCACGTTATTTTTTCCCTTTTGGTGGACATTTATCATTTGATTTTTTCAATTACCTTCATTTAACATAAGTATCGATGGAAGATTATAGTTGTCCGGTCTTATATTTTTACATATAGCTTGTTCTAGATGTGAACATGAATTGCGGTAATAATTTTATAGTTGATAGTTTATTTATTTTAACAAATATAAACATACGAATGTGGTACCAATGAATGGATATTGAAACATGTAAAGAGCCCAAAGTGGCTTCCAATCAGTAAAAGAGAATTAAAAAAGTGTCCAGCTGAAGTCAATAGGTGCTTTCCCCTTGTGTATTGAGCTTTGTTTTCAAGTCTTGATAAGGAGACAATAATCATGCTTAAATTTCTTGTGGATTATCCAATGCCAAGCAGCCTGAAGTTGATCTTAATATATGGATTCATATCTTGTTTCTCATATACTGAATATGATTAATGATTATCATATGCAGACTCCGCCTATTAATCTAACCTTCTTACCTAATATAACATGTTGACTTGTTCTTGCTGTATATTCACTAAGCTTTCGAATTTTAACTGTTCTTTGAGAAAAGTTAGCTTATATAGATATAAAATATCATTATTTAAATAAATGAAACTGTATCTCCCATTATTCTTAGTGTTCCTATGAGGGTCGATACATGGAATTCATATCGGTTATATAGGTTGTACATGGTCATCTGACCTCTAGATAATAACTTTGCTGAAGACCAGTGAAACTGGAAATTTACCAGAACAAAACTCTTCTCATTGTTGTTTCTCTGCTAGTTATCTCCCTCCCTCCCTCCCTCCCTCCCTTACTTTTTTCCTTTTGTATATATCCAAACAGAAACAGCTCTTATTTATTAGAACAATATGTTTCACATTATTGCACGCTTTGATTTTTTGTACATGACAATGCTGATGGTGGGTGATGCAATACAAATGAGTTGTAGATTGGAGCTAAAGAGATTGTAGCAAAGAATAGTTGTCACATGCCTCGGTTGTTATAGCTTCCGCCAAAAATCTATATAGTTTTTTTTTTGGTTAACTTGGAATTGTATTCTGGCTGTTGAGAGTATTGTATAGTTTAGATTGATGAAGCTCTTGTAATATGGTGGTCAAGGAGCAGCGTACTATTTGAAGAGATGCTTGCATTTTGTATACTTCCTTTTTAATTCAATGAGACTGCCTTTTTGAGCCTTGCTAGTCATAAAAAAAAGTTAAAAAACAAATATACACATACATGCATACATACATATATGTAATATAGTTGTGTCCTCATGTCCCACAAATTAAAATTTTGTTGTGTTGCCGTATCAGTGTCCCGTGTCCATGCAACCTTGATTACTAATCTATATCATAATTCATAAATTCTAAAATCACCAAAGTATAACGATTGAATCATATTTATTTTAATCTAGACTTCTCTACAAACAAAACTTACAGATATGACATCCTCAAGGCGCAAAATTTGGGAACCCCAAACCAGTGCTTTGCTTGAAAGTCTGGCATCGGTACCATCCAGGTTTGCAGATGAAGATCCAGTTTCCACATCAGCACTTGTGCTTTTGGTCTTTTTAACAAGGGCAAGCTTCCCACAGAAAACATCATATCCCAACAAATCAGAGTTCTCATCCCCTACATCGATTCTGTGTTCAGAAGTACTCGCCTTTCCAGGCCCGTCATTAACAGCATTTACCTCTTTTTTACTTGAAGATTTAACCTTGCCTCGTTTTACTGGATATACAGTGGGACAAGAGTGCTGCCTGGTTGCTAATTGAGAACGTTTGCTTCCCATATCATTTAGATATTGTTACTTTGATGTTCTCATTTAACTAAAATTATGAGCCTGATGGATAGACTTCTGCATCCTTTGTCTAGGACACAAAATTTCATTTGGTATGTGCAAAACTACCAATATCAAAAAACCATAACGGTCACTAATGGACTGTAGAGTACTTCACATACCCAGGTGTAAATTTCAGCATAATAATGAAGCCTGCATAAGAAGATAGGAAACGCGGGTTTAGTTTCTAATACAGCAATGGAAAACAATAATACATTAAGCATGAGATAAAGATGCATTACAGTCCGAAATTGAACATAAAAAAGGAAATTCACAACAAAAGAGAAGAGGATTAAATGTATAGATAATGTCAACAAATAAGTTCAAATATGTACTTGAATATGGTTGACAAAACTAAATATTGGAAACACGGCTAAAAGAAAAACCACCGCTCGTTAAGTTATTTTTCACTTCTCAGTTATTTAAAGAACCTTGCAATGAATTTGTAAAAGATAGTTTTTTGGGTAAATTGTCAAAACCCCACAAGCAGGTTTGGTTTTCCCCTTGACAAAAAAAACCCTGGACCTGAAGCGCGGGTTAAAAAACCCCTAAAAAAGTTTTCAATTGTCAAAAAAAACCTGCATGCGGTATCTATACAGTTGTCTGTAATATCAAGTTATTATGCGATATCTATGTCGTTGCATGTGATATGTATGACCTATTTATATATAGTAGGCAACTTTCCTGATACTACATGAAAATTTTCCAAGGGCCTTTTGCCAGCCGCTTCGAGGCCTGGGTTTTTTTGTCAGCAGGAAAACCTGCTTGGGGGATTTGTCAATTTACCCTAAAAAATATTTCATTGCTCATTAATTTTGGGTTCAGCTTAAAAAAAGTCTACATACAAAGCAACAGACAACAAAGGGGCTTGAAATAGATCTTAAGATGCCAAGTAGCAGGTTGGAAAGGCAGTTTATTGCTCGTGCAGTTTAAGCTGGCAAAACCAAGGAACAAAGAAACTATCAATTTCTTCTAGGCTAAGTCTATAATCTCTACAAGGAATCACATTCAACTCTTCAGAATACTTAGTATCCACCGATTCAATGCCAAGTAAGCGACCAGCATTCTACTGTAAAGATACAAACAATGTACAGAACGTGTTTAGATACACACATGAGATATGGCATGTCCACTTATACATTTGGTGACTTTAGCATATAAAGAAAAAAATTAGCTAGTCTGTAAGTACTCTAAGATCATAAAATATTTATAAAAGTGCTCGTGGTTGGAAACTAAATAATTATAATTTAAATGAAACAGGAATTCAATTGTCTACATCCTATTCTAAGATCATCAACATTAAAGAGTGACAGAGGGCTGGAACATAATGAATCATTGGAACAAAGATGGAAACAGTAAATCTTATTTGATAATTGAGCAGGCTAACTAATTACATAGGTAATAAAATGTATCATTTTATATCCAAATCAGTTGTCACTTGTCAGATATGCCTCGTGGTGCTGCTATAAATAAGTTGCTCAGACATTTTGTATGTTAAGTGATTCACGCCAACAAGATTTGTCACTGTCCAAACTTCCAACAAGATAGCATGTTCTCTTTTAGAGGTTTACGGCGCTGCAATCGCTGCAGCGTCAAATAAGGTAAAACAAGGGGTGTGGACCCCTAGGGTTTTGTCGAGGTGGGGCCCAGTGGCCCATCCCCAGGACTGGGTCATGCCACTATAGAGAGTTCGCTACGTCCATTCAAAAATTCAATTATATTCAAACAATTATCATATATATGCCCCTACAACTCACTTTACGCTAACATCTTGAGCAACCCGGTCATTCAAACTACATGTCTATCCTACCTATCTATGAACTGTCAATGATGCTCTCTTAGCTACCATCCAATGAATCAAGTTTACGAAAAATCAAACCAAACGATGCATAACCTGATCACAAGACATACCTCAATTCCGATTCCTCATAATCATCTTCAGGGACAGAGACATCTCAGCAGAAGCACCACAGCGGTTAACTCTAAAGACGGTGCTGTGGAGATCATTATCCTGACACTAAAGCTAATCAAAAGACTCTTTAATAAGATGAAGCACTATGTTTAGCTTGAAGGGGGGGGGGGGGGGGGGGGGGGGGCATTGCCGGCTAAACAAGGAAGTGGAGCAATATAATTAATTTCTACTTTAAAAAGAAGCCCTCGAAGCTAAAAGTCCAATTCACAATCCATTAGAAGATAAACAATTGTCTCGATGATTGCAAAGTTTAGGTGTTTCTGCAACCTACCTTCACCAAACACCAAACACTCAAACCCTAACAACCAAGTTTGAAATCAAATCGATTCCAGATCACAAACTAATCGCATACAAAGAAATCCAAAGCCATTTCTTTACGTAATTGAAGAATCCAAACGATTCGAATCGCTAGAGAGGGCAAAACCTGCAGATCGCTGATCGCCTTGCTCTCGATTGAGCTTCACGGAACCATAGGAGAACGCGGCTTGGACTTTGAGTGCGTCGCCATTGCTCTTTCTCTCTCTTGATTTTTGTTTCAGATTCCTTCTATTTGTTGTTGTTGTTGTTTGGAGAGAGAGTGAGAGGAGAAAGCAAGATACCGTCACTCGCTTTGGGAAAGAAGAAGGCATTCATTGGATCGGTGGTGACTGAGATCACCGACGGTGAGTTTAAGGTGCAGCTGTTCTGCGGAGACGGGAAGGAATAATAAAATAAGGGTAAATTGTCAAAAAAAACCATACAAGTTTTTCCCCTGACAAAAGAACCCAGGCCCCAAAACTCTTATCAAATACCTCTTGAAAAGTTTATAATTATTGAAACAATTCCTACCTGCGATATCCGTATATTTTCCTGTTATGTCTAATTTTGTGCGGCGTGTATGCAATTGATTGCGATATCTATGCAGTTGCATGTGATATATATGAGCTAATTAGATATAGAAGGCAACTATATGCAGAAAAAAAATTCAGCGGGTTTTTGACGACCGTTTCGGGATCAGGGGTGTTTTGACAATTTACCCTTAAATAAACTATGAATTTTGGCAAGGGGTTGCTTTTTTGTGTGTATGCATGCTGCGTATTTTCAGTGTGAAATTTTAGTTAGATATTGTGAACCACCGGATATCAGACCTTTCTTAATTTGTACATGATTTCTTGGATTTCATGGACGGAAGAACTTTCGATAAAAGCAAAACATTTTATAAACATGAGGCGTTGACCCTCGCTCCCTTCATGCTAAGCAGTCAAAGATAAGTTTTTCGTGCAATGTCTGGATCTGGAATTTTGAAGAGATTGCAAGGGCGTTATAAAATTAAATGAATATATGCTGATACGAAAAGTTTATACCATGACAATATATATGAAAAAATAAAGTATGGACGGAACCATCCTGTGGCAGCAAGACCAATGATAAAAATACGTGTTTGATTTGGTTTCGCTGTTCAATATTATGCATTGTATCCGTTATCATGTGTTTCATCGCTGCATAAGTGCTTTAGAGATGTTGTTTTCGTGAAACATTAAAATTACATCACGTGGGGAAATATATTTTAGATTAAAAAGCATATAATGTTTGTTGATGGCTCAAACTATAGATTATTGGAAATTATGAAACATGAGCTGTATATTAGTTGTTGAGTGCCGGTTTGGACTCGTTTTTCTTCTTTTTTTTCCCCAAAATAATTTATAACTATCAGCATCAGCGCTTGGATAAAACGTCTCCCTCTCTCTTGAACACATCTGCATTTGTATTTATTTTTCTGATGGCCTAGGGATGCTGCGGACAAGAAGTCCAACCGAAACTTAAAAGGAGCAGCTTTTTTTTCTGGTGCACCTATTTTGATGTCGCTGTCTAAACCTTTTTATTTCCAAATAAGGACATTCAAGAAGCAACATGAGCAAAGCTCCACTATAAATTTGATAAAGTTCTAGACATTACCTGATGATGCACAATAATGGTAATTCCTTAGATCATGACACGTGGCGGATGGCGTGCCACATGCGTAAGCCAGTTAGGCCCCTGAGGGCCACGGAGCTACAGTGGGAGCTTCCCTCGAACCCCGTCTCCGAGGTTGCACCCCACTCCTTACCCCCGAGCACTTCAGCAGCCACGCCAACTGTCCCTTTGCTCTACTCCGAGCTATCACATGCCCGAGCTTCCTCGGCCATCCGGCTCGCCTCCGAGCCCTCTTTCGGGCTGCGCCTCCGAGCCCTCTTTCGGGCTGAGCCTCCGAGCCCTCCCGGCTCGCCTCCGAGCCATCCTCCAGCCCGAGGAGTTTCCCGACCTTCGGTGGCCTTCCAGACCATCCACAGCTCACCTCCGAACTGTCACAGAATAGGCCTCCTCGGCCCCCTCGGCTCGTCTCCGGGCTACCGCAGAGCCTAGATACCTCGGCCTCCCGCTCGTCCCCGAACCTCCCGCCGAGCTCATATTCCTCGGTCACATCGATCGACCGACGACACTTATCGCAGGCGCAACCGACTCACCTTCGCGAATCTCGCCATGCGCAAGATATCCGCCGGCCACGTCCCGCGTTCCACGCCATCACGACCCCCCAGTAACGAGCCTGTCTCGTCATTAATGGAAGATCCCGCCTATCACGCAGGTGTGACTCCGGGAGCGTAACGGCCGGCGTAATTCCCGCGCCTGCCTGCCTGTCGCTGCCACTATATAAACCCCCTCTCAGACGATCAAGGTAAGTCACTTTCCACTCACTAGGTCGTTACTCTGCTCGGATTTCCTGTCTAACTTAATCGTCGGAGGGTCCTCGGTGGTACAACCACCCCGGGACTTCCTTGCAAGTAGCTCAGCCCCAACAACCTCAAACCCATTGAGATCCACACACTTCAGGAGCTGTCCTCCAACTCAAATCTCGGCCGTCCATCATCGCCAACAGCAAATCAACGGAAGGTAACATCTTGATGCGATTCGACACGCGTCAGCGAGCGCCGTCTGTGGAAAGTCTTGATTCCACTCAACAAAGTCATCTTCCGATCTCAACCCAATGGCGAGCGGTCACCACGACGATCTAAGCACTAGCCGCCGCCTCCCCCACAACGGAGGCGCGGACGAATCTCCTCCCCCGAACGCCATCAACGCCCTAGCCATCCAGATAGATCGACTCGCGTCCGTCGTGGACGCGCTCGTCCGTGTCCAAACGGCGGGGCAAGCTCCCCGGGTCGCCGCTTGTCACGACCCGAAATAGCTTGTGACTGACCCTTGAATCATATGAAGTCTATAGAACCCCATCTAATCCAAGTAAGCCAAAGCCCAGAAATCTAAAACCATTTTTTAAGAAGTAAATAAAGAAAACTAGTTTTAAGGAGTGGAGAAAACATGTTTTAAAAGCAAGGTTTTTAAATAAGTAAGCCGAATGTGCATTTTTAAAATGTATAGTCTTTTCTGAAAATTTCGGCAGAGTTTCCTTTGTAAATACTGGCTCCGAACGGGGTACAACAAGAATAATATATTTATGCAATGATAAAAGGCATCCCCAAGCAGCAGCTAGCTCTTCGTCAATCGACGGTCACAATCACGCAAACAATATAATATACAACGCCAAAGGGCGAGTATCAAAACTCAGAAAAGAACTCAAACAGCCTGAAAACCGTAATACTATAACACGCGACTCTAAGGTCGAAATAATACATAACTGGTTTTCTAAGTCTGAAACAATACACAAGTTTTGGTTGATGGAATTACTAGATGCAACTGAATAATACACGTACAATGGTGGTTCTGATGCAAAAGAACCCACCTACCAAAGCAAGTCACCCGTAAGGGAAGCAATGTGCCAGAAAAGCCGCAATGAAACCTGTGCGGCAAAACCTGCAAGAACTGTGGCACAACGGGGGTGAGTTGCCAACTCGTGAATAGAAAATATCTACAAGCAGATATCGAATGTATGACTCATCCTAGGTCAATACGATCAGATATATATAAACCTCAATATGAATAAGTCTGAAGCATGCTAAAGCGGCAATATAATCTCTATACATGAGTGTAGTGCCAAGTGCTCGTGCCAGTGCCTCAGGTAATAACATATCATAAATATGAGGTATGATCAATGAAATTAAATCTGTATGTATGTGGATCCCGTCCACTCGTCACCCAATGACAATAACCATCATGCATGTAAATAACATAAAGCATATGCATGGAAATGTGAGGATATAAACCATCTGTGTCCCTCGTGACACGTCAAAATCATGGAACCGGAGTGTCCAGCATCGACACTCGAAAACATCATGAAAGCTGTGCCCAGTATCGGCACGTAAATCCTCATATATCGGGCTCCGTCAGTCCGGATCAGCCCACGGGCTCCGTCTGCGGAATTGGCCCTCGGCCCCGGCAGTACGCCCATATCCATCTATCGACTCTGGTCAGTATCCTCCGGATAACCGCCAGGTCCAACCAATCACCGGTAGGTACTCGCCACCCTGCTAGGCTCATCGTCTACTCCATGAAAAACATTTCTTTCCCCGGGGAACCATACCGGGTCCACCATATACCCGCAATCGGCCTCATCCGTCTCTTCGAATCGGGTTTCACATGTCGCTCTCAGCACCGAGAAAACACATGGTGGACACACTGAAATATCATATAAAGGGTAACCGGGTTTTTAAAACAATTACATATTCTCTTTTGAAATACCCATGGTTCCCAAATCCAAAAATATCATGGAAACATCATATCTCAATGCGTATAATCAGAAAGCATGATGTATGCGACATGTAAGAGAAATGTAAGCATATCAGTATGTCATGCAATACGAAATAGTAATATGCACATATTTAGGAAATACCGCTTCTTTAAAATGAATCAGCTTAAAAAGGTATCTTGCGGTTCCCAAATCTCTAATCAATGCCAGAATCACTTATGTATGTGCAAATACGTATGTATGCACGTATGGGTGTACAATAGGAATACACAGTATATAGGTACACAAGTATGCTATGCAAGGGTCATATCCTGAATGCAACAGTACTATAGTGTAGTGACGTGGCAATTATCGATGATGAAGTGTGTGAGCCGGCGAGCAGTGTAAGTGGAACATATGCATCATCGATAATGGTGCTGATGTCCTAACAACATGATTGTAATATAGCAACAAACACAAGCAATGCAATGCAAATAGCATGAAAATGCGGAATCGAATAATCAACGCAACAGTGAAGAATCTACCTCAATAAATATATCATGCAGCTCTGCCATTTGAAATAAGACGAATCGGGTTTTTTGGTAAAATAAGAGCTACGGTGTTTTAAGAAAAGATGCGTCTTTTGAAAATGTCCGTAGAGTCCATTTTTCCTATCTTTGAAATACTTCCGATTCGTTAGTTTTGAAATAGGTATGGCCCGGGTCTAGTTTAATGTCTACTAAGTAATTTGCATCTAACTATCAAGTCAATCGGGAGGGGTATGGAAACCACCTAAATCTGAGTCGATATATATAAATATAAATATAATAGTCGGTGATCCTGCCTCAATAGTATCGCGTACGATACAGTATATCATCTGACGTCCTCGAGTCATGAGTGCAGATCTATCATCAATATAAAGCTCGTACGGTAAATCGTCGTACGGCCTCCCAATAGCTGGGTACGGGTCAATATCACATTTATCTCATCAATTATCTGGTATCCTTATCATCATATCTCATGATCTGGGGTACTGATCTAAGTCTAGTACAATCGATACCATCTAAACAAATATAAGCGCGTGTGTAAAACACACGCCCCAAGGCCCGCTAAAATCTCGTATCGTATCCCAAATACGAATCACATCATATCACCGATGTCCTGGCACCATGCCCAATATCATCGACTCGTCTCCATATATCATCCACTATCCTCGTCATCACGGTAAAAATATAGCAATAAGCATGTGTGTGCGTGTGGGTGTAAACCTATGCTAGGGTTCGCAACTAGGAAAATACACTAGTTCACTTCTAACCCTAAATATCCATAGTACACCTAATACATCTATGATCTCCATGTCACGCAATAAGCTATCATATATATATATAATATAGTATACTAGACATCGAACTGTGGGGGTGATATACGCCATCCACCCGACTTCCTCCTGTAAGTCTACGCTAGCGCCCCGGCAGTCTACAGACGCCAAATGCGGAACAAAAACTTTTTAACTGGCGCTATCGTATACTTTAACCCGGATCTTCCATTATTGCTAAACTAACAAACTGTAAAGAGTGTAGAAAGGTTATACCGAACGATCCGAGTCCTTCGTTCTTCAACCATCATCCCACGCTCCGTTGCGGCTGCTCCGATCTCGTCGAACTCCGATATCCTCGTCGAGGTGGCACCACATGATCGGTTCTTTAAACGGGCTCCCGCCTCTGACTCGAGGCAACTCGATCGTCAAGTTTGCTAAAAGAGACGACAAAGATTGATGTAGAGAATGAGTAGATGACTTTGTCTCACTTCGTCCAAGTCCGTGGACGATCGGTTAATGAAGTTGCCGTGGAAATCGGGTGATGGAATGAAATGAACTGTAAATTCCATACACCCCAAAACTATCATATCTTTTCTAGCAAAATGAAACTCAAGTGAGAGTGAGAATGAGGAGAGAGAGAGGGCAAGCCATATATAGCAAGAGGGAGGTGACCGTAGGAGAGGGGGGTGACCACAAGAGAATGCTTCTCACTTCAAAAATATCTTAAGCAATCCAAAACCATTAATAACAAAGCATGAATCACTAATAACACCTCATCAAGCATTAATGAACCATTAAATGCAACCAATGAAAACTTAACACCATTTAATCCTAGTCACCTCATCTAGAACCTTCTAGAAGAATCCACACTCATCTCAAGAAAAGACAAATCCGTCTTTAACCGAATGTTAAAAGACGGCTGATAGAAAACTGGAAACTGGCAACTTCCAAAAGTGATCCTGAAACGACTTTCAGGATAACCCCGAAACTGTATAAATATACCCGCATTTGTATTACGACCGAATACAAATGCAACTGAGACAAAGATATTATACCTACTCAATATGATACTCGGATCCGGCTTAAACCAAAGCCGACCAGTATCATCTGTCCGAAAATCGACACGTGCGTAAACGCACGTGCATTTTCCGAACCCTGCCATAAAACCATACGGCCTCTACAACGTTTCGCCCGAACTTGGGAAACTGTCTGTGGGGGACTCTAATGACTCGTCAGTATCCTGGCAGTGGGTTTAACCACAAACCGTCAGCGGCACTAGCTATGCGTAACGGCTGCCCATGGACTGACCTCAAGGGTGGCCGAGGAGCGAACTCAAGGGAGACCGATGAGCGAACTCCTCCGAAAACCCTACTGAGCCTAACAGTGACAATGTATATACAGTCCGGTCCGTTCGTCAATGAATATCGCATATCTGCCTAGGGGGCTAGTAACGTCAGACCCCCAATAGCAGTATAAGTCGTGTCGGAGTGAAGCCCAATAACACCCTGAGATACTACTGGAGTACCTACCAGTAAATCTCCTACCATGGCCATGGATTTGTGTAATGGCTCTCCTAGACACAGCACGATCTTGCCCCCAATACCGGGAGAGACGAATCCCCTGCCGATCCGCTCACGTGCCTCCATATGGCTCGGGACTGTACCCAAAAGCTACCTGTTTGCACGACTGCTTTGAGCCGTGGTAGGGTAGAAATCAAAGCACAGTGGGAACTCACACGAGACAAATGACGACCTCAGGTCGATGAACTAACCTGTACACATGTCACCAGGGAACTGCTATCTGACGGTAGATATAATACTAACTAGCAGATTCCCGGCGAGTCCTGTCCGGTGTACTCATAACCCAATGAGCACCTGTATACATCTTAGGTGATCCAACTGACACCAGTGGCTTGTGAGACCGGCCACCGCCCCTCGTCGGGGTCTCGACTGTACACACTAGTCTACTCCGGAGTATCGATGCCCTGTCTCGAAACTCCCACGACTAGGGACCATAATTAAGGATATGCATATAAACTACCCAACTCTCACGTATATGATCGCCATCATACTGTTGGTAGTAAAGCAAGATCCTAAGGGCTCTATCAAAGTGTAACATGCAATCAGTCACCTGAACATGTACACGACTGATAAAGGCAAACCAGATAGCATACTATCATTTCGAGTAAGACTGTCCTACCTGGATAGGTCCTCCGCAATCATTGCAATCACGTACCTGCGATCCAATAATTGACTATGAGGGCACTATCTCCAACACCTCCGTAGATATAATCTACTCACCTTGTATCTTGCGTGTCGGTGTCGATATTGCCACCATCATCTTCATCGTCTCGGATCACCGTGGGGGTACCTACATATCACACGTATCGCATCGCATTAAAACCAAATCGAAACTAAAACGACACGCGAAAACCAATACGATACGCTAAAAGGCCTATAGGTTAGAACCTATGGTTAGCCTTCGCAAAACAACCCGAAATCACTCTATATAGACGTACAAACGTCACACAATCGTGATAACGCACAAATATCAAAATCTGGAAATCGAAATACGGAAAACCATAACCAAATTCAAAGCATCAACTTATAAAAGTGTTCCCAGATTTTGTTTCAGGTGAAACCAAGGTTCCAAAACAACACTAGGGTGATATATAGGGTAAATGTGACCTACAGGAGAAACCTAGACCCTACCCCACACCAAGTGGCTGAGCCCCCTAAAGGGAAAATCCGGCCAGGCCGGCCCTGCATGATCCTATGGGGTCCGTATTTCTACAGGGGGTTCCTAGGGTCTCAATTGGGTCCCTGGACTTGTTTATTTTTCCAGTAAAAATCCCAGTCGATTCCAGATCTCCCTGCACACTAAATACCTCGCAAACCGACATGAAAGTCCCGTAATTCTGTATTTTTAGGTTTCAGGTTTTGTTAGGTCAGGGTTTTAGACAATAGGGGGTCTAAGGTTATCATTAAAGTCTAATTGCACATCCACAACACAAATTAACCCTAACCCTCTCTAGGGTTTTCTAAAGCTCGCCAAACTTCGCCAAATCGATTCTAAACATTACAAGAGGCTTAAGCACAAGAAATACTACACTAATTGTGAAGCAAATACCTCAATAAACACTCATGAATGCTCCTACAGCACAAAACCACAAACTTTCTTGGTCCAAATGGCTTCTCTTGAGCTTGTGCACCTTTTTATTGAAATGAAGATAGGATTTTGAGTTTGTTTCCCAGGTGTTTGTGGCAATTTTGTGAAGAGGGAGAGAGAGAGGCAGCAACAGCAATGTGAAGAAGAGGGAGAGAGATGAGTGTTGGAATGAAGGAAAATGGTTAAGTCTTTGGTCAAAGGAAACCCTTTCTCTCTCTCACCCATACCTCATTTTAAAACCTTTTCCATTTTCTTTTCCTTTCTTCCTCTTTTCTTCAAATTCCTTCTCACTCAAATAGTAACCCCAAAACAACATGGTAGAAGTGCACAAGTGTAAAGAAAAATGATATGTGCATATTTTGCACAAAAATGCTAAAAAACCGATTAGCACTAAATTAGTGTCAAACTAATCATAAAAACTTAAAAATGGCATAATTCCATAAATTACCCTATTTTAGAATTTTCCATAATTTTCCACAATTTTTCCCATTTATCGGTATTTAATTATACCAAAATATTAAAATATTCAATAAAATAATATTAAATTATAAAAATTCCCAAAAATATTTTTTTTTTGAAATGTTACAATCTTTCCCCCTTAAAGAAATTTGGCCTCCGAATTTAAATTTAAACCCCCAAATTCTAAAACATTTCAGTAAAAATTCAAGTCGCCGGGCCTCCGAAATCATCAATACATAAAACGCATCATAGCGCAATGCACGCGCCTGAGTAATGAGTAGATAACTCAAAATAAAAACTCCGTCAAGCATCCCGCAATCATCGGATTCATGGTAAAGACACAAATGTCAAATCCAAGTAAAACCAATATGCTATAAATCGGAACTATACATGTAAATATCGAATCTATACATGTAAATAGCTGAAGTAAATGCATGCCAAATCCTTTTAAGTCGCTGTGCGATGCGCATAACACTGCACAGTGGCGGACGTCTATTTTAATAAAATAACCATATACGTATATATCTTTTGTTTAATATGTACGTTCCGCCGTTTTGGAAACAATTTAGAAGGGTTTCCTTGTTTTAAACGTTTCGTGTCATATCGGACACGTAGGTATATAATGAGACTATAGCTCGCTTTTTGAAATCCCTTCGATAACTATCAATGCATGCAAAATATATCCAGGTACTTTCCTCTGACTAGTCCTGCTCAGTACGAAAACACATAGCAAATCTCATAAAAACGTACTGCTCCATAAGAATCAATCACAAAATATATATAAGAATACCATGTGCGTCTGGTGCACACGGAAATCAAAATCCATATATGTTCCATACATGTGCACAGAAACAACATCTAGATGCAACGGGTGTGCACGAAACACCTGTCATAGGCAATGCGTGTGCCTGACAGCACAAAAAAAAATAATCAGGTGCATCTGACATGCATGAAGAATCCCGATTTAGTGCATCTGGCGTGCACCAAAAATCGTATCTCAAAACATGCGCCCAACATGCGCGAAAATCCAAATCGGTGCATCCATCATGCACGAATAAAAACCAAATCCTGCGCACTCAACATGCACGAAATCACGAAATCCAATAGCAAGCGTCGAACATGCGCAAGTCCAAATCAAATGCACAGAGTGCAAGAAATCAACATCAATATCAGAATCAAAATCAACATATCGGATGACATCAAATCGAAGTCAGGTGCAACCGTAGTGCACAAAATATAAATCCGGTGCAACAAAGGCACGAAATATAAATTTGATGCGATAAACGCAAGAAACATAAAACTGGTGCGACATACGCACGAAGTATAAAACTGGTGCATCCCATGCACAATTACCAAGCAATAACTCAAATGCGTAAGCAGCAACACCCAGTGTACCCAGGTGTAAAGAAAATCATAAACGTGTGCAACTGCGTGCACAAAACACACATCAATGCACTACAAGCACATATAAGCTATACCGAGTGCAAAATCAAATAGTGTGCGTAACATATGCACAACATCAAATCAACCGTATGAAATCCATGAAGTCATAAGCAGGTGCAGCCAAGGCACAAAAACGATCTCAGGTGCAAGAAAACAAATACCATGAAACTCAGTCATCAAGACTAAATCATGCGAATAGATCGCCCAAAATACCGAAATCCAAAGTGACGGATACGTGATAGTCAAATCACAAATCATAATTACCGTCGTCGGTATATCCAATGCTAGCAGCGCAAGATATCTACTTGCCTCTTGCTCACGTTCTGGCGTCCTCTGTCTTTGGGTCCTTATCTTCTCTGTGGATTCCCAATCTCGCAATCCATCGGCTCATCGGCCCTGTCAGGTGTGCTAACGGAAACAATTCCGTCATGGCACTTTTCTGGTCATCTCTCGGTCAATCCTCACGACCACTCGTAAAGCAGCACGTCACTGGAGCCGACCTCTGGTCCTCTGAATACACATCACGCATCCGATCATGGGTGAAATTCTTATTGTAGCAGTGTCCTGGAAGGAATCCTGCTTAAGGTCTCTTCCAATCTCGCCTAAGCCGAACTGTACGGAGGCTGGTACTCTTACACAATCTTCTCTCGCTCTCTGGACATCTGCATTCTCATAACAACATTTTCTCGGAAACTGGTCGCATCCCAACGCCTCTGTATGCATATCGCATCTCTGATGTCAGCGGAGTGGAATGTCATCTCGTCGAAATCTCTTGCGAACTCTCTACTCCACTTCGTTCCAATGTCGACTGATTCAGACTCGTCTCCTCGTGGCTGCATGGACCGCGCTCCAACGGCTATACTCGTATCTGGAGTCTCCTAAGTAGTGTATCCCATCACATGATATCCGAAAGATGTCGAACCATCCGATCAATTTGTCAGAACCTCACAATCCCCCAAGAGATCAACATCTTGGGTACAGTTTAATAGTATTGAGTATACACCACAGCGTCGGTGGTCCAACCGTAGAAGGGCAAACCCAAGCCTCACTAATGGCGCCGCGGAACTGCCGCAAACCCTAAGGTTCAAAGGCTTTCACACGGTCATTATGTTGAGTTAGGGTTTCATTCTTCTAGAGGGTCCATAGAGTCACTTGCATGTCTTTCCGAATACTTTAAACTGGGCAAATGGGCTCCTGACATTCGATCGTCTCCATCGACTCTCAACGAACCTGCGTGAAGTCGTCTCTAGCTGCAATCAATCAATCTGATGACCTCGCATTGGGGTAAGCGAACGAACCACACGTCCTAGTCATTCATCCTCGGGTGACTAGCGACCTTCCATCATACCACTGAGTATATGCTCAAGCTGCAGTAGCTCCAATCATCTAGGTGATATCTTGTCATTTGCAGCAACAACTGGCTCATTCGTCCGTACGCTGAACAGCGCCTCAATCATCATGAATAAGCGATATATCAAAGGTCATCACATCATGGCCGGCCTCTATCAGTGGCTCCATCCTCTGGTACCAATCGGCACATCCGGGAAATCTCGTAAAAGCGATCAGTCAAACGCTCATGGCGCGAAAACACAATAAGACGAGGCCTCTATATGCAATAGTACGTCTCTGGAATCACGCCCTGGTCAGTCCTCGTCCACGACGAGCTCATGCTGACGCAACTCGAGCCGTAGCTCACTCTGCCCGTGCAATCATGGCAGCAAAATCATAACCAGTATCGATAAGGATAGATCATATGAATGAATATAATATTGTGCAAGGAAATGTACATCCTAAGGTTTCTTAAGAGGAGTAGCGTATCGTAAATATGCCGTGGAACATACGTACGGTACGTCACTCTACTCAAGCTACCTACTCCATCAACCAAGGGTCATCCTACGCGACGAAAGTTCGGGTATAATACCCCCTCGACTAAGTCTAAGTTCCGTAAGGTTAAGTCTAAGTTCCGTATATATATAAATGCCCTAGGCTCCACATAGTCAAACTTAGACTTGAACCAAGGTTAACCTAGCGCTCTGATACCAACTTTGTCACGACCCGAAATAGCTCGTGACTGGCCCTTGAATCATATGAAGTCTATAGAACCCCATCTAATCCAAGTAAGCCAAAGCCCAGAAATTAAAACCATTTTTTAAGAAGTAAATAAAGAAAACTAGTTTTAAGGAGTGGAGAAAACATGTTTTAAAAGAAAGGTTTTTAAATAAGTAAGCCGAATGTGCATTTTTAAAATGTATAGTTTTTTCTGAAAATTTCGGCAGAGTTTCCTTTGTAAATACTGGCCCCGAACGGGGTACAACAAGAATAATATATATATGCAATGATAAAAGGAATCTCCAAGCGGGAGCTAGCTCTTCGTCAATCGACGGTCACAATCACGCAAACAATATAATATACAACGCCAAAGGGCGAGGATCAAAACTCAGAAAAGAACTCAAACAGCCTGAAAACCGTAATACTACAACACGCGACTCTAAGGTCGAAATAATACATAACTGATTTTCTAAGTCTAAAACAATACACAAGTTTTGGTTGATGGAATTACTAGATACAACTGAATAATACATGTACAATGGCGGTTCTGATGTAAAAGAACCCACCTACCAAAGCAAGTCACCCGTAAGGGAAGCAATGCGCCAGAAAAGCCGCAATGAAACCTGTGCGGCAAAACCTGCAAGAACTGTGGCACAACGGGGGTGAGTTGCCAACTCGTGAATAGAAAATATCTACAAGCAGATATCGAATGTATGACTCATCCTAGGTCAATACGATCAGATATATATAAACCTCAATATGAATAAGTCTGAAGCATGCTAAAGCGGCAATATAATCTCTATACATGAGTGTAGTGCCAAGTTCTCGTGCCAGTGCCTCAGGTAATAACATATCATAAATATGAGGTATGATCAATGAAATCAAATCTGTATGTATGTGGATCCCGTCCACTCGTCACCCAATGACAATAACCATCATGCATGTAAATATCATAAAGCATATGCATGGAAATGCGAGGATATAAACCATCTGTGTCCCTCGCGATAGGTCAAAATCATAGAACCGGAGTGTCCAGCATCGACACTTGAAAACATCATGAAAGCTGTGCCCAGTATCGGCACGTAAATCCTCATATATCGGGCTCCGTCAGTCCGGATCAGCCCACGGGCTCCGTCTGCGGAATTGGCCCTCGGCCCCGGCAGTACGCCCATATCCATCTATCGACTCTGGTCAGTATTCTCCGGATAACCGCCAGGTCCAACCAATCACCGGTAGGTACTCGCCACCCTGCTAGGCTCATCGTCTACTCCACGAAAAACATTTCTTGCCCCGGGGAACCATACCGGGTCCACCATGTACCCGCAATCGGCCTAATCCGCCTCCTCGATTCGGGTTTCACATGTCGCTCTCAGCACCGAGAAAACACATGGTGGACACACCGAAATATCATATCAAGGGTAACCGGGTTTTTAAAACAATTACATATTCTCTTTTGAAATACCCACGGTTCCCAAATCCAGAAATATCATGGAAACAACATATCTCAATGCGTATAATCAGAAAGCATAATGTATGCGATATGTAAAAGAAATGTAAGCATATCAGTATGTCATGCAACACAGAATAGTAATATGCACATATTTAGGGAATACCGCTTCTTTAAAATGAATCAGCTTAAAAAGGTATCTTGCGGTTCCCAAATCTCTAATCAATGCCAGAATCACTTATGTATGTGCAAATACGTATGCATGCACGTATGGGTGTACAATAGGAATACACAGTATATAGGTACACAAGTATGCTATGCAAGGGTCATATCCTGAATGCAACAGTACTACAGTGTAGTGATATGGCAATTATCGATGATGAAGTGTGTGAGCCGGCGAACAGTGTAAGTGGAATATATGCATCATCGATAATGGTGCTGGTGTCCTAACAACATGATTGTAATATAGCAACAAGCACAAGCAATGCAATGCAAATAGCATGAAAATGCGGAATCGAATATTCAACGCAACAGTGAAGAATCTACCTCAATAAATATATCATGCAGCTCTGCCATTTGAAATAAGACGAATCAGGGTTTTTGGTAAAATAAGGGCTACGGTGTTTTAAGAAAAGATGCGTCTTTTGAAAATGTCCGTAGAGTCCCTTTTTCCTATCTTTGAAATACTCCCAATTCGTTAGTTTTGAAATAGGTATGGCTCGGGTCTAGTTTAATGTCTACTAAGTAATTTGCATCTAACTATCAAGTCAATCGGGAGGGGTATGGAAACCACCTAAATCTGAGTCGATATATATAAATATAAATATAATAGTTGGCGATCCCGCCTCAATAGTATCGCGTACGATACAGTATATCATCTGACGTCCTCGAGTCATGAGTGCGGATCCATCATTGATATAAAGCTTGTACGGTAAATCGTCGTACGGCATCCTAATAGCTGGGTACGGGTCAATATCACATTTATCTCATCAATTATCTGGTATCCTTATCATCATCTCTCATGATCTGGGGTACTGATCTAAGTCTAGTACAATCGATACCATCTAAACAAATATAAGCGCGTGTGTAAAACACACGTCCCAAGGCCTGCTAAAATCTCGTATCGTATCCCAAATCCGAATCACATCATATCACCGATGTCCTGGCACCATGCCCAATATCATCGACTCGTCTCCACATATCATCCACTATCCTCGTCATCATGGTAAATGTATAGCAATAAGCATGTGTGCGCGTGTGGGTGTACACCTATGCTAGGGTTCACAACTAGGAAAACACACTAGTTCACTTCTAACTCTAAATATCCATAGTACACCTAATACATCTATGATCTGCATGTCACGCAATAAGCTATCATATATATATATATAGTATATAGTATACTAGATATCGAACTGCGGGGGTGCTATACGCCATCCACCCGACTTCCCCCGTAGATATAATCTACTCACCTTGTATATTGCGTGTCAGTGTCGATATTGCCACCATCATCTTCATTGCCTCGGATCACCGTGGGGATACCTACATATCACACGTATCGCATCGCATTAAAACCAAATCGAAACTAAAACGACACACGAAAACCAACACGATACGCTAAAATGCCTATAGGTTAGAACCTATGGTTAGCCTTCGCAAAACAACCCGAAATCACTCTATATAGACGTACAAACGTCACGCAATCGTGATAACGCACAAATATCAAAATCTGGAAATCGAAATACGGAAAACCATAACCAAATTCAAAGCAGCAACTTATAAAAGTGTTCCCAGATTTCGTTTCAGGTGAAACCAAGGTTCCAAAACAACACTAGGGTGATATATAGGGTAAATGTGATCTACAGGAGAAACCTGGACCCTACCCCACACCAAGTGGCCGAGCCCCCTAAAGGGAAAATCCGGCCAGGCCGGCCCTGCATGATCCTATGGGGTCCGTATTTCCACAGGGGGTTCCTAGGGTCTCAATTGGGTCCCTGGACTTGTTTATTTTTCCAGTAAAAATCCCAGTCTATTCCAGATCTCCCTGCACACTAAATACCTCGCAAACTGACATGAAAGTCCCGTAATTCCGTATTTTTGGGTTTCAGGTTTTGTTAGGTCAGGGTTTTAGACAATAGGGGGTCTAATGTCATCATTAAAATCCAATTGCACAGCCACAACACAAATTAACCCTAACCCTCTCTAGGGTTTTCTAAAGCTCGCCAAACTTCGCCAAATCGATTCTAAACCTTACAAGAGGCTTAAGCACAAGAAATACTATACTAATTGTGAAGGAAATACCTCAATAGACACCATGAATCCTCCTACAGCACCAAAACACAAACTTTCTTGGTCCAAATGGCTTCTCTTGAGCTTGTGCACCTTTTTATTGAAATGAAGATAGGATTTTGAGTTTGTTTCCAAGGTGTTTGTGGCAATTTTGTGAAGAGGGAGAAAGAGAGGCAGCAACAACAATGTGAAGAAGAGGGAGAGAGATGAGTGTTGGAATGAAGGAAAATGGTTAAGTCTTTGGTCAAAGGAAACCCTTTCTCTCTCTCACCCATACCTCATTTTAAAACCTTTTCCATTTTCTTTTCTTTTCTTCCTCTTTTCTCCAAATTCCTCTCACTCAAATAGTAACCCCAAAACAACATGGTAGAAGTGCACAAGTGTAAAGAAAAATGATATGTGCATGTTTTGCACAAAATGCTAAAAAACCGATTAGCGATTTTTAATCGCGATTAGCACTAAATTAGTGTCAAACTAATCATAAAAACTTAAAAATGGCATAATTCCATCAATTACCCTATTTTATAATTTTCCATAATTTTTCCCATTTATCGGTATTTAATTATACCAAAATATTAAAATATTCAATAAAATAATATTAAATTATAAAAATTCCCAAAAATAATATTTTATTTTTTTTGAAATGTTACACCGCTCCCCCACCTCGGGACCGGGACCCCTACAGAGGGAGAGAAGACTCTGCCCGCGTCGGCACTACCGACCACCGCCTCGCTACCTCCTACGGACGCCGATCTCCCGGGCCAACATATTCTATGACCCGATGTGCACCCCATAGTTCAACACCGAGGTCTGTCGCCTGAGTGCCTCGCCCCTCGCCCCTACGTGCTCCTGTCCCTCCCGAGGAGATGTCGGTCAGCTCGCGTGCTCCATGACCGACACCCCCTCCCTCGACAGGGTCGCACGGGCGGGACTCGTTACGGCAGCTCGAAGACTACTCGCCCGGCGACCTAAGAAACCTCATTGAAAGGAACCAAGGCCGCGGCCAAACGCAAGTCTCTAACGGCAGGGGCCAAAGATCGGAATGTGCCGAATCGTCGAGGTACCATGGCCGGCTCGACGCCCTCGAAAAGAAGATCGAGGGTATGCATCGAGAAGGTCATCATTCGAGCGACGGGGCTAAGTACGCCGCCGACTCGCTCACGAGACCCTTCACCGAGGAGTTTCTCGCCGTCCATGTCTCCCCCCAGAACGAGCCCCCAAAGGTCTCTCTCTTCGACGGTAAGTCTGACCCGAAGGACCATTTGGACGCTTTCACCGCAGGAATGAGCTTCCAAGACAACCCTAACGTCACACACTCATTACGACACTCAGGTCAGGTCTTAGGCATAAGGAGTGGCTACGCTCCTTTGCATTAGCTCAACCTAAGACCATGACCGAGGTAAAGGCCTGGATCGAACGTGAGATCCAGCTTGAGTCCGAGGTGAATGCCAACTTGCCCCGAACAAAGCAAGCCGATCAGAAGAAAATGGGCAGGGAAGAGAAGAAGAGGCTGCCGAGAGGCTACCCTGCTCGGCTATCCCTGGATGGTAGTTCCCTACCCCACGATGCCAGGGATCAAAGCCCTCGCCAAGAGGCACTGAGCAGCTTCACTGCTCGGTCCATCCTTAGCAGACGTATTATGGTCCTTCTAGCGCTAAGGATCAAAGCCCTCACCAAGAGGCAGCCGAGCGGCTATCCTACTCGGCCATCCCTGGCTGGTAGTTCCCTACCCCACGACGCCAGGGATCAAAGCCCTCACCAAGAGGCAGCCGAGCGGCTACCCTGCTCGGCTATCCCTGGCTGGTAGTCCCTACCCCCACGACGCCAAGGATCAAAGCCCTCATCAAGAGGCACTGAGCAGCTTTACTGCTCGGTCCGTCCTTAACAGATCTCTTACGGCCCTTCCAACGCTAAGGATCAATGCCCTCACCAAGAGGCAACCGAGCGGCTACCCTGCTCGGCTATCCATGGCTGGTAGTTCCCTACCCCACGACGCCAGGGATCAAAGCCCTCACCAAGAGGCAGCCGGGCGGCTATCCTGCTCGGCTATCCCTGGCTGGTAGTTCCCTACACCATGACGCCAGGGATCAAAGCCCTCATCAAGAGGCAACTGGGCCCGCCCTTGCTCGGTTATCCCTGACTGGTAGTTCCCTACCCCACAACGCCAGGGATCAAAGCCCTCGCCAAGAGGCACCGGGCAGTAACCCTGCTCGGACGTCCTTAAGGATCAAAGCCCTTGCCAAAAGGCACCGGGCAGTAACCCTGCTCGGCCCATCCTTAGCTGGCCCTTTACGACCCCTCCCGTGCTAAGGATCAAAAGCCCTCATCAAGAGGCAACTGGCCCCGCCCTTGCTCGGTTATCCCTGGCTGGTAGCTCCCTACCCCACAATGCCAGAGATCAAAGCCCTCGCCAAGAGGCACCGGGCAGCAACCCTGCTCGGCCCGTCCTTAATGATCAAAGCCCTCGCCAAGAAGCACCGAGCAGTAACCCTACTCGGCCCGTCCTTAGTAGGCCTCTGACGGCCCCTCCCGCGCTAAGGATCAAAGCCCTCACCGAGAGGCAACCGGGACCGCCCTTACTCGGTTATCCCTGACTGGTAGTTCCCTACCCCACAACGCCATGGATCAAAGCCCTCGCCAAGAGGCAACTGAGCAGCTTCACTGCTTGGTCCATCCTTAGCAGGTCTCTTACGGCCCCTCTAGCGCTAAGGATCGAAGCCCTCGCCAAGGGCAATCGAGCAGCTACCCTGCTCGATCATCCATGGCTGGTAGTTCACTACTCACCAACGCCAAGGATCAAAGCCCTCGCCAAGAGTCCACCGAGCAGCTACCCGCATGGCGCATCCTAGTGGGCAGCCTTCTTCCCATCAGACGCTGAAGATCCGAAGCCCTCTTCATGAGGCCGCCGAGTTTCTTCCTGCTCGGCGCATCTCCAGCGAGCAGCATCATGCCCATCATACGCTGAGGATCTGAAGCCCTCTTCACGAGGCCGCCGAGTTTCTTCCTGCTCGGTGCATCCCCAGCGAACAGCCTCCTGGCCATCAGACGCTGAGGATCCAAAGCCCTCTTCGCGAGGCTGCCGAGTCTCTTCCTGCTCGGCGCATCCCCAGCGGGCAGCCTCCTACCCATCAGACACTGAGGATCCGAAGCCCTCTTCATGAGGCCGCCGAGTTTCTTCCTGCTCGGCGCATCCCCAGCGAGTAGCTTCCTACCCTACAAAGACACGGATCCAAGACCCACCGAATAAACTCATACTCAACGCACGATCAACGTCTCAACTCCGACAAAGGGAGGATACTGACCTTCCCACACTCGTCCTTCGTTCGACTCATACTCGATATGTGACAACAAGAATGCCGTGTCGTCCCCGAACAATCCATCACGAGGAATTACCAGCGCCAAGCAACACAGAAAGAACCAAGCAGTCCATTCTCTACCCGACCCACAAATAGATCGGAACGAGAGTGAGGGCTAATGATGATGCTCAATAACGGTAATTCCTTAGATCATGACACGTGGCGGATGACGTGTCACATGCGTAAGCCAGTTAGGCCCCTGAGGGCTATGGAGGGGGAACCGGTGTGCTACAGTGGGGGCTTCCCTCGAACCCCGTCTCCGAGGTTGCACCCCACTCCTTACCCCCGAGCACTTCAGCAGCCATGCCAACTGTCCCTTTGCTCTACTCCGAGCCATCACATGCCTGAGCTTCCTCGGTCATCCGGCTCGCCTCCGAGCCCTCCTTCGGGCTGAGCCTCCTCACCCTCCCGGCTCGCCTCCGAGCCATCCTCCGGCCCGAGGAGTTTCCCTACCTTCGGTGGCCTTCCAGACCACCCACAGCTCACCTCCGAGTTGTCACAGAATTGGCCTCCTCGGCCCCCTCAGCTCGTCTCCGGGCTACCGTAGAGCCTAGATACCTTGGCCTCCTGCTCGTCCCCGAGTCTCCCACCGAGCTCATATTCCTCGGTCACATCGACCGACCGACGGAACCTATCGCAGGCGCAACCGACTCACCTCTGCGAATCTCATCATGCGCGAGATATCCGCTGGCCATGTCCCGCGTTCCACGCCATCACGATCCCCCATTAACGAGCCTGTCTTGCCATTAATGGGAGATCCCGCCTATCACGCGGGCGTGATTCCCGCGCCTGCCTGCCTGTCGCTGCCACTATCTAAACTCCTCTCTCAGACGATCAAGATAAGTCATTTTCCACTCACAAGGCCGTTACTCTGCTCGGATTTCCTGTCTAACTTGATCGTCGGAGGGTCCTCGGTGATACAACCACCCCGGGACTTCCTTACAGGTAGCTTGGCCCCAACAACCTCAAACCCATTGAGATCCACACACTTCAGGAGCTGTCCTCCAACTCAAATCTCGGCCGTCCATCATCGCCAACAGCAGATCAATGGAAGGTAACATCTTGACGCGATTTGACATTACCCCTTTCCAAATAAGTTACAAATTGCCGATTAAGAAAAATACGACAGGAGAGAAGACTGTCGTAATCATAGACAGGCAGTTGGTATCCTCCAAATTCTTATAAATTATGGGAAAGTTTAAAAAAGAGAAAAATATGCTATATTTTGAAGGGCCTAAATGCGATTGTATTTTGACAGCGGTCATAAATTGATAACTCCAAGGGCTTAAATATGGATTTTGTAAGGACATTTTTGTTAAGGATCGATCTGGTTGAAGAGGATCGATTCAAATCATGAGAGAGGATGAGCTGCAATTGAGGTTAGAAATGGATTTAAGTTCTATTTGGAAAGCCCCTTTTATTTGAAACATGGAAAAAGCAAATACTAAGCAAGAAAACACTGGGCGTTTTGATGATGCTCAATATTGGCGGTCTCCAAGATTAGGACATGTGGCGGATGACGTGTCCCAAAACTCAGAAGAAAAGGCCACAGGGGCCGACCAGGCCACCCCTGTACCCGACCTGCAAGCACAAGCTGGCTCACCTCAGAGCCCCCTGAAATTTGGCCTCCTTGGCCCCTCAGCTCGTCCCGAGCTGCCACAGGACCAAGACTCCTTGGCCCTCTTGCTCGTCTCCGAGCTCCCCAGCCGAGGCCATCTTCCTCGGTCCCTCCGACCGACCAACTCCACCACTAACAGGCGCAACCGCCGCTCCACAAATCTCGCCATGCGCAGATTCTCCGCCAGCAACATCCCACGTTCCACGCCATCACGATCCCCATTAATGGGCAATCCGCTCTTTACGCGGGCGTGGCGTCGGGAGCGTAACTGCCGGTGAGATTCTCGCGTCTGCTGCTGCGTGCTACCGCCACTATATAAACCCCCATCACAGAGAGGTCAAGTAAGCCATTTTTACTCCACTTAGCCGTTACGCTGCTCGGATCTAGTACTAACTTGATCGTCGGAGGGTCCTCGGTGGTATCAAACCATCCCGGGACTTCTTTGCAGGTACTCGGCGTTAAACTCCTCAAATCACCAATCTCCTCAACACTTATTGAGACCCACACGCAACGGGAGATCATTTCCAAATCCACCAGGAGATCGACGGAAGACAACATCTGATGGAGACCCAAAAAGGACCTCCGTCAGTTGGCGCCGTCTATGGAAAACGTAAACTCCACAAAAACAAAGTTGGCCTTTCGATCTCCATCCACATGGCAAGCAATCACCCTGAAGATTCAGGTACCAACCGCCACCTCCCCCTCAACGGAGGCGCGGGTGAAGCTCAACTGAATGTCATCGACTCCTCCGCCGGCCACCGCCTCGCTGACTCCGGCGGTCGTAGGCCCTTCGATCCTTCCCATTCAACCTCAAGTCCCACATCGGAGAGCCTCGCCTCAGGCCTTGTCGCCCCCCTGTCCCTACCGAGGCGGTGGCGGTCAACTTGCCTGCTTCCAGGCACGACCGCATCCCCTCCCTCGACGGGGTCGCGCCCACGTAGCCCGCCAAGGCAGCTCGGAGACCACCCTACCCCAGGGCCCAGGAGACCTCACCGGAAGGAACCGAGGCCCATCAAGAACTATGGTCATGACGATAGGGGGCCAGTCGAGCTCCTGCGAGACTCGGCGCCCTACGCCGGCAACAAATGCCAATGGCTGCCTGAGCAAAAAGGCCAGGGGCCACGAGCCTATCACCTTTGGCGACGGAGACCTCCACAACATATCCATGCCCCACAATGACCCTCTGGTGATCACGGCCCGAATCCACCGGTATGAGGTCCACCGGATACTTGTCGATTCAGGCAGCTCGGCAGACATCCTCTTCCACGACTGCTTTCTACGCATGGGGCTCACCCCAGCAGACTTGAAACCGACCTCCCACATCCTTTCAGGGTTCACCAACCACTCCATCCCGGCGCAAGGGGTGGTCACCCTGCAGTTCAACGTCGGGGAGCCTGGCCGCACACGTACGTTGCCTGCGGATCGTAGCAAAGGTCCCAGCGGGCCGCGAAGGTATGCCTTACCGAAACATCTTCGTCCGAGTAGCCAGCCGACGACGCTGAGGTAAATAACGACATCGAGGGTTCTCTGGACACCGGAGACGAGAAGAAAGAAGTCCGGGGGACACCGGTCGAACTACTGACAGAGGTGCCCCTGAAAGAAGGGGACGAGGAAAAAATCGTCCAGGTCGGATCACTCCTGACAGAGACTCAGCGAGATGACCTGGTCAGATTCCTCAGAAGTAACTCCGACGTCTTCGCCTGGGCGCCTGCTGACATGCCTAGGATTGACCCCAAAATCATCCCCACAAGCTCGGGGTTGATCCTGCGGCCCGACTCGTCAGACAGAAGAAGCGAAGCTTCGCCCCGGTTAAACAGAAGGCTATCGAAGAGGAGGTTGATCGACTTCTCGCCGCCAACTTCATCAGGAATGTACCCTACTCAGAGTGGCTGGCGAACGTAGTTCTAGTCAAGAAGTCAAGCGGGAAGTGGCGCATGTGCGTCGACTTCACCGACCTCAATAAGGCCTGCCCCAATGACAACTATCCACTCCCTCGGATAGATCAGCTCGTCGACAGCTCGGCCGATCACGAGCTGTTGAGCTTCATGGATGCTTTCTCCGGCTACAACCAGATCTGTATGAATCCGGAAGATGAAGATCTCACTGCGTTCACAACGGACCGGGGGGTATATTGCTACAAAGTGATGCCCTTCGGCCTCAATAACGCCGGGGCCACGTACCAACGGTTGGTCAATTGCATGTTCAAGCCACAGATCGGCAGGAATATGGAGGTCTACGTTGACGATATGCTAGTCAAATTCGTCTCGTCGGCCGACTATGCTAGGGATCTGGGCGAGGCGCTCCGCATGTTCAAGATGAAGCAAAACCCCGCCAAATGCGCATTCAGAGTCACCGGGGGAAAGTTCCTCGGTTTCATGGTCACTCACCATGGAATCGAAGCCAACCCAGAGAAAATCGACGCTATCTTCAATATGGCCGCGCCCAAGACCAACGTCGAGATCATGCGGCTCACGGGATGAGTCGCCGCTCTGAGCCGTTTGTTCCCCGCCGAAACACGGAGACGCGACCACACGGGTCCGTCTTGCCTGAATTTCGGGGCAGATGCTAATTGGTGCTATCCGTCCACCTCTCCGAAGATGCCAAGTTGATTTATGACACCGTGTATCGAAAGTTTAAGCGGATGCAACCGATGTAGCAGACTTCGTCAGATTCCCCCTCGTTTGAGGGGTTTTTGATTGTGGGGACGCTCTTCCCTGCAGGCGCAAGCCCCTGCAGGGAATTACGCTACCGCATCGCGGTAACAACTTTCTCCTTCTCCAGATGGCCACTTCGTGTCGTGGGTGTTTGTTTTGTGTTTGGTTGCCCATGGATTGTATACGGAGACTAATTTATATCGTCGCCCGTAGGGCGTGGATTAGTCCAAATCCGTATCTTCTTAGATTTGGGTTTGGGGGTTGAGTTTAAGGATACGTTAGCCTCATTTGAGACTAAGATCAACTTAAACGTTTGTTAAGGATACGTTAGTCTCATTTTAGACTAAGATCAACTTAACGTGATCGTTTAGATCAAACAAAAGAGCAATTGGACTCTATTGTTTAGTTTAGGGACATTGCGGTCGATTAGTTTAAGGACATTACGGTCCAGTGTTAGTTTAAGGACATCTCGGTCCGATGTTAGATTAAAGACATCGCGGTCGAGGTTAAGGACATCATAGTCCGTGAGTTTAAAGACCTCACAGTCAAGGTTAAGGACATCATAGTCCATGAGTTTAAGGACCCCACAGTCCAGTTTAGAGACGTCATAGTTTGTGAAGCGTGTGGTTGTCGGGACCCGTCACCTCTCTGAAGACGTTGAAGGATTACAACGGCAAATATCAAAGGAGTGAAGAGATGTATCGTCGAACCAAAGTGGATTGGGTGATCTATAGTCCAATTTGGAACTAAGATCAATTAATTAGATTATGAGCATATTGGCTCAGTTAAATCTAAATTGAAGACTTATGGCCAGTTTGGGCTAAGTCCAATTAGATATTGGCTCATTGATGGACCATTAAACATTTGTCTGGGTTCAAACCCACATTATTTAGTAATGCTAAACCAGAGTTTGAGGGCTCTGATACATTTTTTTCTTTGACTGAGCATTAAACATTGTAGTTCTGAGTTTTACTCAACTTTGAGATTTAGTTAAAGGGGAGGTTTTTGCCTCTGGAAACTTAGCCAATTTGGCTAAGGTTGGCTTTAAAATAGTGTTAAATACTAGAGGACAACAGTGTTAAACACTGGAGATGAAATACTCAAAATAGTGTTAAACACTAGAAAGGAATGGGTCACGTGGGGGCACGTGAGGGCACCCAGAGGTGAGGCCAGATCTCCTTTACTTTGTTCTCAGAACTGCAAATAAGTGTTAAACACTTTTAGTTTTCATAGCCATCACGTGTGGGCACGTGATGGGTACTCATGCATTAATTTATTAGAATGTTTATTCGGGATCACGTGAGGACACGTGAGAGCGCCCAAAGCCAGCATTGCCTTTGCTTTTATTTTCTTTATTTTGGAAGTCATGTGGGAGCACGTGAGGCATTGCCTCCAAGCTGTTTTCTTCTCATTTTTGGGGATTTGTTTAGGGGGCACGTGAGGGCACGTGACCTAACTTTATTCTTTCTTTCTGATCACTGCGGATTGGGGTCACGTGTCAACACGTGACCAATGTTCTTTACGTGCATGGAGATCTTTCAAGTCTCTTTATTTTAAGAATTAAATTCTCTGTAGGGTTAAACCCTAATTATGTTTTGGAGGAATTAAATTCCTATGAATTGGGAGAATTGAATTCTCAAGCAGGGTTGAACCCTAATTTTATCTTGGAGGAATTAAATTCCTGTGAAATTGGGAGAATTAAATTCTCATATAGGGTTAAACCCTAGTTTTATCTTGGAGGAATTAAATTCCTATGAAATTGGGAGAATTAAATTCTCATATAGGGTTAAACCCTAGTTTTATCTTGGAGGAATTAAATTCCTATGAAATTAGGAGAATTAAATTCTCTCTCAATTCTCCCTCTAAGTTTTGGATCTGCATGGTAGAATTTCCCCGATGAGAATTAAATTCTCAACCTGTGGGGAGATTTGCTTCTGCAGATCTTCAACCAGAGGAAGAACTAAGTTCTTTTGCAGAAGAGTTAAACTTATAGATTGAGAATTAAATTCTCTTTTTTGTTTTATGAAGCTTTAATCCTTTTCCCCTTCCTCACCTAGGGTTTTTTTTCTTGAGAATTAATTCTCCTTTCTTTTCTCTCTGTTATTTGCCTTCAGAAAATTTCAAGATAAAAAAAAAATTCTCTCTCTCACTTCTCTTCTTGGCTCCTATTTATAGGAGAAGGAAAAGAATCAATTTGTTTAGTGAATCTTTCATTGAAAGATTTTTTTTGTTATTTGTAACTAATATAATCTTTTAGATCACTCAGTGAATTTTATTCACCATTGGATTTTTAAACCAGAAGATATTCTGTTTGTTATTTTTGGTGAAATTTAGGGAGATCTTTACTTGTATACAATCTTTCCATAAATTAGTGATTTTTAATCACTATTGGATTTTTAATCCAACGGTGCTCCACTTTACAGAGCATAATCCTTTTTGTTTGGAAAGATTTAAAGTAATACTTTCCCAGTTAGGCTCTTTGATTTCCCTTAATTAGAATTTAATTCTATCAACTCATAAGGCTTTAAAGCCCATCACGTGTTGGCACGTGATCCCAACGTTCGACTATTGAAATAGAATTTAATTCTACCGGTTAAAAAGCTGAGGGACCTATCACGTGTTGGCACGTGACCCTCTCTCATTCAGAATTTAATTCTGTCTTTTAACTGGGCTAAATGACTATCACGTGTCAGCACGTGACCCTTGGTCAAGTGATGCCCCATTGGGGTCTTTCCTTAGCCGTTTTGTTTACACTTTTGTTTGATTTAGAATTTAATTCTATAAAGTGGAGATCATAGGGAACTATCACGTGTCAACACGTGACCCTTGGTCACGTGTGAGCACGTGATACCTCATTGAGGTAATTCCTGATTTTTATCAGGGAACAAATGCCCCCACAGCGTTGCTCTCACGTGTCTGCACGTGAGTGCAACGCTGTCACCTTTGTGACCGTTGGATCTATCTAGGGAATGAGGAAGATGAACCGTTCCCCATCACATCCTATAAATGCAGGGGTCTCTTCAGAAGAGCCTCCACTCTTTCATCTTCTTCCTTGTTCATTTTCTTTTGAGAATTTAATTCTCTTTCTCAGAGCTCAGTTCTCTGTTCCAAAATTTTCAGAGTTTAACTCTGTCCAAGAAAGAATCCTTTCTTCAGGTAATGGTTTTGAACGACCAAAGAACTTTCATATATATAAAAAGAACTCTTTGGATTTTAAATCCACACCAAGGGTTTTCCCCTTCAAAGAACCCATCTTTCTAAGTTCTTCAAAGATGTCCAATTTTTAAATAATAAACCCCTTTTGCTAGGGTTTCTCTGATCTTAAGGAATTGATGATGAAACTTGTCCTCTCTCTGGAATTTAATTCCATTTCCAAGAGCTTAGCTCTGCTAATTTTCTGGGAATTTAATTCCTCTAAAGAACTTAGTTCTTTACAAAGAACTTCTTGGGGTTTTCTTGCCCTGAACCAAAAAGAAGAGATTTGCAGTAGGGTTTTCTGGGAATTTAATTCCCTTGCTCTGCTTGATTTTTTGCAGAGTCCAAGATGGATTTTTTTGGGGAATGTGTAGGGTCATTTGAAATCCACTGTTCATTTATTGAGAATCTTCTTTTTGTCTCATAGTAATTGCTTTGCCTCATCATTAGCAAGCCGCCATCTTAATTTTGTGGGACCCATATATTTTGTAACCAATGGTCCCATAAAATGAGTCCCCATGTTGCTTTCTTCCACTGTCTTTTTATATATGCATTTACAAACATATATATATATATATATATATATATATATATATATATATATATATATATATACACACACACACGTGTTGGCTTCGCTTAACAGTTTCCCCTTCTTTTATTTTAGGCACAATGACTTCTGTTTCATACTTCCCTTTCACTCGCTCGGAGGCTGCCTTTCCTCAGTCACCGTCTGACGAGGAAGTGATGGCGATGATCAAGGCTCATGACCCGAATCACAACAATTTACTTTTATGGGGGACCTAGTACTGTCACATCATCCGCGGTCGCCGCAGTTTTCTTTGCGAGATGCCGACGGAGCCTACCTATCCATTCCTACCGATGGATCCTCCACGGATTGCCCTTGCTGTGGAGATGTGTTCATATCATAATATTGCATTATTATATTCCCCATTCTTATTCTTTTTACAAATAAACAGGTGCTTTTGACGCATGTCTGCTACATAGTACAGGTTATAGGTTCTTGGATCTAAAACAGTGAAAAAGATAAAAGACGATGCAAAAGTGAGACTACGACCAGCAAACAGAAGGATTTTGATAAAGCCTACACAAAGATCAGTACAAGGCAACGCAAGGTCCAAGATTACAAAGCAAACGGTTAAAAGTCCACTACAAGTATTCACTGGAAGGTCTGGAGAAGACCCAGAAGTAAAATGGAGAAAAGAACCAAAGATACAGGAAGCCCAAAAAGCCCAAAATCAACATAAGAGATTTGAAGGCCTAATCACATCTTTTGGCCGCGGAACCGCGGCTAAAAAGGGCCTCGGGCCGCGGTTCCGCGGCAGGTTTAGGCAAATAGGAAATAATTTTTTTACTAAAATATGTTGCGGCTTTGACCGGTCTTCCTAGGGATATTTTGGTAAATGCAGACGCGCGAATCAATTGTAACCTAGGGTTTCTATGTCTTATAAATAGAAGCCCGGATCATTGTATTAGGTCATTCCTCCATGCCTCCCTATGCCTCTTTTAATAATAAAATTCAGAATTCTTTATGGAGAGCATCGGTGCCTCTTTTCATTTCATGAATTCAGATCTGACAACCCTGTGTTGATGTTTGGAGAGAGCCATCTATAAAGTAGGTAATTTCTATTCTTGCCCTAGTTTAGATTTAATTTCTTGCCCTAGATAAATGTTCTTAAATTCCCTAATGAGCGAGTAGTCTCCTCGCTTGTTAGGGTTAGCTTTGGGGAAGGCTTTTGAGAGATGAGATCTCTCATCCCTTTCTTGCCCATCATACTTTTTCATAGGACTCCATGCATACATGCACACACCGCTCCCTACGGCACCCTATCCTACGAGGTAGCGGTGATACCGTAGTATAAATGCCCGGTTGTGATGGTTTTCCATGGAGGTTAGGGTAAGGATTTCTAAAGGAAGGACAAGAACCTAGAGGAAGAAACATCTTCCCGAATGGATTTAATCCCCTTTATTGATAATTACCATAACCCCTCTTAGATCCTAATTTGGGTATAGAAAGCGTTGAGATTTATTTTCATTTCCAAACCTATCCTAAACCTAACCCTAGCAAGACTTAGATCTAGATAATCTTAGTTTTCTAATCTTAGTATAGATAGATTTAGTTTTTAGATTTAATAAATCAATCCGACTCCCATCGGAATTAACTCGTAAGAGCGATTAGGAGATTCACAAAATCCATGTGGACCGACCCGTACTCACCGGCTAGCTGCAAAGCGACGCCGTTCTTGATTGCGATAATATTATTTTTGATCGTAAAATCCAGATAAATCAAATGGCGCCATTGCCGGGGATGGCGTGTTATTTCCTTTTTGGAATTTCGGGTTAATATTAAATTAAAAAAAATCATAAAAATCTGAAAAATCACAAAAAATTATAAAAATATATCATCTTTTATTTTTGGAAGGGTATTTTTGTGTGAATTTTGCAGGATCTACAATCGAAAGACGGATCTGGAAATTTCCAGAAAGCGAAACAGAAATCGGAAGATCAGAACAGAGGGGGATTTTCAAAACAGAATAGAAGAATTTTTCCAGCGATCTGCAACCTCCATCCGACCGCTGAACCGCGGCCTAAACCTACTTTAGACCGCGGAACCGCGGCCTTCTTGACGATTCAGCACGTGCGAAAAATTTTCGGGATCCGAGCCCGCTCCTTCACCGCGGAACCGCGGCGGGAGACCCCTTTGGCCGCGGAAAAGCTGCCGTTTGGTGGCGACATCTGTCCAAATTTGCACTGTAAGCTCCTCTGTTCTTCCTCTGCACATCTAGATATATCTTCTGTAAAAATATCCTGCAGAATTCTTTGCGCTAAAAAATCTTTTCCTTTCCAAATAACAAATCTTGTGCAGGATTCTTTGCGCTATGCTTAAAATAATAATTGATTGCAAGTGATCTTTTCTGATTTGCATATCCTTAATCTTTTTGCAAAAAAATTTCCAAATAAAGAAAAAAAGGAAAAAGGAAATTTTTTTTACAAGACTTGTAAACTTTGCCGCTAAGAATCCGTGCACCCCAACTTTCTTTCTCTTCTCATTCTTCTATCATGGGTACCCCACATCATAAATCACTTTCCGAACTTTGGTATCCCGAACCTAACTTTGCCTCGTACGTCAATTGTTTCGGTCGATTTAAGGAAGATCCCTCCGTGCCCAAAATTTCTTTGAAAGATCAAATAGAAGCGTCTAGGAGAAACAGTTCGACGTTGCAACCCACTTTGTGTCAACCATGTCAACCTTTACCACCTTCGTACGTTGATACCACTTTTTCGAGTCCAGTTGTAACTCCTAAGCCGATGTCTATTGCTGAGCACATTGCACAATCTCGTAGCCGATCTTTCACCCCTCGGACCTCGGCGAGCACATCTCCTCAGGAAGGAGCGTCGGCTTGAACAAGCCATACTAGAAGCTCCCTTGCGCATCGGTATGTTCATGTATCTCTTTGTAATATTTTGTATTGCTTGAATACATATATATGTATCCTTATCCTCATACAAACTTTGCAGGGAGTTCGGCGGCGGCGGAGGCTCTGAGTCGCGCTTTGACCGTAGATTCTGCTGATATCCCCAGTGAAACACCAATCAGTGTAGACGGGGTCGATGCAACTGTTGCTCTTGCGATAGAGTATCCCTCGGTGGTTCCCGCTTCCGAAGTGCTTGCTCCCTCGAGGGAGGCATCTTTGTCGGTCGCCGCTCCAATGGATCTTCCTGAGGGCGACCCGGAGACTAGGGCACAGGTAGTCGAGGCTACCGTCCTTCCGCTGGAGCCTGCAGTGGTAGCCGCTGCTCCTCGCTCGGAAGTCGCTACATTGGTCCACGTCCCCGATGATGTGCCTGAGGTCACGGAGGAGGCCGCTGAAGCTGCTATCCCTCCAGCTCAAAATGGGAGGAGCATCGAAGGTAGCCTTCTATATTTTACATTAATAATCTCTCCATTATCTGATCCCTTCTGTCTTTTCAGAATTGCGCGGATTGGCGGCATCTATTGCTGATCTGTCTCCCAGGCAGTCCTTTCAGCACCTGTTGGAGATGGCTACTCCGCAGGCAATATCTCCTCAACGCATCGTCCTCTCTTCCGGGCAAGGTTAGTGTTGTTTACCCTCTTTTCACAGCATTATCACTATTTCATAAAATGACATTGATGTCTTTTACAGTTCTGGAGGCCGTCGACGAGGTTGAGATTCTTGACGGGCCTGGGGAGCCTTCAGATCCCTCTTGCATGACTGTGGGTAAGTAAAGTCTCAACGTCGTTCCATTTGTTCTTTGCTTACAAGTCTCGTTGACTGTTTATAAATCTGAACAGCTCTGTCGGTTCTCACTACGCTGGAGTCTCGCATCGCCATGCCACCCGGCCCCTATGCTCTGTGTGCCTCGGAACGGATGGCAAAGTTAAGCCTTCACTCCTTATCCGCTCTGATTGAAGACCTTCGCGCTGGCAGTCTGATCACGGCCGAAGCGTTTGCCGCCGAAGCTAACGGCTCTCTTCCCTTTCTTGCCACCTATCATAGTGAAACATTGGTGTAAGTATGGGTTGAATTTTGTCGGCAGGTGGAGGCTTGCTTGCATGTCCTTTAATGTACACGCCTTCCTTCGGAGGTTATGGCCGCGAAGGCGAGTTTACATAGGCTGATTAAGCGGTGTGCCGCGAACATGATGTCATGTGAGAAAAGGCTCAGCCGCAATTTTTCGGAGAGGGAGCTGGCTTCCAAAGCGCTAAAGGAGCTTCAAGCCAACCTTACGGCCAAGGCCACTAAAGCATATGAACTTTGGCGAGTGCTTCAAGAAGCCATCAGGGAGGTGGTAGCCATTGATAAGGCCGCCGTGTTCACTCGTGAAATGGTCGAAGCCCACAAGGTCACTGAAAAAGAGCTTGAAGGCCGGCTTGCCTCATACCAGGCCCAACAGGCTCAAGCGGAGGCCCGTCTTTTGACGATACTGAATCATGAAGGCGAGGCCCAGCGAAAAAGGGATGAACTGGCAAATCTACTAAATCGCCCGCCGACTTGAAGAATTGCATATACATTTTTTCATTTTCCCTTTGTACATACTCCTGAATGAGAGTATATTCTTTTTGTTCTTTTATGAATTGTACTTTGTATTCATTTTGATCCATGAATAAAAAACATATTTTTCTTTACGATGTTGTGTCCCTTTTAGTAAATGCAATCTGTGGATGGTCTATTTTGATTTCTTTGCAGGACAACGATGGCTTATGATTCAGGGTTAAGATCTGCCTCCTAAGACTTTTCAACTTTATGAGCCGTGAGGGTCTCATAAAAAATTTTCTCCCTACAGGTCGAGAGTACCCCGTAGGTGTAATTTCTCCTTAAGAATCGTGAGGATTCCTAAGTGTGTTTTCTCTTGAAAGTCGTAAGGATCTCACAAGAGAATTTGCTCCCTTACGAGTCATGAGGACTCGCAAGTGATGGGTGAGGTTACCATTATCCGCATTTCACGGAGTCAGGAGTTGCTCTGGATGCTTCCCACGGGGTCATAGCCGTGTTCTGCAAGGACCAGGCTCCGCTCTGAATGTTTCGCACGGGGTCAGGATTGACATAAGCCGCGTTCCACGTAACCAGGAATTTTGCTCTGGATGCTTCCCATGGGGTCATTGCCGTGTTCCGCGAAGACCAGGCTCCGCTCTGGACGTTTCCCATGGGGTCAGGATTGACATAAGCCGCGTTCCACATAACTAGGAATTTTGCTCTGGACGCTTCCCACGGGGTCATTGCCGTGTTCTGCGAGGACCAGGCTCCGCTCTGGACGTTTCCCACGGGGTCAGGATTGACATAAGCCGCGTTCCACGTAACCAGGAATTTGCTCTGGATGCTTCCCACGGGGTCATTGCCATGTTCCGCGAGGACCAGGCTCCACTCTGGATGGTTCACACGGGGACATTGCCGTGCTCTGCGAGGAACAGGATCCGCTCTGGACGTTTCCCACAGGGTCAGGATTGACTTAAGCCGCGTTTTACGTAACCAGGAATTTGCTCTGGATGCTTCCCATGGGGTCATTGCCGTGTTCCGCGAGGACCAGGATCCGCTCTGGATTCTTCACACGGGGTCATTGCCGTGCTCTGCGAGGACCAGGATCCACTCTGGACGTTTCCCACGGGGTCAGGATTGACTTAAGCTGCATACGTAACCAGGAATTTTGCTCTGGATGCTTCCCACGGGGTCATTGCCGTGTTTTGCGAGGACCAGGCTCCGCTCTGGATGCTTCACATGGGGTCATTGCCGTGCTCTGCGAGGACCGGGATCCGCTCTGGACGTTTCCCACGGGGTCAGGATTGACATAAGCCGCGTTCTACGTAACCAGGAATTTGCTCTGGATGCTTCCCACGGGGTCATTGCCGTGTTCTGCGAGGACCAGGCTCCTCTCTGGATGCTTCACACGGGGTTATTGCTGTAAGTCTACGGTAACTCTTCGGCCGTCGATCCGAGACCAAAACGCGGAAACGAAAACTTTTTCTAAACTTGAAATCGGCGCTATCGCAAACTTTAATCCCGGATCGAACCATTAACCTATAACTAGCAAACTAGAGAAGGTTTAGAAAAGCTATACCGGTCGATCCGTGTCCTTCGGTCTTTGGCCACCAACCCAAGCTCCTCGCGGCATCTCCGATCTCCGGTCTCCTCGTCGGAAAGGGCACCACATCTTCGAATCCTTTTACGGGCTCCCGCTTCAACCGAAGCAACTCAGACACGAAGTTTGCTAGCCGGCGTGTCCAAGGTGAAGTAGAGAATGTGTGTGATTAATTTGTCTCAAGCATCCATTGATTCTCTACGCATGAGGGTGTATGGATGGAGGTTGAAGATGATACCATTAGTGGAAATGGTGAGCTAGAGGAAGAAGAAGAAGATGAGGCTTTTTCTATTATTGTGTTGAGATGAAGAAATGAGAGCTTCAACAAAAATACAAGAGCAAACCCCTCTCATATGGCTGCCCCCTCTCTCTACCTCTCATTTTAACACTCTAATCAATCAATAATGTGACACATGCACAAAGAAAGAGACCATGAGTCATCACTTGTGCATGTGTCACAATTAATGCTCCTAATCATGACTTTTAGCTCATTATTTCCATTTGTAAACATTAACCCAAATGTTTACAACAATAAAAAGATACGGAAACATCTAAAGTAAACTCGTGACGGATCACAAGGATACCCCTCACCTGTATATACATACCTGCATCCGCATTTCGACTGAATGCGAATACGATGAGACTAAAGTAATCCAACAAATCTAATACTAGGATCCGGCTTAAACCAAAGCCCACTAGTATGATCCGCCCGATCATGATCAGTGCACTACTGCATGTGTATGATCGACCCTGCCATATATCATACGGCCTCTACAACGTTTCGCCCGAAACTTGAGAAACTGTCTGTGGGGGACTCTAAAGACTCGTCAATACTTTGGCTGTGGATTTAACCACTAGCACGTCAGTGGTACTAGCTATACGTAACGAGCTACCAGGTATTGACCAAAAGGGAGGTCGATGAGCGAACTCATCCCGACACCCTACTGAGCCTGTCAGTGACAATATCTATACAGTCCGGTCCGTTCGTCTATGAGTATTGCATGTCGGGCCTAGGGGGTTGGTAAAAGTCAGACCCTCAAAAGCGGTACAAGTCATGTCAGAGTGTAGCCCAGAACACCCTGAGATACTACTGGAATACCTACCAGTAAATCTCCTACCTTGGCCAAGGACTTCGTGTAATGGCTTTCCTAGAAACAGCGCGATCTCACCTCCAATACCGGGAGAGACGAAACCCCTGCCGATCCGCTCACTGCCTCCATGTGGCTCGGGACTGTACCCAACTAAAACCTGTTTGCACGACTCCTTTGAGTCATGGTAGGGTAGTAATCAAAGCACAATGGGAATTCACACGAGACAAATGACGATCTCAGGTCGATGAACTAACCTGTACACATGTCACCAGGGAACTGCTATCTGACGTCAGGTATAATACCAACTAACATGTTCCTGGTGAGTCTTGTCCGGTGTACTCATAACCCAATGAGCACCTGTATACATCTTAGGTGAACCAACTGACACTAATGGCTTGTGAGACCGGCTACCGCCCCTCGTCGGGGTCTCGACTGTATACACTAGTCTACTCCGGAGTATCGATGCCCTGTCTCGAAAGCTCCCACGACTAGGGACCTTTTAAGGATGTGCTTGCAGACCCCAGCTCCCGCGTATATGATCGCCATCATACTGCTGGCAGTCAAGCAAGAATCCTAAGGGCTCTATCAACATGTAATAAAGACCTGTAAGGTCACCTAAAGCAGTACACGATAATAAAGATAAACCAGATAGCATACTATAATCTTGAGTAAGACTGTCCTACCGGTATAGGTCCTCCCTCAATCATTGCAATCACGTGCCTGTGATCCAATAATTGACTTTGAGGGCACTATATCCAACAATTGCCGTACTCTGCGAGGACCAGGATCCGCTCTGGACGTTTCCCACGGGTCAGGACTGACTTAAGCCGCGTTCTACGTAAGCAGGAATTTGCTCTGGATGCTTCCCACGGGGTCATTGCCGTGTTCTGCGAGGACCAGGCTCCGCTCTGGATGCTTCACACGGGGTCATTGCCGTGCTCTGCGAGGACCAGGATCCTCCCTGGACGTTTCCCACGGGGTCGGGATTGACATAAGCCGCGTTCCACGTGACCAGGAATTTGCTCTGGATGCTTCCCACGGGGTCATTGCCGTATTCTGCGAAGACCAGGCTCCGCTCTGGATGCTTCACACGGGGTCAGGATTGACATAAGCCGCGTTCCACGTGACCATGAATTTGCTCTGGATGCTTCACACGGGGTCATTGTCGTGCTCTGCGAGGACCAGGATCCGCTCTGGACGTTTCCCACGGGGTCAGGATTGACATAAGCCGCGTTCCACGTAACCAGGAATTTGCTCTGGATGCTTCCCACGGGGTCATTGCCGTGCTCTGCGAGGACCAGGCTCTGCTCTGGATGCTTCACACGAGGTCATTGCCGTGCTTTGCGAGGACCAGGATCTGCTCTGGACGCTTCCTACGGGGTCAGGATTGATAAAAGCCGCGTTCCACGTAACCAGGAATTTGCTCTGGATGCTTCCCACGGGGTCATTGCCGTGCTCTGCAAGGACCAGGCTCCGCTCTGGATGCTTCACATGGGGTCATTGCCGTGCTCTGCGAGGACCAGGATCCGCTCTGGACGTTTCCCACAGGGTCAGGATTGATATAAGCCGCATTCCACGTAACAAGGAAGGGTTGACTTTATCCGCATTTCACGGAGTCGGGGTTTGACTCTCGGTCATCTTTGCACCGCCGAGCCACGGAATTGGGAGTTGCCACTGTTCCGCTTTGCTTGATGTTGTGTCTGTTGTAATGAGACGAATGTTGAGATGATCTCCAGGCCGTCTGTGAACCGTTGAGATTTGGCTTCTTCTTCTGATGAAGCCTGGGGAGGAAAGGTGTGATTCTCTCTTTGTTTGCGCCCCTGGATTGTATACAGGGATTGATATGATATCACCTGTAGGGCATAAATTTCATTTTTCTTTATTTCTTTCCGCGATGCTCTATCATTTCAGCTTTTATATCGCGAAGGTCGCGATTGCCCAATCATTTCGGCTATTTTTCGCGGTGCCCAATCATTTCGACGATTTATTTTATTTTTTCTACTCGCTGTTTTTTATTGCGAGTTGCCCAATCATTTCGGCTATTTTTCATGCATATATTTTTACTTGCTGCTTTTTATTTGCAAGTTGCCCCATCATTTCGGCTGTTTCGTATGCATGTGTGGTTTTCTAGCTTTTTTTGCTGAAAGCTTGGAATTAGACACTGATTTCGGCATCAGCACCGCTACAACTGGGACATTGCCAAGAGCGAATTATCATTTGACTCTGTTGATGTCGAACAAAGGTGGCTTAGCGAACAGGGTTAGGATCCTGTCGACTAAGGCTTTTAACTTTACGAGCCGTAAGGGTCTCATAAAGGTTTTTCTCCCTACAAGTCGTGAGGATCTCGTAGGTGCATTTTCTCCTTAGGAATCGTGAGGATTCCTAAGTGTATGGCTTCTGGTAAGTCGTAAGGATCTTACAAGAGGGTTTTCTTCTTATAAGTCGAGAGGACTTACAAGGGTTGTTCACTGTGCAAACATATCCCTAGTCACGGATGAGACTTTGTTAGGGAAACGTTTATTCGCGCCCGTGGATTGTATACAAGGGTCAGCATTGAGCCGCTTGTAGGGCATCATTGGAGGTTGAAGTAGTCTATAAAGACTTTCCTCCAATTCTCAGCCTTTTCCTGGTCTTTTATTTGTAGAGTCATTTGCTCGGTCGCTTCCTTTTCTTCGGATGACTCTGGAGATATTTCTGTTGGTGCAAGAACCCGACGGCTTTGCACAACGATCCTTACGTCATCGAGGTTCTCGTCGGCCAGTTCTTTAGCGAGCTTGGCTAATGCATCCATTTTGCTATTTTCCACGCGTGGTATGCTTTCTAGGGTGTAGGAAGGAATTTGAGTCGGCAGTTGCTGTACTCTCTTACCGTACTTCACCAACTCTGGCTTGCACGTTTGGTAGTCGCCGTTTATTTGACTAACGACCAGCTAGGAGTCTCCGTATATGAGCAGGTTTTTAATTCCCATGTCGATGGCGATCTCGAGACCTGCTATCAAAGCTTCGTATTCGGCTTCATTGTTTGTCCTCGGCTCTGTTAAGGAGAAGGCAAAGCTTGACGAATGTCGGTCGCGGGTCACTTGCCGTCCCTAAATCAATTTTCTTAAGGTTATCTGCAGTAGTATGTATTCCATCTTCCAGCTCTTTCGGCGCCGGTGGAAACTCTGAGATCACCTCGCCATCATCGTTTTCGAAGCACCATGGGAGGTCATCCATATTCTCGGGCTCTTCTTTTGACAACGTTATCGCGTGACAGGTACGAGATCGTTTCCAAGATCGATGTTGATCTGATTCTACTCTTGTTATATACGTCGCTTTTGGTTCATGCTTCTGCGGCGGGCTTACCCTCCAACTGCTGGATAGCGCGAACCTGCCCTGTTGATATTGGTCTTCGACCCAGTTCTTGAAGGTGAAGCAGTCTTCGAGAGGATGTCTTACTGCTCGGTGGTAGGAGCAATAGTCCGGGTGGGAGATCTCATTCGCTTGCTCGGGGTGCTTGGATTCCGGCAGTGTCATCATCTGATGCTTTATGACGAGATCGAATATCTTCTTTGTCTTTTCTTGGGGAAAAGAATATTCCCGACCCATCTTCTTATAAGAGACGAATCCGGATTGCTCGATTCTTGCTCGCGTGGCTTCTTAGACCCATTGGGCTTCTGTCGAACGTTTTTTCCGTTCATTGGTTTATTTTTGCCTCTGCGCCGGGTCTTTTGTGCGACGGGTTGACGACGAGGAGCATTGTCATTCTCCGCGGCCCGTTGAAGTAGGCGCTGCGTCCTGGCTTTCTCGTAAATGGCCATCTCGCGGTTATGGTCATCCCGGATCTTTTGACCCGCTTCCCTTACTAGCTTGTCCATCCATTCTTCAAACAACGGACTCGGCATTTTGATGGTAGGATCTCGTTTTGGTTCAGGGTCAGTGTTTTCTAACAGGGCGTCTCCTTCTTCGTTGAAGTCATGTATGACGTAGCTACCCTAGACTCGTTCCCGTTTCTTGGATTGGACATACCCAAGCCCGACCGTTTCCATTCTCCCGTTGGGCAACTTTCGCTGAGTTCCGGGGACGTCCCAAATCCTATTGTAGAATCGAGCTTGTCGAGTAGTCTGTCTGAAGGGTACCCCTTAGCGCTTCAATAGCCTTTTCAAGCCGTCCGTGTAATATCTATGCAGATGGATGGGCTGGAGCCTGTCGAGCGTAGAATCGGCGCCGTGCCAGATTTCTTTCTCCACTTTAGTTTCCCCAGATTGGTAGAATAGGATTGTTCCCCGCCGAAAACGCGCGGACGAAGACGCGGCGAGGCGTCTCGCCTGAATTTCGGGGCAGATGCTAATTGGTGCTATCCGTCCACCTCTCCGAAGATGCCAAGTTGATTTTTGGCACCATGTATCGAAGGTTTAAACGGATGCGGCCGATGTAGCAGACTCCGTCAGATTCCCCCTCATTTGAGGGGTTTTTGATTGTGGGGACGCTCTTCCCTGCAGGCGCAAGCCCCTGCAGTTAATCACGCTACCGCATCGCGGTAACAACTTTCTCCTTCTCCAGATGGTCACTTCGTGTCGTGTGTGTTTGTTTTGTTTGTGGTTGCCCGTGGATTGTATACGGAGACTAATTTATGTTGTCGCCCGTAGGGCGTGGATTAGTCCAAATCCGTATTTTCTTAGATTTGGGTTTGGGGGTTTGGTTTAAGGATACGTTAGCCTCATTCGAGACTAAGATCAACTTAAACGTTAGTTAAGGATACGTTAGTCTCATTTTAGAATAAGATCAACTTAACGGGATCATTTAGATCCAACAGAAGAGCATTTGGACTCTAATGTTTAGTTTAGGGACATTGCGGTCGATTAGTTTAAGGACATTACGGTCCATTACCAGTTTAAGTACATGGTGGTCCAAGGTTAAGGACATCATAGTCCATGGGTTTAAAGGGACCCCACAGTCCGAGGTTAAGGACATCGTAGTCTGTGGATTTAAAGGGACCCCCACAGTCCAAGGTTAAGGACATCATAGTCCATGAGTTTAAGGACCCCACAGTCCAGGTTAAGGACATCGTAGTCCATGAGTTTAAGGACCCCACAGTCCGTAGAAATGTGTGGTTGTCGGGACCCGTCACCTCTCCGAAGACGTTGAAGGATTACAACGACAAATATCAGAGGAGTAAAGAGATGTACCCTTGAACCGGTGTGAATTGGTCGGAAGATCTGTAGTCCAATTTGGGACTAAGATCTGTTAAATATTCGTGAGCAGATGGGCTCAATTAAATATGAGTTGAGGACTTATAGCCAATATTGGGCTAAGTCCAATAAACATTTTGTTTATTCTGGCGATTGAGCCTTTATTTGGGCTTGGCCCTTTTAATAATGCTGAGCAAAAAATCTTTTCTTTTGTCTTGTATTGAATGCAAAGCATTCAGCAGAGCTCTGGCTCATTAAAAAACAATTTGTGTTCTGTCAGCGCAACCTATGGTGCGCTAGGCGCTTTGCGCCGATCAAAAAGCGCAGAGCGCTTCTGCCATGTGGCGCACATGTAAGGGATACGTGGCGCGCTTGGCGTTAAGCGCCAGATGATGGGCGCATTACGCCTGTTTATGAGCGGTAAGCGCTAGTCTATGAGCACATTGCGCTATTGATTTAGTGGCGCATACGTGAGTGACACATGGCGCGCTTGGTGCTGAGCGCCAGCCCATGAGCGCAGTGCGCTATTTCAGAAGCGCAAAGCGCAAATTGCATACGTGGTTGACACGCGGCGCATTTTGGTGCTGAGCACCGGTCCAGAGAGCGCTAAAGCGCAGTTCAAGAGTGCAAGGCATATTTCAATAGCGCAAAGCGCATTTCAATAGCGCAAAGTGCATTTGATCAAATTATGATCTGTGAACAAATTTATGTTCTTTTAAAAGAGGCTTTGCCTCAAGATTCAAGAACTACGATTCTTATTATTTTTTTTGAAAGGGCTTTGCCTTTGTAGATCAATGATCTGTGAATGAAGTAAATACTTCTTTTGTTTTTATGATGAGATCTTTTGATCTCTTTTTATAAAAGACCTTGGTCTTTGTAGTTCTATGATCTTTTGAGAAGATAATTCTTCTTTTTATGAGATGATTTCATCTCTGTGTTCAAGAGTCATTCTTTTTACCTTGAAGAAATGATCTTCTTTCAAGAGCTTGTTCTTCTTTCTTTGAATTTTCTCAAAGTTTATGGGGGGGGACGGTTCTCTCTATTAGACTTGAAGTCTTGGGGCCTTGATTGGTTGATTCGAAAGAGTGTGTTTGTAGTTTAACCGCAATCAGAACGGTGTCGCGCGTAGCTAGACCGAGATGAGTACGGGTCGTCCTCTGGGAAACGTGGAACCTTTTACTCTTACTTTAGATGTGTTGAAAAAGAGAGGAGGGATAAAGAATTTTATAGATTTGTTTCTAGATCTACGTTAAATAAGAATGTAAAATATAGATCTAGATTATTTTAGAGATTTAAATAATATAATAATAGGGCTTGTAGGGTTCGTTAGGATTTAGTAGTTATGGAAGATTAATTAAAAGTTACCCTTTTTATCCATTAATAGATTTAGAACTAGAACGACGGTGATGCGTGTAGATTAGGGTTTCTGGAGGGAAAAGGAATCCCATTCGTAACCCTTATCTCGACACGGAACTCCGTTCATATCTAGCCTTTACCAAAACAATCATTAATCTAATCTCTAATCGCGGTCGGAACTAGCAAGGAATTGCTAGCGCGCCCGATTAAGATGTTAATGATTCTTTTGATAAAGTTCCTAAACTTTATAGGACTTAAAAAGGGTTTAATTATTTTCATCGTCCATTAGCCTACCATAATCCTACGAACCCTAACAAGCGGAGAATTACTCACGCATGTTGGGAGAAGAAGATGAAAAGAAAGAGAGGGAAAACATAATGTAAAATGCAAAAGAATAAAATAAAACAACTACCTTTATTAATCAACTTGAACAATCTACACTTTGATTCCTTAGAAAATGATTACAAAGACTAGTTTGCTTCTCGATCTCTTCCAAGGAGGTAGATGAACAGTTGATGATCAGCCTGGATGCGTGAGCCGTCTTGGACTTCGTGATCTCTTCGGCTTGATGGCTTTTCCAAGTGGCTCTCGGTGCCTTTATATAGTGCAAACCCAGAATCTTATTGTTGAGAAGTTGGTAAAATTCAGCAGTTGTCAATTTCCCAAAATATTGCCTTCCAACTCATCATTATTGCGGCGGATCCGCGGCCCAAAGGTGTGTTTGGCCGCGGATCCGCGCTCAAGGGATGTGATCAATTGCTTATTTTTCTTGGGCTTTCATCTGGTGACATGTGGCAATCCTAGGCATCTTCAGAATCTGAAAATCTTTTCTCTGTTGCTTCCAGACTTGGTCTCCAAGTTTGCTTCTTAATTTGGCAAGTTTTCTTCAACAAATTGATTTGTTTGTTTAATCCTTCATAACAACTTGGAAATATTCTGCACAACAACTCAAATAAGATTTTAGTAGACTTTGTTCTACTAGGATTAAATCAATAATATTATTTGCATACATTTTCCTTCCAAATGATAATTAAAATATATTAACACAGGGAAAATAATGTTTTTACACATAAACCCTCATATGTATAATATATTATAATAAAGTCCTTTTTTAATATAAAAATGGTAGGAAAAATGTACTACAAATGTGCAGTTTTATCGACTGAACAAATACCCCCAAACTTATCTTTGATCGTCCCGAGCAAACTAGTTTATTTAAGAGGAGAAAAAAGAAAGGAGAAAACTAAGCACACTTTCGTAGGCAGACACGATTGCACTGAGCACGTGCAACAAGCCGTTAAACCTCTAGGTGTCCCTAGTAGGAGGAGTGTTGTCTCCTGAGGGTTTTCAGCGGATTACACCCACAAAATCCTATAACAAAAGAAAGATGGTGAAATTTACATATAAAGATAAGAACCATAAAAGAAATACTTTGAAAAGAAGAGTTTCCAACTATACTGGCTTTTCAGTTGTCATGAGCCCTATCTTAATAGTCATGAAAAGATGTTAGAAATCACATTATCCCTCAATAAAACATCATCTTTATTCTTCATTCCTACCTTTCATCCAAACATCGATCATATACCCCTACGTGTGTGAAATGAACATCCCTACACTTGGAGAATTCAATTCAAGCTATCATACTCTTGTCCATCTACCTCAGTACTTTTTAATTTGATGAATATTAAGATTTGCTCACACATTTTCATGCGATCGCTAATACTTCTTGAGGTACTAACCAACCGATTACTCATGTGCTTGCTGATTCGGTGATAATCTTTTCCTCGTCTTGCACCACCTAAGGCTTAGCAGTGACTCCCAGACCAGTTGGCCTTAGGGCACTAGGTGAAGAGGCACCCTCGCTATATTTTTTTATTGCTGCCTTGGCGATAACAAAACCAGTGTTCATTTTTCTTTTCACCATTTTTATATTTTCTTCATTTTCTTCATACTTTGGCTTTTAGACAAGAGCATTTCAAGGTATCCTCTACTATCCCGAGTTTCAAGACGTGTGTATGTGCATATAGTAGGGTATCAACATTCAAATGTTTGGCTTCCAGAATAGAAACTATTTTTCAGACTTATTTTTATTCTCAGATTAGTGACTTCCTTCATCTTACTAACCCTTGGGACAACAGCTCATAACTACTTATTACTAGTTCGTGTAAGAAAACTTCTAATTTTCTTAGTTTTCTTAAACTATTCCTATCTTTTGGATGTAATTTTTCACTTTCTACTCTTTTGTTATAAAAGAAAATTTTTGAAATTTTTTTTTTGAAAATATTGTGCTTATGCAAAAATATGATGCAAATTGATGTGTAAATAAGCACAAACCTCCGCCAAACCTGTTTACAGCAGTGTCCTCACTGATGTCATCCGTTAAGCTCAAAAACCTGTAGACTTGGGAGGAAATTATTAATGGGGGCAAGAATATATGAAAGTGAAAATCCTCCCCCAAACTTATTTTAGGCTCACAAATTTGTAAAAATTATTTTCTTTTCAAGAGCCAAAATATACCCCCCCAAACTTTAAACAATTTTAATCTTTTAAAATCACACGATGGGGTCAAGGTTATTGGTCAATGCCAAGCTTTGCAAAGACCGAAGGTCAACACCAACCATTCAAAAATTTTATCGATGAAGCACCAAGGTTGGTGGAAGAACATGTCACCTATTGACGTGAAGAAGTGGGGAGGTGACAAGAGGTGTATTGGAAAAGGATTGCGTCTCAATTTAGAGAGACGACACAGTGATAGTAATGATGGATTACTCGCATTATCATGATTGTCCAAAAGAAGGGGTGGAGGTCCAATTTCTTCATCTTGGAGTTGATTCATCTCAACACCCGTGTCTTGTAAAAATGCGAGTTCATCAGCGAAAATTTCCTCAAAGCTTTCATCGATACCCCGAAGAATAATATCATAAGAAAAAATGGGGTGATCGTCAGACTCTATAAAAGGTTCCTCATCAGCGATAGATGTTGACCCGGACAACTCGGTGGAAGAGTCCGTGTCAAGCAACAACATATGAAAAGAGTCAGAATTATGAGGTTGATCAAATTCGCTGCTGTCGACATCCATTAATTCGACAGAACACACATGAGCATAGGGTTCGGAGGGTTCACTTTCCAACTTGTAAATGTTAAGCTCAATTGACTTCTTTCCAAAGGATAGGGTCATAGAGCCGTTTCTACAATTGATTACTGCGTTGGAAGTGGCCAAAAAGGGTCGACTGAGTATCACCGGGATTTGATTGCGTGGGTTTGCTACAGGTTGTGTATCAATAACGATAAAGTCCACAGGAAATATGAATTCCTCGACTTTGATTAACACATCCTCTAGCTCACCCCTAGGTTGGGTGATAGATCGATCGGCCATCTGAAGAGTGCAATGCGCAGGCTTTAACTCTCCGATCCCTAATTGCTCATAAACAGAATACGGAAGCAAGTTAACACTAGCACCTAGATCGAGTAGAGCACGATTAATATTTTTACCCCCAATAGAAATTGAAATTGTAGGACTTCCGGGGTTTTTTCGTTTTTTGGGAAGTTGTTGTGTAAAAGCTGTGCTCACATTACTCGCAAGGAAAACTTTTTTAGGTACTTGAACTTTTCTCTTCCTAGTGCACAAGTCCTTTAAGATTTTTGCATATGACGGAACTTGTTGAATAGCATCTAGGAGAGGAATGTTTATGTTAACTTGCTTAAAAATTTCCACAATCTTCTCCATTTGTGGACTTGGTCTGTTGCCCCTTAACCTGTTTGGATAAGGTGCTTGATCAATAAGTTTTGGGTCCAACGTTTGTGGAGAAGACTGTGGGGATGGATTCGATCCCAAAATTGGAGTGGGCATCGACTTAGATAGATTTGGCGAAATGTTTGAGCCTTGGGGAAAACGGAGAATAGGCTCGGATGAAGGTGGGAGACTAGACGAATTAGGGGAAGAAGAAGAAGAAGGGGTATCAAATGTGTCACTATTATCAAACTGCTCACCCACTTCGTTATTCAACACTCTCCCCGATCTCAACGTAGTAATGACATTCACATTATGACTTTGTGAATGGCCAGGATTCGGTAGGGGTTGAGATGGGAGTTTCCCTTTCTCTCTCGCACTCATTGCGGCGTTTAACTGTGCGATTTGGTTTTCTATTGATTTAATACTCTCACCATGGGAGGAGTTTTTCGTTAGGGTATCAATAGAAGACCTTATCTCAGCCGAATTTTGCATGGATTGTTTCATGAACATATCCAAAGTTTGTGCAAGTGAGTTGTCAGTACCGGCCACTTGTGGTGTAGAAATGTTGGCCGGATTTTGGAAATTTTGTGACTGAAAGGGGGGCTGATTCTGTGGTTGTAGTTGCTGTGGAGGAGGTCTTTGATAATTACTTTGTTGGTTTTGATTCCAAGCAAAGTTAGGATATTCCTCCATCCTTGATTGTATGTGGAAGAATAAGGGTCGTTTCTAGGTCACTGCTGAAAAGCAGCATTAGCTTGAAACGATGCATTCATAGGACATTCTTCCGTTAAGTGTGAAGGATCCGAACAGCAACCACAGACGGTCTTAGGAAGCGTAACCTGATTTAGGGAGACTGATGAGAATCTGCTCTCAATAGCGTCGAGTTTCTTTTGCATCGCTGCCATTTTGGCTTTCACTGCGATGGAAACATCGAGCTGGTGAACTCCTCCCCTAGATGAAGGTGGTCTTACGCTTTCCCACTGCAAAGTGTGTTTAGCGAGGTCTTCCAGATACTTCCAAGCTTCACCGTCATCTTTAGACATGAAATTGCATTGACACATTGTTTCAAGCATCTGCTTTGTCGCTGAATTAATGCCCTCATATATAATCCGACATAAATCCCATCTTTGTATTCCGTGATGGGGGCATTGGACAAGCAGATCTTTGAAACGTTCAAAGCACTTCCAAAATGGTTCATTGGGAAGCTGGGTGAACTGATTGATCTCGCTCCTAACATGTGCAGTCTTATGATTTGGGTAAAACTTCTTAAGAAATGCTACGACGAATTCATCCCAATTAGCGATAGAGTGTGCGGCAGTATTATAAAGCCATTTTTCTGCCAAGTCGCACAGTGTGAATGGGAGAAGACGTAAGCGCATAGCATCTAAAGTCAATTGTGAAGTACCCATCATTGCGCATACGTTCTCGAATTTGGTGATGAAAACGTACGCGTCTTCCGATTCAAGCCCGTGAAATTTGGGCAGCAGATTGATGTAGTGGGGTTTAATCTCGAAATTATCCCCGTTAGGTGGTGGAAGAGATAGACAAGTAGGAAGAGGACCACGAATAGGATAGCATCTCTCTTGGAGAGAGATGCGCGGTGGATTCTGCGCACCTTCGGGCGGTGGCAGCGTGGTGTTATACTCTGATGGAGTGCCGTCCATCTCTGTTGATGTGGTGTGTGGTGGGGGAAAAGAGGATGAAGAAGTACCGACTTCGGCGTCGATAACAGGAACGCGGACAAGACGGGCACTAGGATCCCGTGTCCAGCCGAGCATGCACTAAGCGGGTTTAGTGCAAGTGGCAGCATGTGTATGATTTAAAATTGGCTTGTTTTGAAAAAGTGGGACTCAAGACAAATCACCCTATGATGCACAAGCAACCCTAGAACTAAAGTCGCCTAGGTCTGCTAGACAGCTCCTAACTAAGGCTAGAAATAGGACCTCAAACCGCCTCTTCACGGACAAGTACGGCCAGGTAAGTGGGAAGGAACCACCACTACAGTGGGCCTAATTAAAAACCACTAGCCTAGACACCGCAATGTCAGTTAGGATAAACGGCCGATGCCTATACTAGTCTTTTTCCTATTGAGCTCGACAGTCCTTAGAGTCTGGTCTAGATATTTTTTAAATTAATGAAGGGTTGTTCTATATGCTCGGTTTGTGATTTGTGGGGCTTAGGAAGGGTGATGAAATCCCCACCTAATCTTGATTTAGTCTTTGCCCCTTAAAATCCGTATTAAATATGCAAAACAAAACCAATCACAAAACTTTTTGCAAAAAGATTTTTTAGCGGCGCAATTTTTGCAAAGAATCCTGCAGAAAATAGATTTTATTGGATTTGGGGAGAGAGAGAAGGAGTTAAGAAAGATACCAGAGAAGATTGAAGCCCTAATTCCTCCAACCTGCCGCGCTTCCGCCGCCAAAGGTGTCTTTATGCCGCGGTTCCGCCGCGTGGTAGAGAGAACAGTTGATGAAATTTTTTCTGTGATCTCCTTTGCTTCTCTGGATCTCTAAAAATGTCTCTGTTTCCTGTTTTCCTCAATTCTGTGACTCCAGATCTCCTTGCAAAAATCCACGCACAAATCGTTAAATATGCAATTTGCAGTTTTGTTTTAATAATGATATGACTCGTCTAAGAATTCAACACAAATAGTAAAAATAAAAAATTATGCACGTATCCCCGGCAACGGCGCCATTTGATTGGTTGATTCGAAAGAGTGTGTTTGTAGTTTAACCGCAATCAGAACGGTGTCGCGCGTAGCTAGACCGAGATGAGTACGGGTCGTCCTCTGAGAAACGTGGAACCTTTTACTCTTACTTTAGATGTGTTGAAAAAGAGAGGAGGGATAAAGAATTTTATAGATTTATTTCTAGATCTACGTTAAATAAGAATGTAAAATATAGATCTAGATTATTTTAGAGATTTAAATAATATAATAATAGGGCTTGTAGGGTTCGTTAGGATTTAGTAGTTATGGAAGATTAATTAAAAGTTACCCTTTTTATCCATTAATAGATTTAGAACTAGAACGACGGTGATGCGTGTAGATTAGGATTTCTGGAGGGAAAAGGAATCCCACTCGTAACCCTTATCTCGACACGGAACTCCGTTCATATCTAGCCTTTACCAAAACAATCATTAATCTAATCTCTAATCGCGGTCGGAACTAGCAAGCTAGCGCGCCCGATTAGGATGTTAATGATTCTTTTGATAAAGTTCCTAAACTTTATAGGATTTAAAAAGGGTTTAATTATTTTCATCGTCCATTAGCCTACCCTAATCCTACGAACCCTAACAAGCGGAGAATTACTCGCGCATGTTGGGAGAAGAAGATGAAAAGAAAGAGAGGGAAAACATAATGTAAAATGCAAAAGAATAAAATAAAACAACTACCTTTATTAATCAACTTGAACAATCTACACTTTGATTCCTTAGAAAATGATTACAAAGACTAGTTTGCTTCTCGATCTCTTCCAAGGAGGTAGATGAACAGTTGATGATCAGCCTGGATGCGTGAGCCGTCTTGGACTTCGTGATCTCTTCGGCTTGATGGCTTTTCCAAGAGGCTCTCGGTGCCTTTATATAGTGCAAACCCAGAATCTTATTGTTGAGAAGTTGGTAAAATTCAGCAGTTGTCAATCTCCAAAAATATTGCCTTCCAACTCATCATTATTGCGGCGGATCCGCGGCCCAAAGGTGTGTTTGGCCGCGGATCCGCGCTCAAGGGATGTGATCAATTGCTTATTTTTCTTGGGCTTTCATCTGGTGACATGTGGCAATCCTAGGCATCTTCAGAATCTGAAAATCTTTTCTCTGTTGCTTCCAGACTTGGTCTCCAAGTTTGCTTCTTAATTTGGCAAGTTTTCTTCAACAAATTGATTTGTTTGTTAAATCCTTCATAACAACTTGGAAATATTCTGCACAACAATTCAAATAAGATTTTAGTAGACTTTGTTCTACTAGGATTAAATCAATAATATTATTTGCATACATTTTCCTTCCAAATGATAATTAAAATTTATTAACACATGGAAAATAATGTTTTTACACATAAACCCTCATATGTATAATATATTATAATAAAGTCCTTTTTTAATATAAAAATGGTAGGAAAAATGTACTACAAATGTGCAGTTTTATCGACTAAACAGGCCTTTATATAGGGCAAATTGATTTTTTAAATCAGTTAAAAAGATCTTTCTCTGATTGATTTGGGGATGTTTCCCCACCGTTGGATCTTTGATCCTAGGGCTTCTGTTTTACAGAAGGCAATCTTCTTGTTTTTAACAAGATTGAGAAAATCTTTCCATATCAGAATTTTAATTCTGATTAATTAATGATTTATCATTATTATTAGATCTTTTGATCTAACGGTGGGGAATTTTATAATTCCAGCGCTGGCGCACCCGTGCTTTGCACGTGATACGCTGCTCAGAGCGCAGTGCACTTTGCGTTAGCGCACCTACGTTTGACACGTGGCGCGCAACGCAGAGCGCAGCGCAGCCTGCGCTAGCGCACCCGTGTTTGACACGTGGCGCGCAGCGTGCCTAGCGCTAGCGTACACATGGTGCACTGCCTAGGGCGCAGCGCACCTGGCGTTAGCGCATCCGTGTTTGACATGTGGCGCGCAGCGCGCCTAGCGCTGGATCTGAAGCGTTGCTTCAATTTTTGAATTTTAAATTTCAAAATAGAGTTTTGCTCTGATTGGGGTGCACTGCCTAGGGCGCAGCACACTTGGCGCTAGCGTATCCGTGTTTGACACGTGGCGTGCAGCGCGCCTAGCGCTGGATCTGAAGCGTTGCTTTAATTTTTAAATTTTAAATTTCAAAACAGAGCTTTGCTCTGATTGGGGGTGCACTGCCTAGGGTGCAGTGCACCTGGCGCTAGCGCATCCGTTTTTGACACGTGGCGCGCTGCGCGCCTAGCGCTGGATCTGAAGCATTGCTTCAATTTTTGAATTTTAAATTTCAAAACAGAGCTTTGCTCTGATTGGGGGAAACAAATGCCCCCCCACCGTTTCGCTCACGTGGCGTACACGTGAGTGCAGCGGTAGCAGCATCTGCGCCCTTGGACAAACTCAGAAGTTGAAAAGGCGGTTCAATGCCTATAAATAGAACCTTTGGTCCCTTAGATGATTTTCATCTTCTTCTTGAGAATTTTTATTCAGAGCATTGCTCTTCAGTTTAAGAACTTTTTAAGAGTCAGAACTCTATCAAAACTTAGGAAAGTTTAATTTTTTTTAATAAATTAGGGTTTTTAGATCTTTGATCTAAAGAAAACCCATTTAGGGTTTCATTAACAGAGCTTTGCTCTCATGAACCCATAGATCTAAAGAGATCTTTTCTTGGGGTTTCTTAGCTCATGAATCAGAGCTCTGCTCTTTTGATAACATGTAGATTATTTAATCTTTGATGAAGAACTCTTAAGAGTTTTTTTATGGATCTTGAAGATCCAGGATTTTTTTAATTCATAAAAATTAATTTTAATTAATTCTTTTCTGATGGATTTTTCCATCATCATTACAGAGCCAGGCTCTTTAAGGAATTTTATTACTTCATGATCAGAGTTTGACAAGTGTCATTCTGTCATAGAGCTTTTCTCTCAAAGGGAGATTATCTCCTTTTCCCGAGGGATCTCTCATTTAATGAGAATTTTCCTGAGGATTTCCTCATTTAATTAACAATTTCATCCAATGATGAGGCTGTTTTATTAATTGATGCATTGTCATATAGATTTTGTGGGTCCCCCTTTGGTCCCCTTTCCACTGCATTGCAGTGTGGTACAAATTTTAAAGTACCGAGTGTCAAAATTTAAAATTAAATTATAGCACTGACAGTTGACTTCTGTCCCCCCTTTTTTTGCAGGCGACATGTCTTTCGATGCTACGTTTCCATTCGTCCGTTCAGAGGGAGGATTCCCTGAGGCACCTGTGGACCGGGAGGTTCTCGTTCTCATCAAAGACCGTGACCCGGAACACAAAAATATTCACTTGTGGGGTAGATGGTACGACCAGATTATCAGAGGTCGTCGAAGCTTTCTTGTGCGACGCCTTCGAAGCCTATCTCGGCGATCTCGTACGCAGATGCAACCCTGGTGAACTATGTCGTGGAGGTTGTTAATTGGACTTTGGAGGGTCTCCTTCAACCTTCGATCGCCGCCGTACCCATGCAGCCGCTGGCAGCTTTGGACACCTTAGGGCGGCGTATATGCCAGGGCGAGTCGTGCCTTTGGGGATAGCCCTACAACATCGGGCTAACTCCCCGTCATCTGGCCGGGTACTTGCAGTGGGCCCGGTATATCTTGTCGGCGAAGAAATCACAGCTGCTAAAGCGCGGCTTATACCCTGCGGTCTACGCTTCGTTGTTCCAGTATTCTGCACCTCCCACATGGTGGATCAAGGCGTTTTTGGAGCAGTGGAACATCCCGACTCATACCTTCCTCCTATTGGATAGAGAGGTCTCCATCCCCTTAGAAGAATTCGCCGAGATTTCTGGTCTACCGGTCTGGGAGGAGCACTGTGAGGAGCTGCTTCCTCCGGATGAATATGTTCTTGCCACCAAGCCAGTGGTGATGGGCCTCACGCCAGAGAACTCCATTCAGCACCAGTTCCCCAGTCTGATAAAGGTGTTGAACATGTACGAGAGCCTCTTCCTTGAATCCGGAGGCCGGGGGTCAGTTTTGTGGACTTCATTGCCCATTTTCTTCGCCCGGAGATTTTGTCGTGACAAAGAGAAAAGTTCGCTAAACTTGACGATCCCTTCGGCTTTGGCTTGGACCGTCGGCCGATACTGGAAGCTGATCAGAAGGGTTTCTTCCTTCCTGACGTCGCGATCGTCCCCCTATCAGAAATCGTCGCTCCGGGCATTGACGTGGAGGCGTTCTTTCTTGGGTTTCTTGGGCTATGGTTGAGTTGGTTCACGCTCCCTATACATCCTTATTGCATGAGGCCCTCCGTATTCTACCCCGCGCATCGCATGGTTGCCGGAATACAAGTGGCCATCGGGATCGCCGGGTTAGCCCACTTATACCATGGTCTTAGCGTAGCGGCGGATACCACTGAATCGGGGGTGCATGCTGCCAACTTCCCGATGCATTACTTCACTTCATGGATGGAGTTGCACGTGCTCATGGTCTTTGGCATTCACAAGAGACCTTCGTTTTACAAGAGATGCATGTTCCCTCGGATTATGTGGCTGGTTGATGCCTCCATCGTGAGTCCGTCACAGCGGGAAGCTAGGGGCTTACTCCTTCGTCTGCGCACGATCGGAGATGGTATGTATTTCACAGACAAAGTCTTGACTATCGTCCAGGAAACTTCAAAGGCGATGCTGTCACTGCAAGACATTTTTAAGGACGGGGCCTCCGTGTTGAAAGCCCGGGAGATTCTTCATTTATACTCTATCAGGCCGGGCTTTCTTGTATTCAGGCAAAATGATACGACGCTATTCATGAGATACAACCCCCATCGTTTTGCCCAGCAGCTGAGTTACAATCAGGGAGTCCCGCTGGAGGCTTTCTTAGTAGAACCCACTGCCACCGAAGAGGGAACGTGGGGCGCGCTGCATCATTTCATGCGCTTGAATACGGGGTCTCACTTCTTTATCAGCGAACCAAGTTGTGTCCCGAGGGCCCTTAATGTGCACGTGGCCTGGTATCAACATACAATGGGTGCTGTTATCAGGGAGGAGAAGCGGCTGCTACTCGACCGCAAGGGTGCACCCCCTGCTAGTGACCGAAACCTCCCCTTGAAGCGACGGACCATTGTCCTTCATCCGCTAAGAGAAGCTGCCGTGATTGAAGTTCCCGACGACAGGCCTGAGCTACCGGTGCCCCGTGCTCCCGTGGAGACGGTGAATGTACTACCGGTGCCCCGTGCTCCCATGGAGGCGGTAAATGTAGTTTCCCCCGAATCTAGCGTGGGCTCAGATATCGGGACTCGTCGCCCCCAAAGTGCCTACCAAGCGTAAGCTTGTGCTGGCTGCGACTGGAGCTCGCTCGCAGAAGAGGAAGAAGAAGTTGGTCCTCTCTCTAGACGCTGTACTCGGGCTGGAGTGTCATGCTCCTTATAACGAGGGCCTGAGCGAGTATGGGACCAATGAGGGTCTCTTCATAGCGCCGGCAGATACTGATCTCGAGGCCGCCATTGCAGCTTTTGTGTGATCCGCAAGCCACAAAGCAGAAATGGCCATCCTCGTGCAATCAAGTGAGTATAAGCCATAACTTCTGTTATTGCATTATATTTTTATTTTTATTATCATGACTTGACTGACATTTTTCCTTCTGTAACAGGCTTTACCACTGAAGAGGCTCTGGTGGCTTCCCTCAGGACCTTTGAGGAGGAGGAGAGGAATCGCGCTTTGCTGGGCATTGGTATGTATCGGCTCATTGCATCTTCATTTTCCTTTCTTATGGACACTCTAACCCCTTCTTTATCTTATCACAGGGACTACAATGTCAATCCCGCAGGGTGATGCGGAGATTCTTCCCGGACCAGTCATCGAAGTCCCGGCCTCTTCGGCACTGCCGAAAGAGGCCTTACTCAACGACCGATAACGGATGCCTTGACGGCTCCAGAGGTAACCCTTGGCGCGGACGATGACGTCCTGTTGATGGAGGCTTCTAGAAGATCCGCTCTAACGGCCCGAGCGGAAAGGAAGCGCAGAATGCGCGTGGCAAGGGAGCGTAGTGCCGCCTTGGCCGTGGGTGCGGGTTCGAGCACCGCTACCCCTACCCCTACTCCTTCAGAGGAATCTCCGGCTGCTTTATCCACTGCCTACAGACGGGCAGCACGTGTGGCTCGGGAATTAATCGGAAGACCAACTCAAGGTAATGTGACATTGGGTTCTGTTGTCAAAGTTTTAATTTTCAGTTCTCATATATCTTATCTTGCAGGGCTTAGTCTTACTGAAGAAGTGACAGCGACCGCTGAGCCTGGGGTAGCGGTAGAAGAGGTAGCCATGATCGCCAAACCCGAGGCAGCGGTAGGCGAGATGGCTACAATTGCCGAGCTCGAGGTAGCGGAGGGCGGGACATTCCCGATCGCCGAGCTCGAGATGGCGGTAGGTGAGATGGCTACCATTGCCGAGCTCGAGGTAGTGGCGGGTGAGATGGCTACAATTGCCGAGCCCGAGGTGGCGATGGCTACAGCCGCCGAGCCCGAGGTAGTCACTCTTTCGCAAGAGTCAGGCACTGCCCCGATCGTCGCTCTTTCCCCTTGCGGCTCCCTGCCGTTGCTGGGCGCTGCGAGTATCATGACGATTCTCGTGGAGTCGGGGGATGAAGCCACGGGCGGCGAAACCATTCCAATGGAGGAGGGTGAAGCAGTTGCCGTATCAAGTGACGCCCTCGTCGTGGTTCCGACTGGCGACTCACCAGATAGATTTTGGGTCATTGCTTTTCTTTTTATTCTACAATCCTTTTCAATCTTTCCTGATAGTATTTATCTCATTTCTAATGCAGGCGTGGCGAGTGTTGAGGTTGCGCTACCCGAGGCAGCTCCATCAGCTACCGCTTTGACGGTGACCCCTCCTCTACTTTCTCTCATACAATCTCGGATGTTGGAAGGTGCGGATTTGTGATTCATCAGTTTTATTTCTAGGCTGTATAATTTATATACTGACATTGCATTACTGCGTCCTTGCAGGAGTCCTTTTTGATCTCCTGTATCAGGTGTTGCATCCACACTTCTCTTTCCAGTCAGAGATTAGTCCGCCTGCTGGTGTCGGTGAGTATCTTTTCTAAACGACGTCCTATTTTTAACGGACAGTCACATTATTGCTAATTCTTCTTTGTATTGCTTGTAGCCTTATAAATTGAAGGAGGGGACGAGGCTATCGTTGCGCCACCAGTACTCCCAGCTCTGCCCCCTGTTGCAGCCGGTATAGTAGACTCTATTGTTCGTGTATTTTCTTTATTTCTTGAGCCAACATCTGATTGTGATTTGTTTTGTAGCGGTCACATCGAATCCAGCCCCGTTCGAGTCTCGCACCATAATGCCAGCCGACCCTTTTTCTCGACGTGCATCCTCGAAAGGCGCCGCAAATAGTCTGCGTATGTTGAGCGACTATATTGAGGAGCTTGACGTGGAGACTCCCACATCTGTTGCGGATTTTGCCGCGGAGGTTAACCCTATGCTAGCGACGCTTGTGAATTTTCATAGTGAGGGCGTCGTTGAGTCTTGGGTTAATCACTGAAGGGAAATTGAAGCTTGCCTGCATGAGCTCGAGGTTGAACGTCCTTCTCCAGAGGTCCTGGCTGTGAACGCCTAGCGGGCTGCATGGGTTGAGCAGAGCACTCCCTACTTCCGACATCTTGAACAAGAGGCGGTTTTAAAACGTAAGGAGTGCGGAGAGATTTCGAGCGAATCTGCCCGACTGCATGCTCAGGTTGATGCAAATGCTGCACAGTTGAAAGTTATCTTTGAAGGCCTTCTGCGATGCATCTCTGACGGATTAACACTGAGGCAGCAGCTTGACGTCGTCGAGCGGGATGCACAAAATCGTGGGGCAGCTCAGCAGACAGTCGAGGAGCAGCTTTCGTCCTATTTGCAGCAACGAGCTCAGGTTGAAGCAGAGTTGGCCGCGGCAGGTGATCATGACGAGAGGCTGAGGGGAGTGCGTGAGCAATTGATTGGCCTACTTAAGACGCTTCCCTCCCAATAGTTGCTTTTGCGTCATTTGTAAATTTTGAATAAAATGTATTCATTCTTTTATTCTTTCATATGATGTATTTTATACCCAATTGAATTCATGAATAAAAGATATATTTCTTTCGCAATGTCTTGTGCCATCTCTCTGCTTTCTTCTTTCTTTTGTTATCAACATGTCACCTTAGTAAACATAGCCGGCAGATGATAGGGTGAGCATCTTGTTTCGGCTTCTTCGAGGGGTAGTGATGGCTTAGAAAGCAGGTTCAAATCTGTTGCCTAAGACTTTTCAACTTCATAAGCCGTGAGGGTCTCATAAATACTTTTCTCCCTATGAGTCGAGAGGATCTCGTAGGTGTATTTTTTCCTTAGGAATCGTGAGGATTCCAAAGTGCGTTTTTCCTTATAAGTCGTAAGGATCTTATAAGAGAGTTTTCTTCCCTACGAATCGAGATGACCCGTAAGTGTTTATGAGATTGACATTTAGATGACGTATTTCCATGACGGGGTCATGTGGATGACGTATTTCCGCGACGACGGGGTCATGTGGATGACGTATTTCCGAGACGGGGTCATGTGGATGACGTATTTCCGCGACGGGGTCATGTGGACGACGTATTTCCGCGACGAGGTCATGTGGACGACATATTTCCGAGATGGGGTCATGTGGATGACGTATTTCCGTGACGGGGTCATGTGGATGACGTATTTCCGCGACGGGGTCATGTGGATGACGTATTTCCGAGACGGGGTCATGTGGATGACGTATTTCCGAGACGGGGTCATGTGGATGACGTATTTCCGTGACGGGGTCATGTGGATGACGTATTTCCGTGACGGGGTCATGTGGATGACGTATTTCCGTGATGGGGTCATGTGGATGACGTATTTCCGAGACGGGGTCATGTGGATGACGTATTTCCGCGACGGGGTCATGTGGATGACGTATTTCCGCGACGGGGTCATGTGGATGACGTATTTTCGTGACGGGGTCATGTGGATGAAGTATTTCCGCGACGGGGTCATGTGGATGACGTATTTCCGCGACGGGGTCATGTGGATGACGTATTTCCGAGACGGGGTCATGTGGATGACGTATTTCCGAGACGGGGTCATGTGGATGACGTATTTCCGAGACGGGGTCATGTGGATGGCGTATTTCCAAGACGGGGTCATGTGGATGACGTATTTCCGTGACGGGGTTATGTGGATGACGTATTTCCGTGACGGGGTCATGTGGATGACGTATTTCCGAGACGGGGTCATGTAGATGACGTATTTCCGCGACGGGGTCATGTGGATGACGTAGCGTCTGTTGTAATGAGACGAATATTGAAGTGGTCTCCAGGTTGTCTGGGAACCATCGAGATTTGGATTAAGGGCTTTGCCGTAGCTCCAGGGTTGATTGCAGGGTCTGAATCCTGCTGGAATGGAGAGGAACGCTGTTGATTATCTCTAGGCTATCCCTGAACCGTCGAGATTTGGCTTCGTTTTCTGATGGAGCCTGGGGAGGGAAGGTGTGATTCCTTCTTTGTTTGCGCCCTTAGATTGTATACAGGGATTGATGTGATATCACCTGTAGGGCATAAATTTCATTTTTTTTATTTCTTTCCGCGATGCTCTATCATTTCAGCTTTTATATCGCGAAGGTCGCGATTGCCCAATCATTTCGGCTATTTTTCGCGGCGCCCAATCATTTCGGCTATTTATTTTATTTTTACTCGCTGCTTTTTATTGCGAGTTGCCCAATCATTTCGGCTATTTTGCATGCATACATTTTTTACTTGCTGCTCTTTATTTGCAAGATGCCCCATCATTTCGGCTATTTCGTATGCATGTGTGGCTTGCTAGCTTCTTTGCTGCAAGCTTGGAATCAGATACCGATTTCGGCATCAGCACTGCTACAACTGGAATATTGCTAGGAGCGAATCATCATTTGCCTCTGTCGATGTCGAACAAAGGTGGCTTAGCGAACAAGGTTAGGATCATGTCGACTAAGGCTTTTGACTTCATGAGCCGTAAGGGTCTCATAAAGCTATTTCTCCCTGCGAGTCGTGAGGATCTCGTAGGTGTGTTTTCTCCTTAGGAGTCGTGAGGACTCCTAAGTGTATGATCTCTTATAAGTCGTAAGGATTTTACAAGAGTGCTTTCTCCTTATAATTCGAGAGCGCTTACAAGGGGGTTCACCGTGCGAACATATCCCTAGTCACGGATGAGACTTTTTTAGGGAAATGTTTATTCGCGCCCATGGATTGTATACAAGGGTCAGCGTTGAGCCGCTTGTAGGGCAGTATTGGAGGTTGTGGTGGCTGCTTAAGAACAGATTCAGATCTCTGTAACTTAAGACTTTTGAATCTTATGAGCTGAGAGGGTCCCATAAGAGGGTTCTCCTTACGATTCGTGAGGATCTCACAAGTGTAATTTCTCCTCAGGAATCGTGGGGATTCCTAAGTGTGTTGCTCCCTTGTGAGTCGTAAGGATCTCACGCAGGTGGTTTCTTCTTACAAAGTCGAGAGGACCTTGCAAGTGTCTTTTAACGAGATTGCGCCCTTTCGGGTTTTCACAAAACTCGCCAGTAGCCCTGCTGTTTTTACTCACGGAGCCCTTTCGGGTTTTCATCCGTGCCCTTTTTCGCTTATGAACATACCGTTTTTTCTTTTTCTTTTTTTTATTCTTCTCTTTTTTTTGTATCAGTCTTGGGATGCTGCAGTCCACCGTAGTTTATCGACATCTCGGTCAACAGCTAGTTTTAGGACATAGCGGTCCATTGTTAGTTTAAGGACGTTTCGGTCCGTTGTTAGTTTAAGGACGTTTCGGTCCGTTGTTAGTTTTAGGACATTTCGGTCCATTGTTAGTTTAAGGACGTTTCGCTCCGTTAGCCGGTTACTACTTATAGAGTTTGGGCTTAGGAAGATAGCGAGCGGACATAGTCGTCGTCATCTATCATCGACCTAGGCCGTGACTCGTCAGGCGTAGTATTTCTTTAGGTAGCGACCGTTTATTGTCCTGAAGGGCCTTTCGCCATGCATGTCCATGAGTAGATAGGCCCCACCCTGGTAGACCTTGTCTATGATATACGGGCCTTCATAGTTCGGCTTGAATTTCCCCCGTTTGGCACGATTGGGGATCATGGGTCTTTTGACCACTAGTACGAGTTCGCCTTGGCGGAATGTTCTCGGCCTAGATAATCTTTCGTATGAGCGCGTCATCTTTGCTTTATAAGCCTCCAGATTTTGTTGCGCCATGAGCCGGGTTTCATCAAGGGCATCGAGCTCCTCAAGCCGAAGGTGAGCACTCTCTTCGTTCGTTAGCTCATACTGAATTGCCACTCGTAGAGAGGGTAACTCTATCTCGAGGGGGAGTACCACCTCTGTATCGAATACCAATGCGTACGGCGTTGTGTTCATGGCCGTTTTGAACGTAGTTCGATACGCCCAGAGAGCTTCATGCAGTTTCTCGTGCCAGTCCTTCTTATTTCGAGACACCGTCTTTTTCATGATCTTCGTTAAGGTCTTGTTAAAAGCCTCGGCTAGACCGTTAGCTCGGGGATTATAGATTGAGGAGTATCTCCAGTCTATGTTATGCTGTTGTGCGAAGCGGCTGATCTTGTGGCTTCTATAGGCTGGCCCGTTATCGGAGATGATCCGTCGCGGAATACCAAACCGATAAATGACTTGCGTCTTGAAGAAATGGAGGATATTCTCCGTCTTCACTTCCCTCAGCGGTATTGCTTCTGCCCACTTGGAGAAGTACTCAGTTATCGCCAAAATGAATCGATGCCCTCTGGACGATGCTGGTTCGATGGGGCCGATTATGTCAGTCCCCCACATTTCGAACGGCCAGCTAGCCACTGTTGGATGTAGTAGATTTGGATGCTGATGGATAAAGTCCCCGTGAATCTGGCACAAATGGCACTGCTTCGCGTATTCAAGGCAGTCTTGGATCATCGTGGGCTAATAATAACCCATTCGTTTGATCTTCAGCTTCATCTTCGGCCCGGCTTGGTGAGAACCGCAGAGTCCGTCGTGAGTTTCTTGGACGACTCTCCTTGCCTCGTCTGGTCCCAGGCATCTTAACCACATAGAATCAAATGATCTCTTATACAGAGTATCATTGACGAAAGCAAAAGACAGAGCTCGTTTCATAAGCTGATGTCTTGAGAACGCATCTTCAGGTGTTTGACGGGATTTGAAGTAGTCTACAAAGACTTCCTTCCAATCCTTAGCCTTTTCCTGGTCTGTTATTTGTAGATTCATTTGCTCAGTCGCTCCTTTTTCTTCGGGCGACTCCGGAGATATTTGTGCCGGTGCGAGAACCCGACGGCTTTGCACAACGATCCTCACGTCATCAAGGTCCTCGTCGGCCAGTTCTTTAGCGAGCTTGGATAATGCATCCGCCTTGCTATTTTCTGCACGCGGTATGCTTTCCAAGGTGTAGGAGGGAATTCGGGTCAGCAGTTGCTGCACCCTCTCGCCGTACTTTACCTGCTCTGGTTTGCACGTTTGATAGTCGCCGTTTACTTGACTAACGATCAGTTGGGAGTCTCCGTATATGAGGAGGTTTTCAATTCCTATATCGATAGCAATCTCGAAACCTGCTATCAAAACTTCGTACTCGGCTTCATTATTCGTCCTTGGCTCTGTTAAGGAGAAGGCAAAGCGCATTATCCCTCTTTGTGGAGTCACGAAGATGAGGCCTACCCCTGATTTGATTATAGGGGTGCTTTGTTTGCGCTTCTTCATGGAAGATGCTCCATCAAAATAGAGTTCCCACCGGGTATCATTTTCTCTTCTCTCCCCGACGATCGTGTCAAACACATGTTCGTCTGGCAATTCGCAGTTCAAAGGAGAATCGGCAGGTATCGGATGCTCAACGAGGAAGTCGGCGATAGCCTGGCCTTTCACTGCCTTGAGAGGACGATAAGTTATCGAGAACTCCATCAAGAGGAGGGCCCATTTAGCGAGCCGTCCTGTTAATATGGCCTTTGACATCAAATATTTGAGGGGATCCACCTTTGATATGAGATGGACCTCATGTGCCAATGCATAGTGTCTGAGCTTCGTTATTGTGAAGATCAACGCCAGGCAGTGTTTTTCAATGGGAGAGTAATTGCTTTCTGCCCCTAGGAGAACTCGACTCAGATAATAAAGGGCTCTCTCCTTCCCTTGGTCGTTTTCTTGTGCCCATAATGCGCCTAAGGAACCTTCGAGAGCTGTTGTGTACAGGACAAGAGGTTTTCCTTTAACGGGAGCGGCCAGTACGGGTGGATTCTGCAGGTATTGCTTGATTTCGTCTAGTGCGCTTTGGCATTTGCGATCCCAGACGAAAGGGGTTCCCTTCTTCATCAGATGACTGTAAGGACGACTCTTGCCTGAGTGATTAGCTATAAATCGCCGGATATACGCGAGCTTCCCTTGGAGAGACCGCAATTTCTTGAGAGTCCTTGGCGGAGGCATTTCCATAATCGCCTTGATCTTTGACGGATCTATCTCGATGCCTCGGTGTCATACGATGAATCCTAGGAATTTGCCTGAGGAAACTCCGAACGCGCATTTAAGAGGGTTCATCTTCAAGTTGTATTTCCGAAGTCGTCGAAATACGATCTTTAGATGCTCTAAATTTTCCTCGTATGATTTGCTTTTTACTACGAGGTCATCGATATAGCATTCGACGATTTCATGTATGAGGTCATCGATGATCTTCGTCATGGCCCTCTGATAGGTGGCACCGGCGTTCTTTAGACCGGAAGGCATCACCTTGTAGCAGAATATGCCCAAAGGGGTTCGGAAAGCGGTATGCTTCTGGTCTTCGCGATGCATCTTTATTTGATTATATCCCGATGAGCCGTCCATGAAGGAGAAAACTTCATGAGTGGACGTATTGTCTATCATCAGCTCGGTGACCGGTACTGGGAAGTCGTCCTTCGGGCAGGCTTTATTGAGATCCTGAAAGTCCACACATATGCGCACCGTCCCATTCTTCTTCATCACTGGGATGATGTTGGCGATCCAGTCAAGATATTGAACCTCATGGATGAAGCCGGAGTCGATTAGCTTCTTGACCTCGACGTTGATGCTCATCTCAAGCTCGAGCCGCATTCTTCTCGGCGCTTGTTTGATTGGCTTGACGTCCGGAGATATCACCAATTTGTGCACGACAATCTCTAGATCTAATCCTGGCATCTCAGAATAGTTCCATGCAAAGCAATCTTTATGCTGCATGAGCACGTCCTTTAGCGTAGCCACCCTTTCTTCAGACAACAGCTCACTGACGAACGTCGGCCGCGGGTCACTTGCCGTCCCCAAATCAATTTTCTTGAGGTTATCTGCAATAGTATGTATCCCATCTTCCAGCTCCTTTGGCGCCGGTGGAAACTCTGAGATTACCTCGTCATCATCGTTGTCGAAGCACCGGGGGAAGTCATCCATATTCTCGGGCTCTTCTTCTGACAACATTATCATATCACAAGTACGAGATCGCTTCCAAGACCGATGTTGATCTGGTTCTACTCTCACGGCTTTGGGTTCATGCTTCTGCGGCGAGGTTACCCTCCAGCTGCTGGATAGAGCGAACCTGCCTTGCTGATACTAGTCTTCTACCCAGTCTTTAAATGTGAAGCAGTCTTCGAGAGGATGTCCTATTGCCCTGTGATAGGAGCAATAGTCCGGGTGAGAGACTTCGCCAGCTTGCTCGGGGTGCCTGGACACCGGGAGTGTCATCATCTGATGTTTTATGACAAGATCACATATCTTCCTTGTCTTGTCTTGGGGAAAAGAATATGCTCGACCCATCTTTTTTATAAGAGACGAATCCGGACTGCTCGATTCCTGATCGCGTGGCTTCTTGGATCCACTTTGTCGCTGTCGAACACCTTTCCCGTTCTTTGGTTTGTTTCTACCTCTGCGTCGGGCCTTTTGTACATCGGGTTGACAAGGAGGAGCATTTTCATTTTTCACAGTCTGTTGAAGGAGGCGTTGCGTCCTGGATTTCTCGTAGATGGCCATTTCGCGATTATGGTCGTCTCGAACCTTTTGACCCGCTTCCCTTATAAGCTTTTTCATTTGTTCTTCGAACGACGGACTGGGCATTTTCATGGCGGGAGCTCTTTCTGGTTCAGGGTTAGCACCTTCCTACAGAGCATCTCCCTCTTCATCAAAGTCATGTATGACGTAGCAGTCGGGAAGTAGCTCCCATTTCTTGGATTGAACATACTCAGGCCCTGTCGTTTCCATTCTCCCGTTGGGCAACTTTCGTTTAGTTCCGGGAATGTTCCAGATCCTGTTATAGAACCGTACTTGTCGCGCAGTTTGCTTAAGGGGTACACCTTGGCATCTCAAGAGTCTGTTTAGTCCGTCCGTGTAATATCTGTGCAAACGGATGGGCTGGAGCCTGTCAAGTGTAGAATCTGCGCCATGCCAGATTTCTTTCTCCACTTTGGTTTCCCTGGATCGGTAGAATAGGATCGCTTTTCCACCTTTTTGCATGGGAGGGACGTAGAATGTCTGCAGTTCTTCCACACTGTAGGTATCAAGCGCGTCTAGTTCTTTACGATGCTTTGGCAAAACCATGGAAACTTGCAAACTTTGATCTTCATCAGTGAAGGTTTGTATTGATGGCCGAGCAGAGAATACGACATTGACCTCATCTTCCGAATCGCTACCGAAGATCAACATAGGAGTGGATGGTCCCGGTTTGCTGCACTGGGGTGGACCTGAGTAAACTATCTCGTCTTCCTCCTCAGTATCACTCTCGAAGACCGGAATAGTAGTGCTAGCTTTGTTCTTTGGTTTGTGTCATCTTTCCGTGTCCTCGAAATCCGGTAAGAAGTATTTTGCATCTTCGTACTTTCGGACTTCGTTCACGGAGAATGGTTTCAGCTCTCCTGTCACAGTGTACTCGAGACCATTCTTGAAATATTTCATACACTGATATTGTGTAGAAGGGATGATATTGTACTCGTGTAACCAGGGTCGGCCGAGCAAAGCATTGTAGCATATCTTGGCGTCAATGACGTGAAACTTAATGTCCGTGACAAGCAGCCCAAAGCGTAGCATCAATATTACAGACCCAAGCGTCCGTGATGACTGGGAGTCAAATCCGGAGATGGTGATTTTATCACGAGCGAGGTGTTGAATGCTCATGCAGATTTCCTTTAACACCCTTACGTTAAGGAGATTGACGGATGACCCATTGTCGACCAGGATTTTTCCTATCTTGATATCATGACAGTATCCAGAGACGTAAAGGGGACGGTTGTGTCACACGTCCTAAGGAGGAGATCTTCATCGCCAAAGGTGATATCGGCTGTGTGTACTTCCTCCAGCTCGTCCTTCATCTTTTCTTCGGCGAGAAAAGCTTGGAATTGCTCGGGCTCTTGTAATGCCTTGATTAAAGAATCCTTCGCCTCTTTGGATAGCAGATGGGCGTCGAGAATACTGAGCTGCGAGGGCATCTTCCACAAGTGTGTGAGAACGTTATAGTTCACCTTACTTTTCTTTGGCGGGTCCTTGGCTGTTAGCTTTTCGACGGCTTAGTCATCAAGGATGATATCCTCAGGAACTTTTTCTTTTCCCTTATCTTTTCTATTTGACCCACTGTTCGAGGGCCCAAGATTCTTTTCGGGCAGTGTATGATTGCGTAGCTGAATATTTTCGCAGGTTTTCAGTTCTTCCTCTTTTCCCAAGGTGGACTCTTTAAAGAGAGGGCCAAGAGTCATTTCTTCGTCAGAGTCTCTCCCGAAGGTGAGAACCTGCGATCCCCCGGCGTTGACCATGCGACAGTTGCCGGTAGTTCTTTTACGCTCCTCGGTCGTACTTCTTTGCTCCCGACGAGTTTTGTGTTTCATCCGCTTAAAACGTTGCCGGTGAGCAACATATCCCTGCCACCATCTTTTAAAAGCGTTGCATTTTTTGGTGGGGTGCGCAATCTTTCGATGATATAAGCAGTAGCTAGGATGTGTTTCCACTTCACCAAGAATATTTCCTTCGGAGGGTGGCAGCTTCATTCCCATCGATATGGCTTTAGCGAACCTTTTCCTCGTCTTGAACCTGTTTTTATTTGCGACGGATGTACTTTGATCTGGCGGGAGTGTTTCAACTCTTTCGTCCAGTCGCCGGCGTTTGGCTTTTTCAAATATGGCCATTTCACGCTCCCGAGCAGCTTTGCTTTTGAGAAGAGCTTCGTTCAGGAATGCATCAATCGTTTCGTCTGATGGTCCTAGAAGTTCCGGTTCAGGATTTGCCCCCAGTTTCTTTGTGCAAGGAGCTTCTTCATCGTCTATCAACGAGTGAGAGATCACATGGCAGCTTGCTACATAACCTTCAGATTCATCCGACGAGTCTTCTCCATTGTCTCCGTCCTCAAGGACGTGACTGAGAAATTCTTGGAGTGTGACTGGAGTCCGCGCCTTCTGGTTATACTCTTCCAAAGTGTCAATCTATTTTTGCAGGTCCGTGCGCTTGTCACCAGGCTTCACGGGATTCTTGGATTTCTTCTTCTTCTTCGAAGATTTTGACGGCTGGGTGTGAGTGCTTTGGCTATCACCACCGATTTTTGGAGTTGGACGCGGTTTTAACATTCCTTCGATGATCTCGGGTTCGAGTGGATTTTTCCACTTGATCGCCGGACATGTGTGGAGATCCTTCAGCATTCTTTTTGTTTTGGCTGAAAGAGCGACCTCCCATGGAGCTTCTTCTACGAAAGAGCATGATGCCCCCGGTGTATCCATCTTCTTGGGAGCGTGCGGCTGAGGCGGGTTCACCTTCCAATTCTCGGATAATACGAATTTGCCCTGTTGGTATTGATCTTCTATCCAGCTTTTGAAGATGTAACAATCTTCGATCGGATGGCCCAACATTCGGTGATAAGGGCAATAGTTAGGATTGCTAATGTCGCCTGGTTGCGCTGGGCGTCTTGGCTCTGGCAAAGTGATGAGCCTGTTGCGCAGTGCAAGCTCGAATAACCTCTTCGTCTTATCTCGAGGGAACGAGTAAGGGTATCTCATTTTATCTTCGAGAGATCGAGTTCTATTATTTTGGCGATCAACTGGTCTCAGACCATTGGGCTGCTGTTGAGCATTGGCGACGACGATCGATTTCCCCTTTCCCTTCTTGTTCCGAGGCTCTGGCTTTGGAGGAGACGGTCTATGACCCATCTGGTCCATTTGGGCCAGCTTGTCAATCAAGGCCTGGAAAGTAGTCGGCTTGAAAAACATCATGAACTGGGAGATAGTCGCCTGCGGATCAAGAGTACCCACGAACATGCCCACCGCCGGTGCTTCTTCGATACGCTGTTCGCATTTCGACCACAGATTCTACCATCGTATTGAACCCATGTCTCTCCACGTTTCACCCCAGCATTGATCAATGCCGTTATTGGGGTGCATTCACTAGCACTCGCGAATCGCTGGGTGAATAATAGCTCCATTTCTGCGAAAGTCTTGACGGGGTCGTTTGGAAGTTCAGAGTACCATTCGAACGTTGTTTTCGACAAGTTGCCAACAAACTGACGGAGCAAAAGTTTATCATCACCCCCGGTGTTGCCGCAAAGAGCCCTAAACTGAGCGACATGTTGATGGGGATTGCCTGTCCCTTTGTACACATGGAATTTGGGGATCGTGTATCCCGGCGGGTACTTTATTTGGTCATACCAGCCTGGATACGGTCGTCCAGTTTTAACAACTTGGCCGGCCGCTTCATTCGCCTGGTGAGCTCGTATTTGCTGAGCAATATAGTCATCCAGAGCGGCCTTGGAAATGGTTTCCTCTTTGGTTGCTGAAAGAGCCGGAGGAGGGTTCGATGTCTCCCCTCTGTCGTCTTCAATAATGATCGGAGGGTCTTCAGCTGGAGGATCCTGCTGTAACATCATCCCAACCATGTCTTGGAAGAGAAGCGCCATTCGTTTTATATTAGCCGCTTGTTCTGCTGCTTCTCTGTCCTTCTTTTCAAGGACACTGCGGAGGAAGTCAGCATCGGTTTCTTGTTCATGACGCTGCTCTGATGACGCCTCCGGGCTTTCTTTTGGCCCTGTGAGTGCGTCCATTTGCGCTAGCATTTCCTGAAGCTTCTGTTGCTACTCCTAGGCTTTTGTCACGTATCGGGTGAGCGGTCGGTGACCCGTCGAAGCGCGGCTTTCCTCTTTTCCGGAAGCCATGTAAACAGTATGCACCATTATGCCCCCAGACTTGGGGCGTTTGGGCTCATCGTCTTTGTGGTCTGCCGTAGTCACAGGGGCTTTCTCTGGCATCTTTCTCTTTTGAGCAGTTGACGTTGAGGGGGCCATTGCAGTGGGCACCCAAGTAGCTTTCGCCTTTTGTGGCTTGACAAGACGGTTCTCTTCCTGTTGAACCTTCACCTTTTTCTATCGGCGAGGGTAATCTTGATCAATCACCGACTCCTGGACCTGTCACCAGACTTTGTAGATTTTGGAGGATAGCCGCTGAGGGGGCTGTTCCGGCTTCGCCTTCGGTGCATTCTCCACGGGTGGAGGAGATCTTTTCAATACGGCGGTAGGAGAGTTCCTGCGCACCTTGTTCAGCAATTCAAAGCTGTTCCCGGTTGGAACAGCAGCATTGACTTCCACCGTTGGGGCTAGTGGAGTTAGCCCAGAGGGGGAGTTGCCCCCAGCTTTCCTTACTCGGCGCCAGTGGCGACGTCGAGCGTGTCGAGCTGCTGGGATTGTTTCATCTTGAGGGATGACTTCGTCATGCCCTCTATTTTGGTGAGGCGCCACCGGTACCAGCCTCTTGAAGACCGACGTCCGTTGAGCAGCAGTGTCTAACCGGTCAAAGACAGACCTCGGGGCGGGGGAAGTAGCTTTGAGGACTTCGACTGGAGCGGGAGCTGGAACAGTCAGTCTTGTGAAGACCGACCCTTTAGCAGGAGAAGCCGCCTTGACGACTTCGGGAGCAGGGATGGCTATCCTCTTCGGAATAACCTTTTCTGGAATTGCAGGCTTCATCATGGGCCCACATGAACTTTGGCCCAATCTGGCGAAGACTGAGGCGCCGGAGCTGGACGACCCGTTGAGAGGGGTCGCAGTAGTGGTAAGTCGATCGAATACCGACTTCTTTGGAGCTTCTTGCGGCAACATCGGGGCATTGAAGCTCATGGGTAGGATCATGTCCCAAAGAACAGCCCAGTGGTGGCTTGAGTTACTTGGTCCACCGGCATCGTGAACAGGGAGGCAGCTTGAGGTCCGTAAGCTATGCCTCCAGATGAGGCGGAACGCGAGTTGCAGTTGCAGCTGGAACACCTCACGCAAGTAGACGCCATTGATGTTTCGTTTTCTGCGCCAAGCAAGAAACCAAATCTTAGTACCTCGAACCCAAGGGCAACTATATCAAACCGCGATTCGTTCGCGAACACGACACACGAAGTGTGGAGTGGAAAGAGGAAAATGTCCCACCGGGCATGCCAGAATCTGTTCCCCGCCGAAAATGCGCGGACGAAGACGCGGCGAGGCGTCTCGCCTGAATTTCGGGGAAGATGCTAATTGGTGCTATCCTTCCACCTCTCCGAAGATGCCAAGTTGATTTATGGCACCATGTATCGAAAGTTCAAACGGATGCAGCCGATGTAGCAGACTTCGTCAGATTCCCCCTCATTTAAGGAGTTTTTTTATTGTGGGGATGCTCTTCCCTGCAGGCGCAAGCCCCTGCAGTTAATTATGCTACCGCATCGCGGTAACAACTTTCTCCTTCTCCAGATGGTCACTTCGTGTCGTGTGTATTTGTTTTGTTTGTGGTTGCCCGTGGATTGTATACGGAGACTAATTTATGTTGTCACCCGTAGGGCGTGGATTAGTCCAAATCCATATTTTCTTAGATTTGGGTTTGGGGGTTTGGTTTAAGGATACGTTAGCCTCATTCGAGACTAAGATCAACTTAAACGTTAGTTAAGGATACGTTAGTCTCATTTTAGATTAAGATCAACTTAACGGGATCATTTAGATCCAACAGAAGAGCATTTGGACTCTAATGTTTAGCTTAGGGACATTGCGGTCGATTAGTTTAAGGACATTACGGTCCATTACCAGTTTAAGGACATGGTGGTCCAAGGTTAAGGACATCATAGTCCGTGGGTTTAAAAGGACCCAACAGTCCGAGATTAAGGACCTCGTAGCCCGTGGGTTTATAGGGACCCCACTGTCCAAGGTTAAGGACATCATAGTCCATGAGTTTAAGGACCCCACAGTCCGGGTTAAGGACATCGTAGTCCATGAGTTTAAGGACCCCACAGTCCGTAGAAATGTATGGTCGTCGGGACCCGTCACCTCTCTGAAGACGTTGAAGGATTACAACGACAAATATCAGAGGAGTAAAGAGATGTACCCTTGAACCGGTGTGAATTGGTCGGAAGATCTATAGTCCAATTTGGGACTAAGATCTGTTAAATATTCGTGAGCAGATGGGCTCAATTAAATATGAGTTGAGAACTTATAGCCAATATTGGGCTAAGTCCAATAAACATTTTGTTTATTCTGGCTATTGAGCCTTTATTTGGGCTTGGCCCTTTTAATAATGCTGAGCAAAAAATCTTTTCTTTTGTCTTGTATTGAATGCATAGCATTCAGCAGAGCTCTAGCTCATTAAAGAACAATTTGTGTTCTGTCAGCGCAACCTATGGTGCGCTAGGCGCTTTGCGCCGATCAAAAAGCGCAGTGCGCTTCTGCCACGTGGCGCACATGTAAAGGATACGTGGCGCGCTTAGCGCTAAGCGCCAGATGATGGGCGCATTGCGCCAGTTTATGAGCGCTAAGCGCTAGTCCATGAGCGCATTGCGCTATTGATTTAGTGGCGCACACGTGAGTGACACGTGGCGCGCTTGGTGCTGAGCGCCAGCCCATGAGCGCAGTGCGCTATTTCAGAAGCGCAAAGTGCAAATTGCATACGTGGTTGACACGTGGCGCATTTTGGTGCTGAGCACCGGTCCAGAGAGCGCAAAAGCGCATTTCAATAGCGCAAGGCGCATTTTAATAGCGCAAGGCGCATTTGATCAAATTTATTATCTGTGAACAAATTTATATTCTTTTAAAAGAGGCTTTGCCTCAAGATTCAAGAACAACAGTTCTTCTTATTTTTTTTTTGAAAGGGCTTTACCTTTGTAGATCAATGCTCTGTGAATGAAGTAAATACTTCTTTTGTTTTTATGATGAGATCTTTTGATCTCTTTTTATAAAAGACTTTGGTCTTTATAGATCTATGATCTTTTGAGAAGATAATTCTTCTTTTTATGAGATGATTTCATCTCTGTGTTCAAGAGTAATTCTTTTTACCTTGAAAAAATGATCTTTTTTCAAGAGCCTGCTCTTCTTTCTTTGAATTTTCTCAAAGTTTATGGGGGGGGTGAGTGGGTTTCTCTCTATTAGACTTGAAGTCTTGGGGCCTTTATATAGGGCAAATTGATTTGTTAAATCAGTTAAGGAGATCTTTCTCTGATTGATTTGGGGATGTTTCCCTACCGTTGGATTTTTGATCCTAGGGCTTCTGTTTTACAGAAGGCAATCTTCTTGTTTTTAACAAGATTGAGAAAATATTTCCATAACAGAATTTTAATTCTGATTAATTAATGATTTATCATTATTATTAGATCTTTTGATCTAACGGTGGGGAATTTTATAATTCCAGCGCTGGCGCACCCGTGCTTTGTACGTGATGCGCTGCTCAGAGCGTAGTGCACTTTGCTCCAGCGCACCTACGTTTGACACGTGGCGCGCAGCGCAGCCTGCGCTAGCGCACCCGTATTTGACACGTGGCGCGCAGCGCGCTTAGCGCTAGCGTTCACATGGTGCACTGCATAGGGCGCAGCGCACCTGGCGCTAGCGCATCCGTGTTTGACACGTGGCACGCGGCACGCCTAGCGCTGGATCTGAAGCGTTGCTTCAATTTTTGAATTTTAAATTTCAAAACAGAGCTTTGCTCTGATTGGGGGTGCACTGCCTAGGGCGCAGCGCACCTGGCACTAGTGCATCCGTGTTTGACACGTGGCGCGCAGCGCGCCTAGTGCTGGATCTGAAGTGTTTCTTCAATTTTTGAATTTTAAATTTTAAAATAGAGCTTTGCTCTGATTGGGGGTGCACTGCCTAGGGCGCAGCGCACCTGGCGCTAGCGCATCCATGTTTGACACGTGGCGCGCAGCGCGCCTAGCGCTGGATCTGAAGCGTTGCTTCAATTTTTGAATTTTAAATTTCAAAATAGAGCTTTGCTCTGATTGGGGGAAACAAGGATCGCCTCTTCACCTTTTCGCCTGGGAGGGACGTAAAATGTTTGCAGTTCTTGCACACCATAAGCTTCAAGTGCATCGAGATCTTTGTAATGTTCTTGTGGAACCATGGTAATTTGCAAACTCTGATTATCGCCAGCGAAGGCTTGTATTGATGGCCGAGCGGAAAACATAGCGTTAACCTCATCTTCCGAGTTGCTGCCGAAGATCAACGTAGGGGCGGACGGTCCCAGGTTGTTGTGTTGGGGCGGCCCTGAATAAACTATCTCTTCTTCCTCCTCGGTATCACTCCCGAAGACCGGAATAGTGGTGATAGCTTTGTTCTTCGGTTTGTGACATCTTTCCGTGTCCTCAAAATCTGGTAAGAAGTATTTTGCATCTTCGTACTTTCGGACTTCGTTCACGGAGAATGGGTTCAACTCCCCCATCAAAGTGTACCTGAGACCATCCTTGAAATACTTCATACACTGATGTTGTGTAGAAGGGATAATGTTGTACTCGTGTAACCAAGGCCTACCGAGCAAAGCATTGTAGCATGTCTTGGCGTCAATGACATGAAACTTAATGTCCATGACAAGCAGCCCAAAGCGTAGTGTCAATATTACAGACCCAAGCATCCATGATGACTGTGTGTCGAATCCGGAGATGGTGATTTTATCGCGAGTGAGGTGCTGAACGCTCATGCAGATTTTCTTCAACACTCTCACGTTGAGGAGATTGACGGAAGACCCATTGTCAACCAGGGTTTTGCCTATCTTGATATCATGACAGTATCCGGAGACATAAAGGGGACGGTTATGCTCGCATGTCCCGATGAGGAGATCTTCATCGCCGAAGGTGATATCCGCTGTGTGCACTTCTTCCAGCTCGTCTTTCATCTTTTCTTCGGCGAGGAAAGCTTGAAATTGGTTGGGCTCTTGCAGTGCCTTGATCAATGAATCTCTCGCTTCTTTGGATAGTAGAAGGGCGTCGAGAATGCTTAGCTGCGAAGGTAGCTTTCTCAAGTGTGCCAGAACGTTGTAGTCCACCTTACTTTTCTTTGGCGGGTCCTTGGCTGTCAGCTTTTCGACGGCTTGGTCATCTAGGTCGATATCCTCATAGACTTTTTCTTTTCCCTTATCTTTTCTATTTGTGGGTCCGAGATTCTTTTCGGGCAGCGTACGATTGCGCAGCTGAATATTTTCACAGGTCTTCGGTTCTTCCTCTTTTCCCGAGGTGGATTCTTTGAAGAGAGGGCCAAGAGTCATTTCTTCGTCGGAGTCGCTCCTGAAGGTGAGAACTTGCGATCCCCCAGTGTTAACCATGCGACAGTTGCCGGTAGTTCTTCTACTCTCGTCGGTCATGTTTCTTTGCTCCCGACAAGTTTTGCGCTTCATTCGCTTGAAATGTGACCGGTGAGCAACATATCCCTTCCACCATCTTTTAAAAGCGTTGCACTCTTCGGTGGGGTGCGCAATCTTTCGATGATATAAGCAGTAGCTAGGATGCATTTCTGCTTCACCAAGAATGTTTCCTTCGGAGGGTGGCAGCTTCATTCCCATTGATATGGCTTTGGAGAATCTCTTCCTCGTCTTGAACCTGTTTTTATTTGCGACGGATGTACTTTGATCTGGCGGGAGCGTTTCAACCCTTCCGTCGAGTCGCCGGCGCTTGGCTTTCTCAAATATGGCCTTCTCACGCTCTTGAGCAGCTTTGCTTTTAAGAAGTGCTTCATTCAGGAACGCATCAATCATTTTGTCTGATAGCCTTAGAAGTTCCGGCTCAGGACCTGCCCCCATTTTCTCTGTGTAAGGAGCTTCTTCATCGTTTATCGATGAGTGAGAGATCACATGGCAACTTGCTACGTAATCTTCAGATTCATCCGACGAGTCTTCTCCATCATCTCCGTCTTCAAGGACGTGACTGAGAAATTCTTGGAGTGTGATTGGAGTCCGTGCCTTCTGGTTATACTCTTCCAACGCGTCAATCTGCTTTTGCAGGTCCGTGCGCTTGTCACCAAACTTCACGGGCTTTTTTGTCTTCTTTTTCTTCTATGAAGACTTTGACGGCTGGGTTTGAGTGTTTTGAATATCGCCACCAATTTTTGGAGTTGGGCGCGGTTTCAACATTCCCTTGATAATCTGGGGTTCCAGCGGATTCTTCCACCTGATTGCCGGGCATGTCTGGAGATCGTTCAGCATTCTTTTAGTTTTGGCTGAAAGAGCGACCTCCCATGGAGCTTCTTCAACAAAAGAGCACGATGCCCCCAGTGTGTCCGTCTTCTTAAGAGTGTGCGGTTGTGGTGGGCTTACTTTCCACTTCTCAGATAACGCAAACTTGCCTTGTTGGTATTTGTCCTCGATCCATCCCTTAAAGACGAAGCAATCTTCAATCGGATGGCTTACCGTTTTAAGGGCAATAATTAGGACCATTAGCCTCACCGGGTTGCAACAGTCGTTTCAGATTTGGCAGATTGATGAGCATGTTACGCACCGCCAGTTCGAACAGTCTCTTCGTTTTGTCCCGAGGGAACGAATAAGGACGCTTCATTTTCTCATTATAGTAGCACCGTCTCTCTTCCAGTTGATCCGTTAGTTTTATGGCACTGGGCTGTTGTTGAGTATTCTCAACGAATGTCGCCTTCCCTTTACCCTTTTTGTTCCGCGGCTCCGGCTTCGGAGGAGACGGACTATGACCCATCTGGTCCATCTGGGCCAGCTTGTCGATCAAGGCTTAGAATGTGGTCGGCTTGAAGAACATCATGAATTGGTAAATAGTTGCATGAGGGTCCAGAGTGCCCACGAACATGCCCACCGCCGGTGCTTACTCGATGCGCTGCTCACATTTTGACCATAAATTTCGCCACCGTATTGCGTATTGTACCCAAGTCTCACCTGGCTTTACCCTGGCGTTAATTAATGCAGTAATTAGGGTACGCTCGCTAGCGCTCGCGAATATTTGCGTAAACAGCAGTTCCATTTTCGCAAATGTCTTGACAGAGTCGTTTGGAAGTTCAGAATACCATTCGAATGCCGTCTCTGACAAGCTGCCGACGAACTGGCGAAGGAGCAGTTTATCATCACCTCCGGTGTTACCACATAAAGCCCTGAACTGGGCGACATGCTGGTGCGGATTTCCCGTCCCTTTATATACATGAAATTTAGGGATGGTATATCCCGGCGGGTACTTTATCTGGTCATACCAGCCTGGATATGGTCGCCCAGTTTTAACGACTTGGCCGGACGCTTCATTCGCCTGGTGAGCTCGTATTTGCTGAGCAATGTAGTCGTCCAGAGCGGCCTTGGAAATGGTTTCCTCTTTGGCTGCTGAAAGAGCCGGAGGAGGGTTCGATATCTCCCCTCTATCGTCTTCAATGATGATCGGAGGGTCTTCAGCTAGAGGTTCTAGTTGTAACATCATCCCGACCATGTCTTGGAAGAGAAGTGTCATTCATTTTATATTAGCCGCTTGTTCTGCTGCTTCTCTGTCCTTCTTTTCGAGGACTCTGTGGAGGAAGTCAGCATCGGTTTCTTATTCATGACGCTGCTTTGATGACGCCTCCGGGCTTTCTTTTGGCCTGGTGAGTGCGGCCATTTGCGTTAGCATTTCCTAAAGCTTCTGTTGCTGCTCCTGGGCTTTTGTCACGGATCGGGTGAGCGGTCGGTGACCCGTAGAAGCGCGGCTTTCCTCTTTTCCATAATCCATATAAACGGTATACACCATTATGCCCCCAGACTTGGAGCGTTTGGGTTCGGCGCTTTTACGGTTCACCACGTTCGTAGGGGCTTTTTCTGGCCTCCTTCTCTTTTGAGCAGTTGAAGTCGAGGGGGCCGTCGCAGCGGGCACCCAGACAGCTGTTGCCCTTTGTGGCTTGGCAAGATGGTTCTCTTCTTGTTGAACATTCACCTTTTTCTGTCGGCGAGGGTAATCTTGATCAATTACTGAGTCTTGAACCTGTCGCCAGACTTTGTAGATTTTGGAGGACAACCGCTGAGGGGGCTGCTCCGGCTTCGCCTTCGAGGCATTCTCCACGGGTGGAGGAGATCTTTTCAGTATGGCGGTAGAAGAGTTCCTGCGCACCTTGTTCAGCAATTCAAAGCTGTTCCCGGTTGGAACAACAGCATTGACTTCCACCGTTGGGGCTGGTGGAGTTAGCCCAGAGAGGGAGTTGCCCCCAGCTTTCCTTACTCGGCGCCAGTGGCAACGTCGAGCGTGTCGAGCCATTGGGATTGTTTCAGCTTTAGGGGTGACCTCGTCATGCCCCCTGTTCTGGTGAGGCGTTGCTGGTACCAGCCTCTTGAAGAACGACGTCCATTGAGCAGCAGTATCCAATCTGTCAAAGACAGACCTTTGAGTAGGAACGGGAGCCGAGGTGGCCAACCTCGTAAAGACCGATCCCTTGACGGGAGAAGCTTCTTTAGTGACCTCATGAGCAGAAATGGCTATCCGTTTTAGGATGGCCGCTTCAGGTATCGTGGGCTTCTTGGCAGGCCCATTGGAGTTCAGGCTCATCCTGACGAAGACTGACGCTGATGGTTTGACATCGGACGACCCGTTGAGAGGGGCCGTGGTAGTAGTGAGCCGATCAAAGACCGACTTCTTTTGCACTTCTTGAGGCATCGGGATATTAATGTTCACTGGTGGGAGCATGGTCCTAAAGAACAAACCGGTAGTAGCCTGCGTCACCTGCTCTATCGGCATTGTGAACAGGGAGGCCGCATGGGGCCCGTAAGCTATACCTCCAGATGATGCGGAACGTGCGTTGCAGTTGCAGCTGGAACACTTCGTGAAAGTGGACGCCATTGATCCTTCGCTTTCTGCACCAAGCAAGACGCCAAATCTTAGTACCTTGAACCTAAGGGCAACCATTAGCAAACCGCGATTCGTTCGCGAACACGACACACGAAGTGTGGTGTGGAAAGAGGAAAAGGTCCCACCGGGCGTGCCAGAATCTGTTCCCCGCCGAAACACGGAGATGCGACCGCGCGGGTCTGTCTTGCCTGAATTTCGGGGCAGATGCTAATTGGTGCTATCCGTCCACCTCTCTGAAGATGGCAAGTTGATTTATGGCACCGTGTATCGAAGGTTTAAGTGGATGCGACCGATGTAGCAGACTTCGTCAGATTCCCCTTCGTTTGAGGGGTTTTTGGTTGTGGGGACGCTCTTCCCTGCAGGCGCAAGCCCCTGCAGTTAATTACGCTACCGCATCGCGGTAACAATTTTCTCCTTCTCCAGATGGCCACTTCGTGTCGTGGGTGTTTGTTTTGTGTTTGGTTGCCCGTGGATTATATACGGAAACTAATTTATATCGTCGCCCGTAGGGCGTGGATTAGTCCAAATCCGTATCTTCTTAGATTTGGGTTTGGGGGTTGGGTTTAATGATACGTTAGCCTCATTTGAGACTAAGATCAACTTAAACGTTTGTTAAGGATACGTTAGTCTCATTTTAGACTAAGATCAACTTAACGAGATCGTTTAGATCCAACAAAAGAGAAATTGGACTCTATTGTTTAGTTTAGGGACATTGCGGTCAATTAGTTTAAGGACATTACGGTCCAGTGTTAGTTTAAGGACATCTCGGTCCGATGTTAGTTTAAAGACATCGTGGTCGAGGTTAAGGTCATCATAGTCCATGAGTTTAAAGACCTCACAGTCAAGGTTAAGGACATCATAGTCCATGAGTTTAAGGACCCTACAGTCCAGTTTAGAGACGTCATAGTCTGTGAAGTGTGTGGTTGTCGGGACCCGTCACCTCTCTGAAGACGTTGAAGGATTACAACGGCAAATATCAAAGGAGTGAAGAGATGTACCCTCGAACCAAAGTGGATTGGGTGATCTATAGTCCAATTTGGAACTAAGATCAATTAATCACATTATGAGCACATTGGCTCAGTTAAATCTGAATTGAGGACTTATGGCCAGTTTGAGCTAAGTCCAATTAGATATTGGCTATTTGTTGGACCATTAAACATTTGTCTGGGTTCAAGCCCACATTATTTAGCAATGCTAAACCAGAGTTTGAGGGCTCTGATACATTTTTGTCTTTGACTGAGTATTAAACATTGTAGTTCTGAGTTTTACTCAACTTTGAGATTTAGTTAAAGGGGAGGTTTTTGCCTCAGAAACTTAGCCAATTTGGCCAAGGTTGGCTTTAAAATAGTGTTAAACACTAGAGGACAGCAGTGTTAAACACTGGAGACGAAATACTCAAAATAGTGTTAAACACTAGAAAGGAAAGGGTAACGTGGGGGCACGTGAGGGCACCCAGAGGTGGGGCCAGATCTCCTTTACTTTGTTCTCAGAACTGCAAATAAGTGTTAAACACTTTTAGTTTTCATAGCCATCACGTGTGGGCACGTGATGGGTACTCATGCATTAATTTATTAGAATGTTTATTCGGGATCACGTGAGAACACGTGAGAGCGCTCAAAGCCAGCATTGCCTTTGCTTTTATTTTCTTTATTTTGGAAGTCACGTGGGAGCACGTGAGGCATTACCTCCAAGCTATTTTCTTATCATTTTGGGGGATTTGTTCAGGGGTCACGTAGGGGCGCGTGACCTAGCTTTATTCTTTCTTTCTGATCACTGCGGATTGGGGTCACGTACATCACATGACCAATGTTCTTTACGTACATAGAGATCTTTCAAGTCTCTTTATTTTAAGAATTAAATTCTCTGTAGGGTTAAACCCAAATTATGTTTTGGAGGTGTTCCCGCCAAAAATTTTCTGCGCAAAAGAGTCCAAGGTATCAAATGGCAGCGATACGCTTAAGGAAATGCGAACCAGTATCTTCCGGCCTGTATTTTGATAAACTCCCGAAGGAGGAACTGTTAAATTCTGATGATATTGGAAGCATCTCGAAAAACCCTTCGATTTGATATATTATGGGCTTCATAATTCATCCGGGATCAAAAGTTATGAGCAAATATGCTATGCACTGTTCCCTGATTAAAAATCAGGAATTACCTCAATGAGGTATCACGTGCTCACACGTGACCAATGGTCACGTGTTGACACGTGATAGTTAAAACAGAAATAAAAATAACAGCTGAAGAAGGACCCAATTGGGGGTCACGTGCTCACACGTGACCAATGGTCACGTGTTGACACGTGACAATCGAAACAGAAATGAAATAACAAACGGCTGAAGGAAATACCTCAATGAGGTGTCACGTGCTCACACGTGACCAATGGTCACGTGTTGACACATGATGGTTAAAACTGAAGCGTAAGTAAACGCTGAGAAAATGACTCAATTGTGGGTCACGTGCTCACACGTGACCAAGGGTCACGTGTCAGCACGTGACTGGCTTCGAAAGCCTTCCAGTTAATAGAATTAAATTCTAAAAGCTTCTAAATCTTTCCAAATGGAAAAGGATTATAGGGACCGTTGGATTAAAGATCCAAGGGTGATTAAAAATCGCTAATTTATGGAAAGATTTTATACAAGGAAAGATTTTCCTAAAAATCTCACCAGAAATAACAAACAGAATATCTTTGGATTTAAAATCCAACGGTGAATAACATTCACTGAATGATCTAAAGGGTCATATTAATTATGAAATCAATTAAAATCTTTCAATGAAAGATTGACTAAACAAATTGATTCTTTTCTTTCTCCTATAAATAGGAGCCAAGAAGAGAAGAGAAGAGAAGGGATCTACTTTTTTGAGAGAAAAACAGAGAGAGAAAAAGTGAGGAGAATTTAATTCTCAAGAGAGAGAAAAAAGATAGGAGAATTTAATTCTTAAGTGAGGAAGAAAATTTCTTCAGGAGAAAAAGAAAACCCTAGGTGAGAAAAGAAAGGGAATCAAAACTTCAAACAGAGAATTTAATTCTCAAAATCTAAGAGTTTAACTCTTCTGCAAAAGAACTTAGTTCTTCCTCTAGTTGAAGATCTGCAGAAGCACATCTCCCCATAGGTTGAGAATTTAATTCTTATCGGGTTGAGATCCTGCCATGCAGATCCAAAATTTAGAGGGGGAATTAAGTTTAGAGAATTTAATTCTCCCAAAACAAAACTAGGGTTTAACCCTATATGAGAATTTAATCTCTCAAACTCACAGGAATTTAATTCCTTCAAGTTGGACAGAATTAGGGTTTAACCCTACTCAAGAATTTAATTCTTTTACATATATGGGAATTTAATTTCTCTAAAAAGAAATTGGGGTTTAACCCTACTTAAGAATTTAATTCTTGCACAATAGGAATTTAATTCCTCCAAAATCATGATTAGGGTTTAACCCTACTGTAACAACCCTAATTTTCCTATACCTTTTTTCCTATACAAAATTTTTCAAATATTTTTTCAAAAATCCACAAAGGGGTATTTTAGCCTGAGCACAAGATATAGGTAATTATTTTGTTTTTAATTACAAGCTACAAGAATGTAATAACTCCATTTTTAGTGTACAAGAAATTGCTTTAAATTTAATGTATACTTGGAGTATTTACTCTTGCTGCTATCATTTTAAGTAATTAAATAACACCATAATTACAAGAAGGAGCTTGTAGCTCATTGGTAATACCTTGCACTGCTGAACCAAGCCACCAGAGTTCGAATCCCATGCCCCACATTATTTTTAGATTATTTTTTCTTTAAAATTCTTGGAAGCCCAACAGTCCACAGGCCATAACTCCCAAAAGTTGAACTGAACCCTAAAAACTAATTATACCAGGAGCTACGTCAGAGGACCCCGCACGCGATGACCACCGGACTCGGCCGGACGGCCGAGCCCCCAAAATGAAAATTGTGGCTTTTGGCATTCTATAACTCACTGCACACACCATTTTATTAGATCGGTTCCCTAATTTTAATTACACCCTATTTACTACAAATTTTAATGATTTTTCTTTAATTTTTACAATTTTTTTTTAAATAAAACCCTTCACCTGCCCTACCCTAGCCTACCCTATAAATAGACCCCTACCCCCTACCCTCTCATCCCAAAACACTAGGTTTACTCTCTCAAAATTTCTACAAGAAGGATGTACTTTGAAATCGAGTTCACGGCGAAACGCTGACGGAATTCCGGCGACGTTCTTTGAAACAACCGGCGACGAAACAACACCTCGGCCACTTCCCTAGTTCCTCTATACTCTTTAGTATAGATCGATACCCGTAAATCCCATTCTTTTTTTCTTTCTACTTCTCAAAAATACGAACTTATGAAACCCGACGAAAATCGGAACAAACCGATTTCCGATTCGGTTTTTCTATAAAATCTCACTTGTCACCAATTCCATAATACCTAAACTTATTCATGATGACTATTAATCACATAACAATTAATTTGGACAAAGTTTCTCACATGAAATGATAACTTTTGCAATATCGTATTCTTTTTCACATTAATACCATAATGTTTATTTTTCTTCTTCTAATCAATTCAATCATTCCTAAACATCTTCATCTTGACCATTAAACTTGTAAAAATCAATTTGAATAAGTTTTCACACATGAAATGATAACCTTTACAATTTACCGTATTTTTCACTTTAATACCATGAAGTTTCAATTTCACATTTAACCCCTTAACCTTAATATACATTTAAAATAGGGCACGAGGTAATGACCTACCTCCACACACACGCAAATACAACCCTAAAATGATATCATCAAAACTTAGAATACGATAAAACGAAATTTTCATTAAAATACCATAATCTTCATAAAACCATTCCTAAACCATTCTTAAATATTTCTTACTAGGAAAATACGATAAGTTGTGTACATCGATCGTTTATCTAAACTGACTTTGTGGTGTCTAGGCTAGGCAAGTGGGCTTGGGTAACTTTAAAAGCCCCGCCTCACGATTCGTGAGCGGATCCCTCGCTCCTCACTTGTACTTACCTGGCCACAATTGGCGGTGAACAGGCGATTTGAGGCTTCTAACGACTTGTCGTTTAGACCATTTAGAAATAGGCTAGTTGGCTTAGGAAACCCTAGAATCTAAAATACGGAAAACGACACTTTGCGAATAAATACCTTTTATTTTATAAAACCGTTTTCTAAAAGATTAGTGTTTTACAATCTTTGCAAAGTGCCGCTACAACCCATCTTTGAAGAACCCGTTCGGGATCGTGCGGTTTATCGCGCACCCTCGGGCTAGTAGTGCGAGATTCAGACCTCCGCAAGGAGCATTCGGTCTCGAAAGGTTTAAAATTCGACATCTTAAGAAAATGAGATTTTTGGAATATAAAATATTTATTAAAATTATTTTTTGTATAGACATATGTATATCTATCTTTTAAATACCTATTTTATTATAATATAAATTTTCCACCTTTTTCTAAAAATCACAAAAGAATAAAGGTTACACTAAAATACCATGAACTTCAAATAATCAATATTACAGATAAATACCATTATTTATGAAACTAGGATATTTTCATTAGAAATGTCACAACATAAAATCCACAACTCTAAAGACGAAAAATAAATACTTGAGGTGTATTTTGAAAAGTATATAAAAGTATTTTTACATAAAACCCCCTCAAGTTTTATAAATTACCCTAAGGACCCTAACAATTATAAGATCTCGATTCACAATTCTGATTGTCTGACTCGGGTTTGAGTCTAATTAATCTGACTTGAATATGATTCAAGTCAACCTATAATCTACAAGATTCCAATTCAAAATGAACACATGAATCCATGAATACAATTATCAGTTTATACAATCTGGCTGAACCGAACCATGTATATATTCCTTATACATGATTCCCAGTATTCCATTTACATGACTCTACGATTATAACCGTTTCCTGATATCATGGTTTTGGTCGGTCAGTCAATCAATCATACAACCAACACAATTTACAAGATAACAATACAAACAAGACATTGCGGGGTTTAGGGGTAGATTGGTACGGAAGGTGTTAAAGGTGGCACGAGACGGTAAGATTAAGACACCTAACATGAATCCAATTGCCGTTGTTCCGGGTTGTATAACGGAGCCTTGTACTTCCATTTGCCCTGGTCTCTGGCATACTGAGACCCCTCTCGTATACACTGGCATCCTTCTGTACCAAGCTACAACAACAGCGTTAACACAATACTATAATAATATAACAATGTAATACAACAGTAACAACCACTCTCTCTCTCTCTCTCTTACTCTCTATCTATTCTCCTTTTATCTTTGGGACTTACCGAGCGATTTGTTCGCTGACGACATTCTGTTTCTCTCTTCTTTGAATGTCGTCAGGTGGTTTGGGCCCGGCAGAAGTTGAGCCATCGCAAGAAGACTTGGAGCAGTTTACTGAAGACCCTGCACAGTAGTTTCATTGTACACTTTTCTTTTCAGTACTTTTCAATTCCTGTTATGCCACTGTTTAGGCATCTTTTATTCCAGTTGTATTTCCTTTCATGCATTGTACAAAGAATATTAATAAATAAAAGTTGCTGTTCTTTTATATCTTGTCTCTTGTGTATTTATTTTATATTGCTTAGATACGCTTAGCGTATGTACTTCTGAGTATATACGTAGCGGGCCTCGTCGCGTCCCCTTCGCCGTATACCGGGAAGCGGGGTGTGACACCTACAGAGAATTTAATTCTTAAAGAAATAAAGAGACTTGAAAGATCTCCATGCACGTAAAGAACTTGATCGCGCGGTAACACGTGACCCCCATTCTCAATGAGCAGAGAAGAAAAAACAGAACTTGATCACGTGGTAACACGTGACCCTTCCCCTCAATGATCAAAAGAGAATGGACAAGAATTAAGGTCACGTGACCCCTGAAAAGATCCCCAGAAATGAGAAGGAAAAATCACTGAGGCAACGCCTCACGTGCTCCACGTGACTCCCGAAATACAGAGAGAAAAAGTAAAAGAAATAAAGGCCTTGGGCGCTTTCATCTGTTCCTACGTGACCTCTTGGCAGACGCTCTAACAATCAGTGCATGAATCCTCCTCACGTGTCAGCACGTGATGCTCCAAAGTAAAATATAAAAGTGTTTAACATTTAATTGCAAAATGAAGAAAAGGGATCTGGTCCCACTTTTGGGTGCTCTCACGTGTCCACACGTGACCCCTCTTTCTTTAGTGTTTAACACGAATTTGGGGATTATATTTCCAGTGTTTAACACTGATTGTTTCTAGTATTTAACACTAAATTGAAGATTATATTTCCAGTGTTTAACACTGATTGTCTTTTAGTGTTTAACACTAATTTAAGAGTTCTATCTCCAGTGTTTAACACTGCTGTTCTCCAGTGTTTAACACTACTTTCAGCCAAATTGGCTAATTTTCCAGAGGCAAAAGTCTCTCCTCCAAATGAATCTCAAAATTGAGGAAATCAAAGACAAAATGTTGTCAGAGCCCCAAAACCTCTGTTTAGCATTGCTGAATGATGAGGGGCTGAACCCAGACAAATGACTAATGGCCCAAAGGGCCAATATTTCAAACATAATTGGACTTAGCCCAAACTGGCCATAAGTACTCAAATCATCTTAAACTGAGCACATCTGCTCTTTCAACCAACTCATTGGTTCAAGGGTACATCTCTAAACTCCTCTGATATTTGTTGTTGTAATCCTTCAACATCTTTAGAGAGGTGATGGGTCCCGACAGCCATACATTTTATTGGACCACTACGTCCTTAAACTGGTATTGGACCACCATGTCTCTAAACTGGCAATGGACCACTATGTCCCTAAACTAGAACAATAGAGTCCAAATGCTCTTTTGTTGGATCTAAACGATCCCGTTAAGTTGATCTTAATCTCAAATTAGACTAACGTATCCTTAACAAACGTTTAAGTTGATCTTAGCCTCGAATATGGCTAACGTATGCTTAAACCAAAACCTTCAAACAGACTTTAGTCCCAAATTGGATTGTAGATCTCCCAACCAACTTTGGTTCAAGGGTACATCTCTGAACTCCTCTAATATCTGTCGTTGTAATCCTTCAACGACGTCAGAGAGGTGACGGGTCCCGACGGCCATACGATCAACGGACCACCATGTCCCTAAACTGGCAATGGACCACTATGTCCCTAAACTAGAACAATAGAGCCTAAATGCACTTTTGTCGGATCTAAACGATCCTGTTAAGCTGATCTTAGTCTCAAATTAGACTAACGTTGTTAGTGTTTATGCCCTAGAAGGCCATTACTGTATCATACTAGTTTGTATATTACTTAATGGAAGCTTGGGATATTCACATGTATATAACAGTCTTGCTAAATATGGTAGTATGCTACTTGGTTTTTCTATCTTAATATGTGAATATACGTATTGATAGAGCTCTTAGGATCTTGCTTGACTACCAGCGTTGTGATGGCAGTCACACTAGTGGGGGCTGGGTAGTATACAAGCACATCCTTATTCAGGTCCCTAGTCGTTGGATTATCGAGACAGAGCATCGATACTCCGGAGTAGACTAGTGTGTACGCTTCTCATCCCAGTTGGGGAGATGGTCTGTCCCACAGCCGTCAGTACGTCGTACTGGAGATAGTATACAGGTGCTCGTTAGGTTACGGGTACACCGGACAGGACTCACAGGGAACTGTTGGTTGGTTTTATACCAGTCGTCAGTGAACAGTTCCCAGGTGACATGAGTACAGCATAGTCCGCAGACTTGACACTGCTACTTCGCCTCGAGTGTGTCCCACTGTTCTTAGATTGCTACCCTACCACGGCTCAAAGGAGTCATGCAAACAGGTAGCAGTTGGGTGCAGTCCCGAGCACTTGGAGGCAGTGGTGGTTAGACAGGATTCGTCTCTCCCGGTATTGGGGGTTGATATCGCGCTGTGTCAGAGAGCCATTACGCAAAGTCCCTGGCCAGGGCAAGCGAGATTTGCTGGTAGGTTCCAGTAGTTTCTCAGGGTGTAATGGGCTTCCCTCCGACACGACTTATACCGGTATTAGGGGACTGACGCTTGCCGCCCCCTAGGCCCGATATGCGATAGTCTTGGACGAACGGACCGGACTGTATGAAGATTGTCACATCAGACTCAGTAGGAGTTCGGATGGGTTCCCTCATCGGCCTTCTTATCGATATCTACCTGGGGACCGTTACGTACAGCTAGTGCCGCTTGCGGTCTGTGGTTAAACCCACTGCCAGCGTAGTAGTCGAGTCTCTAGAGTCCCACACAGAGAGTTTCCCTACTCCAGGCGAAACGATATAGAGGTCGTATGGTTTTACGACAAGGGTTCGGACGCATACGTGTGTTTACGCACGTACGACTTTCGGACAGTTTTTACCAGTTGGCTTTGGTTTAAGCCAGTTACTGGTATCCGGTTATTGGATTTATACAGTCTAAAGTTTTTCCGTATTTTTGCGGAAAGGAGGGGCGTTCTCGTAATTGCGCGAGAAGCTTCTAGAAGGTGGTGACTAAGGAGGTTTAGATGGCATATACAATGAATGTGATTAGTGAGTCATATGGATGATTCATCCATGTCATTAATGCTTGATAAATGCTTAATGACTCATGGAGTGAATCATCACTAGATATTATCAAGCATGGTTGCTAAATTCATTTATATTCTTTTCTTGATAAAAAGAAATGCTTGATATATATTATCATAACTCATTATTCTCACTTCATTATTATTCTCACCTTCTCTCTCCTCAAGCTCTCCCTCTTCAAACCCTAATCCTCCCCTCTCATGTGTTGAGTACAAGGATTAGTTAGACTAATTAAACCATAACCCTCACTCTATATCACCTAGCTTCTTTGATTAGCACTTAAAGAAGGTTAGTTGCCTCAAGTTTAGAGGCTAAGCTTGGAGTAAAGCTCTCGGGTGGATCGTCTACTACTTCGAGAAGGCCGAGGAGGAGGAGGAGTTCGCAAAGACGAAGGACACGATTCGTTAGGTATAATCCCTAAACATAGTAGTATAGAACTTCTATGTTTCATGTTAGTTATCGTTTAGCTTCGATTCATGCGGTTAGTCGATGTTTAAGCAAAGAACAAGATCGTTTTTCAAATTTCCGCCTCCCCGCAAGTCGTGGGGTGTTGCACATCGACTTACAGTGGTATCAGAGCCTCGCTAAACAATAAATAACTTACTTGCAAATTTGTATGAATTTCGAACGGAAAAAACGAAACCGGAAAAGCCCGAAATCACAAGTTTCTGTCGATTTTTAAATGAAGTCCAAAAATTTTTCAGGGAGGTTCAGAAAGCTTAAAATGACAGTAGAAGAACACCCAAGAAATTTGGGCCCCTGAATCGTCTAAAGCGCCGCGGAACCGCGGCGGATCCCACCGATCCGCCGCGCTTCCGCCGCCGAGTTGGTGATTCAGGAACCCAATTTTCCTGTGTTGCTTCTTTGTGATATTTGGTATTTTCTGGAAGTTTTAATTTTTGCTCAGGTTTCAGATTTACAGAGAAGTATTGGAGCAAAATTAAAAGTGTTTAATCGATCGAAATTATACAGTATTTGCTTGTTGGATTATATCTGTGATTGTATAATGTGTTCGTAAACCTCCCCTAACTGCTAGTATGTCGGTTGGCAGGGGGTTGCACATTTTTGTAATGGATTTTATCTGTTTGTGCATATGAACTGTGTTGGACTGTTGTGATGTATAGCCGGGGTTATGTGATGGGTTATTATTTAATTCATTTGATGTAAATGTAATTTGTTGTAATATTATTTTGCGGGACACATCCAGGTTGCGGTTGTAGCCACCGTTGTATTATTTCATTTTACTGTTTTTGCTCCTAGGACAGACCCAAGGTGGGGTGCACAAACTGCCGGGCGGGTAGTTTGCCGCACCCGTAGGGGTCTTGGGTGGGGTAATGGCTATTCATCACAACTGTGTAATCCGTCTTTTGTTGCAGGCTCAAAACAAACACGGATTGCTTGCAAATCCAATTAAGTTCATCTGTGATCTGGAATGAATATCATTGCTTCAGACGAATGTAAAATATCTATATATATGATAGCTATTTTAGACGTCACTTATGTTTTACACCCGCGCTAGCCCACTCCCCGCTCTGTCGTTAGTTAAGTAACCTAACGGGTGATGACGGGACCCAGTGGCGAATGCAGATGACATAAGAGGACGTCATATTTTCGTTGTTTTCTGCAATGATAGGTTAATGATGGGACGCATTATTTATAATGCAAAGAAAATAAACCAAAAGATTAATCGTTGGAACAATTTAAAAGAAACCACTCGGTTAATTTTAAAACAGATATTTTTAAATGCGGAGCTTTAACCACTCCTTTTAAAAGCTATCAGGTTCCTTCGGTTATATCAAGTTCACTACGTTCAAGGTTTCGCCAAAACCATTCGTAGCCCTCCGTCATTTCATCTGGGTGTTCAGTAGTATTCAAGCTATGTATTTTGACCTAACGCCAAGGCATAGTGTTTGGTAGCTACTGGATATTCATTTGTTGCATAGATAGATGAGTTAGTTTGGGACAGTCGTATTATCATTTTGGCCGAACGTCAAGGATATATACGGATGGGTTCAAATTGACAAGATAATGATGGGTAGAACTTGACATGTGACTTATGACATTTTGACCTAACGCCAAGGTCATAAGAGCATGGGGCAAAAACTTATATCGGGAATTTCTAAAGAAACTGAAATTTGCAAAGAGATGCATACCATTTGGAGTTTGATGAATGTTGGTAGAATTCCTTCAACATTATCATACGATGATATTTGGATCCCGATCCTACTATGAGTATATGCTACTTATCAGGATATTCGTCACTTAACGATCAATGCTATAAACCAAGTAGGTGTCAAGAAAGGTGTCAGCGGGGTTACGCCCCTAGAGAAAAGAGGTTATTTAATTAAGGAACTTCGCGAAAGCGTTGGAAAACCTCCCTCGAAGTATCGATACTGGCCTGGCTGAACGGTTAAGCAAGAATTGTACAGTGAGAATAGTCCTGGCTAATTCTTCTTTTATGGTTTGAGGAAGGATTCGAGAAACAGTGGGAGCCATCCAGTTTAGATAAACTAAAAACCACTCTAAAACTTGCAAGAGCATCATGCTAAAGAGTTTTCTTCTCTCTCTCCTATTTGCAGCGACCCAGAAAATGACTGGACTTAAGTTACTTTTAGAGAAAAATATACTGACAGGGCCAAACTATAAAGATTGGCTGCGGAATGTCAAAATGGCTTTGACCTATGACAAATTGGGGTACGTCCTCACCGCTACGGCACCTGCTGTCCCTGGTCCCAAATCCAGTAATGCGGATAAGGAAATCCGCAAAACCTGGGATTTAGATTGCGCGAAAGCCAAGTGCATCGTGCTTGCCTCGATAAACAATGAACATCAGAGGAGGCACGAGGATATGGAACTAGATGCCATATTTCTCCATACAAAGGAACTTTATGGAGAGCAATCTCGTATAGCAAGATACGAGATCTCAAAGAACTTGTTTCGAGCGAGGTTGGCTGTCGGGTCATCGGTAGGAGAACATGTCCTAAAGATGATCGGCTATATAGAAGAGCTCGCAGACCTTGGGACGACTTTGGATAATGAGCTCTATACAGACCTTATTCTCCAGTCCCTTCCTTCCACCTACGCCCAGTTTATCCTGAACTTCAACATTCAAAGAAAAGAAGTTGAACTTCCGGAACTCCTGAACATGTTAAGGAGTGCAGAAGGCACCTTGCAGAAAGCAAGGGAAACACCCGCTATGTTTGTTGGCGGTTCATCTTCTTCCGGGTCCATGGCTAGGGCCAAAGGAAGGAAGAAGAAGGCCGTCCCCAGACCTAGAGGAGGTGTTAGTAAGGTGGGAGGGAAGGGAAAGAAAAAGTTTGCAGTACCGGTAGTTGGCCAGGATGAGTGCTTCCATTGTCACAGGAAAGGACACTGGAAAAAGGATTGCAAGGCGTGGAACGCCAAGAACCAGGAACCGAAGCAAGCTGTGGCTTCGACTTCAGGTGTGTTTGTAATTGAGAATTGTCTGTCGATCAACTCTACTTCCTGGGTATTAGATACCGGATCAGGATCTCATATTTGCAATTCAATGCAGGCACTGAGAAACCATAGAGTGCTGAAGGAAGGTGATATGACCCTAAAGGTTGCTAACGGAGCTAGCGTGGGAGCTGCGTCCGTCGGGGATTATCACCTAGGAATGACGAGTGGACACATTTTGGTTTTACATAACTGTTTTTTTGTACCAAGCTTAACGTGTAATATCATATCAGTTTCCTTGTTATCAAATAAAGATTATGATTTCACGTTTGTAAGAGATGTTGTTAACATCCACCTTAATCATGGTTTGATTGGGTCCGGTACACTAAATAACGGTATATATGTTTTAAACCAACTCCAAATTTTCAATGTCCAGAACACACTAAAAAGAAAGTCTCCAGATTTAAATAAAGCTTTCTTATGGCATTGTAGACTGGGTCACATCAATAAGAGAAGGTTGACTAAGTTGCATAGAGAAGGATATTTGGACTCGTTCGAATATCAAACTTATGACACTTGTCAATCTTGTCTCAAAGGAAAGATGACAAAGACTCCATTTACTGGACAAGAAGTAAGAGCAAGCGAGCTCTTAGGACTCATACACAGCGATGTATGTGGTCCAATGTCTACACATGCAAGAGGTGGTTTTTCCTATTTCATTACTTTCACGGATGATTACTCAAGATACGGATTCATTTATCTGATGAAACATAAATCCGAGGCTTTTGAGAAATTCCAAGAGTATAAGAATGAAGTAGAAAACCAAACCGGCAAAAGTATCAAGACACTAAGATCTGATCGAGGTGGTGAATACTTGAGTGCCGAGTTCCTAGGTTACCTAAAAGAGAAAGGAATTCTCTCTCAGCTTACTCCTCCATACACTCCACAGCATAATGGTGTATCGGAGAGACGGAATCGAACCCTATTGGATATGGTACGATCCATGATGAGTAATGCCGAGTTACCGCGATCTTTCTGGGGATATGCGCTAGAATCAGCGGCATATCTTTTGAACATGGTACCTACCAAGACTGTGTCTACCACTCCATATCAGATGTGGAGCGGAAAGAAACCCCATCTACAGTATATAAAGATTTGGGGATGTCCAGCTTTTGTTAAAAAGCAGCATGTTGACAAGCTCGAGGCACGATCAGTAAAGTGTAAGTTTGTGGGATATCCAAAGAACTCCAGGGGATATCTATTCTATTACGCAGAGGAACAAAAGGTATTTGTTTCTCGTAATGCCCATTTTCTAGAACATCAGTTTTTAGAAAAGGAATCAAGTGGGAGCGAAATAGAACTGGAAGAAATTCCAGAACCGCAAACTGCTACTGAAAGTTTGGTAGAACCGGAAGTTCAAGAAGTACAGGACATTCCCGCACCCCTCCGCAGGAGTAGTAGGCTGTCTCATCCGCCTGAGAGATACTACGGTTTTCTCATAGATGGGGATAGAGAGGATTGCATCATAAATGATGATGAACCTACTGACTTCCAGCAGGCCATCCAGAGCGGCGACTCGGTACGATGGCTAGATGCAATGCGGACCGAAATGGAGTCCATGTACACCAACAAAGTATGGACTTTGGACTTTGCTCCAGATATGGTAAAACCCATAGGATGCAAATGGATCTTCAAGAAAAAGATTGGTGTAGATGGACAGGTGGAAACCTATAAGGCTAGACTTGTTGCAAAGGGTTTTCGTCAAAGACCTGGTTTGGACTATGACGAAACTTTTTCTCTAGTGGCTATGCTCAAATCCATTCGGGTCCTTCTTGCTATTGCTGCCTTCCATGATTATGAAATCTGGCAGATGGACGTAAAGACGGCTTTTCTGAATGGAAATTTAGAAGAGTGCGTTTATATGGATCAGCTAAAGGGTTTCAATCAGAGTGGGAGCAGCGGGAAAGCATGCAAGCTGTTTAAGTCCATTTATGGACTAAAGTAGGCATCGCGGAGTTGGAACATCTGTTTTGATGAGACAGTCAAAGATTATGACTTTATCAAAAATCCAGATGAACCGTGCATATATAGTAAAGTTGTAGCCAGAAGTGTCGTATTCCTCGTCTTGTACGTGGATGACATTCTATTGATAGGAAATGACATTCCTATGCTACAATCTGTCAAAGGATTCTTGTCACACAGGTTCTCCATGAAAGACCTGGGTGATGCCTCTTACATTCTGGGGATCCGGATCTATCGTGATAGATCCAAGAGGATGTTGGGACTTTCGCAGTCCAGGTATATCGACACTGTACTGAAAAGATTCAGTATGGAAGATTCTAAGCGCGGTAATCTACCGGCTTGTCACGGAATCACCCTCTCCTAAGAGATGTCTCCCAAGACTGATTTGGAAAGGGAACACATGTCTATTATACCCTACGCTTCTGCGGTAGGCTCTGTAATGTATGCGATGTTGTGCACCAGACCAGATGTAGCTTACGCACTAAGCGTGGTAAGCCGGTATCAGTCAGACCCAAGGGAGAAGCACTGGATAGCAGTAAAGAACATTCTCAAGTACCTGAGAAGGACTAAGGAGATGTTTTTGGTTTACGGCGGAAAAGACCTCAGGTTGGAGGCCTTTGCTGATTCCGGCTTCCAGAGTGATAAGGACGATTCCAAGTCCATGTCGGGTTATGTCTTTACCCTCAATGGAGGGGCGGTGTGCTGGAAGAGCTCCAAGCAGGACACCGTTGCTGACTCGACGATGGAAGCGGAGTATATAGCTGCTTGCGATGCCGCAAAAGAAGCAGTCTGGATGAAGAAGTTCCTGACAGAACTTCAGGTGGTTCCTACCATAGTTGATCCAATACCTATGTATTGCGACAACAACGGAGCTATAGCTTTAGCGAAGGAACCAAGGTCCCATCAGAAGTCAAGACACATCTTGAGGCGGTATCACCTGATCAGGGAGATCATTGATCGTCAGGAGATCGAGGTTCGGAGAGTTGCTTCTGAAGAGAACATTGCTGATCCATTCACGAAGGCCCTACCTCAGATTCAGTTCAAGAGGCTACTCGAGATCATTGGTCTTCGATATGCCAGTACATGGCCCTAGTGCAAGTGGGAGATTGTTAGTGTTTATGCCCTAGAAGGCCATTACTGTATCATACTAGTTTGTATATTACTTAATGGAAGCTTGGGATATTCACATGTATATAACAGTCTTGCTAAATATGGTAGTATGCTACTTGGTTTTTCTATCTTAATATGTGAGTATACGTATTGATAGAGCTCTTAGGATCTTGCTTGACTACCAGTGTTGTGATGGCAGTCACACTAGTGGGGGCTGGGTAGTATACAAGCACATCCTTATTCAGGTCCCTAGTCGTTGGATTATCGAAACAGAGCATCGATACTCCGGAGTAGACTAGTGTGTACGCTTCTCATCCCAGTTGGGGAGATGGTCTGTCCCACAGCCGTCAGTACGTCGTACTGGAGATAGTATACAGGTGCTCGTTAGGTTACGGGTACACCGGACAGGACTCACAGGGAACTGTTGGTTGGTTTTATACCAGTCGTCAGTGAACAGTTCCCAGGTGACATGAGTACAGCATAGTCCGCAGACTTGACACTGCTACTTCGCCTCGAGTGTGTCCCACTGTTCTTAGATTGCTACCCTACCACGGCTCAAAGGAGTCGTGCAAACAGGTAGCAGTTGGGTGCAGTCCCGAGCACTTGGAGGCAGTGGCGGTTAGACAGGATTCGTCTCTCCCGGTATTGGGGGTTGATATCGCGCTGTGTCAGAGAGCCATTACGCAAAGTCCCTGGCCAGGGCAAGCGAGATTTGCTGGTAGGTTCCAGTAGTTTCTCAGGGTGTAATGGGCTTCCCTCCGACACGACTTATACCGCTATTAGGGGACTGACGCTTGCCGCCCCTAGGCCCGATATGCGATAGTCTTGGACGAACGGACCGGACTGTATGGAGATTGTCACATCAGACTCAGTAGGAGTTCGGATGGGTTCCCTTATCGGCCTTCTTATCGACATCTACCTGGGGACCGTTACGTACAGCTAGGGCCGCTTGTGGTCTGTGGTTAAACCCACTGCCAGCGTAGTAGTCGAGTCTCTAGAGTCCCACACAGAGAGTTTCCCTACTCCAGGCGAAACGATATAGAGGTCGTATGGTTTTACGACAAGGGTTCGGACGCATACGTGTGTTTACGCACGTATGACTGTCGGACAGTTTTTACCAGTCGGCTTTGGTTTAAGCCAGTTACTGGTATCCGGTTATTGGATTTATACAGTCTAAAGTTTTTCCGTATTTTTGCGGAAAGGAGGGGCGTTCTCGTAATTGCGCGAGAAGCTTCTAGAAGGTGGTGACTAAGGAGGTTTAGGTGGCATATACAATGAATGTGATTAGTGAGTCATATGGATGATTCATCCATGTCATTAATGCATGATAAATGCTTAATGACTCATGGAGTGAATCATCACTAGATATTATCAAGCATGGTTGCTAAATTCATTTATATTCTTTTCTTGATAAAAAGAAATGCTTGATATATATTATCATAACTCATTATTCTCACTTCATTATTATTCTCTCCTTCTCTCTCCTCAAGCTCTCCCTCTTCAAACCCTAATCCTCCCCTCTCATGTGTTGAGTACAAGGATTAGTTAGACTAATTAAACCATAACCCCCACTCTATATCACCTAGTTTCTTTGATTAGCACTTAAAGAAGGTTAGTTGCCTCAAGTTTAGAGGCTAAGCTTGGAGTAAAGCTCTCGGGTGGATCGTCTACTACTTCGAGAAGGCCGAGGAGGAGGAGGAGTTCGCAAAGACGAAGGACACGATTCGTTAGGTATAATCCCTAAACATAGTAGTATAGAACTTCTATGTTTCATGTTAGTTATCGTTTAGCTTCGATTCATGCGGTTAGTCGATGTTTAAGCAAAGAACAAGATCGTTTTTCAAATTTCCGCCTCCCCGCAAGTCGTGGGGTGTTGCACATCGACTTACAAACGTATACTTAACAAACGTTTAAGTTGATCTTAGTCTCAAATGAGGCTAACGTATCCTTAAACCTAAACCCCCAAACCCAAATCTAAGAAAGATACGGATTTGGACTAGTCCACGCCCTACGGGCGACAACATAACTTAGTCTCCGTATACAATCCACGGGCAACCACAAACAAAACAAACACCCACGACACGAAGTGACCATCTGGAGAAGGAGAGAGTTGTTACCGCGATGCGGTAGCGTAATTAACTGCAGGGGCTTGCGCCTGCAGGGAAGAGCGTCCTCACAATCAAAAACCCCTCGAACGAGGGGGAATCTGACGAAGTCTGCTACATCGGCCGCATCCGTTTAAACCTTCGATACATGGTGCCATAAATCAACTTGGCATCTTCGAAGAGGTGGACGGATAGCACCAATTAGCATCTGTCCCGAATCTCTGGCAAGACGTTTTGTCGCGGCGTCTTTCGGCGGGGAACAGATTCTGGCACGCCCGGTGGGACCTTTTCCTCTTTCCACTCCACACTTCGTGTGTCGTGTTCGCGAACCAATCGCGGTTTGCTAATGGTTGCCCTTGGGTTTCGAGGTACTAAGATTTGGCGTTTTGCTTGGCGCAGAAAGCGAAAGATCAACGGCACTCACTTGTGCAAAGTGTTCCAACTGCAATTGCAACCCCCGCTCCGCCTCATCTGGAGGCATAACTTATGGGCCCCGAGCGGCTTCCCAGTTCACAATGCCGGTAGAACAGGTCACTCAAGCCACCACAGGATTGTTTTTCGGGACCATGATTCTGCCAAAAAGCTTCAACGCTCCTGTACCATAGCAAGAAGCTCAGAAGAAGTCGGTCTTTGATCGGCTTACAACTGCCGCGGCCCCTCTCAACGGGTCGCCCAAGTCCAGCACCTCAGTCTTTGACAGGCTGGGCCAAAGCTCCAACGGGCCCTTGAAGAAGCCCGCAATACCAGAAGGCGTTATCCCAAAGCGGATAGCCATTCCTACTCTTGAAGTCACCAAGGAGGCTTCTCCGGCTAAGGGGTCGGTCTTCACAAGACTGGCCGTTTCAGCTCCCACTCCGGTTGAAGTAACCAAGGCCGTTTCCCTGCACGAAAATTGACCTTTTCAAGATTGGCCATTCCCTCTCAGCGAGCATCTGTCTTTGACAGGCTGGCGCCAACAGCAGACTCTCATCAGAACGGGGGGCACGGAAAAGCTGATCCAACGGCGGAGGTGATCCCGACCGCACGATATGCTCGACGTCGTCACTGGTGCCGAATGAGGAAAGCTGGGGGCAATGCCCCTTCTGGACTGACTCCGCCGGCTCATTTGGTGGAAGTTGATGCTGCTGTTCCAATCGGGAACAGCTTTGAACTACTTAACAGGGTGCATAGGAATTCTCCAACTGCCGTGCTAAAAAAGTCTCCTCCGCCAGTTGAAAAGACCACAAAGGCGAAGTTGGAGCAGCTCCCTCAGCGACTGTCCTCTAAAATTTATGAAGTTTGGCAATAGGTCCAGGATTCCGTGATAGATCAAGACTATCTCCGCCGATAGAAAAAGATGAAGGTTCAGCAAAAAAAGAATCACCCCGTCAAGCCACAGAAGGCGACAGCTACTTGGGCGCCCGCTGCGACGCCCCCCTCGACTTCAACTGCTCAAAAGAAAAGGAGGCCAGAGAAATCCCCTGTGGTTGCGGCAGACCGCAAAGGCATTGAGCCCAAACGCCCCAAGTCTGGGGGCATGATGGTACATACTGTCTACGTGGCTTCCGGAAAAGAAGAAAGCCGCACTTCGACGGGCCACCGACCACTCACCCGATCCATCACGAGAGCTCAAGAACAGCAACAGCAGAAGCTTCAAGAGATGCTGACTACAATGGCCACACTTACCGAGCCAAAAGAAAGCCCAGAGGCGTCATCGGAGCAGCGTCATGAACAAGAAACCGATGCTGACTTCCTTCGCAGAGTCCTCGAAAAGAAGGACAGAGAAGCCGCAGAACAAGCTGCTAATATAAAGAGAATGACATTTCTCTTCCAAGACATGGTCGGGATGATGTTACAGCCGGAACCTCCAGCTGAAGACCCCCCGATCATTATTGAAGACGACAGAGGGGAGGCATCGAACCCTCATCCGACTCTTTCAGCAGCTAAAGAGGAAACTATTTCCAAGGCTGCTCTGGATGACTATATTGCTCAGCAAATACGAGCTCATCAGGCGAATGAAGCGGCCGGCCAAGTCGTTAAAACTGGGCGACCGTATCCAGGCTGGTATGACCAAATAAAGTACCCTCCGGGATACACAATCCCCAAATTCCATGTGTACAAGGGGACCGGCAATCCCCATCAACATGTCGCTCAGTTCAGGGCTCTTTGCGGCAACACCGGGGGTGATGATAAGCTTTTGCTCCGCCAATTCGTCGGCAGCTTGTCGGAGACGGCATTTGAGTGGTACTCCGAACTTCCAAATGACTCTGTTAAGACTTTCGCAGAGATGGAGCTACTATTCACCCAGCGTTTCGCAAGTGCTAGCAAACGCACCCCGATCACGGCATTGATCAACGCCAGAGTGAAGCCGGGAGAGACGTGGGTGCAATGTGCAATCCGGTGGCGGAACCTATGGTCAAGATGCGAACAACGCATAGAAGAAGCTCCTGCCATGGGCATGTTCGTGGGTACTCTTGACCCTCAAGCGACCATCTCCCAATTCATGATGTTCTTCAAGCCGACCACCTTCCAGACCTTGATTGACAAGCTGGCCCAAATGGACCAGATGGGCCATAGGCCTTCCTCTTCAAAGACAGATCCTTGGAATGAAAAGGGCAAAGGGAAAGCAACCTTCGTTGCCAACACTCAACAACGGCCGAACAACTTAAAGCCGGTTGTTCGCCAAAACAACGTGCGTCCACGCCCATCCCTCGAGGAGAGACTGAGATGTCCTTACTCGTTTCCTCAGGATAAAACGAGGAAACTGTTCGAGCTGGCGCAACAAACTCATCAATCTGCCGGATCCAAAATGTCCGTTGCAGCCAGGTGATGTCAACAATCCTAATTACTGCCCTTACCACCAAGCAGTAAGCCATCCAATCGACGATTGTTTCGTCTTCAAAGGCTGGATGGAGGATCAATACCAACAAGGCAAGTTCACATTATCCGAAAATTGGAAGGTAAACCCACCACAACCTCACGCCCCTAAAAAGGTGGACATGCCGGGGGAATCGTGCTCATTCATAAGGGAAGCCCCATGGGAGGACGTTCTTTCAGCCAAGACAAAAAGGATGCTGAAGGATCTCCAAACATACCCGGCGATCAGGTGGAAAAATCTACTGGAACCCGAGATCATCGAGGGAATGCTGAAACCGCGCCCAACTCCAAAAACGGGTGGTGATGGTCAGAGCGCTCACACCCAGCCGTCAAAGTCTTCGAAGAAGAAGAAGAAGACCAAAAAGCCCATGCAGCTTGGTGATAACCGCACGGACCTGCAAAAACAGATTGACGCGTTGGAAGAATATAATCAGAAGGCGCGGACCCCGGTCACACTCCAAGAATTTCTCAGCCACGTCCTAGAGCACGGAGATGATGACAATGGAGAAGACTCGTCGGATGAATCTGAAGATTATGTGGCAAGCTGCCATGTGATCTCTCACTCGTCAATAAATGACGAAGAAGCTCCTTACACAGAGAAGCTGGGGGCAGATCCTGAGCCTGAACTTCTAGGACCATCAGACGAAATGATTGATGTATTCCTGAACGAAGCCCGTCTTAAAAGAAAAGCCGATCGAGAGTGCGAGATGGCCATATTCGAGAAAGCCAAACGCCGGCGACTGGATAAAAGGGTCGAAACACTCACACCAGATCAAAGTACATCCGTCGCAAATGAAAGCAGGATCAAGATAAGGAAATGATTCGCCAAAGCCATATCGATGGGGATGAGACTGCCCTCTTTCAGAGAAAATTCTCCAGGTGGTAACATCTTGATGAAACGGACGTACATCCTAACTTCTGCTTATATCATCAGAGGATCGCACATCCTACTGAAGACTGCAACTCCTTTAAGTGTTGGTGGCAAGGATATGTCATTCACAGGCAACACTTCAACAAGACAAAGCGTGAAGCTCGTAAACAACGGAAAAATGCGACATATGAGCGTAAAAGAATTGCCGGCAATTGTCATAGGGTTGATCCCGAGGGATCGCGAGTTCTCACCTTCGGGAACGACTCCGACGAAAAAGTAGCCCTCGGTCCTCTCTTCAAGGAATCCATCTCTGAAACGAAAGAATTGAGGAGCTGCGAGAACATTTAGTCGTGCAATTGCACGCTACCCGGAAAGAATCTCAGACCCGTGAACAAGGGATCGAACAAAAAGGATAAAGGGAATGGAAAAGCGACCTTCGTCGCCAACGCTCAACAACAGCCGAGTAACCCGAGATCGTTTTGTCGTCAAAACAATAAGCCGCGATATCTCAATGAGAAGTTGAAACGTCCTTACTCTTTTCCCAAAGATAAAACAAAGAGATTGTTCGAGCTAGCAGTGCGCAGCGGGCTCATCACTCTGCCAGATCCAAAACGTCCGTTGCAGCCAGGTGACGTTAACAATCCTAACTATTATCCCTACCACAGAGTAATGGGTCACCCACTCGAAAATTGCTACGTCTTCAAAAACTGGGTTGAAGACCAATACCAACAGGGCAAGTTTGCGCTGCTCGAAAAATGGAAGGTGAACCCACCACAACCACATGCTCCGAAAAAGATGGACATGCCGGGGGGATCGTGCTCTTTCATAGAGAAAGCCCCATGGACCAAAAAGTCCGTAGACTAGAAACTCGCCTCAAATATGGCAACGATAGACCGAAACGTCGTTAAACTAACAATGGACCACTATGTCCTAAAACTGGCTGTAGACCGAAACGTCGTTAAACTAACGATGGACCACTATGTCCTAAAACTGGCTGTAGACCGAAATGTCGTTAAACTAACGATGGACCACTATGTCCTAAAACTGGCTGACCGAAACGTCGTTAAACTACTACCAACCCGCGGCATCTTCAGGCTGACGTGGTGAAAAAAAACGGTACGTCCATAAGCAAAATGGGCACGGATGAAAACCTGAAAGGGCGCCGTGAGTAAAAACAGCAGGACTGCCGGCGATGTTTGTGAAAACCCGAAAGGGAGCAGACTCGTTAAAAAAAGAGGAAAAAAACGGTATGTCCATAAGCAAAATGGGCACGGATGAAAACCCGAAAGGGCTCCGTGAGTAAAAACAGCAGGGCTACTGGCGAGTGTTTGTGAAAACCTGAAAGGGCGCAACCTCGTTAGAAAAATAAAAAGAATAAAAAAAAAGAAAGACGGTATGTCCATAAGCAAAATGGGTTCGGATGAAAACCCGAAAGGGCTCCATGAGTAAAAATAGCAGGGCTACCGGCGAGTGTTTGTGAAAACCCGAAAGGGCGCAACCTCGTTAAAAGACGCTTACAGGATCCTCTCGACCTTGTAAGGAGAAACCACCTGCGTGAGATCCTTACGACTCACAAAGGAGCAACACGTTTAGGAATCCTCTCGATTCCTAAGGAGAAATTACACTTGCGAGATCCTCACGATTCGTAAGGAGAACTCTCTTATGAGACCCTCACGGCTCATAAGATTTGAAAGTCTTAAGTTACAGAGACCTAAACCTGTTCTTAAGCAACCTCCACACAACCTTCGATATTGCCCTGCAAGCGGCTCATACTGACCCTTGTATACAATCCACAGGCGCGAATAAACATTTCCCCAGCAAAGTCCCACCCGTGACTAGGGATATGTCCATACGGTGAACAACCCTTATAAGTCATCTCGACTTATAAGGAGAAAACCCTTTTGTAAGATCCTTACGACTTACAGGGGAACATACACTTAGGAATCCTTACGATCCCTAAGGAGAAAACACACCTACGAGATCCTCACGACTTGTAAGGAGAAATACCTTTGTGAGACCCTTACGGCTCACGAAGTCAAAAGCCTTAGTCGACAGAATCCTAACCCTGTTTACTAAGCCACCTTTGTTCGGCATCGACAGAGGCAAATGATGATTCGCTCCTGGCAATGTCCCAGTGATAGCGATGCTGATGCCTAAATCGGTATCAAATTACAAGCCCTTTCACGGCAAATGATGATTCGCTCCTGGCAATATTCCAGTCGCAGCGATGCTGATGCTAAGATTGGCACCAGATCCCAAGTTCCATACTCGTGGCGAAAAGTCGACGAGCCAAAAATGCATATGAAATAGCCGAAATGATAGGGCAACTTGCAACAAAATCAGCAAGTAAAAATATATGCATACAAAATAGCCGAAATGATTGGGCAACTCGCAATAAAAAGCAGCGAGTAAAAGAAAAATAGCCGAAATGATCGGGCACCGCGAAAAATAGCCGAAATGATTGGGCAATCGCGATTTTCGTGATATAAAAAGCTGAAATGATAGAGCATCGTGGAAAGAATAAAAAAAAATGATGAAAGAATGAAACTTTTTGCCCTACAGATGAGATCATATCGATCCCTGTATATAATCCAGGGGCACAAACAAAGAGGGAACCATACCTTCCCAACAGGCTCCATCAGAAAGCGAAGCCAAATCTCGACGGTTCAAAGACAACCTAGAGACAACCTCGACATTTTGTCGCAATATTGCAGACAGAATGTCAACAAATGAAGCAAAGGAAGATCCCTAGCTCCAGGGTCTCGACGTCAACATCGACAACTTAGAGATCACCAACGACGTTTTTCCTCACTCCAACCAGATGCAGACGTGACGTCAACAACCGACCTCAGAGTCGCAACGAAACGGAGCCATGGCAAAGTCCCTAGTTCTAAATCTCAATGGCAACATCTACAGCCTGGAGACCAACACCGGTGTGCCTCCTCATTCCAGCAGGACGCAGATGTTACACCATCAAACGGAGCCACGACATAGTCCTTAGTTCCAGATCTCTACGGTTCATAGACAAACTATAGACCATCTCGGCATTCGTCTCGTTACAGCAGACGAGATGTCAACGACGGCGTTCCTCCGCAGTCCAGCAGGATGCAGATGCAACGTCAACAAAAGACCTCACGGTCGAAACAAAGCGGAGCGACGACAAAATCCCAGCTCCACTTCAGCATTCGTCTCGATACAGCAGACGAGATCTCAACGACGGCGTTCTTCCGCAGTCCTCCAGGATGCAGATGCAACGTCAACAAAAGACCTCACGGTCGAAACAAAGCGGAGCGACGACAAAATCCCAGCTCCACCTCAGCATTCGTCTCGATACAGCAAACGAGATGTCAACAATGGCGTTCCTTCGCAGTCCAACAGGATGCAGAAGCAATATCAACAAAAGACCTCATGGTCGAAACAAAGCGGAGCGACGGCAAAATCCCGGCTCCACCTCAACGTTCGTCTCAATACAGCAGACGCAATGCCACCCCAAGATCAAAGCAACGGAGCCATGGCAAAGTCCCTAGTTCCAGGTCCCAACGGTTCACCAACAACCTAGAGACCACCTTGACGTTTGTCTCGATACAGCAGATACGATGTCGCCCCAGCGTTCTTCCTCCAATAAGATGCAGACGCGACGCCAAAGCAAATGAAGCGAAGGCCAAATTCCTAGCTTCAGGGTCTTGATGGTAACTCATATAAAACCTGAAAGACAATCGGAGATCATCCCACATGGAGTGGTCATCACCTCGACGTTCGTCTCGATACAGCAGATGAGATGTCACCACATCGTTCTTCTTCCAGCAGGATTCAGACGCGACAATCAAACAACGGAGCCACGGAAAAATCCCTAGTTCCAAACCTCGATGGTTCACCAGCGACCTAGAGACAACCGCAACATTCTTCTCAATACAGCAGATGCAATGCCAGCAAACGAAGCGAAGGCCAAATTCTTAGCTTCAGGGTCTTGACGGCAACTCATATAAAGCCTGAAAGACCACCGGAGATCATCCCACATGGAGTGGTCATCGCCTCGACGTTCGTCTCGATACAGCACACGCAATGACAGCAAACGAAGCGAATGCCAAATTCCTAGCTTCAGGGTCTTGACGGTAACTCATATAAAACCTGAAAGACAATCGGAGATCATCCCAAATGGAGTGGTCATCACCTCGACATTTGTCTCGATACAGTAGACGAGATGTCACCACAGCGTTCTTCCTCCAATAGGGTTCAGACGCGACAATCAAACAACGGAGCCACGGCAAAATTCCCAGTTCCAAGTCTCGACGGTTCACCAACAACCTAGAGACAGCCGCGACATTCGTCTCGATACAGCAGACGCAGTGCCAGCAAACGAAGCAAAGGCCAAATTCCTAGCTTCAGGGTCTTGACGGTAACTCATATAAAACGTGAAAGACTATCGGAGATCATCCCACACTAGCACGGAGTGGTCACCACCTCGACGTTCGTTTCGATACATCAAACGAAATGTCACCCCCGCGTTCTTCCTCCAGCAAGGTTCAGACGCGACAATCAAACAACGAAGCCACGGCAAAATTCCCAGTTCCAAGCCTCGATGGTGCACCAATAACCTAGAGACAACCGCGACATTCGTCTCGATACAGCAGGCGCAATGCCAGCAAACGAAGCAAAGGCCAAATTCCTAGCTTCAGGGTCTTGACGGCAACTCATATAAAACCTGAAAGACTACCGGAGATCATCCCACACCAGCGCGGGGTAGTTATGACTCATCGGGGCTCTCCAAAATGAGCCTAATCTCAAGTAAAAAGCGGCATGGCAAAATTCCTAACGCTTGCTCTTCCGACGGTCAAACTGCCTAGGAAGATTGCTTGAAGACGTCTTGTCCAGCTCCCGAAGGGATCAGAGATACGACAGTCGCAAGGCTGCTCGAACAACAAGATTGCCTATCGAGGAATACATCAGCTAACGCGACGGTACGACGGACAAAATCCTAGTACCACAGACCCTAACGGACCTTTTTCGTAAAGAGCAAAGGTTAACTGTGACGTTAGGACATCCTTGCGAGAACTTCTCGATTCGTCTCGACTTGTAAGGCAAAGCCTTAGGCAATGGGGATTAAAAAACCTGTTTCCTAAGCACTAGGGCCCTGCAAGTCAGTCCAAGATGGACTCTTGCATACTATTCATGGGCCACACTCTCCAAAGTCGAATCTCGACAAGGAGGGAAACAACCACTTACGAGTCCTCTCGACTTATAAGCAAGAAAATTCTCTTGTGAAATCCTTACGACTCTCAAGAGAAAACACACTTAGGAATCCTCACGACTCCTAAGGAGAAAAGACACCTACGAGATCCTCACGACTCGTAGGGAGAAAAGTCTTTATGAGACCCTCACGGCTAATAAAGTTGAAAAGTCTTAGGTGGCAGATCCTAACCCTGTCTCCTAAGCCATCACTGCCCTACAAAGAGGTTAAGATGGACCATCTATGAGCCATACTTGCCAAAGCTACATGCCACTGAAATGGAGAACTTACTCATGAGCGTATAAACTACTTCACGCCAGAGTAAGACATAAAGAAATAGAAGGGTGCGGCTCATTGAGTTGAGAGTTTGGAACTATATCTCTTAAGAGTCGAGATTTGAGTCAATGATTAATGACGACGCTTGTGTCCGCTCGTTATCTTCTCAGATCAAGATTCTTAAAGTTATATACCAACCCGAAACTGGTCATACGCTATGCATTACTCTGCATTACTTCACCCACGTATATACTTACGTGGGCAAAGTAGTGGGGGGCATTTGTTCCCGCCAAAAAATTTCTGCGCAAAATAGTCCAAGGTATCAAATGGCAGCGATACGCTTAAGGAAATGCCAACCAGTATCTTCCGGCCTGTATTTTGATAAACTCCCGAAGAAGGAACGTTAAATTCTGATGATATTGGACGCATCTCGAAAATCCCTTCGATTTGATATATTATGGGCTTCATAATTCATCCGGGATCAAAAGTTATGAGCAAATATGCTATGCACTGTTCCCTGATTAAAAATCAGGAATTACCTCAATGAGGTATCATGTGCTCACACGTGACCAATGGTCACATGTTGACACGTGATAGTTAAAACAGAAATAAAAATAACGGCTGAAGAAGGGCCCAATTGGGGGTCACGTGCTCACACGTAACCAATGGTCACGTGTTGACACGTGACAATCGAAACAGAAATGAAATAACAAACGGCTGAAGGAAATACCTCAATGAGGTGTCATGTGCTCACACGTGACCAATGGTCACGTGTTGACACGTGATGGTTAAAACTGAAGCGTAAATAAACGCTGAGAAAATGACTCAATTGTGGGTCACGTGCTCACACGTGACTTCAGCACGTGACTGGCTTCGAAAGCCTTCCAGTTAATAGAATTAAATTCTAAAAGCTTCTAAATCTTTCCAAATGGAAAAGGATTATGGGGACCGTTGGATTAAAGATCCAAGGGTGATTAAAAATCACCAATTTATGGAAAGATTTTAGACAAGGAAAGATTTCCCTAAAAATCTCACCAGAAATAACAAACAGAATAACTTTGGATTTAAAATCCAACGGTGAATAACATTCACTGAATGATCTAAAGGATCATATTAATTATGAAATCAATTAAAAAATTTCAATGAAAGATTGACTAAACAAATTGATTCTTTTTTTTCTCCTATAAATAGGAGCCAAGAAGAGAAGAGAAGAGAATGGATCTACTTTTTTGAGAGAAAAACAGAGAGAGAAAAAGTAAGGAGAATTTAATTCTCAAGAGAGAGAAAAAAGAGAGGAGAATTTAATTCTCAAGAGAGGAAGAAAATTTCTTCAGGAGAAAAAGAAAACCCTAGGTGAGAAAAGAAAGGGAATCAAAACTTCAAACAGAGAATTTAATTCTCAAAATCTAGGAGTTTAACTCTTCTGCAAAAGAACTTAGTTCTTCCTCTAGTTGAAGATCTGCAGAAGCACATCTCCCCATAGGTTGAGAATTTAATTCTCATCGGGTTGAGATCCTGCCATGCAGATCCAAAATTTAGAGGGGGAATTGAGTTTAGAGAATTTAATTCTCCCAAAACAAAACTAGGGTTTAACCCTATATGAGAATTTAATTCTCCCAAACTCACAGGAATTTAATTCCTTCAAGATGGACAGAATTATGGTTTAACCCTACTCAAGAATTTAATTCTTTTACATATATGGGAATTTAATTTCTCTAAAAAGAAATTGGGGTTTAACCCTACTTAAGAATTTAATTCTTGCACAATAGGAATTTAATTCCTCCAAAATCATGATTAGGGTTTAACCCTATAGAGAATTTAATTCTTAAAGAAATAAAGAGACTTGAAAGATCTTCATACATGTAAAGAACTTGATCACGTGACCCCCATTCTCAATGAGCAGAGAAGAAAAAACAGAACTTGATCACGTGGTAACACGTGACCTTTCCCCTCAATGATCAAAAGAGAATGAATAAGAATTAAGGTCACGTGTCCCCACGTGACCCCTGAAAAGATCCCCAGAAATGAGAAGGAAAAATCACTGAGGCAACGCCTTACGTGCTCCACGTGACTCCCGAAATACAGAGAGAAAAAGTAAAAGAAATAAAGGCCTTGGGCGCTCTCACGTGTTCCCATGTGACCTCTTGGCAGACGCTCTAACAATCAGTGCATGAATCCTCCTCACGTGTCAGCACGTGATGCTCCAAAGTAAAATATAAAAGTGTTTAACACTTAATTGCAGAACGAAGAAAAGGGATATGGTCCCACTTTTGGGCGCTCTCACGTGTCCACACGTGACCCCTCTTTCTTTAGTGTTTAACACGAATTTGGGGATTATATTTCCGGTGTTTAATACTGATTGTTTCTAGTGTTTAACACTAAATTGAAGATTATATTTTCAGTGTTTAACACTGATTGTCTTTTAGTGTTTAACAATAATTTGAGAGTTCTATCTCCAGTTTTTAACACTATTGTTCTCTAGTGTTTAACACTACTTTCAGCCAAATTGGCTAATTTTCCAGAGGCAAAAGTCCCTCCTCCAAATGAATCTCAAAATTGAGGAAATCAAAGACAAAATGTTGTCAGAGCCCCCAAACCTCTGTTTAGCATTGCTGAATGATGAGGGGCTGAACCCAGACAAATGTCTAATGGCCCAAAGTGCCAATATTTCAAACATAATTGGACTTAGCCCAAACTGGCCATAAGTCCTCAAATCATCTTAAACTGAGCACATCTGCTCTTTCAACCAACTCATTGGTTCAAGGGTACATCTCTGAACTCCTCTGATATTTGTCGTTGTAATCCTTCAACGTCTTTAGAGAGGTGATGGGTCCCGACAACCATAAATTTTATTGGACCACTACGTCCTTAAACTGGTATTGGACCACCATGTCCCTAAACTGGTAATAGACCACTATGTCACTAAACTAGAACAATAGAGTCCAAATGCTTTTTGGTCGGATCTAAACGATCCCGTTAAGTTGATCTTAGTCTCAAATTAGACTAACGTATCCTTAACGAACGTTTAGGTTGATCTTAGCCTCGAATATGGCTAACGTATGCTTAAACCAAAACCTTCAAACAGACTTTAGTCCCAAATTGGACTGTAGATCTCCCAACCAACTTTGGTTCAAGGGTACATCTCTGAACTCCTCTGATATCTGTCGTTGTAATCCTTTAACGACGTCAGAGAGGTGACGGGTCCCGACGGCCATACGATCAACGGACCACCATGTCCCTAAACTGGCAATGGACCACTATGTCCCTAAACTAGAACAATAGAGCCCAAATGCTCTTTTGTCGGATCTAAACGATCCTGTTAAGCTGATCTTAGTCTCAAATTAGACTAACGTATCTTTAACAAACGTTTAAGTTGATCTTAGTCTTAAATGAGGCTAACGTATCCTTAAATCCAAACCCTCAAACCTAAATTTAAGAAAGATACGGATTTGGACTAGTCCACGCCCTACGGACGACAACATAACTTAGTCTCCGTATACAATCCACGGGCAACCACAAACAAAACAAACACCCACGACACGAAGTGACCATCTGGAGAAGGAGAAAGTTGTTACCGCGATGCGGTAGCATAATTAACTGCAGGGGCTTGCGCCTACAGGGAAGAGCGTCCCCACAATCAAAAACCCCTCGAACGAGGGGGAATCTGACGAAATCTGCTACATCGGCTGCATCCGTTTAAACCTTCGATACATAGTGTCATAAATCAACTTGGCATCTTCGAAGAGGTGGACGGATAGCACCAATTAGCATCTGCCCCGAATCTCAGGCAAGACGTTCTGTCGCGGCGTCTTTCGGCGGGGAACAGGAGGAATTGAATTCCTATGAATTGGGAGAATTGAATTCTCAAGCAGGGTTGAACCCTAATTTTATCTTCGAGGAATTAAATTCCTGTGAAATTGGGAGAATTAAATTCTCATATAGGGTTAAACCCTAGTTTTATCTTGGAGGAATTAAATTCCTATGAAATTGGGAGAATTAAATTCTCTCTCAATTCTCCCTCTAAGTTTTGGATCTGCATGGCAGAATTTCCCCGATGAGAATTAAATTCTCAACCTGTGGGGAGATTTGCTTCTGCAGATTTTCAACCAGAGGAAGAACTAAGTTCTTTTGCAGAAGAGTTAAACTCTTAGATTGAGAATTAAATTCTCTTTTTTGTTTTATGAAGCTTTGATCATTTTCCCCATTCTCATCTAGGGTTTCTTTTCTTGAGAATTAAATTCTCCTTTCTTTTCTCTCTGCTATTTGCCTTCAGAAAATTTTAAGATAAAAAAAAAATTCTCTTTCTCTCACTTCTCTTCTTGGCTCCTATTTATAGGAGAAGGAAAAGAATCAATTTGTTTAGTGAATCTTTCATTGAAAGATTTTGTTTGTTTTTTGTAACTAATATGATCTTTTAGATCACTCAGTGAATTTTATTCACCATTGGATTTTTAATCCAGAAGATATTCTGTTTGTTATTTTTGGTGAAATTTACGGAGATCTTTCCTTGTATACAATCTTTCCATAAATTGGTGATTTTTAATCACCATTGGATTTTTAATCCAACGGTGCTCCACTTTACAGAGCATAATCCTTTTTGTTTGGAAAGATTTAAAGAAATACTTTCCCAGTTAGGGTTTTTGATTTCCCTTAATTAGAATTTAATTCTATTAACTCATAAGGTTTTTAAAGCCCATCACGTGTTGGCACGTGATCCCAACGTTTGACTATTGAAATAGAATTTAATTCTATCGGTTAAAAAGATGAGGGAACTGTCACGTGTTGGCACGCGACTCTCTCTCTCATTCAGAATTTAATTCTGTCTTTTAACTGGGCTAAAGGACCATCATGTGTCAGCACGTGACCCTTGGTCACGTGTGAGCACGTGATGCCCTATTGGGGTCTTTCCTTAGCCGTTTTGTTTACACTTTTGTTTGATTTAGAATTTAATTCTATAAAGTGGAGATCATAGGGAACTATCACGTGTCAACACGTGACCCTTGGTCACGTGTGAGCACATGATACCTCATTGAGGTATTTCCTGATTTTTATTAGGGAACACCGTTTCATATCCAGGTCAGGGGAGAAATGCCTCCCGTTCTTTAAGGCTCTGAGGAAGATCCCGAGGTTCGAGTGGTCGGAGGAATGCCAAGCCGCCTTCGACCAATTGAAGAAGCACCTCGCAACGCCACCGCTGCTCACCCGACCAGTTGAAGGAGATGAGCTGTCGCTGTATCTGGCGGTATCCGACCAAGCAGCAGGCTCAGTGCTCGTCCGGGAGGTCGGTGGAGCACAGAAGCCGGTGTACTATGTGAGCCACGTATTTAAGGACGCAGAAACGAGATATCCAGCCATAGAGAAGATTGTCTTGGCCCTCGTGGTGGCCTTGAGGAAGCTGAGGCACTACTTCCAAGCACACACCATCATCGTCCTCACCGAGCGCCCGTTGGGGGCTATCCTTTCATCACCAGAGTCCTCGGGCCACTTAGAAAAGTGGAGGTGGGAACTATCTCAGTTTGATATAAAATATCGCCCAAGGCAGGCCATCAAAGTGCAGGCCCTGGCCGATTTCATCATCGAATGCACCATCCCTAGCAAGAAACCGGAGTCCACGCCATCCCTCGCAACTCAATATCCCATCGAGGAGAGACCTGGCTCGGTTCCTGAGTGGGTCATCTACGTCGATGGGTCTTCAACCGAGAAAGGCTGTGGTGCCGGGCTCATTATCCGGGGCCCGAACGAAGCGGAAATGGAGTACTCTCTGAAGCTCGGCTTCAAAGCCTCGAACGACGCGGCAGAGTACGAGGCCCTCCTGGCCGGACTGCGCATGGCCTCCGGGCTGGGACTGAAGATAATTCGAATCCGCAGCGACTTGACCCTTGTCGTCGGTCAAGTGACCGGCCGCTTTGAAGCTCGGGAGCCTCTGATGATGAGGTACCTAGACGAGGTGAGGAAACTCCCGAGGAACTTTGACGAAGTCCAAGTAGAACAAATACCCATGCAGCTGAATGCTCAAGACGACGCCCTGATCAAGCTGGCCTCGTCATACTCAGCCAACAATAAGCGGTCTATCCTCTTCAAAACCTTTCCTCAGTCCAGCGTGGAAGACGGAGCGACAACATTCCACGTATATACGGCGCAGGAAGGCGACCAAGACTGGAGGAATCCCCTCATGGGATTCCTGAAAGACGGTACGCTCCCAGGAGATCGGGGAGCCGCCCGTCGTCTCCGGGCCAAAGCCCGCCACTTCATCTGGAGCAATAGGAACCTTTACAAGAAGTCCTTCACTCAGCCCCTGCTCCGGTGCATTGACCCCCACGAATCCGACTACGTCCTTCGGGAAATCCATGAGGGGTTGGCGGTGCGCACCAAGGGGCCCGAACCTTGATCCAAAAGGCGTTGCTCCAGGGGTACTACTGGCCCACTATTCATGAGGACGCCTAGAAGCTAGTCAGGAGATGCAAGAGTTGCCAGCTCCACAGCAGCATCCCTTGCCTCCTCGCTACCGAGCTGACCGCCCTAACATCCCCATGGCCGTTCGCTCAGTAGGGATTGGACATGATCGGCCAGTTCCCTACCGGTACAGGCGGACACAAATACGTCCTCGTCGCAGTAGACTACTTCACCAAGTGGATCGAGGCCGTCCCCATCAGGAAATCGGACGCCGCTACGACCATCAAGTTCCTGCAAAACAACCTGATACTCCGGTTCGGCATCCCGAGATGTATCATCACCGACCATGGGACGAACTTCGAGAACGAGAAAGTGAAGGACTTCTGAAAAGAATACCATATCCTCATGAAGTTCGCCACGATCGCGCATTCCCAAAGCAACGGGCAGGCCGAAGTTGCTAACCGAGACGTCCTCCGAGGTCTCCGGACTCGCCTAAAAGGGTGACAAGGCAGTTGGGTCGAAGAGCTGCCCCGGGTCTTATGGGCCCTACGCACATCAAAGAAGACTCCCACCGGGGAAACCCCCTTCAGCCTCTACTACGGACCGATGCAATGGTCCCAGCGGAGATCGGGCTACCCAGTCATCGGGTCGAGCACTTCGATGATGACGCGAACACCTCGGCGCTACGGACCAACCTGGACATCTTGTTGGAGAAGAGAGATCGGGCTCAGATCAGGGCTGCCGCTTACCAACAACAAACGGCCCAATACTACAACGTTCGGGTCAAGCACCGCTCCTTCCAGACCGGGGAATCTGGTCCTATGGCGAAATGAGTTCATTGATCAAGGCAGGCTTCACAAGTTCTCCCCGAAGTGGGATGGTCCCTTCCTCGTCTCTGAGGCGCTCCCCGGCGGAGCCTACCGCCTACAAGACGCGGACGGACACAAGCTCACGTGGTTTTACAACGCCGAGAAGCTCAAGCTATACCAATGAGGCCGAGGCCAACAAGTGTGTACCCCTCATTTAGCGAAGATGATGTAAATGTTTTCTAAAAATCCTGCCCATTCGAATAAAGAAACGCTGGAATACCTCGAATAGAGTTCTGTTTTTGCGAGCCAAAGCCCTCACCAAGAGGCGACCGCGCAGCTTCACTGCCCGGTTATCCTTAGTGGGCCTCCTACATCCCCTCCAACGCTAAGGATCAAAGTCCTCCGTAGAGGCAGCCGAGCGGCACCCCTGCTCGACTATCCCAGACCGGTAGCTTCCCTACTCGCAACGCCAGGGATCAAAGCCCTCGCCAAGAGGCAACCAAGCAGCTACCTTCCTCGGTTATCCTTGGCGGGTAGCCTCCCTACCGTAACGCCAGGGATCAGAAAGTTCTCCCATAGGCAGTCGAGCCCGACCTTCGCTCGGCTGTCCCTGGCGAGTAGCTTCCCTACCGCAACGCCAGGGATCAGAAAGTCCTCTCAGAGGCAGTCGAGCTCGACCCTCGCTCGGCTATCCCTGGCGGGTAGCTTCCCTACCGTAACGCCAGGGATCAGAAAGTCCTCCCAGAGGCAGTCGAGCCCGAGGATCCCTCGCTCGGCTATCCCTGGCGGGTAGCTTCCCTACCGCAATGCCAGGGATCAGAAAGCCCTCCCAGATGCAGTCGAGCCCGAGGATCCCTCGCTCGGCTATCCTTCAGGACAAAAGCCCTCGCCAAGAGGCACCGGGCAGTAACCCTGCCCGGCCAAGGGTCCTTGGTAGGCTTCTTACAGCCCCTCCCGCGCCAAGGACCAAAGTCCTCCCAGAGGCAGTCGAGTCCTTGCTCGGCTTGTAAGTCGATGTACAACACCCCACGACTTGCGGGGAGGCGGAAAATTGAAAAACGATCTTGTTCTTTGCATAAACATCAACTAACCAAGAATCTTTGCTAAACTATAACTAACAAGAATCATAGAAGTTAAAAACTACTATGAAAAGTGATTATACCTAATGAACCGTGTCCTTCGTCTTTTCGTTCTCCACGTCCTCTCCGACCTTCTTTATGTAGTAGATGATCCACCCGAGAGCTTTACTTCAAGCTTCACCTCTAACTTGAGGTAACTAGGTTTCTTAAAGTTCTAATCTAAGTAACCTAGGTGATATAGAGAAGGGTTATGGATTAAGTAGTCTAATCTAATCCTTGGTCTCAACACATGAGAGGGGAGGATTAGGGTTTGAAGAGAGAGAGCTTGAGGAGAGAGAAGGTGAGCAAGAGAGTGGAATGAGATAATGATCTCTCATGATATATATGAAGCATTATCATTATCAAAATAAATCAAATAAAGGATTTAACAAACATGCTTCATAAATACAAATGAGTGATTCATCTACATGAGTCATTAAGCATTTATGATGCATTAATGACAAGGATGAATCACACAGATGAGTCACTAATCTCATTTAATACTTATGCCATCTAAACCCCCAAGTCACCAACCTTCTAGAAGCTTCTCGCGAAATTACGAGAACGCCCCTCCTATCCGTGAAAACATGGAAAAACTTTAGACCGTATAAATCCAATAACCGGATACTAGAAACTGGCTTAAACCAAAGCCGGCTAGTAAAAACTGTCCGGATGTCGTACGTGCGTAAACACACGTATGCGTCCGAACCCTTGTCGTAAAACCATACGACCTCTATATCGTTTCGCCTGGAGTAGGGAAACTCTCTGTGTGGGACTCTAAAGACTCGACTACTACGCTGGTAGTGGGTTTAACCACAGAACGCAAGCGGCACTAGCTGTACGTAACGGTCCCCAGGTAGATGTCGATAAGAAGGACGATGAGGAAACCCATCCGAACTCCTACTGAGTCTGATGTGACAATCTCCGTACAGTCCGGTCTGTTCGTCTAAGATTATCGCATATCGGGCCTAGGGGGCGGAAAGCGTCAGTTCCCTAATAGCGGTATAAGTCGTGTCGGAGCGTAGCCCATTACACCCTGAGAAAACAACTGGAACCTACCAGTAAATCTCGCTTGCCCTGGCCAGGGACTTTGCGTAATGGCTCTCTGACACAGCGCGATATCAACCCCCAATACCGGGAGAGACGAATCCTTTCTAACCGCCACTGCCTCCAAGTGCTCGGGACTGCACCCAACTGCTACCTGTTTGCACGACTCCTTTGAGTCGTGGTAGGGTAGCAATCTAAGAACAGTGGGACACACTCGAGGCGAAGTAGCAGTGTCAAGTCTGCGGACTATGTTGTACTCATGTCACCTGGGAACTGTTAACTGACGATGAGTATAATACCAACTAACAGTTCCCCATGAGTCCTGTCCGGTGTACCCGTAACCTAACGAGCACCTGCATACTATCTCTAGTACGACGTACTGACGGCTGTGGGACAGACTATCTTCCCAACTGGGATGAGAAGCGTACACACTAGTCTACTCCGGAGTATCGATGCCCTGTCTTGATAATCCTACGACTAGGGACCTGAATAAGGATGTGCTTGTAGACTACCCAGCCCCCACTAGTGTGACTGCCATCACAACGCTGGTAGTCAAGCAAGATCCTAAGAGCTCTATCAATACGTATACTCACATATTAAGATAGAAAAACCAAATAGCATACTACCATGTTTAGCAAGACTGTTATATACATGTGAATATCCCAAGCTTCCATTAAGTAATATACAAACTAGTATGGTACAATAATGGCCCCTAAGGCATATACACTAACAATCTCCCACTTGCACTAGGGCCATGTACTGGCATATCGAAGACCGATGATCTCGAGTAGCCTCTCGAACTGAATCTGAGGTAGGGCCTTCGTGAATGGATCAGCAATGTTCTCTTCAGTAGCAACTCTCCGGACCTCGATCTCCTGACGATCAATGATCTCCCTGATCAGGTGATACCGCCTTAAGATGTGTCTGGACTTCTGATGGGACCTTGGTTCCTTCGCTAAAGCTATAGCTCCGTTGTTGTCGCAATACAGAGGTATTGGATCAACAATGGTAGGAACCACCTGAAGTTCTGTTAGGAACTTCTTCATCCAGACCGCTTCTTTTGCGGCATCGCAAGCAGCAATATACTCTGCTTCCATCGTCGAGTCAGCAACGGCGTCCTGTTTGGAGCTCTTCCAGCACACCGCCCCTCCATTGAGGGTAAAGACATAACCTGACATGGACTTGGAATCGTCTTTATCACTCTGGAAGCCAGAATCAGCAAAGGCCTCCATCTTGAGGTCTTTTCTGCCGTAAACCAAGAACATCTCCTTAGTCCTCCTCAGGTACTTGAGAATGTTCTTTACTGCTATCCAGTGCTTCTCCCCTGGGTCTGACTGATACCGGCTTACCACGCTCAGTGCATAAGCTATATCTGGTCTGGTGCACAACATCGCATACATTATAGAGCCTACCGCAGAAGCGTAGGGTATAATAAACATGCGTTCCCTTTCCAAATCAGTCTTGGGAGACATCTCTTTGGATAGGGTGATTCCGTGACAAGCCGGTAGATTACCGCGCTTAGAATCTTCCATACTGAATCTTTTTAGTACAGTGTCGATATACCTGGACTGCGAAAGTCCTAACATCCTCTTGGATCTATCACGATAGATCCGGATCCCCAGAATGTAAGAGGCATCACCCAGTTCTTTCATGGAGAACCTGTGTGACAAGAATCCTTTGACAGATTGTAGCATAGGAATGTCATTTCCTATCAATAGAATGTCATCCACGTACAAGACGAGGAATACGGCAGTTCTTGCTACAACTTTAGTATATATACATGGTTCATCTGGATTTTTGATAAAGTCATATTCTTTGACTATTTCATCAAAACAGATGTTCCAACTCCGCGATGCCTGCTTTAATCCATAAATGGATTTAAGCAACTTGCATTCTTTCCCGCTGCTCCCACTCTGATTGAAACCCTTTGGCTGATCCATATAGACGCACTCTTCTAAATTACCATTCAGAAAAGCCGTCTTTACGTCCATCTGCCAGATTTCATAATCATGGAAGGCAGCAATAGCAAGAAGGACCCGAATGGATTTGAGCATAGCCACTGGAGAAAAAGTTTCGTCATAGTCCAAACCAGGTTTTTGACGAAAACCCTTTGCAACAAGTTTAGCCTTATAGGTTTCCACCTGTCCATCTACACCAATCTTTTTCTTGAAGATCCATCTGCATCCTATGGGTTTTACCCCATCTGGAGCAAAGTCCAAAGTCCATACTTTGTTGGTGTACATGGACTCCATTTCGGTCCGCATTGCATCTAGCCATCGTACCAAGTCGCCGATCTGGATGGCCTGCTGGAAGCTAGTAGGTTCATCATCATTGATGATGCAATCCTCTCTATCCCCATCTATGAGAAAACCGTAGTATCTCTCAGGCGGATGAGACGGCCTACTACTCCTGCGGAGGGGTGCGGGAATGTCCTGTTCTTCTTGAACTACTGGTTCTACCAAACTTTCAGTATTAGTTTGTGGTTCTGGAATTTGTTCTAGTTCTATTTTGCTCCCACTTGTTTCCTTTTCTAAAAACTAATGTTCTAGAAAATGGGCCTTACGAGAAACAAATACCTTTTGCTCCTCTGCGTAATAGAATAGATATCCCCTGGAGTTCTTTGGATATCCCACAAACTTACACTTTACTGATCGTGCCTCGAGCTTGTCCACATGCTTCTTTTTAATAAAAGCTGGACATCCCCAAATTTTCAGATACTGAAGATAGGGTTTCTTCCTACTCTACATCTGATATGGTGTGGAAGGCACAGTCTTGGTAGGAACTATGTTCAAAAGATATGCCGCTGATTCTAGCGCATAACCCCAGAAAGATCGCGGTAACTCAGTATTACTCATCATGGAACATACCATATCCAATAGGGTTCGATTCCGTCTCTCCGATACACCGTTATGATGTGGAGTGTATGGAGGAGTAAGCTGAGAGAGAATTCCTTTCTCTTTTAGGTAACTTAGGAACTCGGCACTCAAGTATTCATCACCTCGATCAGATCTTAGTGTCTTGATACTTTTGCCGGTTTGGTTTTCTACTTCATTCTTATACTCTTGGAATTTCTTAAAAGCCTCGGATTTATGTTTCATCAGATAAATGTATCCGTACCTTGAGTAATCATCCGTAAAAGTAATGAAATAGGAAAAACCACCTCTTGCATGTGTAGACATTGGACCACATACATCGCTGTGTATGAGTCCTAAGAGCTCGCTCGCTCTTACTCCATGTCCAGTAAATGGAGTCTTTGTCATCTTTCCTTTGATACAAGATTGACAATTGGCATAAGTTTGATATTCGAACGAGTCCAAATATCCTTCTCTATATAACTTAGTCAACCTTCTCTCATTGATGTGACCCAGTCTACAATGCCATAAGAAAGATTTATTTAAATCTGGAGACTTTCTTTTTAGTGTGTTCTGGACATTGAAAATTTGGAGTTGGTTTAAGACATATATACCGTTATCCAGTGTACCAGACCCAATCAAACTATGATTAAGGTGGATGTTAACAACATCACTTACAAACGTGAAATTATAACCTTTATTTGATAACAAGGAAACATATATGATATTACACGTTAAGCTGGGTACACAAAAACAGTTATGTAAAACCAAAATGTGTCCACTCGTCAATCCCAGATAATAATCCCCTACGGACACAGCTCCCACGCTAGCTCCGTTAGCAACCATCAGGGTCATATCACCATCCTTCAGCACTCTACGGTTTCTCAGTGCCTGCAATGAATTGCATATATGAGATCCTGATCCGGTATCCAATACCCAGGAAGTAGAGTTGATTGACAGACAATTCTCAATTACAAACACATCTGAAGTCGAAGCCACAGCTTGCTTCGGTTCCTGGTTCTTGGCGTTCCACGCATTGCAATCTTTCTTCCAGTACCTGTTCATACCAGAATATTGCATTCTATACCGCCCATTCTTACGCTCGTTTGTTTATAGGCAGGTGCTTTTTATCAGTGTTTGCTAGTAATTGCAGGATACAGGTTCTCGGTTCTAAACGGTGAAATTCATGGAAAAACACGACAAAATCCGGGTTCCTGCCATTCACAGATAAAACACGGATCTCCGCTCTTTATCCGTCTGTTGCCACACACCAGTTTAGGAGACAAAATGGCAAATCAATGTCATTTTTATGCACAAGGGTCTATGGCAACACAAGATCCAAGAAATCTACGCGGAGCTCGAGGAAATCATGACAAAAAGATACACATCAAATCACCTTTTGCTCAACAGAAATTCTGGAAAAATCGTGAAGCAAGTTTGAGAAAACACATATACCAGATTGAAGGGCACGACAAACCAGGGAAAATCACCAATTTTGGTGGCCTAAATCCCCCATAGGGCCGCGGAACCGCGGCCTAAGCATGCTTAGGCCGCGGAACCGCGGCCGTACGGCCTCCACAGAGCATCAGAATTCAGGGGTATTTGGGTCTTTTTATGTAGGTTCTGAATGTTGCCCTAGATTTCCAGCTTCCTGCCTATAAATAGTCCAGAACCTTGTGACGCCAAGGGTGCATAATCTTGTATTTTTCTAGGTTTAGAATACTAGTCTTCTTCTTCATTCTTTCCTCCATTAAAATTGTAGTGAGAGCTTTTTGAGTGGATGATGAAATGAAGATGAGGGTTTTTGTATTATTCTTTTTGCTTAGCTCTCCCCTTGAGCTCTCTACCTTAACTTGATCTTGCAACCTTTTAAGTGAGCTTGCAAGTTTAAGCTTTGGTCATTGGTCTCAAGGGGTTGTATCATTTTGTTCTCTCTTTAGTACTTCATTTCACATGAGTTCTTTACCCTTCTCTTGATCTTGCAACCTCTTGATTGAGCTTGCAAGTTTAAGGGTTGGCTATTGATCCCATACTTGTCTTGAGTTCTATGGTTCTTGTAATTACTTTCTTGCTTATTTCTTTCTTGCTTTTTATTACTTGCTTTACATTCATGCTTTACTTTCTTGCAATTTAAATTCATGCACTTACTTACTTGTAATCTTTTCTTTTCTCTTTTCTTTTTGTTCTCTCTTTTTTGTTCATTTTGTGAATGGTTGTAATTATTATTGTTAAGAAGAAATACGATATTATAAGTTAACGTTTCTTTGCTCATTTCCTTTTCCCGTATTTTCCATTGAACTCCGCCCAAACGATACGCAAGCGCTCTGTTAGGCATCCTACCCTAACAAGGTAACGGTGATTCCTAACCGCGACCGGTTGCGTTCGGTTTGGCCGGAGGCGAAAGCAAGAGACAAGAACGGAAGGACAAGGGTAAATAAGCCGGATTCCACGAATACCGCGCTTAAATCCCCTAATCCACGTTGTTGCCGATTGCTCTAACTTCAATTGGTCAAGACTCAGCTCAAAGGTTTTGAGTACGGATTTCTTTAGCTTACAATCTCGTATCTTTTCATAACAACTTTATACTTGCAAATAATACACATAGGTTAGAATCGAACAAGCTCATACAAATTCTTTATTGACTCGTCTAAGACAAGAACGGAAATACAACCATCTCCCTGTGGATCGACCCGTGCTCAACCGGCTAACTGCATAGCGACACCGTCTTGATTGCGGTTAACTTTAATTCTTTCAATCAAATGGCGCCGTTGCCGGGGAGACGGTAGCGTATTTTCTTTCTTGTTATTCGGGTTAATATTCTTTTTGTATATAAACTAAAAAGAAAATCTTTTTGTTTTTTGATCATTTTTGTGGGCAAGAGTGCAGATTTTTGCGTATTTGCAAACTGCGATTGTGGGAGCAAAGTGTACGTTCAAAGTTAAGGTGATTACGAAGTACAGTGCCAAAGATCCGGGTAGTTTGACCCGCGCAAGCGAACTTTCCAAGCTTACCAGATTTGATTCAACGGGGGTTTCCTAACCCAAAAACTTAACGGTACGTACTTTACTAACACCTTCTTCTCAAATCCGACGCATCCAATATACTATTCTTTGCAGGATTCTTTGCAAGTTCGCTAGCAAACGCTAAAAAATTGACTAACCCGTATTTGTTGCAGTGCCGTGCTTAAACTAAAAAACGATTGTTTGATTCTTTATAGAATTTTTATTGAATTGCGCATTGCATACACTAATACGGACTTAAGGGAAAGCGAACCCCACAACATACGGTAAAGGATTTCATCACCTTTTCCGTGGCCCACAAATCACGAAATTGAGCATAACGTTTACCCGCACAAATTTTAAAAGAAATTAGACTTTAAGCCTTAAGGACTTCGCGCTCACAAGGAGAAGTTAACTGTGTTTAGAACCTCGCTTAACGGTATATTGTTTACGGGGTGTCTAGGAAAGTGTTAACGGCGAAACCGCCAAAAGAGAAAGGGTTATTTAATTAAGGAACTTCGCGAAAGCGTTGGAAAACCTCCCCTTATCTCTGCACTTACCTGGCCTCGTGATCAGTGTATCTTGAGCCCGTTTCTCGACACAGTTTTACTTCGACAATCAAGTTCTGGAGCAGGTCTAGTTGACCTAGGTGAAGTCTAGAACGATTAGGTGTGTGGTATTTTTGTGTCGTGATTGTTTTTGTCCATATTCTTTTTGTGTGTATACTTCATTCTTTTGTTAATATATAAAAAAAAAATAATCACATTCTTTTTCCTTCCTTTTCTCTACCTTTCTTTCTCTCTCTTCATATCATGGGTACCTCACCTCGAAAAACCCTTGCCGAACTTTGGTACCCACAACCAGACATAACTTCCTACGGTTCTTGTTTTGGTCGAACTTCGAACGACCCCTCCATGCCCAAAATTTCTTTGAAAGATCGGATAGACGCGTCTAGGACGAACAACTGGACCCCGCAATCCACTTCGTATCAACCGTTTCAAACATTCACCCCTTCTTGCAATGATACCCCTTTTGAAAGTCCAGTTGTAGCCACAAGACCTATGTCTCTTGCTGAACAAATTGAACAATCCCATAGCCGATCTTTCACTCCTTTCACCACTACAAATTCTTGGGATCAACAATTCCATTCATCTTCCTATCCAAATGTTGATCCTTCTCCTGTCCAGCCATTCAATTCCTACCAATCCTATCCTACTTTTGCACCTTCCCTAGACATTGCATCAGAACCGCCATTTGGGAGTTTTCAGTATCCAAACAACTTTGAATCTTTTACTGAAACCCCTTCACAACCAATGTCTAGTCTAGAACAGTCGTTAGAAGACTTTAGGGTAGCGTCAAGCCAACAGATGATGGATTTGAATGCGTCCATGGCCGCTCTCGTACAACATACTGACCCGGTAGCTAGTTTTCAACTAGCTCCTAATTTTTCAATGTATGATGAGGCGGCAGGACAGGCTGTGAATTTGAGTGGAGAGAGTGAGCTATACCCCCTTCCGAATCAAGCCTACCCGGTTCAACTTGAATCCCACAACTCCGGTTTTAAATATCTATCTAGTGTTCCTAACGATTCACCAATTGAAGATAGAATGTTTAATGAGTTGTGCGACCTTGTAGTGTTTGATTTTCCAGATTGTGAAGGGACCTTGCCAAGTGAAACCACACCCAATCTTTTTGACCTCTACACCTCCATCTTAGAACCTGAATTGATTGAAATCCATGCTTTTGATGAGGTGTCTGAGAATTTTGATTTTCACTTGATTGAGGATATTGACGCTGGGAATATTTTGGATGATGAACCCATAGATTTAGCTGAATTTTTCTCTCCAACTCATCATCCCGAGTCATTAACTATTTTTCCCGAACCTCATATGCGTCTGGATATTGATGAAATATGCATGGATGAGCTTAATTTTGAGGAGAATATTGAGGATAGTACTGAGGATGATACGGTTTTAATTGATGAGTCGGATTTTCCAATTCATCCCGTTCCTTTCATTGACTGTGTCCACCCTCCCGAAACCTTAACCGATACCCTTCCTCAATCACCTCCCCCCACCCTTTCCATCGTTCCAACCATGCAAGAAACCGTATCACTTTCATTTCATATGTCTAGTTTACCAAGTTCGGCTTACCCATGGTTTCTTACGAATCTTGAGGGATTTGACCCAATCTCTCGACGGGTTAATAGATTAGCACAATCGTTTTTTACACATCGCTCATCACATATTGTGCTAATCTATTCACCCCATTTGCACCCTCAAGTTCGTACTCCACTTCTTTTTCCCTTCCGCCATTCTTCTTCTGATATACCGAGACCGTATCCCGCTTCTATCTCCATACGGTCTCGCGTATTCTCCATTTCTTTCCTCTTCACCTTCTTTCACCAACCCGCATCTTACAGAGATAGAATTTTTGAATGGTTGGTGTTAACTTTTGGCCTGTGTAAGGCCTTGTATAGCTTGATACTGTTCTTTCCCCCCTAATCCTGAACTTCAACGCTTAACAGTGGAAACACTGTTTTAACTTAAGTTTGGGGGGGACTCCTTTTTTGTATATATTTTTTGTTTTGTTTTCTTTTTTGTATATAATTTGTTTTTAGGGAGCGCCGGCAATTTTGACCCTCTTGGTATAGCCTGACAGTGAGGGCACTGTCAAGTTTAAGTTTAGGGGTGTGCTCGGTAAGATTTCTTCCTTCGCATTCATTTGTATATTTTGCATTTGCATACCTTATTACAAACCCATAAAAATCGAAAATTTTCCAAAAATATAAAAACTTTGTCGTCAAGTTAGCTAATAAGGTAACTTAGATTTTTATTCCGAAAGTTTAGTTGATATGATAGAAATAACTAAATTCTAGTCTTAGGAATTGAAAATCCTAAAAATAACCCTCATTCTGTCTAACTTTGGTAAGTATACGTCCTTACAGTTTTTTTTTGAGAAATAGGTAATCTTGAGTTCAGTTCCTGAGTTAAGTCAAGATGAAGGGAAAGTATTGAAGCTTTACTGAAGGATAAGTCTGAAAAATAATTTCTTTTCTTGAGTTCAAATTTAGGAAGTATATACCCTACAAACTGCACTTACACGCACCTTGAAACTTGGGATAGTAGAGGATACCTAGAAATACTCTTGCCTGAAAGCCTAGTATGAAAGAAAAAACGGTATTTAAAGCTAAACACCAAAAGAGCGTATTGAAAAATATATCCGGTCTTGAAAAAGAAAGAGAAAAAGAAAAAGAAAAAGAAAAATAGAATAAAGTCAAGACCTGGAAACTGCTATTTACGCTTTAAAGTTCACACATTCAGTAATCGGTCGTTAGTGTCTCAAGAAGCATTAATAGTCGCATGAAAGGTGTGTGAGCAAATCCGTCCATCCTTAATGAAAAGAAGTAGTATTAGGTATTAGGGCAAGGGTATTATAGCTTGAATTGAATTCTCAAGTGTAGGGGTGCAAATATACACACACGTAGGGGTATACAATCGATATTTGAATAAAAGATAGAAATAAAGAATAAGACTTGTGTTTTCTTTAAAGTTGATAAAAATCCCTGATTTGAGGCCGCACTTTAGAAGGAAAATTCAGGAGAACCAACATCTTTCTAAACTTTTTTGGAACGTATAAGACCTAAGGTTAAATAGATAGGAGGTGTGAAAAATAAGGGTTGAATATTTCTAACTTAGGATGATAGAGTTTCTAACGTAAATACTAAACTGTAGGAGTAGAATCGATGTTAACTTATGACACTAGCTTGACGGGATTTTATGGGTGTAATCCGCTGAAAACCCTCAGGAGACAACACTCCTCCTACTAGGGACACCTAGAGGTTTAACGGCTTGTTGCACGCGCTCAGTGCAATCGCGTTCCCTGCGAAAGTGCGGTTAGGATTTTATTTTTGTGAATAATTGGTTTTGCTCGGGACGAGCAAAAGTTAAGTTTGGGGGTATTTGTTCATACCAGAATATTGCATTCTATACCGCCCATTCTTACGCTCGTTTGTTTATAGGCAGGTGCTTTTTATCAGTGTTTGCTAGTAATTGCAGGATACAGGTTCTCGGTTCTAAACGGTGAAATTCATGGAAAAACACGACAAAATCCGGGTTCCTGCCATTCACAGATAAAACACGGATCTCCGCTCTTTATCCGTCTGTTGCCACACACCAGTTTAGGAGACAAAATGGCAAATCAATGTCATTTTCATGCACAAGGGTCTATGGCAACACAAGATCCAAGAAATCTACGCGGAGCTCGAGGAAATCATGACAAAAAGATACACATTAAATCACCTTTTGCTCAACAGAAATTCTGGAAAAATCGTGAAGCAAGTTTGAGAAAACACATATACCAGATTGAAGGGCACGACAAACCAGGGAAAATCACCAATTTTGGTGGCCTAAATCCCCCATAGGGCCGCGGAACCGCGGCCTAAGCATGCTTAGGCCGCGGAACCGCGGCCGTACGGCCTCCACAGAGCATCAGAATTCAGGGGTATTTGGGTCTTTTTATGTAGGTTCTGAATGTTGCCCTAGATTTCCAGCTTCCTGCCTATAAATAGTCCAGAACCTTGTGAAGCCAAGGGTGCATAATCTTGTATTTTTCTAGGTTTAGAATACTAGTCTTCTTCTTCATTCTTTCCTCCATTAAAATTGTATTGAGAGCTTTTTGAGTGGATGATGAAATGAAGATGAGGGTTTTTGTATTATTCTTTTTGCTTAGCTTCCCCCTTGAGTTCTCTACCTTAACTTGATCTTGCAACCTTTTAAGTGAGCTTGCAAGTTTAAGCTTTGGTCATTGGTCTCAAGGGGTTGTATCATTTTGTTCTCTCTTTAGTACTTCATTTCACATGAGTTCTTTACCCTTCTCTTGATCTTGCAACCTCTTGATTGAGCTTGCAAGTTTAAGGGTTGGCTATTGATCCCATGCTTGTCTTGAGTTCTATGGTTCTTGTAATTACTTTCTTGCTTATTTCTTTCTTGCTTTTTATTACTTGCTTTACATTCATGCTTTACTTTCTTGCAATTTAAATTCATGCACTTACTTACTTGTAATCTTTTCTTTTCTCTTTTCTTTTTGTTCTCTCTTTTTTGTTCATTTTGTGAATGGTTGTAATTATTATTGTTAAGAAGAAATACGATATTATAAGTTAACGTTTCTTTGCTCATTTCCTTTTCCCGTATTTTCCATTGAACTCCGCCCAAACGATACGCAAGCGCTCCATTAGGCACCCTACCCTAACAAGGTAACGGTGATTCCTAACCGCGACCGGTTGCGTTCGGTTTGGCCGGAGGTGAAAGCAAGAGACAAGAACGGAAGAACAAGGGTAAATAAGCCGGATTCCATGAATACCGCGCTTAAATCCCCTAATCCACGTTGTTGCCGATTGCTCTAGCTTCAATTGGTCAAGACTCGGCTCAAAGGTTTTGAGTACGGATTTCTTTAGCTTACAATCTCGTATCTTTTCATAAAAACTTTATACTTGCAAATAATACACATAGGTTAGAATCGAACAAGCTCATACAAATTCTTTATTGACTCGTCTAAGACAAGAACGGAAATACAACCATCTCCCTGTGGATCGACCCGTGCTCAACCGGCTAGCTGCATAGCGACACCGTCTTGATTGTCTTTCAATCAGTACCCTTTCCTATGACAATGGAAACACTCATCCTGGGCCACTACTGGTACCGCAAACTTTTTCTTTCCCTTCGCTCCCACCTTACTAACACCTCCTCTAGGTTTGGTGGCGGCCTTCTTTTTCCTTCCTTTGGCCCTAGCCTTGGACCCGGAAGAAGAAGCACCACTAACAAACATAGCGGGTGTTTCCCTTGCTTTCTGCAAGGTGCCCTCTGCACTCCTCAACATGTTAAGGAGTTCCGGAAGTTCAACTTCTTTTCTTTGAATGTTGAAGTTCAGAATAAACTGGGCGTAGGTAGAAGGAAGGGACTGGAGAATAAGGTCTGTATAGAGCTCATTATCCAAAATCGTCCCAAGGTCTGCGAGCTCTTCTATATAGCCAATCATCTTTAGGACATGTTCTCCTACCGATGATCCAACGGCCAACCTCGCTCGAAACAAGTTCTTAGAGGTATCGTATCTTGCTATACGAGATTGCTCTCCATAAAGTTCCTTTGTATGGAGAAATATGGCATCAAGATCCATATCCCCGTGCCTCCTCTGATGTTCATTGCTCATCGAGGCAAGCACGATGCACTTGGCCTTCGCGCAATCATACTCTCAGGTTTGGCGGATTTCCTTATCCGCATTACTGGATTTGGGACCTGGGACTGCAGGTGCCTTAGCGGTGAGGACGTATCCCAATTTGTCATAGGTCAAAGCCATTTTGACATTCCGCAGCCAATCTTTATAGTTTGGCCCTGTCAGTATACTTTTCTCTAAAAGTAACTTAAGTCCAGTCATTTTCGGGGTCGCTGCAAGTAGGAGAGAGAGAAGAAACACTTTAGCTTGATGCTCTTGCAAGTTTAGAGTGGTTTTTAATTTATCTAAACTGGATGGCTCCCACTGTTTCTCGAATCCTTCCTCAAACCATAAAAGAAGAATTAGCCAGGACTATTCTCACTGTACAATACTTGCTCAACCGTTCAGCCAGGCTGGTGTCGGTACTTCGAGGGAGGTTTTCCAACGCTTTCGCGAAGTTCCTTAATTAAATAACCTCTTTTCTCTGGGGGCGTAACCCCGCTGACACCTTTCTTGACACCTACTTGGTTTATAGCATTGATCGTTAAGTGACGAATCTCCTGATGAGTAGCATATACTCACAGTAGGATCGGGATCTAAATATCATCGTATGATAATGTTGAAGGAATCCTACCAACATTCATCAAACTCCAAGTGGTATGCATCTCTTTGCAAATTTCAGTTTCTTTAGAAATTTCCCGATATATATTTTTGTCCCATGCTCTTATGACCTTGGCGTTAGGTCAAAATTTCATAAGTCACATGTCAAGTTCTACCCATCATTATCTTGTTAATTTGAACCCATCCGTACATATCCTTGACGTTCGGCCAAAATGATAATACGACTGTCCCAAACTAACTCATCTATTTATGCGACAAATGAATACCCAGCAGCTACCAAACACTATGCCTTGGCGTTAGGTCAAAATACATAGCTTGAATACTACTAAATACCCAAATGAAATGACGGAGGGATACAAATGGTTTTGGCGAAACCGTGAACTTAGTGAACTTGATATGACCGAAGGAACCTGATAGCTTTTAAAAGGAGTGGTTAAAGCTCCGCAATTTTAAAAATATCATCTGTTTTAAAATAACCGAGTGGTTTCTTTTAAATTGTTCCAACGATTCATCTTTTGGTTTATTTTCTTTGCATTATAAATAATGTGTCCCATCATTAACCTATCATTGCAGAAAACAACGAAAATACAACGTCCTCTTATGCCATCCGCATTCGCCACTGGGTCCCGTCATCACCCGTTAGGTTACTTAACTAACGGCAGAGCGGGGGCTGGGCTAGCGCGGGTGTAAAACATAAGTGACGTCTAAATAGCTATCATATATATATATATATATTGTACATTCGTCAAACGCAATAATAGGCATTCCAGATCTCATATGAACATTATTGGATTTGCAAGCAATCCGCGTTTGTTTAGAGCCTGCAACAAAAGACGGATTACACAGTTGTGATGAATAGCCATTACCCCACCCTAGACCCCTACGGGTACGGCAAACTACCCGCCAAATACCCGAAGTGAATCGGTCTCCCTTAACAACGTGAGTAGGCCACTAAGCACTTCAAAGTACCCGGTAGTTTGTGCACCCTATCTTTAGTCTATCCTAGGAGCAAAAACAGTAAAATGAAATAATACAACGGTGGCTACAACCGCAACCTGGATGTGCCCCGCAAAATAATATTACAACATATTACACTTACATTGAATGAATGAATATAACAACCCATCTCAAACCCCGGCTAATCATCACAACAGTCCAATACAGTTCACAACCACAAACAGTAAAAACCATTACAGAAATGTGCAACCCCCTGCCAACCGACATACTAGCAGTTAGGGGAGGTTTACGAACACATTATACAATCACAGATATAATCAAATTAGCAAACATCATAAAATTTCGATCGAGCAAACACTTTAGATTCTACTCCAAAACTTCTCTGTGCACATGAGATCTTAGCAGAAAATAAAATATCCCAGAAATATCATTATGAACACAGGAGAGTTACTGAAGAAATTTGGGCTGACTCGGCCCCAACTCGGCCGCGGATCCGCGGCGGATCGCATGGATCCGCCGCGGTTCCGCGGTGAGTTTGCCGAGTCACGAGTCCAAATTTCTGCAGTAGCCCTATTATTCTCTGTTTGTAATTTTAGAGGTCCCTGAAAAATTTTTAGACCACGTTTTAAATTCGACAGAAACTGTGTTATATCGATGATTTTTCCGGTTCTTTTTGCGTTCGAAATTCTTACGACTTTGCTAATGAGTTAATTATTGTTTAGCGAGGCTCTAATACCACTGTAAGTCGATGTACAACACTCCACGACTTGCGGGGAGGCGGAAAATTGAAAAATGATCTTGTTCTTTGCATAAACATCGTCTAACCGAGAATCTTTGCTAAACTATAACTAACAAGAATCATAGAAGTTAACAACTACTATGAAAAGTGAGTATACCTAATGAACCGTGTCCTTCGTCTTTTCGTTGTCCACATCCTCTCCGGCCTTCTCTATGTAGTAGATAATCCACCCGAGAGCTTTACTTCAAGCTTCACCTCTAACTTGAGGTAACTAGGTTTCTTAAAGTGCTAATCTAAGTAACCTAGGTGATATAGAGAAGGGTTATGGATTAAGTAGTCTAATCTAATCCTTGGTCTCAACACATGAGAGGGGAGGATTAGGGTTTGAAGAAAGAGAGCTTGAGGAGAGAGAATGTGAGCAAGAGAGTGGAATGAGATAATGATCTCTCATGATATATATGAAGCATTATCATTATCAAAATAAATCAAATAAAGGATTTAACAACCATGCTTCATAAATACAAATGAGTGATTCATCTACATGAGTCATTAAGCATTTATGATGCATTAATGACAAGGATGAATCACACAAATGAGTCACTAATCTCATTTAATACTTAAGCCACCTAAACCCCCAAGTCACCAACCTTCTAGAAGCTTCTCGCGAAATTACGAGAACGCCCCTTCTATCCGTGAAAACACGGAAAAACTTTAGACTGTATAAATCCAATAACCGGATACTAGAAACTGGCTTAAACCAAAACCGGCTAGTAAAAACTGTCCGGATGTCGTACGTGCGTAAACACACGTATGCGTCCGAACCCTTGTCGTAAAACCATACGACCTCTATATCGTTTCGCTTGGAGTAGGGAAACTCTCTGTGTGGGACTCTAAAGACTCAACTACTACGCTGGCAGTGTGTTTAACCACAGACCGCAAGCGGCACTAGCTGTACGTAACGGTCCCCAGGTAGATGTCGATAAGAAGGCCGATGAGGAAACCCATCCGAACTCCTACTGAGTCTGATGTGACAATCTCCATACAGTCTAGTCTGTTCGTCTAAGACTATCGCATATCGGGCCTAGGGGGGCGGCAAGCGTCAGTCCCCTAATAGCGGTATAAGTCGTGTCGGAGCGTAGCCCATTACACCCTGAGAAAACAACTGGAACCTACCAGTAAATCTCGCTTGCCCTGACCAGGGACTTTGCGTAATGGCTCTCTGACACAGCGCGATATCAACCCCCAATACCGGGAGAGACGAATCCTTTCTAACCGCCACTGCCTCCAAGTGCTCGGGACTGCACCCAACTGCTACCTGTTTGCACGACTCCTTTGAGTCGTGGTAGGGTAGCAATCTAAGAACAGTGGGACACACTCGAGGCGAAGTAGCAGTGTCAAGTCTGCGGACTATGCTATACTCATGTCACCTGGGAACTGTTAACTGACGATGGGTATAATACCAATTAACAGTTCCCCGTGAGTCCTGTCCGGTGTACCCGTAACCTAACGAGCACCTGCATACTATCTCCAGTACGACGTACTGACGGCTGTGGGACAGACCATCTCCCCAACTGGGATGAGAAGCGTACACACTAGTCTACTCCGGAGTATCGATGCCATGTCTCGATAATCCTACGACTAGGGACCTGAATAAGGATGTGCTTGTAGACTACCCAGCCCCCACTAGTGTGACTGCCATCACAACGCTGGTAGTCAAGCAAGATCCTAAGAGCTCTATCAATACGTATACTCACATATTAAGATAGAAAAACCAAGTAGCATACTACCATGTTTAGCAAGACTGTTATTTACATGTGAATATCCCAAGCTTCCATTAAGTAGTATACAAACTAGTATGATACAATAATGGCCCCTAGGGCATATACACTAACACGGCTATCCCCGGCTGGTAGCTTCCTACCACAACCGACAGGGATCAAAGTCCTCGCCAAGAGGCACTGAGCAGTAACCCTGCTCGGTCCCCGTCCTGAAGGATCAAAGCCCTCGCAAGAGGAAGCCGAGCAGCTACCCTGCTCGGTCATCTTCGGCTGGTAGCTCCCTACCCATAACGCCAGGGATCGAAGCCCTCGCAAGAGGCATCCGAACGGCTTCCCCGCCCGGTCATCCCAGGTTTGCAGTTGCCTACCCACGACGCCAGAGATCAAAGCCCTCGCCAAGAGGCAACCGCGCAGCTTCACTGCCCGATCATCCCTGCTCGGTTATCCCTGGCGGGTAGCTTCCCTACCGCAACGCCAGGGATCAGAAAGCCCTCCTAGAGTCAGTCGAGCCCGAGGATCCCTCACTCGGCTATCCTTCAGGACAAAAGCCCTCGCCAAGAGGCTCCGGGCAGTAACCCTGCTCGGTCCCCGTCCTGAAGGATCAAAGCCCTCGCAAGAGGCAACCGAGCAGCTACCCTGCTCGGTCTTCCCACGGTGGCAGTTACCTACCCACGACGCCAGAGATCAAAGCCCTCGCCAAGAGGCAACCGCGCAGTTTCACTGCCCGGCCATCCTTAGTGGGCTTCTTACAGCCCCTCCAACGCTAGGGATCCAAAGTCCTCCCAGAGGCAGCCGAGCCCGACCATCCCCAGCTAGTGGTCGTTGCTCGCAACGCCAGAAGTAAAAAGCCCTCGCCAAGGAGAAACCGAGCAGCTTCCCATTCATGCTTGGCACAAATACGGCGGACATCTCTCTGCCCATCGCATGCAGAGGATCCGAGGCCCCAACAAGGGACATCAGGTCTATCCAAGTCTGGGCGATCCCCCCTCGACTTCGGGGCCGTGGAGACGCCTCCTTCTCAACAGCGTTTGGTGCGCTTGGCAAGTGACCGAAATCAACTCGACGAACGATCGCTGGACAGATAGCCGACCTGACATGGAAGCCCAACAGTGCAAGCAAGGGTATTTTACGAGCATTCTTCACAAACAGAAGATAGCGCATGGCAAGTGACCGAAATCAACTCTACGAACGATCGCTGGACAGATAACCGACCTGACATGGAAGCCCAACAGTGCAAGTAGAGGTATTTTACGAGCATTCTTCACAAACAGAAGATAAAGTGCAAACCAATGAAAGCAAAGGAAAAAAGGGTTTTATTACCAAAGGCAAAGCCTTCACAAAGGGTACTTTGGGCTCCCCAGCCTTACAAACTGCCCGGAGGCTTACAAAAAAAGGGCCTAAGTCGCAAACCCCCCCTTGCGCCTCGTTCATTGCGGCCTGCCGGAGGCTTCACCACCGGAGGTTTTGCCACCAGGGGTGCGCCTCGCCTCCCTCATCGCTGTCTGCCGGAGGCCATCGACGAACTCGGGAAGCCGCTCCTTCACGGCATCCAGAGCCTTATTCCACGCGACGGCGGAATACTCGCCAAGCTCGACGTAAAACTGCTCAGACACCTTGTAATCGGCCACAACTTTCCTAGCCCGAGCCTTGGCAGTCTCGGCCACCAAAAGCGCTGCCTCGGCATCCCCCTGCTGGCGTCTCTCTCCTTCTCCATGGCCGCGAGACGATCGGCCAGATCCGCCAGCTTCCTCTCGGCAACTCGGTGGGATGCACTCAGGCGACGGTAGGCACCCCGATTCGCTGAATTGGCGAGCTCCGCAGCCTCTGCACGGGCTGCCAGGACATCGGCCCTCGCCCTCTCCAGATGCAGGTCATGCCGTAGGGCCTCGACCTCCGATGGAAACACTTCTACTGGCCTTGGCGCGTGGAACGCCCCCTCGGCCTCCGTACGGATAGCGAGGGCGCAGTGTTGAAGGACCTGATGGGAAGTGGATGAGAAACTCGGGTGCTCGAGCCAAAGAAAGGAAGGTAAAAAACAATGCGTAGAGAAGTTCGTACCTGGACCGTCCCTTGGGCTATGGCCTCCATTTGGACCCTCGGGGTGCCGTGCGGAAGCCTTCCCCCGGCCAACTCTTCCATCCCGGCGAGCAGGCCAGCAGCGACGGAATGCCCAGATGGAGCCATGAAGACGGCATCACCCCCTGCACGGGAATCCCCTCAGGAACCATCGACGGCGGCGCATGAAAGATTGTCCTTTTCCTCTTAAAAGGGACCCCGTCCTCGCCCCCTTTGTCTCTCATCTGGGGCTCGGATGACCGTGGACGTCTCTGGCCGCCACCGGAACAATCGCCGGGAGCCGTCAACGAAGCGGATGGCCCTATCGCCGGCGGAACATTCGGCGCAGGGGATGAGCCAGATAGGGGCACGGCCGCGCCGCCGGCCTCCCTCTGGAACGAGAAACCCAAAGGGTGGGAACGAACCATGAATCCAAAAGTAGAAGAGCGCCGAGCTGCCAAAGCTTAGAAGAAAAGAAATATGAAAGAGTAGGGGCACTGGAGCGGGGCCCGCCTCTACTTATCCCCGCGAACGACCTCATCCAACAGCGCCTTTCATCTCCCGCCAAAAATGCCTTCTCGCGTCCAATGGCTCCGATCGCTCCACTTGTCGTTCCCACACTGGATCTCGCCCCGTCAGACGCCGCAGGTCTGCACACGTCGCGTCGGCCAACCGACGCTCGACACGTGGACCATCGCTTCAGTGGCAGGATGCACGAACTGGCGCACCTTCCTTAAATGCAGAAATCTCGCTCTGATTCGCTGGCAGAAAAGACAGCTGATAGCCCGGGGACGCGTCCCGACGAAACCTAAGGAGGGAGCTCACCCCGGGCGGCCCGGCAGTCCACTCCTGACCCGACCCGCTAGCTGGTTGGGACAAGAGTGGGGGGGCTAATGATGATGCTCAATATTGGCAGTCTCCAAGATCAGGACACGTGGCGGATGACGTGTCCTAGAACTCAGAAGAAAGGGTCAAAGGGGCCGACCAGGCCACCCCTGTATCTGACCTGCAAGCACAAGCTGGCTCACCTCAGAGCCCCATGAAATTTGGCCTCCTCGGCCCCTCAGCTCGCCCCGAGCTGCCACAGGACCAAGACTCCTCGGCTCTCTTGCTCATCTCCGAGCTTCCCAGCCGAGGCCATCTTCCTCGGTCCCTCCGACCGACCAACTCCACCACTCACAGGCGTAACCGCCGTTCCGCAAATCTCGCCACGCGCAGATTCTCCACCAGCAACATCCCACGTTCTACGCCATCACGATCCCCATTAATGGGCGATCCGCTCATTACACGGGCGTGACGTCGGGAGCGTAACTGCCGGCGAGATTCTCGCGCCTGCTGTTGCATGCTGCTGCCACTATATAAACCCTCATCACAGAGGGGTCAAGTAAGCCACTTTTACTCCACTTAGCCGTTACGCTGCTCGGATCTAGTACTAACTTGATCGTCGGAGGGTCCTCGGTGGTACCAAACCATCCCGGGACTTCTTTGCAGATACTCGGCGCTAAACTTCTCAAATCATCAATCTTCTCAACACCTATTGAGACCCACACGCAATGGAAGATCATTTCCAAATCCACCGAGAGATCGACGGAAGACAATGTCTGAAGGAGCCCCAAATAGGAACTCCGTCACATTTCTTACAGATGGAAAAAGCACATAATGGTTTTAATTTGGCGAGACGATCAAATCAGGGTTTTGCTAAATTGATTAGCCATTATATGCTGTTTTCGAAGAAAATAAGGGATTTCGTTAATTCGACATGGACTTTTTTTATACATAAATGATGGATAGCGCTTAGAAGCATTCGGGCGGTTGGAGTCGTGTATATGGGATTATTCACGGCAGTTCATGATTCTTTATGGTATTATCTAAAAGAAATACGTTTTATAAATCCGTTTGTTTGTTATCCTTTATTAATGCAGGTATTCAGCTTGTATTGATAACATGCGTTGTCTGAAGTCTTCAAAACTAACAAACCGACAAGTGATGCGAATTCATAAACATGATGTAAAATGTTGGTAAAAATAGAAAATAAAAAAGACTGATGATGATTTCGTTGATTTTCACCAAGATATATACTGTGAACTTCAAGGTTAACTCCAATATATATATCATAGATCATAATTTGCGCATGAGCCTTCAACATTTCTCAGTTTATTATTCTAAGAACATATTTTCAAAGCAATAATTAAAACATAGATAAAGATAAAAGGCAAATAGCCTCCTATCAAAATCAACATATGATATGATCGTATAAGCATTAAAATAAGGCCGAACACGTAATGTACTGAAATAACAATATTTATGTGTAATGACCTAGTTAGGCGGCGAGGTTACAGTTTCCGAAACCGTGTTTTCGTTGGGTTTGGATAGCAATTTTTGATATTCAAACTAGAGTTTCCTAACCCACGGTTTGAAATTTTTGAATTGCTCGAAACCCCATTTCTCCAAACACCCGAAAAATAGGGTTTCACAAGGTTTTGTGTGGGTTTTCATTCCGTCCGTCTCCCTCCCTTGAAAAAGTCCAGCTAAACCATGCCTTGATTTTATAAACTATATTTCCAAATGTCCGTTAAAGTTAACGGAATCCCAATTTTAGGAATGTCACTATGCACCAAACCGTGGCTAATCAGGGTTTCTCATCAAAATAGGACCTTTTAAAACATACGAAAATTTAGAGGGACCTATGTGAAAAATAACGGGAGCCCCTTGTCGCTATTGAAATAGCGAGCCCGCGCCCTTTTCACTTCACAGCTCGAGGCGGCGCCGCCCTCACCTCCGCCTCAGGTATTTCTTTCCGATCACCCCTCTTCGTTTTATCAAATTTATTTTATTTTTCACTAAATCGAATGCTCAGTGCAGCGTCTTAGTTCTCATTCTCAACGCTTTGTCATCAAAGATCAAATTCTTTCTTCTAGGGTTTTGATTTATTAAAGATGTTCTTTTTTCGTTGAGTCTGGTTGTTTTCATGCCTAAAATTTGAGTTTGATTGTCATTAGAACGGGAAATATAGCTTGCAATTGGTAATTGAGCAAAGCAAGATTTAGACTTTGCTTCCAGAAGTGGTATTTTCTCGGATCATGACACATGGCAAGTGACGCGTTCCAAAGCCTACGAGAAATGATAAAAACGGTATGTTGGAAGCATACCCCGGGCCTCCGACCCGAGGATGTTCCCGACCTTCGTTGGCCTTCCAGACCATTTCCATGCTCGCCTTACAAACAACCGTCGGCTCGCCTCCGAGCCTTCCCACACGCTGAGTTCCCTCAGCCCCCAGCTTGCCTCCGAGCTATCACAGAACCAAGCTCGCTCGGCCTCCCGTCCGTTCCCGAGCCTCCCGTCAAGCCTAGCTTCCTCGGTCTCATCGACTGACCTACAACACTGATCACAGGCGTCTCCGCCACGGCTCCACGAATCTCACCAGACGCGAGATATCCGCCGCCCATGATCCCGCGTTCCACGCCATCGCGTTTCCCCATTAACGAGCATATCTCGCCATTAATGGGGTATCCCGCCTTTCACGCGGGTGTAACGCCAGAGGCGTAACGGCTGACGTGAATCTCGCGCCCGCCTGCCCATGGCTGCCACTATATAAACCCCTTTTTCAGACGACTCAGGTAAGCCAATTTTATCCCAATAGACCGTTATTCTGCCAAAATACCCCGTCTAACTTGATCGTCGGAGGGTTCTCGGTGGCACAACCACCCTGAGACTTCTTTGCAGGTAGCTCGGCCTGAACCATATAAAGCCCATTGAGATCCACACGCTCCAGGAGGCAACCTCCTAACCCAATCTCAGCTGCTCGTCTCCACTCGCTGCAGATCAACGGAAGATAACATCTGAAGAAGATCCAGATATCCATCAGTTGGCACCGTCTGTGGGAACTTCTAGTTCCATTTAACGAAAGTTCACCTTCCGATCTCAACCTCATGGCGAGCGATCACCGCAATGATCCAAGCACCAGCCGTCGCCCTCCTCACAATGGGGACGAGGGAGAATCCCCTCCTCCCCCGAACGCCATCCACGCCCTATCTGCTCGGATATATCGACTTGCATCCTTCGTGGATGCGCTCGTCCGTGCCCAAATGCCGGGCAAACTCCCCAGATCGCCGCTCCCCCATCTCGGGACCGGGACCCCTACAGAGGGAGAGAATACGTTGCCCACGTCGGCACGACCGAGCATCGCCCCGCTGTTTCCGGCGAACGCAGATCCCCTGTGGTGACCAATTCAATGACCCGCTGGACGCCGCATAGCTCAACACCGAGGTCTCTCGCAAGAGCACCCCGCCCTGAAGCCCCTCGCGCACCTGTCCCCCCGAGGAGGTGTCGGTTAGCTCGTGCTCCCAGGCATGACCGACACCCCCTCCCTCGATGGGGTCGCGTGGACGGAACTCACCTCGGTGGATTGAAAACGACCATGCCAGGGGACCTCAGGAATCTCATCGACGGAACCGGAGCCACGGTCAGGCGCAGGTCGCCAGCAGCTGTTCATATCAGATTTTTGCATTTTTATACCGCCTATTCTTGATCACAATGCATATAGGTAGGTATTTTTGATCCGTGTTTGCTGAATAATTGCAGGTTATAGGTTCTCAGCTCCTTACAGTGAAATTCATGAAAAGTGGCAACAAATACGGGACTACGACCAACAACAGATGAATACTGATCTCCGCTAACCATCCGTATGATGCCGCCATCAGTTCAAGGGACAAAATGGCAAATCGTTGGTCACTTCAATGCACAAAGTATAAGGGCAGCACAAGATCCAAGACTTCAATGCGGAGTTCAAGGCAAAAGTCCACATCATTTTGCACTGCTTAATATATCTGGAAGAGAACTGAAGAGATTATGAGAAACCAAGAATACAAAACTGAAGATAAAAGTAACATGGAGAAGCCTTGAAAAGATGATTCCCCAAGTCTACCAAATGGTCGCGGAACCGCGGCCAAATAGGCATTTCAGCCGCGGTTCCGCGTCCGTGTCTGAGCAGTGTCGGTGGCAGTTGGTTCCGCGTTGACTGGGCTCTTTTGGGGTAGTTTTGTAATTTCGTGTTTAGCTCAGAATGTAACCTAGGGTTTCACCTTCCTATCTATAAATAGAAGAGCTCAAAGTCAAAGAATGCATGCCTTTCTTTAGTATAGATTTTAGAATTTAATTCTGTTATTTCTTTATGAAAAATTGTAGCGAGTTTATGAGCGTTGATTAATAAAAAAAATAAAAAGAGAGTTCTTTTATTCTCCATATCTCTTTAGTATTTGCAATTCTTCATTTGTTAATTTAGCCGTATTATTTTATTGTCATTTTTCTTTTGTTTTCTTTCTTCTATTTTCTTTATCATTCACAACGATGATACTTGAGTAAGATCCTTGCCAAGGTGAGGTCTCAAATAACTAGTTGTAATCTTTCTAAACCTAAATTCTTTCTACCTATCTTTTTGTTTTTTGTTATTTTTTTAATGGATGAGTAATCTCTCATTTGTTAGGGCAGGAGAAGGAAAGTTTGAGAGAAGGAAATCTCTCACTCTTTTCTTTGCCCAACACCTTAAATCGGACTCTCTTTAATTGAACCACAATCCGCTCACTACGGCATCCTATCCTACATGATAGCGGCGATTCCATAGTTAGACCGGTTGTGGTTGAATTAACCGGAGGTTAGGGCTAAGAGCCAAGAACGAACGGACAAGGACCAAAATGAAGAAAATAAGCATGGAAAGCCTAGTTTATACTTGTAAGTTTCTTCCTAGTCGTGCTAATCCCCGTTGTTGCCGATTACCTTAACACAGATATTAAGAAGGGTATTGAAAGAAGTGAGAAATTCCTAACTCGAACTAACCTAATCCTAACCCTAGCAAGTTCTTTATCATCTTTTATCTCATTAGTAGATCTTAAAATAAAACTCAAAATATTTGGATTTAACTCGTTAAAACATAAAGAAAAAGATTCTATCTCCCTGTGGATCGGCTCGTACTCAACCGACTAGCTACTAAGCTAAACCGTCTTGATTGCGGTAATTTAAAATTAAGGAATACGCAAAAATCGTAACAATCAGCAGCAGAGGCCATAAATCAGAGTGCCGAATCGTTGGGATACCACGGCCGACTCGACGCCCTCGAAAAGAAGATCGAGGGCACTCATTGGGAAAATCATCCTTCGAGCGACGGGGCTAGATATGCCGCCGACTCGCTCACGAAGCCTTTCACCAAAGAGCTACTCGCCGTCCACATCTCCTCCCGGAACAAGTCCCCGAAGGTCTCCTTCTTCGATGGGATGTTCGTCCCGAAAGACCATTTGGACGCGTTCACGGCCGGGATGAGTTTCCAGGACAATTCTGACGCCGCGCAATACCGCGCTTTCCCCGCCACTCTCATCCACTCTGGACGGGACTGGTTTCGAGGACTCGCGCTATGCTCAATCTCTACCTTCGATGAGCTGGCCATCCAGTTCCTCGGTCATTTCGTCGGGAACAGATGGCAAAAGTGGACCGTTGATCATCTCTTCACCATAAAGAGTGGGGACAAAGAATCCTTCAAAGGATACGTCATCCATTTCTTCAACGCCCTCCTTGAGGTCCTCGAGAATCGGGACGAGACGGTCATTACGGCCCTTAGGTCGGGTCTTAGGCACAAGGAGTGGATACGCTCCTTTGCATTAGTGCAACCTAAGACCATGGCCGAGGTAAAGGCCTGGACCGAACGTGAGATCCAGCTTGAGTTCGAGATGAACGCCAACCTGCCCCGGACAGAGCAAGCCGATCAGAAGAAAAGAGCCAGGCCACCGAGTAGCTTCACTGCTCGGTCCATACTTGGCTGGTAATCTCTTACCTAACGACGCCAAGGATCAAATCCCTCATCAAAAGGCAACCAAGCAGCTTCCCTGCTCGGTCCATCCTTGGCTGGTAATCTCTTACCCAACGACGCCAAGGATCAAAGCCCTCATCAAGAGGCCACCGAGCAGCTTCCCTGCTCGGTCCATCCTTGGCTGGTAATCTCTTACCCCACGATGCCAAGGATCAAAGCCCTCATCAAGAGGCCACCGAGCAGCTTTCCTACTCGGTCCATCCTTGGTTGGTAATCTCTTACCCCACGACGCCAAGGATCAAAGCCCTCATCAAGAGGACACCGAGCAGCTTCCCTGCTCGGTCGATCCTTAGCAGGTCACTCTTTACCCTCCCGTGCTAAGGATCAAAGCCCTCATTAAGAGGCCACCAAGCAGCAACCTTGCTTGGTCCATTCTTAGCAGGCCACTCCTTGCCCTCCGCACTAAGGATCAAAGCCCTCATCAAGAGGCCACCAAGCAGCAACCCTGCTCGGTCCATCCTTAGCAGGCCACTCCTTGCCCTCCTGTGCTAAGGATTAAAGCCTTCATCAAGAGGCCACCATGCAGCAACCCTGCTCGGTCCATCCTTAGCAGGCCACTCCTTGCCCTCCCGTGCTAAGTATCAAAGCTCTTATCAAGAGGCCACCGAGCAGCTTCCTTGCTCGGTCCATCCTTAGCAGGCCACTCCTTGCCTTCCCGCGCTAAGGATCAAAGCCCTCATCAAGAGGCAACCGAGCAGCAACCCTGCTCGGTCCATCCTTAGTAGGCCACTCCTTGCCCTCCCACGCTAAGGATCAAAGCCCTCATCAAGAGGCAACCGAGCAGCAACCCTGCTCGGTCCATCCTTAGCAGGCCACTCCTTGCCCTCTAGAATCAAAGCCCTCATCAAAATGCCACCGAGCAGCTTCCCTGCTATGTGCATCCTTGGCTGGTAATCTCTTACCCCACGACGCCAAGGATCAAAGCCCTCATTAAGAGGCCACCGAGCAGCTTCCCTGCTCGGTCCATCTTTAGCAGGACAATCCTTGCCCTCTCGCGCTAAGTATCAAAGCTCTCATCAAGAGACCACCAAGCAGCAACCCTGCTCGGTCCATCCTTAGCAGGCCACTCCTTGCCCTTGCGCGTTAAGGATCAAAGCCCTCATCAAGAGGCAACCGAGCAGCAACCCTGCTCGGTCCATCCTTAGCAGGCCACTCCTTGCCCTTCCGTGCTAAGAATCAAAGCCCTCATCAAGAGGCAACCGAGCAGCAACCCTGCTCGGTCCATCCTTAGCAGGCCACTCCTTGCCCTCAAGGATCAAAGCCCTCATCAAGAGGCCACCGAGAAGCTTCCCTGCTCGGTCCATCCTTGGCTGGTAATCTCTTACCCCACGACGCCAAGGATCAAAGCCCTCATCAAGAGGCCACCGAGCAGCTTCCCTGCTCGGTCCATCCTTGGCCGGTAATCTTACCCCACGACGCCAAGGATCAAAGCCCTCATCAAGAGGCCATCGAGCAGCTTCCTTGCTCGGTCCATCCTTGGCTGGTAATCTCTTACTCAATGACGCTAAGGATCAAAGCCCTCATCAAGAGGCCACCGAGCAGCTTCCCTGCTCGGCCCATCCTTGGCTGGTAATCTCTTACCCAACGACGCCAAGGATCAAAGCCCTCACCAAGAGGCAACCGAGCAACTACCCTGCTCGGTTCATCCATGGCTGGTAGTTCACTACCCACCGACACCAAGGACCAAAGCCCTCACCAAGAGGCAATCGAGCAGCTACCCTGCTCGGTTCATCCTGGCAGGCAGCTTCCTGCCCCATGACGCCAAGGATCAAAGCTCTCATCAAGAGGCCATCAAGCAGCTTACCTGTTTGGTCTATCCTTGGTTAGTAATCTCTTACCCAACGATGCCAAGGATCAAAGCCCTCATCAAGAGCAGCTACCTTGCTTGGTCCATGCGTGGCTAGTAGTTCACTACCCATCGACGCCAAGGGCCAAAGCCCTCACCAAGAGGCAACCAAGCAGCTACCCTGTTCGGTTCATCCTGGCGAGCAGCTTCCTGCCCCACGACGCTGAGGATCGAAGCCCTCATCGTGAGGCGACGGGCATCCTCGTGCTCGATTCATCCTGGCAGGCAGCTACCCGCCCCTCGACGCCAAGGATCGAAAGCCCTCCTCAAGAGGCGACCGGGCATTCTCCAACTCGGTCCGTCCACTCCAGGCAGCTTCCTGCCCTACAAAGAGATGGATCAAGGCCTTCGTCACAAAGCCGCCAGACATCTTCATGCTCAGTCTCAATGGTGGATCTCTGAGCCTCACATTGAACCAGCTAGCAAGCCTCTGCCTGGCGCATGCACCCGATGAAGGCAAGCTCCTAACATGGCTCAAATAAGCAAAAAATAGGAGAGCTCAAGTTGGTCGATAGCCAGCCGTAACAGACGAAACGACGCCTCCATTCGTTCCTGGGCAACCGACATCGTGATTCTCGGTGCCAAACCAAGCAGAAGACTCTCCGTATAGTCCACTCTCGACCCGACCGATAAATAGGTCGGAATGAGAGTGTGGGGCTAATGAAGATGCTCAGAAGTGGTATTTCCCCAGATCATGACACGTGGCAAGTGACGTGTCCCAAAGCCTACGAGAAAGGATCAAGAACGGTACGTTGGAAGCATACCCCGGGCCTCCGACCTGAGGATGTTCCTGACCTTCGGTGGCCTTCCAGACCACTCCTATGCTCGCCTTACAAACAACCGCTGGCTCGCCTCCGAGCCTTCCCACATGCTGAGTTCCTTCAGCCCCCAGCTCGCCTCCGAGCTATCACAGAACCAAGCTCGCTCGGCCTCCCGCTCGTTCTCGAGCCTCCCGCTCGTTCTCGAGCCTCCCGCCGAGCCTAGCTTCCTCGGTCTCATCGACCGACCCACAGCACTGATTACAGGCGTCTCCGCCATGGCTCCGCGATTCTCGCCAGACACGAGATATCCGCCGCCCATGATCCCGCGTTCCACGCCATCGCGTTCCCCCATTAACGAGCATATCTCGCCATTAATGAGGTATCCCGCCTTTCACGCGGGCGCAATGCCAGGGACGTAACAGTCGGCGTGAATCTCGCGCCCGCCTGCTCATGGCTGCCACTATATAAACCTCTCTCTCAGATGACTTAGGTAAGCCAATTTTACCCCAATAGGCCATTACTCTGCCAAAATACCCCGTCTAACTTGATCGTCGGAGGGTCCTCGGTGGCACAACCATCCCGGACATCCTTGTAGGTAGCTCGGCCTCAACCACATAAAGCCCATTGAGATCCACACGCTCCAGGAGGCAACCTCCTAACCCAATCTCAGCCGCTCGTCTCCACTCGCTGCAGATCAACGGAAGGTAACATCTGAAGGAGATCCAGACATCCATCAGTTCCTGATGATGCTCAGAAGTGGTATTTCCCCAGATTATGACACGTGGCAAGTGACGTGTCCCAAAGCCTACGAGAAAGGATCAAGAACGGTACGTTGGAAGCATACCACGGGCCTTCGACCCGAGGATGTTCCCGACCTTCGGTGGCCTTCCAGACCACTCCCATGCTCGCCTTACAAACAACCGCCGGCTCGCCTTCGAGCCTTCCTACATGCTGAGTTCCTTTAGCCCCCAACTCGCTTCCGAGCTATCACAGAACCAAGCTCGCTCGGCCTCCCACTCGTTCCCGAGCCTCCCGCCGAGCCTACCTTCCTCGGTCTCATCGACCGACCCACAGCACTGATTACAGGCGTCTCCGCCATGGCTCTGCGATTCTCGCCAGACACAAGATATCTGTCGCCCATGATCCCGCGTTCCATGCCATCGCGTTCCCCCATTAACGAGCATATCTCGCCATTAATGAGGTATCCCGCCTTTCACGCGGGCGCAACGCCAGGGACGTAACGATCCGCGTGAATCTCGCGCCCGCCTGCCCATGGCTGCCACTATATAAACCTCTCTCTCAGATGACTTAGGTAAGCCAATTTTACCCCAATAGGCCATTACTCTGCCAAAATACCCCGTCTAACTTGATCGTCGGAGGGTCCTCAGTGACACAACCATCCCGGGACCTCCTTGCAGGTAGCTCGGCCTCAACCACATAAAGCCCATTGAGATCCACACGCTCCAGGAGGCAACCTCCTAACCCAATCTCAGCCGCTCGTCTCTACTCGCTGCAGATCAACGGAAGGTAATATCTGAAGGAGATCCAGTGATCCATTAGCTGGCGTCGTCTGTGGGAACTTCTAGTTCCACTCAACAAAAGTTCACCTTCCGATCTCAACCTCATGCGAGCGATCTCCGCGATGATCCAAGTACCAGCCGTCGTCCTCCTTACAATGGAGACGAGGGAGAATCCCCTCCTCTGCCGAACGCCGTCAATGCCCTATCTGCTCGGATAGATCGACTCGCGTCCTTCGTGGAAGCGCTCGTCCGTGTCCAAACGGCCGGGCAAACTCCCCAGGTCGCCGCTCCCTCACCTCGGAATCGGGACCCCAACAGAGGGAGAGAAGAAGCTGCCCACGTCGGCACGATCGAGCACCGCATCATTGTCTCCGACGGACGCAGATCCATTGTGGCAACCAATTCAATGACCCACTGGGCGTCGTATAGCTCAACACCGAGGTCTCTCGCAAGAGCACCCTGCCCTGAAGCCCCTCGCGCACCTGTCCCTCTCGAGGAGGTGTTGGTCAGCTCGCCTGCTCCCAGGCATGACCGGCACCCCTTCCCTCGACGGGGTTGCGCGGACGAGACTCACCTCGGTAGCTCGAAAATGACCTCGCCAGGGGACCTCAGGAACCTCATCGAACGGAACCGGAGCCGCGGTTAGGCGTAGGTCACCCGCAACAGAGGCCATAAATCAGAGTATGCCGAATCCTTAGGATACCACGGCCGACTCGACGCCCTCGAAAAGAAGATCGAGGGCACTCATCGGGAAAATCATCCTTCAAGCGACGGGGCTAGATATGTCGCCGACTCGCTCACGAAGCCTTTCACCAAAGAGCTACTCGCCATCCACGTCTCTTCCCGGAACAAGCCCCCGAAGGTCTTCCTCTTCGACGGGAAGTCCGACCCGAAAGACCATTTGGACACATTCACGGCCGGGATGAGTTTCCAGGACAATTCCGACGCCGCGCAATGCCGCGCTTTCCCCGCTACTCTCATCCGCTCTGGACGAGACTGGTTCCGAGCATTCGCGTCACTCTCAATCTCTACCTTCGATGAGCTGTCCACCCAGTTCCTCGGTCATTTCGTCGGGAACATACGGCAAAAGCGGACCGTTGATCATCTCTTCACTATAAAGAGCGGGGACAAAGAATCCTTCAAAGGATATGTCACCCGCTTCTACAACGCCCTCCTTGAGGTCCCCGAACACCGGGACGAGACGACCATTATGACCCTTAGGTCGGGTCTTAGGCATAAGAAGTGGCTATGCTCCTTTGCATTAGCGCAACCTAAGACCATGGCCGAGGTAAAAGCCTAGACCGAATGCGAGATCCAGCTTAAGTCCGAGGTGAACGCCAACCTGTCCCGGACAGAGCAAGCCGATCAGAAGAAAAGAGCCAGGCCACCGAGCAGCTTCCCTGCTCGGTCGATCGTTGGTTGGTAATCTCTTACCCAACGACGCCAAGGATCAAAGTCCTCATCAAGAGGCAACCAAGCAGCTTCCCTGCTCGGTCCATCCTTGGCTGGTAATCTCTTACCCAACGACGCCAAGGATCAAAGCCCTCATCAAGAGGCCACCAAGCAGCAACTCTGCTCGGTCCATCCTTAGCAGGCAACTCCTTGCCCTCCCGCGCTAAGGATCAAAACTCTTATCAAGAGGCCACCAAGCAGCAACCCTGCTCGGTCCATCCTTAGTAGGCCACTCCTTGCCCTCCCGTGCTAAGGATTAAAGCCCTCATCAAGAGGCTGATTGTTACGAAAAAGTGTTTAGTAGTTAACCGCAATTAGAACGGTATCGCTCGTAGCTAGACCGAGGTGAGTACGGGTCGTCCTCAGGGAAACGTTGAATATTTTATTCTTACTTTAGATGTGTTGAAAAAGAAAGAAGGAAGGATAAAGAATGTTGTAGAATGGGTGTAGGATCTAGATCTACGTTAAAAAAGAATGCAAAATATAGATCTAGATTAACTACGGATGTAAGTTTATATAAGAAGAGGGCTTGTAGGGTTAATTAGGATTTAGTAGTTATGGATGATTAATTAAAAATTACTCTTTTTTATCCTGTAATAGATTTAAAACTAGAACGACGGTGATGCGTGTAGATTAGGGTTTCTGGAGGGAAAATGAATCCCACTCTTAACCCTTATCTCGACACGGAACTCCGTTCATATCTAGCCTTTACCAAAACAATCATTAATCTAATCTCTAGTCGCGGTCGGAACTAACAAAGAATTGTTAGCACGCCCGATTAGGATGTTAATGATTCTTTTGATAAAGCTCATAAACTTTATTGGATATAAAAAGGGTTTAGGGATGTTCATCATCCATTAGCCTACCCTAATCCTACGAACCCTAACAAGCGGAGAATTACTCGCGCATGTTGGGAGAAAAAGAGATGGAGAGAAAATGCGTAATTAAACTACAAAGAAATAGAATAGGAAAAAGAGCTACCTTTATTAATCAACAATATTCATTACACTTTGATCCCTTAGAAAATGATTACAAATACTAGTTTTCTTCTCGATCTCTTCCAAGGAGGTAGATGAACCGTTGATGATCAGCCTGGATGCGTGAGCCGTCTTGGACTTCGTGATCTTTTCGGCTTGATGCCTTCTAACTTTAGCCCTTGGTCCTTTATATAGCCCTCAAAGAAGAAAAACTAGTAACCATATATGGTGACTTCCTAATATGGTGACTTTCCATGCCTGGATTCTGAGTCCCTGTCCGTATTGATTTTATGATTTTGGCAGATTTTTGATCCTGACATCTTGAACATCTTGATCTCTTGACCTGAGCTAAATCTTGCACAATATCTTTATGAATAATGTTAGAACTATTTATTAAATTAGAGAGAATATCTTAATCACTATATATGGTAATAAATCTTTAAGAAACTTGATTAAGAATATTTAATATGATATGCACTTTATATGGTAATAAATCTTTAAGAAACATGATTAAGAATATTTGATATGCTATGTATCTTTTAATTACTAAAATATTATGCATATATTTTGAAATATTATTCCAACCATTTGTATGATATTATATTTTTTAAGAATTGTGATTAGAATATTTGATATGATATGCATATTTTCAATTACCAAAATATTATATAAATATAAAATGCTTATATTTTCCTTCATAATATTAATTATAATATATAAACATATGGAAAATAGTATTTTGCAGATAAATCCAAATATGTTTAATATTTATAATAAACACCTTTTATTATTTAAGAAATGTAAGGAAAATACTTATACCAAAATGCAATATTTTCAACTGAACAAATACCCCCAAACTTAATTTTGATCGTCCCGAGCAAACTAGTTATTCAAGAGAAAGAGAAAAAGAAAAAGAAAAATCTAAATAGCACACTTTCGTAGGCAAACACGATTGCACTGAGCACGTGCAACAAGCCGTTAAACCTCTAGGTGTCCCTAGTAGGAGGAGTGTTGTCTCCTGAGGGTTTTCAGCGGATTACACCCACAAAATCCTATTATAAAAGAGAGATGGTGAAATTTACATATAAAGATAAGAATCATAAAAGAAATACTTTGAAAATTTAGAGTTTGCAACTACACTAGCTTTTCAGTTGTCATGAGCCCTATCTTAATAGTTGTAATACCCAGCCCCTTTTATATCAAAATCTGTATTTTGTTACTTTATAATTCTATTCATAATTTTAGTTATATTATTTATAATTTTAATTGAATTTATACCTCCATTTTCTATTAACAATAAAACCCTTTAAAACCCAAATTCCAACCCCTTTTATTTTTCCATTTGATTTTCTCTAATCCTATTTCTTATAACATATTTTTTCTCGGCCCACTACCCCATTTTTCCTAATATTATTACCATTTTTAGCCGGCCCACTTCTTCAGCCCTCATTCCTTTATTCTTTCTAATTTACCCAGCCCAAACTCTCCGGCCCGCTTCTCTTCCCCAATTAAATTTTTCCCTTTTATTTTCTTGGCCCGGCCTTTCTCTTTCAGCCCACGCCCGCGCCCGCGCCCGCTTCAAATCCGACCCGACCCGCACCAACAGTGCCTCCGTCCCCAACGGCTCTTTCCTTTTTCCCGCGGACGCGATCCGCGATCTCCGCCGCTTCCGTCGCCAACGTTCGCGACCACGACGCCCACGCTCGCGCGCCGTTTCCCCCACGACGCGCCCCTACGTCGTCCACTCAACGCGCCCCCTCGTCTCTTCGATCTCATTCACATCCCCTCTTTCTCTCGCCCACAGTCCCGGGAATCCATCGACTCGCCGATCACCATCGCCGGCATCGCAGTCGTCACCACCAACCACCGAACTCCTTCCTCCTCACCAAAACCAGCCGGCGCCGCCTCGATCTCCTTTCACCACCGTCACGGCCCTCATCTCCCCTCCTATATCTCTCCCAGCACCCATCACCGACCATCTCCTTTCTCCATCCGCCTCCTCTCGACACCGCGACCACCATAGCCATACACCCTCGGCGTCAGCAGCACCCCCTCAGTCGACTCCCCCGCATCGTCATCATCATCGTCGACGTCGTCGTCGTCATCACCTCTCTCACTTTACCCCTCTCTGTTTCTCTCTCTCACTCTCTATCTCTCTGTTTCTCTCACTCTCTATCTCAGGCTCTCTCTCCCCCTCTCCCTCTCTCTTTACCTATCTCTCCCTCTCTCTCTCTCTCTCTCAATTCTCTCTCTCTCTCACTCTCAGTTCTCTCTCAATTCTTTCTCTCTCTAACTCTGTCTCTCTCTCTCCCTCTACAACTCTCTCTCCGTATCTCTCTCAATCCCTCTCCTCCATTAACGGCCCAACACAATCGAGCATTCACGCATCAACAGCAAGGCTGCGACGCAAACCCAAGCCGAGTCGAGCCCCGACATTCCGTCGAGCACCTACAGAGATCGTCGTTGCCGCTGCCGTGCATCGCCTAAGCGTCTCCAGGAAAGTCCCCACTTGCTGCATGCTACTTATTATTAATTACAAATGATAATCGTATATATATTCCATGCTTTACATTCTGTTAAAATATTACGACTCAACTGTTCGATGCGTGTTCCCTATGAAAATTCTCGTTTAAATTGACGGCACTCACTTGTATAGCTTGGCCCGTAAGTCTATGATTCTAGTGTGTGAATTTCATTAGAAAATATGGCCGTTAACGACTAAAACAACTACCCCCAAGTTTAACCGTAAAACCGGAATTTTCTTGTACCTGAAAGCTTTTAAATTCACCATAAATCATATACATACTGGAATGGTGCGTTCGAGGGCTCAAATCGAAGCCGACTCGACGAACTTTGACCCTATACTGGTTTCCTGATATTCCTGTACTTAAATTGTGATGATATTCGTATCGGAGTGCGACTCTGGACTGCAGTCCAGAGCGACTCCAGTCGTTGCTTGCTGTTCCGTATTGAGTACCACAGGATTTTCCTTAACTCATAGGTTGCGGAACTCTACTGTTGATTGTAGGTGAATCTGTTAGCTAGACAACACAATTGGTTTCAATCTGTTTCGTTGCCGTTTGATATTTAATCTGTAATTTAAAAGATCGGGACGCATAACAGTCCCAGCAGAATCAGAACCGACATATTGGTATTGAACAGTGTATATCTCCTGACGTACAGACGCGATCGAAGATCCGTCTATTGCGTTGGAAACCTTATTGAAAACTCTATATTTCATCCAACTGTAGAGTCGCTAAATTCTGATCCCAAATGGGATTAAAATGCGTTGCGAAACGGACATCTGATTCTGAAACCGGATTTCCAGCCGCGAACGCTTAAAATGAAATGGTTATAATTAATGATCCTGGAACCCGATTGGCTTGAAACTAAATTCGATGGATAGATAACTGAACATACTAATTACTACCTGTTTATCGTTTCGCTAAATTATATACATACGTTTCATGATAAATCGTGCAAGTGATAGAATACTGTTTTTATGACACCTTAATCGTGCTTCATATACTGTTTACGCATCATATCATACTCATATCATCGCAGTGATTACCTAGTGATATCGTGCATTTACCCAGTGTTAGATTTTAGTGATGATTGTGGCAAGTACGTCAGTGTTCGTGTATCCGTGATTAAGTGAAAGTGATACGTACTTGTACATAATCAGTGACCTATTATTCTATTGCATTGTCGACGTCTGTGGGATGCGTGTACGTGTGACTATAAGTGGTATGAGACACTTATGGAAGCGCTTGCACGGGTGTCATAGATAAGGCATCCGACACTGCCATTTATCTTAGATATTAGTCGGGACGTGCTTGATGGAGGTCCTGCCTCCAGTTCTCGCGCAGACTTGTCACGGATCGATTAGTATTTAGGGTTATGGTTAGCGTTTGATGTAGACCACGGGGTGTGGGGTAGTTTAAGTGTGAATTCAACAGAATCTCGGGAGTCCCATGCCGGCTTATATATTTAGGGAGTTATATGGAGATTTACAGGGTATGTGATATACACCGTGATATACATGTTACATGTTGTGCCCGTGGTCCCTTGCCCTTGGGTTCTACCCTTGGGTGGAGGACACTCGCGAGTGGTTGACTCTCACACTTGGACTGACGATAGGCTTAGTGACCTGTACAGTGAGACTTAGAGACTGATAGGGATACTGGCATTTATATACCTTACATACTGTGTTGATATACGTGACATGTTGTTCTACTGTCTTACTGTTCCGCTGCATTGATTACTGCACATTCATATTCATGTTGTCATTTGATTTACTGTTATTCATATCTATTACCACTGTTAGAACTGTCACTTGATTTTATATATATTATATTGCTTTTGTGTCGCTCTGACGACCTGAGTATGCATGCTCAGTGTGAGGAGAAGATTTAGCATGGATCATAACTAGACGTGCATCACAGACTTCTTGACTTGCCATTCCGAGTTACATTCGTTTGTTCCACTTCAGGTCAGTCTTTACATTGTTTCTTCCAGTTACTGCATTTTCTCATTACCTGTGCATCAATTACTGTTTACCATGAAAAACTAGAAGCCGAAGTGTGACTATGGCATGACATTTCCTTGACCGTAGGAGCATGGCTGGCCTTGTCTACCCCTCGTATTCCGTATTTTGGGAAGCGGGGCGTGACATGGTTTAGTTGGTATCAGAGCCAGGTTTTGCTTCGTTTGGGATTGCAGTTTTCCGTGTATAGTTTGGCAATCTAAGACATCCCTCGGTCTAGGTTGTAAACTTATCATTCTTGATCCATATTCACATCGTGTGTTCAGCTATCCATTCACTATGGTTTGGGGTGACTTGACAAGGGAACGTGGTTGCAATTGCACTACCGTACTCTATTCAAGTGACTTAAAGTCATACAGTTGATTCCCCACTTATAATAAATTCAGCACCTCTGATTCTTGAATCTTTGTCCTATCCATATTATATCTTGATTCGAATAGCTTGTGGCTTATATCATCCTCAAAATTGTTGTTTCAGGATCATGTCTTCCAACGACTCTTTATCTATATCCTCTCCTCAGAATCAGACCGTTGAGATTCTGAGTGTACTGCAAGGTTTGAAAGAAGCCCAGGAGCGAACAAACGACTTGTTAGCTGAAGGACTGAGAAGGCAGGTGAATCAGGCACCGACGAGAGTCTCCAATCAGAGAGGGGTGCCTATTAGACGAGGAAAAGAGAAGAAGATGGAGCGTCCATTTGTTCCTCCGAGATAGAAGCAGCAGAAGACCCAAAGTTGTGGGTACTGTAAGAGGCCAGGACACCTTCAGAGGGATTGTCGCCGTGCCCAAGAGAAATGTCTGATATGCGGGTCCAACGAACATCTCATCAACGGTTGCCCAGAAAGGAAGGAGCTACAAGGAGGAGATTCGTCCACACTCCCCGCTTCTGCCGAGTGACAATTATTGCGTAGTTCGCGCTTCGAGGATAAATCAGACCCAACGCAGGATCCAACTCGCGTGACGAGAATGCAGCGGTCTAGCAATCAAAGAAGAATTTTATGTTATCTACTTTCAGTAATAATGTGTTATCTTTTTATGAATATTTCTTTCCGTTTGAAATTTTGTATCCGCTGAACTTTTGATTGAATGCAATAAAATTTGAATCGTAATATATGTATCATTCTCTTGCTTTCTCTTTATCTAATTCGATTCATTATCACAGTATTTTAATCCTGATCTTTCAGTTCCTGCAACCGCATATTTTCCTATACTTCGTACCCTGAGCTTTTTCCTTGATGTATTCCACTGTCTAATCATGACTTTTCTTTACAGACCATGGCCCACCCTGGAGCAGCGCCGCATCTGGATGAGGATGCACAATCTTGCGTTTCCTTAGATCGCACGCTGATGAGTTCTGACGATGAGATCGACGGTCCCCAAGTCAATTTCGGAAACCACGATCCAAAGGGCGAAGGAGCAGCCGCCCCAGAGTTTGACATGATAGCTGATTCCGACGAAGAAGAAGGAGATCCTGAAGAGAACCCTATAGAGGAAGACCCAATAGAAGAAGATCCCGAGGAAGAGCTGATAGAAGAAAATCCAGTGGAGGAAGACCCCATGGAAGAGAACCCAGAAGGAGAGGAACACATGGAATCGGACCTCGATGAAGAAGCTCCATCTGAGGAAGAAGGACCAGAAGATCAAGACCCTACTATGGAAGAACTTCCAATGGCAATGCCCGTGAGGCGATATGGAAATGGACGCCCCTACCTGAGTGCGCGAGCCTACCGCAACCTGCTGAATCTCCACGACCGCGACTGACGGAATTTCTTTTGATGTTGTCTTTCTGGCCAAATAAAATGTGTATAGTTTAGGACCACTTTTCGTCTTTGAGAATGCCTTGTTTCAAATTTTCTTGAATGAAATAAATCTTCTGAATTTGTAAACCTTTTGATTATTGGTTCGCTTGATATTTGTTTATTGCCCATATCCATTTATTTTTCTGCTGAGATTCCTGACTGTCCATCCCTACTCATTGCATAGTTTTCACCCTCGATTCGACTAGAAAGTACCGCACCTTGATCTTTGGAATGAGCCACTTTTCATCCTTCGTCTGTACCCTGTTTGAGATCCTTCTAGGAGGAGGACCTTTCTTATGTAATACCGAGTTCATTAACGTTTCAAATTTTTGATTCACATGATGTACCGACCATTATCCTCCCCATACATTTTTCTCCTTATAGTCCTTCATTGCTCACCCTATTTTCCGTGCTGACCCGATCCCAATCTCCTTGATCTCCAGCCTGAAGCCGTCACACTTCGACCTTTTGTATCAGCCACATTCCATTGTAATCCCTACCCTACCTAGGCCTAGACATATTTGTGTTTTTCTCTGTTACCCTAACTATATTTAGGGACAGTACTATTCGAAATTTGGTTTTCATTAATTTGTATTTATCGAAGAGTGCGTTTTATTGACTATCCCCGTTTTACGCATTTCAAGTACTTCTCTACTAGTTTCCTATTATTTTCAATAGCGCAACCTTACACCGCGCACATTTTTCGTTCCGTGTTTCTTATTCTCACTATATGAGTTTTCTACGCTATTTGATCGATACGCTATTTGATCGATACATTATTCTAAAATGTTTTAACCTACCAACTAATCTTTCACTACCTTATTGTCGTTACTCTATTTTCGAGAATTGTGCATATGATTACTATTATAAATGGTTGAGCCTTATGCTTATTTTCTGCTTGCTTTAATAGACTTAGATGTGCATATATGTGGGTTTCGACCTTTATCAAACACACTTTGATTATTATTGTTCGTTATTATTACCTATATTCTCGTATACTTGTAGTTGCTCTTATAGTGTTCATGCATTATACTTATTAGACCTATCTTTCGTATATGATTCTTATATATATATATAAGTACCTTCAGTTTTTGTCTAACCATTTTAAGTAAATCCACATGTATTAGTGTTCGATATGATAACTCTTCGATTATTATTTTATAGCTTGTTGTTTCTTTTAAATTTCGAGGACGAAATTTTTGTTAAGGGTGGTATGATGTAATAGCCAGCCCCTTTTATATCAAAATCTGTATTTTGTTACTTTATAATTCTATTTATAATTTTAGTTATATTATTTATAATTTTAATTGAATTTATACCTCCATTTTCTATTAACAATAAAACCCTTTAAAACCCAAATTCCAACCCCTTTTATTTTTCCATTTGATTTTCTCTAATCCTATTTCTTATAACATATTTTTCCTCGGCCCACTACCCCATTTTTCCGAATATTATTACCATTTTTAGCCGGCCCACTTCTTCAGCCCCCATTCCTTTATTCTTTCTAATTTACCCAGCCCAAACTCTCCGGCCCGCTTCTCTTCCCCAATTAAATTTTTCCCTTTTATTTTCTTGGCCCGGCCCTTCTCTTTCAGCCCACGCCCGCGCCCGCTTCAAATCCTACCCGACCCGCACCAACAGTGCCTCCGTCCCCAACGGCTCTTTCCTTTTTCCCGTGCACGCGATCCGCGATCTCCGCCGCTTCCGTCGCCAACGTTCGCGACCACGACGCCCACGCTCGCGCGCCGTTTCCCCCACGACGCGCCCCTACGTCGTCCACTCAACGCGCCCCCTCGTCTCTTTGATCTCATTTACATCCCCTCTTTCTCTCGCCCACAGTCCCGGGAATCCATCGACTCGCCGATCACCATCGCCGGCATCGCAGTCGTCACCACCAACCACCGAACTCTTTCCTCCTCACCAAAACCCGCCGGCGCCGCCTCGATCTCCTTTCACCACCGTCACGGCCCTCATCTCCCCTCCTATATCTCTCCCAGCACCCATCACCGACCATCTCCTTTCTCCATCTGCCTCCTCTCGACACCGCGACCACCAAAGCCACACCCCCTCGGCGTCAGCAGCACCCCCTCAGTTGACTCCCCCGCATCGTCATCATCATCGTCGACGTCGTCGTCGTCATCACCTCTCTCACTCTACCCCTCTCTGTTTCTCTCTCTCACTCTCTATCTCTCTGTTTCTCTCACTCTCTATCTCAGGCTCTCCCCCCCTCTCCCTCTCTCTTTACCTATCTCTCCCTCTCTCTCTCAATTCTCTCTCTCTCTCAGTTCTTTCTCTCTCTCTCTCTCAGTTCTCTCTCAATTCTTTCTCTCTCTAACTCTGTCTCTCTCTCTCCCTCTACAACTCTCTCTCCGTATCTCTCTCACTCCCTCTCCTCCATTAATGGCCCGGCACAATCGAGCATTCACGCATCAACAGCAAGGCTGCGACGCAAACCCAAGCCGAGTCGAGCCCCGACATTCCGTCGAGCACCTACAGAGATCGTCGTTGCCGCTGCCGTGCATCGCCTAAGCGTCTCCAGGCAAGTCCCCACTTGCTACATGCTACTTATTATTAATTACAAATGATAATCGTATATATATTCCATACTTTACCTTCTGTTAAAATATTACGACTCAACTGTTCGATACGTGTTCCCTATGAAAATTCTCGTTTAAATTGACGGCACTCACTTGTATAGCTTGTCCCGTAAGCCTATGATTCTAGTGTGTGAATTTCATTAGAAAATATGGCCGTTCACGACTAAAACAACTACCCCCAAGTTTAACCGTAAAACCGGAATTTTCTTGTACCTGAAAGCTTTTAAATTCACCATAAATCATATACATACTGGAATGGTGCGTTCGAGGGCTCAAATCGAACCCGACTCGACGAAATTTGACCCTATACTGGTTTCCTGATATTCCTGTACTTAAATTGTGATGATATTCGTATCGGAGTGCGACTCTGGACTGCAGTCCAGAGCGACTCCAGTCGTTGCTTGCTGTTCCGTATTGAGTACCACAGGATTTTCCTTAACTCATAGGTTGCGGAACTCTGCTGTTGATTGTAGGTGAATCTGTTAGCTAGACAACACAATTGGTTTCAATCTGTTTCGTTGCCGTTTGATATTTAATCTGTAATTTAAAAGATCGGGACGCATAACAGTCCCAGCAGAATCAGAACCGACATATTGGTATTGAACAGTGTATATATCCTGACGTACAGACGCGATCGAATATCCGTCTGTTGCGTTGGAAACCTTACTGAAAACTCTAGATTTCATCCAACTGTAGAGTCGCTAAATTCTGATCCCAAATGGGATTAAAATGCGTTGCGAAACGGACATCTGATTCTGAAACCGGATTTCCAGCCGCGAACGCTTAAAATGAAATTGTTATAATTAATGATCCTGGAACCCGATTGGCTTGAAACTAAATTCGATGGATAGATAACTGAACATACTAATTACTACCTGTTTATCGTTTCGCTAAATTATATACGTACGTTTCATGATAAATCGTGCAAGTGATAAAATACTGTTTTTATGACACCTTAATCGTGCTTCATATACTGTTTACGCATCATATCATACTCATATCATCGCAGTGATTACCTAGTGATATCGTGCATTTACCCAGTGTTAGATTTTAGTGATGATTGTGGCAAGTACGTCAGTGTTCGTGTATCCGTGATTAAGTGAAAGTGATACGTACTTGTACACAATCAGTGACCTATTATTCTATTGCATTGTCGACGTCTGTGGGATGCGTGTACGTGTGACTATAAGTGGTATGAGACACTTATGGAAGCGCTTGCACGGGTGTCACAGATAAGGCATCCGACACTGCCATTTATCTTAGATATTAGTTGGGACGTGCTTGATGGAGGTCCTGCCTCCAGTTCTCGCGCAGACTTGTCACGGATCGATTAGTATTTAGGGTTATGGTTAGCGTTTGATGTAGACCACGGGGTGTGGGGTAGTTTAAGTGTGAATTCAACAGAATCTCGGGAGTCCCATGCCGGCTTATATATTTAGGGAGTTATATGGAGATTTACAGGGTATGTGATATACACCGTGATATACATGTTACATGTTGGGCCCGTGGTCCCTTGCCCTTGGGTTCTACCCTTGGGTGGAGGACACTCGCGAGTGGTTGACTCTCACACTTGGACTGACGATAGGCTTAGTGACCTGTACAGTGAGACTTAGAGACTGATAGGGATACTGGCATTTATATACCTTACATACTGTGTTGATATACGTGACATGTTGTTCTACTGTCTTACTGTTCCGCTGCATTGATTACTGCACATTCATATTCATGTTGTCATTTGATTTACTGTTATTCATATCTATTACCACTGTTAGAACTGTCACTTGATTTTATATATATTATATTGCTTTTGTGTCGCTCTGACGACCTGAGTATGCATGCTCAGTGTGAGGAGAAGATTTAGCCTGGATCATAACTAGACGTGCATCACAGACTTCTTGACTTGCCATTCCGAGTTACATTCGTTTGTTCCACTTCAGGTCAGTCTTTACATTGTTTCTTCCAGTTACTGCATTTTCTCATTACCTGTGCATCAATTACTGTTTACCATGAAAAACTAGAAGCCGAAGTGTGACTACGGCAGGACATTTCCTTGACCGTAGGAGCATGGCTGGCCTTGTCTACCCCTCGTATTCCGTATTTTGGGAAGCGGGGCGTGACAATAGTCATGAAAAAATGTTAAAAATCACACCATCCTTCAATAAAATATCGTCTTTATTCTTCATTCCTACCTTTCATCCAAACATCGATCATATACCCCTACGTGTGTGAATAGAACATCCCTATACTCGGAGAATTCAATTCAAGCTATCATACTCTTGTCCATCTGCCATAGTACTTTTTAATTTGATGAATATTTAGATTTGCTCACACATTTTCATGATTTCGCTAATACTTCTTGAGGTACTAACCGACCGATTACTCATGTGCTTGCTGATTAGGTGATAATATTTTTCTCGTCTTGCACTACCTAAGGCTTAGCAGTGACTCCCAGACCAGTTGGCCTTAGGGCACTAGGTGAAGAGGCACCCTCGCTATATTTTTTTATTGCTGCCTTGGCGATAACAAAACCAGTGTTCATTTTTTTTCTTTTCATCATTTTTATATTTTTTTCATTTCCTTCATACTTTGGCTTTTAGACAAGAGCATTTCAAGGTATACTCTACTATCCCGAGTTTCAAGACGTGTGAAAGTGCATATAGTAGGGTATCAACGTTCAAATGTTTGGCTTCCAGAATAGAAACTATTTTTCAGACTTATTTTTATCCTCAGATTAGTGACTTCCTTTATCTTACTAACCCTTGGGACAACAGCTCATAACTACTTATTACCAGTTCGTTCAAGAAAAATTCTAATTTTCTTGGTTTTCTTAAACTATTCCTATCTTTTGGATGTAATTTTTCACTTTCTATTCTATTATTATCATTTTTTTGTGCGTATATATAGTATAATGCAAAATATGTGTAAATAAGCACAAACCTCCCCCAAACTTGTTTTCAACAGTGTCTTCACTGTTGCTATCTGCTGGATCACAAAAACCTGTAAGATTGGGAGGACATTGTTAATGGGGGCAAGAATATATGAAAGTGAAAATCCTCCCCCAAACTTATTTTTGGCTCACAAATTTGAGGACAAAAGTTATGTTCAAGAGCCAAAAATATACCCCCCCTCAAACATGAGTTAGACAATATGAAGCATTTTAAGAGGGGGTGAGTCATTTGGTCAAAATAAGACTTTACAAAGACCAAAAGTTAACACCAACCATTCAAAGATTTTATCAGTATAGCGTATAGGTTGGTGGAAGAATGTGTTGTATCGAGTCAAGAAAAAGTGGGGAAGGGATAAGAGATGGTCTGGAAAGGGTTTGAAATTAGAGAAAAGAAAGAATGAGGAATGTGAATGATTAGGAAGAAGGAATGGTGATGGTTCAACCTCTATAGGTGGAGATTGATTAATCACAAAGTCCATATTGTTTAAAAATTCAAGTTCGTCAGCAAAAAGTTCTTCAAAACTTTTATCAATGGTGTGATTGAATATTTTGTTGTCAAAGAGTTTTGTGCCAGAATTTATCCGACTTGATTCATCAAAAATTATTGAGGTAGAGGACTCGAAAAACTCATCTGCCTTATTTTCAAAAATATCCAAATCAAGTTGAATTTCTGGTATTATTAAACTTGAATTAACGGATTGTGATTCATCAAAACTCACTGAAACTATAGGAACATGAGAAGAACCGGAGAAAATGGAAGGTGAAATGGGTAAACAAATTGGTGTGTCGAGTGTTGCTATACCAGATGTGGAAGATGGAGGCTGTATTTCGGTCTGATCTTCGGGTTTACCATTATCATCAACTTCAAGACGTATTTGGGATTCGGGAAGAATTAAAGGCTCAAGATGATGACCACACGGAAGTGAAAGGATTTGATGAATTGGTGGGACAAAATCATCCAAAATTTCGGGTTCATCAATCAATATATCCCCAACGTCAATTACCTCATTCAAGTGAAGGTTAGAATTCTCTAACACCTCATCAAAAGTATGGTTTTCAATCAGTTTTGGTTCAAGAGTGGAGGTGTAGAGATCACAAGGGTTGGGTATGGTTTCACTTGAAATGGACCCTTCACAGTCGGGTTAATCAAACACTACAAAGTCACACAACTTATCAGACATTATATTTGGTGTACTTGATGAATTTATGAAACTGGACTTGTGGATTTCAGTTTGGAATGGGGAGGTTTGATTAGGAAGGGTATACAGTTCTGTCTTACTACCCAAATCCTTCCTAATTTGGTTCGACAGTTCCAGAAATTTTTCTAATGTCTGCTCCAGACTAGTCTTGGGTTGATAAAGGGTTTATTGAAATTCCTGTGGATAATTAAAACTCCCAAATGACTGATTAGAAGAACTGTCTAGAGTAGGTGGAAAAGCCGGATTGGATTGATAGGAATAGAATGGTTGCGGAACTTGGGTAGGAGTAGGATCAATATTATGATAAGAAGAATATTGATATGGGTTGGTTGGTTGGCTATTTTCAACAGACATCTTATATTCCACAAACCGCATATCAAACTCTTCTCTGGACAGTGGTGGTGATGGTTGATATTGGTCCGGGTTGAAACTTTGGCCACTGGACCTAGCTATGTGCTCAGCAATGGACATTCGTCTAGGAGCTTCCTTACTCTGGGTATCAACTGAAACAGGTGTAGGATTAGGATACGGTTGATAAGACCTAGACCGAGGTGGCCAACTGTTTCTTCCTGCTTGTTCTATATGATCTCTTAAGGACATGGAAGAGCCGGACGGTATACCGAAGGGATTTCGAAAACAAGAGATATCTGGTTGTGGACAGCAAAGCTCGGCAAGTGTTCTTCTGTTTAGGTCACCCATTATAAGAAGAGAAGAAGGGGGAAGGGGTAAAAAGGGAAGAAAATAATTGGTATGTTTTGAAAAATGACGGATTTAGACAAATCACACAAAAATGCACAAACAACCCTAGAACTAAGGTTACCTAGGTCCAGTCTCTAGACCGCTCCTAACCTTCCAAAGGACAAGCCGCAGGATCAATCCTCTACCTCCTCCGTACTACTCTTGTAGCCAGGTAAGTGCCAGGTAAGTGGGAAGGAACCACAGTAGTGAGCCTAATTAAACACCGCTAGCCTTTGACACACTTGCCTAGGCACTACAAAAGTAATGCGGATAAACGATAGATTACCCACGACCTTCCTCTGTCCTTAATGAGCGCGACAGTTCTTAAAGTCTGGTCTAGATATTTTTTAAATTAATGAAGGGTTGATCTAGATGCTCGGTTTGTGATTTGTGGGGCTTAGGAAGGGTTATGAAATCCCCACCTAATCTGGATTTTGGTCTTGCCCCTTAAAAATCCGTATTAAAATATGCAAAAACAAACCGCAAAACAAAACTTTGCAAAAAAATTTTTGAGCGGCGATATTTTGCAAAGAATCCTGCAGAAAATAGATTTTATTGGATTTGAGAGGAGAGAGAAGGAGTTAAGAAAGATACCAGAGAAGTGTGAAACCCTAAATCTCCCGTTTCCTCAAGTCCGTGACTCCAGATTTCCTCGCAAAATTCACACAATAATCGTTAAATATACAATTTGCAGTTTTGTTTTATTTATTATATAGATCGTATAAGAATTCGACACAAATAGTAAGAATAAAAAATTACGCACGTTTCCCCGGCAACGGCGCTATTTGATTGTTACGAAAAAGTGTTTGTAGTTAACCGCAATCAATAACGGTGTCGCGTGTAGCTAGACCGAGATGAGTACGGGTCGTCCTCAAGAAAACGTTGAATCTTTTACTCTTACTTTAGATGTGTTGAAAAAGAGAGGAGAAATAAAGAATTTTGTGAATGGTTTCTAGATCTACGTTAAGCAAGAATGCAAAATATATAGATCTAGATTATTTTAGGGATGTAGTTAATATAATAAGAGGGCTTGTAGGGTTCGTTAGGATTTAGTAGTTATGGATGATTAATTAAAAGTTACTCTTTTTATCCTTTAATAGATTTAAAACTAGAACGACGGTGATGCGTGTAGATTAGGGTTTCTGGAGGGAAAAGGAATCCCACCATTAACCCTTATCTCGACACGGAACTCCGTTCATATCTAGCCTTTACCAAAACAATCATTAATCTAATCTCTAATCGCGGTCGGAACTAACAAATAATTGTTAGCGTGCCCGATTAGGATGTTAATGATTCTTTTGATAAAGTTCATAAACTTTATAGGACTTAAAAAGAGTTTAGGGATGTTCATCATCCATTAGCCTACCCTAATCCTACGAACCCTAACAAGCGGAGAATTACTCGCGCATGTTGGGAAAAGAAGATGAAAAGATAGAGAGGGAAAACATAATATAAAATGCAAAAGAATTAAATAAAACAACTAGTTTTATTAATCAACAATATTCATTACACTTTGATCCCTTAGAAAATGATTACAAATACTAGTTTTCTTCTCGATCTCTTCCAAGGAGGTAGATGAACCGTTGATGATCAGCCTGGATGCGTGAGCCGTCTTGGACTTCGTGATCTCTTCGGCTTGATGCCTTCTAACTTTAGCCCTTAGTCCTTTATATAGCCCTCAAAGAAGAAAAACTAGTTACCATATATGGTGACTTCCTAATATGGTGACTTTCCATGCCTGAATTCTGAGTCCCTGTCCGTATTGATTTTATGATTATGGCAGATTTTTGATCCTGACATCTTGAACATCTTCATCTCTTGACCTGAGCTAAATCTTGCACAATATCTCTATGAATAATGTTAGTACTATTTATTAAATTAGAGAGAATATCTTAATCACTATATATGGTAATAAATCTATAAGAAAGTTGATTAAGAATATTTAATCAACTATGCACTTTATATGGTAATAAATCTTTAAGAAACATGATTAAGAATATTTGATGTGCTATGCATCTTTTAATTACTAAAATATTATGCATATATTTTGAAATATTATTCCAACTATTTGTATGATATTATATTTTTTTAAGAATTGTGATTAGAATATTTGATATGATATGCATATTTTCAATTACCAAAATATTATATAAATATAAAATGCTTATATTTTCCTTCATAATATTAATTATAATATATAAACATATGGAAAATAGTATTTTGCAGATAAATCCAAATATGTTTAATATTTATAATAAACACCTTTTATTATTTAAGAAATGTAAGGAAAATACTTATACCAAAATGCAATTTTTTCAACTGAACAGAGGCCACCGAGCAGCTTCCCAGCTCGGTCCATCCTTGGCTGGTAATCTTTTACCCTATCACGCTAAGGATTAAAGCCCTCGTCAAGAGGCCACCGAGCAGCTTCCCTGCTCGGTCCATCCTGAGCATGCCACTCCTTGCCCTCCCGCGCTAAGGATCAAAGCCCTCATCAAGAGGCCACCAAGCAGCAACCCTGCTCGGTTCATCCTTAGCAGGACACTCCTTGCTCTCCCGCGCTAAAGATCAAGGTCCTCATCAAGAGGCCACCAAGCAGCAACCCTGCTCGGTCCATTCTTAGCAGGCCACTCCTTGCCCTCCCGCGCTAAGGATCAAAGCCCTCATCAAGAGGCCACCAAGCAGCAACCCTGCTCGGTCCATCCTTAGCAGGCCTCTTCTTGCCCTCCCGCGCTAAGGATCAAAGCCCTCATCAAGAGGCAACCGATCAGCAACCCTGCTCGGTCCATCCTTAGCAGGCCACTCGTTGCCCTCAAGGATTAAAGCCCTCATCAAGAGGCCACTGAGTAGCTTCTTTGCTCGGTCCATCCTTGACTGGTAATCTCTTACCCAACGACGCCAAAGATCAAAGCCCTCATCAAGAGGCCACCGAGCAGCTTCCCTGCTCGGTCCATCCTTGGCTGGTAATCTCTTACCCAACGACGCCAAGGATCAAAGCCTTCATCAAGAGGCCATCGAGCAGCTTCCTTACTCGGTCCATCCTTGGCTGGTAATCTCTTACCCAACGACGCCAAGGATGGTGGGCAGCTTCCTGCCCCACGACGCCAAGGATCAAAGCTCTCATCAAGAGGCCACCGAGCAGCTTCCCTGCTCGGTCCATCCTTGGCAGGTATTATCTTACCCAACGACGCCAAAGATCAAAGCCCTCACCGAGAGGCAACCGAGCAGCTACCCTGCTCGGTCCATGCGTGGCTGGTAGTTCACTACCCACCGACGCCAAGGACCAAAGCCCTCACCAAGAGGCAACTGAGCAGCTACCCTGCTCGGTTCATCCTGGCGGGCAGCTTCCTGCCCCACGACGCTGAGGATCGAAGCCCTCATCGCGAGGCGACCGGGCATCCTCGTGCTCGATTCATCCTGGCGGGCAACTACCTGCCCCTCGACGCCAAGGATCGAAAGCCCTCCTCAAGAGGCGACCAGGCATTCTCCTACTCGGTGCGTCCACTCCAAGCAGCTTCTTGCCCTACAAAGAGATGGATCAAGGCCCTCGTCATGAAGCTGCCAGACATCTTCATGCACGGTCTCAATGGTGGATCCCTGAGCCTCACATTGAACCGGCTAACAAGCCTCTGCCCGACGCATGTATCCGAAGAAGGCAAGCTCCTAACATGGCTCAAATAAGCAAAAAATAGGAGAGCTCGAGTTGGTCGATAGCCAGCCCTAACAGATGAAACGACGCCTCCATTCGTACCTGGGCAATCGACATCGTGATTCTCGGTGCCAAACCAAGCAGAAGATTCTCCGTATAGTCCACTCTCGACCCGACCCATAAATAGATCAAACGAGAGCGGGGGGCTAATGACGATGCTCAAAAATGGTATTTCCTTAGATCATGACATGTGGCAAGTGACGTGTCCCAAAGCCTACGAGAAAGAATCAAGAACGGTATATTGGAAGCATACCCCGGGCTTCCGACCCGAGGATGTTCCCGACCTTCGGTGACCTTCTAGATCACTCCCATGCTCGCCTTACAAACAACCGTCGGCTCGCCTCCGAGCCTTCCCACATGCTGAGTTCTCTCAGCCCCCCAGCTCGCCTCCGAGCTATCACAGAATCAAGCTCGCTCGGCTTCCCGCTGGTTCCCGAGCCTCCCGCTCGTTCTTAAGCCTCCCACCGAGCCTACCTTCCTCGGTTTCATCGACCGACTCACAACACTGATCACAGGCGTCTCCGCCACGGTTCCGCAAATCTCGCCAGACGTGAGATATCCGCTGCCCATGATCCCGCGTTCCACGCTTTCACGTTCCCCCATTAATGAACATATCTCGCCATTAATGGGGTATCCCGCCTTTTACGCGGGCGCAACGCCAGGGGCGTAATGACCGACATGAATCTCGCGCCCGCCTGCCCATGGCTGCCACTATATAAACCCCTCTCAGACGACTCAGGTAAGCCAATTTTACCCCAATAGGCCGTTACTCTGCCAAAATACCCCGTCTAACTTTGATCGTCGGAGGGCCCTCGGTGGCACAACCATCCCGGGACTTCCTTGCAGGTAGCTCGGCCTCTACCACATAAAGCCCATTAAGATCCATACGCTGCAGGAGGCAACCTCCTAATCCAATCTCAGCCGCTCGTCTCCACTCGCTGCAGATTAACGGAAGGTAACATCTGAAGTAGATCCAGAAAACCATCACTTCCATAGGTTGGTTGCTCACCATCCTCCCCTCTCTAGACATCAATGCAGCTTTTAGCATTGCGGCCTTTCCGTCTCTTTTTTCTGTAGTTTCCGTTGCTTTTATCCCAAAATTTTGAGGTCGGCTACATGAATCCTTTTCTTCTTCTCAGGTATATTAAAAATTGAGATATTGTTCTTGATTGCCTATATCCATGTTCGTTTACGTTGAAAGGTTGACACATGGTGAAATAATAACATTACAAAATCTTTACTTCATAGTCCACCCCATAATGATGAGAAAAAGACTGGATATTGGTGACAATGGTAAAGAGGAACACACACACGGTATATTTGCAAACAGCTTCAAACTCTTTTTTTTACTTTGTTGTGCTTTAGGAAGCCTAACAAAAGAGCTGGATCGGTATTTGTTAAATTGATTTGCACTTGGAAACTGTCTTGAAGCTTTGATGTTTAACAACAAAAGAGAACAATTATGCCCTTGTTTGAAACTTTCGTTGTAATCATAAAATTACTTTCTTGGCTCCTATTATTAAAGTGATGGGGATAAAGCAGTAGCTGAGAGGGAAAATAACCGCAACATCAATTCATTAGTCGTTTTGAATGTTGCTACTATCTGTTGATCTTTTTCATATAATGGCTTGGCAACATGGTATCATAGGCTCATAGTGTTCAGGGTGAAAAGATAATTGGTTCAAATCCATCCTTAAACATCAAAAAGTATTTTCCATCACATGTCTATTTTTTTTGTTTTATGTATAAAACATCGGTGTCATCTTTTGTGTGAAGAGGGGTGTTTATGATACCATATAATACAATTGCTGCCCACTACTTACAAACTTCATATTTTGGGGATTTGGTTACCAGCTGATTATTGTGACGTCCAAAATCTTAACTCCTAAATATATGAAAGATATATAAATTATGTTGAACCATCTTCTCCCTTTTGTTGCTTTAAACAGTAAGCTGTCTAATGCATTGACAGTCTGTCAATTGTCATGCTCATGATGTTTTTTTTGCGGACATGTCCTCACTTCATTAGTTAGGCATCACATTGGACCATATCAGTAGTATCTTATTCTTATATCAGCTGGTGAGTTCCATTCCCAGCATCTTTCATTTCTTTTTAGCAGATAGTTGCGTACTAATGTTTATAGATGATTCTTTTCAAGTAACTTTTAATTTTTATGAAGTAGTTTATTTATCATTCTTTGTCTATTTGTTCTTATTTTGTTGTTTATTCATATAACACATGCCATATATGATAATGACATAACCATTACCAAATTGCTTAAGCTGCTAGATTGTGAGTGCACTGCATGCCAAGCATACATCAATACACATATACTACTCTTCTTGTCGTGGGGCTTTGGGATACGAGGAAAGGTCTCTAGCATAATGCTTGGAAAGACACAATATACCTGTCACCCTTAGGGTTGCATCCAGGTCCGGATATCCGGATATATTTTGGATTCGGACAAGGTTTTTGGATCCGGTCGGATATGAAGGCGAATACGAATATATTATAAAATATTTTCACGGATACGAATACAGATACGATTTTAGCAAAATAATCTGGATATGAATACAAATATCTAGAAACATGAATTTGGATATGGATACTGTTTCCGCCAAAATTTTTGGCTCAAAGCTTACATTTTTTCCCTCCCTTAATATGGTAGCGGCTCACGTGATAAACACGTGAGCGCCAAAGCCAAACATATGGTAGCGGCGCACGTGTTAAAACTTAAAAGTGTGAGTGGTGCACGTGATGAATACGTGATCATCAGAGCCTCAGCGCTCGCGTGATAAACACGTGAGCGCTAATGCCATCCCTTGGCAGCGCCCACGTGTCATGCATGCGAGCGCCACCGCCAAGATTTGAAGCAAATCGCTTCAGATAAAATTAAATTCTATATAGAAAAATATTTCCCTAAATCTTTCTAAAACACGAAATATGCGCTCTGTTAAACAAAGGACCTTTGGATCAAAAATCCAACGGTGACTAAAAATCACCGTTTAATCATGAGATATAATTAAATTCTATATATGAAAAACATTCCCTCAATCCTGTTAAAAACATGAAAAATATACTCTGTTAAACAGAGGGCTCTTGGATCAAAAGATCCAACAGTGAATAAAAATCATCCATTGATTTTAAGATCAATATGATCAATTTAAGATCTCTTAAACGAGAGATTCTTTCAAACTAAATGATTCTCTTCATACTTTATATAAAGAGAACGAGAGATTAAATCTCAGATGGAGAGACCCCATAAGCTTCTACAAGAAAGAAACCTCTCTACAGCCAAGAATTTAATTTTCTAAGAAGACCATCTTCCTTATCTCAAATCCTAGGTAAATGATGGAGAAATACGTCTCCTTTTACCTATCTTATATATAAACGGGGCTCAGCCCTTCATAAGAACTTTGTTTTTTATCTGGATCTGAGATCCATAAGTCAAGTCTTTCATAAAAAAGAGAATTATATTCTTTTTGAGATTTCTTGATCTTAAACTTGAGATGCAGATGAAAACATTGGAGTTCTGGCCACCATCATAAAAAAAGAGGGAAGAAAGAAAAGAAAAAATAGAAAGAAGAAACAAAGATGGAGTTTCTATCTCCAGAAACTTAGTCTCTTAAAATATATTAAGAACTTAGATCTTACATGAACAAGATCTTCAAGTTTTTAAAGAACCTGCCTTCGTATGAAAAAGAATAAAGATTTTGTTTATCTCTCTGCAAGTTTAATTCTTTCTAAAATCAGAGCTTAGCCTCTCCAAAAGATATGGCAGCGCTGCACGTGATAAGCACGTGGGCAAGCGTCTATCCATTGGAAGCGTCGCACGTGATAAGCACGTAGGTGCTCGCCCAGGCCTTCCAAAAGCGCCGCAGGTGATGGACACATGAGCGCTTGCACGTGATATGCACATGAGAGCCAAGAAGCAAATCAAGAAGTGAAGAAAGAGGGTGCGCCTCACATGATATCTATGTGAGCGCCAGAAGCCAAAAGATGGTGCGCCTCACATAATATCCACGTGAGCGCCAGCAGCCAAAGAAGGGCCCCGACGGCTCACGTGATAGACACTTGAGCGCCAGAGCTTATTGACCCACGTGATGAACATGTGATCACAAAGGTCACGTTGACCGAGTGATGAGCACTGCTGGGTGATATAGAAACCCAACATTTAGTCATAAATTTGGTTAAGTCCTTGAAGTTTTAAACTTCTTTGATTTTAAATCAAACCGAGCCCATATGCTCATGATACCTAAGTCGATCTTAGTCCCCAAATATGACTAATGGCCCTTAATCATAGATTTAAGTTGATCTCAATCTAAAACAAGATTGATGATTCTTAACCATATTTTAAAGTTGATTTTAGTCCCATATACGACTAATGATCTTAAACCATATTTTCTAAGTTGACATTAGTCTCAAATACGACTAACGACCTTTTGCAAAACTCCTAAGTTGATCTTAGTCTGATACGACTAACGATCTTTAGATAAAATATGAGTTCGCCAATAAGCCATTTTCCAATTGTTCTCTTCCCATATAAATGAGATTTGGTTTAAGAGTACATCCTTCCACACCTCTTATATACGGCGTTGTAATTTCTCAGTATTTTCAGAGAGATGGTGCGTCCTAACAACCAACAAGCCCTGATTTTATGAAAGCATACATATACATATATGTATATCTTTGGAGGAAATATAAATACTTTCAAATTGGATCGTACCCCAATATTGGGCGCATCCTCTTTTATGTTAGCATCATGTGTTTCGCCACGTGATATACAAATAGGCGCAAGCTGAGAGATGGACCGCTATGTCCTTTAGCATCATGCGTTTCGCTACGTGATATACATATGCGCGCAAGCTGAGAGATGGACCACTATGTTCTTAAACCAGCATTCTGCCTTGCGGCCTGTCACCAAATTAAATACCGCATACTATCCACGGGCTACCTATAGTAAAGTGCACATGATGACAAGCTAAAGCTTGGTGTTTAGCCAGAATATGCTAAGTATAGAAGCCTATACTATATATATGATCAGACGATCAATTGAGCCCATATGCTCACTGTTACTTAAGTTGATCTTAATCCCATATAAGACTAACGATCCTTAGCCATATTATCTAAGTTGATTTTAGTCTCATATAAGACTAACGATCCTTAGCTAAATCCTCTAAGTCGATCTTAGTCCTAAATACGCCTAACAAGCCTTATATCAAACTCAAATATCTTGAACCGATATTTAGACTAAGGGTCGTTAGTCTAAATACGCCTAACCGCTAAGTATAGAAGCCTATACTTCATTCATATGAGAAATGCTATCTAAGTTCACCTTAAATCAAATATGTACGGATTTGGACTAATCTGCGTTCTACAGGCGACGACATATATTATTCTTTGTATAAAATCTAAGGGCAGCCCAAAATAAACAAACTATAACACGACACGAAATGATATATCTGGAGTGGAGAAAGTTTTTATCGTTTGACGATAACTTAATTAACTACAAGGGCTTGCATCTGCAGGAAAAAGCGTCCCCACAATAAAAAAAACCCCTCATCCGTGAGGGGGAATATGAGAAGTTCAGCTACAATGGTCGTATCCATCCAAACTTCCAATATACGGTGCCATAAATCAACTTGGTATTTTTAGAGAGGTGGATGGATACGTTCTATATAGTAGCTGTCTCCGTATTCAGGCTATACTCGCTACCCGCGCCTCAATCTGGTCTCTGGCGATAAACAGATTCTGGCACACCCGGTGGGACCTTTTTCGTTTTCCACTCCACACTTTGTGTATCGTGTTTTTCGCAAACATTATCGCGATATCTATATTTATAGTTGCCATTGGGTGGTGTGATACTGAGCCTGGCATTTCGTCTGTATGCAGAGATCAATGACTTCCAACTGCACTCATTGCAACTCAAGCTCTTCCCCATCCGGGGGAATCAAGTACGCGCCACTCACAGCCCTAATGTTTTGCATCCTGCGGTGTATATGACTGAAGACATGAATGTGCTCTTCTTTGGCTCGATACTACCTCCTCCTGCCTTTGGTGCTTCAACGCTAAAGGAGAAACTCAAAGGGAGTCTGTCTTCCACAGGCTGGCACTTCAAGTTTCAGTTCTGCCGAAAGTGTCGGTCTTTCACCGACTGACTTCTATCGAAGGTCCCAAGCTATGCAGGGGCATGATGAAGAAACTCGCAAGAAAAGGAGGTTCCTGCCTCAAGAAATGCCCGATGTCGTCATTGGCGTCGAGTAAGACGAGATGGGGCACTTCCCCATCAAGGTTGACTCCCCTGCTCCAACTCTAATGGTGAATATTGCCATTCGAACCGGGAATAGTTTCAAACTGCTGCAAAGGGTCAGACAAAATTCTTTCACCGCGGTATTGAAGAAGTCTCCGTAGCCCGTGAAGATCCAAGGAGAGTAAAATCCAGTCCGCTCTCCAAAAAGACTTTCCTCATCTATATAAAGGTGTGGAAGGAGGTGAAGAATTTCGTCTTTGTTCGTAGCTCTTTTCCTGATTTCAAACAAATGAAACGTCAGCCAAACACTGATAACTCCCCTTCCATAAACAAAGGGAGTTATCCAAAAGGGGTTCCTACTATGATGGTTCCTCCCAAACAATTTTTCACAAAAGAGAGGCCAGATAAAGTCCATGCACCCAAAGCAAACTCCAAGGGCCGAGATTCCAAACGCCCTAAGTCTGAGGGCAGGTAGTTCATACCGTATACATGATGAACTCTAAAGATGAAAGTCGAGCTTCAGTTAGTTATAGACCAATTACTCAGTCTCTAACGAAAGACCAACAACAACAAGAAAGCTGCAAGAGATACTTGCTCAAGCGACAGAACTCATTAATCCATCCTTTAAGGCAAACCCCGAGGACGCACCCGAAGAAAGGACATGACAGGAGTAAGATACTGACTTCTTGAAGTACGTTCTTAAGAACAAAGATGAAGCGATAAAGATGTCCCCTAAGATGAATAAGATAGCCCTCTTGATCCAGAATATGGCTGGAATGATGGTTCAATCCCAATCACCAGCAGATGAACCGTCGGTGGTTATCATTGATGATAAAGAAGATACTTCCAATCCTATCCAAGCCCCTTCAGAGGCCAAAGAGAATATGATCTAAACTGTAAAGCTGGATGAATATATCAAGCAGAAGATCAAAGCTCACCATGCTAGCGAAGCAGCAAATAAGTTGATCAAGACTGGTCGACCGTATCCGACATGCTACGACCAGATGCAATATCCTCCGGGATACACAATCCCGATGTTCCATATATAAAGGGACCAACAATCCCCGCCAGCACATCGCACAGTTTAAATCCATGTGCGGCAACATTGGAATATGCTACATCTTTGTCAATTTGTTAGTAGTCTGTCAGGTACTACTTTCGAATGGTATTCGGAGCTTCCTAATGGCTCCGTAAAGAATTTTAATGAGATGGAAATACTGTTCTGCTAGAGATTCTCCAGTGCAAGTGAACTCATTGCCATGACGACGTTTATCAATGAAAGGGTTACATCGAACGAGACATGAGTTAAATATACTATCCGATGGCGAAACCTTTGGTCTAAATGCGAGCAGCGTATCGACGAAGCTCCAGCCGTCGGAATGTTTGTAGCTACCAGGTCTATCCATTCATGACCTTTTTCAAGCTTACTATCTTTCAAGAGCTTATCGATAAATTAGCTCAGCTGGATCAGATGGGTCAAGGCCCTTCTCTTCTGGCGAAGATTTATGAAATAACAAAAGCAAAGGTGAGACGGCGTTTGTCGCCAACGCTCAACAACTAACGAGCGGCTCTAAAGTATTCGGTCGTCAAAATAACGACTGCATGGGTCCCACCCTTGAAAAAAGATTGGGATGCGAATACTCAAGTTAATTCTCCCAAAGAAAAAGAAGAAGACTAAGAAACCTGTCCAGCTTATCGAATATGTAGATAGCCGGATGAATCTACAAAAATATATCGACGCGCTAGAGAAATATAACCAGAAAGCATGATCGCCAATTACACTCGAAGAGTTTCTTCAGCATCTCTTTGAAAATGGCGATGCTGAGGAGGAAGAAAACTCAGCAGAATAAGAAAAGAGCACGTGGAAGGCTGCCACATGGTCTCTCATTTCTTCGTATATAATGAAGATACCCCGTCAGCGTCAGAAAGCGACGCTGATGAGCATGGGGCATGTTCCGTGCAAAGTGCTCTGTATTTCCCCCAAGACGACCCGATTGACACGATGATAAAAAAAGCAGTCCAAGAGGGTGAAGATATCCTAAGGCATAAAAATGGCCATTTATGAAAAGGCCAGGCAGCAACGCCTAAGCAAGCAAGTAGCGGAAGGGACGAGTTATGTAACTTCCCGACTGAAACAAAAGAGATGGACCACTACGTCCCTAAACCGGCACCTTGCCCTATGGTGGATCTCCATATCGATCACTGTATATAATCCACGGGCATAATGAATATGACCCCATCATGTCTCTCATGGTCCACCATGTCCCTAAACTGGCATCATGCCCTACGGTTGATTTCCATATTAATCACCGTATACGATTCACGGGCATAAATGATATGGATTCCAGTTATATTCCGCTAGTATACACTGCTCTACTGGTCATCCGCAATTCAGCTGCACCCGAAGCTCATTGGCTATGAAGCTCCACAGATGATGCATCCCTCCCTTATATATATTCTGCCCTACAGTATGGACCATATATAATCCACTGTCACAAATGATCTATATCTTTCCCAAGTCCTACCGGCAAGCGATGTTGGGTCACCCGCAGCGAAACTACGTCCGAGAGTTAAAAAAAGGTACGTCCACAAGCAAAATGGGCACGGATGAAAACTTGAAAGGGCTCCGTGAGTAAAAACAACAGGATTGCCGGTGGGCTTGTGAAAGCCCGAAAAGGCGCAAACTCGTAAAAAAAGTACTTGCAGAGTTCTCTCGACTTGCAAGGAGAAAACACCCGTGTGAGATCCTTACGATTCACGAAAGAGAAACACATTTAGGAATCCCCACAATTCCTAAGGAGAAGATACACTTACGAGATCCTCTCGACTCGTAAGGAGAAATACCCCCTATGAGACCCTTACGGTTCATAGAATTCAAAAGTCTTAGGTTATATGGATCTAAACTTGTTTCTTAAGTCATAATATACCCCAAACTGCTTTACAAGTAGTTCGATATCAACTCTTGTATACAATCTACGGGTACAAACAAATATATTCCAACCAACTTCCACCAAAGGAGAACGATACTTCCCATATGGTGAACGACATTTGTAAAACCCCTTGACTAGAAAGGAGAAAACACTTTTGTAAGATACTTACGACTTGCAAGAGAAAATCTCACTTAGAAATCCATGCGATTCCTAAGATGAAAATACATCTATGAGATCCTCTCGACTTATAAGGAGAAAATAACTTTATGAGACCCTCACGACTCATAAAAATTGAAAAGCCTTCAATTACGGGGATTTAAACCTATTTTCTAACCCACTTTTGTCCAACTGGGCAATAGCAAATGATGAGTTGCTCCTGCCAATATTGCAGTCGTAGCGATACTGATGCCAAAACATGTATCAAATTCTAAGTTTCCCCAGGTAGATGATGAATTGCTCCTGACATACGTGCTTCAATGTTAGCAACGCTGATACCGGCCCAAGTTCCAAACTATCGACCCCAAATTCGTTAAACTGGGAAATGAAAAAAGAGAAATAAAAAATAGCCGAAATAATTGGGCAGATTGCAATGGAAATCAGCGAGTAAAAAAATACATAGCCGAAATGATTGGGCACTGCGAATAGATAGCTGAAATGATTGGGCAATCGTGACTTTCGCGATAAGAAAAGCTGAAATGATAGAGCAATCATGGATAAAAATAAAAAATATAAAAAGAAATATATATGGAATTTTTGCCCTGCAAGTAGGTCAATACTGACTCTTGTATACAATCCACATACACAAATGAAAGAAAGGGAACCCTATTTTCCACCATGCTTCGCCAAACGAAGAACCAAGTCTTGATGACATACATACAAGCTAGAGACCATTTGGACGTCCCTCCTACTACAGCAGAGTACAGATGCGGTATCAACAAAGCTCTAAGGAGCCTAAGCAAAAGTAGAGTGATGACAAATTCCTAGTTTCAGATCTCATTCGCGATATATACAGCCTAGAGACCATATAGATGTCTATCCTATCTCAGTGAAGAATCGGCGCGACATCATCAAAGCAAAAGTGGAGCGACGACTTATTCCTAACTCTAGGTCTTGATTGCAGGACATGTGAATGCATAAAGACCATTGGATATTATCCCACCTCAGACGGATGCGGTTATGACTTTTCTGAGACTCGAAGATTGGAGTCTGACCTCAAGGTAAAGCGCCATGATGACGCCTAACGCTGAATCATCCGACGATAATATGGATACCCTAGTCTAAGAAGATTACTTGAGACGTATCACTGCATCCGAAAGGTTAGGTGATACAGCAAGTACGCGGCTACTCGAACCAACGACCCGAGTGAACGTGGATCGAGAAGAAATCGGCCGACGTAACGGTGCGATGGACTGAATCCAGTACCACAAACCCGACGGACTCTTATGATAAAAGTGGTTGTGTATGTTTAACGTTAGGATGTGTTTATCCGTATACTTAAGGGAAGAGTAAACTGAATGCTCCGGGACGAGTAAATAAATCAAGTTAGGTCATTTCAGCACAAATGATGAAGTGAAGAAGTTACTAACGGGTCTTCTCGACTCATAAAGGGAAAACACTCTTGTGAGATTCTTACAACTCTTAAGAAAAAATCCACTTAGGAATCCTCACGACTTCTAAGAAGAAAATACACTTATGAGATCCTCTTGACTCGTAGGGAGAAATATTTTATGAGACCCCCACGGCTCGTAAAATTAAAAAGCCTTAGCTGATAGAGACCTAAACCTGTCTCCTAAGCCATCGCTGTCATGCGGCTGGTCTAAAAATTTGACTACCTTATACTATTCATGGGCCGCATATGACAAAATTTCATCAAAGACATCTTCCATTGGCTAACCAAGATACCAATTAGGAGAAGCCATTTACGTGTCTTCTCAACTTGTAAGAAGAAAAACTCTTTTGTAGGATCCTTAAGACTTACAAGGAAAAAAACACTTAGGGATCCTCACGACCCCTAAAGAGAATATATACCTATGAAATCATCTTGACTCGCAGGGAGAAAATACTTTGTGAGACCCCCACGGCTCATGAAGGATGAAAAACCTTGGATGACAGGGATCTATACCTGTCTCTTAAGCCATCTAATGTCCAACGGTGATAAGCCAAATATCGCTGCACCCACGTGCAATGCACGTAGGCGCAACGGTGGTGCATTTGTTCCTGGAAAATTTTTTTGGCTCAAAGGTTACATTTGTTCCCTCCTTTAATATGGCAGCGGCTCATGTGATAAACACGTGAGTGCCAAAGCCAAACATATAGCAGCGACGCAGGTGTTAAAAGTGTGAGCGGCGCTCGTGATGAATACGTGATCGCCAGAGCCTCAGCGACTCGTGTAATAAACACATGAGCGTTAATGCCACCCCTTGGCTGCGCCCACGTGCCATGCATGTGAGCGCCATCGCCAAGATTTGAAGCAAATCGTTTTAGATAGAATTAAATTCTATACGGGAAAATATTTCCCTAAATATTTCTAAAACAAGAAATATACGCTCTGTTAAGTAGAGGACCTTTAGATCAAAATATCCAATGGTGAATAAAAATCATCGTTTAATCATGAGATAGAATTAAGTTCTATATATAGAAAACATTCTCCCAATCTTGTTAGAAACAAGAAAAATATACTCTGTTAAACAGAGGGCCCTTGGATCAAAAGATCCAACGGTGAATAAAAATTATCGATTGATTCTAAGATCAATCTGATCTGTTCGATCAATTTGAGATCTCTTAAATGAGAAATTCTCTTGAACTAAATATTTCTCCTCATACTCTATATAAAGAGCACGAGAGATTAAATCTTAGATGGAGAGACCCCACATAAGCTTATACAAGAGAGAAAGCTCTATACAATTGAGAATTTAATTCTCTAAGATGCTCATCTTCCCCATCTCAAACTCTAGGTAAATAATGGAGAAATACGTCTCCTTTTACCCATCTTATATATAAACAAGATTTAGCCCTTCATAAGAACTTTGTTCTTTTCTTTGGATCTGAGATCCATAAGACAAGTCTCTCATAAAAAAGAGAATTATATTCTCATAGAGGGATTTTGATCTTAAACTTGAGATCCAGTGGAAAACATTGGTGTTCTGCCCACCATCATAAAAAAGAAGGAAGAAAGAAAAGAAAAAAGAGAAGAAAGAAAGACGGAGTTTCTATTTTCAGGAACTTAGTTCCCTTAAAATATATTAAGAACTTAGATCTTATATGAACAAGATCTTCAAGTTTCTAAAGAACCCGCCTTCCCATGAAAAAGATTAGAGATTTTGATTATCTTTCTGAAAGTTTAATTCTTTCTAAAATCAGAGCTTAGCTTCTGCTAAAAGATATGCCAGTGCTGCACATGATAAGCATGTGGCCAAGTGCCCATACATTGGCAGTGTCGCACGTGACAAGCATGTGGGCAAGCGCTCAGGCCCTCCAAAAGCGCCGCACGTGATGGACACGTGATATGCACGTGAGCGCCAATGAGCAAATCAAGAAGCGAAGAAAAAAAGGTGCGCCTTACGTGATACCCACGTGAGCGCCAGAAGCAAAAGAAGGTGCGTCTCACATGATATCCACGTGAGCGCCAGAAGCCAAAGAAAGGCCTCGGCGGCTCACATGATAGACACTTGAGCGCCAGGGCTCAGCGACCCATGTGATGAACATGTGAGCGCTAATGTCACGTTGACCGAGTGCTGAGCACTGTCGGGTGATATAGAAACCCAATATTAATCCCAACCTTGGCTAAGTCCTTGAAGTTTTAAACTTCTTTGATTTTTAATCAAACTGAGCCCATATGCTCATGATACCCAAGTTGATCTTGGTCCCCAAATATGACTAATGGTCCTTAATCATATGTTTAAGTTGATCTTAATCTAAAACAAGATTGATGATTCTTAATCATATTTTTAAGTTGATCTTAGTCCCATATACGACTAACGATCTTTATACCATATTTTCTAAGTTGACTGTTTACCGCCGAAAACAAAAACGAACTGGGATAGGACGTCTGGCCTGAATTTGAGGGCAGATACTATTTGGGCATATCCATCCACCTCTCCGAAGATATCAAGTTGATTTATGGCACCGTATATTGAAGCTTTGGATATATGTGACCGATGTAGCAGACTTTATCAGATTCCCCCTCTTTGAGGTTTTTTTTTGATTGTGGAGACGCTCTTCCCTGCAGGCGTAAGCCCATGCAGTTAATTACGTTATCACGTTGCGATAACCATTTTCTCCTGCTCCGGTAGTTCAATTTGTGTCATGTTGTATTTTGTTTATTATGATTGCCCGTGGATTGTATATGGAGACTATTTTATGTCGTTGCCCGTATGGCGCGGATTAGTCCAAATCCGTTTATATATGAATTTGGGTTTTGAACGTAGGTTGTATGTTCCGTCAGTTCAGAACATATTTTGTTTTATTTAAGAACCGTTAATCTGGTTTGAGATTAAGATCATCTTAAATATATGTGCATTTGGGCTCAATTTATTTCAACTAAGAATACGTTAGTCTTATATGAGACTAAAATCAACTTAGAAATATTTTAAAGGATTTTTAGTCATCTTTAAGACCGAATTACTTGGGTTTATTGATGTTTTGATCATCAGGGGGTCCATCATTTAATTATACTTTGTTCAAGTGATTAAATGATACTTTGTGGTATAAGTGCGTACGTATATAGTGCACACATGCTCGTTTATTTTATTTGAAAGGGTGCGCACGTGCGTTGCACGTAGCTACACTGTTTCCTTTCAGGGATATTGCACATGTAAGTATCGCATGCAGTGCGCACACGTGAGGGCCACATGATACGCATGTCCGCATTGGAGGATTTCATCAAGTGCGAACACGTGAGGGCTGCATGATGCGCACCCCCTTATAGGCAATTTTGATTAAGTGCGCACACGTGATTTTCACGCGACGTGCATATTTTTATAGGCAGTTTCTGTTAAAGGCGCACATGTGATTTCTGCGTGGCGTACATGTGATTTCCGCGTGACGCGCATGTCCCCAGGGCATTATTTTCCCAAGGACAGCGTTTTTGACCATTAAGTGCGCACTAATTTGGATGCACATTTGTTTTAATCAAAAGGCACAAGCTTTGCTAAGAAGCAATGGCTTCTGTTTTTTACTTTTCTTCTCTTATTTACAGAGAAGTGAAAATCTTGGTTTTCATCTGTTATCTTTTTAGTGCGCATCATTATTTTTTTAGCTCTTGGCATCGATCTTTCGCAAAAGTATTGATTTTATGAACGAGGGACGAATCCTAAGATCATTTAATCTTTTAATGTCGAATCAATTGATTCGAGAAAAAGCAAAGGGTTCTGTATAAAAAGCCAAAGCTGTTAAAGAAAAGAGAAGTTTTTCTCTTTATTTTTTCTACCTTGCGCAGTTTTTTGCCGATCAAGTAGAAGTCTTTAGATTTTTTCAGATTATAGGAGGGCTTTTCCTACCCGTATTTCTTCATAAGAGGCTCCTATTTATAGGAGAGAAAAAAATAGGGTTTGTTCAGTTTGTTTTTATCACAATCTGATTTTAGATCAATTTAAAAATATTTAATTGATTTATATCAATTAAGGGTAATTCGCGCACCGTTGGATCTTTGATTCACAGATCTTTTAGTTAAGGTATTTAATCAACAGAATATTTTACTGTTAATTAAAGATTTGATTGCTTATTATTATTTCTTTTTTAATAAGCGTCTGTTTTCAAGGAATGCGCACACATTTGCACTTGTTGTTGATTAAGTACGCATTGCGCCCGTGCGTTGCACATGCATGTGCGCACCTCTCATTTGCGCACTTGTTGCATGTGCGCTCATGTCATATGCCTTTGTCACTAGACATGCTCGCGCACTTATTTCTTCGCATGTTTTCGAAGTGACAAACAAGTGTCGAGCTATAATTTATTAGTTATGTCTTGGGATTTGCTAGAATGTGAACCGTCTTTCCAAAACCTTATAAATGTGTCTTTTTCTTCACTCTTTTTAGAGTTGTACTCTTTTAAAGTTCTTGTTTTCTACCAGAAGTCTTTGCTTCCTTATTAATTTGGTAAGTGCATTTGTGCACCTCTTCCTTGCGCATCCCTTTTGGGTTTGCGCTTTTGATTTAACTTGCGCACCCTTTGGGTTGGGCATTTAGCTTACCTTGTGCATCTTTTGGGTTGCGCACTTAAGATAAAACTTAAAACATTTCTTTTATTCCAAGAATATTATTTAAGTTTAACCTTAATTAAATTTTAATTTTGAATTTGGATATTTTTAGTCTATCCTTTTAAGTGAACCGATATCTTTCCAGTCTTTTCTTTCAGATGTCATGGCTAGCCATCTCTATACAATTAGGGAGATTGTTTCGCATGTCGACATTCGCTTCTATGAGCCAGCTTTTACTGATATTCAGTGTGTGAAGACGTATTTTGTCGTTTTGAGGCTCACAGTGGGCGAAAACTTCATCGACGCTCCATCTTACTCCAGCTGATATTTCAAGCCATTCATGATACCATTCCTGGGACTAAGGAGGTAATGCCTCTCTCTGCTCTTGACCAAGCCGCGGATAAGGTGCATTCAATTTTCCTGATGGGGTTTGTAACAACCGAGTCCAATTCTACAAATTTCAGTTACCGCATGTGTAGTGTGTGGTATTTATTTCATTTATCTTTCTTGACTGTTGCTAGTTGTAACTTACCTCTTCAATTCATATTTTGCATATAACAATTTATGTCATCTAAAATTAAATTAAAAATACTTGTCATGGCCTGCTTGACACCCCTAACCCTGTGGTAGCGTCCTTGCATCGTGTTCTCGTCCCGTTCAGTGAAACGGGCGTGTTTGGACGGCTACGCGCACGTACGCGCGTCCGTTCTTGGGGGTATGCTTTTAAATTATAAAATCCTTCATTTTAATTTTTGGAACCCGCCAATAATTTTCATATTTCAAATTCAAATTTTTGGACTCGACCCGGGCGCAATTTTGAAATATTTTGTAGCCCGCCAAGTTTGGTTATTTTAATATTTTATTAAACAGTTCAGCTGCAGAAAATATTCTTTAGTTGGTTTGGAAATCTTTCACCAAATTAAATCTTACTAAAATTTTTATACTCAAACAAACCTTAACTCCCCAACCAATCAAAACGTTTCTTTAAACCTTGGGCCCCACCGTCTCTCTCTCTCTTTTCCCCTTCTCTCTCCTCCTCGTTCTCGCTCACCCCCTCACTACGAGACAATTTTCTCTCTCCTTCTCTTTCTCTCTCCTCTCGTTCTCCCTCTCTCTCTCCTCTCGCGCCCGATTCTCTCTCCTCTCGCGGTGCGCGAGAATCCCGTTACCGCCCCTCTCTTCTGATCACCTTCCTTCTTTATTTTACCCTTCTTCTTCTCAGCTCTTAACCCATGCACGAGCACAGAAGAGAAAACCCTAACCCTAGCCGCTCCTCTTCCTACCCGAGCCTGATCTCGTCAACACCTCAATCTCATCTTCTCCTCATCCTCTTCCTCGTCTCCATCTTCTTTTCTCTCTCTGCCCGAGGCTGTGCACCTTGCGCCTGATCCCCAGCCGTGAACCCAACGCCTCCGATCGTCGCCAACGCCTCTGGTTGACGCCGACGATCACCAAACCACCCCAGTAAGCGCTTTCTCCATCTCATCCTTCTCTTCTTCTTCTTTTCTTTCTCTGCAACTGAAAATCCTTCATGTTCATTGATGGGTTTCTGTAGATCGTCGGGGCACGTCGTTCTCGCCACGGTCGATCTCGCTGCCACCCCAGCACTTCCTCGGCAGACCCTGTTTGCGTTGGTACCTCTTTCCTCCTCTGTTCTTTCCTAGTTATCTTTTCCTTTCAAGTAGGATTTACTGTTTTCTGTTTGTCTGTTCGCCGGAATCCGGCGATGCCGACGACGCTTCCCGACGTTCCAGCCTGGACTCCTGACCCGTGTGACTCCACTGTTCGTCGTTTGGGTTCATTCCGTGAACCGTGCGCGCATCGTGATATTTCCCCGCTGATGCGTAACGTTCCGTTTCCCGTTTCGCCACCCGTCGAGGCAAGTGAAACTTGCTACATGCTATAATAAACTATTCATATGCTAAATTACTTATTTCCTGTTAAATCTCTAGTTAGAATCGAAAGAAATGGATTACAAGTTAACCGTGTAAAGTTCCGTTATACATTTCATGATTCCAAACGTGAAACTTAACCTCTCATCTAATTATTTACATCTAACAATCACCTGTACATGATAGATCATATATGTTTATTGCTATGATACCCTTTTTCCAGTTTTAGCCTATCAGACATCCATGTGCAACTTTAACCGGTCTAATTACAAATGCATTCATTAAACAGATTATACATGTCGTCGCATCCATGGATCACTCAATATTTATTGACCCGTTTTCAGCATTTACATCTATCATACTGTATGCACATTATGCTGACACTGTCTGTTAAACACAATTGATAACTGTACAGCTAAATAAATAAAATCTGCTTTATTGCTTAACTCATTGCTTAGATCATGTTGTTGATAACCATGCTTGATTATTATGACCCTGATTATGCTAGCTGAGTATGAGCACACCCATGATATCGTTTACACCTTGACTTGACTTGCTACTTACATTTTGATTGACCCGACATGGTACCGTACACTACTTGACCTGATCTGATGTATCATGACTTGACCCGTTACATGATCTGGTGTCTAATGCCAACAGACCTGACATGTAGTCCTCATGGACCGTTCCAGTTGTTTATCCAGACAAACCTGCTCTTACCTGATCCTGAGTTGGCATTAGTTCTTGATTACTGAATACCTGACTTGACATACACATATAACTTGGGGATATGGGGAAATCAATGATGAAACCTGACTTGTAACTCGACAGTGTACTACTTTTACTGATCAGTTTTAGAGGCTAGGCTAGCCTTGGGATGATGCTGCTGACATCATTCATCTGTACATATTTCCCGTTTTAGTGCCTAGCGGCATGTCTCGGATTCAGCCCGAGAATCTGGACCGTGGTCCCGGGTATGCACGAGATACTATTGAGTTACATCGATGATTCATCAAATTGATTTCAAAGACTTTAGAACAGAAACCTGATAGAACAGTTTAGTTTACTCAATGCACACTACCCCGCACTGCCCTGATTTATATTACTGTTATACCTGCTTTTCATTCATGTTTATATTTGCATTGCCTGTTACCCTGTTTATATTTTATTACTTGATGACATGACGCGCTGACGTCTAGGTTTTGCATGGCCCAGATTCTGTACCGCTGCTGTAGTCCGAGCAGGAATACTTCAGCCAGCAGGCTGAGCTGTGAGGTGTTAACAGTAGTTAGTCCTTTTATTTCATGCATTTTATTCCTGATGTTAGCCCGTATTATGGGACATACATTCCAGTTATTTTGTATTGGATCTTTTGCTTCCGCACTTTTATTATTCTTGACTCATGTTATCTTGGCTTATGGACATGTTTTAGATAGTTTTATTTTGTTCTTGATATCTCTACAACCGTAATGTGACTGTGGATGGATACTTCCTACCCACAGGTAGCATGGTTGGCTATGTCACGTGCCCAATTTAGCGTACTCTGGGAAGCGGGGCGTGACATGGTTCTTTTGGTATCAGAGCCATAGGTTAGTCGGGTTGATTCTTTTGTAGTTGGGTATTGTACCCAATACACGAATCAGAATACCCGTGTTTAGGAAACATGTCCGGCCACCTTGCCGTTTTACCGTTCTTGAATCAAGTTCTTCCTGGTTATATCTTTTACGATGTGCAAACTTCCTTTGCATATCGACTCGAAACCTGATTCCTTGTTATCTTTAGGACTTAGGCGACTTGGGTGGAGTTATGTAATTGTGGCTATGATACCGCGGCATAGTTACAATGCGGCACTCTATTTAAGTAACTTGGGGTTCTAGCCTTGATCTATATTGTAAATTTGTTATCATGCTAATCTTGGGTGTTTTGATTTCAGGAGTATGGCAGGCAAGAATCTGAAGACGTACCAAAGGCGTGTTGACGAAGCCGCCATGCTTGAAGTAATTCGGTCAATGCTGGAGAATCAAAAGAGGCAGACCGAGCTGATCCAGCAGCAAGCTGAATCATTTCAGGAAGGTCTGCAGACCGTTCAGCAGTCCGGGAACAATGTTGGCGCTAAACCAGTTGATCGTGTGGGGACCGTAGCAGATTTCAGGCGTTTGGGTCTGTCTGTATTTACTAGTTTGGAGGAGCCGTTGCCAGCGGAGCAGTGGCTAGTTGACATGGAGAATTTAATTATTGCGGCGCAGATTCCAGATGATAAAAGAGTTGATGTGGTGCGTATTCAGTTAGTGGACTACGCCCGTGAATGGTGCCTTGTGGAGGAGACCCGCTTGACCAAGCCGATCAAGTGGGCGGATTTTTCGAAGAGTTTCCTGGAGAAGTTCTTCCCGCGGACTGCACGGGAGGAAATGGAAGAGAAGTTCATCGGTCTGAAGCAGAATGGAGCACCCATAGATGTGCATGCAGCAGAATGGACACGGCTTAGTAGATTCGCTGGACCTTTAGTTGCCAACGAGGCAGACAGGGCAAGGAGGTTCATGCGCAACTTGGATGTGGACATCCAGAGGCAGATTGTCTCCCTGGGTTTGACCACTTTCTCATAGGTACTTACGGCAGCCCGAGAACAGCAGAGCTTATCTGGGAAGACTGGGAGTTTGCAGCAGACAGCAGTTGCGGTAAGGAAGCCGGCATTTGTACCAAACCGAGCTCATGGTCGCAGAGGTATTCCAGTGGACCGTCGCGGTGTAACACCGATGAAGAAGCCTGCTGTAGTTGACCGGAGAAAGAGCGTGACTTGTAACTACTGCCAGTTACCTGGCCACGTACAAAAGGATTGTCGAAGGAGGCAAGGACTCTGTTTAGTTTGTGGAGCGGCAGATCACACTGTTAACTCATGTCCGTTGAAGCTTCGTACGAGGGATGATATTCAGAAGCCTCCGCAGAAACCGTTCCAGGGACAGAAGCAGCTGACTCAAGGACCTAATCAGGCTCGAGCTTTTACCTTGACGGCTGAGGAAGCTAAGGCGTCAGGAGAAGTTGTTTCAGGTACTCTACTCGTTCATGGTTTTCCCGCATTAGCGTTATTTGATTCTGGTGCATCCCATTGTTTTACGTCATCCAAGTTTATAGCTTCACACTCGATTACCTGCACGACCCTGTCTAGTTTCTAGGACATACACACTGGGAATGGGAAAATCATATCTAATAGGGAATGTAAAGATTGTACAGTTGTTGTTTGCGGACGGGAGCTTTTTGCAGATTTCTTGGTGATTGATACGGGCAGCTACGAAGTCGTCTTGGGGATGGATTTTCTTGGCACTTTCCACGCTCACATTGATTGTAGGGCAAAGAAAGTAATTTTCCAGATTCCCGGACATCCCGAGTTTACCTTCACTGGAGGAAGCAGTTCGGTCGGGCCAGTCGAGTTTAGGGCTAGGACGATAAATAATATTCTTGCATCAATGGAGGTTGATGGAAGTGAAGAGCCAACTGTTGTTCATGATTTTATGGACGTGTTTGAAGATATATCGGGATTACCGCCGAAGCGAGACGTGGAGTTCGCAATTGATCTTATTCCTGGTGCAGCGCCAGTATCTAAAGCGTATTATCCAATGGCACCAGTGGAGTTGGAAGAAGTCAATAAACAGGTTGCTGAACTGCTTGAGAAGGGTTGGATTCGAAGTAGTAACTCGCTTTGGGGAGCTCCAGTTCTTCTAGTTAAGAAGAAAGATGGCACGAGAAGGATGTGCATCGACTATCGAGAGTTGAATCGGGTGACTATTAAGAACAAGTACCCGATCCCTCGCATTGGCGAACTTTTTGAGCAGCTTAGTGGCGCGAGGGTATTCTCGAAGCTGGATTTGCGATCCGGATATCATCAGGTCCGAGTGAAAGCAGAAGGTATTTGCAAGACGGCGTTCCGAACTCGGTATGGACATTACGAGTACCTAGTGATGCCCTTCGGAGTAACGAATGCACCGGCGATATTCATGGACTTGATGAACCGAATCTTTTCACCATTCTTGGACCAGTTTATTGTGGTGTTCATTGATGATATTCTGGTTTACTCGAAGAGTTTTGAAGGGCATGCTGAACATTTGAAGATCGCACTGCAGACGTTGAGACAAGAGAAGTTATATTCGAAGATGAGCAAGTGCGAGTTTTGGCTGGAGGAAGTAAAGTTTTTGGGGCATGTTGTATCTGGCGATGGAATCGCCGTTGATCCAGAAAAGATTGCAGCAGTTCGAGATTGGCCGATTCCAAAGAATGTTGCGGAGATAAGAAGCTTTCTCGGACTCGCCGGGTATTACAGAAGATTCGTGGAGAACTTTGCTCGTCTGGCGGAGCCGTTAACCAAGCTTACGCGCAAGGAGGTACCTTTTGTGTGGACGGATAGTTGTGCGTCAGCTTTTGAGACGTTGAAGAAGAGATTGATAACCGCCCCTATTCTGACCGTGCCAGACAATTCAGGAGGATTGGTGATTCACAGCGACGCATCTGGGAAAGGATTGGGATGTGTTTTGATGCAGCATGGGAAGGTTGCAGCGTATGCATCAAGACAGTCGAAGACCCATGAGAAGAATTACCCAACTCATGACTTGGAGCTTGCGGCTGTGATTTTCGCTTTGAAGATTTGGAGACACTACCTTTTGGGCGAAAGGGTCGAAGTTTTTACTGATCATAAGAGCTTGAAGTATGTGTTCACGCAGAAGGAGCTTAATATGAGGCAGCGTAGATGGTTAGAGCTGATGGCTGACTACGATCTTGATCTCAAGTACCATCCGGGAAAGGTTAATGTCGTGCCGGATGCGCTCAGTCGGTTACCAGCAATTCAGATGTTGACTACGCAGAAGGAACTCGTGGAAGACTTTCGAAGATTTGATTTGGAGGTTGTGCTACCGCATTCTTCGGGACAGTTGATGCAGCTGCAAGTACATTCGTCGTTGATCGAGAATATTAAAACAGCGCAATCGCAGGACCCTAGATTGCAAAAGTTTTGAGAACAGGTTGAAGCCGGACTACGAACAGATTTACTGATACATGAAGATGGTTCGTTGAGATATGGTAGCCGTTTATGTGTGCCAAAGGGAGATATTCACGAAGAGCTTATGAGGGAGGCACACAGTTCAGCTTATTCCGTACATCCAGGAGGCACGAAATGTACCGAGACTTACGACAGCATTTCTTGTTAGTTATATGTATGCCCTAGAGGCCATTACTGTACATTGGATGTATATTGTAGTGGATGCTGGGACATATATAGGGAGGACTTTCTTGCTCGACATGATAGTATGCTATCTGTTTGCTATTTACCTTAACGTGTACACAGATTGCCTCTCTATTACATGTTGGTAAAGCCCTTAGGATGTGTACTTGACTACCTGGACTATGATGCGGATCATACTAGTGGGGACATGGTAGTCTATAAGTACATCCTTCAAAGTCCCTAGTCGTGGGTATATCGAGACGGGGCATCGATATACTAGAGTAGACTAGCTTATACCTTCTCGACCCATACAGATGGGCGATGGATGATCCCATATCCATTGGTGTTTGACATCAGAGGAGATATACGGGTGCTCAGTAGAGACTGGGTACACTGGACGGACTCGCCGAGAACTCCCAGATGGTATTATACCTCATGTCAGATGGCAGTTCTCTGGTGACACTGGTACAGAGTAGTCTGTTGACCCGAGGTCGTCATAGAGTCTTGTGTGGTTCCCACTGTGCTTTGATTTCCATCTTACCACGTCCAAGAGGGCGTGCAAAATGGTGGTTTTTGGGTACAGTCCCGAGTCACATGGAGGCAATGAGCGATAGGAGGGGATTCGTCTCTCCCGGTATAGGGAGTTGATGTTGCGCTGTGTTCGATTGGCTATAACAGGAAATCCCTGGCCAGGGTTGCTGAGATTTACTGGTAAGTGTTACCAGTAGTTTCTCGAAATGTTATAGACCTCATATCGACACGACTTATCGAGCTATTGGGGTATGACGTTTACCACCCCTAGGCAAGATATGCGACATATCAGACGACGAGACCGGACTGTACGGTAGTGTTACTGGTTGGATTCACAGGAGTGTGAGCGGGCTTGCTCGTCGATCTTCTGATCGCTCAATACCCGGGTGGCCGTTACGTTTAGCAGACCGCTTGCGGCTTGTGGGTGCTTGATATGATCATCATCTGCTGCCGGCGTATTGACGAGTCTTTAGAGTCCTACACAGAGGTTTCCTGGCTCAAGCAAAACGAAATAGGAGCGCATATGAGATATGTGCGGGACCGAGAATGATACCAGTATGTGATACTGTATTCGATTCTCGCGATTTGTGACATTGATCGGTTATATGCGATATAGCCGGGTTATCGGATCAAGTGTTGATTCGATAAGTTGTTACTGTAGATATTAGTCGGTTATATGCGATATGACCGGATCATTAAATCAAGTGTTGATTTAATGATTTAATGCATAATTATATATTTGATATATTACTTTGTATTAACTAGTATCAGTTCACTTTAAATGGATTTTCTCGCTCGGATGTGCGCTTTATATATGTGATATGATTTTGTGCACATGCTTGTATCATGTTTGATGGTGCATGTAAAATTGGTTAAGTATAAAGAATTAAACCTTGGTTAATGAAATGGTTAGGGTTTATTATTTGCTTATTCATTTTATTCATTTATTTATTCTTTTGGAAAAAGAAAAGGAAATGATAAAATGGTGGCATTCTTTGTTCTTTCATGAAGCTTCATGAATACTTTGACTTTGTGACCACTTTGTCTCATCCTTAACCCTAACCATTCCACTTAACCCTAATTAATTCTCTACACCTAACCATGGTTCTATTATGATAAGAATTCATTATTCTTTTCATTTTAGAATAACTTATCATAACATCTTCTTCTTCTTCTTCTTCAAGATGAAGAAGCTTCTTGTGAGACCTTATTAGGGTGCCTAGAAACCCTACAGTGGTATCAGAGCCTAGCTAGAGCCTTAGGCGAAGTTTAGACGGAGTTTGAAGTCCGATCGAACCGAAATCCAACCCCAAAAATTGCTCTCTGTACTTTTTCTAAAATCGTGGATTTTTCCAAATTAAAAATATGCAGAAAACTCAGCAGGGAATTCTAAGAATTACGGCGCAAAAATTATTGCATGAACAGTGCTACCTGCGGCGGAACCGCGGCATAAGCCTCCTTAGGCGGCGGTTCCGCGGCAGGAAGATGACGTCAGCGCTCCTGGTTTGCGCAGTAATTAATTATTTCAGAAGCTGAGTTTTATGGGTATTTTTTTTATTTATTACAGAGTTTAATTTTCTGGGGTGTTTTAGAGCTTTGATGCTTCGACCGGATTGTCAAATTTCGTCTTTGTGCATTTCCGGATAATTTTTGAATTTGTTAAAAAGTTCGACCGGATATAAATACCCAACTTTTCCCCTGTCGGGAAATTTCCAAGTGTTGGACTTTTCCGTAATTTAACGACGTTCTAAGTAGTGCAAGTAACGCGATGGACCCTCTAGAAGACAACAAACCTTAACTCGATTATGTGACCGTCTTGAACTGCCCTTTGAACCTTCGGGTTTGGGGCAGTACGGCGTGCCACATGTGAGGCGTTGGCTTGACCCTTCTACGGCTGGACCGTTGGTACTGAGGCACGAACTGAATGTTTTTAGACTTGTTTCATGTGTTGATCTGTATCGGGAAAACTTGGGTGTTCGATTGTTCGATCGGAAAGTTTGACATTTTCTATTTATCCGGAATGGGATACAATAATTGGAATTCACAAAAGTTATGAGATGACTGAATGAATGTTATAAACGTAGCACTTTAGTCTCACTTGATCGGTTGCCACGGAATTTTGATGTGATCAAAAGTCCGTCGCAATCACGTAGCGTACGCGGATACTCGCCGGATAAACTTAATAGACAGCCTCACCCCATAGCCCCGACCAAGTGACTGTAGGAGAACCCCGTCGCCGAAAGCATCCGTCCGGGTGCTCGCGGTAGCGGTGTTCCGCCTTGGTGCACTTCGTCGACGGTATCGGGGGTGCAGCCGTCTACTGAAGTTTGCGACGAGCATTCGATCAGGATGTCGGGAATCTTGTTGAATTGCCCGACTTGATATTGAAAAGTGTTTTCGATAATGAGACTAAAATGCGGGGTTTATAATTGTTAGGCATGCGATGTCTAAGAAATTCATTTGGTCAGGCATGCGATGTCTGAGGTGGTTGCGGATTCCAACTGTTGTAGTTTTACACTTTCTTTTCTGTGACCGTAAGTGTAATATGTGATATCGCCAGTTTCGTTGCTATATGTCAACGACAATTGGGATACGCATATTTACTTACGTTGATGACATGTGATGTTATGTGTTGCTGGATATGTTATATTGGATCGTCGTGTTTGAATAGCCGGGTTTTTTTTATGTGAGATGAGTGTTTTTCATTTTCATTCATGTAAAAACTTGTATGTAATATTCTTTTATTGGGGCACTTCCAGGTTGCGGATGTTGTCACCATTTGTATATTATTTACTTTTCCGCACTAGGATAGACCCAAGGAGGGGAGCACAAGTAACCGGGTTCTGGAGTCCAGTGGGAGACCAACTCGAGGAGTCGAGTCCGGGTCTCCTAACTCCAGAATTGGTAGGGTTGCTTGCCGCTCTCGTAGGGGTCTAGGGGTGTGGGTTTGGCTATTCATCGCGACCGTGGAATCCGTGTTTTATACTGGCTCGTATTGAAAACACGGACGTCCTAATATATCCAATATTTCATATGATTCTTCTGCTGCGATATCTGTGATGTGATCATGTGATGTTCTGTGATAGATACAGTATATAGTATATATGATATATTATATAGCCGTTACTTATGTTTTACACCCGCGCTAGCCCTGCCCCGCTCTGTCGTTAGTTACCTAACCTAACGGTGCACGAGGGGACATCGAGGCGAATGCGGATGGCATAAGTGTACGTCGTATTTATCTGTGATGTTTAGGTACTTAAATGATGGGACTTCATTAATATGATTAATGAAATAAAAGAAACCTAAGATGTTGTAGAATCGAATTTCAAAATAAAACAGGTAGCTACAGTTCTTGCTTTGCACAGCGGTGTATATGATATATCCTGCACCTTATTCGATGAGGAAAGGACCGAGATCCCTTCACCGGGAGTGACTCCTTTAGCAATAACTGGCAGATGCTACACACTCGGTTTGTCTTTTGAAAGATTTTAAGTGTTTTTGCTTTGCACAGCGATATATATGATATATCCCGCACCTCATTCGACGAGGAAAGGACCGACGATCCCTTCACCGGGAGTGACTCCTTTAGCAAAACTAGAAAAGCCTCAAATACACTCCATTTCAAAATTCATTCGATCCTACAACGATATCAAGTTCATTACGCAATAGGTTTTCAGAAAAACCTGTCGTAGCCCTCCGTCATTTCAGATAAGTCCTATTTAGTATTCGTGCTACGTTTGTTGACCTCCGTCAAGGCGTAGTGTGCGGTAGCTAACTAGTATTTATCTGCTTATGCATATGATGCAGATTGGATTAGGGTAGTCGTGCGGCCTTGTTGACCTCCGTCAAGGGTCGTGCGGGTGGGTTTAATTCGATCAAGAAATGACGGGTTGAACTTGACTAGTAGCCTATGGTTTGTTGACCTCCGTCAAGGTCATAGGGTGCTGGGGGCAAAATATTATCGGGAATTTCAAGTGTTGAAATTTGCAATGAGATTGCATACCTTCTATGAGATAGTTGGATCCCGATACCCGCTGCGAGTAAGAGTTACTCCTGGGAGAGTTTTATACATTACAATTAGCCGATCAAGTAGGTGTCTAGAAAGGTGTCAACGGGGTTACGCCTCTGGGAAAACGAGGTTTACATTAATTAGGTTCGTGCGAAAGCACGGGGGACCTCCCTCAAAGTACCGACACTGGCCTGGCTGAAAGATTGGCGAACTTGTAGTGTGTAATTAATCCCGGCTAGTCTTTCCTTTTAGGGTTTGAAGGAAGATTTGATAAAAAGCAGTGGGAGCCATCCTGATTAGATAAAATAATAACCAATCTATTCTTGCAAGAGCGCACGCTGAGTGTTTTCTTCTCTCTCTCTCCAGGTAGCGACCATATCACGTCTTAATCAAGATAATAAAACGGATTATTGACCGAACCCGTTTGTTATACTGAGCTGGGGAACGTTGGTCCCACTCCTACTTATAATTGTTATAAGACAGAGCAGGAAATTGGGGAATACCAGATTTCCCGTGCCGCCCAAACGAAGAGAGTGCATGTTGATGCATCATCTTCGGGTGTGTTCATTACAAAGAACTGTTTCTCAGTATCCTCCGCATCCTGGGTATATGATACCGGATCAGGATCCCAGATATGTAATATGTTACATAGGGCTACAAAAGGGTAGAAAAACTGAGAATGGGTGATAAGTTTCATGAGGCAGAAAACGGGGCAAGAGTTGCAGCCAAGTCTGTCGGTCACTGTCACCCTGTAATACCAATAGATTGATTCTGAACGAATGTTATTAGATACCGAACCTGATATACAAAATCATATCAGTCTCTTTATTAGTAAAGAAATGATAAAATTTTGTATTGTTGGATAATGTTTTGAACATTTCCTATATCAAAAGTTGATCGGTTCAAGCACGTTATCTAAAAGCATTGATGTTCTAAATCAAACTACAGTTCTTAGTATACAGAACACACACAAGAGGAAGAGTTCAGAAATGAATGAATCCTTCTTGAGGTATTGTAGACTAGGTCATATCAATGCGACCCGACTAGCTGAGTTACATTTAGATGCATATTTAAATCAATTTGAATTTACATCTTATGAAACTCGCCAGTCATATCACAAAGATAAGATGACCACAGCTCTGTTTATTGGAAACAGAGAAAGAGTTAGTGAACTTTTGGGATGATACATGTTGATGTATAAAGGTCCCCTGTCTACAAATGCCAGGATTGGTTCTTTGTACTTCATTACATTCTCTGATAATCTCTCGAGATTCAGACATATATTCCTGTTGAAACACAAGTCCGAACCTTTTGAGATATTCACAGAATATAAATTAGAAGTAGAGAACCAAAATACGGGTATAAGTATTATGTCCTTTGATGTGATCAAGGAGGAGAATACTTGAGCACGGAATTCCTGGATTATTCTAAAGGAGAATGAGATTCTCTCTCAGCATTACTCCTCCGTATACACCATAGCACGATGGTATATCGGGGCGGAGCAGATACACCCTATTTGATATGGTGTGCTCTATGATGAGTACTACTGAGTTACATGTTTCCTTTTGGGAGTTATGCACTTATGAAGTTGCATACCTATTGAATAGGGTTCTAATCAAATCAGTTGCCTACCGCTTCATATGTGATATGGAATGGGAAGAGCCCATGTCTTAAGTTAGTTAAGATTTAGGGTTGACCGGCCTATGTCTAAAAGCAAAATCCGGACAAGCTCGAGGCAAGGTCTGTTATGTAGAACTGGAAATGTTCCAGCCATACAAACTACAGCAGATGATTTGGTAGAACCGAAGGATTCGGTAGATTCCAACGAACCTCAGCCTCTCTGCCGATCTAGTAGGGTTCCTCACCCACCTGAGAGATACTTCGGTTTCTCTATGACAGTGGGAGCGAGGATTTCATCATGAGATGATGACCCAACTAGCTTCGAGCTGGCCATCAGGAGTGAGACTCTGTAAGAATGGCTGGATACTTAGCGATCTGAGATGGAATCCTTATACACCAACAAAGTATGGACTTTGGTTGCTATATCTGAAGGGTTAAATCCCCATCAGGAGCAAGTATATCTTGAGAAGATTACTTGGTGTACATGGAAAGGTTGAGACTTTCAAAGCTAGACTTGTTAAAGGTTTTCATCATCAACTAGACGTGGATAGTGGTGAAACCTCTTCAAGTAGCTATGCTTAAGTCCATCCAGATCCTACTTGCCACGGCTACATACCATGACTACGATATCTGGCGGTTGGGTGCCATGACTCCTTTTCTAAATGATGTTTTAGAAGAGTGTGTCTATAAGTACACAGCCAGAGGGCCTCGTAGACAGTGGGAGCAGCGGAAACGTGTGCAAGATGTTTTATATGATAAAGCAGGCATCGCGGAGTTGGAACGTCTGTTTTGATGTAGTAGTCAAACAGTTTGACATCATCAAAATGATAGATGAACCTTGTATAAACAAAAAGGTAGTAGGGAGTATGGTGGAGATCCTCGTAGAGTACGTGGATGACATACTCTTGATAGGGAAGAAGTTTCCTATGCTATGATCGGTCAATCTCCGCTTATCACAAGGATTCTCCAGATAGGATCAAAGTGATACCTCCTCCATCCTGAGCTTTCATCTATGAGATAGATGTTATTTGGGTGTTAGCATACTCACTAGCTGTAGTGAGATGGTATCAATTGGTCCTGGGGAGAATCACTGGAAGGGTTCTAGGGTGATAAAGACAACTGAGTGTCAGTCGCAGGCATTGTCTTTACCCTCAGTAAAAGGACGGTATGTTGGAAGAGTTCCAAGCTAGATACCGTGACATACTAGACGATAAAGGCTAGATACATCGCTACTAAAGATGCTACCAAAGAGGCTGTTTGGGTGTATAATGGTTCATGAGATGAACTACGTTCCTACCATTGTGTGACAATGGGAGTTGTGGCTTATGCCAAGGAACGCAGGTCCCATCAGTGATCCAGACATATTCTAAGGCAGTATCACCTGATCATGGATATGGTTGATCTCTAAAGGATCGAGGTTAGGAGAGTAGACTCAGAGGACAACGCAGCGGATCCACTCACGAAGGCCTATTCCCAGAGAGAGACTTTTATGGGATGGTTGAGTATGAGATACTACAACCACTGCTACAGATGGCCCTAGTGCAAGTGGGAGATTGTTAGTTATATGTATGCCCTAGAGGCCATTACTGTACATTGGATGTATATTGTAGTGGATGCTGGGACATATATAGGGAGGACTTTCTTGCTCGACATGATAGTATGCTATCTGGTTGCTATTTACCTTAACGTGTACACAGATTGCCTCTCTATTACATGTTGGTAAAGCCCTTAGGATGTGTACTTGACTACCTGGACTATGATGCGGATCATACTAGTGGGGACATGGTAGTCTATAAGTACATCCTTCAAAGTCCCTAGTCGTGGGTATATCGAGACGGGGCATCGATATACCAGAGTAGACTAGCGTATACCTTCTCGACCCATACAGATGGGCGATGGATGATCCCATATCCATTGGTGTTTGACATCAGAGGAGATATACGGGTGCTCAGTAGAGACTGGGTACACTGGACGGACTCGCCGAGAACTCCCAGATGGTATTATACCTCACGTCAGATGGCAGTTCTCTGGTGACACTGGTACAGAGTAGTCTGTTGACCCGAGGTTGTCATAGAGTCTTGTATGGTTCCCACTGTGCTTTGATGTCCATCTTACCACGTCCAAGAGGGCGTGCAAAACGGTGGTTTTTGGGTACAGTCCCGAGTCACATGGAGGCAATGAGCGATAGGAGGGGATTCGTCTCTCCCGGTATAGGGAGTTGATGTTGCGCTGTGTTCGATTGGCTATAACAGAAAATCCCTGGCCAGGGTTGCTGAGATTTACTGGTAAGTATTACCAGTAGTTTCTCGAAATGTTATAGACCTCATATCGACACGACTTATCGAGCTATTGGGGTATGACGTTTACCACCCCTAGGCAAGATATGCGACATATCAGACGACGAGACCGGACTATACGGTAGTGTTACTGGTTGGATTCACAGGAGTGTGAGCGGGCTTTCTCGTCGATCTTCTGATCGCTCAATACCCGGGTGGCCGTTACGTTTACCAGACCGCTTGCGGCTTGTGGGTGCTTGATATGATCATCATCTGCTGCCGGCGTATTGACGAGTCTTTAGAGTCCTACACAGAGGTTTCCTGGCTCAAGCAAAACGAAATAGGAGTGCATATGAGATATGTGTGGGACCGAGAATGATACCAGTATGTGATATTGTATTCGATTCTCGCGATTTGTGACATTGATCGGTTATATGCGATATAGCCGGGTTATCGGATCAAGTGTTGATTCGATAAGTTGTTACTGTAGATATTAGTCGGTTATATGCGATATGACCGGATCATTAAATCAAGTGTTGATTTAATGATTTAATGCATAATTATATATTTGATATATTACTTTGCATTAACTAGTATCGGTTCACTTTAAATGGATTTTCTCGCTCGGATGTGCGCTTTATATATGTGATATGATTTTGTGCACATGCTTGTATCATGTTTGATGGTGCATGTAAAATTGGTTAAGTATAAAGAATTAAACCTTGGTTAATGAAATGGTTAGGGCTTATTATTTGCTTATTCATTTTATTCATTTATTTATTCTTTTGGAAAAAGAAAAGGAAATGATAAAATGGTGGCATTCTTTGTTCTTTCATGAAGCTTCATGAATACTTTGACTTTGTGACCACTTTGTCTCATCCTTAACCCTAACCATTCCACTTAACCCTAATTAATTCTCTACACCTAACCATGGTTCTATTATGATAAGAATTCATTATTCTTTTCATTTTAGAATAACTTATCATAATAATTAGCTTCTTCTTCTTCATCTTCTTCAAAGAAGAAAGCTTCACTTCATCAATGGTGATTGATGAAATAGAGTGAGAAATCCAATTCTAAAGTCTACCCACTTCCTATTTCTTCATCCTCTACCTCTTGCCAAGTAGTAGAGTGTGTTTCCTTCACAAGTTTTCATGGCTTGGTGATGGTGGAGCTTGATCTAGCGATGCCTCGACGTAGATCATCTTCGGCATGGACATCGACGACCTAGCTCGCCATTTCTCCGACGAAGCCGACGCTAGAGCCCGGGAATTCATTTGGACAGCGAGGGGACTTCGTTGCGGAGCTATGGAGGTGGAGCACCGGATCTACAAAGGTTGTATTTCCGTTTAAACTTTAGTTAAGTTGTTAACTAGTTTCAATTTCGCCTAAACATCTAGCCGACGATCCGTTCTAGGGTTTCTCGGCACCGTTAAAATTTGAAATTGGCATGGTCGATGCCTTGTGAGACCTCATTAGGGTGCCTAGGAACCCTACATTTCTGGTGGGAAGGTATGAAACGGGAGATCGCTCACTTTGTGGCAAAGTGCTTGGTGTGTCAGCAAGTTAAGGCTGAACATCAAAGGGCTGCTGGTTTATTGCAACCACTTCCGATTCCTCAGTGGAAGTGGGAACATATAACCATGGATTTCGTGACAGCTCTACCGCGGAGTCCAAAAGGCAACAATGCAGTATGGGTGATTGTTGATCGTTTGACCAAGGCGGCTCATTTTATTCCGTTTCGGGTTGGTCAATCAACAGAAACTTTGGCGGATCGGTACATACAGGAGATTGTAAGATTGCATGGAGTACCGGTAAGCATCGTATCCGATCGTGACACTCGGTTTTTATCACACTTCTGGAGGAGTTTACAGGAAAGTTTAGGGACTCGATTGAAGTTTAGCACAGCTTATCATCCTCAAAATGATGGTCAGTCGGAGAGAACGATCCAAACTCTTGAAGATATGTTGAGAGCATGCATGTTGGACTTCAAGGGTTCTTGGGAGGATCATCTACATTTGGTGGAGTTTTCTTACAACAACAGTTTCCTGGAAACTATTCAGATGGCTCCATTTGAAGCTTTGTATGGTCGCAAGTGTCGTTCACCTGTTTGTTGGGACGATGTCGGTGAACGAAGGTTATTGGGGCCAGATTTGGTTGTGCAGACAGTTGAAAAGGTTAACACTATCAGAAATCATATGAAAGCAGCACAAGACCGACAGATGAGTTGGGCAGATATGTCGAGAAGACCTCTAGAGTTCGCCGTGGGTGATTTGGTATTCTTGAAGATATCACCGACTAGAGGGGTGATTCGTTTTGGAAGTCGAGGAAAGCTCAGTCCTCGATTCGTTGGACCCTTTGAGATCTTGGAGCGTGTTGGTGAGGTAGCGTACCGTTTGGCGTTACCGCAGTCCTTGGCGAATGTGTACGATGTGTTCCACGTATCTCAACTTCGTAAGTATGTTCGAGATGAAACACATGTATTGGATCATTCGGAGCTGACGGTACGAGAAGACTTGACTTTTGAGGAGCGACCGGATGAAATTGTGGATCGAAGGGAAAAGGTTCTTAAGAACAAGGTTATCCCTCTTGTACTTGTTTCTTGGGGTAATCGCTCGCATGGAGAGTCCACCTGGGAACGAGAAGATGAAATCCGGCAGAAGTTTCCTCATCTTTTCTTATAGTTTGATTTTTTTGTCTATCCTTTGTATCCTTGGAATTTCGAGGACGAAATTCTTTTTGTAGTTGGGTATAATGTAACAACCGAGTCCAATTCTACAAAATTCAGTTACCGTATGTGTAGTGTGTGGTATTTATTTCATTTATCTTGCTTGACTGTTGCTAGTTGTAACTTACCCCGACAATTCATATTTTGCATATAACAATTTATGTCATCTAAAATTAAATTAAAAATACTTGTCATGGCCTGCTTGACACCCCTAACCCTGTGGTAGCGTCCTTGCATCGTGTTCTCGTCCCGTTCAGTGAAACGGTCGTGTTTGGACGGCTACGCGCACGTACGTGCGTCCGTTCTAGGGGGTATGCTTTTAAATTATAAAATCCTTCATTTTAATTTTTGGAACCCGCCAATAATTTTCATATTTCAAATTCAAATTTTTGGAATCGACCCGGGCGCAATTTTGAAATATTTTGTAGCCCGCCAAGTTTGGTTATTTTAATATTTTATTAAACAGTTCAGCTGCAGAAAATATTCTTTAGTTGGTTTGGAAATTTTTCACCAAATTAAATCTTACTAAAATTTTTATACTCAAACAAACCTTAACTCCCCAACCAATCAAAACGTTTCTTTAAACCTTGGGCCCCACCGTCTCTCTCTCTCTCTCTTTTCCCCTTCTCTCTCCTCCTCGTTCTCGCTCACCCCCTCACTACGAGACAATTTTCTCTCTCCTTCTCTTTCTCTCTCCTCTCGTGCCCGCTTCTCTCTCCTCTCGTGCCCGCTTCTCTCTCCTCTCGCGGTGCGCGAGAATCCCGTCACCACCCCTCTCTTCTGATCACCTCCTTTCTTTATTTTCTCCTTCTTCTTCTCAGCTCTTAACCCATGCACGAGCACAGAAGAGAAAATCCTAACCCTAGCCGCTCCTCTTCCTACCCGAGCCCGACCTCGTCAACACCTCAATCTCATCTTCTCCTCATCCTCTTCCTCGTCTCCATCTTCTTTTCTCTCTCTGCTCGAGGCTGTGCACCCTGCGCCTGATCCCCAGCCGTGAACCCAACGCCTCCGATCGTCGCCAACGCCTCTGGTCGATGCCGACGATCACCAGACCACCCCAGAACACCCCAGTAAGCGCTTTCTCCATCTCATCCTTCTCTTCTTCTTCTTTTCTTTCTCTGCAACTGAAAATCCTTCATGTTCATTGATGGGTTTCTGTAGATCGTCGGGTCACGTCGTTCTCGCCGCGGTCGATCTCACCGCCACCCCAGCACTTCCTCGGCAGACCCTGTTTGCGTTGGTACCTCTTTCCTCCTCTGTTCTTTCCTAGTTATCTTTTCCTTTCAAGTAGGATTTACTGTTTTCTGTTTGTTTGTTCGCCGGAATCCGGCGATGCCGACGACGCTTCCCGATGTTCCAGCCTGGACCCCTGACCCGTGTGACTCCACTGTTCGTCGTTTGGGTTCATTCCGTGAATCGTGCGCGCGTCGTGATATTTCCCCGCCGATGCGTAACGTCCCGTTTCGCCATCCATCGAGACAAGTGAAACTTGCTACATGCTATAATATACTATTCATATGCTAAATTACTTATTTCCTGTTAAATCTCTAGTTAGAATCGAAAAAAATGGATTACAAGTTAACCGTGTAAAGTTCCGTTATACATTTCATAATTCCAAACGTGAAACTTAACCTCGCATCTAATTATTTATATCTAACAATCACCTGTACATGATAGATCACATATGTTTATTGCTATGATACCCTTTTTCCAGTTTTAGCCTATCAGACATCCATGTGCAACTTTAACCGGTCTAATTACAACTGCATTCATTAAACAGATTATACATGTCGTCGCATCCATGGATCACTCAATATTTATTGACCCGTTTTCAGCATTTACATCTATCATACTGTATGCACATTATGCTGACACTGTCTGTTAAACACAATTGATAACTGTAAAGCTAAATAAATAAAATCTGCTTTATTGCTTAACTCATTGCTTAGATCATGTTGTTGATAACCATGCTTGATTATTATGACCCTAATTATGCTAGCTGAGTATGAGCACACCCATGATATCGTTTACACCTTGACCTAACTTGCTACTTACATTTTGATTGACCCGACATGGTACCGTACACTACTTGACCTGACCTGATGTATCATGACTTGACCCGTTACATGATCTGGTGTCTAATGCCAACAGACCTGACATGTAGTCCTCACGGACCGTTCCAGTTGTCTATCCAGACAATCCTGCTCTTACCTGATCCTGAGTTGGCATTAGTTCTTGATTACTGAATACCTGACTTGACATACACATATAATTTGGGGATATGAGGAAATCAATGATGAAACCTGACTTGTAACTCGACAGTGTACTACCTTTACTGATCAGTTTTAGAGGCTAGGCCAGCCTTGGGATGATGCTGCTGACATCATTCATCTGTACATATTTCCTGTTTTAGTGCCTAGCGGCATGTCTCGGATTCTGCCCGAGAATCTGGACCGTGGTCCCGGGTATGCACGGGATATTATTGAGTTACATCGATGATTCATCAAATTGATTTCAAAGACTTTAGAACAGAAACCTGATAGTACAGTTTAGTTTACTCAATGCACACTACCCTGCACTGCCCTGATTTATATTACTGTTATACCTGCTTTTCATTCATGTTTATATTTGCATTGCCTGTTACCATGTTTATATTTTATTACTTGATGACATGACGCGCTGACGTCTGGGTTTTGCATGGCCTAGATTCTGTACCGCTGCTGCAGTCCGAGCAGGAGTACTTCAGCCAGCAGTCTGAGCTGTGAGGTGTTAATAGTAGTTAGTCCTTTTATTTCATGCATTTTATTCCTGATGTGAGCCCGTATTATGGGACATACATTCCAGTTATTTTGTATTGGATCTTTTGCTTCCGCACTTTTATTATTCTTGACTCATGTTATCTTGGCTTATGGACATGTTTTAGATAGTTTTATTTTGTTCTTGATATCTCTACAACCGTAATGTGACTGTGGATGGATACTTCCTACCCACAGGTAGCATGGTTGGCCATGTCACGTGCCCAATTTAGCGTACTCTGGGAAGCGGGGCGTGACATGGTTTATCTCCAATGGGTTGAGAGACCGTGCAACCGCTCTTGCATGTAATCTTCCAATCGCGGGCAATCTTGTCCGTATATGATAGAGGAGAACATATACGCACAACGATGGAGGATAAGGATTTCGAGTCTTTGTCAGAGTCTATTTATGACTTCACTCACTCTTATAACTCGACCAATTTATTGTCGCTTTGAACTGTTCAGGCAATATAACAGCCTTTGCTTTTGTTTGTCTTTTACTTTTCAGTATCAGCCTGTAATCCTTTTCTGACATATCAATGAAAAGTTTCTGTTTTTTACACTTGCATTTTTTTCGAAGTTTGCTTTTATTGCAAGAGTCTTTTGTTAGCATATGTACATCGGTCCTTATGTGCGCACTCATATATGTGCGCATGTATAGAGATGCGCAAGTAAATCAAATCAACTTCATCAAGCATGCATGTGTATAGGTGCGCAAGTCAACTGAACCCAGTTTATCGGGTGCGCAAGTCGTTTGAACGAATTTCATTAGGTGTGTATGAGTATAGGTGCGCAAGTCAACTGAACCCAGTTCATTAAGTACGCAAGTCGTTTGAATCAATTTCATCAGGTGCGCATGTGTATAGGTGCTCACTTGAACAGGCGTGAACAAATGCCCCAATCGATCGTGCACACATGTCCAGTATGTGGGTGCAATCGATGTCGAACCGTCGGATTCGCCTTGAGATCCGCGGAAATTGAACCAACTTTCGATCTCCTATAAAGAGCTCTCTCCTTTCCTTAATCGTTCTTTTGTGCCCACAATGTGTCTAGAGAATCTTCAAGGGCTGTTGTATATAGAATAAGGGGTTTTCTCTTAACCGGAACGGCCAATACCGATGGATTTTGCAGGTATTATTTGATTTCGTCCAGTGTGTTTTGGCATTTCTGATTCTAGACGAACGGGGTCCTTTTCTTCATCAGATGGTTATAGGGACGACATTTTCCGGAAATATTGGTTATGAACCGACGGATATACGCAGGCTTTCCTTGGAAAGACCGCAGTTTTTTTAGGGTTCTTGGTAAAGGCATTTTCATAACCGTCTTGATTTTTGAGAGATCGATCTCGATGCCTTGGTGACGAATGATGAATCCCAGGAATTTGCCGGAGGAGACTCCAAACACGCATTTTAGAGGGGTCATCTTCAGATTATACTTCTGAAGATGTTGGAACACTATTTTTATATGTTCCCAATGCTCCTCATGAGACTTACTTTTAACGACAAAGTTATCGATATAGCACTCGACGATCTTGTGTATGAGGTCATCGAAAATCTTTATCATAGACCTCTGGTAAGTGGCTCCGGCGTTTTTCAAACCGAAGGGCATTACTTTGTAGCAGAATACGCTCAACGGAGTCCGGAAGACGGTATGTTTTTTTCTCCTCAGCATCCATTTTTATTTGGTTGTATCCTGAAGATCTATCCATGAAGGAGAAGACTTCGTGGGTGGATGCGTTATCGATCATCGACTCAATAACGGGTACTGGAAAGTCATCTTTTGGGCACGCTTTGTTGAGATCCCGAAAGTCCCCGCAGATGCGAACTGTCCCATTTTTCTTCATCACCGGAACGATATTAGCGATCCAGTTAGGATATTAAACCTCTTGGATGAAACCGGAGTCGATTAGTTTCTTGACTTTGGCGTTGATATTTATCTCAAGTTCGAGTTGCATCGTTCTTGGTGCCTGTTTGATTGGATTTATGTATGGCGATATGGCCAATTTGTGTACCGCTACCTCTGGATCTAAACCCGATATTTCGGAGTAGTTCAAAGCGAAGCAGTCTTTGTACTGCATGAGCACATCTTTTAATATGGTTATCTGTTTTTCAGACATCAGTTCACTGACAAACGTCGGCCTCGGGTCATCCTTCGCACCTAAGTCGATTTTCCTTAGGTTGTCGGCCGTAATATGTATTCCATCTTCCAGCTCTTTTGGCTTTAGTGGAAATTCTGAGATCTCCTCGTCATCATCTTTATTTGTGAAGCATCCGAAGAGCCCAATCATATCCTCGTCCTTTCTTTCTTTTGAAAGAGTTATCACATGACAGGTACGAGTCTGCTTCCATTTTCGCGGCCGAGTTGGCCCTAACCTAATAGTGTTGGTCTTTTTTGGTTCGTGCTTTTGTAGCGGGCTTATCTTCCAACTATCGGATAATATAAACCTGCCTTGTTGGTATTGGTCCTCCACCCAGTCTTTGAATGTGAAGTAGTCCTCAAGGGGATGGCTTATTGCTTGATAATTGGAGCAATAATCTGGATGATGGATTTCATTCATTTGTTCGGGGTGCCGAGACATTGGAACCATCAACTTTTGGTGCTTCATGGCAAGGTCTAATATTTTCCTTGTCTTATTTCGAGAGAACGAATATTTCTGTCCCATCTTCTTTATAAATGACGGACTCCTCGGAATGATGGACTCCAACCGAGGTTTTCTCGATTGAACGGTATTTTGGACTTGTTTTGTCATCCTTGAACGTTGTTTGCGTTCTTTGCCTTATTTTTACCTCCGCTTCAGGATTTTCTCCCTTGGTGAGAAAACATAACAGGCTGTGGATGAAAAGCATCACGGTCCACTTCTTCCAATGACTGTTTGCCGAGACGCTGCGTCTTGGCCGTTTCATAAATGGCCATTTCGCGGCTGTGGTTGTCTCGGCTCACCTGACATGCTTCTTTTATTAACTTGTCAATTTGCTCTTCAAGCGACGGACTTAACGTTTTTAGGGCGGGATCTTGCTCCGATTTGATGTCACGGCTATCTGAAAGAGCATTTTCTTCTTCACTCAAGCTGTTTATGATGTAACAGCTGTAAATTTGTCCCCGTTTCTTGGACCGAATATATCCCAGCCCAGTTGTTTCTATCTTCCCGTTGGGCTTCTTTCGTTGAGTCCCGGAAACATTCCAAATCTTTTTGTAAGATTAGGCCAGCCAAACCGTCTGTTCGAGAGGTACGCCTTGGCGTTTTAACAGTTTTTTAATCCCTCTGCATAATATCTTGGCATACGGATAGGCTGGAACCTGCCAAGAGTGGGGTTGGCACCATGCCAGACTTCTTTTTCCACCTTGGTCTCCGTAGATTTTTAAAAGAGGTTTGTCTTTTCACCTCTTCGTCTTGGAGACACGTAGAAAGTTTGCAGTTCTTGTACGCTGTATGTATTGAGCGCATCAAGTTCTTTATAATGTCGAGACGGAGCCATCGTAATTTGTAGACTCTGATCCGCTTTGGTAAGAGCCCGTATCGACAGGCGGATGGAGAACACTGTATTGATCTCGTCCTCGGAATCACTATTTGTTCGTCTTATTGTTTTTCTTTTGGGGTTGCCTGAGTAGACTATTTGTTCGTCTTCCTCGGTGTCGCTTTCAAAGATCGGGATGGTGGCCGCGGAATTTTGTTTATTCTCCGGTTTGTGGCACCTTTCAGTATTCTCGAAATCCGGCAGAAAGTACTTCGCATTTTCATACTTTCGCACTTCATTCACTAAGAACGGATTGAGTTCTCCTGTGACGGTGCACTCTGATCCATCCTTGAAATACTTCATACACTGATGTTGTGTAGAAGGGACAATGTTGTACCCGTGTAACCAAGGCCTGCCAAGTAGTCCGTTATAGCAAGTTTTGGCGTCAATGACATGGAATTTAATGTCAGCGACAAGCAGCCCGAAGCATAGCGTGAGTATTACGGACCCCAGCGTCCGTGATGACCGTGAGTCGAACCCAGATGGTAATTTTATCTCGGGCAAGGTGCTGAACATTCATGTAAATTTCCTTTAGCACTCTTACGTTGAGACGATTAACGAAGGATCCATCGTCGATAAGCATTTTTCCTATCTTGATGTCGTGGCAGTATCCGGTAACGTAGAGCGGTCGATTATGTTTGCACGTACCAAGGAGTAGATCTTCATCGCTGAATGTAATATCAGCCGTATGGACCTCTTCCAGCTCGTCTTTCATCTTCTCTTTTGCGAGGAAAGTTTGGAACTGATCGGGCTCTTATAAGACCTTGATCAGGGAATCCCGTGTCTTTTTGGAAAGGAGAAGAGCATCCACCATGCTCAGCTGTGAGGGTATTTTCCTCAAATGTGCAAGGACATTGTAGTCCACCTTATTTTTCTTAGGCGGGTCCTTTGCGGCGAGTTTTTTGACCGCTTCTTCCTCAAGGGCGATCTTCTCGGGCATTTTCCTTTTCCCTTTGTCTTTTTTGTTCAAACCTTTATTTGCAAGTCCGAGGTTCTTCTCATGCAGTGTACGGTTACGCAGCCGAATGTTTTCGCAATTCTTCTTCCCCTCTTCTTTCCTCGAGGCGGAGTTTTCAAAGAGAGGGTTGTAGGGCGTTTCGTCCTCGGAATCGCTCCCGAAGGTGAGAACTTGATGTTTCCCCCCTTCCAAACTGGTACCAATCATATAACAGTTGCCAGTTATTTTCTTATGCGTGTTCGTCTCGTCACCCTCACGTTGATAAGCGCGAGCTTCGCGCTTCTCCTTCATGAAGCATTTTCGATGTGCAACATATTCTTGCCACCACTTCTTGAAGGCATTGCACTCTTCGATGGGGTGGGCGACCCTTCGGTGATATAAGCAGTACTTTAGATGTGATTCTCCTCCGTCGAAATATAGGATCCCAGGAGTGTACATGCGGTGCGGTGTTAGTTTTATTCTCATGGACCGGGCTTTGGCGAACCGCTTTTAAGCTTTATTCCTGCTTTTATTTGTCGCAGGCATGCTTTGATTTTTTTGGAGAACTTTATAACCCGTCCTCGTCGTAGCTTCTTGGTTTAGATGCTGCCGCTTGGCTTTTTCGTATGTGGCCGTTTCGCGTTCTCGGTCGTTTTTGCTCTTTTGAAATGTTTCGTTTAAAATTCTCTCAATCGGGTCTTCTTCCGGCATTTTTGGGGAATTTAGCGCCGATTCTGTCCCCATCTCCTCCACGTCGCTTTCTGACGCTGGGAGAGCTTCTTCGTTATATAACGATGAATGAGAGACCATGTGGCAGCTTGCTACACGGTCTTCCTTTCCTTCTGATGAGTCATTTTCCTCATTATTGTCACTGTCTCCGCCCTCAAGAATATGCTTGAGGAATTCTTCGAGCGTGACCAGTGTTCGCGCCTTCTGGTTATTTTCTTCCAGCACGTCTATGTATTTTTGAAGGTTTGTGTGTTTGTCGTCATACTCGGCAGGCCGTACATGTTTCTTAGTTTTCTTCTTTTTCTTAGAAGACTTTAAAGGATTGACTTGGAGTCTTTCCCCTTGTCAACGACTTTCGGTGTGGGACGTGATTTCAGCATCCCTTCAATAATTTCGGGTTCAAGCGGGCTTTTCTACTTGATCGCCGGACATGCTTGTAGATCTTTCAGCATTCTTTTAGTTTTCACTGAAAGAACTACTTCCCATAGAGCTTCTTCCACGAGCAAGCATGATGCCCCTGCACGTCCACCTTTTTCAGAGCGTACTTTTTGGGGCGGATCTACCCTCAAGCTATTAGATAGTGCGAACTTCCCCTGTTGGTACTGGTGCTTGACCTAATTTTTGAAGATGTAGCAATCTTCAATTGGGTGGCTCACTATCCTATAATAGGACCAGTAGTTGGGGTTGTTGACGTCATCGGGTTATGCGGTGGGTTTTGCAATGTGATGATATTATTTTGCATTGCCAGCTCAAATAATCTTCTCGTTTTATCGCAAGGAAACGAGTATGCACGTTCCAGCCTTTCTTTTAAAGACGGGCGCGTACGAGAGTTGTTTTGGCGAGCAGCTAGTTTTTGACCGCTCGGTTGTTGCGTATTGGCAACGAAGGCCGCCTTTCCTTTACCGTTGTTATTTCGAGGGTCCTTATTTGAGGAAGAAGAACCATGACCCATCTGATCCATTTGTGCCAACTTGTCTATCAACGCTTGGAAGGTTGTGGGTTTGAAGAAGGTCATGAACTGGGATATAGTCGATTGAGGATCAAGGGTCCCGATGAACATTCCTACGGCTGTAGGCTTTTCAACGCGTTGTTCGCATTTAGACCACAGGTTCCGCCATCGGATCGCGTATTGGATCTAAGTTTCTTCCGGCTTTACCCTAGCATTGATCAGGGTCATGATCGGAGTGCGTTCATTCGCGCTGGCGAACCGTTGTGTGAATAATAACTCCATTTCAGAGAAGGTTTTCACGGAGTTATTTGGGAGCTCCGAGTACCATTCGAAACCTGTCTCCGACAAACTCCCGACGAATTGGCGAAACAACAGTTTGTCGTCGCCTCCAGTATTGCCGCACAGAGCTCTAAATTGTGCGACGTGCTGGTGGGGATTACCCGTTCCTTTGTAAACGTGGAACTTCGGGATCGTATATCCCGGTGGATACTAAATTTGGTCATACCAGGCCGGATATGATCGCCCGGTTTTGATGAGTTGTTTGGCGGCTTTATTAGCCTGGTGAGCTCTGATTTGCTGAGCAATGTAGTCGTCCAGGGTCGCTTTGGAGATTGTTTTCTCCTTTGCCGCTGAGAAGGCTGGGGGAGAATTTGATGTTTCTGCTATGTTATCTTCGATAATTACCGGTGGATTTTTAGCCGGTGGTTCCGGTTAGATCATTCCAGCCATGTCATGGAATAAAAGAGCCATCTTATAACACCCTAGTTCGTTATACCATGCTTGATTTGATTAATTTATATATTGAATGACTATTCTTGATTTATTGTGTTTTGGGTGCGAATAGTGTAACTGGTATCTGTGGTTGCATCCGATCCGACCCGCATGCTGGAAACCCGTCTTGATTCCTATTTATGATTTATCCCGGTTAGTTTTGAGAATCCGTGCACTTCCCTGTTCTATATCCTGTATACCTGCATTATATCTGGCATCTGTATTTTTTTAATAATACAAATATAATTAAATAATATATTTTAAAAATATCTATCATGGCTTGCATCATACCCCTAACCCTGTCGTGGCATCCGTATATCGTGTTCTCGTCCCGTTCAGTGAAACGAACTCGTTTGATAGCTACGTGCACGCTACGTGCATCCGTTCTTGGGGGTATGCATTTTCGTTACCCGGATATCCTATTTTGGTTTTGGTTGATACGTATATTATCCATATTTTTGAACCGTAATTTTAGCCCCGACCCAGGCGTGTTTCGGACTATTTTTTTATTAGCCAAAATCTCAAATATAATCAATATAATATTCTTTATATGTTTTTATGTTATTCTTTAACTAATATATTTTATCCTAACAGTATAAATCCTAACTTCAAAATCTCTGACTCTCTCTCTCTTCTCTCTCCACATATAATAATATTATATTTTATTTTTTAACAGCTCGCTCTCTTTCGTGACTCTCTCTCCATCCTAAATAAACATATTTTTTTATATTAATTATCATTCTTCACCCACGTCCTTCTCCTTCTCATTTTCGTTTTTCCCATCTCGTCTTCGCTCGAACCCATGCCCGACGCCTCTGCCCTCGCCGCCGATCATCTCGTCGGCCTCGTCACCACCTTCTCTTTCTATCCTCCACTCCTCACCTCCCAACGACTCTCCTTCCCCGCTGCAGAACCCCGATGACGAACCCAAGAACCCATCGCTCGTAGTCGCCTCACCCCGCGCCCCTCGTTGCCATCGACCCTCGTTGCTACACCCTCGACGTCGACTTCCTCTTATCTCCTCGACCACCTCTCCCCTCCTCCCCGTGCACACCCACCGCGATGACCCAAACCCATCAACCCGACCTCGCTTTCCCTCGTCTCGCCATTGCCACGACCGCGCCCTCCGCTCTCCTCGTCAACCTCCTCGCCTTCTTCTCCTCTTCTCTTCCTCCTCCTTTCCCGCTCTCCTTCCCCGACGTGAACCCGGCAACCCAAACCCTGACCGCCGCAAGAAACCTCGCTGCACCCTCGCCGCCGGAGCTCCGACCCAGTCGTCGCCTCACCCCCCGCCACCACCTTCTCCTCCACTTCCCTTCCTCATCACCACCTGCAACTCTTCCCTACACAAAACCCTCAACCCGAACCCAAACCTAAACCGGAGCCCCTGACCTCGCCTAAACCTTCTTCGCCGGAGCTCCGACCCCGTCGCCTCCGTGCACTCATCACCGCCTCAAACCTCTCTCCTCTCCTCTGCAAACCCACGAACCCCTGCGCAAGAACCCCGATCATCCGACTTCAAGAACCCGCAACCCTCGCTGCCATCACTGTAAAACTCGCCGGAAAACCCACGACTCATCGTCAACGTCCCCCTCGCCTCGCCTCTGTCCCCAAACACCAACCCTGAGCACCATCTCTCTTCTTCTTCTACTTCTTTTTCTCTTTTCTTGATCGTGTATTTTCCGGTCATCGCCGGAGCCATGCCGTCGCCGATGATCCGGGCGACCCAGTAGACATCCCCAGCCAGCATGGTCACATTCTTGCTTTGCTTGGTTCAGTTTTGTACGCCCGCGTGTGCGTCGCGACTTTTGCCGACATCGTATGCAGCGTACGCATTCCGTCGTGAGATCCGATCAGGCAAGTTTATCTTGCTACATATTATGATAAATATTTTGCATCCATATTAATAATAATATCACATGTTTACTGTATTGTATATACTGTTTTTTTATAGCCGTTCGTATCCACACAGCTTAGTACATATCTAGTTGCATGCAATTTTATCTCATTACAGGTTATGCAACGTATTTTACATCCATAGGTATAGAATTATTACATGTTCATTGCATTTCACATCCATGTTACAGTTTTACCGTTTCTCCGATATCCGTTCGTATCCGTGTTATTGATTATATATCTAGTTGCATGCCATGTCATATTATATCATGTTACCGTTATGTTAGCACCCCATGCTTATTAATGTGCATCATACTTAGTCATGGAATTGTAGATGTGATCCCTGATAAACACTTGTGCATCCGTACTTGCTACTTGTTACTTTTGGGCATCCGTTTGATACATTGTGCACTACCTGCCATGACCTGATACACCACTACTTGACTTGATACTTGATCTTGTTACTAATGCCGACAATCTTGACCTTTTGTCCCGACGGACATATCATGTTATCTATTCAGACAAAACCTGTACCTGCTTGATCCTGTGTTGGCATTAGCTCCAGATTTATCAATACCTAATGTTCCCCTCCGAATGACGCGGCGGAGACGCGGTGGACGTCTTGCCTGAAATTCGGGGCAGATGCTATTTGGTTTTATCCGTCCACCTCTCCGAAGATGCCAAATTGATTTATGGCACCGTGTATCGGAGGTTTAGACGGATGCGGCCGATGTAGCAGACTTCATCAGATTTCCTCTCGCTTGAGGGGTTTTTGATTGTGGGGACGCTCTTCCCTGCAGGCTCAAGCCCCTGCAGTTAATTACGCTACCGCATCGCGGTAGCCACTTTCTCCTTCTCCAGATGTTCACTTCGTGTCGTGTGTGTTTGTTTTATTTGTAGTTGCCCGTGGATTGTATACGGAGACTAAGTGATGCCGTCGTCCGTAGGACGTGGATTAGTCCAAATCCGTGTTTACTTAGATTTGGGTTTGGTGTTTTAGTTTAAGAATACGTTAGCCATATTGAGGCTATGATCAACTTAAACTTTTGTTAAGGATACGTTAGCCTAATCTCCAGACTAAGATCAGCTTAACGGGATCGTTTGGATTCGACAAGAGAGCAATTGGCTCTATTGTTTTGTTTAATGACGTTGCGGTCGAGTTCCAGTTTAGGGACATGATGGTCCAATACCAGTTTAAGGACATAGTGGTCCATCTCCAGTTTAGGGACATGGTGGTCCATTACCAGTTTAAGGACATGGTGGTCCATCTCCAGTTTAGGGACATGGTGGTCCAATACCAGTTTAAGGACATAGTGGTCCAACATTTCCATTTTGGGACGAATATTAGTTTAAGGACGTTTCGGTCCACGAGTTTAGGGACCCCGCATTCCGTATCGATGTGTGGTTGACGGGACCCGTCACCTCTCTGACGTCGTTGAAAGATTACAACGATAGGTGTCAGAGGAGTTCGGAGATGTGCCCTTGAACCGGGTGTAAATTGATTTAAGAGAGCAATCTTGCTCAGTCAATTTAATTTGAGGACTTACGGCCATGATTGGGCTAAGTGCAGTTGAGAATATTCAACGTTTTTATCTTTGACCTATTAGGCCTGTGCTAGGGCTTTGCCCCTGTTTAATAATGCACCGCATTTTATTTTGGCCTGCTAGGCCTTTCTGATTTGGGCTCTGTCCCTAAATGATGCAGAGCATCTGTTTGGGCCCTGCCTTCCTTTAAAATAATGCATTGCATTTAATTTGGCCTGTTAGGCCTTTTTAATTGGGCTCGACCCTTTTTTCTTTCAATAATGCAGTGCATTAATTGTCTGACAGTGGTCATGTGGCCTGTCAGGCGCTTTGCGCTAATTAATGAGCGCAAGCGCATTTGGAGGTGACACGTGTCACGCTCTGATGAGCGCAAGCGCAGTTAGCGCAGTGCGCTGCTGACACGTGGCGCGCTCTGGTGAATTGCACCAATTTCAGAGAGCAATGCTCTATTTTAAAAGCGCATAGCACAAGTTGTTCTGGAGCTGACACGTGGCGCTCTCTGGTGGCTTGCGCCAACCCTAGAGCGCAACAGTGCAGATTTTCAAGTGCAAGGCACTGTTTCAATAAGTTGATCCAATTTTGGATTCAAGAAAAGAATCTTTAAGATTCCAGAACCAATGGTTCATAAAAAAGTGCAAGGCACTGTTATTATTTAGTTTTTATTGATGATCATTGATCTTGTTCTTAGATCAACGATCTGTTCAGAAGAAGTTCTTCTTGAATAGGCTTTTACCTTTTTTGTTTCTTGAGTTCTTCTCACAATCCTTCAAAGTTCTCTCTGTTTTGTTTTTGAAGTTCTTGATGTTCTCAATGTTCATCTTTTTTGAATTGGGGTCTAAGAGCCTTTATATAGTGCCCATTAATTTGTTAAATTTGTTAAAGAGATCATTCTCTGAGTGATTTGGGGAATTTTCCCCACCGTTGGATCTTTGATCCAAGGGCTTCTATTTTACAGAAGACAATCTTCTTGTTTTAACAAGAACAGAAGGATCTTATTAGAATTTTAATTCTGTTTAGCGCAAACTCCCCAGCGCTTGACACGTTTCACGCAGCGCAGAGCGGAGCGCAACTGCGCAAGCGCAACTGCGAAGTCACGTGTCGCAGAGCGCAACTGCGCTGACACGTGTCGTGCAGCGCACAACGCAGCGCAACTGCGTTTGCGCCACTGCGCTGACACGTGTCATGCAGCGCAGTGCTTGCGCAACTGAAGCGTTGCTTCCTTTAATTTGTTTTAAATAGAGCCTTGCTCTGATTGGGCGCGCTGCCTTGGGCGCTGCGCTCCCTGCGCTGGCATGCCTGATTTTGACACGTGGCGTCCTGCGCGCAGTGCAGAGGATCTGAAGCGTTGCTTCATTTATTAAACTTTAAATTTTCAAAGTAGAGCTTTTGCTCTGATTGGGGGGAATCGGAAGCGTTGCTTCATCTCGCGCCTTGGAATTTGAACAGAGCTTTGCTCTGATTGGGGTAAACAAATGCCCCCCACCATTGCGCTTACATGGCTCCAAACGCGAGCGCAACAGTGGCAGAATTCCAACCGTTGCGGCAACTTTTGGAAGTTGAAAGGGCATTTGATGCCTATAAATAGGACCTTTAGTCCTCAACAGATGATTATCATCTTCAACATTTTTTCTTTCAGAATCTCAGAGCCCTGCTCTTTATTTTTAAGAACTCCAAGAGTTAAACTCTTAAACTTTTTAGGTAAAAACTTTAATTTAAATTAAATTAAATTAAATTAATTTTCATTGACAGAGCCTTGCTCTCAATAGATCCCTGATCTAAAGAAAACCCATCTAGGGTTTCACTTAGCAGAGCTTTGCTCTAAAGGGGTCCAAAGAGAACAAAGGAGAATCCTATTAGGGTTCCATTAATAGAGCTCTGCTTTCGAGGAGTTTAACTCCCTATGCTTTTTATCTCATTGTTAATCTTCCAATGATGTTTCCTTCAGGCATTATGGCGGTGCGTCTATACAGCCTACACGAATTCATTACCTACGAGGATATCCGTGTACAGGGCCGTCAACAAAACCAAGAGTTTACAGACGCCCAATGTGCGGAGGTCATGGGTCGCCTTAACGCAAGCGTTGGTTGGCTGCTTCTTCGTCGTTCAGCTCTCTTGAAAGTTGTGCTGGGAGCAATATGGAGAGCACTTCCGGGGTTTCACGAGGCCCTACCGCTCAATGTGCTGGATGATGCCGAAGACAAGGTGCATTCAGTGTACCTGTCGGGGCTGATCTCGAAGAAACGACGGGATAGCCTCATCGACATTCTGCATCAAATTTTCCAGCAGATGACGATAATCGCTGCTTATCGAAGGCTGAGGGGCCTCGCCGAAGATCTTGACACACAGGAGCGCGAGAGGCTGCGCACGAGAATAATCAGAAAGGCCAGAAGAATTCTGGATGGCCTTACTTTTGAATTCCTCAATCCGTGCCCTGGATCTGAGGTTATACCATTGTAATAATTTGAATAATGTTTCTCGTTTATTGCTTTCATGATTGTAAGAATTTTTGGTAATATGAATGGAAATTTTTTATTCTAGCTTGTCTTATTTCTCGTTCTGAGTCTTTTGCCTATGCATGAATGAGTGTGTCTCAAACGCTTGATCAAATGTAAATCGGATGTTCTTTCTGTCACTTTCTTCTTTCTTTTATTCTCAGCATGCTGTCTTAATAAACATGGTTGACAGATAATAGAGTAAGCATCTTGGTTTCTTCAAGAGATAGCGATGGCTTAGGCCGCAGTTTCAGATCTGCCGCCTAAGACTTTTCAACTCTATGAGCCGAGAGGGTCTCATAGAGACTTTTCTCCCTACGGATCGAGAGGATCTCGTAGGTCGATTTTCTCCTTAGGAATCGTGAGGATTCCTAAGTGCGTTTTCTCTTGTAAGTCGTAAGGATCCTATAAGAGAATTTTCCCTCTTACTAGTCGAGAGGACCCGTAAGCGGTTGTTTCCCTCCTTGTCGAGATTCGACTTTGGAGAGTGAGACCCGTGAATAGTATGCAAGAGACCGTTTTAGACCGACTTGCAGGGTCCCAGTGCTCAGGAGACAAGTTTTTTAATCCCTGCTGCCTAAGGCTTTATCTTGCAAGTTGAGACGAATCGGGAAGTTCTCGCGGAGACACTGGTTTCTCTGCGGGCCGACGCGAATCAGAAGGCTCTCATCAAGGACGCTAGTTCCCCTGAGTTGAGGAGTTTGCCAAGGAAACTGGTTTCCCTGGGGCTGAAACGAGTCGAGATGTTCCCGCAAAGACGCTAGTTTCTCTGCGGGTCGACGCGAATCGAGGTGTTCTCGTCAAGGACACTGGTTTCCCTGAGTCAAAGTATTTTGCCGAGGACGCTAGTTTCCTCGAAGTTGAAACGAATCGGAGTATTCCTGCGGAGACACTGGTTTCTCTGCGGGCCGACGCGAATCAGGAGGCTCTCATCAAGGACGCTAGTTTCCCTGAATTGAGGTATTTGCCAGGGACACTGGTTTTCCTGGGGTTGAAACGAATCGATGTATTCCTGCAAAGACGCTAGTTTCTCTGCGGGTCGACGTGAATCAAGATGTTCTCGTCAAGGACACTGCTTTCCCTGAGTCGAAGGATTTTGCCGAAGACACTAGTTTCTTCGGGGTTGAAACGAATCGGAGTATTCCTGCGGAGACACTGGTTTCTCTGCGGGCCGACAAGAATCAGGAGGCTCTCATCAAGGACGCTAGTTTTCCTGAATTGAGGTATTTGCCAGGGACACTGGTTTCCCTGGGGTTGAAACGAATCGATGTATTCCTGCAAAGACGCTAGTTTCTCTGCGGGTCGACGCGAATTAGGATATTCTCGTCAAGGACACTGGTTTCCCTGAGTCGAAGGATTTGGCCGAAGACACTGGTTTCTTCGGGGTTGAAACGAATCGGAGTATTCCTGCGGAGACACTGGTTTCTCTACGGACCAACACGAATCAGGAGGCTCTCATCAAGGACGCCAGTTTTCCTGAATTGAGGTATTTTCCAGGGACACTGGTTTCCCTGGGGTTGAAACGAATCGATGTATTCCTGCAAAGACGCTAGTTTCTCTTCGGGTCGACGCGAATCAGGAGGTTCTCGTCAAGGACACTGGTTTCCCTGAGTCGAAGGATTTGGCCGAAGACACTGGTTTCTTCGGGGTTGAAACGAATCGGAGTATTCCTGCGAAGACACTGGTTTCTCTGCGGGCCGACGCGCATCAGGAGGCTCTCATCAAGGACGCTAGTTTCCCTGAATTGAGGTATTTGCCAGGGACACTGGTTTCCCTGGGGTTGAAACGAATCGATGTATTCCTGCAAAGACGCTAGTTTCTCTGCGGGTCGACGCGAATCGAGGTGTTCTCGTCAAGGACACTGGTTTCCCTGAGTCGAAGTATTTGGCCGAAGACACTGGTTTCTTCGGGGTTGAAACGAATCGGAGTATTCTTGCGGAGACACTGGTTTCTCTGCGGGCCGACGCGAATCAGGAGGCTCTCATCAAGGACGCTAGTTTCCTTGAATTGAGGTATTTGCCGGGGATACTGGTTTCCCTGAGGATTGAACTGATCTGTGGCGGTCTTTCAGTTTTTATATATAAGTTACCATCAAAACCGTGAAGCTAGGAATTTGATCTTCGCTTCGTTTGCTGGCGCTGCGTCTGCTGTATCAAGACGAATGTCATGGTTGTCTCTAGGTTGTGGGTGAACCGTCGAGATTTGCTTTTTGACGGAGCCTGTTGGGAAGGTATGGTTCCGTCTTTGTTCGTGCCCTTGGATTGTATACAGGGATCGATGTGATCTCAACTGTAGGGCAAAAGTTTCATCATTTTTTTTATTGCTTTATTTCCGCGATGCTCTATCATTTCAGCTTTTATATCGCGAAGGTCGCGATTGCCCAATCATTTCGGTTATTTCCCGCGGTGCCCAATCATTTCGGCTGTTTATTTTATTTTTACTCGCTGCTTTTTATTGCGAGTTGCCCAATCATTTCGGCTATTTTGTGTGCATACGTTTTTACTTGCTGCTTTTTTTTATTGCAAGTTGCCCCATCATTTCTGCTATTTTGTATGCATGTGCGGCTTGCTGGCTTTTCGCCGTAAGCCTGGAATTAGACACCGGTTTCGGCATCAGCACCGCTACAACTGGGATATTGCCAGGAGAGAATCATCATTTGCCTCTGTCGATGTCGAACAAAGGTGGCTTAGCGAACAGGGTTAAGGTCCTGTCGACTAAGGCTTTTGACTTCATGAGCCGTAAGGGTCTCACAAAGGTATTTCTCCCTACAAGTCGTGAGGATCTTGTAGGTGTATTTTCTCTTTAGGAATCGTGAGGATTCTTAAGTGTATGTTCCTCTGTAAGTCATAAGGATCCTACAAGAAGGTTTTCTCCTTGTAAGTCGAGAGGACTTATAAGGGTTGTTCATCATGCGTACATATCCCCAGTCACGGATGGGACTTGGTTAGGAAAATGTTTATTCGCGTCCGTGGATTGTATACAAGGGTCAGTATTGAGCCACTTGTAGGGCAATATCGAAGGTTGTGGGGGTTGCTTAAGCACAGTTTTAGGTCTCTGTAATTTAAGACTTTCAAATCTTATGAGCCGTGAGGGTCCCATAAAAGAGTTTTCCTTACGAATCGTGAGGATCTCGCAAGTGTATTTTCTCCTTAGAGATCGTGGGGATCCTTAAGTGTGTTGCTCCCTTATGAGTCGTAAGGATCTCACGCGGGTGGTTTCTCCTTACAAGGTCGAGAGAACCTTGTAAGTGTCCTTTAACGAGGTTGCGCCCTTTCGGGTTTTTACAAACACTCGCCGGTAGTCCTGCTGTTTTTACTCACGGAGCCCTTTCGGGTTTTCATCCGTGCCCATTTTGCTTATGGACATACTGTTTTTTTATTCTTTTTATTCTCTTCTCCTTTTTTTACGAGGTCGCGCCCTTTCGGGTTTTCACGAACACTCGCCGGTAGCCCTGCTGTTTTTACTCACGGAGCCCTTTCGGATTTTCATCCGTGCCCATTTTTCTTATGGACATACCGTTTATTATATATTATATATATATATATATTTTTTTATTCATCTCGTCAGCCTAAGAATGCTGCGGTAGTATTTTAAAGACGTTTCGGTCCTTCGTTAGTTTTAAGGACGTTTCGGTCCCTCATTAGTTTAAGGACGTTTCGGTCCGCCATTAGTTTAAGGACATTTCGGTCCGTCCAGGAGAAGGCTGGCTACTGCTTATAAAGTTTGAGCTTAGGAAGATAGCGAGCGGATATAGTCGTCGTCATCTATCATTGACCTAGGCGGTAACTCGTTAAGCGTAGTATTTCTTTAGGAAGCAACCAGTTATTGTCCTGAAAGGCCTTTCACCGTGCATATCCATGAGTAGATAGGCTCCACCCTGGTAGACCTTGTCTATGATGTACGGGCCTTCATAGTTTGGCTCGAATTTTCCCCGCTTGGCGCGATTGGGGATCATAGGCCTTTTGACCACTAGCACGAGTTCGCCTTGGCGGAATGTCCTCGGCCGGGTCAATCTTTCATATGAGCGCGTCATCTTTGCTTTATAGGCCTCCAGATTTTGTTGCGCTATGAGCCGTGTTTCATCAAGGGCATCAAGTTCCTCAAGCCGAAGGTGAGCATTTTCTTCGTCCGTCAGCTCGTAGTGGACTGCCACTCGTAGAGAGGGTAACTCTATCTCGAGGGGGGTACTGCTTCTGTACCGAATACCAACGCATATAGCGTTGCGTTCGTGGCCGTCTTGAACGTAGTTCGATACGCCCAAAGAGCTTCTTGCAGCCTCTCATGCCAGTCCTTCTTATTTCGGGACACCGTTTTCTTCATGATCTTTGTTAAGGTCTTGTTGAAGGCCTCAGCTAGACCGTTAGCTCGCGGATTATAAATCGAGGAATACCTCTAGTCTATATTGTGTTGTTGCGTGAAGCGACTGATCTTGTGGCTTCTGTAAGCTGGCCCGTTATCGGAGATGATCCGTCGCGGAGTTCCAAACTGATATATGATGTGCGTCTTGAAGAAATGGAGGATATTCTCCGTCTTCACTTCCCTCAGCGGTACTGCTTCTGCCCATTTGGAGAAGTAGTCAGTCGTCGCCAGGATGAAACGATGTCCTCTAGATGATGCTGGTTCGATGGGGCCAACTATGTCAGTTCCCCACATTTCGAACGGCCAGCTAGCCACTGTTGGGTGTAGAGGATTTGGGTGTTGATGGATGAAGTCCCCATGAATTTGGCATGGGTGGCATTGCTTCGCATATTCGAGGCAGTCCTGAATCATCGTGGGCCAGTAGTAGCCCATCCGTTTGATCTTTAACTTCATCTTTGGGCCTGCTTGATGAGAACGGCAGAGTCCGTCGTGAACTTCCTAAACGACTCTTTTTGCCTCTTCAGGTCCCAGACATCTCAACCACAGAGAATCAAACGACCTCTTGTACAGAGTATCATTGACGAAGGCGAAAGACAGAGCTCGTTTCGTAAGCTGATGTCTTGAGGACGCATCTTCGGGCGTTCGACGGTATTTGAAGTAGTCTATAAAGACTTCTCTCCAATCCTCGGCCTTTTCCCGGTCTTTTATTTGCATGGCCATTTGCTCAGTCGCTTCCTTCTCTTTGGGTGGTTCCGGAGATATTTCCGCTGGGGCAAGCACCCGACGGCTTTGTACCACAATTCTGACGTCATCGAGGTTCTCGTCAGCCAGTTCTTTAGCGAGCTTGGCTAATGCGTCCGCTTTGCTATTTTCCGCGCGCGGTATGTTTTCCAAAGTGTAGGAGGGAATTTGGGTCAACAATCGTTGCACCTTTTCGCCGTACTTCACCAGCTCTGGTTTGCACGTTTGGTAGTCGCCGTTTACTTGACTAACGACCAGCTGGGAGTCTCCGTATATGAGAAGGTTTTCAATTCCCATGTCGACGGCGATCTCGAGGCCTGCTATTAAAGCTTCGTATTCAGCTTCATTGTTTGTCCTCGGCTCTGTTAAGGAGAAAGCAAAACGCATTATCCCTCCTTGTGGAGTTACGAAGATGAGGCCCACCCCCGATTTGATTATAGGGATGCTTTGTTTGCGCTTCTTCATGGAAGATGCTCCGTCGAAATAGAGTTCCCACCGGGTATCACTACCCTCGATCGCGTCAAACGCATGTTCGTCTGGAAGATCGCAATTCAAAGGAGAATCGGCAGGTATCGGATGTTCAGCGAGGAAGTCGGCAATGGCCTGGCCTTTCACTGCCTTGAGAGGCTGATAGGTTATCGAGAATTCCATCAAGAGTAGGGCCCATTTAGCGAGTCTCCCCATCAATATGGCCTTCGACATCAAATATTTAAGAGGGTCCACCTTCGAAATGAAACGGACTTCATGCGCCAACGCATAGTGCCTGAGCTTTGTTATCGCGAAGATCAATGTCGGGCAGTGTTTTTCGATGGGGGAGTAGTTGCTTTCTGCCCCCAGTAGAACTCGACTTAAGTAATAGAGAGCTCTTTCTTTCCCTTGATCATTCTCTTGCGCCCATAATGCGCCTAAGGAACCTTCGAGGGAGGCTGTGTAAAGAATGAGGGGCTTTCCGTTGACCGGAGCAGCCAACACTGGCGGGTTCTGCAGGTATTGCTTGATCTCGTTTAGCGCGCTTTGGCATTTTTGGTCCCAGACGAACGGGGTTCCCTTCTTCATCAGGTGGCTGTAAGGACGGCACTTGCCTGAAAGGTTGGCTATAAATCGCCGTATATACGCGAGCTTCCCTTGGAGAGACCGCAGCTGTTTGAGAGTCCTTGGCGGAGACATTTCCATGATCGCCTTGATCTTTGACGGATCTATTTCGATACCTCGGTGTCGGACAATGAATCCTAGGAATTTGCCTGAGGAAACTCCGAATGCGCACTTGAGAGGGTTCATCTTCAAGTTGTATTGTCGAAGGCGTTGAAATACGGTCTTCAGATGCTCTAAATGCTCCTTGTACGATTTGCTCTTAACCACGAGGTCGTCGATATAGCACTCGACGATTTCATGTATGAGGTCATCGAAGATCTTCGTCATGGCCCTCTGATAGGTGGCACCGGCGTTCTTTAGACCGAAGGGCATCACCTTATAGCAGAATATACCTAGCGGAGTCCTGAACGCAGTGTGCTTCTGGTCTTCGGGATGCATCTTTATCTGATTATACCCTGACGAGCCGTCCATGAAGGAGAAAACCTCATGAGTGGGCATATTGTCTATCATCAGTTCGGTGACTGGCACTGGGAAATCGTCCTTCGGGCAAGCTTTATTGAGATCCCAGAAATCCACGCATATGCGCACTGTCCCATTTTTCTTCATCACGGGGACGATGTTGGCGATCCATTCAGGATATTGAACCTCCTGGATAAAGCCGGAGTCGATCAGCTTCTTGACCTCGGCGTTGATGCTCATCTCAAGCTCGAGCCGCATTCTTCTCGGTGCTTGTTTGATTGGTTTAACGTCCGGGGATATCGCCAATTTATGCACAGCAATTTCTGGATCTAGTCCTGGCATTTCGGAATAGTTCCATGCGAAGCAATCTTTATGCTGCATAAGCAGGTCTTTCAATGAAGCCACCCTCTCTTTAGACAGCAGCTCACTGATGAATGTCGGTCGCGGGTCATTCGTCGTCCCCAACTCAATTTTCTTGAGGTTATCCGCAGTGGTATCTATTCCATCCTCCAGCTCTTTCGGTGCGGGTGGAAATTCTGAGATCACCTCATCGTCGCTGTTTTCGAAGCACCAGGGAAGGTCATCCATATTCTCGGGCTCTTCTTTTGATATTGTTATCATGTAACAAGTACGAATTCGTTTCCAAGACCAATGTGGAGCTGGTTCTGCTCTCGTGGCTTTGAGTTCGTGCTTCTGTGGCGGCGTTACCCTCCAGTTGTCAGACAGAGCGAACTTGCCAAGCTGATACTGATCTTCGACCCAATTCTTGAAGGTGAAGCAGTCTTCGAGAGGATGCCCTATTACTCGGTGATAAGAGCAATAGTTTGGGTGAGAAACTTCGCCTTCTTGTTCGGGGTGCTTGGACTCCGGCAGTGTAAGCATCTGATATTTTAGAGCGAGGTCAAGTATTCTCTTCGTCTTATCTTGAGGGAAAGTGTATGCTCGACCCATTTTCTTCATGAGGGATAGATCTGGACCGCTCGATTCCCGCTTGCATGGCTTCTTAGTCTTGCTTTGTTGCTGTTGAGCTCCTTTTTCGCCTCTCGACTTATTCTGCCTCTGCGTCGAACATTTTTTATAGCAGGTTGACAGGGGACGGCACTTTCATCTTTCACAGCCTGTTGGAGGAGGCGTTGCGTTTTGGCTTTCTCGTAGATGGCCATTTCGCAGTTATGATCGTCTCGGACTTTTTGACCCGCTTCCCTTATAAGCTTGTCCATTTGTTCTTCAAACGACGGACTGGGCACTTTTACATCAGGAACTTTTACTGGTTCAGGATTAGCGTCCTCCCATTGAGCATCCGCTTCTTCATCGAGGTCATGCACGACGTAGCAGTCACGGAGCAGCTCTCGTTTCTTGGACCGAATGTATCCAAGCCCGATTGTTTCCATTCTCCCATTAGGCAACTTGTGCTGAGTCCCGGGAACGTTCCAAACCCTGTCATAGAATTTGGCTTTTCGAGCGGTCTGTTTAAAGGATATCCCTTGGCGCTTTAGCAGCCTCTTCAAGCCTTCTGTATAATATCTGGGGAGACGGATGGGATGAAGTCTGTCAAGCGTAGGATCCATACCGTGCCAGATTTCTTTCTCCACTTTGGTTTCTTCAGAGCGGTAGAATAGAATTGCCTTTTCACCTCCTCGCCTGGGAGGGACATAGAACGTCCACAGCTCCTCTACGCTGTAGATATTGAGTGCATCCAGTTCTTTATGATATTTAAGTGGAACCATGGCGACTTGTAGACTTTGCTCAGTGGATGTTTGTATTGAAGGTCGAGCAGAGAATACAGCATGGACCTCATCTTCCGAGTCGCTACCAAAGATCAACGTAGGAGCAGATGGTCCCATCTTGTTGTATTGGGGCAGACCCGAATAAACTATCTCCTCTTCCTCCTCGGTATCACTACCGAAGACAGGGATGGTGGCATTAGCTTTGTTCTCCGGCTTGTGACACCTCTCCGTGTCTTCGAAATCCGGTAAGAAGTATTTGGCATCTTCATATTTGCGGACCTCGTTCACGGAGAACGGGTTCAGTTCTCCCATCACGGTATACTCGAGACCATCTTTAAAATACTTCATACACTGATATTGTGTAGGAGGGATGATGTTGTACTCGTGTAACCATGGTCGGCCGAGCAGATGTCACGACCCGAAAAAGCACGTGACTGGCCCTCGAACCATATGAAATCTATAGGACTCCATCTGATCCAAGTAAGCCAAAGCCCAGAAATCTAAAACCATTTTAAGAGTAAGTGAAGAAAACTGGTTTAAAGAAGTGAAGGAAAATATGTTTGAAGTCGAGGTTTTTAAATAACTAAGCCGAAGGTGCATTTTTAAAAGGTAAAGTCTTTTCTAAAAATTTCGGCAGAGTTTCTTTTGTAAATACTGGCCCCGAACGGGATACAACAAGCATAACATATATACAATGATAAAAGGCATCCCCAAGCGGGAGCTAGCTCTTCGTCAATTGACGGTCACAACCACACATGCAATATAATATACAACGCCGAAAGGCGAGGATCGATCCAAAAGAAACACAGTAAGCATGAAAACCGCAATACTACTAAGCGCGACTCTAAGGCCAAATAAAACATCACTAAAATCTTAGTATGAAACAATAAACAAATTTGGTTGATGGAAATTCTAGATACAAAGAATAATATAAGTACAATGGTGGTTTTGATGCAAAAGGAACCACCTACCAAATGCAATTCACCCGCAAGGAAGCAATGTGCCAGAAATGCCGCAAAGGAACCTGTACGGCAAAACCTGCAAGAACTGTGGCACAACGGGGGTGAGTTGCCAACTCATGAATAGAGAATAACTACAAGCAGAAACCGAACGCAAGACATAATCCTAGGTCAAAACGATCAGTACAAAATCCTCAATATAAAACATGCAGCCTATAACAAGGCTAGGGTAAATATCTAACCCGAGTGTAATCTCCTGTGCCTGTGTCAGTGCCTCAGGTAGCAATATAACATAAGAATGAGGTATGAATGCATGAGAACATAATACATGTAAATGAAGAAACTGTTTTCATACTTTAATGAGATTTCCTTTGTATTTTTAAAATGAGGTATCATAATGAAATCAGCATAAAACAGTGCCTAACATCGGCATAAAACGTAATCCAAATATCCCGATATCTCTGTATCCCAATCACAAAATCTAGGGCGCCGTCAGTCCAGACCGGCCCCTACCATCAATCTCAAGACCACGACGGTATCCTCCGGATATCCGACGCATCAGGTAAAATCACCGGTCGGTAGTGCTCCCCTGCCAGGCTCAACGTCATCACCACATTCATCTTGCCCCGGGGTACCGCACCGGGTCCACCATGTACCCGAAACGGTTCATCCGTCTCCTCGAATCGGGTTTCCAAATCCATCAGCAAACTCATGGTGGACGACTCATACATCATGGGAAAACCGCACTTTTTATTTTAAAAGAGAGAAAATGTTTATCTGTGTTTTTGCAGTTTTCCTCCAAATCCAGAAAATCTTACGGAAATCCAAATCCAAAACCTCAGTAACACGTAAAATAGTGAATATATGCATAAGAATCCATGAATACGGCATAACAATGAATATCAGTATGCATGAAGTAGCAGGTAATAACTACAATGTCTAAACTATTAGCTAATAGGTTATGTCAAGCAATAGTATTTTCTAAGGTGTACGTGACATGGCAATTACCGATGAAGATGTGTGTGAGCCGGCAAGTAAGTGTACGTGGTACATACGCAATATCGGTAATGGTGCTGGTGTCCTAACAGCATGATATCAATAATGGAGTATGAAACATAATATAAGAATGCGATGCAAAGCGAACCATAAAAAAAGTGGGAGCTGAATCTAGACGCAACTATAACTAATCTGCATTAATCTAATATAAGTCCTACAAATGGTGCCTTTTGAAATATCACGAATCATGGGGTTTTGAAAATAGGGGCTACGGTGTTTTTATGAAAAGATACGCCTTTTGAAATGTCCGTAGATCCCTTGACCTGTCTTTTAAAATACCCACGACCCGCTAGTTTTGAAATAGGTAGGAGTCTAATCTAATCTAACAACTACACTAAACTATACAGCTGAACTAAAAAGCTGAGCTACAGGTAAGGAAACCGCCTAACATCTGAGTCGATATATATATAGATATAATAGTCGGTGATTCCGCCTCAATAGTATCGCGTACGATACAGTATATCATATGACATCCTCAAGTCATGAGTGCGGATCTATCATCAATGTAAAGCTCATACGGTAAATCGTCGTACGGCATCCCAATAGCTGGGTACGGGTCAATATCACACTATCTCATCACACTTCAGGTATCACTATCAACATATCATATAATCTGGGGTACTATTCTATGTCTAGTATAAATCGATACCATCAATAAAGTATGCATGCGGGGGTAAACACACATCCCAAGCCCGCAAGAATCACATTTCGTATCCCAAATACGAATCATATCACATCACCGATCTCGCGGCACAAAGCCCAATTTCATTGACTCATCTCCAAAGTCATCCAATATCATCAACACAGTGCCAGTATAAGTAATATGCAAGGGTGTGCGTGTAGGTGTAATTCTATTCTAGGGTTCGCGACTATGAACTACACTAGTCACTTCTAACCCTACACTATCCATAATACACCTAACTATCATATATAATAACAACTACGGACTGCGGGGGTGCTATACGCCATCCACCCGACTTCCCCCAGTAGATATAATCTACTCACCTAGCGTCTTCATTTGTGGACGTCGCCACGCGCTTGCTTGTCGTCCCGAAGTCTTCATGGGGTACCTACACATCAAAATATCGTATATGCGCATTAAAACCAAATCAAAGCTAAAACGGCACATGAAATCCAAAATGATACGATAAGAGGCCTATAGGTTAAAACCCATGGCACGCCTTCAAAACCATCAACACATCCTCTATATCGTCGTATAAACGCCAAATAGTCGAAGCAAAACACAATCCACAATTGCAGAATTAAAAATACGGAATACGGAAACATGAATCTAAAACAGCAACTTAGGAAATATGTCCCAGATTTTACCCTAGGTCACTTTATACAAATCTATATATACCAGGGGTCTAACATGAACATGTAGGAGCTACAGAACCAATACGAGCCAAAATGGTGGGACCCAGGCCGCAATTTGCGGCCAATGGGGATAAATTGGCGGCCGGGAAGAAGAAGTGGGAGCTGGGGTCTTGGGGTTAGCTTCCTGGGTGCCTGCACGTGTCACTGTCCAATCAATTTTAATTTAGGGTGTCGCGGGTGATAGCAGATTCAATATACCCTTCACAGATTTCATAAATTCCCCGATATCGGTTTCTAAAATCCGTATTATGGTTTAAGCTTCAGGTTTTGGATTTCCAATTCATACACTAGGGTGATGGTATAACCTCTACTGACCTCAATTCCATATTACAACCCATAAATCATCACAACCCTAACTAGGTTATCCACAAGTCCACAATATCACACAATATCGATTCGATCTTAATATGAGGGTAAAGGAAATGCATAAACTAAGTTTAAGGTCCAGAAAATACCTCATTTGGCAACTCAAGAATTTTCTTGAGTTGCCCCTAGTGGCCAAAATCCTTGCTTCTTTAGCACCAAGTGTAGATCTAGGGATTGTGCACACATTTAATGAAATGGAGATTGGGTTTTGGGGTTGTTTTAGAGGTGTTTTTGGAGCTTGAAGAGGGGAGGGAAAGGAGGTGCAGGAGCAGCAGCAGGAGAAGGGAGAAGAGGGAGGGAAATGAGGGGAGAAATGGTTAAGTCCTTAGTCAATGAAGCTCATACCTCTCTCTCTCACCAACTACCCATTTCTTTATTCTTTTCCTTTTCTTTTTCCTTTTAAAACCCTTCTCACTCAAATAGTAAACCCAAATGAAAAGCATGGCAAGAAAATGCACAAGTGTGAAAAAGTGATATGTGCATGTGTTGCACAAAAAGCTAAAAACCGATTAGCGATTTTTAATCGCGATTAGCACTAAATTAGTGTCAAATTAATCACAAAAACTTTAAAATGTCATAATTCTCTAATTTACCCTATTTTAGAATTTTCCAAAATTTTCCAAAATTTTTCCCCATTTATTTGTATTTAATAATTCCAAAATATTAAAATATTCAATAAAATAATATTAAATTATAAAAATTCCCAAAATTAACATTTTATCTTTTTTGAAATGTTACAGCAGAGCATTGTAGCATGTCTTGGCGTCAATGACGTGGAACTTAATGTCTGTGACGAGTAGCCCAAAGCGTAGCGTCAGTATCATAGACCCAAGAGTTCTTGATGATTGGGAGTAGAACCCGGAGATGGTGATCTTGTCCCGAGCAAGGTGCTGGACGCTCATGCAGATTTCTTTTAACACCCGCATATTGAGGAGATTAACGGAGGATCCATTGTTGACCAGGATTTTGCCTATCTTTATATCGTGGTAGTATCCTGAGACATAAAGGGGGCGATTGTGTCCGCACGCACGTCCTAATGAGAAGGTCTTCATCGCCAAAAGTGACATCGGCCGTGTGCACTTCCTCCAATTCATCCTTCATCTTTTCTTCGGCCAGGAAAGCATGGAATTGTTCCGGCTCCTGTAGTGCCTTGATTAATGAATCCCTTGCTTCTTTTGATAGTAAAAGGGCGTCAAGGATGCTGAGCTGCGAGGGTAGCTTTATCAGATGCGCTAAGACGTTGTAATCCACCTTATTTCTCTTTGGCGGGTCCTTGGCAATTAGCTCTTCCACAACTTGGTCATCCAGGGCGATATCCTCAGAGACCTTTTCTTTCCCTTTATCTTTTTTGTTTGAGGGTTCGAGATTCTTTTCGGGTAGCGTCCGATTACGCAGCCAGATATTTTCGCAGATCTTCGGCTCTTCTTCTTTTCCCGAGGTGGACTCTTTAAAGAGGGGGCTAAGAGTCAGCTCCTCATCAGAATCACTCCCGAATGTGAGCACTTGCGATCCCCCGGCGTTAACCATGCGACAATTGCCGGTAGTTCTGTTAATCCCATCGGTCGTATTTTTCCGCTCCCGATGAGTTTTGCGCTTTTCCCGCTTAAAATGTTGTCGGTGAGCAACATATCCTTACCACCATCTATTGAAAGCTTTGCACTCTTCGGTGGGGTGCGAAACCTTCCGATGATATAAGCAATAGGAGTGGTGCATTTCCGCTTCACCAGTAATGTTTCCTTCAGAGGATGGTAGCTTCATGCCCATTGATATGGCCTTAGCAAACCTTTTCCTCGTCTTGAATTTTCTTCTATTCGCGGCAGATGTACTTTGCTCCAGCGGGAGTGTCTTAGCTCTTTCATCGAGTCACTGGTGCTTGGCCCTTTCAAATATAGTCGTCTCGCGTTCCCGATCAGCTCTACTTTTCAACAGAGCTTCGTTGAGCAATGCGTCAATTGTTTCATCCGATGGCCCCAGAAATTCCGGTTTAGGATCTTCCCCCAGCTTTTCAGTGCAAGGAGTTTCCTCATCGTCTGTAAACGAATGGGAGATCACATGGCAGCTCGCCACGTATTCCTCGGATTCATCCGATGAGCTCTCCCCCTCATCTTCTTCTTGAAAGATGTAGTTGATGAACTCTTGGAGTGTGATGGGAGTTCGTGCTTTCTGGTTGTACTCTTCCAGTGCGTCAATTTGTTTCTATAAGTCCGTGCGCTTGTCGCCAGACTTCACGGGCTTCTTGGATTTCTTCTTCTTCTTCTTTGAAGATTTTGACGGCTGGTTGTGAGTGCTTGGGCCACCACCATCGGTCTTTGGAGTTGGACGTGGCTTCAACATCCCTTCAATGATCTGAGGTTCCAACGGGTTCTTCCACCTGATCGCTGGGCATGTTTGAAGATCGTTCAGCATCCTCTTTATTTTGGCTGATAGCACGACCTCCCATGGAGCTTCTTCAACGAGAGAGCACGTTGCCCCCGGCGTATTCATCCTTTTAAAGGTGTGAGGTTGCGGCGGATTCATCTTCCATCTGTCGGACAACACGAACTTGCCCTGTTGGTACTGGTCTTCAATCCAATTTTTGAAGACGTAGCAATCTTCGATCGGATGACCCAGTACTCGATGATAGGGACAGTAGTTGGGCTCATTGACATCATTTGGCTGTGACGGACGTCTTGGATCCGGTAGATTTATGAGTCGGTTGCACAAGGCCAGCTCGAATAATCTTCTCGTTTTATCTCGGGGAAACGAGTAAGGACGTCCTAGCCTCTCCTCAAGGTGTACGTGCGGACGCATATTATTTTGACGGACAACCGGCTTCGAGTTGCTCGGCTGCTGTTGAGCATTAGCGACAACAATTGCTTTTCCCTTCCCTTTCTCATTTCGAGAGTCCGGCTTTGGAGGGGGAGGTCTATGGCCCATCTGGTCCATTTGAGCTAGCTTGTCGATCAGGGCCTGGAAGGTAGTCGGCTTGAAGAACATCATAAATTGCGAGATGGTCGCTTGCGGATCGAAGGTTCCCACAAACATGCCTACCGCAGGAGCCTCTTCGATGCGTTGCTTGCATTTTGACCATAAGTTCCGCCACCGTATTGCGTACTACACCCACGTTTCACCTGGCTTCACCCTGGCATTAATCAATGGCGTTATCGGGACGCGTTCGCCGGCGCTTGCGAAACGCTGGGTAAACAGTAGCTCCATCTCCGCGAAGGTCTTGATAGAGTCGTTTGGGAGCTCGGAGCACCACTCGAATGCCGTATCCGATAAGCTACCAACGAACTGGCGAAGTAACAATTTATCATCACCGCCAGTGTTGTCGCAAAGCGCCCTGAACTGGGCAACATGCTGGTGGGGATTGCCCGTCCCCTTGTAGACATGAAATTTCGGTATTGTATAGCCCGGCGGGTACTTTATCTGATCGTACCAGCTCGGATATGGTCGTCCCGTTTTTACGATCTGGTCGGTTGCCTCAGTCGCCTGATGAACCCGGATCTGCTGAGCTATATATTCGTCCAAGTCAGCTTTGGAGATTGTCTCCTCCTTGGCTGTTGACAGAGCCGGTGGAGGATTTGACGTTTCTCCCCTGTCGTCTTCAAGGACGATCGGAGGATCTTCTTCAGAAGGAGGATCTTGTTGAATCATCATACCCACCATGTCCTGGAACAGGAGGGCCATTCGATTTATGTTGGCCGCTTGTTCAGCAGCCTCTTTATCCTTCTTCTCCAATATTCGACGAAGGAATTCAGCGTCAGTTTCTTGCTCCTGGCGTTCATCCGAGGACGCTTCAGGGATTTCTTTTGGCCCAGTGAGTGCGGCCATCGTGTTCATCATCTCCTGGAGCTTTTGCTGTTGCTCCTGAGCTTTAGTCACTGACCGTGTAAGCGGTCTATGACCTGTAGATGTACGGCTATCCTCCTTTCCCGACGCCATGTAAACAGTATGGACTACAATGCCCCCAGACTTAGGGCGTTTAGGCTTACTGTCTTTGACATTTGCCGCGGGCGTGGGAATTTTTTCCGGCCTCCTTCTCTTATGGGCCGTTGAAGTTGAGGGGGCCGTTGCAGCAGGCACCCTGGTGGTGGTCGTCCTTTGCTGTTTGTCCGGACGGTTCTTTTCTTCTTGCACTTTCGCCCTTTTCTGCTGACGAGAGTGACCTTGGTCAATTACGGAGTCTTGAACCATCCACCAGACTTTATAAATTTTGGAGGATAGCCGCTGAGGGGGCTGCTCCAGCTTCGTTTCTGGGACCCTCTCTGCAGGTGGAGGAGATCTTTTTAGCATAGCAGTTGGAGAGTTCTTACGTACCCTCCTAAGTGGTTCAAAGCTGTTCCCAGTTGGAACAACAGCATTAACTTCCACCACTGGAGCAGGTGGAGTTAGCCCTGATGGGGAGTTGCCCGCGGCCTTCCTTACTTGGCGCCAGTGGAGACGTCGAGCATGACGAGCCGTTGGGGCTGGCTCGGCGACAGAGACAGCTTCTTCTTGCCCCCTGTCTGAATGAGGTGCTGCTGGTGCCAGCCTCTTAAAGACTGATGTTGTTCTTTGAGTAGAGATATTCAATCTGTCAAAGACAGATCCTCGAGCAGGAGCAGGAGCCGGAATAGTCAGCCTCGAAAAGACCGACTCTTTAACAGGAGAAGCCGCTTTGACGACTTCAGGAACAGAGGTGACTATCTTCCTCGGGACGGCCACTTCAGGGTTTGTGGGCTTCTTGGCGGGCCCATCAGGGTTCTGGTTCAGCCTGGTAAGGACAGAGGCTTCCGGTTTGATATGGGACGACCCGTTGAAAGGGACCGTTGTAGCAGTAAGCCGATCGAAAACCGACTTCTTGTTCGCTTCTGGTGCGGGCACTGGCATGGTGAAGCTTGCAGGCGGGATCATGGTCCCGAAAAACAGGCCGGTGATGGCCTGGGTTACCTGTTCTACCGGCATGGCAAGGATGGAAGCCGCTTGAGGCCCATAAGCTACACCTCCAGGTGAGGTGGAGCATCGGTTGCATTGGCACTTTGAACAGATTGAGCAGTTGGAGGCCATTGATGCTTGTTTTCTGCGCCAGGCAAAAGACCAAATCTTAGTAACTTGCAACCCAAAGGCAACCATTAACAAATCGCGATTCGTTCGCGAAGACGACACACGAAGTGTGGAGTGGAAAGAGGAAAAGGTCCCACCGGACGTGCCAGAATCTGTTCCCCTCCGAATGACGCGGCGGAGACGCGGTGGACGTCTTGCCTGAAATTCGGGGCAGATGCTATTTGGTTTTATCCGTTCACCTCTCCGAAGATGCCAAATTGATTTATGGCACCGTGTATCGGAGGTTTAGACGGATGCGGCCGATGTAGCAGACTTCGTCAGATTCCCCCTCGCTTGAGGGGTTTTTGATTGTGGGGACGCTCTTCCCTGAAGGCGCAAGCCCCTGCAGTTAATTACGCTATCGCATCGCGGTAGCAACTTTCTCCTTCTCCAGATGTTCACTTTGTGTCGTGTGTGTTTGTTTTGTTTGTGGTTGCCCGTGAATTGTATACGGAGACTAAGTGATGCCGTCACCCGTAGGACGTGGATTAGTCCAAATCCGTGTTTACTTAGATTTGGGTTTGGTGTTTTAGTTTAAGGATACGTTAGCCATATTAAGGCTAAGATCAACTTAAACTTTTGTTAAGGATACGTTAGCCTAATCTCCAGACTAAGATCAACTTAAGGGGATCGTTTGGATCCGACAAGAGAGCAATTGGCTCTATTGTTTAGTTTAATGACGTTGCGGTCGAGTTCCAGTTTAGGGACATGATGGTCCAATACCAGTTTAAGGACATAGTGGTCCATCTCCAGTTTAGGGACATGGTGGTCCATTACCAGTTTAAGGACATGGTGGTCCATCTCCAGTTTAGGGACATGGTGGTCCAATACCAGTTTAAGGACATAGTGGTCCAACATTCCCATTTTGGGACGAATATTAGTTTAAGGACGTTTCGGTCCACGAGTTTAGGGACCTCGCAGTCCGTATCGATGTGTGGTTGTCGGGACCCGTCACCTCTCTGACGTCGTTGAAGGATTACAACGATAGGTGTCAGAGGAGTTCGGAGATGTGCCCTTGAACCGGGTGTAAATTGATTTAAGAGAGAAATCTTGCTCAATCAATTTAATTTGAGGACTTACGGCCATGATTGGGCTAAGTCCAGTTGAGAATATTCAACGTTTTTATCTTTGACCTATTAGGCCTGTGCTAGGGCTTTGCCCCTGTTTAATAATGCACCGCATTTTATTTTGGCCTGCTAGGCCTTTCTGATTTGGGCTCTGTCCCTAAATGATGCAGAGCATCTGTTTGGGCCCTGCCCTCCTTTAAAATAATGCATTGCATTTAATTTGGCCTGTTAGGCCTTTTTAATTGGGCTCGGCCCTTTTTTTCTTTCAATAATGCAGTGCATTAATTGTCTGACAGTGGTCATGTGGCCTGTAAGGCGCTTTGCGCTAATTAATGAGCACAAGCGCATGTGGAGGTGACACGTGTCACGCTCTGATGAGCGCAAGCGCAGTTAGCGCAGTGCACTGCGCTAGTGCACTGCTGACGCGTAGCGCGCTCTGCTGAATTGCTCCAATTTCAAAGAGCAATGCTCTATTTTAAAAGCGCATAGCGCAAGTTGTTCTGGAGCTGACACGTGGCGCTCTCTGGTGGCTTGCGCCAACCCAAGAGCGCAATAGTGCAGATTTTCAAGTGCAAGGCACTGTTTCAATAACTTGATCCAATTTTGGATTCAAGAAAAGAATCTTTAAGATTCCAGAACCAATGGTTCATAAAAAAGTGCAAGGCACTGTTATTATTTAGTTTTTATTGAAGATCATTGATCTTGTTCTTAGATCAACGATCTGTTCAGAAGAAGTTCTTCTTGAATAAAGGCTTTTACCTTTTTTGTTTCTTGAGTTCTTCTCACAATCCTTCAAAGTTCTCTCTGTTTTGTTTTTGAAGTTCTTAATGTTCTCAATGTTCATCTTTTTTGAATAGGGGTCTAGGGGCCTTTATATAGTGCCCATTAATTTGTTAAATTTGTTAAAGAGATTATTCTCTGAGTCATTTGGGGAATTTTCCCCACCGTTGGATCTTTGATCCAAGGGCTTCTGTTTTACAGAAGACAATCTTCTTATTTTAAAATGAACAGAAGGATCTTATTAGAATTTTAATTCTGTTTGGGGCAAACGCCCCAGCGCTTGATACGTGTCATGCAGCGCAGAGCGCAGCGCAGCTACGCAAGCGCACCTGCGCTGCCACGTGTCGCAGAGCGCAGAGCAACTGTGCTAGCGCAACTGCGCTGACACGTGTCGCGCAGCGCAACTGCGTTTGCGCCACTGCGCTGACACGTGTCACGCAGCGCAGTGCTTGCGCAACTGAAGCGTTGCTTCCTTTAATTTGTTTTAACTAGAGCCTTGCTCTGATTGGGCGTGCTGCCTTGGGCGCTGCGCTCCCTGCGCTGGCGTGCCTGATTTTGACACGTGGCGTCCTGCGCAGCGCAGAGGATCTGAAGCGTTGCTTCATTTATTAAAGTTTAAATTTTCAAAGTAGAGCTTTTGCTCTGATTGGGGGGATTCGGAAGCGTTGCTTCATCTCACGCCTTGGAATTTGAACAGAGCTTTGCTCTGATTGGGGTAAACACCTAACTTGAACACATAACCTTGGGGGTAAGGGGAAATCAATGATGAAACCTGATTGGTTCGAAAGAATGTTTGTAGTTAACCGCAATCAGAACGGTGTCGCGTGTAGCTAGACCGAGGTGAGTACGGGTCGTCCTCTGGGAAACGTTGAATCTTTTACTCTTACTTTAGATGTGTTGAAAAAGAGAGGAGGAATAAAGAATTTTCTGGAAAGGTTTCTAGATCTACGTTAAGCAAGAATGCAAAATATATAGATCTAGATTATTTTAGGGATGTAGTTAATATAATAAGAGGGCTTGTAGGGTTCGTTAGGATTTAGTAGTTATGGACGATTAATTAAAAGTTACCCTTTTTTATCCTTTAATAGATTTAAAACTAGAACGACGGTGATGCGTGTAGATTAGGATTTCTGGAGGGAAAAAGAATCCCACTCTTAACCCTTATCTCGACACGGAACTCCGTTCATATCTAGCCTTTACCAAAACAATCATTAATCTAATCTCTAATCGCGGTCGGACTAACAAAGAATTGTTAGCGCGCCCGATTAGGATGTTAATGATTCTTTTGATAAAGTTCATAAACTTTATAGGACTTAAAAAGGGTTTAGGGATGTTCATCATCCATTAGCCTACCCTAATCCTACGAACCCTAACAAGCGGAGAATTACTCGTGCATGTTGGGAGAAAAAGAGATGGAAAGAAATTGCATAATTAAACTACGAAGAAATAGAATAAGAAAAAGAAAGCTACCTTTATTAATCAACAATATTCATTACACTTGAATCCTTAAAAATGATTACAATTTCTAGTTGCTTCTCGATCTTTTCTAAGGTGGTAGACGAACAGTTGATGATCAGCCTGGATGCGTGAGCCGTCTGGAACTTCGTGATCTCGTCGGCTTGATGAATTTTCCAAGAGGGTCTCGGTCCTTATTTATACCCCAAAAGCCAGAACCTTAGATGCCTAAATTGGGGAATAGCAGTTATGATCCAACCTAAAAATGCCAGACTCGATCTCCTCTTCCACGCGGCGGATCCGCGGCATCAAGGGGCTCGGGCCGCGGATCCGCGGCCTGATGATCCGTACCGTCGATTTGGTTTCCTTGGTTATTCTTCTCATGACACGTGTGAATCTCTGGAACCTTCAGAATTTGGAAATCTTTTCTTTTCTTCTGCCATAATTGATTTCTTAATTTTGATTTATTAATTAGGAAGGTTAGCTTTAACAACTTGATTTTCTTGATTTAAGACCTGAAAATTCTGCACAACAACTTAAATAATATTTAGTAGAGTTAAGATTTGGTCAATGATATTATTTGCATACATTTTCCTACCAAATGCTAATTATAATATATCAACACATGGAAAATAGTATTTTTACAGATAAACCCTCATATGTATGATATATTATAATAAAGACCTTTTTTAATATGGAAATAGTAGGAAAAATGTAATAACAAATGTACAGTTTTATTAACTGAACAAATATCCCCAAACTTATCTTTGATCGTCCCGAGCAAACTAGTTTATTCAAGAGAAGGAAAAAAAAGAAAGGAGAAAACTAAGCACACTTTCGTAGGCAAACACGATTGCACTGAGCACGTGCAACAAGCCGTTAAACCTCTAGGTGTCCCTAGTAGGAGGAGTGTTGTCTCCTGAGGGTTTTCAGCGGATTACACCCACAAAATCCTATAATAAAAGAGAGATGGTGGAATTTACATATAAAGATAAGAACCATAAAAGAAAGACTTTGAAAATAAGAGTTTCCAACTACACTAGCTTTTCAGTTGTCATGAGCCCTATCTTAATAGTCATGAAAAGATGTTAGAAATAACTTCATCCCTCAATAAAACATCGTCTTTATTCTTCATTCCTACCTTTCTTCCAAACATCGATCATATACCCCTACGTGTGTGAATAGAACATCCATACACTCGGAGAATTCAATTCAAGCTATCATACTCTTGTCCATCTACCTCAGTACTTTTTAACTTGATGAATATTTATGGATTTGCTCACACATTTTCATGTGACCGTTAATACTTCTTGAGGTACTACTCGACCGATTACTTATGTGCTTGCTGATTAGGTGATAGTATTTTCCTCGTCTTGCACCACCTAGGGCTTAGCAGTGACTCCTAGACCAGTTGGTCTAAGGCACTAGGTGATGAAGCACCCTTGCTATATTTTTTTATTGCTGCCTTGGCGATAACAAAACCAGTGTTCGTTTTTTTTTCTTTTCACCATTTTTATATTTTCTTCATTTTTTTATTTTCTTCATACTTTGGCTTTTAGACAAGAGCTTTCAAGGTATCCTCTACTATCCCGAGTTTCAAGACGTGTGTAAGTGCATATAGTAGGGTATCAACATTCAAATATTTGGCTTCCAGAATAGAAACTATTTTTCAGACTTATTTTTATCCTCAGATTAGTGACATCCTTCATCTTACTAACCCTTGGGACAACAGCTCATAACTACTTATTACTAGTTCGTTTAAGAAAACTTCTAATTTTCTTGGTTTTCTTAAACTATTCCTATCTTTCATATATAATTTTTCACTTTCTATACTTTTATTATCAAAAAAAAATTTGTTCTTATATATAGTATAATGCAAAGTATGCGTAAATAAACACAAACCTCCCCCAAACTTGTTTTCAACAGTGTCCTCACTGTTGCTATCTGCTGGATCACAAAAACCTGTAAGCTTGGGAGGACATTATTAATGGGGGCAAGAATATATGAAGTGAAAATCCTCCCCCAAACTTATTTTTGGCTCACAAATTTGAGGACAAAAGTTATGTTCAAGAGCCAAAAATATACCCCCCCCCAAAACATGAGTTAGACAATACGAAGCATTTTAAGAGGGGGTGAGTCATTTGGTCAAAGTAAGACTTTACAAAGACCAAAAGTTAACACCAACCATTCAAAGATTTTATCAGTATAGCGTATAGGTTGGTGGAAGAATGTTGTATCGAGTCAAGAAACAATGAGGAAGGGATAAGAGGTGGTCTGGAAAGGGTTTGAAATTAGAGAAAAGAAAGAATGAGGATGAATGTGAATGATTAGGAAGAAGGAATGGTGACGGTTCAATCTCTATAGGTGGAGATTGATTAATCACACAATCCGTATTGTTTAAAAATTCAAGTTCGTCAGCAAAAAGTTCTTCAAAACTTTTATCAATGGTGTGATTGAACATTTTGCTGTCAAAGAGTTTTGTGCCAGAATTTATCCTACTTGATTCAAAAATTATTGAGGTAGAGGACTCGAAAAACTCATCTACCTCATTTTCAAAAATATCCAAATCAAGTTGAATTTCTGGTATTATTGAACTCGAATTAACGGATTGTGATTCATCAAAACTCACTGAAACTATAGGAACAGAAGAAGAACCGGAGAAAGTAGAAGGTGAAATGGGTAAACAAATTGGTGTGTCGAGTGTTGCTGAACCAGATGTGGAAGATGGAGGCTGTATTTCGGTCTGATCTTCGGGTATACCATTATCATCAACTTCAAGACATATTTGGGGTTCGGGAAGAATTAAAGGCTCAAGATGATGACCACAAGGAAGTGAAAGGATTTGATGAATTGGTGGGACAAAATCATCCAAAATTTCGGGTTCATCAATCAATATATCCCCAACATCAATCACCTCATTCAAGTGAAGGTTAAAATTCTCAAACACCTCATCAAAAGTATGGTTTTCAATCAGTTTTGGTTCAAGAGTGGAGGTGTAGAGGTCACAAGGGTTGGGTATGGTTTCACTTGAAATGGACCCTTCACAATCGGGTAAATCAAACACTACAAAGTCACACAACTTATCAGACATTCTATTTGGTGTACTTGATGAATCTATGAAACTGGAGTTGTGGATTTCAGTTTGGAATGGGGGGGTTTGATTAGGAAGGGTGTACGGTTCTGTCTCACTACCCAAATTCTCATTTTGTCCTATGCCCGAATCATATACTAAAAATTTTTGGGCTAGTTTGAAATTATTTGCTTGCATCCACTCTGTCATTTGGTTCGACATTTTCAAAAAAATTTCTAATGTCTGCTCAAGACTAGACTTGGGTCGATAAGGGGTTACAGGATAAGATTGAAATTCTTGTGGATGATTAAAATCCCAAATGACTGATTAGAAGAACTGTCTAGAGAAGGTGGAAAAGTCGGATTGGATTGATAGGAATAGAATGGTTGCGAAAATTGGGTAGGAGTAGGATCAATATTATGATAAGAAGAATATTGATATGGGTTGGTTGGTTGGCTATTTTCAATAGACATCTTATATGCCACAAACCGTCTATCAAACTCTTCTTTGGACTGTGGTGGTGATGGTTGATATTGGTCCGAGTTGAAACTTTGGCCTCTAGCCCTAGCTATATGCTCAGCAATGGATATACGTCTAGGGGCATCCTCACTCTGGGTATCAACTGAAACAGGTGTAGGATTAGGATATGGTTGATAAGACCTAGACTGAGGTGGCCAACTGTTTCTTCCCTCTTGTTCTATATGATCTCTTAAGGACATGGAAGAGCCGGACGGTATATCGAAGGGATTACGAAAACAAGAGATATCTGGTTATGGACAGCAAAGCTCGGCAAGTGTTCTTCTGTTTAGGTCACCCATTATAAGAAGAGAAGAAGGGGGAAGGGTAAAAATGGGAGAAAATAATTGGTTTTTTTTGAAAAAAGACGGATTTAGACAAATCACACAAAAATGCACAAACAACCCTGAAACTAAGGTTACCTAGGTCAGTCACTAGACCGCTCCTAGACTTCCAAAGGACAAGCCGCAGGATAAATCCTCTACCGCCTCTTTACTACTCTTGTAGCCAGGTAAGTGTCAGGTGAGTGGGAGGCTCCCCACTACGAAAGTAGTGGTCCTAATTAAGTAACCATTCGCCTTAGACACACTTGCCTAGATACTACAAAAGTAATGCGGATAAGCGATAGATTACCCACGACCTTCCTCTGTCCTTATTGAGCGCGACAGTCCTTAGAGTCTGGTCTAGATATTTTTTTAAATTAATGTAGGGTTGATGCGGATGCTCGGTTTGTGATTTGTGGGGCTTAGGAAGGGTGATGAAATCCCCACCTAATCTGGATTTTGGTCTTGCCACTTAAAAATCCGTATTAAAATATGCAAAAACAAACCGCAAAACAAAACTTTGCAAAAAGATTTTTGAGCGGCGATATTTTGCAAAGAATCCTGCAGAAAATAGATTTTATTGGATTTTAGAGGAGAGAGAAAGAGGTTAGAATCTTACCAGAGAAATGTGGAACCCTAGATCCTCTAACTGGCCGCGCTTCCGCCGCAAATGAGCTCCTTTGCCGCGCTTCCGCCGTGGAGTAGATGGATCAGTTGATGAAATTTTTTATGTGGCCTCCTGTACTCCTCTGGATCTCGATGAATGTCTCTGTCTTTATGTTTCCTCAAGTTTGTGACTCCAGATTCCCTCGCAAAATTCACACAATAATCGTTAAATATACAATTTGCAGTTTTGTTTTAATTATGATATAGATCGAATAAGAATTCAACACAAATAGTAAGAATAAAAAATTACGCACGTATCTCCGGCAACGGTGCCATTTGATTGGTTCGAAAGAATGTTTGTAGTTAACCACAATCAGAATGGTGTCGCGTGTAGCTAGACCGAGGTGAGTACGAGTCGTCCTCTGGGAAACGTTGAATCTTTTACTCTTACTTTAGATATGTTGAAAAAGAGAGGAGGAATAAAGAATTTTGTGGAAAGGTTTCTAGATCTACGTTAAGCAAGAATGCAAAATATATAGATCTAGATTATTTTAGGGATGTAGTTAATATAATAAGAGGGCTTGTAGGGTTCGTTAGGATTTAGTAGTTATGGACGATTAATTAAAAGTTACCCTTTTTTATCCTTTAATAGATTTAAAACTAGAACGACGGTGATGCGTGTAGATTAGGGTTTCTGGAGGGAAAAAGAATCCCACTCTTAACCCTTATCTCGACACGGAACTCCGTTCATATCTAGCCTTTACCAAAACAATCATTAATCTAATCTCTAATCGCGGTCGGAACTAACAAAGAATTGTTAGCGCGCCCGATTAGGATGTTAATGATTCTTTTGATAAAGTTCATAAACTTTATAGGACTTAAAAAGGGTTTAGGGATGTTCATCATCCATTAGCCTACCCTAATCCTACGAACCCTAACAAGCGGAGAATTACTCGTGCATGTTGGGAGAAAAAGAGATGGAAAGAAATTGCATAATTAAACTACGAAGAAATAGAATAAGAAAAAGAAAGCTACCTTTATTAATCAACAATATTCATTACACTTGAATCCTTAGAAAATGATTACAATTTCTAGTTGCTTCTCGATCTCTTCTAAGGAGGTAGACGAACAGTTGATGATCAGCCTGGATGCGTGAGCCGTCTGGGACTTCGTGATCTCGTCGGCTTGATGAATTTTCCAAGAGGACCTTGGTCCTTATTTATACCCCAAAAGCCAGAACCTTAGATGCCTAAATTGGGGAATAGCAGTTATGATCCAACCTAAAAAATGCCAGACTCCATCTCCTCTTCCACGCGGCGGATCCGCGGCCTGATGATGTGGACCGTCGATTTGGTTTCCTTGGTTATTCTTCTCATGACACGTGTGAATCTCTGGAACCTTCAGAATTTGGAAATCTTTTCTTTTCTTCTGCCAGAATTGATTTCTTAATTTTGATTTCTTAATTAGGCAGGTTAGCTTTAACAACTTGATTTCCTTGATTTAAGACCTGAAAATTCTGCACAACAACTTAAATAATATTTAGTAGAGTTAAGAATGGTCAATGATATTATTTGCATACATTTTCCTACCAAATGCTAATTATAATATATCAACACATGGAAAACAACATTTTTACAGATAAACCCTCATATGTATGATATATTATAATAAAGACCTTTTTTAATATGGAAATAGTAGGAAAAATGTAATAACAAATATCCAGTTTTATCAACTGAACAAAACCTGACTTGTAACTTAACAGTTCGACGCTTATACCGATCAGTTTTACGGGCTAGGCCAGCCCCGGGATGCTGCTGCTGACATCATTCATCTGTACATGTTTCCTTTTTAATGCCTAGCGGCATGTCTCAGATTTCAGCCCGAGAATCTGGATCGTGGTCCCGGGCACGCACGGGATACTATTGAGTTACATCGACGATTCATTAAATTGATTTCAAAGACTTGAGAGTAATTAACCCAGTAATTTAGTTCATATTACTCACCGCACGTCACATGTGCTTATACACTTCACTGTTCCTTATTCGTGTTACTGTTATACTCTTATTACTGTTCATACTCATGCCTGCATATCTTGTTGCCTCCTGATATTATTTTATTGTTTGATATTATGACGTACAGACGTCTGGGTTTTGTATGGCCCAGATCCTCTATCTTTGTCGTAGGCCGATCAGGAGTATTTCAGCCGACAGGCCGAGCAGTGAGGATCCTGTTAGTATCTAGTTAGTTTAGTTTTATTTCCGTACTTTCATTTCCTGATGTGAGCCCGTATTTTGGGACGTACTTTACAGATTGTTACTGTTTATTGGATTTATTGCTTCCGCATATTATTTCTTGACTCGTTTATTCTGGCATATGGACATGTACTAGATAGTTTATTTTATTTCTACTGTTCTTGATATCTTATAGACAGCCGTAATGTGACTGTGGAGGGATGTTTCCTAGCCACAGGTAGTATGGTTGACTCTGTTACGTGCCGATCTTAGCGCACTCTGGGAAGCGGGACGTGACACATCTGCTTTATGCTAGCAGCTTGCTCTGCAGTTTCTTTGTCCTTTTTCTTTAGCATTCGTCGTAAGAACTCGGTATTGGATTCTTGTTGTTGGCGTTGTTCAGCTTCTTTGTCCAGACTTTCTTTTGGTCCGATGAGCGCTGCCATTTTGGTCAGCATTTCTTGGAGCTTTTGTCGTTGCTCCTGAGCCTTTGTCAGGGACTGAGTATGCGGTCGGTAACTCACTGAAACACGGCTTTCTTCTTTGCCGCTAGCCATGTAGACTGTATGTACGGTTATACCCCCTGACTTAGGGCGTTTAGATCTTTTGCCATTAGATTTTGTCGCTGGCGGTAGAGTTTTTTCCGGCCTCGTTCTTTTATTAGAGATTGGAGCTGAAGAAGCTGCTATGACAGGCGCCTGTTTAGGAAGGATCCCCGTTGTATGGCGGAGGAGAGGTCTTTTTCTTGTCGGCCTTTACTTTTCTTGGATCGGCGAGAGTAATTTTCGTCAAACACAGCCTTGGATTTTTCGCCAGACTCTATGTATCTGTGAATAGAGCCATTGGTGAGGCTGCTCTGGCTGTTTCAGTACTGGGGTCTCTGCCGGCGGAGGTGATTTCTTCAGTACCTCCATCGGGGAGTTCTTGCGTACCTTTCTAAGTGGGTCAAAGCTGTTCCCAGTTGGAACATCAGCGTTGATATCCACCATAGGAGCTGGTGGGGTGAGCCCAGAAGGGGAGTTGCCCCCAGCTTCTCTCACTCGGCGCCGGGTAGCGACGTCGAGCATGCCTGGCAGCAGGAACTGCCTTCGTATTAAAGGCGCCTTCATTATGTCCCGGCATTGCTGGGGAGTTTCACTTGGCGCCAGCCTGTTAAAAACCGACGTCCTTATTGGAGCTGGAGCAGAGTTGGCCAATCTTTCGAAAACCGACCGTCTGAGAGGGGAAGCACTTTTATCGGCTTCACCTGCAGCAGGAGTAGGGAGGGCTAGCCGTTTTAGGGTAGCTCCTTCAGGCATCATGGGCTTTTTTGCGGGCCCTTTCGAGTTCTTGTTTGGCCTGTTGAAGCCTGAGACGCCAGAGTTTAACAGCTTGCTGATAGGAGCCGTCACGGTTGCCATCCGATCAAAGACTGACCTTTCGGGAGCTTCTTCTTGTGCCGCTAAGGTGCCAAAGTTCACAGACGGGAGCATGGTCCCGAAGAATAGCCCGGTAGTGGCCTGAGTAACCTGTTCTACCGGCATTGAGAAGATGGAGGCCGCGTTGGGCCCCTACGTTACTCCCCGGATGGGACGGAGCGGGAGTTGCTATTGCATGAAGTGCATTTGAGAGCCATTAATTCTGCACAGGAGCAAGATGTTCTCTTATTAATTAAACACAATAATAAGAGCTAAGCTTTGTTCAACACAATAAGGTAGCGCCTCACGTGCTCCCCACGTGAACGCCAGCGCCGACCTCTTATAGGGTTAAATTCTACATGGCGCCTCACATGAAGTTCACGTGAGCGCTGACGTACAAAGCACGTGGTGCCTGTTATATAAGAATTAAATTCTTAGGCGGCGCCCACATGTATAGCACGTGAGCACCGACGTCTAAATTAAAGAGAATATAATTAAATTTTATTAAGGGGAAATTATCTCCCTGATCTTTTTAAATAAAAAAGATATTCTCTGTTAAATAGAGAGTTGTTGGATCAAAGATCCAATGGGAAAATATTTACCTAATCTTTCCAAATAAGAAAGATATATTCTGAACCCTTGGATTAAAAATCTAAGGGTGATTAAAAATCACCGAGTGATAGAAATAAAATTCTAATTATGGGAAAATATTTCCCTAATCTTGTTAAAAACAAGAATATGTATATTCCGTGAAACAAAAATCACAGGATCAAAAATCCAACGGTGGATAACATCCCCCATATAATTTTTGAGGCCAATTAAATCAATTGGTATATCTCAAATGAGAGATTTTCTCAAATTAAATAACAAACTGCCTCTCCTATATAAAGGATCTGAGACTTCAAGTCAAAAAAGGAGGCACAAGAGAAGAGGAACCCCATAAGTTTTTTCCACAAAACTGAGAATTCAATTCTCATCTGAAAGAAGAAGATCCCCGCTCTTCCAAACCCTAGGTAAAAAAGTAGAGATAAAATATATCTCCTTTTCCTAGTATAAAGAAAACAAGGGTTTAACCCTTCAAAAGAAAAAAGAACTTAGTTCTTCCTCAGATATGAGATTTACAAAGCAAATCTCCCCACAAGTTAAGAATTTAATTCTCATCGGGAAGATTTTTTTCTCCAAACTCAAAATCTAGGAGAAAGAACTTGATTAAAAGAAAAAGAGAGAAGAGAACTTATGGCTGTAGGAATTTAATTCCTCTGCAAATAGAGTTTAACCCTACGTGAAAGAACTTAATTCTTATAAAAAAAGGAACTTAGTTCTCCAATAAAAAGATCACAGATTTTCAAAAACATAGATCTTGGTGATCATTAATGCCCAAAATGACATTAACATAGATTCAATCTCTAAAAAGAAAAGGACTTGGCATCTTACGTGCTTCCCACGAGAGCGCCCAAAAGATTCCCTTAAATGGAACTCGGCGCCTAACGTGTTTCCCATGTGAGCGCCCAAAACAAAAGACCCGGCGCCGCATGTGCTTCCCACGTGAGCGCCCAATACAAAAGAGCGTTCAGTGCCTCACGTGAAATACACGTGAGCACCCAACAAAATAGAACGTTCAACGCCTCACATGCTCCCCACGTGAGCGCCATACCAAGTTCTTAGCATTCTATATTCAGTCAAAATGACTAAGTGCTTAGCACTGATTGGACAGCAGCCATGTCTCAGCGTCTTACGTGCTCCTCACGTGAGCGCCATACCAAGTTCTTAGCACTCTATATTCAGTCAAAATAACTAAGTGCTTCGCATTGGTTGGGCAGCGCTCATGTCTGAGCGCCTCACGTGTTTCCCATGTGAGCGCTAGAGTCACATATAAATGCTTAGCACTTATGAATAAAACAAAAAGGAAAGCCCAAGATCGAGTAGACCAAGCCCAAATTGGCCAAGTCTCTAAAGTTCTTTGCAGCTAAGCCCAAATGCTCTGTTGTTCGAACGTAACAAATTTTTTGATGATCTCTAAAATGTTGCTAAGTTGATCTTAGTCTAAAATAAGACCGACGTATCCTTAGTTAAAATAAACTGAGCCCAAATGCTTATATGTTTAAGTCGATCTTAATCTCAAACTAGATTAACGGTTCTTAAATGAAACAAAATATTTTTGAACTAAAGGAATATATAACCTAAGTTCAAACCTAAATCTAAAATATACGGATTTGGACTAATCTGTGCCCTACGGGCGACGGCATAAACTAGTCAACGCATACAATCCACGGGCAACTAAAACAAACAAAATAACACACGACACGAAGTGAACTACTGGAAAAGGAGAAAGTGATTATCGCAACGCGATAACGTAATTAGCTGCAGGGGCTTGCGCCTAAAGAGAAGAGCGTCCCCACAATCAAAAACCCTTCACAAATGAGGGGGAATCTGATAAACTTTGCTACAAGGGCCGCATCTTTCCAAACCTCCGATATACGGTGCTATAAATCAACTTGGTATTTTCGGAGAGGTGGATGGATATTTCCAAATAGCGTCTGCCCCAAATTCAGGCTAGACGTCCTCAGCGTCTCAGTCTGGTTTTCGGTGGTAAACACAAGACACCAAGTTTTAGTACCTTGAATCCAAAGGCAACAATAGCGAACCGCGATTTTGTTCGCGATCACGACACGCGAAGTGTGGAGTGGAAAGAGAAAGAAGTCCCATCAAGCGTGCCAGAATCTGTTTACTGCCGAAAACAGAGACGAACTGGGATGACGTCTGGCCTGAATTTGGGGGTAGATGCTATTTGGGCATATCCATCCACCTCTCCGAAAATACCAAGTTGATTTATGCTACCGTATGTTGGAGGTTTGGATAGATGAGACCGATGCAGCAGACTTTATCAGATTCCTCCTCCTTGAGAGGTTTTTTGATTGTGGGGACGCTCATCTCTGTAGGCGCAAGCCCCTGCAGTTAATTACGTTATCGCGTTGCGATAACTACTTTTTGCTGCTTCAGTAGTTCACTTCGTGTCATGTTGTATTTTGTTTATTATGGTTGTTCGTGGATTGTAAACATAGACTATTTTATGTCATTGTCCGTAGGGCGCAGATTAGTCCAAATCCGTATATATATGAATTTGGGTTTTGAACTTAGGTTGTATGTTCCATCAGTTCAGAAGATATTTTGTTTTATTTAAGGACCATTAATCTGGTTTGAGATTAAGATCATCTTAAATATATGAACATTTGGGCTCAATTCATTTCAACTAAGGATAAGTTAGTCTTAAATGAGACCTAGATCGACTTAGAAATGTTTTAAAGGATTTTTAGTCCTCTTTGATACTGAATCACTTGGGTTTATTGATGTTTTAATCAACATGGGGTCCATCATTTAATTATACTTTGTTCAAGTGATTAAATGATACTTTGTGGTACAAGTGCGCACGTATACAAGTGCGCACATACCCGTTTATTTCATTTGAAAGGGTGCGCACGTGCATTGTACGTAGCTATGCACTGTTTCCTTTCAGGGATATTGCGCATGTATGCATCGCATGAAGTGCGCACACGTGAGGGCCACATTATACGCATGTTCACATTGGCGGGTTTCATCAAGTGCGCACACGTGAGAGCCACATGATGCACACCCCCTTATAGGCAATTTTGATTAAGTGCGCACATGTGATTTTCACATGACGCGCATGTTTTTATAGGCAGTTTCTGTTGCGCACACATGATTTTCACGTGACGCACATGTCCCTAGGGCATTATTTTTCCAAGGACAGCGTTTTTGACCATTAGGTGCGCACTAATTTGGGTGCGCATTTGTTTTAATCAGAAGACAAGTTTTGCTAAGAAGCAATGTCTTCTGTCTTTTTTTTTTTCTCTTTTCTTCTATTATTTGTAGAGAAGTGAAAACCTTGGTTTTCATCTGTTTTCTTTTTAGTGCGCATCTTTATTTTTTTTCTTTGTCTCTTGGCATCGATCCCTCGCAAAAGTATGAACTTCATGAACGAGAGACGAACCCTAAGATCATTTGATTTTTTAATGCCGAATCAATTGATTCGAGAAAAAGCGAAGGTTTTTGTATAAAAAGCCAAAACTTTTAAAGAAAAGAGAAGTTTTTCTCTTTATTTTTTCTGCCTTGTGCAGTTTTTTGCCGATCAAGGAGAAGTCTTGAGATTTTTTTAGTTCATAGGAGGGTTTTTGCTTTCCGTATTTCTTCATAAGAGCCTCCTATTTGTAGGAGAGAAAAAATTAGAGTTTGTTCAGTTTGTTTTTATCTCAATCTGATTTTAGATTGATTTAAAAAGATTTAATTGATTTATATCAATTAAGGGTAATACGCTCACCGTTGGATCTTTGATCCACACATCTTTTAGTTAAGGTATTTAATCAACAGAATATTTTACTGTTAATTAAAAATTTGATTGCTTATTAATCAAGATTTATTTCTTTTTTAATAAGCGTCTGTTTTCAAAGAATGCATACGCATTTGCACATCCTGTTGATTAAGTGCGCATTGCGCCCGTGCGTTGCACATGCATGTGCACACCTATCATTTGCGCACTTGTTGCATGTGCGCTCATGTCATATGACTTTCTCACTAGACATGCGTGCGCAATTTCTTCGCATGTTTTCGAAGCGACAAACAAGTGTCGAGTTATGATTTATTAGTTCTGTCTCGGGACTTGCCAGAATGCGAACTGTCTTTTCAAAACCTTATAAATGTGTCTTTTTCTTCACTCTCATTAGAGTTGTACCCTTTTAAAGTTCTTGTTTTCTATCAGAAGTCTTTGCTTCTTTACTAATTTGGTAAGTACATTTGCGCACCTCTTCCATGCGCATCCCCTTTGGGTTTGCGCATTTGATTTAACTTTGCGCACCCTTTGGGTTGGGTATTTTGCTTACCTTTTGCACCCCTTTGGGTTGCGCACTTAAGATAAAACTTAAAATATTTTTTTTATTTTAAGAATGTTATTTCAGTTTAATCTTAATTAAATTTTAATTTGGATATTTTTAGTCCATCCTTTTAAGTGAACCGATATCTTTCCAGTCTTTTTTTTAGGTGTCATGGCCAGCTGTCTCTATACGATTATGAAGATTGTTTTCTATGCCGGCATTCGTTTCTATGAGCCAGTTTTTACTGATGTTCAGTGTGAAGACGTACTTTGTCGTTATAAGGCTCACAGTGGGCGAAAACTTTATCGACGCTCCACCTTGCTCCAGCTGAAATTTCAAGCCATCCATGATACCATTCCTAAGATTATGGATGTAATGCTTCTCCCTGCTCTTGACCAAGTCGTGGATAAGGTGTATTCAGTTTTCCTGATGGGGTTTATCTCTAAAGGGTTGAGAGACCGTGCAGCCATTTTCTTGCATGTAATCTTCCAACAACAGACGATCTTGTCCGTATATGATAGGGGCATATGATAGGGGAGAACAGATATGCACGGCGATAGAGGATAAGGCTTTCGAGTCTTTGTTGGAGTCTGTTTATGACTTCACTCATCCTTATAACTCGACCAATTTATTGCCGTTCTGAACTGTTCAGGCGATGTAACAGCCTTTGCACTTTTCAGTATCAGTTTGTAATCCTACTTTGACATATCAATGAAAAGTTTCTGTGCTTTTACATTTGCATTTCTTTTTTTTTCGAAGTTTGCTTTCATTGCAAGAGTCCTTTGTTAGAATGTATATCAGTCCTTATGTGCGCACTCACATATATGCGTATGTATAGAGATGCACAAGTAAACCAAATCAACTTCATCAAGCGCGCATGTGTATATGTGCGCAAGTCAACTGAACCCAGTTTATCAAGTGCGCAAGTCGTTTGAACCAATTTATTAGGTGCGCATGGCTATAAACGCGCAAGTCAACTGAACTCAGTTCATCAAGTGCGCAAGTCGTTTGAACCAATTTCATTAGGTGCGCATGTGTATAGGTGCACATTTGAACAGGCGTGAACATTGACCTTAGTCTCAAATACGATTCACGACCCTTAGAAAAAATCCTAAGTTGATCTTAGTCTAATACGACCAACGATCCTTAGATAAAATATAAATTTGCCAAGAAGACATTTTCCAATATGTTCTTTTCCCTCGTAAATGAGTTTGTGTTTAAGGGTACATCCTTCCATACCTCTGATATACGGCGTTGTAATTCCCCAATGTCTTCAGAAAGGTAGTGGGTCCCAACAACCAACAAGCACTGGTTTTATGAAAGCATACATATTTGTATATGTATATATCTTTGGAGAAAATATAAATGCTTTCAAATTGGAGCGCACCCCAATATTGGGTGCATCATCTTTTAGATGTTAGCATCATGCGCTTCACCACGTGATATACACATGCGCGCAAGCTGAGAGATGAACCACTATGTCCTTAAACCAGCATTTTGTCCTACGGCCTGTCACCAAATTCATTATCATATACTATCTACGGGCTACCCATACTAAAGTGCACCTGATGACAAGCCTGTAACTCTACAATAGGTTTTATAATATGGCGGAAGCAATAACTTTAAAAATCTAAAGAGCAACTATAAGCAAAATGTCACGCCCCGCTTCTCAAAATACGGAATACGGAAAGTGACGAAGGCCAGTCGTGCTACCTACGGTAAGGAAAATCCTTCCATAGTCACATAAGGCTGTCTAGATAAACCTGTCAAAAATAAAATCCAATACCAAAAGGAATAATACTGATAATCATGCTGCAATGAAACCACAAGAAATCCTAAAAATGGGTCCACTAGATAATTGATGCAATTAAAGATCCAATACAATAGATTTGGAAATAAAACAAGATCCAAAAGAGATACATAAGTCCTAATGTCCCATAAGGACGCACATGCTAAAAACTAACTGAAAGGAAAAATAAACCTACGGGTTACTGATCTTCGGCAAAGACCTGGTAGTCGCTGCGGTCCTGCTCGGCCTGGAAATCTGTCTCTAAACCTGAGATGGCAAATCTCAGGGATGTCAGAACATCCCAGCAAGTACCCAACGTATAAAGTGTATGTGTGGTATAATAACATGAATATATGAATGTAGTGAAGCCCGTGTGCGTAAGTAAAACAGATATATATATATAAATAGATGCATTAATATAATGAAACCAACATATAAAGAGGTCAAGTTATAACCTAACTGGTCACTAAAAGGTAAACTACTATATCGTAAGCTTGAGTGTGTGCGTCAACCTCTGCAGGAGTATTCCTAACCCAAGAGTGGTGTCCCAGGGGCTAGGAAACACGGACCCAACTGTGGAATGAACAAGAGACAGATATATCCCGGTACGAGCTGTAAACATGAGACCGATATAGCCCGGTACGAGCTGTAAACATGAGACCGATATAGCCCGGTACGAGCTGCCGGCATGGGACTCCTGAGATTCTGTTGTACAAACGCACACGCAAAGTACCCCAACATCCGCGTATTTATAGCTACTATGGTAATGACTAGAGCACTAATTAAGAATGCTGAAAAGACTGGAACTGTGGTATGGTAATTGTATAGAGATGAAACTGGTAAACAGTAGTGTGTCATAGCATGTAGTTCAGCATTCTAATTAGAGATCTCGTCCATTAGGGCTAGAGTAATGAATAGTCAAGACATGTCAAAAGTAATTGTTATCTGGTAATAGTAACCGCCTGAAGGCGATGTACAAGCTGGTATGAGTCACAATTGTTATCTTTACCGTTAACCTTAATATGGGTATATTAATCACAATCTGACTAGAAATATATAAATGTGAGATAGGTTAACAACTTTCGAATTTTATTTGTAGTTAAAATAAATCTCATTTTAAAACCACACTTGCTAATTATTCTCACTTGCTACATAACAGTTTGCCTATATATATATTGTATAATATAACGAAAAAGATACTAACACATTTCTCTTTTATTCTAACAGTGCAGGAAATATATATATATACATATAACCACAAAGGAATGCCGATGTACATCGACCAAAAGTAAAGCAAGAGTACTTGCCTGGATGATAAGGATCACGGGAGAACGATGTACGAAGATACTAGGCACGAACTCAACTAGGATTCAAATTAGGATCAGAGTTATACGCTCTTCCTGGATTGATTTTTCCATAAGCCAACAATGTACCACACTTAACATATGATTGTATATAATCAAACATGCACAATGAAATAAACATGTAATATTTTATTTATGGATATAAATATAGCGACATATCATGCAATAAGAGAAACTTGCCTCGGAGACGGGAAAACGCGACAATGGTAATGCAAACTCGAAACTTGATGTTAGGGAACACGGTTAGAAACCTCGATGGACTTGGGCTCGGCTCCGGCGATCTGGGCTTGCTTCGGCAGTGGTGACGTCATCGTGGTTGAGGATGGTGATGTCGACGATGGATTTTCCGACGAGGTTTCACGGCAAGGCAGTAAGTTTTCTGGCGACGGCAGTGGGTGCGGGTTCTAGTCGGGTGTGCAGGGGTCGAAGGAAAGAGAGAGGGAAGAGAGGTCATGGAGAGGGGATGAATCCGACGGGATCGGTGCTCCGGCGAGGAGGGTGCAGCGAGGATCCTGGGTAGGGTTGCAGTCGCTGTCTGCAGAGGAGGGAAGGGAAGTGGAGGAGGAAGAGGAGGTAGAGACAAGGGTGTGGGGCGACGGCGGTGAGATGGGTGACGGTGAGGTACAGGGCGAGGCTGGGTGAAGGTCGGCTACGAGGGGACAGAGGAGTGGTCAGGTCGTGCGATGATAGGTTGCTGCGGGGTTTTGGTGCTCGGGTGAGGGCTCTGGTGTTGGACAGAAGGAGAGAATGTGGTGGTGAGGACGAGGGGCCGACGGGGAGGCGAGCTCCAGCGAGGATGCAGGCGGCAATGGGTTCTTGAGTTTGGGTTCGCGATCTTAGGGAGAAGGAGAGAGGAAGCTGAGGAGAGGAGGGGAGTTCGAAAGGATGGTGACGAGGTCGACGAGGTGATCGGCGGCGTCGGGCGAGCGCGAGGCGTGGGTTAGGGCATGGGTTCGCGAGAGGCGGCGGCACGAAGGAAGAAGGAGAAGAGAGTGGGAACGTGGGGTTAAGGAAAATAATACACACACACACACACACACACACACATATATATATATATTTATATATATATATATATATAGTAAGAGAGAGAGACAGAGTGGGTGAGTTGTTTAGTTTAGGATTTAAAAGATTTAAAAATATATTTGGTTTGGTAAAATTATTTAGTTTGGTAAAATTTTAAATGGATAACAGTATAATATAATATTAGTTTGTTTAAAATATGATTGAATAAATTTTAACAGTTTAAGGATATTAGAATATAATATTAATAAAACTTGAGTTTTAGGCTAAATACAAAATAGTCCAAAAGACGTCCGGGTCGGGTCTAAAACTACTGTTTGAAAATACGGATAACATACATGTCAACCAAAACCAAAATAGCATATCCGGGTAACGAAAATGCATACCCCCAAGAACTGATGCACGTAGCGTGCACGTAGCGATCCAAACGTGTCCGTTTCACTAAACGGAACGAGAACAAGATGTACGGATGCCACCACAGGGTTAGGGGTATGATACAGGCCATGCTAGATATTTTTAAAATATATTATTTAATTATATTTGTATTATAAAAAAATGCAGATGCCCGATATAATGCAGATATACAGGATATACAACATGAGAGTGCACGGATCCTCAAAAACCAGCAGAGATAAAACGTGGACAAGAATCAAGACGAGTTTCAAGTATGCGGGTCGGGTCGGATACCAAGCACAGGAAACAAAACACTATCCACACCCAAAAATAAATAAAGTCAAGAAAAACCCACAATATAAATAGAATAAACAAATCGAACATGATATAACTGAACTAGGGTGTTACATTCTACCCACCTTACAAAAAATTTCATCCTCGAAATTTGAAGAACAAAAATACAAGACCACGAACTAATTACAAAGATCAATGAAAATAGATGGGTATGAAAAATGAAGGATCAAGGAAACAAATGAGAGTATGAAGAGTCACGGTCTTGGCTCGAGAAATCGGCGTGTTCAAGAAAATCAAATCAGTGGAAACAAATCAAATAGAACTCTAAGTTACTCAAACAGAATGACGCATTGTAACCATGCCGCGGTACATGGGTACAATATCGTAATTCTATCTCAGTCGTCCGAATCTTATAATCGGAGTCAAAGAAATATGTAGTATGACACACTGGGGAGAACCTAGACATGTGAGTTTGAACTTGAGCAAGAAAACGGATGTGTCTAACCTAAAAGGTCGACAGAACCCAGACTAACTTTTGACGTCAGTCTGGCTCTGATACCAACAAAACCTTGTCACGCCCCGCTTCCCAAAATACGGAATACGGAAAGCGACGAAGGCAAGCCGTGCTACCTACGGTATGGAAAATCCTTCCATAGTCACATAAGGCTGTCTAGATAAACCTGTCAAAAATAAAATCCAATACCAAAAGGAATAATACTGATAATCATGCTGCAATGAAACCACAAGAAATCCTAAAAATAGGTCCACTAGATAATTGATGCAATTAAAGATCCAATACAATAGATTAGGAAATAAAACAAGATCCAAAAGAGATACATAAGTCCTAATGTCCCATAAGGGCGCACATGCTAAAAACTAACTGAAAGGAAAAATAAAGCTACGGCTTACTGATCTTCGGCAAAGTCCTGGTAGTCGCTGCGGTCCTGCTCAGCCTGGAAATCTATCTCTAAATCTGAGATGGCAAATCTCAAGGATGTCAGAACATCCCAGCAAGTACTCAACGTATAAAATGTATATGTAGTATGATAACATGAATATATGAATGTAGTGTAGCCCGTGTGCGTAACTAAAACAGATATATATAAATAGATGCATTAATACAATGAAACCAACATATAAAGAGGTCAAGTCATAACCTAACTGGTCACTAAAAGGTAAACTAATCTATCGTAAGCTTGAGTGTGTGCGTCAACTTCTGCAGGAGTATTCATAACCCAAGAGTGGTGCCTCAGGGGCTAGAAAACACGGGCCCAACTGTGGAATGAACAAGAGACCGATATAGCCCGGTACGAGCTGTAAACATGAGACCGATATAGCCCGGTACGAGCTGTAAACATGAGACCGATATAGCCCGGTACGAGCTGCCGGCATGGGACTCTTGAGATCCTGTTGTATGAACGCACACTCAAACTACCCCAACACCCGCGTAGTTATTGCTACTATGGTAATGACTAGAGCACTAATTAAGAATGCTGAAAAGACTGGAACTGTGGTATGGTAATTGTATAGAGATGAAACTGGTAAATAGTAGTGTGTCATAGCATGTAGTTCAGCATTCTAATTAGAGATCTCGTCCATTAGGGCTAGAGTAATGAATAGTCAAGACATGTCAAAAGTAATTGTTATCTGGTAATATTAACCGCATGAAGGCGATGTACAAGCTGGTATGAGTCACAATTGTTATCTTTACCGTTAACCTTAATATGGGTATATTAATCACAATCTGACTAGAAATATATAAATGTGAGATAGGTTAACAACTTTCGAACTTTATTTGTAGTTAAAATAAATCTCATTTTAAAACCACACTTGCTAATTATTCTCACTTGCTACATAACAGTTTGCCTATATATATATTGTATAATATAACGAAAAAGATACTAACACATTTCTCTTTTATTCTAACAGTGCAGGAAATATATATATATATATATATATATATATATATATATATATATACATATAACCACAAAGGAATGCCGATGTACATCGACCAAAAGTAAAGCAAGAGTACTTTCCTGGATGATAAGGACACGGGAGAACGATGTACGAAGATACTAGGCACGAACTCAGCTAGGATTCAAATTAGGATCAAAGTTATACGCTCTTCCTGGATTGATTTTTCCATAAGTCAACAATGTACCACACTTAACATATGATTGTATATAATCTAACATGCACAATGAAATAAACATGTAATATTTTATTTATGGATATAAATATAGCGACATATCATGCAGTAAGAGAAACTTGCCTCGGAGACGGGAAAACGTGACAATGGAAATGCAAACTCGAAACTTGATGTTAGGGAACACGGTTAGAAACCTCGATGGACTTGGGCTCGGCTCCGGCGATCTGGGCTTGCTGCGGCAGTGGTGATGTCGTCGTGGTCGAGGATGGTGATGTCGACGATGGATTTTCCGGCGAGGTTTCACGGCAAGGCAGTAAGTTTTCCGGCGACGACAGTGGGTGCGGGTTCTAGTCGGGGTGTGCAGGGGTCGAAGGAAAGAGAGAGGGAAGAGAGGTCGTGGAGATGGGGTGAATCTGACGGGATCGGAGCTCCGGCGAGGAGGGTGCAGCGAGGATCCTGGGTAGGGTTGCAGTCGCGGTCTGCAGAGGAGGGAAGGGAAGTGGAGGAGGAAGAGGAGGTGGAGACAAGAGTGTGGGGCGACGGCGGTGAGATGGGTGACGGTGAGGTCATGGCGAGGCTGGGTGAAGGTCGACGACGAGGGGACACAGGAGAGGTCAGGTTGTGCGATGATGGGTTGCTGCGGGGTTTTAGTGCTCGGGTGAGGGCTCTGGTGTTGGAAAGAAGGAGAGAATGTGGTAGTGAGGACGAGGGGCTGACGGGGAGGCGAGCTCCAGCGAGGATGCAGGCGGCAATGGGTTCTTGAGTTTGGATTCGGGATCTTAGGGAGAAGGAGAGAGGAAGCTGAGGAGGTGGTTGAGGAGAGGAGGGGAGTTCGAAGGGATGGTGACGAGGTCGACGAGGTGATCGGTGGCGTCGGGCGAGCGCGAGGCGTGGGTTAGGGCATGGGTTCGTGAGAGGCGGCGGCACGAAGGAAGAAGGAGAAGAGGGAGAGGGAATGTGGGGTTAAGGAAAATAATATATATATATAGTAAGAGAGAGATAGACAGAGTGGGTGAGTTGTTTAGTTTAGGATTTAAAAGATTTAAAAATATATTTGGTTTGGTAAAATTATTTAGTTTGGTAAAATTTTAAATGGATAACAGTATAATATAAAATTAGTTTGTTTAAAATATGATTGAATAAATTTTAACAGTTTAAGGATATTAGAATATAATATTAATAAAACTTGAGTTTTAGGCTAAATACTAAATAGTCCAAAAGACGTCCGGGTCGGGTCTAAAACTACTGTTTGAAAATACGGATAACATACATGTCAACCAAAACCAAAATAGGATATCCGGGTAACAAAAATGCATACCCTTAAGAACCGATGCACGTAGCGTGCACGTAGCGATCCAAACTGGTCCGTTTCACTAAACGGAACGAGAACAAGATGTACGGATGCCACCACAGGGTTAGGGGTATGATGCAGGCCATGCTAGATATTTTTAAAATATATTATTTAATTATATTTGTATTATAAAAAAATGCAGATGCCCGATATAATACAGATATACAGGATATACAACATGAGAGAGCACGGATCCTCAAAAACCAGCAGAGATAAAACATGGACAAGAATCAAGATGAGTTTCAAGCATGCGGGTCGGGTCGGATACCAAGCACAGGAAACAAAACACTATCCTCACCCAAAAACAAATAAAGTCAAGAAAAACCCACACGATAAATAGAATAAACAAATCGAACATGATATAACTGAACTAGGGTGTTACACAAAATAGGATCATAAACATCTACAACATGCAACAAAACTAGTAAACTAAAATACAAGTGTTGACGGACTACAATCTTTGTAGCGTGTTAGCCACCTTTCTTTAGACTTCGGTTAGCCTCCACGAATCCCGGAACAAGCTTGCTTGATGATCTCCTCGCCGAAGATGATTCACCTTGAGATAACTCCAACACAAATTTTAGTTTCAAATTGATCTAATCAAAATGAAGCAACCCTCTAATTAAACTTGCTAAGAATGATTAGTAGGAGATGCGGAATAATTAGCTCATTTAATTTTTCTCTTTTTTAGGTTCCTTCACTTGAGAAAAACTCAAGAGAAGATAGCCATGGTGAGAATGATGATAGAATTAAGAATAATAACTAAAGAAAATAACCAGCCATTTAAAAGAGAAGACAAGAAAAATCTCATCAATTCTAAAACCTTCTCTTTTTCAACGACTCAATCTATTCTAATGACTCATTCTTTTCTTATAAAAATAATAAAGAAAAGATTATGGTTCTCATGCCATTCTATATGATTCTCATACACACATGTTACATGTATCATCATACATGACAAAGTGTGTATAAATATTTATATCAAATATATATATTAATAAAGAGAAGAAAATAGTTAAGTGCGTATGATATTAGTTAATATATATAAATACATATTTAATTATTAAATTAATACTTGATTTAATAATCCGGTTATATCAAATATATACCAGCTAATATCATTAAACACCCGATTAAAATACGTGTATCAAATACACGTGTTTAATTGAGCTCCTGCACGTATCCCAATACGTGCCCTATATTGTTTTGCATGTGCTGGGAAACCTCTGAGTGGGACTCTAAAGACTCGAACGCTGGCAGTAGGTTAAGATCATATCCATAACCCACAAGCACGTCAGTGGTACTAGTTGCACGTAACAGCCACCCATGTATTGATCGAAAGAAGGTTAATGAGCAAGCTCATATGAACCCTGCAAAGTCCATCAGTGGCATTACTGTACAGTCCGGTCTTTTCGTCTAACAGTATCGCATATCGGGTTTAGGGTTTGGAAACTGTCAGACCCCAATAATTCGATAAGTCATGCGACAGAGGACTCATAACCAACCGAAAATACAAACGATAACACTTGTCAGTTTATCTCCACTGCGATGGCCATCGATTTGTGGTTGTAGTCTGTTAGTTATATGTATGCCCTAGAGGCCATTACTATACATGAGATGTATATTATAGTGGATGCTTGGACATATATAGGGAGGACTTTCTTGCTCGACATGATAGTATGCTTTCTGGTTACTCTTTACCTTAACGTGTACACTGATTGTCTCTCTGCTACATATTGGTAAAGCCCTTAGGATGTATACTTGACTGCCTGGACTATGATGAGGATCATACTAGTGGGGACATGGTAGTCCATAAGTACATCCTTCAAGGTCCCTAGTCATGGGTGTATCGAGACGGGGAATCGATATACCAGAATAGACTAGTGTATAGCTTCTCGACCCATATAGATGGGCGATGGATGATCCCATATCCATTGGTGTTTGACATCAGAGATGATATACGGGTTCTCAGTGGAGACTGGGTACACTGGACGGACTCGCCGAGAACTCCCAGATGGTATTATACCTTACGTCAGATGGCAGTTCTCTGGTGACACTGGTGCAGATTAGTCTGTAGACCCGAGATCGTCATAGAGTCTTGTGTGATTCCCACTGTGCTTTGATTTCCACCTTACCACGTCCAAGAGGGCGTGCAAAATGGTGGTTTTTGGGTACAGCCCTGAGTCACATGGAGGCAATGAGCGATAGGAGGGGTTTCGTCTATCCCGGTATTGGGGGTTGATGTTGTGCTATGCTCGATTGGCCATAACAGGGAAGTCCCTGGCCAGGGCTGGTTTAGAGATTTACTGGTAAGTGTTACCAGTAGTTTCTCGACCCGTTATGAGCCTCATATCGGCATGACTTATCGGTTATTGGGGTCTGACGTTTACCACCCCTAGACTTGATATGCGACATATCAGACAAGGAGACCGGACTGTACAGTAGTGTCACTGTCAGGCTTTTTGCAGGAGTTGGAGCGGGCTTGCTTGCTGATCTTCTGATCGCTCAATACCCGGGTAGCCGTTACATCCATCTAGTACCGCTGACGGCTTGTGGGTGCTTGATATGATCATCACCTACTGCCGGCGTATTGACGAGTCTTTAGAGTCCTACATAGAGGTTTTACTGGCTCAGGAAAAACGAAATAGAAGCGCATATGTGATATGTGCGGGACCGAGAATAATGCGAGTATGTGATACCGTATTCAATTCTCGCGATGTTTGTATCGATCGGTTATATGTGATATAACCAGGTTATCGAATCAAGGGTTGATTCGATAAGTCGATACATTGGATGTTAGTCGGTTATATGTGATATAACAGGATTATTAAGTCAAGTGTTGATTTAATAATTTAGTGTATAATTGTATATGTGATATACTAATTTACATTAACTAACATTGGTTCACTTAAGCATTTGTTTTTCTCACTTGTGCACAACTTAATATATATGTGATATATATTTATTTGTGTTCATTTTGTATCATGGTTGTTGATACACTCTACATGGGTGTATGAGACATATACCATTATAATTATATTGGTGGGGTTTTAATATACAAAGTAAATACAAAATTAGTGGATAATTGTTCAAGTGCATGAAGCTTCATGAAGCTTGTGAGTGCATTGACCAAAGTCCACTAGTTTTGTTTTACTTAGGATATTTATAAACCTAACCACTATAATTAGCCATGGTTATGTCTCTACATGAGTTAGTATATGATACCCACTCACCCATGGTTAGCTCTCTCTCTCTATCTCTTGATTAGTTTTTCATTCTCATTTTTGAGCTCATCTTCTTCCTCCTTCAAATGCTTGCAAAGAGAGAGAAATATAGTGAGAAAAGAAATTCTAAAGTGTACCCATTTCCTATTTCATCATCCTCTACTAGACTAGCACTTTAGTTTAGGGTGTTTGCTTCACTAATTCTTTAGTTAGTGAAGTAGAAGCTTGACTTCGTATTCTCTCGACGTAGATCATCTTCGGCCTCGAAGACTTCAAGCAAAACCGTTGTCCTCTTCTCATGGAGCCGTCCGAGATTCCAGGAGTTCGATGATCGCAGCGAAGGGACTACAACAAGGAGCTTTAGAAGTGAAGGACCGATCTACAAAGGTTGTATTTTGTATTCACTTAGTCGTAAATGATATTTACTTGCATGTGAAACCCTAATTATCTAGCAAAGATCTTGTTTAGGGTTATTCGGCACGGCTAAAATTTTAATCGGGCATGGTTGATGCCTTGTAGAACCTTGTTAGAGTGCCTAGTAACCCTACAGTGGTATAAGAGCCTAGCTAGAGCATTTGGCGACGTGTATACGAAGTTAAAACCCCGATCGAAACCCGAAACGTCAATTTAACCCCCTCTCTGGAAAATTTTTAAAATCGTGTTTTTTTCTGCATTAAAAATACTCAAAAAAATCAGCAGGGAATTCTAAGAGTTACTGTAAAACATGACATCCTAATTCCACTAAAGCGCCGCGGAACCTCGGCAATAGCTTGCTTGCGCGGCGGTTCCGCGGCGGAATCGTAGAATTAGGGTTAGTGTTTTGTGCAGTAATATCCGTAGGTACTTGTACATTCTTCTGGATATTTTTAATCTAACTCAAGTGTTGAGTGTTCTGGGGATTATTTTGTATTCGTTGATTCGATAGGAAAATTTAATTTCGTGTTTTTTCCGGGTAATTTTTAGAACGTGTTAAAAAGTTCGAACGGATATAATAACTCACTTATTCCCCTGCCGGAAAATTTCCAAGTGTTAGATTTTTCCGTAGTTTAAGAACGTCTAAATCGTGCAAGTTACGCAATGGACCCTCTAGAATACAACAAACCTTAACTCAATTATGTGACTGTCTTGAACTGCCTTTTGAACCTTAGGGTTTGGGGCAGTACGGCGTTGCCACATGTGAGGCGTTGGCTTGACCCTTCTACGGCTGGACCATTGGTACTGTGGCATGCGATGGATGTTTTTAAACTAATTTCAAGTGTTGAGAACTATTAAGGAAAACTTGGGTGTTTGATTACTCGATCGGAAAGTTTAACATTGTCTATTTATCTGGAAGGTGATACAATATTTGGAATCCACAAGTAGTTATGAGATAACTAATTTGAATGTTATAAATACAGCAGTTTAGTCTCAAATGATCGGTTGCCACGGGATTTTGATGCGATCAAAAGTCCGTTGCAATCACGTAGCGTACGCGGATACTCGCCCGGTAAACTTAATAGACAGCCACGTCCCAAAGCCCCTACAAAGTGACTGTAGGAGAACCCCGTCGCCAAAAGCATCCGTTTGGGTGCTCGCGGCAGCGGTGTTCCGCCTTAGTGCACTTCGTCGACGGCATCCGGGGGTGCGGCCGTCTACTAAAGTTTGCGACGAGCATTCGATCACATATCGGGAATCTTGTTGAATTGGCTGACTAGATATTGAAAAGTGTTTTCGATATAGAGACTAAAATGCGGGGTTTATAATTGTTAGGCATGCGATGTCTAAGGAGGTTGCGGATTCCAACTTTTGTAGTTTTACACTTTCTTTTCTGCGACCGTAAGTGTAATATGTGTTATCGCCGGTTTCGTTGCTATATGTCAACGACAATTGGGATGCGCATATTTACTTACGTTGATAACATGTGATGTTATGTGTTGCTGGATATGTTATATTGGATCGTCGCGTTTTTGAATAGCCGGGGGTTTTATGTGAGATGAGGGTTTTTTATTTTCATTCATGTAAAATTCATTTTATGTAATATTCTTTTATTGGGGCACTTCCAGGATGAGGATGATGTCACCATTGTGTATTTTTTACTTTTCCGCATTAGGCAGACCCAAGGAGGAGAGCACAAGTAACCGGGTTCTAGAGTCCAGTGGGAGACCAACTCGAGGAGTCGAGTCCGGGTCTTCTAACTCTATAATTGGAAGGGTTGCTTCCCGCTTTCGTAGGGGTCTAGGGGTGTGGGTTTGGTTATTCATCGCGACCGTGGAATCCGTGTTTTATAGAGGCTCAAAATTGTTAGTGTATATGCCCTAGAGGCCATTACTGTATCATACTAGTTTGTATATTACTTAATGGATGCTTGGGATATTCACCTTGTATATACAATCTTGCTCAAAATAGTAGTATGCTACTTGGTTTGTTTCTGCTTCAATGTGTACATGTGTTTATTTTTGTATATCGCCTATACACATTAGTAGAGCCCTTAGGATCTTTGCTTGATTACCAGCGATGTGATGGCCGTCACACTAGTGGGGCTGGGTAATCTATAAGCACATCCTTATGCAGGTCCTTGGTCGCAGGACTATCGAGACAGGGCATCGATACTCCGGAGTAGACCAGCGCATGCGTTTCTCATCCCAGTGTGGGAGACGGTCTGTCCCACAGCCGTCAGTACGTCGTACTTGAGATAGTATGCGGGTGCTCGTTAGGTTACGGGTACACTGGACAGGACTCGTCAGGAACTGACTAGTTGGTATTATGCCTATCGTCAGTTATCAGTTCCCAGGTGACATGAGTACAGCTTAGTCCGCTGACTTGACACTGTCACTTCGCCTCGAGTGTGTTCCCACTGTACTTTGATCACTACCCTACCACGGCTCAAAGGAGTCGTGCAAACAGGTAGTGGTTGGGTGCAGTCCCGAAGCACTTGGAGGCAGTGACGGTTAGACAGGATTCGTCTCTCCCGGTATTGGGGGTTGACATCGCGCTGTGTCTAGGAGAGCCATTACACGAGTAGTCCCTGGCCAGGGCAAACGAGATATACTGGTAGGCTTCCAGTGTTATCTCAGGGTGTTTTGGGCTTCGCTCCGGCATGACTTGTACCGCTATTGGGGGACTGACGTTTACCGCCCCCTAGGCCCGCCATGCGATGTATCAGACGAACAGACCGGACTGTACGGAGAATGTCACACTCAGGCTCAGTAGGAGTTCAGATGGGTTTCGCCCCGTCGGTCTTCTTATCGGCATTACCTGGGGACTGTTACGCACAGCTAGTGCCGCTTGCGGTCTGTGGTTAAACCCACTGCCAGCGTAGTGTCGAGTCTTTAGAGTCCCACACAGAAAGCTTTTCGCCTTTAGGCAAAAGAGTAGAGGTCGCATGGTATTGCGACAGGTCGCATGGTTTTGCGACAGGGTTCGGTCACATCCGTGTACTTGTGCACGTACAGTGTCCGGACAGTTTACACTAGCGGGCTTTGGTTTAAGCCGGATCCTAGTGTACCTTATAGGATTGGATTTATCCAGTTTGCATTCGTGTTCCTCGGAACGCGGATGCGGGTGTGTATGCACAGTTGACAGGGAGGCAGAGGCAGCGGATTCTCATTAGGGTTGTTGACAGTTGACCGTTGACTATTTGACTTTTTGCTCAACCCTAATGAGAATATGATATGTGATTAAATATTATATTAATTAAGTATTATGGTGACTTGGTTGTTGACTTTTGTTGACTTTGTTGACTTGTTGACTTTTGTTGACTTGTTGACTTTGTTGACCGGTTGATTAGGCTTGACTAGTTGACCATCATGATAACCATGGCTATCATTTCATGCCAAAGACTTTTACTTGCTTGCTCACTTGTGTAAAATGAGTGCATGATATGATATGGTTATGGTTGCTTCAACCATCACATAAGACTTTTTTGATATGATGAGTTATGATTACTTTGGATTATGAGAGGGTGAGAGACAAAAGAGAGCCTCATTCTTTCTTGTTCATTCTCTCTCTTGTTCTTGAGCTCTCTTGTTTTTGCTCTCACCCTCAACCTCTTGCTCCCTCTCTTGACTCTATGGTTCATATCTCTCATGAGTTGAGAATCAAGAACCATAGATAAAATCCCATTCTAATTCTTCTCTACCCATTCTAGTTCACTAGGTTTAGCAAACCAAGTGAACTAGTTTTCTTCAAAGAACGAAGAAGGAGCTAAAGGTTGGAGCTTTCAGGTGGATCTATCTTCGGCGTACGGAGACGACGAGAAGAAGCCAATCGGACCACCATCGGAGCTTGAAGACGAAGGAGTTCAAGACAAGCAAGGTATAACCCCCTAACCGAGTAGCTAAAAACTCTTAGTTAGGATGTTAGATAGATGTTTAACCAAGATCCGGGTTATAGGTCCATGTTACCACCTCCGTAAAAATCGTTTTTTACCATATTCCGCATTCCCGAAAGAACCGGGAGAGGTAGCATGGACTTACAGTGGTATCAGAGCCTAGTTAAACTCTATCTAGCATGTTAGCAAGTAACTAGAAGATCGATCAACGAAAAAGTCCCGAAACGATCCCCAAAAATTTGCAGTTTCTGTCGATTTTTTTACTGTTCAAAAGTTGATTATTTTAACACCTAAAATCGGCTCAGGCTTTTCTGTGAGCACCCACCAAAAATTGTCCAACGTTCGAGTCAAAGCGCCGCGGAAACGCGGCGAGAGCACGCTCCCGCCGCGGATCCGCGGCCGAGTTGACTCGGCCGAGGTCAATATTTGGTGCAGTGTTTTTATGGGGGTATTTTGGGATTTTTGGAATATATATTTTCTGCCCAGATTTTCCAGAACGAAAATTTTATTTTGGGGTCCCGAAAATCCGTATTTTTGATCGAACTTCTAAAAGACTTAAGCTAACGGGTTTTCTGTAATGTGATATTTGTATTGAACGTCTACTAATCGCTATATGTCGATTAGTGGGGGTTATACAAATCTGTGATCTGTAATGTGCTGGAATGTGTATATGAATATGTTGGATTGTCGCGGGTGAATAGCCGGGGGTTGTGAGACGAGAGTTTTCTTTTCTTTCAATTCTTGTAAATTTGTAAATTGATGTAATAATTATTTGTATGGCCGCACAACCGGGTCGGGGTTGTAGCCGTCATTGTATAATTTCTTTTTACTGTTTTTGCTCCTAGGATAGACCCATGGAGGGGGTGCACAAACTACCGGGTATACCGAAATGTCGAGTGGCCTACTCATGGAGATGAGGGAGGTTGCTACGCTTCGGGTACTTGGCGGGTAGTTTGCCGCACCCGTAGGGGTCTTGGGTGGGGTACTGGCTATTCACCGCGACCGTGTAATTTGTCTTTCGTTACAGGCTCGTACGAATTACAGATTCCTAGTATATCCAATGTATTCATCTGTGATCTGAAATGTTTATCATTGCAGTATATCTATATATGATATTATTTAGGCGTTGCTTATGTTTTACAGACGCGCTAGCCCAGCCCCCGCTCTGTCGTTAGTTAAGTAACCTAACGGGTAATGATGGGGCCCAGTGGCGAATGCGAATGGCATAAGCGTACGTCATATTTTGGTTGTTTGCTGCAATGGTAGGATTAAATGATGGGACGCATTAAAAGAACTAATGCAAGAATATCACGCATTAAAAGAACTAATGCAAGATAATAAACCAAGTTAAAGTCGTTGGAACACTTTCGAAAAACCACTCGGTTCTTTTCAAAACAAACTTTTAAATACGGAGCTTGAGCCACTCCTTTTAAAAGCTATCTCGTTCCATCGACCAAATCAAGTTCACTACGTTCACGGTTTTGCCAAAACCAGTCGTAGCCCTCCGTCGTTTCACATGAATAGTCAATAGTATTCAAGCTGTGTATGTTGGCCAAAGTCAAGGCACAGTGATTGGTAGCTATTGGGTGTTCATGTGTAGCATAGATAGATGCGTTGGTTTGGGACAGTCGTACTGCCATTTTGGCCAAAGTCAAGGGTAGGTACGGATGGATCCAAATTAACCTGGATAATGACGGGTAGAACTTGACATGTGACTTATGATATTTTGGCCAAAGTCAAGGTCATAAGAGCATGGGGCAAAAATCCACATCGGGAGTTTCATAAGTACTGAAACTTGCTAGATTTGCATACCATTTGGAGTGTGATGATTCTGGTAGGATTCCTTCAGTTTCGTCACGCGATGATATTTGGATCCCGATCCTACTGTGAGTATATGCTACTCCTCGGGAAATTTCTCACTTAACGATCAATGCTATAAACCTAGTAGGTGCCTAGAAAGGTGTTAGCGGGGCTACGCCCCCAGGGAAAAGAGGTTCTATAATTAAGAAACTTCGCGAAAGCGTTGGAAAACCTCCCTCGAAGTACCGACACCGGCCTGGCTGAACGGTTAAGCAAGTATTGTACGGTGGGATTGATCCTGACTAATTCTTCCTTTATGGTTTGAGGAGGGATTCGAGAAACAGTGGGAGCCATCCTGTTTAGACAAACTAAAAACCACTCTAAACTTGCAAGAGCATCATGCTGAGTGTTTCTTCTTCTCTCTCCTAATTGCAGCGACCAATCAACATGACTGGACTTAAGTTACTCCTAGATAAAAACAAACTGACAGGGCCAAACTACAAAGATTGGCTCAGGAATGTCAAGATAGCAATCACTTACGACAAGCTGGGGTATCTTCTTACCACCAAAGCTCCCCCTGTCCCTGGTCCCACTTCCAGCGTCGCGGATAAGGAAATCCGCAAGACTTGGGAGATTGATAGCGCGAAGGCCAAGTGCCTCGTACTTGCCTCGATGGACAACGAACATCAGAGGAGGCACGAGAATATGGACCTTGAATCCATATTTCTCCATACAAAAGAACTGTATGGAGAGCAATCACGTATCGCAAGATACGAAGTGTCGAAAAAGTTGTTTTCGGCAAAGATGGCCGTCGGATCATCGGTAGCCGAGCACGTGCTAAAGATGATCGGCTACATTGAGGAGCTCGCGGACCTAGGGACCACATTGGAGGCTGAACTCTATACGGATATAGTTCTCCAGTCCCTTCCTTCCACTTATGCCCAGTTCATACTGAACTTCAACTTACAAGAAAAAGAGGTTGAACTTTCAGAGCTCCTCAACATGCTGAGGAGCGCAGAGGGCACCCTACAGAAAGTTAGGGAAACATCCACTTTGTTTGTAGGAGGATCATCTTCTTCTAGGTCCAAGGCGAAAGCCAAGGGAAAGAAGAAAGCCCCCGCCAAACCAAGGGGCGGTGTTAGTAAAGTGGATACGAAGGGAAAAGCAAAAGCAACAAAGTTGGCGGGAAAGCTTGTGGATAAGGAAGAATGCTTCTATTGTCATAAGAAAGGACACTGGAAGAATGATTGCAGGGCCTGGAAGGCCAGAACACAGGAATTGAAGCAGGTTGCAGCTTCAGCTTCAGGTGTATATGTTATTGAAAACTGTCTTTCAATAAACTCTACTTCCTGAGTATTGGATACCGGATCAGGATCTCATATCTGTAATTCTTTGCAGGCGTTGAGAAACCGTAGTGTTTTGAAAGCAGGTGACATGACCCTCAGAGTTGCGAACGGAGCTAGCATGGATGCTAAAGCCATGGGGGACTATCACCTGGGAATGTCAGATGGACATGTTTTGGTTTTGCGTAATTGCTTTTTTGTACCCAACGCAACTTGTAATATCATTTCTGTATCTTTAGTTTCTAAAGAAGGTTATGAATTTGCGTTTGTAAGTAATGTTGTAAACATTCACCTTAATCAAGTTTTGATTGGGTCAGGTACATTGAGTAATGGTATATACGTGTTAAACCAACCACAGATTTTTAATGTCCAGAATACACACAAAAGAAAGTCTCCAGAAATAAATCAGACTTTCTTATGGCATTGTAGATTGGGTCACATCAATGAGAGAAGGTTGACGAAGTTACATACAGAAGGGTATTTGAATGCGTTCGAATATCAGTCGTATGCCACTTGTCAATCCTGTCTCAAAGGAAAGATGACAAAGACTCCGTTTACTGGACATGGAGTAAGAGCGAGCGAGCTCTTGGGACTCGTACACAGTGACGTGTGCGGTCCAATGTCTACACATGCCCGAAGCGGACATTCTTACTTCATTACTTTTACGGATGACTTCTCAAGGTACGGTTATGTCTTCTTAATGAAACATAAGTCCGAGGCCTTTGGAAAAATTCCAGGAGTATAAGAATGAAGTAGAGAAACAGACCGGCAAAAGTATTAAGATTCTAAGATCGGATCGAGGTGGAGAATACTTAAGTGCCGAGTTCCTGGAATATTTAAAAGAGAACAGAATTCTCTCTCAGCTTACTCCTCCGTACACCCCGCAACATAACGGTGTATCGGAGAGACGGAACCGCACCCTATTGGATATGGTGCGGTCCATGATGAGTAACGCTGAGTTGCCGCGATCATTCTGGGGATATGCGCTAGAATCAGCCGCATACCTTTTGAACCGAGTTCCTACTAAGACTGTGCCTACCACACCATTTGAGATGTGGTGTGGGAAGAGACCCCATCTTAATCACATTAAGACATGGGGAAGTCCAGCTTTTGTCAAAAAGCAGCATGCGGACAAGCTCGAGGCACGCTCAGTACTGTGCAAGTTTGTGGGATATCCAAAGAATTCCAAGGGATATTTCTTCTACTGTGAAGAGGAACAAAAAGTTCTTGTTTCTCGTCATGCCCACTTTCTAGAACACCGGTTCATAGAAAAGGAAATAAGTGGGAGCGCAGTAGAACTGGAAGAAATTCCAGAACCACGGACTATTACTGAAAGTTTAGTGGAACCAGAGGGTTCGGAAGAACAGGACATTCCTACGCCGCTCCGCAGGAATAGTAGGCAGACTCATCCGCCCGAGAGATACTGCGGTTTTCTCGTAGACGGGGATAGAGAGGATTGCATCATAGACTATGATGAGCCTGCTAGCTTCCAGCAGGCCGTTCAGAGCATTGACTCAGTGAAATGGCTGGATGCAATGCGGACCGAAATGGAGTCCATGTACACCAACAAGGTATGGACGTTGGACATTGCTCCAGACGGGGTAAAACCCGTAGGATGCAAGTGGATCTTCAAAAGGAAGATTGGTGTAGATGGACAGGTTGAGACCTATAAAGCTAGGCTGGTAGCAAAGGGTTTTCGTCAAAGACCTGGCTTGGACTATGAAGAAACCTTCTCTCCAGTAGCCATGCTGAAATCCATTCGGATCCTTCTTGCCATTGCTGCCTTCCATGATTATGAGATTTGGCAAATGGACGTAAAGACAGCTTTTCTAAATGGAAATTTAGAGGAGTGTGTCTATATGGACCAGCCAGAGGGTTTCATTCAGAGTGGGAGCAGCGGAAAGGTGTGCAAGTTGCTTAAGTCCATCTATGAACTAAAGCAGGCATCGCGGAGTTGGAACATCTGCTTTGATGAGACGGTCAAAGAATTTGGCTTTATCAAAAATCCAGATGAACCATGCATCTATAGTAGATTTGTAGCGAGAACTGTGGTATTCCTCATTTTATACGTGGATGACATTCTCTTAATAGGAAATGACATTCCTATGCTACAATCTGTCAAGGGGTTCTTGTCACACAGGTTCTCCATGAAAGACCTGGGTGATGCCTCGTACATTCTGGGTATCCGGATCTACCGTGACAGATCCAAGAGGATATTAGGACTTTCACAGTCCAGGTACATCGACACCATACTGAAAAGATTCAGTATGGAAGATTCCAAGCGCGGTAACCTACCGGCTTGTCACGGGATCACCCTCTCTAAAGAGATGTCTCCCAAGACTGATTTGGAGAGGGATCGCATGTCTATTATACCCTACGCTTCTGCGGTAGGCTCTATAATGTATGCGATGTTGTGTACCAGACCGGATGTAGCTTATGCACTGAGTGTGGTAAGCCGGTATCAGTCAAACCCTGGGGAGAAACACTGGATAGCGGTAAAGAACATTCTCAAGTATCTGAGAAGGACTAAGGAGATGTTCTTGGTGTATGGTGGAAAAGACCTCCAGATCGAGGCCTTTGCTGACTCCAGCTTCCAGAGTGACAAGGATGATTCCAAGTCCATGTCGGGTTTTGTCTTTACCCTCAATGGAGGGGCAGTGTGTTGGAAGAGTTCCAAACAGGAAACCGTTGCAGACTCGACGATGGAAGCGGAATACATCGCTGCATCTGATGCTGCAAAAGAAGCTGTCTGGATGAGGAAGTTCTTGAAAGAACTTCAGGTGGTTCCGTCCATTGTTGATCCAATACCTCTGTATTGCGACAACAACGGGGCTATAGCTTTAGCGAAGGAACCCAGGTCCCATCAGAGATCCAGGCACATCTTGAGGCGGTATCACCTGATCAGGGAGATCGTGGATCGCCAGGAGATCGAGGTTCGGAGAGTCGCTTCAGAAGATAACACTGCAGATCCATTCACCAAGGCCCTGCCCCAGACTCAGTTCGAGCGGCTGATCGAGATGATAGGTCATCGATACGCCAGTACATGGCCTTAGTGCAAGTGGGAGATTGTTAGTGTATATGCCCTAGAGGCCATTACTGTATCATACTAGTTTGTATATTACTTAATGGATGCTTGGGATATTCACCTTGTATATACAATCTTGCTCAAAATAGTAGTATGCTACTTGGTTTGTTTCTGCTTCAATGTGTATATGTGTTTATTTTTGTATATCGCCTATACACATTAGTAGAGCCCTTAGGATCTTTGCTTGATTACCAGCGATGTGATGGCCGTCACACTAGTGGGGCTGGGTAATCTATAAGCACATCCTTATGCAGGTCCCTGGTCGCAGGACTATCGAGACAGGGCATCGATACTCCAGAGTAGACCAGCGCATGCGTTTCTCATCCCAGTGTGGGAGACGGTCTGTCCCACAGCCGTCAGTACGTCGTACTTGAGATAGTATGCGGGTGCTCGTTAGGTTACGGGTACACTGGACATGACTCGTCGGGAACTGACTAGTTGGTATTATGCCTATCGTCAGTTATCAGTTCCCAGGTGACATGAGAACAGCTTAGTCCGCTGACTTGACACTGTCACTTCGCCTCGAGTGTGTTCCCACTGTACTTTGATCACTACCCTACCACGGCTCAAAGGAGTCGTGCAAACAGGTAGTGGTTGGGTGCAGTCTCGAAGCACTTGGAGGCAGTGACGGTTAGACAGGATTCGTCTCTCCCGGTATTGGGGGTTGACATCGCGCTGTGTCTAGGAGAGCCATTACACGAGTAGTCCCTGGCCAGGGCAAACGAGATATACTGGTAGGCTTCCAGTGTTATCTCAGGGTGTTTTGGGCTTCGCTCCGGCACGACTTGTACCGCTATTGGGGGACTGACGTTTACCGCCCCTAGGCCCGCCATGCGATGTATCAGACGAACAGACCGGACTGTACGGAGAATGTCACACTCAGGCTCAATAGGAGTTCAGATGGATTTCGCCTCGTCGGTCTTCTTATCGGCATTACCTGGGGACCGTTACGCACAGCTAGTGCCGCTTGCGGTCTGTGGTTAAACCCACTGCCAGCGTAGTGTCGAGTCTTTAGAGTCCCACACAGAAAGCTTTTCGCCTTTAGGCAAAAGAGTAGAGGTCGCATGGTATTGCGACAGGTCGCATGGTTTTGCGACAGGGTTCGGTCACATCCGTGTACTTGTGAACGTACAGTGTCCGGACAGTTTACACTAGCGGGCTTTGGTTTAAGCCGGATCCTAGTGTACCTTATGGGATTGGATTTATCCAGTTTGCATTCGTGTTCCTCGGAACGCGGATGCGGGTGTGTATGCACAGTTGACAGGGAGGCAGAGGCAGCGGATTCTCATTAGGGTTGTTGACAGTTGACCGTTGACTATTTGACTTTTTGCTCAACCCTAATGAGAATATGATATGTGATTAACTATTATATTAATTAAGTATTATGGTGACTTGGTTGTTGACTTTTGTTGACTTTGTTGACTTGTTGACTTTTGTTGACTTGTTGACTTTGTTGACCGGTTGACTAGGCTTGACTAGTTGACCATCATGATAACCATGGCTATCATTTCATGCCAAAGACTTTTACTTGCTTGCTCACTTGTGTAAAATGAGTGCATGATATGATATGGTTATGGTTGCTTCAACCATCACATAAGACTTTTTTGATATGATGAGTTATGATTACTTTGGATTATGAGAGGGTGAGAGACAAAAGAGAGCCTCATTCTTTCTTGCTCATTCTCTCTCTTGTTCTTGAGCTCTCTTGTTTTTGCTCTCACCCTCAACCTCTTGCTCCCTCTCTTGACTCTATGGTTCATATCTCTCATGAGTTGAGAATCAAGAACCATAGATAAAATCCCATTCTAATTCTTCTCTACTCATTCTAGTTCACTAGGTTTAGCAAACCAAGTGAACTAGTTTTCTTCAAAGAACGAAGAAGGAGCTAAAGGTTGGAGCTTTCAGGTGGATCTATCTTCGGCGTACGGAGACAACGAGAAGAAGCCAATCGGACCACCATCGGAGCTTGAAGACGAAGGAGTTCAAGACAAGCAAGGTATAACCCCCTAACCGAGTAGCTAGAAACTCTTAGTTAGGATGTTAGATAGATGTTTAACCAAGATCCGGGTTATAGGTCCATGTTACCACCTCCGTAAAAATCATTTTTTACCATATTCCGCATTCCCGAAAGAACCGGGAGAGGTAGCATGGACTTACAAAAATAAAACACGGACCTCCTAGTATATCCATTATTTCATATGTTTCTTCTGCTGCGATATCTGTGATGTGATCATTTGATATGTTGTGATAGATACTGTATATAGTATATATGATATATTATATAGACGTTACTTATATTTTACACTCGCGCTAGCCCTGCCCCGCTCTGCCGTTAGTTACCTAACCTAACGGTGCATGAGGGGACATCGAGACGAATGCGGATGGCATAAGTGTACATCTTATTTATCTGTGATGTTTAGGTGATTAAATGATGGGACTTCATTAATGTGATTAATAAAAGAAAAGAAACCTAAAAGATGTTGTGGAATCGAATTTTCAAAAACAGGTAGCTACAGTTCTTGCTTTGCATAGCGGTGTTCCTTGTAGAACATCCTGCACCTTATTCGATAAGGAAAGGGCCGAGATCCCTTCACCAGGAGTGACCCCTTTAGCAATAACTGGCAGATGCTACAACCCTCGGTTTGTCTTTTGATTGCTTTTATAGTTTTTGCATTGCATGGTGATATATGTGATATATCCTGCACCTCATTCGACGAGGAAAGAGCCGAGATCCCTTCACCGGGAGTGACCTCTTTAGCGAAACTAGCAAAAGCCTCAAAAACACTCCATTTTAAAAATTATTTGATTCTACAACGATATCAAGTTCATTACGCAATAGGTTTTCAGAAAAACCTGTCGTAGCCCTCCGTCATTTCAGATAAGTAGTAGTTAGTATTCGTGCTGCGTTTGTTGGCCTTTATCAAGGCGTAGTGTGCGGTAGCTGACTAGTGCTTATCTTCTTATGCATATGATGCAGATTGGGTTATGGTAGTCGTACGACCTTGTTGGCCTTTATCAAGGGTCGTGCGGGTGGGTTTAATTCAATCAAGAAATGACGGGTTGAACTTGACTAGCATCCTATGGTTTGTTGGCCTTTGTCAAGGTCATAGGAGGTTAAGGGCAAAATTATCGGGAATTTCAAGTGTTGAAATTTGCAATGAGATTGCATACCTTCTATGAGATAGTTGGATCCCGATACCCACTGCGAGTAATTGTTACTCCTGTGAGAGTTTTACACATTACAATTAGTCGATCAAGTAGGTGTCTAGAAAGGTATCAACGGGGTTACGCCTCTGGGAAAACGAGGTTTACTTTAATTAGGTCCGTGCGAAAGCACGGGGAACCTCCCTCAAAGTACCGACACTGGCATGGCTGAAAGATTGGCGCAATTGTAGGGTGTAATTAATTCCGGCTAGTCTTTCCTTTTAGGGTTTGAAGGAAGATTTGACAAAAACAGTGGGAGCCATCCTGATTAGATAAAAAGATAACCAATCTAATCTTGCAAGAGCATACGCTGAGTGTTTTCTTCTCTCTTTCTCCAAGTAGCGACCATATCATGCCTTAATCAAGATAATAATACGGATGTTTTGACCGAACCCGCTTGTTATATTGAGCTGGGAAACGTTAGTCCCGCTCCAACTTATAATTGTTATAAGACAGAGCAGGAAATTGGGGATTACCAGAATTCCCGTGCCGCCCAAACGAAGAAAGTGCATGCTGATGCATCTTCTTCGGGTGTGTTCATTACAGAGAACTGTTTCTCAGTATCCTTTACGTCCTGGGTATGTGATACCGGATCAGGATCCCACATATGTAATTTTTTACATGGGCTACAGATAGGTAGAGAACTGAGAACGGGTGATAAGTTTCATGAGATAGAAAAGGTGCAAGTGTTGCAGCCAAATCTGTTGGTAGTTATCACCCTGTATTACCAGAATACATTGATTCGGAACGAATGTTATTAGATACCGAACCTGATATACAACATCATATCAGTCTCTTTATTAGTAAAGAAAGGATATAATTTTATATTGTTGGATAATGTTTTAAACATTTCCTATATCAAGAGTTGATCGGTTCAGGCACGTTATCTAAAAGCATAGACGTTCTAAATCAAACCAAAGTTCTTAACGTACAAAACACGCACAAGAGGAAGAGTTCAGAAATGAACGAATCCTTCTTGAGGTATTGTAGACCAGGTCATATCAATGTGACCCGAGCAGCTGAAGTTACATATAGATGCATATTTAAATTGGTTTGAATTTACATCTTGTGAAACTTGCCGGTCATGTCACAGAGATAAGATGACCATAACTCTGTTTATAGGAAACAAAAAAAGAGTTAGTGAACTCTTGAGATGATACATGTTGATGTATGAAGGTCCCCTGTCTACACATGCCATGACCGGTTCTTTGTACTTCATTACATTCTCTGATGATCTCTCAAGATTCAGACATATGTTCCTGTTAAAACACAAGTCCGAAGCTTTTGAGATATTCACAGAATATAAGTTAGAAAGTAGAGAACCAAAATGGGTATAAGTATTATGTCTTTTGATGTGATCAAGGAGGAGAATACTTGAGTACGGAATTCCTGAATTATTCTAAAGGAGAATGAGATTCTCTCTCAGCATTACTCCTCCGTATACACCACAGCACGTCGGTGTATCGGGGCGGAGCAATCACACCCTATGTGATAAGGTGTACTCTATGATAAATACTACTGAGTTATCTATTTCCTTTTGGGAGTTATGCACTGGAGAAGTTGCATACCTATTGAATAGGGTTCCGATCAAATCAGTTGCCTACCACTTCATATGAGATATGGAAAGGGAAGAGCCCATATCTTAAGTTTGTTAAGATTTGGCGTTATCCAGCCTATGTCTAAAAGCATAATCCGGACAAGCTCGAGGCAAAGTCGATTTTGTAGAAGTTTGTTGGATATCCCAAGCATTCGCAAGGGAATATCTTCTACCTAACCGAGGAACAAAAGATGTTTTGTTTCTCAACATGCTATCTTTATGAAAGGGAATTTCTTGAGAAGAAATTAATGGGCATAAGGTAGAACTGGAAATAGTTCCAGCTATACAAACTTCAGCTGATGATTTAGTGGAACCAAAGGATTCAATAGTTTCCAACGAACCTCAGCCTCTCCGCCGATCTAGTAGGGTTCCTCACCCACCTGAGAGATACTTCAGTTTCTCTATGACATTGGGAGCAAGGATTGCATCATGAGATGATGACCCAACTAGTTTCGAGCAGGCCATCAGGAGTGGGGACTCTGTAAGAATGGCTGGATGCTAAGCGATCTGAGATGGAAATCCATATACACCAACAAAGTATGGACTTTGGTTGCTTTATCTGAAGGGTTAAATCCCCATTAGGAGCAAGTATATCTTGAGAAGATTACTTGGTGTACATGGAAAGTTGAGACTTTCAAAGCTAGACTTGTTAAAGGTTTGCATCATAGACCAGTTATGGCTAATGATGAAACTTTTTCTGTGGCCTATGCTTAAGTCCATCCAGATCTTACTTGCCATTGCTACATACCATGACTATGATATCTGGCGGTTGGGTGTCATGACTGCTGTTCTAAATAGTGATTTAGAAGAAAGCGTCTATAAGTACACAGCCAGAGGGCTTCGTAGACAGTGGGAGCAGCGGAAGCGTGTGCAAGTTGCTTTATGGGATGAAGCAGGCATCGCGGAGTTGGAACATCTGTTTTGATGTGGTAGTCAAAGCGTTTGACTTCATCAAAATGGTAGATGAACCTTGTATATACAAAAGGGTAGTAGAGAGTAAGGCGGTCATCCTCGTATAGTACGTAGATGACTTACTCTTGATAGGAAAGGAGTTTCCTATGCTACGCTCGCTCAATATCCTCTTATCACAATGATTCTCCATATAGGATCAAGATGATACCTCCTAAATCCTGGATTTTGGATCTATGAGATAGATCTAAGTGGATGTTAGGGTTCTCACTAGGTGTAGTGAGATGGTATCAATCGATCCTGGGGAGAATTACTGGATAGCTTCCAAGGTGATAAGGTCGACTGAATGTCAGTCACAGGCATTGTCTTTACCCTCAGTAAAGGGACGGTATGTTGGAAGAGTTCCAAGCAAGATACCGTGGCATACTGGACGATAAAGGCTGGATACATCGCTACCAAAGATACTACCAAAGAGGCAGTCGGGGTGTATATTAGTTCATGAGATGAACTTCGTTCCTACCATTGTGTGACAATGGAGTTGTGGCTTATGCCTAGGAACGCCCGTCCCATCAGTGATCCAGACATATTCTAAGGCAGTGTCACCTGATCATGGAGATGGTTGATCTCCAGGGGATCGAGGTCAGGAGAGTAGACTCAGAGGACAACACGACGGATCCACTCACAAAGGCCTTTTCCCAGAGAGAGACTTATGGGATGGTTGAGTATGAGATACTACAACCACTGTTATCAGATGGCCCTAGTGCAAGTGGGAGATTGTTAGTTATATGTATGCCCTAGAGGCCATTACTATACATGAGATGTATATTGTAGTGGATGCTTGGACGTATATAGGGAGGACTTTCTTGCTCGACATGATAGTATGCTATCTGGTTACTCTTTACCTTAACGTGTACACTGATTGTCTCTCTGCTACATGTTGGTAAAGCCCTTAGGATGTGTACTTGACTGTCTGGACTATGATGAGGATCATACTAGTGGGGACATGGTAGTCCATAAGTACATCCTTCAAGGTCCCTAGTCGTGGGTGTATCGAGACGGGGCATCGATATACCAGAGTAGACTAGCGTATAGCTTCTCGACCCATATAGATGGGCGATGGATGATCTCATATCCATTGGTGTTTGACATCAGAGATGATATACGGGTGCTCAGTGGAGACTGGGTACACTGGACGGACTCGCCGAGAACTCCCAGATGGTATTATACCTTATGTCAGATGATAGTTCTCTGGTGACACTGGTGCAGATTAGTCTGTAGACCCGAGATCGTCATAGAGTCTTGTGTGATTCCCACTGTGCTTTGATTTCCATCTTACCACGTCCAAGAGGGCGTGCAAAACGGTGGTTTTTGGGTACAGTCCCGAGTCACATGGAGGCAATGAGCGATAGGAGGGGTTTCGTCTCTCCCGGTATTGGGGGTTGATGTTGCGCTATGCTCGATTGGCCATAACAGGGAAGTCCCTGGCCAGGGCTGGTTTAGAGATTTACTGGTAAGTGTTACCAGTAGTTTCTCGACCCGTTATGAGCCTCATATCGGCATGACTTATCGGTTATTGGGGTCTGACGTTTACCACCCCTAAACTTGATATGCGACATATCAGACGAGGAGACCGGACTGTACGGCAGTGTCACTGTCAGGCTTTTTGCAGGAGTTGGAGCGGGCTTGCTTGCTGATCTTCTGATCGCTCAATACCCGGGTTGCCGTTACGTCCAGCTAGTACCGCTGACGGCTTGTGGGTGCTTGATATGATCATCACCTACTGCCGGCGTATTGACGAGTCTTTAGAGTCCTACATAGATGTTTTACTGGTTCAGGCAAAATAAAATAGGAGCGCATATGTGATATGTGCGGGACCGAGAATAATGCGAGTATGTGATACCGTATTCAATTCTCGCGATGTTTGTATCGATCGGGTATATGCGATATAACCAGGTTATCGAATCAAGGGTTGATTCGATAAGTCGATACATTGGATATTAGTCGGTTATATGTGATATAACCGGATTATTAAGTCAAGTGTTGATTTAATAATTTAGTGTATAATTGTATATGTGATATACTAATTTACATTAAATAACATTGGTTCACTTAAGCATTTGTTTTTCTCACTTGTGCACAACTTAATATATATGTGATATATATTTATTTGTGTTCATTTTGTATCATGGTTGTTGATACACTCTACATGGGTGTATGAGATATATACCATTATAATTATATTGGTGGGGTTTTAATATACAAAGTAAATACAAAATTAGTGGATAATTGTTCAAGTGCATGAAGCTTCATGAAGCTTGTGAGTGCATTGACCAAAGTCCACTAGTTTTGTTTTACTTATGATATTTATAAACCTAACCACTATAATTAGCCATGGTTATGTCTCTACATGAGTTAGTATATGATACTCACTCACCCATGGTTAGCTCTCTCTCTCTTGATTAGTTTTTCATTCTCATTTTTGAGCTCATCTTCTTCCTCCTTCAAATGCTTGCTAGGGTTTGATAAAGAAAGAGAAATATAGTGAGAAAAGAAATTCTAAAGTGTACCCATTTCCTATTTCATCATCCTCTACTAGACTAGCACTTTAGTTTAGGCTGTTTGCTTCACTGATTCTCTAGTTAGTGAAGTAGAAGCTTGAGTTCGTATTCCCTCGACATAGATCATCTTCGGCCTCGAAGACTTCAAGCAAAACCGTTGCCCTCTTCTCATGGAGCCGTCCGAGAGTCCGGGAGTTCGATGATCGCAGCGAAGGGACTACAACAAGGAGCTTTAGAAGCGAAGGACCGATCTACAAAGGTTGTATTTCGTATTCACTTAGTCGTAAATGATATTTACTTGCATGTGAAACCCTAATTATCTAGCAAAGATCTTGTTTAGGGTTATTCGGCACGGCTAAAATTTTAATCGGGTATGGTTGATGCCTTGTAGAACCTTGTTAGAGTGCCTAGTAACCCTACATAGTCATGTTCTGCTTAGCGCGGCATCAACTTTCTATATTGGGAGAGACGAATCCCCTCGACCGCTTACTACCTCCACATGTTTCGAGACTATACCCAACAAAAACCTGTTTGTGCAACTCCTTTGAGCCGTGGCAAGGTAGAGGTCTAAGTTTAGTGGGAACACATATGAGACACTATGGCGATCTCAGGTCTTAAGGACTATCCTATACTTATGTCGCCAGAGAACTGCTACCTGACATTGGTATATTACCAACTAGGAGTTCTCGGTGAGTCCGTCCAGTATAACTCATCCAATGAGCACCTGTATATAATTCTCGATGTCAAACACCAATAGCAGCAGGATCAGCCATCACCCTCTAATCATATCAGGAAACGTACACACTAGTCTAAACTAGAGAATCGATGTCCAGTCTCAATACTTTTACGACTAGCGACATTTAAGGATGCGTTTATCGACTGCCCAGGCTCCACTGGCATGATCTTCATTATCGTCCTGATAGTCGAGCAAAATTCTAGGGCTTTATTTCATATCTAAATGATACGTGATAGTGAATAAAATACATCACACGAAAGATAAAGAAAAACCAGATAGCATACTATCATTTAGAGTAAGATTGTTTTCTCATATAGGTCTTTCTTCAATTACAATAATTGATTTGAGCGCACCTATATCCAACAAAGCCAAAGGTTGGAACTTAGCCGGAGTATGCTAAGTATAGAAGCCTATACTTCATATGTGATCAGATGATCAATTGGAGCTTATATGCTCACCGTTACTTAAGTTAATCTTGGTCCCATATACGACTAACGATTCTTAGCCATATTATCTAAGTTGATCTTAGTCTCACATACGATTAACGATCCTTAGCCAAATCTTCTAAGTTGATTTTAGTCCTAAATACGACTAACGATCCTTAGATTAAACTTAAATATCTTGAACTGATGGACCTCATTCATATGAGAAATGCTACCTAAGTTCATCCTAAATCTAATATGTACGGATTTAGACTAATTCGTCCCTACGGGCGACGACATATATTGGTCTCCGTATACAATCCAAGGGTAGCCCAAAATAAACAAATCATAACACGACACGAAGTGATATATTTGGAGTAGAGAAAATTATTATCGCTTGGTGATAACGTAATTAACTGCAGGGGCTTGTGTCTGCAGGAAAAAACGTCACCACAATCAAAAACCCCTCATCTGTGAGAAGAAATCTAAGAAGTTCTGCTATAATGGCCGCATCCATCCAGATTTCCGATATACGGTGCCTTAAATCAACTTGGTATCTTCAGAGAGGTGGATGAATATGTTCCATATGGTATCTGCCCTTGTATTCAGGCTAGACACGCTCCTCGCGTCTCAGTCCGATTTCCGGCGGTAAATAGATACAGTTATTGAAATATATGACTTCGAATACAGACGTGGATAAAGATATGAATATTTGCAAACAAATACAAAAGATATATCATTTAACTTTAATTTTTAGTTAATAATGCTTGTTTAAACCATACAATTTTTGCTCATTTTATATGTTATGCATTTAAATATATTTTGAAATATTATATTATATAATTGTTTCAAAATATACAAATAGGCTAGTAATATGCATAATATATTTGTTATCATATTTATCTATTCATATAATATTCATCTGCATGAACATTTTTCTTTATCAAACATTTTAAGTACTCATATTAAAGAAGTATTCAATGAAAAATTACAATTACGTAGAATTACCGGTCTACATCCATATTTATTTAATCTTGACTCTAATTTAAAATCATATTCGTTTCGTATTTGTATCCATGTTTTTTTATATTCGTTTCGTATCCATATCCGATATTGCCAAAAAATGGATATAACTTTTTATTACCAAATTGTACATGTATTTGTATCTATCACTAGAAAACAATTACGAATATGATAATGCTCATATCCGCTTCATATCCGATTCAAATAGAACCCTAATTTCCATTGTGAGCTTTTCCGGATCAAAATTTGGTCAACTATGAAACAAGGCTCTATTAAAGAGGACGGATTCAAGGTTAACTCTTGACCTAATGACGGGTTCATGATCTAGGTACTATGGATTGGAGAGAAGATTTCCACGATCTTAGATGACATGTCATCCTCCTGGAATTTATTCTCAAGTTGAGAATAATTCTAGAGAAGCAGCAAATAGGATATATTTTCTATAGACTAAAGTAATCATGTCCAACTTTAAGGCAAAACTAAATCCGAGAGCTAAACAAAAAATCTTCCCACTAATAGCGAAAATAAATCATAGTTTGAAATCTCATCCGATCCCGATCTGAGATGGCTGATTCTGATCCTAAAATGATCGTTCAATTTCTGGTACCGATACTGTCCGTGCCGAGTAAGTTGGAGTTAAAATTTGATTAGTGGGTTTTAGCATTAAGTTTATTAATGGATCTGTAGGTTTATCAATGGGTTTATTAATAAATAATTGAGTTATTATGGTCTTTTTGACATCATTAATTTTTGAAAATTGTATAAAAAATTAGATATTTTACCAAGTATTAAAACAACCACTTTTGACATCATTATTTTGCCAAACTGCCTTTTACTATATAATTAAAACTTTTACTAATGTTTAAATATTTTTCTCAAATGATGTAAATCGGATATTCTGATTCGAGACTATCGATACGCCTGATTCCGATCCCAAATTGACCATCTAATTCCGGTACCGATGCAGAGATTTTGAACCTTGTAATGTATGAGGTAAATAAACATTTTCACTTGTCAATGCTAAGATTTGAATTTAGAAACCCTATGTAGCCTGTGCTTCGATAAAATGTCAAAATCACTGTACATGTTGCTTGGTTGTGGGCTAAAATTACATATGATGCTAAATCAATTGTGTGACAATATATAAATATTTTATATTTATCTTGAGGGTAATTTCATGTGAATCTCTTAGTGCAGTACCTCAGAAGATCAGTGATTAATTAAAAATTCATTCAAGTTGGAACAATCTTTATTATTGACCCATCTTTGTTGCTTTCATAAAATGACATGAAATAAAGCATCAATAACCAACTGGACATAGCTCACGTGGTATAACTTTCCTCTCTAAAGTGAAAGATTGCCAATTCTATTCCTGCAGGGACCACACCCAAAAGAGAGGGAAAAACAACAACAACAAATAACACACCAATACTCTTCTTCCAATTTATGAATTTAATTGTTAGTTTTTGGTTCGGTGTAACACTATATCTTCTCCTTTTGCAAGGAGTGGGGACTTTAGTCTAAAATGCAATCTCATAATCGGGTTTATACCTTTCGCTTACGGGTGAGAGCAAGAGAGGGGTATGAGAGATGAGAGCTCTCTTGTACATCGTTCTTTCTTGTGTTACTGAAACCCGGTTGAGATTTTCCTGAGTTTGATCGAACCACATTGTAAAAAGTGGTTACACTAATATGTGAAACATGGGAAATCATATATACATGAATGCGTGCGCGTGATAGTTCCCTTCTATTCGTGCCAATGCGTATCTAATAGTTTGTCTCCCCTCCCACCCTCAATAATCTTAAAAAGTTCAAACGAACACTTCATTTATTGATCTTCTCCATATAAAATTTTCTTACATTGTTTAATTGTTGCAGTATTTTTAACAAAAGACAAAAGCTGTATATTGAAAGTTATAAAAGGTTTTGTGTTGCTTTGAATTTATAATTTGGGCCCTGGATTCAAGCCCACAACATATTGACAGATTCTGAATATAGTTTTGGTTTAGAAATTCTGTAAAAAGAGATTAAGGTATTATTAGAATAAATAATAAATTCAACATGTTACTGGTAAAATGACTTGATTGATGGATGTCGGCTGGTTAAACATTTGACCATTTGTTCAAGTGTGCAGTATGCTTGAAATTTGATTGAAATAAATATAATGGATATTAACTGATCCACAGTCCTGGTTCTTGAGTTATTCATAAGGGTATTGGATGGATGGTATTACATGCTCTGTAGATGAATGCATTTATACCACATGAAATAGAGGCTTAAACCTTCATGCTCTGCCTGACTTGATTAAACAGTGAATTGAGTCGTTTTTTTCCATAGTTTTTAAGAAGACGTCATGAATTATCATAGTTTTTAATGGGATGGTATACTTGAACCTGGATGACTATCGTATCATCGTAATAGCGAGGGTCGAAAGAAAACTATCATGCTGTAACATGCTAGAATTTTTGTTTGTAGGAAGCGTTCTTCTGCTGATATGAAGGAAGGAGTGAAACTAACTAGGTTCTTTACTTTTGCTGACATAGCTCTAGAAATCAAGGCACTGACTGAAATAAACGATTCGTTCAGAAAAGTGCGTTGTTTGCAATCACTTGGTATTTTGAGCTAGTTGTTTCCACTTCCATACTTGGCAACTTGGTGGTTTAGACTCACTGTCACTACTCAGTATTTGATGCAATAGCCGATTGACTTCAAGTTCCATTGTTAATGATTCATTAGGCTGGAAGTAAAATCCAAATCCAACCCCATGACAAATAATCAGATTGAAATTGAGTTTTTGAACTTGATAGTGTAAGAGGCAAAACCAGCCCATTATTCGCAACCAATTAGTTCGTGTGTTATGGATGCTTTTGATTGCATTTGGACCCAGAAAACCTCTTGTTGTTTTTTGCAAGCTTATGTTTTCTGTCTCTTAAATTATCTAATGCTGCACTATAAGCATTTTTCTTCTTTTCTTTTGTAAGTATATGGATATCTGTTGATGACTGTCATGATCATATCTTGTTACCGTTTTTCTTGATGAGCTGAAATTTAAACCTGCAGTTTAATATGGGTATGGGATTCAAAGTTCTGGTTACTTGGTTGGCTCGGCATTAATACACAAACCCCCTCTCTATCAATGCAGCAACTTGTTGGTCTGATGCCCATTCTTTCTTTAGTTGCATTTAGCTCGGTCTTTCAGTCCGAAGGCGCGAAGCTAACAGGTAAATTCTAATTCGCTAAATGTTTAACTTTTGATAGCGGCATTTGTTATCTTCGAAGCTAGATAGACGGCAATAATTCTTTGTTATTATAGCATCATGCTTTATGAAAGGGGGTGGGGGTGGGGGTGGGGGTGGGAGCAGACAGTTGCAACCACTTGAGCACTGAAAATTCTCGTTATTCCTCAAGGATGGAGGAGGGTATTAATTCCCTGTAGGATTCTCTTTTGTGGTTGATAATTGAACCTATCACCAGCAACTATTGCATGACAATGTTTCATACATTTTCATCTTTAGTGGGTGTCGTCAGAGAAAACAAGAACGAATTGATATTGTATGATTCCCAAGAAATCCTTTTTTAAACGTGCTACAATGTAGACGTATCGACTCAACCCACACCTCAACTCTAGAGTTTCGATGGCAAGGAATGTGCATTTAAATGATGTTAAAGACCTCAAAATCGCAACTTTGGAGTTTTGGTGCAGCGGTAGAGATTTTAAACAGAAGCTCAAATTTTGTAATTCTTTCCTTAATGTTGAAGGACAAAATCTTAAACCATCTCATAGGAGGGAAAGGACAAAGTGGGGTATGTTCTACATGTGGTTGCATATGCTTAAAGAAGTACCATGCTGATAGTTGAGCTGTTAACTTTGATTTTTAGCATAGTAAGGAAATGTGTTGCTTCTAGGTTGAGGATATGGTCCTAATTCCTAAAGAGTTTACTTGATAGGATAAGTTTTAACTTCCTTAACTAGACTGGTAGTTGCAAGCTTGTGGGGTCAGGGAGAAAAGAGAATATGTGTAGGAAAGTAGAATAGAAAAGAATAAAGGCTGATCAAGTGCTTAACATTGATAGCTGATCTTGATGTTTTTTGTCTTTCCTTTGTTTATGTGGTTCATTCAACTGATATATTATTATCCTCATCATACAAGCCTTTTCCCATCAAATGCAACTGACTGATGGATTGGCAGGCTCAATTCAATGGAGACATAATTCTTCTTAAAATAATAATTTTACATAAAACATGGCCTAATTAGAGAAATTGAACTACAAGAAGTATGTAATGGTCTTATGACTTAAAGAAAAGCATTGCTAAGATGGTTTCCCCCCCTACTGCTATCTATTATTTTCTCCTCATTCAGAGTACAAGGACAAATAGTAACTAATCATGGAATGAGATTCTTGTTGCCAAGGCCTTTGGATACTGATGCTCTTCCACCTTTTCTAGGTTTATCATTTTCCTTTCATCTATTCCTTTGGATGCAACAATTGTACCTTCTTCTTTACTAAGGGCTGATCATTTCTGTCCCCTTAGTTACACAGCTGTTTCTTAAGGTTATGCTAGATGTGTACTTGGATTGGTTGTGCAATGACTTGCATCTAATGGTGATCTGAACTCGATCCTTCGCATCTTGAAATGTTAGGTGGGGATTTGCAGCTTGTTGAAAAGATAAATTTGTTAGCCTCCCACAAATTAATTATGCCGTCGAGCAATTATGAGCAGGAAAGCGACGAGTTTAATAGCTTAATAGCTTCCTTATTACGAATTAATCTGCACAGTGTAGAAGTTTTGCAAGCTATAACTGGATGTTTGATTTAATTGAAAAGGTTCTGATTGTACCGAAGTACCACCGAACTATTAACTGAGAGTTGTTATTATTTGTGCAGAAATGTACAATTACTCGGTAATTATCCCGATCCAGGACATATGTGTGCTCCATTTTCATGAATCATGCTAACTCTGGTGAATTGCACCCAACAGTACGTTATACTGTACAGCTACAAAGTTGACACACACACACGATCTCACACTCCAGTCACTAGCCCTGCCTTCAGCGTGCGTGCACACACACATCAAATCTGTGTTTGACTCAGTGGATTTGCATTATTTTGCCATGTTACCATTTTACCGAGTCACACGGACCGTAACTGCATGAAACTTGCTTTTATGCTCTAAAAGCGAATTTACATCCAGCGAATATGAAATATAGAGATCTAAGAGATTTGCATTTCTAGCTTGTTCGTCGACAACACCAGGATATACTATAACAGGAATATCTAAAGGCATACCTAATTGACCTTAACTGTTTCTTTGATTATCTCCAAAACCGAGTAGAACCAAAACAAGCTTTTGTTTGCTGTCTCTATATGAGCAGGCCGAACACCTTCAGTGAGGGGTGTCTCCTTCATCACCAGCTAAAACCAATGCAAGCTCTTCACCTACTGTACTAGCTAGAAATTAGTGTGTCAAGTATTAGGAATTTTATCATATGCATTGATTTAAAAAGGCAATAGAGATAGAGCGCAAAAGAAAGAACTTTATATACATACAGAGAGAGAGAGGCCCTTGGAGGCCTTTTCGTCAGTTGGCGTCAAAAAACTACACCGTACACCATTTGTTTCGACGATCGGTATCCATCATCTTCATCTTTATCATCTAAGATGTGAATACACCGAATTTCATATGATTTTACCACATTTTCACCGTTGAATTATCAATGTAAAAAGTTCTATTGTCGGAAAACCGTTAATTTTGCAACCACTAATTCAACGGTAAAAAAGTGGTGGAATCATATGAAATTCGGTGTATCCACATCTTAGATGACAAAGATGAAGATGATGAGTGCCGATCGTCGAAAAAAGTCATGGAGGGTGAATTTTTTCGACGGGAGGAAATTCCCTCCTATGGCACCTCTCCTCCATTATTCTCACACATACACACACACATACTATTTCAGAAACCAAAGCCAAATGTAATTTGCATTAAGGTTTGGTTTTGAATTTGGGTTAGAAAAGAACTATGAATTTTATTACAATAAGTTGGTGAAATTACAAAACTTTATGGTGAACCATTGATGCCTAACTGGTAATTGAATGCAAGATTTCTTCATGGCTTCATACTCACTGGAATGTGATTCCTAAAAATGTGGGTCCATATTAAGGCATATGCAATGATGGAGCCATGCTTATGAATAGAGTTAAACATAACTAGCTTTTACATTTATTTCTGTTTTCTTTAAATGGAGCAGAAAATGGTCAGACAATGACCAGAACTAATAGTGTCTGGTATCTCCTCATGGGTGTACTCCCCTCTTATATCTGTAGCTATAGCCCATGTTAGAGATTAATAATAGAGATTAATGAATGCCAATGGATATCTTGGTTGTGGAACTAAGAGATTGATTCTTGGGTTGTTTCGTCACTTTTTTTTTTCAAACCTACCATTTGGTTCATTGGTTCAAGACTTGTGGATCACATTTTCATTTTAACCAAGATTGTTTTGGAACCAATGATTTCCAATATAGGATGTTGGTCCGTGGTCACGGCCTCTATCTTATGGATAGAGTCAAATGCAGCCTTAGCAAAATAAAATAGACCGTCTCATTACGATGCAGGATGTTGGTCAACTGTCTAGATATGCAACTTTTCTAGTGGTGATTGGTTTTAATTTCCAAGGCTCTAACGTCTCTCTTTTCTAAGCAAGAGTTAGGGCCAACATAAACTTTTCTTGGAGCATGTAGATGCAAAAACCAAGTAGCGTTTTGTTTAATTCAACTAGACCGGTTAGCCAAGTGAGTCATAGTTACAGAAGTCGATTATATGCATATATGTTTGTGGATTTTGTAATCATTTTCTAACACTAAAAGGGAATGCTATGAATAGAGAGAAGCTAGAGAGAGTTTGAGGAACACACACAATTTCTAGTTTGAGGAACAATAAATAATTAGATTGTTATGTTTAGGGCAATCAAGAAGGCTTTAGCTCAAGAGATTGGCATGCTCCAATTTGGGAGAGTTGCTGATTCAAGATTTCATGTTCATGGACCTACTGAAAAGTTTAGCTAGCTAGCAATTAGGCACCGATATGGATCGAGATTGGTTCCATGTTATATGCACTAGGTTAGGCATAGGGAATCTGTATTTACCCTGTTTTGATTCAAAATCACACAAAAGAAGTCAAGAATCTGTAGAGTTGGTGACAAAAAAAATATTACAGTTTGGATTGAGCAATTCAGTGTTTTTACCATACGATATATACCTCAGTGTAATGGTATACCAGAACAGGTTGAATACAAGTATATCGTTATTTTATAGTATATTCATAAGTGTAATGTGCTATTTTAAATGATAATTTATATGGCTATAAGTAGTTTCTTAATCCTATTATATTTATTATTTATATTCCATACACATACCGGTATGAGGCCAATGTACCTCTATATAACAATATTGGTAAGGACCGAGATACCTGTAAAAACCGGTTCTCTAAACAATGGAGTTAGTTCTTCATACAATTACCTAATAACTCACTGAAATATATAATGAGGGCAAGAAAATTTATTCATTCAGTAAATCCTAATATCCTATACTATTCATGTTGATCTGCAGGATATAATTTAGCCTGCTAGCTCCACCGAAGACCCGCAGTTCTTATACTATTTGCTCATGAATTTTGAGATGATAAATGTCGTCTTAGAGAACAATCGTTAAGTTTGTATTGAAAGTCCGACATAGAAATTATAGTTTTTTTTGTGTATTTAATGTTAAGGCTCAATAAGAAAGAATTCTTGTATGACATCTGATATCCATTACTCTCCAAGCACACAGACACAAATTTGTGAGCCAATTGTATTTTCAATATAGCATGATGTGTAATGCTTTCCGATCTATCACTCTATTTAAGAAATAAGCAGACAGTTTGTATTATCTCGATATTTTAACCCGACCGTAGAGGGACAACATGATTTTTTTTTTCTAGGATCCCTCCTCTCCAATATATTCATATTGGGATAGAAAGTTCAATTTTCTATGTGAAGCTGACCTCTAGCAATGCACACAAGCAAACAAACCATATAGACCCACAAGACTGTAGCTGTGGGGATAGTTATAATATATTACTATCCTTCCTTTTGAATTATTAGAGAGTTTGATTGAGGAATATATTATTAGCATATTACCAACCAGGTAATATAGTCAATACTTAGACATTATTCACCTACCAAAGTGATTATATTGATTGCTAATCTAACAACTACCACATGTAATTAAACTTGCATGCAAAGCCCCTAGCTATTTTTGCTTCATTTTATATATTTGTGTGTGTTTTTCTTTTTTAATAATATTGTTGCTGGTAGGTTTACAGAAGCAGGATTCATGCAATGGGATCCACAAGGAGTGGGAAGCCATGCAAAAATAATGATGCGATAACACAAGAAGGTGCAAGGTACATGTAATGTTTCAGAGCTCCATACGTCACTCTATACACCATTGGTCTTATTTTTTTTTTTTGAATGATAAAGTTTGGTTGCTGTTGTTTCTTGTTACATCATCTCTTCTCTTTTATTGCAAGATTAACCCAATTGCAAATATGAAATATGCTCTAATGCGTAACATATGATCTACCTATTGTTAGTGACATATATCAAATGCTAAACTTATGTAAAACTGACATCAAAAAATCCTGCTGCTTGAGGAGTTGAGCAACTGATTCTTACCCAACAGCTCATGGAGTCATAAACACATTCAAAAAATCCAAACCAAAGTTTTTGGAGTTTGTACCTAACAGTTTCTATCAATGATTGGGTTGGTTAGTTATAGATTTTTTTCCCGTAATTTTTTTATTTTTATTTTAACAGTTCTACTTCTATCAACAGACATTGTCACATTGCCTCTGCAGAGTTACATAACAATAAGTCACTTTCATTGATTTGTTTCATTCTCCTCCAATTGTAAAGTTGATGCCAACCATAATATTCCCTTTTGATCAATAGTAATTCAGGTTTATGTGCATCCTCTTGAAGCTTTATTAGCTATCCCCAGTTCAAAAGGAGCCTACAACTATACAAATACCATCCTCTAACTTTAAACACGCAACAACAAAAGGTAGTGATGCAGGTAAGTTGGTCGGAAGTATTGTTTATACCATAAATAGGAAGAAAATCTACAAATTAACCAAGATACACATATTAGTCGATTATAGTTATAACTTGTGCACAATTGGAAAGATGATTAATACTTTCATATAGTCTTCTTCAGCAACGACATGATTCAAACCGGTAATATTCTTGTGTATCGACGAGAAAAAGTTTTACCACACAGACTAGGTGTTGCTTAAAAACTTAGTTTACACAAAAGAATATCAAAATCTCTCTCTTAAATCTTTAATCTTCTTTAAAATGGGCACAAAGGGAATGGGGTTAGAGGGAGAGAAGTGTCCCTTGGAAGTTAGTAAATGGTGGGGGGAGCTTTAACTCATGCTGGCGCATGTGAGCCGAAAAAGGTAGCTGTTAGTGAGGACCACATGCGCACGTGCCACTTTGGCCTTGCCCATGTTACCATTTGCAATTGCCCCCACCACCAATTCCCTCTTCTCACTCTTTTATCGCACCTTTGGGGACCCTGATTCTTATTTTTCGGCTCTTTTATGAGTATTTTCTTGAAAATTTTCTTTTCATGTCTTCACTTAAAAAATTGGTATACCTAGCAATCTCCACCCTGTTAACCTATGAATCTCATTATGTTTTGATTATTTTATAAAACCATGTTTCAAATATACTATATGTTACTAACAATGCCAGACTAGTCAAAGTGCTACACAATCGGAGTTATTCAAGTATAAGGACAATCAATATTGCAACTGACATCTCAACAGCAGTATCGGTAAATATCGGCAAGATTCGGAAGAACTCAATGCACATTCAAAAGCTATAACGGAGAAATCGTACATCGGAGATATTCAAGAGTTTTCTACTTTATTTGAATATAGAGTCGAGTCAGATCTCAAACGGTTAGAATCAATTTTTCTATCTTATTTCAATTATATTTTCAAAAACCAAAATTTCATTTTTAAACTTTATTTTCAAAATTAAACCGCTGTATCTGAAATATATTAGTTATAGACATTCATGATTGACGTCTATTCCAGTTTCTCAATTTTCAAATTTTTGAGATTTGACGGGATTTTCAAAATTCTAACGGCAAAAAAGGCTAATAACTATCCTATCTTTTAGGGCAGTTGCAATAACCGTCCCGACCACCCGTTTTCAACTTTCTATATATAGAACTTATTTTTCTTAAGTTTTTCATCTAGTCATTCATTACCGTTTTTATTTTCTGATTTCGTGAAAACTCTATCTCTCTTCGCTCTTAAGTTTTCATTATTCATTTTCTGAGAGAGGAGATCTTTATTAGCGGTTTAGATTTTTCTATTTCATTTAGAAAAGAAAGATCTCAAAAAATTTCGAAGAAATAGTCGTTTTCAAAACTTGTTTTATCTTTGAAAAACTTCTTCGATTTGGTTTTTAAACTTTTGTTAATCTCCAAAATACAATTATTCATCTCCTTGAATCGAAATTTTGATATATCTATTTGAGATCGTTAGAATTGTTGAAGTTGGTTTGTAAAGATTGTAAAATCTTTCGTTGTACGACCTATTGAAAAAAGGTCTAAGATCTTCACGTTGTAAATGTTAGGACTTGAGCCTAGAAAAAAGTTTAGGTGTTCAGAGCCTGCAATTGTAAAAGTTCTAAGATCTGAGTCTGGAAAAAGATCTGGATTTCTACACGCGTAAGGAGTCACAAGATAGTGAAGTTGAATCCTGAGCAGTTCTCAGACGAGGATTAACCATTGGGTTGGTGAAACTCGATAACAATTCCCTATGTCAATTTTGTTATTTTACTTTTCAGTTCTTCTGTAATTGTTGATAGTTTTGGTATCTTAGACTCTGATTTTATATTCTGTTGTAAAATCTATTAATTTTGCAAAATTATTCGGTGTTTGCCATAAAGTTTTATTCACTCCCTTCCAAAACTGTTTTCAATTGGTATCAGAGGAATGATACTATGTTTGTAAGATTAACCTCTTGAGTTACTGATTTTATGGCAAACCAAATGGAAAGACAAGCCATTAACCGTCCTGCTCTATTAAATGATACAAATTATTAGTTCTGGAAAACTAAAATTAAAGTTTTCCTTCAATGTATAGATTTAGAAGTTATGGAGATCATTGAAAAACCTTTCGTTGCTCCTACTACAAATCCTTTATCTGATGCTGACAAGAGATTGTTGACATTAAATGTCAAGGCAATGAATGCACTTCATGACTCTTTGAATTTAGAAGAATTCAATAGAATCTCAATATGTCAGACTGCCAACAAGATTTGTACTACTTTTCATACTGCCCATGAAGGAATCGGTCAAGTTAAAAAGAGTAAGATCAACTGTCTCATGCATGAATATGAGATGTTACAAATGAGAGACGATAAATCTATCGACTCTACGTATTGTAGGTTTAACAATCTCATTACCGAATTTTTCAAGTTAGGAAAGAAATTCGATGACAAAAAAGTGTTACAAATTGCTGAGATTTCTAACGATCTCATGACAAGCTAAAATCACTGTCGTCTGAAGAGTGTTTGTCGTCTTCCTATTGAGATAGGAATGCGCGTCATTTGTGAGGCGTCGTACAGATTCCTCCTGCATAGGGTAAACTAGGGTTTATTGATTATGGGGATCCAAATCTCTGGCAGCCACAGACTAAAGTGCCGTTAATTACCTTTCGCTTTTGGAGCAAGAGAACGTCCGATTAACAGTTCAAACGGGTCATGCGAACTCAATTGCGAATCGTTCATTTCATTTTTTTATTCTACCTGTGACCAAAGATTTTTTTATTCAAAGATTTTTTTTGATTTTTATTATTATTATTATATATATATATATTATTTTATTTAATTAATATTTTTAAAAGGAAAAGGGGAGAGCTCCCACTAAATGGGAGCTCCCCTCCTTCCCCCTCACGTGAGAGGGAGCAGGGGCTCCCAACCTCCTTATGTGAGAGAAGTAAGGAGCTCCCACTTAGTGGGAGCTTCTCTCTCCCTCACGTGAGAGGGAGCAGGGGTTCCTCCCCCTCACGTGAGGGAGCAGGGGGCTCCCACTAAGTGGGAGCCTCCTCCTCACATGGGGGTGGGGGACGGAGGGTGTCCACGGACCGGAAAGGGGGCTAAGCTCTCGGATTTGGAGTTAAATTCCTGAAGATTTTTTTATTATGGAGTTAAACTTCAAAACATTTTATATGGAGTTAATCTTCCAAAACAATTTTATTTTGAGTTAAACTCCCAAAAGTATTTATATGGAGTGAAATCCTGATGATGAAAATCTTGAAATTAGCTGCCTAAGCACGCCAGTCACACCATTACAAGACCTGGCCTTGGATATCGACGACGTTAGCCTTTCAAGATCTGACATCGATCCGGAGATTGTTGTAGAAGACGGATCATCAAGATCAATTGCCCGTAGATAAAAACGAACAACGCGTGTAGCAGACCAATTCATCGATGACTCCGAGCAAAATTCAGCGAGTGGGAGTAGCGCTACCGAAGATAATGATTAACTTCCCATTTTAATTAACTTTCTGTAACATTCATAATCATATATACAATTTAAAAGTTTAGTTTATCGCATTTTTCTTTCATCTACAGTTATGTAATTTACTTAACTGTTTAATTTGCTTAACTGTTCATTTCATCTACAACTATATAATTTTGTTTACATGTTTCTTGAAATTGTTACTGTATTTTTCTGTTGCATTAGTTTATTTCTCAGGATATGGCATTTAGTTCTCGTGGGGTTTATTGACGGGTTGAGGGAGACCCGGGAGCCAGTTTTTCCAGATCCACGGGCCGTGGCCGAGGACGTACCGAGGAGGACCCTGGAGCCAGTTCCTCCGGTTCTACGGGCTGTGGTAGAAGGGGTCCCACACAGGCGCAGGATGTATGGGCTCGTCTTCAAGACGGCTCGAAGATCGATGTGCACATTTCAGCGAATAGAGATTTTGTTGAATCCGGGGCGAAAGATCTAAATAAATTTTGTGCCTCGATTTGCAATAATGAGAAGCGCATGCTGCATTTAGTGAAGGATGGAGCTAATTACGTTGCAGTGAACTGAATGTCGAGAGTTTTAGAGGATAATATGTAAGTGGTTTTAGATGAGATATTGGTAAGCTTATATAATTAAGCATTCGTACGTTTATTACTTTCGCATCTATGTATTTGACCCCAATTCTTTGTAGGCATGCTTCTCCATAGTATGTGGATAGACAGCTCCTCCGTCTCTCTACACGTGGTCCGAGACCGATTATTCATATACTTGTCGGGGAGTTGGCGTGATCAGAAACACTTCGAAAGCAAAAAATGGAGGAATGCCGCTACCGATGAGGACAAATGGGTGATGAAGCCCCCGCATTGGACTGATGAGTATTAAGCCGTTATGATCGATCACTTCAAGTTGTCTGAGTTTTTGGTTCGTATATTGCCAAAAACTTTAATAGCGTTAGATATTAATTCAATATTAGCATGATACCGGACAACATATCTAAATGACAGGCGAGGAGTGAGCGAGAAACAGCAGCGTAGAGGCACAACCATGATCGATGGTTGAGCGGAGAGATGAACTCCTCCCAGTATGCAGTTGCTCATGTTAGAACACCATGTTTTCTTAATTTGTCGGATTTAATTTCTAAACTTGATATAAATTAAATTTTAGATCTAAATGGCAGGCGAGGCAGATGGGAGAAATGTCCAGTCGCGTTGAGCTTTTTATATGGGGTTTGCGCATGACTCCAGCTGTCCCAGCTCATAGAAGGCGACTGAGAATTATGTAAATATGCTCCTATACGATTTTGTTATACAATTTTAACCATAATTGTATTCAATTTAACATTTCGTTGTTAGAAAACCGCAAATCTAAAAGACCGAAACCGAAACGAATATAGAACCATAAATTTAACTCATTAATATATAAAAGACCGAAACCGAAATGAATTCTTGAATCTTGGTTCATATTGTAATTTCCCGCAGTAACGGATGAGTGGCGAGATTGAGCAGCGGGAGAGTTGCATTTGTTGCGGCGCATCATCGACAACATACATACGTGGAGCTTCATATGATCAATGAGGAAGTCTTTCAACTGCACAACCGGGCTGACATGGAAGAGTTCATATGGGCGGCCAAGGCATCACGTTTATGGTATATCACGCCCATCCCGGTCCGAGTTTGCATCCTCCTCGTGCGCGCCTGGGGATATTCATTTAGGAGACCGCGGTACCCGCATCCGCTGCAGCCCCATCTCTCTCTCCGTCTATCCCGATATATCACCTGGATGGCTCTCCACATACTCCCGTCAGTGATCGAGCACTCGTCTTCTCGACTCCTGCATCTGGATCCGTGTCGGCTTTCGGTTCATCCAGGCATATGAGTCGAGCAGAAGCCCTATCCGATATGCAAACGAAGAGAACGATGATGCGGAGGCTGGTACAATTAGGCAAGGAGATACCAGATGTAAGTTTAATTGATAGTATTTATTTTCAATGCAACTTTCATTTAGTTATCGTGTATATCCGTTTATAATACTTGTATATTTATAACACTGTAAGAGTTGCTCGATTTCAGCGACTATCCTGATGCCCCTTCCCCCGACGGCGGCAGTGCTCCACCGTGAGCTCATGAAGACACGGGATCGAGAAAGGTATGCGTATTGCCGAGAGAATGAAAACAATAAATACATTTATTGCAGATAGAGATGTTTCTAATCTCCATATTCAGTAAACGTATTTATCGCTTTCTCTCTCTCAGTAACAGTAAGACTCATACTTCCTCGATCCCGTGTCTTCTCATCATTTTTTGTAGCCTCAGAATTGGTTTTCTGTTATTTAGTAGTTGTAATTGAACTAACGGTTTGTATAAATTTGAATTGTAATTGAATGAATTTTTGTGTTTCGTATATTTGATTATATATTTTATCGTAGATTGAAATGGAATTGGTGAAATGGATTTGGAATTTGAATTGGATTTGGAACTGTTTTGTACAATATATATGGGATATATTTTTTATATCGAATGTTTTCGACGAAGCAATTGCAGACTAGACATTATTTTTCTCTGTTGCCACTTTATTTCGTCGGGCCTTATCCGACGGAATAAATAACGAGCTGACGGAATAAGTTTCGTCGGGCCTTATCCGACGGAATAAATAACGAGCTGACGGAATAAGCTGTCGAACCTGGGGAAAAATGAGTTAACTTGCCGGGTTTTTTTAACTTGTTTCGTCGGCATCAAGCCGAAAGAAAAAACGCGACGACGAAATAAGTTAAAGACCCGACGTAATAAACCTTATAACATCGCAATTTTATACGTCAGGTATTGTCCGACAGAATAACTTTATTCCGTCGGATACCTATTTAATCCGTCGGGCTTATACTGACAGAATAAATGCAATTTTCTTGTAGTTATATTTGCAAAATACTGTATGATAATAAAATAGTGTTAACCAGTAAAAGATATACAATATATATTATTTATACCCATGATTTTAAAAATCTAGATATTAAGTGTCTAACGGTAAACAATGAAATAGACTCATTAATTTGGCATAGGAGCTTAGATCATTTCTCAATGGATATTTTATCTAAAATTATATAGAATAACCTAGTCAAAGGCATTCATAATATAAAATTCGTAAAAGATAGATTTTTTGATTCCTGTCAAAGAGGAAAACAAATTAAATCATCATTCAAACCTCAGAATAATGTTACAACTAACACTCCACTGCAGTTGCTTCTTATGGATCTTTTCGGTCCTAATCGCAATGCAAGTTTAGGAGGCAAATTTTATGCTTACGTAATTATAGATGATTACTCAAGATTTATTTGGGTTTTCTTCTTAAAAACCAAAGACGAAACCTTTAATACTTTTAAAATCTTTTCTAAGTAAATTCAAAACGAAATGAATTTAAGGCTATCTAAACTAAGAAGTGATCATGGTGAAGAGTTTGAAAACCAAATATTCAAAGAATATTGTAATAAGAAAGGGTTCAAACATGAATTTTCCTGTGCCAGAACTCCACAACAAAATGGACTTACTGAAAGAAGAAATCGTTCTTTACAAGAAATAGAATTATAATTAGAAAATATTTAAATAAAACACCATACGAACTATTTTATGGTAAAACACCAAATGTTAAATATTTCAAAGTTTTTGGTTGTAAATGCTATATATTAAATACATTAGATAATTTAGGAAAGTTCGATTATAAATGCTATGAAGGCATATTTGTTGGTTATTCTATAACTAGCAAAACCTATCGTGTTTATAATAAATGAACCTTAACCATTCAAGAATGCATGCATATTCAGTTTGATGAAACCAACTCCTTAAACCCCGAACCTATCTTGAATGATGATGATCCAATACTAACAAAAGGTTTGGATAACTCATCACTAGATATAGAAGTTGAAACCAATCAACAAGTTCAACAAGAGCGAGTTGTTGATACTTCTTTTCTAAAATATTGGCAATTCAACAAATATCTTTTTAAGGATTTAATTATAGGAGATATAGATAAATGAGTGGTTTCTAGATCATCAACATTTAATTTGTGCATCAACTCGGCCTTTATTTCGGTTATAGAACCGAAAATTTTTAAAGCAGCTGAAAATGATGAGTATTGAATAGAAGCAATGCAAGAAGAGTTCAACCAATTTGAAAGAAATAAAGTTTTGAAACTAGTTTCAAAACTCGAAAATAGACTAATCATTAGTACAAAATGGGTTTTCAGAAATAAGTTAGATGAGTCAAGGAATATTGTAAGAAACAAAGCACGTCTGGTTGTTCAAAATTATAATCAAATCAAAGGAATTGATTATGATGAAACCTACGCGTCCGTAGTAAGACTTGAGGCTATCAAGATATTGTTAGCCTTTGCTTATTTCAAAAACTTTAAAGTATTTCAAATGTACGTCAAAAGTGCGTTCTTAAATGGTAAGATAGAAGAAGAGGTATACGTGGCATAACCTCCAGGCTTTGAAGATCATAAACACTTTGAATACGTATACAATTTAGAAAAATCCTTGTACGGTCTCAAACAAGCTCCTAAACCTTGGTATGAAAGACTAAGTACATTCTTTAAAAATATGATATAAAAAGGGTATAGTTGATAAAACCATATTCACCAAAATGCATGGAAAATATATCATAGTTCAAATTTATATTGATGACATAATTTTTGGTTCTACCAACGAGCGTCTTTGCCAAGAATTCTCAAAGTCAATGTAGGATGGATTTGAAATGAGTATGATGGGAGATCTAAATTTCTTTCTCAGATTTCAAATCAAACAAAGTCAAGAATGACTCTTCATCACTCAAGCCAAGTATACTAAGAAACTTATCAAAAAGTTCGGCTCAGAGAATGCTAAGACTTACGAGACTCCAATGGCAACTACAATTAAACTAACCAAGAATGAATCTGGAAAAGCGGTAGATATACGACTCTATCGAGATATGATTGGCAATTTATTGTATTTAACTGCTAGTAGACCAGATATTATATATAGCATATGCCTATACGTTCGATTCCAAGTAAATCCTAAAGAATCACACTTAATAGCTGTTAAGAGGATCTTTCGATATTTCAAAGGCAATATTAATCTAGAATTATGGTATCCCAAGAATAATGTGTTTCATTTAAAAGTTATTCGGTGCTGGCTATGCAGGGAGTCAAACAGTCCGTAAAAGTACTAGCAGTATATGTCATTTCCTAGGAAACTGCATTATATCTTGGAATTCAAAGAAACAAGTATCAGTCGCATTGTCTACTGCTGAAACTGAGTATATTGCCGCCAGTGCATATTGTGCACAAAGTCTTTGGATCAAATATACCTTAGAAGATTATTAGGAATTAGTTTCTAAGATACCAATACTTTACGACAACACTAGCACAATCCAAATGATCAAAAACGTTGACCAACATTGTCGAACCAAACATATAGATGTTAAATATTATTTCCTACGAGATCACTATTACAAAAATGATATTGTTCTTGAATATATACCGAACGACTCCTAGTTAATCGATACATTCACCATACCTTTAAATAGAAACACGATTTGCAAAGATTAGAGGTGAATTAAATTCGTTAGAACAAGAAACCTAAACCATATGCAATAAAAACCTTTAACCACTTATGACTTTTTCAGTAAAATTTTAGTCAAATAGGATATGGAAGTCCCCAGGACGTCAATCATAGACGTCCATATAGTGTCTGTTCATAAACCGTGCAATGCAGTTTCATGAATTTTTGTTTTTAAAACGATTGAATTTTTCAGATTTCAAACAAAAGTAGTTTTTTAAAACTGCCATTCAGTTTTTTCCTTGGATTTCTTCTGTAAATAGAATCAAACACAACAATGGTTTCATTCATTTTTGTGTTTATTCCATTTTCTTCCAAAAACCGACACAACATACACACCATGTCCAAATGCATGATGGGTACTAGGACCACTCCCCTTACAGAGAAAGGTTCACCATCGTCCAATAGAGTTAAACATGAACCAACCTCACCGGTTCGTCCTTCTCCCAATCCATCGAAAGTTCTCCCCTTTTCTTTAGCAAAATCCCCTTCATCTCCTTCTTCTGAAGGGGACCCTTCGGAAGAACTATTCAAGAGATTTACGTTCCCAACTCCTTCAATCGGCGAAGACCCTCCTCCAGTCGATCAGCCAACACAAGGATCACCACCCAACAGCCCTACCGCGAATCGTTATTACCATGCCTTAAATGGTTTTGAGACTGGAGAAAATGACCCATTATACGTTCATCCCAGTCAAAATGAGCGTTAATGTTCATTGCTAGAGTCAAAATGCACGAAACTCAGATTCAAGCATTCGACAGAGTGAAAGGGGAATTTATCAAAGACAAAGACGGCTGAATTTTGGAAGCATCTTTCTCGCTTCTAATTTTCATAGTTTTTATCAAAGATTTATGTATTGTGTGTTTGTTTATGTTTGTTTTCATGTTTATGTATTAGTTCTTTGTTGTATTAGTATAGATTTCTATTTCATGTATTTTTTGTACATTTTATTTTAATGAAATATAAGTAAATATATATGTTCTTCATTAAAATTGCTTCTATCCGTCTATCAGGACCCACATACCATATATATATATATATATATATATATATATATATATATATACTAACAACCAACTATAGACACCAACGCAACCCTTCAAACCCACCTTTTCAATCAAACACCCCTTGCACTGTTTTTCAGATAAATATTTGCAGGGTCATCTAAATAGACATCCCTATAGGCGTCCATTTGGTCATAGACGTCCATTTGTCCATAGACGTCCTTAGGACATCTATATGTCTGAATTTGTCCTTAACTGACCTGACCTTATTTTGAAAATTCATGTCCATTGGATGTATCCCTTTGGATTTAGGACATCTATTTCTACTCTATTTATTCTTTTCTACTATCCTAAACTTTCATAACTTCAAAATCTTTCTCTTTCTTCCTCCAAACATTCACCTTCAAATACCAGTTCCTCCTTCAACCCAAATTCCTCAAAAATGGTGCGCACCAAAATCCTGAATTTACTGAATCATCTAGCAAACGTCGTGGCTTTACACCTTCTCCTTCACCACAACCAATGGAAGAAGAAGAAAGCAATGAAGAAACTGAAGATGACACTTATCAATAAGAAATCGAGGACACTGCTCAAGGCAAAGCCGACGAAGACGAAGAAGTTGAAGAAAATGTTTTGTTTGTCTTCATCAACACTAGGGCCTCCTCTCTCTACGATTGACTTGTGAAGAAAAAGATTTTCACGGGTGCTTTCGTTCGCCTCAACGAAATTGCCCACTTTCAACTAACTCTATTACTCCAATTCCAAGGTTGGATTTCCCTCCTTCAACTTGATTGTAATACCCATGTCAATTTCGTCTATCTATTTTATTCCAATCTAGCTAGTATCCAAGATAACCCATATGTTCTTCGAACACGGTTACAACAACACACTATCACTATCTCACCCGCATCTATCGCTAGGATTCTTCAGATTCCTAACGAAGGTGTAGACATTTATCGTCAAACTCTTTCTACCTTTGAACATTTTCCACCAAATGTCATAAAAAAGGATGCTTCTTGACTCCTCCACGGTAATGAAAATCCACATTTATTCGGTGATCTGCTTACCTAAACACTTACACCTTGAGCCCGTGTTTTAGCTTTTCTTTTGGGTCACACCGTGTAACACCCTAATCCGATCGTAAGTTTTTTTTTCCGTTTTTCTTTCTTTCTTTTCTTTTGAATGTATTGGGTTTTGTTATATTATTATTATTATTATTATTATTATTATTATTATTTTAAGTTGCGGTTAAATATTTTCTAGTTAAGATAGAATATATTATTATGGTTGCTTTAAGTTTGTTATAGTTATGCTTTTCCCAGTTTGTTAAATAAGTATATTATTAGTATTTATATTTGTTTACTATTTGATTAATATTTTAAATTTTTATACATATAATATTTATTTGTCTAATATTAGTTTCGTAATTAAATAGATAATATTAGTATGGTTGTTTTAACAAAAGAAATTTAGTATTTAATGTTGCTTGATAATTTATTAATATCTTATTTTAATTTGCATCTAATATATTTTCAAATAATAGATATGTAAAAAAATACATTATAGTTATCTAATTTAGTTAAGTATGTGATATTTAACATTTACAATTTTGTTTTGTTAAATCTAACAATATTTTATTTATATTCTAGTACAATATTTTGTCTATCATGATATATTATTAATAATCTTTTAATCTTTTAATCCTATTTTAAATATTCCAAATTAAACTATTGACGGTTATGGGAATTATTTTCCTAAACTTATATATATTTTCTTATATTCTCTTTCCAAATATATTTTATCTCTCCAAACAAATTTATACTTATTTTAATCATACACATTTAAACTAATCTATATACATCATCTCTATTTAAAACTCTATATATATTTATATAAATATTTACTATTATCCTATATAATAACAAACTCTACACCTATTTTAATTACACACAACCCAAACAATGTTTACAAACTCTCACATAATTTAATCTTTTTAACAGTATTTGGATATCTTCAAATATATTTCTCTCCTCAATATTTTATTCTCCTACTTTAAGACAACTTTATATATATTCATTATCATCATCTCTTTCTTTCTCATATAAATCAACTTTTTCTTTTTTTCCCATGACAATATTTTTTTCTTCAAAATTAGCCGTGCCATCAAAGCTTGGGGTTGCGCTTCGTGTTGTCGTGTTTATCCGTCTCTGAGGCAAGTACTCTTGCTCGTTATTCTTTTAATCGATGCAACATTGATTATCTCTAAGTTTAATACATTGTTTTAGAATCACTTGAATGTAATCTTTAACACTGAATTTCCATATTGATATACAACCTCTGCTTATTGCCTATATAATCGAAACTCTAGAATCCAAGCAAAATTGTTAGTCAATTTATTATGAATTATGCATGTTTCTTACTCGATTAAAAGACATATCTAATGTAAAAGTTTATTTTATAATTAAACCCTCACTACAACATGTCTCACAAATATCTTAGTTAATTATTGCAATGGCACGCTGACTGTTATCATTGATGTGCATGAAAACATTTTCTTTTACACACATACTCTCTCTCTCTCTCTCTCTCTCTCTATATATATATATATATATATATATATATATATATATATATATATATTCGAGATCATTATTGATTGACGTGTATGAAAACACCTTGACATGTTATGCCTATTCATGATCATGGTTTATTTACATTAAAATGCAATTACCAATCGTAGTGCTGAATTACATGCCATTATTTGTGCTTACACGTTTTTCCCATTCAGTGATATGATCGCGACTATGATTCATATCCATAGCCTATCTAGTCAGCATTCATATTTATAGTGTAATGTTACCGAATACTGGGCTGAAACGATAAAATGATAGTATTGCCGAATACCGGGCTGAAACGGTAAAGTGATAGTGTTGCCAAGTACTGGGCTGAAACGGTAAAGATACAGTGTTGCTGATTATCGGGATAAAATGGTAAAGAGATAGTGTTGCTCAGTACCGGGTTGAAATGATAAAGTGAGTGAATTGCCAGGGTACCAAACTAAAATGGTAAAGTGAAATGTTTACCTATTGATTCGTGTCTACGTTTTCCTTGCCTCCAGACCTTTCCAGCATATGGACATTTAACATTTGTTATGATACATATTCGTATTATTACCTTACTTATATTCACATGTGCACACGAGCTTCACTACATTCACATATTCATGATATCATACACACACACACACACACTAATATGTTTGAGTACTTGTTGGAATATTCTGACATCTCTGGAACTTACCATTTTATGTTTAGAGACTAGTTCACAGGCAGAGCAGGATCAGAGGGATTATCAGGAGGTTGCCGAAGATCAGTAGCAGTTGTAGGTTTATTTCAAATAGTACTTAGCATGTGCACCCTCGCTGGACGTTAGGATTTTTTGTGTCTCTTTTCGAATCTTGTTTTTATTTCGAACCTATTGTATTGAATCTTTATTTGCATCTATTATCTAGTGGACCTATTTTTAGTATTCCTTATGATTTTGTTGCAGCTTGATTATCAGTGTTCTTCTGTTATTGAATATTATCTTTGATAGGTTTAGCTAGACAGCTTTTATGTGACTATGAAAGAATCTTTTCTTACCGTACGTAGCATGGCTAGCCTTTATTGCTCTCCGTATTCCCTATTTTGGGAAGCTGGATGTGACACACCGTGTTATCAAAATCCGGTGGTAGGGATCATATCACACTAACACACAAACTTCTTACTTATTGTGTGTTGGCGAGAATCAAAGTTAACTTTTCCATGCTTATCATCCAATCAATGTGGACTTTCCTCACTTCTAAATCCAATTTATACCACGACAAAGTGATAACTAAGATCATTGAAGCTTCCAATATTGATCCCAACATCGATTCAAACATTCAAGATCCTAATAAAAATTTCGGTATGTTAAATGTCCGTCTTATGGGTTTAGATGATTATGACATGCAAGTACCACCTTCTCCACATCATTCTCCACCACTTTCTCCACCACATGAACAAGAACCACAACCACAACAATCAACTATTTACAATTTCCACGACTTTGAGAATTGTTTCTTCCTCGGTGGCTTGAATCTTAATATCAACACTCGTTTCGACAATCTCAACACTCGATTTGATGAAACACAAGCCTATCTCAATTATCATTTCGACTACCAGTACACTCACTCATCGTAGCCTCCATCGCCACCATTTTACTATTTCCTTCCGACAGACTTTGCTCTGCCGCCGCCACCATAGCCTTAGGATGACGATTAGTTCGTTTGCTATATTAGTGGTTATCGCATATTTTGTTTATGTATTAGGTTTATGAATTTTCTTGTACTCGAACTTATTTTGTTTATATGTGGTTTGTATTATGTATGTGGTTGTATTATGTACTTATGAAGTTTGAACCTACATAGTTTGTTTAATTTATGTCATGTTTGCATCTTTAATTTCCATGCCTATATTAGTATCACCTTTTATAAAACCCTATTTTTGTGCTTCCTTATTTTTCGTATTTTTTCTTCCGTGTTTAATCTTTTTGATATTTCCAAAAAAAGGGGAGAAATAATGTGCATATATTAAGAGGAACATATGAATATATGATGAATATATTTTCAAATGAGAGCATATGAATATATTTTCAAATTATTGTTAAGTGTTTTGTAAATATCAAAAATGGGGAGATTGTTAACCTATGAATTTCTTTATGTTTTGATTATTTTACAAAATTGTATTTCAAATATACTATATGCTACCAACAATGTTAGATTAGTCAAAGTGCTATATAACCAGAGTTATTCAAGCGTAAGGACAATCAATATTGCAACTGACATCTCAACAGTAGCATCGACAAATATCGGCAAGACTCGGAAGAACTCAATGCACATTCAAAAGCTATAACGGAGAAGTCACACATCGGAAATATTCAAGACTTTTCTAGTTTATTTGAATATAGAGTCGGGTCGATCTCAAACGGTCAGAATCAATTTTTCTATCCTATTTCAATCTATTTTCAAAACCCAAAATTTCATTTTAAACTTTATTTTCAAAATCAAACTGTTGTATCTTAAATATATCAATTATAGACATCTCCGATAGACGTCCCTGAGACGTCTATGATAGACGTCTATTGCGGTTTCTCAATTTTTAAATTTTTGAGGTTTGGCGTGATTTTCAAAATTCCAACGGCAAAAAACGGCTAATAATTGTTCTATCTTTTATGGGCAGTTACAATAACCGTCTCAACCACCCGTTTTCAATTTTCTATATATTGAACTCATTTTTCTCAAGTTTTTCACCGAATCATTTATTATCGTTCTTATTTTTTGATTTCGTGAAAACTCGGTCTTTCTTTGCTCTCAAGTTTTCATTATTCATCTTTTGAAAGGAGATCTTTTTTAGCCCTTTAGACTTTTCTATTTCATTTAGAAAAGAAAGATCTCTAAAATTTTAGAAGTAGTTGTTTTCAAAACTTGTTTAATTTTTGAAAAGCTTCTTCAATTTGGTTTTGAAACTTTTGTTACACTAGTAAAATAGGGGGTTGCCCCTACGGATAACGAAATCCGTAGGGGCAGATTTAGTTTTGCCCTACGGATTAGTCCGTAGGGCCTTAAGGTTGCCCCTACGGTCCTTACATATTAATTTAAAAAATATTAAATCGTAAATTGTTGTTTGCCCCTACGGAGCAGCAAACCAAGAACCTACGGATTTATCCGTAGGGGCAACTAAATAGAGATTTAATTAAAAAGGCACGGATCGATCCCTACGCTCATTACCTAAAAATTATTTTCCCAATATCGCGCGCGAACCCAAAATCCCCAAACCCTTGTTCCCGCCGATCGCCTGTGTTTCATCGCCGTTATCGTCATCGCCAGCGCAGGCCAATTCTCCGTCGCCACCGCCTGGTTCATCCTCATCTCCGTTTTCGTCGTCGCCTCCTTTCGTCACCGCCTCCAATAGATCGTCGACGCCTCCACTGCACAGGTTAGGAAATCTTAAATTAAACAAATTTTTGATTATTTTAGAGCTAGGGTTCATGGTTTGGGTACCGATGAGGCATCCGTTGGGGGTAGCGTTAGGGTTGGGGTTGGGGTTGCGGTTGGGGCTGGGGCTGGGGTTGGGATTGCGGTTGGGGTTGGGGTTCGACAGGGGGTTGCGGTTGGGGTTGGGGTTGGGGTTAAGGTTGGGGTTAGGCTGGGGTTGGGGCTGGGGCTGGGGTTAGGGTTAGGGTTAGAATTATGGTTGGGGTTGGGGTTGCCCCGTTTCGTATCAGAACTCGAGTCTGACATCGTAGTTCTTTCAGCCATTTTGGTTATATTGTTATCATGATGTTAAATTCTTTATGCTCTCATCAAATTTTTGGGATCTTTGTAATTTGCTTGCTCTGTTTGGGGTTTCAGTTGATCCTCATTAAAAAATTGGTGATTGATCTCTTCAATCATATTATTATTTGTATTTAAAATTTTTGTGAAGCCTTCAGAGTTTGGAAAAATCTAGAATTACCGTTGAAATTCTGGCAACATTCAAAAACTGTGTATATGATGTGTGTGTGTGTGTGTATGCATGTATATACATTTGAAATTTATCTTTCTTCTATGATATAAAACGGTTAAACCGAGGAAAATTACTGGGGAAATTTTTGCTAAAATGTCTTGAGAGGGGGTTCAAGTGATGGGATAATTTCATTTGGTAATCTTTTACTTATTTTACATCTCTTATTTTTTCATGCAAAAATCTGAATAAGTTTCTTGCAATTTTGCCTATCGATCAATTATTATATTTATTTCTATTTTTTGTGGATGATTTGGCTTCAATTGAATGGAGGCGATGATGGCTTGCCCTCAAGCTTCCACTTTTATGAGCTTTATAGTTATGAGATTGGCGAGGCAAGCTGGTTTGTAGCCATCTTATTTCTTTTCCTAAATTCAAATCCAAATATAAACTGTCTGATTGAGAGAGAGAGTATGGGAGATTATGTATTATTCAATGTGTTTGGAAGCTGGCATGTTCTGAGCGTCATCTCTGCATGAAAGCTATGGTTTTGCAAAGGGTTTACCCTAACTATTTTCTGTGGGGAAGCTGAAGGCCTGAAGCATCATCAAACTCAGGATTGGATTCTGGTCGGGTATTGTAAATTCTTGTGAAAGTTCCGTTCAAAATTTGTTCAGAGCTTGCATAACATCCTTTTCATCTTTATGAGATCTTTATGCAGTCATTTTTTTGGGTTTATATATTTCTAGAGCCCGTTTGACTTTGGACTTAGGATAACTCCAAATCTCTTTCTTATTTTGATTCCTAAGCTGGCATATCTGAGGCTCGTATTCCAGTATCGTTGCAGGAAAAGCTAGGGTTGCGAACATTTTTGCAACGATAATTTCTGTATGACAGCTTAAGCACACATAAAACTTAAACAATCTTGAAGCACTGCAGTTTTTCACTAAACTACCTAAAAGTTTTTATATTGCTGCAAGCTTCCTTAAAGTGCTGCATCTAAGTGTATTTTAGTGGGAAAACCCTTGAAAGCCAAACTTCATGGGGTTTGCCGTTTGCCTTCTCTGTAGCTAGTTTGAGGTTTATTTAGTTTTGGATTTGTTTTGCAACACTCTCTGAGTTCCAAATCAACAAAAAGCTGAATGTTGAATCACAAGCAAGAAGCAGCCAAACTGGCCCTAAAGTAATCCTGAGTGATGATAATTTTCCAGGGAGTTTAAAATTTATAGAAATGGCGAGGCAACATTGGATTGTCTGCAAGTATTCAAGCAACCTGTTTGCAGCCATCATGCTATTTGTGATCCCAGTATAAAACTCAAACATGCCTCTTAGTTAGTTTACTTTAATTTGTTATTTATGTGTGTGTGTCAACATTGGATTGTCCCAAGTATAAAACCAAACCCACAAAACATCAAAACTGTCTCCGACAATCTTATGGTCATTAGACATAAGATTTATGCATATAGGTAACATCTGCCAATATGCCATATCCAGACCGCAATCTATTTTTGCCTATTGGCTAATATGAAAATATCGGCCCGCGTATATGACATAATCAAAGTTGTTAAATCTTGATACGGTTTGTGTTTCGTTTTTTTATTTATCAGTTCTATCAATGTTGCGTATAACGCTTTATGATATCAGTATCCTACATTTGTAGTTTTAATTGTTGATTGTTATAGATGAATACCATTGCAATAATAGTTTTTGGTTGATGAATGCTATTGCAATGTAGGATGATCAGTTCTATCAATCTTGATCTCAATGGTTTAAAATCATGTTACACATACAACACGAATGCACAACAAACGCATAATTAGAGAGCGACTCGAGATATTCAGGTTAAAACCAATATATGATACTCGATGATAATATGAAACCTTCATATTCCCATCGATACTCATATATGAAACTAAAAGCGCCACTTTGTCCCTACGGTGCCCGACATTTTAATTTAAAAATATTAAATCTTAATTTGTTGTTTGGCCCTACGGAGCCGCAAACCAATAACCTACGGTTATGTCCGTAGGGGCATCTAAATGGGAATTTAATTTAAAAAGGCACCATGGCAGGGGCAGTGTGTTGCCCCTACGTATATATCCGTAGGGGCAGTGTGTTGCCCCTACGGATAAATCCGTAGGGGCAATCCTTCTTTGTAGTAGTGTTAATCTCCAAAATACAATCTCTTATCTTCTTGAATCGAAAATTTTATTTATCTATTTGAGATCGTTAGGATTGTTGAAATTGGTTTGTAAAGATTGTAAAATCTTACGTTGTATGACCTATTGAAGAAATGTCTAAGATCGCCACGTTGTAAAGGTTTGAAGTTGAGCCTTGAAAAAGGTCTAGGTGTTCAGAGTCTGCAATTGTAAAGGTTTTAAGATCTAACTCTGAGAAAAGAACCGGATTTCTCCTTCCGTAAGGCGTCACAGGATAGTGAAGTTGAATTCTGAGCAGGAGTTCCCAGGCGGAGATTAGCCGCTGAGTTGATAATCCTCGATAACAATTCTCTGTGTCAATTTGTGTTATTTTACATTTCAATTCTTTTGCGATTGTTGATAGTTTTAGAATTTTAGGCACCGATTTTATGTTCTGCTGCAAAATCTATTAATTCCGCAAAATTATTCTGTGTTTTCCATAAAGCTTTATTCACTTCCCTCTAAAACTGTTTTCACATCCCTATTTAAGATATGACACACTCCATACTCAAAAGCAAGAGATCGTCAGTTCGATTTTTGAAAGAATCACTTCTTAAAATAGAAAAAGGAAAAGATTCAATACTGAATTTTGCCTGTATAAGCATAATGGTATTGTTGTAGGTAAATAGAGAAAATAGAGTATTAAATAACACGATAGGAAGTTTAATCTATTGACGTCTCGAAAAGTCAGCCATCCGCCAATTTATTCGAGGATGAGCACCGATCTCCACTTTGATCATCATGTCCTTAAAACATCACTTGCATGTGAGTTGGATATTGTTCGTCCCCATATCAGATCATTGTAAAATTAATTGTTTGCTGACAATGGAAGATCTTTCGATGCTAAATGAATGGGCAAAAAGCATCTATATGATATGAACATTGGTATACCCATACTTTAGGATACGGAGATTAATATGACCGGTACCGATTGTCTAAAAAATCGACGGATGGTTGACTTTTCAGACCACCAATGTATGATTCTTGTAAATCTAGGTTTTAATACCATTTGTATGGCTCAATCAGGCCTTTTAATTGGTAAACCAGTGAAGTCATTATATGAGTTCAATTCGATTCAATGTCTAAGGGTAACTATATTGTTTATTTTATTCATAATACTAGTTTACAAATGAAACAAATCAGTCAAGAATATTTTCTAAATTAAGAAAGTGAAATTTCTCAACTCACCAAATGTTCTGACTTGCTTAATTAACTGATGGTGAGGAGAGGGTGTTCAACAAGCCTTAATATAGTTTGAGAGTGATTCTACAACTACCACTAGTCAATTGTATAAGAGGAATCTAACTCAAGAAATTTTATATTAGAGGGTTTGGGGCTACCTTATTCCATATTTAGAATGTAGATGAAGTTACAGAAATTTCCAGAATTCTTTTGTTAGGTTACTTTGTGTTGCATCCAATATGGTATCCCAAAATACTATATAATCTTCAAAATTTATTCATATGCCATATTTCAAAATGAGATTGATAGGGTTGTGCTCGAGTGCGGTCCCTTGGCGGCGGTTGCAAGGGTAAATTAGGGGGTGAGGCCTTGGGTTAAGTTGGGACAGGCTCCATTCTTCGAGGCTGGTTGCGCTTGACCCTAACCTCATTTATCATTTCCAAAATTTCCATATGTGGTGTGTACCACTGCACAAATACTTCAAAGTTACAATAGAAGTTGGAAATAATTTGACTACACCAAGACAAGTTGGATATGATGCTGAAAATCATACTTTTTGTGTGACGGGATTATTTATATTCTAAATACGCTTCAAAATATCTTTCCAATTAGATGGAAGTTTAGACGACTCTGATATTATGTTAAAATTTCTACCTCCGCACAAAATTTGAAGCTGTGTTGACTTTACAAGATAATTTATCCCGCGTGTGCGTGTACTCACATACACATACACATATATACCTATATAATAAGTCAGCTACTGGGAATCATGGGTGCCGTGTAAACTTTGATTGCTAGGCAGGTTACAAATTATGTCTTCGTTTGTCCATTTTATTCTATGTTTTCTTGCAAATAAAAGAATTTAGGGCTTCTTGCTTTCTAAAAATTCAAAAAGAAAATTGAAACTTCCAAGCAATTAAACAGCAACTGTTGCATCAGTACTGTAATAATAGGGGGTCCCCTGCCAAATTACATCTGGGTCCACCATTTGCTTCAATAACCCTTATGGTCCCCATGTACTCGAAAATTATTAACATCGGCCTGTCCGGTGGCCGTCCGATCAAGATTCAATGGCTCTCATCAATTCGACTACGGCCTCGTGGGTCCTGATCGAATCCAAGGACCTGTTACACAAGGACTTTCAATTAAATCTTTATACAGTGTACTTCATGTGAAATTCACCATACCCAATCGTTGATTAGTTGTTTGACGCTTTCGATTCTACCCGCATCAATCTAGACTTGGGGCAGTTTGGTTTGATGCAATAGAAAAGACCATTTTTTAGGCATGCAGTATTTATTACAACAAATGTTGCCCCGAAAAATAATTATTGGAACATCTGTTGTTTGCCTTCGAAAGTCTTAACAGTTAACTTATCGTTTTTGATTATTTTCAATAGGAGGCATTTGTTGCCGTTTCTCATAGTAAAAATTGAATTTTAATGGTATTTCTATTTTTGCAGCCGCCAAAAAGTCAAATTGGAGCGTAGGTCGCAGCATTCATCGGTGAAGGTCTGTTTCGGGTGAAACAAACTAACTCTTAGTGCGATAAATTAACTGTCGATCAAAAGAAAAGAAAAAGGCTGATAGGTGACGTGGATTGCTGTTATGAAACCGGAAAAATGCTTTGACTATTGTGGATCGATCCTATGCGGCCTACACCAATGAAAGCATAGAAAGCATGACATGATTTAGTTGCATTGCATGGGATGAGATTGAGTGCCGTAGTCATCCAAACACCCTGAGATTTTCCATGGTCTGCCATAAATACCCCTTAAAAGATCGAATGGCTTGAACTAGGGAATGGGCACTTTTGGCATTTCCTTGGTCCTTTTCAAATCATTACAATGGGGCTTTGCTTGCAATTCATTAGTTTTGTACCTTTGAGAGATCAGATTTCCGTTTCAGTTACATTCTTGGGAAGTTTTTTTTGGTGGTTTGCTGTTTGTGTGATTAATAATAATTAGTTGTTAAAAGATGGTACTTTGGTGATGTTGAAGTTTGGATGATACGTGAATCCGGACGCAACAATATAAAACATTGCATAAATTGATTTATCCAACAAATCCGAACCATTTATTTTAACCGTTAGTTAAAAGTAGTGGTTAAAATAAACGGTTCAGATTTATCATCTACTTAAAAGATATGTTAAAATATTTAGATTCATATTATATAAAAGAGGAAACCGTCCCAACATTTTTAGCGGCTTAGGATTTTGAGATCGAAATTGGGCGATTTTTGTTATGATTTGAACTGTGAATCTTGTTGGGTATTCTCTTGAATTTTGAAGCGATTGGAGCGATTTCATAAGGTAAATTAATTACTTTAATTGCTATAGGTTTTGTTATTTATTTAGGGTTTTTTGTTAGGGTTTTTAGATGTAAATTGTATGTTTTTTCATGTGATTTGAATTGCGAGCTAGGTATTCTATTGTTTCTTGGATCAATTTTATAACATAAATCAATAAGTTCTATTGTTTCTTCGTCTGGTTCCACTATTATTCATTCTTCTTTTTCTAATTTAGGGATAGTCTACTCATATGCTAGATTAATAGACATAATAGCATTTGTAGACGTAGAAATAATAAATATATCATAATCACTTCAAAAAATCTCGTTTAGAAAGATGTAGACGTCCCGTGGCAAAAGATATGGTTCGAAAGTCGAGAGGTGATATATTCCGTAACCGCTTGAAAAAAAAATACTTAAACAGCGGTTAATTTTGATTTTAACAACAACTTTAAATATAGGTTAAATAACAACCGTTAAATTTAACCGCTAACTTAAGTAGCGGTTAATTTTGAACGGTTATGATTTGTTGGATAAATTAACATTTGATTTTAACCGCTACTTTAAGTACAGATTAAATAAAAACTGTTAGATTTAACCGCTACTTAAAGTTGTGGTTAAGTATAAACTTTTTGATTTGTTGTATGATTTTTTATCCAATGTTGATATTAACCACTACTTTAAGTAGTTTTTAAATGACAATCGTTAGATTTTAACCGCTTCTTTAAGAAACAGTTAACTTTGAACGGTCCTGATTTGTTGGATAAATTTTTTAATACAACGTTGTACGTGGAACCGAATCCATGTGAATATACAAAAATACTTTTTCTGTAGGATTACTAGGCACACTAAGGAGGCTCTACAAGGCATCGACCATGCCGGATTAAAATTTTTAGGTGCTTAACAACCCTAAGCAAGATCGTTAACTAGATATTAGGCGAATCAAAAGCAAGTAAATCACATTTACACTAAAGGAAAGAGACTACAACCTTTGTAGATCCGGTTCTCCACTTCCATAGCTCCGTGACGACGTCCCTTCGCTGCGATCAACCAACTCGCGGACTCTCGGACGGCTCCATGAGGAAATTGCAACGGGATCGCTTGAAGTCTTCGGTGCCGAAGATGATCTACGTCGAGAGAATACGGACTCAAGCTTCTACCTCACTAACCATAGAATTAGTGAAGCAAACACCATAAACTAAAGTGCTAGTCTAGTAGAGGATGGTGAGATAGGAAGTGGGTACTCTTTAGATTTTGATTTCTCACTCTAAATCTTCACTTGAAATTTTCTAGCAAGCTATCTCTTTTTCTTCAAGAAGAAGAAGAAGAGAAAAGAATAGAATGAAAGAATAATCCCATAATAGAAAATCAAGTGAAGACTTATCATAATGCAACCATGGGTGAGGTTAACTCATGTAGAGAATAAACTAGGGTTTAGGTTGATGGTTAGGTTAAGAATAAAACAAAATGGTAAGACTTTTTCAAAGATGCTAGCATGCTTCATGAAGCTTCTAGCAATGAAACCAAAAAAGCCACCATTTAGTTTTTCAAAAATTAAATAAATAACTAAATAAATAAAACCTTAACCATTAACCTAAACTATGGTTTAAAGCATACACACCCAACTTTGCATGTATCATCAAACATGATACAAACTTGTGCACAAAAATATATCACATATACAACTTGTGCACAACAAGTGAGAAAATCAATCTTAAGTGAACCAATACTGGTTAATGTAAAGTAATATATCAAATATATAATTATACATTAAATCATTAAATCAACACTTGATTTAACGATCCGTTCATATCGCATATAACCGACTAATATCAATGTATCGACTTATCGAATCAACACTTGATTCGATAACTAGGTTATATCGCATACAACCAATTAATACAATCATCGCGAGAATAGAATACGGTATCACATACACGCATTATTCTCGGTCCCGCACATATCACATATGCGCTCCTATCTCGTTTTGCCTGAGCCAGTACAACCTCTGTGTAGGACTCTAAAGACCCGTCAATACGCCGGCAGTAGGTGATGATCATATCAAGCACCCACAAGCCGTCAGCGGTACTAGCTGGACGTAACGGCTACCCGGGTATTGAGCGATCAGAAGATCAGCAAGCAAGCCCGCTCCAACTCCTGTAAAAATCCTGACAGTGACACTACCGTACAGTCCGGTCTCCTCGTCTGATATGTCGCATATCAAGTCTAGGGGTGGTAAACGTCAGACCCCAATAACCGATAAGTCATGCCGATGAGAGGCCCATAACGGGTCGAGAAACTACTGGTAACACTTACCAGTAAATCTCTAAACCAGCCCTGGCCAGGGACTTCCTTGTTATGGCCAATCGAGCACAGTGCAACATCAACCCCCAATACCGGGAGAGACGAAACCCCTCCTATCGCTCATTGCCTCCATGTGACTCGGGACTGTACCCAAAAACCACCGTTTTGCACGCCCTCTTGGACGTGGTAAGGTGGAAATCAAAGCACAGTGGGAATCACACAAGACTCTATGACGATCTCGGGTCTACAGACTAACCTGTACCAGTGTCACCAGAGAACTGCCATCTGACGTAAGGTATAATACCTTCTGGGAGTTCTCGGCGAGTCCGTCCAGTGTACCCAGTCTCCACTGAGCACCCGTATATCATATCTGATATCAAACACCAATGGATATGGGATCATCCATCGCCCATCTGTATGGGTCGAGAAGGCATACGCTAGTCTACTCTGGTATATCGATGCCCCGTCTCGATGTACCCTCGACTAGGGACCTTGAAGGATGTACTTATGGACTACCATGTCCCCACTAGTATGATCTGCATCACAGTCCAGGTAGTCAAGTACACATCATAAGGGCTTTACCAACATGTAACAGAGAGACAATCAGTGTACACGTTAAGGTAAAGAGTAACCAGATAGCATACTATCATGTCGAGCAAGAAAGTCCTTCCTATATATGTCCAAGCATCCACTACAATATACAACACATGTATAGTAATGGCCTCTAGGGCATACATATAACTAACAATCTCCCACTTGCACTAGGGCCATCTGATAACAGTGGTTGTAGTATCTCATACTCAACCATCCCATAATAGTCTCTCTCTGGGAAAAAGGCCTTTGTGAGTGGATCCGCCGTGTTGTCCTCTGAGTCTACTCTCCTGGCCTCAATCCCCTGGAGATCAACCATCTCCATGATCAGGTGACACTGCCTAAGAATTATGTCTGGATCACTGATGGGGCGGGCGTTCCCAGGCATAAGCCACAACTCCATTGTCACACAATGGTAGGAACGAAGTTCATCTCATGAACTAATATACACCCAGACGGCCTCTTTGGTAGCATCTTTGGTAACGATGTATCTTGCCTTTAATCGTCTAGTATGTCACGGTATCTAGCTTGGAACTCTTCCAACATACCGTCCCTCCAACTGAGGGTAAAGACAATGCCTGTAACTGACATTCAGTCGTCCTTATCACCCTGGAACCATTCCAGTGATTCTCTTCAGGATCGATTGATACCATCTCACTACAGCTAGTGAGTATTCTAACACCCAATTAGATCTATCTCATAGATCCAAAACCCAGGATTTAGGAAGCATCATTTTGATCCTATATGGAGAATCATTGTGATAAGCGGAGATTGACCGAGCGTAGCATAGGAAACTCCTTCCCCATCTAGAGTATATCATCCACGTACTCTACGAGGATCATCACCATACTCCCTACTACCTTTTTATATATACAAGGTTCATCTACCATTTTGATGAAGTCAAACTCTTTGATTACATCAAAACAGATGTTCCAACTCCGCGATGCCTGCTTTATCCTGTAAAGCATCTTGTACACGTTTCCGCTGCTCCCACTTTCTACGAAGCCCTCTGGCTGTGTACTTATAGACGCTCTCTTCTAAAACATCATTTAGAAAAGCTGTCATGACACCCAACCACCAGATATCGTAGTCATGGTATGTAGCCGTGGCAAGTAGGATCTGGATGGACTTAAGCATAGCTACTTAGAAAAGGTTTCAACATAATCCATACCTGGTTAATGATGCAAACCTTTAACAAGTCTAGCTTTGAAAGTCTCAACTTTTCCATGTACACCAAGTAATCTTCTCAAGATATACTTGCTCCTGATGGGGATTTAACCCTTCAGATAAATCAACCAAAGTCCATACTTTGTTGGTGTATAAGGATTCCATCTCAGATCACTAAGCATCCAGCCATTCTTATAGAGTCCTACTCCTGATGGCCAGCTCGAAACTAGTTGGGTCATCATCTCATGATGCAATCCTCACTCCCACTGTCATAGAGAAACCGAAGTATCTCTCAGGTGGGTGAGGAACCCTACTAGATCGGCGGAGAGGCTGAGGTTCGTTGGAATCTACTGAATCCTTTGGTTCTACCAAATCATCTGCTGTAATTTGTATAGCTGGAACCTTTTCCAGTTCTACCTCATGACCACTAATTTCTTCTCAAGAAATTCCCTTTCACAAAGGTGGCATGTTGAGAAACAAAACATTTTTGTTCCTTGGTTTGGTAGAAGATATTCCCTTGCTAATGCCTGGGATATCCAACAAACTTCCACAGATCTTACTTTGCCTCGAGCTTGTTCGGATTATGCCTTTAGACATAGGCCGAACAACCCTAAATCTTAACCGACTTAAGATATGGGCTCTTCTCATTCCATATCACATATGAAGTGGTAGGCATCAGATTTGATTTGAACCCTATTCAATAGGTATGCAACTTCATAAGTGCATAACTCCCAAAAGGAAATAGGAAACTCAGTAGTACTCATCATAGAGCACACCATATCATATAGGGTGTTATTGCTCCGTCCCGATATACCATCGTGCTATGGTGTATACGGAGGAGTAATGCTGAGAGAGAATCTCATTCTCCTTTAGAATAGTCCAGGAATTCCGTGCTCAAGTATTCTCCTCCCTGATCACATCAAAGGACATAATACTTATACCCGTTTTGGTTCTCTACTTCTAACTTATATTATATGAATATCTCAAAAGGTTCGGACTTGTGTTTCAACAGGAATATATGTCTGAATCTTGAGAGATCATCAGAGAATGTAATGAAGTACAAATAACCGGTCTTGGCATGTGCAGACAGGGGACCTACATACATCAACATGTATCATCCCAAGAGTTCACTAACTCTTTCTCTGTTTCCAATAAACAGAGCTGGTGTCATTATATCTTTGTGACATGACTGGCAAGTTTCACAAGATGTAAATTCAAACTAATTTAAATATGCATCTATATGTAACTTCAGCTAGTCGGATCGCATTGATATGACCTAGTCTACAATACCTCAAGAAGGATTCGTTCATTTCTGAACTCTTCCTCTTGTGTGTGTTCTGTATACTAAGAATTGTAGTTTGATTTAGAACATCAATGCTTTTAGATAACGTGCCTGAACCGATCAACTTTTGATATAGGAAATATTCAAAACATAATCCAACAATACAAAATTATATCCTTCTTTACTAATAAAGAGACTGATATGATTTTGTATATCAGGTTCGGTATCTAATAACAATCGTTCAGAATCAATGTATTCTGGTAATACAGGGTGATAGTGACCAACAGACTTGGCTGCAACACCTGCACCGTTTCCTATCTCATGAAACTTATCACCCGTTCTCAATTCTTTACCTATCTGTAGCCCATGTAACAGATTACATATGCGGGATCCTGATCCGGTATCTCATACCCAGGACGTAAAGGATACTGAGAAAAGGTTCTCTGTAATGAACACACCCGAAGAAGATGCATCAACATGCACTTTCTTCGTTTGGGCGGCACGGGAATTCTGGTAATCCCCAAATTTCCTGCTCGGTCTTATAACATTTATAAGTTGGAGCGGGACCAACTGTTGGGGTAAAAATTTACACCCCGGTTGACCAAGTCAAAATCCAAGTCAACCCCAAGCCAAGTGGGCCCAAGCCCAGACCCAGTGGGCCCATGCCCGGGTCGAGCCCGAACATGAAGCGGCCGGCCTCCCCCCACGCCAAGATAAAAATTTTGTAATAAACAATTTTTTTGTATTTCTTTTATTTTATTTTATGGATAAATGTAAGGAAAATAGGCATAAAGCCAAATTTTTGTAAAGCCCATGGCTTATGTGCAAAAAGAAATGGCACATGAGCCATGGGGTGGGCAAAATGCCATTTTTGTGAAGCCTAAGGGGTTATGTGTAAAGTGTATGGCCTATAAAGGCAAAGATAGTGAAATATCTCAACAACTTTTTCTCTCTCCAAAAAAAAAAAAGAATCCAGATCTGTCTCTTCTTTCTTCCTCAAGGTTCTAAAACCTTCTTTTTCCTTTTGAATTAAATCAAGAGTTTAACTCTTCCTTTTCTCAAAATAAGTAGATTTCCACCACAAAACCTACGAAGGGGAGCTCGGATCTCCAATCAGATCTCGAAAAGGGGAGGCTTTTAAGGCTCGTCCCCTTTTCTCCAAGATCCCGCCGATCAAGAGCAAGAAGAAGGAGACCCATCTCCAAAAATCTAACTTTGGACAGACCCAAGGCTCAAAAGAAGAGCAATAAATCCCCAGGAGCTTAACTCCTTTCTAAAGTTGCTGGAGTTTAACTCCATAAGTTAATTTCTGTTGGAGTTTAACTCCATAAATTTGTTTCTGTTAGGAGTTCAACTCCAAAGATTCCCTTGGGAGTTCAACTCCCCAGCCTAGGGGCTAGGCTTCCCTTTCCGCGGGTTTTTCCCGCGGTCACGTGTGCCCACGTGACCCCGGGGCGCTAAGGCGCCCATCGGTCATGCGTGCGCACGTGACCCCGGGGCGCCAAGGCGCCCATCGGTCACGCGTGCGCACGTGACCCCCGGGGCGCCAAGGCGCCCATCGGTCACGTGCGCGCACGTGACCCCGGGCATTAAAGCGTCCACCTGCCGTGCGAGCGTCCTTTAGACGCCATTTTGTTTTCTTTTCCCCCCCGTTTTACGTGCACTCCCCAACAAAATCCCTTCTGCAGTTTAAACCCTTTTTTAAAAAAAAAATATTCTTTGGAGTTTAACTCCACAATAAAGTTCTATTTTAGGAGTTTAACTCCGCATAAAATTCTTTTAGGAGTTTAACTCCATTTAAAATTCTTTGGAGTTTAACTCCGCAATAAAATTCCTTTTGAAATTAAACTCCACTTTTAAAAAGAAAGGGGGGGAAGGAAAACATACACAGACTCCACGACACTGTCTTCCGTTAGAAAAAAATTTCTAACGGGGCGCTGCCCCGCACCCCGCAAGGGGGCTGCTAGCCCCTTTGACCCCCGGCCCGCTATCCGGGTAGCGGGACTCCCGTAAAAACTCTGCGGGGCCCCCGATATTTCCAAAACCCCTTCAAAACACGATACTACACATTGAGTTCGCATGACCAGTTTAACCCGTTAATCGGAGGTTCCTTCGCTCCAAATGCGAGGGATAATTAACGGCAGCTTAGTCCGTGGTTGCCAGAGATTCGGATCCCCACAATCAATAACCCCAGCCTACCCTAGGCAGGGGGGAATCTGTAATGCGCCTGACAAGCGCGCGCGTATTCCCATCTCAATGGGGTGACGAAAAACACTCTACAGATTTTGGCACGCCCGGTGGGACCATCTCTCCTCCCATATCTCAGGTTAAGCGTTCATGCGAACTCATTTAACATATACGCCGATGTTTGTACTGAAATAATTTCTTTCTTTCGTGCAGCGATCGACCTTCGACGACAATGTCTCCCCAGACGAATTCAGCTTCCAGCGTGACCCCGATTCCGTATGTGGTCAAGATCAACGCTCGTGTGGTTCTCCCCGCAAGCCTCAGTCGACAGTGGGAGGAACCGCCTCGCCAGTTTGGTTCCGTCATCGTCTACCCTGCCGGAAGCACTCATCTGGCGGAAATCCCGGAAGAACAGGTGGCCAAGCCGGTCCCAAGGGGCAAGAGGCCGAATGTTGTGATTGCTAAGGCACCACAACCGAAACTTAAGAGGGTGTCTGAACGACTCCCTGGCGCTCCAGCCGGGGGCAAGACTTTCGGTGCGAAGGGCAACATCAAATTTCGCGGACGAGCTCAGGCGATGACCACAACAAATGCACAATCGAGCGTATCTCCAAGGCCCTCCATCGCCCGGTTTGCGGCGTCTTCCCAAGGAGCCGAAGTCTGCCAGGTGCTTAGAACAGAAAAGTTAAGGCAGAAGCGTCTCAGGTATCGAGCCAACAAGAGGGCCAGGGCTTCGGCCAAATGGAATCGTATGAAGTTCCAAGTGCAGGGTTGCCCCGCGACGACGGCTGAGTCGGACGTAAGAATCAGCAATTCCTTCGAGCCTCTGAAGTGGGTTCAGAAAAACGCCATGACCGCCAGAATCAAGAAGACAGCGGTCCGAACAGTTCTACAAAGAGACGTGTCCCGGCCCCAACAGAAAAAGTATGACACTGTCTCTTCAAGAGTCTATCAGGCGCTCTGTGTCGCACGAAAGCAGCAGGGCAAATCCAGAAAAGAAGCACCAGCACCATTCAAGAAGCTGGTTAGGCCAGCCGCCTTCAATCGACTGCCAGCTATCGAAGCAAGGGGGTCAAGACAGCGATCCGTGAAATCAGCCGCCAATGATCGAAAGACAGCCGGATATATCATCCATACGGTCTATATGGCGGGCGGGCGCCCCGGCGACAACCTTCGCAGCAAAAGCAAGGATGGGGCCACCACATCCCAAGCCCAATCTAGCCTGAATGTGGTTGCCGCCGCCCAAGAACAGCCACCCCCACGGGATGAAGAAAACCCTCTCGATGAGGATGATAGGCAGAAAGACCCCTCGGTCCATGCAGAGTCAAGCTCGGACAGCGAGGAAGAGCCGACTTTCCGCCCCAGGACCGCAGAGCAAGAGCTGCTTCAAGAGCTTCGAAAACAGCTCAGGAGCAAAGATAAAGAGATGGCCAAGCTCTATTCGAAGATTGACGACTTAACGAACGTGGTGATGCAGCTTACGGCTCAAATTGCTCGAGCGCCTCCCAATCAAGCACAAGCCGCTACTAATCAGCCGGGTGATGACAATCCGAGGCAGCCAATGCCTGTTCCTTCGGGACCAAGGCTGGTCGAACTGCATGAAAGCCGGCCACACTCCGCTTCTGGGGACGCCTTGGCCCAAGATAGCACTATCCCGCTAACACAGGATCGTATAATGGATTTGGTCACCAGCAAGGTTAAAACATTGGTGGCCGAAGCTGAAGCTCATAAAGAAATCGGCAGTAGTGGGCGGCCATATCCCGCGCAGTACGATCTGATTGAGTTTCCAAGCGGCTACGTCATTCCTAAGTTCGGAAGATTTGATGGAACGGGGAATGCAAATCAGCACGTCGCTCCCTTCAAAGTATCGTGCGGAAATACAGGGGGCAATGATGCGCTCCTTCTTCGTCAGTTTGTCAACAGCCTGACCGGCGTCGCCTTCGACTGGTATGCGAGTATACCGGACGGATCCGTCATTACCTTTGCCCAAATGGAGTCCCTGTTTCGGCAAAGGTTCATGAGTGTCAGTGATAAAATCTCCATCGCCGACCTTGTGAGGACCAAGCCGGGGAAGAATGAAAGCAACACCGACTTTATCGCCCGATGGCGTAATCTAACAGTCAAGTGCGAACCGCCGCTGGAGCAGGACCAGTCCGTCAGCCTTCTCATTGGGAACCTCAGCAATTGGATGGTCCCATTCTTGTGTACAGCGGGCCTCAAGACATTTCAGGAGCTAACCAAGAAAGTCCAAATGCTGGAACGCTCGAAGCAAGAGTCCCCGCCGGATTCTCAGAGAGACAAAACTTGGAAAAGCAAGCGGGACGACAACCGTAGAAGAGGGAGTTCCAGCAGTACCAATGTCTTCAATGCCTCCGACAATGAAGAAAAGCGAAGGGCGGGCGAATCCAAAACCAACCGGTCTCGAAAGCCATTGCTGGGAGGAGATGGGACTTCCCTAGAGGAAAAAAGAACAAGGTTTACTCTTTCAGAAGGGACAAGGTCCGCATGATATTTAAAGATGCCTTGAACAACGGCCTACAATTGCCGGAGTCGAAAAGACCCCAAGAAGCGAAAATGACCGACAATCCTCTGTATTGCCCGTACCACCGAGTAGTGAGCCATGCGATCGAAGATTGCTATATCTTCAAGGACTGGGTCGAGAAGCAGTACAAGGCTGGAGAGATCGAGCTGTCCAAAAGCGTGTTGGTGAACAATCAAGTTGCAACCGCCAACTTTATACAGACAGAAGTTGAAGCTTTCTGGGAGCAGACAGCTGAACCCGCTGCCCTGACAAACGAAACTGACTCATCGCGGCCTCCGTGGAGTACGCACATATCTAATAAGACGAAGAAGATGCTAAAGCTGCTTCAGAAAGAGCCCAGGATGAAATGGGAAGGACAGAAGAAGCCTACCAGTCCAGCTGCCAATGCGGCTCCATCAGGCTCAAAATCCAAGAAGCTTAAGAAGAAGAAAAGTGCAGCTCGGCGCGAAAAAGAGTCTGCAGGGAGATCGACCATTCAAAAATATATCGATTCCCTTGAAGAATATGAACAAAAGGAAAGAACATTGATTCAATTGAAGGAATTCTTCCCTGTAGAAGCGGCTGAAATTCTGGAGGAGTTAGAAGAGGACTCCAATGAAGAGATCCCAGTAGTGACCTGCTACGCCATCCATCTTGCCAGCGACTCGGAAGAGGAGCTTTGTTTTCCCGAAGAGGACGAGGAGCTCGCCACAACGACCAATCAAATCCAGCTCAGAAGTGGCAGGGCTCTACCGTCAAATCAGGGCAACGCCCCAAAAGGGAAGGAAAAACAAGTCGTTAATGAAGAAGATGGCAGAGAACCGGCTGATGAAAACGTAAGTCCTTCCTCGGTGGACTGTAATGTCTTGGCGCATCTCCGGAAGCTTCCGTCTCTCCTGAGCATCTACGACGCCTTGGTCCTATCTAAGGAGCTTAGAGATGTTCTTATCCATGCTCTACAAAACCCCGAGCGGTATCAGGCTCACTTTGCGGAAATTAATATGAAAGAAGCCCAGCACGCTTTGCATGCCGCCGCAGTCACATTTAAGGATGAAGACTTGCTACTGGGAATGGCTGAGCATAATCGGCCGCTTTACGTGACCGGGTATAGCGACGGAGATAGAATTAATCGCATATTGATTGATCCGGAATCCTCAGTGAACATTATGAACTTGCGAACTCTGAAGAGTTTGTCAATGGACGTCCGACATCTGTCAAAGGAAAGGATTGTCGTTCAAGGCTTCAATCAAAATTGCCAGCAAGTTCTGAGGTCCATAGCTCTGCCAATCAAATTCGGGGATCTGCAAACTGAAGCTAAGATATACGTGATCGACGCCGACACGTCTTATAAGATTTTCTTGGGGCGGCCGTGGCTCCACGATTACGGCATAATTCCGTCAACTCTCCATCATGGTATGAAGTATACTAAAAATGGCGAAGAAAGACGCATTGACGGAGACATCCAGCCGTTCGGTGTGCATGAAGTCCGCTATGAAGATTCTCGGTACTTTATGAACCACCAAAATGCTAAGCCACAACTGACTGAGGATAGACCGGCCCCAAGACTCAAAAGCAAATCTGCGCCGGCTGTCACTTTCAAAAGCAAAAATACCCAAGTGCGCCCGCATTTCGGCAGCGACACTGATGAGTCCGATGCTTGAAGCCCGTCCTTCCACAAAACTCGCCCTCATTTTGGCAGCGATACGGACGAATCTGTTACTGAAGGCCCGTCTAGCAGCAAAACTCGCCCTCATCTTGGCAGTGACACTGAAGAGTCAGAAGAAGAGGACCTGCCGTGCAACAGCTGTGCAGATCGGCCCCCCATGCAGCAAGCGAAACTACGAGAAACCTTCGAAGTCGTAGAAGGGTCCCTGGCCATCACAAGGGTGCCGGAACGGATGTGCAAAGAGCTCGACGCATTGTCAGTCTCTACCGTGGACCAGCTGAAAACTTTCTACGTGCCCGGGAGGAAAAATGGACAGAAGGGCATCTTGTTTTACAGGTCAAACCCCGTTGTGCACCCAGACGATCTTTCTGTCGCGTGCTTTCCCTATGAGAGAGGCATAAGAGCCGTCCTCAATCCTAGATACTATGCGCCCGAGATGCGGGAATACTTTAAGAAGTGCGGATGCCGGTTATATCAAACGGAGTCCGAAGCAAAATTTTACGAAGGGCTATGGTATCCTCCCCTGGTCCGAGCACTCATCGATGGACGAATTCCAGATAGACGGGGCGTAGGCTACATTCAACCTGATTCTAAAGCGTGCTACATGATCCATGTTGGTGAGGCCAGCGAAAGATCAAATGATGACGATGAGATAGCCGAGCCAGAAGAAGCTCCTCAAGAGCTCGAAGATGGCGGACAAGCAACGTTTGATGAGCTAACCGAGATTGACTTAGGAACGCCCGATAATCCAAGGCCGACCTACATCAGCTCACTCTTGTCGGAGGAAATGAAAGAGCAGATAATTGCCCTGCTGCGTGAGTTCGTCGACTGCTTCGTGTGGACGTACAAAGAAATGCCTGGCCTTTCCCCTGAGGTAGCCGTACATAAGCTGGCTATATCTCCTGATGATAAGCCAGTCAAACAAGCTCCTCGAAGAATGAGAAGGGAGTTGGAAGAAAAGGTCATCGAGGAAACCAAGAAACTCATCGATGCCGACTTCATCAGGAAAGAGAAATATGCAGACTGGATCGCATGCATAGTCCCAGTGAAGAAGAAAAATGGGCAGATCCGAGTTTGTGTCGATTTTAGTGACCTCAACAAGGCATGTCCTAAAGACGAATTCCCGCTACCGGTCATGGAAATGATGGTCGATGACACCTCAAATTACGAACTGTTCACCTTTATGGATGGCTCGTCTGGATATAATCAGATCAGGATGTCGCCTGAGGATGAGAAGCACACAGCATTTCGAACCCCGATCGGAATATATTGCTACAAGGTAATGCCATTCGGACTGAAGAACGCAGGTGCTACATATCAAAGGGCAATGACTAATATCTTTGATGACCTAATCCATAAAGTTGTCGAATGCTATGTTGATGATCTGGTCGTTAAGACTAAAGCCAAGGCTGATCATATCCAAGATCTCAGGACCGTTCTCACCAGACTGAGGGAATACGATCTGAAGATGAATCCTCTGAAGTGCGCTTTTGGCATGTCATCGGGAAAATTCCTGGGCTTCATAGTCCGACATCGAGGGATCGAAGTTGACCCATCAAAGATAAAGGCCATCATAGAGATGCCCACTCCGAAGAGTCTGACGCAGCTAAGATCTTTTCAAGGCAAGCTTGCTTATATATGGAGGTTTATCTCAAATTTATCAGGGAGATGTAGGCCCTTCTCAAAGCTCACGAAGAAAGGAGCTCCTTTTATCTGGGATGCCGAATGTCAAGCAGCGTTCGAAAGCATCAAACAATACTTGTTGCACCCTCCAGTGCTGGCTGCTCCCATTCCAAATAAACCGTTGATTCTCTACACTGCCGCGCTAGATGAGTCACTCGGTGCGCTCCTCGCTCAGAATAACGAGGAAGGAAAGGAAAATGCCCTCTACTACCTCAGTCGAACTCTAGTCGGGGCGGAACACAACTATTCCCCAATCGAAAAGCAATGCCTGGCTCTGATATTTGCTGTGAAAAAGCTGAGGCACTATCTGCTGGCTCATCGGGTTATGCTGATCTCCAAGGTCGACCCGCTCAAACACTTGATGACCAAAGTAAGCTTAGCCGGCAGAATGCCAAGATGGGCTATCATGCTACTTGAGTTCGACATAGTTTATACTCCTCAGAAAGCAGTAAAAGGGTAAGCTCTTGCAGACTTTCTCGCTGCTCATCCTATACCAGAAGGGTCGCCGCTAGATTGTGAGTTATCCGACGAACAAGTGCTGCACCTCGAGGAAGATGAGCCATGTTGGGAGCTCTACTTCGATGGAGCCTCATCAATAAGGACCTCCAGTAAATCAAGCGTCCCGGAGATAAAAGCAGGGATAGGATTGGTGTTCATCACACCATCAATGGGAACCCTACGGCGTTCTTTCGCTCTCACCGAGCCTCGCACAAACAATGAGGCCGAGTATGAAGCTCTGATAGATGGTTTGGAGCTCGCCATAGAAATGGAAATCCTTCGGCTACGGATTTACGGTGACTCCCAGCTTGTCGTCAACCAAGTAAGCGGCGGCTATAAGATATACAAACCCGAGTTAGCTCGGTACAGAAGCCGGGTGGTGGAACTCATGAAACGGTTCACTCATATCGAACTAACAAGAGTCCCTAGAGCATTGAACGGAAAAGCCGACATACTCGCTCGCCTAGCCAAGGAGCTGGCTGATCCTGATATGGATGAAATTCTCATCACAGTCAGGAGCCGACAAATTCTACCCCCAGTCTCTCTACGAGAAAAGGAAAGCGCGAAACAGAAGAGCAGTCCTGCCGAAGAAACCTCGATCATCCAAGACGAGACCGATTGGAGAGAACCCTTCATAGAGTACCTCCGATACGACAAGCTGCCCGAAGAAAAATCTACGAGGATTCAGCTGAAGAAAAGAGCTCTCCGATACGTGTTTGTAAATGACACGTTATACCGCAGGTCATATGACCAACTCTGGCTTAGGTGCCTGTCATCGGCCGAAGCCCAAAAGGTCATGAAAGATGTTCACTCGGACGTTTGCGGTGCTCACGAATCTGGCCCCAAGATGCGACTTCAAATCAAACGGCTTGGGTATTACTGGCCCACCATGATACGGGATTGCGGAGAGTATGCAAAGAAATGTTATATCTGCCAAATTCACGGTGATTTTATTCACAAGCACCCCAATCCATTGCATCCTACGGTGGCGTCGTGGCCCTTCGAAGTCTGGGGCACCGACATTGTTGGCCCAATTGATCCTCCGTCATCCAAAGGCCATTGGTTTATACTGGCCGCCACAGACTACTTCTCCAGATGGGCTGAAGCTGTCCCGCTAAAAGAAGTCAAGACAAAAGATATTCTGACATTCTTCCAGCATAATATTCTATACCGCTTCGGTACACCAAAAAGAATCATTTCTGACAACGGGCCTTCTTTCAAGAGCTTCAATGTCTCAAGGTTCGCTACTCAGCACAAGATAGACTGGAGATATTCCTCCATCTATAATCCAAGAGCCAATGGGCTAGCCGAAGCCTTCAATAAGACCCTATGCAAGCTCCTGAGGAAAAATGCTTCAGCCAACAAGAGAGACTGGAATCTCAAACTTCACGAGGCGCTGTGGGCATATCGTATCACTCACCGTACTCCAACACAGTCCACTCCATACTCATTGCTCTTCGGAGTGGAGGCGGTGTTTATCCCAATCAGAGCAAAGCTCTGTTCAAATTCCAAGACGGGAGATGAAGCAACGCTTCATCTTCCCCTAATCAGAGCAAAACTTTGCTTTGAAAATTTAAACTTTAATAAATGAAGCAACGCTTTAGATCCCGTGCGCTGCGCGCAATGCGCCACGTGTCAGAAGTTGATGCGTCAGCACAGCGCCCGAGGCAGCACAACCAATCAGAGCAAGGCTCTCTTAAAAAACAAAAAGTAAAAGAAGCAACGTTCAGTTGCGCAAGCGCTGCGCTGCGCGACACGTGTCCGCGCAGTTGCGCAAGCACAACTGCGCAAGTGCTGCGTTGCGCGACACGTGTCCGTGCAGTTGCGCGAACACAACTGCGCAAGCACAGTTGCGCAAGCGCTGCGCGACACGTGTCCGCGCAGTTGCGCGAGCACAACTGCGCAAGCACAGTCGCGCAGTTGTGCAAGCACAGCTGCGCAAGCGCTGCGCTGCGCGATACGTGTCTGCGCAGTTGCGCAAGCACAGCTGCGCAAGGGCTGCGCTCCGAGACACGTGTCACGCGCTGGGGGAGTTGCGCAAAACAAAATAAATCTTTTCTGTTCTTGTTAAAACAAGAAGATTTTCTTCTGTAAAGCAGGGGCCTTTGGATCAAAGATCCAACGGTGGGGAAAATTCCTCAAATCACTCAGAAAAAGATCTCTGTAACAAATTTAACTAATTTGTGAGCACTATAAAAAGGACCCCAGACCTCATTTCAAGATCATCAACATCTTGCTAAAAGAAAAAAGAGAGAAAGAGGACTCTGAAGAACTCCTCAAGAATAAAAAAAAAGGTAAAAACCTTTGAAAGAAGAGAAATTTCTCTTATGAACAAGATCATGGATCTTCAATAAATAAATAAACAAATAAAATAAAAAATAAAAATAGTGCCTTGCACTTGTTATGAACCCTTGGTTCTCTGAAACAAGGGATCAAAAAGTGCTTTGCACTTCTGTTTTGAATCTAAAAAGATTTTTAGTGCTTTGCACAAATGCAATACATTTCCTAAAGGACCAGGCCCAAATCAAAAAGACCTAGTAGGCCTAATTAAATTGCAGTGCAATAAAAGGGGCAGAGCCCAAACAAAATAGATGCTCTGCATCATTTATAAAAGGGCAGAGCCCAAACAAAACAAAAATAATGCAGTGCATTATTTAAAAAGGGACAAAGCCCTAACTCAGGTCTAATAGGCCAAAGACCAATAAAAATGTTGAACATCCAACTGGACTTAGCCCAGTCATGGCCATAAGTCCTTAAATTAAATTGACTGAGCACGACTGCTCTTTTAAATTAATTTATATCCGGTTCGAGGGTACATTTCTGAGCTCCCCTGACACCTATCGTTGTAATCCTTCAACGATGTTAGAGAGGCGACGGGTCCCGACAACCGCATATCAACATGGACTGCGGGGTCCTTAAACTAATATCGGAACGAAACGTCCTTAAACTAATATCGGACCGAAACGTCCCTAAACTAATATCGGACCGAAATGTCCCTAAACTAATACCGGACCGAGACGTCCTTAAACTAATACCGGACCGAGACGTCCTTAAACTAATAACGGACCACCACGTCTTTAAACTGGAATATGGACCACCATGTCCCTAAACTGGAGCACGGACCACTATGTCCCTAAACTGGAACAATAGAGCCTCTAAATGCTCTTTTTTTCGGATCTAAACGGTCCCGTTTAAGTCGATCTTAGCCCCAAATACGGCTAACGTATCCTTAGACATTTAAATGAATGATAAAACTCCAAATCAACTTTGGTTCAAGGGTACATCTCTAAACTCCTCCGACATACATCGTTGTAATCCTTCAACGACGTCAGAGAGGTGATGAGTCCCGACGGCCATATATTAAATGGATCACCACGTTAAGTTGATCTTAGTCTCAAACTAGACTAACGTATCCTTAACAAACGTTTAAGTTGATCTTAGCCTCAAAAATGGCTAACGTATCCTTAAACCAAAACCCCAAACCAAATCTAAGAAAATACGAATTTGGACTAATCCACGTCCTACGGGCGACGAAATAAATAGTCTCCGTATACAATCCACGGGCAACCACAAACAAAACAAACACACACGACACGAAGTGAAATTCTGGAGAAGGAGAAAGTTGTTACCGCGATGCGGTAGCGTAATTAACTGCAGGGGCTTGCGCCTGCAGGGAAGAGCGTCCCCACAATCAAAAACCCCTCAAGCGAGGGGGAATCTGACGAAGTCTGCTACATCGGTTGCATCCGTCTAAACCTCCGATACACGGTGCCATAAATCAACTTGGCGTCTTCGGAGAGGTAGACGGATAAAACCAAATAGCATCTGGCTCGAATCTCAGTGCCAGGACATCGTGGTCTTGTGCGCCGCCGTTCGGAGGGGAACAGATTCTGGCACGCCCGGTGGGACCTTTTCCTCTTTCCACTCCACACTTTGTGTGTCGTGTTCGCGAACAAATCGTGGTTTGTTGTGGTTGCCTGTGGATTCGAGGTACTAAGATTTGGTGTCTTTCTCCGTGCAGAGAACTGAAGATCGATGGCTTCAAACTGCACTTCCTGCAACTGCAACTCTCGCTCCGTCCGCGCTAGAGGAGTGACTTATGGGCCCCGAGCGGCCTCTCTTTTCAAGATGCCAATGGAGCAGGTAACTCAAGCCGCCACTGGATTATTCTTCGGGACCCTGCTCCCACCGTTGAGCTTCAATGCCACAATGACGTTGCGAGAAACCCCGGAGAAGTTGGTCTTTAATCGGCTTACCACTACCGCGACCCCTCTCAACGGGTCGCCCAGTTTCAATACCTCAGTTTTCAACGGACTGGGCCAGAACGTCTGCAAACCTGCGATACCCAAAGCTGCCATCCCAAAGCGGATAGCTATCCCGGCTCAAGCAGACAAAATCATTGGAAGGGTTTCTCCTTCCGAGAAGTCAGTTTTTACAAGGCTGGCTATTCCGGTTGCTGCTCCAGGCGAGGTCCTCAAAGCTGCTTCCCCTACCCAGGGCAGGGGGCATGAAGAAGCTTATCCAACAATGGAGGTGACTCCATCCGCAAGACACGCCCGACGTCGCCACTGGCGTCGAGTAAGAGAGGCTGGGGGCAACTCCCCCTCTGGATTTACGCCACCAGCTCCGATGGTGGGGATCGATGCTACTGTTCCAACCGGGAACATCTTTGAATTGCTGAATACGGTGCGCAGAAATTCTCCTACTGCGATGTTGAAACGAACTCCTTCTCCTGTGGAGAACACTCCAGAGAAGAAGCTAGAGCAGCCCCCTCAACGGCTGTCCTCTAAAATTTACAAAGTCTGGCGACAGGTCCAAGAGTTGGTGATTGATAAAAACCATCTCCACCGACAGAAAAAGATGAAGGTGCGGCAGGAGAAGGATCACCCTGTCAAGCCACAAAAAGCAACAACCATTTGGGTGCCCACTACAACGGCCCCTTTAAGTTTGACCACTCAAAAGAAAAGGAGGCCGCAAAAAGCCCCTGTGAACATGGCGAACCGTAAACGTGCTGAGCACAAACACCCCAAGTCTGGGGGCATGGTGCTGCACACCGTTTATATGGCTTCCGGAAAGGAGGAAAGCCGTGCTTCGACGGGTCACCGACCGCTCACCTGATCCGTGACAAAAGCTCAAGAACAGCAACAGCAGAAGCTTCAAGAGATGCTGACTACAATGGCCGCACTTACCGAGCCAAAAGAAAGCCTAGAGGCATCATCAGAGCAGCGTCACGAACAAGAAACTGATGCTGACTTCTTACGCAGAGTCCTCGAAAAGAAGGACAAAGAAGCCGCAGATCAAGCGGCTAACATAAAACAAATGGCGCTTCTCTTCCAAAATATGGTAGGGATGATGATCCAACAAGATCCTCCGCTGAAGATCCTCCGATTGTCCTTGAAGATGACAAAGGAGAGACATCGAATCCTCCTCCGGCTCTTTCAGCAGCCAAGGAAGAAACCATTTCCAAGGCCGCACTGGATGACCATATAGCTCAGCAAATACGAGCTCACCAGGAAAATGAAGCGGCTGGGCAAATTGCTAGAACAGGACGACCCTACCCGGGATGGTATGACCAAATTAGTTACCTGCCAGGATATACGATCCCTAAATTCCACGTATATAAAGGGACAGGGAATCCGCATCAGCATGTCGCTCAATTCAGGGCCTTATGCGGCAATACTGGAGGCGATGACAAATTGTTGCTACGTCAATTCGTCGGCAGCTTAGCAGAAATAGCCTTTGAATGGTATTCGGAGCTACCTAACGACTCTGTCAAAACATTTGCAGAGATGGAACTGTTGTTTACACAAAGATTCGCAAGTGCTAGTGAACGCACCCCGATTACAGCACTGATAAATACCAGGATAAGGCCCGGCGAAACGTGGGTCCAATACGCAACACGATGGCGGAATCTATGGTCGAAATGCGAACAACACATAGAAGAGGCACCTGCGGTAGGCATGTTTGTGGGCACTCTCGATCCGCAGGCGACCATCTCACAATTCATGATGTTCTTCAGGCCGACCACCTTCCAGGCCTTGATTGACAAATTAGCCCAAATGGACCAGATAGGCCATAGACCGTCTCCTCCAAAATCAGATTCCCGAGATGAGAAAGGAAAAGGGATAGCGATCGTCGTCGCCAATGCTGCTCAACAGTCGAGCAACTCAAAGCCCGTCGTTCGCCAAAACAACGTGCGTCCACGCTCATCCTCGAAGAGAGGCTTGGACGTCCTTACTCGTTTCCTCAGAATAAAACGAGAAGACTGTTCGAGCTGGCCGTGCGCAACAGACTCATTAATCTGCCGAGTCCAAAGCGTCTGTCGCAGCCAGGCGATCTTAATAATCCCAATTATTGCCCTTACCACCAAACGGTAAGTCACCCGATTGAGGATTGTTTCGTCTTTAAGGGATGGATCGAGGATCAATACCTACAAGGCAAGTTCGCGCTGTCTGAAAACTGGAAGGTAAACCCACCACAGCCGCACTCTCCAAAGAAGACGGACAAGCCGGGGGCAGTTTATTCTTTAGTCAAGGATGAAAACGATGGAGAAAACTCATCAGATGAATCCGAAGACTACGTAGCGACTTGTCATGTGATTTCTCACTCACTGACAGATAATAAAGAAGCTTCTTGCGCCGAGAAACCAATGGCGAACCCCGAACCGGAAATTCTACAGCCATCAGACGAGTTGATCGATGTCTTCCTAAATGAAATTCGTTTGAAAGCAAAAGCCAATCAAGAGCGTGAAATGGCCATACTGGAAAAAGCCAAGGCATTCCCGTCAAATCAAAAGCCATCCACTGCGGATAAAAACAAATTCAAGACGAGGAAAAGGTTCGCCAAAGCTCTGTCAGTAGGAATGAAGCTACCGCCCTCTGAAGAAAATACTCTCGTTGAGGCAGAGATGCACCCTAACTTCTGTTTATATCATAAGAAGATCATACATCCTACCGAAGACCGCGAATCCTTTAACTGTTGGTGGCAAGGGTATGTCGCTCAAAAGAAACACTTCGACGGGACAAAGTGTGAAGCTTGCGGACATCGGAAAAATGCGATATATGAGCGCAAAAGAGTCGCCGACGATTGCCATATAGCCAACTCTAAGGCATCGCAAATTATCACCTTTGGAAGCAACTCTGATGAAGAAGCTATCCCCAACTCTTCCCTCGGGGAATCTATTTCAAAAATAAAGGAATTGAGAAGCTGCGAGAACGTTCAGCCATGCAATCGCATGCTACTCGGAAAAAATCCCGGCCCCGCAAACAACGGAGCGAACAAAAAGGATAAAAGAAAAGGAAAAAAGGCCCTCGTCGCCAGCGCTCAACAACAATCAGATGACCCTAGACCGGTTGCTTGCCAAAGCAACAAGCGGCAACCCCTCCAGAAAAAGTTGAAACGTCCTTACTCGTTTCCGCAAAATAAAACAAGGGGACTGTTCGAGCTGGCAGTGTGCGACAGACTCATCAATCTGCCGGGTCCAAAACGTCCGTTGCGGCCAGGCGATGTTAATAATCCTAATTATTGCCCTTACCACCAAACAGTAGGTCACCTGATCGAGAACTGCTACGTCTTCAAAAACTGGGTTGAAGACCAATACCAATAGGGCAAGTTTGCGCTGTCTGAGAACTGGAAGGTGAGTCCACCACAACCGCACGCTCCGAAGAAGATGGATACGCCGGGGGCATCATGTTCATTCATGGAGAAGGACTCATAGACCGAAAAGTCAATAAACCAGATATTCGCCTCAAATACGGCGACAACGGACCGAAACGTCTTTAAACTAACAACGGACCGAAACATCCTTAAACTAACGACGGACCGAAATGTCCTTAAACTAATAGCAGACCGAAACGTCTTTAAACTACTACCGCAGCATCTTTTACGCTGACGAGATAAAAAAAAACATATAAAAAAAAGGTATGTCCATAAGCAAAAAAGGCACGGATGAAAACCCGAAAGGGCTCCGTGAGTAAAAACAGCAGGGCTATCGGCGAGTGTTCGTGAAAACCCGAAAAGGGCGCGACCTCGTAAAAAAAGAAGAAGAAGAAAATAAAAAATATATATATAAAATAAAAACGGTATGTCCATAAGCAAAATGGGCACGGATGAAAACCCGAAAGGGCTCCGTGAGTAAAAACAGCAGGACTACCGGCGAGTGTTTGTGAAAACCCGAAAGGGCGCAACCTCGTTAAATGACACTTATAGGGTCCTCTCGACCTTATAAGGAGAAACCACCCACGTGAGATCCTTACGACTCACAGGGGAACGGCACACTTAGGGATCCCCACGATTCCTAAGGAGAAAATACACTTGCGAGATCCTCACGACTCGCAAGGAGAACTCTCTTATGGGATCCTCACGACTCATAAGAGTTGAAAGTCTTAAGTTACAGAGACCTAAACCTGTGCTTAAGCAACCCCCACAACTTCCGATATTGCCCTACAAGTGGCTCAATATTGACCCTTGTATACAATCCACGGGCGCGAATAAACATTTCCCTAACCAAGTCTCATCCGTGACTGGGGATATGTTCGCATGGTAAACAACCCTTGTAAATCCTCTCGATTTATGAGGAGAAAACCCTCCTGTAGGATCCTTACGACTTACAGAGGAAACGAACACTTAGGAATCCTCACGAGTCCTAAGGAGAAAATGCACCTACAAGATCCTCACGACTTGTAGGGAGAAATAACTTCGCAAGACCCTCACGGCTTATGAAGTCTTTTAGTCGACAAGACCCTAACCCTGGTCGCTAAGCCACCTTTGTTCGACATTGATAGATGCAGAGGATGATTCGCTCCTGGTAATATCCCAGTTGTAGCAGTGCTGATGCCAAAATCGGTGTCCAATTTCAGGTTTGCGGCGAAAAGCCAGTAAGCCGCACATGTATACGAAATAGCCGAAATGATGGGGCAACTTGCAATAAAAAGAAGCAAGTAAAATGTATGCATGCGAAATAGCCGAAATGATTGGGCAACTCGCAATAAAAAGCAGCGAGTAAAAATAAAGTAAACAGCCGAAATGATTGGGCACCGCGAAAAATAGCCGAAATGATTGGGCAATCGCGACCTTCGCGATATAAAAGCTGAAATGATAGAGCATCGCGGAAAGAATAAAAAAAATGAAAGAATGAAACTTTTTTCCCTACAGGTGAAATCACATCGATCCCTGTATACAATTCAGGGGCACAGATAAAGAGGGAACCATACCTTCCCAACAGGCTCCATCAGAAAGCGAAGCCAAATCTCGACGATTCATAGACAACCTAGAGACCATCTCGACATTTGTCGCAATATTACAGACACGATGTCAACAAATGAAGCAAACGAAGATCCCGAGCTTCAGGGTCTCGACGTCAACATCGACAACTTAGAGATCACCAACGGCGTTTCTCCTCACTCCAACTAGATGCAGACATGACGTCAACAAAAGACCTCACGGTCGAAACAAAGCGGAGCGATGGCAAAATCCCAACTCCACCTTAGCATTCGTCTCGTTACAGCAGACGCAATGTCAACAACGGCGTTCCTTCGCAGTCCAGCAGGGTGTACATGCAAAGTTAACAAAAGACCTCACGGTCGAAACAAGCGGAGCGATGGCAAAACCCCAGCTTCACCTCAGCATTCGTCTCGATACAGTAGATGCAATGTCAACAACAGCGTTCCTCCGCAGTCCAGCTGGAGGCAGATGCAACGTCAACAAAAGTCCTCACGGTCGAAACAAAGCGGAGTAACGGCAAAATCCCAACTCCACCTTAGCATTCGTCTCGTTACAGCAGACGCAATGTCAACAATGGCGTTCCTTCGCAGTCCAACAGGGTGTACATGCAAAGTTAACAAAAGACCCCATGGTCGAAACAAAGCGGAGTGACGGCAAAATCCCAGCTCCACCTCAGCATTCGTCTCAATACACCAGACGCAGTGTGAGCAAATGAAGCGAAGGACAAATTCCTAGCTTCAAGGTCTTAACGGCAAGTCATATAAGGCCTGAAAGACCACCGGAGATCTTCTCACATGGAGTGGTCACCTCCTCGACGTTCGTTTCGATACAGCAGACGAGTTGTCACCCCAGCGTTCTTCCTCCAGCAGGGATTCAGACGTGACAAAGCAAACGAAGCGAAGTCCACATTCCTAGCTTCAACGTCTTTACGGTAACTCACATAAAACCGAAAAGACAATCGGAGATCATCTCGCACCAGCACAGAGTGGTCACCACCTTGACGTTCGTCTCGATACAGCAGACGAAATGTCAACCCCGGCATTCTTCCTCCAACAGGGATTCGGACGTGACAAAGCAAACGAAGCGAAGGCCACATTCCTAGCTTTGACGTCTTGACGGTAATTCATATAAAACCGGAAAGACAATCAGAGATCATCTCGCACCAGCACAGAATGGTCACCACCTCGACGTCCGACGAGATGTCACCCCAACGTTCGTCTCGACACAGCAGACGCAACGCCATTAAACGAATGGAGCCACGGCAAAATCCCTAGTTCCAAACCTCGATGGTTCACCAGCAACCTAGAGACAACCTCGACGTCCGTCTCGATACAGTAGACGAGATGTCACCCCAATGTTCGTCTCGACACAGCAGGCGCAACGTCATTAAACGAATGGAGCCACGGCAAAATCCCTAGTTCCAAACCTCGGCGGTTCACCAGCAACCTAGAGACAACCTCGACGTCCGTCTCGATACAGCAGACGAGATGTCACCCCAACGTTCGTCTCGACATAGCAGACGCAACGTCATCAAACAAACGGAGCCACGGCAAAATCCCTAGTTCCCACTGCAACATTCGTCTCGATACAGCAGACGCAATGCCAGCAAACGAAGCAAAGGCCAAATTCCTAGCTTCAGGGTCTTGACGGCAACTCATATAAAGCCCGAAAGACTATCGGAGATCATCCCCACACCAGCGCGGAGTGGTTATGACTCATCGGGGCTCACCAAAATAAGCCTAACCTCAAGTAAAAAGCGACATGGCAAATTCCTAACGCTTGCTCTTCCGACGGTCAAACTGCCAAGGAGGATTGCTTAAAGACGTCTTGTCCAGCCCCCGAAGGGATCAGAGACACGGCAGTCGCAGGGCTACTCGAACAGCACGATTGCCTATCGAGGACTATATCAGCTTATGCGACGGTACGATGGCCAAAACCCTAAGTACCACCAACCTTAACGGGCTTCTGTCGTAAAGAGCAGAGGTTAAATGCGACGTTAAGATGTTCTTGCGAGAAACGCTCGATTCGTCTCGACTTGCGGAAAAAATTGTTGAGGCGGCTCGACTCGTGAGATAAAGCCTTAGGCAGTGGGCATAAAAGAAGCCTGTTTCTTAAGCACTGGGACCCTGCAAGTTGGCCCAAAACGGTCTCTTGCATACCATCCACGGGTCTCACTCTCCAACATCGAACTTCGACAAGGTGGGAAACAACCACTTACAAGTCCTCTCGACTCGTAAGAGGGAAAAATTCTCTTGTAGGATCCTTACGACTTATAAGAGAAAACCACACTTAGGAATCCTCACAATTCCTAAGGAGAAAACCCATCTACGAGATCCTCTCGATCCGTAGGGAGAAAAGTCTCTATGAGACCCTCACGGCTTATGGAGTTGAAAAGTCTTAGGCAGCAGATCTGAACCTGCGGCCTAAGCCATCGCTGATTCTTAAGAAAGTAAAGAAGCTTACTCTATTATCTGTCAACCATGTTTATTAAAATAGCATGCCGATAATAAGAGAAAGAAGAAAGCTACAGAAAGAGCATCCGATTTACGTTTGATCAAGCGTTCGAGACACATTCATTCATGCACAAGCAAAAGACTCAGAACGAAAAATAAAGACAAGCTGGGATAAAATTTTTCCATTAATATGGCCAATAGTTCTTACAATCATAAAAAAAAAAACAATGAACGAAAAATATTATTACAATGGAATAACTTCAGACCCAGGACATGGATTGAGGAACTCGAAAGCGACCCTATCTATGACTTCCCAAGCCTCGCGGACCATCCTAGTGTGCTTTCTTTCGCGAGCACAAGCGTCAGGGTCCCCCCTGATGTCTTCCACCCTCCGATAAGCGGAGAGTATGGCAGACTGTTGAAAGACCTCGTGCAAGAGATCGATGAGACTGTCTCGCCGTCTCTTTGAGATAAAGTTCAACAGGTACACCGAGTGCACCTTATCCTCGGCGGCATCCAGTGCCCTAAGCGGCACACCGGAACAGAACAGGGGAAACGCTTCCCAGATGGCTCCCACGATAAGCTTAAGAAGGGAGGAACGCCGGGGAAGCAGGGGACCGTTGTATGCATCGAAGCGGCTCATGATTTCAGCACACTCCGCGTTTGTGAACTCTCGATTTTGAGAGCGGCCAAGTCGGCGGATGTCCCCGTAAGAGATGATCTTGTTAAGAGCATACATATGGGCGTCCATTGTTCCTGTAAAAGAAGATCGACAACAATCAGCAACCCTTAAAAGTTATGTTATATAATTTAAAAGGAGCAAAACTCCATTAATGAATCAAGAAATTATAAATGAAAATCTTTCAGAGAGCAAAGCTCTATTAATGGAACCCTAACAGGGTTATCCTTAAATCCTCTTTAGACCCTTTTAGAGCAAAGCTCTGCCAAATGAAACCCTAAATGGGTCTTCTTTAGATCAGGAATCTATTGAGAGCAAGGCTCTGTCAATGAAAATTAATCTAATTTAATTTAATTCAAATTAAAATTTTCATCTAAAATGTTTTAAGAGTCTAACTTTTGAAGTTCTTGAAAATAAAGAGCAGGGCTTTGAGTTCTGAAAGTAAGATTTTGGAGATGATAATCATCTGTTGAGGACCAAAGGTCCTATTTATAGGCACCAAGTGCCCTTTCAACTTCCAAACGCTGCCGCGACGGTTGGGATTCTGCCACCGTTGCGCTTGCGTTTGGAGGCCACGTAAGCGCAACGGTGGAGAAGCATTTGTTTACCCCAATCAGAGCAAAGCTCTGTTCAAATTCCAAGGCGGGAGATGAAGCAACGCTTCATCTTCCCCCAATCAGAGCAAAGCTTTGCTTTGAAAATTTAAACTTTAATAAATGAAGCAACGCTTCAGATCCCGTGCGCTGCGCGCAATGCGCCACGTGTCAGAAGTTGATGCGTCAGCACAGTGCCCGAGGCAGCACAACCAATCAGAGCAAGGCTCTCTTAAAAAACAAAAAGTAAAAGAAGCAACGTTCAGTTGCGCAAGCGCTGCGCTGCGCGACACGTGTCCGCGCTGTTGCGCAAGCACAACTGCGCAAGCACAGTTACGCAAGCGCTGCGCTGCGTGACACGTGTCTGCGCAGTTGTGTGCGCAAGCACAACTGCGCAAGCGCTGCGCTGCGCGATACGTGTCCGCGCAGTTGCGCGAACACAACTGCGCAAGCACAGTTACGCAAGCGCTGCGCAGCGCGACACGTGTCTGCGCAGTTGCGCGCGACACGTGTCTGCGTAGTTGCGCAAGCACAACTGCGCAAGCGCTGCGCTGCGCGACACGTGTCTGCGCAGTTGCGCGAACACAACTGCGCAAGCACAGTCGCACAGTTGCGCAAGCACAGCTGCGCAAGCGCTACGCTGCGAGACACGTGTCTGCGCAGTTGCGCAAGCACAGCTGCGCAAGGGCTGCGCTCCGAGACATGTGTCACGCGCTGGGGGAGTTGCGCAAAACAAAATAAATCTTTTCTGTTCCTTTTAAAACAAGAAGATTTTCTTCTGTAAAGCAGGGGCCTTTGGATCAAAGATCCAACGGTGGGAAAAATTCCCCAAATCACTCAGAAAAAGATCTCTGTAACAAATTTAACTAATTTGTGAGCACTATAAAAAGGACCCCAGACCTCATTTCAAGATCATCAACATCTTGCTAAAAGAAAAAAGAGAGAAAGAGGACTCTGAAGAACTCCTCAAGAATAAAAAAAAGGTAAAAACCTTTGAAAGAAAAGAAATTTCTCTTATGAACAAGATCATTGATCTTCAATAAATAAATAAACAAATAAAATAAAAAAATAAAAATAGTGCCTTGCATTTGTTATGAACCCTTGGTTCTCTGAAACAAGGGATCAAAAAGTGCTTTGCACTTCTGTTTTGAATCTAAAAAGATTTTTAGTGCTTTGCACAAATGCAATACATTTCCTAAAGGGCCAGGCCCAAATCAAAAAGACCTAGTAGGCCTAATTAAATTGCAGTGCAAAAAAAGGGGCAGAGCCCAAATAAAATAGATGCTCTGCATCATTTATAAAAGGGCAGAGCCCAAACAAAACAAAAATAATGCAGTGCATTATTTAAAAAGGGACAAAGCCCTAACTCAGGTCTAATAGGCCAAAGACCAATAAAAATGTTGAACATCCAACTGGACTTAGCCCAGTCATGGCCATAAGTCCTTAAATTAAATTGACTGAGCACGACTGCTCTTTTAAATTAATTTATATCCGGTTCGAGGGTACATCTCTGAGCTCCCCTGACACCTATCATTGTAATCCTTCAACGACGTTAGAGAGGCGACGGGTCCCGACAACCGCATATCAACATGGACTGCGGGGTCCTTAAACTAATATCGGACCGAAACGTCCCTAAACTAATATCGGACCGAAACGTCCCTAAACTAATACCGGACCGAGACGTCCTTAAACTAATACCGGACCGAGACGTCCTTAAACTAATAACGGACCACCACGTCTTTAAACTGGAATATGGACCACCATGTCCCTAAACTGGAGCACGGACCACTATGTCCCTAAACTGGAACAATAGAGCCTCTAAATGCTCTTTTTTTTCGGATCTAAACGGTCCCGTTTAAGTCGATCTTAGCCCCAAATACGACTAACGTATCCTTAGACATTTAAATGAATGATAAAACTCCAAATCAACTTTGGTTCAAGGGTACATCTCTAAACTCCTCCGACATACATCGTTGTAATCCTTCAACGACGTCAGAGAGGTGATGAGTCCCGACGGCCATATATTAAATGGATCACCACGTTAAGTTGATCTTAGTCTCAAACTAGACTAACGTATCCTTAACAAACGTTTAAGTTGATCTTAGCCTCAAAAATGGCTAACAACCCCAAACCCAAATCTAAGAAAATACGAATTTGGACTAATCCACGTCCTACGGACGACGAAATAAAGAGTCTCCGTATACAATCCACGGGCAACCACAAACAAAACAAACACACACGACACGAAGTGAAATTCTGGAGAAGGAGAAAGTTGTTACCGCGATGCGGTAGCGTAATTAACTGCAGGGGCTTGCGCCTGCAGGGAAGAGCGTCCCCACAATCAAAAACCCCTCAAGCGAGGGGGAATCTGACGAAGTCTGCTACATCGGCCGCATCCGTCTAAACCTCCGATACACGGTGCCATAAATCAACTTGGCGTCTTCGGAGAGGTAGACGGATAAAACCAAACAGCATCTGTCCCGAATCTCAGTGCCAGGACATCGTGGTCTTGTGCGCCGCCGTTCGGAGGGGAACAGGAGGTCCTCCCCCTCGAAGTCGAAGTTCCAAGCTTAAGAATGGCCGTTCAGCACGAGTTGACGGAGGAGGAAAACGTGCTCCTTCGACTTGAAGAGCTCGACGCCCTCGAAGAAAAGAGGCTGGCGGTGCAGCAAAATCTGGAGATATACCGAGCCCAAATGTCACGGGCCTATGACAAGATGACCCGTCTCCGCGCTTTCCAGAAAGGTGAATTGGTGTTGGTCCTCAAAAGACCGATCATTCCCAATCGACATGCCAAGGGAAAATTCGAGCCAAACTGGGAAGGACCATACGTCATCGAGAAAGTGTTCGACGGAGGATCCTACCAACTAATAAGTGCCGAGGGAGAAAGGCCCATGCCATCCATCAATGGCCGATACCTCAAGAAATACTACACGTGAATGCTCCAAGTCGCAGGCGAATTGAGCACATCAGCCCTACGGTCTGGATCATACATCCTGCAAAACCGTATACAATCCACGGGCGTAAATGACCCCTATCTCTCCCAAATTCTGCTGGTGAGACTACTTTTAAAGTCCCACCAGCGGCAAAAAAAAAGAGGGTATGTCCACAAGCAAAATGGGCACGGATGAAAACCCGAAAGGGCTCCGTGAGTAAAAACAGCAGGACTACCGGCGAGTTTGTGGAAACCCGAAAGGGCACAAGCTCGTGAAAAGAGATGAATACACTCTCAAAGTCCTCTCGACCTTGTGAGGAGAAAACCCCTGCGTGAGATCCTTACGACTCACAAAGGAGCAGCACACTTAGGAATCCTCACGATTCCTAAGGAGAACATACACCTACGAGATCCTCTCGACTCGTAGGGAGAAAATGCTTTTATGAGACCCCCACGGCTCATAAAATTGTAAAGCCTTAGGTGATAGGGACCTAAACATGTCTCCTAAGCCATCCTTCCCCAACGGGCAACGGCAAATGATGAGTCGCTCCTGGCATTTCGCTTCAGTGTTAGCGGTGCTGATGCCGACCAAGAATCCAAATTCCAAGTCCCCAAACGGCGAATGATGAGTCGCTCCTGGTACCATATTCCAGTGTAGCGATGCAGACGCCAACCAAAATCCAAGTTCTCAAAATTCACCAGCCCTACGGCCAGTCCCCAAATTGACTACCGTATACAATCCACGGGCTCAAATAATTCTCAGCATACCCATGCCCCACCACAACCACCAGTTACGCGGCTGGTCTCCGCCTTTGGAATTATGCTTCATTGGAAAGACCCACTCATGTGTCCTCACGATGTATGAGGAGAACAAACCTTCGTGAGATCCTTACGACTCACCAAGGAAAATCACACTTAGGAGTCCTCACGACTCTTAAGGAGAAAATACACCTGCGGGATCTTTACGACTCGTAGGGAGAAAATGCTTTTATGGGACCCTCACGGCCCATAAAATTGAAAAGTCTTAGGTGATAGGGATCTAAACCTGTCTCCTAAGCCATCGCTCCCCAATCCCCAAACGGAGAATGATGAGTCGCTCCTGATACCATATTCCAGTGCAGCGATGCAGACGCCAACCAAATTCCAAATCCCATACCCCAATGGCGAATGATGAGTCGCTCCTGGTACCATATTCCAGTGCAGCGATGCAGACGCCAACAAAATCTCGAAATATTTTTTTCGGCCCTACGGTCTGGATCATACATCCTGCAAAACCGTATACAATCCACGGGCGTAAAACAATCCCAACCTCTCCCAAGTCCTACCGGTGAGACCACATTCAAAGTCCAAAAAAAAAATATATCCTCCCGGGGCAAATGATGAGTTGCTCCTGGCATTATTCCAGTGCAGCAATGCATATGCCAAACAAAAACCAAAATCCCAAAATCCTCTCAATGACAGATGATGATTCGCTCCTGGTACCATATTCCAGTATAGCGATGCTGATGTCAACCCAAATCAAAATCAACAAGTCAACTTCCACTCCGACACCGCAGAAAGCGGAGTAAGTCAGAATCCAATCTCGACACCGCGAGAAGCGGAGCAAGTCAAGTCTACCCCTGACACAGCAAGAAGCAGAGCAAGTCAAATCATGCACCGACCGGCCAAGTCGCAAAAAGGGCAGAATCGACCGTCCACGTCGCTAAAATGGCAGCACCGACCGTCCAAGTCGCAAAAAGGGCAGAACTGACCGTCCAAGTCGCAAAAAGGGCAGCATCGACCGTCCAAGTCGCAAAAAGGGCAGCATCGACCGTCCAAGTCGCAAAAAGGGCAGCATCGACCGTCCAAGTCGCAAAAAGGGAAGAACCGACCGTCCAAGTCGCAAAAAGGGAAGAACCGACCGTCCAAGTCGCAAAAAGGGCAGAACCGACCGTCCAAGTCGCAAAAAGGGCAGCATCGACCGTCCAAATCGCAAAAAGGGCAGCATCGACCGTCCACGTCGCTAAAATGGCAGCACCGACCGTCCAAGTCGCGAAAAGGGCAGAACCGACCGTCCATGTCGCTAAAATGGCAGAATCGACCGTCCACGTCGCTAAAAGGGCAGCACCGACCGTCCAAGTCGCAAAAAGGGCAGCACCGACCGTCCAAGTCGCGAAAAGGGCAGCACCGACCGTCCAAGTCGCGAAAAGGGCAGAACCGACCGTCCATGTCGCTAAAATGGCAGAATCGACCGTCCACGTCGCTAAAAGGGCAGCACCGACCGTCCAAGTCGCTAAAATGGCAGAACCGACTGTCCACGTCGCTAAAAGGGCAGCACCGACCGTCCACGTCGTAAAAAGGGCAGAACCGACCGTCCAAGTCGCAAAAAGGGCAGCACCGACCGTCCACGTCGCTAAAAGGGCAGTATCGACCATCCAAGTCGCGAAAAGGGCAGAACCGACCGTCCATGTCGCTAAAATGGCAGAATCGACCGTCTAAGTCGCTAAAAGGGCAGCACCGACCGTCCAAGTCGCTAAAATGGCAGAATCGACCGTCCACGTCGCTAAAAGGGCAGCACCGACCGTCCAAGTCGCTAAAATGGCAGAATCGACCGTCCAAGTCGCTAAAAGGGCAGCATCGACCGTCCAAGTCGCAAAAAGGGCAGAACCGACCGTCCAAGTCGCAAAAAGGGCAGCGTAGGATTTCTACAAAGCGGGAACCAGATCGCTCCGGGCCAGGGAAACGTCTATCACGGACATTCCGTCTCGGAGACATGTCAAGCAATGACCGTCCATGTCATAAAAAGGGCAGTGCAAGCTTCCCAAAAAGCGGGAACCAAATCAGGTCGCCTCCAAGTAAAAGAAGATCCATCAATTTCATGCACACGACCCACATATGTGGTGTGCATTTATTGATGGGGGGCAATTTGTTGGGGTAAAAATTTACACCCCGGTTGACCAAGTCAAAATCCAAGTCAACCCCAAGCCAAGTGGGCCCAAGCCCAGACCCAGTGGGCCCATGCCCGGGTCGAGCCCGAACATGAAGCGGCCGGCCTCCCCCCACGCCAAGATAAAAATTTTGTAATAAAAAATTTTGTTGTATTTCTTTTCTTTTATTTTATGGATAAATGTAAGGAAAATAGGCACAAAGCCAAATTTTTGTAAAGCCCATGGCTTATGTGCAAAAAGAAATGGCACATGAGCCATGGGGTGGGCAAAATGCCATTTTTGTGAAGCCCAAGGGGCTATGTGTAAAGTGTATGGCCTATAAAGGTAAAGATAGTGAAATATCTCAACAACTTTTTCTCTCTCCAAAAAAAAAAAAAAGAATCCAGATCTGTCTCTTCTTCCTTCCTTAAGGTTCTAAAACCTTCTTTTTCCTTTTGAATTAAATCAAGAGTTTAACTCTTCCTTTTCTCAAAATAAGTAGATTTCCACCACAAAACCTACGAAGGAGAGCTCGGATCTCCAATCAGATCTCAAAAAGGGGAGGCTTTTAAGGCTCATCCCCTTTTCTCCAAGATCCCGCCGGTCAAGAGCAAGAAGAATGAGACCCATCTCCAAAAATCTAACTTTGGACAGACCCAAGGCTCAAAAGAAAAGCAATAAATCCCCAGGAGCTTAACTCCTTTCTAAAGTTGCTGGAGTTTAACTCCATAAGTTAATTTCTGTTGGAGTTTAACTCCATAAATTTGTTTCTAATAGGAGTTCAACTCCAAAGATTCCCTTAGGAGTTCAACTCCCCAGCCTAGGGGCTAGGCTTCCCTTTCTGCGGGTTTTTCCCGCGGTCACGTGTACCCACGTGACCCCGGGGCGCTAAGGCACCCATCGGTCACGTGTGCGCACGTGATCCCGGGGCGCCAAGGCGCCCATTGTAAGTCCATGCTACCTCTCCCGGTACTTTCGGGCATGCGGAATTTGGTGAAAAACAATTTTCTAGAGGCGGTAACATGAACTCAAAACCGGATCTTTGTTAAACATCTAACTAACATCCTAACTAGGAGTTGTTAACTACTCGGTTAGGGGGTTATATCTTTATTTCTTGAACTCCTTCGTCTTCATCTCTTGATGGTGTACGGATTGGCTTCACCCCGTCGTCTCCTTGCGCCGAAGATCGATCCACCCGAAAGCTTCTACCTTTTTGCTTCTTCTTCGAACTTTAAAGAAACCAGTTCAATAGGTTTGCTAAACCTTGTGAACTAGAGTGAGTAGAGGAGAGTGTGATGGGATTTTCTCTATGGTTCTTGCTTCTCAACACATGAGACAAGTGAACCATAGACAAGAGAGAGAGCAAGAGGAAGAGGGTGAGAGCAAGAGAATGAGAGAGCTCAAAACCAAGAGAGAGAAAGACAATGAAATAATGAGACTCTCTTTTCTCTTTCACCCTCTCATAATCCAAAAGCATCATGAGCCAAAATGTTAATCAAGTATTATGTGATGGTTCATATCATGTCAAAGGCAATATCATTTCCATGCACTCATTTTGCAAACTACAACAAGCAAGCAAAAGTCTTTGCATGAAAATGACAAACATTGTGATGATGATGGTCAATTAGTCCAACCTAGTCAACCGGTCAACAAAGTCAACAAGTCAACAAAGTCAACCCCTCAACAACCATGTCACTATAATACTTAATTAATATTATTGCTAATTATATATATATCATATTCTCATTAGGGTTGAGCAAAAAGTCAATAGTCAACAGTCAACAGTCAACAACCCTAATGAGAATTCTCTGCCTCTATCTTTCCGTCAACTGTGCATACACACCCGCATCCGCGTTCCGAGGAACACGAATACATACTGGATAAAACCAATCCCAAAATGTACACTAGGATCTGGCTTAAACCAAAGCCCGCTAGTGTTAACTGTCCGGACACTGTACGTGCATAAGTGCACGGATGTGACCGAACCCTGTCGCAAAACCATACGACCTGTCGCAAAACCATGCGACCTCTACTCTTTTGCCTAAAGGCGAATAGCTTTCTGTGTGGGACTCTAAAGACTCGACACTACGCTGGCAGTGGGTTTAACCACAGACCGCAAGCGGCACTAGCTGTGCGTAACGGTCCCCAGGTAGATGCCGACAAGAAGACTGACGAGGTGAAACCCATCTGAACTCCTACTGAGTCTGACTGTGACAATCTCCGTACAGTCCGGTCTGTTCGTCTGATACATCGCATGGCGGGCCTAGGGGGGCGGTAAACGTCAGTCCCCTAATAGCGGTACAAGTCGTGTCGGAGTGAAGCCCAAAACACCCTGAGATAACACCGGAAGCCTACCAGTATATCTCGATTGCCCTGGCCAGGGACTACTCGTGTAATGGCTCTCCTAGACACAGCGCGATGTCAACCCCCAATACCGGGAGAGACGAATCCTGTCTAACCGTCACTGCCTCCAAGTGCTTCGGGACTACACCCAACTACCACCTGTTTGCACGACTCCTTTGAGCCGTGGTAGGGTAGTAATCAAAGTACAGTGGGAACACACTCAAGGCAAAGTGACAGTGTCAAGTCAGCGGACTAAGCTGTACTCATGTCACATGGGAACTGATAACTGACGATAGGTATAATACCAACCGGTCAGTTCCCGACGAGTCCTGTCCAGTGTACTCGTAACCCAACGAGCATCCGCATACTATCTCCAGTACGACGTACTGATGGCTGTGGGACAGACCATCTCCCACTCTGGGATGAGAAGCGCATGCGCTAGTCTACTCCGGAGTATCGATGCCCTGTCTCGATAGTCCTGCGACTAGGGACCTGTATAAGGATGTGCTTATAGATTATCCAGCCCCCACTAGTGTGACTGCCATCACAACGCTGGTAATCAAGCAAAGATCCTAAGGGCTCCACTAATGTGTATAGGTGATATACTAAAATAAACACATGTACACATGAAGTAGAAACAAACCAAGTAGCATACTACTATATTGAGCAAGATTGTTTATACAAGGTGAATATCCCAAGCTTCCATTAAGTAATATACAAACTAGTATGATACAGTAATGGCCTCTAGGGCATATACACTAACAATCTCCCACTTGCACTAAGGCCATGTACTGGCGTATCGAAGACCTATCATCTCGATCAGCCGCTCAAACTGAGTCTGGGGTAGGGCCTTCGTGAGTGGATCTGCAGTGTTATCTTCTGAATTTACTCTCTTTACCTCGATCTCCCGACGATCAATGATCTCCCTGATCAGGTGGAACAGCCTCAAAATGTGCCTGGACTTCTGATGGGACCTGGGTTCCTTCGCTAAAGCTATAGCGCCGTTGTTGTCACAATACAGCGGTATTGGATCAACACTGGTTGGAACCACCTGAAGTTCCGTGAGGAACTTCTTCATCCAGACAGCTTCCTTTGCGGCATCGCAAGCAGCTATGTACTCCGCTTCCATGGTTGAGTCAGCAACGGTCTCTTGCTTGGAACTCTTCCAGCAAACCACCCCTCCATTGAGGGTAAAGACATAACCCGACATGGACTTGGAGTCATCCTTGTCACTCTGGAAGCTGGAGTCAGCAAAGGCCTCAATCTGGAGGTCTTTTCCGCCATACACCAAGAACATCTCCTTAGTCCTTCTCAGGTACTTGAGAATGTTCGTTACTGCTATCCAGTGTTTCTCCCCTGGGTTCGACTGATACCGGCTTACAACGCTCAATGCGTATGCTACATCTGGTCTGGTACATAACATCGCATACATAATAGAGCCTACCGCAGATGCGTAGGGTATTGATGACATGCGAGCCCTTTCCAAATCAGTCTTGGGAGACATCTCTTTGGAGAGGGTAATTCCATGACAAGCCGGTAGATTACCGCGCTTGGAATCTTCCATACTGAATCGTTTCAGTATGGTGTCAATGTACCTTGACTGTGAAAGTCCCAACATCCTCTTAGATCTATCACGATAGATCTGGATCCCCAGAATGTAGTTGGCATCGCCTAGGTCCTTCATGGAGAACCTCTGCGACACCTGCCGTGCGAGCGTCCTTTAGACGCCATTTTGTTTTCTTTTCCCCCTCGTTTTACGTGCACTCCCCAACAAAATCCCTTCTGCAGTTTAAACCCTTTTTTAAAAAAAAATATTCTTTGGAGTTTAACTCCACAATAAAGTTCTAATTTAGGAGTTTAACTCCGCATAAAATTCTTTTAGGAGTTTAACTCCATTTAAAATTCTTTGGAGTTTAACTCCGCAATAAAATTCCTTTTGAAATTAAACTCCACTTTTAAAAAGAAGGGGGGGAAGGAAAACAAACACAGACTCCACGACACTGTGGGGCCCCCGACATTTCCAAAACCCCTTCAAAACACGATACTGCACATTGAGTTCGCATGACCAGTTTAACCCGTTAATCGGAGGTTCCTTCGCTCCAAATGCGAGGGGTAATTAACGGCAGCTTAGTCCGCGGTTGCCGGAGATTCGGATCCCCACAATCAATAACCCCAGCCTACCCTAGGCAGGGGGGAATCTGTAATGCGCCTGACAAGCGCGCGCGTATTCCCATCTCAATGGGGTGACGAAAAACACCCTACACCAACGTTCCCCAGCTCAGTATAACAAGCGGGTTCGGTCAATAATCCGTATTATTATCTTGATTAAGGCGTGATATGGCCACTACCTGGAGAGAGAGAAGAAATCACTCAGCGTATGCTCTTGCAAGATCGGATTGGTTATATTTTTATCTAATCAGGATGGCTCCCACTGTTTTTATCAAATCTTCCTTCAAACCCTAAAAGGAAAGACTAGCCGGGATTAATTACACGCTACAAGCTCGCCAATCTTTCAGCCAGGGCAGTGTCGGTACTTTGAGGGAGGTCCCCCGTGCTTTCGCACGAAACTAATTAATGTAAACCTCGTTTTCCCAGAGGCGTAACCTCGTTAACACCTTTCTAGACACCTACTTGATCGGTTAATTGTAATGTGTAAAACTCTCCCAGGAGTAACTCTTACTCGCAGCGGGTATCGGGATCCAACTATCTCATAGAAGGTATGCAATCTCATTGCAAATTTCAACACTTGAAATTCCCGATAATTTTGCCCCAAATGATCTATGACCTTGACAAGGTCAACAAACCATAGACCGTAAGTCAAGTTCAACCCGTCATTTCTTGATTGAATTAAACCCACCCGCACGACCCTTGACAAGGTCAACAAGGCCGTACGACTACCCTAAAACAATCTGCATCATATGCATAAGCAGATAAATACTGGTTAGCTACCGCACACTGTGCCTTGACAAGGTCAATAAACGCAGCACGAATACTAAACAGGACTTATCTGAAATGACGGAGGGCTACGACAGGTTTTTCTGAAAACCTATTGCGTAATGAACTTGATATCGTTGTAGAATCAAATGATTTTAAAATGGAGTGTTTTTTAGGCTTTTCTAGTTTTGCTAAAGGGGTCACTCCCGGTGAAGGGATCGTCGGCCCTTTTCTCGTCGAATAAGGTGCAGGATATATCATATATACCGCTGTGCAAAACAAGAACTATAGAAGCAATCAAAACACAAACCGAGGGTTGTAGCATCTTCCAGTTATTGCTAAAGGGGTCACTCCCGGTGAAGAGATCTCGGCCCTTTCCTTATCGAATAAGGTGCAGGATGTTCTACAAGGAACACCGCGATGCAAAGCAAGAACTGTAGCTACCTGTTTTTGAAAATTCGATTCCACAACATCTTAGGTTTCTTTTCTTTCATTAATCACATTAATGAAGTCCCATCATTTAAGTCACCTGAACATCACAGATAAATACGACGTACACTTATGCCATCCACATTCGCCTCGATGTCCCCTCGTGCACCGTTAGGTTAGGTAACTAACGGCAGAGCGGGGTAGGGCTAGCGCGGGTGTAAAACATAAGTAACGTCTATATAATATATCATATATACTGTATACTGTATCTATCACAGAACATCACATGATCACATCACAGATATCGCAGCAGAAGAAACATATGAAACATTGGATATACTAGGAAATCCGTGTTTTATTTTGAGCCTCTATAAAACACGGATTCCACGGTCGCGATAAATAGCCAAACCCACACCCCTAGACCCCTACGAGAGCGGCAAGCAACCCTGCCAATTCTAGAGTTAGGAGACCCGGACTCGACTCCTCGAGTTAGTCTCCCACTGGACCCTAGAACCCGGTTACTTGTGCTCCCCTCCTTCGGTCTATCCTAGTGCGGAAAAGTAAATAATATACAAATGGTAACATCAACCTCGACCCGGAAGTGCCCCAATAAAAGAATATTACATACAAATAATTTTACATGAATGAAAATAAAAACTTTCATCTCACATAAAACCCCCGGCTATTCAAAACGCGACGATCCAATATAACATATCCGGCAACACATAACATCACATGTCATCAACGTAAGTAAATATGCGCATCCCAATTGTCGTTGACATATAGCAACGAAACCGGCGATATCACATATTACACTTACGGTCACAGAAAAGAAAGCGTAAAACTACAACAGTTGGAATCCGCAACCTCCTTAGACATCGCATGCCTAACCAAATGAATTCTTTAGACATCGCATGCCTAACTATTATAAACCCCGCATTTTAGTCTCTTTATCGAAAACTCTTTTCAATATCAAGTCGGGCAATTCAACAGGATTCCCGACATCCTGATCGAATGCTCGTCGCAAACTTTAGTAGGCGGCCGCACCCCCGATACCGTCGACGAAGTGCAACAAGGCGGAACACCGCTACCGCGAGCACCCGAACGGATGCTTTCGGCGACGGGGTTCTCCTACAGTCACTTGGTCGAGGCTAAGGGGTGTAGCTGTCTATTAAGTTTATCCGGCGAGTATCCGCGTACACTACGTGATTGCGACGGACTTTTGATCGCATCAAAATTCCGTGGCAACCGATCAAGTGAGACCAAAGTGCTATGTTTATAACATTCATATTAGTTATCTCATAACTACTTGTGAATTCCAAATATTGTATCACATTCCAGATAAATAGAAAATGTTAAACTTTTCGATCGAACAATCAAACACCCAAGTTTTCCCGAAACAGCTCAACACATGAAATTAGTCTAAAAACATCCATTTCATGCCACAGTACCAACGGTCCAGCCGTAGAAGGGTCAAGCCAACGCCTCACATGTGGCACGCCGTACTACCCCAAACCCTAAGGTTCAAAGGGCAGTTCAAGACGGTCACATAATCGAGTTAAGGTTTGTTGTCTTCTAGAGGGTCCATCGCGTTAGTTGCACTACTTCGAACGTTCTTAAACTACGGAAAGATCTAACACTTGGAAATTTCCCGACAGGGAAAAAAGTGGGTATTTATATCCGGTCAAACTTTTTAACATGTTCTAAAATTTACCCGGAAAAAAAATAACGAATTTAAAATTCTCGATCGAATCGACAATTACAAAATAAACCCCAGAATACTCAACACTTGAGTCAGATTAAAAATACCCATAAAATTCAAATCACAGAAATAAGAATTACTGTGCAAAATATATGACATAATCACATTGTACGGCCGCGGATTCGCTGCTCAAGCAGGGTATGGCCACGGTTCTGCGGCGTGATGTAGGGATTAAGTCATCGAATTTCACAGTAAAGCTTAGAAAACCCTGCTGAATTTTTTAGATATTTTTAATTCTGGAAAATCCCAGTTTTGGAAAAAAGGACAGAGAGGGGTATAAAATGCGATATATCGGGTTCGATCGGGGTTTTAACTTCGTTAACGCATCGCGTAATGCTCTACCTTGGCTCTGATACCACTGTAGGGTTACTAGGCACACTAAGAAGGCTCTACAAGGCATCGACCATGCCGGATTAAAATTTTTAGGTGCTTAACAACCCTAAGCAAGATCGTTAACTAGATATTAGGTGAATCAAAAGCAAGTAAATCACATTTACACTAAAGGAAAGGGACTACAACCTTTGTAGATCCGGTCTTCCACTTCCATAGCTCCGTGACGACGTCCCTTCGCTGCGATCAACCAACTCCCGGACTCTCGGACGGCTCCATGAGGAAATTGCAACGGGATCGCTTGAAGTCTTCGGTACCGAAGATGATCTACGTCGAGAGAATACAGACTCAAGCTTCTACCTCACTAACCATAGAATTAGTGAAGCAAATACCCTAAACTAAAGTGCTAGTCTAGTATAGGATGGTGAGATAGGAAGTGGGTACTCTTTAGATTTTGATTTCTCACTCTAAATCTTCACTTGAAATTTTCTAGAAAGCTATCTCTTTTTCTTCAAGAAGAAGAAGAAAAGAAAAGAATAGAATGAAAGAATAATCCCATAATAGAAAATCAAGTGAAGACTTATCATAATGCAACCATGGGTGAGGTTAACTCATGTAGAGAATAAACTAGGGTTTAGGTTGATGGTTAGGTTAAGGATAAAACAAAATGGCAAGACTTTTTCAAAGATACCAGCATGCTTCATGAAGCTTCTAGCAATGAAAAAAAAGCCACCATTTAGTTTTTCCAAAATTAAATAAATAAATAAATAAAACCTTAACCATTAATCTAAACTATGGTTTAAAGCATACACACCCAAGTTTGCATGTATCATCAAACAAGATACAAACTTATGCACAAAAATATATCACATATACAACTTGTGCACAACAAGTGAGAAAATCAATCTTAAGTGAACCAATACTAGTTAATGTAAAGTAATATATCAAATATATAATTATACATTAAATCATTAAATCAACACTTGATTTAACGATCCGGTCATATCGCATATAACCGACTAATATCAATGTATTGACTTATCGAATCAACACTTGATTCGATAACTAGGTTATATCGCATACAACCAATCAATACAATCATCGCGAGAATAGAATACGGTATCACATACACGCATTATTCTCGGTCCCGCACATATCACATATGCTCTCCTATCTCGTTTTGCCTGAGCCAGTACAACCTCTGTGTAGGACTCTAAAGACTCGTCAATACGCCGGCAGTAGGTAATGATCATATCAAGCACCCACAAGCCGTCAGCGGTACTAGCTGGACGTAACGGCTACCCGGGTATTGAGCGATCAGAAGATCAGCAAGCAAGCCCGCTCCAACTCCTGCAAAAAGCCTGACAGTGACACTACCGTACAGTCCGGTCTCCTCGTCTGATATGTCGCATATCAAGTCTAGGGGTGGTAAACGTCAGACCCCAATAACCGATAAGTCATGCCGATGAGAGGCTCATAACGGGTCGAGAAACTACTGGTAACACTTACCAGTAAATCTTTAAACCAGCCCTGGCCAGGGACTTCCCTGTTATGGCCAATCGAGTACAGCGCAACATCAACCCCCAATACCGGGAGAGACGAAACCCTTCCTATCGCTCATTGTCTCCATATGACTCGGGACTGTACCCAAAAACCACCGTTTTGCACGCCCTCTTGGACGTAGTAAGGTGGAAATCAAAGCACCGTGGGAATCACACAAGACTCTATGACGATCTCGGGTCTACAGACTAACCTGTACCAGTGTCACCAGAGAACTGCCATCTGACGTAAGGTATAATACCATCTGGGAGTTTTCGGCGAGTCCGTCCAGTGTACCCAGTCTCCACTGAGCACCCGTATATCATCTCTGATATTAAACACCAATGGATATGGGATCATCCATCGCCCATCTGTATGGGTCGAGAAGGCATACGCTAGTCTACTCTGGTATATCGATGCTCCGTCTCGATATACCCTCGACTAGGGACCTTGAAGGATGTACTTATGGACTACCATGTCCCCACTAGTATGATCCGCATCACAGTCCAGGTAGTCAAGTACACATCCTAAGGGCTTTACCAACATGTAACAGAGAGACAATCAGTGTACACGTTAAGGTAAAGAGTAACCAGATAGCATACTATAATGTCGAGCAAGAAAGTCCTTCCTATATATGTCCAAGCATCCACTACAATATACAACACATGTATAGTAATGGCCTCTAGGGCATACATATAACTAACATTTTCTACTCAAAAGACAAACATCATAGGCCCATCTGTTTGATACTATTACCTAAATGGTGTGGGTCCTACCATTTTGTCTATTGGCTAAACTTTTGGATGGACGGAGTACGGATAGGAAAAGCATTGCTATGAGAATATATATGTTTGGAAAAGGATTTAAGGAAGTTCTTAATAGTATATTGTTGTTTTCATTTTTTTTAAAACAAATAAAGGGTTTTCCTTACTCTCTATTTTGTTAAATATTTTCTTTACTCTCTATTTTGTTACCCCTTAACTCGTAGATCGTCTGCAAAGCACTTAGGCAAAAGAGAGAAAGAAATTGGACCATGATGTGTTCTTTTTGTGGGTCCCATGTTCCCATTTCTCTCTCTATATATCTTTCTCATCAGCACATATGCTTGATACATACATACATAGTATAATTCTTTCTGTAAAATTCAGTAAAATTTACTATGTTATCGTGATGTGATGTGATGTTTTGTTTGTTTAAAGGCAAGTTGTCCCTCATGTGAAGGTACGAAACAAGACAAATTCAGGTTAGGGCTGACATCAGGATAATTAATTTTACATAACTAGTAGCACATGTGTCTCTATTTCAGTAATTAATTTGACCGCGAATATAGAAATTGAGGTTTTTCTGTATGATATCATCACACCTTTGTAGATTTTTATGTGTTTTGTTGTGCTTTTCATTCTTTACCTGAAATATGCAGCATTTGGTGCAAAGGTAATAATATATAATAGTACGTAAAAAATCATAACGTATCAATCTGGACGAAGAAACAAATGATCATGATATTTGCATGTTTATCCTTGGGCGAGCTAAAAGAACAAAAGAGTGGACATATTGTCGCCCGTTTGTTAGAAGTAGTATAGCCTAATGATAAAGTATCTGCACCATGTTGGCACGCTGATGCTGCTGGAGCCGCTCCATCACGTTTAGTTCAAAAGCTGGGAATGAAGTTAGAACTCGGATTTTGTACTATTAAAGGAGAGGGTGCTGTATCAGTTTTTTCCTTCAATTTTTTCTTTTATTTATTTTTATATAGAAATAATAGTTTAATAAAACATTTACGAACTTTTGCCATATTGAAACCTACATACATCAGCTGTGCTCATTTGTATCTCTCCAACGCGCAACTGTTAATGACTGGCTACCTAGCGCCTAGGGCCGGGATTTATTTATTTTTATGCCAGTAGATTACAAAACCTTTAACTTGAAATTTTTCATGCTAAAAGAATTGTGTCCCAAAATGTATATCAAGCAATTTTGTCACTCAACATTTTCTTTGGGTGAACTAGGAATGTAAATGGATCATATACGTGCAAAGCACAAATTTTAGTAATATCATGTCTATATCCGGTACCGGTAGCCATATACAGATTCTAATACGAAACAAATAGTTATGGATACGGATATCATACAGATTTATGTATTACTATATCTGTATCCGGAGGCAATTAGCTTATGCAATACGGATACAGATAATAATTGGAAATGAAAATTAATATCCTTTATTGATAAAATCGGATATGGATATGGATAAGACTACAAATCTGGTTCGGATTATCAGCAACCATATACATTCTTGGTGAAACCTTGTGCCACATGAAAATCATCGATAATGCATATCAAGATGTCTTAACAACTAATCAAGAGGATTCACGTTTTTCTTTCATAAGACAGTTTTTCTTTCATAAGACAATACCGAAAAACAACATAACATACTCAAATTATTATCCTTTTCAGCCCTTCAAACTACACTTAGGCAGATTTGGATAAAAGATGAGAATTTGTATCTATATTTTGCTAGCTTTTTTTTTTGATTAAAAGTTGAGTCATTGCTCATCTCAATAAAATACCAATAACAGTTTTTTTTAAAAATTACATAAGATTCATCATTTTTGGTTAAAATAAACGAAATACAAGAAAATATTAAAAGTTCCATAACTTAAGCGCCACATGTTCCTCAAATTTTTCTTAATGTAACAATAATTCTTTGTTTTGCTTGTGATAGCTGGTTGTCTATCTCATGTGGTTGAGATGTTTGTAACACAAGCACAATAATTGTGTTTTGAAATAACTTATTCTAAGATAACACAATAGTCTATTCTATAAATAGATGATAACAAGAAGATTAATCAAGGAGTTAACTATTGAAAGATAAGATGCTTCACAAGAGGAGAAACAATCAATCTTGGATAAGCACCATGGTAACCAACACTCTCTATAGAGGACCCCATATTATTAACTCAACCTCAACTAAAAGTAAAATTTTCAATTACAAAATTCCCTCTTCCAACACCAAATAATCACAATAAACAACTAGATAACTACAGTCCAAGTTTAACTATAGCCCTTTTCTCATCTATATACTCCAAATTTTTATTGACTGAGTTCAGAAAAATTTCCTTATCAAGATATGTTAGCCCTGTGAGAAAAAAAAAAGCCAAGAAACCCAAATTTTCTCCGCTGAAAATACTATGAAGCTTAAATCAGCTCTTACAGCCATAGCCACAAATTCAGCATTCGGGATTAATTCGGCGAGGTCGAAAATTTGGATTCGGATAATTATTCAGGAAATATTCGGCAAGTATTCGGGAAATGTTCGGGAAGGATTTCGAGAAAGAGATTAATATATGAGGCGCTGGGTTTTGATATTGTGAATTATTTGCTATTTTTGTGAATTATTCGCTGATTTTGCGAATAATTTTGCGAATAGTTCACGAATTATTCACGAATAATTCGAATCGTTCGCCAATTCGTGAATTCGCCGAATAATTCGAAAATATTGCGACTATGCTTACAGCTGAAAAATACAATAAGAAACTTTTTCCGTTAGTTGTGTATAGTCAAGGAATTGAGATCTAGTAACGATTAGAGATGATATTGAGGATTCATGGATGACGCGACTTTGAACCATGTGAGAAATATTCTTTTCTCAAGACAGAGCACATAGTTAATCATAGATGACATGGGTTCTATGTCTGCCATGGCTGGCATATCTTATATATCATATGAATGTTAGGGAACGATCCTCGAAACTACACTCGTGACAAACCAATCACACAATAATTAACAACCACGCAATTAACGAAAAACAAATTAATAAGTGCGACAATAAATAAAAAATCAAAATGCAAACAAGACATGATTTGTTAACGAGCTTCACCCAACGTATAGCTATGACTAGTCCCCGACAGAGCGGAATCTGCAAACGTCTATTAGAATACTTGAATCAATTACAAGCACGAGCAACCCTAGGAGATTTTTCTCAAATCTCTTTAGATCTTACAAACCCTAACCGTCACTCATTCAATACAATGATCTCTCTCTACTAATTAATTTTGACAGTATAAAATTCATATGAGAGGTCCCCCTTTATAGGCAAGCTCTAATCCTATAAAAAATAAGAGATAAATCTAAATTTACCAAAATAGATACGCTGCAAATTTGCCGTCAGCAGATGTCTGACCCATACTTGGGTAGGCGTTTGTATCCTTTTGTTTTGCTTATTCAGATGGCTGTCGTGTATCTAGACGTTTGTTCTAAAGTCTCGGATTGGACTTCATTTGCTTCACCAGATGTCTGAACCACACTTGGTCAGACGTCTGGCCTTTAGTCTCAGATTGGGGCTTGATTTTCTGAAAACGTCTGCCATGTTGGCTTTTAGACGTCTGTCGTTGCTCTGTGTTTCTGACATAGTATCTCCAGACGTCTGCTCTTGTTTTTGGCAGACGTCTGATCTGATGCATTCTTTATAATTTCTAACAATCTCCTACTGGAAGATGCTTCAGCCTTGATTTCCAAAACTAGTGCACTTTACATGACTCCGCTTTGGCTTTTAGACGTCTGTCGTTGCTCTGTGTTTCTGACAAGTATCTCCAGACGTCTGCCCTTGTCTTTGGCAGACGTCTGACCTGATGCATTCTTTATAGTTTCTAACAATCTCCTACTTGAAGATGCTTCAGCCTTGATTCCCAAAGCTAGTGGACTTTACATGACTCCGCATACTCTCCCATCATAAGATTTTTATGGAGAGGTTCACCAAATCACAACAGAGATCCAGCTTGTCTCTGTCTACGACTTTGGTAAATATATCCGCCGGATTCTTTTCTCCCGTGATCTTTTGCAATGTCAACTTGCCTTCTTCCATCGCAATGCGAATGAAATGATAACGCACCTTGATGTGCTTCATCCGAGAGTGATATGCCGCATTCTTCGTCAAATGTATCGCACTTTGGCTGTCGCTCCACAAGGTGTTGAAGTCTTACTTCTTGCCTAATTCTTCAAGTAATCCTTGCAACCATATCATCTCCTTACTGGCTTCCGTGATCGCCACGTACTCCGTCTCCATAGTCGACAATACCATCACTTTTTATAGTTGAGAGACCCAACTCACTGCTGTTTCCCCAACTGTGAATATGTACCCCGTTGTGTTTTTCCCGCTATCTCGATCTCCTGAATAGTCCGTATCAACGTACTCTTGCACCTTTAGAGAGTCACCCCCGAAACATAAGTAATCACTAGACGTACCCCTAAGATACCTCAAAATCCATTTCACCGCATTTCAATGTTCATTCCCTGGATTTTGCATATACCTGCTAACAACTACAATGTCTGGCCTCTTACTCATCATCACATACATCAAACTCCCTACCGCAGAAGTATATGGTACTCTCGCCATCTCGTCCTTCTGCTCTTGAGTTGTCGGGCACAACTTCTTCATGAGTTTGAAATGCTTGGCATACTCACTGGATTTGATTTGTTCATGTTGAACCGCTTCAAAACCTTCTCAATGTAGTCCCTTTGTGATAATCACAGTTTCTGCTGCTTCCTATCTCGAACGATCTTCATGTCTAAGATTTGCTTGGTGGCTCCTAAATTCTCCATAGAGAATTTCTCAGTTATAATCTTCTTCAAATTTTAAAATTTCTTGAAATTCGGACCCTCTACAAACATGTTATCCACGTATAATGATAAAATGATGTAGTTGTTGGATATGTATACTCTAGAGGCCTTTATTGTATAGGATGCTAGGGGTATGTATGTACTAGTCAATCTTGCTCAATATGATAGTTTGCTATTTGGTTTGCCTTTATCTTAACATGTGTATATGTTTTACTTGTTATTTTATATCGCTTATACATGTTGATAAAACCCGTAGGATCCTTGCTTAACTACCAGCGTTATGATGGCAATCATACTTGTGGGTGCTGGGTAGTTGATAAACACATCCTTAAATGTCCCTAGTCGTTGTTAGTGATATATGCCATAGAGGCCATTATTGTATCATACTGGATTGTATATTACTTAATGGGAGCTTGGGATATACACGGATATAGTAACAGTCTTGCTCGAAATGGCAGTATGCTATCGGGTTTGTTTTTACCTCAATATGTGCATGTGTTTTCTTAGCATATTGCTTATACATATTGGTAGAGCCCTTAGAATCTTTGCTTGATTATCAGCGTTGTGATAGCAGTCACACTAGTGGGGGCTGGGTAGTCTATAAGCACATCCTATACAGGTCCCTAGTCATAAGATTATCGAGACGGGGCATCGATACTCCACAGTAGACTAGTGTATACGCTTATCATCCCAACAGGGAAGATGGTCTGTCCCACAGCCATCGGTATGTCGTACTGGAGATAGTATGCAGGTGCTCATTAGGTTATGAGTACACTGGACATGACTCGTCGGGAACTGCTGGTGGGTATTATACCTGTCGTCGGGTAGCAGTTCCCAAGTGATATGAGTACGGCTTAGTCCGTCGACTTGACACCGCTGCTTCACCTTAAGTGTGTTCCTACTGTACTTTGATTACTATCCTACTACGGCTCAAAGGAGTCGTGCAAACAGGTAGTAGTTGGGTGCAGTCCCGAAGCACTTGGAGGCAGTGGTGGTTAGATAGAATTCGTTTCTCCCGTTATTGGGGGTTGATATCGCGCTGTGTTCGGAAGTCCATTACACACAGTCCTTAGCCAAGGCAAGCGAGATTTACTGGTAGGTATTCCAGTCGTTTCTCAGGGTGTATTGGGCTACTCTCCGACACGACTTATTGCGCTATTAGGGATTTGACGATTATCGCCCCCTTAGGCCCGATATATGACACTCTTAGACGAACAGACCGGACTGTATAGAGATTGCCACATTCAGGCTCAGTAGGAGTTCGGATAGGTTTCCTCATCGGCCTTCTTATCGACAGATACCTAGGTAGCCGTTACGTGCAGCTAGTACCGCTTGAGGCTTGTCGTTAAACCCACTGCCAGCGTACCATCGAGTCTTTAGAGTGCAACACAGTGAGTTTCCCTACATCGGGCGAAAGATGTAGATGCCGTATGATTTTACGGCAGGGCTTTGATCACGTACGTGCACTTGTGCGTGTATGATGTTCGGGCGGATAATATTAGTGGGTTTTGGTTTAAGCCGGATCCTAGTATTATATTGATGGATCAGTTTTGTCTCTTTGTATTCGTGTTTCTCGGAACACAGATGCGGGTATGTATATGTAACGTTTTAAAAATAAATAAATAAATAAATCCTTTAGGTGAAAATTCCGATAACCGATAATATAAATCGTATTTTCCGTAAAACTTAATTATAATTATTTTTCAATATATACTTAAATACGCCTATTTTAACTATGAAATTGCTAGTGTTTGGTATTTAATTGGTCACTTAAAATTTCTAGTCTTATTAAATATTTTTCTTAATTAATTATTTTTAATATTATTTTAAGTTTTCTTTTATACATTTAAATTAGTGTAAATTACAAATGAGAATGGGTTAATCACAAAAGTGTGAACCATGACACATTAAACCAAGTGTAACATGTTGCTTTTGAAATGAAATGGAATTGTCAAGAGGATTCTAGAAATTTAAAGAAAGAGTTTAAATAGAAAAGAAATTAAATAATTAAAGAAAAGAGTTAAAAAGATTTAATAAATGGGGAAGTTTCCACACTCACCCACACACACCACACTCTCTCTCTCCCTCCCCAATGAGGCCGAGCCTAGTAGTGGCAGCCCCCCTCTCTCTTCACTAATTTTCTATCTTAATTCCCATTTCAAAAGATTAATAGAAAAATAAAAATCAAAAAGGAATTTATATATGAGATAATTAAGGATGTTCTACACATATCCACACACTTCTCTCTCTCTCTCTCTCTCTCTCTCTCTTCCCTAGGCTGGCCGAGCCCCTTGAGCAGCCCACTCCCATTTTCCCCCACTTCTCCACTTTATTTCCTCTCAAGAAAATTCTTCATTTTGCTTCAAAAAAATCCACATAAAACATCACTAATCCCTAATTAAACCTTTACCCATTATTTCTTTGCCCAAACTAGTTTGGATTTAGGAGCAAGGAAGCATCTTTGGAGGTTAAGATACATGTTTGATCTACAATCTTTAAGGTATAAATCCTAAACCCATAATTAATTTGTTGGTCAATTACTTTAAATAAACTTAATTAGGTATTTTAAATGGTTCTAATTGCAAGTTTTGAAATTTCAAGTGAAGGTTTTGAATTCAAATTAGGGTTTTTATCATTTGATCATAGTTTAAATGTGTAATTTAACATGTTAAGACTTGCTAAACCTAATCTAGTTGCTAAATTGCAAATTGTTACATTTAATTTGTTCTAATTATATAACTTTGCAAACTAGGTTTTTAATTAATGTGTAATTAGATAAAATTAAAATTTAGTTAGGGTTTGGATGGCTTAATTAAGATATTTAGTGAGTATTGTGGCCACTAGAATTGTTAAAATATCTAGATTTGAACTAAAATGGTAATTGTTGCTTAATAGGTTTTCGGAGTAATAGCTTTTAAAGTGAGTATGAGATTTTGGTGATTTATAACCTATTTCATATAGTATTTAGTGTGTTGTGGATGCACGATTGGTGTAATTGGGTTCTAGGCTTGGTAGTTGTCACGTATAGCGACCCTGGTTGTAGGTTGTGGCGTTGTTGCGAGCGCGTTTTGTGCACCAAGTGTGTGCGTGTCTTGTTGTGCGCGTGTATTGACTTGTGTCGTTTGTGTCCACGACTAATCGTATATTCATTCTCTTAATTGCTTGTGTACGATTTTAGAATCGGGTGTACAGGCGTCGGACGTGGCGCGGAAAGATAAAGCTGAGATCGGATCGGATTAGCTGAGGCGTCTCGGTGAGTAGATGTACACATCTATGGGGGGATCGTCTGGATGGCGCGAGGCGCCCGATGGTTTGGTATTACTTATTGTACTTGCATTATATGCGTAGTTTCCTAGTTATGCATCTCATTGCATTGCATCATCTAGTGTGTGTGCGTGCATGTGTGTGTATGTGTGATACCGTCTCATAGGACACTTACACCATTACCATTGGTTCATGCCGCACGTGCACTGTTTATTCGAACACACACTCCATTGGTAATTGCTATGTCACGAACACTATAGGACTTGCTTAGGATCGATAATTGTGCTTATGCATCGTATATAATCCGTAGATTTATACTTGCATATTCATTTCATTAAGATGGATACGTAGGATTGTTAGACATTTATACATACCTCATTGCATCATGATTCATGCATAACTTCTGGCCGTACTACGCATGGTATATACTACCGTATCATAGATTTCCATCATTATCGACATGTTTTCATATTGCGATTCTTCTTCAGGATTTCAGTATTGATGAGATTTCTGGATTTTGGAGAAAACAGCAATAATTTTATAAATCTATTATCATTTTAAAAACAGAAATTTGCGGTTTTCTCATGATGTGATGTGTGTGGCGTCCACCATGAGTTTTCTCGGTTGTTGAGCAGTATCATATACCCGATTCGAGGAGGGGGATGCACCGTCTGCGGGTACATGGTGGACCCGGTATGGTACCTTGGGGTAAGAAGATCGCACGGATGGTGTTGAGCCCCACAGGGGAGCACTGCCTACCGGTTATTTGTAACGCGGCGGATATCCGGAGGATACCGACCGTAGTCGTGAGATTGATGATATGGGCCGATCCGGACTGACGGAGCCCGAGATATTGAGATATTGAGATATTGTGATATTAAGATGTCGAGACATTGAGATATTGAGATATACATATTAGTGTCGTTGCTTGACACGGATTTCAGTTGATTTCAGTGATGATATTTCAATTTATTTCACAAAAAGGTTTTACTAAGTTAAAGATACAGATCTTCTCATATCAGATATATCACAATTTCGCGTTGATTATGCATTCATGTTGCATACATACTAGCTCATCGCATCATATCTTTATATGTAGGTTGTGACATATTTGCGTGCATACTTACGATAACCTTATTAGATGTTACTTACTATTCACGAGCTGGCAACTCGCCCCCGTTGTACCACAGTATCTTGCTGGTCTGACCCGTCAGCGCAGTTGCGGCGGGCGTACTTCCTCTTTTCCTTCATTGCATCGATTGGCAGTTTTGCTTACAGGTGGGTTTTGGAGGATTTTCTTTTGCTACCACCGTGTATTTTATTTTGTATATAGTATACTCTATCTACCCTTATATATTGGACTAGAAGGTGAGATTCGTGAAACTTGTATTTATGGTTTGGTATCGATACTCACTTGAGCCGATGTGATGCTTTTAAGCTTTTATGCTTATTTCGCATTATTATGATATATTCATTGCATGTAGTTGTGATTCCGCCTTTGGCGAAGAGCTAGCTCCCGCTTGGGGATGTCTTTATTCATTTATATGTATTTTCTTGTTTTATACCCGTTTCGGGGCCAATATTTACGAAGGAGACTCTGCCAAAATTTTAGGGAAATTTGATGTATTTAATTGTTTTAAGGTGACTCTTATTTTACAAAATCATCTTTTAAATTAAGGTTTTTCCTTCACTCTATTTCTTTAATTGTTTTAGATTTCTGGGTTTTGGCTTACTTAGATTACATTAGCCTTGAGACGTTTCGTAATTTAAGTGTCAGTCACGTTCCGTACTTTCGGGTCGTGATAAAGTTGGTATCAGAGCCTTAGGTTTTACCTTTCTGAGTGTAGGATGACCCTTGGTAGATAGAGTAGGTGACTTGAGCAGAGTGAAATAGCGTGTGTATGTTTCGCGGCATACTTATGATACGGTATTCCGCCTAAGTGACCTTAGGATATATATATTTTCTTGTATTCCTTCCTTGATTTCGGAAATCCTTTGATTCGATCGCGATATTCCGATCAATCCTATTTCTTGTTCTAGCTACTACACCGCCGGAGACTATGAGGGCCAGAGGGCTGCCACCGGGGATGAGACTAGAGTAGGCTCGTTTGAGACGAGGGCCGATCAGGGCGGTATGCCTATCCCTAAGGGACAGAGTGGTCCGCCTTTTCTAGGATGGCTAGGCTGGAGTCGAGTATTCAGGACATGCGACAGATGGTTGGATCGTTAGTTGAGGCTAGCCGAGCTCCGAGAGCCGATGATGTCCCTCCTATTGCGGGAACTGTGATTATACCTGCTGCACAGGCAGCTGTTTCTGTTATTACCGAAATCATTTCCGTATCCTTACAGGTGTATTTGAGGCTTAAGCCTCTAGTTTTTACAGGCACAGATGCGGCGGAGAATCCATAGACAATCTTCTATAGGATGGCTTGAATTTGTCGTTCACGGAGATGTTCTGACGAGATATGGGTTGAGCTTGCGAGTTTTCGTCAAGAGAGATCTTGCTCAGACGTGGTGCGATTCAGTTGAGAGAGGCCGAGCTGCAGATCTACTTCCTATGACTTGGGATGAGATCATAGCTATATTTCTTGCTTGTTTCCTTCCGGTGAGCATTCGAGATGTCCGAACTTGTAGTTTTGAGTCTTTGTGGACTTCAGGGATGACAGTGTCAGAGTACGACATTTAGTTTACTCGGCGGTCCAATATGTTCCTTACCTGGTGGACACTGGAGACAAGCAGATAAAGAGGTTTGTATGGGGATTGGACATGTAGTTATTTCTTGCTATCGGCGCCCAGCCTTTTTGCACTTACGTTGCTGCTATGGACGCGGCCTTACTATTGGAGGAGCACATTTCTGAGACTTCAGTCATTTTCGGACCGAAGCGGATTCGTACGGGTAGGCCAGCTCAAAGGCGGTTAGATAGATGCCGTTGTGATAGGTATTCGTTCGGTGCTTTCTTCCGATACGTATTTCTTTCTGGTGTCATTTGAAATGGTATCCACGTAAATTGTATCAAAGTTTAGCCGATTGTGGTCCTTGCTAAATCAGCCGCTTGTTGTGATTTCTTCCGTAGGCTAATCTTTTGTCGCTCGAAATGTTTTCATTCGTGGTTGTTTGTTCGTATCGGAGATAGGGACTCTTATGTCAATTTGATTCTTCTCAATATGTTTGACTTCGAAGTTCTTCTTGGCATGGATTGGTTAGCCACGTGTTATGCAGTCGTTAACGGCCGTAAGACGGCGGTCGGATTTGGTTTTCCGAGTGAGCTAGTTCTTGTTTGTTTTCGGGGAGACCGTAGTTCGCCTTTCCCAGTTTTATTTCTTCTTTTCGCGCTAGTCAGCTTTTGAGAAAAGAATGTCAGAAATTATTGGCGTATGTTTGAGATGTTAGAGCTGCAGAGGTCCCGTTGGACCAGGTCCCGATTATGAGGGAATTTCAAGATATCTTCATGACAAGTTGATTGGTTGTCACCAGAGCGCGATATTGGGTTCTGTTTTGACCTGATTCCCAGCACGGAGCCTTTTCCTATACCACCATATCGGATGGACCCGGCGGAGCTTAGAGAAATGAAGGACCAGTTGCAAAAATTGTTGGATAAAGGGCTTGTTCGTCCGAGTGCGTCACCTTAGGGAGCTCCTGTCCTGTTCGTCAAGAAGAGAGACAGCAGTTGTAATTGTGCATCGATTTTCATCAATGTCACGCCCTGCTTCCTAGTATACGGGCAAAGGACGCGACGAGACCGCTATGTATTTACTCAGAAGTAAACACGCTAAGCGTATCTAAGCAATATAAAAGAAATATACACAAGAGACAAATATAATGAACAACAACTTTATTTATTAACATTCTTTTTACAATACATCTGAAAAGTAAATACATGGAATGAAAAGCAATGCCTAAACAGTGACATAACAGAAATGAAAATGGAATAAGTACAATATCTAGAGCTCCGGGTCGAAGGCTAGCTGATCCAAGTCCTCGCTGGTGGGATCGATCTCCAGTGAGTCTGAATCACCTGAAGACATTCCAAAGAAGAAGAAAGAGAATGCTGTCAGCGAACAATCGCTCAGTAAGTCCCAAAGATAAGAGAGAAGTATAATACACACACACACACAGAGAGAGAGAGAGTAACTTTTAAAGTGGTATTATACTGTTATAGTGCTGTATTTAGTGTTAACGCTGTTATTTGTAGCTCGGTAGAGAAGAGGCCAGTGTATACGAAAGTAGTCTCACTAGACCGGAGACTACGATATATAGAGTATAAGGCTCCGTGATAATACACAGAACAACGGCGATTGAATTCAGGTTAGGTGTCTTATGGTTGCAGTCTCATGCCACTTCTAACACATTCCGTACCAATCTACCCCTTAAACCCCGCGATGTCTTGATTGTATTGTATTGTAAATTATATTGTCTTGTATAGATGGATGACTTGCCGAAACTATGATATCAGTAAATGAATGTAACTGGAGAATCATGTAGATGGAAGTATATCTATGGTTCGGTTCAGTCAAGTTGTATAGATTTATAGATTGAACAGATTGAATATATGGATTTATATTGAATTTTTATATATACTTGAATCTCATTCAGGTCAGATTGATTATATTGAGACTCAGTCTGAGTCAGACAATTAGAAAAGAAATTGAATCCTGAATTAGGATTTGGTGTTATCGGTAACCGCTGCACATGGACGGCAGGATTTGTGTCTTTTTCAAAGACGACTACCGTGTTGATAACACCGTTTATTAAGTTGTCTACCTTAAATAGGCAAGCACCCATATCTCCGGCTCTCTGAGGCTCAAGAGACTAGTCACGCTTAAACCTATGTTTACCAGGGTCCTTATTGTAATTTAGTATAACTTGATGGGGTTTTATGTAAAAATAATTTTGTATAATTTTCAAAATACACCTCAAGTATTTTATTATCGTCTTTAAAGTTTTCATTAATTTATATTTTATCATTGTGACATTTCTAGTGAATAAAACCTATTTTTCATAATATATGGTATTTAATTGTAAAGTATTGAACTTATATGGAATTGCATGGTATTTTTTTGTAAATGGAATATTTTTCTTGAATTTTGGAAATGTGGAATATTATAATTATTAAAAATAGATAATTTGATATTAATTACATATATATTTATTTATTAAAAATATAATTTTTATTTATAGTAGAAATTACATTTTCTAAATAAAATTGTATTTTTAAATCTTTCGAGACCGCATGCTCCTTGCGGAGGTCTGCATCTCGCACTACTAAGCCCGAGGATGTGCGATAATCCGCACCATCCCGAACGGGTTCCCCAAATGGATTGTAGAAGCGCTTTGCAAAGATTTGTTTAAAATACATAATCTTGTAGGAAAATGTTTTTATATAATTCGGAGGTAGTTTTATATAAAACCGTATTTTTCCAAATATATGTTTCCCAATATCATCGTTCAATGTTATATATGAGTGTTGTGAGGAGGTAGGTCATTACCTCGTGAACTATCTAAAGGTATAGCAAGGGGTAATGATATTTTATGTCGAACCATACGGTATTTTTCTGTAAAAGTGCTATAAAAATTGAAATATAAGTTCTTTTGATATGAAACTTGTCAAGATGTTTTTTTAATGTTTAATGATCATGATGGGAGAGTTTGGTATTATTGTTCTTAAGAAAAATATGATTTTTAAGGAAAAAAACCGAATCAGAAGTCGGATTAACTCCACTTCCGTCGGGTTTTAGAATTTTAAATATTTAGAATAGTAAAAAGAAGGGAAGAAGGGAATTACTAGATTTTAGATTAGAGAAGAGGAAGAGGGAGTGGTAGGAGGTGCCGGTGCGTCGTTTCGTTGCCGGGAGCTCCTAGGGTCGTCGTCGGAAGTTCGTCGGAGCTTCGCCCCTTGCTAACTCCACTTATACAAAAAAGTTCTTGGGATTTTTCTTGAGAGTTTGGACAGAGTTTGTGAGTGAGGGGAGTGTGAAATGGAGTGGCATTTATAGGAAAAATTTGGGTTAGGGTTTGATAAAAAATGCATTAAAAACATGCATTAAAAAGATTTAAATTGGGTTTTAATTGGCTCTGTTAATGTGCGGGGAAAATGAATAGAACAGGGGTTATGGTGTAGGATTCCTAGGCACTCTAAGGAGGTCTCACAAGGCATCAACCATGCCAAATTCAAAAATTTCCGGTGCCGAGAAACCCTAATGCGATCGTTGACTAGAGATTAGGCGAAACATGCAAGTAGTAAACAACTTTACTGCTAAGTGTGAACGAAAATACAACCTTTGTAGATCCGGTCCTCCACCTCCATAGCTCCGTGACGATGTACCCTCGCTGCGATCATCGGATCCCGGACTCTAGCGTCGGCTTCATCGGAGAAATGGGCGGGCTAGGTCGTCGACTTCGATGCCGAAGATGATCTACGTCGAGGCAACTCAAGATCAAGCTCCAACTTCACCAAGTCATGAAACTTGTGAAGAAAACACCCTATACTACTTGGCAAGTGGTAGAGGATGAAGAAATAGGAAGTGAGTTCACTTTAGAATTGGATTTCTCACTCTTTTTCTCAAATCACCATTGAAGCTAGCAAGCTTCTTTCTTCTTGAAGAAGAAGAAGAAGAAGAAGAAGATAATATGATAAGAATTATTGAATAATAGAAAATAAGTGATTCTTATCATATTAGCAACCATGGTTATGTGTAGAGAGTAAACTAAGGTTAGGTGAATGGTTAGGTTAGGCATGAAACAAAAATGGTAGGCTTTTTCAAAGCTTCATGAAGCTTCAATGTAAAACAAAAGTAGCAACCATTTCATTTCTTGCCAAAATGAAATAAATAAATAAATGAATAAATAAATTAAAACCCTAACCATTTACTTAACCAAGGTTTAAATCAAACATACACCCAAGTTTGCATGTATCATCAAAAATGATACAAACTAGTGCACAAAACTATATCAAATATACAATGTGCACATCAAGTGAGAAAATCCATCTTAAGTGAACTAATACTAGTTAATGTAAAGTAATATATCAAATATATAATTATACATTAAATCATTAAATCAACACTTGATTTAACGATCCGGTCATATCGCATATAACCGACTAATATCAAGTGTATCAATGTATCGAATCAACACTTGATTCGGTAACCCGGCTATATCGCATATAACCGACCAATGATACAAATCGCGAGAATAGAATACAGTATCACATACTGGTATAATTCTCGGTCCCGCACATATCTCATATACGCTCCTATTTCGTTTCGCTTGAGCCAGGAAACCTCTGTGTAGGACTCTAAAGACTCGTCAATACGCCGGCAGCAGGTGATGATCATATCAATCACCCACAAGCCGCAAGCGGTCTGCTAAACGTAACGGCCACCCGGGTATTGAGCGATCAGAAGATCGACGAGCAAGCCCGCTCAACTCCTATGAATCCAACCAGTAACACTTACCGTACAGTCCGGTCTGTTCGTTTGATATGTCGCATATCTTGCCTAGGGGTGGTAAACGTCAGACCCCAGTAGCTCGATAAGTCGTGTCGATATGAGGTCTATAACAGTTCGAGAAACTATTGGTAACACTTACCAGTAAATCTCAACAACCCTGGCCAGGGATTTCCGGTTATAGCCAATCGAACACAGTGCAACATCAACTCCCTATACCGGGAGAGACGAATCCCCTCCTATCGCTCATTGCCTCCATATGATTCGGGACTGTACCCAAAAGCCACCGTTTTGCACGCCCTCTTGGACATGGTAAGGTGGAAATCAAAGCACAGTGGGAATCACACAAGACTCTATGACGATCTCGGGTCTACAGACTAACCTGTACCAGTGTCACCAGAGAACTGCCATCTGACGTAAGGTATAATGCCATCTGGGAGTTCTCGGCGAGTCCGTCCAGTGTACCCAGTCTCCACTGAGCACCCGTATATCATCTCTGATGTCAAACACCAATGGATATGGGATCATCCATCGTCCATCTGTATAGGTCGAGAAGGTATACGCTAGTCTACTCCGGTATATCGATGCCCCGTCTCGATACACCCACGACTAGGGACCTTGAAGGATGTACTTGTGGACTACCATGTCCCCACTAGTATGATCCGCATCATAGTCCAGGTAGTCAAGTACACATCCTAAGGGCTTTACCAACATGTAACAGAGAGACAATCAGTATACACGTTAAGGTAAAGAGTAACCAGATAGCATACTATCATGTCGAGCAAGAAAGTCTTCCCTATATATGTCCCAGCATCCACTACAATATACATCCTATGTACAGTAATGGCCTCTAGGGCATACATATAACTAACAATCTCCCACTTGCACTAGGGCCATCTGTAGCAGTGGTTGTAGTATCTCATACTCAACCATCCCATAAAAGTCCCTCTCTGGGAAAAGGCCTTTGTGAGTGGATTCGCCGTGTTGTCCTCTTTGTCTACTCTCCTAACCTTGATCCTCTGGAGATCAACCATCTCCTTGATCAGGTGATACCGCCTTAGAATATGTCTGGATCACTGACGGGACGGGCGTTCCTTGGCATAAGCCACAACTCCATTGTCACACAATGGGAGGAATGAAGTTCATCTCATAAATTAATATATATCCTGACTGCCTCTTAGGTAGCATCTTTGGTAGCGATGTATCCAGCCTTTATCGTCTAGTATGCCACGGTATCTAGCTTGGAACTCTTCCAACATACCGTCCTTTTACTGAGGGTAAAGACAATGCCTGTGACCGACATTCAGTCTTCCTTATCACCTTGGAACCTTTCCAGTGATTCTCCCCAGGATCATTTGATACCATCTTATTACAACTAGTGAGTATCCTAATATCCAATTAGATCTATCTCATAGATCCAAAATCCAGAATTCAGGAGGTATCATTATGATCCTATATGGAGAATCCTTGTGATAAGCGGAGATTGACCGATCGTAGCATATGAAACTTCTTCCCTATCAAGAGTATGTCATCCACGTACTCTACGAGGATCACCACCATACTCCCTACTACCTTTTTGTATATACAAGGTTCATCTACCATTTTGATGATGTCAAACTCTTTGACTAACTCATCAAAACAGATGTTCCAACTCCACGATGCCTGCTTTATCACATAAAACATCTTGCACACGTTTCTGCTGCTCCCACTGTCTACGAGGCCCTCTGGCTGTGTACTTATAGACGCACTCTTCTAAAACATCATTTAGAAAAGTAGTCATGGCACCCAACCGCTAGATATCGTAGTCATGGTATGAAGCCGTGGCAAGTAGGATCTGGATGGACTTGAGCATAGCTACTTAGAAAAGGTTTCATCATAATCCATACCTGGTCAATGATGCAAACTTTTAACAAGTCTAGCTTTGAAAGTATCAACTTTTCCAAGTACACCAAGTAATCTTCTCAAGATATACTTGCTCCTGACGGGGATTTAACCCTTCAGATCAAGCAACCAAAGTCCATACTTTGTTGGTGTATAAGGATTCCATCTCAGATCGATAAGCATCCAGTCATTCTTACAGAGTCCCACTCCTGATGGCCTGCTCGAAACTAGTTGGGTCATCATCTCATGATGCAATCCTCGCTCCCACTGTCATAGAGAAACCGAAGTATCTCTCAGGTGGGTGAGGAACCCTACTAGATCGGCGGAGAGGCTGAGGTTCGTTGGAATCTACTGAATCCTTTGGTTCTACCAAATCATCTGCTGTAGTTTGTATAGCTGGAACCTTTCCAGTTGTACATAACAGACCTTGCCTTGAGCTTGTCCGGATTTTGCTTTTAGACATAGGTCGGACAACCCCAAATCTTAACTGACTTAAGATATGGGCTCTTCCCTTTCCATATCTCATATGAAGTGGTAGGCAACTGATTTGATCGGAACCCTATTCAATAGGTATGTAACTTCATATGTGCATAACTCCCTAAAGGAAATAGGAAACTCAGTAGTACTCATCATAGAGCACACCTTATCATATAGGGTGTGATTGCTCCGCCCCGATATACCATCATACTATGGTGTATACGGAGGAGTAATGCTGAGAGAGAATCTCATTCTCCTTTAGAATAATCCAGGATTTTCGTGCTCAAGTACTCTCCTCCTTGATCACATCAAAGGACATAATACTTATACCCGTTTTGGTTCTCTACTTCTAACTTATATTCTGTGAATATCTTAAAAGGTTCGGACTTGTGTTTCAACAGGAACATATGACTGAATCTAAAGAGATCATCAGAGAATGTAATGAAGTATAAAGAACCTGTCTTGGCATGTGTAGACAGGGGACCTACATACATCAACATGTATCATCCCAAGAGTTCACTAACTCTTTCTCTGTTTCCAGTAAATGGAGCTATGGTCATTTTATCTTTGTGACATGACTGGTAAGTTTCACAAGATGTAAATTCAAACTGATTTAAATATGCATCTAAATGTAACTTCATCCAGTTGGGTCACATTGATATGACCTAGTCTATAATACCTTAACAAGGATTCGTTCATATCTGAACTCTTCCTCTTGTATGTGTTCTATATACTAAGAACCGTAGTTTGATTTAGAACATCAATGCTTTTAGATAACGTGCCTGAACCGATCAACTTTTGATATAGGAAATGTTCAAAACATTATCCAACAATACAAAATTTTATCATTTCTTTACTTATAAAGAGACTGATATGATTTTGTATATCAGGTTCGGTATCTAATAACATTCGTTCAGAATCAATGTATTTGTAATACAGGGTGACAGTGACCAACAGACTTGGCTGCAACACTTGCCCCATTTTCTGTCTCATGAAACTTATCACCCGTTCTTAGTTATCTACCTTTCTGTAGCCCTATATAACAGATTACATATCCGGGATCCTGATCCGGTATCAAATACCCAGGACGTAGAGGATACAGAGAAACAGTTCTATGTAATGAACACACCCGAAGATGATGCATCAACATGCACTCTCTTCGTTTGGACGGCACGGGAATTCTGGTAATCCCCAATTTCCTGCTCTGTCTTATAACAATTATAAGTTGGAGCGGGACCAACGTTCCCCAGCTCAGTATAACAAGCGGGTTCGGTCAATACATCTGTATTATTATCTTGATTAAGGCATGATATGGTCGCTACCTGGAGAGAGAGAGAGAAGAAAACACTCAGCGTATGCTCTTGCAAGATCAGATTGGTTATTATTTTATCTAATCAGGATGGCTCCCACTGTTTTTATCAAATCTTCCTTCAAACCCTAAAAGGAAAGACTAGCCGGGATTAATTACACGCTACAAGTTCGCCAATCTTTCAGCCAGGCCAGTGTCGGTACTTTGAGGGAGGTTCCCCGTGCTTTCGCACGGACCTAATTAAAGTAAACCCGTTTTCCCAGAGGCGTAACCCCGTTGACACCTTTCTAGACACCTACTAGATCGGCTAATTGTAATGTGTAAAACTCTCCCAGGAGTAACTCTTACTCGCAGCGGGTATCGGGATCCAACAATCTCATAGAAGGTATGCAATCTCATTGCAAATTTCAACACTTGAAATTCCCGATAATATTTTGCCCCTAGCAGCTATATGACCTTAACATAGTCAACAAATCTTAAGTGCTAGTCAAGTTCAACCCGTCATTTCCTGATAGAATTAAACCCACCCGCACGACCCTTAACATAGTCAACAAAGTCGCACGACTACCCTAATCCAATCGCATCATATGCTTATACAGATAAGCACTAATTAGCTACCGCACACTACGCCTTAACATAGTCAACAAAGGTAGCATGAATACTAACTAGTACTTATCTGAAATGACGGAGGGCTACGACAGGTTTTTCTGAAAACCTATTGCGTAATGAACTTGATATCGTTGTAGAATCAAACGATTTTAAAATGGAGTGTTTTTTAGGCTTTTCTAGTTTTGTTAAAGGGGTCACTCCCGGTGAAGGGATCGTCGGCCCTTTCCTCGTCGAATGAGGTGCGGGATATATCATATATATCACTGTGCAAAGCATAAACTATAGAACCAATCAAAAGACAAACCGAGAGTTGTAGCATCTGCCAGTTATTGCTAAAGGAGTCACTCCCGGTGAAGGGATCTCGGTCCTTTCCTTATCGAATAAGGTGCAGGATGTTCTACAAGGAACACCGCGATGCAAAGCAAGAACTGTAGCTACCTGTTTTTGAAAATTCGATTCCACAACATCTTAGGTTTCTTTTCTTTCATTAATCACATTAATGAAGTCCCATCATTTAAGTTACCCAAATATCATAGATAAATACGACGTACACTTATGCCATCCGCATTCGCCTCGATGTCCCCTCGTGCACCGTTAGGTTAGGTAACTAACGGCAGAGCAGGGCCAGCGCGGGTGTAAAACATAAGTAACGTCTATATAATATATCATATATACTATATACAGTATTTATCACAGAACATCACATGATCACATCACAGATATCGCAGCAGAAGAAACATATGAATATTGGATATACTAGGGCGTCCGTGTTTTCAATACGAGCCAGTATAAAACACGGATTCCACGGTCGCGATGAATAGCCAAACCCACACCCCTAGACCCCTACGAGAGCGACAAGCAACCCTACCAATTCTAGAGTTAGTGTTAGTTGTATGTATGCCCTAGAGGCCAGTATTGTACAGATGTTGTATATTATATTGGATGCTTGGACATATATAGAGATGACTTTCTTGCTCGATATGATAGTATGCTATCTGGTTACTCTTTATCTTAACATGTACACTAGTCTCTTTATACTGTCTTGTAGTTACATGTTGGTAAAGCCCTTAGGATGTGTACTTGACTACCTGGACTATGATGTAGATCATACTAGTAGGGACATGGTAGTCCATAAGTACATCCTTCAAGGTCCCTAGTCGTGGGTGTATCGAGACGGGGCATCGATATACCAGAGTAGACTAGCGTATACGCTTCTCGACCCATGTGATGGGCGATGGATGATCCCATATCCATTGGTGTTTGACTTCAGAGATGGTATACGGGTGCTCAGTGGAGACTGGGTACACTGGACGGACTCGCCGAGAACTCCCAGATGGTATTATACCTCACGTCAGATGGCAGTTCTCAGGTGACACTTGTACAGGTTAGTCTGTAGACCCGAGATCGTCATAGAGTCTTGTGTGATTCCCACTGTGTTTTGATCTCCACTTTACCACGTCCATGAGGGCGTGCAAAACGGTGGTCTTTGGGTACAGTCCCGAGTCACATGGAGGCAATGAGCGATAGGAGGGGTTTCGTCTCTCCCGGTATTGGGAGTTGATGTTGCGCTGTGCTCGATTGGCCGTAACAGGGAAGTCCCTGGCCAGGGCTGATTAGAGATTTGCTGGTAAGTGTTACCAGTAGTTTCTCGACCCGTTACGAGCCTCACATCGGCACGACTTATCGGGTTATTGGGGTCTGACGTTTCCCACCCCTAGACTTGATATGCGACATATCAGACGAAGAGACCGGACTGTACGGTAAGTGTTACTGGTGGGATTCGCAGGAGTGTGAGCGGGCTAGCTCGTCGATCTTCTGATCGCTCAATACCCGGGTGGCCGTTACGTTTAGCAGACCGCTTGCGGCTTGTGGGTGCTTGATATGATCATCATCTGCTACCGGCGTATTGACGAGTCTTTAGAGTCCTACACAGAGGTTTCCTGGTTCAAGCGAAACGAAATAGGAGCGCATATGAGATATGTGCAGGACCGAGAATAATGCGTGTATGTGATACCGCATTTCATTCTCGCGATAAATGTTTCGATTGGTTATATTCGATATGACCTAGTTATCGAATCATTGATTCGATAAATCGATACATTGCATACTAGTCGGTTATGTGCGACATGACCGGATCATTGAATCAAATGTTGATTTAATGATTTAATGTATAATTATATATTTGATATATTACTTTGCATTAACTAGTATTGGTTCACTTTAAACGGATTTTTCTCACTTGGATTGCACATTGTATATGTGATATACTTTTGTGCACTTTTTGTATCATGTTTGATGATACTTGATCATATGGTTAAGTGAATAGAATTAAACCATGGTTATTATGATAATTAGGGTTTTGCATATTTATTTATTTATTTCTTTTTCATTTGTTTATTTGGAAATGATTTAAAAAGGATGGTGGCTTTCTTTGTCATTTAGTTGAAGCTTCATGAAGCTTTGACCTCTTATCCTTTCTTATCTTTATGCTTAACCCTAACCCATCCATTAACCATGGTATATTCTCTACACTTAACCCTAGTAAGAATTATGATAAGTATTGCTTTTTCTTTTTATTTGAAAAAGACTTATTATAATACTAGATCATCTTCTTCATCTTCTTCTTCTTCTTCAAGCTTGCTACTCCAATGGCAACTTGAGTATTAGTGAGAGAAATCCAAATCTAAAGAGAACCCACCTCCTATTTCTTCACCCTCTATCTCTTGCCAAGTTGTTTTGGGTGTTTACTTCACAAGTTTCACAAGTTTGTGAAGTCGGAGCTTGAACTTGCGATGCCTCGACGTAGATCGTCTTTGACACGAAGCCGGCGACCTAGCTCATCCGTTTCTTCGACGAAGCCGACGCTCGAGCCCGGGGTTCAACATGGACAGCGAGGAGACTTCGTTGCGGAGCCGTGGAGGTGGATATCCGGATCTACAAAGGTTGTAATTTCCATATCCTTGTAGTTAAGTGTTAACTAGCTTTTCTTATCGCCTAAAATTCTAGCAACGATCCGTAGTCTAGGGTTTCTCGGTACCAAAAAATTTTAAATTGGCATGTCCGATGCCTTGTGAGACCTTACTAGAGTGCCTAGGAACCTTTCACTGGTATCAGAGCCTAGCTAGAGCCTTAGGCGAAGTCCAGACGCAATTTGAAGTCCGAACGAACCCGAAACCCCGAACCAATATTGCTCTCTGTCCAAATTTTAAAATTGTGGATTTTTCAAGATTAAAAATATCCAGAAAATCAAGCAGGGTTTTCTAGGAATTACTGTAAATTTCGTGGACCTGATTCAACTTTACCACCGCGTTTCCGCGGCACGAGCATGGCTCGTGCGGCGGAAGCGCGGCCGGTTTGTCGTTTTGTGAAGTGTTGGTTGCACAGTAACTCCTATTTAACAGTACTGGTTTTCCTGGGTATTTTTAATATTTTTTCAAGAGTTGAATTTTTCTGGGTTGTTTTGGGGATTCGGTATTTCGATCGGATTATCAAGTTTCGTCTTTTGTGTTTTTCCGGATAATTTATAGAATATGTTAAAAAGTTCGACCGGATATAAATACCCAACTTTTCCCCTGTCGGGAAATTTCCAAGTGTTGGATTTTTCCGTAGTTTAACGACGTTCTAAGTAGTGCAAGTAACGCGATGGACCCTCTAGAAGACAACAAACCTTAACTCGATTATGTGACCGTCTTGAACTGCCCTTTGAACCTTCGGGTTTGGGGCAGTACGGCGTGCCACATGTGAGGCGTTGGCTTGACCCTTCTACGGCTGGACCGTCGGTACTGAGGCACGAACTGAATGTTGTTAGACTTATTTCATGAGTTGGACTGTATCGGGAAAACTTGGGCATTCGACTGTTCGATCGGAAAGTTTAACATTTTCTGTTTATCCGGAATGGGATACAATAATTGGAATTCACAAGTAGTTATGTGATAACTGGATGTATGTTATAAATTTAGCAGTTTAGTCCCAAATGATATTGAAAAGAGTTTTCGATAATGAGACTAAAATGCGGGATTTATATCTGTTAGGCATGCGATGTCTAAAGATGTTGCGGATTCCAATTGTTGTAGTTTTACACTTTTTTTTCTGTGACCGTAAATGTAGTATGTTCATATCGCCGGTTTCGTTGCTATACGTCAACGACAATTGGGGTATGCATACTTACTTACGTTGATGACATGTGATGTTATGTGTTGCTGGATATGTTATATTGGATCGTCGTGTTCGAATAGCCGGGGGTTTTTATGTGAGATGGGTGTTTTTCATTTTCATTCATGTAAAAACTTGTATGTAATATTCTTTTATTTGGGGCACTTCCAGGTAGCGGAAGTTGTCACCCTTTGTATATTATTTACTTTTCCGCATTAGGATAGACCCAAGGAGGGGAGCACAAGTAACCGGGTTCTGGGGTCCAGTGGGAGACCAACTCGAGGAGTCGAGTCCGGGTCTCCTAACCCTAGAATTGGCAGGGTTGCTTGCCGCTCTCGTAGGGGTCTAGGGGTGTGGGATTGGCTATTCATCATGACCGTGGAATCCGTGTTTTATACTGGCTCGTATTGAAAACACGGACGTCCTAGTATATCCAATATTTCATATGATTATTCTGCTGCGATATCTGTGATGCGATTCTGTGATGGATTTAGTATATGATATATATGATATATTATATAGACGTTACTTATGTTTTACACCCGCGCTAGCCCTGCCCTGCTCTGTCGTTAGTTACCTAACCTAACGGTGCACGAGAGGACATCGAGGCGAATGCGGATGGCATAAGTGTACGTCATATCTATCTGTGATGTTTAGGTATTTAAATGATGGGACTTCATTAATGTGATTAATGAAAGATAAGAAACCTAAGATGTTGTAGAATCGAATTTTAAAATAAAACAGGTAGCTACAGTTTTTGCTTTGCATAGCGGTATATATGATATACCCTGCACCTTATTCGATGAGGAAAGGACCGAGATCCCTTCACCGGGAGTGACTCCTTTAGCAATAACTGGCAGATGCTACACACTCGGTTTGCTTTTGACTGCTTTTGGGTTTTTGCTTTGCACAGCGATATATATGATATATCCCGCACCTCATTCGACGAGGAAAGGACCGAGATCCCTTCACCGGGAGTGACTCCTTTAGCAAAACTAGAAAAGCCTCAAAATCATTCCATTTCAAAACTTCATTTGATTCTACAACGATATCAAGTTCATTACGCTCATGGTTTTCAGAAAAACCTGGCGTAGCCCTCCGTCATTTCAGATAAGTACTATTTAGTATTCGTGCTGCGGTTGTTTGGCATGCGTCAAGGCGTAGTGTACGGTAGCTAACTAGTATTTATCTGCTTATGCATATGATGCAGATTGGATTAGGGTATTCGCACGGCGTTGTTTGGCATGCGTCAAGGGTCGTGCGGGTGGGTTTAATTCAATCAGGAAATGACGGGTTGAACTTGACTAGCGGACTATGGGTTGTTTGGCATGCGTCAAGGTCATAGCACGCTAGGGGCAAAAGATTATCGGGAATTTCAAGTGTTGAAATTTGCAATGAGATTGCATACCTTCTATGAGATAGTTGGATCCCGATACCCACTGCGAGTAAGAGTTACTCCTGGGAGAATTTTACACATTGCAATTAGCTGATCAAGTAGGTGTCTAGAAAGGTGTTAACGAGGTTACGCCTCTGGGAAAACGAGGTTTACATTAATTAGGTTCGTGCGAAAGCACGGGGGACCTCCCTCAAAGTACCGACACTGGCCTGGCTGAAAGATTGGCGAACCTGTAGTGTGTAATTAATCCCGGCTAGTCTTTCCTTTTAGGGTTTGGAGGAAGATTTGATAAAAAGCAGTGGGAGCCATCCTGATTAGATAAGATAATAACCAATCTGATCTTGCACGAGCATACGCTAAAGTGTTTTCTTCTCTCTCTCTCCAGGTAGCGACCAGTTCATGCCTTAATCAAGATAATAATATGGATGTATTGACCGAACCCGCATGTTATACTGTGCTGGGGAACGTTGGTTCCGTTCTTTCCTATAAGAGTTATAGGAATGAACAGGATATAGGGGAATGCCAGGATTCCCATGCCACCCGAATGAAGAAAGTACATGTTGATGCATTTTCTTCGGGTGTGTTCGTTACTGAGAACTGTTTCTCTATTTGCTCTACGTCCTGGGTATTGGATACCGGGTCGGGATCCCATATATGTAATCAGTTACATGGGCTAAGGAAAGGTAGAGAACTTGGAGAAGGTGATAAAGACATTAGAGTTGGAAATGGTGCAATTGTTGCAGCTAAGACTGTCGGGGAATATCACCTTGTATTACCAACTGGTAATACATTGGTTCTGAACGAATGCTATTACATGCCGAACCTGATATGCAACATTATATCGGTTTCTTTATTAAGTAAAGAGGGATATAATTTTGTATTACAGGACAATGTTATGAACATTTTCCGTAACCAAAAGTTGGTTGGATCAGGCACGTTGTGCAATGGCATTTATGTTCTAAATCAATCAACGGTTCTGAGCATAACAAACACACACAAGAGGAAGAGTTCTGAACTCAACGAATCCTTCTTGTGGCATTGTAGACTGGGTCACATCAATGCGACACGACTTGCTAAGTTGCATAAAGATGGATATTTAAATCCGTTTGAATTTTCATCTTATGACACTTGCCAGTCATGTCTCAAAGGCAAGATGACCAAAACTCCGTTTACGGGACACGGAGAAAGAGTTACCGAACTCTTGGGACTTATACATAGTGATGTATGTGGTCCCATGTCTACACATGCCAGGGATGGTTCTTCATACTTCATTACATTCACTGACGATCTCTCTAGGTTCGGGTATGTGTTCCTGATGAAACACAAATCAGAAGCTTTTGAGAAATTTAGGGAATATAAACAAGAAGTTGAGAACCAAACCGGAAAAAGTATTAAAATCCTACGATCTGATCGAGGAGGGGAATACTTGAGCAATGAATTCCTGGACTTCCTAAAAGAGAATGGGATTCTCTCTCAGCTGACTCCTCCATATACACCACAGCACAACGGTGTATCTGAACGGAGAAACCACACCCTATTATATATGGTGCGCTCAATGATGAGTACAGCTGAGTTACCTATTTCCTTCTGGGGACATGCGCTTGAGACAGCCATGGACCTATTGAATAGAGTTCCTACCAAATCAGTGCCTACCACTCCATATGAGATATGGAAAGGGAAGAGACCACATCTTAATTATATTAAGATATGGGGTTGTCCAGCCTATGTCAAAAGACAAAATCCGGACAAACTCGAGGCAAGATCTGTCTTATGTAAGTTTGTAGGATATCCCAAAAATTCACAAGGGTATATCTTCTACCACCCCGAGGAACAAAAGGTGTTTGTTTCTCGACATGCCACTTTCTTAGAAAAAGGTTTTCTTATGAAATAGATAAGTGGCATCGAGGTAGAACTGGAAGAGGTTCCAGCGACACAGACTACAACAGAAGATTTGGTTGAACCAGAGGATTCCGTAGTTCCCGATGAACCCCAGCCACTCCGCCGATCTAGTAGGGTTCCTCGCCAACCTGAGAGATACTACGGTTTTCTCATGGACGGTGGGAGCGAGGATTGCATCATGGAGGATGATGACCCAACTAGCTTCGAGCAGGCCATCACGAGTGGGGACTCAGTGAAATGGCTGGATGCAATGCGGTCTGAGATGGATTCAATGTACACCAACAAAGTATGGACTTTGGAAGTTGCTCCTGAAGGGGTAAAACCCATTGGGAGCAAGTGGATCTTCAAGAAGAAACTTGGTGTAGATGGGAAAGTGGAGACTTTCAAAGCTAGACTTGTAGCAAAGGGTTTTCGTCAAAGACCAGGTATGGACTATGACGAGACCTTTTCTCCAGTGGCTATGCTTAAATCCATCCGGATCATGCTTGCCATCGCTGCATATCATGACTACGAAATCTGGCAAATGGATGTTAAGACCGCCTTTCTAAACGGTGATTTAGAAGAGTGCGTGTACATGACTCAGCCAGAGGGCTTCGTAGACAGTGGGAGCAGCGGGAAGGTGTGCAAGCTGCTTAAATCCATTTATGGATTAAAGCAAGCATCGCGGAGTTGGAACATCTGCTTTGACGTCGTTATCAAAGAGTTTGATTTCGTCAAAAATCCAGATGAACCTTGTATCTACAAGAAGGTGGCAGAGAGTAAGGTTGTCTTCCTCGTATTGTACGTGGACGACATACTCTTGATAGGAAATGATATTCCTATGCTGCAATCGGTCAAGCTCTTCTTATCACAAAGATTCTCAATGAAAGATCTTGGTGATGCCTCCTGCATATTGGGAATTAGGATCTATAGAGATAGATCCAAACGGATTTTGGGATTGTCCCAATCAAGGTACATTGACACCATACCAAAGAGGTTTAGTATGGAAGAGTCCAAGCGTGGGAATTTACCCACGATCTCTGGAGTCACTCTCTCCAAAGAGATGTCTCCCAAGAATGATTTGGAGAGAGCTCGCATGCAAGGGATACCCTATGCTTCGGCAGTAGGCTCTATCATGTATGCGATGCTATGTACCAGACCCGATGTAGCATACTCACTAAGTATAGTGAGCAGGTATCAAGCTGATCCTGGAGAGAGTCACTGGACAGCTGTGAAGAGCATTCTCAAGTACTTGCGAAGGACTAGAGATATGTTCTTGGTGTATGGTAACGGAGAACTCCAAGTGGAGGCCTTTACCGATTCGAGCTTCCAGAGTGATAAGGACGACTCTAAGTCGCAGTCGGGCTTTGTCTTTACCCTTTACGGAGGGGCGGTTAGCTGGAAGAGTTCCAAGCAGGAAATCGTGGCAGACTCGACGATGGAGGCTGAATACATCGCTGCCAACGATGCTGCTAAAGAAGCTGTCTGGATCAAGAAGTTCATTTCTGAACTTGGAGTGGTTCCATCCATTGAACATCCAATACCTTTGTATTGCGATAACAATGGAGCGGTGGCTTTGGCCAAGGAACCCAGGTCCCATCAGCGATCCAGGCATATTCTGAGGCGGTATCACCTGATCCGGGAGATAGTTGATCGCCGGGAGATCGAGGTCAGGAGAGTTGACATGAAGAATAACACGGCGGATCCACTCACGAAGGCCATTCCCCAGACGCGGTTTGAGAGACTCTTCGGGATGCTCGGTATGCGATACTACAGCAGCTGGCCTTAGTGCAAGTGGGAGATTGTTAGTTGTATGTATGCCCTAGAGGCCAGTATTGTACAGATGTTGTATATTATATTGGATGCTTGGACATATATAGAGATGACTTTCTTGCTCGATATGATAGTATGCTATCTGGTTACTCTTTATCTTAACATGTACACTATTCTCTTTATACTGTCTTGTAGTTACATGTTGGTAAAGCCCTTAGGATGTGTACTTGACTACCTGGACTATGATGTAGATCATACTAGTGGGGACATGGTAGTCCATAAGTACATCCTTCAAGGTCCCTAGTCGTGGGTGTATCGAGACGGGGCATCGATATACCAGAGTAGACTAGCGTATACGCTTCTCGACCCATGTGATGGGCGATGGATGATCCCATATCCATTGGTGTTTGACATCAGAGATGGTATACGGGTGCTCAGTGGAGACTGGGTACACTGGACGGACTCGTCGAGAACTCCCAGATGGTATTATACCTCACGTCAGATGGCAGTTCTCAGGTGACACTTGTACAGGTTAGTCTGTAGACCCGAGATCGTCATAGAGTCTTGTGTGATTCCCACTGTGTTTTGATCTCCACCTTACCACGTCCATGAGGGCGTGCAAAACGGTGGTCTTTGGGTACAGTCCCGAGTCACATGGAGGCAATGAGCGATAGGAGGGGTTTCGTCTCTCCCGGTATTGGGAGTTGATGTTGCGCTGTGCTCGATTGGCCGTAACAGGGAAGTCCCTGGCCAGGGCTGATTAGAGATTTGCTGGTAAGTGTTACCAGTAGTTTCTCGACCCGTTACGAGCCTCACATCGGCATGACTTATCGGGTTATTGGGGTCCGACGTTTACCACCCCTAGACTTGATATGCGACATATCAGACGAAGAGACCGGACTGTACGGTAAGTGTTACTGGTCGGATTCGCAGGAGTGTGAGCGGGCTAGCTCGTCGATCTTCTGATCGCTCAATACCCGGGTGGCCGTTACATTTAGCAGACCGCTTGCGGCTTGTGGGTGCTTGATATGATCATCATCTGCTACCGGCGTATTGACGAGTCTTTAGAGTCCTACACAGAGGTTTCCTGGTTCAAGCGAAACGAAATAGGAGCGCATATGAGATATGTGCAGGACCGAGAATAATGCGTGTATGTGATACCGCATTTCATTCTCGCGATAAATGTTTCGATTGGTTATATTCGATATGACCTAGTTATCGAATCATTGATTCGATAAATCGATACATTGCATACTAGTCGGTTATGTGCGACATGACCGGATCATTGAATCAAATGTTGATTTAATGATTTAATGTATAATTATATATTTGATATATTACTTTGCATTAACTAGTATTGGTTCACTTTAAACGGATTTTTCTCACTTGGATTGCACATTGTATATGTGATATACTTTTGTGCACTTTTTGTATCATGTTTGATGATACTTGATCATATGGTTAAGTGAATAGAATTAAACCATGGTTATTATGATAATTAGGGTTTTGCATATTTATTTATTTATTTCTTTTTCATTTGTTTATTTGGAAATGATTTAAAAAGGATGGTGGCTTTCTTTGTCATTTAGTTGAAGCTTCATGAAGCTTTGACCTCTTATCCTTTCTTATCTTTATGCTTAACCCTAACCCATCCATTAACCATGGTATATTCTCTACACTTAACCCTAGTAAGAATTATGATAAGTATTGCTTTTTCTTTTTATTTGAAAAAGACTTATTATAATACTAGATCATCTTCTTCATCTTCTTCTTCTTCTTCAAGCTTGCTACTCCAATGGCAACTTGAGTATTAGTGAGAGAAATCCAAATCTAAAGAGAACCCACCTCCTATTTCTTCACCCTCTACCTCTTGCCAAGTTGTTTTGGGTGTTTACTTCACAAGTTTCACAAGTTTGTGAAGTCGGAGCTTGAACTTGCGATGCCTCGCCGTAGATCGTCTTCGACACGAAGCCGGCGACCTAGCTCATCCGTTTCTTCGACGAAGCCGACGCTCGAGCCCGGGGTTCAACATGGACAGCGAGGAGACTTCGTTGCGGAGCCGTGGAGGTGGATATCCGGATCTACAAAGGTTGTAATTTCCATATCCTTGTAGTTAAGTGTTAACTAGCTTTTCTTATCGCCTAAAATTCTAGCAACGATCCGTAGTCTAGGGTTTCTCGGCACCAAAAATTTTAAATTGGCATGTCCGATGCCTTGTGAGACCTTACTAGAGTGCTTAGGAACCTTTCAGTTAGGAGACCCAGACTCGACTCCTCGAGTTGGTCTCCCACTGGACTCCAGAACCCGGTTACTTGTGTCCTCCTCCATGGGTCTATCCTAGTGCGGAAAAGTAAATAATATACAAACGGTGACATCTTCCGCAACCTGGAAGTGCCCCAATAAAAGAATATTACATACAAGTTTCTACATGAATGAAAATGAAAAACACTCATCTCACATAAAAAAACCCCGGCTATTCAAACACGATGATCCAATATAACATATCCAGCAACACATAACATCACATGTCATCAACGTAAGTAAACATGCGTATCCCAATTGTCGTTGACATATAGCAACGAAACCGGCGATATCACATATTACACTTACGGTCACAAAAAAGAAAGTGTAAAACTACAACAGTTGGAATCCGCAACCTTTTTAGACATCACATGCCTAATCAAATGAATTCCTTAGACATCGCATGCCTAACAATTATAAACCCCGCATTTTATTCTCATTATCGAAAACACTTTTCAATATTAAGTCGGGCATTTCAACAAGATTCCCGATATCCTGATCGAATGCTCATCGCAAACTTTAGCAGGCGGCCGCACCCCCGATACCGTCGACGAAGTGCACTAAGGCGGAACACCGCTGCCGCGAGCACCCGAACGGATGCTTTCGGTGACGGGGTTATCCTACAGTCACTTGGTCGGGGCTATGGGGTGTAGCTGTCTATTAAGTTTATCCGGCGAGTATCCGCGTATGCTACGTGATTGCAACGGACTTTTGATCGCATCAAAATTCCGTGGCAACCGATCAAGTGAGACTAAACCGCTAGATTTATAACATTCATTCAGTTATCTCATAACAACTTGTGAATTCCAATTGTTGTATCACATTCCAGATAAACAGAAAATGTTAAACTTTCCGATCGAACAGTCAAACACCCAAGTTTTCCCGAAACAGCTCAACACATGAAATAGGTTTAAAAACATCCAGTTCATGCCTCAGTACCAACGGTCCAGCCGTAGAAGGGTCAAGCCAACGCCTCACATGTGGCACGCCGTACTGCCCCAAACCCGAAGGTTCAAAGTGCAGTTCAAGACGGTCACATAATCGAGTTAAGGTTTGTTGTCTTCTAGAGGGTCCATCGCGTTACTTGCACTACTTAGAACGTCTTTAAACCACGGAAAAATCCAACACTTGGAAATTTCCCGGCAGGGAAAAAAGTGGGTATTTATATCCGGTTGAACTTTTCAACATTATTCAAAAATTATCCGGAAAACACATAGACGAAGTTAAAGATTCCGATCGAATCGTCGAATCCCCAAAAGACTCCAGATTACTCAACTCTTGAGTGAAGATCAAAATCACCCAGAAAACACAGGATTCCATAAGAAACATTACTGTGCAAATTTTAGAGGGTGACGTCACAAAATGGCGACGGAACCGCCGCACGAGCCATGCTCTTGCCGCGGTTCCGCGGCGGTTTGAGTTCCAAACAGTGTCGTTTTGCACAGTTATTCTTATAATTTACTTCTTAGTTTTCTGCATATTTTTAATCATGAAAAATCCACAGTTTCAAAAATTGTACAGAGAAGGGGTCGGATTAGGGTTTCGGGTTCGTTCGGGTTTCTAACTTCGTCTACTCATCGCCTAAGGCTCTAGCTAGGCTCTGATTCCACTGTAGGATTCCTAGGCACTCTAAGGAGGTCTCACAAGGCATCAACCATGCCAAATTCAAAAATTTCCGGTGCCAAGAAACCCTAATGCGATCGTTGACTAGAGATTGGGCGAAACATGCAAGTAGTAAACAACTTTACTGCTAAGTGTGAACGAAAATACAACCTTTGTTGATCCGGTCCTCTACCTCCATAGCTCTGTAATGATGTACCCTCGCTGCGATCATCGGATCCCGGACTCTAGCGTCGGCTTCATCGGAGAAATGGGCGGGCTAGGTCGTCGACTTCAATGCCGAAGATGATCTACGTCGAAGCAACTCAAGATAAAGCTCCAACTTCACCAAGTCATGAAACTTGTGAAGAAAACACCCTATACTACTTGGCAAGTGGTAGAGGATGAAGAAATAGGAAGTGGGTTCACTTTAGAATTGGATTTCTCACTCTTTTTCTCAAATCACCATTGAAGCTAGCAAGCTTCTTTCTTCTTGAAGAAGAAGAAGAAGAAGATAATATGATAAGAATTATTGAATAATAGAAAATAAGTGATTCTTATCATATTAGCAACCATGGTTATGTGTAGAGAGTAAACTAAGGTTAGGTGAATGGTTAGGTTAGGTATGAAACAAAAATGGTAGACTTTTTCAAAGCTTCATGAAGCTTCAATGTAAAACAAAAGTAGCAACCATTTCATTTCTTGCCAAAATGAAATAAATAAATAAATGAATAAATAAATTAAAACCCTAACCATTTACTTAACCAAGGTTTAAATCAAACATACACCCAAGTTTGCATGTATCATCAAACATGATACAAACTAGTGCACAAAACTATATCAAATATACAATGTGCACATCAAGTGAGAAAATCCATCTTAAGTGAACTAATACTAGTTAATGTAAAGTAATATATTAAATATATAATTATACATTAAATCATTAAATCAACACTTGATTTAACGATCCGGTCATATCGCATATAACCGACTAATATCAAGTGTATCAATGTATCGAATCAACACTTGATTCGGTAACCCGGCTATATCGCATATAACCGACCAATGATACAAATCGCGAGAATAGAATACAGTATCACATACTGGTATAATTCTCGGTCCCACACATATCTCATATGCGCTCTTATTTCGTTTCGCTTGAGCCAGGAAACCTCTGTGTAGGACTCTAAAGACTCGTCAATACGCCGGCAGCAGGTGATGATCATATCAATCACCCACAAGCCGCAAGCGGTTTGCTAAACGTAACGGCCACCCGGGTATTGAGCGATCAGAAGATCGACGAGCAAGCCCGCTCACACTCCTGTGAATCCAACCAGTAACACTTACCGTACAGTCCGGTCCGTTCGTCTGATATGTCGCATATCTCGCCTAGGGGTGGTAAACGTCAGACCCCAGTAGCTCGATAAGTCGTGTAGATATGAGGTCTATAACAGTTCGAGAAACTACTGGTAACACTTACCAGTAAATCTCAACAACCCTGGCCAGGGATTTCCGGTTATAGCCAATCGAACACAGTGCAACATCAACTCCCTATACCGGGAGAGACGAATCCCCTCCTATCGCTCATTGCCTCCATGTGATTCGGGACCGTACCCAAAAGCCACCGTTTTGCAGGCCCTCTTGGACGTGGTAAGGTGGAAATCAAAGCACAGTGGGAATCATACAAGACTCTATGACGATCTCGGGTCTACAGACTAACCTGTACCAGTGTCACCAGAAAACTGCCATCTGACGTAAGGTATAATACCATCTGGGAGTTCTCGGTGAGTCCGTCCAGTGTACCCAGTCTCCACTGAGCACCCGTATATCATCTCTGATGTCAAACACCAATGGATATGGGATCATCCATCGCCCATCTGTATGGGTCGAGAAGGTATATGCTAGTCTACTCTGGTATATCGATGCCCCGTCTCGATACACCCACGACTAGGGACCTTGAAGGATGTACTTGTGGACTACCATGTCCCCACTAGTATGATCCGCATCATAGTCCAGGTAGTCAAGTACACATCCTAAGGGCTTTACCAACATGTAACAGAGAGACAATCAGTATACACGTTAAGGTAAAGAGTAACCAGATAGCATACTATCATGTCGAGTAAGAAAGTCTTCCCTATATATGTCCCAGCATCCACTACAATATACATCCTATGTACAGTAATGGCCTCTAGGGCATACATATAACTAACATATGAGGAGGCCAAAAGACACAGGTGTCAAGAAGGGAAGAATCAGATTCGAGCGAGTTCGGCCGGCGCCGCCGGCCGATTCAGCCGTTTTGTCGGCCGAATCAGGCCGATTCTTGTCCCTATGTGCCCCCCATCGCTTGGTCTACCTCCCGGACTCGTTTGTTTTTAGTGTGACCTTTGGGTTTACGGGTTAAGCACGTGTAGACTCTTGGGGTTCTAAAAAGATTAAAATAAAACTAATTAAAAGGGATTTGAACTCTGGTACTTTGGTTCAGCAGTGCAAGGTCTTACCAATAAACTACAAGTTCCTTCTTGCTATTAAAAAGTAAATCAAATTTATAACTTGTGCTCAGGCAAAAGTACCCTTTTCTGTATTTTTTGAAGAAAAAAATTGTACAGAAAGTTTAGGGTTGTTTCAGTCAGTTGAATTGGGCTACTACCAGTTGTGGGTTCGAGAGGAAGATTTTCCGAAGACTGCTTTTCATACGTTACAGGCGTTACGAGTCTTGGTGATGTCGTTCGAGCTCACCATTGCCCCAGCAGCATTTATGGATTGGTTGAACCAAATATTCAAGCCGTTTCTTGATCAGTCTATCATCGTGTTCATTGAGGACGTCTTGGTGTACTTTTGGAGCCAAGTGGGGCTTCGGCAGTAATCGAGGATTTCATTGCAGACTTTGAGGGAGCGCCAGCTATTCGCTAAAGTATCCAAATTTGTTTTTCCGGTTGGATAGCGTTGACTTCTTGGGTCACGTAGTTACGAGAGATGATAAGTATGAAACCGAAGAAGATTGAGGCCGTTCGGCACTAGCCCAGACCTGAATCAGTGACGGAGATTCGCGGCATATTGGATTTGGACGGTTATTATGGACGCTTTGTTAGAATTTTTTTCGTATAGCTGCAACGTTGACCAGGTTGACCCGGAAGGGAGTTCCTTTTTCTTTGAACTGAGGCATGCGAGCAGAGTTTTCAGCAGTTAAAGACTCGTTTGACTACGGTGCCATTATTGTTGTTGCCTTCAGGATCAGGCGGTTTTATTGGTTATTGCGATGCTTCTCGGCAGTTGAAGAAGCGCGAGCAAAACTATTCCACAGATGATTTAGAGATTGTTGTAGTGATTTTTACACTTAAGATTTGGAGACGAGTCATGCCAGATATTTACGGATCACAAGAAGCTTAAGGTATATCTTTCAGCAGCGAGATCTAATTTTAAGACAGTGCCGATGGGTGGAGCTAGTGATGACTATGACTGCGAGATTCCTTATCGTCCGGGTAAGACGAATGTTCTGGCGGATGCCTTGAGTTAGAGCACAATTTAGAGACAGACGACGGCAGAATGACAGACTCTATAGAACAGCCGAGTACAGTTCGAGTCTACTTCGACCGGGGGACAACTTGTTCGTGCACATCCACAGTGATTTGATCATATTCGTGTGGCACAATCCAATGACGTTCGTTTGTCAAAGATCATGGAATAAGTTCGACGGGGCAGAGATTCAGAGTTCGTGATTGATGATCAGGGCGTACGACGGTTAGGACTCGAATGTGCGTACCGGATTCCAAGGGACAGAGACACGAGATCTTAGAAGAGGCACATCAGTCAGTATATAGTGTTCATCCGGTTTCCACCAAGATGTATCATGACTTAAAAGAAGTTTAATAGTGTGAAGGGATGAAGAGAGATGTCACAGATTTTGTTTTGGGATGCTGACTTGTCAGCAAGTCAAGGCCGTGCTTCAGAGGCCAGCAGGAGAATTACAACCTTTGCGTATACCGGAGCAGAAATGGGGGAAGATCTCTATGGATTCTATCGTGGGTCTACCTAGGACCAGTCGAGGGTATGACTCTATTTGAGTGATTGTAGACCGATTGACGAAAGCAGCTCACTTTCTGCCAGTGAAGACCACCTTCGGATTCGTTCGGTATGCTTAGATATTTGTTGATGAGTTTTTGCGACTACATAGAGTTCCGACTTGTATTGTGTCTGATAGAGGCGCCCAGTTTGCCAGCCGATCATGGCAGAAACTTCAGGAGGTTTTGGACACCAATTAAGTTTCAGGGTAGTTTTCTATCCGCGGACCGACGATCAATCAGAGAGGACCATTCAGATTCTTAAGGATATGCTCTGGGGTTGCGTTCTAGTTTTTGGTGGCAGTTGGGATCGCCACTTGCCCTTGATAGAGTTTTCCAAATAATAACAGCTTCCAGGAGAAGATTCAAACAGCACCCTTCGAGGCGTTATATGGGAGGAGATGTCGATCGCCCGTATGATTGGACAGAGCTCAGTGAGAGCAGTACTTGGGGCCACAGATTGTGTAGGAGATGACCGAAAAGAGATCCAGTTGATTCAGAATAGGATGAGAGCGGCCCATAACTGGCAGGAAATATTATGCAGATCGACGTCGGCGAGACTTGAGTTTACCGTTGGCGATCATGTTTTCTTGAAGGTTTCTCTGATGAAGGGCATATTGAGATTCAGGAGGAAAGGAAGGCTTAGTTTTAGATATGTAGTCCCTTAGAGATTCTCGAGCGTGTCGGCGCAGTTACGTATCGTTTGACTCTTCCATCCAGCTTTTCAAGTATTCACCCCGTGTTTCTTGTATCAATGCTCCGCATGTACCTTCCGTACCCCACTCCCGCGATACAACATCAGATGATATAGCAGGAGCGCAATCTTTCTTTAGCCGAGTAGTCGATAGTCATTTTAGATCGGCAGGTGAAAAAACCAAGGTCCGAGGTCGTGGCCGATAGTAATGGTTCTTTGGCGTGGCCCAAGCGACGAAGAGGTCACGTAGAAAGCCAAGGTCGAGATGCGGGAGAAATATTCCCATCTCTTCGAGGGTACGCGTAGTTAGATTTTAAATTCGGGGACCGAATTTCCTTAAGGGGGGAAGATTGTAACGTTTTAAAAATAAAGAAATAAATAAATAAATCCTTTAGGTGAAAATTCCGATAACCGATAATATAAATCATATTTTCCGTAAAACTTAATTATAATTATTTTTCAACATAGACTTAAATACGCCTATTTTAACAATGAAATTGCTAGTATTTGGTATTTAATTGGTCGCTTAAAATTTCTAGTCGTATTAAATATTTTTCTTAATTAATTATTTATAATATTATTTTAAGCTTTCTTTTATACATTTAAATTACTGTAAATTACAAATGAGAATGGGTTAATCACAAAAGTGTGAACCATGACACATTAAACCAAGTGTAACATGTTGCTTTTGAAATGAAATAGAATTGTCAAGAGGATTCTAGAAATTTAAAGAAAGAGTTTAAATAGAAAAGAAATTAAATAATTAAAGAAAAGAGTTAAAAAGATTTAATAAATGGGGAAGTTTCTACACTCATCCACACACACCACACTCTCTCTCTCCCTCCCCAATGAGGCCGAGCCTAGTAGTGACAACCCCCTTCTCTCTTCACGAATTTTCTATCTTAATTCCCATTTCAAAAGATTAATAGAAAAAGAAAAAATCAAAAAGTAATTTATATATGAGATAATTAAGGATGTTCTACACCTATCCACACACTTCTCTCTCTCTCTCTTTTTCTTCCCTAGGCTGGCCGAGCCCCTTAAGCAGCCCACTCCCATTTTTCCCCACTTCTCCACTTCATTTCCTCTCAAGAAAATTCTTCATTTTGCTTCAAAAAAAATCCACATAAAACATCACTAATCCCTAATTAAACCTTTACCTATTATTTTTTTGTCCAAACTAGTTTGGATTTAGGAGCAAGGAAGTATCTTTGGAGGCTAAGTTACATGTTTGATCTACAATTTTTAAAGTATAAATCCTAAACCCATAGTTAATTTGTTGGTCAATTACTTTAAATAAACTTAATTAGGTATTTAAAATGGTTCTAATTGCAAGTTTTGAAATTTCAAGTGAAGGTTTTGAATTCAAGTTAGGGTTTTTATCATTTGATCATGGTTTAAATGTGTAATTTAACATGTTAAGACTTGCTAAACCTAATCTAGTTGCTAAATTGCAAATTTTTATATTTAATTTGTCCTAATTATATAACTTTGCAAACTAGGTTTTTAATTAATGTGTAATTAGATAAAATTAAAATTTAGTTAGGGTTTGGGTGGCTTAATTAAGATATTTAGTGAGTATTGTGGCCACTAGAATTGTTAAAACATCTATATTTGAACTAAAATGGGGGGATCGTCTGGATGGCGCGAGGTGCCTGATGGTTTTGTATTACTTATTGTACTTGCATTATATGCGTAGTTTCTTAGTTATGCATCTCATTGCATTGCATCATCTCGTATGTGTGTGTGTGTGTGTGTGTGATACTGTCTCATAGGACACTTACACCATTACCATTGGTTCTTGCCGCACATGCACTATTTATGCGAACACTTATTCCATTGGTAATTACTATGTCACAAACACTATAGGACTTGCTTAGGATCGATAATTGTGCTTATGCATCATATATAATCCGTAGATTTATACTTGCATATTCAATTCATTAAGATGGATACGTAAGATTGTTAGACATTTATATATACCTCATTGCATCATGATTCATGCATAGCTTCTGGCCGTACTTCGCATGGTATATACTACCGTATCATAGATTTCCATCATTATCGACATGTTTTCATATTGCGATTCTTCTTCAGGATTTCAGTATTGATGAGATTTCTGGATTCGGAGAAAACCGCAAGAATTTTATAAATCTATTATCATTTTAAAAACAGAAATTTGCGGTTTTCTCATGATGTGATGTGTGTGGCGTCCACCATGAGTTTTCTCGGTTCTTGAGCAATATCATATACCCGATTCGAGGAGGAGGATGCACCGTCTGCGGGTACATGGTGGACCTGGTATGGTACCTTGAGGCAAGAAGATTGCACAGATGGCGTTGACCCCGGCAGGGGAGCACTACCTACCGGTTATTTGTAACGCGGCGGATATCCGGAGGATACCGACCTTAGTCGTGAGATTGATGATATGGGCCGATCCGGACTGACGGAGCCCGAGATATTGAGACATTGAGACATTGAGATATTGTGATATTAAGATGTCGAGACATTGAGATATTGAGACATTGAGATATACATATTAGTGTCGATGCTTGACACGGATTTCATGATATTTCAGTTTATTTCACAAAAAGGTTTTACTAAGTTAAAGATACAGATCTTCTCATATCAGATATATCACGATTTCACGTTGATTATGCATTCATGTTGCATACAGACTAGTGCATCGCATCATATCGGTATATGTAGGTTGTGACACATTTGCGTGCATACTTACGATAGCTTTATTAGATGTTACTTACTATTCACGAGTTGGCAATTCACCCCTGTTGTGCCACAGCATCTTGCAGGTCTGACCCGTCAGCGCAGTTGCGGCGGGCGTACTTCCTCTTTTGCTTCGTTGCATCGATTGGCAGCTTTGCTCACAGGTGGGTTTTGGAGGATTTTCTTTTGCTCCCACCGTGTATTTTATTTTGTATCTAGTATACTCCATCTACCCTTGTATATTGGACTATACGGTGAGATTCGTGAGACTTGTATTTGTGGTTTGGTGTCGATGCTCACTTGAGCCGACATGATGCTTTTAAGCTTTTATGCTTATTTCGCATTATTATGATATATTCATTACATGTGGTTGTGATTCCGTCTTTGGTGAAGAGCTAGCTCCTGTTTGGGGATGCCTTTATTCATTTATATGTTTTTTCTTGTTTTGTACCCGTTTCAAGGCCAGTATTTACAAAGGAGACTCTGCCAAAATTTTCGGGAAATTTGATGTATTTAATTGTTTTAAGGTGACTCTTATTTTACAAAATCATCTTTTAAATTAAGGTTTTCCTTCACTCTATTTTTTTAATTGGTTTATATTTCTGGGCTTTGGCTTATTTAGATTACATTACGCCTTGAGACGTTTCGTAATTTAAGTGTCAGTCATGTTCCATACCTTCGGGCCGTGACAGTATATACGGATGAGAGGGGCATAGAAGGAGATACCTCATTAGGATTTTGACCATTGACTTGATTAAAACAATTATGAGGTGGAGGAAAGTATTTGTTATATTTGTAAATGATAATTATGGCTTGGCTACTTGTTTTGACTACTTGACTTGGTTTGACCATTTGACTTGGTTTGACTCTTTGACTAGATATTTCTTGTGAGATATTTTGTGGAACTAGATATTTTGGGTGAGATGTTTTCTTGCCATACTTGTAGTCATATCAAGTGAGCCATCTCATTTTCAATTATCATTATCAAAAACCATTTCTCTTTCCTCAAGCTAGCTCTCTTCTTCTTCTTCTCAACTTACAACCCTTAAGGTCTCTTGAGTTGAGTAAACTAGGGTTCCAAGAGACAAATAAATCCATTTTCATTCTCTACATCACCTAGGCCATCTAGTTTAGCAAGCTAGTTGCCCTAGTTACCTCGGATTTGAGATTGGAGCTCGGACTATAGACTCTCGGGTGGATCGTCTTTGACTCGAGGAAGCCGACAAGGAAGTTACAATCCAGATCGATCCTTGGAGCCTACGATGACGAGGAGGACAGCAGAGACGACTCGAAGGACTTGTATCATGAGGTATAACATTCTTTCTGAGTAGTTAAATCTCATATAGTTTGCTAGCTAGGGTTTATGGTCGATCCTTGGTTCTAGTCGGTGTTGCGAAGCCTGTAAAAATCAATATTTGCAAATTACGCCTCCCTATGAACACGTGGGGTACGCGACATCGATTTACAGTGGTATCAGATCCTCTCATAAACCTTACATTGCTTGTAGAGACGTTAGAAATCCGACGTTTTTGTCGCGCAAAAACTGCCGAAAAAACAATTTCCAAAATTGACGTTTTGAGTTGTTTGCACACCCCGCGGGCTCATGGTTTGAACCGAGAAGCCGCGGGGTGGAGTGTGTGCACCCTGGGGACCCTCCCGGGGGGAGGGGGCAAACGGCTAGGCCCACTCCCCAAGAGGTGGTCTTGGCGGTGGGGCCCGAAACTGCCCCACCTTGGGAAGTTTTGGGTCTGCCTCACCCCCTGGCCACCTCGTGGTGGCCTCAGGGGTAGGGTACCCCCTTTAGGCCCCTCGAATCAATGTTAATTTCATGCTATATCTTCCCATGAAGGTTCGGGCACGTTTCATTTTGATTCGGACTTCCGAATTGGCTTAAAACGATCGTTTTTGGAACTTTACCTCACTGGATTTTCAAGTTTCGGAAAATTGGTTAAGTTTGCTAATTGCGTGTGGAATTCTAATATCGCGGTTACTTTACAAGCTTTGTGATGTATATATGTGTTTGGAAATGTTGACTAATTGCTATACGTCGATTAGTCGGGGTTGCACATATCTTTGATGTTGTTGTGATGGTTTGTGTATATGAACTTGTTGGATCGTTGTGGATGAATAGACGGGGATGCGAGATGAGGGTTTTCATTCTTTCATTCGATGTAAATTTGTAAAGTGATGTAATATTATTTTTGCGGGGCACATCCGGGTTGGGGTTGTAGCTACCGTTGTATTATTTCTTTTACTGTTTTTGCTCCTAGGATAGACCCAAGGTGGGGTGCACAAACTACCGGGTACTTTGAAGTGCCGAGTGACCTACTCACTTTGTTGAGGGAGGTTGCTTCACTTCGGGTATTTGGCGGGTAGTTTGCCACATTCGTAGGGGTCTAGGGTGGGGTTTGGCTATTCATCACGACCGTGGGATCCGTCTTTCGTTACAGGCTCAAACGAAACGCGGAATTTCTAGTATATCCAATGTGTTCATCTGTGATCTGGAATGCCTATGATTGCGTCTGACAAATGGATATTATTATTATATATATATTATATAATAGACGTTGCTTATGTTTTGCATCCGCGCTAGTCCGGCCTACGCCCTGTCGTTAGTTAAGTAACCTAACGGGTGATGAGGGGGCCCTGTGGAGAATGCGGATGGTATAAGTGTACGTTGTATTTTCGTTGTTTTCTGCAATGGTGGTTAATTGATGGGACTGCATTAAATTAATTCAAAGCAAACAAACCAAACCCGAATCATTGGAACAAATTTTAAAACCACTCGGTTATTTTAAAACAGGAGACTTTTAAATGCGGAGCTTAAACCACTCCTTTTAAAAGTTATCGAGTTCCTTCGATTATATCAAGTTCATTACGTTCACGGTTTTGCCAAAACTATTCGTAGCCCTCCGTCATTTCATATGAATATTCAATAGTATTCAAGCTATGTTTGTTGGCCTTAGTCAAGGCATAGTGATTGGTAGCTGCTGGGTATTCATATGTTGCATAGATAGATGCGTTGGTTTGGGACAGTCTTACTACTTTGTTGGACTTAGTCAAGGGTATGCACGGGTGGGTTCAAATTAACCTGGACAATGACGGGTAGAACTTGACATTTAACTTATAATTTGTTGGCTTTAATCAAGGTCATAAGAGCATGGGGCAAAAATCCACATCAGGGGTTTCTAAAGAAACTAAAACTTGCTAGTACTGTATACCATTTGGAATTTGATAATGTTGGTAGGATTCCTTCAGCATTATCACACAATGATATTTGGGTCCCGATCCTACTGTGAGTATCCTCTACTCCTCGGGAGATTCTTCACTTAACAATCAATGCTATAAACCAAGTAGGTGTCTAGAACAGTGTTAGCAGGGATACGCCTCCAGGGAAAAGAGATTATTTAATTAAAGAACTTCACGAAAGAGTCGTAAAACCTCCCTCGAAGTACCGACGCTAGCCTGGCCGAACGGTTAAGAAAGTATTGTACGATAAGATTAATCCTGACTAATTATACTTTTATGGTTTGAGGAAGGATTTGAGAAACAGTGGGAGCCATTCTGTTTAGATAAATTAAAAACCAATCTAAACTAACAAGAGTATCATGTTGAGTGTATTCTTCTCTCTTTCCTAATTGCAACGACCAGGTGACCAGATTAGGTTACAGATAGATAATAAAATGACTGAGTTATACTATAATGACTGGCAAAGCTTTGTCCAGATGTCCATTACCTATGACAAGCTGGACCACCTCATTACTACTCAAGCCCCCGCCATCCCAGGTCCAGTTTCCACCGTCGTGGATAAAGATATCCGTAAGATAAGGGAAAAGGACAGTGCGAATGCCAAGTGCCTCGTGTTGGCCTCAGTTGATGGTGTATACCAGAGGCAGCACGATAAGATGGACTTAGTTTTTATCTTCCTCCATAACAATATTTTATATGGAGAGCAATCTCGTATCGCAAGATATGATACCTCGAAGGAATTGTTTCAAGAAAGGTTGGCTGTCGGATCATCTGTAGGGGACCATGTCCCTACAATGATTAGCTATATTAAAAATCTCACGGACCTGGAGACCACGTTAGAGAACGAGTCATATGCTGACTTGATTCTACAGTCCCTACCTCCTACTTACGCCCAGGAGAAGAAAGTTATACTTCCAATTAAGGGCACCCTGAAAGAAACCAGGGAGACACCCGCTCTGCTTATTGGGGAATCTTCCTCTTCTGGATCTAAGGCGGATGCCAAGGGTGAGAAGAAGAAGACATCCACAAAGCCGATAGGCGGTGTCGGTAAGGTAGAAGAAAAGAAAAGGGAAAAAGTTTTAGGGTTAACAGTAGAGAAGGAGGGATATTCCTATTGTTACGGGAAAGGGCATTGGCAGAAGGGATGTAGGGCTTGGAAAGACAGAATCCAGGATCCGAAGCATGTTGTGGCTTCGACTTTGGGTGTGTTTGTATTTGAAAACAGTTTATCAATTAATTCTACTTTCTGGGTACTAGATACCGGATCAGGATCTCATATCTGTAATTCATTACAGGCTTTGAGAAACCATAAAGTTATCAGGGCAGGTGATATGACTCTCAGGGTTGCTAACGGAATGAGCGTAGGCGCTGTATCCGTAGGGTATATCACTTAGAATTGACAAGTGGGTAGATATTGATTCTACGTAACTGTTTGTGTGTACCAAGTCTAGTATGTAAGCGATGTGGTTCACATCCACCTAAATCAAAGTTTGATTGGGTCAGGTACACTAGAGGACAATATATATTGAATCAAGCTTAGGTTTTCAAACGTCCAGAACACACTTAAAAGAAAGTCTCTAGAATTAAATAAAACTTTCTTATGGTATTGTAGACAGGGCCACATCAATGAAATACGGTTGTCGAAGTTACATAGAGAGGGATATTTGGATCTGTTCGAATATCAGTCTTATGCAACTTGTCAATCTTGTCTAATAGGAAAGATGACAAAGACCCCGTTCACTGGACACGGAGTAAGAGAGAGCGAGCTCTTGAGACTCATACACAGCGACATGTGTAGTCCAATATCTACAGATGCACGAAGTGGTTATTCCTATTTCATTACTTTTACGGATAATTTCTCTAGGTTAGGACATGTCTTCTTATGAAAGCATAAATCCGAACACTTTGAAAAATCCCGGGAATATAAGAATGAAGTGGAAAAACAAACAGGCAAAAGTATCAAGATACTGAGATCTGATCGACGTGGTGAATACTTAAATTGCCGAGTTCCTGGATTACCTAAAAGTGAATAAAGTTCTCTCTCATCTTACTCCTCCATACACACCACAACAAAAAGGTGTATAGGAAAGGGCGAACAAAACCCTATTGGCGTTCCATGATGAGTAACGCCGAGTTTCCACAATTCTTCTGAAGTTATGCACTAGAATAAGATGCATATATTTTGAATAAGGTTCCTACCAAGACTATGCCTACCACACCACATCAGATGTGGAGTAAGAAGAAACCCTATTCTCAGTATCTGAAGACATGGGAATGTCCAGCTTTTGTAGAAAAGCAGTATGCGGACAAGCTCGAGGCACACTCAGTACTGTGTAAGTTTGTGGGATACCCAAAGAACTTCAGGGGGTATCTTTTTTTAGTTATATGTATGCCCTAGAGGCCATTACTGTACATGTGATGTATATTGTAGTGGATTCTTGGACATATATAGGGAGGACTTTCTTGCTCGATATGATAGTATGCTATCTGGTTGCTCTTTGTCTTAACATGTTGACTTGTATAGGTAATGTTGTCTTGCTCTCACATGTTGAAAAAGCCCTTAGAATGTGTACTTGACTACTAGGACTATGATGGAGATCATATTACTGGGGCCAAGGGTAGTCTACTAGTACACCCTATAATAGTTCTTAGTCGTGGGAGTATCGAGACAGGGCATCGATATTCCATAGTACACTAGCGTATGCGCTTCTCGACCCATATGATGGGCGATGGATGATCCCATATCCATTGGTGTTTGACATCAAAGAAGGTATACGGGTGCTCAGTGGAGACTGGGTACATTGGACGGACTCGCCGAGAACTCCTAGATGGTATTATACCTATCGTCGGATAGCAATTCTCTGGTGACACTGGTACAGGTTAGTCTGTAGACCCGAGATCGTCATAGAGTCTTGTGTGATTTGATTTCCACCATACCACGATCAAGAGATCGTGCAAAATGGTGATTTTTGGGTACAGTCCCGAGTCACACGGAAGCAATGAGCGATAGGAGGGGTTTCGTCTCTTCCGGTATTGGGAGTTGATGTTGCGCTATGCTCGATTGGTCATAATAGGAAATCCCTGGCCAGGGTTGCTAAGATTTACTGGTAAGTGTTATCAGTAGTTTCTCGAACCGTTATAGACCTTGTATCGTCATGACTTATCAGGCTATTAGGGTCTGACGTTATACCACCCCTAGGATGTGATATGCGACATATCTGATGAAGAGACCGGACTGTACGGTAATGTTACAGATTGGATTCGCAAGAGTTATAGCAGGCTTGCTTGTTGATCTTCTGATCGTTCAATACCCGGGTGGCCGTTACGTTTGGCAGACCGCCTGCGGCTTGCGAGTGTTTGATATGATCATCACCTACTGCCGGCGTATTGACGAGTCTTTAGAGTCCTACACATAGGTTTCCTAGTTCATGTGAAACGGAGTAGGAGAACATATGTGATATGTGCTGGACCAAGATTAATGCGTGTATATAATACCGCATTCTATTCTCGCGATTTGTGTATCGATCGGTTGTATGTGATATAGCTGGGTTATCGGATCAAGTTGTTGATTCGATAAATTGATACATTGGATAATGTGTAATTATATATTTGATATATTAAATTACATTAACTAATATTGTATCACTTAAGTATTCATTTTTCTCATTTATGATACATTAATATATATGTGATATATGTTAATTGTATTGTTTTTGCACACATAAATATATGTGATATATTTTAAAGTGTCATGCTAGGTTACACATGCAACATGTATGTATGAGACTCACACCATGCTAGGTTAATGTTAAGGTCTTATTTATCATTAAGTAATTACAAATTAGTAGATATGAGTCATGGTTGGAAGCTTGGAGAAGCTTGTAGATAAGCTTTGACTAAAGCCCACTTCTTTGTTTTTACTTAAGATATTGGTTGACCTAACCTTAACCATACACCATGGTTAACTCTCTACATAGGTTAGTGTATGTGATATACTCACCCATGGTTGCATTTCTAATCCAATGAGATATTTTTTCATCACTTGATCACTTCATCTTCTTCTTCCTCTTGAAGCTTTCTAGCTTTTGACAAAGTGATGAAATAAAATGAGAAAATCAAATCTAAAGTGAGCAATATTTCTACTTCATCATCTTCTATTATTAGCCATTTAGTTTAGGGTGTTTGCTTCACTAATCTCACCATTAGTGAAGAGATAGCATGAGCTTGAATCTCCTCGACGTAGATCATTTTCGGCTTCGAAGGCATCGATGAAGCTTGTTCATTTCTTCATGTGATCCTTACTAGAGTTCGGATGTTCACTACTAGGGGCGAAGGGACTACTACACGGAGCTTTAGAAGTGAAGGACCGGTCTACAAAGGTTGCATTCCGCATTCACTTAGATGTAAAGTTGTTTACATATCGTGTTTAACCTTAATTCTCTAGTTCGATTACTTGGTTGGTTTGTTTAGCACCCTAAAATTTTAAATTGCATATTTGGTGCTTACCAAAACCATCCTAAGGTGCTAAGCTAACCCTACAGTGGTATCAGAGCGAAACTAGAGCATTAGGCGTTGTCTAGACGAAGTTAGAGATCCGATCGAACCCTGAAAGCCCGATACATACCCCCTCTCTGGAAATTTTTCAAAAAGTTGGATTTTTCCATGTTAAAAATATTCAGAAAAACATGCAGGGAATTCTATGGACACACCTGAAGAACGAAACCCTAACTCGTCTAAGTGACCGCGGATCCGCGGCCAAAATATGGTTTTGGCGGCGGATCTGTGGCGCCACTTAAGAGGCTTGGGTCGGGCCTTCAGCTGTAGGTCCGTAGGAACTGTGGTATGTCTCTGGTTAACTTTAACAGTGCTCAAGTGTTGAGCTCTATGGTAAATTTGGGAATTCGTTGATTCGATCGAATTATTTAAACTTTGCCTAGCTTTCTGTGATTGTGATATAATATTTGGAATTCATATTGTTAGGCATGAAATCCGAAGTATGTGATATTTCGGGTTTATGATGTCTAAGGTGATTGTGGATTTCAAATGTTGTTGTTTGACATTTTCTTTTCTGCGACCGTAAGTGTAATATGTGGTGTATCGCCGGTTTTGGTGCTATATGTCAACGATAATTGGGATACGCATATTTACTTACGTTGATGATATGTGATGATATGTGTTGCTGTTATATGTTATATTGGATCGTCATGTTTTGAATAGCCGGGTTTTTTTTATGTGAGATGAGAGTTTTTCATTTTCATTCATGTAAAATTCAATGTATGTAATATTCTTTTATTGGGGCACTTCCGGGTTGAGGATGATGTCACCATTGTTGTATATTATTTACTTTTCCGCATTAGGATAGACCCAAGGCGGTGATCACAAGTAACCGGGTTCTAGGGTCCAGTGGGAGACCATCTCGAGGAGTCGAGACACGGTCTCCTAACTCTAGAATTGGTAGGGTTGCTTGCCGCTCTCGTAGGGGGTCTAGGGATGTGGGTTTGGCTATTCATCGCGACCGTGGAATCGGTGTTTTATACTGGCTTATTCTAAAAACACGGAATTCCTAGTATATCCAATATTTCATATATGTTCTTCTGCTGCTGATATTATGTGATATGATCACTTTTTATTCTGAGATGGATGCTTATATTATATATATGAGATATAATAAATATTGATGCTTTCGTTTCTTATGTGATGCTTAGGAAGCATAATAAAAATGGGACTTCATTAATGAGATTAATGAAATAAAAGAAACCTAAAGATGTTGTAGAAACTTGTTTAAAAACTGGTAGCTCTAGTTTTTCTTTGCATAGCGGTATTCCTTATAGAATATCCAGCACCTTATTCGATAAGGAAAGAGCCGAGATCCCTTCACCGGGAGTGACCTCTTTAGCGAAACTAGCAGATGCTACAACCCACTCGGTTTGTCTTTTGATTGCTTCTATAGATTTTGCTTTCCATAGTGGTATTTGTGAAATATCCTGCACCTTAGTCGATAAGGAAAGAGCCGAGATCCCTTCACCGGGAGTGACCTCTTTAGCAAAACTAGTAAAACCCTCAAAAACACTCCTTTACAAAATCACTCGATTCTACAACGATGTCAAGTTCATTACGCAAAGGGTTTTCTTAAAAATCTGTCGTAGCCCTTCGTCATTTCAGATAAGTGCTACTTAGTATTCGTGCTACGTTTGTTGACCTCCATCAAGACGTAGTGTGCGGTAGCTGACTAGTACTTATCTGCTATATACGATGCGATTAGATTAGGGTAGTCGTGCGCCTTGTTGACCTCTGTCAAGGGTCGTGCGGGTGGGTTTAATTCAATCATGAAATGTACTTGTAGAACTTGACTAGCACCCTATGGTTTGTTGACCTCTGTCAAGGTCATAGAACGCTAGGGGTAAAAGTATTATCGGGAATTTCAAGTGTTGAAATTTGCAATGAGATTGCATACCTTCTATGAGATAGTTGGATCCTGATACCCTCTGCGAGTAAGAGTTACTCCTGAGAGAGTTTTACACATTACAATTAGCCGATCAAGTAGGTGTCTAGAAAGGTGTTAACGGGGTTACGCCCCTGGGAAAACGAGGTTTATTTTAATTAGGTCCGTGCGAAAGCACGGGGAACCTTCCTCAAAGTACCGACACTGGCCTGGCCGAAAGATTGGCGAACTTGTACGGTGTAATTAAATCCCGGCTAGTCTTACCTTTTAGGGTTTGAAGGAAGATTTGATAAAAACAGTGTGAGCCATCATGATTAGATAAACTAATAACCAATCTAATTCTGCAAGAGCGCACATAGAGTGTTTTCTTCTCTCTCTCTCTCCCAGTAGAGACCATGTCACGCCTTAATCAAGATAATAATATGGATGCATTGACCGAACCTGCTTATTATACTGAGCGAGGGAACGTTGGTTCTGCTCTATCTTATAAATATTATAAGTCCGTGCAGGAAATAGGGGAATATCTGGATTCCCATGCAACCCAATCGAAGAAAGTGCATGTTGATGCATCTTCTTCGGGTGTGTTCATTACCGAGAACCGTTTCTCAGTATCCTCTACATCCTGGGTATGCGATACCGGATCAGGATCCCGCATATGTAATATGTTATATTGGCTACAGAAAGGTAGAGAACTGAGAATAGGTGATATATCTCTAAGTGTTGGAGATGTTGCAATTGTTGCAGCCAAGTAAGTTGGCAGATATCACCTTGTATTGATACATTGATTCTAAACAAATGTTATTAGATACCGAACTTGATTGCTTCTGTTTCTTTATTAAGTTAAAGAAAGATATAATTCTGTACTGGGGATACTGTTGTGAATATTTTCCTGAATCAAGAGTTGATTGGATCAGGCATGTTATGTAACGACATATAAAGTTCTAAATTAAACCACAGTTCAAAGTATATATAACACACAAGAGGAGTAGTTCAGAAATAAATGAATTCTTCTTGTGGTATTGTAGACTAAGTCATATCAATGCGACATGACCAGCTAAGTTACATAAGGATGAATATAAGAATCTGTTCGAATTTTCGTCTTATGCTACTTGCCAGTCTTGTCTCAAAGGTAAAATGACCTATACCCCGTTTACTCAAAACAGAGAAAGAGTTACTGAACTCTAGGGACGGATACATGTTGATGTATACGATCCTATGTCTACAAATGCCAAGGCTGGTTCTTCGTACTTCGTTATATTCACTGATCTTCTCTCAGGATTCAGACATATGTTCCTGTTGAAACACAAGTCTGAAACTTTTGAGAAATTCAAGGAATATAAGTTTGAAGTTGAGAACCAGGCGGGTAGAAGTATTAAGTCCTTCGATGTGATCGAGAAGCAGAATACTTACACATGGAGTTCCTGGACTTTCTAAAAGGAGAATGAGATTCTCTTTCAGCTTACTCCTTCGTATACACCACAAAACAACGGTGTATCAGGGCGGAGGTATCGCACCCTATGAGATATGGTGCGCTCTATGATGAGTACTGCTGAGTTACCTGTTTTCTTTTGGGTGTTATGCACTTGAGAAGCTGCATACCTATTGAATGGGGTTCCATCTAAATCAGGGCCTACCACTACATATGAGATATACAATGGGAAGAGACCATGTCTTAAACGAGTTAAGATATGGGGATTGTCCGGCCTATGTTGAAAAACAAAATATGGACAAGCTCGAAGCAAGGCCAATTCTATAAGTTTGTTAGGATATCCCAAACAATTGTGAGGGAATATCTTCTATCAATCTGAGGAGCAAAAGGTGTTTTGTTTCTCAGCATGCCACCTTTTTGTTTAGAAAAGGAATTTCTTGTGAAGAAATTAGTGGTCATAAGGTAAACTGGAAGGAGTTCCAGCTAGACAAACTAACAGCTGATGATTTGGTGAAACCAAAGGATTCAATAGTCTCCGACGAACCTCATCCTCTCCGTGAATCTGGTAAGGTTTCTTATCCACTTGAGAGATACTACGGTCTTCTCAGTGACAGTGGGAGCAATGATTGCATCATGGTTGATGATGGCCCAACTAGGTTAAGGCAGGCCATCACGAGTGGTGACTCTGTAAAAAGGCTGGATGCTATGTGATCAAAGATGGAATCTATGTACACCAACAAAGTATGACTTTGGATGTTGCACCTAAAGGGGTAAAACCCATTGGGAGCAAATGGATCTTGAGAAGATTCTTGGTGTAGATGGAAAAGTTGAGACTTTCAAAGCTATGCTTAAGTCCATCAGGATCAATGCGCGCATCGCTGAGTTGGAACATCCGTTTTGATGTGACAGTCAAAGAGTTTGACTTCGTCAAAAATATAGATGAACCATGTATATACAAGAAGGTTGTAGAGAGGAAGGTTGTCTTCTACGTATTGTATGTAGATGATGTACTCTTGATAGGAAATGGTTTCCTATGCTACACTCGGTCAAGCTCTTTTTATCACGAGGATTCTCAATAGAAGATCTGGATGATACCTACTACATCTTGTGGATTATGATCTATGATGATAGATCTATGTGGATGTTGGGAGTGTCCCAAATCCAGGTACATTAACACCATACTAAAGGGGTTTAGTATGGATGATTCTAAGCGTGGTGGTTTGCCCACTTACTCATGGATCACTTTCTCCAAAAGATGTCTCCCAAGACTGATTTGGAGATAGCTCGTGTGCAAGGGATACCCTATGCTTCGACAGTAGGCTCTATCATGCATGCGATGTTATGTATCAGACCAGATGTAGATCACTCACTAGGTGTAGTGATCAGGAATCAATCGGATCTTGGGAGAATTACTGGACAGCTGTGGAGGACATTCTTAAGTACTTGAGAAGCACTAAAAGAAAGTCCTTGGTTCCAGCTTCTAGAGTGATAAGTTTGACTAAAAGTCAGTCACAAGCATTGTCTTAACCCTCAGTGCAGGGACGGTATGTTGGAAGAGTTCCAAGCTAGATACCGAGACATACTAGACGATAAATGTTGAATACATTGCTACCAATGATACTACCAAAGTGGTTGTATGGGCATTACTTGTTTATAAGATGAACAAGGTTCCTACCATTGAGCGTCCAATAACTGTTATTATGACAACAATGGAGTTGTAACTTTGGCCTAGGAACGAAGGTCCCATCAGCGTTCCAGACATATTCTGAGGCAAGTATCACCTGATCAGGGAGATGGTTGATCTCCAAGGGATCAAGGTAAGGAGAGTAGATTTTGAGGTTAACACGGCAGATCCACTCACCAAGGCCTGCTTCCCCAAATACTATTTGAGAGATTTTGGGATGGTTGATTATGGGATACTACAACCACTGCTATATTGTTGGGTATTGGATACTACAACAGATGTCCTTAGTGCAAATGGGAGATTGTTAATTATATGTATGCCCTAGAGGCCATTACTGTACATGGGATGTATATTGTAGTGGATGCTTGGACATATATAGGGAGGACTTTCTTACTCGATATGATAGTATGCTATCTAGTTGCTCTTTGTTTTAACATGTTGACTTGTATAGGTAATGCTGTCTTGCTCTCACATATTGACAAAGCTCTTAGGATGTGTACTTGACTATCGGGACTATGATGGAGATCATATTACTAGGGCCAAGGGTAGTCTACAAGTACACCCTATAATAGTTCCTAGTCGAGGGAGTATCGAGACAGGGCATCGATATTCCAGAGTAGACTAGTGTATGCGCTTCTCGAACCATATGATGGGCGATGGATGATCCCATATCCTTTGGTGTTTGACATCAGAGAAGGTATACGGGTGCTCAGTGGAGACTGGGTATACTGGACGAACTCGTCAAGAACTCCTAGATGGTATTAAACCTATCATCGGATAGCAGTTCTCTAATGACACTGGTACAGGTTAGTCTGTAGATCCAAGATCTTCATATAGTCTTGTGTGATTCCCACTGTGCTTTGATTTCCTCCATACCACGGTCAAGAGATCGTGCAAAAAGGTGGTTTTTGGGTACAGTCCCGAGTCTCATGGAGGCAATGAGCGATAGGAGGGGTTCCGTCTCTTCCGATATTGGGAGTTGATGTTGCACTATGCTCGATTGGTCATAACAGGAAATTCCTGGCCAGGGTTGCTGAGATTTATTGGTTAGTGTTATCAGTAGTTTCTCGAACCGTTATGGACCTTGCATCAGCATAACTTATCAGGCTATTGGGGTCTAACGTTATACCACCCCAAGGTTGTGATATGCGACATATCTGATGAAGAGACCAGACTGTACGGTAATGTTACTGATTGGATTCGCAGGAGTTATAGCAGGCTTGCTTGTTGATCTCCTGATCGCTCAATACCCGGGTGACCGTTACGTCAGGCAGACCGCTTGCGGCTTGTGGGTGTTTGATCTGATCATCACCTACTGCCGGCGTATTGACGAGTCTTTAGAGTCCTCCACAGAGGTTTCTTGGTTCATGCGAAATGGAGTAGGAGAACATATGTGATATGTGCGGGACCGAGATTAATGCGTATATGTAATACCGCATTCTATTCTCGCGATTTGTGTATCGATCGGTTGTATGTGATATAACCGGGTTATCGGATCAAGTTGTTGATTCGATAAATTGATACGTTGGTTAATATATAATTATATATTTGATATATTAAATTACATTAACTAATATTGGATCACTTAAGTATTCATTTTTCTCATTTATGATACATTAATATATATGTGATATATGTTAATTGTATTGTTTTTGCACACATAAATATATGTGATATATTTTAGTGTGTCATGCTAGGTTACACATGCAACATGTATGTATGAGACTCACACCATACTAGGTTAATGTTATGGTCTTATTTATCATTAAGTAATTACAAATTAGTAGACATGAGTCATGGTTGGAAGCTTGGAGAAGTTTGTAGATAAGTTTTGACTAAAATCCACTTCTTTGTTTTTACTTAAGATATTTGTTGACCTAACATTAATCATACACCATGGTTAACTCTCTACATGGGTTAGTGTATGTGATATACTCACCCATGGTTGCATTTCTAATCCAATGAGATATTTTTTCATCACTTGATCACTTCATCTTCTTCTTCCTCTTGAAGCTTTCTAGCTTTAGACAAAGTAATGAAATAAAATGAGAAAATCAAATCTAAAGTGAGCAATATTCCTACTTCATCATCCTCTATTATTAGCCATTTAGTTTATGGTGTTTGCTTCACTAATTTCACCATTAGTGAAGAGGTAGCATGAGCTTGAGTCTTCTCGACGTAGATTATCTTCGGCTTCGAAGGCATCGAGCAAGCTTGTTCATTTCTTCATGTGATCCTTACTAGAGTTCGGATGTTCACTATTAGGGGTGAAGGGACTACTACATGGAGCTTTAGAAGTGAAGGACCGGTCTACAAAGGTTGTATTCCGCATTCATTTAGATGTAAAGTTGTTTACATATCAAGTTTAACCTTAATTCTCTAGTTCAATTACTTGGTTGGTTTGTTTAGCACTCAAAAATTTTAAATTGCATGTTTGATACTTGCTAAAACCTTGCTAAGGTGCTAAGCCAACCCTACATTTTTCCTATTATGCAGAGGAACAAAAGGTTTTTGTTCTTCGTCATGCCCATTTTTTTTTGGAAAATCATTTTTTTGTAAAAATAGTAGGAGCGCAATAGAACTGGAAGAAATTCCAGAACCACAAAATATTACTGAAAGTATGGTAGAACCAGAGGTTTCAAAAGAACCGGATATCCCTACGCCAATCCGCAGGACTAGTAGGCAGTCTCATCCGCCCGAGAAATACTACGGTTTTCTCATAGACGGGGATCGAGAAGATTACATCATTGACAATGATAAGCCAACTAGCTTCCAGTAAGCCATTCAGTGTGGCGACTCGGTAAAATTGCTTGATGCAATACGGACCAAAATGGAGTCCATCTACACCAACAAAGTATGCACTTTGAATATTGCTCCAGAATGGATGAAAACCGAAGGCTGCAAATGGATCTTCAGAAAGAAGATTGGTGTAGATGGATATGTTGAAACCTATAAGGCTAGACTTGTTGCAAAAGGTTTTTTTCAAAGACCTGATTTGGACCATGATGAAACCTTTTCTTCGGTGTCTATGCTCAAATCCATTCGGATCCTTCTTGCCATTGCTGCCTTCCAAGATTTTGAGATCCGGCAGATGGACGCAAAGACGGCTTTTCTAAATGGTAATTTGGAAGAGTGTGTCTATATGAATCAGCCAGATGGTTTCAATCAGAGTGGAAGCAGCGGGACAATGTGCAAGTTGCTTAAGTTAATTTATGGACTAAAGCAGGCATCGCTGTCACGACCCACCCCCAAACACAGATAGTATTGTCCGCTCTGGCCGAAGCCGCACGGTTTTGTCCCTTTGAATGAACCCGGGGCTACTTTCCAGTAGGTCACCCATCCCAGAATTTCTCTGGCTCAAGCACGCTTAACTACGGAGCTCTTCAAACTCCGGAGTTCCGATTCATCCAAAAGGCGCCTCATGTTATAAGAGTGGTATCATTTCATTTATAATTCAGATCGTTCCCTCTTTCGGAATGGAATTCGATACTCCCCATTGTTCTAGTGGGTCCCCGTGTGCATCCGTATCGGTTACATCCCCACCTCGATACCAGATAACATCTCACTTCTCACGGGATGGGTGGTATTCAGCCCCAACTCCACTTGAGGTATTACGCTCCCCCTACTTAGAACAATAGTTCGTCCTCGAACCACAGACCTACTTTTGAGGGACCGGCTCTGATACCATATTTGTCACGACCCACCCCGAAACACAGATGGTATTGTCCGCTCTGGTCGAAGCCGCACGGTTTTGTCCCTTTGAATGAACCCGGGGATACTTCCCAGTAGGTCACCTATCCCAGAATTTCTCTGGCTCAAGCACGCTTAACTACGGAGTTCTTCAAACTCCGGAGTTCCGATTCATCCAAAAGGTGCCTCTGTGTTATAAGAGTGGTATCATTCCATTTATAGTTCAGATCGTGCCTTCTTTCGGAATGGAATTTGATACTCCCCATTGTTCTAGTAGGTCCCCATGTGCATCCGTATCGGTTACATCCCTACCTCGATACCAGATAACATCTCACTTCTCACGGGGTAGGTGGTATTCAGCCCCAACTCCACCTGGGGTATTACAATCGCGGAGTTGGAACATCTATTTTTATTGAGACAGACAAAGAATTCGACTTTATCAAAAATTCAGATGAACTATGCATTTATAGTAAGATTGTAGCAAGAACTGTGGAATTCCTCGTTGAGTACGTGGATGACATTCTCTTGATAGGAAATGACATTCCTATGCTACAATCAGTCAAAGGATTCTTGTCACAGAGGTTCTCCATGAAAGACCTGGGTGATACCAAATACATTCTGGGGATCCAGATCTATCGTGATAGATTAAAGAGGATGGTGGGACTTTCACAGTCAAGGTACAACAACACCATACTGAAAATATTTAGTGTGGACGATTCTAAGCGTGGTGGTCTACCGGCTTATCACGGAATCACCCTCTCCAAAGAGATGTCTTCCAAGACTGATTTGGAAAGGGCTCGCACGTCGATTATACCCTACACTTCTGTGGTAGGCTCTATAATGAATGTGATATTGTGTACCAGACCAGATGTAGCTTATGCACTGAGCATGGTAAGCCGGTATTAGTCAAACCTAGGGAAGAAGCACTGGGAAGCAGTAAAGAACATTCTCAAGTACCTGGGAAGGACTAGGAAGATGTTCTTGGTGTATGGCGAAAAAGGACCTCCAGATCGAGTCCTTTGCTAACTCCAGCTTCCAGAATGATAAGAATGACTCCAAGTCCATATTGGATTATGGCTTTACCCTCAGTGGAGGGGCGGTCTGTTAGAAGAGCTTCAAGAAGGACACCGTTGCAAACTCGATGATGGAAACGGAGTAGTTCGCTGCATGAGACGACGCAAAAAGAGGTAGTCTAGATATGGAAGTTCTTAATTGAACTTCAGGCTGTTGCTTCTATTTGTTGGTCCAATACTTTAGTATTGTGACAACATATGGCGCTATTAGGGAAAGAACCCAGGTCCCATCAGAGATCCAGACATATCTTGAGGAGGTACCACCTGATCAAGAAGATCATTGATCCCTAGGAGATCGAGGTGAGGAGAGTAGATGCGGAGAACAACACTGCAGATCCACTCACAGAGGCCATCCCTCAGACAGTATTCGAGAGGCTATTCGAGATCATCGGTCTACGATATGCCAGTATATGGCTTTAGTGCAAGTGGGAGATTGTTAGTGATATATGCCCTAGAGGCCATTATTGTATCATACTGGATTTTATATTACTTAATGGGAGCTTAGGATATACACGGATATAGTAACAGTCTTTCTCGAAATGGAAGTATGCTACCTGGTTTGTTTCTACCTCAATATGTGCATGTGTTTTCTTAGCATATTGCTTATACATATTGGTAGAGCCCTTAGGATCTTTGCTTGATTACCAGCGTTGTGATGGCAGTCACACTAATGGAGGTTGGGTGGTCTATAAGCACATCCTATACAGGTCCCTAGTCATAGGATTATCAAGACGGGGCATCGATACTCTACAGTAGACTAGTGTATACGCTTCTCATCCTAGCAGGGGAGATGGTCTGTCCCACAGCCATCAGTACGTCGTACTGGAGATAGTATGCAGGTGCTCATTAGGTTATGAGTACACTGGATAAGACTCATCGGGAACTGTTGGTGGGTATTATACCTGTCGTCGGATAGCAGTTCTCAGGTGACATGAGTACAGCTTAGTCCGTCGACTTGACACTGCTACTTCGCCTCAAGTGCGTTCCCACTGTACTTTGATTACTACCCTACCACGGCTCAAAGGAGTCGTGCAAACAGGTAGTAGTTGGGTGTAGTCCCGAAGCACTTGGAGGCAGTGGCGGTTAGATAGGATTCGTCTCTCCTAGTATTAGGGGTTGATATCGCGCTGTGTTCGGAAGACCATTACACAAAGTCCTTGACCAAGGAAAGCGAGATTTACTGGTAGGTATTCCAGTAGTTTCTCAGGATGTATTGGACTACTCTCCGACACGACTTATTGCGCTATTAGGGGTCTGACGATTACCGCCCCCTAGACATAATATGCGATACTCTTAGACGAATATACCGGACTGTATATATATTTTCACATTCAGGCTCAGTAGGAGTTCGGATGGGTTTCCTCATCGGCCTTCTTATCGACAGATACTTGGGTAGCCATTACGTGCAGCTAGTACCACTTGCGGCTTGTGGTTAAACCCGCTACCAGCGTACTTTCGAGTCTTTAGAGTCCCACACAGAGAGTTTCCCTGCATCGGGCGAAAGATGCAGTGGCCATATGGTTTTACGGCAGGGCTTCGATCACGTACGCACACTTGTGCGCGTATGATGTTCGGGCGGATAATACTAGTTGGTTTTGGTTTAAACCGGATCCTAGTATTATATTGATGGATCAGTTTCGTCTCTTTGTATTCGTGTTTCTCGGAACACGGATGCAGGTATGTATATACGGATGAGAGGGGCATAGAAGGAGACACCTCATTAGGGTTTTGACCATTGACTTGATTAAAACAATTATGAGGTGGAGGAAAGTATTTGTTATATTTATAAATGATAATTGTGGCATGACTACTTTTTTTGACTACTTGACTTGGTTTGACCATTTGACTTAGTTTTATTTTTTGACTAGATATTTCTTGTGAGATATTTTGTGGCACTAGATATTTTGGGTGAGATGTTTTCTTGCCATGCTTGTAGTCATATCAAGTGAGCCATCTCATTTTCAATTATCATTATCAAAAACCATTTCTCTTTCCTTAAGCTAGCTCTCTTCTTCTTCCTCTCAACTTACAACCTTTAAGGTCTTATGAGTTGAGTAAACTAGGGTTCCAAGAGACAAATAAATCCATCTTCATTCTCTACATCACCTAGGCTATCTAGTTTAGCAAGCTAGTTGCCCTAGTTACCTCAGATTTAAGGTTGGAGCTCGGACTATAGACTCTCGGGTGGATCGTCTTTAACTCGAGGAAGCCGACGAGGAAGCTACGATCCGGATCGATCCTTAGAGCCTACGATGATGAGGAGGACAGCAGAGAAGACCTGAAGGACATGTATCATGAGGTATAATGATTGATCTGTATTTTGTGTAGTAATAATTAACCGCAATCAGGACGGTGTCGCGTGTAGCTAGACCGAGATGAGTACGGGTCGTCCTCTGGGAAACTTGGAATATTTTATTCTAATTTTAGGCGTGTTGAGAAAGGAAGGAGGAATAGAGGAATAAAAAATAGTGGAAATAGTTTCTAGATCTACGTTAAACACGGATGCAAAATATAGATCTAGATTAACTACGGATGTAAGTTCAATATAAAAAAGGGGCTTATATTGTTCGTTAAGATTTAGTAGTTATGGATGATTAATTAAAGATTACACTTTTTATCTTTTAATAGATTTAAAACTAGAAAGACAGCGATGCATGTAGATTAGGGTTTCTGGAGGGAAAAGGGTTCCCACTCTTAACCCCTATCTCGATATGGAACTCCGTTCATGTCTAGCCTTTACCAAAATAATCATTGATCTAATCTCTAATCGTAGTCGAGACTATAAATAAATTGGTAGCGCGCCCGATTAGGATGTTAATGATTCTTTTGGTAAAGTTTATAAACTTTATAAGACGTAAAAAGAGTTTAAGGATCTTCATCATCCATTAATCTACCATAATCCTACGAACCCTAACAAGCGGAGAATTACTTGCGCATGATGGGAGAAGAAAAGATGGAGAGGGAAATCATATTAAAACTACAAAGAAATAGAATAAGAAAAAGAACTACCTTTATTAATCAACAAAATTCATTTACACTTTGTTTCCTTAGAAAATGATTACAAAATGCTAGTTTGCTTCTCGATCTCTTCTAAGGAGGTAGATGAACCGTTGATGATCAGCCTGGATGCGTGAGCCGTCTTGGACTTTGTGATCTCTTCAGCTTGATGATTTTTCCAAGAGGCTCTCGGTCCTTATTTATAGTCCCAAAGCCAGAACCCTAGCTGCCTAATTTGGAAGCCAGAGGTTAAGATCCTAACCACCAAAATCCCAACTCCCAACTCATCAAAAGCGCGGCAGATCCGCGGCCAATAGGTGGGTTTGGCCGCGGATCCGCGGCCAAGTAGGAGAATCTTGGGCTCATTCTTCTTGTGGCTTCTTCTGGTGACACGTGGTGATCTTATGAATCTCTGGAAACTGAAAATCTTTTCTACGTCACTGCCGGAATTGATTTCTTTAGTTTACATTCTTAATTAGGCAGGTTTGTTTTAACAACTTTGATTTCCTTGATTTCAGCTCTGCAAATTCTGCACAATAACTCAACAAATAATATTAGTAGAGTTTGTTTTATTGAGCTATTTAACTTAACCATTAAGAATAGGTTAAAGGCTTTTAATAAGGTAAGCATATTTAAATGAGCCAAATGTCACATGAATATTATATGCTTACTTTTTCCTACCAAATGTTAATTATAATATATAAACACATGAAAATAGTATTTTTACAGATAAACCCTCACATGTATCATATATTATAATAAACACCTTTTATTATATAAAAATAGTAGGAAAAATGTCATATTAAATGTGCAGTTTTATCAACTGAACAAATACCCCCAAACTTATCTTTGATCGTCCCGAGCAAACCAGTTTATTCAAGAGAAGGAGAAAAAGAAAGGAGAAAGCTAAGCACACTTTCGTAGGCAACACGATTGCACTGAGCAGTGCAACAAACCGTTAAACCTCTAGGTGTCCCTAGTAGGAGGAGTGTTGTCTCCTGAGGGTTTTCAGCGGATTACACCCATAAAATCCTATAATAAAAGAGAGATGGTGAAATTAACATATAAAGATAAGAACTATAAAAGAAATACTTTGAAAATTTAGAGTTTCCAACTACACTAGCTTTTCAGTTGTCATGAGCCCTATCTTAATAGTCATGAAAAGATATTAGAAATCACACCATCCCTTAATAAAACATCGTCTTTATTTTTCATTCCTACCTTTCATCCAAACATCGATCATATACCCCTACGTGTAGTAAAAGACATCCCCACACTCGGAGAATTCAATTAAAGCTATCATACTCTTGTCCATTAGCCTTAGTACTTTTTAATCGATATTTATATAGAATATGCTCACAAATTTTTCATGCGACCGTTAATACTTCTTGAGGTACTAACCGACCGATTACTCATGTGCTTGCTGAATAGGTGTATTAGTATTTTCCTCGTCTTGCATCACCTAAGGCTTAGCAGTGACTCCCAGACCAGTTGGTCTAAGGCACTAGGTGATGAAGCACCCTTGCTATATTTTTTTATTACTGCCTTGGTGATAACAAAACCAGTGTTCATTTTTCTCCACCATTTTATCTTTTATTCATTTTTTTTACTTCCTTCATATTTTGGATTTTAGACAAGAGCATTTCAAGGTATCCTCTACTATCCTGAGTTTCAAGATGTGTGTAAGTGCGTATAGTAGGGTATCAACATTCAAATGTTTGGCTTCCAGAATAGAAACTATTTTTTAGACTTATTTTATCCTCAGATAAGTAATTTCCTTCATCTTACTAACCCTTGGGACAATGGCTCATAACTACTTATTACTAGTTTCGTTTAAGAAAACTTCTAATTTTCTAGGTTTTCTTAAATTTTTCCAATCTTTTGGATGTAATTTTTCACTATCTAATCTTTTATTATCAAATTTTTTTTGTGCTTATATATAGTATAGTGCAAAGTAACGCGTAAATAAGTACAAACCTTCCCCAAACTTGTTTGCAGCAGTGTCCTCACTGATGTCATCCGTTAAGCTCAAAAATCTGTAGACTTGGGAGGAAAAAGGGGACAAGAAATAATGAAAGTGAAATCCTCCTCCAAACTTATTTTTGGCTCACAATCTTAAAAAAATTTCTTTCAAGAGCCAAAATATTCCCCCCAAACTTAAGTAAAATCGTATTAAGCATTTAAAATTATTAGGGAGGGTAAAAGTTATTGGTCAAAGTAAAGCCTTGCAAAGACCAAAAGTCAACACCAACCATTCAAAATTTTTATCGATGAAGCACCAAGGTTGGTGGAAGAACATGTCGCCTATTGATGTGAAGAAGTGGGGAGAAGATAAGAGGTGTAATGGAAAATGTTTATGTCTCGGTTTGTAGAGAAGAAACAATGATGATGGATTACTTGAATTCTTGTTATCGATAAGAAGAAGTGGTGATGGTTCAACTTTTTTGTGTTGAGGTTGATTCATCACACCACCCGTATTTTCTAAGAATGCGAGTTCTTCAGCAAAAATTTCTTCGAAGCTTTCATCGATATCCCGAATAATAATCTCATCAGAAAGAACGGGATGATACTCTGACTCCATAAAAGGTTCACATTTAGTATTAGCAGTTGGCCCGGACAACAACATAATAGCGGAGTCGAGATCAGTATCGTGAAGCTCTTCAATTTCGCTGCTGTCGGAATCTATTATTTCGACAGAATATGTAAGTCTACACTAGCGCCCCGGCCATCTAAAGACGCCAAATGCGGAACAAAAAACTTTTAACTGGCGCTATCGTATACTTTAACCCGGATCTGCCATTATTGCTAAACTAACAAACTGTAAAGAGTGTAGAAAGGTTATACCGAACGATCCGAGTCCTTCGTTCTTTAACCATCATCCCACGCTCCGTTGCGGCTGCTCCGATCGCGTCGATCTCCGATATCCTCGTCGAGGTGGCACCACATCGTCGATTCTTTAAACGGGCTCCCGCCTCTGACTTGAGGCAACTCGGTCGTCAAGTTTGCTAAAAGAGACGACCAAGAATGATGTAGAGAATGAGTAGATGACTTTGTCTCACTTCGTCCAAATCCGTGGACGATCGGTTAATGAAGTTGCCGAGGGAATTGGGTGATGGAATGAAACGAGGTAATGAAATTTCCATGCACCCAAATACTATCATAATCTTTTTCTACAAATGAAACATCAAGTGAGTGAGGAGGAGAGAGAGGGCCGGCCACTTTATAGAAGGAGGGAGGTGATGGTAGGAGCTATCATGGAGGTGACCATAAACAACCATCCTTATCATAACAAAAGATCAAGAACAAATATCTTAAGAAAAACAAGAAGCTTTAATGATAAAGCATGAGTCACTAATCCTTGTCACCACAAACTAGAAACTTCTAGAACCTTCTAGAAGCATGAATCACTCTCATCCAAGAAAAGATAAATCCGTCTTTAACCGAATGTTAAAAGACGGCTGATAGAAAACTGGAAACTGGCAACTTCCAAAAGTGATCCTGAAACGAATTTCAGGACAACCCCGAAACTGTATAAATATACCCGCATTTGTATTACGACCGAATACAAATGCAACTGAGACAAAGATATTATACCTACTCAATATAATACTCGGATCCGGCTTAAACCAAAGCCGACCAGTATCATCTGCCCGAAAAATAACACGTGCGTAAACGCACGTGCATTTTCCGAACCCTGCCATAAAACCATACGGCCTCTACAACGTTTCGCCCGAACTTGGGAAACTGTCTGTGGGGGACTCTAATGACTCGTCAGTACCCTGGCAGTGGGTTTAACCACAAACCGTCAGCGGCACTAGCAATGCGTAACGGCTGCCCATGGACTGACCTCAAGGGATGCTGATGAGCGAACTCATCCAGAAAACCCTACTGAGCCTAACAGTGACAATGTATATACAGTCCGGTCCGTTCGTCTATGAGTATCGCATATCTGCCTAGGGGGCTAGTAACATCAGACCCCCAATAGCAGTATAAGTCGTGTCGGAGTGAAGCCCAATAACACCCTGAGATACTACTGGAGTACCTACCAGTAAATCTCCTGCCATGGCCATGGACTTTGTGTAATGGCTCTCCTACACACAGTACGACCTCGCCCCCAATACCGGGAGAGACGAATCCCCTGCCGATCCGCTCACGTGCCTCCATATGACTCGGGACTGTACCCAAAAACTACCTGTTTGCACGACTCCTTTGAGCCGTGGTAGGGTAGAAATCAAAGCACAGTGGGAACTCACACGAGACAAATGACGACCTCAGGTCGATGAACTAACCTGTACACATGTCACCAGGGAACTGCTATCTGACGATATGTATAATACCAACTAGCAGGTTCCCGGCGAGTCCTGTCCGATGTACTCATAACCCAATGAGCTCCTGTATACATCTTAGGTGATCCAACTGACACCAGTGGCTTGTGAGACCGGCCACCGCCCCTCGTCGGGGTCTCGACTGTACACACTAGTCTACTCCGGAGTATCGATGCCCTGTCTCGAAACTCCCACGACTAGGGACCATAATTAAGGATATGCGTATAAACCACCCAACTCTCACGTATATGATCGCCATCATACTGTTGGTGGTAAAGCAAGATCCTAAGGGCTCTATCAAAGTGTAACATGTAATCAGTCACCTGAACATGTACACGACTGATAAAGGCAAACCAGATAGCATACTATCATCTTGAGTAAGACTGTCCTACCGGTATAGGTCCTCCGCAATCATTTCAATCACGTACCTGTGATCCAATAATTGACTATGAGGGCACTATCTCCAACAATCTCCCACTTGCACTCAAGGCTAATTATTGCGATGTCGACTACTCACAGCCCGTGTGAAACCGAACATCCAACTCCTCTACTAATCAGTATCACAAAGCCCGTTTGTAAAACTATTGTATTCGAGAAATAGCCTTAGTGAGTGGATCCGCCTAGATGTTTCTTTCTATATCTCTCTAAATCTCAAGTTCGCGGAGAAAGCCATCTCCCGAATCGAGTAATACATGTCTTAGAATATGTCTGGATATCTGATGGGACCTAGTTCATAAATGAACTCTAAATCCAAACTTCTTAGACTGTATCGATCACTGAACCTAATCAGTATCCGGCACCATGCCACCCACAGTATCCTCTTGGACCACCTGTCCATAATATTGTCCCTCTTCGTCAGAGGGAAAACTATAACTCTGACAATCACTCTGTCAACCATGTCACCTTTGAAGCTTGGAATGATAACCGTCTCCCGAAGGAGGCTGCCGTCATCAAATCCGTAGAACATGTACTTATGTTCTAAAACTGCTTCCTTATATTTCTCCAGGATTGGATTAATACAAACTTATTGCATCTAGTGCAAAACCAACATTTGGTGTGGTACTTGACATCTCATGATTGACTCAATTGCCTAAGCAAGTGATCTGCCAATCATGCACATCCCTCTCCCCTTTAGTCTGTAAGACACCTTTAGAGAGGGTGACTCCATCACCTGCAGGTACACCACCATGCTAGGAGTCAACTATTCCAAAAACTATTAGAATATCTGTCAAAGTACCCACATTGGGAAACTACCCAAATCCAGATCTAAAACCATAGATCTAGAAACCATAATGTCAAATATTATATCCATATCCTGTCTGGAGAAACAACTGTGTGACGACCATAGTAATACCGATCGTAGTATAGGAATTTTACTTCCTACTCTGTGTATGTCATCCAGATACCATGACATCACACCCTACTACCTTCTTAACAGATCCATCCCCTATCCTGATTGAAGTCAAACCCATGACTGTCACATCAAAATTAGATGATCTATTTCCGCTATAACTGCTCTAGTCTATAAATAGACATAAGCTACTTGCCCACCATGCTTCCGTTGCTCCCACTGACTACGACAACCCTCCTACCGGGTCTCATAACCTGGAACAACAGTAGTGTTAAGTCTGGGTAGATAAGAACCTCCCTGTCACCGTCCTTGAGGCTACCGGAGTACCTCTCGGGTGTCTGAGGTTACCCACCAAATCTGCGAAGTGGCTATTGGAATGTCAAACCTGATTGAATATATAGGTCCTATTAAATTTTCCGTAATCGTTCACGGTTCTGGAATCACTTCCAGTTCTACCATACTCCCACTACTGTTTTCTGAAAAGGATCCATTTTACTAAAACTGTGGCGAGTCAAGAACAATATCACTATTGATCTTCCAAATGGTAGAATATCAACCCTCGTCATAGCCAGGGTCAACCCACAAACAACCATTACAGAAACGTGCCCTGAGTTATCCAGAGTCTGGTTTTAAGCATAAGCTGGACAACTCCCCGTACCTTAATATCTTTTAAGGTACGAACTATTCTATATCCAATATAGAAACTTTGGCACTTATTTAATTGGAACCAGATTCAAATCATGCAACTGTCTCCAGTGCATATCATCTTAATGGAAAAAGGCTAATCAGCATTACTCAACTTAGGAATCCATCCAATTATGAGTAACCTGAAAGAGAAAACTCGTTTCTCAAAACCATCACTATCATCTGAATACCAATCACAAGAATCTACATCTTCGATCTCTTTGAAGAATCCCGATACTTGTGACACCTGGTTCTCTACTTTATTCTTATACCCACAACTTCTCAAAACTTAGACGTTGTATTTCTACGAAACACTTGTCTAAATACTAGAGAAGTTATAAGTAAACAGAACATAGTACGAGGACCTACCCCTTTGTCCTGATGGACACTGGACAACATACAATACTCTGTATAAGTCCGCTGAGTTTAAACAACTCAAAACCTGTGCGTCGTAGGTTGAAAACTGTACCCTGGCGATTTCCTCAAATATCACCAATTACAACGAATTCCGATATAATGAGGATGATCACCTAATTCCCAATATCTTACTCCCACTCATCATCTGTAAAACCATACAGATATGAGAATGAAACCTGGTAAATACATACCCTTGGAGTAAGTGTCTAATCGGGAAAACAGTTTTTCTTTAACAATGCACTGAAACATGAAAATGTTTCGTAGGGGTATCCTGGTATTCATAGTAATGCCTCTTCCATAATCCAATTCATGACTTCAACCGTATATTTTATTGCCATCTCTCCAAATCCCTTTACTTGTCTTTAGTCGTTACCTTCTGTACACCATCGTTAGGCTAAATGGTCTTCTTCCTTCCCTACCGTTCGGCACCAGCCTATGGTTTGGAAGAAGACTATCCAGTAAGCATAATAGGTGTACCCTCCTAAACCAAGGAGTACTCGCATCTCGAGAGAAGGTGATGATAAAAGACAACTGGATAATACCTTATTCCTTTAAAGGTGAAATAGGAGTGGCGATGAAGTACGCGGTTTTGGTCGTGAATGATATCAGTCGCAATTTACTTTGCCCTCTTTCTAATCCCTTTATTTTGTCTTTACATATTACTTTCTGCACACCCTACTTAGGCTAATTGGTTTTCTTCATTCCCTACCTTTCGACACCAGCCTATGGTTTGGAATAAGACTTTCCAATAAGCGTAATAGGTGTACTCTCCTAAACCAAGGAGCTCTCGCAACCTGAGAGAAGGTGATAATAAAAGACAACTGAATAAACCAATTCTATTTCTCCTGAACCTTGATCCATCCTCGAAGAAGTTCCTTCGAGTTCGTATATAACCATACGATGGATCTATCCAATGGAAGTGGATATCCGTAGTAATACGGGTGTTCTGAGAAATTCAAAGGGTAAAAGAAGGAGTGGCAATGACTTATGCAACATAGACAATCCAAAAGCCAGTATTTTAAGAAGGTTCGGTCAACTTGGTCACTGAGTCATAGTCTAGGGTCGGTCAAAGGTCGCTGCCAAAGAGAGAGAGAAAAGAAACACTCTGCGTGCACTCTAACCTAGATCAGAATGGTTATCACTTTATCTAATTCGGAAACCTCCCACTGTCCTGTCAAATTCTCCTCCAAACCTAAAGAAGAATCAATCGGGATCACCCGAAGAGTAAACCAACTCATCAGTGGGAATCGGGATCTAACTCTCATCGCATGATAACGTGATGGAATGCATCCACGTTACTCATACTCCAGATGGTATGCGCATACTTGGCAAATTTCAGTTTCTTTAGAAACTCCGGATATAGTTTTTGCCCCATGCTCTTATAACCTTGGCGTTAGGTCAAAATGTCATAAGTCACATGCCAAGTTCTACCCGTCACTATCTTGTTAATTTGAACCCATCCGCATATGCCCTTGGCGTTAGGTCAAAATGGCAGAACGGCTGTCCCAAACCAACTCATCTATCTATGCAACAATTGAATACCCAGCAGCTACCAAACACTATGCCTTGGCGTTAGGTCAAAATACATAGCTTGAATACTACTGAATACCCTAAAAGAAGTGACGGAGGGCTACGGCTGGTTTTTGGCGAAAAAACCTTTAACGTAGTGAACTTGATATCGCTGAAGGAACCTGATAGCTTTTTTTAAAAATATAGTGGCGAAAACCTTTTGCTAAAGAGGTCACTCCCGGTAAAGGGATCTCGGCTCTTTCCTCGTGGAATGAGGTGCAGGATATTCCACTGAATACCGCTATGCAAAGCAACTTGTAATCGACTATAGTGAAGTTATTACCCTGACGCAAACTTCTGCCCAAGGGGTCAGTCCCGGTGAAGGGATATCGGCCCTTGCCCCGTCGAATGAGGTGCAGGATATTCCACTGAATACCGCTATGCATAACAAAAGAAAACGTCTTTGCAACAACACTTTTTAAATTTGTTCCAATAACTGTAAACAGGTTTGTTTATCCTTTGCATTGATCAGAATCAACGCAGTCCCATCAATTTAATCACACCAGAAAAGAACGAAAATAAAATGTACGTATATGCCATCCGCATTCGTCACTGGGTCCCGTCATCACCCGTTAGGTTACTTAACTTACGACAGAGCGGGGACTGGACTAGCGCGGGTGTAAAACATATACAACATCTAATAGTATATAAACCAATATACAATAATCGCTCCAGGCGTGATAGTATGCAACATTACAGAAAAGTAATAAGCATCACAGAACAATACAGATAATCTGGGATCCCCGGGTTTCACAGAGCCGCTGCTGAAACCCGACGTTCCCCTGTCGTGTGGATAGCCTGTGCAATGAAACCTAGACCCCTACGGGTGCGGCAAGTTACCCGCCAAAACCTGAAGCGAGGCAGCCCCCTACAGCATAGTGAATGGACCACCCAGCACTTCACGGAATCCGGTAAGCTTGGGCACCCCTCCTTGGGTCAACCTGTACCCCCTACGAGTGCGGCGAATAGTCTGCCAATTCTAAAGTGGGGCCCCTCTGCCTCTCAAAGCCATGAGATGCGGACCCGTTGTCCCACCAGAACCCGGCTATCCGTGCACTCCGTCGCGGGGTAAAACCTAGTACAACAATGAAAAATAGTACAATAGGTACATCGACCGCAACCTGGTCGTGCCCCAAAAGAATATTATACAACAGGCAGTGGCGGCAGTCCACAAGTTGGACGCTCACCCCGCAATATCAAATGTACAATTAAACTCAAACTGTACTACCATTGCACACTGCTATCCACCACGACAAATCCGCAACATCACAGCACAACACAGAACATCAACGCGAATATCACGTTCGCAAACCCGTCTAAAAGAACTATAGCAATCAGACGCGGTTTACCGATCAAATGACATTCCCGGTCGGAGATATAATGTAAGTACTGTAAACTAACGTGTTTAAATTTCGATCGACCAAATATCAAGAAGTGGGCCCCACGACTTACTGGTGAACAGTTACAAAACCTGGGCCCAAATGATATATACCAAAACCCCCAAATTCCAACAGAGAAGACACATACAAAATTTGGTGCACTGATCCCATCATATGGCCGCGGATGCGCGGCTAAACCATGGGTTTGGCCGCTAATCCGCGGCGCTTTGGTGAGATCACATGCTCAAATTTTGCACGTGTGCTTAAAAACCCCTGCACAGTTTTCTGAGATGTGTGGAATATTTTTAGGACACCATTTAAAATTAACAGAAACTGTCAAGTTGGAAAAATGCGATTTTTGATTTTCGTTTCGATCGATATTTTAAACGCGTTAGCACAAGTTAGTATAGCAAAATGGTGAGGCTCTGATATCACTGTAAGTCTACGCTAGCGCCCCGGCCGTCTAAAGACGCCAAATGCGGAACAAAAAACTTTTAACTGGCGCTATCGTATACTTTAACCCGGATCTGCCATTATTGCTAAACTAACAAACTGTAAAGAGTGTAGAAAGGTTATACCGAACGATCCGAGTCCTTCGTTCTTTAACCATCATCCCACGCTCCGTTGCGGCTGCTCCGATCGCGTCGATCTCCGATATCCTCGTCGAGGTGGCACCACATCGTCGATTCTTTAAACGGGCTCCCGCCTCTGACTTGAGGCAACTCGGTCGTCAAGTTTGCTAAAAGAGACGACCAAGAATGATGTAGAGAATGAGTAGATGACTTTGTCTCACTTCGTCCAAATCCGTGGACGATCGGTTAATGAAGTTGCCGAGAGAATTGGGTGATGGAATGAAATGAGGTAATGAAATTTCCATGCACCCAAATACTATCATAATCTTTTTCTACAAATGAAATATCAAGTGAGTGAGGAGGAGAGAGAGGGCCGGCCACTTTATAGAAGGAGGGAGGTGATGGTAGGAGCTATCATGGAGGTGACCATAAACAACCATCCTTATCATAACAAAAGATCAAGAACAAATATCTTAAGAAAAACAAGAAGCTTTAATGATAAAGCATGAGTCACTAATCCTTGTCACCACAAACTAGAAACTTCTAGAACCTTCTAGAAGCATGACTCACTCTCATCCAAGAAAAGATAAATCCGTCTTTAACCGAATGTTAAAAGACGGCTGATAGAAAACTGGAAACTGGCAACTTCCAAAAGTGATCCTGAAACGAATTTCAGGACAACCCCGAAACTGTATAAATATACCCGCATTTGTATTACGACCGAATACAAATGCAACTGAGACAAAGATATTATACCTACTCAATATAATACTCGGATCCGGCTTAAACCAAAGCCGACCATTATCATCTGCCCGAAAAATAACACGTGCGTAAACGTACGTGCATTTTCCGAACCCTGCCATAAAACCATACGGCCTCTACAACGTTTCGCCCGAACTTGGGAAACTTTCTTTCGGGGACTCTAATGACTCGTCAGTACCCTGGCAGTGGGTTTAACCACAAACCGTCAGCGGCACTAGTAATGCGTAACGGCTGCCCATGGACTGACCTCAAGGGATGCTGATGAGCGAACTCATCCAGAAAACCGTAATGAGCCTAATAGTGACAATGTATATACAGTCCGGTCCGTTCGTCTATGAGTATCGCATATCTGCCTAGGGGGCTAGTAACATCAGACCCCCAATAGCAGTATAAGTCGTGTCGGAGTGAAGCCCAATAACACCCTGAGATACTACTGGAGTACCTACCAGTAAATCTCCTGCCATGGCCATGGACTTTGTGTAATGGCTCTCCTAGACACAGTACGACCTCGCCCCCAATACCGGGAGAGACGAATCCCCTGCCGATCCGCTCACGTGCCTCCATATGGCTCGGGACTGTACCCAAAAACTATCTGTTTGCACGACTCCTTTGAGCCGTGGTAGGGTAGAAATCAAAGCACAGTGGGAACTCACACGAGAAAAATGACGACCTCAGGTCGATGAACTAACCTGTACACATGTCACCAGGGAACTGCTATCTGACGATATGTATAATACCAACTAGCAGGTTCCCGGCGAGTCCTGTCCGGTGTACTCATAACCCAATGAGCACATGTATACATCTTAGGTGATCCAACTGACACCAGTGGCTTGTGAGACCGGCCATCGCCCCTCGTCGGGGTCTCGACTGTACACACTAGTCTACTCCGGAGTATCGATGCCCTGTCTCGAAACTCCCACGACTAGGGACCACAATTAAGGATATGCATATAAACCACCCAACTCTCACGTATATGATCGCCATCATACTGTTGGTGGTAAAGCAAGATCCTAAGGGCTCTATCAAAGTGTAACATGTAATCAGTCACCTGAACATGTACACGACTGATAAAGGCAAACCAGATAGCATACTATCATCTTGAGTAAGACTGTCCTACCGGTATAGGTCCTCCGCAATCATTGCAATCACGTACCTGTGATCCAATAATTGACTATGAGGGCACTATCTCCAACAGAATACACATGAGCATAGGGTTTGGAGGGTTCACTTCCTAACTTGTAAATATTAAGCTCAATTGACTTCTTCCCAAAGGATAGGGTCATAGAGCCGTTACGACAATTGATTACAGCGTTGGAAGTCGCAAGAAAAGGTCGACCTAAAATCACCGGAATTTGGTTTCGTGGGTTCGCTACAAGTTGTGTATCTATAACGATAAAGTCCACAGTAAATATAAATTCCCCGACTTTGATTAACACATCCTCTAGCTCACCCTTAGGTTGGGTGATAGATCGATCGGCCATCTGAAGAGTGCAATGCGCCGGTTTTAACTCTCCAATCCCTAATTGCTCATAAACAGAATACGGAAGAAAGTTAACACTAGCACCTAAATCGAGTAGAGCACGATTGATATTTTTACCCCCAATAGAAATAGAAATTATTGGACTTCCGGGGTCATTTCGTTTCTTGGGTAGTTGTTGTGTAAAAGCAGTGCTCACATTACTCGCAAGGAAAACTTTTTTAGGTACTTAAACTTTTCTCTTCCTAGTGCACAAGTCCTTTAGGATTTTCGCATAAGATGGGACTTGTTGAATAGCATCTAGGAGAGGAATATTTACGTTAACTTGCTTAAACATTTCCACTATCTTCTCCATTTGTGGGTTAGGTCTGTTGGGCCTTAATCTGTTTGGAAACGGAGCTTGATCAATAAGTTTTGGGTCCAACATTTATGGAGAAGATTGTGGGGACGGATTCGATCCTAAAATTGGAGTGGGAATCATCTTAGATAGATTGGGCGAAGTGTTCGAACCTTGGGGAAAATGGAGAATAGGCTCGGGTGAAGGTGGGAGACTAGACAAATTAGGGGAAGAAGAAGCTGGGGTATCATTGGTGTCACTAACATCATCAAATTGCTCACCCACTCGGTTATTCAGCACTTTTCCCGATCTCAACAAAGTAACGACATTCATATTATGATTTTGTGAGTGGCCAGGATTCGGTAGGGGTTGAGATGGGAGTTTCCCTTTCTCTCTCGCACTCATAGCGGCGTTCAACTGTGCAATTTGGTTTTCTATTGATTTAATACTCTCACCGTGGGAGGCAGAGTCTTTCTTTATGGTATCAATAGAAGACTTCATATCATCCGACATTTGAATGGAATGTTTCATAAACAAATCCAAAGTTTGTGCGAGTGAAGAGTTATCAGTACCGGCCAATTGCGGTGCAGAAGTGTTGGCCGGATTTTGAAAATTTTGTGACTGAAAGGGGTGCTGACTTTGTGGTTGTGGTTGCTGTGAGGAGGTTTTTGATAATTGCTTTGGAACTGGTTTTGATTTTGGGGTTGGTTTTGGTTCCAAGCAAAATTAGGATGATTCCTCCATCCTTGATTATACGTGGAAGAATAAGGATCGTTTCTAGGTCGTTGCTGAAAAGCAGCATTAGTTTGCTTATGACCTTGAAACGGTGCAGTCATAGGACATTCTTCCGTCAAGTGTGAAGGATCTGAATAGCAACTACACACGGTCTTGGGAAGCGTTACCTGATTTAAGGAGACTGATGAGAATTTGTTCTCAATAGCGTCGAGTTTCTTTTGTATTGCGGCCATTTCGGCTTTCATTGTGACGGAAATATCGAGCTGATTAATACCTTCCCTAGACAATGGTTGACTAACACTTTCCCATTGTAAAGTGTTTTGAGCAAGATCTTCTAGGTATTTCCAAACTTTACCATCATCTTTAGACAGGAATTGATATTGACACATGGTTTCAAGCATCTGTTTTGTCGTGAGATCAATACCCTCATAGATAATTCGGTACAGATCCCATCTAGGGATTCCGTGATGAGGACATTGTAAAAGAAGATTTTTGAACCGTTCAAAGCATTTCCAAAATGGTTCATTGGGAAGTTGGGTAAATTGGAAGATTTCGCTCCGAACACGGGCGGTCTTATGATTGGGATAAAATTTCTTCAGGAATACTAAAACGAATTCGTCCCATGTTGAAATAGAATGTGCGGGTGTGTTATAAAGCCACTTCTCGGCTAAATCGCACAAAGTGAACGGGAGAATACGTAAACGCATAGCATCCACAGAAAGCTGTGAAGTACCCATCAAAGCACATACGTTTTCGAATTTGGAGATAAAAACGTATGCGTCTTCAGACTCGAGCCCGTGAAATTTGGGTAAAAGTTTGATGAAATGAGGTTTAATTTCGAAATTATCCCCATTGGCTGGTGGAATGGAAAGACAAGTGTGAAGGGGACCACGTGTAGGGTAGCATCTCTCCTGGAGAGAAATGCGTGGAGGATTCTGCGCACCTGCGGGCGGTGGCAGAGTGGTGTTAAAGTTTGATGGATATCCATCCATCGCGGTCGTGGTGGGTGTTGGGGGAAAAGAAGATGAAGAAGCACCGACTTCAGAGTCGATAGCAGGAACGCGGACAAGACGGGCACTAAAATCCCGTGTCCAGCCAAGCATGCACTAAACGTTTTTAGCGCAAGTAGCAGCGTGTGTGTGATTTAAAATTGGTTTGTTTTTTTGAAAAAAGTGGGACTTTAAAACAAATCACACAAAAATGCACAAACAACCCTTGAACTGAGTTTATCTAGGTCAAGTCTCTTGACCGCTCCTAGACTTCCAAAGGACAAGCCGCAGGATCAATCCTCTACCACCTCTTTACTACTCTTGTGGCCAGGTAAGTGCCAGGTAAGTGGGAGGTATCCGCTATATGAATCACCGAAAATAGAGGGCCTAATTAAGTAACCACTTGCCTTCGACATACTTGCCTAGACACCACAAAAGTAATGCGGATAAGTGATAGATTATCCACGACCTTCCTCTGTCCTTATTGAGCTCGATAGTCCTTAGAGTCTTGTCTAGATATTTTTTAAATTAATGTAGGGTTGATGCGGATGCTCGTTTTGTGATTTGTGAGGCTTAGGAAGGGTGATGAAATCCCCACCTAATCTGAATTTTGGTCTTGCCCCTTAAAATTCGTATTAAAATATGAAATAACAAACCAATAACAAAACTTTGCAAAAAAGATTTTTGAGCGGTGATATTTTGCAAAGAATCCTGCAGAAAAGATATTTTATTGGATTTCAGAGGAGAGAGAATGAGTTGAAAATTTCACCAGAGAAGTTTGGAACCCTAATTCCTCACTTAAGCCGCGGATCCGCCGCTAAAATAGCCTTTCTGCCGCGCTTCCACCGTGCTTTGAGGGAATATTTTGATGATTTTTGCTATGTGGCCTCCTGTGCTCCTATGGATCTTAATGAGTGTCTCTGGCTCTCTGTTTCCTCAAGTCTGCGACTCCAGATCCCCTCGCAAAATTCACACAATAATCGTTAAATATACAATTTGCAGTTTTGTTTTGTTTATGATAACGATCGAATAAGAATTCAACACAAATAGTAAGAATAAAAAATTACGCACGTATCCCCGGCAACGGTGCCATTTGATTGATCTGTATTTTGTGTAGTAATAATTAACCGCAATCAGGACGGTGTCGCGTGTAGATAGACCGAGATGAGTATGGGTCGTCCTTTGGGAAACGTGGAATATTTTATTCTTACTTTAGGCGTGTTGAGAAAGGAAGGTGGAATAGAGGAATAAAGAATAGTGGAAATAGTTTCTAGGTCTACGTTAAACACGGATGCAAAATATAGATCTAGATTAACTACGGATGTAAGTTCAATATAAAAAAAAGGGGCTTATAGGGTTCGTTAGGATTTAGTAGTTATGGATGATTAATTAAAGATTACTCTTTTTATTCTTTAATAGATTTAAAAATAGAACGACAGCGATGCATGTAGATTAGGGTTTCTGGAGGGAAATGGGTTTCCCACTCTTAACCCCTATCTCGACATGGAACTCCGTTCATGTCTAGCCTTTACCAAAACAATCATTGATCTAATCTCTAATCGCGGTCGAGACTAGCAATAAATTAGTAGCGCGCCCGATTAGGATGTTAATGATTCTTTTGGTAAAGTTTATAAACTTTATAGGACATAAAAAGAGTTTAAGGATCTTCATCATCCATTAATCTACCATAATCCTACGAACCCTAACAAGCGGAGAATTACTCGCGCATGATGGGAGAAGAAAAGATGGAGAGGGAAATCATATTAAAACTACAAAGAAATAGAATAAGAAAAATAACTACCTTTATTAATTAAAAAAATTCATTTACACTTTGTTTCCTTAGAAAATGATTACAAAATGCTAGTTTGCTTCTCGATCTCTTCTAAGGAGGTAGATGAACCGTTGATGATCAGCCTGGATGCGTGAGCCGTCTTGGACTTTGTGATCTCTTCAGCTTGATGATTTTTCCAAGAGGCTCTCGGTCCTTATTTATAGTCCCAAAACCAGAACCCTAGCTGCCTAATTTAGAAGCCAGAGGTTAAGATCCTAACCACTAAAATCCCAACTCCCAACCCATCAAAAGCGTGGCGGATCCGCGGCCAATAGGTGGGTTTGGCAGCGGATCCGCGTCCAAGTAGGAGAATCTTGGGCTAATTCTTCTTGTGGCTTTTTCTGGTGACACGTGGTGATCTTATGAATCTCTGGAAACTGAAAATCTTTTCTACGCCACTGCCGGAATTGATTTCTTTAGTTTACTTTCTTAATTAGGCAGGTTTGTTTTAACAACTTTGATTTCCTTGATTTCAGCTCTGCAAATTCTGCACAATAACTCAACAAATAATATTAGTAGAGTTTGTTTTATTGAGCTATTTAACTTAACCATTAAGAATAGGTTAAAGGCTTTTAATAAGGTAAGCATATTTAAATGAGCCAAATGTCACATGAATATTATATGCTTACTTTTTCCTACCAAATGTTAATTATAATATATAAACACATGAAAATAGTATTTTTATAGATAAACCCTCACATGTATCATATATTATAATAAACACCTTTTATTATATAAAAATAGTAGGAAAAATGTCATATTAAATGTGCAGTTTTATCAACTGAACATATAACATTTTTTCCGAGTAGTTAAATCTCATGTAGTTTGCTAGCTATAGTTTATGGTCGATCTGTGGTTCTAGTCGGTGTTGCGAAGCCCGTAAAAATCAAATTTTGCAAATTCCGCCTCCCCGTGAACACGTGGGGTGCACGACATCGACTTACTGTTGTGAGAGTATCGAGATTGGGCATCGATACTCTAGACTAGACCAGTATATACATTTCTAGACCCTGGCGAGAGACGATTGTTGGTCCCACAGCAATTGGTGTGTTTCACCTAAGAATGTAAACATGTGCTCACTGGGGGTGAGTATACTGGACGGATTCGCCGAGAACTGGATAAATGGTATTATACTTATCATCAGATAGCAGTTCTCTGGTGACATGAGTACAGATAGTCTGTCGACCTGAGGTCTTCATTTATCTCGTGTGAGTTCCCACTGTGCTTTGATTACTACCCTACCATGGCTCTACCGAGTCATGCAAACAGGTTTTAGTTGGGTACAGTCCCGAGTCACATGGAAGCAGTGAGCGATTGTTCAGTTGGCCAACACTATAAGTTGCTGGCCAGGGCGGATTGAGAATTACTGATAGTTAAATCGGTAGATTCTCGGATGGTCTTGAGCCACATCGGCATGACTTGTCAGGTTATTTGGAGTCTGATATTTTCAATCCCGTAGACCCGGCATGTGATACTCTCATATGAACAGACCAGACTATACGGAGATTGTCACGGACAAGCTCAGTAGGAGTTCGGATGAGTTTGCTCGTCGGCCTTCTTTTCGACAAGTACCCGGGTAGCCGTTTTGTACAGCTAGTGTCATTGACGTGCTTGTGGTTAAACCCACTGCCAGCGTACTGTTAAGTGTTTAGAATCCCACATAGAGAGTTTTCCTTGTTCAGACGAAACGATGTAGAGATCGTATGGTTATACGTGTAGAGTTCCGATCATATACATGTACTAGCTACACATATTTTTGTTCGGACAGATAATATTAGCGAGCTTAGGATTAAGCCGTATTTTTGAATCAAGTATTGATTTAATAATGATCTAGTATTATATGATTGGATTATTTTATCTCTTGGTATTCATATTTTTTGAAGTACGAATACGGGTATGTATATACGGTGAGGGTATTCTTGTATTTACACTGGAATGTTTCTAGAAGAAGACACCTCATTTTGTGTTAATCTATTTGTTTAAATAGATAATGAGGTGAAGGGATGGGGTGTTATTAAAGCATCGTTTGAAGAATGGCTAAGCATGAAACTATCAAGCATTTCATTTACAATAAAAATACTGTAACCATGCTTGAATAGACAAAGGTCAAAACATTATAAGTCGCAAGTCAAGTTCAACTTGTCATTGTCCAGATTAATCTAGACCCATTTGTACAAGCCCTTGACGAAGGTCAAAACAGTTGCATGCCTGTTCTAAATTAATGCATCTATTTATGCTATAAATAAGTACCCACTAGCTACCAAACACTATATCTTGGTGAAGGTTAAAACACATAGCATGAATACTAGTTGATTCCCATCTGAAATGACGGAGGGCTATGGCTGGTTTTGGCGAAAACCGTGAACATAATGAACTTGATATAGTTGAAGGAACTGAATAGCTTTTGAAAAGGAGTGGTTTAAGCCCCGCTTTTAAAAGTCATTTTTGAAAAAAACCGAGTGGTTTTGCAATTGTTCCAATGACGTCATATTTTAGATTTATTGCTTTTCATTAACTGAGATTAATGTTGTCCCATCAATTAATCTTATCACACCAGAAAAAAAACCGGTTGGGCCGAACTATAAAGACTGGCTGAGCAATGTCTACATGGCCCATACTTATGATAAGGTTGCGTATCTCCTCACGGCTAAAGCCCGCCTGTTCCAGGTCCAAATTCCTCGGTCACAGATATTGAGGTCCGTAAGACTTGGGATCTTAACTGTGCGAAAGCCAAGTGCCTCGTGCAGGCCTCCATGAATAATGAATATTAGAGACGGCATGAGAAGATAGACCTTCCTTCCATCTTCTTTCATACCAAAGACTTATATGGAGAGCAATCTCGTATCGTAAAATACGATATCTTGAAGAAACTATAGTTATTCGAAGAAACCAAAGACGATCCACCCGAAGTCCACTAGCTCAAGCTAACCCTTCACTAATCTCATTAGTGAAGGCAACACTTCACATCAAATTGCTAATCTAATGTGAGATGGTGAAGTAGGGGTTTATTTTGCTCACTACGGTTTTCACTAGTTCAACGATTCACATCACATGTAATGGTTTGAACTTGGAAGTGAGGTGAAGAAAATTGTAGAGAGCAAGAGAGAGTAAGGGCTCATGGAAATGGCTAAGGCACGAACTTAAGTTAAGAGCAAGCATAGAATGAAAAATAATGAGAGTAAACTCAAATGGCTCTTTCTTTCCTCACTTATTCAAGCATGGAATAAAATTGCAATTCTAAATTGCAACCATGCTTGAATAGAGAGTCAATGCCAATATAATATGATAAAAACCCATGCCTTTCCCATTCCACAAATATCTCCACAATTTACATCTCTTTTTGTATTTTCTAAAAATAGAAAATAGATGCCATGCTTCATAACACACACACACACATCATATATATATATATATATATATATATATATTAAGAAACATAATTAGTGAGCTAATAATAATAGTCAAGATATAATTATATCATATATAATATATATCATATTATTAAATCAACACTTGATTTAATAATCCGGTTATATCACATATAACCGACTAATATCATTTATCCGTTTATCATATTATCAAATCAACACATGATTCGATAATCTGGTTATATCACATATAACCTAATCGATAACAGATAATTGCCAGATTACAATACGGTATCACATACTCGTATTTAATCAGGCCCACACACATATCACATATGTGTCCTACTTCGTTTCGCTTGAACCAGGAAACTTCTGTGTGGGACTCTAAAGACTCGTCAATACGTCAGTAGTAGGTGATGATCACATCAGTCACCTTCAAGCCGTCAGCGGTACTAGCTGGAAGTAACGGCTACCCGGGTATTGAGCGATATGAAGATCAACAAGCAAGCTCGTCCATACTCTCCATGAAGCCTATCAGCAACACTACCGTACAGTCCGGTCTCTTCGTCTGATATGTCGCATATCATGTCTAGGGGTGGAAAACGTCAGACCCCAGTAACGTGATAAGTCATGCCGATGTCTGGCCTATAACGGTTTGAGAAACTACTGATAACTCTTATCAGTAAATCTCAGCAGCAGCCCTGGTCAGGGACTTCCAGTTATAGTCAATCGAGCATAGCGCAACATCAACCCCCAATACCGAGAGAGACGAAACCCCTCCTATCGCTCATTGCCTCCATATGACTCGAGACTGTACCCAAAATCTACCTGTTTGCACGACACCTTTGAGCCGTGGTAGGGAGGAAATAAAAGCACAGTAGGAGCCACACAAGACTCTATGACGATCTCGGATCTACAGACTAACCTGTACCGGTGTCACCAGAGGACTTCTATCTGACGATAGGTATACTACCAACTAGGAGTTATCGGCGAGTCCTGTTCAGTGTACCCATTCTCTAATGAGCACATGTGTACAATTTTTGATGTCACACACTAATGGTTGTGGGATCAACCATCGCCCTTTAAGGGATAAGAAACATACACACTAGTCTACACTGGAATATCGATGCCCTGGTCTCGATATTCCCACGACTAGGAACTGATTAAAGGATGTACTTTTGGACCACCCTGGCCCCACTAGTCTGATCTCATCATAATCCTGGCAGTCAAGTACATATCCTAAAGGCTTTATCAACATGTGAGAGCCAAACAGTATAAATACCAGTCTACATGTTAAGATAAAGGTAACCTGATAGCATACTATCATGTCGAACAAGAAAGTCCTCTATATATATATCTAAGCATCCACTATATCAACAATAATGGCCTCTAGGGCATACATATTCCTGACAATCTTCCACTTGCACTAAGGCCAGTTGTTGTAGTATCTCATACCCAGCGTCCCAAAAGTCTCTCAAATAGCATCTGGGGGATGGCCTCGGTGAGTGGATCCGTTGTGTTATCTTCTGTATCAACTCTCCTAATCTCGATCTCCCGGAGATCAACTATCTCCCTGATTAGGTGATACTGTAATATGTCTGGATCGCTGACGTGACCGGGGTTCCTTGGCCAAAACCATAACTCCATTGTCATCACAATACATACATATTTGATGCTCAATGGTAGGAACCAAGTTCATCCTATGAACTTTTTCATCCAGACAGCCTCTTTGGCAGCATCGTTGGTAGTGATGTAATTAGCCTCTATCAACGAGTCTGCTACGGTATATAGCTTGGAACCCTTCCAACATACCGTCCCTCCACTGAGGGTGAATACAAAACCCGAGACCGACTTTCAGTTGTCCTTATCACTCTGGAAGCTCGAATCGGTAAAGGACTCCATCTGGAGTTCACCGTTACCATACACCAAGAATATCTCTTTAGTCCTTCTCAAGCACTTAAGAATGTTCTTCACAGCTTTCCAGTGGTTTTCCCAAAGATCTTTTCGATACTTACTCACTACACCTAGTGAGTAAGCTACATCTGGTAAGGTACACAACATCATATGCATGATTGACCCGACTGCCGAAGCATAGGGTATTCCTTGTATGCGAACCCTCTCCAAATCAGCCTTGGGAGACATCTCTTTAGAGAGAGTGATTCCTGAACAAGCGGGTAAATTACCACACTTAGAATCTTCCATACTAAACTCCTTTAGCATGGTGTCTATTTACCTGGATTGGGACAATCCCAAATCCATTTAGATCTATCTCTATAGATATATATCCCCAGGATGTAGGAGGTATCAGTTAGATCTTTCATAGAGAACTTGTGTGATAATAGGAGCTTGACCGAGTGTAGCATAGGAATATCGTTTCCTATCAAGAGTATGTCATCCACGTATAATATGAGGAAGACAACCATACTCTCTACAACATTCTTATTTATACATGGTTCATCTGCCTTTTTGATGAAGTCAAACACTTTGACAGCTTTATCAAAATAGATGTTCCATATCCGCGATACTTGCTTTAACCCATAGATGGATTTAAGCAGCTTACACATGCTTCCGCTGCTCCCACTGTCTATGAAGCCCTCTGGCAGTGTTATATACTTTCTCTCTTCTAAATCACCATTTAGAAAAGCGTTTTTGACGTGCAGGAATATCAGAGAAATTCAAATTAGGTGAGGCTTTCGTAGTTATGGTATGCAGCAATGGCAAGTAGGATCCTGATGGACTTAAGCATAGCGACGGGAGAAAAGGTTTCATCATAGTCGACACCAGGTCGTTGACGAAAACCTTTTGTTATAAGTCTAGCTTTGAAAGTCTCAACTTTTCCATCCACACCAAATTATCTTTCTCAAAGATTCTATTGCTCCCGATGGATTTTACCCCTTCAGGAGCAACATCCAAAGCCAATACTTTGTTGGTGTACATGGATTCCATCTCAAATCGCATAGCATCCAGCCTTTTCACAGAGTCCCTACTCATGATGGCCTGTTCGAAACTAGTTGGGTCATCATCTCCATGATGCAATCCTCTCTCTCACCGTCTATGAGAAAACCGTAGCATCTCTGTGGTGGATGAGGAACCCTACTAGATCTGCGGAGTGGCTGCGGTTCGTTCGGGACTATTGAATTCTCCGGTTCCACCAAATTGTCAGTCATAGTTTGTGTTGCTGGAACTTTTCCAGTTCTATCTCGTCGCCACTAATTTCTTCCACAAGAAATTCCTTTTCTAAAAAGGTAGCATGTCTAGAAACAAAACACCTTTTGTTCCTCAGTGTGGTAGAAGATATACCCTCGTGAATGTTTGGGATATCCTATAAATTTGCATAGAACTGACCTTGCCTCAAGCTTTTCCGGATTTTGCTTTTCAATATAAGCCGGAAAAACCATATCTTAACTCGTTTAAGAGATGGTCTCTTTCCATTCTATATCTCATATGGAGTGGTAGGCAACAGATTTGGTCGAAACTCTATTCAATAGGTATGCAGCTATCTCGAGTGTATATCCCAAAAGAAAATAGGTAACTCAACAGTACTCATCATAGAACGCACCATATCTCATAGGGTGTGAAACCTTCATCCCGATATACCGTTGTGCTGTGGTGTATACGGAGGAGTAAGCTGAGAGAGAATCTCATTCTCTTTTAAATAATCCCGGAATTCCATGCTCAAGTATTCTCTTCCTCGATCATATCGAAAGACTTGAATACCTTTACCTATCTGGTTCTCATCTTCGTACTTATATTCCTTGAAATTCTCAAAAGATTCAGATTTGTGTTTCAATAAGAACACATGTCCGTATCTTGAGAGAACATCGGTGAATATAATAAAGTACGCGGAACCATCCGTAGCATATGTAGACATAGGACTTGCATACATCACTATGTATCTATCCAAGAGTTCAGTACCTCTTTCTCCGTTTCCAGTAAACGGAGATTTGGTCACCTAGTCTTTGAGATATGACTGGCAAGTTTCATAAGATGTAAATTCGAACGGATTTAAATATGCATTCTTATGGAACTTTAGCCAGTCTTGTCTCATTGACATGACCTAGTCTACAATGCCTCAAGAAGACATTGTTCATTTCTGAGCTGTTCCTCTTGTGTGTGTTCTGTACATTTAGAACTGTTGTTTGATTTAGAACGTGTACACCGGTATACAACATACCTTACCCAATCAACACTTGATTTAGGAAAATATTCACAATATTATTGGTACGAAATAACAGTCGCTAAGAATCAATGTATTACCAGTTGGTAACACCAGGTGATATCTGCCAACTGGTTTGGCTGCAATAATTGCACCATTCTCTACTACTACAGACATATCACCCTTTCCCAGTTCTCCACCTGTCTATAGCCCATATAACAAATTACATGTGTGGGATCCTGATCCGGTATCCAATACCCAGGACGTAGAGATAACTGAGAAACAGTTCTTGGTTACGAACACACGCGAAGACAATGCATCAACATGCTTATTCTTCATTTGGGTGGCGTGGGAATTTGTATATTCCCTTATTCCTCACTTAGACTTATGACAATTATAAGATAGAGCAGAACCTAGCTCAGTATAATAAGTAGGTTCCGTCAATACATCCATATTATTATCTTGATTAAGGCATTTCATTGGTCGCTACCAGGAGAGATAGAGAAGGATAATCACTTTGCGTGCGCTCTTTGCAAGATTAGATTGGTTATATTATCTAATCAGGATGGTTCCTCCTGTTTTTATCAAATCTCTCTTCAAACCCTAAAAGGTAAGATTAGCTGGAATTAATTACACCCTACAGGTTTGCCAATCGTTCGGTCATGCAGGTATCGGTACTCCGAGGGAGGTTCCCCGTGCTTTCGCACGGACCTAATTAAAATAAACCTTGTTTCTCTAGAGGCATAACCCCGTTGATATCTTTCTAGACACCTACTGGATTAGCTAATTGTAAAGTGCAAAATTCTCCCAGTAGTAACTCTGACTCACAGTGGTTATCGGGATCCAACTATCATATAGAAAGTATGCAATCTCATTGCAAATTTCAACACTTGAAATTCCCGATAATGGTTTTTACCCCTAGCAACTTATGACCTTGGCTATGGTCAACAAATCATAAGTGCTAGCCAAGTTCAACCCGTCATTTCTTGATTGAATTAAACCTACCCGTGCGACCCTTGGCTAAGGTCAACAAAACCGCACGACTACCCTAATCCAATCGCATCACATGCCGCAGACAAGCACTAATTAGCTACCGCACACTACGCCTTGGCTAAGGTCAACGAACGTAGCACGAATACTAAATAGTATTTATCTGAAATGACGGAGGGCTACGCAAGTTTTTAAGAAAACCATGAGCGTAATGAACTTGATATCGTTGTAGAATCTAATGTTTTTGAAAAAGAATGTTTTTGAGGCTTTTGCTAGTTTTGCTAAAGAAGTCACTCCCGGTGAAGGGATCTCGGTTCTTTCCTCATCGAATGAGGTGCAGGATATTCATGAATACCACTATGCAAAGCAAGAAATAGAGAAGCAATCAAAAGACAAAATTGAGTGGGTTGTAGCATTTGCTAGTTTCTCTAAATAGGTCACTCCCGGTGAAGGGATCTCTGCTCTTTCCTCATCGAATGAGGTGCTGGATATTCATCAAGGAATACCACTATGCAAAGCAAAAATTAGAGCTACCCCTTTTTGAAAATTTGATTTTACAACATTTTTTGGTTTCTTTCTTTTCATTAATCTTATTAATGAAGTCCCATCATTTAATATTTCCTAAACATTACAGAAAAATGAAACGAAAATAGAACGTACCCTTATGTCATCCGCATTCGCCATGGATCCCCGTCATGCACCGTTGGGTTACTTAACTACCGGCAGAGCGGGGGATGGACTAGTGTGGGTGCAAAACATAAGCAATGCTTATTATATATCATATATATAATAGTATATTCGACTTACGCAGTTATATGATCAACATTACAAAATCAAGCAGCAGAAGCAACATATGAAATATTGGATATACTAGGATGTCCGTGTTTTAAATTTAGCCAGTAATGTAAAACACGGATTCCACGATCGTGATGAATAGCCAAACCCACATCCCTAGACCCCTACGAAAGTGGCAATTAACCCTACTGTTCCCCGCCAAAAGACGCGGGAAGACGCGGCGAGCGTCTTGCCTGAATTTCGGGACAGATGCTAATTGGTGCTATCCGTCCACCTCTCCGAAGATGCCAAGTTGATTTATGGCACCATATATCGAAGGTTTAAACGGATGCGGCCGATGTAGCAGAATTCGTCAGATTCCCCCTCATTTAAGGGGTTTTTGATTGTGGGGACGCTCTTCCTTGCAGGCGCAAGCCCCTGCAGTTAATTACGCTACCGCATCGCGGTAACAACTTTCTCCTTCTCTATATGGTCACTTCGTGTCGTGTGTGTTTGTTTTGTTTTTGGTTGCCCATGGATTGTATACGGAGACTAATTTATGTTGTCGCCCGTAGGGCGTGGATTAGTCCAAATCCGTATCTTCTTAGATTTGGGTTTGGGGGTTGGGTTTAAGGATACATTAGCCTTATTTGAGACTAAGATCAACTTAAATGTTTGTTAAGGATACGTTAGTCTAATTTTTAGACTAAGATCAACTTAACGGGATCGTTTAGATCCAACAAGAGAGTAATTGGGCTCTATTGTTTAGTTTAGGGACATTGCGGTCGTTTAGTTTAAGGACATTACGGTCAATTTCTAGTTTAAGGACATTATGGTCCAATGTTAGTTTAAGGACATCTCGGTCCATGTTAAGGACATCGTAGTCCGTGGGTTTAAAGGGACCCCACAGTCCGAGGTTAGGGACATCGTAGTCCATGAGTTTAAGGACCCCACAGTCCGTAGTTTAAAGACGTCATAGTCTATAAAGATTAAGGACATCATAGTCCATGAGTTTAAGGACCCCACGGTCCGTGAAATGTGTGGTTGTCGGGACCCGTCATCTCTCTGAAGTTGTTGAAGGATTACAACGACGGATATCAGAGAAGTAAAGAGATGTACCCTCGAACCGGTGTGAGTTGGTTGAAAAATCTGTAGTCCAATTTGGGACTAAGATCTGTTAAATATTCGTGAGCGAATGGGCTCAATTAAATATAAGTTGAGGACTTATGGCCAATATTGGGCTAAGTCCAATGAATGTTTAATATTTTATTGTTCTGGGCTGTTGAGCCTTCATTTGGGCTTGGCCCTTTTAATCAATGCTGAGCATTAGATCTTGATATTTTTTTTGTCTTGTATTGAATAAGAGCATTCATCAGAACAATTTATGTTCCGACAGCGCAACACGTGGCACGCCAGACGCTTTGCGCCAGTCAAAGAGCGTAGTGCGCTTCTGCCAAGTAGCGCATATGTGAAGGACATGCGTCGCGCTTGGCGCTAAGCGCCAGATGATGGGCGCAGAGCGCCAGATGATGGGCGCAGTGCGCCAGTTTATGAGCGCTAAGCGCTAATTTATGAGCGCATTGCGCTTTCAATTTAGTGGCGCACACGTGAGTGACACGTGGTGCGCTTGGTGCTGAGCGCCAGCCCATGAGCGCAGTGTGCTATTTCAGAAGCGCAAAGCGCAAGTTGCATACGTGGTTGACACGTGGCGCATTTTGGTGCCGAGCACCGTCCAGAGAGCGCAGAAGCGCTGTTCAAGAGCGCAAGGCGCATTTCAATGGCGCAAAGCGCATTTCAATAGCGCAAAGCGCATTTGATCAATTTTTATGATCTGTGAACAAATTTATGTTCTTTTAAAAGAGACTTTGTCTCAAGATTCAAGAACAACAGTTCTTATTTTTGAAAGGGTTTTGCCTTTATAGATCAATGATCTGTGTGAAGAATATGTTCTTCTTTTATTATGTGATGAGATCTTTTGATCTTTTTTATGAAAGACCTTGGTCTTTGTAGATCTATGATCTTTTAAGAAAATAATTCTTCTTTTTATGAGATGATTTTATCTCTGTGTTCATCATTCATCATCTTTACTTTGAAGAAATAATCTTCTTTCAAGAGCTTGCTCTCTTTCTTTTAATTTTTCAAAGTTTGAGGGGGGGGGGGTTTCTCTATATTAGACTTGAAGTCTTGGGGCCTTTATATAGGGCATGTTGGTTTGTTGAATCAGTTAAAGAGATCTTTCTCTGATTGATTTGGGGATATTTCCCACCGTTGGATATTTGATCCTAGGGCTTCTGTTTTACAGAAGGCAATCTTATTGTTTTTTTAACAAGATTGGAAAATCTTTCCATAACAGAATTTTAATTATGATTAATTAATGATTTATCATTATTATTAGATCTTTTGATCTAACGGTGGGGAATTTTATAATTCCAGCGCTGGCGCACCCGTGCTCTGCAAGTGGTGCGCTGTTCAGAGCGCAGCGCACTTTGCGCTAGCGCACCCGTGTTTGACACGTGGTGCGCTGCTCAGAGCGTAGCGCATCCTGCGCTAGCACACCAGTGTTTGACACATGGCGCGCAGCGCGCCTAACGCTAGCACACACATGGTGCACTGCCTAGGGTGCGGCGCACCTGGCGCTAGCGCATCCATGTTTGACACGTAGCGCGCGGCGCGCCTAGCGCTAGATCTGAAGCGTTGCTTCAATTTTTGAATTTTGAATTTCAAAACAGAGCTTTGCTCTGATTAGGGGAAACAAATGCCCCCCACCGTTGTGCTCATGTGGCGCACATGTGAGTGCAGCGGTGGCAGCATCTGCACCCTTGGATCAACTCAGAAGTTGAAGAGGCGTTTCAATGCCTATAAATAGGACATTTGGTCTCTTAGATGATTTTCATCTTCTTCTTGTTTTCTGAGAATTTCATTCTCCCTCAGAGCATAGCTCTCTTGTTTAAGAACTTTTTAAGAGTCAGAACTCTGTCAAAACTTAGGTAAAGTTTAAAACTTTTAATAAATTAGGGTTTTACCCATTAACAGAGCCTTGCTCTTCATAGATCTTTGATCTAAAGAAAACCCATTTAGGGTTTCATTAACAGAGCTTTGCTCTCCTGAACCAATAGATCTAAAGAGATCTTTTCTTGGGGTTTCTTAGCCCATGAATCAGAGCTCTGCTCTTTTGATAACATGTAGATTTCTTAATCTCTTATGAAGAACTCTTAAGAGTTTGTTCATGGATCTTGAAGATCCCAGAATTTTTTAATTCATAAAAATTAATTTTAATTAATTCTTTTCTGATGGATTTTTCCATCATCATTATAGAGCCAGGCTCTTGAGAAATTTTATTCCTTCATGATCAGAGTTTGACAAGTGTCACTCTGTCATAGAGCATTGCTCTCAAAGGGAGATTTTATCTTTTTCCTGAGGGATCTCTCATTTAATGAGAATTTTCTTAAGGATTTTCTCATTTAATTAACAGTCTCATCCAATGATGAGGCTGTTTTATTAATTATTAATTGATGAATTGTCATCCAGATTTTGTGGGCCCCCTTTGGTCCATCTCCACTGCATTGCAGTGTGGTACAAATTTTAAAGTACCAAGTGTCAGAATTTAAAATTAAATTATAGCACTAACAGTTGACTTCTGACCCTTTTTTTTGCAGGCGACATGTCTTTCGATACTTCATTTACGTTTGTCCGTTCAAAGGGAGGATTCCCTGAGGCACCTGTGGACCGGGAATACAAGTGGCCATCGGGATCGCCGGGTTAGCCCACCTATATCACGGTCTTAGCTTAGCAGTGGATACCACTGAACCAGGGGTGCATCCTGCCAACTTCCCGATGCATTACTTCACTTCATGGATGGAGCTGCACGTGCTTGGGGTCTTTGGCATCCACAAAAGACCTTCTTTTTACGACAGATGCAAGTTCCCATGGATAATGCAGCTGGTTGACGCTTCCATTGTGAGTCCGTCGCCACGGGAAGCTAGGGGTTTGCTCCTTCGTCCGCGCACAGTTGAAGATGGTATGTCTTTCACAAACAATGTCTTGACCATCGGCCAGGAAACTTCAAAGGCGGTGCTGCCATTGCGAGACATCTTTAAAGACGGGGCTTCCGTGTTGAAAGCCCGGGATATTCTTCATTTCTACTCCATCAGTCCGGGCTTTCTTGTATTCAGGCAAAATGATGCGGCGCTATTCATGAAATATAACCTACATCGCTTTGCCCAGCAACTGAGTTACAATCAGGGAGTCCCGCTGGAGGCTTTCCTGGTAGAACCTGCTGCCACTGAAGAGGGAATGCGGAGAGCGCTGCATCATTTCATGTACTTGAACATGGGGTCTCACTTCTTTATCAGCGAACCGAGTTGTGTCCCGAAGTCCCTTAATGCACACGCGGCCTGGTACCAACATGCAATGGGCGTTGTTATCAGGGAGGAGAAACGACTGCTACTCGACCGCAAGGGTGCACCCCCTGCTGGTGATCGAAACATCCCCTTGAAGCGACAGACCATTGTCCTCCCTCCGCTAAGAGAAGCTGCCGTGATTGAAGTCCCTGACGACAGGCCTGAGCTACCGGTGCCCTGTGCTCCCGTGGAGACGGCAGATGTACTACCGGTGCCCCGTGCTCCTATGGGGACGGTAAACGTAGCTTCCCCCGAGTCTGGCATGGGCTCAGATATCGGGACTCGTCGCCCCAAAGTGCCCACCAAGCGTAAACTTGTGCTGGCTACGACTGGAGCTTGCTCGCAGAAGAGGAAGAAAAAGTCGATCCTCTCTATAGACGTTGTACTCGGCCTGGAGCCTCATGCTCCTTATAACGAGGGCCTGGGAGAATATGGGACCAATGAAGGTCTATTCGTAGCACCGGACGATACTGATCTCGAGGCCGCCGTTGCAGCTTCTGTGCTGTCGGCAAGCCAAAAAGCGGAACTGGCAACCCTCACGCAGTCAAGTAAACATCAGTCGCACCTTCTGCTATTACATTATATTTTTATTATCATGTTTTGACTGACATTTTTCCTTTTGTAACAGGCTTTTCTACTGAAGAGGCTCTAGCGGCTTCCCTTAGGACCTTTGAGGAGAAGGAGAGGACTCGCGCTTTGCTGGGCATTGGTATTTCTCGGCTCATTGCATTTTCATTCTTCTTTCTTATGGACAATCTGACCCCTTCTTTATCTTATCACAGGGACTACAATGCCAATCCCGCAAGGTGATGCGGAGATGCTTCCCGGGCCAGCCATCGAATTCCCGGCCTCCTCGGCACTGCCGAAAGAGGCCTTACTCAAACGACCGATGACGGATGCCATAACGTCTCCAGAGGTAACCCTTGGCGCGGACGATGACGTCCTGTTGATGGAAGCTTCTAGAAGATCCGCTTTAACGGCCCGAGAGGAAAGGAAGCGCAGAATGCGCGCGGCAAGGGAGTGTAATGCCGCCTTGGCCGCGGGTGCAGGTTCTAGCACCGCTACCCCTGCCCCTACTCCTTCGAAAGATACTCCGGCTGCCTTGTCCACCGCCCACAGACGGGCAGCACGTGCGGCTCGAAAAGCAATCGGAAGACCAACTCAAGGTAATGTGACATTGAGTTCTGTTGTCAAAGTTTTAACTTTCAGTTCTCATATATCCTATCTTGCAGGGCCGAGTCTTACCGAAGAAGCGGCGGCGACCACTGAGCCTGGGGTAGAGGTAGAGGAGGTAGCCTTGATCGCCGAACCCGAGGCAGCGGTAGGTGAGATGGCTACAATTGCCGAGCTCGAGGTAGCGGTGGGTGAGACAGTCACGATCGTCGAGTCCGAGATGGCGGTAGGTGAGATGGCTACCATTTTCGAGCTCGAGGTAGCGGTGGGTGAGATGGCTACAATTGCTGAGCCTGAGGTGGCCGCTCCCTCTCAAGAGTCGGGCACCGCCCCAATCATCATTCTTTCCGCCTGCGTCTCTTTGCTATCTCCTGGCGTCGCAAGCGTTACGACGGCTCTCGTAGAGTCAGGGGATGAGGCGACGGGAGGTGAGACCATCTTGCCGGAAGAGGGTGAAGCAGTCGCTATATCAAGTGACGCCCTTGTTGCGGTTCCGACCGGCGACTCACCAGGTAGATTTTGGGTCATTGCTTTTTTTTTCCTGCAATCCCTTTCAATATTTCCTGACGGTATTTATCTCGTTTCTAATGCAGGCGTGGCAAGCGTTGAGATTGCGCTACCCGAGGTAACGCCATCAGTTACCGCTTTGACGGTGACCACTCCTCTACCTTCTCTCGTGCCATCTCAGATATTGGAAGGTGCGGATTTGTGACCCATCAGTCTTATTTCTAGGCTGTATAATTTATGTATTGACATTGCATTACTGCGTCCTTGCAGGAGTCCTTTTTGATCACCTGTATCAGGTGCTGCACCCACACTTCTCTTTCCAGTCAGAGATTAGTCCGCCTGCTGGTGTCGGTGAGTATCTTTTCTAAACGACATCCTTTCTTTAACGGGCAGTCACATTATTGCTAATTCTTCTTTGTATTTCTTGTAGCCTTACAAATTGAAGGAGGGGACAAGGGTATCGTTGCGCCACCAGTACTCCCAGCTCTGTCCCCTGTTGCAGCCGGTATAGTAGACTCTATTGTTCGTGTATTTTCTTTATTTCTTGAGCCGACATCTGACTATGATTTATTTTGCAGTAATCACGTCGACTCTAGCTCCGTTCGAGTCTCGCATCATAATGCCAGCCGGCCCCTTTTCTCGACGTGCATCCTCGAAAGGCGCCGCGAATAGTCTGCGCATGTTGAGCGACTATATTGAGGAGTTTGACGTGCCCACATTCGCTGTGGATTTTGCCGCGGAGGTTAACCCTATGCTGGCGACGCTCGTGAACTTTTATAGTGAGGGCGTCGTTGAGTCTTGGGTTAATCACTGCAGGAAGATTGAGGCTTGCCTGCATGAGCTCGAGGTCGGACGTCCTGCTCCAGAGGTCCTGGCTGTGAACACTCAACGGGCTGCGTGGGTCGAGCAGAGCACTTCTTACTTCCGTCATCTTGAACAAGAAGCGGCCTTAAAGCATAAGGAATGTGAAGAAACTTCAAGTGAATCTTCCCGACTGCATGCTCAGGTTGATGCGAATGCTGCACAGTTGAAAGTTATCTTTGAAGGCCTTCTGTGATGCATCTCTGACGGGTTAACACTGAGGCAGAAGCTCGATGTCGTCGAGCGGGATGCACAAAATCGTGATGCAGCTCAGCGGGCCATCGAAGAACAACTTTTGTCTTACTTGCAGCAACGAGCCCAAGTCGAAGCAGAGTTGGCCACGGCAGCTGATCAAGAAAAGGGGCTGAGGGAAGTGCGCGAGCGGCTGATCGGACTATTGAAAGCGCTTCCCTCTCAATAATTGTTTTTTGTACCATTTGTAATTTTGAATAAAATGTATTCATTTTTTTTTCTTTTATACGATGTACTTTGTACCCAATCGAATTCATGAATAAAAGATACATTTTTTTCGCAATGTCTTGTATCATCTCTCTGCTTTCTTCTTTCTTTTGTTATCAGCATGTCACCTTAGCAAGCATAGCCGGCAGATGATAGAGTGAGCATCTTGTTTTGGCTTCTTCAAGGGGTAGTGATGGCTTACGAAGCAGTTTCTGTCACGCCCCGCTTCCCAGAGTACGCTAAAATGGGCACGTGACATAGCCAACCATGCTACCTGTGGGTAGGAAGTATCCATCCACAGTCACATTACGGCTGTAGAGATATCAAGAACAAAATAAAACTATCTAAACATGTCCATAAACCAAGATAAATCATGAGTCAAGAATAATAAAATGCGGAAGCAAAAGATCTAATACAAAATAACTGGAATGTATGTCCCATAATGCGGGCTCACATCAGGAAATAAATGCAGGAAAGAAAACTAACTACTGCTGACACTCACAACTCAGCCTGTCGGCTGAAGTACTCCTGCTCGGACTGCGACAGCGGTACAGAATCTGGGCCATGCAAAACCCAGACGTCAGCGCGTCAAGTCATCAAATAATAACATAATAAACAGGCAATGCGAGTACAAACATGAATAAAGCAAGGGTAACAATAATATGAATCAGAGCAGTGCAGGGTAATGTGCAGTGGGTAAACTAAACTGTTCTATCAGGTTTTCTATTCTAAAGTCTTTGAAATCATTGATGTAACTCAATAGTATCCCGTGCATGCCTGGGACCACGGTCTAAGACTCTCGGGCTGAAACCGAGACGTGCCGCTAGGCACTAACAGGGAAAGGATAAAGACCAACGATGTCAGCAGCATCGTCACGAGGCGGGCCTGGCCTCAAAAACTGATCAGTACAGGTAGTGAACTGTTGAGTTACAAGTCAAGTTTCACCTCTGATTTCCCATACCCCCAAGTTATATGTGCAAGTCAAGTCAGGTATCCCGAAATCAAGAAACTAATGCCAACACAGGATCAGGTAAACAGGTTTGTCTGGATAGACAACAGGAACGGTCCATGAGGACTATATGTCAGGTTTGTTGGCATTAGACACAAGATCAGGTAACGGATCAGGTCATGGTACATCAGGTCAAGTCAAGCAGAATACGGTACCATATCGGGTAGAACAATATATATGTAACAAGTCAGGTCAAGATGTAAACAATATCATGGGTGTGCTCACAATCAGTTATACAAGCAAGCATGGTTATCATCAACATGATATAAGCAATAAATTAAGCAATATGCAGATTTACTCAATTTGCAGTACAGTAATCAGTCGTGTCACAGAGATGATTTCAATGTTATGCGAATGCAGTATGACTATTATGGCCTTTTAATCATGTTAACGAGTTTAAGCACTTTAGAGATGCAATGATTTATATAAATGTTCAATACAGCTATTACAGGTTAAAATGCATACGAGTGTCTAAATGGAACAAAATTATAGAGATAAATTCCATAAGCTATGTTAATATTAAAAAAATGTGTTTAAACAGGTAAATGTGGTTATTAGGTTCAATTGCAAGCTGTAGGTTCCAATTTTAAAGATAAAATGATATATAACAATATTGTACATGAAAATGAGAAATGATCGTACCAAAGTTAAATTTACAGGTTTAGGGTGTCATAATATATCTGTAAATATTGTATAGCGTGTAGCAAGGGGTACTTGCCTCGACGGGTTGCGAACCGGGAAAAACGGAACGTAGAATGTCGGCGGGGAAACTCGCGACGGGCGCACGGTTCACGGAATGAACCCAAACGACGAACAATGGAACCACACGGGTCGGGGCACCTCGCTGGAACGTCGGATCACGTCGTCGGCGTCGTTTGATTCCGGCCAAACTGTGAACAGTGAACAATCATGATAGCAAACAAGAAGGGAAAGAAAATAGAGAAGAAAGGAAAGAGGAAGGAGGAGAAGGAGGCTTACGGTGGTCTGCAGATGGGTCGTGAGAATCGACGGTGTCGAAGAAACTCCGGCGACCAGCCTACGACGACGGCGAGAAAAGCTGCAGATCGAGGAAGTCATTAACAGAGAAGGAAAAAGAAGGGAAGAGGAGGGAAGCTAACTCACCGAGGGAGGCTTGCGAGGCCGGGGACACGAGGACGGGGTCACCGGCGGCGACACACAGCGGTGCAACGGCGTGCAGGGGCGCGCGCAGGCCGCGGTGAAGGTGCAGGGGTGCATGGGAACATGGGGGAATGGAGGAAGAGGGGGCTTAGCTGCGACGAGGGCGCGGAGACAACTAGCCCGGCGGTGCTGGTGCCGGCGATGGGGTTGCGACGGCGACGGGGGACGAGGCGACTGAGCTCTGCGATGGGTTAGGGTTCGCGTTGCTTTTTTCAAAAAAGAAAGGAGGTTGGAGAGAGATGATATATATATATAAGAGAGTGAGAGAGAGATTTATCCGGAGAGAGAGAAAGTGGAGAGAGAAGGACAGGGATAGAGAGAGATAGAGAGAGGAGGAAAGAGGTGGGGCCACGGGATAATAAGGTTGTGATTGGCTGAGGGTGTTAAGGAAAAATATTAAAGATTTAAACGATTTGAACAGTGAAAATCTTATAGGTTTAAGAAATATATTCGATGGTTTGAATATTAGAATTTTAGTATTTTGGCGTAAAGTAAAACATTTCCAAATCGCGCCCGGGTCGGGTCCAAAAATTCGAAATTGAAATAATAGAATTTTAAGCGGGATCCAAAATTTAAAATGAAGTGTTTTATGATCAAAAAGCATACCCCCAAAACGGACACACGTACGTTTACGTAGCCGTCCAAACTCGCCCGTTTCACTGAACGGGACGAGAACACGATGCACGGAAGCTACAACGGGGTTAGGGGCGTCAAGTAGGCCAAGATGAATATTTTAAATTTTGTTTTAGCTGCCAAAAATTGTTATATGAAGAAATGAATTTGCCGGGTAAAATTTACAGTAAGTAACAATCAAGCAAGATAAAAGAAATAAGTGCCACACTACGTTCAAATAGTAACTGAAATTAGTACCATTGGGCTCGGGTGTTACATTATACCCAACTACAAAAAGAATTTCGTCCTCGAAATTCCAAGAATACAAAGATAGAGAACTACAAGAAAAGGTGAGGAAACTTCTGCCGGATTTCATCTTCTCGTTCCTAAGTGGACTCTCCATGCGAGCGATTACCCCAAGAAACAAGCACAAGAGGGATCACCTTGTTCTTAAGAACCTTTTCCCTTCGATCCACGATTTCAATCGGTCGTTCCTCAAAAGCCGAATGATCCAATACGTGCGTTTCATCTCGAACATACCTTCGTAGTTGAGATACGTGAAACACATCGTGCACATTAGCCAAGTACTGCGGTAACGCCAAACGATACGCTACATCACCAACACGCTCCAAGATCTCAAAGGGTCCAACGAATCGAGGACTAAGCTTTCCTCGACTTCCAAAACGAATCACCCCTCTAGTCGGTGATATCTTCAAGAATACCAAATCACCCACGGCGAACTCTAGAGGTCTTCTTGACGTGTCTTCCCAACTCTTCTGTCGGTCTTGTGCTGCCTTCATATGATTCCTGATAGTGTTAACCTTCTCAACGGTCTGCACAACCAAATCTGGTCCCAATAATCTTCGTTCACCGACATCATCCCAACAAACAGGTGAACGGCACTTACGACCATACAAAGCTTCAAATGGAGCCATCTGGATAGTTGCCTGAAAACTGTTGTTGTAAGAAAACTCCACCAAATGTAAATGATCCTCCCAAGAACCCTTGAAGTCCAACATGCATGCTCTCAACATATCCTTAAGAGTTTGGATCGTTCTCTCCGACTGACCATCAGTTTGAGGATGATAAGCTATGCTAAACTTCAATCGAGTCCCCAAATTTTCCTGTAAACTCCGCCAAAAGTGTGATAAGAACCGAGTGTCCCGATCGGATACGATGCTCACCGGTACTCCATGCAATCTTACAATCTCCTGCATGTACCGCTCCGCTAAAGCCTCTGTTGATTGACCAATCCGGAAAGGAATGAAGTGAGCTGCCTTGGTCAAACGATCAACAATTACCCATACTGCATTGTTGCCTTTTGGACTCCACGGTAAAGCCGTCACTAAATCCATGGTTATATGTTCCCACTTCCATTGAGGAATCGGAGGTGGTTGCAATAAACCAGCAACCCTTTGAAGTTCAGCCTTAACTTGCTGACACACCAAGCACTTCGCCACAAAGCGAGCAATCTCCCGTTTCATGCCTTCCCACCAGAAATGCTGTCGAATATCTCGGTTTATCTTTATGCCTCCTGGATGTACAGAATAAGTTGAACTGTGTGCCTCCTTCATAAGCTCTTCACGAATATCTCCCTTTGGCACACACAAACGGCTACCATACCTCAACGAACCATCTTCATGGATCAATAAGTCTGTTCGTAGTCCGGCTTCAACCTGTCCTCGAAAATTTTGCAGTCTAGGGTCCTGCGATTGTGCTGCTTTAATATTCTCGATCAACGATGACTGTACTTGCAGCTGCATCAACTGTCCCGTAGAATGCGGTAGTACAACCTCCAAGCCAAAACTTCGAAAATCTGCAACGATCTCCTTCTGCGTAGTTAACACCTGAATTGCTGGTAACCGACTAAGTGCATCCGGCACGACGTTAACCTTCCCCGGATGGTACTTAAGATCAAGATCGTAGTCAGCCATCAGCTCCAACCATCTACGTTGTCTCATATTAAGCTCCTTCTGTGTGAACACATACTTCAAGCTCTTATGATCAGTAAAAACTTTGACCCTTTCGCCCAAAAGGTAGTGTCTCCAAATCTTCAAAGCGAAAATCACTGTCGCAAGCTCCAAGTCATGAGTTGGGTAATTCTTCTCATGGGTCTTCAACTGTCTCGATGCGTACGCTACAACCTTCCCATGCTGCATCAAAACACATCCCAATCCTTTCCCAGATGCGTCGCTGTGAATCACCAATCCTCCGGAATTGTCTGGCACGGTCAGAATAGGGGCGGTTATCAACTTATGCTTCAACGTCTCAAAATCTAACGCACATTTGTCCGTCCATACAAAAGGTACCTCCTTGCGCGTAAGCTTGGTCAACGGCTCTGCCAGACGAGCAAAGTTCTCCACAAATCTTCTGTAATACCCGGCGAGTCCAAAAAAGCTTCTTATCTCCGCAACATTCTTTGGAATCGGCCAATCTCGAACTGCTGCAATCTTCTCTGGATCGACGGCAATTCCATCGCCAGATACAACATGCCCCAAAAACTTCACTTCCTCCAGCCAAAACTCGCACTTACTCATCTTTGCATACAACTTCTCTTGTCTCAATGTTTGCAGTGCGATCTTCAAATGCTCAGCATGCTCCTCAAAACTCTTCGAGTAAACCAAAATATCGTCAATGAATACCACAATGAACTGATCCAAGAACGGTGAAAAGATTCGGTTCATCAAGTCCATGAATACTGCCGGCGCATTTGTTACTCCGAAGGGCATCACTAAGTACTCGTAATGTCCATACCGAGTTCGGAACGCCGTCTTGCAAATATCTTCTGCTTTCACTCGGACCTGATGATATCCGGATCGCAAATCCAGCTTCGAGAATTGTAACACCCGAGCCCAATAATACTATTTATATTACTAGTTGAGGGTTGTCTACTGCTCATTCCATTTTTCCCGATTTTCTGGTGTTTGTTGCTAAATTTTAACCGGTTAAGTCATTTTGGCACATAACAAATTTTAACTCCTAAAATGAAATTTAAAATGTCCATGTTTTCCTACTCGTCGCCACTAGTCGTGTGGTAACGTCCGCGTGTCGAGATTCCGTTCCGTTTGGCTAAACGGGCAAGTTTGGACGACTACGCGCGCGTGCAAGTGTCCGACTTCGGGGCATGCATTTTAATCATTAAACACCTCTTTTCAAAATTTGGAACCCGCTTAAAATCCTATAATTTGAATTTGGAACGTTTAGGCGCAACCCGGGCGCGATTTGGAAATGTTTCATTTCGCGCCAAAAGGGCCCATTTAACTTAATACCTTTAAACTATATTTATACGATTAAATATTTTCCTTAACTGTTTATACTCTCAAACCTCTCAAATCTTTCTTTAAATCTCTCTGCTAGCCAATCAAACTCTTCCTTCTCGTGGGCCCCTCCAACGCCTCTGTCTCTCTCTCTCTCTTCCCTCAATCTCTCTCTTCCTCTCTCCAATCTCCCTCTCTCTCTCCTCTTATATTTGAAAACCCATGCAACAGCCGCCTTCTCTTCTCCATCGCGACCACGAGAAATCGCCTCAAACCCTAACCCTAGCCTCGCGACCTCACCGCCGACCTCCTCACGACCTCGCCGTCACCGCCACCACCTCGTCGACCTCACCGCACCTCCATCCCCTCGTTCTCCCGCTCTTTCCCGCAACTGCACCCAACCCCCGACGTCGCCTCCAACCCTGCAGAGCCGACGTCGACGCCGCCTCTCGCCGCCGACGCCTCCCACGACTCCCTCTCACCCTCCTCGTCCCGACCTCGTCGTCGCTGCCCTCCTCCCCTCGCCGGAACACCAACCCGAGCCCTAACCCATCGCCTACCCTCCACTGTTCGTCGGAGAACGCGCCGGCGACCTTGCCGTCGTCACCAGGGCCACCTCCTTCTCCCCCTCGACCACCAGAGCCGACCACCCGTTCCTCCAGCTCGCCGCAGCACCCTCTCCCGCACACCCGAGGCCTTCAGCCCTTGCAGCCGCCGCCGCCGTTGCCTCGCCGGCGTCCCATCGCCGTCGAGCCCGTCGTGACTGTCCCTGGTATCTCTCGGTGAGCATCCCTATCCCTCCTTTGTGCAAAGTCTTCACCCCCGCTGATCGCATTGAGTCTTTTGTGTGTAGCTAACTGGTTGCCGTGCCATACCGTGCCCAGGGCCGCATCGCGTCGTGCCACGCACCGAGCCAGGACCACGCCCACCACCGTATCGCGCCCGTACCGTGCACCAGATCGCGCTGCAGATCGTGACCGTATCGCGCCCGTATCGCGCACCAGACCGCGCCGCAGATCGCGTCCGTATCGCGCACCAGACCGCGCCGCAGATCGCGTCCGTACCGCGCAGCAGATCGTGCCTGGACCCAGTACCGTGTCGCGCCGTTTCACACACCGTATCGTGACTTGTGCATCAGACCGCCTGCATCTCGACCCTTGTTCTGAAGCAAGTATCTGAATACTTGCTCTAACATGCTAGCGTGCGAGATCTAGTCTTGCCACGCAATTGAACTCATACTATTTAATACCACAACTTAATGATGGCATTTGATATCATATTATTGCAGTTATCTTTATAATGGAATCGTTACAATAGTTCCTCGTAATTAATTAACCCACATCAATCCATACTTCAACTAAACAGAACGACTGAATCATATCTGCTTAAACTGTTAAATCATTCACGAAACACTTATTATACTTAATGTAAATTCCTGTAGCTTTATTACTTCAGAATTGTGGATATTGATTTACCTTGTGGCTATTGCACCCTAAAGATGATTGAACCTGTTAATAAGAGAATACAAACATCACTGTGGTTATATGGAATATTATGGTTAATTACTGTTTCCTGCTGCTGTTCATTATTGATTGTATACCTGTTGTGAGCACTTACCCGATTGCACGACATATTGGCCTGACCCTGCTACACCTGACATATACATACATACCGACTCATCCTGTGGTACTATAACATTACTTGTTTCACGATTTCATGCCTAATGCCGACAAACCTGACCATTCCTGCCGTCGATCCAGACAGACCTACTTTTACTTGATTTTGTGTTGGCATTAGTCCTTGACTACTGAATACCTGACCTGACATACATAGTTTGGGGGTATGGGGAAATCAAAGGTGAAACCGACTTGTAACTCAACAGTTCGATACATTGTTCTGATCAGTCTTACGGGCTTGGCCAGCTCCGGAGTGTTGATGCTGACATCACTCGTCCATCCTACTACCTTTTACTGCTTAGCGGCACGTCTCGGATTCAGCCCCGAGGGTCATGACTGTGGTCCCGGGCACGCACGGGATACTATTGAGTTACATCGACGATTCATCAATTGGTTTCAAAGACTATAGAGTAGAAAACCTGATAGGACAGTTTGGACACCACTGCACATTACCCTGCTTGTTATTCCTTGTTACTGCTTATTCATGTTCATACTTGCATTGCTTATTACCATGTTTATGCTTTATACTCGATGTCTTGACGCGCTGACGTCTGGGTTTTGCATGGCCCAGATTCCGTACCACTGTCGATGACCGAGCAGGAGTACTTCAGCCAGCAGGCTGATTTGAGTTCTATAGTGGTTAGTGGTTTATTGCATTTTATTTCCAGGTGCGGTCCCGCATTATGGGACGTACCTTTCTATTATCATATTGGATCATTGCTTCCGCACTTATTGTTTATTGATTCTCATTATTATGGATTTGGACATGTATTAGTTTAGCTTATTATCTTGTTCTTGATAACCTTACAACCGTAATGTGACTGTGGATGGATACTTCCTTCCCACAGGTAGCATGGTTGGCTGTGTCACGTGCCCAATCTTGCGTACTCTGGGAAGCGGGGCGTGACATGGTTCTTTTGGTATCAGAGCCATAGGTTAATTGGGTTGATTTTTGTAGTTGGGTATTGTACCCAATACACGAATCAGAATACCCGTGTTTAGGAAACATGTCCAGCCACATTGACCGTTTTACCATTCTTGAATCACATTCTTCCTGATTATATCTTTTACGACGTGCAAACTTACTTTGCATGTCGACTCGGAAACTTGATTTCTTGTTATCCCTAGGACTTGGGCGACTTGAGTGGAGTTAAGTAATTGCGGCTATGATACCGCGGCATAGCTACAATGCAGCACTCTATTTAAGTATCTTGGAGTTCTAGCCTTGATCCATATTCAGAATCTATCATCATGCTAATATTGGGTGTTTTGAGTTCAAGATTATGAAGACGTACCAGAGGCGTGTGAACGAAGCCGCCATGCTTGGAGTGATAAGAGGAATGCTGAAAATCAAAGAGACAGACCGAGCTGATCCAGCAGCACGCGGACTTGCTTCAGGAAGGTTTGCAGATCGTTCAGCAGTCTATAAATGAAGTTGGAACTAGACCAGTCGACCGAGTAAGGACCGTAGCAGATTTCAGACGGTTGGGCCCTGCTACTTCCACTAGTCTGGAAGAACTGTTGCCAGCCGAGCAGTGGCTAGTAGTACGGAGAATTTCCTGATTGCGACACAGATCCCAGAAGACAAGAGTGTTGATGTGGTGCGCTTTCAGCTGGTGGATTACGCCCGAGAGTGATGGCTTGTGGAGGAGACCCGCATGCCCAGGCCGATCAGTTGGGCGGATTCCTCTAAAAGTTTCCTGGAGAAATCCTCCCGCGGACCGCACGGGAGGAGATGGAAGAGAAGTTCATCGGACTAAGGCAGAATGGGGCAACCGTGGACGTGAATGCAGCAGAATGGAGGAGACTCAGTAGTCTCGCTGGACCTTTCGCAGCCAACCATGCAGACAACAATTTCGGTAAGGAAGTAGTTCTGTCGGGCCAGTCGAGTTTAGGACTAGGCCGACAAACCGTGTTCTTGCAGCTATAGAAGTTGATGATAAAGAAGAGCCGGCAGTTGTTCGTGACCTTATGGAGATGTTTGAAGGTATATCGGGCTTATCGCCGAAGCGAGACTTGGAGTTCACGATTGACCTTAGTCCTGGGGCAGCGCCCGTGTCTAAAGCTTACTATCTAATGGCACCAGTGGAATTGGAAGGAGTTAAGAAGCAAGTTGGTGGATTACTTGCGAAGGGTTGGATTCGAAGCAGCAACTCGCCTTGAGAGCTCCAGTTCTTTTAGTGAAGAAGAAGGATCGCACTGCAAATGCTGAGACAAGAGAAGTTATTGCGAAGATGAGTAAGTGTGAACTCTGGCTGGAAGAAGTGAAGTTTCTGGGGCATGTCGTGTCGGGCGATGGAATCGCCGTCGATCCCGAGAAGATTACAGCAGTTCGAGATTGGCCTATTCCAAAGGATGTTGCGAAGATGAGAAGTTTTCTTGGACTCGCTGGTTACTACAGAAGATTTGTGGAGAACTTCGCGTGTTTAGACTGAACCGTTAACCAAGCTTACGCGTAAGGAGGTACCATTTGTTTGGACGGATGGATGTGCATTGGCCTTCGAGACGTTGAAGCAGAAGTTGATAACCGCCCCTATCCTGACCGTACAAGATAATTCAGGAGGACTGGTGATTCATAGCGACGCATCTGGAAAAGGATTGGGATGTGTTTTAGTGCAGAACGGGAAAGTCGTCGCTTACGCATCGAGACAGCTGAAGACTCATGAGAAGAACTATCCGACTCACGACTTAGAGCTTGCAGCCGTGATCTTCGCCCTGAAGATTTGGAGACACTACCTTCTGGGCGAGAGAGTTGAAGTCTTTACAGATCACAAGAGTTTGAAATATGTGTTCACTCAGAAGGAGTTGAACATGAGGCAACGCAGATGGTTGAAGCTGATGGCCGACTATGACCTTGATCTTAAGTACCATCCGGGAAAGGTCAACGTCGTGCCGGATGCGCTGAGCCGGTTACCAGCAATTCAGGTATTGACTGCACAGAGAGAGATCATTGAGGATTTTCGGAGATTTGACTTGGAGGTTGTGCTACCACATGCTACAGGACAGTTCATGCAATTGCAAGTACAATCGTCCTTAGTTGATAAGATTAAAGCGGCACAATCGCAGGATCCTAGGCTGCAAAAGTTTCGAGAACAGGTTGGAGCCGGACTACGAACCGATTTACTGATTCATGAAGATGGTTCGTTGAGATATGGTAGCCGGGTGTGTGTGCCAAAGGGGGATGTGTGTGAAGAGCTTATGAAGGAGGCACACAGTTCAGCTTACTCTGTACATCCAGGAGGGACCAAGATGTACCGAGATATTCGACAGCACTTCTGGTGGGAAGGTATGAAAAGGGAAATTTCTCGCTTCGTGGATAAGTGCTTGGTGTGTCAGTAAGTCAAGGCTGAACACCAAAGGGTTGCTGGTTTGTTGCAACCACTTCCGATTCCTCAGTGGAAGTGGGAACATATAACCATGGATTTCGTGACGGCTTTACCGCGGAGTCCAAAGGGCAACAATGCTGTATGGGTGATTGTCGATCGGTTGACCAAGGCAGCTCACTTTCTTCCTTTTCGGGTTGGTCAATCGACAGAGACTTTGGCAGAGCGGTACATGCAGGAGATTGTCAGATTGCATGGAGTGCCGGTAAGCATCGTGTCCGATCGGGACACTCGGTTCTTGTCGCACTTTTGGAGGAGTTTACAAGAAAGTTTGGGGACTCGATTGATGTTTAGCCCAGCTTACCATCCTCAGACTGATGGACAATCGGAGAGAACGATCCAGACCCTTGAAGATATGCTGAGGGCTTGCATGTTGGACTTCGAGGTTATTGGGAGGATCATCTACACCTGGTGGAGTTTTCGTACAACAATAGCTTCCAAGCAACTATTCGGATGGCCCCGTTTGAAGCACTGTATGGTCGTAAGTGCCGTTCACCTGTTTGTTGGGATGATGTTGGTGAACGAAGGTTACTAGGACCAGATTTGGTGGTACAGACAGTCGAGAAGGTGAATACAATCAGGAAGCATATGAAGGCAGCTCAAGACAGACCGAAGAGTTGGGCCGACACGTCAAGAAGACCTTTAGAGTTCGCCGTGGGTGATTTGGTATTCCTGAAGATATCACCGACTAGAGGAGTGATTCGCTTTGGAAGTCGGGAAAAGCTTAGTCCCCGATTCGTTGGATCCTTCGGGATATTGGAGCGTGTTGGAGAGGTATCGTACCGGTTGGCGTTACCGCCGTATTAGCAGGAGTTCACGACGTGTTTCATGTGTCTCAACTACGGAAGTATGTTCGTGATGAGACTCATGTCTTGGATCATTCGGAGTTGACCGCTCGGGAGGACCTGACTTTTGAGGAGCGACCAGTTGAAATCAAGGATCGAAGAGAAAAGGTTCTTAAGAACAAGATTATCCCTCTTGTGCTAGTTTCTTGGGGTAACCGATCGCATGGAGAGTCTACTTGGGAGCGAGAAGACGAGATCCGACAGAAATTCCCTCACCTTTTCCAGTAATTAGCTATCTTGTATTCTTGGAATTTCGAGGACGAAATTCTTTTTGTAGTTGGGTATGATGTAACACCCGAGCCCAATAATACTATTTATATTACTAGTTGAGGGTTGTCTACTGCTCATTCCATTTTTCCCGATTTTCTGGTGTTTGTTGCTAAATTTTAACCGGTTAAGTCATTTTGGCACATAACAAATTTTAACTCCTAAAATGAAATTTAAAATATTCATGTTGTCCTACTCGTCGCCACTAGTCGCGTGGTAGCGTCCGCGTGTCGAGATTCCGTTCCGTTTGGCTAAACGGGCAAGTTTGGACGACTACGCGCGCGTGCAAGTGTCCGACTTGGGGGCATGCATTTTAATCATTAAACACCTCTTTTCAAAATTTGGAACCCGCTTAAAATCCTATAATTTGAATTTGGAACGTTTAGGCGCAACCCGGGCGCGATTTGGAAATGTTTCATTTCGCGCCAAAAGGGCCCATTTAACTTAATACCTTTAAACTATATTTATACGATTAAATATTTTCCTTAACTGTTTATACTCTCAAACCTCTCAAATCTTTCTTTAAATCTCTCTGCTAGCCAATCAAACTCTTCCTTCTCGTGGGCCCCTCCAACGCCTCTGTCTCTCTCTCTCTCTTCCCTCAATCTCTCTCTTCCTCTCTCCAATCTCCCTCTCTCTCTCCTCTTATATTTGAAAACCCATGCAACAGCCGCCTTCTCTTCTCCATCGCGACCACGAGAAATCGCCTCAAACCCTAACCCTAGCCTCGCGACCTCACCGTCGACCTCCTCACGACCTCGCCGTCACCGCCACCACCTCGTCGACCTCACCGCACCTCCATCCCCTCGTTCTCCCGCTCTTTCCCGCAACTGCACCCAACCCCCGACGTCGCCTCCAACCCTGCAGAGCCGACGTCGACGCCGCCTCTCGCCGCCGACGCCTCCCACGACTCCCTCTCACCCTCCTCGTCCCGACCTCGTCGTCGCTGCCCTCCTCCCCTCGCCGGAACACCAACCCGAGCCCTAACCCATCGCCTACCCTCCACTGTTCGCCGGAGAACGCGCCGGCGACCTCGCCGTCGTCACCAGGGCCACCTCCTTCTCCCCCTCGACCACCAGAGCCGACCACCCGTTCCTCCAGCTCGCCGCAGCACCCTCTCCCGCACACCCGAGGCCTTCAGCCCTTGCAGCCGCCGCCGCCGTTGCCTCGCCGGCGTCCCATCGCCGTCGAGCCCGTCGTGACTGTCCCTGGTATCTCTCGGTGAGCATCCCTATCCCTCCTTTGTGCAAAGTCTTCACCCCCGCTGATCGCATTGAGTCTTTTGTGTGTTGCTAACTGGTTGCCGTGCCATACCGTGCCCAGGGCCGCATCGCGTCGTGCCACGCACTGAGCCAGGACCACGCCCACCACCGTATCGCGCCTGTACCGTGCACCAGATCGCGCTGCAGATCATGACCGTATCGCGCCCGTATCGCGCACCAGACGGCGCCGCAGATCGCGCCCGTATCGCGCACCAGACCGCGCCCGTATCGCGCCCGTATCGCGCACCAGACCGCGCCGCAGATCGCGTCCGTACCGCGCAGCAGATCGCGCCTGGACCCAGTACCGTGTCGCGCCGTTTCACACACCGTATCGTGACTTGTGCATCAGACCGCCTGCATCTCGACCCTTGTTCTGAGGCAAGTATCTGAATACTTGCTCTAACATGCTAGCGTGCGAGATCTAGTCTTGCCACGCAATTGAACTCATACTATTTAATACCACAACTTAATGATGGCATTTGATATCATATTATTGCAGTTATCTTTATAATGGAATCGTTACAACAGTTCCTCGTAATTAATTAACCCACATCAATCCATACTTCAACTAAACAGAACGACTGAATCATATCTGCTTAAACTGTTAAATCATTCACGAAACATTTATTATACTTAATGTAAATTCCTGTAGCTTCATTACTTCAGAATTGTGGATATTGATTTACCTTGTGGCTATTGCACCCTAAAGATGATTGAACCTGTTAATAAGAGAATACAAACATCACTGTGGTTATATGGAATATTGTGGTTAATTACTGTTTCCTGCTGCTGTTCATTATTGATTGTATACATGTTGTGAGCACTTACCCGATTGCACGACATATTGGCCTGACCCTGCTACACCTGACATATACATACATACCGACTCATCCTGTGGTACTATGACATTACTTGTTTCACGATTTCATGCCTAATGCCGACAAACCTGACCATTCCTGCTGTCGATCCAGACAGACCTACTTTTACTTGATTTTGTGTTGGCATTAGTCCTTGACTACTGAATACCTGACCTGACATACATAGTTTGGGGGTATGGGGAAATCAAAGGTGAAACCGACTTGTAACTCAACAGTTCGATACATTGTTCTGATCAGTCTTACGGGCTTGGCCAGCTCCGGAGTGTTGATGCTGACATCACTCGTCCATCCTACTACCTTTTACTGCTTAGCGGCACGTCTCGGATTCAGCCCCGAGGGTCATGACTGTGGTCCCGGGCACGCACGGGATACTATTGAGTTACATCGACGATTCATCAATTGGTTTCAAAGACTATAGAGTAGAAAACCTGATAGGACAGTTTGGACACCACTGCACATTACCCTGCTTGTTATTCCTTGTTACTGCTTATTCATGTTCATACTTGCATTGCTTATTACCATGTTTATGCTTTATACTCGATGTCTTGACGCGCTGACGTCTGGGTTTTGCATGGCCCAGATTCCGTACCACTGTCGATGACCGAGCAGGAGTACTTCAGCCAGCAGGCTGATTTGAGTTCTATAGTGGTTAGTGGTTTATTGCATTTTATTTCCAGGTGCGGTCCCGCATTATGGGACGTACCTTTCTATTATCATATTGGATCATTGCTTCCGCACTTATTGTTTATTGATTCTCATTATTATGGATTTGGACATGTATTAGTTTAGCTTATTATCTTGTTCTTGATAACCTTACAACCGTAATGTGACTGTGAATGGATACTTCCTACCCACAGGTAGCATGGTTGGCTGTGTCACGTGCCCAATCTTGCGTACTCTGGGAAGCGGGGCGTGACAAGAATACCCTCGCGCCACTAAGCTGCTCGAAAAGTTCGCCAATACGAGGGATCGGGTACTTGTTCTTAATAGTCACCCGGTTTAATTCTCGATAGTCGATGCACATCCTTCTTGTGCCATCCTTCTTCTTTACTAGAAGAACTGGAGCTCCCCAAGGCGAGTTACTGCTTCGAATCCAACCCTTCTCGAGCAATTCAGCAACCTGTTTCTTGACTTCTTCCAACTCTACAGGTGCCATTGGATAATATGCCTTGGATACTGGCGCTGCACCAGGAATAAGATCAATTGCGAACTCCACGTCTCGCTTCGGTGGTAATCCCGATATATCTTCAAATACGTCCATAAAATCACGAACAACAGCCGGTTCTTTACTTTCATCAACTTCCATTGCTGCAAGAATATCCTTTGTCGGCCTAGCCCTAAACTCGACTGGCCCGACAGAACTGCTTCCTCCAGTGAAGGTAAACTCGGGATGTCCGGGAATCTGGAAAATTACTTTCTTTGCCCTACAATCAATGTGAGCGTGGAAAGTGCCAAGGAAATCCATTCCCAAGACGACTTCATAGCTGCCCGTATCAATCACCAAGAAATTTGCAAAAAGCTCCCGTCCGCACACAACAACTGTACAATCTTTACATTCCCTATTAGCTATGATTTTCCCATTCCTAGTGTGTATGTCCCAGAAACTAGACATGGTCATGTAGTCAATCGAGTGTGTAGTTATAAACTTGGATGGCATAAAACAATGGGATGCACCAGAATCAAATAACGCCAATGCGGGAAAACCATGAACGAGTAAAGTACCTGAAACAACTTCTCCTGACGCCTTAGCTTCTTCTGCTGTCAAGGTAAAAGCTCTAGCCTGGTTAGGTCCTTGAGTCAGCTGTTTCTGTCCCTGAAACGGTTTATGCGGAGGCTTCTGAATATCATCCTTTGTACGAAGCTTCGACGGACACGAGTTAATCGTGTGATCTGCCGCTCCACAAACTAAACAGAGTCCTTGCATCCTGCGACACTCCCTTTGCAAATGTCCAGGTAAGTGGCAATAGCTACAGACCACGTGCTTCCTCTGATCAACGACAGTAGGCTTCTTCATTGGTGCTACGCCTCGACGGTCCACTGGAATACCTCTGCGACCATGAGCTCGGTTTGGTACAAATGCTGGCTTCCTTACCGCAACTGCTGTCTACTGTGAACTCCCAGTTTTTCCCGATAGGCTCTGCTGTTCTCGAGCTGCCGCAAGTACTTGTGAGAAAGTGGTCAAACCCAGGGAGACTATCTGCCTCTGGATGTCCACGTCCAAGCTGCGCATGAACCTCCATGCCCTGACTGCATCGTTGGCAACTAGAGGTCCAGCGAATCCGCTGAGTCTTGTCTATTCTGCTGCATGCACATCCACTGGTGATCCATTCTGCTTTAGCCCGATGAATTTCTCTTCCATTTCCTCCCGTGCAGTCCACGGGAAGAACTTCTCCAGGAAACTCTTTGAAAAATCCGCCCACTTGATTGGCTTGGTCAAACGGTTCTCCTCAACAAGCCACTATTCTCGGGCGTAATCCACTAACTGAATGCGTACCACATCCACTCTTTTCTCATCTGGAATCTGTGCTGCAATAAGCAAGTTTTCTGTGTCCACTAGCCACTGCTCTGCTGGTAACGGTTCCTCCAAACCAGTAAATGTAGACGGACCCAAACGTCTGAAATCTGCTACGGTCCCTACTCGGTCGACTGGTTTAGCTCCAGCATTGTTCACAGACTGCTGAACGATCTGCAAACCTTCCTGAAACGATTCCGCTTGCTGCTGGATCAGCTCGGTCTGTCTCTTTTGATTCTCTAGCATTCCCCTTATCACTCCAAGCATGGCGGATTCGTCCACACGCCTTTGGTACGTCTTCAAATTCTTATCTGCCATATTCCTGAAATCAAAACACCCACATTAGCATGATGATAGATTCAAAATATAGATCAAGGCTAGAACTCCAAGATACTTAAATAGAGTGCCGCATTATAACTATGTCGCGGTATCATAGTCGCAATTACATAACTCCACCCAAGTCACCTAAGTCCTAGAGATAACAAGGAATCAGGTTTTCGAGTCGATATGCAAAGGGAGTTTGCACATTGTAAAAGATATAATCAGGGAGAATGTGATTCAAGAATGGTTAAACGGCAAGGTGACAGGACATGTTTCCTAAACACATGTATTCTGATTCGTGTATTGGGTACAATACCCAACTACAAAAGGAATCAACCCGACTAACCTATGGCTCTGATACCAAAAGAACCATGTCACGCCCCGCTTCCCAGAGTACGCTAAAATGGGCACGTGACATAGTCAACCATGCTACCTGTGGGTAGGAAGTATCCATCCACAGTCACATTACGGCTGTAGAGATATCAAGAACAAAATAAAACTATCTAAACATGTCCATAAACCAAGATAAATCATGAGTCAAGAATAATAAAATGCGGAAGCGAAAGATCCAATACAAAATAACTAGAATGTATGTCCTATAATGCGGGCTCACATCAGGAAATAAATGCAAGAAAGAAAATTAACTACTGCTGACACTCACAACTCAGCCTGTCGGCTGAAGTACTCCTGCTCGGACTGCGACAGCGGTACAGAATCTAGGCCATGCAAAACCCAGACGTCAGCGCGTCAAGTCATCAAATAATAACATAATAAACAGGCAATGCGTGTATAAACATGAATAAAGCAAGGGTAACAATAATATGAATCAGAGCAGTGCAGGGTAATGTGCAGTGGGTAAACTAAACTGTTCTATCAGGTTTTCTATTCTAAAGTCTTTGAAATCAATTAATGAATCATCAATGTAACTCAATAGTATCCCGTGCATGCCCGGGACCACGGTCTAAGACTCTCGGGCTGAAACCGAGACGTGCCGCTAGGCACTAACAGGGAAAGGATAAAGACCAACGATGTCAGCAGCATCGTCACGAGGCGGGCCTGGCCTCAAAAACTGATCAGTACAGGTAGTGAACTGTTGAGTTACAAGTCAGGTTTCACCTTTGATTTCCCCATACCCCCAAGTTATATGTGCAAGTCAAGTCAGGTATCCCGAAATCAAGAAACTAGTGCCAACACAGGATCAGGTAAACAGATTTGTCTGGATAGACAACAGGAACGGTCCATGAGGACTACATGTCAGGTTTGTTGGCATTAGACACAAGATCAGGTAACGGATCAGGTCATGGTACATCAGGTCAAGTCAAGCAGAATACGGTACCATATCGGGTAGAACAATATATATGTAACAAGTCAGGTCAAGATGTAAACAATATCATGGGTGTGCTCACAATCAGTTATACAAGCAAGCATGGTTATCATCAACATGATATAAGAAATAAATTAAGCAATATGCAGATTTACTCAATTTGCAGTACAGTAATCAGTCGTGTCACAGAGATGATTTCAATGTTATGCGAATGCAGTATGACTATTATGGCCTTTTAATCATGTTAACGAGTTTAAGCACTTTAGAGGTGCAATGATTTATATAAAGGTTCGATACAGCTATTACAGGTTAAAATGCATACGAGTGTCCGAATGGAACAAAACTATAGAGATAAATTCCATAAGCTATGTTAATATTAAAAAAAATGTGTTTAAACAGGTAAATGTGGTTATTAGGTTCAATTGCAAGCTGTAGGTTCCAATTTTAAAGATAAAATGATATATAACAATATTGTACATGAAAATGAGAAATGATCGTACCAAAGTTAAATTTACAGGTTTAGGGTGTCATAATATATCTGTAAATATTGTATAGCATATAGCAAGGGGTACTTGCCTCGACGGGTCACGAACCGGGAAAAACGGAACGTAGAATGTCGGCGGGGAAACTCACGACGGGCGCACGGTTCACGGAATGAACCCAAACGAAAAACAATAGAACCACACGGGTTGGGGCACCTCGCTGGAACATCGGATCACGTCGTCGGCGTCGTTAGATTCCGGCCAAACTGTGAACAGTGAACGATCATGATAGCAAACAAGAAGGGAAAGAAAATAGAGAAGAAAGGAAAGAGGAAGGAGGAGAAGGAGGCTTACGGTGGTCTGCTGAGTATCGACGGCGTCGAAGAAACTCTGGCGACCAGCCTACGACGACGGCGAGAAAAGTTGCAGATTGAGGAAGTCATTAACAGAGAAGGAAAAAGAAGGGAAGAGGAGGGAAGCTAACTTACCGAGGGAGGCTTGCGAGGACGGGGACACGAGGACGGGGACACGAGGACGGGGTCACCGGCGGCGACGCACAGTGGTGCAAGGGCGCGCGCAGGCCGTGGTGAAGGTGCAGGGGTGCACGGGAACGTGGGGGAAAGGAGAAAGAGGGGGCTTGGCTGCGACGAGGGTGCGGAGACGACTAGCCCGGCGGTGCTGGTGCCGGCGATGGGGTTGCGGCGGCGACGGGGGACGAGGCGGCTGAGCTCTGCGATGGGTTAGGGTTCGCGTTGCTTTTTTTAAAAATGAAAGGAGGTTGGAAAGAGATGATATATATATAAGAGAGAGAGAGAGAGATTTATGGGGAGAGAAAGAAAGTGGAGAGAGAAGGACAGGGATAGAGAGAGATTGAGAGAGGAGGAAAGAGGTGGGGCCACGGGATAATAAGGTTGTGATTGGCTGAGGGTGTTAAGGAAAAATATTAAAGATTTAAACGATTTGAACAGTGAAAATCTTATAGGTTTAAGAAATATATTCGATGGTTTGAATATTAGAATTTCGGGATTTTGGCGTAAAGTAAAACATTTCCAAATCACGCCCGGGTTGGGTCCGAAAATTCGAAATTGAAATAATAGAATTTTAAGCGCGATCCAAAATTTAAAATGAAGTGTTTTATGATAAAAAAGCATACCCCCAAAACGGACACACGTACGTGTACGTAGCCGTCCAAACTCGCCCGTTTCACTGAACGGGACGAGAACACGATGCACGGACGCTACAACGGGGTTAGGGGTGTCAAGTAGGCCAAGATGAATATTTTTAATTTTGTTTTAGCTGCCAAAAATTGTTATATGCAGAAATGAATTTGCCGGGTAAAATTTACAGTAAGTAACAATCAAGCAAGATAAAAGAAATAAGTGCCACACTACGTTCAAATGGTAACTGAAATTAGTAGCATTGGGCTCGGGTGTTACAGTTTCAGATCTGCTACCTAAGACTTTTCAACTTTATGAGCCGTGAGGGTCTCATAAAGACTTTTCTCCCTACGAGTCGTGAGGATCTCGTAGGTGTCTTTTCTCCTTAGGTGTCGTGAGGATTCCTAAGTGTGTTTTCCCTTATAAGTCGTAAGGATCTTATAAGAGAGTTTTCTTCCTTACGAATCGAGAGGACTCGTAAGTGTTTAATGAGATTGACGTTATTCGCATTTCACGGCGTCATTGGGTGACGTATTTCCGAGGCAGGGTCATGTAGATGACGTATTTCCGCGAGGGGGTCATGTGGATGACGTATTTCCGCGACGGGGTCATGTGGATGACGTGTTTCCACGATGGGGTCATATGGATGACCTATTTCCGAGACGGGGTCATGTAGATGACGTATTTCCGAAACGGGGTCTTGTGGATGACGTGTTTCCGTGATAGGGTCATATGGATGACGTATTTCCGCAACGGGGTCATATGGATGACGTATTTCCGAGACGGGGTCATATGGATGACGTATTTCCGCGACGGGGTCATGTGGATGACGTATTTCCGAGACGGGGTCATGTAGATGACGTATTTCTGAAACGGGGTCATGTGGATGACGTGTTTCCGCGACGGGGTCATGTGGATGACGTGTTTCCGCGACGGGGTCATATGGATGACGTGTTTCCGCGACGGGGTCATGTGGATGACGTATTTCCGCGACGGGTCATGTGGATGACGTATTTCCGAGACGGGATCATGTAGATGACGTATTTCCGAAAAGGGGTCATGTGGATGACGTGTTTACACGATGGGGTCATGTGGATGACGTATTTCCGAGACGGGGTCATGTAGATGACGTATTTCCGAAACGGGGTCATGTGGATGACGTGTTTCCGCGACGGGATCATGTGGATGACGTGTTTCCATGACGAGGTCATGTGGATGACGTATTTCCGCGACGGGGTCATGTGGATAACGTATATCCGAGACGGGGTCATATGGATGACGTATTTCCGCGACGGGGTCATGTGGATGACGTATTTCCGCAACGGGGTCATGTGGATGACGTTGCGTCTGTTGTAATGAGACGAATATCAAAGTAGTCTCCAGGTTGTCTGGGAACCATCGAGATTTGGAGTAGGGGCTTTGCCGTAGCTCCAGGGTTGATTGCAGCATCTGAATCCTGCTGGAATGGAGATGAACGTTGTTGATCATCTCTAGGCTATTCCTGAACCGTCGAGATTTGGCTTCGTTTTCTGATGGAGCCTGGGGAGGGAAGGTGTGATTCCTTCTTTGTTTGTGTCCCTAGATTGTATACAGGGATTGATGTGATATCACCTGTAGAGCATAAATTTCATTTTTCTTTATTTCTTTCCGCGAAGCTCTATCATTTCAGCTTTTATATCGCGAAGGTCGCGATTGCCCAATCATTTCGGCTATTTTTCGCGGTGCCCAATCATTTCGGCTATTTAATTTATTTTTACTCGCTGCTTTTTATTGCGAGTTGCCCAATCATTTCGGATATTTTGCATGCATATATTTTTACTTGCTGATATTTTTGCAAGTTGCCCCAACATTTCGGCTATTTCGTATGCATGTGTGGCTCGCTAGCTTCTTACTGCAAGCTTGGAATTAGACACTGATTTCGGCATCAGCACCGCTACAACTGGAATATTGCCAGGAGTGAATCATCATTTACCTCTGTCGATGTCGAACAAAGGTGGCTTAGCGAACAGGGTTAGGATTCTGTCGACTAAGGCTTTTGACTTCATGAGCCGTAAGGGTCTCATAAAGGGTTTTTTCCCCTGCGAGTCGTGAGGATCTCGTAGGTGCGTTTTCTCCTTAAGAATCGTGAAGATTCCTAAGTGCATGTTCTCTTATAAGTCGTAAAGATCTTACAAGAGTATTTTCTCCTTTTAAGTCGAGAGGACTTACAAGGGCTGTTCATTATGTAAACATATCCCAAGTCACGGATGTGACTTTGTTAGGGAAATGTTTATTCGTGCTCGTGGATTGTATACAAGGGTCAGCGTTGAGCCGCTTGTTGGGCAGCATTGGAGGTTGTGGTGTCCGCTTAAGAACAGGTTCAGATCCCTGTAACTTAAGACTTTTGAATCTTATGAGCCGTGAGGGTCTCATAAGAGAGTTCTCCTTACGAGTCGTGAGGATATCGCAAGTGTAATTTCTCCTTAGGGATCGTGAGGATTCCTAAGTGTGTTGCTCCCTTGTGAGTCGTAAGGATCTCACGCAGGTGGTTTCTCCTCACAAGGTCGAGAGGACCTTGCAAGTGTCTTTCAACGAGGTTGCGCCCTTTCGGGTTTTCACAAAACTCGCCGGTAGCCCTGCTGTTTTTACTCACAGAGCCCTTTCGGGTTTTCATCCGTGCCCTTTTTGCTTATGGACATACCGTTTTTTTTATTTTTTTATTCTTCCTTTTTTTTGTATCGGTATTGGGATGTTGTAACCCATAGTAGTTTATCGACGTCTCGGTCAACAGCTAGTTTTAGAACATAGTGGTCCATCGTTAGTTTAAGGACGTTTCGGTCCGTCTTTAGTTTAAGGACGTTTCGGTCCGTCTTTAGTTTAAGGACGTTTCGGTCCACTGTTAGTTTAAGGACGTTTCGGTCCGTCTTTAGTTTAAGGACGTTTCGGTCCGTTGTTCGGCTACTACTTACAGAGTTTAGGCTTAGGAGGATAGCGAGCGGACATAGGCGTCGTCATCTATCATTGACCTAGGCCGTAACTCGTTAGGCATAGTATTTCTTTAGGAAGCGACCGTTTATTGGCCTGAAGGGTCTTTCACCATGCATGCCCATGAGTAAATAGGCCCCACCCTGGTAGACCTTGTCTATGATATACAGGCCTTTATAGTTCGGCTTGAATTTCCCCCGTTTGGCATGATTGGGGATCATAGGTCCTTTGACCACTAGCACGAGTTCGCCTTGGCGGAATGTTCTCGGCCTAGTCAATTTCTCATATGAGCGCGTCATCTTCGCTTTGTAAGCCTCCAGATTTTGTTGCGCTATGAGCCGGGTTTCATCAAGGGCATCGAGCTCCTCAAGCCGAAGGTGAGCATTCTCTTCGTCCGTTAGCTCGTAATGAACTGCCACTCGTAAAGAGGGTAACTCTATCTCGAGGGAGAGTACCGCCTCTGTACCGAATACCAATGTGTACGGAGTTGTGTTCGTGGCCGTTTTGAACATAGTTCGATACACCCATAGAGCTTCATGCATTCGTTCATGCCAGTCCTTCTTATTTCGAGACACCGTCATTTTTACGATCTTCGTCAAGGTCTTGTTAAAAGCCTCAACTAGACAGTTAGCTCGGGGATTATAGACTGAGGAGTATCTCCAGTCTATGTTATGCTGTTGTGCGAAGCGGCTGATCTTGTAGGTTCTATAGGCTGGCCCGTTATCGGAGATAATCCGTCGCGGAGTACCGAACCGATAAATGACGTGTGTCTTGAAAAAATAGAGAATATTCTCCGTCTTCACATCCCTCAGTGGTACTGCTTCTGCCCATTTGGAGAAGTAATCAGTTGTCGCCAAAATGAATCGATGTCCTCTGGACGATACTGGTTCGATGGGGCCGATTATGTCAGTTCCCCACATTTCGAATGGCCAGCGAGCCACTGTCGGATGTAACGGAATCGGATGCTGATGGATAAAGTCCCCGTGAATCTGGCACGAATGGCATTGCTTCGCGTATTCGAGGCAGTCTTGGATCATCGTAGGCCAATAATAACCCATCCGTTTGATCTTCATCTTCATCTTCGACCTGGCTTGGTGAGAACCGCAGAGTCCGTCGTGAGTTTCCTGGACGACTCTCTTTGCCTCGTCTGGTCCCAGGCATCTTAACCACAGAGAATCAAATGGTCTCTTATACAGAGTATCATTGACGAAAGCAAAAGACAGAGCTCGTTTCATAAGCTGAGGTCTTGAGGACGCATCTTCAGGTGTTGATGGGATTTGAAGTAGTCTACAAAGACTTCCCTCCAATCCTTAGCCTTTTCCTGGTCTTTTATTTGTAGAGTCGTTTGTTCGGTCGCTTCTTTTTCTTCGGGCGACTCTGGAGATATTTCTGCCGGTGCGAGAACCCGACGGCTTTGCACAACGATCCTCACGTCATCGAAGTTTTCGTCAGCCAGTTCTTTAGCGAGCTTGGCTAATGCGTCCTCTTTGCTATTTTCGGCACGCAGTATGCTTTCCAAGGTGTAGGAAGGGATTTGAGTCAGCAACTGTTGTACTCTCTCACCGTACTTTACCAACTCTGGTTTGCACGTTTGATAGTCGCCGTTTACTTAACTAACGACCAGCTGGGAGTCTCCGTATATGAGCAGGTTTTCAATTCCCATGTCGATGGCAATCTCGAGACCTGCTATCAAAGCTTCGTATTCGGCTTCATTGTTCGTCATCGACTCTGTCAAGGAGAAGGCGAAGCGCATTATCCCTCCTTGTGGAGTTACGAAGATGAGGCCTACACCCGATTTGATTATAGGGGTGCTTTGTTTACGCTTCTTCATGGAAGACGCTCCATCAAAATAAAGTTCCCACCGGGTATCACCCCTGTCGATCGTGTCAAACGCATGTTCGTCTGGCAGTTCGTAATTCAAAGGAGAATCGGCAGGTATCGGATGCTCAGCGAGGAAGTCGGCGATGGCCTGGCCTTTCACTGCCTTAAGAGGCCGATAAGTTATCGAGAACTCCATCAAGTGCAGGGCCCATTTAGCGAGTCGTCATGTTAGTATGGCCTTCAACATCAAATATTTGAGAGGATCCACCTTCGATATGAGATGGACCCCGTGTGCCAATGCTTAGTGTTTGAGCTTCGTTATTGCGAAGATCAACGTCAGGCAGTGTTTTTCAATGGGATAGTAATTGCTTTCTGCCCCTAGGAGAACTCGACTCAAATAGTAGAGGGCTCTCTCCTTCTCTTAGTCATTCTCTTATGCCCATAGCGTGCCTAAAGAACCTTCGAGGGCTGTTGTATATAGAATGAGAGGCTTTCCTTTGACAGGAGCAGCCAGCACTGGCGGATTCTGCAGGTACTGCTTGATTTCGTCCAGCGCGCTTTGGTATTTGTAATCCCAAACGAAAGGGGTTCCTTTCTTCATCAGGTGACTATAAGGACAACACTTGCCTGAGAGATTGGCTATGAATCGCCGGATATACCCGAGCTTCCCTTGGAGAGACCGCAGTTGTTTGAGATTCCTTGGCGGAGGCATTTCTATGATCGCCTTGATCTTCGACGGGTCTATCTCGATGCCTCGGTGTCGGACGATGAATCCTAGGAATTTGCCTGAGGACACTCCGAACGCACATTTGAGAGGGTTCATCTTCAAGTTGTATTGCCGAAGGCGCTGAAACACGATCTTCAGATGCTCTAAATGTTCCTCGTATGATTTGCTTTTAACTACGAGGTCGTCGATGTAGCATTCGACGATTTCATGTATAAGGTCATCGAAGATCTTCGTTATGGCCCTCTGATAGGTGGCACCGGCATTCTTTAGACCGAAGGGCATCACCTTGTAGCAGAATATGCCCAAAGGGGTTCGGAAAGCAGTATGCTTCTGGTCTTCGGGATGCATCTTTATCTGATTGTATCCTGACGAGCCGTCCATGAAGGAGAAAACTTCATGAGTGGACGTATTGTCTATCATCAGCTCGGTGACCGGTACTGGGAAGTCGTCATTCGGGAAGGCTTTATTGAGATCCCGAAAGTCCACACATATGCGCACCGTCCCATTCTTCATCATCACTGGTACGATGTTGGCGATCCAGTCAGGATATTGAACCTCTTGGATGAAGCCGGAGTTGATTAGCTTCTTGACCTCGGCGTTGATGTTCATCTCAAGCTCGAGCCGCATTCTTCTCGGTGCTTGTTTGATCGGCTTGACGTTCGGAGATATTGCCAATTTGTGCACAGCAATCTCTGGATCTAATCCTGGCATCTCGGAATAGTTCAATGCGAAGCAATCTTTATGCTGCATGAGCATGTCTTTTAGCGTAGCAACCCTTTCTTCAGACAACAGCTCACTGACGAACGTCGGCCGCGGGTCACTTGCCTTCCCCAAATCAATTTTCTTGAGGTTATCTACAGTAGTATGTATCCCATCTTCCAGCTCCTTTGGTGTCGGTGGAAATTCTGAGATTACCTCGTCATCATCATTTTCGAAGCACCAGGGGAGTTCGTCCATATTCTCGGGCTCTTCTTCTGAAAATATTATCATATGACAAGTACGAGATCGCTTCCAAGACCGATGTTGATCCGGCTCTACTCTCGTGGCTTTGGGTTCATGCTTCTGCGGCGGGGTTACCCTCCAGCTGCTGGATAGAGCGAACCTGCCTTGCTGATACTGGTCTTCTACGCAGTCTTTAAATGTGAAGCAGTCTTCGAGAGGATGTCCTATTGCCCTGTGATAGGAGCAATAGTCCGGGTGAGAGACTTCGCCTGCTTGCTCGGGGTGCTTGGACTCCGGGAGTGTCATCATCTAATGTTTTATGACAAGATCGAATATCTTCCTTGTCTTGTCTTGGGGAAAAGAATATGCTCGACTCATCTTTTTTATAAGAGACGAATCTGGGCTGTTCGATTCCTGATCGCGTGGCTTCTTGGACCCGCTTTGTCGCTGTCGAACACCTTTCCCGTTTTTTGGTTTGTTTCTGCCCCTGCGTCGGGCCTTTTGTACAACGGGTTGACAAGAAGGAGCATTTTCATTTTTCACAGCCTGCTGAAGGAGGCGTTGCGTCCTGGCTTTCTCGTAGATAGCCATTTCGCAATTATGGTCGTCTCAAACCTTTTGACCAGCTTCCCTTATAAGCTTGTCCATTTGTTCTTCGAACGACGGACTGGGAATTTTTACGGCAGGAGCTCTTTTTGGTTCAGGGTTAGCATCTTCCCACAGAGCATCTCCTTCTTCATCAAAGTCATGGATGACGTAGCAGTCGCGGAATAGCTCCCGTTTCTTGGATTGAACATATCCAAGCCCGGTCATTTCCATTCTCCCGTTGGGCAACTTTCGTTGAGTTTCGGGAACGTTCCAGATCCTGTTATAGAACCGTGCTTGTCGCGCAGTTTGCTTAAGGGGTACACCTTAGTATCTCAAGAGTCTCTTTAGTCCGTTCGTGTAATATCTGGGCAAACGGATGGGCTGGAGCCTGTCAAGTGTAGAATCCGCGCCATGCCAGATTTGTTTCTCCACTTTGGTTTCCCCGGATCGGTAGAATAGGATCGCCTTTTCACCTTTTCGCATGGGAGGGACGTAGAATGTCTGCAGTTCTTCCACATCGTATGTATCAAGCGCGTCTAGTTCTTTATGATGGTTGGGAGGAACCCTGGCAACTTGCAAACTTTTCTCTTCATCAGCGAGGGTTTGTATTGATGGCCGAGCAGAGAATACGGCATTGACCTCATCTTTCGAGTCGCCGCCGAAGATCAACATAGGAGCGGACGGTCCCGGCTTGTTGCACTGGGGCGGACCTGAATAAACTATTTCTTCTTCCTCCTCGTTATCACTCCCGAAGACCGGAATAGTGGTGATAGCTTTGTTCTTGTCCTCCGGTTTGCGACATCTTTCTGTGTCTTCGAAATCAGGCAGGAAGTATTTGGCATCCTCATATTTGCGGACTTCGTTCACAGAGAACGGGTTTAGTTCCCCTGTCACAGTGTACTCGAGACCATCTTTGAAATACTTCATACACTGATGTTGTGTAGAAGGGATGATGTTGTATTCATGTAACCAGGGCCGGCCGAGCAAAGCATTGTAGCATGTCTTGGCGTCAATGACATGAAACTTAATGTCCGTGATGAGCAGCCCAAAGAGTAATGTCAATATTACAGACCCAAGCGTCCGTGATGACTGGGAGTCGAATCCGGAGATGGTGATTTTATCGCGAGCGAGGTGCTGAACGCTCATGCAGATTTCCTTCAACACTCTCACATTGAGGAGATTGACGGAGGACCCATTGTCGACCAGGATTTTACCTATCTTGATGTTATGACAGTATCCAGAGACATAAAGGGGACGGTTATTCTCGCACGTCCCGAGGAGGAGGTCTTCATCACCGAAGGTGATATCGGCCGTGTGTATTTCTTCCAACTCGTCCTTCATCTTTTCTTCGGCGAGGAAAGCTTGGAATTGTTCAGGCTCTTGTAGTGCCTTGATTAAAGAATCTCTTGCTTCCTTTGATAGGAGAAGGGCGTCGAGAATGCTTAACTGCGAAGGTAGCTTCCTTAAGTGCATCAGAACGTTGTAGTCTACCTTGCTTTTCTTTGGCGGGTCTTTGGCTGTCAGCTTTTCGACGGCTTGGTCATCAAGGATGATATCCTCAGGGACTTTTTCTTTTCCCTTATCTTTTCTATTTGACCCACTGTTCGAGGGCCCCAGATTCTTTTCGGGCAGCGTACGATTGCGCAGCTGAATATTTTCACAGGCCTTTGGTTCTTCCTTTTTTCCCAACGTGGATTCTTTGAAGAGAGGGCCAAGAGTCATTTCTTCGTCAGAGTCGCTCCCGAAGGTGAGAACTTGCGATCCCCCAGCGCCGACCATGTGACAGTTGTCGGTAGTTCTTTTATGCTCCTCGGTCTTATTTCTTTGCTCCCGACGGGTTTTGCATTTCATCCGCTTGAAATGTTGCCGGTGAGCAACATATCCCTGCCACCATCTTTTAAAAGCGTTGCACTCTTCGGTGGGGTGCGAAATCTTTCGATGATATAAGCAGTAGCTAGGATGTATTTCTGCTTCACCAAGAGCGTTCGCTTCGGAGGGTGGCGGCTTCATTCCCATTGATATGGCTTTGGCGAACCTCTTCCCTGTCTTGAACCTGTTTTTATTTGCGGCGGATGTACTTTGAGCTGGCGGGAGTGTTTCAACTCTTTCGTCCAGTCGTCGGTGTTTGGATTTTTCAAATATGGCCATTTGACACTCTTGAGCGGCTTTGCTTTTAAGAAGAGCTTCGTTCATGAATGCATCAATCATTTCGTCTGACGGCTTTAGAAGTTCCGGTTTAGGATTTGCCCCCAGTTTCTCTGTGCAAGGAGCTTCTTCATCGTCTATCGACGAGTGAGAGATCACATGGCAACTTGCCACGTAATCTTCAGATTCATCCAATGGGTCTTCTCCATTATCGCCATCTCCGTCCTCAAAGACGTGGCGGAGAAACTCTTGAAGTGTGATTGAAGTCCGCGCCTTCTGGTTATACTCTTCCAGCGCGTCAATCTGCTTTTGCAGGTCCGTGCGCCTGTCACCAGGCTTCACGAGCTTCTTGGATTTCTTCTTCTTCTTCGAAGATTTTGACGGCTGGGTGTGAGTGCTTTGGCTATCACCACCGATCTTTGGAGTTGGACGCGGTTTTAACATTCCTACGATGATCTCGGGTTCGAGTGGATTTTTCCACCTGATCGCCGGGCATGTTTGGAGATCCTTCAGCATTCTTTTCGTCTTGGCTGAAAGAGCGACCTCCCATGGAGCTTCTTCTACGAAAGAGCATGATGCCCCCGGTGTATCCGTCTTCTTGGGAGTGTGTGGCCGAGGCGGGTTCACCTTCCAATTCTCAGATAATACGAATTTGCCCTGCTGGTATGATCTTCTATCCAGCTTTTGAAGATGTAACAATCCTCGATCGGATGGCCCAACATTTGGTGATAAGGGCAATAGTTAGGATTGCTAATGTCGCCTGGTTGCGCTGGGCGTCTTGGCTCCGGCAGATTAATGAGCCTGTTGCGCAGTGCAAGCTCGAATAACCTCTTCGTCTTGTCTCGAGGGAACGAGTAAGGGCATCTCATTTTATCTTCGAGAGATCGAGTTCTATTATTTTGGCGATCAACTGGTCTTAGACCACTGGGCTGCTGTTGAGCGTTAGCGACGACGGTCGCTTTCCCCTTTCCCTTCTCATTCCGCGGCTCCGGCTTTGGAGGAGATGGTTTATGACCCATCTGGTCCATTTGGGCCAGTTTGTCGATCAAGGCTTGGAACGTGGTCGGCTTGAAGAACATCATGAATTGGGAAATAGTTGCATGAGGGTCCAGAGTGCCCATGAACATGCCCACCGCTGGCACTTCTTCGATGCGTTGTTCGCATTTCGACCACAGATTCCGCCATCGTATTGCGTATTGAACCCATGTTTCACCTGGCTTCACCCTGGCATTAATCAATGCCGTTATTGGGGTGCGTTCACTAGCGCTCGCGAATCGCTGGGTGAATAATAGCTCCATTTCTGCGAAAGTCTTGACGGAGTCATTTGGAAGTTCAGAATACCATTCGAATGCCGTCTCTGACAAGCTGCCGACAAATTGGCGAAGTAGCAATTTATCATCACCTCCGATATTGCCACATAGAGCCCTGAACTGGGCGACATGCTGGTGGGGATTGCCCGTCCCCTTGTATACATGAAATTTAGGGATCGTATATCCCAGCGGGTACTTTATCTGGTCATACCAGCCTGGATATGGTCGCCCAGTTTTAACGAATTGGCCGGCCGCTTCATTCGCCTGGTGAGCTCGTATTTGTTGAGCAATGTAGTCATCCAGAGCGGCCTTGGAGATGGTCTCTTCCTTGGCTGCTAAAAGAGCCGGAGGAGGGTTCGATGTCTCCCCTCTGTCGTCTTCAATAATGATTGGGGGGTCTTCAGCTGGAGGTTCTGGCTGTAATATCATCCCAGCCATGTCTTGGAACAAGAAAGCCATTCGTTTTATATTGGCTGCATGTTCCGCAGCCTCTTTTTCTTTCCTCTCGAGCATTCTTCGGAGGAACTCGGTGTCAGTCTCTTGTTCCCGACGCTGCTCTGAGGTCTCTGGATTTTCTTTTGGCCCAGTGAGTGCGGCCATTGCAGTCAGCATCTCCTGAAGCTTCTGCTGTTGTTGTTCCTGAGCCCTTGTTATTGATCGGGTGAGCGGTCGGTGACCCGTAGAAGCACGGCTTTCCTCTTTTCCGGAAGCCATATAAACAGTATGCACCATTATGCCCCCAGACTTGGGGCGTTTGGGCTCAGCGTCTTTGTGGTCTGCCGTAGTCACAGGGGCTTTCTCTGGTCTCCTTCTCTTTTGAGCAGTTGAAGTCGAGGGGGCCATTGCAGCGGGCACCCAGGTAGCCGTCGTCTTTTGTGTCTTGACAGGACGGTTCTCTTCCTGCTGAACTTTCACCTTTTTCTATTGGCGAGGGTAATCTTGATCAATTACTGAGTCTTGAACTTGTCGCCAGACTTTGTAAATTTTCGAAGAGAGCCGCTGAGGGGGTTGTTCCGGTTTCGCCTTCGGTGCATTCTCCACGGGTGGAGGAGATCTTTTCAGTACGGCGGTGGGTGAATTCCTGCGCACCCTATTAAGCAATTCAAAGATGTTCCCAGTTGGAACAGCAGTATCGATCTCCACTATTGGAGCTGGTGGAGTTAGCCCAGAGGGGGAGTTGCCCCCAGCCTTCCTTACTCGGCGCCAGTGGCGACGTCGAGCGTGTCGAGCCGTTGGGATTGTTTCAGTTTTAGGGGTGACTTCGTCATGCCCCCTGTTCTGGTGAGGCGCTGCTGGTACCAGCCTCTTGAAGACCGATGTCCATCGAGTAACAGTATCCAATCTGTCAAAGACAGACCTTTGAGCAGGAACGGGAGCCGGGGTGGCCAACCTCATAAAGACCGATCCCTTGACGGGAGAAGCTTCTTTAGTGACCTCAAGAGCAAGAATGGCTATCCGTTTCGGGATGGCCGCTTCAGGTATCGTGGGCTTCTTGACAGGCCCATTGGAGTTCAGGCTCAGCCTGTCAAAGACTGACGCCGTTGGCTTGACATCGGATGACCCGTTGAGAGGGGCCGTGGTAGTAGTAAGCCGATCAAAGACCGACTTCTTTTGCAATTATTGCGGAAGCGGGATATTAATGTTCACTGGTGGGAGCATGGTCCCGAAGAACAAACCGGTGGTAGCCTGCGTCACCTGTTCTACCGGCATTGTGAACAGGGAGGCCGCCTGGGGCCCATAAGCTATACCTTCAGATGAGGCGGAACGGAAGTTGCAGTTGCAGCTGGAACATTTCGTGCAAGTAGACTCCATTGATCTTTTGTTTTCTGCACAGAGCAAGACACCAAATCTTAGTACCTCGAACCCAAGGGCAACCATATCAAACCGCGATTCGTTCGCGAACACGACACACGAAGTGTGGAGTGGAAAGAGGAAAAGGTCCCACCGGGCGTGCCAGAATCTGTTCCCCGCCGAAAGACACGGCGAGCGTCTTGCCTGAATTTCGGGGCAGATGCTAATTGGTGCTATCCGTCTACCTCTCTGAAGATGCCAAGTTGATTTATGGCACCATATATCGAAGGTTTAAACGGATGCGTCCGATATAGCAGACTTCGTCAGATTCTCCCTCGTTTGAGGGGTTTTTGATTGTGGGGATGCTCTTCCCTGCAGGCGCAAGCCCCTGCAGTTAATTACGCTACCACATCGCGGTAACAACTTTCTCCTTCTCCAGATGGTGACTTCGTGTCGTGTGTGTTTGTTTTGGTTTTGGTTGCCCGTGGATTGTATACAAAGACTAATTTATGTTGTCGCCCGTAGGGCGTGGATTAGTCCAAATCCGTATCTTCTTAGATTTGGGTTTGGGGGTTGGGTTTAAGGATACGTTAGCCTTATTTGAGACTAAGATCAACTTAAACGTTTGTTAAGGATACGTTAGTCTAATTTTTAGACTAAGATCAACTTAACGGGATCGTTTAGATTCAACAAGAGAGTAATTGGGCTCTATTGTTTAGTTTAGGGACATTGCGGTCGTTTAGTTTAAGGACATTACGGTCAATTGCTAGTTTAAGGACATTACAGTCCAATATTAGTTTAAGGACATCTCGGTCCATGTTAAGGACATCGTAGTCCGTGGGTTTAAAGGGACCCCACAATCCGAGGTTAGGGACATCGTAGTCCATAAGTTTAAGGACCCCACAGTCAGTAGTTTAAAGACGTCATAGTCTATAAAGTTTAAGGACATCATAGTCCATGAGTTTAAGGACCCCACAGTCCGTGAAATGTGTAGTTGTCTGGACCCGTCACGTCTCTGAAGACGTTGAAGGATTACAACGACAAATATCAGAGGAGTAAGATCTGTAGTCCAATTTGGGACTAAGATCTGTTAAATATTCGTGAGCGAATGGGCTCAATTAAATATAAGTTGAGGACTTATGGCCAATATTGGGCTAAGTCCAATGAATGTTTAACATTTTATTATTCTGGGCTGTTGAGCCTTCATTTGGGCTTGGCCCTTTTAATCAATGTTGAGTATTAGATCTTGACATTTTTTTTTGTCTTATATTGAATGCAGAGCATTCATCAGAACAATTTATGTTCTGACAGCGCAACACGTGGCGCGCCAGACGCTTTGCGCCAGTCAAAGAGCGCAGTGCGCTTCTGCCAAGTAGCGCATATGTGAAGAACATGTGTCGCGCTTGGCGCTAAGCGCCAGATGATGGACGCGGTGCGCCAGTTTATGAGCGCTAATTTATGAGCGCATTGCGCTTTCAGTTTAGTGGCGCACACGTGAGTGACATGTGGTGCGCTTGGCGCCAGCCTATGAGCGCAGTGCGCTATTTCAGAAGCGCAAAGCGCAAGTTGCATACGTGGTTAACACGTGGCGCATTTTGGTGCTGAGCACCGTCCAAAGAGCGCAGAAGCGCTGTTCAAGAGCGCAAGGCGCATTTCAATGGCGCAAAGCTCATTTCAATAGCGCAAACCGCATTTGATCAATTTTTATGATCTGTGAATAAATTTATGTTCTTTTAAAAGAGATTTTGTCTCAAGTTTCAAGAACAACAGATCTTATTTTTGAAAGGGCTTTGCCTTTATAGATCAATGATCTGTGTGAAGAATATGTTCTTCTTTTATTATGTGATGAGATCTTTTGATCTTTTTTATGAAAGACCTTGGTCTTTGTAGATCTATGATCTTTTAAGAAGATAATTCTTCTTTTTATGAGATGATTTCATCTCTGTGTTCATCATTCATCATCTTTACCTTGAAGAAATAATCTTCTTTCAAGAGCTTCCTCTCTTTCTTTTAATTTTTCAAAGTTTAGGAGGGGGGTTTCTCTATATTAGACTTGAAGTATTGGGGCCATTATATAGGGCAAGTTGATTTGTTAAATCAATTAAAGAGATCTTTCTCTGATTGATTTGGGGATATTTCCCACCGTTGGATATTTGATCCTAAGGTTTCTGTTTTACAGAAAGCAATATTCTTGTTTTTTAACAAGATTGGAAAATCTTTCCATAACAGAATTTTAATTCTGATTAATTAATGATTTATCATTATTATTAGATCTTTTGATCTAACGGTGGGGAATTTTATAATTCCAGCGCTGGCGCACCCGTGCTTTGCACGTAGTGTGCTGCTCAGAGCGCAGCGCACTTTGCGCTAGCGCACCTATGTTTGACACGTGGTGTGCTGCTCAGAGCGCAGCACAGCCTGCACTAGCGCATCTGTGTTTGACACGTGGCGCGCAGCGCACCTAGCGCTAGCGCACACATGGTGCACTGCCTAGGGCGCAACGCACCTGGCGCTAGCGCATTCGTGTTTGACACGTGGCGCGCAGCGCGCCTAGCGCTGGATCTGAAGCGTTGCTTCAATTTTTGAATTTTGAATTTCAAAACAGAGTTTTGCTCTGATTGGTGGAAACACCTACCAATTCCAGAGTTAGGAGACCCGGTCTCAACTCCTTGAGATGATCTCCCACTGGACTCTAGAACCCGGTTATTTGTGCTCCCCGCCTTGGGTCTATCCTAATGCGGAAAAGTAAATAATATATAACAATGGTGACATCAACCTCAACCCGGAAGTATCCTAATAAAAGAATATTACATATATATTTTACATGGATGAAAATAAAAAAAATCTTATCTCACATAAAACCCCGGGGCTATTCATTCACGACGATCCAATAAATCATATCACTAGCAACACATAACATCTCATGTCATCAACGTAAGTAAATACGTGTATCTCGAAACTTGTTGACTTATAGCAAGAAGATCGGGATACCCCACATATTACACTTATGATCGCAGAAAAGAAATTGAAAAACTACAATAATTAGAATCCGTAATATCCTTAGACATCATAAACCCGGAATATCTCATATTCTGAATTTCATGCCTAACTTATAAAACTTGCATTTTAGTCTCAAATTGAAAACTCTTTTCAATTGGTTGTTGGATAATTCAATAAGATTCCCGTCTTAGTGATCGCGTACAATACGTAATTGCGACGGAGTTTTGATCCGAATCAAAACTTCGTGGCAATCGATCAATTGAGACTAAACGGCTAGGTTTACAATATACTAACTCGTTTTCATAAAACCAGTTAATCCAGATTCTAATAATTGTATCACACATCACAAAGCTTGTAAAGTAACCACGACATTAGAATTCTGCACGCAATTAGCAAACTAAACCAATTTTTCTAAGACATGAAAAATCCAGTGAGCTAAAGTTCCAAAACTGATCGTTTTAAGCCAATCCGGGAGTCGAAACGAACTCGTAACCCGCCCGAATCTTCACGGAGGCGAAGATTCCAAAATTAACTATCGAATAGGGGGCTTCGGGAGGGGGGTACCCACTCGCAGGGGCCACCTAGAAGTGGCCCCTAGGGGAAGGCAGACCCGAGAGCACCCAGTTGGGGTGCTCTCGGGTTACCCACCCCCAAGGACACCTTGTGGTGGTCTTAGGGTGTTGGTTCGGCCTCTGGTCCCTCCCAGGGTGTCCCCAGGGTGTGCACGCTCCACCCCGCGTCTTCTCGGTTCAAACCGTGAGCCCGCGGGGTGTGCAAACAACTCAAAACATCATTTTGGAAACTGTTTTTATCGGCAGTTTTTGCGCGACAAAACGGCGGATTTCTAACGTCGCTGCATGTTATGATAGTCTACCCTAATGTTCTAGCTTGGCTCCGATACCATGAAAGTCGACCCTTTGAGTTCACGCCTGAGCTATTTCCATGAGCCCTTGCTCTCTCTTGCTCTCTACAATTTTCTTCATCTCACTTCTAAGTTCAAACCCTCACATGTGATGTCAATCATTGAACTTGTGAAAACCCTAGTGAGCAAAATAAACACCTACTTCACCATCTCACATTATATTAGCAATTTGATGTGGAGTATTGCCTTCACTAATGAGATTAGTGAAGGGTTAGCTTGAGCTAGTAGACTTCGGGTGGATCGTCTTTGGCGTGAAGATCACGAAGGAGGTTCTTTCATCTTGAAGAGGAGCCTAGTGGAGTCGCGTGGACCACAACCCGGAGCAAGAGAAGAGAAGGACTCGATCTACAATGTTATAACCTTCTTTCACTTCTCATAGTGAAGTAGATATCAAACCATAACCCTTATCATCTAGCTAATGATCTTGGCTTGTCTGGCTTAACACCGATAAAAATTAAAATTTGGCATGCTTGATACTACTAAAATCTCATGGTGGTGCTAGGGTCGACTTTTATAGTATTAGAGCAAGAAAGTCCTCTATATATAAAATTGCAATTCTAAATTGCAACCATGCTTGAATAATGAGTCAAGACTAATATAATATGATAAAAACCCATGCCTTGCCCATTCCACAAATATCTCCACAATTTACACCTCATTTTGTATTTTCTAAAAATAGAAAATAGATGCCATGCTTCATAATATATATATATATATATATATATATATATATATATATATATTAAGAAACATAATTATTGAGCTAATAATATTAGTCAAGATATAATTATATCATATATAATATATATCACATTATTAAATCAACACTTGATTTAAAAATCCGGTTATATCACATATAACCGACTAATATCATTTATCCGTTTATCACATTATCAAATCAACACCTGATTCGATAATCTGGTTATATCACATATAACCTAACCGATAACAGATAACTTCCAGATTACAATATGGTATCACATTCTCATATTTAATCAGGCCTACACACATATCACATATGTGTCCTACTTCGTTTCGCTTGAATCAGGAAACTTCTGTGTGGGACTCTAAAGACCCGTCAATACGCCAGCAGTAGGTGATGATCACATCAGTCACCTTCAAGCCGTCAGCGGTACTAGCTGGACGTAACGGTTACCCGGGTATTGAGCGATATGAAGATCAATAAGCAAGCCGTCCATACTCTCCATGAACCCTATTAGTAACACTACCGTACAGTCCGATCTCTTCGTCTGATATATCGCATATCTTGTCTAGGGGCGGCAAACGTCAAACCCCAGTAACGTGATAAGTAATGCCGATGTCTGGCCTATAACGGTTTGAGAAACTACTGATAACTCTTATCAGTAAATCTCAGCAGCAGCCCTGGCCAGGAACTTCCAGTTATAGCCAATCGAGTATAGCGCAACATCAACCTCCAATATCGGGAGAGACGAAACCCCTCCTATGGCGCATTGCCTCCATGTGACTCGGGACTGTACCCGAAATCTACCTGTATGCACGACTTCTTTGAGCCGTGGTAGGGAGGAAATCAAAGCACAGTGGGAGCCACATAAAACTCTATGACGATCTCGGGTCTACAGACTAACCTGTACTAGTGTCACCAGAGAACTTCTATCTGACGATAGATATACTACCAACTAGGAGTTCTCGGTAAGTCCTATTCGGTGTACCCATTCTCAGAAGTAAACACGTTAGGCGTAAATAAGCAATATAAATGAATAACACAAGAATAACAAGAGATGTAATAAAACAACAAATTTTTATTGATAAACATTTTTTACATACAACTGAAAAGTAAATACAATGATGAACACAATGCCTAAACAATGGCATGGACATGAAAGTAAAGTATATACAAGACTATAGAGCTCAGGGTCCTCGCTGAACTGATCTAAGTCCTCTGAACTGGGCTCTATCTCCAGTGGGTCGGATCCACCTGACAACATTCCAAACAAAGAAGTGAGAAGGAATGCCGTCAGCGAACAATCGCTCGGTAAGTCCCAAAGAAAAGTAGGAATAAAATAGATAGATAAATAGACAGATATGAGAATATAACTGATGTATTGTGAGTTTGTTATATTAACGCAGTTATTTTAGCTTGGTACAGAATATGCCAGTGTATACGAGAGGAGTCCAACTATTCTATGGACTAAGCTATACGGGGCACAAGGAACCGTTAAGCCACGGAACAGCAGCAATGGATATTCAGGTTAGGTGTATTAAAGTGACCGTCTCGTGCCACTTCTAACACATTCCGTATCAGTCTACCCCTTTAAAACCCCTTAATATATTTTGTATTGATTGTATTGTTTTATAGTAATTTGTAGATGGACTTGCCGAAACCATGATATTAGTAATTCATGTAAATGGAAAGGATATAAACGGATAGTCATATAGACCAGTCAAATGTATATCCATGGTTCGATCAAATCATGTTCATGTTGATATAGATTGAATTCTGATATAAATGGATTCATGTTGAATTGGAGTTATGCTTGAATCATATTCAAGGATAGATTGATTTCAGATTAGACTGAGACTCTTCCTGAGTCAGATACTTAAACAGAATTGAAGTCCTGAATTAGTTTTGGTGTTATCGCTAACTGCTACATATGGACGGCAGGATTTGTGTTTTTTCCAAAACAATTACCGTATTAATAACACCATTTTTACTTTGTCTGTCTTAGATAGGTAAGCACCCATATTCTCCGGCTCTCTAAGGCTCAAGAGAACTGGTCCCGCTTAAACCTATATTTACTAGGGTTCTTATTGTAAATTAATATAACTTATGGGGGTTTTATGAAAAAATAGTTTTGATATATTTTCAAAATAAACCTCAAGTATTTATTTACCGTCTTTAGGGTTTTTCATAGTTGTTATTTTTATAAAATAAGATATTCTAGTGGATATAAACCTAAATTGAATAGCATATGATATTTTCTTGTAATTTGACTTGTATTGAATGTGATGGTATTTTCATGATCTTTTGTGACTCTTTTCTTTTGATTTAGAAAATATGGAATATATATAATATATTGAAAGTAGATATTTTGGTAACATATATATATATATATATATATATATATATATATAGGTTAATGGAGGAAAGGTGCCATAGGATGGAATTTCCTCCTATGGCGTCGGAAAAATGCACCCTCCAAATTTTTTTTCGACGATCGGTATATATCACCTCCATCTTTATTATCTAAGATGTGGATACACCAAATTTCATGTGATTATACCATTTTTTCACCGTTGATTTAGTTGGTGCAAAATTAATGGTTTCCCGACAATAGAACTTTTTACATTGCTAATTCAACAGTGAAAAAGTGGTGGATTCACATAAAATTTGGTGTATGCACATCTTACATGATAACGATGATGATAATGGATGCCGATCATCGGAAAAAATGGTGGAGGTTGTGTTTTTTCGACGCCACACGAGAAAATCCTCTCCTATGGCCTCTTTCCTCCATTATTCTCATATATATATATATATATTAAAAAATAGAATTTCTTTATTAATTAGAAATCACGTTTTCCTTAAAATTGTAATACAAATTCTATCGAGATCGTATGCTCCATGAAGAAGTTTGCATCTCGCTCTACTAGTCCGAGGATGTGCGATAATCCACACCATCCAAAAACGGGTTCCCCAAAAGGGTTGTAGATGCATAATCGCAAAGAATTTAGAAAATACAATTTAAAAGAAAACCGGATTTTTATACTAAATGGTATTTTAATGAAATATTGTAATCGTAACCAAAAGTATGCTCAAAGGGTATCGTGCTATGAAACTAAGTGTGCGTGTGGGGAAGGTCGTTACCCCGTGTGGTATTGCTAAAAAATACTTAACAATTACACCCTAAATTATTACACTAATGACTAACAAATAAAAATTACTGCAAAATTATCCTTACCATCGAGTACTGTACATTATACATGTATATATTACCATTTTACTACACAAATAATAGTAGTAGGTTAGTGCTAATATATGCTTTGCGGAAATAGTAATCTAAATTCAAAAACATTAGACACTAATGTATATTATTGTAAGAATAGTGTGTTAATGTGATAAAATTTAAGAAAAATAATAAGAAATCAAAAGGATTACAAATTAAGATCAAACAGAAGTGAAGAGTTCGCAGTGTCGAGACACGATTATCGGGGAAAATAAGAAAGGATTCAATAAGATGAACTGATGGTGTGTACGTTACAACCAAACTCGATCCCGACAGACGAGGAGCTTAAGAAGGGGGTTAAGAAGACCCGAAGGACTTGAGCACATAGGTATAAATCTTTCATAATAGATTAGAACCTATGTTAGTTTTTGTTAGCTAAGGCTTATGGTAGTTCTTGAGAGATTAGTCGATATTGCTCATCTTAAAATTGTTTTTTTGTAAATTTCGCCTCTTTACAAACCTTATGGAGTGTGCGACATCGACTTACAGTAGTCTCCGTCCTCAAAAGTCTGAACGTATACACAGTGATCTGATTCATTTCGCACAAATCCTATCTCTACCATAAACTGATCGAACTTGAGATACCACTGCCTAGGAGCTTACTTGAGGCGGTACAAGCTTTTTCGCAACTTACATATCATATCTTCTTTCCCCCTCTCGTTGTATCTCGGTGGTTGTATCGTATAGATCTCCTCCTCCAATTCGCCATGAAAGAACGCAGTCTTCACATCAAGCTAGTCTAAGTACAAACCCTCCACCGCCACAATACTGAAGATTACCCGAATAGATGTCATCTTCACCGCAGGGAAAAAAATTGTCTTAATAGTCAATTCTTTACTTTTGCACGTAACCCTTGACTACCAAGGGAGCTTTGTACAGCTTCATTCCATCTGTCTCATATTTTATATATCCTGTATACCTACCTATTAAGCAATGCTTTCCGATCCTTTGGTAGCTTCACTAGGTCCCATGTATGGTTCTTTTTCAAAGATTCCATCTTTTCATCTATAGTTTACTCTCATTGCTTGCTAGCACTATCGCTTGTTACTTCTTCAAGAGATTTGAACTCTTCCGTATCTATGTACAAAACGAAGTCGGTCATAAATCTTTCATGTATTCTTTTTTCTCTCGTAGATCTCTTCAGAACCGGTACATCTGGTTACTTAATATGGTAACCATTCTGTTCTTGAACCCGATCCTACACTGCGGTTTCCTCCAAGTTTTGATCACCACCTGTAGGTGTCTGAATACTCTCTTGAGTTCCATCTAGCTCGACGAACTGACGTACTGCGTCTTCCTTGGCTTGTTTTTCTTTTCTGTACAAGTGTTGCTCATTAAAGATGACGTTCCGGTTTCATATCACCTTCTTACTTGTGTAATCCTACAGACGATATCTAAACCCATCTCCACCATATCCGATGAAAGTGCACTTCTAAGACTTGGAGCTAAACTTATTCCTTTCCGTCTTATTAACCAAAAAATACGCAACACAACCAAACACTTTTAAGTGCGAATAATCGAATAATCAACCGGTTTACCTGACCATTTTTTCCCGGAATGCCTCTATCAACCGCACTTGCCGGGCTTCTATTGATCAAGTACATAGCAGTATCGACCACCGCTGTCTATAAGAACTTAGGCACATCTGCATCCAAGGTCATGCTCCATACTCGCTCTACCGTCGCAGCAAACACAACTTTCCCCTTAGATCCGAACTAACGTCTTCAAATGATGATCTAAGAAAGTGGGGAAGAGGACCCTAGCCATTACTCACCATTAAGCTAGATCGTAGAATTGAAGAACTCTAAGTTCTTTAACCACGCTCTGATACCAGCTGTTGGGAACAAGTTGATCCACGGAACAATACTCGCGACAAACTAATCACGCAATAATTAACAACCACGCGATTAACGTAAGAAAAATTAATAAGTGCGAGAATAAATAAGTAATCAAAATGCAAACAAGAGAGAATTTGTTAACGAGATTCACCCACTGTATGGCTAGTCCCCGGCAGAGTGGAATCTTCAAAAGTCTACTGGAATTCTTGAATCAATTATAAGTTCGAGCAATCCTAAGAGATTTATCTCATATCTTTCTATATCTCACAAATCCCAGCTGTCACCCTCTCAATACAATGAACTCTCTCTAATAATTAATTTTGGCAGCATAGAATACATATGAGAGGTCCCCTTTTATAGGAAAGCTCTAATCCTATAAAAAAAACAAGAGATAACCAAAACAGATTCGCTGTAGATTTGCCGTCGACAAACGTCTGATCCACATTTGGGTAGACGTCTATCCCCAATCTGTATCCCTTCGTTTTTCTCGTTCAGACGTTTGTCGTGTCCCCAGACGTTTGTTCTAAAGTCTCGGGTTGGACTTTGTTTGCTTCAACAGACGTCTGAACCATATTTGGTCAGAAGTCTGGCCTTCAGTCTTGGGTTGAGGCTTGATCTTCTGCAGATATTTGCCGTGCCGGCCTATAGAAATCTGCCGTTACTCTGTGTTTCTGACATGCTATGTCCATACATCTGCCCTTGTCTTTGGCAGACGTTGACCTAATGCATTCTTCACAATTTCTAACAACGATGAATTTTAATAGATGAAAGCAGATGTCTAATTTTCCCAAAGATTACAAAATATTGTCATCTTTATCAATTACACAAGGGTTATTTTTTAACAATGCAAGAGATGCATATGTTTATATTATCTTTATATAAATAGTAAATACATAAAAGGAACAACAAATCATTATAAAGAAATCAAGTGCATTAGTGGATAAATAATTGTGACGGTTATGTTTAACACCAAACAGTGAAGTGAGAATTGGATTCGGATCTCTCTCTCTCTCTTGGGCGGTTTGGTTGCAGGATTATGGAATTTGGATTCGAAAAATAGTACCGTTGAAATTTCTGGATTTGGAAATTTATTGTTTGGTTGGTTTTGGATTCCTAGTATTGAATTTGTAGATCCTTGTAATCTTTGTTTGGTTGGTGGAAAAATATGGGATTTGGATTTGAGGGTTTTAGAGAGAGATAGAGAGAGAGAGGATTGTTAAATAAATAAAGTACATGGGCCCCATCTAAAAGTACATTGAATAGTGCCAAATCCTTGAGAATTCTTGTAAATTTTTAGGATTCATGAATCCTTCTTTTATGGTGGGCCCCCCATACAAAACAAAGGAATCCTAGAAATCCTAATCTTGCAACCAAACACAAAATTGTGGAATCCTAGGATTCCACAATCCAAAATCCAAATCCAAACTAATAATCCTGCAACCAACCAGGCCCTTATTAAGTTTGGACCTTATCAAGGCAGCGTGGATCCCACTGTAATAAAATCCAATCTCCACCCCTTCCCCATTTAGAAAGCAAAAGGGCTACAAATTATATATAAATAAATAAATAAAGCAAAAGTTGTAACTACCGTATAATAACTAATAAAAAGTAACAAAGGGAGTCAGAGCACATAGAAAGAAAAGAGATTCGATCTCCCCACCCTCACCATCTCCAAGCTTAAATCATTATTTTAGTACATCATTTTTTTATTGCCACGTTTATTTTTTAATGGTTCACTCCCATCAATTCTACCATTGAATTGCAAGATATAACATGATGAGGAGCTATAAAATACTCGAACTTAACCGTACGGGGTCTGTTGCTTCGATCTTTTTGAAGTTTTATGGAAAAATTTAGAAATATATTCATATAATTGCAAACGATTTCTGCTAGTCAAGCACATTTTTTAGTACTATCTTAAAAATACATGCCGAATGCAAAATCTTTACCCCATATAATCTCGGAGAATTGTGGGGTTAAAGGCATAGAAAGAAACTTCCCTAGTTGATGAAAAACTCGACTGTCTACTAACTTTTATGAAAGTGGTCTAAGATATGCACAGACGAAAATTTATGTGATTTCAATTGTACTTCCGTCAGAATGTCCAAAATTTAACGGTTTATCGATAATTGAATATTTTTCATAATCAATTAAATCAACAGTTAAAAGTGCCACTATCATATGACGCCATGAAGATCAAGAAGGACAACGCGACTTGTGAAATGTTGACTTTTTGATCAAAATATGAGAGATTCTCTCATGTGTGACTTTGATACTCATGTTTCTCAACCGTTCAATAAACGCTGTTTTTCTAGTCCATTAAAATTTCAAATATTTATGAGGGTTAAAATATTAGAAAATGTTGGGGTGGTAATATCAATTTGCTAAGGTTTGTTCGGCACTCCATGCTTTACAGCTGGGGAGCTCATCATCGGCAGCTAATCAGATTCTGCCACGTCATCAGTCTTGCCAAGGGTAGGCTCCGCGATTCCCTTCCACGTGGACTTTGTTTAGTGTAAGATTCCATTTTCCTCCTGTGTCTATTTTATTATTTACCAAAAATTACGACACCGCATACAATTTCCATCCGACAGCCATCTTTATTATACACAACGGTTGTGTTGGTAATGACAATAATACCCCTTTATTTCCGTAAAGAGGGAAAAAATACCGGCTGTACTAAAATTTTTTAGGGCCCGCTTGATACATAGAATGGAATGTAAGTGTGCTACACGTCCAAGTACAGATGATATTGTCCGTTCTGACCGAAACCGTACGGTTCTGTCCTTTTTATTATTTACCAATAATTACGACACTGCATACAATTTCTTTACGACGGCCATCTTTATTATACATAATGGTTGTGTCGGTAATGAAAATCATACCCCTTTTTTTATTTTCGTAAAAGGGGAAAAAATACCGTTTTGCACTAAAGTTTTAAAGGGCCCGCTTGATACATGGAATGTAATGTAAGTGTGCCCCACGCCAAAATACAGATGGTATTGTCCGCTCTGACCGAAACCGTACGGTTTTTCCCTTTTAGAGCGAACCGGACCTGACCATGGCCACTTCCCAAGAGATCATCCATCCCAAGACTTCCTTGACCCGAGCATGCTTAACTACGGAGTTCTCAAACTCAAGTAGTGTTGATTTACTTAAAAAACGCCTCTGTAATTGAGAGTGACATCATTACATTTATAATACAGTTCAGCCCTCTTTCGGAATGTATTCCGAAAATTCCCAATTATTCTACAGTGGGTTCCATGGACTCAAGAGGTGGCCCCCACGGATTTAAGAGGTGACCCCCGCCCCCTTGGCATGACAATTGGTGTGGCACTTTGTTCCGTGTGGCATTTTGTTCTGTGAGTAAGAACCGGGTCCCGATATTCTTCCCACTTTTGAACAATTGTTCGTCCTCGAACCTTAGACTTACTATTGAGAGACATGCATGGGCCACCAATAAAATCTGTCACGTCCCGCTTCCAAGTAGACAGAAACGGTGACGTGACAAGACCGCAACATATTTATAATGAAAATACGTCAAGCGTAATTAAGCAATATAATAATGTGCAAGAATAATAAAAGTAATGAAATGAAACAACAAATTATTTACATTCAAATTTATATACTACTATTTGTAATAAAAAGATATAATGATAAAATAAATGCCTAAATAATGGCATACTGGAAATAAATACAACCAGGAGCTAAAAATTAGACTGAGAAGCGAACTGGTCCAAGTCTTCCGGGTTCGGCTTTATCTCCTCTGAATCTGGTCCTTCTAACGAACATTCCAAAGAAAAATCATATAGGAATGTCATCAGCGAATTAGCGCTCGGTAAGTACCCAAAAAAGTTAAAAAAAGATAGTATATAAAGTGAAGAAAAAACAAGTAAAAGTGAACATGCATGGTTATATAAGAGAGTATATAAATATATTTATTTACCGGTATAAAATAGTTGTTTTAACGTGATTATTTATAATTTAATAAAGAAGATATTCATGTATACGAGAGGAGTCTATCTTATCCCGTAAACTATTGTAACATGTACTATAAGGCCCCGTCATAGCCCAAGGGACAACGGCACATGAATTCATGTAGGTGTCTTTTAAACTGACCTCTCGTGTCACGATATACGTTCTGTACTAATTTACCCCTTTATCTCCGCATATTGAATTGTATAGATTTAAGATTACAGATTTTGGATGAATCCATGGATATAAAATATACAGGTTCATGTTTAAGATATTATCATGTATTCATGTATTTATATCAAGTTCATATCAAGTTATAACTATGGTTCGGTCAAGTCGAGTTAAGTATTCAAGTTTGAGTTTGAAATTTGAATTCGAGTGTTCAGGTTCATGATCAAATATTCAAGTTTGTGTTTGATTTTTGTAACGACTCTAAATTTACTATACAAAATTTTCAGTTTAATGTACAGAAAAGAGTTTACAAGTCTGAGTATAAGTTATAAATTAATTTTTGTTTAAGAACAGTAAGAAACAACTTGTAGCTCACTGGTAAAGTCTTGCACTGCAGTGACGTAGCCCCTGTGTTCGAATTCCATTAGACATATTATTTTTTTGATTTATTTTTAAATTTTTGAAAGCCCAAAAGTTTGCACGTGCAATGCACATAAAAATGAAAAGTCTGAAGAAATCAAACATGTGCAAAAGGGAGTTAATACTGAGATGAACACTTTGTAAGAATCCAACGGCCCTCCTCACCAAAATGACCGGCGAGATGCACCTTTAGGCCGGCACCGACGGTCTCCCTATACCATGAACTATCCAAGCTATATAATTATCACTAAAATACCTCAAATTCTTTAAATTTACATCCATGAAAACCCTAAATAATATAAATAACTTCTCGAGGTCTATCTTTAATTATATTAAAAATATTTTCATAAAATCCCCTCGAATTATATAAAACAACATTTAAGAACTTTAGTAAATATAGGTTTAAGCAGCATCAATTCTCTTGAGCCCCAGAAAGCCAGAGAAAGTCAGTGCTTGCTTATTTAAGGTAGAAAACTTAACGGTGTTATCAATGATAATTGTCTTGAAAAAAAAAACAAATCCTGTCGTCCATGTGCAGCAGTTACCGGTAACTTCCGAACCTAATTCAGGATCTAAATTAGTTGCAAGAGTCTGACTTAGTCCGAGTCTAATTCAAATATGAATCCAAACTCTAACATGTATACTTGAATATGAACCGGAATACAAGAGTTGACTTGACCGAACTATGGCTATATCTTGACATGATTACAAGCTTACATCCTGAACCTGACTACTTGAACAACTTGTATCCATGATCTCGGCTTGCCTTGTAAATGTAATCTATACAAAACATTACGCGGGGTTAACGGGGTAGATTGGTACAGAATGTATTAACGTGGCACGGGATGATCACTAAAAGACACCTAAATGAACTCTCGTGCCGTTGTCCCGTGGGTTTTGACGAGGCCTTATACTACATGTTACCATAGTCCACAGGGTAAGATGGGCTTCTCTCGTATACACAAATACTTTCTGTACCAAGCTACAAACAACTACGTTAGAATAACAATCTTATACCCGTACATCTTACCAGTTCAATTCTCATTACTTGCTATATTCTTTTCTTTCTTTTGGGACTTATCGAGCGCTAGTTCGCTGACGACATTCATGTCTATTTCTTTCTTCGGAATGTTCGTCAGGAGGAACGGACTCTCAGGAGATCGAGCCGAGCCAGGAGGACTTGGACCAGTTCACTGCCCAGCAGAACTTCTAGTTCATCTTGTACTTATTTTAGTTTGGATGCCACTGTTTAGGTATTGCTTTATATCATTATATCTTTCCTTTTCAAAGCAGTTGTAATGTAAAGACAAATGTTAATAAAAGTTGCTGTTCATTTTATATCTCTTGTCAATTCCTATGCATTTTATACATATATTGCTTAATTACGCTTAACGTATTTATTTTTTAGTAAATATGTTGCGAGCTTGCCACGTCACCACTTCCGTATACTGGGAAACGGGGCGTGACAGGTTTTGTTGGCGGCCCATGCAGGTCAGTTCTGCATAGAATCCTAAGCAATATATCACAAGAATTATAAGAATCAGCAATTATACATTTCTTACATTTCAAATTCCTTGATTCTATCCTAACCTTTCTTTTTTATCAAGGTCATGGATTCACCAAACAACACGAGCACCAATGTAAATGGCAACACTCCACCGCCCACTCTACTACCACCACCTACCGTTGCAGCTCCCATCAATGAGCAAACGGTACTACTCGAGACAATCAAGAGCCTCTTGGAGGGTCAGCAGCAGACTGCTATTCTCATGCACCGCCCAGAAGTCGAGGCACCCGGAGTCAAGCAATTTCGGGTACTGCACCCAAAGCACTTTTCAGGAAAAGAGAGCCCACTGGAGGCAGAAGAATGGGCTCAATCTATCGAAGATGATCTGGCAGCAACACAAGTGTCAGAGATTGCTTGGGTGAGAGTTGTAAAGATGCAACTAATAGATAATGCCAGAGTCTGGCGGAAGGCTGAAGAAAGCCGACTCGCTCAACCGATTGAATGGAAGACGTTTCGCGATATGTTCGACGCGAAATACTTCCCTGAGAATGCTCATTTTGACATGGAACATCAGTTCATCCACTTACAACAAGGCTCGATGTGGAGCAAGTCCGTGGATAAATACGATGTTGAGTTTACCAATCTTAGCAGGTAAGAAATTGTCTTAATATTCAATTTCCTGATATCACTTATTACACTGCTAACACAAGTTCGTAACAGGTTCACGGCACACCTGATCCTGACTGCTGAGATCCGGACATGAAGATTTCAGCAAGGGTTAGACCCGGAAATCTAAGCTGCACTCGCTACAGGGGATTTCCCAACCCATGATCTTACTCTGAAGGCTTCCCGACGCTATGAGGCATTCGTGAAGAAGAAGGGAAAACCTCAAACTGCCGATGTGAAACGCCCTGCCACTCAGATGGCAGGAGGAGCCTCTTCCAGGCCAACTTTTGCACCCAGAAGACCGGAAGTAACATTTAACCGGTCCAGTCCAGACGTTTGCTTCTACTGTAAGAGGAATGGATACCTGGCGAAGGACTGCAGGCGTAAAAATGGCCTGTGTTTGGTTTGTGGTGCATCCACTCACACCATTGGAGCATGTCCATATCGTCTTAACCCAGCTCTAGCACCTAGACCTGCAATCACAGTCCCGCAGCGGCTAGCTATTCAGGCTCATGCACCTCGTTTAGCTCTACCTGCACCACCTCCACGTGGACCTCCTGTACAGCCTCCTCGTCAATTCTATCAAGCACAGAGGAGCATGCTTCAAGGGCAGAGGAACATGCCCCAAGGACAGAAGAATGTGCCTCCAGCAAGGAGGGATGTACCCAGACGTCAGGCTTTCACAATGACAGTTGAGAAAGCCGAAGCAACCGGCCAAGTAATCACTGGTAATTCCCAATCCTTTAATCTTTTCAATCCTTGCATATCTCTATATTTTCCCTGTATCTAAAACCAACCTCACACAACTTAGGTACTATACTAGTGGCCACTCTTCCTGCACTAGCACTGTTCGACTCTGGAGTGTTACGTTGCTTCATGTCCCAACAATTTGTGAGAACACGTGTGGTTCCCGTGAAGCCACTCATTTCAAGCTGGAATGTCAGTTTCGGGAATGGAGTATTGAAAGAAACTAAGGGATTTATCAGTGTCCAGTAGTGGTTTGTGGACGAGAATTCTACGCGAATTTCAAAGTACTGGACATCCCAAATTTCGACGTTGTGTTGGGGATGGACTGGTTGGGAGTTTTCTATGCTACGATTGACTGCCGTCAAAGGAGGGTAGTATTTGAGATACCATATCACCTAGTCTTTTACTTCAAGAGTGGAGATAGAACTTTGGAGCCAGGAATCTTCCGTGCTATGCCAAAGAATGCAGAAATATTTACTCTACTAGCGGAAGAAGAAAAGCCAGAGGTAGTTCGAGAGTTCGAGGATGTGTTTCCTGAAGATATAACATGTTTGCCTCCCGATTGAGCTCTTGAATTCAGTTGGACGAACTTCTGAAGAAAGGTTGGATTCGTCCCAGTACTTCAAGTTGGGGATCTCCAGTTTTTCTTGTGAAGAAGAAAGAATGTTCATACAGGATGTGTGTAGACTACCGAGTTGTGAATGAAGTGACGATTAAGAACAATTATCCACTACCGCGCATCGATGATCTTTTCGATCAGCTAAGTGGGTCTTGTGTATTCTCAAGGCTAGAACTTCGTTCGGGTTATCATCAGGTGAAGGTCAAAGAGTCTGATATTCTGAAGACAGCGTTCAGGACTCGCTATGGTCATTACGAATATCTCGTGTTGCCATTTGGAGTGACCAATGCACCTGTTATATTCATGAATCTTATGAACCAAGTTTTCCGAGAGTACTTAGACATGTTCGTTGTCATCTTCATCGACGAAATCCTGGTGTATTCAAAGAATCGAAAGAGCACACCGAGCATTTGCGGATTGTCCTAGAGATATTTCGACAACATTAACTCTATGCCAAGTACAGCAGGTGTGAATTTTAGCTAGATAAAGTTGTATTTCTCGGACACGTCGTTTCAGGCGAAGGAATCTCAATAGATCCAGCTAAGGTGTCAGCTGGCAGCGAATGGCCGACACCAAAGACGGTGAAGGATATTTGAAGTTTCTTAGGATTAGCAGGATACTATTGAAGATTCATTGAAGGGTTCTCGAAGATTGTAACACCCCTGACAAAGCTCACACGTAAAGATGAAGTATTCGTGTGGTCAGAAACATGTGAAAACGCTTTTGTAGAACTCAAGTCAAGATTAACTTCAGCTCCTATCCTTGTAATACCGGATCAATCTGGAGGTTTCTTTGTACATTGTAATGCGTCCGGTAAAAGATTAGGATGTGTTCTACACCATCATGGAAAAGTTGTAGCTTTTGCATCAAGATAGCTAAAGGTTCATGAGCGCAAATATCCAACACATGATCTTGAGTTGGCAGCCGTTATCTTTGCACTTAAGATTTGGCGCCACTATCTTTTGGGTGAATGAGTGGATATATACACTGACCATAAGAGTCTGAAGTATGTATTTACTCAGAAGGAATTGAACATGCGGCAGAGAAGATGGCTAGAACTCATGGCGGATTTCGACATCAACCTACAGTATCATCCTGGAAAGGTGAATGTAGTTCCTGATGCTCTTAACCGCCAGCCATTAGCAATGAATCTCACCGCTCAGTGGAAAATACAGTAGAAATTGCACGGATTGGCAATCGAAGTAGTTATGTCAGGTAACGCTTCGTATTTGATAAACCTATAAGTCCAGTCCACAATTGTCAATCAGATCAAAGCAGCTCAAGCAAATGATGCCAAGCTACAAAAGATCCGAGAATAAGTAGAAAGTGGACTTCGAACTGATTTCATCATCTACGAAAATGGATCCTTGCGATATGGAAGTAGATTGTGTGCACCAAACGTTCCAGTTCGAGAAGAGTTGATGAAAGAAGCTCACAGCTCTCCTTACTCTGTATACCCCGGTGGTACAAAAATGTATAAGGATCAACGGAAATACTACTGGTGGCATGGAATGAAGCGCGAAGTAGCCAGAAGCGTAGCCAAGTGTTTTGTGTGTCAGTAAGTAAAGGATGAAAACCACAGAACTGCTGGTCTACTTCAGTCGTTACCCATCCTAGAATGGAAATGACAGCATATTACCATGGACTTCGTGATTGCCATCCCTCGCAGCACGAAGGGTAACGACGCTGTATGGGTTATTATGGATCGACTCACAATGTCGCTCACTTTATTCCCTTTCGTGTTGGCCAATCTACTGAGACGTTAGCAAAGAAGTACATGGAGGTAAGTATGAATCTAAAATAAGATTTAAATTCAAAATGTACTATATTGATACCTATGAACTCATGTAGGAGATTGTGAGATTACATGGAGTGCCAGTTTGCATCGTCTCCGATCGTGATACCAGATTCCGATCACAGTTTTGGCAGAGTCTGCAAGCTAGCTTGGGAATGAGTCTGAACTTCAGCACGGCTTACCATCCACAAAAGGACAGAGAGCTTGAGCGAGCAATTCAGATTCTGGAGGATATGCTAAGAGCTTTTATGTTAGACTTTAGAGATTCGTGGGAAGATCACCTACACCTTGTGGAGTTTTCATACAATAACAACTATCAGGCGAGCATTGGAATGGTACCATTTGTAGCACTCTATGGAAGGAAGTGTCGATCACCACTAAGTTGGGATGACGTTGGAGATCGTGAACTCTTAGGATCAGAGATGATCGTGGCAACTGTGGACGTAGTTCGCACGATTAGGGAAAGAATGCGCATAGCCCAAGACAGAAAGAAGCATTGGGCAGATGCAAAGCGGCGACATCTGGAGTTCCAACCTTGGGATCATGTTTTCTTAAAGATCTCTCCAAACAAAGGAGTGATCTTCTTTGGGAAAAGGGGTAAGTTCAGTCCCAGATACATAGGACCGTTGGACATTCTCGAACAATTCGGGGAAGTGGCATACCGTTTGGCATTACTACTCTCATTGGAAGGAGTGCACAACGTGTTCCATATATCCCAACTTCGAACATATGTGAGCGACCCCAGTCACATCCTTGATCACTCCGAACTCACTGTATAGACGGACCTAACTTATGAGCAATAACCGGTTGAGATCCTGGACTGAAAGATGAAGACACTGAGGAACAAGGAAGTAAACTTGGTCCGAGTAATGTGGAGAAAAGATTCGCCAGGAGAATCAATGTGGGAATGAGAAGATGACATGCGTGCAAAATACCCTTATTTATTTGTAAATTAGTCCTTATATAAATGTAAATTTCGAGGACGAAATTTTTATAAGGAGGATAGAATATAACGACTCTACATTTACTGTACGAAAATTTTCAGTTTAATGTACAGAAAGGAGTTTACAAGCCTGAGTACAAGTTATAAGTTAATTTTTTTTAAGAACAGCAAAAACAACTTGTAGCTCACTGGTAAAGCCTTGCACTGCTGTGACGTAGCCTATGTGTTCGAATCTCATCAGACACATTATTTTTTTATGATTTATTTTAAAACTTTTTGGAAGCCCAAAAGTTTACACGTGCAATGCACATAAAAATGAAAAGTTTGAAGAAATCAAACATGTGCAAAAGGGAGTTAATACTGAGATGAACACGTGGCAAGAATCCAACGCCCCCCTCACTAAAACGACTGGCGAGATGCGTCTTTAGGCCGGCACCGACGGTCCCCTTGTGGTCAATAAGGCCCGGGTTTTGCACAGACGACCCTTCCCCTACCCCTAACTCCTCTGCACTCTGCAATCAAACTGAGACCCTCTAATTCCCCATTTATCATCATTTTAATGCATTTTAATTCCAAATCACTAATTCCGCACTATAAATACTACCCCATGCCATAACCCTTCATCATTCTGAAAATTATAACCAAAACTCTCCAAATTTTCTAAGTATAAGTGGAGTAGAAAAGAAGTTAGCAAGCGATCAAGTTCCGGCGAGGATCGAAGCAAGTTCAGGCGACCCGCGATACCACGACGACAACTCTCCCTTCCTACACCTTTTTTTAAGCCTTTTATAGTGTAAGTCCCTTCCAATCCTCATTCTTCTTCTTTAAAAGTTCATTTTCAAAATATATGTCGGAAGTGGAGCTAATACCGACATTTTCTTCTAAAACTCTATAATTCCACTTTTTCTTACATATTCTTCATTCATATTCCTTCACCATGTTTGTTAACATAAAACCATACTTAGAATCAACTTTTAATCAAAAATATCATGCAAAATATCTTTAATTAACATTTACATTAAAATAGCATGAAGTTTGAATATACCATCTTTATTTGTTTTGCTTAAACATACCTTTAGAAAAATTCACGAGATAACGACCTACCTCTAACATACACACATGGTTCCATAGCATGATATCCTTTGAATGTATTTTTGTTACGGATACAATATTACATTAAAATATCATTTACTATAAAAACCGATTTTCTTTTAAATTGTATTTTTAATTCCTTTGCAAATATACCTCTACAACCCTTTTTAGGGGACCTGCGATTGGATGGTGCAGATTATTGCGCATCCTTGAGCTAGTAGAGCGAGATGCAGACCTTCACACGGAGCATTCGGTCTCGAAAGGTTTTAAATACGATTTTTTAAGAAAAACACAATTTTCTACTTAATTAAAAAAATTAATTTTTAATAATTATATAAATATTAAAAAATCCATATATTTTCAAAATATAATAAACTTATATTTTTTCAAATAAAAGAATTACAAGTTTCGTCAAGACACCATCAAGATACCAACAAAAGTCAAGCTTTACAATAAAATACCATGAACTATCCAAGCTATGTAATTATTACTAAAATACATCAAATCCTTTAAATTTACATCCATGAAAACCCTAAATAATATAAATAACTTCTCGAGGTCTATTTTTAATTATATTAAAAATATTTTCATAAAACCCTCTCGAATTATATAAAACAACACTCAGGGACTTTAGTAAATATAGGTTTAAGCGGGATCAATTCTCTTGAGCCCCAGAGAGCCGGAGAAAGTGAGTTCTTGCCTATTTAAGATAGAAAACTTAACGGTGTTATCAATGGTAATTGTCTTGGAAAAAGACACAAATTCTGTCATCCATGTGCAGCGGTTATCGATAACTCCCGAACCTAATTCAAGATTTAAATCAGTTGCAAGTGTCTGACTCAGTCTGACTTTAATAAAACATGAATCCAAACTCTAACATGTATACTTGAAAATGAACCTGAATATCAAACCTGAATACAAGACTTGACTTGACCGAACCATGGCTATACCTTGACATGACTACAAGCTTACATCCTGAACCTGACTACTTGAACAACTTGTATCCATGGTCTCGGTAAGCCTTGTAAATATAATTTATACAAAATATTACGCGGGGTTAACAGGGTAGATTGGTACGGAATGTATTAACGTGGTACGAGATGATCACTAAAAGACACCTACATGAACTCTCGTGCCGTTGTCTCGTGTGTTTTGACGGAGCCTTATACTACATGTTACCATAGTCCACGGGGTAAGATGGATTTCTCTCGTATACACAAATACTTTCTTTATCGAGTTACAAACAACTATGTTAGAATAGCAATCTTATACTTGTACATCTTACCAGTTCAATTTTCATTACTTGCTATATTCCTTTCTTTCTTTTTGGCTTACCGAGTAGTTCATTGACGACATTCCTGTCTATTTCTTTCTTTAGAATGTTCGTCAGGAGGACCGGACTCTCAGAAGATCGAGCCGAGCCAGGAAGACTTGGACCAGTTCACTGCCCTGCAGGACTTCTAGTTCATCTTGTACTTATTTCAGTTTGTATGCCACTGTTTAGGCATTGCTTTATATCATTGTTTCTTTTCTTTTCAAAGCAGTTGTAATGTAAAGATGAATGTTAATAAAAGTTTCTGTCCATTTTATATCTCTTGTTAATTCTTGTGCATTTTATTCATATATTGCTTAATTACGCTTAACGTATTTATTTCTTAGTAAATACGTTGCGGGTTTGCCACGTCACTACTTCCGTACTCTGGGAAGCGGGGCGTGAAAATTTTGGAATCTGGTTTGAGTTTGGATTTAGGTTGAAGTCATAATCTTATGAAAGAATTTAGTTCTTGAAATTTCTTAAGTTCGGGAGTAATCGGCAACTGCTGCACATGGACGGCAGGATTTGTGTTTTTTCCAAGACAATTGCCATTGATAGCTTCATTAAGTTGTCTAACCTGAATAGGCAAGCACTCACTTTCTCCGGTTCTCTGGGGTTCAAGAGAAATGATACCGCTTAAACCTATATTAATTTATAGTCTTTAATATTTGTTAGTTTGTTGTTTACATTGTATTTATATTGTTTGCATCTTTCGAGGGGGTTTTATGAAAAATACTTTAATATTGCTTAAAAATAACTTCAAGGGAGATTTATGATATTCAGAGTTTTCATGAACATGCATTTTAATTGTTGGGGTGTTTCAGTGATAAAAACCTAGCTTTAAAAAGTTTATAGTATTTTTATGAAAACTAGCTCTTTTGAAAACTTGATGGTATTTTATTAAAATTTTAATCTTTCATTTAAAAAAATATAGTTTCATAATATGTCTTTATTGAAAATACGAATTCATAGTTTTATATAATTTTCCAAACTTTTAGTTTTGTTTAGAAAAGTTGTATTTTGTAAAAACCGTATTTTTATTTTCTTTCGAGACCGAATACCCCGTGAGAAGTTCTGCATCTCGCTCTAGTATCCCAAGGGTGTGCGATTATCCGCACCATCTATTAGAGGGTCTCCTAACGAGAGTTGTAGAGGCGTATTTGCTAAGAATTTAAAATATCGATTTAAAAGAAACCCGTTTTGAAAAAATATAGTATTTTAATGTAAAATCTATTCTTTACATAAACCCTATGTTTAGAATCTCGTTCTATGAAACCATAGTGTGCGTGTGGGGTAGGTCGTTATCCCGTGAATGATCTAAAGGTTTATACTCTAATTATTGAAATTACGGTTATATTAAAATTCATGGTATTTTAATGAAAAAGTTCGTTATATGAGTATTTCGTATGAAAATTTTCATTATACTAAAAAGCTAAATGATGTGAATAAGGTTAAGAGTGGTTTTATAGTATTGTTGTGATTTATTTTGCTTATCAAGTAGGTGAAAAGATTTGAAAAGAAAGTAATATCGGTTCTAACTCCACTTTACCGATATGTTTTAAGAATGCGATTTTAGTTGAAAAGAAAGAGAAAGGGAAGGGACTTATGGTTTTATAACGTCGAGGAAAGAGTAAGGAAGAGAGAGGGGGCTCCGTGGCATCGCGGTGGCTCCAAAAACAACTCCGATCTTCAACGAAAGAGACTTGATCGCTAACTTCTCTTTGACTAGCTTAACTCCACTTGAATAGCCTTAACCCTTCTTAAATTTAGAGAATTTTGAGGAAATTTTCAAAATAGAGGAGAGCTAGGGCATGGGGTGGTATTTATAGGATAAAAATAAGAGAGAGTGTGAAATAAAATGGATTTAATGGTGTTAATTAGGGATTTGAATAGTCTTTGTTTGATTGCAGGAAAATCAAATAGTGCAGGAGAATTGAGGGGAGTTGAAAGGACTTGTGTGCAAAGCACGGAGGCTATTGAGGGTGATCCAACCATTGGTAGAGGCCATTTGATGGAAATGGGAGATCGGATTTTAGGGTCTCATCTCGAGATTCATGCAACATGTGTAGATCTGTGTTTACTCTTCTTTGCGTCTGTTTGATATTTCTGAAACCTTTCGATTCCCAGTGAATTGCACGTGCAACTCTTGAGCTTCCGAAAAATTAAAAAAGAAAAATCTTTAAAAATAATTGGGACTGATGGGAATTGAACACACATGCTATGTCACAGCAGTGGAGAGATTTTACCAGTAAGCTACAAGTTACTTTTTACTTTTATTGAACAAAAATAACTTATAACTCCTACACAGGCTGAAATGCCTATTTCTATACATTTAAACAAATAATTCTATACATTGATTTTAGAGTCGTTACAGTAAGTTTGCCATCAATCTTCATTGGAATGTGATTTCTTGATATCTGATTTGTAAGAATATCATTCTTGTACTTGGTATGTTTTGATAATTCTCAAAACACACAAACACACACACACACACACACACACACTCTCTCTCTATATGTGTGTGTGTGCGCGCGCGCGCAACAGCGACGGACATTCTTGGTTGTAGCGGAGAGAGAATGTGACGACCTTGATGGTGGATGAGACATCAATGGTAGTCGACGTCAACCGACAGTGGGGGTGGCGGTGGTTAGGACAACGATGGTAGGTAAGGATGCGATGACGAGAGGACAACAACAACAAACACTCGAGCATATGGTAACGAGGAAGGCGGTCGATGGCATCCGGCAGTAGAGACGGCCGACGACGGACATAGTAGTGGGCAGGCAGCGAACAACGATCATGAAGTGGTTGCGGTAACTAAGTGGGTTGGAATATTTTGTGAGAATATTTAGATAGACATATATTATTTCAAGAAAAATACACTTATTTCGTTAGGGGTTTATTTCGTCAGTTATTATCCGACGAAATAAATTCCCAGTAAACTAAATCTGCCCTCGAAATACTTTAAGAATTGTGTTGGGTTATTCCGTCGGCTACTACCAGATGGAATAACTCAATTAAAGATAAAGCCCTGGGTTTGAGATCATATCCCCTTTATCCACAAAAAAATCCCTAGCCCACCAAAACCCCTCCTCCTTCTCTCCCTAGAACTCCGACCTCCCCCCCTCCCATCGCCGGCGACGATCGGCCCCCTCCTCCTCGAAGCATACCCCATTCTCTTCCTCTTCTTACTCCAAGCGCAAGCCCTCTCCCTGTCCCCCTTCAAGAAGCCTACCCTCTCTTCTTCTTCCTCCTCCTCCAAGCCGTCGTCGCCTTCACCTCTAAGCACAGGACATCGCAACCTCATCATCCTCGCAGGCCTCCACCATCGCCATGACTATCGGCCTCATCTAATCATGGTAAGCCCCCTCTCTATATATGTCTCTCTCTTACTCACACTCTCTCTATCTCACTCACTCATTCTCTCTCTCTCTTACAGCCGTGATTGTCCACGTAGTATCGCCGACCTCCACAATCGCCACCACCATCAGCCTCCTCTAGTCGTGGTAAGCCACTCTCTCTCTCCCTCCCTCTCTCTCTCGGTGTGGAAACATTGAATATGTGGAACAAATTGAATGTTAGGTTTATGGAAAAATTAAAAATGTAGAAAAAAATTCGAAACTTAGTGTTGATTATATGGAAAAAATTGAATGATAGTTTTATAGAATTTGTTATTATATTGAAAGAATTGTTGATCATGTGGTAATATTTCATGATAGAGATGAAATGAAAGAACTTTAATTTGACACCAAAACCCGAAAACCTAAATTCCAAACCCTAAAATTCAACCCTAAAAAATCTTGAAATTGAATCTTGAAATTGAACAAATAAAAAACTTTAAATTATTGAAGATCCTAAAAAAATCCAAAATCTTGAATTAAAAACTGTCAAAAACCTTGAAATTGAATATTAAATCTCAAAATAATACCAAAATCTTATACTAAGTGTATGAAACATGATGATAACATTAAATTTACATGTTATCATCAAGGATTTTACTTTCAAAAAGCAAAACACGTCTTAAACCTCGTCTATCAGTTATATGCGTAATGGTTTCTATCGTGACATAAAACTATGTGATGGTTGTCAAAACTAACCGTTTAATCTTTTGTTTCTGACAACCGTTATGTAGTTTATGTGACGAGAAAACCGGTCATATTACAACTGATAGATTTGTCCAGTGTGGACAAGTTAAGAATTTATAACACAAACACACACCGTATTTGTGCTTTCATTCGTTTCGAGATTAGTTTCGTCGGCATCTTTTTGCCGGTTCTCAATGTGAAAATATAGAGGGGATGATCATTTCAGTGTTGATATTTAGCATTGAAATGATTATTATCCCTTTGTTCACACCAATTTTTATGTGCAAACATGCTAGGTGCACACCTATCATAAAAAGGCAAAAGCACCTATTTAAATGTGCAAGCTATAAAGTGCACACCTGAATAAAGAGGCAAAGAATATTATGCAAGTGTCAAGTGTGCACATGGCAGAAAAAGCACTTTGATGACATGCACATTAATATACATGCGTGTGTGTAAGCTGATGGATGAGATAGGGTGCAACACGTGCGAAGCACGTGCGCACATACTAGCTGTGCGCAACTGCATCTAATACCCCTTAAACTGATGGACCTCATTCATATGAGAAATGCTATCTAGGTTCAAACTCAAATATAATTTATACGGATTTGGACTAATCCATGCCCAACGGACGACGACAATATTAGTCTACGTATACAATCTAATCCAAGGGCAACCCAACATAATCAACATATAACACGACATGAAGTGATAGATATGAAGAAGGTGAAAGTTGTTATCACGTAGTGATAACGTAATTAACTGCAGGGATTTGTGCATGCAGGAAAAAGCGACCCCACAATAAAAAATCCCTCATCATTGAGGGGGAATTTGATAAATCTACTACAACGGTCGCATCCATTCAAACCTCCGATATATGGTGCCATAAATCGACTTGGTATCTTCGGAGAGGTGGATAGATATATTCCATATAGCATCTGCCTCCAGATTCAGACTAGACGCGCTCCGTGTGTCTGTTTTCTGGCGGTAAACAGATTTTGCACATCCGGTAGGACCTTTTTTTTTATCTTTCTATGCGATGTGTCGTGTTTTTCATGAACAAAATTGCGATATATATATTTATAGTTGCCCTTGGATGTTTGGGTTACTAAAGCTGGTGTTTTGCTCCCGTGCAGATCAATGGCCTCACCCAGCAATTCCAATCGCAATGCTAGCTCCAACACCACTCCAGCTGAAGTAACTTAGTCAGGGTAGGCCATGGCCCCAATGCTTTGCATCCCTATGGCTTAGGTAGCTTAACAACTGAACATGCTCTTTTTTGGAGCGATGCTTCCGCCTCCTTCTATTGGCATCCCAGCGCCAAAGGAGGATATACCAGAAGAAGTCGGTCTTTGATCGGCTGTCTACCACTTCAAGCTCTACCGATAAGCTTGAAGGCTCTGTCTTCAAAAGATTAGGAACTAGCTCCGTGGGCCTTCCTAAAAAGCCCATGATTCTAAAGAAGGCGGTCTTCAAGCGATTGTCCTTTGAGGCACCAATTGCTCCCGATACACCGAAGAATGCTTTACCCCCACGCCAGTCGGTCTTTAAAAGATTGGCACAGCAAGGTCATATTTCTGCTTCGCTTGAGGCATCAGTCTTTCAGCGACTGGCACCTGCCAAAGGCCGAGAACGACACGGGGGGCAGATTCATGAGGCTCCTAATACGGAAGAAGCTCCAACTGCCAGACATGCCCAATGTCGTTATTGGTGCCGACTAAGACAGGCATGGGCAATTCCCCATCCGGTTTGACTCTGCCTGCTCCGATAATCCAAGCTGCCGTTCCAACTGGGAATAGCTTTGAACCGCTGTAGATGGTCAAATGTAGTTCTCCTACCATAGTGCTGAAAAAGTCATCACTTCCTGTGCAGATACATGATGAGCCAAATGAGGTACGCTCAGTCAAATGGCTTTCCTTAACCATCGACAGAGTTTGGAAAGAAGTCCAAAACTCTGTCGTTGATGACAATTATGCTCGGCGACCGAAGAAGCTCAAAGGTCAACAAGATGATAACAAACCCCCTCCCAAATTCAAGGAGGCTCATGCTCAGAAGGTTCCGGCTATGATGGTTCCTTCCAAACCGGCTTGTCACAAAAGAGGGAGGCCAGGTAAAGTTGTGGTGCCCGAGGAAAATTCTAAAGGACAACGATCCAAATTCCCTAAGTCTGGGAGCATGGTAGTTCATACGGTATATATGATGAGCCCCAAAGATGATTGCCGAGTTTCTTTTTCCCATATACCAATCACTCGGTCTATAACGAAAGACCAACAAAAGCTACATGAGATATTGGCTCAAGCGGCAGAACTCATGAGTCTCCTTCCTAATGCAAACCCTGACAATGCTCCCGAAGAAAGATTGGGGCAGGAGTCTGATATAGACTACCTAAGGCGCGTCCTTGAAAAGAAGGATGAGAGAGCTGTGGAAATAAATGTTAGGATGGACAAGATGGCCCTCCAATTCCAAAGTATGGTTGAGAAGATAGCTCAACTGGAGCCACTGGCCAATGAGCCGCCGGTAGTCGTTATCGATGATAAAGGAGACACGTTGAATCCTCTACAAACCCCATCAGCGGTGAATGAGGAGACGATCCCCAAAGAAAAACTGGATGAATATATCGTCCAGCAATTTAAAGCTCTTCAGGACAGCAAAGAGGCAGGCAAGCAGATTAAGACCGGTCAAATAAACCCAGCATGGTATGACCAGAGTTAATACCCTCCGGGATATACGATCCCAACGTTCCAAGTATACGAGGGGACCGGCAATCCTCATTAGCATATCACTCAATTCAAATTTAGGTGCAGCAACACTGGAGGAGATGATGTGTTGCTTCTCCACCAATTCGTTAGAAGTCTATCAGGCACTGCTTTCGAGTGGTATTTAGAGCTTCCCAATGACTCCGTTAAGACTTTTAATGAAATAGAAATGCCCTTCTGCCAAAAATTCGCCAGTCTGAGTGAACACATTACTATGACGATATTGGTCAATGAAAGAATCAAGCCGAACGAGACATGAGTTCAATATGCTATCCGATGGCAAAACCTGTGGTCTAAGTGCGAGTAGCGCATCGGTGAAGCTCTAACCGTCAGAATGTTCATGGTAACCATCGATCAGCACTCACAAGTATACCTTTTCATGGCCTTCTTCAAGCTTATTATCTTCCAGGAGCTTATTGATAAGCTAGCTTAGCTGGATTCGATGGGTCGAGGTCCTTTCTCTTCTGGTGGAGACTCAAGAAACTATAAAGGGAACGGTAAGGCGGCGTTTGTCGCCAATGCATAGCAGCAGCAGAGCGGACCTAAAGCATTTGGTCGCCAAAACAATAATTGTATGGGGCCGACTTTCGAGGAAAGGATGGGGTGCGAATATTCGTTCCCTCGTGATAAAAAAAAGAAGTTGTTCGAGCTCTCTATGAAGAATGGTATGCCGACGTTTCCTGAGCCATGGCGACCAACCAAAGCTAATGAGGTCAATAATACAAATTACTGCCCCTACCATCGGGTGGTAAGCCATCCAATCGAAGACTGTTACGTCTTCAAGAACTGGGTTGATGACTAGTATAAATTGTGTAAATTCATGTTATCAGATAAATGGAAGATAAATCCACCCCAGAAGTATACCCCTAAGGGGCTATTACACAGGACGCATCCTGTTCATTCGTAGAAGAAACCCCGTGGGAGGTGATGCTTTCTCTCAAAACAAAAAAGATGCTAAAGGACTTGCGAGCATGTCCTGCAATCAGGTAGAAAAGCCCACTTAAACCAGAGATCATAGAAGGGATGCTAAAGCCACGTCCCGCACCGAAGACTGATAACAAAGGGAAAATCCCCCAAGTTAAGTCTTCCAAGAAGAAGAAAAAGAAAGCAAATAAGCCCGTGCGACCTGCTGAATATGTAAACAGTCGTATGGAGATACAGAAATATATAGATACACTGGAAGAATATAACCATAATGCGTGCTCACCGGTCACTCTTGAAGAGTTTCTTTGACTCATACTCAAGAGTACCAGTGAGGATGAAGGGGACTCAGAAGAGGGGACAAAAGAACATATGGAACTCGGCCACATGGTCTCTTGTTCTTCCATATATGACGAAGATGCTCCAGTTGCATCCGAAAGCGATTCAGACGAACAGGGGGCAGAATCAATGCCAGAGGCTCCAAGATTGCCTCATGACGAATTAATTGAAAAGTTCTTAAACGGGGCTCTTTAAACAAGTAAAGAAAACTAATGGTGTGAAATGGCCATATATGAAAAGGCCAGATAGCAGCGTCTAAACAGGAAAGCCGCGAAGGAGGCGAGTTATGTAACTCCCCGATTGAAACAAACATGCTGGACCACTGTAATAACCAGTTTTCTTATGTACGTTGTTTTTTGTATTTTAATAAATATATCCTTTCTAAATTGTCCTAAATGATTTCCTAATTTTCTCCCCAAACATTTTCTTTACCTTCCTACCATTTCTATTTCTATTGAATTTATCCTAAACCATAACCCAGCCCAAATCCCAAAGCCCAGACCCTAATCCATACCCGAACCGGCCCCAACTCTCCCTTCTCTTCTTCTTCTCTTTCTTCCTCGTGGCAGCCCCAAACCTCGCTCCTACCCATGATTGAGCTCATCCCCCAATGGTAACCCACTAAATCTGCACCGTTCCCACGATCTCCGCGCCCACTTCAAGCAAATCCTCAACCGATATCCCCCCTTAGACTTTATCTCTATCTCTAAATCTCTCTCTCTCATTCCCTCACCCTCTCACTCTCCTTTGCACATCACCACCGCCGCAACCCCATCACCAACGAGCCACCACCTCACACCACCACAACATCCTCCGCCGACAAGCTCGAGCCCCACTCCATCACCCCACTGTTGGATATGTATGCCCTAGAGGCCTTTATTGTATAGGATGCTAGGAGTATTTATGTACATGACAATTTTGCTCGATATGATAGTATGCTATTTGGTTTGACTTTATCTTAATATGTGCATATATTTTACTAGTTATCGCTTTTACGTGTTGGTAAAGCCCGTAGGCTCTTTTCTTGACTACCAGCGTTGTGATGGCAATCATACTTGTGGAAGCTGGGTAGTCGATAAGCACATCCTTAATTGTCCCTAGTCATATGAGTATCGAGACTAGGCATCGATATTCTAAAGTAGATTAGTGTATACATTTCAAGACCCTGACGAGAGGTGATGGTTGGTCCCACAGCCATTGGTGTGTTTCACCTAAAATTGTATGCAGGTGCTCACTAGGGGTGAGTATATTGGAAGGACTCGCCGAGAACTGGCTAGATGGTATTATACCTATCGTCAGATAGTAGTTCTCTGGTGACATAAGTACAGATAGTCTATCGACATGAGATCTTCATTTGTCTCGGATGAGTTCCTACAGTGCTTTGATTACTACCCTACCATGGCTCGACTGAGTCGTGCAAATAGGTTTCAGTAGGGTACAGTCCCGAGCCACATGGAAGCAGAGAGCGATTGTTGGGGATTCGTTTCTCCTGGTATAGGGAGTTGATGTCGCACTGTGTTCGGTTAGCTAACACCATAAGTCCATGGCCAGGGCGGTTGAGAATTACTGATAGTTAGATCGGTAGATTCTCGGATGGTCTTGAGCCATATCGGCACGACTTTTCAGGTTATTAGGGGTCTGACGTTGACCACCCTCTAGACCCGGTATGTGATACTCTTAGACGAACAGTCCGAACTGTACGGAAATTGTCACGGACAGGCTCAGTAGGGGTTCGGATGAGTTTGCTCATCGACCTTCTTTTTGAAAGGTACCTAGATAGCCGTTACGTACAGCTAGTGCTACTGACGTACTTGTGGTTATGGATTTGTCCAGTAACACACTGCTAGCATATTGTCGAGTTTTTAGATTCCCACATAGAGGGTCTTCCTGGTTCAAGCGAAATGATGTAGAGGCCATATTTTGATACGTACATGGTGCTAATTAAATACGTGTACTTGACACAAGGATTTTAATCCGACGGTTCAATAATATTAGCCGGCTTAGGATTAAGCCGAGTTATTAAATCATTTATTGATTTGATAATTTACACACACACAGATATATGTGTGTGTGTATTCTAGTATTATGTTTGTTGTATTATCTATCTCTTTTGGTGTTCATATTTTGATATGAATACGGGTATGTATATACGGTATTTTGTATTCTTGTATTTGTACAAGAATGTTTCTAGAAGACGACACCTCATTATATGTTTTTCTATTTACTAGAAAAAGAAAATGAGGTGGAGGGATGAGGTGGCTTTGAGCATGGTAAGAGGCATGGCTAAATTATTTGTTTATCCATTTGTGTTTAGTATACATGTTGTAACAACTCCAATTTCAATGTACGGAAAATTGTTTAAAAGTTAATGTACAATTGAGGTATTTGCAATCCTGTGTACACTATAAGTATTTTTTTACTTTTGAACGGCAAGAAAGTACTTGTAGCTCATTGGTAAAGCCTTGCACTGCTGTGACGTAGCCTCTGTGATCGAATCCACCCAGCCACATTATCTTATTATTAAATTTTATTTTAATCTTTTGGAAGCCCAAGAGTTTGCACATGCACTACACGTAATATGATAAGTTACAGAATAAACAAATACGTGCACTAGGGTATATGAGGCGAAGGGGACATGTGGCGACGATCCAAGTACCAACCACCGGATTTGGACCGGCGAGATGGCTTCCTAAACCGGCACCGTCGGGCTAAACCGTAGGGAATACTCTGATATTTTTGCCCGAGCATCCTTTGGCCTATCCCACTCCTCTCATGTTGTTTGAATACTCTGCATTCATACAGAGAACAATAAAATGCCCTTTAATCCAATTTTTAATGCAAATTTTAATGCATTCTTTAACCCTTTAAACCCTAATTTTTTCTATAAATACCATACTCCATTTCACCCATCCTCACTCAGAAATTCTCTGCCAAAACGCTAAAAAATTCTCAAGTCCTTATAGTGTGCAAGTGGAGTTAGCAAAGGGTAAAGTTCCAGCGAAGTTCTAAGAAAATTCCGCCGACGAAACAATACCCCGACACCTTCCTTAGTTTCCCCTCTCTCTTCTCTTATTCCTTAGCCAGTAAGTCCCCTCTCCCCCTCTCATCTTTTATTCTAAAAACTTTCATTTTTAAAACCCGACGGAATCGGACTTAATCCGACTTCCGATTCGGTTTTTCTTTAAAATTCTATTTTTCTTAATCAATAAAATACCATACTCTCATATAATGTTTAACAAGCATTAACAAACACATTAAAACAAGTTTCATCTCAAAAGAATCTTTTATGCAATTTTTATTGTATTTTTACGGTAAAATACCACATACTTTACATTTTGCCATAATTCACATAATACTTGTATTACTTTTAGATAACTCACGAGGTAATAATCTACCTTATCACAACACACATCTTTGACATAGCACGATAAAATTTCGGGATTATAGTTACGACATTACAAATAAATACCATCACACTTGCAAAACCATTTCTTTAAAAAGTGTGTTAATCAATTCCTTTCAAATGCGCCTTTACAACCCACTTTTAGGGACCCCGTTCAGGATGGTGCGGATTATCGCACATCCTCGGGCCTAGTAGAGCGAGATGCAGACATCCGAAAGGAGCATTCGATCTCGATGGGATTTTAATGCATTTTTCTTTAGAAAATGAGATTTCTACAAAAATAAATAAAATTATTTTTATTAAATATATATATATATATATAATTATTATCAAAATATCTATTTTAATTGTAGTATATAAATATTCCAAGTTTTCTAAATCAAAGGAATCACCATTATAGGAAGATACCATTTCAATTCATTACAAAACAATTCCAATATTTCAATAAAATACTATATAATATGAAAACTAGGTTCTACTCACTAGAAATTTCACTTTTATAAAATATACATCTATGAAAACCCTAAAGACGATAATTAAATGCTTGATGTGTATTTTGAAATTATATCATACTATTTTTACATAAACCCCCTCAAGTTATACTAAATTAAAATAAGGACCCTAGTAAATATAGCTTCAAGCGGGACCAATTCTCTTGAGCCTCAAGAAGCCGGAGAATGTGGGTGCTTGGCTATCTAAGGTAGACAATCTAACAAACGGTGCTATCAATACGATAATTGTCTTGGAAAAAAACACAAATTCTGCCGTCCATGTGCAGCAGTTACCGATAACATCAAAACTAATTCTGGATTTCAATTTCTTTTCAAAGTGTCTGACTCAGACTGAGTCTCAATCTAATTAATCTGACTTGAATATGATTCAAGTATAAACTACAATACAACATGAATCAATGAATCCGTCTATTCAAATTATATCAATCTATAATTGACTGAACCGAACCATGGATATACTCCGTCTACATGACTCTCTATTTATATCCATTCCATTTATTGATATCATGGTTTCGGAAAGTCATCCATCTATATAACAAAACAATACAATCAATATAGAAGACATCGCGGGGTTTATAAGGGGTAGATTGGTACGGAATGTGTTAGAAGTGGCACGAGACTGCAACCTTAATACACCTAACCTGAATATCCATTGCCGTTGTACCATGGCTGAACGGTTCATTGTGCTCCGTATACCTTAGTTTCCGGAATAGTGGGACTCCTCTTGTATACACTGGCATATTCTTTACCAATATACAAACAACAGCGTTAACAATGTTGGATATAGTGCCCTCAAAGTCAATTATTGGATCGCAGGCACGTGATTGTAATGATTGAGGGATGACCTATGCCGGTAGGACAGTCTTACTCGTGATGATAGTATACTATCTGGTTTATCTTTATCATCGTGTACAGCTTTGGTGACCTTACAGATCACTATTACACATTGATAGACCCATAGGATTCTTGCTTGACTACCAGCAGTATGATGGCGATCATATACGTGAGAGTTGGGTAGTCTATAAGCACATCCTTAAAGTGGTCCCTAGTCGTGGGAGTTTCGAGACTGGGCATCGATACTCCATTAGTAGACTAGTGTATACAGTCGAGACCCCGACGAGGGGCGGTGGCCGGTCTCACAAGCCATTGGTGTCAGTTGGTTCACCTAAGATGTATACAGGTGCTCATTGGGTTATGAGTACACCGGACAGGACTCGTCGGGAACATGCTAGTTGGTATTATACCCGACGTCAGATAGCAGTTCCCTGGTGACATGTGTACAGGTTAGTTCATCAACCTGAGATCGTCATTTGTCTCGTGTGAGTTCCCACTGTGCTTTGATTACTACCCTACCACGGCTCAAAGGAGTCATGCAAACAGGTTTTAGTTGGGTACAATCCCGAGCCACATGGAGGCAGTGAGCGGATCGATAGGGGTTTCGTCTCTCCCGGTATTGGGGGTGAGATCGCGCTGTGTCTAGGAGAGCCATTACACGAAGTCCTTGGCCAAGGCAGGAGATTTACTGGTAGGTATTCCAGTAGTATCTCAGGGTGTTCTGGGTTACACTCCGACACGACTTGTACCGCTTTTGGGGGTCTGAGTTTTACCAACCCCCTAGGCCCGACATGCGATGCTCATAGACGAATGGACCGGACCATACGGATATTGTCACTGACAGGCTCAGTAGGGTGTCAGGATGAGTTCGCTTATCGACCTCCCTTTTGGTCAATACCTGGTATCCCGTTACGTACAGCTAGTACCACTGACGTGCCAGTGGTTAAATCCACAGCCAAAGTATTGACGAGTCTTTAGAGTCCCCTACAGACAGTTTCTCAAGTTTCGGGCGAAACGTTGTAGAGGCCGTATGATATATGGCAGGATTCGATCATATACGTGCAGTAGTGCACGGATCATGATCGGGAGGATCATACTAGTGGGCTTTGGTTTAAGCCGGATCCTAGTATTAGATTTGTTGGATAACTTTAGTCTCATCGCATTCGCATTCGGTCGGAATGCGGATGCAGGCATGTATATATAGGTGAGGGGTATCCTTATGATCCATCTCGAGTTTACTTTAGATGTTGCCGTATCTTTTTGTTGTTGTAAACATTTGGGTTAATGTTTACAAATGGAAATAATGAGCTAAAAGTCATGATTAGGAGCATTAATTGTGACACATGCACAAGTGGTGACTCATGGTCTCTTTCTTTGTGCATGTGTCACATTATTTGATTGATTTATGAGTTGATATGATAAGAAGAGAGAGGGGGGGAGCCAAGGGAAGGTTTGCTCTTGTATTATTCTTGATCTCCCACTCTCATTTTTATCATACAACATAAGAAAGAAAAGGCTCCTCTTCTTCTTCCTCCTCTAACTCACCATTTCCTCCAATGGCATCATCTTCAACCTCCATCCATACACTCTCATGTGTTGAGAATCAATGGATGCTTGAGACAAAGTGATCACACACATTCTCTACATCTCCTTGGACACGTCGGCTAGCAAACTTCGTGTCCGAGTTGCTTCGGATGAAGCGGGAGCCCGTAAAAGGATTCTAAGATGTGGTGCCCTTTCCGACGAGGAGACCGGAGATCGGAGATGCCGCGAGGAGCTTAGGTTGGTGGCCAAAGACCGAAGGACACGGATCGATCGGTATAGTTTTTCTAACCCTTCTCTAGTTAGCTAGTTATAGGTTAATGGTTCGATCCGGGATTAAAGTCTGCGGTAGCGCCAGTTTCAAGTTTATGAAAAGTTTTCGTTTCCGCATTTTGGCCTCGGATAGACGGCCGGGGCGCTACCGTAGACTTACATGGTATCAGAGCCACGCCATTAACCTTTACTAGCTTGCTCTAACGTGTTTAAAACATCGATCGAACGAAATTTCCGAAACCGCGATTCCATTTCATGAAGTTTCTGTCGAATTTTTTTTGTGGTCTAAAAATTATTTTGGGTACGTCAGAAAATCAGGCAGGCTTTTCTAAGACATCTGTGAAAATTTGGTAGCATGATGCTACAGTGATGCCGCGGAACCGCGACAATAACCCTGTTTTGGTCGCGGTTCCGCCGCCATTTTGTGGCTTCTCTGCACCAAATTTTCTACAGTGGTCTCTGACTTGGAATTGGGGTTTCTGGTATTTTTATTTTTGGCCCAGATTATTTTGAGTGCTGGATTTGTGCTTGGGGCCCACTTAGGGAAATTTTGTCGATCGAAAATTTTAAATTTGTTAGTTCACAGTGCTTACTTTATATTTGTGACTGTGAATGTCATTTGATCGGTAAATCTTGTCTAATTGCTATAGCTCTTTTAGACGGATTTGCGAACGTGACATTCACGTTGATATTCTGTGTTGTGCTGTGATGTTGCGGATTTTTCGTGGTGGATAGCCTGGAGCAATGACAGTACAGTTTGGTATTATTTGTACATTTGATATTGCGGGGCGAGCGCCCAACATGTGGACTGCCGTCACTGCCTGTTTGTATATTATTCTTTTAGGGCACGACCGGGCTGAGGTCGATGTACCCATTGTATATATTTTACTTTCTGTACTAGGATAACCCCGCGGTGGGGTGCACGGATAGCCGGGTTCTAGAGGGCAACGAGCCCGCATCTCATGGCTTTGAGACGGAGGGGGCTTTACTCTAGAATTGGAGGGCTATTCGCCGCACTCGTAGGGGGTATAGGTTGACCTAAGGAGGGGTGCTCAAGTTACCGGATTCCGTGAAGTGCTGGGTGGTCCATTCACTTTGTTGAAGGGGGCTGCCTCGCTTCAGGTTTTGGCGGGTAACTTGTCGCGTCCGTAGGGGTCTAGGATTTCATTGCACAGGCTATCCACACGACCAGGGGAACGTCGGGTTTTAGTAGCGGCTCTATGAAACCCAGGGATCCCAGATTATCTGTATTGTTCTGTGATGCTTATTACTCTCTGTGATTTTGCATTTTATCACGCCATGAGCGAATATTATATATTGATATATATACTAGTAGATGTTGTATATGTTTTACACCCGCGCTAGTCCAGTCCCCACTCTGTCGTTAGTTAAGTAACCTAACGGGTGATGACGGGACCCAGTGGCGAATGCGGATGGCATATACGTACATCATATTTTCGTTCTTTTGTGGTGTGATTAATTGATAGGACTGCATTGATTCGGATCAATGCAAGCTAAACAAACTTATTCTGATGTTGTTGGAACATTTTTCAAAAAACTGTTATTGTAAGGATGTTTTCTTTTATTTTGCACAGTGGTATTCGGTTATGAATATCCAGCACCTCAGTCGACGAGGCAAGGGCCGAGATCCCTTCACCGGGAGTGACCCCTTGGGCAGAAGTTTGCGTCAGGGTAATAACTTCACTATAGTCGATTACTTTTTGCTTTGCATCGAGGTATTCAGTTGGAATATCCTGCACCTCATTCTACGGGGAAAGAGCCGAGATCCCTTCACCGGGAGTACCTCTTTAGCAAAGGTTTTCGCCGCTATATTTTTATAAAAAGCTATCCGGTTCCTTCAACGATATCAAGTTCATTACGTTAAAGGTTTTTCGCCAAAAACCATTCGTAGCCCTCCGTCATTTCAGACGGGTAGCACTTAGTATTCATGCTATGTTTGTTGACCTTCGTCAAGGCATAATGAATGGTAGCTGCTTGTTGCCTTTCTGTTGCATAGATAGATGCGTTGGTTTGGGACAGCCGTATAGCCTTGTTGACCTTCGTCAAGGGCTTGTACGGGTGGGTTAAAATTAACCTGGACAATGACGGGTAGAACTTGACATGTGACTTATGATTTGTTGACCTTCGTCAAGGTCATAAGAGCATGGGGTAAAAATCACATCGGGAGTTTCTAAAGAAACTGAAACTTGCCAGGCATGCGCATACCTTCTGGAGTGTGATAACGTGAGTGGATTCCATCACGTTATCATGCGATGATAGTTGGATCCCGATTCCCACTGATGAGTTGGTTTACTCTTCGGGAGATCCCGACTAATTCTTCTTTCAAGTTTGGAGGAGAGTTTGAGGATACAGTGGGAGGTTTCCTAATTAGATAAATTGATAATCATTCTGATCTAGGTTAGAGTGCACGCTGAGTGTTTCTTTTCTCTCTCTCTTTGGCAGCGACCATGGCCCGACCCTTGACTATGACTCAGTGACCAAGTTAACCGAACCTTCTTAAAACACTGGCTTTTGGATTGTCTGAGTTACATACCTCATTGCCACTCCTACTTTTACCCTTTTCTCCAGAACACCCCGTATTACTACGAACATCCACTTCCATTGGATAAAACCATCGTATGGTTATATACGAACTCGAAGGAACTTGTTCCAGATTCGAGGATGGTTTCCGGTTCTGGAGAAAATGAATAGGACTATTCAGTTGTCTTTTTCTTTTACCTTCTCTCAGGTTGTGAGTATTCCTTGGATTAGGACAGTACACCTATTATACTTATTGGATAGTCTTCTTCCAAACCTTAGGCTGGTGCCGAAAGGTAGGGCATGAAGAAAACCATTTAGCCTAAAAGGTGTACAGAAGGTATTAAGTAAAGACAAATAAAGGGATTAGTAAGAGGGCAAAGTAAATTACGACTGCCATTCACGACCAAACCAAGTATTTCATTGCCACTCCTACTTCACCTTTGTATTTCTCCAGGACACTCCGTATCACTACGAAGATCCACAGTTATTTGGATACTCCATCGTATGGTTATATACGAACTCGAAGGAACTTGTTCCAGTTCGGGGATGGATTCTGGTTCAGGAGAAATAGGAATAAAGTTTTATTGAGTTGTCTTTTATCTTTACCTTCTCTCGGGTTGCGAGTGCTCCTAGGATTAGGACAGTACACCTATTATGCTTATTGGATAGTCTTCTTCCAAACCATAGGCTGGTGCCGAACGGTAGGGAAGGAAGAAAACCATTTAGCCTAAAGGGGTGTACAGAAGGTAATGACTAAAGACACATAAAGGGATTTGGAGAGCTGGCAAAGAAATATACGGTTACAGTTGTGAATCTGATAATGGAAGAGGCATTACTAAGAATACCCGGATACCCCTTCGAAATATTTACATGTTTCAGTTTCACTGTGTACTGTTAAAAGAAAACTGATTTCCCAATTAGTCCTTGCTCCAGGGTATGTATTTACCAGGTTTGATTCTCACATCTGTATGGTTTTACAGATGATGAGTGGGAGTAAGTTATTGGGAATTGGGTGATTATCCTCATTATATCGGGATTCGTTGTAATTGGTGATATTTGAGGAAATCGCCTGGGTTGTTTGCTGGACGGCAAATATTTGGTTTTGAATATCCGTTGTTATGCACCGATTTCAAATTGATATATCTGTCCGTTTATTTTTTTAAAGTGAGATATAACTTTTTGAAATTATGTCTATAAAATTTACCTATATCAGTGGATGGTTAGGTAAGGAGCATTAAACAGCGGTGTAATTCTTCATATCCATAAGTACAGTTTTCAACCTACGACACACAGCGAATGAGTTATTAGACTCAGGGGACTTATACAGAGTATTGTATGTTGTCCAATGTCCATTTGGACAGAGGGGTTGTTACTCGTACTATATTCTGTTTACTTGTGACTTCTCTAGTTCTTAGACATGTGTTTCGTAGAAATGCAAGGTCTAAGTTTTGAGAAGTTATAGGTATAAGAATAAAGTAGAGAACCAGGTATTGCAAGTATCAGGATTCTTCAAGGTGATCGAAGATGTAGATACTTGTGTATGGTATTCAGTTGATAGTAATGATTATGAGAACTTGCTTCTCTTTCAGGTTACTCATATCTGGATGTATTCCTAAGTTGAGTAATGCTGATCGGCCTCTCTCCATTTAGTTGACATGCACTGGAAACAACTGCATGATTTGAATCTGGTTCCAATTAAATCAGTGCCTCTGTTTCTATATTGGATATAGAATAGTTCATATCTTAACAATGTTAAGGTACGGGGAGTTGTCCGGCTTATGCTTAAAACCAGACTCTGGATAACTCAAGGCACGTTTCTATAATGACAGTTTGTGGGTTGACCCAGGCTATGATGAGAGTTAACTTTCTATCATCTGGATGATCAATAGTGATATTGTTCTTGACTCGCCACAGTTTTAGTAAAATGGATTTTTTTCAGAAAACAGTAGTGGGAGTATGGTAGAACTGGAAATCATTCCAGAACCGCGAACGATTACTGAAAATTTAATAGGACCTAAAGATTCAATCTGGATTGACATTCCATTGGCCACTCCGCAGATATGGTGGGTAACCTCAGGCACTCGAGAGATACTTCGGTATGCTCAAAGACGGTGACAGGGAGGTTCTTGTTTACCCAGACTTTCCATTGCTGCTGTTCCAGACTATGAAACCTGGCAGGAGGATGAATATAGCGTCGTTCTAAATTAGCTTTAGAAGTGCACGTGTATATGACTCTGCCAGAGGGTTGTCGTAGTCATTGGGAGCAGCGGAAGCATAATGGACAAGTAGCTTATGTCTATTTATAGACTAAAGCAGATATAGCAGAGATAGATCATCTATTTTTGATGTGACAGTCATGGACTTTGACTTCATCAAAATAGGGGATGGATCTGTTAAGAAGATAGTAGGGTGTGATGTCCTGGTATTTGGATGACATACACAGAGTAGGAAGTGAAATTCCTATACTACGATCGGTTATACTTTGGTTGTCACACAATGGTTTCTCCACATAAAACTTGGACATTATATCAGACATTCTGAACTAGATCTATGGTTTTAGATCTAGATTTGGGTAGTTTCCCAATTTGGGTACTTAGACAGCATTCTAAAGATGTTTTAGAATGGACGACTCCTGGCACGGTAGTGTACCTGCAGGTGATGGAGTCACCCTCTCTAAAGGTGTCTTACAGACTAAAGGGGAGAGGGATGCGCATGATTGGCACATCACTTGCTTAGGCAATTAAGTCAATCATGAGATGTCAAGTACCACACCAGACGTTGTTTTTTGCACTAGGTGCAATAAGTTGATATTAATCCTATCCTGGAGAAACGTTCGGAAGCAGTTTTAAAACATAAGTGGATGTTCTAGAGATATGATAACAACAACCTCTTTTAGGAGACGGTTATCATTCCAGGCTTTCAAGGTGACCTGGATGACAGAGTGACTGTCAGAGTTATAGTTTTCCCTCTGACGAGGGGCGGTGGTTTGGACAGGTGATCCAAGCGGACACTGAGGGAGGGATGACGTAGGATACTGATTAAATTCTGTTGATGATACAGTCTAAGAAGTTTGGATTTGGAGTTCATTTATGAACTAGTTCCCATCAGATATCGAAATATATTCTAAGACATGTATTGCTCATTTTGGGAGATGTCTTTCTCCGCGAACTTGAGATAAAGAGAGACATAGAAAGAAACATCAGGGCGGATCCACTCACTGAGGCTATTCCTCGAACGCAATAGTTTCACAAACGGGCTTTGTGAGACTGATCAGTAGAGGAGTTGGATGTTCGGTATCACACGGGCTGTGAGTATGCGACATTGCAATAATTAGCCTTGAGTGCAAGTGGGAGATTATTGGACATAGTGCCCTCAAAGTCAATTATTGGATCGCAGGCACGTGATTGCAATGATTGAGGGAGGACCTATGCCGGTAGGACAGTCTTACTCGTGATGATAGTATGCTATCTGGTTTATCTTTATCATCGTGTACAGCTTTAGGTGACTTTACAGATCACTATTACACATTGATAGAGCCCTTAGGATTCTTGCTTGACTACCAGCAGTATGATGGCGATCATATACGTGAGAGTTGGGTAGTCTATAAGCACATCCTTAAAGTGGTCGCTAGTCGTGGGAGTTTCGAGACTGGGCATCGATACTCCATTAGTAGACTAGTGTATACAGTCGAGACCCCGACGAGGGGAGGTGGCCGGTCTCACAAGCCATTGGTGTCAGTTGGTTCACCTAAGATGTATACAGGTGCTCATTAGGTTATGAGTACACCGGACAAGACTCGCCGGGAACATGCTAGTTGGTATTATACCCGACGTCAGATAGCAGTTCCCTGGTGACATGTGTACAGGTTAGTTCATCGACCTGAGATCGTCATTTGTCTCGTGTGAGTTACTACTGTGCTTTGATTAGTACCCTACCACGGCTCAAAAGAGTCGTGCAAACAGGTTTTAGTTGGGTACAGTCCCGAGACACATGGAGGCAGTGAGTGGATCGGCAAGGGTTTCGTCTCTTCCGGTATTGGGGGTGAGATCGCGCTATGTCTAGGAGAGCCATTACACGAAGTCCTTGGACAAGGCAGGAGATTTACTGGTAGGTATTCCAGTAGTATCTCAGGGTGTTCTGGGCTACACTCCGACACGACTTGTACCGCTTTTGGGGGTCTGACTTTTACCAACCTCCTAGGCCTGACATGCGATGCTCATAGACGAACGGACCGGACTGTACGGATATTGTCACTGACAGGCTCAGTAGGGTGTCAGGATGAGTTCGCTTATCGACCTCCCTTTTGGTCAATACCTGGTAGCCCGTTACGTACAGCTAGTACCACTGACGTGCCAGTGGTTAAATCCACATCCAAAGTATTGATGAGTCTTTAGAGTCCCCCACAGACAGTTTCTCAAGTTTCGGGCGAAACGTTGTAGAGGCCGTATGATATATGGCAGGGTTCGATCATATACGTACAGTAGTGCACGGATCATGATCGGGCGGATCATACTAGTGGGCTTTGGTTTAAGCCGGATCCTAGTATTAGATTTATTGGATTACTTTAGTCTCATCGCATTCGTATTCGGTTGGAATGCGGATGCAGGTATGTATATACAGGTGATGGGTATCCTTGTGATCCGTTACGAGTTTACTTTAGATGTTGCCGTATCTTTTTGTTGTTGTAAACATTTGGGTTAATGTTTACAAATGGAAATAATGAGCTAAAAGTCATGATTAGGAGCATTAATTATGACACATGCACAAGTGGTGACTCATGGTCTCTTTCTTTGTGCATGTGTCACATTATTTGATTGATTTATGAGTTGATATGATAAGAAGAGAGAGAGAGGGCAGCCAAGGGAAGGTTTGCTCTTGTATTATTCTTGATCTCTCACTCTCATTTTTATCATACAACATAAGAAAGAAAATGCTCCTCTTCTTCTTCCTCCTCTAGCTCACCATTTCCTCCAATGGCATCATCTTCAACCTCCATCCATACACTCTCATGTGTTGAGAATCAATGGATGCTCGAGACAAAGTGATCACACACATTCTCTACATCGTCTTGGACACGTCGTCTAGCAAACTTCGTGTCCAAGTTGTTTCGGATGAAGCGGGAGCCCGTAAAAGGATTCGAAGATGTGGTGCCCTTTCCGACGAGGAGACCGGAGATCGGAGATGCCGCGAGGAGCTTGGGTTGGTGGCCAAAGACCGAAGGACACGGATCGATCGGTATAGCTTTTCTAACCCTTCTCTAGTTAGCTAGTTATAGCTTAATGGTTCGATCCGGGATTAAAGTCTGCGATAGCGCCGGTTTCAAGTTTATGAAAAGTTTTCGTTTCCGCATTTTGGCCTCGGATAGACGGCCGGGGCGCTACCGTAGACTTACAAACAATATAATCAAGCATTAATAGTCATATTCTCTTTCTGTCTATTCTATCTCTACTTATCTTTGGGACTTATCGAGCGATTGTTCGTTGACGACATTGCTTTCTTCTTTCTTTGGAATGTTGTCAGGTGATTCAGACGCCTAAGAGACAGAGCCCAGTACTGAGGATTTGGAGCAGTTTACTTTTGACCCGGAGCTTTAGACACTTGTACATATTTACTTCATTTCAGTTATGCCATTGTTTTGGCATCGCTTTCTATTCATGTATTTACATTTCAGTTGTACCTGTAAATGAATGTTTAATAAATAAAGTTGCTGTTCATTTACATTCTTGTCTCTTGTGTTCTTTACTTTATATTGCTTGGATACGCTTAACGTGTTTACTTCTGAGTAAATACGTAGCGGCCTCATCACGTCCCCTTCCCGTATACTGAAAAGCGGGGCGTGACAGGTTTTGTTGGAGGCCCATACAAGTCAGCTCTGTATGGACATGCAGGTCAGTTCTGCATGGACATGCGGGTCAATTATGCATGAAATCCTAAGAAATATAACACAAGAATCAGCAACTAAAAACATTCTTTATATATTCTTGAATCTTCCAATTTCATATATTTTGAATCTGTCCTAACCCAAAATTTTCTTTCAAGGTTATGGATTCCCCAAACAACACCAGCACCAATTTCAACAACACTCCACCACCTCTATCGCTTACACCTACCATCGCTGCTCCGATCAATGAGCAGACGGTACTGCTTGTGGCGATCCGCAGCTTCCTGGAGGGACATCAGCAGTAGATTGCTATTTTGATGAACCGCCCAGAAGCGGAAGCACCTAGGGTAAAGCAATTCCGGGTTTTGCACCCCAAGCAATTTTAGGGAAAAGAGAGCCCTCTAGAAGCTGAGAAGTAGGCTCAGAGTATTGAGGATGATCTGGCAGCGGCATAAGTGCCAGAGATCGCTTGGGTTCGAGTTGCAAAGCTGCAGCTCACTGACAATGCACGAGTTTGGTGGAAGGCGGAGGAAACCCGTCTTGACAAACCTATCGAATGGAGGACTTTTCACGAGTCTTGAGACTGCCCGATTAGACATGGAGTAGCAATTTATTCATCTACAACAGGGTTCGATGTGGACCAAGTCAGTAGATGAGTACGATGCTGAGTTTACCATGCTCAGTAGGTAAGATATGTCTCAATGTTTGATATTTAAATATCACATATTACACAGCTAACACAATACCTTAACAGGTTCGCGGCACATTTGATACCAACTGCTGAGATCAGATCTAGAAGATTTCAGCAAGGGTTAGATTCAGAAATCCAAGCTGCTTTAGCTACAGGGGATTTCCCAACCCACGAGATAGCCCTGAAAGCTGCCCGTCGATATGAGGTAGTTGTGAAAATGAGGGGCATACCTCAATCTGCCGGGATGAAGCACCCTGCCACTCAGATGGCAGGAGGAGCTTCTTCAAGGCTACCATTTGTGCTCAGGAGACCGGGACTACCGAACAACCGGCCGAACCTAGCCTTTTGCACCTACTGCAGGAAAGATGGACATTTGGCGAAAGACTGGCGGTGTGCAAATTGCCTTTGCTTAGTCTGCGGCTCAGCTACTCATGACATTCGGTCTTGTCCTCGTAGACACAACCCAAAGGCTGCATCCAGGCCAGCAATCACTTATCAGCAGCGCCCAGCCATCCAGGCACCTGCTCCACGACTCGCACTACCTGCTTCACCTCCTCGTGGATCGACTGCACCTCCTTCCCATTAGTTCCATCAAGCTCAACGGAACGTACCTCAAGTACAAAGGAACGGGCAGAGGAATGCTCCTCCAGCAAGGAGGAATGTGCCGAGGCGACATGCTTTCACCATGACCGTGGAAGAGGCTGAAGCCACCGGCCAAGTCATTACTGGTAACATTTTCCCTTCAAGATTTATTTTCCCATGTATATATACATATCCATACATTTTCCTTATACCTAAAACTATCCCACATAACTTAGGTACAATCTTAGTAGCCTCACTTCCTGCATTAGCACTCTTCGATACTGGAGTATCTCATTGCTTTATGTCGCAACGGTTCATCCGAACTCATGCGATTCCAGTCAAACCTCTCGTATCCAGCTGGAATGTCAGTTCAGGGAACGACATTCTAAAGGAAGCAATGAGATACGATCTGTGTCCAATGGTCGTCTGCAGCAGAGAATTCTATGCTGACTTCAAGGTGCTGGACATACCAAATTTCGATGTCGTTTTAGGTATGGATTGGCTCGGAACATTCTATGCTGTCACTGACTGTCGTCAAAGGAAGGTAGTATTCGAGATACCAGAGCTTCCGGTTATTTATTTCAAAAGTGGAGACCGTACCCTGGAGCCAAGCACATACAAGGCAAAACCGAAGAAGGCAGTAATTGCAACACTTCAAGCGGAGGAAAGATCAAAGACAGAGATAGTTTGAGAGTTCGATGATGTATTTCCTGAAGACATATCAGCTTTGCCTCCCGATCAAGCTCTTGAATTCAGCATTGATTTAGTACCTGGAGCACAACCGGTGATTAAAGAACCATATCGCCTAAGCCCCGAAGGATTGAAGGAAGTTCGAACTCAGTTGGACGAATTATTGATGAAAGGATGGATTCCTTCCAGTACTTCAAGTTGGGGATCACCAGTTCTACTTATGAAGAAGGAATGTTCATATTGAATGTGCATTGATTATAGAGCTCTGAATGATGTAACTATAAAGAACAAGTATCCACTCCCTCGCATCGACGATCTGTTCGATCAACTAAGTGGATCTTGCATTTTCTCTGAGTTAGATCTTCGTTCGGGTTATCATCAGGTGAATGTCAAAGTATCTGATATCCATTAAAAGGCATTCAGAACTTGCTATGGACATTATGAATTTCTTGTGATGCCATTTGGAGTGACCAACGCACCAGCTATATTCATGAACCTAATGAATCAAGTTTTCCGAGAGTACCTAGACAGGTTTGTTGTCATTTTCATCGATGGCATCCTGATGTATTCTAAGAGTCGGAAGGAACATGTCGAGCACCTACGAATTGTCCTGAAAACTCTACGACAGCATCAACTCTATGCCAAATACAGCAAGTGCGAGTTTTGGCTAGATCAAGTCGGTTTTCTTGGACATATTGTATCAGGTGATGGAATCTCTGTAGATCCAGCTAAAATATCAGCAGTAAGCAAATGGCCGACACCAAAGTTAGTAAAGAACATTCGAAGTTTCATGGGTCTAGAAGGATATTATAGAAGGTTCATTGAAGGATTTTCAAAGATTGCAACACCCCTGACCAAGCTCACACGTAAAGATGAAGAACTCGTGTGGTCAGAAGCATACGAACGAGCTTTTGTAGAACTCAAGTCAAGATTGACATCAGCACCTATCCTTGTCATACCGGACCAATCTGGAGGTTTTGAAGTGCATTGCGATGCATCCGGTAAGGGATTAGGATGTGTTCTACATCATCACGGTAAAATTGTAGCTTATGCATCAAGACAGCTGAAGATTCATGAGCGCAACTATCCGACGCATGATTTGGAGTTGGCGGCCGTAATCTTTGCTCTCAAAATTTGGCGCTATTATCTTCTTGGTGAACGAGTGGACATATACACAGATCACAAGAGTCTGAAATATGTGTTTACTCAGAAGGAGTTGAATATGCGGCAGAGAAGATGGTTAGAACTCATGGCAGATTTCGACATCAACCCACAATATCATCCAGGGAAGGTGAATGTAGTTCCTGACGCCCTTAGTCCCCAACCATTAGCACTAAATCTCACCACACAGTGGAAGCTTCAACAAGATTTGCATCAAATAGAGATTGAAGTAGTCATGCCAGGTAACACTTCAAGTTTGATGAAGTTACAGGTTCAATCTACCATTGTCAATCAGATCAAAGTAGCTCAAGCAAGTGATACTATGTTGCAAAAGATTAAAGAACAAGTAGAAAGTGGATATCGAACAAACTTCATCATCCATGAAGACGGATCTTTGAGATATGACAGTAGATTGTGTGTACCAAAAGGTTCTGTGCGAGAAGAGTTGATGAAAAAAGCTCATAGCTCTCCTTATTCTGTACACCCTGGAGGTACAAAGATGTACAAAGATCAGCGTCAAAATTACTGGTGGCATGGAATGAAGCATGAAGTAGTCAGAAGCGTCGCTAAATGGTGTGTCAGCAAGTAAAGGCTGAACATCACAGGATTGCTGGTTTACTTCAACCGTTACCTATCCCAGAATGGAAGTGACAACACATCATAATGGATTTCGTGACTGCACTTCCTCGCAGCACGAAGGGTGACAATGCGGTATGGGTTATTATGGATCGACTCACAAAGTCGGATCACTTTATTCCCTTTCGAGTTGGCTAATCTACTGAGACACTAGCAAAGAAATACATGGAGGTAAGAATCTAAGTAAGATTTAAACTCTTCAAATATGTACTATTTCTGATTCCCATGAACTCATGCAGAAAATCATGAGATTACATGGAGTACCGGTCTGCATTGTCTTTGATCGTGATACTAGGTTTCGAACGCAATTTAGCAAAGTCTGCAAGCTAGTTTGGGAATAAGTCTGAACTTCAGCACAGCTTATCATCCACAAACAGATGGTCAGTCTGAGAGAACTATTCAGATCTTAGAAGATATGCTAAGAGCTTGTATGCTAGACTTCGGAGGATCGTGGGAGATCACCTACATCTTGTGGAGTCTTCATACAACAACAGCTACTAAGCAAGTATCGGAATAGCACCATTTGCAGATTTATATGGAAGAAAGTTTCGATCGCCATTAATATGTGATAGCATTGGAGATAGAGAACTCCTTGGACCTGAGATGATAGTAGCAACTGTCGACGTGGTTCGTACTATCAGGAAAAGAATGTGCATAGCCCAAGATCGACAAAAGCACTGGGCTGATGCAAAGCGCCGTCACTTAGAGTTTCAACCGGAAGAACATGTATTTCTGAAGATATCTCCGAACCGTGGAGTGATTCGTTTTGGAAGACGGGGTAAGCTTAGTCCGAGGTATATTGGACCGTTCGACATACTCGAACGAGTCGGTGAAATAGCTTATCGCTTGGCACTTCCACCTTCATTGGAAGGAGTGCAAAATGTGTTCCACATATCCCAACTCAGAAGGTATGTGAGTGACCCTAACCATATTCTTGATCACTCCGAGCTCACTGTACAGCCAGATTTATCTTGTGAGCAGCAACCTGTAGAAATCCTGGATAGAAAACTGAAGTCACTTCGGAACAAGAAAGTCAACTTGGTTCGAGTGATGTAGAGAAATGACACACCAGGAGAATCAACATGGGAAAGGGAAGATAAGATGCGAGAAAGATACCCTCGTTTATTTGTAAACTAGTCCTTAAAATAATTGTAAATTTCGAGGACGAAATTTTTGTAAGGAGGGTAGTCTGTAAAAACTCCAATTTCAATGTACAGAAAATTGTTTAAAAGTTAATGTACAATTGGGGTATTTACAATCCTGTGTACGCTATAATTATTTGTTTTACTTTTGAACAACAAGAAAGTACTTGTATCTCATTGGTAAAGTCTTGCGCTGCTGTGACGTAGCCCCTGTGATTGAATCCCCCCAGCCACATTATCTTTTTATTAAATTTTTATTTAATCTTTTAGAAGCCTAAGAGTTTGCACGTGTACTACACATAATATGATAAGTTACAGAATAAACAAACACGTGCACTAGGGTATATGAGGCGACGGGGACATTTGGTGACGATCCAAGCACCAACCACCGGATTTGGACCGGCGAGATGGCCTCCTAGACCGGCACTGCCGGGCTAAACCATAGGGAATGCTCTGATATTTTGTCCCGAGCACCCCTTAGCCTACCCCACTCCTCTCATGTTGTTTGAATACTCTGCATTTATACAGAGAATAATAAAATTCCCTTTAATCCAATTTTTAATGCAAATTTTAATCCATTCTTTAACCCTCTAAACCCTAATTTTTCCTGTAAATACCAGACTCTATTTCACCCATCTTCACTCAGAAATTCTCTGCTAAAACTCTAAAAAATTCTCAAGTTCTTATAGTGTGCAAGTGGAGTTAGCAAAGGGTAAAGTTCTGGTGAAGTTCCGAGAAAATTCCGGCGACGAAACGACGCCCCGACACCATACTTAGTTTCCCCTCTCTCTTCTCTTATTCCTTAGCCAGTATGTCCCCTCTCCCCCTCTCATCTTCTATTCTAAAAACTTTCATTTCTAAAACCCGACGGAAGCGGATTTAATCCGACTCCCGATTCGGTTTTTCTTTAAAATTCTATTTTTCTGAATCAATAAAATACCATACTCTCATATAATGTTTAACAAAAATTAAAAAACACATTAAAACAAGTTTCATCTCAAAAGAATCTTTTATGCAATTTTTATTGTATTTTTACGGTAAAATACCACATAATTTACATTTCGCCATAATTCACATAATACTTGTATTACCTTTAGATAAATCACGAGGTAATGACCTACCTCATCACAACACACATCTTTGACATAGAACGATGAAATGTTAGGAATATAGTTATTGGATAATACGACATTACAAATAAATACCATCAAACTTGCAAAACCATTTCTTTAAAAAGTGTGTTAATCAATTTCCTTGCAATTGCGCCTCTACAACCCACTTTTGGGGATCCCGTTCAGGATGATGCGGATTATCGCACATCCTCGGGCCTAGCAGAGAGAGATGCAGACCTCCGAATGGAGCATTCGATCTTGATGGGATTTTAATGCATTTTTCTTTAGAAAATGAGATTTCTACAAAAATAAATAAAATTATTTTTATTAAATATATATATATATATATATATATATAACTATTATCAAAATATCTATTTTAATTGTAGTATATAAATATTCCAAGTTTTCTAAATCAAAGGAATCACCATTATAGAAAAATATCATTTCAATTCAATACAAAACAATTCCAATATTTCAATAAAATAACATATACTATGAAAATTAGGTTCTACTCACTAGAAATTTCATTTTTATAAAATATACATCTATGAAAACCCTAAAGACGATAATTAAATGCTTGAGGTGTATTATGAAATTATATCAAACTATTTTTACATAAAACCCCCACAAGTTATACTAAATTACAATAAGGACCCTAGTAAATATAGGTTTAAGCGGGACCAATTCTCTTGAGCTTCAGGGAGTCGGAGAATGTGGGTGCTTGCCTATCTAAGGTAGACAATCTAACAAACGGAGTTATCAATACGGTAATTTTCTTGGAAAAAGACACAAATCCTGCCGTCCATGTGCAGCAGTTAACGATAACATCAAAACTAATTCAGGATTTCAAGTTCATTTCAAAGTGTTCGACTCATACCGAGTCTCAATCTAATCAATCTGAATTGAATGTGATTCAAGTATAAACTATAATACAACATGAATCCATGAATCCGTCTATTCAAACTATATCAATCTATAATTGACCGAACCGAACCATAGATATACTCCGTCTACATGACTCTCCATTTATATCCATTCCATTTACTGATATCATGGTTTCGGCAAGTCATCCATCTATATAACAAAACAATACAATCAATACAAAAGACATCACGGGGTTTATAAGGGGTAGATTGGTACGGAATGTGTTAGAAGTGGCACGAGACTGTAACCTTAATACACCTAAACTGAATATCCATTGCCGTTGTACCGTGGTTGAACGGTTCTTTGTGCTCCATATACCATAGTCTCCGGAATAGTGGGACTCCTCTTGTATAGACTGGCATATTTTGTACCAAGCTACAAACAACAGCGTTAACAATATAATCAAACATTAATAGTTATATTCTCTTTCTGTCTATTCTATCTTTACTCATTTTTGGGACTTACCGAGCAATTATTCGCTGACGATATTCCTTTCTTCTTTCTTTGGAATATTGTCAAGTGATTCGGACGCCTTAGAGACCGAGCCCAGTACTGAGGATTTGGAGCTGTTTACTTTAGACCCGGAGCTTTAGACACTTGTACATATTTATTTCATTTCAGTAATGCCATTGTTTAGGCATCGCTTTCTATTCATATATTTACATTTCAGTTGTACCTGTAAAAGAATGTTTAATAAATAAAGTTGCTGTTCATTTACATTCCTGTCTCTTGTGTACTTTACTTTACATTGCTTAGATACGCTTAGCGTGTTTACTTCTGAGCAAATACGTAGCGGTCTCATCGCGTCCCCTTCCCGCACACTGGGAAGCGGGGCATGAAACATGTATGGCTACATATTTTATAGTAAATGAATTTTGGAAATGGAAATAATATAGCCATTTTTCTCTTATAAATTCTCTTTCTAAGCTACACATTCTCTCTCCTTTCTTGAGCTCCCTCTTCTTCTTGATCTCAAACCCTCTCATGAATTGAGAATCATTAGGATTTAGAGATAGATTAACATCATAAACACTTCTTACATCACCGAGCACTCTAGACTAGCAAACTAGAGTCTTTAGTTACTTCATCTACTTGAAGTTGATGCTTGAACCATATCTTTCGGGTGGATTGTTTAGGACCAAAGGAGACTGGCCTCAAACTCGATCTAGGACCACGAGGAGTTTAAGAAAAGGATATAAAGACCCGAAGGACACGCTATGAAGGTTGTATATTTAAACCGAGTAGTTAATATCCTCTTTAGATTTACTCATTTTAGTGCTTGGTCACTTCTTAGGCTTTAGTTTCTAGTGCCATAATCTTAAAAAATAGAAATTTTGTATTCAGCACGGGCACTAGACACTTACACTCACACCGCCGGTGACACCTCACACAACCGAGACCTCCTCTCTCTCAAACCCAACCATCACTGCCAACACTTACAACCGCTGCCCCCATCGCCGACGAGCCCCATCACCAGCACCACCTCTATCAACCTCCATCATCGTCTCCTTCCAACCGAGCTTTTTCCAGTTCTACCGCGATCCCACTAATTTCTTTTATAAGAAATTCCTTTTCTAAAAAGGTGGCGTGTTGGGCATCAAACACCTTTTGTTGCTCAATCTGTTCGAATAGATATCCATTCGATTACTTTGGATATCCCACAAACTTACACAAAACTGATCGTGTCTCGAGTTTTTCCAGATTTTGTTTTTTAACATAGGTCGGATAACCCTATATCTTAACTCTCTTAAGACATGGTCTCTTCCCACTCCATATCTCATATGGTGTTTTTAGGTATGGATTTGGATGGAACTTGATTCAATAGATACGCTGCTGTTGCAAGTGCATATCCCCAGAATGAAAGAGATAACTTAGCATTACTCATTATAGAGCGAACCATATCTAATAGGGTGCGATTTCTCCTCTTTGATACACCGTTGTACTGTGGTGTATACGGAGGAGTAATCTGTGAGGGAATCCCATTCTCTTTAGGTAATCTCGGAATTCCGTGCTTATGTATTCCGCTTTTCGATCAGATCGAAGGATTTTGATACTTTTTCCCGTTTGGTTCTCTACTTCGCTCTTCTATTCGTTGAATTTCTCAAAAGCTTCCGATTTGTGTTTCAACAGGAATACATGTCTAAATCTAGAGAGATCATCTGTGAATGTTATGAAGTACGAGAAACCACCCCTAGCATGTGTAGACATAGGACCACATACATTACTATGTATCAGTCCCAGTAGTTCAGTAGCTCTTATTCCGTGTCCTGTAAATGGAGTTTTGGTCATCTTTCCTTTGAGATAAGACTGACAAGTTTCATAAGATGTAAATTCGAACGGGTTTAAATATCCATCCTTATGAAACTTATCTAGTCTGGTCGCATTGATATGACCAAGTCTACAATGCCACAAGAAGGCTTTGTTCATTTCTGAACTTTTCCTCTTGTGTGTGTTCTGTATGTTTAGAATTGTATTTTGATTTAGAACATACAAACCCAATCAACTCTTGATTTAGGAAAATGTTCATAACATTTTTCTCTAATGCAAAGTTATATCCATCTTTATCTAATAAAGAAACGGATATTATATTGCACATCATAGACGGTACAAAATAACAGTCGTTCAAAATCAATATATTACCGGTGGGTATTACTAGGTGATATTCTCCTATGGCTTCAGCAACAACAATTGCTCCGTTCCCTACTCTGAGAGACATATCACCTTTTCTCAGTGCTTTACTTCTCTTTAACCCTTATAACGTATTACAAATATGGGATCCTGATCTGGTATCCAATATTCAGGACATAGAGCAGACTGAGAAACAGTTCTCAATAACTAACACACCCGAAGAAGATGCATCATATTGCTCCTTGTTCATCAGGGTTGCGTGGAAATCCTTGCATTCCCTTATCTCTTGCCTATAGTTATGACTGTTGTCACAAGTTAGAGTGCAACCAACGTTCCACAGCTCAGTAAATAAGCGGGTTCGGTCAATACATCTATACTATTATCATGATTAAGGCATGATATGGTCTCTACCTGAAGAGAGAGACAGAAAAGAAACACTTTACATGCAATCTTACAAGATTAGAATGATTATTAGCTTATCTAATAAGGATGCCTCCCACTGTTTTTATAAAATCTTCCTTCAAAGCCTAAAAGGAAAATTAGCCGGGATTAATTACACCCTACAAGTTCGTTAACCGGTCAGCCAGGCCAGTGCTGGTACTCCGATATAGTCTCCTTATGTTTTCGCACGGAACTAATTAAATAACCTCATTTCCGCAGATGCATAACACCGTTAACACCATTCTAGACACCTACTAGATTAGCTAATTGTAAAGTAAAAAACTCTTCCGGGAGTAACACTTACTCGCAGTGGGTATCGGGATCCAACTATCATATAGAAGGTATGCAATCTCATTACAAATTTCAACACTTGAAATTCCCAATAATTGTTTTTACCCCCATGCGGCTTATGAACTTGGCAAAGGTCAACAAATCATAAACCGCAAGTCAAGTTCAACCCGTCATTTCATGACTGATTTAGAACCACCCGCATGACCCTTGGTAAAGGTCAACAACATCGTACAACTGTCCTAACCAATTGCATCATCATGCGGCAGAAAATCACTAATTAGCTACCGAACACTACGCCTCGACAAAGGTCGAAAAATATAGCACGAATACTAAACAGTACCTATCTGAAATGACGGAGGGCTATGAATGGTTTTGAAGAAAAACTTTAACGTAATGAACTTGATATCGTTGTAGAACCTTATGATTTGAAAATGAGTGGTTTAAGTTCTGCTTTAAAAATCGAGTAGTTTTCAAAACAAACCGAGTGGGTTGTAGTATATGTTAGTTTTTGCTAAAGAGGTCATTCCCTATAAAGAGATCTATGCGCTTTCTTCATCGAATGAGGTGCTGGATATTCGTCAATGAATACCTGTATGCAAAGCAAAAAACTAGAGCTATCTTTTGAAAATTTTGGTTCTACAATATTTTTATGTTTCTTTTCTTTTAATTAATCTTATTAATGAATTCCCATCTTTTAAGCTCTAATCATCACAGAAGAAACGAAAATAAAACATACATATATATGCCATCCACATTTGCCACAGGGACCCGGGTCTTCACCGTAAGATTACTTAACTTACGGCAGTGCGAGGTCAGGATTGGCGCGGATGCAAAACATATATAATGTTTACTAATATATAATATATATATATGTATGTATGTATGTATGTATGTATGTATGTAAGTAGCATTCATTTCACGCATTTATATGATCACATCACATCACATCATAGTAGAAGAAATATATGAAATGTGGGATATATTAGGAGTTTCGTGTTTTATAAGCCATTAACGAAAATACGGATTCCACGGTTGTGATGAATAGCTAAGCCCACACTCCTAGACCCTTACAATAGTGGCAAGCAACCCTGCTAATTCTAGAGTTAGGCGACTGGTTTCGACTCCTCGAGATGGCCACCCACTGAACTCTAGAACCTGGTTACGTGAGCCCTCCGTCTTAGGTCTATCCTAATGCGGAAAAGTAAATAATATACATCAAGATGACTACATCCTCACTCCCGGATGTGTCCTAATAAAAGAATATTACATACAAGAATTTATATGAATGAAAATGAAAAACTCTCATCTCACATAAACCCCCGGCTATTCAATCACGACGATCCAATATATCATATCGATACTGCAACACAATAACATCACATGTCATCAACATAAGTAAATATGTGTACCCCTAATTTCGTTGACGTATAGAAACGAGATTGGAGAACATCTCCACATATTACACTTACTTTCGCAGAAAAGAAATGAAAACTGCAACAATTTGAATCCGCAACTGTAGACATCATAAACCCGAATTATCTTATAGTACGAATTTCATGCTTAACCCCAAAAACCTTACTTTTAAAGCCTTGAATTGAAAAACATTTTCAATGAAAAATCCGGGGAATTCATCAAGATTCCTGGTGAATGAATCGAAGGTTTATCGGGAATATTAGAGGATGGCCGCACCCCCGAGACCATCACTGATGTGGTCTTGGGCGGGACACCATGGATGCGAGCACCCAAGTGGATGCTCTTGGCCATGGGGTTCTCCCATGGTCACTTTGTCGGGGTAATAGGGTGTGGCACTCATCTAGTATCTCCCGGTGAGTTTTCGTGTACGTTACAAAATTACGACGGAGTTTTGATCCAAATCTAAGCTCCGTGGTAAGTTATCAAGTGAGGCTAAAAAGTTAGATTTATACAACTAGTTTTCGCAAAACTAATTAATGTGAATTCTAAAAATTGCACCAAACAACCACAACTTTTAAACAACATTAACAATTCGATCGACTTTCTTTTCAACTTTAAGAAGCAGAGACTACAACCACTTAGCCCCAACAAAAACACTCAGAAAATCCATTTCCTAACATTAAATCCCCAGAAGAAAATTAGGACACAAAATCCACCAAGTTGCGGTGGATCCACGATGCTTAAGATGAATTATAGGCCTCGTTTTCTTGTGGGCCTATAAAATCATCTGCACGATTTTCTGAGAATTTTTAAATTGAAAAATATTGCAGTTTAAAAAAAATAGACAGAAAGGTGTATTTAGTCGGAAAATTCAGTCAATCGAACACTTTAACTTCGTCTAAATTTTGCCTAAGCCTTTAGTTTGGTTTTGATAACATGAAAGTGGACATTAGCACCTCTACTAGGGTTTTAGGGAAAGCAAGTATGCAATTTAAAAATTGTAGGGGGCTAAGTCTACATACAAGGATCGAACTAAAAGTTTAGGGATAAAAGAAAACTGAAAAAAGATTAAGCTAAGAGTTTGAAGAGCTACAACCTTTGTAGCCAAGTCCTTCACTTCTAAACATTCATGTAGAAGTCCCTTGAACTCTTCCATATCCCCACTTGAAGAATTGAACAAACTTTGTTGAAGACTTTGTTTACCGCCGAAAACAGAGACGAACTGGGATAAATCGTCTTGCCTGAATTTGGGGGCAGATGCTATTTGGATTTATCCGTCCACCTCTCCGAAAATACCAAGTTGATTTATGACACCATATATCGGAGGTTTGGATAGACGCGACCGTTGTAGCAGACTTTATCAGATTCCCTCTCATTTTATAAGGGGTTTTGATTGTATGGATGCTCTCCCCACAGACGCAAACCCCTACAGTTAATTACGTTACCGCATTGCGATAAACACTTTCACTTGCTCCAGAAGTTCACTACGTGTCGTGTATGTTTTTGTTTGTTTTGATTTCCCGTAGATTGTATACGGAGACTGGTTTATGTCGTCGCCCGTAGGGTGCGGATTAGTCCAAATCCGTATATTTTAGATTTGAGCTTAGGTTTATTTAAGGACCGTTAATCTTATTTGAGATTAAGATCAATTTAAATGTGTGAGCATTTGGGCTCAATTTGTTCTTGCTAAGGATGCGTTAGTGTAATTTGAGACTAAGATCAACTTAGCAAAATTTTAAGGATCATTTTTATTTAATATCCAGCAAAAGAGCATTTGGGCTCAGCTGCAAGAAAATTTCAGAGACTTGGCCAATTTGGGCTAAGTCTACTTAGCCTTTTTCTTTTCAAAAGTGCTAAGCACTTATTTGGGCTTTGTTTGTTCAGCAATTTTCTTTTCATGTAAAAGTGCTAAGCACTTATTTGATCTTTGACGTTCATATGTATGTCATGTGAAGCATTCAGTCATGGGTGTTGCCCAATAAATGTTGAGCACTTTTACTCATTTAGACTAAATGTGAAGTACTAAGCACTTTTTATGGCGTCTACGTGAGGCGGTGGACGCTGCCCAATCAGTGCTAAGCACTCAGCCGTTTTGGCTGCATATGAAGTGCTAAGCACTTTTTGTATGGCGCCCACGTGAGGAGCACGTGCGGTGCTGGGCGTCGCCCAATCAGTTCTAAGCACTTAGCTGTTTTCGGCTGCATAGGGAGTGCTGAGAACTTTTATTCAGCACCCACGTGTGGAGCGCGTGAGGCGCTAGTCTTTTTCCCTTTTTTTTAGAGATTAAATCTCTGTTAATAGAATTTTGACCATGATCACCAAGATCTTCGTTTTTTTGAAGATCTGGGATCAAATTTTTTTCTTTAAGAACTAAGTATTTTTATAGGTTTCTTTCTCCTTTTGTTTTTTTTGGACCTAGTTCTTTTCAGAATCTTTGATTCTCAAGAACAAGATCTTCCCGATGAGAATTAAATTCTCAAATTATGTGAGACTTGTCTTGTGGATCTTAGATCCAGAGAAAGAACTAAGTTCTTTAAAAATGGTTAAACTCTTAGATGCGATAGAAATGTTTGGATCTTTTTTCTTTATCTAGGGTTTTGAGAAGGAAGGTCTTCTTTTTTGAGAATTGAATTCTCTGTTCTTTTCTCTCTTCCCCTTGCAATTTGGAGTCTCGGGGCCTTTATATTGTGGATGCAAATTATTTACTAGTTTTGAGAAAATCTCTCATTGAGAGATTCCAATTAATTTAATTGGACTCAAAATTGATTTGGGGAATTTAACCACCGTTGAATTTTTGATCCAAGGACTTCTATTTTACAGAATATGATTCGGTAAATATTTTATCCTATACAGAATTTATTTTATAAAACGGTGATTTTTTAATCACCGTTGGATTCTTAATCTAAGAGTTCTCTGTTTTACAGAGAGCAATTTTTCTTATTTAGAAAAATTGAGGGAATATATTCCAAAATAGAATTTTATTCTATAATTGGATTTTTGATCTAACCGAGAGTATCTTTTTTTATTTTAGAAAGATTTGGAAAATATTTTCTCCCAACAGAATTTAAATCTGTATTTTGATGATTTATCATCTCCGTTGGATTTTTGATCCAAGGGCTCTGTTCAACAGGGAGTATTGTAGAATTTTAATTCTACCTGGACGCCGGCACTCGCGTGTTATGCGCGTGGGTGCTACTTAAGAATTTAATTTTTATACTGGGTATTTATGTGCTTTGCACATTGGCGCCCTCGTGAGGAGCACGTACGGCGCCATCTAAGAGTTTAACTCTTATGCAATGAACTATTCTGTGCTTTGCACATTGGCGCCCGCGTGAGGAGCACGTGCGGCGCCATCTAAGAGTTTAACTCGTATGAACTCTTCTGTGCTTTACACATTAGCACCCGCATAAGGAGCACGTGAGGCGCCACCATAGGATTTAATCCTATAAGATTGGTTCTAGCGCCAGCGCCCTCATGGAAAGTACGTAAGGCGCTGCCTCATTAGATTCAACAGAGCTTTGCTCTTTTATTAGGTTAAATATTGGGAAAACAAATGCCCCCCACCGTTGCTCTGACATGGCTTACACATGGGTGCAACGGTGTCACTGTTTTCCACCGTTGGATCTTCTAGGGAGTTGACCCGTCTCTTCACATCCAATAAATAGGGCCTTTGGCCATTGATATGACTGCTGTTTTGTCATCCTCCTTCTTCTTTCTTGAGAATTTAATTCTCTTCTCAGATCTTAGATCCCTATCTAAAGAAACTCTTAGGGTTTAAACTCTGTTTATGAAAATTGGTAAGGATTATGACCATTTTTCTCTTAAAAGAGACTCTTTTTGTCTTGGATTTTAACCCATTAACAGAGCTTGGCTCTTTTTCTTGAAATGATCTCTTAGATATCTTAAAAACTTTATTTTAGGTAGACCGTTGGTCTCAGAGATCTTAGGGTTTTACCCTGTTAGTGAGTTTGATTTTTGAGGGTTGTTTGGAATTTAATTCCATTTCCCGTGAAGATTTCTGAGATTTAATCCCATTAGAGAAATTTAATTCTGGGTTGTTCTACAGAGCTTAGCACTGAGAAAATTTCTTTTTAAGAAATTCTTTTAGGAATTTTATTCCCCTTTTCTTATTTTCTTTTTAGGGTTTTTCTTGCAGATCTGAATCTGCTGTAGAACTCGTTTTGAGAATCTTGGGAGTTTAACTCCATAGTTCAATAATATTTTTCATTAAATGAGAAACCTTTTGGATTCTTACAATGAGTGCATGCCTCATCATTAATGGGGGCATTACTTTGTGTTGGAGATAGTGCCCTCAGAGTCAATTATTGGATCACAGGCACGTGATTGCAATGATTGAGGGAGGACCTATCCCGGGACGACAGTCTTACTCGAGATGATAGTTTGCTATCTGGTTTACCTTTATCATCGTGTACTGCTTTAGGTGACCTGACATGTCGCTATTGCACGTTGATAGAGCCCCTTGGATTCTTGCTTGACTGCCAGCAGTATGAGGGCGATCATATAAGTGAGAGCTGGAGTCTGTAAGCACATCCTTAAAAGGTCCCTAGTCGTGGGAGTTTCGAGACAGGGCATCGATTCTCCAGAGTAGACTAGTGTATACAGTCGAGACCCCGACGAGGGGCGGTGGCCGGTCTCACAAGCCACTGGTGTCAGTAGGTTCACCTAAGATGTATACAGGTGCTCATTGGGTTATGAGTACACAGGACAGGACTCGCCGGGAACATGCTAGTTGGTCTTATACCTGACGTCAGATAGCAGTTCCCAGGTGACATGTGTACAGGTTAGTTCATCGACCTGGGGATCGTCATTTGTCTCGTGTGAGTTCCCACTGTACTTTGATTACTACCCTACCACGGCTCAAAGGAGTCGTGCAAACAGGTTTTAGTTGGGTACAGTCCCGAGCCACATGGAGGCAGTGAGCGGATCTTCAGGGGTTCGTCTCTCCCGGTATTGGGGGTGAGGTCGCGCTGTGTCTAGGAGAGCCATTACACAAAGACCTTGGCCAAGGCAGGAGATTTACTGGTAGGTATTCCAGTAGTATCTCAGGGTGTTCTGGGCTACACTCCGACACGACTTGTACCGCTTTTGGGGGTCTGACTTTTACCAACCCCCTAGGCCCGCCATGCGATACTCATAGACGAACGGACCGAACTGTACGGATATTGTCACTGACAGGCTCAGTTGGGTGTCGGGGTGAGCTTCCTCATCGACGTCCCTTTTAGTCAATAGCTGGTGGCCCGTTACGTATTGGCTTATACCTCTGACGGGCTAGTGGTTAAATCCACAGCCATTGTATTGACGAGTCTTTAGAGTCCCCCACACTTTCAGTTACTCAGTTTTCGGGCGAAACGCTATAGAGGCCGTATGGAGATATGGCAGGGTCCGATCAGATACGTGCGGTATTGCACGGATCAGGATTGGACGGTTTGTACTAGTAGCCGTATAGGTATATGGCAGGGTTCGATCAGATACGTGCGGTATTGCACGGATCAGGATCGAACGGATATTACTAGCCGGCTTTGGTTTAAGCCGGTCCTAGTTTAGTACAGTGTAGATTTTGTCTTTTTGCATTTGTATCCGGACGGAATACAGATGCGGGTGTGTATGCACAGTATCGGGGTTTTCCTGTAATTTATTACGGGACCAGTTTTCTGGAGTTGCCAGTTTGCTTTCCGTTCCGGCCGGTTTTCCTTTGTTCTTTCCCGGCCGGACTTTTCCGATGGAGGGGGTTATTTGCAATTGTGCAAATAACTTTTGTGGAGGGGTTTTATTGCATAATGATTGATTATGATAGCATCATTATCTTTTCCACCATGCTTTTGTTTTTATTGTGACATGAAAGGGTATGGTTTGAAAAAGGTAAAGCATGGTTGTATGTTTTCTTGTCTTGGGTTGTGGTCACCTCCTTCTTCTCCTACACTCACCTCCCTCATATGATATAGATTGATTTCTTTTTCCCTCCACCATTCTCACCCTTACAATGGGCCGGCCACTTCCTTGAGGGAAAAAGAGAGAGGAAAAATGAGAGTGTTGCAATCTTTGTTCATCTCATTTTGCTTGCTAGAAATTGATAGCTTCATTTCCCTCCAAAGCTCAATCTTCATTCCTCCATCCAAAGGCAACAAACCCCAAAGAGACAAAGCACTACACTTCCTACAGCACATCTTGGGCATGTCGAGTTGCCGGCTTCATGCCCGAGTTGCCTCGGTATAGAGGCGGGAGCCCGTAAAAGATGCAGGCGACGTGGTGCCCTTCCGGCGAAGAGGCGACGACCGGAGATCCCGCGAGGAGATCGGAGTGGAGATGAAGACCGGAGGACTCGGATCAGTCGGTACATCTCTAACCCTTCTCTTGTTTGCTAGAATTAGTTTAATGGCACGATCCGGGGTTTAGTGCGCGGTGGTGCCGGTTTTGCTAAGTCCGCAAAAAAAATTAAAGTTTACCACCGTTTCCGCGTTTGGCCGTCTGGTTGACGGCCGGGGCGCCGCCGTGCACTTACAGTGGTATCAGAGCCTCGCCATTAACTTCGTCTAGCTTTTGTGTAATGTGTTTTACGTTTCCGATCGAACAAAATCCCGAAAACACGTATTTCAAGCACATCAGTTTCTGTCGAATTTTTTTGAGTCTAAAAATTTTTCTGGTTGTCTCAGAGTGATGTGCAGGGAATTAGAAACACACTGTAAAAATTTGGTACGATGAACTCACTGTTCCACCGCGGAAGGGCGGCCAAACCCCTGCTTGGGCCGCTCTTCCGCCGCGGTTAGAACTGTTCATTTCCCCAAAATTTTGCAGTGTGTTCCTGAGTTAGAAATGTGGTTTCTGGGATATTAAAATTGGGCCCAGGTTTTCTGTGAGTGCTACAGTTTTGTTTTGGGGCCCACTTGTTATAATTTGATCAATCGGAAAATTTTAAACACATTTTTCACAGTATTTACATTATATCTGCGACCGTGAATGTCACTCGATCGGTAAATCCGGTCTAACTGCTATAGCCCGGTTAGACGGATTTGCGAACGTGATTTTCACGTTGATGTTCTATGTTTATGCTGTGATGTTGCGGATCGGTCGTGGGGGATAGCCTGGATGCAATGCTAGTACTGTGTTGTTGTATTATGTACATTTGATATTGCGGGGCGAGCGTCCGACTTGTGGACTGCCGTCACTGCCTGTTTGTATTATTCTTTTGGGGCACGACCTGGTTGCGGTCGATGTACCCGTTGTATGTATTTTTACTTTCTGTACTAGGATTACCCCGCAGAGGGGTGCACGGATAGCCGGGTTCTGGAGGGCAACAAGCCCGCATCTCATGGCATTGGGACAGAGGGGGCTTCACTCTAGGATTTGCGGGCTATTCGCTGCACTCGTAGGGGGTACAGGTTGACCCAGGAGGGGTGCCCAAGTTGCCGGATTCCGTGGAGTGCTGGGTGGTCCATTCACGGAGCTGAAGGGGGCTGCCTCGCTTCAGGTTTTGGCGGGTGACTTGCCGCGCCCGTAGGGGTCTAGGATTTCATTGCACAGGCTATCCACACGACCAGGGGAACGTCGGGTTTCAGTAGTGGCTCTATGAAACCCGGGGATCCCAGATATCTGTATTGTTCTGTGATGCTGTACATTTCTGTGATGTTGCATTTCTTTTCACGCCTTGGGCGAAATATAATATATTGGTATATATATTAGTAGATGTTGTATATGTTTTTCATCCGCGCTAGTCCAGTCCCCGCTCTGCCGTTAGTAAGCTAACCTAACGGGTGATGACGGGACCCAGTGGCGAATGCGGATGGCATATACGTACGTCAGTATATTTTCGTTCTTTGTGGTGTGATCAATTGATGGGACTGCATTGATTCGGATCAATGCAAGTTAAACAAACCTAATCTGATGTTGTTGGAACACTTTTCTAAAAGCTGTTATTGCAAGGACGTTCTCTTTTGTTTTGCATCGTGGTATTCATTTGGAATATCCTGCTCCTCAGTCGACGAGGCAAGGGCCGAGATCCCTTCACCGGGAGTGACCCCTTGGACAGAAGTTTGCGTCAGGGCATTAACTTCACTATAGCCGATTACTTTTGCTTTGCACCGTGGTATTCATTTGGAATATCCTGCACCTCATTCTACGGGGAAAGAGCCGAGATCCCTTCACAGGGAGTGACCTCTTTAGCAACGGTTTTCGTCACTATATTTTTAAAAAGCTATCCGTTCCTTCGACGATATCAAGTTCATTACGTTAAAGGTTTTCGCCAGAAACCATTCGTAGCCCTCCGTCATTTCAGTTAAATATTCGGTAGTATTCAAGCTATGTATTTTGACCTCACGCCAAGGCATAGTGATTGGTAGCTGCCGGGTATTTATCTGTTGCATAGATAGATGCGTTGGTTTGGGACAGTCGTACTATTATTTTGGCCTACGTCAAGGGTATGTACGGGTGGATTCAAATTAACCTGGATAATGACGGGTAGAACTTGACATGTGACTTATGATATTTTGACCTCACGCCAAGGTCATAAGAGCATGGGGCAAAAATCACATCGGGAGTTTCAAAAGAACTGAAACTTGCCAGATATGCGCATACCTTCTGGAGTATGATACCGTGAGCGGATTCCGTCACGTTATCATGCAATGATAGTTGGATCCCGATTCCCACTGATGAGTTGGTTTACTCCTCGGGTGACCCCGACTAATTCTTCTTTCAGGTTTGGAGGAGAATTTGAGGTACAGTGGGAGGTTTCCAGATTAGATAAATTGGTAACCATTCTGATCTAGGTTAGAGTGCACGCTGAGTGTTTCTTTTCTCTCTCTCTCTGGCAGCGACCATTGACCCGACCCTAAGACTATGACTCAGTGACCAAGTTGACCGAACCTACTTAACACTGGCTTTTGGATTGTCAGAGTTGCAGACCTCATTGCCACTCCTACTTTTACCCTTTTCTCCGGGACACCCCGTATTACTACGAACGTCCACTTCCATTGGACAAAACCATCGTATGGTTAGATACGAACTCGAAGGAATTCGAGGATGGTTTCCGGTTCTGGAGAAAACGGATAGGACTATTCAGTTGTCTTTTCTTTTCACCCTCTCTCTCAGGTTGCGAGTACTCCTTGGTTTAGGAGTAGTACACCTATTACGCAAATTGGATAGTCTTCTTCCAAACCATAGGCTGGTGCCAACCGGTAGGGAAGGAAGAAAGCCAATTAGCCTAAACGGTGTACAGAAGGTATTAAGTTAAGACAAAGTAAGGGATTAGTAAGAGGGCAAAGTAAATTGCAACAGATATTCACGACCAAACCATGTATTCCTTCGCCAATCCTAAATCACCTTTGTATTTCTCCAGGACACTCCGTATCATTACGAAGATCCCATTTTATTGGATAATCCATCGTATGGTTATATACGAACTCGAAAGGAACTTGTTCCAGTTCGGGGATGGATCCTGGTTCAGGAGAAATAGGAATAAAGTACATTCAGGTGTCTTTTATCTTCACCTTCTCTCGCGATGCGAGTGCTCCTAGGATTAGGACAGTACACCCTTTATGCTTTTTGGATAGTCTTCTTCCAAACCATAGGCTGGTGCCGAACGGTAGGGAAGGAAGAAAACCAATTGGCTTAAAGGGGTGTACAGAAGGTAAAGACTAAAGACATATGAAGGGATTTGGAGAGGTGGCAAAGAACTATACGGTTACAGTCGTGAATCTGGAAGAGGCATTACTAGGAATACCGGGATACCCCATCGAAACATTTCAATGTTTCAGTCTCACTGTGTAATGTTAAAAGAAAACTGATTTCCCGATTAGATACTTACTCCAGGGTATGTATTTACCAGGTTTGATTCTCACATCTGTATGGTTTTACAGATGATGAGTGGGAGTAAGTTATTGGGAATTGGGTGATCGTCATCATTATATCGGGATTCGTTGGAATCAGTGATATTTGAGGAAATCACCTGGGCTGTTTACCGGTCGGCAAATATTTGGTTTTGAATATCCGTTGATGTGCACCAATTTCAAATTGATATATCTGTACGTCTATTTTCATAGAGTGAGATATACCTTTTGATATTATGTCGATGACATTTACCTATATCAGTGGATGGTTAGGTAAGGAGCATTGAACAGCGGTGTAATTCTTCTTAACCAAAAGTACAGTTTTCAACCTACGACACACAGTGAATGAGTTATCTGACTCAAGCGACTTATACAGAGTATTGTATGTTGTCCAGGGTCCATCAGGACAGAGGGGTTGGTCCTCGTACTGTATTCTACTTACTTATGACTTCTCTAGTTCTTAGACAAGTGTTTCGTACAAACACAGGGTCGAAGTTTTGAGAAGTTATAGGTATAAGAATAAAGTAGAGAACCAGGTGTTGCAAGTATCGGGATTCTTCAAAGTGATCGAAGATGTAGATACTTGTGTATGGTATTCAGTTGATAGTAATGATTAAGAGAACTTGCTTCTTTTTCGGGTTACTCAAAATTGGAAGTATTCCTGAGTTGAGTAACGCTGATCGGCCTCTCTCCATTTAGTTGACATGCACTGGAGATAGCTGCATGATTTGAATCTGGTTCAATTAAATCAGTGCCTCTGGTTCTATATTGGATATAGTACAGTTCATATCTTAACATTGTTAAGGTACGGGGAGTTGTCCGGTTTATGCTTAAAACCAGACTCTGGATAACTCATAGGCACATTTCTGTAATGGCTGTTTGTGGGTTGACCCAGGCTATGACGAGGGTTGATTTTCTACCATCTGGGAGATCAATAGAAATATTGTTCAAGACTCGCCACAGTTTTATTAAAAATGTTTTTTTTTTCAAAAACAGCAGTGGGAGTATGGTAGAACTGGAAGTGATTCCAGAACCGCAAACGATTACTGAAGATTTGATAAAGAACCTAAAGATTCAATCTGATTTGACATTCCATTGGCCACTCCGCAGATAAGGTGGGTAACTTCAGGCACCCGAGAGGTACTCCGGTAGCCTCAAGGACGGTGACAGGGAAGTTCTTGTTTACCCACACTTTCCATTGTTGTTGTTCCAGGCTGCGAGACCCGGCAGGAGGATGAGTATAGCGTCGTTCTAAACTTGCTTTGGAAGTGCACGTCTATATGACTCTACCAGAGGGTTGTCGTAGTCAGTGGGAGCAGCGGAAGCATTGAGGGACATCAGGCTTATGTCTATTTATAGACTAAAGCAGATATAGCGGAGATAGATCATCTATTTCTGATGTGACAGTCATAGGTTTGACGTCATCAGAATAGGGGATGGATCTGTTGAGAAGGTAGTAGGAAGTGATATTCCTTTACTACGATCGGTTATACTTTGGTCGTCACACAGTGTTTTCTCCACAAAGGACTTGGACATTATATTAGACATACTGGTTACTAGATCTATGGTTTTAGATCTAGATTTGGGTGGTTTCCTAATCAGGGTACTTAGACAGCATTCTAAGAGTATTTAGAATGGACGACTCCTGGCACGGTAGTATACCTGCAGGTAATGGAGTCACCCTCTCCAAAGGTGTCTTACAGACTAAAGGGGAGAGGGACGTGCATGATTGGCAGATCACTTGCTCAGGCAATTGAGTCAATCGTGAGATGTCAAGTACCACACCAGATGTTGTTCTTGCACTAGATGCAATAAGTTGACATTAATCCAATCCTGGAGAAACGGTAGGAAGCAGTTTTAGAACATAAGTGGCTGTTCTAGGGATATGATAACGGCTGCCTCTTTTAGGAGACGGTTGTCATTCCAGGCTTCCAAGGTGACCTGGACGACAAGGAGGTTGTCAGAGTTATAGTTTTTCCCTCTAATGAGGGGCAGTATTTTGGACAGATGGTCCAAGGGAATACTGAGGGTGGCATGGCGCAGGATACTGATTAAGTTCAGTTGAAGATACAGTCTAAGAAGTTTGGATTTGGAGTTCATTTATGAGCTACGTCCCATCAGACATCCAGACATTCTAAGGCAGGTATTGCTCATTTCGGGAGATGGCTTTCTCAGCGAACTTGAGATATAGAGAGACATAGAAAGAAACACCAGAGCGGATCCACTCACTGAGGCTATTCCTCGAACGCAATAGTTTCACAAACGAGCTTTGTGAGACTGACTAGTAGAGGAGTTGGGTGTTCGGTATCATACGGGCTGTGAGTATGCGACATCGCAATAATTAGCCCTGAGTGCAAGTGGGAGATTGTTGGAGATAGTGCCCTCAGAGTCAATTATTGGATCACAGGCACGTGATTGCAATGATTGAGGGAGGACCTATCCCGGGACGACAGTCTTACTCGAGATGATAGTTTGCTATCTGGTTTACCTTTATCATCGTGTACTGCTTTAGGTGACCTGACATGTCGCTATTGCACGTTGATAGAGCCCCTTGGATTCTTGCTTGACTGCCAGCAGTATGAGGGCGATCATATAAGTGAGAGCTGGAGTCTGTAAGCACATCCTTAAAAGGTCCCTAGTCGTGGGAGTTTCGAGACAGGGCATCGATTCTCCAGAGTAGACTAGTGTATACAGTCGAGACCCCGACGAGGGGCGGTGGCCGGTCTCACAAGCCACTGGTGTCAGTAGGTTCACCTAAGATGTATACAGGTGCTCATTGGGTTATGAGTACACAGGACAGGACTCGCCGGGAACATGCTAGTTGGTCTTATACCTGACGTCAGATAGCAGTTCCCAGGTGACATGTGTACAGGTTAGTTCATCGACCTGGGGATCGTCATTTGTCTCGTGTGAGTTCCCACTGTACTTTGATTACTACCCTACCACGGCTCAAAGGAGTCGTGCAAACAGGTTTTAGTTGGGTACAGTCCCGAGCCACATGGAGGCAGTGAGCGGATCTTCAGGGGTTCGTCTCTCCCGGTATTGGGGGTGAGGTCGCGCTGTGTCTAGGAGAGCCATTACACAAAGACCTTGGCCAAGGCAGGAGATTTACTGGTAGGTATTCCAGTAGTATCTCAGGGTGTTCTGGGCTACACTCCGACACGACTTGTACCGCTTTTGGGGGTCTGACTTTTACCAACCCCCTAGGCCCGCCATGCGATACTCATAGACGAACGGACCGAACTGTACGGATATTGTCACTGACAGGCTCAGTTGGGTGTCGGGGTGAGCTTCCTCATCGACGTCCCTTTTAGTCAATAGCTGGTGGCCCGTTACGTATTGGCTTATACCTCTGACGGGCTAGTGGTTAAATCCACAGCCATTGTATTGACGAGTCTTTAGAGTCCCCCACACTTTCAGTTACTCAGTTTTCGGGCGAAACGCTATAGAGGCCGTATGGAGATATGGCAGGGTCCGATCAGATACGTGCGGTATTGCACGGATCAGGATTGGACGGTTTGTACTAGTAGCCGTATAGGTATATGGCAGGGTTCGATCAGATACGTGCGGTATTGCACGGATCAGGATCGAACGGATATTACTAGCCGGCTTTGGTTTAAGCCGGTCCTAGTTTAGTACAGTGTAGATTTTGTCTTTTTGCATTTGTATCCGGACGGAATACAGATGCGGGTGTGTATGCACAGTATCGGGGTTTTCCTGTAATTTATTACGGGACCAGTTTTCTGGAGTTGCCAGTTTGCTTTCCGTTCCGGCCGGTTTTCCTTTGTTCTTTCCCGGCCGGACTTTTCCGATGGAGGGGGTTATTTGCAATTGTGCAAATAACTTTTGTGGAGGGGTTTTATTGCATAATGATTGATTATGATAGCATCATTATCTTTTCCACCATGCTTTTGTTTTTATTGTGACATGAAAGGGTATGGTTTGAAAAAGGTAAAGCATGGTTGTATGTTTTCTTGTCTTGGGTTGTGGTCACCTCCTTCTTCTCCTACACTCACCTCCCTCATATGATATAGATTGATTTCTTTTTCCCTCCACCATTCTCACCCTTACAATGGGCCGGCCACTTCCTTGAGGGAAAAAGAGAGAGGAAAAATGAGAGTGTTGCAATCTTTGTTCATCTCATTTTGCTTGCTAGAAATTGATAGCTTCATTTCCCTCCAAAGCTCAATCTTCATTCCTCCATCCAAAGGCAACAAACCCCAAAGAGACAAAGCACTACACTTCCTACAGCACATCTTGGGCATGTCGAGTTGCCGGCTTCATGCCCGAGTTGCCTCGGTATAGAGGCGGGAGCCCGTAAAAGATGCAGGCGACGTGGTGCCCTTCCGGCGAAGAGGCGACGACCGGAGATCCCGCGAGGAGATCGGAGTGGAGATGAAGACCGGAGGACTCGGATCAGTCGGTACATCTCTAACCCTTCTCTTGTTTGCTAGAATTAGTTTAATGGCACGATCCGGGGTTTAGTGCGCGGTGGTGCCGGTTTTGCTAAGTCCGCAAAAAAAATTAAAGTTTACCACCGTTTCCGTGTTTGGCCGTCTGGTTGACGGCCGGGGCGCCGCCGTGCACTTACACTTTGATTTTGTAAGGGCCACTGTTTTTTTCTAGATCGTAATGATTTAGTATTTTGATTGCTATCTTTTTACTTGTTTTTCTTTTCAGATACTATGGTATCTCATCTGTATAATCTTGAAGAGATTATCTCTTATGAGGAGATTCGCTTCCAAGGCCGCTGCCAGGGCCAAGAGTTTACTGACGCCCAATACGCTGAGGTGATGCATTGCTTCAATGATTACAATGGTCGATTGCTCTCCCGCCGTTCTTCTCTTTTGAAGATTGTCGTTGGGTCAATTTGGAAAGCACTTCCTGAGCTTGATGAGGCTATGCCGCTCGAGGCACTTTATGATGCTGAAGATAAGGTGCATTCACTATATCTGATGGGCCTGATCTCAAAGAAACAGAGAGATGATCTTGTCGCTGTATTGTATCGCGTCTTCCAACAGAAGGCGATAATATCCGTATACCAGAGGATGAACGATATCAGCGGGGATCCCGACGCTTGCATTCGTGAGAAAATGCATAAAAAGATGGTCAACGAAGTTAAAGCACTTTACTCAAACTTGTCTCTAAGTTTATGAATCCGTCTTCGGAATTCAGAGTCTTGCCGTTGTAGACAATTTTTTTTGGACCATTGTACAAATTTCTTCGTTGTATGAATGAAAAAGCTCTCCCTTTTCTTTATGTCAATGCTCATATGTGCCTCACGTGAAGTATTGTTATATACATATAAAAACTAGTTCCGACGCTCACGTGTCATGCACATGAGGCGCCGCTACAGGTTCTAATCCTGTAAAGAATCGGTGTCGGCACTCACGTATCATGCACGTGCGGCACTGCTGAGGGAATCGTTTCACCTTCTTACTCTGATTCCTATGAGTCAACGTTTTCTTTTCCCATGCTCTTTTTTTCAGGACTTGGAAATAACTCCACCATACACAACATTTTCTGTGCCTAGACTTGAATGCTCATCTTTATAATCTGAAGCTATGTTTTCCTCCTTCGCACGGAGAGAACCATTTTTAACAAACCAAAAGTTATGGCTTGCAATCGTCCGCATGCTCGTCGGCAACCGTGGGAGGTACCTATCGAGGGAATTGTTCATCGTTTTGCTGCGCGATTAGTGGATCCCGTTCTCACAGATGACCAATGTGACACGGTGATGTTTGATCTCTTGACTCGTACGGGCTCTCCTCTTCCTATCGGCTCTATTTGACTCCGGATGATCTTCTCGTCTGTGTTTGCTGACATCCCCCCTCATCCAGCGGAGATGATTCCGGTGATGCTCGACGCGGCGGAGGACAAGATCGAGTGCTTTCATGAGGCACATTTGATTACCCAGCCTTTGAGGGATCGTTCGGTTCAGTTGCTAAGCCAGATACGGGCTCAGCGGGCCATCATGTCTGCCTTCGCTGATGGGCATGGCGCTGACCGTTGGGGAGCAACTCCTCATGAAGATCGCTGCTTCGACATGATGGAGAAGGCAAAGAGGGATTTAGACAATTTTATTCTTAGTTTTGTTAACCCTTGTACTTTTGATCCCGTGTTCGGTGATTTGTTTCCCGCAAAATAAAGTACTTATTTAAATGTGCTTCTTTATTATTGACTGTTGAATGTTTTATCCCCAGCACATATCCATGTGGGTATCTTGCCTCTGCACATATACTTTGCACTTTAATCTTAGAAGTTTCTGATGCATGCATCTAGCTATAGGTGAATACTAGACTGATGTGAACAAATGCTTTCCCCTACCATGTTGCTCACGGCCATTAGTGAAGTAATGCATAGTATATGGCCGGTTTTGAGCTAGCATACACAATTTTTATTAGAATTTTGATCTGAGAAGATGGCGAGCAAACACAAGCGTCATCATCTATCGTTAACTCAGATCTCAATCCTTAAGAAATGTAGTTTTAAACCCTGAGGCCTATGAGTTGCGCCTTTCTGTTTCTTGATGTCTTAATTTAGCACCTATTAGTTTATTTACTCGTTTCGGAGTTTGTATTTTATTCACTCATTTCGGAGTCTCTAGTTTATGTACTCATTTCGGAGTTTGTAGTTTATTCACTCGTTTCGGAATCTTTAGTTTATGTACTCATTTCGGAGTTTGTAGTTTATTCACTCGTTTCGGAGTCTCTAGTTTATGTACTCATTTCGGAGTGTTTTTAGTTTACCTCATTTGGGTTTACAGACAAACCTGTCCTAACATTTATGTAGATAACCCTATTCTTCTTACGAGTCGTGAGGATCTCGCAAGTGTAATTTCTCCTTAGGAATAGTGTGTTGCCCCTTTGTGAGTCATAAGGATCTCACGCAGGTATTTTCTCCTCACAAGGTCGAGAGGACTTTGCAAGTGCACATGAATTTTTTTATTTTACGAGTTAGCGCTCTTTTCGGGTTTTCACAAACTCGCGGGCAGTTCTGCTATTTTTACTCACGGCGCCCTTTCGGGTTTTCATTCGTGCCCATTTTGCTTGTGGACATACCGTTTTTTCTTCCTTTTTTTATTTTTATTTTTATAATATATATATTTTTAAACGAGATTGCGCCCATTCGGGGTTTCACAAACTCCCCGGCAATCCCGCTGTTTTTACTCACGGTGCCCTTTCGGATTTTCATCCGTGCCCATTTCGCTTGTGAACATACCTTTTTTTTAAATGGCGAAACTCTCGAAAGTAGCTTCATCGCAGGCGACCCACCTATTTGCTAGTGGGTTTTGAGGGTGGCTTCATCGCTGGATTAGCTATGTAGCCAGTGGGACTCGCGTTGCAATCTTTCCTGCTAAGACTTCGATTGAAATATAGATCTCAAGAGAATGTATCGCCGTATTTGGGGCGATGTACTAGTTTAGGGACGTTCCGGTCCATTATTGCCATGTTTGAGGCAAAATTTTAGTTTAGGGACTTTTCGGTCCAATATCGCCATATTTGAGGCGAAGTTCTAGTTTAGGGATATCTAGGTCTTTTGTCGCCATATTTGAGGCGAATTTCTAGTTTAAGTATATCTTGGTCTTTTGTTAGTTTAGGGACATCTCTGTCCGATGTCACCATGTTTGAGGAGGATAATTAGTTTAAGGACTTCTCAGTCTTATGTCGGCACATTTGAGGTGATATTCTAGTTTAGGGACATCTTGGTCCGTTATCGCCATGTTTGAGGCGAATTTCTAGTTTAAGGACATCTCGGTCCTTTGTCGCCATATTTGAGGCGAATTTCTAGTTTAAGAACATCTCGGTCCTTTGTCGCTATATTTGAAGCGAATTTCTAGTTTAAGGACATCTCGGTCCTTTTTCGCCATGTTTGAGGAAAATTTCTAGTTTAAGAACTGATTGATGTGTGAAGGAGTGTGTAGTTAACCGCAATCAATAACGGTGTCGCGTGTAGCTAGCCGAGATGAGTATGGGTCGTCCGCAGTGATGCATGGAACTTTTAATTTTTCTCAGACGAGTTGATTAGAAAGAAGGAAGAAAGGAGAATAGATTATAGATCTATGTTTAAACATGGATGTAGAATCTTTAAAGAAGAAAGCTTGGAGGGTTCGTTAGAATTTAGTAGTCATGGATGACTAATAAAAATGACTCCTTATATCTCTTGATAGATTTAAAACTAGATTGATAGTGATAAATGAGGATTAGGGTTCTTGGAAGAAACTAGGGTTTCCCCACTATTGACCCTTGTCCCTTCATTGATCTCTATTCATGTCTAGCCCTTAACAAAACAATTGTTAATCTGATCTCAAATCGCGGTCGAGACTATCAATAAATTGATAACACGCCCGATTAGGATGTTAATGATTCTTTTGTTAAAGTTTATAAACTTCATAAGACGTAAAAGAAGTTAAAATATTTTCTCATCCATTATTCTACCCTAATCCTACGAACCCTATCAAGCGGAGAATTACTCGCGCTTGATGGAGATAGGAGAAGAACGGATGGAGATCATAATGTAAATATAGAAAATAAATGCGATAAGAATAAAACAACTATCTTTATTAATCAACTTGATCAATTACACTTTTTGTTCCTTTAGAAAGTGGAATACAAAACTATAGTTTGCTTCTCAATCTATCTTGAAGGAGGTAGATGAACAGCTGATTGATCAACCTTTATATAATCCCAAATCCAGAAACCCTAGATTCCATAGGTTAAGATATGCTGTTAAGATCATGATCCTGAAATCTCACATCGTACGGCCACAAAAGCACTGCGGATCCTCCGCGTTTACCCCTATTTGGCCGCCCTTCCGCTGCAGTTTGGTGGAGTTATGGTTTGGGATTTTTTCTGGTATTTTGTGTTGATATTTAGAGATCCCCTAGATATCTAGATTCTGAAAATAATGCTTTGGGTCTCTGCCATTGCTACATCTCGTGATTTGCTTCAATATTTTGGCAGATTCGATTTCGACATCTTGATTTAACCCGGATCTCCTTGATTCCAAACCTGAGCTAATATCTGCATAATATCTCAAATCAAAGTGTCAGTAATATATGGTGTTTTTGAGATATTATCATAACCATTTTATATGATATTCTATTTTAAGAATATTGATTAGGGATATTTGATATGATATGCATATTTAAATTACTAAAATATTAAACAAATAATATATGCATATATTTTTCCTTCATAATGTTAATTATAATATATAAACATACTACAATAGATATTTTATAGATAAACCCTCATATTTTTCATATTTATAATAAACACTTTTAAATATTTAAGAAAAGTAAGGAAAATATTATATCAAATGTGCGATATTTTCGACTGAACAAATACCCCAAACTTAACTTTGATCGTCCCGAGCAAACTAGTTATTCAAGAGAGGGAGAAAAAGAAAAAGAAAAAGAAAAAGAAAAAGAAAAACCTAAGTAGCAAACTTTTGTCGGCAACACGATTTCACTGAGCACGTGCAACAAGCCGTTAAATCTCTAGGTGTCTCTAGCAGGAGGAGTGTTGTCTCCTGAGAGTTTTCAGCGGATTACACCCACAAAATCCTATATTAAAAAAAGGGAAAATGAAAGTTACGTACAAAGACAAGAACTATAAAAGAAAAAACTTGAAAATAAGAGTTTCCAACTACACTACCTTTTCGGTTGCAATGAGCCCTATCTTAATGGTCGTGAAAAGATATCAGAAATCACATCATCCCTCAATAAAACATTACCTTTATTCTTCCTCCGTATCTTTCTTCCAAACATTGATCATATACCCCTACGTGTGTGTAAAAAACATCCCTACACTTATAGAATTCAATTCAAACTGTCATAATCTTGTTCATTTTCCTTAGTACTTTTTGAGTCGGTGAATATTTTCGATGGAATTGCTCACACATCCTTCATCCAACTGTTAATACTTCTTGAGGTATTAACCGACCGATTACCAAACGTGCTCGCTAATTTTGGCATAATTCCTCGTCTTGCAACACCTAAGACTTAGCAGTGGCACCCAAACCAGTTGGTCCAAGGCACTAGGTGATAAAGCACTATCGCTATATTTTTTTTATGCTGCCTTAACTAATTACAAAACTAGTGTTCATTTTTTTTCCTTCAACACTTATAATTTTTTTGATTTCATACTAAGGCTTTTAGACAATAGCATTTCAAGGTATTCTCTACTATCCCAAATTTCAAGATGTGTGACAGTGCATATAGTAGGGTATCAACGTTCAAAAGTTCGAACTCAAGAATAGGGACTATTTTTCAGACTTAGTTTTATCCTCAGATTAGTAATTTCCTTCATCTTACTAACCCTTGGGACAACGGCTCATAATTACTTATTACTAGTTTCGTTTAAGAAAATATCTAACTTTCTTCCTTTTCTCAAACTATTCCTATCTTTCTGTAACAACTCCAATTCTTAGGTACATAAATTTGATTAAAAGTTAATGTATACTTGTGGTATTTACATTTTCTGTGAGTACTATAAGAATTTGATTCAATCTTGTGGTAAGACCTTGCACTGCTGAACCAAAGCACCCAGAGTTCAAATCCCATCAACCACACATTTTTTTAATTAAATTCTTTTAATCTTTTAGAAGCCCAAGAGTCTACACGTGCACTACACGTAATAGGGTAAGTTACAGAATAAACAAACGGGTCCACGAGTCAAGACGAAGTGACGGGGACACGTGGCATGGAGACGCGGCCCGACTCGGCCGACTCTGGCCGGCGACTCACGCGACTCGGCCGGCGCCGCCGGTTCGAATCAGTCGAAACCCTAATTTTTTTTACCTATGCGACCTTTGAACTCGTCCCATAACCCCTGTATTATTTAAATTCCCTGCACAATTACAGAGCAAATTAAAACACACATTTAATCCATTTTAATACAAAATTTTAATACACCCTTTCATTACCCTAAACCCTAATTTTTCCTATAAATACTACACCTCAAATCACCCTCCTCACTCACAAATCCCTGCCCAAACTCTCAAGAAAATTCCCAAGAATTTTTGTATGCAAGTGGAGTTGGCAAAGGGCGAAGCTCCGACGAACTTCCAACGACGATCCGAGGAGATTCCGACGACGAAACGACGCACCGGCACCTCCTACCTCTTCCTCCTTCTCTCTTATAGTCTAATAACCTGTAAGTCCCTAATTCTTCTTCTTTTCTCTATTCTAAAAATATTCAAAACCAAAATACGACGGAAGAGGAGTTAATCCGACTTCCGATTCGGTTTTCACTAAAAAGTTCTATTTTTCTTAAACACAATAATACCAAACTCCTATGTCATGACCATTAAACATTAACAAAGGCAATAGAATAAGTTTGACATCAAAATAATAATCGTAGCAAGTTTTATTCCGCTTTTCCATTAAAATACCTTCACATTTCATTTCGACATACTTGAACTTTGTAAACCGTATTGCCTTAGAAAACTCACGAGGTAATGACATATCTCCTCACAACACACATATGTAATATATCACGATGGAATTTGGGTACATAGATTAGGAAAAATACAACTTTATACATAACTACCACCGACTTAAAAATCCTTTTTCTACAAGATGTTTATTTTAACAAATCTTTGTAAATGCGCCTCTACAACCCATTCCGGGGAACTTTTTCGGGATGGTGCGGATTATCGCATATCCTCGGGCTTATTAGAGTGAGATGCAGACCTCCGCAAGGAGCATACGATCTTGAAAGATTTAAAATATAATTTTCTTTAGAAAATGTGATTTCTATTATAAATAAAACTTATATTTTTAATAAATAAATATATATGTAATTAATATCAAAATATCTATTTTTATTATTTATAATATTCCACATTTCCAAAATTCAAGAAAAAAACATCTCATTTACAAGAAAATACCATACAAATTCCAATACTACAAATAAATACCATATATTATGAAATTAGGTTTTATTCCCTAGAAATGTCATATTGATAAAATATACACCCATGAAAACTCTAAAGACGATAATAAAATACTTGAGGTGTATTTTTAAAATTATACAAAATTATTTTTACATAAAACCCCCTCAAGTTATACTAAATTACAATAAGGACCCTAGTAAACAAAGGTTTTAGCGGGACCGGTCTCTTGAGCCTCAGGGAGCTGGAGATATGGATGCTTGCCTATTTAAGGTAGAAAACTTAACAAACGGTGTTATCAACACGGTAATTGTCTTTGAAAAAGACACAAATCCTGCTGTCCATGTGCAACAGTTACCGATAACACCAAAACCTAATTCAAGATTCAATTTCTTTTCTAATTTTCTGACTCAGACCGAGTCTCAATATAATCAATCTGACTTGAATATGATTCAAGTATCAAATTTCAATACAACATGGATTTATGAATCCGTCTATTCAATCTATATCAAACTACATTGACTGAACCGAACCATGCATATATTCCATCTACATGATCATCCATTATATCTGTTTCATTAGTGATATCATAGTTTCGGCAAGTCATCCATCTATACACAATTTACAATTCAAACAGTGTATCAATACAATCAAGACATCGCGGGGTTTATAAGGGGTAGACTGGTACAGAAGGTGTTAGAAGTGGCACGAGACCGTAACCATAATACACCTAACCTGAATTCAATTACCGTTGTACCGTGGCTGAATGGTTCCTTGTGCTCCGTATACCTTAGTCTCCGGAATAGTGGGACTCCTCTCGTATACACGGGCATTCTTCTGTACCAAACTACAAACAATAGCGTTAACATTAAATACAACATTATAACAATATACTCTCTATTCTGTCTATTCCATTCTTGTCCATTTACGGGACTTACCGAGCGATTTGTTCGCTGACGACATTCTCTTTCTTCTTCTTTGGAATGTCGTCAGGTGATTCGGACCCACTTGAGATCGAGCCCAACAACGCGGATTTAGACCAGCTAGCTTTCGACCCGGAGCTCTAGTTACTTGTACATTTCATTTCAGTATTTTCCATTTCTGTTATGCCATTGTTTAGGCATTGCTTTCATTCCATGTATTTACTTTTCAGATGTATTGTAAAAAGAATGTTAATAAATAAAATTGCTGTTCAATTATATCTATTGTCTCTGTCTTTTGTACATTTTACTTATATTGCTTAGATACGCTTAGCGTGTTAACTTCTGAGTGAATACGTAGCGGACTCGTCACGTTCTCTGCCCGTATACTGGAAAGCGGGGCGTGACAGGTTTTGTTGGTGGCCCATGCAGGTCAGAGCTGTATGGAACCCTACCATGCAATTCAGTTCTGCGTGGACAACCTAAGCAATATAAAACAAGAACCAACAACTAAAAACATTCTTTACAATTCATACTTCTTGAATCTTATCCTTTCATATATTTTGAATCTGTCCCAACCCAAATTTTTCTTTCAAGGTTATGGATTCCCCAAACAACACCAGCACGATTGTCAACAACACTCCCCCACCACTACCACTCACACCTGCCGTCGCTGCTCCAATCAACGAGCAGACGGTTCTGCTTGAGAAAATCCGCAGCCTTCTGGAAGGACAGCAGCAGCATACTGCTATCCTGATGAACCGAACAGAGGCAGAAGCACCTGGGGTGAAGCAATTCAGAGCTTTTCACCCCAAACAATTCTTAGGAAAAGAGAGCCCTCTAGAAGCCGAGGAATGGGCTCAAGGAATTGAAGATGATCTGGCAGTGGCACAAGTGCCAGAAATAGCTTGGGTCCATGTTGCGAAATTACAGCTCACGGACAATGCATATGTCTGGTGGAAAGCGGAAGAAAGCCGTCTTGACCAACCGATCGAATGGAAGACTTTCCGCGACATGTTCGACGCAAAGTACTTCCCTGAGACTGCCAGGTTCGACATGGAACAACAATTCATCCATTTGCAATAAGGTTCAATGTTGACTAAGTCAGTAGATGAATATGACGCTGAGTTCACCATACTCAGTCGGTAAGATATGTTTCAATAATTCGATTTTTCAGTAAATCACATACTACATAGCTAACACAATACTTTAACAGATTTGTGGCACACCTGATACCGACGGATGAGATCAGAGCCCGTCGATTTCAACAAGGGTTAGATTCAGAGATCCAGGCTGCATTAGCCACATGAGATTTTCCGACTCAAGAATCGGCTTTGAAAGCTGCCCGCCGATATGAGGCAGTGGTATAGATGAGGGACAGACCTCAGTCTGCTGGAATGAAGCGCCCTGCCAACCAGATGGTAGGAGGAGCCTCTTCAAGGCCACCATTTGTGCCCAGGAGACCGGGAGTACCAATCAACCGGCCTAGCCCAGCCCAGCCTTTTGTACCTACTGCAAGAGAGATGGACATTTGGCGAAAGACTGCTGGCGAGCCAACCGTCTTTACTTAGTCTGCGTCTTAGCTACTCATGATATTGGGTCTTGTCCCCGAAGACACAACCCAATTGCTGCACCCAGGCCAGCAATCACTTATTAGCAGAGACCAGCCCTTCAGGCACCTGCTCCAAGACTCGCTCTCCCTGCTCCACCACCTAGAGGACCACCGACTGCACCTCCTCGTCAGTTCCATCAAGCTCAACGGAACGTTCAGAGGAATGCTTCTCCTGCCAGGAGGAATGTACCACGGCGACAGGCTTTCACGATGACCGTGGAAGAAGTTGAGGCCACTAGCCAAGGCATCACTGGTAACCCTTTCTTCTCAAGTTTTTTTCTTTCAGTCTTAACACCTACCTACATATTTTTCCCTATACCTAAAACCTATCCCACATACCTTAGGGACAATCTTAGTAGCCTCACTCCTTGCACTAGCACTATTCGATACTGGAGTATCTCATTGCTTTATGTCGCAAGGGTTCGTCCGAACTCATGCGATTCCAGTCACACCGCTTGTATCCAGTTAGAATGTCAGTTCAGGGACGACGTTCTAAAGGCAACAATGGGATACAACTTGCATCCAGTAGTCGTCTGCAGTAGAGAATTCTATGTTGACTTCAAGGTGCTGGACATACCGAACTTCGATGTGGTTCTAGGTATGGATTGGCTCGGAACATTTTATGCTACCTTTGACCGTCATCAAAGAAAGGTAGTATTCGAGATTCCAGACCATCCAGTCTTTTATTTCAAAAGTGGAGACCGTACTCTGGAGCCAAGTACTTACAAGGCGAAACCAAAGAAGGCAGTGATTGCGGCAATTCAAGCGGAGGAAGGATCAAAGCCAGATGTGGTCGAGAGTTCGACGATGTGTTTCCTGACGATATATCAGGTTTGCCTCCCGATCGAGATCTTGAATTCAGCATTGATTTAGTACCAGGAGCACAACCGGTGATCAAAGCACCATATCGATTAAGTCCGGAAGGTTTAAAGGAAGTTCGAACTCAGTTGGATGAATTATTGGCGAAAGGATGGATTCGTCTCAGCACTTCAAGTTGGGGATCTCCAATTCTACCTGTGAAGAAGAAGGAAGGTTCATACAGAATGTACATTGATTATAGAGCCTTGAACGAAGTAACGATAAAGAACAAGTATCCGCTACCGCGTATCGATGATCTGTTCGATCAGCTAAGTGGATCTGTGTTTTCTCCAAGTTAGATCTTCGTTCGGGTTATCATCAGGTGAAGGTTAAGGAATCTGATATTCATAAAACAACATTCAGAACTCGTTATGGTCATTACGAATTTCTTGTTATGCCATTTGGAGTGACTAACGCACTAGCAATATTCATGAACCTAATGAATCAAGTTTTCCGGGAGTACTTAGACAGGTTCATTGTCATCTACATCGATGACATCCTGGTGTATTCTAAGAGTCAGAAAGAACATACCGAGCACCTACGAATTGTCCTAGAAACTCTACGACAACATCAAATCTACACCAAGTATAGCAAGTGCGAGTTTTGGCTAGATCAAGTTGGTTTTCTTGGACATATTGTATCAGGCGAAGGAATCTCTGTTGATCCAGCGAAAGTTTTAGCAGTAAGCGAATGGCCGACACCAAAATGAGTGAAGGACATTCGGAGTTTCTTGGGTTTAGATAGATATTACAGAAGGTTCATTGAAGGCTTTTCGAAGATAACAACACCCCTGACCAAGCTCATAAGTAAAGATGAAGACTTTGTGTGGTCAGAAGCATGTGAGCAAGCTTTCGTAGAACTCAAGTCAAGGTTGACATCAGTGCCTATTCTCGTTATACCAGATCAATTTGAAGGTTTTGAAGTGTATTGCGATGCATCCGGTAAGGGATTATGATGTGTTCTACATCAGCACGGTAAGGTTGTGCCTTATGCTTCAAGACAGCTGAAGATTCATGAGTGCAATTATCCGACGCATGATTTGGAATTGGCAGCCGTTATCTTTGCTCTTAAGATTTGGCGCCATTATTTTCTTAGTGAATGAGTGAACATATACACAGATCACAAGAGTCCGAAATATGTGTTTACTCAGAAAGAGTTGAATATGCGGCAGAGACGATGGTTAGAACTCATGGCGAACTTTGACATCAACTTGCAATATCACCCAGGGAAGGTGAATGTGGTACCCGATGCCCTTAGTCGCCAACCATTAGCAATGAATCTCACCGCTCAGTGGAAGCTTCAACAAGATTTGCATCAAATGGAGATTGAAGTGGTCATGCCAGGTAACGCTTCATGTTTGATGAACTTACAAGTTCAATCTACTAGTGTCAATCAGATCAAAGCAGCTCAAGCAAGTGATGCTAAGTTGCAAAAGATCAGAGATCAAGTAGAGAATGGACTCAGAACAGACTTCATCATCCATGAAGATAGATTTTTGAGATACAGCAGCAAATTATGTATACCAAAAGGTTCTGTTCTGGAAGAGTTAATGAAAGAAGCTCACAGCTCTCCCTACTCAGTACACCCTGGAGGTACAGAGATGTACAAAGATCTACGTCAGAATTACTGGTGGCATGGAATGAAGCGTGAAGTAGACAGAAGCGCCGCTAAATGCTTAGTTTGTCAGCAAGTAAAGGCTGAACATCACAGGACAGCTGGATAACTTCAACCGTTACCTATCCCAGAATGGAAATGGCAACACATCACAATGGATTTTGTGACTGCACTCCCTCGCAGCACAAAAGGTAACGATGCAGAATGGGTCATTGTGGATCGACTCATGAAGTCGGCCCGCTTCATCCCATTTTGAGTTGGCCAATCTACGGAGACATTAGCAAAGAAGTACATAGAGGTAAGAATCTAAGTAAGATTTAAACTCTTCAAAATGTACTATCTCTAATACCCATGAACTCATACAGGAAATTGTGAGACTTCATGGATTATCGGTCTGCATTGTCTCCGATCGTGACACTAGATTCCGATCGCAATTTTGGCAGATTCTGCAATCCAGCTTGGGAACAAGTCTGAACTTCAGCACGACTTATCATCCATAAACAGATGGTCAGTCTGAGCTTACTATTGAGATCTTTGAAGATATGCTCAGAGCGTGTATGCTAGACTTCGGAGGATCGTGGGAAGATCAGCTGCATCTTGTAGAGTTTTCATACAACAATAGCTACCAAGAAAGCATCGGAATGACACCTTTTGCAGCACTTTATGGAACGAAGTGTCGATCACTATTAAGTTGGAACGATATCGGTGATAGAGAACTCCTTGGACCTTAGATGATAGTAGCAACCGTTGATGCGGTTCGTACTATCAGAGAAAGAATGCACATAGCCCAAGATCGACAGAAGCACTGGGCTGATGTAAAGCGCCGTCATTTGGAGTTCCAGCTGGGAGATCATGTATTTCTGAAGATATATCCAAACCACGAAGTGATTCGATTTGGAAGACGGGGTAAGCTATGTTTGAGATACATTGGACCGTTCAACATACTCGAACGAGTCGGTGAAGTGGCATACCACTTGGCACTTCCACCTTCATTGGAAGGAGTGCACAATATGTTCCACATATCCCAACTCAGAAGGTATGTGAGTGACCCCAGCCATATTCTCGATCATTCCGAGCTCATTGTACAGCCCGACTTATCTTGTGAGTAACAACCTGTTGAGATCCTGGACAGAAAAGTGAAGTCACTTCGGAACAAGAAAGTCAACTTGGTTCGAGTGATGTGGAGAAAAGACACTCTAGGAGAATCGACATGGGAAAGAGAAGACGAGATGCGTGCAAAATACTCTCACCTATTTGTAAACTAGTCCTTAAAATAAATTGTAAATTTCGAGGAAGAAATTTTTGTAAGGAGGGTAGACTGTAAAAACACTAATTCTTGGGTACATAAATTTGATTAAAAGTTAATGTATTCTTAGGGTATTTACATTTCCTATGAGTACTATAAATATTTGATTCAATTTTGAACAACAAGATAGTGCTTGTAGCTCACTGGTAAGACCTTGCACTGCTGAACCAAAGCACCAGAGTTCAAATCCCATCAACCACACATTTTTTTAAATTAAATTCTTTTAATCTTTTGGAAGCCCAAGAGTCTACACAAGCACTACACGTAATTAGGGTAAGTTACAGAATAAACAAATGGGTCTATGAGTCAAGACGAAGCGACGGGGACACATGGCATGGAGACGCGGCCCGACTCGGCCGACTTGGGCCGGCGACTCGCGCGACTCGACCGGCGCCGCCGGTCCGAATCAGTCGAAACCCTAATTTTTTTAACCTATGCGACCCTTGAACTCCCCCCATAACCCTTGTATTATTTAAATTCCCTGCACATTTACAGAGCAAATTAAAACACACATTTAATCCATTTTAATACAAAATTTTAATACACCCTTTCATTACCCTAGACCTTAATTTTTTCTATAAATACCACATCTCAAATCACCCCTCACTCACAAATCCCTACCCAAACTCTAAAGAAAATTCCCAAGACTTTTTGTGTGCAAGTGGAGTTAGCAAAAAGCGAAGTTCCGACGAACTTCCGACGACGATCCGAGGAGATTCCGATGACGAAACGACACACCGGCACCTCCTACCTCTTCCTCCTTCTCTCTTATAGTCTAATAACCTGTAAGTCCCTAATTCTTCTTTTTTTTTCTGTATTCTAAAAATATTCAAAACTAATACCCGACGGAAGTGGAGTTAATCCGACTTCCGATTCGGTTTTCATTAAAAAGTTCTATTTTTCTTAAACACAATAATACCAAACTCTTATGTCATGTCCATTAAACATTAACAAAGGCAATAGAATAATTTTGACTTCAAAATAATAATCGTAGCAAGTTTTATTCCGCTTTTCCATTAAAATACCTTCATGTTTCATTTCGACATACTTGAACTTTGTAAACCGTATTACCTTAGAAAACTCATGAGGTAATGACCTACCTCCTCACAACATACATATTTAACATATCACAATGGAATTTGGGAACATAGATTGGGAAAAATACGACTTTACACATAACTACCTCCGACTTATAAAATCCTTTTTCTACAAGATGTGTATTTTAACAAATCTTTACAAATGCGCCTCTACAACCCACTTCGGGGAACCCGTTTGGGATGGTGCGGATTATCGCACATCCTCGGGCTTAGTAGAGTGAGATGCAGACCTCCGCAAGGAGCATACGATCTCGAAAGATTTAAAATACAATTTTCTTTAGAAAATGTGATTTCTATTATAAATAAAACTTATATTTTTAATAAATATATATATATGTAATTAATATCAAAATATCTATTTTTAATATTTATGATATTCCACATTTCCAAAATTCAAGAAAAAATATCTCATTTATAAGAAAATACCATACAAATTCCAATACTACAAATAAATATCATATATTATGAAATTAGGTTTTATTCACTAGAAATGTCATATTGATAAAATATATACCCATGAAAACTCTAAAGACGATAATAAAATACTTGAGGTGTATTTTGAAAATTATACAAAATTATTTTTACATAAAACCCCCTCAAGTTATACTAAATTAAAATAAGGACCCTAGTAAATATAGGTTTAAGCGGGACCGGTCTCTTGAGCCTCAGGGAGCAGGAGATATGGGTGCTTGCCTATTTAAGGTAGACAACTTAACAAACGGTGTTATCAACACGGTAATTGTCTTTGAAAAAGATACAAATCCTGCCGTTCATGTACAGCAGTTACCGATAACACCAAAACCTAATTCAGGATTCAATTTCTGTTTTAATTGTCTGACTCAGTCCGAGTCTTAATATAATCAATCTGACTTGAATATAATTCAAGTATCAAACTTCAATATAACATGGATCTATGAATCTGTCTATTCAATCTATATCAAACTACATTGATTGAACCGAGCCATGGATATATTCCATCTACATGATCATCCATTATATCCGTTCCATTACTGATATCATGGTTTCGGCAAGTCATCCATATATATACAATTTACAATTTAAACAATACATCAATACAATCAAGATATCGCGGGGTTTATAAGGGGTAGACTGGTACGGAAGGTGTTAGAAGTGGCGCGTGACTGTAACCATAACACACCTAACTTGAATTCAATTGCCGTTGTACCGTGGCTGAACGGTTTCTTATGCTCCGTATACCTTAGCCTCCGGAATAGTGGGAATCCTCTCGTATACACTGGCATTTTTCTGTACCAAGCTACAAACAACAGCGTTAACATTAAATACAACATTATAAGAATATACTCTCTATTCTGTCTATTCCATTCTTGTCTATTTACGGGACTTACCGAGCGATTTGTTCGCTGACGACATTCTCTTTCTTCTTCTTTGAAATGTCGTCGGGTGATTCGGACTCACTGGAGATCGAGCCCACCAGCAAGGATTTGGACCATCAAGCTTTCGACCCGGAGCTCTAGTTACTTGTACGTTTCAATTCAGTACTTTCCATTTCTGTTATGCCACTGTTTAGGCATTGCTTTCATTCCATGTATTTACTTTTCAGATGTATTGTAAAAAAATGTTAATAAATAAAATTTCTGTTCAATTATATCTATTGTCTCTGTCTCTTGTGCATTTTACTTATATTGCTTAGATACGCTTAGCGTATTTTCTTCTGAGTAAATACATAGCGGCCTCATCACGTCCTCTGCTCGTATACTGGGAAGCGGGGCGTGACACTTTCATATGTAATTTTTCACTTTCAAACTTTCATTATTAAATTTTTTGTGTGCTTATATATAGTATAATGCAAAATAATGCATAAATAAGCACAAACCTCCCCAAACTTGTTTGCAGCAGTGTCCTCTCTGATGTCATCTGATTAGATTAAAAAAAACTGTAGATTTAGGAGGAAAAGTTAGTAACGGGAAAATGTATAAATGACAGTGAAATCCTTGCCAAAACTTATTTTTGGCTCATAATTATGTAAAAATTTATTTTCTTTCAAGTGCCAAAATATATTTTTCTCCCCCTCCGAACTTGAGTAAAATTGTATTAAGCATTTAAAATTATGAGGGGGAGTTAAAGTTATTGGTCAAAATAAAGCTTTACAAAGACCAAAAGTCAATACCAACCATTCAAATATTTTATCGATGTAACACACTGGTTGGTAGAAGATCATGTCACCTATCGACGTGAAAAAATGGGGAGGGGCTAAGAGGTGGAATAGAACGGGTTTACGTCTCGGTTTATAGAGACGAAAAAATGATGGTGGATTACTCGCATTCTCGTTATTGATAAGAAGAAGGGGTGGTGTTTCAACTTCTTTTTGTTGGGGTTGATTCATCACAACTTCCATGTTTTTTAAGAATGCGAGTTCTTCAGCGAAGATTTCTTCAAAGTTTTCATCGATATCCCGAATAATAATATCATCGAAAAGAATGGGATGATACTCGGACTCTATAAAAGGTTCATATTTAGCTTTAGATGTTGACCCGGACAGCTCGATAGAAGGGTCCGTATGTGTATAACAAATAGCAGGGTCAAACAACAACATACTAGCGAAGTCAAGATCAGAATCGTGAAGCTGTTCAAATTCGCTGCTGTCGGAATCTATCCTTTCGACAGAAAATACTTGAGCATAGGGTTCGGAGGGTTCACTTCCCAACTTGTAAATGTTAATCTCAATTGACATTTTCCCGAAGGATAGGGTCATAGAGCCGTTTCGACAATTGATTATTGCGTTGGAAGTCGCAAGAAAAGGTTGACCTAGAATCACCGGGATTTGGTTTCGGGGGTTTGCTAGAGGCTGTGTATCTATAACGATAAAGTCTACATGAAATATATACTCCTCGACTTTGATTAACATGTCCTCTAGCTCACCCCTAGGTTGGGTGATAGATCGATCGGCCATCTGAAGAGTGCAGTGCACAGGTTTTAACTCTCCGATCCATAATTGCTCATAGAGAGAATACGGAAGCAAGTTAACACTAGCACCTAAATCGAGTATAGCACGATTGATAGTCTTACCCGCAATAAAAATTGATATGGTAGGACTTCCGAGGTCCGTTCGTTTCTTGGGTAATTGTTGGGTAAATGCAGTGCTCATATTACTCGCTAAGAAAACTTTTTTAGGTATTTGAATTTTTTTCTTCCTAGTGCACATGTCCTTTAGTATTTTCGCATAAGATGGAACATGTTGAATAGCATCTAGGAGAGAAATATTTATGTTAACTTGCTTAAAAGTTTCCACAATTTTCTCCATTTGTGGACTTGGTCTGTTGCCTCGTAACCTATATGGATAAGGAGCTTTATCAATAAGGGTTGGGTCCAACATTGGAGAAGTTTGTGATGATGGAATTGATCCCAGAATTGGAGTGGGGATCGTTTTAGGTAGACTCGAGGAAGTGGGCTGAATGTTCGAGCGTTGGGGAAAACGGAGAATAGGCTCGGAAGAAGGTGGACTGGACGAAATAGAAGTAGAAGTAGAAGCCGGGGTATCATTAATATCATCAACGCCATCAACATGTTCACCCACTTGGTTGTACAACACTCTTCCTGATCTCAACGTGGTAACAACACTCACATTATAACTTTGTGAGTGGCCAGGATTCGGTATAGGTTGAGATGGAAGTTTCCCTTTTTCTCTCGTACTCATCGCGGCATTTATTTATGCAAGTTGTGCTTCTATCGATTTTATACTTTCACCATGGGAGGAGGTGTTCTTTGTTAACATTTGTATTGAAGACTTTAAATCATCCGTCGTTTGTATGGAATGTTTAATAAACATATCCATGCTTCGTTCGAGTGCGGAGAGTTTTTCGGTACCAGCTATTTGAAAAGAATTATTATAAGGTGTAGAATTGTTGGCCGGATTTTGAAAAGATTGTGGTTGAAAGGGGTGCTGACTCGGTTGTGGTGGTTGTTGTTGCTGTGGAGGAAGTCTTTGATAATTGATTTGGAACTGGTTTTGATTTTTGGTTTGGTTTTGGTTCCAAGCAAAATTAGGATGATTTCTCCATCCTTGATTATATGTAGAAGAATAATGATCGTTTCTAGGTCGTTTCTGAAAAGGAGCATTAATTTTTTCTTGATCTTGAAACGGTGGACTTAAAGGACATTCTTTCGTTAAGTGTGATGGGTCGGAATAGCAATCACACACGGTTTTGGGAAGCGTAACATGGTTTAAGGAAGCTGATGAGAATTTGTTCTCCATAGCTTCTAGTTTTTTCTGCATCGCTTCCATTTCAGCTTTCTTTGCGATGGAAGAATCGAGCCGATGGATTCCTGCCCTAGATGAAGATGATGGTCTAACGCTTTCCCACTATAAAGTTCGTTCGACGAGTTCTTCCAGAAATTGCTAGGCTTCACCATTGTCTTTAGACAGGAAATGACATTGACAAATGGTTTCAAGCATCTGTTTTGTTGTAGGATTAATACCCTCATATATAATGCGGCAAAGGTCCCATCTATTGATTCCGTTATGAGGGCATTGTAGAAGAAGATCTTTACACCGTTCAAAGCATTTCCAGAATGGTTCACTGGGAAGTTGGGTAAACTGTTTGATCTCGCTTCGAACGCGGGCGGTCTTATGATTTGAATAAAATTTCTTAAGAAATGCTACAACGAATTCATCCCATTTGGCAATAGAATGTGCGGCAGTATTATAAAGCCATTTTTTTGCTAGATCGCACAAGGTAAAAGAGAGAAAACATAATCTCATAGCCTCCACAGAAAGTTGTGACGTGCCCATCATTGCACATACGTTTTCAAATTTGTTTATAAAAACATATGCGTCTTAGGATTCAAGCCCGTAAAATTTGGGCAACAGTTTGATGAAGTGGGATTTAATTTCAAAATTATCCCCATTGGCTGGTGGAGTAGATAGACAAGTAGGAAGGGGTCCACGCACGGGGTAGCATCTTTCTTGGAGAGAGATGCGCGGTGGATTTTGCGCACTTACGGGTGGTGTTTTAATCTGATGGAGAACCGTCTATCTCGGATGTGGTGGGTGGAGGGGAAAAAGAAGATGAAGAAGTACCGACTTTGGTGTCGATAGCAGAAATGCGGACAAGACGGGCACTAGAATCCCGTATCCAGCCGAGCATGCACTAAGTGGGTTTAGCGCAAGTGGCAGCGTGTGTGAACGATTTTAAAAAATGGTTTTTTTTTAAAAGTGTCGGACGTGAGACAAATCACACAAAAAATTCTCAATCAACCCTAAAACTAAGGTCACCTAGGTCAAGTCACTAGACCGCTTCTAGACTTCCGAAGGACAAGTTGCAGGATCAATCTTCTACCACCTCTTTATCGCTCTTGTGGCCAGGTAAGTTCCAGGTAAGTGGGAGGTATCCGCTATACGAATCACCGAAAATAGCGGGCCTAATTAAGTAACCACTTGCCTAGACACCACAAAAGAAATGGGGATAAGCGATAGATTACCTACGACCCTCCTCTGTCCTTATTGAGCGCGACGGTCCTTAGAGTCTTGGTCTAGATATTTTTTAATTAATGTAGGGTGATACGGATGCTCGTTTTGTGATTTGTGGGGCCTAGGAAGGGTGATAAAATTCCCACCTAATCTGAATTTTGGTCTTGCCCCTTAAAGTCCGTATTAAAATATGCAAAAACAAACCAATTACAAAATACGCAAAAAGATTTTTGAGCGGCGATATTTTGCAAAGAATCCTATAGAAAATAAAATTATTGGATTTCCAGAGGATAGAGAAAGAGTTGAGGAATATACCAGAGGATTTTGGCTAGCCAAGACCACCAAGTGGCCGCGCTTCCGCGGCTAAATGTGCAATATTGCGGCGGTTCCGCCGCAGAAAAGAGGGTTCACTTGACAATTTTTTTAATGTGACCTCCTTTGCTCCTCTGGTCCTCTCTGAAGGTCTCTGAATCTCGATTTATTCGTTCAAGTGACTCTAGATTCCCTCGCAAAAATCGCACACTAATCATTGAATACACAATTTGCTGTCTTGTTTAATTTTATGATATGGATCGAATAAGAATTCAACCTGAATACCAAGGGAAAAAAATTACACACGTATCCCCGGTAACGGCGCCATTTGATTGAATGTGAAGAAGTGTTTGTAGTAATAACCGCAATCAATAACGGTGTCGCGTGTAGCTAACCGAGATGAGTACGGGTCGTCCGCAGAGATGCGTGGAATTTCTAGTCTTGCTTTAGACGAGTTGATTAGAGTAAAAGAGAAAGGAGAATAGATTTTAGATCTATGTTAAATATGGATGTAGAATATATATAGTTTTAAGATCTAGTTTAAACACGGATGTAGAATCCATAAAGAAGAAGGCTTGTAAGGTTCGTTAAGATTTAGTAGTCATGGATGACTAATAAAGATGACTCCTTTTATCTTTTGATAGATTTAAAACTAGATTGATAGTGATGAATGAGAATTATGGTTCTTGGAAGAAACTAGGGTTTCCCTACTATTGACCCTTGTCCCTTCATTGATCTCTATTCATGTCTAGCCCTTAACAAAACAATTGTTAATCTGATCTCAAATCGCTGTCGAGACTATCAATAAATTGATAGCATGTTCGATTAGGATGTTAACGATTCTTTTGCTAAAGTTTATAAACTTCATAAGACGTAAAAGAAGTTAAAATATTTTCTCATCCATTGTTCTATCCTAATCCTACGAACTCTATCAAGCGGAGAATTACTCGCGCATGATGGAGATAGGAGAAGAACGAATAGAGATCATAGTGTAAATATAGAAAATAAATGCGATAAGAATAAAACAACTACCTTTATTAATCAACTTGATCAATTACACTTTTTGTTCCTTTAGAAAGTGGAATACAAAACCCTAGTTTGCTTCTCGATCTATCTTAAAGGAGGTAGATGAACAGTTGATTGATCAACCTGGATGCGTGAGTCGACTTGGACTTCGTGATCTCTTCGGTTTGATGATTTTCCAAGTGGGGCTCTCGGTCCTTTATATAGTCCCAAAACCAGAAACCTTAGATTCCATAGGTTAAGATATGCTGTTAAGATCATGATCCTGAAATCTCATATCGTACGGCCACAAAAGCACCACGGATTCTCCGCGTTTATTCCTATTTGGCCACCCTTCCGCCTCGGTTTGGTGGAGTTAGGGTTTTGGATTTTTTCTGGTATTTTGTGTTGATATTTGGAGATCCCCTAGATTTCTAGATTCTGAAAATAATGCTTTGGGTCTCTGCCGTTGCTAGATCTCGTGATTTGCTTCAATATTTTAGCAGATTCGATTCCGACATTTTGATTTAACCCGGATCTCCTTGATTCCACACCTGAGCTAATATCTGCTCAATATCTCAAATCAAAGTGTTAGTAATATTTGGTGTTTATGAGATATTATCCTAACTATTTTATATGATATTATATTTTAAGAATATTGATTAGGGATATTTGATATGATATGCATATTTAAATTACTAAAATATTATATAAATATATTTTCCTTTATAATGTTAATTATAATATATAAACATATGACAATAGATATTTTACAGATAAACCCTCATATGTTTCATATTTATAATAAACACCTTTAAATATTTAAGAAAAATAAGGAAAATGTTATATCAAATGTGCGATATTTTCGACTGAACAAGAACAACTCGGTCCTTTGTTGCCATGTTTGAGGCGAATTTCTAGTTTAAGGACATCTCGGTCCTTTGTCACCATGTTTGAGATGATGGAGCTTCTTTGCATACTTCTCTCAAAGTTCTGACTCAGGAAGATAGTAAGCGGACACGAGCGTCGTCATCTATCATAGACCAAATTTGTGATTCGTCAAGCGTAGTATTTTTATGAGGAATCGACCGTTTATTGGTCGGAAGGGTCTTTTACCATGCATATCCATGAGCAGGTAGGCTCCACCTTGATAGACTTTGTCTATGATGTACGGGCCTTCATAGTTCGGCTCAAATTTCTCCTATTTTGCAAGTTTGGGGATAATTGGTCTTTTGATGACTAGCTCGAGTCCGTCTTGGCGGAATGTTCTCGGCCTGGTCAGTCTTTGACCATGTCATCCATGTTTTATAAGCCTCCAGGTTTTGCTGTGCTATAAGGCGAGTTTCGTCGAGGGCATCGAGGCCCTCGAGCTGAAGATGAGCATTTTCTTCATCTGTCAGCTCGTATCGAACCGCTACTCATAGAGAAGGGAGTTCTATTTCCAAGGGAAGCACTGCTTCCGTGCCGTATACCAACGGAAATGGTGTTGTATTCGTTGATGTTTTGAACATTGTTCGGTACACCTAGAAAGCTTCATGCAACCTTTCGTGCCAGTCTCTCTTATTTTTGGACACCGTTTTCTTTATAATCTTCGTCAAGGTCTTGCTGAAAGCTTCAGCTAGACCGTTGGCCCAAGAATTATAGACTGAAGAGTATCTCCAATCTATTTTATGCTGTTGTGCGAAGTGGCTGATTTTATGGCTTCTATAAGCTAGCCTATTATCCGAGATAATTCGTCGTGGTGTGCCGAACCGATATATGACATGTGTCCTGAAGAAATGGAGGATATTCTCCATCTTCACATTCCTTAGTGGTTTTGCTTCTGCCCACTTAGAAAAGTAGTCGGTCATTGCCAGTATGAACCGATGTCCTTTGGACGATACTGGTTCAATGGGGCCAATTATATCGGTTCCCCATATTTCGAACGACCAGCTAGCTACTGTTGGGTGTAACGGATTTGAATGTTGGTGGATGAAGTCCCCGTGAATTTGGCACGAGTGACACTTCTTCGCATATTCGAGGCATTCCTGAATCATTGTGGGCCAATAGTAACCCATTCTTTTGATTTTCAGCTTCATCTTTGGCCCAGCTTGGTGAGAACCGCAGAGCCTGTCATGAATTTCTTGAATGACTTTCTTTGCTTCTTTCGAACCTAGGCATCTTAGCCATAGACAGTTGAACAATCTCTTATATAGATTATCATTGACGAAGGTGAAGGACAAAGCTCGTTTTATGAGCTGATGTCGAGACGATGCGTTTTTGGGCGTTCGTTGGGATTTGAAGTAGTCTATGAAGACTCCTTCAATCGTTGACCTTTTCTTTGTCCCTTATTTGAAGGGTTACTTGTTCGGTTGTTTCTTTTCCTTTGGATGGCTCTGTTAAGTCTCCCGAAAATATTTCTGTTGGAGCGAGGATCCTGCGGTTTTGCGCGATGATCTTTACGTCATCGAGGTCTTCGTTGGACAGTTCTTTAGCCAATTTGTCCAACGCATCTGCCTTGCTGTTTTCTACACGCGGTATACTCTCCAGGATGTAGGAGGGGATTTGTGTCAACAGTTGTTGCACTCTTTCGCCATACTTTATCATCTTTGGCTTGCACGTCTGATAGTCGCTATTTACTTGGCTAAAGGTCAGCAGGGAGTCTCCATATATGAGGAGGTCTTTGATTCTTATGTTGACAGCGATCTCGAGGCCCTCTATCAAAGTTTCATATTTAGCTTCGTTATTAGTCTTTGGCACCGTTAAGGAGAGGGTGTAATGTAATATCACTCCTTACAGTGTCACGAAGATAAGGCCCACCCCGGCTTTAATTATAGGGGTGTTTTGCTTTCGCCGCTTTATGGAAGATGATACATCGAAGTAGAGTTCTCATTTGGAATCATTTTCTTCCTTCTCTCCTTCGATTATGTCAAACGCATGTTCATCCAGCAACTCACAATTTAAGAGGGAGTCGGCTGGTATCGGATGCTCTGCTAGAAAGTCGGCAATGGCCTGTCCTTTCACTGTTTTGAGGGGTCGATACGTTATCGAGAACTCCATCAGGAAGATGGCCCATTTGGCAAGCTTTCCTGTTAGTATGGCCATTGATATAAGATATTTGAGAGGATCCACCTTTGATATGAGATGGACCTCATGTGCCAAGGCGTAATGTCTGAGTTTCGTTATCGCGAAGATCAGTGCCAGGCAATAGTTTTCAAAGGGGGTGTAGTTGTTTTCTTCCCCCAGGAGAACTCGACTCAATTAGTACAAAGCTCTTTCCTTTCCCTGATCGTTCTCTGATGCCCATAGAGCGCCTGGAGAACCCTCAAGGGCTGTTGTATATAGGATAAAGGGGGTTTCCCTTAACCGGAGCGGCCAATACTGGCGGATTTTTTAGGTATTGCTTGATTTTGTTTAGTGCATTTTGGCACTTTTGATCCCAGAAGAATGGGGTTCGCTTCTTCATTAAATGACCGAAGGGACGGCATTTTTCGGAGAGGTTGGATATGAACCGCCGGATATATACGAGCTTTCCTTAAAGAGATCGCAATTGTTTGAGAGTTCTTGGCATGGGCATTTCCATAATCGCCTTGATCTTTAAGGGATCGATTTCGATACCCCGGTGCCGTATGATGAATCCTAGGAATTTTCCAGAGGAGACTCTAAACGCGCATTTTAGAGGATTCATCTTCAGATTATACTTCCAAAGATATCGGAACACTATTTTTAGATGTTCCCAATATTCTTCATGAGATCTGCTTTTAACCACAAGGTCGTCGATGTAGTATTCGAAGATCTCATGGATGAGGTCATCGAAGATCTTTTTCATGTCCCTCTGGTAGGTAGCGCCAGCGTTCTTCAGACCGGAGGGCATCACCTTATAGCAAAATATACCCAGCGGAGTCCGGAAGGTAGTATGCTTTTGATCTTCAGGATGCATTTTTATTTGATTGTATCCTGAAGATCCATCCATGAAGGAGAAGACCTCATGGGTAGACGTGTTATCGATCATCAGCCCGGCAACAGGTACTGGGAAGTCATTCTTCGAACAAGCTTTGTTGTGGTCCCGAAAGTCTACACAGATGCGCACCTTCCCATTTTTCTTCATCACCGGAACGATATTGGCGACCCAGTCAGGATATTGAACTTCTTGGATGAAGACGGAGTCGATTAGTTTCTTGAACTTAGGATTTATACTCATCTCAAGTTTGAGCTGCATTCTTCTTGGCGCCTGTTTGACTGGTTTTATGTCCGGCGATTTGGCCAGTTTATGTACTGCCACCTTTGGATCTAGACCTGACATCTCGGAATAGTTTCATGCGAAGCAGTCTTTATATTGTATAAGCATGTCTTTTAATGTGGGTACCTTTTTTTCTGATAGTAGCTCACTGACGAATGTCGGCCTCGGATCATTTTCTTTCCCTAAGTCAATTTTCCTTAGGTTATCTGTCGTAGTATGTATCCCATCTTCCAGCTCTTTTGGTGCCGGTGGAAACTCGGAGATCACCTCGTTCTCGTCTTCATTTGCGAAGCACATGGAGATGTCATCTATAGTCTCATGCCTTACCTCCTTTGAGAGTGTTATCATGTGGCAAGTATGAGTTCGCTTCCATTTTTTGTGTTGAGCAGGTGCTATTCTCATGGTATAGGTCCTCTTTGGCTCATGCTTTTGCGGTGGGGTTACCCTCCAGTTGTCGGATAAAGCAAATCTGCCTTATTGATACTGGTCTTCTACCCAGTCTTTGAAGATGAAGCAATCTTCAAGGGGATGACCTATTGCTCGGTGGTAGGAGCAATAATCCGGATGACGGACCTCGTTTATTTGTTCGGGCTGCCGAGACTCCGGGAGTGTCACCATTTGACGCTTCATGATAAGGTTGAATATTTTCCTCGCCTTGTCTTGGGGGAAAGAGTATTCCTGACCCATCTTCTTTATAAACGACGGGTTCCAACCGAGTTTTTCTTGATAGCTCGGTTTCTTAGATCCGCTATGTTGTTTGCGAATGTTGTTCGCGCTCTTTGTCCTGTTTTTGCCTCTATTTCGGGATTTTCCCCTTTTGCGAGGACATACAGTGGGCTGGGGATAAAGGGCGTTATAGCGCCGCGTCTTGGCCTTTTCATAAATGGCCATTTCTTGGCTATGATTGTCTTGGCTCTTTTAACAGGCTTCTTTTATTAGCTTGTCTATTTTTTCTTCGAGCGAATGAATTAACGTTCTTAGAGCGGGATTTCGCTCCGTTTCAACATCACGACCATTTGGAAGAGCATTTTCCTCTTCTCTGGAGCTGTTTATGACCAGCAGCTGTGGAACTGCTCCTGTTTCTTAGACCGAATGTATCCGATCCTGGTTATCTCTATCTTCCCTTTGGGCATCTTTTGTTGGGTTCCAGGGATATCCCAAATCTTTTTGTATAATTGGGCTTGCCGAACAGTTTGTTCGAGGGGTACACCTTGGCACTTTAACAATCTTTTCAATCCCTCCGTGTAGTATCTTGGCAGACAGATTGGTTGAAGCTTGTCGAGTGCAAAATCAGCATCGTGCTAGACTTCTTTCTCTAGTCTGGTCTCCGTAGATTGGTAGAAGAGGATCGCCTTTTCACTTCTTCGTCTGGGAGGGACGTAGAAAGTCTGTAGTTCTTGGAGGGACGTATAAAGTCTGTAGTTCTTGGACGCCGTATGTAACAAGCGCATCAAGTTCCTTATAATGCCGAGGCGGAGCCATTGTGATTTGCAGACTCTGATCTGCTACGGCAAGGGTTTGGACTGACGGACGGATGGAGAACACTGTGTTGACCTCGTCCTAAGAATCACTGTCAAAGACCAGAATAAGGGTAGATGGTCTGGGCCTGTTGTTTTCTTTGTGGGGTTGCCCCGAGTAGAATATTTCTTCATCTTCCTCGGAATCGCTCCCAAATATCAGGATAGTGGCGACGGAATTCTATTTATCCTCCGGCTTATCACACCTTTCTGTATCTTCAAAGTCTGGTAGAAAGTATTTTGCGTCTTCATATTTCTAAACCTCGTTTATGGAGAACGGATTTAGCTCCCATGTGACGGTGCATTCCAAGCCATCCTTGAAATACTTCATACACTGATATTGTGTAGAAGGGATGACGTTGTACTCATGCAACCAGGGCCTGCCGAGCAAAGCGTTATAGCAAGTTCGTCCATGACGTGAAATTTGATGTCAGTGATGAGCAACCCGAAGCGCAGCGTCAGTATTATGGACCCAAGTGTCCGTGACGACTGTGAGTCGAATCTGGAGATGGTAATTTTGTCTCAGGCCATATGCTGAACGTTCATACAAATCTCCTTCAGCATTCTCACGTTGAGAAGGTTGACGGAGGATCCGTTGTCGACAAGGATTTTTCGTATCTTGATGTCGTGGCAGAACCCGGTGACGTATAACGGGCGGTTATGTTCGCACGTACCTAGGAGGAGATCTTCATCGTTGAATGTATTGTCAGCCGTGTGGACCTCTGCCAACTCATCCTTCATCTTCTTTTCTGCGAGGAAAGCTTAGAACTGATCAGGCTCTTGTAATGCCTTGATCAGAGAATCTCGTGCCACTTTGGAAAGGAGGAGAGCATCCAATATGCTCAGTTGGGAGGGTATTTTCCTCAGATGTTCTAGGACATTGTAATCCACATTGTTTTACCTAAGCGGGTTTTTTGCTTGTACTCGAGCAAACTTATTTTTATTCACTAAATTCCTAACCACACTTTCGCAGGGAAACGCGATTGCACTGAGCACGTGCAACAAGCCGTTAAACCTCTAGGTATCCCTAGTAGGATGAGTGTTGTTTCCTGAGGGTTTTCAGCGGATACTACCCACAAAATCCTATCAATTAGGCCCATTGACTTTTGTTCTCCAATTAGGTTTTCTAACAAGGAATTCTATTATCGTCGACTCATAAATTATCCACCCATATTCTTCACACTTCCTCAACATTTAACTTAAGATTATATATATCCTGTAGACTTACATAGCTTTCGGCATCCCTTAAGTTTTCCTTCTAGGGTTCCATCTCCACTTAGGAATTTCTATCAACTCTACTAAAGATACAAGTTCTATTCTTCACTCCTTTCTCTCATCTAAACTCCAATCACATACCCCTACGTGTGTATAGATCACCCCTACACTTAGAAATTCAAATCAAGCAATCATACCCTTGTCCGTTGTCCAAAGTACTAATTAGTTGGTGAATTTAAATGAATTTTTCTTACACATCCTTCATGCGACCATTAATACTTCTTGAGGTACCAACGACCGATTACAAGATGTGTTTGCACATTAAAGCGTAATTCCTAGTCTTGCAACACCCAAGGCTTTTTAGCAGTGACTCCCAAACCAGTTGGTCTAAGGCACTAGGTGATGAAGCACCCTCGCTAAATATTTTTCTATTTTTTGCAGCCTTAAGTAATCACAAAAACCAGTGTTCATTTTTTTTATTCTTTATTCACACTTGTATATTTTTTTATTTCTTTGCTCGTACTAAGGACTTTAGACAAGAACATTTCAAGGTCTCCTCTACTATTCCAAGTTTCAAGGTGCGTGATTGTGTAAATTGTAGGGTATACATTTTCAGAATCTAGACTTAAGCTAGGAATTATTTTTCAAACTTATACTCTAATAAGAACATCAATACTTTTCCTTCGTTTCGACTTAGCCCAAGAAGTGAACTCAAAATTTTCCTATTTCTAAATAAACTACAAAGCCATATACTTTTTACCATTAAACTTTAAGGAAGGTTATTTTTAGGGTTTTTAATTTACTAAGTCTAAGATCTAGTTGTTCCTAACTAGTTAACCTATTTGTCAAACTCAAATCAAATATGGCCAAAATTGAATACATTAATTTTTATATTTTTTAAAATTTTCAAAATTTTTTGGGTTTTCAAATAAGTATGCAAATGCAAAAATATGTACAAATGAATGCGAAGGAAGAAGACGTACCGAGCACACCCCTAAACTTAAACTTGACAGTGTCCTCACTGTCATGCTGCACCAAGAGGGTCAAAATGTCGGCACTCCCCTGTTTATTTATTTATAATTTTTTTTTAATGTTTTGAAAAAAAATTTTATTATTTTTTTATAAAAAAAGAAAACAAAAAATATATGTACATATATACAACAAGGTTCCCCCCAAACTTAAGCTTGGCCTTACACAAGCCAAAGGTTAGCACCAACCATTCAAAAATCTTATCGTTGTAACGGTATAGTTGGTGAAATGAGGGAGTGGAAAGAAGAGAAATGGGAAGCACACGAGACCATATGGGAAGAAGAGTGGAATATGGTCTCGGTGGAGGAGAAGAATGGCGGAAAGGAGAAAGAAGTGGAGTACGATCTTGAGGGTGTAAATTGTTCATATCATAATATTGCATTATTATATTCCCTATTCTTATTCTTTTTACAAATAAACAGGTGCTTTTGATGCATGTCTGCTACATATTACAGGTTACAGGTTCTTGAAGCGAAAACAGTGAAAAAGATAAAAGATGATACAAAAAGTGGACTTTGACCAACAAATAGAAGACTCTTGATCAAGCCTACATCAAAGATAAAATTCACAAAGTACAAGGCAATGCAAGGTCCAAGATTACAAAGCGAACGGTCAAAAGCCCACCGCAATTATTCACTGGAGATCTGGAAGAAACATTGAAGCTATTTTAATAAAGAACCAAATAATAAGGAAGCCCAAAGATCCAAGGCCCAATACTTTCTTTTAAAGAGACATAAAATTTTACCAAAGCTTGAAGTCTACTTTGACTAGGTCTTCCTAAGGATATTTTGGTAAATGTAGACATGCAAATCAATTGTAACCTAGGGTTTCCTATTCTTTATAAATAGGAACTCTAACCATTGTATTTTCTTATGCCTCCCTTCATTAATAAATTTTAGAATTCTTTTGGAGAGCATCGGTGTTTCTTTTCAATTCATGAATTCAGATCTGACAAACCTGCGTTGATGATTGGAGAGATGCATCAGTAAGTAGGTTATTTTCCTTGCAGTAATTGTAGTTTTTCATATCTGCTCTAGGTAAATTATTTTCTCGCCTTAGTTTAACTTAGTTTAGCTTTTATTAACATGCAATCGATGTTTTTTCTCTTTAATAAAATCATGTCTTTCTTCATCCCTTCAATGAGCGAGTAGTTTCCTCGCTTGTTAGGGTTAGGAATAGGGAAGGATTTGAGAGATGAAGATCTCTCATCTCTTTTCTTTGCCAATCTTTTATGAAAATTAGAACTCCATGCATACCTTCTTATTCCGCTCCCTACGGCACTCTACCTACGAGGTAACGGTGATTCCGTAGTCTAAAGGCCCGGATTTTAAGGTTTTCCATGGAGGTTAGGGTAAAGATTAAGAAAGGAAGGACAAGGATCTAGAGGAAGAATCAATCTTCCCAATCATCCTAATCCCCTTTGTTAAGATTTACCATAACACTAATATGATATCTTTAATTAAAGGCAATGGAAAGAGATGTAGATCTTTGTTAACCAAATTTTCCCTAAACCTAATCCTAGCAAGTTTCTAATCCTAGTATCATACAACTTCAATTTTTAGATTTAATAATTAATCCGAACACCCTTCGGAATTAACTCGTTAGAACGAATCGGAAATTCACAACATCCCTGTGGACCGACCCGTACTCACCGGCTAGCTGCAAAGCGACGCCGTTCTTGATTGCGGTTACAAATATTTTTGATCTATCTTTTAGAAAGCGCAAGCACGCTAAATCACACCAATCAAATGGCGCCGTTGCCGGGGATGGCGTAGAATTTTCTTTTCGCAATTTCGGGTTAATCATAAAATTTAAAATAATCATAAAAATCTAAAAAACCCAAAAATTATAAAAATATATCAATTGTTATTTTTTTGGAAAGGATACTTTGTGTGAAATTTTGCAGGTACAAAATCGGATCTGGAAATTTCCAGGAAGCAAAACAGAATTCAGAAGATCAGAATACAGGGGGATTTTCGAAACGAAACAACAGAAAAATTTTCAAGACGTGAACCGCCCACTGGACCGCTAATCCGCGGCAAAAACCCGCTTCTGCCGCCCTTCCGCGCTCATCTGATGAAGTCTCGGGATCTGCGCCGCTTCAGTCGCCGTGCTTCCGCCGCGCCAAGCCGCCTTAGACCGCGATTCCGCGACTATCTAGTGTCTTCAGCGCAGAAAATTTGCTTTGTAAGCTTCTCTGGTTCATCCTCCGTGATTTTTGAAATATATTTTCTGAAAATTCCTGCAGGATTTTGTGCGCTATAAAATTATTTCCCGTTCCATATAACAAGTCTTGTGCAGGATTTTTGGGCCCCGCTTAAACTAAATTGATTGCAAGAAATATTTTGCTGTTAATTCTTTCCAAATAAAGATTCTTGTGATATGCTTAAGATAATAACTGATTGCAGGTAATATATTTTCGGTTGCATATCTTTAATTAAAAATCTTTTTGCAACGATTTTCAAATAAAGTAAAAGAAAAAGGAAAATTTTTTGTTACAAGAACTTGCAAACTTTAGCCGCAAATAAATCCTTGCACCATCACCCAATTTTCTTTCCTTCATCCTTTCTTCTAACATGGGTACCCCACATAAAAAATCACTTGCCGAACTTTGGTATCCTGAACCTAATATTGCGTCGTTCGGCAATTTGTTCGGTCAATTTAAAGACGATCCCTCCATGCCAAAAAAATCTTTGAAAGATCACATAGAGGAGTCTAGGAGATACAGTTTGACTTTTCAACCCACTTTGTGTCAACCTAGTCAACCTTTACCACCTACATATGTTGACACCACTTTTCCAAGTCCTGCTGTAACTCCTAGGCCGATGTCCATTGCTGAGCATATTGCTCAATCTCGCAGTCGATCTTTCACCCCTCTCCACTCATCTAGTTCTAGGGATTCGTACGACTATTCACCTTTTTATCCATATGTTGATACCACTTTTCCAAGTCCTGCTGTAACTCCTAGGCCGATGTCCATTGCTGAGCATATTGCTCAAGCTCGCAGTCGATCTTTCACCCCTATCCACACATCTAGTTCTAGGGATCAACAAGACTATTCACCTTTTTATCCACATGTTGACCCTACCCCAGTCCAACCACCCACTTCCTACCAGTCCTACCCGACCTTCCCACCTTCACTAGACACTGTTTCGACACAGTCATTAGGGAGTTTCACATATCCAACCAATTTTGAATCTTTTACTGAAACCCCCTCACCACCTAAGTCTAGTTTGGAAGAGACGTTGGAGGCGTATATCGCAGCAACAAATAAAATGGTTAGGAATGTGGAAGCGTCCATGGCCACCCTTATGCAACCTGCTGAACCGGTAGCTAGTTTCCCGCTAGCTCCAAATTTTTCAATGTATGAGGCAGCAGTTGGACAGAGTGAGAATGAGAGAGGATTTTCCAATCAAACCTACCCTTACCCAATTGAAGCCCACAACTCCAGTTTCCCATCGATTGCCCTAAATGATTCATCAGTTGAAAATAAAAATGAGTTGTGTGATTTTGTAGTGTTTGATTTGCCAGATTTTGAAGAACCCCTTTCGCGTGAAACCGCACCTAATCTTTTTGACCTTTACACTTCCACTCTAGAACCTACATTGATAAACATCCATGCTTTTGAGGAGGTGTCTAAAGAAATTGACTTTCACTTGATTGAGGATATAGACGCCGGGAATATTTCGGATGATGAACCTGTCGATTTAATTGAAATTTTATGTTCAAATCATCATCCCGAGTTATTAAATGTTTCTCCCGAATCTCATATGCGTCTTGATTTTGATGATATTGGCATGGATAAGCAAATTTTTAAGGAAAATATTGAGGAGAATTATGAGGATAGTACCGAGGAAAATATTGAGGAGAATTATGAGGATAGTACCGAGGATAATATTGAGGTTGAACCATTTTCGTTTGATGTGTCGAATTTTCCAATACACCCTCCTAAACCCTTAAATTATACCCTTCCTCACTCACTTCCTTCCGTCCTTCCTATCGTTTCGACTGTGCAAGTGACCGTGACGCTTTCATATCAAATACCTAGTTCGACATACCCATGTTTGCTCACGACTCTTGAGGGATTTAATCTTATTTTTTCGCGGGTTGATAGATTAGCACAATCGCTTTTTACACATCGGTCATTACAAATTGTGCTAATCTATACTCTCCATCCACACCCTCAAATTCGTATTCCCACTTTCTTTGGTTCTTCTAATCTTCCTTTAATGATATCGAGTGTTGATGAATCACAATCCGACATTTTGAGTTCGATAATTTTCAATTGGACCTTCGAGGAAAGTTTCGAAGATATTTTCGCCGACGAACTCGCATTCTTAAATGATATGGATTTTGTGATTAATCAACCTCCACTCGAAGATGTAGAACCCCTACCATTTCTTCTTCCCCTCCGCCATTCTCCTCCACCGAGACCATATTATCCCTTTCTCTCCACACGGTCTCGTGTGCTTCTCATTTCTTTTCTTTCCACTCCATTCTTTCACCAACTCTACCATTACCACGATAGAATTTTTGAATGGTTGGTGCTAACCTTTGGCTTGTGTAAGGCCAAGCTTAAGTTTGGGGGGAACCTTGTATATATATTTTTGTTTTCTTTTTCTATAAAAAAATAAAAAAAAAATTTCAAAACATTAAAAAAAATAATAAAAAAATTATAAATAAATAAACAGGGGAGTGCCGGTATTTTGACCCTCTTGGTTAAGCATGACAGTGAGGACACTGTCAAGTTCAAGTTTGGGGGTATGCTCGGTACGTCTTCTTCCTTCGCATTCATTTGTACATATTTCTGCATTTGCATATTTATTTGAAAACCCATAAAAATTTGAAAAATTTCAAAATTATAAAAATTAATGTATTCAATTTTGGCTAATTGACTTGAGTTTGACAGATAGGTTAACTGGCTAGGAACAACTAGATCTTAGACTTAGTGAATTAAAAACCCTAAAAATAACCTTCCTTAAAGTTTAACGGTAGAAAGTATATGCCTTGTAGTTTATTTGGAAATAGGCAAATTTTGGGTTCACTTCTTGGGCTAAGTCGAGACGAAGGAAAAGTATTAAAACTTTTATTAGAGTATAAGTTTGAAAAATAGTTCCTAGCTTAAATCTAGATTCTGAAAATGTATACCCTACAATTTGCACAATCACGCACCTTGAAACTTGGAATAGTAGAAGAGACCTTGAAATGCTCTTGTCTAAAGTCCTTAGTATGAAAAAGTGTGAATAAAGAAAAAAAAATGGACACTGGTTTTTGTGATTATTTAAGGCTGCAAAAATAGAAAAATATTTAGCGAGGGTGCTTCATCACCTAGTGTCTTAGACCAACTGGTTTGGGAGTCACTGCTAAAGTCTTGGGTGTTGCAAAGACTAGGAAGTACGCTTTAAAATGCAAACGCATTTGGTAATCGGTCGTTGGTACCTCAAGAAGTATTAACGGTAGCATGAAGGATGTGCAAGCAAATTTCATTTAAAAATTCACCTACTAATGAGTACTTTGGACAACAGACGAGAGTACGATCGCTTGATTTGAATTTCCAAGTGTAGAGGTGATTTATACACACACGTGGGGATATGTGATTGGAATTTAGATAAGAGAGAGGAATGAAGAATAGAACTTGTATCTTTAATAGAGTTGATAGAAATTCCTAAGTGGAGATGTAACCCTAGAAGGAAAACTTGAGAAATGCCGAAAGCTAGGTAATTCTACATAACATATATAATCTTAAGTTAAATGATGAGGAAGTGTGAAGAATATGGGTGGACAATTTGCGAGTCAAAAGATAATAGAATTCCTTGTTAGAAAACCTAATTGGAGAACAAAAGTCAAAAAGCCGAATTGATAGGATTTTGTGGGTGTAATCCGCTGAAAACCCTCAGGAGACAACACTCCTCCTACTAGGGACACCTAGAGGTTTAACGGCTTGTTGCACGAGCTCAGTGCAATCGCGTTTCCCTACGAAAGTGCGGTTAGGTTTTTTAGAGAATAAAAATAAGTTTGCTCGAGGACGAGCAAAAGATAAGTTTGGGGGTATTTGTTCATATCATAATATTGCATTATTATATTCCCTATTCTTATTCTTTTTACAAATAAACAGGTGCTTTTGATGCATGTCTGCTACATATTGCAGGTTACAGGTTCTTGAAGCGAAAACAGTGAAAAAGACAAAAGATGATACAAAAAGTGGACTTTGACCAACAAATAGAAGACTCTTGATCAAGCCTACATCAAAGATAAAATTCACAAAGTACAAGGCAATGCAAGGTCCAAGATTACAAAGCGAACGGTCAAAAGCCCATCGCAATTATTCACTGGAGATCTGGAAGAAACATTGAAGCTATTTTAATAAAGAACCAAATAATAAGGAAGCCCAAAGATCCAAGGCCCAATACTTTCTTTTAAAGAGACATAAAATTTTACCAAAGCTTGAAGTCTACTTTGACTAGGTCTTCCTAAGGATATTTTGGTAAATGTAGACATGCAAATCAATTGTAACCTAGGGTTTCCTATTCTTTATAAATAGGAACTCTAACCATTGTATTTTCTTATGCCTCCCTTCATTAATAAATTTTAGAATTCTTTTGGAGAGCATCGGTGTTTCTTTTCAATTCATGAATTCAGATCTGACAAACCTGCGTTGATGATTGGAGAGATGCATCAGTAAGTAGGTTATTTTCCTTGCAGTAATTGTAGTTTTTCATATCTGCTCTAGGTAAATTATTTTCTCGCCTTAGTTTAACTTAGTTTAGCTTTTATTAACATGCAATCGATGTTTTTTCTCTTTAATAAAATCATGTCTTTCTTCATCCCTTCAATGAGCGAGTAGTTTCCTCGCTTGTTAGGGTTAGGAATAGGGAAGGATTTGAGAGATGAAGATCTCTCATCTCTTTTCTTTGCCAATCTTTTATGAAAATTAGAACTCCATGCATACCTTCTTATTCCGCTCCCTACGGCACTCTACCTACGAGGTAACGGTGATTCCGTAGTCTAAAGGCCCGGATTTTAAGGTTTTCCATGGAGGTTTAGGGTAAAGATTAAGAAAGGAAGGACAAGGATCTAGAGGAAGAATCAATCTTCCCAATCATCCTAATCCCCTTTGTTAAGATTTACCATAACACTAATATGATATCTTTAATTAAAGGCAATGGAAAGAGATGTAGATCTTTGTTAACCAAATTTTCCCTAAACCTAATCCTAGCAAGTTTCTAATCCTAGTATCATACAACTTCAATTTTTAGATTTAATAATTAATCCGAACACCCTTCGGAATTAACTCGTTAGAACGAATCGGAAATTCACAACATCCCTGTGGACCGACCCATACTCACCGGCTAGCTGCAAAGCGACGCCGTTCTTGATTGCGGTTACAAATATTTTTGATCTATCTTTTAGAAAGCGCAAGCACGCTAAATCACACCAATATTAAATCGAGTGAATAAATTAGCGCAATTTGTGATGACCAATGTGTTAAAAGCGATTGCGCTAACCTATCAACCCGTCGTGAAATGGGGTCAAATCCCTCAAGATTCGCAAGGAAACATGGGTACACCGAACTTGGTGTTGGAGATGAAAGCGTAACGGTCTCATGTACGGTCGGAACAATGGGAAGGACGAAAGAGAGTGAATTAGGGATAGTATCATTCTCACCGTAGTAAACTGTCTCGAACTTGAAAGATTCCATTAATGGTTCGAAACTATTGTAAGCAACCGAGTCTGATGGTTCAACTAACTCATCTGAAAATGTAAAGGACTCAAACTCGGGCGGTGAGTCATCAACATCGTCCGAAAAAGTGAAACACTCGTAAGTATTATCGTCTGTGAGAACTGTGTCAGATTCAAAAGAAAATTTTTCAAGCTCACGGTCTTCAGGAATGGTCGGAACGATGGAAAGGAGGGAGGGTGATATAACAGTTAAAGGTTCAGGAGGATGAATTGAAAAATCAGACACATCAAACAAAAATGATTCAACCTCAATATTATCCTCAAAATTCAACTCATCCATGCCATTATCATCAACATCAAGACGCATATGAAGTTCGGGAGAGACATCTAATGACTCGGGATGATGAGTTGAACATAAAATTTCAATCAAATCGACAGGTTCATCATCCGAAATATTCCCGGCGTCTATATCCTAAATCAAGTGAAAATCAATTTCTTTAGACACCTCATCAAAAGCATGGATATTTATCGATTTAGGTTCTAGAGTGGAGGTGTAAAGATCGAAATGATTAGGTGTGGTTTCACTCGAAAGGGGTTCTTCACAGACGATTCCATATTCCTAACCATTTTGTTTGTTGCAGCAACATAAGCTTCCAACGACTCTTCCAAACTAGACTTTGGTGGTAAGGGGGTTTCGGTAAAAGATTCGAAATTGTTTGGATATGTGAAACTCCCTAATGGCTGTGTAGAAACATTGTCTAGTGACGGTGGAAAAGTCGGGTAGGACTGGTAGGAAGTGGGTGGTTGGGCAGGGGTAGGAATAACATGTGGATAAAAAGGTGAATAATCGTGCGGGCCCCTAGAACTGGATGAGTGGAGAGGGGTGAAAGATCGACTGCGAGATTAAGCAATATGCTAAGCAATGGACATCGGCTTAGGAGTGACAGAAGAACTCGAAAAAGTGGTGTCAACATATGGAGGTGGTAAAGGTTGACTCGGTTGACACAGAGTGGGTTGAAAAGTCAAACTGTTTCTCCTAGACGCCTCTATTTGATCTTTCAAAGATATTTTAGGCAAGAAAGGATCGTCTTTAAATTGACCGAACAAATTGACATACGACGCAAAATTAGGTTCGGGATACCAAAGTTCGGCAAGTGATTTATTATGTCGGGTACCCATGTTAGAAGAAAGGGTGAAAGAAAGAAAGTTGGGTAGTGGTGCAAGGATTTCTTTGCGGCAAAAGTTTGCAAGTTCTCTAATAAAAATTTTCCTTTTTCTTTTTCTTTATTTGAAAATTGTTGCAAAAAGATTTTTAATAAAAGATATGCAACAGATAAATATTACTTGCAATCAGTTATTATTTTAAGCATATCACAAAGAATCTTTATTTGGAAAAAATTATTGCAAAAAGATATTCGAGAAAAGATATGCAACAAAAAAGATTACTTGCAACCACTTTCTATTTTAAACGAGGCGCACAAATCCTGCACAAGATTGTTATTTGGAAGGGGAAATATTTTTATAGCGCACAGAATCCTGCAGGAATTTTCAGAAAAGATATTTCAAAAATTACAGAGAAGAAACAGAGGGGCTTATAGAAGATTTTTCACGAGCTGTAGACACTAGATAGCCGCGTTTCCGCGGTATAATGTGGGGTTACACCGCGGTTTCACGGTCAGGTAGTCGGCGCGAGACCCTAGAATTTTTCTGACGCTCTGATCTGCCTAGAAGGCCGCGTTTCCGCGGTCTAAGATGGGTATGCGCGGCGGAATCACGGCGTGGTGGAGGCTTCAGGGTGCAGGAAAAATTCCACTGTTCTGTTTTGAAAATCCTTCTCTGTTCTGATCTCCTGATTTCTGTTTCGCTTTCTGGAAATTTCCAAATCCGATTTTGTATATCCTGCAAAATTCAAACAACAAAGTATCCCTTCCAAAAATAACAGATGAAATATTTTTTAATATTTTTTTGATTTTTCAGATTTTTATGATTTTTTTAATTTTAGATTAACCCGAAATCGCAAAAAGGAAATTTCTACGCCATCCCCGGCAACGGCGCCATTTGATTGATCTCAAAAACTATCTATTACCGCAATCAAGAACGGCGTCGCTTTGCAGCTAGCCGGTGAGTACGGGTCGGCCCACAGGGATTTTGTGAATCTCCTAATCGCGCTAACGAGTTAATTCCGAAGGGTGTTCGGATTGATTATTAAATCTAAAAACCTAATTATTCTATACTACGATTATCTAGATCTAGTCTTGCTAGGATTAGGTTTAGGGATGGTTTGGAAATACAAGTAATGGTAATCTATGAGGAGTTATGGTAATTATCAATAAAGGGGATTAGATCCATTCGGGAAGGTGTTCCTTCCTCTAGGTTCTTGTCTTTCCTTTAGAGATCCTTACCCTAACCTCCATGGAAAACGCGCGCAACCGGGCCTTTAGACTACGGTATCACCGCTACCTCGAGGGATAGGGTGCTGTAGGGCGCGGTGTGTGCGTGTATGCATGGAGTCCTATTGAAAAGATATAATGGGCAAGAAAGGGATGAGAGATCTCATCTCTCAAAAGCCTTCCCCAAAACTAACTCTAAACAATTATCTACGGCAAGGAATTAAATCTACCTAGGGCAAAGAATTAAAATTTAAACTAGAGCAATTAAATAAAACTACTTACAAATGGCTCTCTCCAAACATCAACGCAGGGTTGTCAGATCTGAATTCATGAATTGAAAAGAGGCACCGATGCTCTCCAAAAAGAATTCTGGAATTTATTATTAAAAGGAGGCATGAGAAATTACAATGATTAGAGTTCCTATTTATAGAGAATAGGAAACCCTAGATTACATTTGATTCGCATATCTGAATTTACAAAAATAGCCCTTAGGAAGACCGGTCAAAGACATAAAGAATTATGGTAATAATTTTCTTCCCACCAGGCTCCATACGGCCGCGGAACAGCGGCCTGGGTAGGCTTTGGGCCGCGGTTCCGCGGTCCATTGATCGGCTCAGATGCTGATCTTTTGTGGGCTTCTTCTGGGTCTTTTTATTCTTCTGATTCTTTGGTTTATTTTTCATTTGGGCTTCTACATTGGTTCCAGATCTCCAGTGAACAATTTGCAGTGGACTTTTAACCGTTTGCCTTGTAATCTTGGACCTTGTGTTGCCTTGTTAATTGTGAACTGTCCTTCGATGTAGGCTTGACTAAGATCCGTCTATTTGTTGGTTAAAAGTCCTTCTTTTGTACCGTCTTATGTCTTTTTCACTGTTTTCGCTCCAAGAACCTGTAACCTGTAACATGTAGCAGACATGCGTCAAAAGCACCTGTTTATTTATAAAAAGAATAAGAATGGGGAATATAATAATACAATATTATGGTGTGAACAGCGGGTCTCTTGCCGCGAGCTCTTTGACAACTCCATCGTCGAGGGCAATTTCCTCAGGGATTTTTTCTTTTCCTTTGTCTCTTTTGCTTGAGCCTTTGTTTGTAGGTCCAAGATTCTTCTCAGGCAGCATGCAGTTACGCATCTAAATTTTCTCACAGTTCTTCTCCTCCTTTTCTTTTTCGGAGGTGGAGTCTTTGAAGAGAGGGCTGAGAGGTATTTCGTCTTCAGAATCTCTCCCGAAAGTATGAACTTGGGGCTTTTCATCTTCTGAACTGGTACCAACCATATGACAATCGCCAGTCGTTTTTTCATGCACATCTATCGCACTCTTTTGCTATCGACGAGCTTCGTGCTTCATCCTCTTGAATTGTTTTTGATGGGCAACATATTCTTGCCACCACTTCTTGAAGGCACTGCATTCCTTGGTGGGGTGGGTAACCCTCCGATGATATATGCAGTAGTTTGGATGTGAATCCTCTACGTTGAGGAATATGACCCCGGGAGTGTTCCTTATGAGAGGTGGCAGCTTCATCCCCATTGATAGGGCTTTGGCGAACCGCTTGTCTGCCCTGATCCTGCTCTTATTTGTCACAGGTATGCCTTGGTTTGGTTGGAGTACTTTACGACTCCACCTTATCGCAGCTTCTTCATCTTAACGCTAACGCTTAGCTTTTTTGTACATGGCTGTTTCGCGTTCTAGGTCAGCTTTGCTTCTTCGAAAGGCTTCGTTTAACAGCATATCGATCCGGTCTTCTGGCAGTTCCGAAGATTTTAACGCCGATTCTGCCCCCAGTTCCTATGTGTTGTTTTCAGATGCCGAGGGAGTTTCTTTGTCATTTAACAATGAACGGGAGACCATGCGACAACTTGCTACATGGTCTTCGGTTTTTTCTGATGAGTCATTTCCCTCATCGTTGTCACTATCTTCATTCTCAAGAATATGCTTGAGGAACTCTTCAAGTGTGACCGGTTTCCACACCTTCTAGTTGTACTCTTCCGGTGCGTTAATGTACTTTTGTAGGTCTTTGCGCTTGTCGTCATACTCGGCAGGCTGCACAGGCTTCTTGGTCTTCTTTTTTTTCTTCGAAGACTTTGAAAGCTTGACATGGGGATTTTGCCTTTTGTCAACAATTTTCGGTACGGGATGCGGTTTCAGCATCCCTTCGATGATTCAGGTTCAAGTAGGCTTTTCCACCTGACTGCCGGATATGCCTGTAGATCTTTTAGCATTCTTTTGGTTTTAGCTGAAAGAACGACTTCCCATGGAGTTTCTTCCACGAGTGAGCATGATGCTGCCAGCGTATCCAACGTTTTGGGAGTGTGCTTCTGTGGTGGGTTCACCCTCCAGTTCTCAGACAGTGCGAACTTCCCCTGTTGATACTGGTCCTCGACCCAGTTCTTGAAGACGTAGCAATTCTCAATTGGGTGGCTCACCATTCTGTGATAGGCGCAGTAGTTGGGGTTGTTGACGTCGCTTGGTTGTGGAGGACGCCGTGGGTCTGGCAATGTGATGAGTTTGTTACGTATTGCCGACTCAAATAGTCTCCTCGTCTTATCGTAGGGAAACGAGTAAGCGCGTCCTAGCCTTTCGTCTAGGGATAGGTGTGGGCATGCATTGTTTTAGCAAGCAGCCAGTTTTGGGCTACTTGGTTGTTGTTGAGTGTTTGCAACGAAGGCCGCTTTCCCTTTACCCTTGGCATTTCGAGGGTCCTTACTTGAGGAGGAAGGCACGTGGCCCATCGGTCCATTTGGGCCAGTTTATCGATCAGAGCCTGGAAGGTCATTGGTTTGAAGAACGTCATGAACTGGGACACAGTTGTTTGAGAATCAAGGGACCCGATGAACATGCCCATGGAGGGGGATTCTTTGATGTGTTGTTTGCACTTTGACCATAGGTTCCGCCACCGGATCGCATATTGGACCCAAGTTTCTCTTGGCTTTACCCTGGCATTGATTAATGCCGTGATCAGGGTGCGCTCGCTTGCACTGACGAACCGCTGTGTGAACAACAGTTCCATCTCTAGGAATGTTCTCATGGAGTCATTTGGGAGCTCCGAATACCATTCAAAGGTCGTCTCTGACAGGCTGCTAACGAACCGGCGAAGCAATAGTTTATCGTCTCCTCCAGTGTTGCTACAAAAAGCTCTGAACTGCGTGACGTGTTGATGTGGGTTGCCTGTCCCTTTGTACACATGGAACTTGGGGATCGTATATCCCGGCGGGTATTTAATTTGGTCATACCAGCCTGGATACGGTCGCCCAGTTTTGACGATTTGGCCTGTGGCTTCATTAGCTTGATGAGCTTGTATATGTTGAGCGATATAATCATCAAGAGCAGGCTTGGAGATTTTTCTTCTTTGGTTGTCGATAAAGCTGGTTGAGTGTTCGATGTTTCCCCTCTACCATCCTCGATGATTATCAGTGGATTCTCAGCTGGGGGTTGTGACTGGATCATCATTCCAACCATATCCTGGAAGAAAAGAGCCATCTGCTTTATGTTAGCAGCCTGCTCAGCAGCTTCCTTGTCCTTTCTTTCAAGAACCTTTCGCGGGAACTCTGTATTGGTCGCTTGCTCCTGGTGCTGTTCGGCTATTGTGTCCGGGCTTTCTTTCTGCCCGGTAAGTGCTGCCATTTTGGTAAGCATTTCCTGGAGTTTCTGTTATTGCTCTTGAGCTTTTGTCAGCGACCGAGTTTGCGGCCGGTGACCTACGGAGCACGACTTTCTTCTTTCCCGGAAGCCATATAGACCGTATGTATGATCATGCCCCCATACTTGGGGCGTTTGGGTCCATCACCTTTGGAATTTGCCACCGGCGGTGGGATTTTCTTTGCCTTCATCTTTTTGTGGGAGGTCAGAGTTGAAGGAGCTGTTGTAACAGGCACCTGTGCAGAAGAAGTCTCTTGCTATATGACGGAGGGCCAGTCTTTCTCTTGCCGAGCCTTCGATTTCTTCGGTCGACGAGAGTAGTTTTGATCAATCATGGAGTCCTAGACATTTCCCCAGACCCTGTGAATTTATTGTTGGATATATGTATGCCCTAGAGGCTATTATATGATAGTGTATGTACCGGTATGTGTGTGTGTGTGTATTTAGGGGACATTCTTGCTCAACATGATAGTATGCTATCTGGCTGCACCTTTTGTCTTGACATGTTCATTTGATCGTGCTTTCATTCATTTGGTACATGTTGATATAACCCTTAGGATGGTGCAGTACTACTGAGATTATAATGTGGATCGTACTAGTGGGACATGTGTAGTCTATGAGCATATCCTTGAAATGTTCCTAGTCGTGGGTGTGTCGAGATGGGGCATCGATATCACCAGAGTAGACTAGCGTATACGTTACTTGTCCCATATGATAGGCGATGGATGATCCCATATCCATTGGTGTGGTGACACCAAAGATCGTATACGGGTGCTCGGTGGAGAATGGGTACACTGAACGGACTCGCCGAGAACTCATATGTGGTATTATATCTATCGTCGGATAGCAGTTCTCAGGTGACACTGGTATAGGTTAGTCTGTAGACCCGAGATCGTCATAGGGTCTTGTGTGTCTCCCATTGTACTTTGATCTCCACCCTACCACGGCTCTACTGAGTCGTGCAAACAGGTGGTGCATTTTGGGTACAGTCCCGAGGCACATGGAAGCAATGAGCGATAGGAGGGGTTTCGTCTCTCCCGGTATTCGGGGTTGATGTTGCACCATGTACGATTGGCTATAACAGGAAGTCCCTAGCCAGGGCTGCTGAGATTTACTGATAAGTGTTATCAGTAGCATCTCGATCTGTTATGAGCCATATACCGGCATGACTTATTGGGTTATTGGGGTCGACGATACCATCCCTAGACTCACATATGCAGCATATTTGACAAAGAGACCGGACTGTACGGTAAGTGCTGTCAGTTGGCTTGACAGGAGTTTTAGCAGGTTTGCTTGTGTTTCTTCTGATCGCTCAATACCTAGGAGCCGTTATGTGCTGCTTGTGCCACTGACGGTTTGTGGGCATGTGATGTGATCACTGCCTACTGCTAGCGTATTGACGAGTCTTAGAGTCCCACAAAGGAGTCTCCTAGCTCAGGAGAAATGATTTGGGGTGCATATGTGATATGCGCGGGAGCTCGATTAAATGCATGTATTGGATACCGTGTTTTAATCGGGCGTTTACTATTGGACGGGTCGTATGTGATATGACCGGGTTATTAAATCAAGTGTTGATTTAATATTAATTCCATTAGCTCATTTATTAAAACCTATTTCTTATGATGCATGCATGATTGTATGTATATGTTGATATGGATGCACACATACAAGCATACATGTGTCATGGTTGATGATACATTGGTGGTGGCAATGCAAGACTCACATGGTAACATTTTTTAGATATTTTGTTTATTTGAGAAAAGCAAAATGGGATTAAAATCATGGTTGACTATTCAACTCTCTTGAGTTGACAAATTCAATGGTTTCTTTTGCCCATGGTTTTGGCCCATGGTTTAGCTTAAACTCAAGTTACAAAATATCTAGATATTTTGTAACCATGGTTTAGCATGGAGGACACCCTCTTACTCTTTTGAGTTTAGGGATGGTTATCATATTATTCTCTTGAGTTTGTTTTGTGCCATCTCATTCTTCCTCTCTCTCTCCAAAAAGCACACTAGGGTTTTCAAAAGAAAGAGAAAGGATTAAAAAGAAAAGGTTTTTAATTAAGATCCAAACCCAAATCACCATTCTACTTTAGTCTTGCCCACTAGTGTGGAGTGTTAGCTTCTTCTTCATCCTTGATCAAGAGAAGCTTGGGGCTTGGTGCAAAGAGACTTCGTGGTGGATCATCGTGGACTTGGAAGGACACAAGCCAACCGGTTCAAACCTCAATCGATCCAAGGATTCTAGGAAGAGGTCTACAAAGGTTGTATTCTCTACCACTTAGTGTTAGACACTTGTAGTATATGATACTAGCATATTGTTACTCTATCTTTCTAGTTCGATTCATGGTTGGAATTGTAAAGCACCCTCTAAAATTTTTGTTAAAGCATGTGTGATGCTACCCTTAACCTAGTGTGATGCTATAGAATCCCTGCAGTGGTATCATTGCCTAGCTAGAAACATAGAAAATATTAGATAGAATACGGAAACAAAACAACTCCGAATTAACAAAACTGCAATTCTCAAAATTGCTTCTCTGTCGAATTTTTAAAGTGCTAGAAAAAATTTTCAAACAATTGCAGAAGCTTACTGACACTACACTGAGAGCATAGAACAAATTTCAGGCAAATCCCTCGGATTTTGGCCGAGCCCCCCCTAAAATCCGATGTGGCCGGCCCCCCTTCCCTTGTTTTGCCCAAAATTTTTCCCGTGCTCTGGTGTCTGTGTTTTGGGGTTTCAGGTATTGTTTGTTTATGCCAAATTTCATGTGATGCAAATTGTGCTTAGGGCCTTATTCGGAGTATTTCATAGTCGTATTTTTTAACATTGTAATGGTAACTTGGACGATGTTTGACAGTTCAAGCGAACATCAATAACCCCCCATTGCCCTCGCTGAAAATTTCCAAGTGTTGTAATTTTCATAAGTTAATTATATTCGATAGTCGTGCAAGTAACTCTATGGACTCTCTAGAAGAACAGAAACCTTAACTCGATTCTATGCCTTCGGAACAGCGACTGAACACTAGGGTTTGCCGTAGTTCCGCGGTGTCATAGGTGAGGCATTGGTTTGGGTCTTCTATGGATGGATCGTAGCTACTGTGGCACGTTTTTGGGTACTCTAACTTTGCTCAAGTGTTGAGTTCATCGGGGTAATTTGTGGGTGCTTGTTGATTCGATTGAAACGTTTAACAATGTCTAGATATCTGTGATGTGATACAATAATTGGAATCTACACTAATTAGTTTTGTGAAAAGTAATCAGTTGCGTGTAAGTCTAATATTTTGGTTTCGGTAGAATCGGGAATCTTGTTGAATTACCCGGCTTCTTTTGAAAAGGTGTTTTCATGGTTGAGACCTAAATTTAAGATTTGCATTATTAGGCATGAAATCCTGAATATGGGATATTCCGGGTTTATGATGTCTAAAGGCAATGTCAATTCCAATTGTTGTAGTTTTTCACTTTCTTTTCTGCGACCGTAAATATAGTATGTGGTATCACCGGTTTTGTTGCTATACATCAACGATAATTGGGGTACGCATACTTACTTACGTTGATGATATGTGATATTATATGTTGCTGAGATATGATGTGCAGGATCGTCGCAAATGAATAGCTGGGGGTTTTATGTGAGATGAGAGTTTTTCTTTTCATTCATGTAAAATTAATTGTATGTAATATTCTTTTATTAGGGAACTTCTGGGTTGAGGATGATGTCACCATTGTTGTATATTATTTACTTTTCCGCATTAGGATAGACCCAAGGAGGGGAGCACAAGTGACCGGTTTCTAGGGTTCAGTGGGAGGACATCTCGAGGAGTCGAGATCGGGTCTCCTAAACTCTAGAATTGGTAGGGTCACTTGCCGCTTTCGTAGGGGTCTAGGGGTGTGGGCTTGGCTATTCATCGCGACCATGGAATTCGTATTTTCTATTGTTGGCTAAATACAAAATACGAACCTCCTAGTATATCCTGTATTTTCATATATGTGCTTCTGCTGTGGATATTCCGTAATGTGATTACTCTATATGCTGAGACGAATGAAATATTATATATAATAAACGTTGTTTATATTTTGCGTCCGCGCTAGTCCCACCCCGCTATGCCGTTAGTTAAGTAACCTAACGATCCATAACGGGACATTGTGGCAAATGCGGATGGCATAAGCGTACGTTCTATTTTCGTTTCTTTTCTATAATGGATAAGGACTTAAATGATGGGACTACATTAATATGATTAATGTAAACAAAAGAAACCTAAAAAGATATTGTAGAATCAGATTTGAAATCTACTCGTTTTTTTTATGAAAAAGCAAGATTTCAAAAGGCGGAGCTTAAGCCACTCCTTTTTAAACCATTAGATTCTACAACGATATCAAGTTCGAAGCGTTAAAGGTTTTCTTAAAAACTATACGCAGTCCTCCGTCATTTTAGGAAGTAGAGTACTTAGTATTCGTGCTACGTATGTTGATTATAGTTAAGGCGTAGTGTATGGTACCTAAGTGATGTCTTCTTATAAAACATATGATGAGATTAATTAGGACATACATGTGATTATGTTGATTATAGTCAAGGGTCATATGGGTAGGGCTAATTAATCATGAAATGACGGGTAGAACTTGACTAGTACTTATGATATGTTAATTATAGTCAAGGTCATAAGTGCCAGGGGTAAAAACCATATCGGGAGTTTCAAGTGTTGAAATTTGCAATGAGATTGCATACCTTCTATGTGATAGTAGGATCCCGATCCCACTGTGAGCAATAGTTGCTTCCGGGAGAATTTTACACTTTACAATTAGCTAACTCATTAGGTGTCTATAAAGGTGTCAACGGGGCTACGCCTCTGGAAAAATGAGGTTTATTTTAATTAGGTCCGTGCAAAAGCACGGGGAACCTCCCTCAGAAGTACCGGCACTGGCCTGACTGAACGGTTAGCGAAGTTGTAGAATGTAATTAATCCTGGCTAATTTTTTTACTTTCAAGGATTGAAGGAGAATTTGATAAAAGCAGTGGGAAATATTGATTAGATAAGATAATAAACCAATCTAATCTTTACAAGAGATTTTCACTGTGTGTATTATTTTCTCTCTCATAATGGGCAGATAACCATGACTGGACTTAAGATACTATTAGAGAAAAATAAGCATACCGAACCAAATTATAAAGATTGGCCGAGGAACATTAACATTGCTCTCACATATGATAAAGTATCATATGCCCTCACTGCCACAGCCCCGCCCAAACCAGGCCTTGAATCTTCTGTTGTGGATAGGGAGATCCGCAAAACGTGGGATATTGACTGTGCCACTGCCAAATGCTTCACGCTTGCGTCGATGGACAATACACATCAAAAGCAGTACGAGGAGATGGATGTTCAATCCATCTTTCTCCATACAAAGGAGTTGTATGGAGAGCAATCTCGTATCCTATGATACGAAGCATCTCGAAATATGTTTCAGATGCGGATGGCTCCTGGCACTTCAGTAGGTGACCACGTTCTGAAGATGATAGGTCTTATTGAAGAGCTTGAGGGCCTCGGATGGACAATGGATAACGGGTAATATACGAATATTGTTCTACAGTCTCTTCCCTCTGCCTTTGCTCCTTTCATAGTGAACTTCAACATGCACAATATGGAGAAGTCACTACCCGAACTTCTTAATATGTTGAGAAATGCGGAGAGCACGCTTAAGGCGAAGTCTTCCTCCCTGCTTGTTGGACAATCATCTTCTTCCGTCCTAAAAGCCAAGGCCAAGGGAAAGAACAAGAAGAAATCCACCAAGCCGAGAGGTGGAATAAAAAAGGCAAAGGGAAAAGACAAATCCAAAGCTGCGGAGTCGGGAAAAGGAGAATGTTTCTACTGCAAGAAGACAGGACACTGGAAGCGGAATTGTACTAAGTACCTTGGTCTCAAGAAAGGGAAGCATGGTGATGCTTTAGCTTCAGGTGTGTTCGTAACTGAAAACTGTTTTTCTATAAACTCTGCTTCCTTGGTATTAGATACCAGTTCAGGTTCTCATATCTGCAATTCTGTGCAGGGGTTGAGAAATAGCAGAGTTTTGAAGACAGGTGATCATACACTCCGGGTTGGAAATGGTTCTAATGTACATGCAGTTTCAGTGGGAGAGTATCATCTGGGGTTGCCATCGGGTTGTATATTGGTTTTGAACCCATGTTATTTTGTACCAAGCATGCTTTGTAATATAATATCCGTTTCTTTGTTGGAAATGAAGGATATTATTTTATATTGCAGCACAATATTATGAACATTAAACTTAATCAAGAGTTGTTTGGTTGTGGTACACTTAATAACGGGATATACGTCCTTAATCAACACACAGTTTTCAATATACAGCACACTAACAAAAGAAAATTTTCAGATATAAATGAAGCTTTTCTTTGGCATTGTAGACTTGGTCATATTAATGAAACAAGACTAAACAAGGTTCATAAAGATGAATATTTAAATTCTTTTGAGTATAAATCTTATGCGACTTTCCAATCTTGTATCAAAGGGAAAATGACTAAAACTCCGTTTACTGGACACGGAGAAAGGGCTACTGAGCTTTTGGGCCTCATATATAGTGATGTATGTGGGCCAATGTCTACACATGCGAGATGCGGTTTTTTTACTTCATAATTTTTACTGATGATTTCTCAAGATTCGGTCATGTGTTTTTGATAAAGAATAAGTCTGAAGCTTTCGAGAAATTCAAGGAGTAAAACTTGAAGTAGAAAAACAAACTGGATTTAGCATCAAGATATTTCGATCGGATCGAGGTGGAGAGTATCTTAGTACAGAGTTTTCGAACTTCCTAAAAGAGAATGGGATTCTCTTTCAGCTCACTCCCCCTTACACCACAGCACAACGGTGTGTCAGAGCGGTGGAATCGAACCCTATTAGATATGGTACGATCCATGATGAGTGATGCTGAGTTGCCCCTCTCCTTTTGGGGGCATGTATTGGAGACTGCAGCTTTTCTATTGAACAGAGTTCCGACCAAGACTGTGTCTACCACTCCATATGAGATATGGTATGGGAAGAGACCATCTCTTAAGCGAGTTAAGATTTGGGGTTGTCCGACTTTTGTCAAAAAGCAGAATCCGGACAAACTCGAGACACGATCGTTCAAATGTTTATTTGTGGGATATCCAAAAGATTCATATGGATATCTGTTCTACTACAAAGAGGAACAAAGGGTGTTTGTTTCTCGAAATGCCATATTTTTAGAAAATGAGATTTTTCCAAATGATACTGATGGCAATGTGGTAGATCTAGAAGAGGTTCTAGAGACACAAGTTACAAATGACGACTTGGTTGAACCTAATATTGCAACAGAACCTAATAAACCTCAGCTGCTCCATAGATCTGGTAGGACTTCTCGTCCACCGGAGAGATACTACGGTTTTCTCGTTGATGGTGATGGAGAAGACTGCATCATGGATGATGATAACCCTACCAGTTTTCAACAAGCTATCACGAGTGGTGACTCTGTGAAGTGGCTGGATGCCATGAGATCCGAAATGTAGTCTATGTACACCAAAAAAGTGTGGACTTTGGATGTTGTACCTTCTGGGGTAAAACCCGTAGGGTGCAAATGAATCTTTAAGAGAAAGATCGGTGTAGATGGGCAGGTGGAGACCTATAAGGCAAGGCTTATGGCGAAAGGATTTCGACAAAGACCAGGACTGGACTATGACGAAACTTTTTCTCCTGTAGCTATGCTTAAATCCATTTGGATCCTACTTGCTATTGCTGCTCACTACGACTATGAAATCTGGTAGATGGACGTTAAAACTGCTTTTCTAAATGGTGATTTAGAAGAGTACGTTTATATGGATCAGCCAGAGGGCTTCATTGATAGTGGGAGCAGCGGGAAAGCATGTAGGTTGCTTAAATCCATTTATGGATTAAAGCAGGTATCACGGAGTTGGAACATCTGTTTTGATGATGTTATCAAAGAGTTTGATTTTGTCAAAAATCTAGATGAACCTTGTGTTTATAAGAAGATTGTGGGAAGTACTGTCACATTCCTCGTATTGTATGTGGATGACATTCTTCTGATAGGAAACAACGTTCCTATGCTAAAATCGGTCAAACTGTTCTTATCACAAAGGTTTTCCATGAAGGACCTGGGTGATGCCTCGTACATATTGGGCATAAAGATCTATAGGGATAGATCTAAACGGTTATTGGGATTGTCCCAAACCACATACATTAACACCATCCTAAAGAGATTTAGTATGGAATACTCCAAGCGGGGTTCTTTACCCGCTAGTCATGGAGTCACTTTCTCTAAGGACTTTTGCCCAAAGACCGATGAAGAGAGAGCTCGCATGAGCATTATACCCTACGCTTCTGCTATAGGATCTATAATGTATGCGATGTTATGTATAAGCCCTGATGTAGCTTATGCACTGGGTGTAGTAAGAAGGTATCAATCCAACCCATGGGAGAATCACTGGACAACAGAGAAGAACATTCTTAAGTACTTGCGAAGAACTAAAGAAACGTTCTTGGTGTATGGTAACGGAGATCTCCAAATGGAGGCCTTTACCGATTCGAGCTTCTAGAGTGACAATGATGATAGCAAATCTATCTCTGGGTTTGTCTTTACCCTCAATGGAGGGACGGTGTGTTGGAAGAGTTCCAAACAGGATATCGTTATAGACTCAACGATGGAAGCTGAGTATATTGCTGCAAATGATGCTGCCAAGGAAGCCGTCTGGATGACGAAGTTCATCTCGGAGCTAGGAGTAGTTCCGACCATTATTGATCCAATACTGTTGTATTGTGATAATAATGGGGCTATGGCGTTAGCCAAAGAGCCTAGGTCCCATCAACGATCCAGACACATCCTCAGGCGATATCATCTGATCCGGGAGATAGTTGATCACCGTGAGTTTGAGATTCGGAGAGTAGATACAAAAGATAACACCGCGGATCCACTCACCAAGGCCCTCCCTTTGCCGCAGCATGAGCGACTTTTTGAGAGGTTGGGTATGAGATACTCCAATAATTGGCCTTAGTGCAAGTGGAAGATTGTTGGATATATGTATGCCCTAGAGGCCATTATATGATAGTGTATGTACCGGTGTGTGTGTGTGTGTGTGTGTGTGTGTTCAGGGGACATTCTTGCTCGACATTATAGTATGCTATCTGGTTGCACCTTTTATCTTGACATGTTCATTTGATCGTTCTTTCATTCATTTGGTACATGTTGATATATCCCTTAGGATGATGCAGGAATACTGAGATTATGATGCAGATCATACTAGTGGGACATGTGTAATCTATGAGCATATCCTTGAAATGTTCCTAGTCGTGGGTGTGTCGAGACGGGGCATCGATATCACCAGAGTAGACTAGCGTATACATTACTTGTCCCATGTGATGGGCGATGGATGATCCCATATCCATTGGTGTGGTGACACCAAAGATCGTATACGGGTGCTCAGTGGAGACTGGGTAAACTGAACGGACTCGCCGGGAACTCTTATGTAGTATTATATCTATCGTCGGATAGCAGTTCTCAGGTGACACTGGTACATGTTAGTCTGTAGACCCGAGATCGTCATAGTGTCTTGTGTGTTTCCCACTGTACTTTGATCTCCACCCTACCACGGCTCTACTGAGTCGTGCAAACAGGTGGATTTTGGGTACAGTTCCGAGGCACATGGTGGCAATGAGCGATAGGAGGGGTTTCGTCTCTCCCGATATTGGGGGTTGATGTTGCACCATGTACGATTGGCTATAACAGGAAGTCCCTGGCCAGGGCTGCTGAGATTTATTGATAAGTGTTATCAGAAGTTTCTCGATCTGTTATGAGCCATATACCGGCATGACTTATTGGGTTATTGGGGTCGACGATACCATCCCTAGACTCACATATGCAACATATTTGACGAAGAGACCTGACTGTACGGTAAGTGTTACCAGTTGGCTCGACAGGAGTTTTAGCAGGTTTGCTTGTGTTTCTTCTGATCGCTCAATACCTAGAAGCCGTTACATACTGCTTGTGCTACTGACGGTTTGTGGGCATGTGATGTGATCACTGCCTACTGCTAGCATATTGACGAGTCTTAGAGTCCCATAAAGGAGTCTCCTAGCTCAAGCAAAATGATTTGGGGTGCATATGTGATATGCGCGGGAGCTCGATTAAATGTGTGTATTGGATACCGTATTTTAATCGAGCGTTTACTATTAGACGGGTCGTATGTGATATGACCGGGTTATTAAATCAAGTGTTGATTTAATATTAAGTCCATTAGCACATTTATTAAAATCTATTTCTTATGATGCATGCATGATTTTATGTATATGTTGATATGGATGCACACTTGCAAGCATACATGTGTCATGGTTGATGATACATTGGTGGTGGCAATGCAAGACTCACATGGTAACATTTTTTTGATATTTTGTTTATTTGAGAAAAGAAAAATGGATTAAAATCATGGTTGACTATTCAACTCTCTTGAGTTGACAAAGTCAATGGTTTCTTTTGCCCATGGTTTTGGCCTATGGTTTTGCTTAAACTCAAGTTACAAAATATCTAGATATTTTATAATCATGGTTTAGCATGGAGGACACCCTCTTACTCTCTTGAATTTACGGATGGTTATCATATTATTCTCTTGAGTTTGTTTTGTGCCATCTCCTTCTTCCTCTCTCTCTCTTTCCAAAAAGCTCACTAGGGTTTTCAAAAGAAAGAGAAAGGATTAAAAATAAAAGGTTTTTAATTGAGATCCAAACCCAAATCACTATTCTACTTTATTCTTTCCCACTAGTGTGGAGTGTTAGCTTCTTATTCATCCTTGATCAAGAGAAGCTTGGAGCTTGGTGCAAAGAGACTTCATGGTGGATCATCGTGGACTCGGAAGGACATAAGCCAACCGGTTCAAACCTCAATCGATCCAAGGAGTCTAGGAGGAGGTCTACAAAGGTTGTATTTTCTCCCACTTAGTGTTAGACACTTGTAGTATATGATACTAGCATGTTGTTACTCTATCTTTCTAGTTCAATTCATGTTTGGAATTGTAAAGCACCCTCTAAAATTTTTGTTATAGCATGTGTGATGCTACCCTTAACCTAGTGTGGTGCTATAGAATTCCTACATTTGTGAGGAGAGCCACTGATGGGGCTGCTCCGGTTTCGCCTGCACTGTAATCTCTGCAGGTGTGGGAGATTTCTTTAGCACTTCTATTGGAGAGTTCTTGCGTACCCTCCTGAGAAGATCAAAGCTGATCCTGGTTGGAACAACAGCATCAACTTCCACCATTAGAGATGGTGGGGTAAGTCCAGAAGGGGAGTTGCCCCTAGTTTTTCTCACCCGGCGCCAGTGGAGACGTCGAGCGTGCCTCGCATCAGGGACCGCCTCAGTTTTGGAAGCGGTTTCTTCATGCCCCTGGCTTTGCTGAGGGGCTGCTGTCTGCCTATTGAAGATCAACTTCCTTGTTGAAGTTTAGGGAGGGCCGGCCAATTTTTCAAAGACTGACTTTCTGGTAGGAGAAGCACCTTTGTAGACTTCACTTACAGGAGGAGTTGGGAGGGTTATCCGTTTTGGGGCAGCCCCTTCAGGTATCACGAGCCTCTTTGCGTGCCCGTTTGAGATTTGGCTCAGCTATTTAAAAACTGAGGTTGCAGACTTGGATGGCCTGTTGAGAGGGGCCGTTGTGGTTGCAAGTCGATCGAAGACCGACCTCTTAGGAGCTTCCTCTTGCGGCACTGAGGAACCGAAACTCATTGGTGGGATCATGGTCCCGAAGAACAATCCAGTAGTGGCTTGCATAACTTGCCCTATCGAGATTGAGAAAATGGAGGCCGCGTTGGGCTCGTAAGTCACTCCTCCAGTTGGGGCGGAGTGAGTGTTGCTGTTGCATGTTGTGCAGTTGGAAGCCATCGATTTTCTCTTCTACACAAGATCAAGACACCAAATCTTAGTACCCTGAATCCAAGGGCAACCATAGTGAACCGTGATTTTGTTCGCGAAATACGACACACGAAGTGTGGAGTGGAAAGAGGAAAGGGTCCCACCGGGCGTGCCAGAATCCGTTTACCGCCGAAAACTGAGACGAACTGGGATAGATCGTCTTGCCTGAATTTAGGGGCATATGCTATTTGGATTTATTCGTCTACCTCTCCGAAGATACCAAATTGATTTATGGCACCTTATATCGGACGTTTGGACAGACGCGACCGTTGTAGCAGACTTTATCAGATTCCCCCTTATTTTATGAGGGGTTTTTGATTGTGGGGACGCTCTTCCGTGCAGGGAAAATCCCCTGCAGTTAATTATGTTACCTTTTTGCGATAACCATTTTCTTCTGCTCCGGAAGTTCACTTCGTGTCGTGTGTGTTTTGGTTGTTTTGGTTGCCCATGGATTGTATATGGAGACTAGTTTATGTCGTCGCCCGTAGGGCGCGGATTAGTCCAAATCCGAATATTTTAGATTTGGGCTTAAGTTTATTTAAGGACCGTTAATCTGGTTTGTGATTAAGATCAACTTAAATGTGTGAGCATTTGGGCTCAATTTGTTCTTACTAAGGATGCGTTAGTCTAATTTAAGACTAATATCAACTTAGCAAAATTTTAAGGATCATTTTTATTTATGATCCAGCAAAAGAGAATTTGGACTCAGCTGCAAGAAAATTTCAAAGACTTGGACAATTTGGGCTAAGTCTACTTAGCCTTTTTCTTTTCAAAAGTGTTAAGCACTTATTTGGGCTCTGTTTGTTCAACACTTTTCTTTTCATGTAAAAGTGCTAAGCACTTAGTTGAGCTCTGACATGTATGTCATGTGAAGCATTCAGTCATGGTCGCTGCCCAATAAATGTTGAGCATTTTTAGTCATTTTGACTAAATGTGAAGTGCTAAACACTTTTTATTGCGTCCACATGAGGTGCATATGAGGTGCTGGGCGCTGCCCAATCAGTGGTAAGAACCCAGCCGTTTTGGATGCATATGAAGTGCTAAGCACTTTTTGTATGGCGCCCACGTGAGGAGCACGTGTGGCGCTAGGCATTGCCCAATCAGTGCTAAGCACTTAGCTGTCTTCGGCTGCATAGGGAGTGATGAGAACTTTTATTTAACGCCCACGTGTAGAGCGTGTGAGGCGCTAGTCTTTTTTCCCTTTTTTTTAGAGATTAAATCTCTGTTAATGGCATGTTGACCATTAATGATCACCAAGATCTTCATTTTTTTGAAGATCCGGGATCAGGTTTTTTTTCTTTAAGAACTAAGTTCTTTTATAGGTTACTTTCTCCTTTTGTTTTTTTCTTTTGGATCTAGTTCTTTTCTGAATTTTTGATTCTCAAGAACAAGATCTTCCCGATGAGAATAAATTCTCAACTTATAGGAGACTTGTCTTGTGGATCTCAGATCCAGAGAAAGAACTAAGTTCTTTAAAAAGGGTTAAACCCTTAGATATGATAGAGATATTTTGATCTCTTTTCTTTATCTAGGGTTTTGAGAAGGAAGGTCTTCTTCTTTGAGAATTGAATTCTCTCTTCTTTTCTCTCTCCGCCCTGAGACTTGGAGTCTAGGGGCCTTTATATAGTGGAGACAAATTGTTAACTAGTTTTGAGAAAATCTCTCATTGAGAGATTCTAATTGATTTAATTGGACTCAAAATTGATTTGGGGAATTTTTCTCACCGTTGGATCTTTGATCCAAGGACATCTGTTTTATAGAATATGATTGGGGAAATATTTTCCCTTATGCAGAATTTATTCCGTAAAACAGTAATTTTTTAATCACCATTGGATTCTTAATCTAAGGGATCTCTGTTTTACAGAGAGCAATCTTTTTTATTTAGAAAGATTGAGAGAATATATTCCAAAATAGAATTTAATTCTATAATTGGATTTTTGATCCAACCGAGAGTTTCTTTCTTATTTTAGAAAGATTTGAGAAAGGTTTTCTCCCAACGGAATTTAATTCTGTATTTTGATAATTTATCATCTCCGTTGGATCTTTGATCCAACGGCTCTGTTTAACAGGGAGTATTGTAGAATTTTAATTCTACTTGGATGCCGGCGCTCACGTATCATGCATATAGGTACTACTTAAGAATTTAATTCTTATAATGGGTATTTATGTGCTTTACTCATTGGCGCCTGTGTGAGGAGAACGTCCGATGCCATCTAAGAGTTTAACTCTTATGCAATGAACTCTTTTGTGCTTTGCATATTGGCGCCCGCGTGAGGAGCACGTGCGGCGCTATTTAAGAGTTTAACTTGCAGGGTTACCTAGGACGGCAGTGAGGTTTCGGGAGGCATCTGTAAGTCTACGTTACCCACCCTGGTACTTACGGAGAGGCGGAATAGGTAAAAAACAAATTTTTAACACATGGTAACATAGACTAAAACTTGAGGATCTTTGCCAAACCATTACTAACAAACTACATAAGGTTCTATCTACTATGCAAGGAGATTATACCTCATGCTACTAGTCCTTCGGGTCTTCTCTTCGCTGTCCTCATCGTCCATGCAAGCTCCGAGGATCGATCCGGATCTTGGTCACCTCCGCGGCCTCCTAGAGTCGAAGACGATCCACCCGAGAGTCTATAGTCCGAGCTCCACCTCAAGCCGAGGTAACTAGGTCAACAAGTTTGCTAATCTTGATGTCCTAGGTGATGTAGAGGAAGAAGATGGATTTGTTTGTCTATTTGTACCCCAACTTGCTCAACGCATGAGACCTTTTGGGAATTCTAGTGAGGAAGAAGAAGAAGAGAAAAGCTTGAGAGCTCAAGTGAAGAGAGAGAATCCAAATGAGATAATGAGCCATAGAAAAAATAAAAACCAATCTTTTATCATAATAATTATGATGGCTAAGTTTGATTTGACCACTATCATGTCTTGATAAAGCTAAAGAAGAGTCTAGAGCTCACAAGAAATATCCAAGTCAACAATGGTCAACTAGGTCAAATTGTCAAGCATGGTCAAATGGTCAAAGCAATTAGCCATAACACAATTATCATTAAAAAGATTAGTAAATATTTTCCTCACCTCATAATGGTTTTGACAGAATCAACGGTCAGAACCCTAATGAGGCACCTCCTTCTTCGCTCCTCACAACCGGGCATACACACCCGCATCCACATTCCGTAGAAAGCGAATGCACAGAAGAAAAAACTAATCCATCTATACAATACTAGGATCCGGCTTAAACCAAAGCCCACTAGTATCGTCTGCCCGAACATCATACGCGCACAAGTGCACGTAAGTGATCGTAGCCTTGCCGTAAAACCATACAGCCTCTACACCTTTTGCCCAGTGCAGGGAAACTCTCTGTATGGGACTCTAAAGACTCGACACTATGCTGGTAGTGGGTTTAACCACAGACCGCAAGCGGCATTAGCTGTACGTAACGGTCTCCAGGTAGATGTCGATAAGAAGGACGATGAGGTAAACCCATCCGAACTCCTACTGTGCCTGAATGTGACAATCTCCGTACAGTCTGATCTGTTCGTCTAAGAGTATCGCATGTCGGTCCTAGGGGGCGGTAAACGTCAGTCCCCTAATAGCGGTACAAGTCGTATCGGAGTGTAGCCCAGAACACCCTGAGAAAAGACTGGAAACAACTACCAGTAAATCTCGCTTGCCCTGGTCAGGGACTTTGTGTAATGGCTCTCCTAGACACAGCGCGATATCAACCCCCAATACCGGGAGAGACGAATCCTATCTAACTGCTACTGCCTCTAAGTACTTCGGGACTGCACCCAACTACTACCTGTTTACACGACTCCTTTGAGCCGTGGTAGGGTAGTAATCAAAGTACAGTGGGAACACACTCGAGGCGAAGTAGCAGTGTCAAGTCGACGGACTAAGCTGTACTCCTGTCACCTGGGAACTGTTATCTGACGATAGGTATAGTACCAACCAACAGTTCCCAACGAGTCCTGTCGAGTGTACTCGTAACCTAACGAGCACCCGCATACTATCTCCAGTACGACGTACTAATGGCTGTGGGACAGACCATCTCACTTGCTAGGATGAGAAGCGTATACGCTAGTCTACTTCGGAGTATCGATTCCCCGTCTCGATAATCCTACGACTAGGGACCTGTATAAGGATGTGCTTGTAGATTACCCAGCCCCCACTAGTGTGACTGCCATCACAACGCTGGTAATCAAGCAAAGATCCTAAGGGCTCCACTAATATGTATAAGCGATATGCTTAAAAGAAACACATGCACATATTGAAGTTGAAACAAACCAAGTAGCATACTACTATTTTGAGCAAGATTGTCTATACAACTGTGAATATCCTAAGCTTCTATTAAGTAATATACAAACTAGTATGATACAGTAATGGCCTCTAGGGCATATACACTAACAATCTCCCACTTGCACTAGGGCCATGTACTGGCGTATCGAAGACCTATCATCTCGATCAGCCGCTCGAACTGAGTCTGGGGTATGGCCTTCGTGAGTGGATCTGCAGTGTTATTCTCCGAATCTACTCTCTTCACCTCGATCTTCCGGCGATCTACGATCTTCCTGATCAGGTGATACCGCCTCAAAATGTGTCTGGACTTCTGATGGGACCTGGGTTCCTTCGCTAAATCTATAGCGCCGTTGTTGTCACAATACAACGGTATTAGATCAACAATGGTAGGAACCACCTGAAGCTCCATGAGGAACTTCTTCATCCAGACAGCTTCCTTTACGGCATCGCAAGCAGCTATGTACTCCGCTTCCATAGTTGAGTCAGCAACGGTTTCCTGCTTGGAGCTCTTCCAGCAAACCGCCCCTCCATTGAGGGTAAAGAAATAACCCGACATGGACTTGGAGTCATCCTTATCACTCTGGAAGCTGGAGTCAGGAAAGGCCTCGATCCGGAGGTCTTTTCCGCCATACACCAAGAACATCTCCTTAGTCCTTCTCAGGTACTTGAGAATGTTCTTTACTGCTATCCAGTGTTTCTCCCCTGGGTCTGACTGATACCGGCTTACAACGCTTAATGCGTATGCTACATCTGGTCTGGTACATAACATCGCATACATTATAGAGCCTACCGCAGATGCGTAGGGTATAGATAACATGCGAGCCCTTTCCAAATCAGTCTTGGGAGACATATCTTTGGAGAGGGTGATTCCGTGACAAGCCGGTAGATTACCGCGCTTTGAATCTTCCATGCTGAATCGTTTCAGTATGGTGTCGATGTACCTGGACTGCGAAAGTCCCAATATCCTCTTAGATCTATCACGATAGATCTGGATCCCCAGAATGTAGTTGGCATCGCCCAGGTCCTTCATGGAGAACCTCTATGACAAGAATCCTTTGACTGACTGTAGCATAGGAATGTCATTTCCTATTAAGAGAATGTCATCCACGTACAAGACGAGGAATACCACAGTTCTCCCTACAATCTTACTGTAAATGCATGGTTCATCCGGATTTTCGATAAAGCCGAATTCTTTGACAGTATCATCAAAGCAGTTGTTCCAACTCCGCGATGCCTGCTTTAGCCCATAAATGGACTTAAGCAACTTGCATACTTTACCGCTGCTCCCACTCTGAATGAAACCCTCCGGCTGATCCATATAGACGCCCTCTTCCAAATTTCCATTTAGAAAAGCCGTCTTTACGTCCATCTGCCAGATCTCATAATCGTCGAAGGCAGCAATGGCAAGAAGGATCCGAATGGATTTGAGCATAGCCACTGGAGAAAAGGTTTTGTCATAGTCCAAACCAGGTCTTTGACGAAAACCCTTTGCAACAAGTCTAGCTTTATAGGTTTCAACCTGCCCATCTACACCAATCTTCTTTCTGAAGATCCTTTTGCAGCCTACGGGTTTTACCCCTTCTGGAGCAATGTCCAAAGTCCAAACTTTGTTGGTGTACATGGACTCCATCTCGGTCCGCATTGCATCCAGCCATTTTACCGAGTCACCGCTCTGAATGGCTTGTTGGAAGCTAGTAGGCTCATCATTTTCAATGACGCAATCCTCTCGATCCCCGTCTATGAGAAAACCGTAGTATCTCTCGGGCGGATGAGACTGCCTACTACTCCTGCGGAGTGGCGCTGGGATGTCCGGTTCTCCTGAAACCTCTGGTTCTACCAAGCTTTCAGTAATAGCTTGTGCTTCTGGAATTTTTTCCAGTTCTTTTGCGCTCCCACTTATTTCCTTTTCTAAAAACTGATGTTCCAGAAAGTGGGCATGACGAGAAACAAAAACCTTTTGTTCCTCTGCGTAATAGAAAAGATACCCCCTGGAGTTCTTTGGGTATCCCACAAACTTACATAGTACTGAGCTTGCCTCGAGTTTGTCCGCATGATGTTTTTTTAACAAAAGCTGGACATCTCCATATCTTCAGATATTGAAGATAGGGTTTTTTCCCACACCACATCTGATATGGTGTGGTAGGCACAGTCTTGGAGGGAACCTTGTTCAAAAGATATGTAGCTGATTTTAGTGCATAACCCCATAAAGATCGTGGTAACTTAGCCTTACTCATCATGGAACGAACCATATCCAATAGGGTTCGATTCCTCCTTTCAGATACACCGTTGTGTTGTGGTGTGTATGGAGGAGTAAGCTGAGAGAGAATTCCATTCTCTTTTAAGTAGTCCAGAAACTCGGCACTTAAGTATTCACCACCTCGATTAGATCTCAGTGTCTTGATACTTTTGCCTGTTTGTTTTTCTACTTCATTCTTATATTCCTGGAATTTTTCAAAGGCCTCTGATTTATGCTTCATCAAGAAGACATGTCCATACCTGGAGAAATCATCCGTAAAAGTAATGAAGTATGAATAACCACTTCGCGCATATGTAGACATTGGACCACACACGTCACTGTGTATGAGTTCCAAGAGCTCGCTCGCTCTTACTCCGTGTCCAGTGAACGGAGTTTTTGTCATCTTTCCCATGAGACAAGATTCACAAGTAGCATAAGACTGATACTCGAACGGATTCAAGTATCCCTCTTTATGTAACTTTGTTAACCGTGTCTCATTAATGTGACCCAGTCAACAATGCCATAAGAAAGCCTGATTTGTTTCCGGGGACTTTCTTTTAAGTAAGTTCTGGACACTGAAAACCTGAGCTTGATTCAATACGTATATTCCGTTTTCTAATGTACCTGACCCAATCAGAACTTGATTTAGGTGGATGTGGACCACATCGCTTACAAAAGTAAAATCATATCCTTCCTTAGAAAGTAAGGATACAGATATGATATTACAAGCCATACTAGGTACATACAAACAGTTACGCAGAATCAATATCTGCCCACTTGTCAATCCAAGGTGATATTCCCCTACGGATTCTGCGTCCACGCTCATTCCGTTGGCAACCCTAAGAGTTATATCACCTATCCTGATAACTCTACGGTTTCTCAAAGCCTATAATGAATTACAGATGTGAGATCCTGATCCGGTATCCAGTACCCAGGAAGTAAAGTTAATTGATATACAGTTTTCTATTACAAACACACCCGAAGCCGAAGCCACAACATGCTTCGAATCCTGGCTACTGGATTTGCTAGCCCTGCAATCCTTCTGCCAATGTCCTTTCCCTTAACAATAGGAACGTCCCTCCTTTACTACATCCAGTCCCGAAGCTTTTGCCCTTCCCTTTCCTCCTTCTTCCCTGGTTTCCTTCAGGGTATAAGTAGAGGGCAGAGAAAGTAGAATCAAGTCAGTATTTGAGCCGTTCTTCAACGTGGTCTTCAGTTCCGTGAGCTCATCAAAATATCTAGTCTCTGTAAGGACGTTGTCCCCTACAGATGACCTGAAAGCCAACCTCGCTTGAAGCAATTCGTTCAAGGTCTCATATCTTGTGATACGAGATTGCTCTCCATATAAATCTTTGTTATGGAGGAAGACAGAAGCTAAGTCCATCTTCTCGTGCTTCCTCTGGTATGCACCATCAACTGAGGCCAACACGAGGCACTTGGCATTCGCTCAGTCCTTTTCCGATGTCTTACGGATATCAATATCCGTGACAGGGGAAACTGGTCCTGAGACGGCAGGGGTTTGATTAGTTAGGAGGCATCCCATCTTGTCATGGATAATGGACATCTGGACAGACCTTTGCCGGTCATAACAGTCAGATTCAGTCATTTTATTATCTAGATGTAACCTATGTCTGGTCACTGGGTCACTGCAATTAAGAGAGAGAGAAGAAAACACTTAGCATGATGCTCTTGAAAGTTTAGATTGGTTTTTAGTTTATCTAAACAGGATGGCTCCCATTGTTTCTCGAATCCTTCCTCAAACCATAAAAGAAGAATTAGTCGGGATTGATCTCACCGTACAATACTTGCTTAACCGTTCAGCCAGGCTGGTGTCGGTACTTCGAGGGAGGTTTTACGACGCTTTCGCGAAGTTTCTTAATTAAATAACCTCTTTTCCCTGTGGGCGTAGCCCCGCTAACACCTTTCTAGACACCTACTTGGTTTATAGCATTGATCGTTAAGTGAAAAGTCTCCCGAGGAGTAGCGGATACTCACAGTAGGATCAGGATCCAAATATCATTGTGTGGTAATGCTGAAGGAATCCTACCAACATTATCAAACTCCAAATGGTATGCAACACTAGCAAGTTTCAATTTCCTTAGAAACTCCCGATGTGGATTTTTGCCCTATGCTCTTATGACCTTGACGAAAGCCAACATATCATAAGTCACATGTCAAGTTCTACCCGTCATTATCCAGGTTAATTTGAACTCACCCGTACATACCCTTGACGAAGGCAAAAATAGTAGTACGACTGTCCCAAAACAACGCATCTATCTATGCAACAGATAAATATTCAGCAGCTACCAATCATTATGCCTTGGCGAAGGTCAAAATACATAGCTTGAATACTACTGAACATTTAACTGAAATGACAGAGGGTTCCGAATGGTTTTGGCGAAACCGTGAACGTAGTGAACTTGATATAATCGAAGGAACCTGATAGCTTTTAAAAGGAGTGGTTTAAGCTCCGCGTTTTTTAAAAGTTTTTCTGTTTTGAAAAAAACCGAGTGGTTTTGAAATTGTTCCACCGATTCAGCTTTGGTTTGTTTTCTTTGCATTAATTAATGTGTCCCATCAATTAATCCTCCCGATGTGGATTCTTAATCTAAGGGATCTCTGTTTTACAGAGAGCAATCTTTTTTATTTAGAAAGATTGAGAGAATATATTCCAAAATAGAATTTAATTCTATAATTGGATTTTTGATCCAACCGAGAGTTTCTTTCTTATTTTAGAAAGATTTGAGAAAGGTTTTCTCCCAACGGAATTTAATTCTGTATTTTGATAATTTATCATCTCCGTTGGATCTTTGATCCAACGGCTCTGTTTAACAGGGAGTATCGTAGAATTTTAATTCTACTTGGATGCCGGCGCTCACGTATCATGCATATGGGTACTACTTAAGAATTTAATTCTTATAATGGGTATTTATGTGCTTTACTCATTGGCGCCTGTGTGAGGAGAACGTCCGGTGCCATCTAAGAGTTTAACTCTTATGCAATGAACTCTTTTATGCTTTGCATATTGGCGCCCGCGTGAGGAGCACGTGCGGCGCTATTTAAGAGTTTAACTTGCAGGGTTACCTAGGACGGCAGTGAGGTTTCGGGAGGCATCTGTAAGTCTACGTTACCCACCCTGGTACTTACGGGGAGGCGGAATAGGTAAAAAACAAATTTTTAACACATGGTAACATAGACTAAAACTTGAGGATCTTTGCCAAACCATTACTAACAAACTACATAAGGTTCTATCTACTATGCAAGGAGATTATACCTCATGCTACTAGTCCTTCGGGTCTTCTCTCCGCTGTCCTCATCGTCCATGCAAGCTCCGAGGATCGATCCGGATCTTGGTCACCTCCGCGGCCTCCTAGAGTCGAAGACGATCCACCCGAGAGTCTATAGTCCGAGCTCCACCTCAAGCCGAGGTAACTAGGTCAACAAGTTTGCTAATCTTGATGTCCTAGGTGATGTAGAGGAAGAAGATGGATTTGTTTGTCTATTTGTACCCCAACTTGCTCAACGCATGAGACCTTTTGGGAATTCTAGTGAGGAAGAAGAAGAAGAGAAAAGCTTGAGAGCTCAAGTGAAGAGAGAGAATCCAAATGAGATAATGAGCCATAGAAAAAATAAAAACCAATCTTTTATCATAATAATTATGATGGCTAAGTTTGATTTGACCACTATCATGTCTTGATAAAGCTAAAGAAGAGTCTAGAGCTCACAAGAAATATCCAAGTCAACAATGGTCAACTAGGTCAAATTGTCAAGCATGGTCAAATGGTCAAAGCAATTAGCCATAACACAATTATCATTAAAAAGATTAGTAAATATTTTCCTCACCTCATAATGGTTTTGACAGAATCAACGGTCAGAACCCTAATGAGGCACCTCCTTCTTCGCTCCTCACAACCGGGCATACACACCCGCATCCACATTCCGTAGAATGCGAATGCACAGAAGAAAAAACTAATCCATCTATACAATACTAGGATCCGGCTTAAACCAAAGCCCACTAGTATCATCTGCCCGAACATCATACGCGCACAAGTGCACGTAAGTGATCGTAGCCTTGCCGTAAAACCATACAGCCTCTACACCTTTTGCCCAGTGCAGGGAAACTCTCTGTATGGGACTCTAAAGACTCGACACTATGTTGGTAGTGGGTTTAACCACAGACCGCAAGCGGCATTAGCTGTACGTAACGGTCTCCAGGTAGATGTCGATAAGAAGGACGATGAGGTAAACCCATCCGAACTCCTACTGTGCCTGAATGTGACAATCTCCATACAGTCCGATCTGTTCGTCTAAGAGTATCGCATGTCGGTCCTAGGGGGCGGTAAACGTCGGTCCCCTAATAGCGGTACAAGTCGTGTCGGAGTGTAGCCCAGAACACCCTGAGAAAAGACTGGAAACACTACCAGTAAATCTCGCTTGCCCTGGTCAAGGACTTTGTGTAATGGCTCTCCAAGACACAGCGCGATATCAACCCCGAATACCGGGAGAGACGAATTCTATCTAACTGCTACTACCTCCAAGTGCTTCGGGACTGCACCCAACTACTACCTGTTTTCACGACTCCTTTGAGCCGTGGCAGGGTAGTAATCAAAGTACAGTGGGAACACACTCGAGGCGAAGTAGCAGTGTCAAGTCGACGGACTAAGTTGTACTCCTTTCACCTGGGAACTATTATCTGACGATAGGTATAGTACCAACCAACAGTTCCCAACGAGTCCTGTCAAGTGTACTCGTAACCTAACGAGCACCCGCATACTATCTCCAGTACGACGTACTAATGGCTGTGGGACAGACCATCTCCCCTGTTGGGATGAGAAGCGTATACGCTAGTCTACTCCGGAGTATCGATGCCCCGTCTCGATAATCCTACGACTAGGGACCTGTATAAGGATGTGCATGTAGATTACCCAGCCCCCACTAGTGTGACTGCCATCACAACGCTGGTAATCAAGCAAAGATTCTAAGGGCTCCACTAATATGTATAAGCGATATGCTTAAAAGAAACACATGCACATATTGAAGTAGAAACAAACCAAGTAGCATACTACCATTTTGAGCAAGATTGTCTATACAACTGTGAATATCCCAAGCTTCCATTAAGTAATATATAAACTAGTATGATACAGTAATGGCCTCTAGGGCATATACACTAACAGTATCGTCCATGTCAAATTCAATTTTTTTCCGTTTTAGCTAATCCCAACTAAGAATCGTTAACTAGAAATCGACGGAAATATAAATACAAACACTTTGCAAGTCTAGTGAGCAAGGAATAAAAGCTTTGTAAACCGGTCCTTCACTTTAATAGCTCCATGTAATAGTCCCTTTCGCTGCGATCGTGAACTCCGGACTCTAGAGAGGCTCCCATGAAGAAACGAACATGCTTGCTTCGAAGTCTTCGATGCCGAAGATGATCTATGTCGAGGAGACACTAACCCAAGCTATCTCTTCACTAATTACAGAATTAGTGAAGCAAACACCTTATAATAAATGACAAGTAGTAGAGGATGATGAAGTAGGGAGTGGGCTCACTTTAGATTTGATTTTCTCACTCTTTTTCTCATACCTCCATTGAAACTAGGAAGCTTTTTTGGAAGAAGAAGAAGAAGAAGAATGAACTCATCATATGAATTGTGTTGAGATTAGAAATGCAACAAAGGGTTAAGCATGTCATGTTTAACCCCTGTAGAGAGTTAACCATAAGCTAGGGTTAAAGGTTAGGTCAAAAAAAATATCTTAAGCTAGACAAAGAAAATGGACAAAGTCAAAGATGCTTACAAGTTTCTACAAGGTTTCAACAAATATTTACCATGACAATAATCCATAATAGTTGAATTAATTAATTATAAAATTTAAACCCCAATCTTAACCCTAGTATGGTTTAACCCTCATTAACCCTAGTTGCATTTGTAACCTAGCATGATACATTTAACATATATCACATATACATCAATGTATCCAAAGTGAGAAAAGAAATCTTAAGTGAGCTAATACTAGTTAATGTAATGTAATATATCAAATATATAATTATACATTAGATTATCAAATCAACACTTGATTTAATAATCCGGCTATATCACCTATAACCGACTAATATCATATGAATCAACTTATCGAATAAACACTTGATCCGATAACCCGGCTATATCATATATAACCGACCGATATCTCATATCGCGAGAATAGAATACGGTATCTCATATCGTATCAATCTCGGTCCCGCACATATCACATATGTGCTCCTACATCGTTTCACCTGAGCCAGGAAACCCCTGTGTAGGACTCTAAAGAATCGTCAATACGTCGGCAGTAAGTGATGATCATATCAAACACCCACAAGACGCAAGCGGTCTGCTAAACGTAACGGCCACCCGGGTATTGAGCGATCAGAAGATCAACAAGCAAGCCTGCTCACACTCCTGCGAATCCAATCGATAACACTACCGTAAAGTCCGGTCTCTTAATCTGATATGTCGCATATCTCGTCTAGGGGTGGTAAACGTCAGACCCTAGTAACTCAATAAGTCGTGTCGATATGAGGCTCATAACAGGTCGAGAAACTACTGATAACACTTACCGGTATATCTCTGAAGCAGCGTTGGCCAAGGACTTCCTGTTATAGCTAATCGAGCACAGCGCAACATCAACCCGCAATACCGGGAGAGACGAAGCCCCACCTATCGCTCATTACCTCTATATGACTCGGGACTGTACCCAAAAGCCACCATTTTGCACGTTCTCTTGAACATGGTAAGGTAGAAATCAAAGCACAGTGGGAATCACATTAGACTCTATGACGATCTCGGGTCTACAGAGTAACCTGTACCAGTGTCACCAGAGAACTTTCATCTGACGTTATGTATAATACCATCTGGGTGTTCTCGGTGAGTCCGTTCAGTGTACCCAGTCTCCACTGAGCACCCGTATACTGTCTCTGATGTCAAACACCAATGGATATAAGATCATCCATCGCACATCTACATGGGTCGAGAAGCTATATGCTAGTCTACTCTGGTATATCGATGCCCTGTCTCGATACACCTTCGACTAGGAACATTTGAAGGATGTACTTATCGACTACACTGTCCTCACTAGTTTGATCTGCATCATAGTCCTGGAACTCAAGTACTCATCCTAAGCGCTTTATCAACATGTAATATAGAGACAATCAGCGTACATGTTAAGATAAAGAGCAACCAGATAGCATACTATCATGTCGAGCAAGAAAGTCCTCCATATATATGTCCAAGTATCCACTACAATATACATCGTATGTACAGTAATGGCCTCCAGGGCATACATATAACTAACAATCTCCCACTTGCACTAGGGCCATCTATTGTAGTATCTCATACCCAAAATTAGCAGTGGTTGAAGTATATCATACTCAACCATCCCATAAAAGTCTCTCCTGGGAATAGGCCTTTGTGAGTGAATCCGCGTTGTTTTCCTCTGTGTCTACTCTTCTAATCTCGATCTCCTTGGAGATCATCCATCTCCATGATCAGGTGATACTGCCTAAGAATATGTCTGGATCATTAATGGGATGGTGGTTCCTAGGCATAAGCCACAACTCCATTATCATACAATGGTAGGAACGAAGTTCATCTCATGAACTTATATACAACCAGACTACCTCTTTGGTAGCATCCTTGGTAGCAATGTATCCAGCCTTTATCGTCTAGTTTGCCACGGCATCTAGCTTGGAACTCTTCCAACATACCATCCCTCCACTGAGGGTAAAGACAATACCTGTGACTAACATTCAGTCGATCTTACTACCCTGGAAGCTATCCAGTGATTCTCCCTAGGATCGATTGATACCATCTCATTACACCTAGTGACAATCTTAACATCCACTTAGATCTATCTCATAGATCCATAATCCAGGATTTAGGAGGTATCACCTTGATCCTATATGGAGAATCCTTGTGATAAGAGGAGATTGACCGAGTATAGTATAGGAAACTCCTTTCCTATCAAGAGTATGTCGTCTACGTACAATACGAGGATCACCACCATACTCGCTACTACCTTTTTGTATATACAAGGTTCATCTACCATTTTGATGAAGTCAAACGCTTTGAATACCACATCAAAACAGATGTTCCAACTCCGCAATGCCTGCTTTAACCCATAAAGCAACTTGCACACGTTTCCGCTGCTCCTACTGTCTACGAAGCCCTCTGGCTCTGTACTTATAGACGCTCTCTTCTAAATCACCATTTAGAAAAGCAGTGATGACACCCAACCGTCAGATATCGTAGTCATGGTATGTAGCAATGGCAAGTAGGATCCGGATGGACTTAAGCATAGACACTAGAAAAGGTTTCATCATTATCCACACTTGGTCGATGACGAGAACCTTTTGCAACAAGTCATAGCTTTGAAAGTCTCAACTTTTCCATGTACACCAAGTAATCTTCTCAAGATATATTTGCTCCTGATGGGGATTTAACCCTTAAGATAAAGCAACCAAAGTCCATACTTTGTTGGTGTACATAGATTCCATCTCAGATCGCTTAGCATCCAGCCATTCTCACAGAGTCCCTACTCTTGATGGCCTGCTCGAAACTAGTTAGGTCATCATCTCATGATGCAATCCTCGCTCCCACTGTCATAGAGAAAACCAAAGTATCTCTCAAGTGGGCGAGGAACCCTACCAGATCGGCGGAGAGGCTGGGGTTCATTGGGAAGTATTGAATCCTTCGGTTCTACCAAATCATCAGCTGTAGTTTGTATAGTTGGAACTCCTTCCAGTTCTACCTCACGACCACTAATTTCTTCACAAGAAATTTCCTTTGCAAAAGGTGGCATGCGGAGAAACAAAACACCTTTTGCTCCTCAGTGTGGTAGAAGATATTCCCTTGCGAATGCTTGGGATATCCAAAAAACTTCCATAGAACTACCTTGCCTCGAGCTTGTCCGGATTTTTCTTTTAGACATAGGCCGGACAACCCCAAATCTTAACATCCTTAAGATATGGGCTCTTTCCATACCATATCTCATATGGAGTGGTAGGCATCTGATTTGATTGGAACCTTATTCAGTAGGTATGCAGCTTCACAAGTGCATAACCCCCAAAAGGAAAAAGACATCTTAGTAGTACTGATCATAGAGCACACCATATCACATAGGGTGCGATTACTCCGCCCCGATACACCGACGTGCTGTGGTGTATACGGAGGAGTAATGCTGAGAGAGAATCTCATTCTCCTTTAGAATAGTCCAGGAATTCCGTGCTCAAGTATTCTCCTCCCTGATCTCATCAAAGGACATAATACTTATATCTGTTTTGGTTCTCTACTTCTGACTTATATTCTTTGAATATCTCAAAAGGTTCAAACTTATGTTTCAACAAGAACATATGTCCGAATCTTGAGAGATCATCAATGAATGTAATGAAGTACAAAGAACCGTTCCTGGCATGTGTAAATAGAGGACCTACATACATCACCATGTATCAATCCTAAGAGTTTACCAACTCTTTCTCTGTTTCCAATAAACAGAGCTATGGTCATCTTATCTTTTGTGACATGACTAGCAAGTTTCACAAGATGTAAATTCAGACTGATTTAAATATGTATCTTTATGTAACTTCAGCTAGTCGGGCAGCATTGATATGACCTAGTCTACAATGCCTCAAGAAGGATTCGTTCATTTCTGAACTCTTCCTCTTGTGTGTGTTCTGTACGTTAAGAATTGTGGTTTGATTTAGAACGTATATGCTTTTAGATAATGTGCCTGAACCGATCAACTTTTGATATAGGAAATGTTCAAAACATTATCCAACAATACAAAATTATATCCTTCTTTACTTAATAAAGAGACTGATATGATGTTGTATATCAGGTTTGGTATCTAATAACATTCGTTCAGAATCAATGTATTTGGTAATACAGAGTGATAACTGCCAACTTCTTTGGCTGCAACACCTGCACCGTTTCTAACTCTTGAAACTTATCACCCGTTCTCAGTTCTCTACCTATCTCTAGCCCATGTAACATATTACATATGTGGGATCCTGATTCGGTATCTCATACCCAGGACGTAAAGGATACTGAGAAAAAGTTCTCTGTAATGAACATACCCGAAGAAGATGCATCATCATGCACTTTCTTCGTTTGGGCCGCACGGGAATCCTGGTAATCCCCTATTTCCTGCTCGGTCTTATAACAATTATAAGTTGGAGCGAGACCAATGTTCCTTAGCTCAGTATAACAAGCGGGTTCGGTCAATACATCCATATTATTATCTTGATTAAGGCGTGACATGGTCGCTACCTGGAGAGAGAGAGAGAGAGAGAGAGAGAAGAAAACACTTAGCGTATGCTCTTGCAAGATTAGCTTGGTTATAATTTTATCTAATCAGGATGGCTCCTACTGTTTTAGTCAAATCTTCCTTCAAACCCTAAAAGGAAAGACTAGCCGGGATTAATTACACCCTACAAGTTCGCCAATCTTTCGGGCAGGCCAGTGTCGGTACTTTGAGGGAGGTTCCCCGTGCTTTCGCACGGACCTAATTAAAATAAACCTCGTTTTCCCAGAGGCATAAGCCCATTGACACCTTTCTAAAAACCTACTTGATCGACTAATTGTAATGTGTAAAACTCTCCCAGGAGTAACTCTTACTCGCAGTGGGTATCGGGATCCAACTATCTCATAGGAGGTTTGCAATCTCATTGCAAATTTCAACACTTGAAATTCCCGATAATATTTTGCCCCTAGCAACTTATGACCTTAGCTAAGGTCAACAAATCATAAGCGTTAGCCAAGTTCAACCCGTCATTTCCCGATTGAATTAAACCCACCCGCACGACCCTTGGCTAAGGTCAACAAAGTCGCACAACTACCCTAACTCAATCGCATCATATGCTTAGAAGATAAGCACTGATTAGCTACCGCACACTACGCCTTGGCTAAGGTCAACAAACGTAGCACGAATACTAATTAGTACTTATCTGAAATGTCAGAGGGCTACGACAGGTTTTTAAGAAAACCATGAGCGTAATGAACTTGATATCGTTGTAGAATCGAGTGATTTTGAAAAGGAGTGCTTTTGAGGCTTTTACTAGTTTTGCTAAATAGGTCACTCCCGATGAAGGGATCTCGGCTCTTTCCTTATCGAATAAGGTGCAGGATATTTCACAAATACCACTATGCAAAGCAAAAACTATAAAAGCAATCAAAAGACAAACCGAGTTTGTAGCATCTGCTATTTTCACTAACGAGGTCACTCACGGTGAAGGGATCTCGGCTCTTTCCTTATTGAATAAGGTGCTGGATATTCTATAAGGAATACCGCTATGCAGAGCAAGAACTAGAGCTACCAGTTTTCGAGACAAGTTTCTACAACATCTTTAGGTTTCTTTTATTTCATTAATCTCATTAATGAAGTCCCATTTATTATGCTTCCCAAGCATCAGATATGAAACGAAAGCAACAATATTAATTATATCACATATATATAATATATAGGCATTCGTCTCAGAATATAATCAATGATCACATCACAGAATATCGCAGCAGAATAAAACATATAAAATATTGGATATACTAGGATTTCCGGGTTTTATTTTAAGCTTGTATAAAACACGGATTCCACGGTCGTGATAAATAGCCAATCCCACACCCCTAGACTCTTACGAGAGCGGCAGGCAACCCTACCAATTCTAGAGTTAGGAGACCTGGTCTCGACTCCTCGAGATAGTCTCCTACTGGACCCTAGAACCCGGTTACTTGTGGTCCCCGCTTGGGTCTATCCTAATGCGGACAAGTAAATAATATACAATGGTGACATCATCCTCAACCCGGAAGTGCTCCAATAAAAGAATATTACATACAATGAATTTTACATGAATGAAAATGAAAAACTCTCATCTCCCATAAAACCCCCGGCTATTCAATCACGACGATCCAATATAACATATCACAGCAACACATAACATCACTTGTCAGCAACGTAAGTAAATATGTGTATCCCAATTGTCGTTGACGTATAGCACCGAAACCGGCGATACACCACATATTACACTTACGGTTGCAGAAAAGAAAGTGAAAAACTACAACAGCTGGAATCCGCAATCACCTTAGACATCACATGCCTAACCAAATGAATTCCTTAGACATCGCATGCCTAATAATTATAAACCCCGCTTTTTATTCTCGATATTGAAAACACCTTTTAATATCTAGTCGGGCAATTCAACAAGATTCCCGACATCCTGATCGAATGCTCGTCGGAAACTTTAGTAGACGGCCGCACCCCCCGATACCGTCGACGAAGTGCACTAAGGTGGAACACCACTGCCGCGAGCATCCGAACGGATGCTTTTGGCGACGGGGTTCTCCTACAGACACTTGGTCGGGGCTATGGGGCGTGGCTATCTATTAATGTTACCCGGCGAGTATCCGTGTATGCTACGTGATTGCAATGGACTTTTGATCTTATCAAAATCCCGTGGCAACCGATTAAATGAGGCTGAACTGCTAGATTTATAAAATTCAAACTAGTTATCTCATAACTGCTTGTGGATTCAAAATATAGTATCCACTAGTAAAATAGGGGGTTGCCCCTACGGATATTGGAATCCGTAGGGGCAGATTTAACTTGGCCCTACGGATTAATCCGTAGGGCTAAAACGTTGCCCCTACGGGCACAGACGTCCAAGAATAAAAATATTAATTCTTAATTTGGTGTTTGCCCCTACGGAGCCGCAAATAAAGGACCTACGGGTATATCCGTAGGGGCAAGTAAATATCGATTTAACAAAACCCCAGATCGATCGCCTACGCTCACTTTCTCTCTCTCTCTCGATCGCGCGCGAAAAAAATCCCCAAATCGCCACGCCGTCGTCGCCACCGTCGTTCTCCTCGTCGCCACCGCCGGTTTCGTCGCCACCGCAGTTCTCGTCGCCACTGCGGTTCAGGTCGTCGCCACCGCCGTTCAGGTCGTCTCCCCAGCCCCAGCAGCAGCCGTTCAAGTGAGTAAATCTCGAGGTAAATTAAAGAATTTTTGGATTATTTTGGGCTTAGGGTTCATGGCTGGGTCTGGGGTTGCGCGCGCGAGTTGGGGTTGGGCAGGAGTCGCTGTCGCGGTCGGGGTCAGGGTAAGGTTAGGGTTGGGGTTCGGCTGCTGCTGGGGTGGGGCTGGGGTTAGGGTTTGCCTTAGGGTTGGTGTTGGGGTTTAGCTGGTCGCGCTGGGGTTAGGGTTAGGTTGGGGCTGGGCTGGGGCTGGGGGCTGGGGCTGGGGATGGGTTGGGGTTAAGTGGTGGGGAGTTGGAAAAAAACAAGAAAATGAAAGAGTAATGAATGTGAGAAATTAAGAATGAGAACAATTGCACAACAAATTTGTTGACAAGAAAATGAGAGAGTAATGAATGTGAGAAATTAAGAATGAGAACAATTGCACAGAAAAAGCGATGCTTGACTAGGGTGGATGGTTTTATGTGCTTTCATAGAGCAACTTGGGGATAGGGTTAGGTGGATTGATGACAACAAAATACCATAATTTATAACTATATTACTCATCTAATGTGTATAGCATGTGAAAGCTAGATGAAGGTCGAGGCAAGCACAACAAATTTGTTGGATGGGACAATGTCAATAGGAGCTCAATGCTATTTGGAAAAATAATAATTCAAAGACATAGTGGAGTTTCCGATTGGTGGCATGGACTATTTTGATGTATGTAGTTGGTTTGATTTATGAAAAAATGGGGAGACAACATGCATGTATGCATATAGGTAACATCTGCCAATATGCCATATCCAGACCGCAATCTATTTTTGCCTATTGACTAATATGAAAATATCGGCCCGCGTATATGACATAATCAAAGTTGTTAAATCTTGATATGGTTTGTGTTTCGTTTTTTTATTTATCAGTTCTATCAATGTTGCGTATAACGCTTTATGATATCAGTATCCTACATTTGTAGTTTTAATTGTTGATTGTTATAGATGAATACCATTGCAATAATAGTTTTTGGTTGATGAATGCTATTGCAATGTAGGATGATCAGTTCTATCAATCTTGATCTCAATGGTTTAAAATCATGTTACACATACAACACGAATGCACAACAAACGCATAATTAGAGAGCGACTCAAGATATTCAGGTTAAAACCAATATATGATACTCGATGATAATATGAAACCTTCATATTCCCATCGATACTCATATATGAAACTAAAAGCGCCACTTAGTCCCCGTCTATCGGTTAACATACGTGCGATGCTCGTCGTGACCTAGAACTATACGAAGGTTGTTAAATATCGGACAATATAGCTCGATACTAACAACCGTCGTATAGTTTACGCGACGAGAAAATTCAATCGTATGGTAACCCATAGATTTGTCCCGTGTGGACAAGTTAAGAATGTATAAAGCAAACGCCTTCATTCACTTGTGTTTTCATCCGTTTCGAGATATTTCGTCGGTACCTTTCCGCTGGTTCTCTGTGTACAAAGATAGATTAGATGTTCATTTCAACGTTGTTTCACAGCTTTGAAATGATTATCTATTCTATTACAGTGTACTCGGAGAACAGCGGGGAGGTGCTGCCGAAATTTACTCGAAACGGTTGAAAGCACAAGTGATGGGCGTTCGCTCTATACATTCTTAATGGGATAGAAGCCTACCCCCGACAGCCGGAACACACACATACAACAAGAATACACAACAAACGCATAATTAGAGAGCGAGTCGAGATGTTCGGGTTAAAACCAATATATGATACTCGATGATAATATGAAACCTTCATATTCCCATCGATACTCGTATATGAAACTAAAAGCGCCACTTAGTCCCCGTCTATCGGTTAACATACGTGCGATGCTCGTCGTGACTTAGAACTATACGAAGGTTGTTAAATATCGGACAGTATAGCTCGATACTAACAACCGTCGTATAGTCTACGTGACGAGAAAATTCAATCGTATGGTAACCCATAGATTTGTCCCGTGTGGACAAGTTAAGAATGTATAAAGCAAACGCCTTCATTCACTTGTGTTTTCATCCGTTTCGAGATATTTCGTCGGTACCTTTCCGCTGGTTCTCCGTGTACAAAGATAGATTAGATGTTCATTTCAACGTTGTTTCACAGCTTTGAAATGATTATCTATTCTATTACAGTGTACTCGGAGAACAGCGGGGAGGTGCTGCCGAAATTTACTCGAAACGGTTGAAAGCACAAGTGATGGGCGTTCGCTCTATACATTCTTAATGGGATAGAAGCCTACCCTCGACAGCCGGAACACATACATACAAACGCATAACTAGAGAGCGATTCGAGATGTTCGGGTTAAAACCAATATATGATAATATGAAACCTTCATATTCCCATCGATACTCATATATGAAACTAAAAGCGCCACTTAGTCCCCGTCTATCGGTTAACATACATGCTATAATTTTTTCTTTTCAACGACAAACGCACACACAAAGCATATACACGGATTTTCTCCTTTGTCAGTAACTATCCCGTTCTTATATTTCTCAATATAGTCAGCATAACTTACAATTTATATGTTATTCAGTCTAACATAGCCCATGAGTACGTCAGAGTTAAGGACTGGATGTATGTGGACTGGAAACAACGTATGCAACCTAAGTTTGTCGCAGGAGTTGCTGCTTTCCTTGAATTTGCACGCGCACATAATAAGATCATAATAGAGAAGATTCTCTGTCCGTGCGATAGATGTGGCAATAAGTACTGGCAGAAGGTAGAATTGGCAGAGCTTCATATTGTAAAACATGGGTTTACTAGACTTTATTCAACTTGGAAATATCACGGGGAAGGAGAAGAATGTAGTACTGCGGTAGAAGAAGAAGGAGAACACGATAATGCGGCAGGAGAAGAAGAAGAATTCGGTAATACGGCAGGAGACGGAAATTTATTTCCATCAGAAGAAATGGAGGATATGGTAGAGGCTGCCCTAGGTGAATCTATTCGTACCGAAGATGACATTCCTTTCGGTCAAGGACCGCGTGCGGATAAATATGAAAATTTCATGAATGATGCTAGGAAACCAATTTATAAGAATGCGAAGTATTCCACCCTCTCATGGTTCGTCCAACTTTTCCAGATTAAGTGCCTAAATGGATGGAGCAACAAGTCATTCACAATGCTCTTTTCGTTCTTGAAAGATTCTATGCCTCCGGGAAATAATGTGCCCGAAAGCTGGTACGAAGCCCAGAAGATGATGTCTGATTTGGATCTAAAGTGCGAGAAGATTCAAGCATGTCCTAAAAATTGCGTGTTGTACCGAAAAGAGAATTCAGATTTGAAAGAGTGTCCAACATGCGGAGAGGCCAGGTATAAGCCGAAAGATTCTGATAAGAAGCCTGATATACCTGTGAAGATAGAACGATACTTTCCCATAACACAGAGGCTACAGAGGCTATTCAGGTGCAAGAAAACAGCCGAGGCAATGATTTGGCATCACCGTGCTCCTCCAAGCGAAAATGGAAAAATGAGCCATCCAAGAGATTCACCGGCATGGAAGGATTTCGATAGGAGGCACGCAATATTCAGTAGCGATCCTCGCAATGTCCGGCTCGGACTGGCTACCGATGGCTTCTTCCCATTCAACTATATGGCTGGAAGTCACAGTACATGGCCCGTTGTAACGATAATTTATAATCTGTCGCCTTGGTTGGCTATGGACCAATCATACTTTATGATGCCTCTTCTTATCGACGGACCAAACTCACCGGGGAACAATATCGACGTCTATCTCCGACCTCTGATCGAGGAGCTAAAAACTTTGTTCATTGATGGTGTAGAGACATATGATTCAAACACAAATACAACCTTCATACTGCGTGCGGCTTTAATGTGGACAATTAATGACTTTCCTGCGTATGGAATGCTATCAGGTTGGTCCGTACATGGTCACAAAGCATGTCCTCATTGCCATGAACACACAACATCAAATTTTTTGAATTTTAGCAGGAAGGTTTGTTATTGCGTCCATCGACGTTTTCTGCCTCCAGACCACCCCTATAGGTTAGACACGGTTCACTTTGATGGTCATCAGGAGCTTCTTGGGCCTCCATCCCCATTGTCCGGAGAGGACGTGACTGGTAAATGGGATGGTTACAATAACGTGACCTTCGGGATGGATCCGACGAAACAGGTCAAACCACAATATTGGAACAAGTTAAGCATTTTCTTCGAGCTTCCGTACTGGTCTACAAATTCAGTGCGTCATTGTCTGGATGTCATGCATATAGAGAAGGGAGTATCAGAGCACATACTTAACTTGCTTCTGTGTAAAGACGGGAAATCGAAAGACAACATGAATGCCCGGATGGATCTACAAGAGTGGGGAATAAGAAGTGAACTGCACCCTAAACCGGTAGCGGGTAAACCGGGCAAGTTTGTACTTCCCAATGACGCTTATCATATGTCACAACCGGAGAAGAAAAGATTCCTGCAGGTGTTGCATGATTTGAAAGTCCCCACAGGTTTCTCAGGATCATTCAGCAAGAAAATAAAAATTGTGAAGTGCAAGATCGATGGGCTGAAAAGTCATAATCACCATGTTATCGTGGAGCACCTTCTTCCATTAGCCCTCAGGACTTCTCTCCCCGACTCGGTTGGTCTAGCAATCAACGACCTATGTTGTTTTTTCAAGGAGTTGTGTGCTAAAACACTGGAGGTTGCGACGCTGGATAAACTAGAAAATTCTATTGCGTTGATACTTTGCAAGTTTGAGCGTATTTTCCCACCGTCATTCTTCGATATCATAATACACTTGACGGTTCATCTTGCAACTGAGGCGAAGTTAGCCGGACCGGTACAATATCGATGGATGTATCCCGTCGAGAGGTACGTGTAATTTTTCATTTCACGCAATTTATAAATTTATTATTATCCTGTATGCCCGTGTTTATTTATTCAACATATTCTCATTAGGTACCTTTACACTCTTAAGAAGTATATACGCAATAAAAATCGACCAGAGGGTTCTATCATGCAAGGTTATCTTCTTGATGAAGCAACCACATTTTGTTCCCGCTATCTGGATGAGAACATTGAGACAAGGCTTAACCGACCACGAAGAATTCAAGACGGGCCATATGGTAAAGCCGAGTATAAGAGGGTAGACACTATGTTTATCAACAAGATATACCGGTTTATCTTGCTTAATTGCGCATGTCTTGAACAAATTAGAGAGTAAGTTCTTTTGGATTAATTGTTATATCTGTGTTTGTGTGTGTATGAAATGACATAATATTAATGTCACAATTATTTGTCGAAAACAGAACTCATTTTAACGAGGTACGTGAGGGGCATCCTGGTTGGAACGAAGAACGTTTGGAAAAATACCATCAGGATAATTTTTGTGATTGGATCACAGAGCATGTAAGTTATTCGAATTACATTTTATTGCTATTAGTTTTAATCTAAACTTGTATCGTTATGTATTTATCGTAAAATTTGTTTTGTTAGATCCACGATCCGAACTTGTCTGTATCATTTGAGAGTGATTCAAGATGTTTAGCTCAATTTCCTAGTATGGAGCTTGCATATTACAAAGGATTTGGTGTCCTTGGATACAAATTCGAAGTTAAGGACATAGAAACATCTAGAACCACTCAGAATAGTGGGATTGCGACGGTAGGATCGGACGGTGTGATTTACTATGGGTACTAAAATTATATACTCGGCATCCACTATCCCGGACGATCAGAACACTTTTATATATTCCAGTGTACTTGGTACGATCCGCGAACCGATACGGACAGGTGGAGAAGCAGTCTTGGGACTTGGAAAGATGAATAAGGATTGACCAGTGTGAACACACTTCGATTTTATGGTCAGGACGATCCGTTTATCTTTCCGAACCAAGGGTTCCAAGTATACTACTCACAGTGTTTGAAGCATCCGGGGTGGAGTGTTGTATGCCGATGGAAACCTAGAGATGTCTACGATGTCCCAGAATACGATGACAGTGATGAGGACGAAGAAGAGAGAAGTCTTAAAGTGCTCCGACCGTCTGTTTCGAAGGACGGGTTGTCTTCGACCGATCATGAAGTTACGTGGGTTAGAAATGACATCGACGATGAAATCCAAGTAGATATGTATGATGCGCCCACGAAACGAAAAAGGTTATCAGTAATGTTATATTATTACTTCACATTTTACGCTCTAGATCATATATAGTCAATACTTTTAATGATTGTCTAATGCGTCCACGAACCGTTTATCTAGATTTGATGACGATGTCGGGAGCAGCGAAGGGCGGCAGGAGCTCCAGCCGCGGAAGAGGCAGAGGCAGAGCGGTTCTGCCGCCCGGAGAGCTCCGTAGGGAGCTTCAGAGGGCCGGTCTTGCACCCAGATCGGAGACCCCTTCGGATGCCTCCTTCCGTGTTGATTTGGCCACACCTCCAGGTATACTACACGCATATCAATTTTGAATGTAATATTACAGATATTCATGCATGTTTATGTCAAAATTACTTATATTGTCAATGTTTGATTGTCTAGTTGTTGGTGATGCGTCCACATCTGGGACAGAGGCCACCCCCGCTCCTTCAGGTATGTTTATATATCATATAGTGTATGTATATTGATTTAGAATGCTATATCATAAATACACACATTCCTTTTGCTCTTACTTAGCAATTTTTATTATTGTCTAGCTGTAGGTGGTGACACCACCGCACCTGCGGGTATGTTTATATATCCTATAGTGCATGCATATTGATTTAGAACGTTATATTATTGATCTACACATTCTTTTTGCAATTACTTATATAATCTATTTTTAATTGTCTAATTATAGGTGGTGCGTCCACACCTTCCACAGGGGCCACTCCTGCCGCTTCCATACCCTCCGCATCGTCTGTAGGTTAGAATGAATAAATTTAAAATATTTATTCATTTTACATATGCTCTATAGAATAAATATGAACTTCATGTAAATTTAGCGTCGATGTTTATTTTATAGTTGGAGGGGATGCGTCCGGGTCCGGGACCCCGGTTGTTCCTCACCGGAGGAACTATCGTCCCGCTCGTGCTGCTGCTCGGGCCCAGGCTCGTGCGCTAGTCACCGGAGGTATATATCACACTTGAATTTTTGTTTAACCTTGATTTCTTAATACAACTTTGTCTTATTATTGATTGTCTTGATATTTCGTGCAGACGCAGGGCCTCTCCATCCCCAGAGGGGGACTCGAGGCCCGAATCAGGCTCATAGGCTGAGGCCTGATAGAGTTAAGGGGGGAGGCAGCATTCCTCCTATTTTTTACCCTTGACTATCGCTATACCGGTCCTCATGCCGAGAGGTTCGGCCGGTATTTAGGGGACGAGAGCCGGATCGTGAAGAACTATCCACTTCACGTTGAGTGGGGCGAGCAGCACCAGCGCTTATTCGCCCTCTTCATTGATCAGGCTCGGGTATGTATTAATATATATTTTCATTTGATCTATCCAATATATTTATTATTAACACTTGCAATCTAATAACAATGTTTTTTTTTTGTATTTTCAGTTGGATTACGATTTTCAGCCTGTAGCCGACCCTGATCACCCGGGAAGGGTGCTCGACCTTCGTGCTCTGTACAATGGCCTATTGAAGAACATGCAGGCCAAGGTCCGATACAACAGGAATGAGCTGAAGGCCGACTGCTACTCCCTGTGGATGGCGACCCCCGAGGCAGAGAGAGCGGCCCTCCTATCTACTCCGGCGTTTACGAGAGTCGACGTAGAGACATGGCCTCAATTGTGCGCTTATTTCGACTTCGAACGCAAACAGGTATGTATTTTAAATTTAATTCATTATTTATGATATAATTTATTTCTTTGTGTTTCTTAATTAGAAAACTAAATGTTAATGCGTTGTGCAGAAACAGGCCGCTCAGAATACGGAGAACAGGAAGTCGGCAAAGAGGGGTCGCCCCACTTACACAGGTGGCTCGAGGAACATTACTCGAGCCATGGAGTTATTGGTAAATTAAGAGTTATTCTCTAATATTCTGCAATATTAAGAGTTATTCTCTAATATTTCTAATATTAAGAGTTACTTTCTAATATTGCAGACATCTCGGACCGTGGCGTCAGGTGGTACACCGAGCGTGCTGTCCGCATATCTTGCCGTCCACGGCACCTCGACAGATCCCGCCACGGGCGAGCTTCGATATCCCGACGTCGCTACCCAGGAGTACTGCGTAAGTGTTAATATTTTTTCTACCCAAATTTGAAATTTTAGTTTTGGAAGGTTCAAGTTTAAATTTTATACTTATACTTTACTGCTTAATGTGGGAGTAGGAGCGGGTGGTTGAGCAGGCCTAGGCCTCGGGGATCGATTTTACCGGACAGAACGATCCGAGGCTGCTGACCCCAGTTCTGGACGCCGCACAAGGAGGGCACCACGGAGGTTGGGAGAGAGGCCGGGGATTGGGCCCTAGCAGGGCCCATATGTGGTTGGACTCCACCCCGGCGGTTACTTCCTCCGTCTCCAGTGACCGGCATGTCTATCAGGAACTGGATAGCTTGAGGGCCACCGTTCAGGAGTTGAAGGAGATGCTAGTATGTATACTACTTTATAGTAAAATATCATTTCATATTATATACATATCAACATATCCATAATTAGTACGTAGCTTGAGCTTATTTGGTTTTAGACTTAAGTTTGATTAATCATACATACATATGTAATTAAAATAAACAACGCTTTTCCAAACTAGATATCCAAACAGGGTTTCGAAATAACTTAATAATGATACGAATTCGAATAATACACAGTTCTTACACGCTTCTTACACACGTTATGTCCAGACGCGACAGGGTAGATCGGCCGAGCCTCCACATGCATCTCCTTCGGCTGCGGCTCCGCAAGCCACTACATCGGCTGCGGTTCCATAGACAGCTCCTGTAGCTCCACCGCCCACTCAGACTCCCGCAGCCGCGGCTCCGCAAGCGACTACCTCGACGGCGGCTGCGCAGACCACATCGCCAGCTCCACATGCCGCTCAGACTCCCGCTCGCGACGCATTGCAGAGTTTATTGACCGAGGAGCAGGCGCGCGTTATTCTAACGTTATTCAGAGGTGGAGCTGGACCGAACCAGGGTAGCTTTTTGGTTCTTATTTTTTGAAACATGTATTTATTTATATCACACATTGTACTACATTTTGAAACGATATTGATATTGGTTTGTATTTATACCATATTCAGTTTTTGGGTTTCTTTTGTATATTATATATATGCGTGAGATGTGATTATGAATACTGCAATATATGATTTGATTGATGTATATAGTATTGTGCACAGGGCGGGAAAAAATCTAGCAGCCCATTTTTTAAAAAAAAATACAGACAATATGTACCTACGGATTAAGCCGTAGGTATATATTTTGCCCCTACGGAGTTATCCGTAGGGGCAAACTATCAGGAAACCTGATATTTTCCCCCTTGATCTCAGTGCAGGGTGTTGGGAGTGCCCCTACGGATATGTCCGTAGGGGCCACTGTCTCTCCCCAATGGAGTTATCCGTAGGGGCAAAATATCAGGTTTCCTGATATATATTTTCCCCCCTGATCTCAGTGCAGGGTGTTGGAAGTGCCCCTACGGATATGTCCGTAGGGGCCACTGTCTCTCCCCTACGGAGTTATCCGTAGGGGCAAAATATCAGGTTTCCTGATATTTTGCCCCTACGGCATAGGACCTACGAATATATCCGTAGGGGGTAGCACAAGGACCTACAGTTCTATCCGTAGGTACATATAATATATTCAAAAAAACCATAAAAAATATATGATTTCATTGCCCTACGGAGTAATCCGTAGGGGCAACAAGACCTACAGATATATCCGTAGGGGCAAGAATTTGCCCGCAGGGGCAAGTTCAGGGCCTCAACTTGCACCTGCGGCCTTTGCACCTATGGGGTATTTTTTTGCCCCTACGCATATATCCGTAGGGGCAACCCTTATTTGTAGTAGTGATCCCATCACATGATACCCGGACGACGTTAAACTTTTCGATCGATTCATCAAAATCCCATAATTTCCCGACATCTCAACACTTGAGCACAGTTCAATAATACCCAGAATATGCCACAGTACCTATGCACCAACCGTAGAAGGGCAAACCCAAGCCTCACTCATGTCACCACGGAACTACGGCAAACCCTAGGGTTTGACCGCGGTTCCGCGATCCAAAAAGTCGAGTTAGGGTTTCATTCTTCTGGAGGTTTCTTAGGATTACTTGCATATTTTTCCGAATACGTTAAACTTGGAAAAATAGGTTTTTAACATTCGATTAAACTTTTTAACTTTGTCTAGACAACATGCGAATAACCCGAAACAATGTTAAAAATTCGAATACGAAACACTCCGAATTGTTTATAGTGTAAGATTACATCACATGCAAAATTAGCAAAAACAAACAACACCTGAAACATCAAAACCAAGTCAATGGAACACACACAAAATTTCAGGGGGAGGGCTCGGTTTTGGCCGAGATGTGGTACATGGTGGCCGGCCAAATTTTTAGAGAATGCCCTGAAATTTTTACAGTGTTCATGATATATCTCATACATCACTATGTACTTGTTTGAAACTTTTTTTTAACAACTTTTAAAATCGACAGAAACTAGGGTTTCACGTTGCAAGTTTCGGAGTTGTTTCGGTTTCGTAATTCTATCAAAATCCGTCTAAATTTCTAGCATGGCTCTGATACCACTGCAGGGTTACCTAGGACGGCAGTGAGATTTCGGGCGGCATCGTCCATGCCAAATTCAAATTTTTTCCATTTTAGCTAACTCCAACTAAGAATCGTTAACTAGAAATCGACGGAAATATAAATGCAAACACTTTGCAAGTCTAGTGAGCAAGGAATACAACCTTTGTAGACCGGTCCTTCACTTCAATAGCTCCGTGTAGTAGTCCCTTTCGCTGCGATCGTGAACTCCGGACTCTAGAGAGGCTCCCATGAAGAAACGAACATACTTGCTTCGAAGTCTTCGAGGCCGAAGATGATCTACGTCGAGGAGACACTAACCTAAGCTATCTATTCACTAATTACGGAATTAGTGAAGCAACCACCCTATACTAAATGGCAATTAGTAGAGGATGATGAAGTAGGAAGTGGGTTCACTTTAGACTTGATTTTCTCACACTTTTCTCATACCTCCATTGAAGCTAGAAAGCTTTTTTGGAAGAATAAGAAGAAGAATGAATGAACTCATCATATGAATTGTGTTGAGATTAGAAATGCAATCAAGGGTTAAACATGTCATGCTTAACCCTTGCTGAGAGTTAACCATGAGCTAGGGTTAAAGGTTAGGTCAAAAAAATATCTTAAGCTAGACAAAGAAAATGGACAAAGTCAAAGATGCTTATAAGCTTCTACAAGCTTTCAACAAATATCAACCATGATAATAATCCATAATAATTGAATTACTTAATTATAAAATTTAAACCCTAATCTTAACCTTAGTATGGTTTAACCCTCATTAACCCTAGTTGCATTTGTAACCTAGCATGATAAATTTAACATATATCACATATACATCAATGTATCCAAAGTGAGAAAAGAATTCATAAGTGAGCTAATACTAGTTAATGTAATGTAATATATCAAATTTATAATTATACATTAGATTCAAATCAACTCTTGATTTAATAATCCGGCTATATCACCTATAACCGACTAATATCATATGAATCAACTTATCGAATAAACACTTGATCCGATAACCCGGCTATATCATATATAACCGACCGATATCTCTTATAGCGAGAATAGAATACGGTATCTCATATCGTATCAATCTCGGTCCCGCACATATCACATATGTGCTCCTACTCCATTTCGCTTGAGCCAGGAAACCCCTGTGTAGGACTCTAAAGGCTCATCAATACACCGGCAGTAGGTGATGATCATATCAAACACCCACAAGACGCAAGCGGTCTGCTAAACGTAACGGCCACCCGGGTATTGAGCGATCAAAAGACCAACAAGCAAGCCTGCTCACACTCCTGTTCATATCATAATATTGCATTATTACATTCCCCATTCTTATTTATTTTACAAATAAACGGGTGCTTTTAACCCATGTCTGCTACATAGTTGCAGGTTCTCAGTTCTCGGAACAAAAACAGTGAAAAAGATAAAAGACGATGCAAAAGTGAGACTACGACCAACAAATAGAAGGATCTTGATCAAGCCTACACGAAGATCAGTTCACAAAGTAAAAAGACAGCGCAAGGTTCAAGACTTCGTCACGAAGCAACGGTAAAAGTCCACTACAATTATTCACTGTGGAGATCTGGAAGAGAACCAGAAGACACTCAGAAGAAAAAAACTGAAGAAAATAGAAGTAAATAAGCAACAGAACAACCCCAGGAAAAATGAGCTAATGAAGCCCATACATGGCCGCGGAACCGCAGCCAAACGTGGGCTTTGGCCGCGGATCCGCGGCCGTGCGAAGCCCGGGTCGGTGGAAAATTATTGTGGCGGCTGCGATCATTGACTAGGTATTCTTCTTAGGGGGTATTTTTGTAATGGCAGATATGCGGCGATTGTAAACCTAGGGTTTTCTATGAATCTATAAATAGAGACCCTAAAACCTATTTTAGGTCATGCATCTTCTTATGCCTCATTTCATCTATCTAAATTCAGATCTGTAAATTTCTGTAAAGAAGGAAGAGAGCATCAAATAAATTAGGAGTAAGTTTTCTTTTCATCGCCCTAGTTAAATTTTATTTCCATGCCCTAGTATAATTTTCTATTCTTTCCCTAGTTTAGATTTAATTCTCTGCCCTAGTTAATTAATTTAGAAATGTTTTTCAATTCCCTAATGAGTGAGTAGTCTCCTCGCTTGTTAGGGTTAGATTTGGGGAAGGCTTGAGAGATGAAGATCTCTCACCCCTTTCTTGCCCATCACACATTTTTATAGGACTCCATGCATACATGCACACACCGCTCCCTACGACACCTTATCCCACGAGGTAGCGGTGATACCGTAGTTTAAAGGACCGGTTGAGCGTGTTTTCCATGGAGGTTAGGGTAAGGATTAGGAAAGGAAGGACAAGAACCTAGAGGAAGAAACACCGTTTCTTCCTGATGGTACCAATCCACTTTATTAATTGTTACCATAACACCTCATAGATCTTAATTTGGGCATAGAAAGCGGTGAGGAAATCTTTAATTTCCAAACCTAACCTAAACCTAACCCTAGCAAGATTTTAATCCTAGTTTAGATCAAATTTAGTTTTTAGATTTAATCAATCCGACAACAATCCGAATTAACTCGTTAGAACAAATTGAAGATACACAAAATCCCTGTGGACCGACCCGTACTCACCGGCTAGCTACCAAGCGACGCCGTTCTTGATTGCGGTTATAAATATTCTTTTGATCAATCAACTCCTGCGAATCCAATCAGTAACGCTACCGTACAATCCGGTCTCTTCATCTGATATGTCTTATATCTCATCTAGGGGTGGTAAACGTCAGACCCCAGTAACTCGATAAGTCATGTCGATATGAGGCTCATAACAGGCCGAGAAACTACTGATAACACTTACCAGTATATCTCTGAAGCAGCCTTGGCCAAGGACTTCCTGTTATAGCCAATCGAGCACAGCGCAACATCAACTCCCAATATCGGGAGAGACGAAACCCCTCCTATCGCTCATTGCCTCCATATGACTCAGGACTGTACACAAAAGCCACCGTTTTGCACGTTCTCTTGAACGTGGTAAGGTGGAAATCAAAGCACAGTGGGAATCACATTAGACTCTATGACGATCTCGGGTCTACAGAGTAACCTGTACCAGTGTCACCAGAAAACTGCCATCTAACGTTAGGTATAATACCATCTGGGAGTTCTCGGCGAGTCCTTTCAGTGTACCCAGTCTCCACTGAGCACCCGTATACTGTCTCTGATGTCAAATACCAATGGATATGGGATCATCCATCGCCCATCTACATGGGTCGAGAAGCTATACGCTAGTCTACTCTTGTATATCGATGCCCTGTCTCGATACACCTTCGACTAGGAACATTTGAAGGATGTACTTATCGACTACACTGTCTCCACTAGTATGATCTGCATCATAGTCCTGGTAGTCAAGTACTCATCCTAAGGGCTTTATCAACATGTAACATAGAGACAATCAGCGTATATGTTAAGATAAAGAGCAACCAGATATTATTCTATCATGTCGAGCAAGAAAGTCCTCCATATATATGTCCTAGCATCTACTACAATATACATCGTATGTACAGTAATGGCCTCTAGGGCATACATATAACTAACATAACTCTTATGAACTCTTCTGTGCTTTACACATTGGCGCCCGCGTGAGGGGCACGTGCGGCGCCATTTAAGAGTTTAACTCTTATGAACTCTTCTGTGCTTTTCACATTGGCACACGCGTGAGGAGTGCGTGAGGCGCCACCATAGGATTTAATCCTATAAGATTGGCTCTGGCGATGGCGCCTTCGTGGAGAGCACGTGAGGCACTGCCTTATTAGATTCAACAGATTTTTGCTCTTTTATTATGTTAAATATTGGGGAAACAGTCTTAAAGGTAAAAAATGATCCATCTTGAGGAAACTTTAACACAAGCTCTTACTTCACCAATCAACAACTTGTAGTGAAGAGAACAATCTAAACTAATTTACTAGATTAGTTTAGATTGAAGAAGTGGGATTTTTCCCACTTAACTTTCTTTTCTTTTTCTTTACTCTTGAATGAATAATAATTCAAGTGAGGAGATGGAGAAGATGAAGATGGTGATGAGAATGGCTTGGAGTGAGGGTAAGATCAAGAAATGATAAACTTATATCAATTTAAAAGAAAAGATTAATGAGTCATGCATGCTACACTCTTCCAAAGTAATGACTCATTTATTTCTTTCCAAATTCATATAAGTAAATCATTATCCTCTTATCTTTTACCCCATGTAATTCTCATATACACAACTTTTGTGTATAATCAAACTTGACAAACACTTATTTATATATTTATATCATATATATAAATATATAATAAAGAGAAGAATAAATAAAGTGAGCATAATATTAGTTTATATATATATATATCATATATAAATATATATCAAATTATTAAATCAACAATTGATTTAATAACCCGGTTATATCATATATAATCCGGCTAATATTAAATAACGCTAGATTATAATACGGTATCATATACCCGTATTTAATCGAGCCCACACACATATCTCTATACATGCCCTATTCATTTCACTTGTGCTAAGAAAGCTCTATGTGGGACTCTAAAGACTCGTCAATATGCTGGCAGTAGGTAACAATCATATCAAATACCTACAAGCATGTCAGCGGTACTAGCTGTACGTAATGGCTATCCAGGTATTGAACGAATAGAAGATCAACAAGTAAATTTGTTCAAACTCCCCGTAGAGCCCATAAGCAACACTTACTGTACAGTTCGGTCTCTTCATCTAATATGTTGCATATCCGGTCTTGGGGGTGGTATCGTCAGACCCCAATAACCCGATAAGTCATGTCAATGTGTGGCCTATAACCAATCGAGAAACTACCGATAACACTTATCAGTAAATCTCATCAGCCCTTGCTAGAGACTCGCGGTTTTAACCAATCGTGCATAGCACAACATCAACTCCTAATACTGGGAGAGGCAAAACTCTTCCTATCGCTCACTGCCTTTATGTGACTCTGGACTGTACCTAATCACCACCTGTTTGCACGACTCAGTAGAGCCGTGGTAGGAAGGTAATTAAAGCATAGTGGGAACGACATAAGACACTATGACGATCTAAGATCTACAAACTAACCTACACAAGTGTTACCAGAGAACTGCTGTCTGATGATGGGTATGGTACCATGTAGGAGTTCTTGGCAAGTCCATTCGGTGTACTCATTCTTCAATGAGCACCTGTACACAATTTTCGGTGTCAAACACTAATGGTTGTGGGATCAACCATCGCCCCATACAGGGTCAAAAAAGGTATACACTAGTCTACTCTGAAATATCGATACCTTGTCTTAATACTCTCTCGACTAGAAACATTAAAGGATGTGTATGTGGATTACTCATGCCCCACTAGTATGATCTACATCATATTCCTGGTAGTCAAGTGTCACACCCTGCTTCCAAGTACACAGAAACGGTGACGTGGTAAGCCCGCAACGTATTTACTATGAGAATACGTTAAGCGTATGTAACCAATATAATAATGTTTAAGAATGACAAGAGTAATAACATTAAACAACAACTTTATTTACATTCAATTTTAAATATCACTGTCTGGAATAAAAAGATACAATGATAAAAACAAATGCCTAAATAATGGCATACTGAAAGTAAGTGTAGGCATGAGCTAGTAATCAGGTTGAGCAGCAAACTGTTTCAAGTTCTCCAGGCTCGGCTCTATCTCCTCAGAGTCCGGTCCTCCTGACGAACATTCCAAAGAAAAGAAACAGAGAGGAATATCGTCAGCGAACCAGTGCTCGGTAAGTCCCTAAAAGTGGTAAAAGAAGATGTCTGAATGGTATATAAAGTGAATAGAAAACCAAGCAATGTGAACAAGTAAGATTGTATAAGCGAGTATCTAAGTATGATCATTTACAGGTATAAGATTTGCTATTCTAACGTAGTTGTTTTTAGTTTGATAAAGAAAGTATTCATGTATACGAGTGGGGTTCATCTTACTCCGTGGACTATGGTAACATGTAGTACAAGGCCTGTCATAACTTTTAGGACAACGACACGTGAATTCATGTAAGTGTCTTTTAAATTGACCTCTCGTGCCACGATATACAATTCGTACCAATCTACCCTTTTATTCCCGCATATTGTAGTGTATAGTTCAAGTTAACAGGTGTTGGCCGAATCCATGAATATAAAAATAATATGCAAGCTCATGTTCAAGTTGTAATCATGTATTCAGGTACTCATATCAAGTAATATTCATGGTTCGGTAAAATCAAGTCAATTATTCGAGTTCAATTTTAGATATTCAAGTTCAAGATCAAGTGTTCAAGTTTGGGTTTGAGTTTTGGACTCTGGTTTGAGTTTGTATTCAGGCTATAGTCATTTCTTGTGAATTGATTAACTGTTGAAATTCTTAAATTCGAGTAATCAGACAACCGCTGCACATGGATGACAGGATTAGTGTCTTTTTCCAAGACGATTGTCATTGATAACTTCGTTAATTTGCAAGGTTGTCTAACCTGAATAGACAAGCACTCACTTTCTCCGTCTTCCTGGGGTTCAAGAGAAATGATACCGCTTAAACCTATATTAATCTAGTGTCCTTGAAGATTTATTCGAGTTACTTATATTGTATTTACATTGTTTGCATTTCTCGAGGGGGTTTTATGAAAATGTTTTAATATTGTTTAAAAATAAACCTTGAGGGTGATTTATAATATTAAGAGTTTTTATAAAAATGTATTTTAGTTTTAGTGGTATTTTAGCGATGAAACCTAATTTTTAAAAGTTTATGGTATTTTTATGAAAACTATACTTTTGGAAACTTTTGGATATTTTATTAAAATTTTAATTTTTCATTTTAAAATATAATTGTCATAATCTATTTTTAATGAAAATACGGATTCATAATTTTATACAATTTTTCCAAAGTTTTTTTTTTAAAAAGTCGCATTTCTTTAAAAATCGTATTTTTATTTCCCTTCGAGACCGAATTCTCCATGAGGAGTTCTGTATCCCGTTCTACTATCCCAAGAACGTACGACAATCCACACCATCCGTAAATGGGTTCCCCTAAAAGAGTTGTAGAGGCGCAATTGCAATGGTCTTAAAAATATCGATTAAAAACATTTATTTGTAAAAATAATGGTATTTTATTGTAAACCATATTCTTTAAATTAAACATAAATCTAAAATATTGTACCATGAAACCATAGTGTATGTGGTGGAGTAGGTCGTTACCCCGTGAATTTCTATAGGTATATATTCTTGTTATCGATAAAAGGGTAGTTTTAAAGTTCATGGTATTTATATGAAATTGTTCGATTTATGTGGTTAATTCACATGGAATTTTAATTACATGAAAAAGTAAACGTTGTGAATGTTATGTTATGGTGATATTAGCAGTTTAGAGTGAAATTTTAACATAGCAAAGGTGACAAAAGTTGTTTAAAAGAAAAGATTACGAGTTAACTCCAATTTTGTCGATATGTTTTAAGAATTGTTTTGAGATGAAATGAAAGAGAGAGGAAGGGACTTACGAGTTATGTAGCATTGAGAAAAGAGTAAGAAAGAGAGGATAAGTCTTCATGGCGTCGCGGTAGCGTCAGAATTGGCTCCGGCCTTCAACGGAATGAACTTGGATTGCTAACTCCATTTGACTAGCCTTAACCCCCTTCTTGAGCTTAGAAATTTAGAGAAATTTTTAGAATAGGGGAGAAATAGGGGGTGGGGTGATATTTATAGTGTAGAAATGAAGGTGTGTGAATTAAAGAATTGAATTTAAAAAGAATTTAAAATAGGTTTAATGGGGAATTGAAGAGTTTATGGTTATATTCAGAAAAATTAGACAATAAATTGGAGTAGAGGGGTGATGAAGGGGTGTACGAGCGAAACACGGATACATTTGGAGGTATCAATTCCACCGGTAGTGGCTAAAAGGCAATTTTAGGCGGTCGAATGTGCGCCACTTGTCTCGAAGTTTGTGTAATGTGCTTTAATCTGTGTTAACTCCTCATTTATCCCATTTGATTTTTCTGAAACTTTTCAATTCTCCGTGTATTGCATGTTGAACTCTTGGGCTTCCGAAAAGTTAAAAAGAAAAATAATTAAAATAATTGGGAATGATGGGATTCGAATATGCAGGCTATATAACAACAGTGTAGAAGCTTAAGCATTGAGTTACAAGTTGTTTCTGGTTTTTATTGAACAAAATTAACTTATAACTCCTAATCAGGCCGAAATACCTTTTCTATATATTAAACAAATTACATTTGTACAGGAATTTTAGAGTTGTTACATTCTACCCTCCTTATAAAAATTTCGTTCTCGAAATTTTTATAAGGACTAATTTTCAAAAAGGTGGGGGTATCATGCATGCATATCGTCTTTTCTCTCCCATGTCGATTCTCCCGGCGAGTTCTTTCTCAACATCACTCGTACCAAGTTCACCTCCTTGTTTCGTAATGTCTTCACCTTTCGATCCAAGATCTCAACTAGTTGCTGGTTGCAAGTTAGATCGGTTTGTACAGTGAGTTCTGAGTAATCAAGTATGTGGCTGGGGTCACTCACATATCGTCATAGCTGGGATATGTGGAACACATTTTGCATTCCTTTTAATGAGGGTGATAGTGCCAAACGGTATGCCATTTCTCCAACTTGTTCGAGCATGTTGAACGGTTCGTGTCACGCCCCGCTTCCCAAAGGTATGGAAACAGTGACGTGCCAAGGTCCACAATCTAACTGTGTCGAGAGTGGTATATCTCGATACAGTTACGTTAGGCGTATAAATAAATTATGCAGGCAATGTACCAAAACTGATTATAAAAGCAGAAACGTTTATTCCCATTAACTAAAATTATTACATCCCAAAGTTCTGAAAGTAACTAAATAGTTTGATTAAATTGATGAAAAGAAAGTAAGCCATAAATATGTGGGCAATAGAAGAGCTATCCTAATACTCTTACGTCAACTCCGCGTAGTCTTCATTAGTGGGCTCTATTCCATCGTCTTCTTCTTCATCTACCTCGTTTTCATCTAACTGACGTTCCATGGATAGAGAAAGGGAAAGGAAGTTCGTCAGCGAGTTGCACTTGGATATCATTTTCTCAACAGAAAGTAATGATAAAGAGAAAACGTGTGTGTAATATATGATGTCATATGTATGTAGAGGTATGATATATGTATTGTAGACATCAGGTAAATTATGGTATACTGCGTAAGGTAACTACAGGTAATATATTCGTTTAGTTTGTTAAACAAGGGTAACGGGTTCTCGAGATTATTCCATTCTAACCATGGAACAACGGTTGGGAAAAGTGAAATGTACTGTTCCACTTTCTCGGTTCTGATCGAGTAATAAGGGAATCCGGGTCCGTATACTACCTTGTCTAATCAAACTATCCAGCCATATTTTATTCAGTGTAAATGTTTTGCGAATTAGAGTTAGTGCGTATATCATCTAAGCGAGGAATGTCATTTGTCCATGTTGGGATTGATCATATCATTCACTCTAATATCGGGATTAATAGTCGTCCATATTGGGATTGTTCAATTCATTCATAGTAGTCGCCCATATTGGGACTGGTCACCCTGCCTGTAGGGATTTTCATTTGTAATAGTATTTCATAACTAGGTTTGCGCATTCTAACCCTAACCGTATTGTAGGTCATGTCGTGTGATGTTGTAACGACTCTGAAATAACTGTACAAAAATTTCTTGTATTTCACAGTAAAGAGTTTCAGCCTGTGTAAGAGTTAAAAGTTATTTTTGTTAAATAAAAACAAGAAACAACTTGTAGCTCACTTTAAATCCTCTACACTGCTGTGACATAGCCTGTGCATTCGATTCCCACCAGACCCAATTATTTTTTAGATTTTTTCTTTTTAATTTTTGGAAGCCCAAGAGTTGCACATGCAATACATGGAGAAATAAAAAGTTTCAGAAAAATCAAACAGGCGAAATGAGCTGTATACACCCAAATACCCATGTGGTACGAATCTCGAGGCGATTGCCTCAATCTCGACCACCCAAATTCCTCCTAGGGCCAGCATCGACGGTTGATCTTGCCCTATTTACCTCCGTGCTTTGCACACACACCACTTCGACTTCGCTGCATCGTTTGATTTTTCTGCAATCAAACAGAGACTCTTCAATTCACCATTTAACACCTCTTTAAAGCATTTTAATCAACATTTTTAATTCCCAAATCCTAATTCTCCACTATAAATATCACCCCATACCTTAGCTCTTCACCATTATGAAATTCTAACAAAAATTCTCTCAAAACTCTTTAAGTCCAAGTGGAGTTAAGCCCCTCAAGTGGAGTAGCGAGGTAAACTCGACGACCGGAGCATCTCCGACGAAACCATGACCCCCAAGAGCTTCTTCAATCTCTTCTTAACCTTCTAAAAACAGTAAGTCCCTCTTCTCTCCAATTCTTTCATCTCAATTCGCCGTCTAAGAAAACATCGACAAAAGTGGAGTTAACACGTAACAACCTTCGTTTATAAATATTTTATCATGCTTGATAATTCTAAATATCACATAATCACCCTAATATCTTTTTAAAACAAAACTCACATCTATTGTCTCTTGACGTAACCAAAATTTCATGTTCAATACTCAAATAATGAACTTTTTCATTAAAATACCATGAACTTTAGTGTAACCTCTTTTCAATATCTAGTATATCCAAATCCTAGAACTTTCATGGGGTAATGACATACCCCACACGCACACTATGATATCATAGAAAGGTATTCTAAGAATATGGGTAATTCAAAGTAAAAACTTTTTCATTAAAATACCACACTTTTACAAAAAAACGGGTTTCTTCAAATCGGTATTTCAAAATTTTTGGCAATTACGCCTCTTCAACTCTCGTCAGGGGACCCACTAATAGATGGTGCAGATTATAGCAAATCCTTAGGACAGTAGAGCGAGACGTAGCTCCTCACGGAGTACTCGGTCTCGAAAGTAATAAAAAATAAGGTTTTTATGAAACGCGACTTTTTCTAATAAAAAAACCAATTTTTGGGAAAATTATATAAAAAATATGTTATCCGTATTTTCAATAAAAGCATATTAAGAAACTATATTTTTTAAAATGAAAGATAATTTTTTTTAACAAAATACCACCAAGTTTCCAAAAGTAGTAGTTTTCATAAAAATACCACAAACTTTCAAAAAAGCTAGGTTTTATCACCAAAACACCACAACAATTAAAATACATGTTCATAAAAACCCTAAATGTTATAAATCACCCTCGAGGTTTATTTTTAAACTATAGTAAAGTATTTTTCATAAAACCCCCTCAAGATATACAAACAATATTAAGGACTCTGGATTAATATAGGTTTAAGCGAGATCAATTTTCTTGAGCTCCAGGGAGCGGGAGAAAGTGAGTGCTTATCTATTCAGGTTAGAAAACTTAACGGAGTTATCAATGATAATTGTCTTGGAAAAAGATACAAATTCTGCCGTCCATGTGCAGCAGTTTCCGATTTCTCCTGAACATAAGATTTTAACAATTTACATCAATTCACATGAAAAGACACGAACTCAAATCCAAACTCAAATCTAAACTTGAAATCGAACTCAAATACAAACTTGAACTCTAACGTAACTCAATTCTAAACTCGAATATGTACTCGAATCCAATCTACTCGAACCAATTTGACTCGATCCCAGATTGCAATTATCATGACTCGCACATTACTCGACTCACTCGAATAAAATCTACACCATTTGCAATCTCGGGTTTCGATCATGACATGTCAATCAATCATTCAAATTAATTAAGTATATTAACCAGTTATAATATATTATATTCGTGGTGCTTGGGATAGTTTCTTGTATGAATCCAACGGAGTTTCAGGAGTCCCGTATTAACCTCTTTTTTATTTTACTCAAATATAAGTCGGGTTGACTCATTCACAGCCTAGATCCCTGATGCTAACACATTAAATGGGCCATGTTTCCTTGCTCCTGGGGCCCCACTCTTGAGCTCATGAATACTTCTTCGGCTGCATTGACATTCACACTTGGAACTTAACGTTAACATAGTGACCATATAGAGACCTATAATATATATTTGCCCATGAACATATACTCTTACTTGTCATATATATTCTACACTTATCGTTTTCTTTACTCTTACCCATCTTTGGGACTTACGGAGCGATAGTTCGCTGACGGGAATTCCACCCACTTTTCTTTTCTTGGAATGATCGTCAGATACGGTCGAGACGGAGGAGCTTGTAGCCACAGATGAAGACTACAACCAGATCGCTACTCAGGGCTAGCTCAGCTTCATTTTTTTCTCCATTTTATGTATTCCACTTGTTAGGCATTTTCTTTATTGTATTTACTTTCCAGCATAAACATATTGGTAGTTGAATGTAAATAAAGATGTTTCTTGAAAATTTTTACAGTCTTAATTTATTTGCATATTATTGTTTCAATACGCTTAGTATATTTATTTAGGGAATGACTTTCTTTGGATAAATATATTGCGGGCTTGCCATGTCACCGTTTTCGTCTACTGAGAAGCGGGGCGTGACAGGTTTTATTGGTGGCCCATGCAGATCTGTTCTGCATGAAGTCGTAAACAATATACCACAAGAATTAATGAGTTCAACAAACATTTACATTCCTTGCATTTTAAATTCCTTGAATCTGTCCTAACTTATCTTTTATATCAAGGTGATGGAGTCTCCGAACAATACCACCACAAACATCAACGACAATACTCCACCGCCTATACTACCACTACCACCTACTGTTGCAGCTCCAATCAATGAGCAAACAGAACTGCTTGAGGCTATCAAGAGCCTATTGGAGGGTCAGCAGCAGCAGACTGCTATCCTCATGCACTGTCCCGAATTTGAAGCATCCAGAGTTAAGCAGTTTCGAGCACTGCACCCAAAGCACTTCTCGGGTAAGGAGAGCTCACTTGAGGTAGAAGAATGGGCTCAAGCGTTCGAGGATGAACTGGCAGCAGCTCAAGTGCCAGATATTGCTTGGGTGAGAGTTGCTAAGTTGCAACTGACTGATAACGCCAGAGTTTGGTGGAAGGCTGAGCAGAGTCGTCTAGCACAACCGATAGAATAGAGAATATTCCGAGACCTCTTCGATGCCAAGTACTTCCCAGAGACTGCCTGCTTTGTCATGGATAAGCAGTTCATCCATCTACAGCAAGGCTCGATGTGGGTCAAGTCGGTGGAGGAATGTGATGCTGAATTTACCATGCTCAGCCGGTAAGATATTGTCTCAAATTCAATTTTTTGATCTCACTCACTACACTGCTAACACAAGATCATAACAGGTTCGCTGTACATCTTATTCTCACTGCTGAGATCCGGGCACGATGATTTCAGGAAGGGTTGGACCCTGCAATCTAAGCCGCACTCGCTACAGAGGATTTCCCAACCCATGAACTTGCTTTAAAGGCTGTCCGACGCTATAAGGCAGTTGTGAAGAAGAAGTGCAAGCCCCAGACTGTCGGTGTGAAATTCCCTGTGCACCAGATCATAGGAGGGGCCTCTTCTAGGCCAGCTTTTAACGGACCATCTCGGAGGCCAGTAGGTTCGTTCGCCCACAGCAGGCCAGACTTTTGCACCTACTGCAAAAGAATAGGACATCTTGTGAAGAACTATCGCAGGGCGAACAACTTGTGCCTGATCTGTGGGTCTTCTACTCATGCTATTGGAGCATGCCCAAAGAACTGAGAACCCAACAATCCTCCAGCTAGACCGGCAATGCAAGCTCCTCCTACCCGGTTAGCTCTAGCAGCTCCAGCTCACCACACCTAGACAACTCAACCCCAACGCCGAGTGTTTAACCAGGCACAGAGGAAAGTGCCACGACGCCAAGCATTCACCATGTCGGTCGAAGAGGCCGAAGCTATGGGTCAGGCTATCACAGGTAAATCCCTTCCCTATTCTTTTTCAAGTCCTTTCAATTCCTAGTCATTTTATATCTGTTATACCTAAACTTATCCCACATGACTCAGGTACAATCATAGTAGCCTCCCTACCTGATCTAGCGCTCTTTGACACTGGGGCATCACATTGCTTTATGTCGTAACGGTTCGTCCGAACTCATGAGATCCCAGTTAAAGCTCTCGTATCCAGCTGGAATGTCAGTTCAGGGAACGTCGTTCTAAAAGCAAATCTGGGATACGATCTGTGTCCAGTGGTCGTCTGTAGTCGAGAATTTTATGTGGACTTCAAGGTGCTGGACATACCAAACTTCGACGCAGTCTTGTGAATGGACTGGCTGGGAACTTTCTTCGCTACCATCGACTGTCGCCAAAGGAGGGTAGTGTTCGAAATACCAAATCATCCAGTGTTCTATTTCAAGAGTGAAGATCGTACCTTGGAACCTAGAGTCTACAAAGAAAAACCAAAGAAGGCAGAGGTTGCAACATTGTAAGCCGAAGAATCGAAATCAGAGGCAGTTCGAGAGTTCGAGGATGTATTCCTAGAAGATATATCAGGTTTGACTCCCGATCGAGCTCTTGAATTCGGCATCGATTTACAACCCGGCACACAACCAGTAATAATAGATCTATACTGATTAAGTCCGGATGGATTGAAGGAGATCCGCATTCAGTTGGACGAACTCTTGAAGAATGGTTGGAGTCATCCCAGTACTTCAAGATGGGGATCTCTGGTGCTACTAGTGAAGAAGAAGGAAAGATCCTACAGGATGTGCGTGGATTATCAAGCTCTGAACAAAGTGACAATTAAGAACAAGTATCCACTACTCCACATCGATGACCTTTTTGATCAGTTAAGTGGATCTTATGTCTTTTCAAAACTAAATCTTCGTTCGGGTTACCATCAGGTGAAGGTCAAAGAGTCTGACATTCTGATGACAGCGTTTAGGACTTGTTATGGTCATTATGAATATCTTGTAATGCCATTTGGAGTGACCAATGTACCTGACATCTTTATGAACCTGATGAACCAAGTTTTTCGTGAGTACCTAGACAGGTTTGTTGTCATCTTCATCGACGGCATCCTGGTGTATTCAAAGAATCGGAAAGTGCACGCCGATTACTTACAGATTGTTCTGGAGACATTGTGACAACATCAGCTCTATGCCAAATATAGCAAGTGTGAATTTTGGCTAGATCAAGTCGGATTTCTCGGACATATCGTTTCAGGCGAAGGAATCTCTGTAAATCCAGTTAAGGCGTCAGCTGTCAGCGAGTGGCCGACACTAAAGACGGTGAAAGATATAAGAAGTTTCTTGGGATTAGCATGATACTACTGACGATTCAATGAAGGATTCTCAAAGATCGCAGCACCCCTGACCAAGCTCACACGTAAAGACGAAGCATTCGTGTGGTCAGAAACATATGAAAATGCTTTTGTATAACTCAAGTTGAGATTAACTTCTGCTCTTATCCTCGTAATACCGGATCAATTTGGCGGATTCGTCGTGCATTGTGATGCGTCTGGTAAAGGATTAGGATGTGTTCTACACCAGCAAAGAAAAGTTATGGCTTTTGTATCAAGGCAATTAAAGGTACACGAACATAACTATCCAACACATGATCTAGAATAGGCAGCCGTCATCTTCGCACTCAAGATTTGGCTCAACTATCTATTAGGAGAACGGGTGGATATATACACTGACCACAAAGTCTTAAGTATGTATTTACTCAGAAGGAACTCAACATGCGGTAGAGAAGATGGCTAGAAGTCATGGCGTACTTCGACATCAACCTACAATATCATCCTGAGAAGGTGAACGTAATTCCTGATGCACTTAGTCGCCAGCCATTAGCAATGAACCCCACCGCTCAGTGGAGACTACAACAAGAATTGCACGGATTGGAGATTGAAGTAGTTATGCTTGGTAATGCTTCATATTTGATGAACATACAAGTCCAGTCCACTCTTGTAAATCAGATTAAGGCAGCTCAAGCAAATGATGCCAAGCTACAAAAGATTCGAGAACAAGTAGAAAGTGGACTATGAACTGACTTCATCATCCACGAAAATGGATTCTTGCGATATGGAAGTCGTTTATGCGTTCCAGTCGGACCTATTAGAGAAGAGTTGATGAAGGAAGCTCACAGCTCTCCGTATTCGGTACACCCCAGTGGCACGAAGATGTACAAGGATCTACGGCAATAGTACTGGTGGCATGGAATGAAGCACGAAGTAGGAAGGAGCGTAGCCAAGTGTTTGGTGTGTCAGCATGTGAAGGCTGAACATCACAGAACTGCTGGTCTATTTCAGCCATTACCAATCCCAGAATGGAAATGGTAGCACATTACCATGGATTTCGTGACTGCCTCCCTCGTAGAATGAAGGGTAACGACGCAATTTGGGTTATTGTGGATCGACTCACCAAGTCGGCTCACTTTATTCCATTTCGAATTGGCCAGTCAACCGAGACTTTAGCAAGGAAGTACATGGAGCTGAGTATAAATCTAAAGTAAGATTTAAACCTTCAAGATGTACCATATTTGATACCTATAAACTCATGCAGGAGATCATGAGATTACATGGAGTACCTGTTTGCATCGTCTCCAATCATGATACAAGATTTTGATCACAATTTTGGCAGAGTTTGCAAGCTAGCCTGAGAACGAGTCTGAATTTCAGCACAACCCATCATCTACAAACAGACGGATAGTCCGAGCGAACAATTCAGATTCTGGAAGACATGCTAAGAGCCAGTATGTTAGACTTCGAAGGTTCGTGGGAAGATCACCTACACCTTGTGGAGTTTTCATACAACAACAGCTATCAGGCAAGCATTGAGATGGCACCATTCACAGCACTCTACAGACGGAAGTGTCATTCCCCGTTGAGTTAGGACGACTTTGGAGATCGTGAACTCCATGGAATAGAGATGATCGTGGCAACTGTGGACGTAGTTCGCATGATCAGGGAAAGGATGCGAATAGCCCAAGACCGACAGAAACATTGGGCAGATGCAAAGCGTCGACACTTGGAGTTTCATCCCGGAGAAAATGAATTCTTGAATATCTCTCCAAACAGTAGAGTGATACGTTTTAGCAAGAAGGGTAAGCTAAGTCTAAGATATATAGGACCATTCGACATACTCGAACAAGTTGGAGAAGTGGCATACCGTTTAGCACTACCATCCTCTTTGGAAGGAGTGCACAATGTGTTCTATATATCCCAACTACGACGATATGTGAGCGACCCAAGCCACATACTTGATCACTCAGAGCTCACAGTACAAACTGACTTAACATGCGAGCAATAACCAGTTGAGATCCTGGACCGAAAGGTGAAAACATTACGGAATAAGGAAGTAAACTTGATTCGAGTGATGTGGAGAAAGAATTCGCTAGGAGAATCAACTTGGGAAAGAGAAGAAGATATACGTACACGATACCCTTACCTTTTTGAAAATTAGTCTCTATGTAATTGTAAATTTCGATGACGAAATTTTTGTAAGGAGGGTAGAATGTAACGACTCTGAAATCACTGTACAGAAATTTCTTGTATTTCACAGTAAAGAGTATTTCGTCCTGTGTAAGAGTTACAAGTTATTTCTATTAAATAAAAACAAGAAACAACTTGTAGTTCACCAGTAAAGCCTCTACATTGCTGTGACGTAACTTGTGCGTTTGATTCCCATCAGTCCTAATTATTTTCTAGATTTTTTCTTTTTAATTTTTGGAAGCCCAAGAGTTGCACGTGCAATACACGGAGAAATGAAAAGTTTTAGAAAAATCAAACAGGCGCAATGAGGTGTACACACCCAAACAACCATGATTAATCTAAAATATTGCACATTTGAAAGCATATTTTCCCTACAATTGTTAAGTACTAAAAGGTGTTTATTGTAATTATAGTACATATGAGGGTTTATGTGTAAAAAATTTATTATCATATATTTCTACATTATAATTAACATAATAAGTGAAAATACATACATATAATATTTATATGAAATATTAGTAATTAAAATTTGCATATCATATCAAATATTTCTAATTAATATTCTTAACATTTAATATCATATAAAATGGTTAGGATAATATCTCAAAAATACCAAATACTACTAAAACTTTGATTTGAGATATTGTACAGATTAGCTCAAGTCTGGAATCCAAGAGATCTGGGATAAATCAAGATATCGGAATCAAATCTTCTAGAATATTGAAGCAAATCGTAAGATCTAGTAACGGCAGAGACTCGGTTCCTTATTATCAGAATATAGACATCTAGAGAATCTCCACATAACGATACAAAACACCAGAAAAAATCCTAAAAATTGAAGCCACCAATATGCGGCGGATCCGTGGCAAATATAGGCAATATGCGGCAGAAGCGCGGCAGTTTAATAGCCGTAGGATTTGAGATTTTGGTGATTTGATTGTATCTGCATATATTATTATATGGAATCTAGAGTTTCTAGTTTCTGTAACTATATAAAGGACCGAGAGCTTCACATTAAAAAGGCATCTGTTCATCTCAGAAAATTGCATTTCAATACCGCTCATTCATTATCTGTTTTGTTATAGATCGGTACTATTAACCGGTGTCTGCTCAGTAATTACAGATTACAGGTATCCATAAAAAAATACCAGAAACACACTCAAAATCACGGATATAACGTTTGTGAGCCGACACTGCAACCGGAACTGGAAACCGACCGATATTCAAAGAGTTTTTGCAAATAATTAAGTGTACACACATTTTTGTCCAACACATAGCAAGTGTACACTAGCTCTTTGATGGCATGAACCATAGTGGGGCTGCCCATGGCACACATGATATGATGAATTGGGCACATGGGGGGACAAGAATTATAAATGCAAAAAGTAATGATGTGACCAAAAGCTACAAGTTTCCCTCCAAATTCCTGAGTGCAGAACGGGTTCTTATAGATAAATCAAGCAGCACCAGTGGACTTGTCGAGAGCACACAACATCTCACAACAAACATGAGCCCAAACGCTCGGACTTGTACCGGCAACATGCCCAAGAAAACCGAGCTCGCCGGCCCCACCATGCCCAATGAGTCCCAGTTTTCTGTTGTCCATCCCTTGCTGCCACGCCATCTTATTTTTATTGCTTGTTTATTCTTGTTTTGTGCCTATATAAGGAAGGTCGGTGAGCAAGGGATGGGGGTCATACTTTGTATACTATTTGTCCAAGACTTCATACTCTTTTTGTTTTCTTTTTGGTTCTTGTACATAGCTAGTTTCCCTTGAGCTTTTTGCCTTCTCTTGATCTTGCAACCTCTTCATCGAGCTTGCAAGTTTAAGTTTTGGTTATTGAATTCAAGGGTTGTATCATCATTGAAGAATAATAAAGCTTTCATTTTTGTTCTTGGGTTCTTAGTTTCATTACTTGCTTTACATACTTGCCATCTCTATTCTTACCCTTCACTCACTTGCTGTTTTATTACCTTGCAATTTACCTTCTTGTAATATTGAGTATTCTTTTCTTTTTATCTTTTCATTTGCTCTTTTTCTTTTGTTGTTTGATGGTTGTAAATATGGTGTTGTTAGGAAAAAGAATGGTGTTGTAAATTAAGGTTTTTTCTTTTTTGCCCGATATTTTCCTTTGAACTTCGTCCAAACTTACACAAGCGCTCCGTTAGGCACTCTATCCTACCAAGATATCGGTGATCCTTAACCGTGACTGGTTGCGTTCGGTTTGGCCGGAGGCGAAAGACAAGAGACAAGAACGGACGGACAAGGGTCAATAAGCCGGATTTCACTAATACCGTGCTTAAACACCCTAATCCACGTTGTTGCTGATTGCTCTAACTTCAATGGTTAAGTTTGGCACAAAGGAGTGAGTACGGACTTCATTAAGTTACACTAACCATTCTTTTCCTAACCAATTTATACTTGTATATATATACATAGGTTAGAATCGAACCATTCTGCCCACGCGCATTGACTCGTCAAAATAAGAACTTAGAACGCTCCGTCTCCCTGCGGACGACCCGTGCTCACCGCGGCTAGCTACACGCGACGGCGTCCTTGATCGCGGTTAAAATTAATAGAACTTAAAATACGACACGCCAAAAACATGCCGATCAAATAGCGCCGAAAACAAAAAGCAAAAAAAAAACAGGGGAGCGCCGACAATTTTGACCCTCTTGGTGTAGCCTGACAGTGAGGGCACTGTCAAATTTAAGTTTGGGGGTGTGCTCGGTAAGCTTTCTACCTTTGCATTCATATGTATATTTTGCATTTGCATACTTATTTAAAAACCCAAAAATAAAATCAAATTTTTTTACAAAAAATATAAAAAAAACTTTGTCGTCAAGTTAGCGAATAGGGTGACTTAGAATTTTATTCCGAAAGTTTAGTTGATACGTTAGAAATAACTAAATCCTAAGCTTAGGAATTGAAAACCTTCAAGATAACCCTCATTCTGTTTAACCTTGGTAATTATATGTCCTTACAGTTTTTTTTTATAGAAGTAGGTAATCTTGAGTTCAGTTCTTGAGTTAAGTCGAGAAGAAGGGAAAGTATTGAAGCTTTACTGAAGGATAAGTTTGAAAAATAGTTTCTATTCTTGAGTCCAAATTTAGAAAGTATATACCCTACAAATTGCACATACACGCACCTTGAAATTTGGGATAGTAGAGGATACCTAGAAATACTTTTACCTGAAAACCTAGTATGAATGAAAAAACAGTATTTAAAGCTAACCCCCAAAAGAGCATCATTGAAAAATAAATCCGGTCTTGAAAAAGAAAAATAAAAGAAAAAGAAAAAAAATAAAGTCAAGACCTGGAAACTGCTATTTACGCTTTAATGCTCACACATTCAGTAATCGGCTGTTAGTGTAAGTACACGGTAGCGTCCCGGCCGTCTAACAGACGCCAAATGCGGAACAAAAACTTTTTGACTGGCGCTATCGTATACTATAACCCGGATCTGCCATTAAAGCTAAACTAACAAACTATAAAGTGAGTAGAAATGTTATACCGAACGATCCGAGTCCTTCGGTCTTCAACCATCATCCCACGCTTTGTTGCGGCTGCTCCGATCTCCTGAATCTCCAGTCTTCTCGTCCAGGTGGCACCACGTCGACGAATCTTTAAACGGATTCCCGCCTCTGAACCGAGGCAACTCGATCATCAAGTTTGCTAAAAGAGATGACAAAGATTGATGTAGAGAATGAGTAGAACACTTTGTCTCGTTACGTCCAAAGCTATGGATGAACGGTTAATGAAGTTGCCATTTGGAATTGGGTAAATGAGAAATGGGTAGATGAAATTTCATGAAGCAAATTTCCTTATCTTTTTCAAATGAAATCAATCACCACCCCCACTAGGAATGGCCGGCCACTATAAAGAGGAGGAGGGTGAGTGTAGGAGAGAGGAGGGGGTGACCATAAGCAAAGCAAAGTTATCAGAACAATTAATGAAAGAATGAATCATCAAAAAACATTAAATGCAATAATGAGTCACCTAAATCTAGTCACCAAAACAATTAATGCCAAGATGAGTCACTAATTTAGAAGCTTCTAGAACCACGACTCACCCTCATGACTCACCCGAGTGACGGAAAGATAAATCCGTATTTAACCGAATGTCAAATACGGAAACTGGAAACTGGCAACTTCCAAAAGCGATCCTGAAACGAATTTCAGGATAACCCCGTAACAGTATAAACATACCCGCGTTTGTATTACGACCGAATACAAATGCAACTGAGACAAAGATATTATATCCACACAGTATAATACTTGGATCCGGCTTAAACCAAAGCCCACCAGTATTATCTGCACGAAATATGACACGTGCGTAAACGCACGTGCATTTTCCGAACCCTGCCATAAAACCATACGGCCTCTACAACGTTTCGCCCGAACTTAGGAAACTGTCTGTGGGGGGCTTTAATGACTCATCAACACACTGGCATTGGGTATAACCTCTAGCACGTCAGAGATACAAGCTGTACGTAACGGTTGCCTATGTATTGATTGGAAGAGAAGCTGACGAGCGAACTCATCCAGAAACCCTACCGAGCCTAACAGTGACAATATACATACAGTCCGGTCCGTTCGTCTATGAGTATCGCATATCGGCCTAGGGGGCTGGTAACGTCAGACCCCCAATAGCGGTATAAGTCGTGTCAGAGAGTAGCCCAGAACACCCTGAGATACTACTGGAGTACCTACCAGTAAATCTCCTGCCTCGGCCGAGGGCTTTGTGTAATGGCTCTCCTAGACACAGCGCGATCTCACCCCCAATGCCGGGAGAGACGAATCCCCTGTCGATCCGCTCACTTTCCTCCATGTGGCTCAGGACTGTACCCAAAAAAGACCTGTTTGCACGACTCCTTTGAGCCGTGGTAGGGTAGAAATCAAAGCACAGTGGGAACTCACACGAGACAAATGACGACCTCTGGTCGATGAACTAACCTGTACACATGTCACCAGGGAACTGCTATCTGACGCTATGTATAATACCAACTAGCAGATTCCCGGGGAGTCCTGTCCGGTATACTCATAACCTAACGAGCACCTGTATAGATCTTAGGTGATCCAACTGACACCAGTGGCTTGTGAGACCTGCCACCGCCCCTCGTCGGGGTCTCGACTGTATACACTAGTCTACTCTGGAGTATCGATGCCCTGTCTCGAAACTCCCACGACTAGGGACACTTTAAGGATGTGCTTACAGACCCCAGCTCCCACGTATGTGATCGCCATCATACTGCTGGCAGTCAAGCAAGAATCATATGGGCTCTATCAATATGCAATAGTGAACTAAAGCATGTATATGATGATAAAGACAAACTAGATAGCATACTATCATCTCGAGCAAGACTGTCATATCGGTATAGGTCCTCCCTCAATCATTGCAATCACGTACCTGCGATCCAATAATTGACTTTGAGGGCACTATATCCAACAATCTCCCACTTGCACTTAAGGCTAATTATTGTGATGTCGTATACTCACAGCCCGTGTGATACCGAACACCCAACTCCTCTACTAAATAGTTTCACAAAGCTCGTTTGTAAAACTATTGTGTTCGAGAAATAGCCTTAGTGAGTGGATCCGCCCTGATGTTTCTTTCTATATCTCTCTTAATCTCAAGTTCGCGGAGAAAGCCATCTCCCGAATCGAATAATACCTGTCTTAGAATATGTCTGGATATCTGATGAGACCTAGTTCATAAATGAACTACAAATCCAAACTTCTTAGACTGTATCGATAACTGAACCTAATCAGTATCCAGCACCATACCTCCCAAGTATCCTCTTGGACCACCTGTCCAAAATACTGTCCCTCGTCAGAGGGAAAATTTTAACTCAGACAATCACTCTATCATCCATGTCACCTTTGAAGCCTGGAATGATAACCGTCTCCCGAAGGAGGCTGCCATTATCAAATCCATAGAACATCCATTCATGTTCTAAAACTTCTTCCTAATGTTTCTCCAGGATTGGATTATGCATAAACAACATCTGGTGTGGTACTTGACATCTCACGATTGACTCAATTGCCTAAGCAAGTGATCCGACAATCATGCACATCCCTCTCCCCTTTAGTCAGTAAGACACCTTTAGAGAGGGTGACTCCATCACCTGCAGGTACACCACTATGCCAGGAGTCATCTATTCTAAATACCTTTAGAATACTGTCAAAGTACCCACATTGGGAAACTACCCAAATCTATATCTAAAACCATAGATCTAATAACCAGAATGTCAGATATTATATCCATATCCCTTGTGAAGAAACAACTGTGTGACGACCAAAGTACAGCCGATCGTAGTATAGGAATTTCACTTCCTACTCTGTGTATGTCATCCAAATACCAGGACATCACACTCTACTACCTTCTTAACAGATCCATCCCCTATTCTGATGAAGTCAAAACCATGACTGTTACATCAAAAATAGATGATCTATCTCTGCTATATCTGCTCAAGTCTATAAATAGACATAACCTCCTTGTCCACTTTGCTTCCGCTGCTCCCACTGACTACGACAACCCTCTGGCAGAATAATATATACGTCCACTTCTAAAAGCTAGTTTAGAATGACGCTATACTTAACCTCCTGCCGGGTCTCATAGCCTGGAACAACAGTAGTGTCAAGTCTGGGTAAACAAGAACCTCCATGTCACCGTCCTTGAGGTTACCGGAGTACCTCTCGGGTGTCTGAGGTTACCCTCCATATCTGCGAAGTGGCTAATGGAATGTCAAACCTGATTGAATATATAGGTCCTATTAAATTTTCCGTAATCGTTTGCGGTTCTGGAATCACTTCCAGTTCTATCATACTCCCACTACCGTTTTCTGAAAAAATCCATCTTACTAAAACTGTGGCGAGTCAAGAACAATATCACTATTGATCTTCCAAATGGAAGAAAATCAACCCTCGACATAGCCCGGGTTAACCCACAAACTGCCATTACAGAAATGTGCCTTGAGTTATCCAGAGTCTGGTTTTAAGCATAAGCTGGACAACTCACCGTACCTTAACATCGTTAAGATATGAACCATTCTATATCCAATATAGAAACTTTGGCACTTATTTAATTGGAACCAGATTCAAAAAACATGCAGCTATCTCCAGTGCATATCAACTTAATGGAGAGAGGTTAATCAGCATTACTCAACTTAGGAATCCATCCAATTATGAGTAACCCGAAAGAGAAACAAGTTTCTCAAAACCATTACTATCATTTGAATACCAATCACAAGAATCTACATCTTCGATCTCTTTGAAAAATCCTGATACTTGTGACACCTGGTTCTCTACTTTATTCTTATACCCACAACTTCTCAAAACTTAGACCTTGTATTTCTACGAAACACTTGTCTAAAATCTAGAGAAGCCATAAGTAAACAGAACATAGTACGAGGACCTACCCCTTTGTCCTGATGGACACTGGACAACATACAATACTCTGTATAAGTCCGCTGAGTTGAATAACTCAAAACCTGTGCATCGTAGGTTGAAAACTGTACCCAGGCGATTTCCTCAAATATCACCAATTACAACGAATTCTGATATAATGAGGATGATCACCTAATTCCCAATAACTTACTCTCTCTCATTATCTGTAAAACTATACAGATGTGAGAATCATACCTGGTAAATACATACCCTGGAGTAAGTATCTAATCGGGAAATCAGTTTTCCTTTAACAATGCGCAGTGAAACTGAAACATTAAAATGTCTCGTAGGGGTATTATGGTATTTCTAGTAATGTCTCTTCCATAATCCAATTCATGACTTTAACCGTATATTTAATTGCCATCTCTCCAAATCCCTTTATTTGTCTTTATTCACTACCTTCTGTACACCAACGTTAGGCTAAATGGTTTTCTTCCTTCCCTACCGTTCGGCACCTACCTATGGTTTGGAAGAAAACTATCCAGTAAGCATAATAGGTGTACTCTCCTAATCCTAGGAGTACTCGCAACTTGAGAGAAGGTGATGATAAAAGACAACTGAATAATACCTTATTCTATTTCTCCCGAACTGGGGAAAAAGCAAAGGTGAAATAGGAGTGGCGATGAAGTACATGGTTTGGTCGTGAATGATAGCAGTCGCAATTTACTTTGCCCTCTTTCTAATCCCTTTATTTTGTCTTTAGTTATTACCTTCTGTACACCCTACTTTGGCTAATTGGTTTTCTTCATTCCCTACCTTTTGGCACCTGCTTATGGTTTGGAATAAGACTATCCAATAAGCGTAAAAGGTGTACTCTCCTAAACCGAGGAGCCCTCACAACCTGAGAGAATGTGATAATAAAAGACAACTGAATAAACCAATTCTATTTCTCCTGATCCTTGATCCATCCTCGAAGAAGTCCCTTCGAGTTCGTATATAACCATACGATGGATCTATCCAATGGAAGTGGATGTCCGTAGTAATACGGGGTGTTCTGAGAAATGCAAAAGGTAAAAGAAGGAGCGGCAATGACTTATGCAACTTAGACAATCCAAAAGCCAGTATTTTAAGAAGGTTCGGTCAACTTGGTCACTGAGTCATAGTCTAGGGTCGGTCAAAGGTCTCTGCCAAAGAGAGAGAGAGAGAAAAGAAACACTCTGCGTGCACTCTAACCTAGATCAGAATGGTTATCAATTTATCTAATCAGGAAACCTCCCACTGTTATCTCAAATTCTCCTCCAAACCTGAAAGAAGAATTAGTCGGGATCACCCGAAGAGTAAACCAACTCATCAGTGAGAATCGGGATCCAGCTATAATCGCATGATAACTTGATGGAAGCCACTCAAGTTATCACACTCCAGAAGGTATGCGCATACTTGGCAAGTTTCAGTTTTAGAAACTCCCGATATGATTTTTACCCCATGCTCTTATGACCTTGACTAAGGGCCAACAAATCATAAGTCACATGTCAAGTTCTGCCCGTCATTATCCAGGTTGATTTGAACCCACCCGTACATACTCTTGACTAAGTGCCAACAAAGTAATACGACTGTCCCAAACCAACGCATCTATCTATGCAACATGTGAATACCCCAGCAGCTACCAATCACCATGTCTTGACTAAGGGCCAACAAACATAGCTTGAATACTACTGACCATCCATAAGAAATAACGAAGGGTTACGGCTGGTTTTTGGCGAAAAACCTTTAACGTAATGAACTTGATCTCGTTGAAGAAACCTGATAGCTTTTTATAAAAATATAGTGGCGAAAACCTTTTGCTAAAGAGGTCACTCCCGGTGAAGGGATCTCGGCTCTTTCCTCGTGGAATGAGGTGCAGGATATTCTAACTGAATACCGCAATGCAAAGCAACTTGTAATCGACTATAGTGAAGTTATTACCCTGACGTAAACTTCTGCCCAAGGGGTCACTCCTGGTGAAGGGATCTCGGTCCTTGCCTCGTCGAATGAGGTGTAGGATATTCTAACTGAATACCGCTATGCAAAACAAAAGGAAATATCTTTGTAATAATACCTTTTAAAATTTGTTCCAACAACATCAAATATATGTTTGTTTTATCCTTGCATTGATAAGAATCAATGCAGTCCCATCAATCAATCACACCAGAAAAGAACGAAAATATAATGTACGTATATGCCATCCGCATTCGCCACTGGGTCCCGTCATCACCCGTTAGGTTACTTAACTAACGACAGAGCGGGGACTGGACTAGCGTGTGTGTAAAACATATACAACATCTAATAGTATATATACCAATATACAATAATCGCTCCAGGCGTGATAATATGCAACATTACAAAAAAGTAATCAGTATCACAGAACAATATAGATAATCTGGGATCCCCGGGTTTCACAGAGCCGCTACTGAAACCCGATGTTCCCCTGGTCGTGTGGATAGCCTGTGCAATGAAACCTAGACCCCTACGGGTGCGGCAAGTTACCCGCCAAAACCTGAAGAGAGGAAGCCCCTTACAGCAAAATGAATGGACCACCCGGCACTTCACGGAATCCGGTAACTTGAGCACCCCTCCTTGGGTCAACCTGTACCCCTACGAGTGCGGCGAATAGTCTGTCAATTCTAGAGTAAGGCCCCTCTGCCTCTCAAAGCCATGAGATACGAACCCGTTGCCCTCCAGAACCCGGCTATCCGTGCACTCCGTCGCGGGGTAAACCTAGTACAAAAATAAAAATATGTACAACGGGTACATCGACCTCAGCCCGGTCGTGCCCCAAAAGAATATTATACAAACAGGCAGTGACGGCAGTCCACATGTTGGACGCTCGCCCCGCAATATCAAATGTACAAATAATTCAAAAAGCACTACCATTGCACACTGCTATCCACCACGACAAATCCGCAACATCACAGCACAACACAGAACATCAACGCGAATGTCACGTTCGCAAATCTGTCTAAAAGAACTATAGCAATTAGACGCAATTTACCGCTCAAATGACATTACCGGTCGGAGATATAATATAAGTACTGCATACTAACAAGTTTAAAATTTTGATCGACAAAACTTCCCGAAGTGGGCCCCACGTACATCTGCTGTACAGTAATAAAATCTGGGCCCAAAAGAAATATACCAAAAACCATAATTCACTGTGTAGAAACACCAGAAGAAAATTGGCCAACTGAATCACTAAGACGGCCGCGGTTCCGCGGTCAAAGCTAGGCTTTGACCGCGTTTCCGTGGCCGTACGGTCGATTCAGTTGATCGTTTTTCTTGAGTTTTCTTCAAAAAGCCTGCTTAATTTTCTGTGATGCTCAAAATAATTTTTAGACCCTTTTAAAAATCAACAGAAACTTTAACCCAAAAAATTGCAGTTTACGAAATTCCGTTCGATCGATGTTTTAAACGTGTTAGCACAAGTCAGTAAATCTTAATGGTGAGGCTCTGATACCACTGTAAGTACACGGTAGCGTCCCGACCGTCTAACAGATGCCTAACGCGGAACAAAAACTTTTTGACTGGCGCTATCGTATACTATAAACCGGATCTTCCATTTAAGCTAAACTAACAAACTACAAAGTGGGTAGAAATGTTATACCGAACGATCCGAGTCCTTCGGTCTTCAACCATCATCCCATGCTTTGTTGCGGCTGCTCCGATATCCTGAATCTCCAGTCTTCTCGTCCCGGTGGCACCACGTCGACGGATCTTTAAACGAGCTTCCGCCTCTGAACCGAGATAACTCGATCATCAAGTTTGCTAAAAGAGAGGACCAAGATTAATGTAGAGAATGAGTAGAACATTTTGTCTCGTTACGTCCAAAGCTATGGACGAACGGTTAATAAAGTTGCCATTTGGAATTGGGTAAATGAGAAATGGGTAAATGAAATTTCATGAAGCAAATTTCCTTATCTTTTTCAAATGAAATCAATCACCACCCCCACTAGGAATGGCCGGCCACTATAAAGAGGAGGAGGGTGAGTGTAGGAGAGAGGAGGGGGTGACCACAAGCAAAGCAAAGTTATCATAACAATTAATGAAAGAATCAATCATCAAAAAACAATAAATGCAAGAATGAGTCACCTAAACCTAGCCACCAAAACAATTAATGCTAAGATGAGTCACTAATCTAGAAGCTTCTAGAACCACGACTCACCCTCATGACTCACCCGAGTGACGGAAAGATAAATCCGCATTTAACCGAATGTCAAATACGGAAACTGGAAACTGGCAACTTCCAAAAGCGATCCTGAAACGAATTTCAGGATAACCCCGTAACAGTATAAACATACCCGCATTTGTATTACGACCGAATACAAATGCAACTGAGACAAAGATATTATATCTACACAGTATAATACTTCGATCCGACTTAAACCAAAGCCCACCAGTATTATCTGCCCGAAATATGACACGTGCGTAAACGCACGTGTATTTTCCGAACCCTGCCATAAAACCATACGGTCTCTACAACGTTTCGCCCAAACTTGGGAAACTGTCTGTGGGGGACTCTAATGACTCATCAACACACTAGCACTGGGTATAACTCTAGCACGTCAGAGGTACAAGCTGTACGTAACGGTTTTCTATGTATTGATTGGAAGGGAAGCTGACGAGCGAACTCATCCAGAAACCCTACCGAGCCTAACAGTGATAATATACATACAGTCCGGTCCGTTCTTCTATGAGTATCGCATATCGGCCTAGGGGGCTGGTAACGTCAGACCCCCAATAGCGGTATAAGTCATGTCAGAGAGTAGCCCAGAACACCCTGAGATACTACTGGAGTACCTACCAGTAAATCTCCTGCCTCGGCCGAGGGCTTTGTGTAATGGCTCTCCTAGACACAACGCGATCTCACCCCCAATACCGGGAGAAACGAATCCCCTGTCGATCCGCTCACTTTCCTCCATGTGGCTCGGGACTGTACCCAAAAAAGACCTGTTTGCATGACTCCTTTGAGTCGTGGTAGGGTAGAAATCAAAGCACAGTGGGAACTCACACGAGAGAAATGACGACCTCAGGTTGATGAACTAACCTGTACACATGTCACCAGGAAACTGCTATTTGACGCTATGTATAATACCAACTAGCAGATTCCCGGCGAGTCCTGTCCGGTGTACTCAGAACCTAATGAGCACCTGTATACATCTTAGGTGATCCAACTGACACCAGTAGCTTGTGAGACCGGCCACCGCCCCTCGTCGGGGTCTCGACTGTATACACTAGTCTACTCTGGAGTATCGATGCCCTGTCTCGAAACTCCCACGACTAGGGACACTTTAAGGATGTGCTTAAAGACCCCAGCTCCCACGTATATGATCGCCATCATACTGCGGGCAGTCAAGCAAGAATCCTATGGGCTCTATCAATATTCAATAGTGAACTAAAGGATGTATATGATGATAAAGACAAACCAGATAGCATACTATCATCTCGAGCAAGACTGTCATATCGGTATAGGAACTCCCTCAATCATTGCAATCACGTACCTGCGATCCAATAATTGACTTTGAGGGCACTATATCCTACAGTTAGTGCCACAAGAAGTATTAATAGTCGCATGAAAGGTGTGTGAGCAACACCGTCCACCAATAATGAAAAGAAGTAGTATTAGGTATTCGGGCAAGGGTACTATAGCTTGAATTGAATTCTTAATTGTAGGGGCGAAATTTTACACACACACGTAGGGGTATACAATCGATATTTGGAGGAAAGATAGAAATAAAGAATAAGACTTATGTTTTCCATAAAGATGATAAAAATCCATGATTGGAGACCGCACTTTAGAAGGAAAACTCAAGAGAAACCGAGATCTTTCTAAACTGTAAAACATATAAGATCTAAGGTTGAATAAATTAAAGGCGTGAAACATAAGGGTTGGATATTTCTAACTTAGGATAATAGAATTTCTAACCTAGATACTAAACTGTAGGAGTAGAATCGACGTTAACTTATGAAACTAGCTTGACGAGATTTTGTGGGTGCAATCCGCTGAAAACCATCAGGAGATAAAGCTCCTCCTACTAGGGACACCTAGAGGTTTAATGGCTTGTTGCACGAGCTCAGTGCAATCACGTTCCCTGGGAAGGTGTGGCTAGAATTTTGTTTTGCTCGGAATGAGCAAAAGATAAGTTTGGGGGTATTTGTTCATCTCAGAAAATTGCATTTCAATACCGCTAATTCATTATCTGTTTTTTTATAGATCGGTACTATTGACCAGTGTCTGCTCAGTAATTACAGATTACAGGTATCCATGACAAAATACTAGAAACACACTCAAAATCACGGATATAACATTTGTGGGCCGACACTGCAACCGGAACTGGAAACCGACCGATATTCAAAGAGTTTTTGCAAATAAATAAGTGTACACACATTTTTTTTCCAACACATAGTAAGTGTACGCTAGCTCTTTGATGGCATGAACCATGGTGGGTTTGCCCATGGCACACATGATATGATGAATTGGGCACATGGGGGACAAGAGTTATAAATGCAAAAAGTAATAATGTTACCAAAAGCTACAAGTTTCCCTCCAAATTCCTGAGTGCAGACCAGGTTCTTATAGACAAATCAAGCAGCACCAGTAGACTTATCGAGAGCACACAACATCACAACAAACACGAGCCCAAACGCTCGGACTTGGACCGGTGACATGCCCAAGAAAACCGAGCTCGCCGGCCCCACCATGTCCAATGAGTCCCAGTTTTCTGTTCTCCATCCTTTGCGGCCATGTCATCTTATTTTTGTTGCTTGTTTATTCTTGTTTTGTGCCTATATAAGACATGTCAGTGAGCAAGGGATGGGGGTCATACTTTGTATACTATTTTTCCAAGACTTCATACTCTTTTTGTTTTCATTTTTGTTCTTATACATAGCTAGTTTTCCTTGAGCTCTTTGTATTCTCTTGATCTTGCAACCTCTTCATTGAGCTTGCAAGTTTAAGTTTTGGTTATTGAATTCAAGGGCTGTATCATTATCGAAGAATAATAAAGCTTTCATTTTTGTTCTTTGGTTCTTAGTTTCATTACTTGCTGTACTTACTTGTCATCTCTATTCTTGTCCTTTACTTACTTGCTCTTTTATTACCTTGCAATTTACCTTCTTGTAATGTCGAGTATTCTTTTCTTTGTATCTTTTCATTTGCTCTTTTTCTTTTGTTGTTTGATGGTTGTAAATATGGTGTTGTTAGGAAAAAGAATGGTGTTGTAAATTAAGGTTTTCTTTTCTCATTTCCTTTGCCCAATATTTTCCTTTGAACTTCGTCCAAACTTTACACAAGCGCTCCGTTAGGCACCCTATCCTACCAAGATATCGGTGATCCTTAACCGTGACCGGTTGTGTTCGGTTTGGCAGGAGGCGAAAGACAAGAGAAAAGAACGGACGGACAAGGGTCAATAAGCCGGATTGCACTAATACCATGCTTAAACACCCTAATCCACGTTGTTGCTGATTGCTCTAGCTTCAATGGTTAAGTTTGGCACAAAGGAGTGGGTACGGACTTCATTAACTTACACTAACCTATTTTTTCCTAACAAATTTATACTTGCAAATATACACATAGGTTAGAATCGAACCATTCCGCCCATGCGCATTGACTCGTCAAAATAAGAACTTAGAACGCTCCGTCTCCCTGCGGATGACCCGTGCTCACCGCGGCTAGCTACACGCGACACGGTCCTTGATCGCGGTTAAACTTAATAGAACTTAAAATACGACACACCAAAAATGTGCCGATCAGCATCACCGAAGAGATTAAGAGGTCCAAATCGATCAACACATCCGAGTGATTATCAGCTAGTCATCTACTTCCAATAAGATAGAAATCTAAGAGCAACTAGGGTTCTTGTACTCTACTTTCAAAAGTTGTATGCAATAGTTGATTAATAAAAGTAGTATTTTTATTATTTAATTCTTTTTGCACTTACTTTCTGCATTTGAATCATGTTTTCATTCTTCAACCTTTCTTCTAAATCTCAAACCATGAGTGAGTAATTCATTACTTGTTAGGGTTCATAGGATATGTTAGATCAATGGATGATAAAATCTTTTAACCTTTTTTTTTACATTTTAAAGTTTATATACCTTAGCAAACTAAATGTTAACATCTTTATCGGGCGCGGTACCAATTTATTGCTAGACACGACCACGATTTGAGATTGGTTTAACACTTGTTTTGTTAGGGGCTAGACATGAATAGAGATCAAGGCAATGACAAGTGTTAGTAGTGGGGAAACCCAAGTTTCTTCCAAAGTACCATAATCTACATTAATCACCATCGATCTAGTTTTAAATTATTAAAAAATAAAAGGAGTCATTTTTAGTTATTCATCTATTACTACTAAGTCCTATGAACCCTACAAGCTTTTTTTTTATTAATCTTATATCCGTAACGAGAAACAATCACCTTTCTTCAATCAACTCGTCTAAAACAATAAAAGAGTTCATGTTTCCCTGCGGATGACCCGTACTCATCACGGCTAGCTACTAGCAACACCGTCTTGATTACGGTTACTTTTCGAACACACTTTTCAGCACAGATCAATCAAATGGCGCCGTTGCCGGAGAAACGCCTGTAATTTTTTCTTATTATTCGGGTTGATTTCTTATAAAATCCAGTAAACATATTATAAACAAGAACCAAAACCGCATCTTGTGTATTTAAATATTTGTGTGTGAGTTTTGTAAGGGAATCTGGAGTAACTGGATCAAGGAAACAGGGATTCAGAGACTTTCAACGTAGCCCAGAGGAGCAGAGGGGAGCACTGAAAAAAATTTGGCAACCGACCCTACCAAATTGCGGCGGAACTGTTGCGGGAACAAGCATTTTGCGGCGGAACCGTGGCGCGTTGGTGGAGTTGGGCCACCAAAATTTTCAGGTAATTTTCTCTAAGATCCAATAATCTGATCTTTCCTGCAGGATTCTTTGCAAATATTGCCGCTCAAAATCTATTTGCGTGTTTTGATATCGGTTTGTGCATATCTAAACAGGACATTAAGGGGAAATAACCCAAATCCAGATTAGGTGGGGATTTCATCACCCTTTCTAGGCCCCACAAATCATAAAACGAGTATACTATTACTCTACATTAATTAAAAAATATCTAGACCAAGCCTTTAAGTACCGTCGCGCTCAATTAGGATAGAGGATGGTCATAGGTAATCTATCACTTATCCGCATTTCTCTTGTGGTGTCTAGGCAAGTATGACTATGGAAAGTGGTTACATAATTAAGCCTGCTATTTCGGTGATTCGTATAGCGGATACCTCCAACTTACCTGGCACTTACCTGGCCACAAAAGTAATAAAGAGGTGGTAGAGGATTGATCCTGCGACTTATCCTTCGGAAGTCTAGGAGTGGTCTAGTGACTTGACCTAGGTGACCCTAGTTTTAGGGATTTATTGTGCATTTTTTGATTTTTTGAGTGAAGCCTTAAGTCCGACTATTTTTCAAAACAAACCTTCTTAAAAAGAGTTCTCACATATCACATGCAGCCATGTGCGCTAAACCCACTTAGTGCATGATCGGTTAGACACGGGATTCTAGTGCCCATCTTTTCCGCATTTTTTCTATCGACTTCGAAGTTGGTACTTCTTCATCTTCTATTTTCCCTCCACCCATCACATCTTCCGAGACGGACAGATCTCCATCAGATTTTAACAATACCACCCTGCCACCATCCGTAGGTGCGTAGAATCAACCGCGCATCTCTCTCCTAGAAAGATACTACTCCATACGTGGACCTCTTCCTACTTGTTTGTCTCTTCCACCAGCCAATGGGGGTAATTTCGAAAGTAAACCCCACTTCATCAATTTGTTGCTCAAATTTCACGGGCTTGAATCTGAAGACGCATACGTTTTCATAACCAAATTCGAGAACGTATGTACAATGATGAGCACAATCCAATTGTCTATGGATGCTATGCGATTACGTCTTCTCCCTTTTACCTTGTGCGATCTAGCAAAAAAATGGCTTTATACCACTGCAGCACATTCTATCGCTAAATGGGACGAATTCGTTATAACATTCCTTAAGAAATTTTATCATAATCACAAAACCGCCCTATTCGAAATAAGATTAACCAGTTTACCCAACTTCCCAACGAACCATTCTGGAAATGCATTGAACGGTTTAAGGATCTTCTTATACAACGCCTCCATCACGGAATTGATAGATGGCAACTTTGCTGAATTATATACGATGGCTTGAAACTGTTTTTCAATGCCATTTCATGTCAAAAGACGATGGCGAAGCTTGGAAATTTCTGAAGGATCTCGCCGAACAAACCTCACAATGGGAGAGCACTAGACCAACATCGTCTTCGTCTAGGGAAGGTATCCATCAGCTCAACATTTCCATCGCAGTGAAAGCCGAAATGGACATGATGCAAAAAAAACTCGAATCTATCGAAAACAAAGTCTCGTCAACCTCCCTAAACCAAGTTACGCTCCCCAAAACCGTGTGTGGTTGTTGTTTTGATCCATCACATTTAATGGAAGGATGTCCTTTGAATCCTCCATCTCAAGGTCATGAACAAATCAATGCTGCTTTTCAGCAATAATCTAGAAATGACCTTTATTCATCCACATATAATGAGGAATGGAAGAATCATCCTAATTTTGCTTGGAACCAAAACCAATCTTAAAATCAAAATCAGTTCCCAAACCAAAATAACTATCAAAGGCCTCCTCTACAGCAACAGCTACCACACCAAATTCAGTACCCCTTTTAACCGCAATCTCTTCAAAATATGGCCAACAACTTTGCACCTTATAATAAGTCTTTCCCAACGGCCGTTACCGATAAAACCTTTATACTCGAACGAAACATAGAAACGTTCATTAAACAATATACACAAACGACGGCTAATTTAACATCTTCTATCCAAATGTTAGTGTAACATACTGCTTCCCACGGTGAAAGCATAAAATCGATAGAAGCACAACTTGCACAGTTAGGGAGATATATCTCAACCTCTACCAAATCCCGGCTACTCACAAATCGTAAATCTCATCCGTCAAAATCATAATGTGAGTGTCGTAATCACGTTGAGATTGGGAAGAGTGTTGAATAACAATTTTGGTGAACAAGTTGAAGTTGATGACATTGTTGAACCCCGGCTACTACCTCTACTCCTATTTCGTCTAATCTAACATCTTCTTCCGAGCCTATTCTCCATTTTCCACTAGGTTCGAACCCTCAGCCCATTTCCTTAAAGGAATTACCATCTACGACCATCCCAAATCCAATTTTGGGATCCATTCCAGCCCCACAAACTTCTCCTCAAAAGTTGGACCGAACCCTTATTGATAAAGCTCCTTTTCCACACAGGTTGAGAGCCAACAGACCAAGTCTCCAAATAGAGAAGATTGTGAAAATTTTTAAACAAGTTAACATAAATATTCCACTCCTAGATGCTATCAAACAAGTAACTTATTATGCAAAAATTTTAAAGGACTTCTGCACTAGGAAAAGAAAAATTCAAGTGCCTAAAACAGTTTTCTTAGCAAATAATATGAGCAATTCTCTTACCCAATCGGTGCCCACAAAACGTAAGGACCCCGGTTGTCCTACAATATCGATAACTATCGGGGGTTAAAATATCAATCGTGCTCTTCTCGATTTAGGTGCTAATATTAACTTACTTCCGTATTCTGTTTATGAGCAATTAGGTATAGGAGAGTTGAAACGTGCGCATTGCACTCTCCAGATGGCCGATCGATCTATCACCCAATCTCGGAGTGAGCTAAAGGACGTGTTAATCAAAATCAGGGAATTTATATTCCCTGTGGACTTTATAGTTATAGATACACAACCTGTGGCAAACCCACGGAACCAAATTCCGGTGATTCTAGGTCGACTTTTCCTTGCAACTTCCAACGTGATAATCAATTGTCGTAACGGTTCTATGAACCTATCCTTCGGGAAGATGACAGTTGAGCTTAATATCTACAAGGTAAGAAGTCAACCCTCCGAACCCTATGCTCAAATAGTTGATGTATGTTCTGTTGAAAAGATAGCATCCGACAGTTGCGAATTTGAGAAGCTTCACAATACTAATCTTGACGCCACTTGTGCATTATTGTTTGATCCTATTATTTATTATACATGTGAAGATCCTTCTGTCGAAAAGTCCACACCTAAGTACGAACCCTTTAACTTGTCGAATGATTTAGTTGAGCTATCCGAGTATCATAACTTCCTTTCCGATGAGATTATCATTTGGAATATCCATGAAATTTTTGAAGACATTTTTGCCGAAGAACTCGCATACCTAGAAGACGTGGGAGTTGTGATGAATCAACCCCCACCCAAAGAAGTTGAACCGCCACCCCTTCTTCTTATCAAGAACGAGAATGCAAGTATTGCACTATTACTATTCCGTCTCTACCAACCGAGATGTAAACTCGATCGATTACGCCTCTTATCTCCCCACTTCTTCATATTTATGACATTCCACCAACTATGTTGTTACATTGATAAAATATTCGAATGGTTGGTGTTGACTTTTGGTCTTTATAAAGCTTTACATAGACCAATAACTTTACCCCCTCTTATAATTTTAAATGCTTAATGTTGTTTCACTCAAGTTTGGAGGGGAGAAAAATATTTTGGCTCTTGAAAGAAAAACAAAATTTTTAAAATTGTGAGCCAAAAATAAGTTTGGAGAGGATTTCACTGTTATTAATTCTTGTCCCCGTTACTAACTTTTCCTCCTAAGTCTACAGGTTTTAAGCTTAAAAGATGCCATCAGTGAGGACACTGCTGCAAATAGGTTTGGGAGAGATTTGTGCTTATTCACGCATCATTTTTGCATTATACTAAATAATTTCACAAAAAAATTTAAAATTTTTTGATAATAAAAGTTAGGATGTGAAAAATACATATGAAAGATAGGAAGAGATTCAAGAAAAGCACAAAAAATAGATTTTTTAAAATGAAGCTAGTAATAGGTAGTCATGACCTGTTGTCCCAAGGGTTAGTAAGATGAAAGGAATCACTAATCTGAGAATAGAAATAAGTTTGAAAAACAGTCCATATTCTTGAGTTCAAACTTCTGAACATTGATACCCTACTATACGTACTTACACACATCTTGAAACTTGGGATAGTAGATGATACCTTGAAATGCACTTGTCTAAAAGGCTTAGTATGAAGGAAAAAAGTATATAAATCAACAAAATATAAAAAAATGCTGAAGAAAAATGAACACTGATTTTGTAATTACTTAAGGCAGCATAAAAAAATATAGTGAGTGTGCTTTATCACCCAGTGCCTTAGACCAACCGGTTCGGGAGCTACTGCTAAGCCATAGGTGTTGCAAGACTAAAATATTGCTAATTACGCCTTAACGAGTGAGCACATTTGGTAATTGGTTGGTTAGTACCACAAGAAGTATTAACGGTCGCATGAAGAATGTGTGAGTAATTCCATCTATAAAATATTCACCGACAAAAAAGTACTAAGGAAGATGGACAAGAGCATGATAGCTTGAATTGAATTATCTAAGTATAGGGATGTCTTTTACACACACGTAGGGGTATATGATCTATATTTGGAAGAAAGGTAGGGAGGAAGACTAAAGGCGATGTTTTATTATGGGATGATGTGATTTCTGACATCTTTTCATGACTATTAAGATATGGCTCATGACTACTAAAAAGATAGTGTAGTTTGAAACTCTTATTTTCAAGTTCTTTGTTTTATATATTCTTTATCTTTGTATATAGCTTTCATCATCTTTCTTTTATTATGAGATTTTGTGGGTGTAATCCGCTGAAAACCCTCAGGAGACAACACTCCTCCTGTTAGAGGCACCTAGAGGTTCAAAGGCTTGTTGCACGTACTAAGTGCAATTGTGTTGCCTATGAAAGTGTGCTAAGTTTTTTCTTTTTCTTCACTTTAATAACTAGTTTGCTCGGGACGATCAAAATTAAGTTTGGGTGTATTTGATTAGTCTAAAATATTGAACATTTGAATGAATATTTTCCCCACTATTGTTAAGTACTAAAATGTGTTTATTGTAATTATAGAACATATGAGGGTTTATGTGTAAAATATATATTATCATATGTTTCTATATTATAATTAAAATAATGAGGGAAAATACATGCATATAATATTTATATGAAATATTAGTAATTAAAATATGCATATCATATCAAATATTTCTAATCAATATTCTTAACATTTAATATCGTATAAAATGGTTAGAATAATATATCAAAAATACCAAATACTACTAAAATTTTGATTTGATATATTGTGCAGATTAGCGCAGGTCTGGAATTCAAGAGATTCGGGATAAATCAAGATATTGGAATCAAATCTGCCAGAATATTGAAGCAAATCATAAGATCTAGCAACGTCAGAGACTCAATTCATTATTATCAGAATATAGACATCTAGAGAATCTCCACATGACGATGCAAAACAGCAGAAAAAATCCCAAAAATTGAAGCCACCAAGATACGGCGGATCCGCGGAAAATATAGGCAATATGCGGCGGAAGCGCGGCGGTTTAATGGCCGTAGAATTTGAGATTTTAGTGATTTGATCGTATCTGCATATATTATTTTATGGAATCTAGGGTTTCTAGTTTCTGTGACTATATAAAGGACCGAGAGCTTCACATTAAAAATGCATCAACGAGGAGATCAAGATGTCCAAAGCGATCCACGCATCCGAGTGATCCTCAGCTAGTCATCTACTTCCAATAAGATAGAGATCTAAGAACAACTAGGGTTCTTATACTTTACTTTCAAAAGTTGTATGCAATAGTTGCTTATTAAAGATAGTGTTTTTATTATTTAATTTTTTTTGCACTTACTTTCTGCACTCACTTTCTGCATCTTAATCATGTTTTCATTCTTCAACATTTCTTCTAAATCACAAACCATGAGTGAGTAATTCCTAGCTTGCTAGGCTTCGTAGGATAGGGTAGATCAATGGATGATAAAATCTTTTAACCTCTTTTATACATTTTAAAGTTTATAAACCTTAGAAAAATAAATGTTAACATCCTTATCGGGCGCGCTACCAATTTATTGCTAGTCACAACCACGATTTGAGATTCGTTTAACACTTGTTTTGTTAGGGGATAGACATGAATAGTGATCAATGCAAGGACAAGGGTTAGCAGTGGGAAAACCCTAGTTTCTTCCAAAGAACCCTAATATACATTCATCACTATCGATCTAGTTTTAAACTATTAAAAGATAAAAGGAGTCATTTTTAATTATTCATCTATTACTACTAAGTCCTATGAACCCTACAAGCCTTTTCTTTATAAATCCTATATCTGTAACGACAAACAATCACTCTTCTTCAATCAACTCGTTTAAAGTAAGAAAAAAGTTCACGTTTCCCTGCGAATGACCCGTACTCATCGCGGCTAGCTACTAGCGACACCATCCTGATTGCGTTTACTTTTCGAACACACTTTTCAGCACAGATCAATCAACCCACGTGGAAAAAATCTCAAGTTGATTGCCTCAATCTCGACCGCCCAAATTCCTCCAAGAGCCAGCTCCGATGGTCGATCTTGCCCCATTTGCCTCCGTGCTTTGCACACACACCCCTTTGACTCCCCTGCACTGTTTAATTTTCCTGCAATCAAACAGAGACTCTTCAATTCATGATTTAACCCCTTTTTAACGCATTTTAATCCACATTTTTAATTCCCAAACCCTAATTCTTCACTATAAATACCACCCTATACCTTAGCACTTTACCATTCTGAAATTCTAGCAAAAATTCTCTCAAAACTCTCTAAGTACATATGGAGCTAAGCCCCTTAAGTGGAGTAGCGAGCCATACTCGAGGACCGGAGCATCTCCGACCAAACCACGACGCTCGAGAGCTTCTTCATTCTCTTTTTAACCTTCTAAAAACAGTAAGTCATTCTTCTCTCCAATTCTTTCATCTCAATTCGCCGTCTAAGAAAACTTTGACAAAAGTGGAGTTAACACGTAATAAGCTTCGTTTTTAAATATTTTATCATGCTTGATAGGTCTAAATGTCACATAATCATCCTAATATCTTTTTAAAACAAAACTCACGTCTATTGTCTTTTGACGTAACGAAAATTTCATGTTCAATACTCAAATAATGAACTTTTTCATTAAAATACCATAAACTTTAGTGTAAGCACTTTTTGATATCTAGTATACCTAAACCCTAGAACCTTCACAGGGTAATGACCTACCACACACGCACACTATGGTTTCATAGCATGGTATTCTAAATATATGGGTAATTCAAAGTAAAAGTTTTTTCATTAAAATACCACACTTTTACAGAAACGGGTTTCTTTAAATCGGTATTTCGAAATTCTTGGCAATTACGCCTCTACAACCCTCGTCAGGGGACCCGCTAATGGATGGTGTGGATTATCGCACATCCTTGGGATAGTAGAGCGAAATGCAGAACTCCTCACGGAATACTCGGTCTCGAAAGGAAAAAAAATACGGTTTTTAAGAAACGCGACTTTTTCTAATAAAAAAAACTAATTTTTGGGAAAATTATATAAAAATTAGAAATCCATATTTTCAATAAAAACATATTAAGAAACTATATTTTTTAAAATGAAAGATAAAACTTTTTAACAAGATACCACCAAGTTTCCAAAAGTAGTAGTTTTCATAAAAATACCATAAACTTTCAAAAAAAACTAGGTTTTATCACCAAAACACCATAAAAATTAAAATACATATTCATGAAAACCCTAAATATTATAAATCACCCTCGAGGTTTATTTTTAAACTATAGTAAAGTATTTTTCATATAACCACCTCGAGATATGCAAACAATACTAAGGACTCTAGGTTAATATAGGTTTAAGCGGGATCAATTCTCTTGAGCCCTAGGGAGCCGGAGAAAGTGAGTGCTTGCTTATTCAGGTTAGACAACTTAACGGAGTTATCAATGACAATTTTCTTGGAAAAAAAACACAAATCCTGCCTTCCATGTGCAGCAGTTGCCAATTTCTCCCGAACATAAGATTTTAACAATTTATATCAATTCACATGGAAAGACACCAACCCAAATCTAAACTCAAATCTAAACTTGAACTCGAACTTGAATACAAATCCGAACTCTAACCTAACTCGAATCTAAACTCGAATATGTACTTGAACCCAATCTATTAGAACCAACTTGACTCGAACCCAGATTGCAATTGTCATGACTCGTACATTATTCGACTTACTTGAATATAATCTACAGCTTTTGAAATATAGGATTTCGATCAATACATGTCAATCAATCAAATCAATTAAGTATATTAACCAGTTATAATATATTATACTCGGAGTGCTTGGGATGGTTTCTTGTGTGAATCCAACGGAACTTCAAGAGTCCCGTATTAACCTCTTTTTTATTTTACTCAAATATCAGTCAAGTTGACTCATCCACGGCCTAGAGCCCCAATGCTAACATATGAAATAGGTCTGTATTTCCTTTCTCCTGGGGCCCCACTTTTGAGCTCGTGAATACTTCTACGGTTGCGTTGATATTCACACATGGAACTTAACGTTAATATAGCGACCATATAGAGACCAATAGTATATATTTACCCATGAACATATACTCTTACTTGTCATATATATTCTACACTTGTTATTTTCTTTACTCTTACCCATCTTTGGGACTTACCGAGCGCTAGTTCGCTGATGGGCATTCAATCCATTTTTCTTTTCTTAGAATGTTCGTCAGATACGATCGAGACAGAGGAGGTTGAAGCCACAGAGGAGGACTACAACCAGATCGCTACTCAGGGCTAGCTCAGCTTCATTTTTTTCTCCAGTTTATGTATGCCACTTGTTTAGGCAATTTTCTTATTGTATTTACTTTTCAGCAGAAACTTATGTTCTTGTACATATTGGAAGTTGAATGTAAATAAAGATATTTGTTGTCTCAATTTATTCTTGCATTGTATATTATTGTTTCAATATACTTAGTATATTTATTTAGGGAATGACCTTCTCTGGATAAATATACTGCGGGCTTGCCACGCCACCGTTTCCATCTACTAGGAAGCGGAGCATGACAGATGTATAAAAGTTGGATTTAAGTAGATGATATCTCAGTCGATATGGACTTCCACAGTCGTAGGTTATATCTCATTCTATTATAATTGTAAGGTAAACATAGTAATTTATAGAAACCTTAGTTTATAATGGACTATGGTATTTTATTATAATTATTGTTTATATAAAAACAATGGTATTTTTAGGGCAAAATATTGATTTATGAAGTGCCATGATATTTTAGGGTAAAGATTGTAACGCTTTAATAAGAATAACCCTTTATAAAAGAGTATGGTATTTATCTGGTATATTAACGTAAATTATTTTTTATTATAAAGGTTGTAGTATTTTAATAAAAAAATCTCTTTTATAAAAAGGTAAGGGTATTTTAGTGAAATTCTAAAAACTTCACTTTCGAAATTAGGAGTATTTTTGGTAAGGTTTCACTTCTTAATGGTATTTATTAAAAATCTAGTTTTAGGATTATTATTGATTTTTACAAGAAAACCCTAGATTTTAAAAGTTCAGGGTATTTTAACAAAACTAATTACTCTACCAAGTTCATGATATTTTCATAAAAATTATGATTCAAAAAGGTTCATGGTATTTTAATAAAAATATCACTTGGAAAGGTTTAGAGTATTTTAAGGAAAATACTATTTTTCCAAAGTTCGTGGTATTATAATGAAAACATAAATTCTTACGAGTTGATAGTATTTTTGTGAAATACCCATTTCAGTGAAAATATGGTTTTACATGTTTACTATTAATTTTATTTTAAAATAACCAATATATAAAAATTTACTATAATTTTTCCATGTTTTAATAATTAAGGATCTGATTATCGATAACTTTTATTTAATACCGTAGAATAATTACATGTATTCCTGTAAAATTTGTCCCGGTCATGATAGTCGCTTTACAACTTAGTTACACATGTCCAATCATGAATTTGGGGTTTTCCGTTATCCCGTGATTTTATCGTGAATGATAACTACTAAAAGTTCGTTATTTTATTAAGGTTTAATATCGTTTTTAATCGTCAAAACCCATATAATAGATAATCTAGTTAAAACATGATAATTAGGTCCTGAAAGTTTTTTCACAGATAGACATTTTCGTAATGAAGATAAAAGAGAGTCAAGTGTTGAGAGATCTTACCTGAAATGAGGTAGGAAAATGAAAGTCAGTGAGCATTGGGTTGTACGAGAACAAGTATATCTTGAAGCCGAGAATTATTTTTGCCTCTTGGACTTGGTCCAGAGTGCAGAAGACTCAAAGAGAAAGCTTTGGAAATATTTTGAGAATTTTTTGTCAATGGATATTTTTTGGGGGTTTTAGAAGCCAAGGGTTCTATTATAGGATTCTCATGATAAAAACATCCCTATTTTTCTACCTCGGTTACAGGAGCCCCCCAGCCGACCAGATCCTGAACGTCGCTCAACCAGATCCAACGACTCGTATCATGTCGCTGGTGAGCCGCCGTGGGCCCCGTCTTAAGTTGGCGCTGGAGATCCTTGGCCATTAGATCATTGATCCAACGATCCAGATCAAAGGCGCCTATATTTTTATTTTTATTTTCTTTTATTTAAAACTATTGGAAGAATCTGGACCATTGGTTTCCAGATCTAACGGTCTAGATTCATTCCCGCTCTTAAAATTAAATAAAATTTGTTTTTAATATTTAAAAATTGTTTTTGGCTTCTAAAAATTATTTAAAAATAGTTAAAAATATTATAAAAATCTATTTTGATATTTTCTATCCTTTGCAACCAAATTTGGTCTAAAATAGCTCCTTTTGTCGGTTTTAAAAACTTTCCCTTCCATAAAAAATCCATTTAAATTCTTAAAAATTCCCAAAAAATTCTAAAAAATAATATTAATTCATTTTAATCATGGAAAAATATTTTTAAAGTGTTTTCTACCATTAGAGGCAGTAAAATAATTTTTTTGACCTCGAGAAAAATTATAAAATGTTTTCATTACTTATCTAGAGTACATGATCGTTACAATATACCCTCCTTGAAATAATTTCGTCCTCGAAATTCTGGAGGTATAACAAAGGGTAGTTACTTAGAAAAAGTTATAGTTAGATGGGGATAACGTTCCCTTATCTCATCCTCTCTCTCTCCCACGTGGATTCGTCCGGAGAGTCTTTTCTTCACATTACTCTAACCAGCTGGACTGTCTTGTCCATCAATGTCTTCTCGTTCCAATCTAGAATCTCAACTGGTTATTGTTCGTAGGTTAGCTCAGCCCCTACTGTGATTTTGGAATAATACAAAACGTGACTAGGGTCACTGACATACCTCCTTAACTGCGAAATATGAAAAACGTAGTACACGCTCTCCAAAGAAGGTGGTAAGGCTAGACAATACGCAACCTTCCCAACTCGTTCAAGGATGTCAAATGGGCCGATGAATCGCGGATTGAGCTTTCCCCGCTTCCAGAAATGTATCACTCTGCGATTTGGTGAGATCTTCAGGAACACATGTTCACCTAGTTGAAGATCTAGGTGCCTCCTTTTTGCATCTGCCCAGTGTTTCTTTCGATCCTGGGCTATACGCAGTTGATCCCTGATAGTTCTCACTACTCCCATGGTCTCGAAAATCATCTCTGGTCCTAGAAGTTCTCGATCTCCAACGTCATCCCAGCTCAATGGAGACCTACACTTCCTCCCATATAATGTCGTGAAAGGCGCCATACCGATACTTTCCTGGTAGCTATTGTTATACGTGAACTCTACCAAGTGCAAGCGGTCCTCCTGTTGGATATAGGTGCCCTCAAGGCAATTATCATAGTTGCAGGATTGCAATTACATTCGAGGAGGGCATATACCAAGAATAGTCTTTCTCGATATGATAGTACGCTATTTGGTTTGTCTTTATCTGTCATGTGTATATGTGTTACTAGTTATCATGTATCGCTAATACATGAGATAAAGCTCATAGAATCTTTGCTTGACTACCAGGATTACGATAAGGATCATACTAGTGGGGCCTGATAGTTTATAAGCATATCCTAAAATGTCCCTAGTCGTAGGAGTATCGAGACTGGTCATCGATACTCCAGTTTAGACTAATGTGTACGTTTTACTACCTTGTAAGGGGCGATGGTTGATCCCATAGCCATTGGTGTTTGACACTAATGATTGTATACAAGTACTCATTTAAAGAGTTGCACTGGACGAACTCGCCGAAAACTCCTAGATGGTATTATACCAATTTGACATAGTAGTTCTCTAGTGACATGGGCACAGAGCAGTCCATAGACCCAAAATTGCCACAGTGTCTTGTGTGTGGTCCCAATGTACGTAGATTACTACCCTACCACGGCTCTACTAAGTCGTGCAAATAGGTTTTAGTTGGGTACAGTCCCGAAGCACATGGAGGCAGTGAGCGGTCAAAGGAATTCGTTACTCCCAATATTGGGAGTCGATATTGCACTGTGCAGGATATGACTATAGTCAAAAGTCCGAGACCACAGCAGTAGAGATAAACTGGTAAGTGTTACCAATTGTATATCTTTGGTTATGAATCTTTTGTCAGCATGACTTAACGGGTTATTAGGGGTATGATAGATTCCACTCCCCAGACCCAGTATATGATACTCCATGACAAAGAGACCGCACTGTACGATGACTATCACTTTTAGACTTTTTCGGGTCCGGATTAGTTTGCTCGTTGACCTGTCTTTATCTTGCTCATACCTGGGTAGCCGTTACGTACAGCTAATGCCACTGACGAGCTTGTGGGTTAACCTAAAAGGGGGTTGAATCTGAAAGTGTTTCAGATTCAATCGGACGCGATCCTGTATAACCTACTGTCAGCGTATTGACAGGTCTTTAGAGTCCCGCAACGAAAATGCCTGCCTAGGCAAAATGCGATGTGACGTACATATAGGGATACGTGCATAAATTCGATAAAACATGTATATTGGATATACATGTTTAATCGGACGACTGTTATACTAGCCGGTTTAAAAGCCGGATTATCAAGTCAAGTGGTTACTTGATAACCTAATTTATGATGCGGTTTTTAGTAGAGTGTATATGATACACACACTCTCTACAGTACATAATACCGAAAAGATATTGATGGCATTTTGTGTATGTGATACATGATGTGTACGTGTATAGGATACATGTACTAATACTTATTTAATGTATATATTATTTATTTGTTATGATTAGTTAATGGTGGGACCCACACTCTCTCGTATGTATGACACACACATGAGAGAGAGTGGGAAAGGAGAGGTGTCATATATTATATGACACGGGTAAGAAAAAGATAAAAAGAAGATAATTCATTTTTCCACTAGACATCAATTTCTTCTTCTTCCTCAAACATGAGCTTGAGCTCTCTAGATCAATGGCACATACTGCCAAGGTGAGAGAGTGAGAAAAAGATAGAGTGCTCAGAGTTTTCATCGCCTTCCCCATGCCCAGCGAGCCTCTGGAGGAAGTTTCTCCGCCCGGTGACGGAGTTGGAGTTCGGGCAGCCCGCTTTCAACGCGGATCATATACGGCGAGACGGTCGGCGTTCCTATGCGTCCGGAAGCTCACGGAGTCTAGAAGGGGTCTTCCGGGATTAGCCGGACATGCTATAATGGTTTTAGCTCCATTGACTTTTCTCTTTACTCTTTTCTACTTTACACATTGTATTGTGTTTGATGATCTTGGTGATGGATTGGGGTTATGCTTTGTAAAACTGTTGTTTTTCAAATTTCACCATGGCCATGATTGTCACTGTAACATTTCAGGAAAATAAAATATTATTTTCTGAATTTAAATAATTAAAATAATATATTTTATGAATATTATAAAAATATGGAAATTGTTTTAAGGATATGGCATGATTATGTATGTATAATTTGGAAAATATTGGAAATTAATAAGAATTATTGATTTTGAAAGAATTATATGATTTGGACATTTTATAAATTATTATACAATTATTTGTATACATGTTTAATACTAAACTCGTTTAATATTTCACTAATTATGCACTAATCCTGTTTATGTATATTGAATGCAACAAATCATGTTGCAAAATACTTGTTACATTTTTATGAACCATGGCTTCAATTCTTCATTTGCATATATATATATATATATATATATATATATATATATATATATATATATATATATATATATATATATGGTTTTTTTTTTGTTTTAAAATAAAAAGAAAAGAAAAGGGAAGATATTTTGGAGGGAGAGAGACAAGGGGACCATGAGGCATGGGCCTTGAGAGAGAGAGAGAGAGAGGCATTGCTATTACACTTTTCCCACTTCATTCTCTTCATCTTTCATTTTCTTCACTCTCTCCTCCTTCATCTCCCTCATCCTCCACCTCCTCTACCACCCTCAAACACCCCCAAATCCACACCAAAACACCTTACCAGCTTCACAAAAATTGATCACAAGCACACTACAAACCCCATGGATGAAGCAAGTTAAGGTTTTGAGCACTTCGAGCAACCTTAGAATTTTCTTGAGTTGCCAAATGAGCTAAATCCTACATCCTTAGTTAAGAATTTGAGTTTCCTTACCTCCTATAGTAGTTTACAGCTAAACTAATATAGTTTGGTGATCTTAGAATATTCAAAGATGAGGATTAGGGGATATTTTGAATTGTAAAGGTGTAGTTGAGATTTAGTAGTGGCCACAAACACCTTTTGTGTTAGAATCCTGGAACTAAACTGAGTGTACAACCCCAAACAAATAACTTGAAAATCTCCGATATCGGGGTTTGTGAGAATTATGATGATATTTTAGGATCTGCTACAACTCATGAACTCTGAAAATTAATTAACGATCACAGTGAGACAAGCATGCCATCTAGAAACTACCATAAAGACCCGAGCCCTAAATTCCTCACCCTGGCCGCCAATTTAAGCTTCCTGGCCACAAATTGCGACCTAGCCATGAAGCCAGTTTCTCGTGCTTGGTCCATGGCTTCTTTATCCTGTAATTTGACCTATCATATTTGCAAAATATCCCAATTTCACCTGAGTCGAAATATGGAATTGTTTTTCAAAGTTTCTGATTTCGGTTTGCGAGTTTTGTTAACTTGAATTTTGGTATTTTGGTTTTGACTCGGTCGTTTGACATTTGTACGTCAACGTCGAGAGTTGTTGGTTATTCTTGCATGTGTAGGCCGTAGGTTCTAACCTATGTGCACTTCGCGTGCCATATCGGTTTTCATGTGCGATTCTTGTTTACGATACGATATGCTTGAAACTGTAGGTACCTTCGCGTGGACTTTGGGACAACAAGGGAGAGCAAGGCGTCATCTACTTCGACAAGTGAGGATCGAAGGTGAGTAGATGTATATCTACGGGGGAAGTCGGGTGGATGGCGTATAGCACCCCCGTAACCGTAGAATAGATTAATTATCTATATTATGTATTTATAACAATGCGAGATGGATACTTAGCAAGTAGGGCTCTAGGAGACTCTAGGTTAAAATAGGCGTACTTGTAGGAAGATTTATCCTTAGTCTTTTTCCTTAGTCGTGAGCCGTTAGTTTTATATTGTCGCGCGCATACACACACACACACTTGGTATGATATGTGTATATATGTATATTTATATATATATATATGGATGTGTTTATATATATATATATATATACGTGTAAGATGAAGATATGATATGCTATATGGTTTTGAGTCGATTTGATAGGATATGATGTCAAGAGATTATGAGATACGATTTGAGTTTGAGACATCATATACGTTATGATATATATTAAAGGATCGTTGGAAGAATTACACATAACATGTGATAATATGTGAATTGATGATATAATAGAATGTACGTGACCTCAGATCCGTACCCTCGATTTTGGCGATGCCGTACGACGGACTATACCGTACGAGATATATATATGATGATTGATCCGCACTCTTGATTCGATGATGTCGTACGATGGATATTACCATAAGTGATGCTATGAGGCTGGATCGCCGACTACTAGATACATCGACTCGGAAATGTTATAGATTTCTTATCAGTTTCGATTTGGTTCTTAGTTTAGTTTTCTAATTACTTAAGTAGATGTTAGCATAGATTTGAGTCATACCTATTTCAAACCAACGAATCGTATTCATTTTCAAAGGATAAACCAAGGGATGCTACGGATTTTCAAAAGATATCTCTTTTCTCAAAAATACACCATAGCCCTTACTTTTCTAAAAACAACGATTCATGCTATTTTAAATACGGTTATCGTATGGATCGTATATATATATATATATATATACTTTATTAAAGTTGTGTTTACTGTTTACTTCTTCTATACTCATGTTATTCTCATTGCATTGTATATATACATGTGTTTCCATTAGCTTTTAAGATCTCGTCTGCTAGGGCACATGCACCATTACCGATGATGCATATGTTGCACGTACACTTTCTTGCCGGCTCACACACATCATCATCGGTAATTGCCATACCACGCACACTTTAGAAACTGCCATGGATAAATATATGGTGTACCGCATTCATTATTGATAGTTAGATAACGATTCTGGTACTAATACGTATTATGATTTGCATCATGCATACATTGCTATAGTGATTTATCTCATATGATGTTTTCATGAGATTTCTGTTTCGTGGATTTGGGAAATCGCAAAGTACATTTTGAAAACTTGAAATATTTAAAAAGTGCAGTTTTCCATTGATATGATAATTATGTCCACCATGAGTTTTCTCGGTTCTGAGCATTTTCGAGTACCCGATTCGAAGAGTTAGATGATCCATCTACGGGTACATAGTGGACCCGGTAAGGTATCCCGGGGCGAGAAATTTGTAAGGATGACAATGAGCCTGGCAGGGGGAGCACTACCTACCGGTGATTGTTTGGCGCGGAGTAAGTTGGTATTCTCCGCCATCGGTAAATCGGCAGATATCCGGAGGATACCGACCGTAGTCATGAGATCAGATGATATGGGGTCGATCCGGACAGACGGAGCCCGAGATATGAGGATTATGTGTCGCTGATGGACACGGTTATCATGATGTTTTCGAGTGTCGATGGTTGGCACTCAGGTTTTATTATGATTTATTATGTCATTACTGGACACACGTTGGATGATGCATTTATACATGATGTACATGACATGTTACTACATTATGACACAAACACGAGTACTTTGGTATTGCACATATGCTTATATTATTACCCTTGTTATCACTCGATATCGCTATATCATTATTATCTTACCGTATGACCTAGGAGATAGTCATGCATTCGGTTTCTACTCGGTGATGTCTTCTACTCACGAGTTGGCAACTCGTCCACGTTGTGCCATAGTTTTCTTGTAGGTTTGACCGCACAGGTTCCGTTGTGGCTTGATGGCACACCGCTTTCTTCCGGGTGATTGCATTGATTAAGTGGGATACACTCGCATCGTGACAACCATTGCACTTCTATATTTTATTTCTGTTGTAGCTAGTTAAAGCTCCATTAAACAGACTTGTATATTTAGTAGACTTAGAATCGCAGTTGTATATTCTTTCGGACTTAGAGTCACGCTCATGTATTTCTTATTGTTTCTGGTTTCTTGATGATGCTTTTTTTCACTTTATTTCTGTGCTTTGATCCTCGCCTTCGGCTTTGTATATTCATATCATTGCATGGTTGTTTCCGCCGGATTGGCGAAGAGCTAGCTCTCGCTTGGGGATGCCTATTATTATTATTACTTGTATTGCTTTCGGGTTAAGTTTTACAAAGGAGGTGCTGCCCAAATTTCAAACAACGAAAAATGTTTTCAAGATAGATATAAATTATTGCATTTTCATAGAATATAACTTATGTTTAAAAAGAAAGATCTTGATTTCATTATGCCGTTATTTCAAACTTCACCTCCACTATTTTCCCTAAAAATGTTTAGATTTCATGGATTTTGGCTTACTTGAATTAGGTGGGGTCCTATAGATTTCACATGATTCAAGTGCCGGTCATCTGTTTTTTCTGGGTCGTGAAAGTCACGACCCTAACCCTCGTCCACTTACATGGTATCAAAGCCAAATCAAATACTTGCAATTGGTTTTGTGGTCATTTGAATTTTCAAAACCTTTTCATAAAAAAAATAGTTTATGTTTCAAAAATTGTCTCAACCCAGTAACAATTTTCGCAAATAACTCGCGTCCCGGGGCTCTCGGTTCGGACCGAAATTCCTGTGGTGGCGTGGGAGCGACCCCAAGGTTTTCTCTAGGGGCTTGGGTGGGCTCCCACGACCGAGACCATCATGAAATGGTCTCGGGAGTGGTGCTAGGACAACAAGTGCGCAGCTGCGCGCTTGCTGTCCCAGCAGCCAACCCATGGCCACAATTTCGTGGCCATGGGTTGGAGGCCCCACCCAATGCCTCCTAGGGCCTCATGGGTCAAACTCGAGGTCCGCCCGGTGTCTTGTGCAGTTTTTAGATCGTTTGGGGTTCGATTTATACAAGAAATGGTGGTGTTTTGGGGCCGGGGCTGATCTTGAATTTTAATTTTTTGATAATTCGATTTCGTCTTCGTGGGTTTTGGAATTCGTTGTCCATGTGTTCCATATTGACGCGGTTAAATCTTTTAACCTTGTTAATGCGATGACATATGTGATATGAGGTGTTTAACAACGCCGAATTGATGTGATCAATTCGACGGTGTTGCACATGTGGGTCTGATATATTTTATGTTAAAGTTTATTTGGTGTGGATTGGATTGTCGCGAAATGAATATTCCCATATGTGTTGTGGTTTTCATTTCATTTATGTTATAGCCAAATGTATATTCTTTTATGTGTGACGAGCGGTCGACATGTGGCCATCGTTTCCGCTTGTTGTATTATTATTTGTCGGGACTCGATCAGGTTGTGATCGATATTACCGTTGTATTAATTCAGGTTTTAGGATTACCCCACGGAGAAATGCACGTGTAGCCAGATTCTAGATTTCAGCAGGTGACAATCTCAAAGATTTGAAACCTGGTCACTCGATTATAGAATTGGCGGGCTGCTTGCCGCGCTTGTAGGGGGTTAGGATAGACCCGTGGAGGAGTGCTCAAGTCATCGGATTCGAGAAAGTACTAGGTAGCCCCATCATGGTGATGATGCCGGGTTGCCTCGTTTCTTGGATTAGCAGATGACTTGTCGCACTTGTAGGGGTCTGCTTTTGACTACGCACGGACTATTCATGCAATCGGGGAATGCCGCGCTTCGTTTGTGGCTCGAACGAAATGCGGTATTCCTAGGTGATCCGACCATTCCAACTCTATGATATTTTTTTACCACATGCTGTAATGTGATGATTTGCGTGTGATGATATATTGATATATGTGATATATGATATATATAAATGCTATATATGTTTTGCATCCGCGCTAGTCCCGCCCCCGCTCTGTCGTTAGTTAAGTAACCTCATTCGATGAGGAAAGAGCCTTGATCCAGTCACTGGTATTTTGCTCTGGGGTAAAAGTTTGCGTCCATAAAATTGTTTTTGTAGCCGTATTCTTTTGCTTTGTGTCGTGATATTCGATTAGGAATATCCCGCACCTTATTCGATAAGGAAAAGAGTCTAGATCCATTCATGGGGAGTTCACTCTTAAGCAAATGTTTACACAACTATAAACTTTCAAAACCACCTGGTTCCTACGATGAGATCAAGTTCATTATGTTGATATTTTTTTTAAAACCATCTGTAGCCCTCTGTCATTTCAAGAAGTAGAGTACTTAGTATTCGTACTACGTTTGTTGACTGTGTCAAGGCATAGTCTACGGTAGCTAAGTGATGTCTTTCTGCTTGCATATTGATGTGATAAGTTAGGACAGTTGTGTAACCTTGTTGACTGTATCAAGAGTTATGCGGATGGGTCAAAATCAATCATGAAATGACAGATTGAACTTGACAAGCAGCTTATGGTTTGTTGACCGTTTCAAGGTTATAAGCCGCTAGGGATAGAAACTAATATCGGGAGTTTCGAGTATTGAAACTTGCAATGAAATTGCATACCTTCTATGGTGTGGGATGACTTGTTGACCGTGTCAAGGTTACCACTCCATGATAGTTTGGACCCTGATTCCTACTGTGAGTAATTATTACGCCCGGGAGATTTTCTATATGAAATCCCTGCTGGTTCTCCTTTTAAGCTTTGAAGAAGAATTTGACAGAACAGTGGAAGCCATCCTGATTAGATAAATATACCAATATAATCTAAGTTAAAGGGCACACGGAGTGTTTTTTTCCTCTCTCTCTGGCAGCGACCATGGACTCACCTTAAACTAAGACTCATTATCCATATTGTAATGACTCCAATTTCATTGTACAAAAATTTTCAAATTAATGTATAGAATAGAGCTGTAAGACTGAGCACAAGTTATAAATTTAATTTATTTAAGAACAGCAAGAAATAACTTGTAGCTCATTGGTAAAGCCTTACACTGCTATGACGTAGCCCCTATGCTCGAATCCCATCAGCCACATATATTTTTACTGATTTTTATTTTAAACTTTTGGAAGCCCAAAAGTTTACACGTCCAATACACGTAAAACTGAAAATTCAGATAAAATCAAACTTGTGATGAATGATATATGAACTGATCGAGACACGTGGCAAGAATCCAAGCCCCAAACCCATACAGGTGGCCGGTGAGATGGCCTATAGGGCCGGCGGCGCCGGGGTCCCCCGTCGGTAATGTCCCCATTTTCTGCACACTAGTCTTTTGGCCTACCCCCACTACTCTTATTATGTTTGAATTCCCTGCAATTATCCAGAAAGTGTTAATTCACTCATAAATCCTATTTTTAATACATTTTAATTCTCTCTTCAATTCTCAAAATCCCATCTCTATCCTATAAATACCACATCATATCCTACCCCTCTTCATTCTAAAATCTATTGTTAAAATTCTCAAAATTTTCCAAGTCAAAGAAGAGTACAAGTGGAGTTAGCATTTGGTCAATTCCCGGCTACGATTCGAGACGATTCCGGCGACCCCACGACTCCACGAAACCATAAAACGTTCCCTCAACCTCCCCTCTATTCTCTAAGCTAGTAAGTTCCCTCTCTTTTCTTCTTTTCACATCTCAAAACTTCTTCTTTTCAATGATGTCGGTAAGTGGAGTTATACCAACATTCATTTCTAAATTTTTTTAAAATAACAACTTTTATTAAGAACTAATTATCTAAATCATTATACTTTGTTTGTTAAACATTAAACAAAAATTATAAACAAGTTTCATTTCAAAACTCCATATAAAATTACTTTTATTACACTTTTACGTTTAAATACAATAAAGTTACATAAGACATCTTTTTATCATTTTTGCTTATATTACCTTAGAAAATCTCACGAGCCTCTCACAACACGCATCATGATATAGCACGATTAGTTTTTAACAATATATATATATATATATATATATATATATATATATATATATATATATATATATTGGACAAATACGACTTACGATTGTATTATTTAAATTCCTTAAACTATTAAAAACCGTATTCTTTAAATTGTATTATTTAAATTCCTTACGATTGTGTCTCTACAACCCACTTTTGAGGAATCTGATTCGGTTGGTGCGGGTTATCGCACATCTATCGGACTAGTAGGACGAGATGCAGACCTCGTCACGGAGCATACGATCTCGATGGAATTTTTAATGCAATTTTAAGAAAAACGTGATTTTCTATTTATTAAATAAATTTTATTTTTAATAATTATATACAAATATTATCAAACCATCTATTTTAAATATATAATAAATTCCTTGTTTTCTAAACAAAAGAAAAGAATTACAAGTTTCATGAAAATACCATCAAGAATCCATACAAGTCAACTTTATTCACTAAAATACCTCACTTTTAAAAATTACATCCATGAAAATCCTAAATACGATAAATAAATACTTGGGGTTTAATTTTAAAGTATAATAAAAATATTTTTCATAAAACATCCTCAAGTTATATTAATTTACATTAAGGACCCTAGTAAATATAGGTTTAAGCGGGACCCATTATCTTGAGCCTCAAGGAGCCGGAGAAATTCGGTCCTTTCCTATTTAAGGTAGAAAACTAAAACAGCGTTATCAATTGTAATTGGCTTGGAAAAAGTCACAAATTCTGCCGTCCATGTGCAGCAGTTACCCGATAACTCCAAAACCTAATTCAGGATCCAATTCTGTTTAAGTGTCTGACTCAATCTGAGTCTCAGTCTAATCTGAATATAATCTAAACATGAACAAAATCCAATCTTAACTCCAATACAACATGAATCCAATCTATACTTAAACTTGAACATGAATATCAGAACTATACCAGAACAAAATCAACATGACTTGATTTGACCGGACCATGGATATAACTTGACTTGACTACATGACTATCCGTTTACATCCTTATCCATTTACATGAACAATTTATACTATGGTCTCAGCAAGTCTTAGATCTATAATAAAACACAATATACATTTACGGGGTTTTTAAGGGGTAGATTGGTACGGAATGTATTAGAAGTGGAATGAGATGGTCACTATAATACACCGAACCTGAATATTCGTTGCCGTTGTCCCGTGGGTTTTGACGGGGCCTTGTACTCCATATGCCTTTGTCCATGGAGTAAGTTGGACTCCTCTCATATACATTGATATAATCTATACCATGGTACAAACAACTATGTTAGTATAACTAACTTTTTTTTATCAGTTCTATTCACTCTATTTGTCTATTTCTATTCTATCTCTTAGTACTTACCGAGCGCTAGTTCGTTGACGACATTCCTATTTCTTCTTTCTTTGGAATGTTGTCAGGAGGACCCGACTCTTAGGAGATCGAGCCCAGCCAGGACGATTTGGAGCACTTTACTTTGGATTTGGAATTTTAGTTCACTTGTACTTACTTTATTTTCAGTTCATTTGCCATTGTTTAGCCATCGCTTTCCAGCATTGTATTTACTTTCCAGTTTTATATAAAGAATGTTTCATCAATAGAAAGTTGCTGTTTATTTATATTTTTTGTTATTTATTGTGTATATTTATTATATTTCTTATTTACGCTTAACGTATTTACTTCTGAGTAAATACGTCACGGGCCTCGCCACGTCTACTTCCCCATACACTGGGAAGCGGGGTGTGACAGGTTTTGTTGGCGGCCCATGCAAGTCAGTTCTACACGGAACCCTACCATGCAGGTCAGTTCTGTATGGAAACCTAAGAAAATATATCACAAGAATTATATGAATCAACAACTAAAAACATTCTTTACATTTCATATTCCTTGAATCTATCCTAACCCTGTTTTTTTCAAAGGTTATGGATTCTCCCAACAATACGAGCACGAACGTCAATGACAACACCCTACCACCACCTATAGCACTTACACTTACCGTAGCTGCTCCTATCAACGAGCAGACGGTATTGCTTGAGGCAATCAAGAGCCGCTTGGAGGGACAGCAGCAGACTGCTATCCTATTGCACCACCTAGAAGCTGAGGCATCCGGTGAGAAACAATTCCGGGAACTGCACTCTAAACAATTCTATGGGAAAGAGAGCCCTTTGGAGGAAGAGGAATAGGCTCAGTCGATTCAGGACGATCAGGCAGCAGCATAAGTGCCAGATATTGCTTGGGTAAGAGTTGTGAAGCTGCAACTAACTAACAACGCCAGAGTATGGTGTAAGGCTGAAGAAAGTCGACTTATCCAGCCAATCGAATGGAAGTCTTTTCGCGACATGTTCGACGCAAAATATTTTTCAGAGACTGCCCATTTTTACATGGAGCAACAATTCATCCACCTGCAAAAAGGCTCTATGTGGAGCAAATCTGTGGATGAGTATGACGCTGAATTCTCCATGCTGAGAAGGTAAGAGATGTCTCAAATATTCAAGTTTTCTAATATCACATGCTACACAGCTAACACAAGACCGTAACAGGTTCGCGGCACATCTCATACCGACTGCTGAGATCGGAGCTAGACGATTTCAGCAAAGATTGGATCAAGAGATTCAAGCAGCTCTAGCTACAGGGAATTTCCTAACTCATGACCTAGCTCTGAAGGCTACCCATCGATATGAGATAGTAGTGAAGAAGAAGGGCAGACCTTAATCTGCCGGTGTGAAGTGCGCTGCTACTCAGATAGTAGGAGGAGCCTCTTAAATACCAACTGTTGCACCCAGGAGACCGGAAGTAATATTTAACTGGCCAAATCCGGACTTTTGCTACTACTGCAAGAGGGATGGACACCTTTTGAAATACTACAGACGCGCAAACGGCCTGTGCTTAGTTTGTGGCACATCCACTCACGATATTAGGATATGCCCACATAGAAGCAACCCAGTTCCAGCACACATCAACTTCCCGCAGCGGCCAGCTATTTAGGCACCTACTCCTCATCTTGCTCTCCCAGCTCCACCTCCTCATGGACCTTCTGCACAGCCTCCTCGTCAGTTCGACCAGGCAATGAGGAACATGCCTCAAAGGCAGCGAAACATGCCCTAAGGACGAAGGAATGTGCCTCCAGCTAGGAGAAATGTACCCAGGCGACAGGCTTTCACTTTAGCGGCTATGGAAGCCGAAGCTTTATGTCAAGGTAACACTGGTAATTCCCTTCAACCTTTTCAAAACCCTTGCATCATTTCGTTCTTTCAAATATTTTTCATGTCCTTTCAGTAGTTCTTTCACCACCGCTGTAATCAAAATTTTCTTGAATCTGTTACAACTTTCTTCTATAAATTTCGAGGACGAAATTTTTGTAAGGAGGGTAGAATGTAATGACTCCAATTTCATTGTACAAAAATTTTCAAATTAATGTATAGAATAGAGTTGTAATCCTGGGCACAAGTTATAAATTTAATTTGTTTAAGAACAACAAGAAATAACTTGTAGCTCATTGGTAAAGCCTTGCACTACTGTGATGTATCCCCTGTGTTCGAATCTCATCTGCCATATATATTTTTACTGATTTTTATTTTAAACTTTTGGAAGCCAAAAAGTTTACACATGCAATATACGTAAAACTGAAAAGTCAAATAAAATCAAACATGTCTTGAATGATATATGAACCGATCTAGACATGTGGCAATAATCCAACCCCTAACCATTGCAGGTGGCCGGCGAGATAGCCTATAGGGCCGGCGGCATCGGGCTCCCCCATCGGTAATGCCCGCATTTTCTGCACACCAGTCTTTTGGCCTACCACCACTACTCCTATTATGTTTGAATTCGCTGCAATTATCTAAAGAGTGTCAATTCACTCATAAATCCTATTTTTAATACATTTCAATTCTCTCTTCAATTCTCAAAACCTTAATTCCATCCTATATAAATACCACATCATATCCTATCCCTCTTCATTCTGAAATTTTTGTTAAAATTCTTAAAATTTTCCAAATCAAAGAAGTGTACAAGTTGAGTTAGCACTAGGTCAATTTCCGGCGACGATTCAAGACGACTCCGGCGACTCCACGACTCCATGAAGCCATCAAACGTTCCCTCAACCTCCTCTCTATTCTCTAAGCTAGTAAGTTCCCTCTCTTTTCTTCTTTTCACATCTCAAAACTTCTTCTTTTCAATAATGTCGGTAAGTGGAGTTATACCGACATTCATTTCTAAAACTTTTTAAAATAACAACTTTTCTTAAGAACTAATTATCTAAATCTTTATACTTTGTTTGTTGAATTTTAAACAATAATTATAAACAATTTTCATTTCAAAACTCCATATAAAACAACTTTTATTACACTTTTACGTTTAAATACCATAAAGTTACATATGACATCTTTTATCATTCTTGCTTGTATTACCTTTAGAAAATCTCACGAGGTAATGATCTACCTCTTACAACACGCATCATGACATAGCACGATTAGCTTTTAACAATATATATATTTTTCACAAATACGACTTTTACAGTAAAATACCATAAACTATTAAAAATCGTATAATTTAAATTGTATTATTTAAATTCCTTACGATTGTGCCTCTACAACCCACTTTTAGGGAATCCGATTCGGTTGTTATGGGTTATCGCACATCCATCGGACTAGTAGGGAGAGATGCAGACCTCCTTACGGAGTATACAATCTCGATGGAATTTTTAATGCAATTTTTAAGAAAAAACGTGATTTTCTATTTAATAAATAAATTTTATTTTTAATAATTATATATAAATATTATCAAACAATCTATTTTAAATATATAATAAATTCCATATTTTCTAAACAAAGGAAAAGAATTATAAGTTTCATGAAAATACTATCAAGAATCCATACAAGTCAATTTTACACTAAAATACCCTGTATTATTCAAGCTAGGTATTTATTCACTGGAATACATCATTTTTAAAAATTACATCCATGAAAATCCTAAATACGATAAATAAATACTTGAGGTTTAACTTGAAAGTATACTAAAAATATTTTTCATAAAACCCCTTCAAGTTATATTAATTTACATTAAGGACCCTAGTAAATATAGGTTTAAGCGGGACCAATTCTCTTAAGCCTCTGGGAGCCGGAGAAAGTGGGTGCTTGCCTATTTAAGGTAGAAAACTAAAACGGAGTTATCAATGGTAATTGGCTTGGAAAAATTCACAAATCCTGCCGTCCATGTGCAGCAGTTACCGATAACTCCTAAACGTAATTCAGGATCCAATTCTGTTTAAATGTCTGACTCAATCTGAGTCTCAGTCTAATCCGAATATAATCTAAACATGAACACAATCAAATTTTAACTCCAATACAACATGAATCTAATATATACTTGAACTTTAACATGAATACCAAAACTATACCAGAACAAAATCAACATGACTTGAATTGACCGAACCGTGGATATATGTTGACTTGACTGCATGACTATCCATTTACATCCTTATCCGTTTATATGAACAATTTATACTATGGTCTCGGCAAGTCTTACAACTATAAAACAACACAATATACATTTACGGGGTTTTTAAGGGGTAGATTGGTACGGAATGTATTAGAAGTGAAATGAGATTGTCACTATAATACACCTAACCTGAATATCCATTGCCGTTGTCCTATGGGTTTTGACGGGGCTTTGTACTCCATATGCCTTAGTCCACGGAGCAAGTTGGACTCCTCTTATATACACCGATATATTCTGTACCAAGCTACAAACAACAACGTTAGCATAACTAACTTTTTCTTTATCAGTTCTATTCACTCTATTTATCTAATTCCATCCTATCTTTGGGACAAACCGAGCGCTAGTTCGCTGACGACATTCCTATTTCTTCTTTCTTTGGAATGTTGTCAAGAGGACCCGATTCTCAAGAGATCGGGCCTAGACAGGACAATTTGGAGCACTTTACTGAGAATTCGGAGTTTTAGTTCACCTGTACTTACTTTACTTTCAGTTCATTTGCCATTGTTTAGGCATCGCTTTCCAGCATTATATTTACTTTCCAGTTGTATGTAAAGAATGTTTAATCAATAGAAAGTTGTTGTTTATTTATATCTCTTATCATTTCTTGTGTCTATTTATTATATTGCTTATTTACACTTAACGTGTTTACTTCTGAGTAAATACGTTGCGGGCATCGCCACATCTACTTCCCCGTATACTGGGAAGCGGGGCGTGACACATATTGACCGACCTTTTTACAATCGACAGTTTTGGAATGTCTGGATTGCCCTAATCCATGACATAGTCACACATGTCCTCATATATCATACTTCATATTGTTTGGAAGGCCATCGTATAGTTAGATACGAACTTGATGAACCTGTTTCAGTCTGAGGATGGCCACTGGTTCTGGATTAGATGAATTGTTCGTTTGTCTCTACCTCATAACATATCTCAAGTTCAAGAGCTCCTTATAATAAGGAGTGTATACTAGTTACACTTATTGGACATTCTTCTTCCAATCCTGAAGCTGGTGCTGAAAAAATGGAAAGAAGAAAACCAACTAGCATAAGTTCGGTATACAAAAATCTAAAATGTGTTGGGTTACGGCAGCGCCCCGGCCATCAATCCGTGGCCAAACGCGGAACAAAAACTTTTAAAACCCGGCGCTAACAGAACCCTAATCGACGGATCGTACCATTAACTCTATACTTGTTCTATGAAAAGAGTTTAGAGAGGTTATACCGATCAATCTGTGTCCTTCGGTCTTCAACCTTTGTCCCAAGCTCCTCGCGGCTTCCTCGATCAAGTTCGATCTCCGGTCTCCCTCGTCGAAGACGATCTATGTCGAAAATTAGTAATATGGGCTCCCGCTTCAAAACCGAAGCAACTCGGGTATCTAGTTTGCTAACTTAGATAGCCAAGATGAAGTAGAGAGAGTGTGTGAATATATTGTCTCAATACACCCAAGGATTCTCAACTCATGAGAGGGTATGGGTGGAGGTTGAAGAAGAAGCCATGAAGGAAAAGTGTGAGCTCAAGAGAAAAGAGCAAGTGAAGAAAGGTGTCTGCTCTTTTCTTATGTTGTTTTTGCTAAGTGTTTTTTTGTGTGTGATATTTCTTGTTGTGAGCAAGAGAAACTAAAGAAAAACTCACAAGAAAATGAGCTGCCTCTTTCCAAGAATATCTCACACAAAATATCTTAACAAAACCAAACAATCCCATGACCCAATACCATAAGTCACCAATACCACATGCTACAATCAATGCTCAATGCCAAGACTTGCGCTCACACTTTCTACACAATAAACATTAACATAAATGTTTAAATCCAAGAAAAAGAAATGGAAACCTCAAAAGTAAACTCGTAACGAATTACAAGAATACCCATCATCCGTATATACATACCTGCATCCATATTTCGACTGAATCCGAATACTACGAGACGAAAATAATCCAACAATATAATATTAGGATCCGGCTTAAACCAAAGCCCGTTAGTATTATACACCCGATCATGATCCGTGCACAAGTGCACGTATATGATCGAACCCTGCCATAAAACCATACGACCACTATAACGTTTCGCCCAAAGCAGTGAAACCCTCTATGTGAGACTCTAAAGACTCGTCAATACACTGGCAGTGGGTTTAACAACAAGCACGTCCATGGCACTAGCTGTACTTAACGGCTACCCAGGTATTGAGCGAAAGGGAGGCCGATGAGCACACTCATCCTGAAACCCTATTGAGCCTGACAGTGACAATATCCGTACAGTATGATCCGTTCGTCTATGAGTTTCGCATATCGAGTCTAGGAGGATGGATAAAGTCAGACACCTAATAACTTGGCATTTAGTGTCGGCATGAAACCTATCACCAACTATGAAACTACCGATCCTAGATCAGTAATTCTCGTCTACACCGGCAGAGGATTTCTGGTGATGGTCACCCGTGCACACAGCGACATCAACCCCCCAATACCGGATGAAATGAATTCCCATGTGGCTCGGGACTGTACCCATATGGCTCGGGACTGTACCTAACTAAAACCTGTTTGCATAACTCCTTTGAGCCATGGTAGGGTAGTAATCAAAGCACAGTGGGAACTCTTACGAGACATATGACGATCTCAGTTCGATAGACTAACCTGTACACATGTCACCAGGGAACTGCTATCTGACAATAGGTATAATACCAACTAGCATGTTCCCGGCGAGTCCGTCCGGTGTACTCATAACCCAATGAGCACCTGTATACATCTTAGGTGAACCAACTGACACCAATGGCTTGTGAGACCGGCGACCGTCCCTTGTTGGGGTCTCGATTCGTATACACTAGTCTACTCTTGGAGTATCGATGCCCAGTCTCGAAACTCCCACGACTAGGGACACTTTAAGGATGTGCTTATAGACCACCCGGCTCCTATGTATATAATCACCATAATACTACTGGTAGTCAAGCAAAAATCCTATGGGCTCTATCAATATGTAATAGTGATGTGTAATGTCACCTGAAGCGAGTACACGATAATAAAGACAAACCAGATAGCATACTATTATCTCGAGTAAGACTGTTCTACCGGTATAGATCCTCCCTCAATTATTGCAATCACATGCCTGCGATCCAATAATTGACTTGAGGGAACTATAGCCAACAATCTCCCACTTGCACTTAAGGCTAATTATTGCGGTGTCGCATACTCACAGCCCGTGTGATACCGAACACCCAACTTCTCTACTAATCAGTTTCACAAAGCCCGTTTGTTAAACTATTGTGTTCGAGAAATAGCCTCAGTGAGTGGATCCGCTCCAATGTTTCTCTTTGTGTCTCTCTTTATTTCAAGTTCGTGGAGAAAGCCATCTCCTGAAATGAGCAATACCTGTCTTAGAATATATCTGGATATCTGATGGGACCCAGTTCATAAATGAACTCCAAATCCAGCAAACTTCTTAGACTGTATCGTCCACTGAATTTAATCAGTATTCTGCGCCATGCCTCCCTCAGTATCCTCTTGGACCAACTTTCCAAACTACTGCCCCTCGTGAGAGGGTAAAATATAACTCTGACAGTCACTCTGTCATCCAGGTCATCTTGGAAGCCTGAAATGATAACCGTCTCCCATAGGAGGCTGCCGTTACCAAATCCCTAGAACATCCACTTATGTTCATAAACTGCTTCCGAACGTTTCTCCAGGATTGGATTAATATATAAACTTATTGCATCTAGTGCAAAAACAATATCTGGTGTGGTACTTGACATCTTATGATTGACTCAATTGCATAAGCAAGTGATATGCCAATCATGCACATCCCTCTCCCCTTTAGTCTGTAAGACACCTTTAGAGAGGGTGACTCCATCACCTGCAGGTATACCACCATGTCAGGAGTCGTCCATTCTAAAACACCTTTAGAATACTGTCTAAGTATCCGGATTGGGAAATTACCTAAATCTAGATCTAAAACCATAGATCTAGTAACCAAAATGCCTTATATAATATCCATATCCTATGTGGAGAAACCAATGTGTGACAACCACTGTATAACCGATCGTAGTATATGAATTTCACTTCCTATAAAGTGCATGTCATCCAAACACCAGGACATCACACCCTACTACCTTCTTAATAGATCCATCTTCTATTCTGATGAAGTAAAAGCCTATGACTGTTATAAAAAATAGATGATCTATTTCCGCTATATCTATTTTAGTTTATAAATAGACACAAGATATTTGTCCCCTATGCTTCCGCTGCTCCCACTGACTACAACAACCCTCTGACAAAGTCATATACACATGCACTTCTAAAGCTAGTTTAGAACGACGCTATACTCATCCTCATGCCGGGTCTCATAGTCTGGAACAGCAATAATGGCAAGTCTGGGTAAACAAGAACCTCTTTGTCAGCGTCTTTGAGGATACTGAAGTACCTCTCGGGTGCCTGAGGTTACCCACCATATCTGCAAAGTGGATAATGGAATGTCAAACCCGATTGAATTTTTAGGTTTTATTAAATTTTCAGTAATCGTTTGTGGTTCTGGAATCACTTCCAGTTTTACCATACTCCCACTACCGTTTTCTGAAAAAGTTCATTTTACTAAAACTGTGGAGAGTCAAGAACAATATCACTATTGATATTCCAGATGGTAGAAAGTTAACCCTCGTCATAGCCCGGGATAACCCACAAACTGCCATTACAGAAACGTGCCTTGAGTTATCCAGAGTCTGGTTTTAAGAATAAGCCGGACAACTCCATATGCCTTGACATTGTTAAAATATGAACCATTCTATATACAATATAAAAACAGAGGCACGGATTTAATTGGAACCATATTCAAATCATGCAGCTGTCTCCCGTGCATGTCAACTAAATGGAGAGAGGCTGATCAGCATTACTCAACTAAGAGTGTATCCAGATATGAGTAACCTGAAAGAGAAGCAAGTTCTCAAAACCATTATTATCAACTGAATACCAAAACACAAGTATTTACATCTTCGATTATCTTGAAGAATCCTGATACTTGCAACACATGGTTCTCTACTTTGTTCTTATACCAATAACTTCTCAAAACTTGGACCTTATATTTCCACGAAACACTTGTCAAAAACTGGAGAAGTTACAAGTAAACAAAATATAGTATGAGGACCAACCCCTTTATCCTAATGGACACTGGAAAACATACAATACTTTGTATAAGTCCCCTAAGTTGAATAACTCATACCCTGTGCGTCGTAGGTTGAAAACTGTACAATGGTTAAGAATAATTACACCGCTGTTTATGCTCCTTACCTAACCATCAACTGATATAGGTAAATGTCATGGACATAATTTCAAAAATTTATATCTCACTTTATAAAGTAAACATACAAATATATCAGTTTGAAATTGGTGCATAACAACGGATATTCAAAACCAAATATTTGTCGTCAGGCAAAACCCCAGGGGATTTTCTCAAATATCACCAATTACAACGAATTTCGATATAAAGAGAATATAATCACTTAATTTCCAATAACATACTCCCGCATATCATCTGTAAAGCCATACAGATATGAATCAAACCTGGTAAATACATACCCTGAAGTAAGGATTTAATTGGGAAATCAGTTTTCAATTAACAACACATAGTAAAATCGAAACATGAAAATATTTCGAAGGATTATCCGGGTATTCTTAGTAATGCCTCTTCCATTATTCAGATTCATGATTGTAACCGTATATTTTCTTTCCATCTCTCCAAATCCCTTTATTTGTCTTTACTCATCATCTTCTGTACACCACGTTTAGGCTAAATGGTTTTCTTCCTTCCCTACCGTTCGGCACTGGCCTATGGTTTGAAAGAAGACTATCCAATAAGCGTAATAGGTGTACTCTCCTAATCCTAGGAGCACTCGCAACCTGAGAGAATGTAAAGATAAAAGACAACTGAATAATCCTTATTCTATTTCTCCTGAACCAGAATCCATTCTCGAACTGGAAAAAGTTCCTTTGAGTTCGTATATAACTATACGATGGATTATCCAATAAATGCTGATCTTTGTAGTGATACGGGGTGTTCTGGAGAAATTCAAAGGTGAAGTAGGAGTGGCGATAATATACGCGGTTTTTTCATGAATGATAGCAGTCGCAATTTACTTTTCTCTTTTTCTTATCCCTTTATTTGTCTTTACTTATTACTTTCTGTACACCAAACTTAGGCTAATTGGTTTTCTTCCTTCCCCACCTTTCGGCACCTGCCTATGGTTTGGAAGAAAACTATCCAATAAGCACAATAGGTGTACTCTCCTAATCCTAGGAGCACTCGCAACCTAAGAAAATGTAAAGATAAAAGACAACTGAATAGTCCTAGTCATTTTCTCCAGAACCGGAAACCAATCTCGAATCTGAAATAAGTTTCTTCGAGTTCGTATGTAACTATATGATGGTCATATCCAATAAATGTGGATCTTCGTAGTAATACGGAATGTTCTGGAGAAAAGAAAAGAGTAAAAATAGGAGTGGCAATGAAGTATGCAACTCTGACAATCCAAAAGTTAGTGTGATTTAAGAAAGTTCGGTTAACTTGGTTTATGAGTTCTAGTCTAGGGTCGGGACATGGTCGCTGCCAAAGAGAGAGAGAAAAGAAACACTCAGCGTGCACTCTAACCTAGATCAGAATGGTTAATCACTTTATTTAATCAGGATGTCTCCCACTGTGTCCTCAAATTCTCTTCCAAACCTAAAGGAAGAATTAGTCGGGATCATCTAAAATCACCTGAGGAGTAAACCAACTCATCAGTGGGAATCGGGATCCAACTATCATCGCATGATAACCTGATGGAATCCACTCAAGTTATCACACTCCAGAAGATATGCGCATGTCTGGAAAGTTTCCTGTATGTTTGGAACTCCCGATGTGATTTTTACCCCATGCTCATATGACCTTGATGAATGCCAACTATCATAAGTCACATGTCAAGTTCTACCCGTCATTGTCCAGGTTAATTTGAACCCATCCGTACATACCCTTGACGAAGGCCAAAATAGTAGTATGACTGTCCCAAACCAATGCATCTATCAAAACAACAGAAAAGTAACAAATAGTTACCATACACTATGCCATGACGAAGGCCAACAAACATAGCATGAATACTAAGTGCTACCCGTCTGAAATGACGGAGGGCTACAAATGGTTTTTGGCGAAAAATCTTTAACGTAATGAACTTGATATCGTTCAAGAAACCGGATAGCTTTTTACAAATATATAGTGGCGAAAACCTTTGCTAAAGAGGTCACTCCCGGTGAAGGGATCTTGGCTCTTTACTCGTGGAATGAGGTGCAGGATATTCCAACTGAATATCTCGATGCAAAGCAAAAAAGTAATCGACTATAATGAAGTTATTACCTTGACGCAAAATTCTTCCCAAGAGGTCATTCCCGGTGAAGGGATCTCGGCTCTTGCCTCGTCAAATGAGGTGCTGGATATTCATAACCGAATACCGCTGTGCAAAATAAAAGAAAACTTCCTTATAATAACAGCTTTTGAAAATTGTTCCACCAACATTGAATAGGTCTGTTTTCCTTGCATTGATCTGAATCAACGCAGTCCCATCAATTAATCACACAACAAAAGAAAGAAAATATGATGTACGTATATGCCATCTGCATTCGCCACTGGGCCCCGTCATCACCCGTTAGGTTACTTAACTAACGACAGAGCGGGGGCTGGACTAGCGCGGGTGTAAAACATATACAACATCTACTAGTATATATATAACAATATATAATAATCGCTCCAGGCGTGATAAATACAACATCACAGATAAGCAATAAGCATCACAGAACAATACAGATAATCTGGGAGCCCCGGATTTTCTTTGAGCCGCAAGTGAAACCCGACGTTCCCTTAGTCATGTGGATAGCCTGTGTAATGAAAACGTAGACCCCTACGAGCGTAGTAAGTTACCCACCAAAACCAGAAGTGAGGCAGCCCCCTTCATCAAAGTGAATGGGCCATCCAACACTTCACGGAATCTGGTAACTTGAGCACCCCTTCTTGGGTCAACCTGTACCCCTATGAGGGCGACGAATAGCCCGCCAATTCTAGAGTGAGGCCCCCTCCTTCTCAACGCCATGAGATGCAGACCTGTTGCCCTCCAGAACCCGGCTATCCGTGCACTCCATCGCGGGGTAATCCTAGTACAGAAAAGAAAAAATATGTACAACGGTGACATCGACCTCAACCCGGTCGTGCCCCAAACAAATAATATACAAACAGGCAGTGAGGGCAGTCCACATGTCGGACGCTCGCCCCGTGATATCAAATGTACAAATAAATCTAAACTGTACTAACATTGCACCCAAGCTATCCACCATGACGATTCTGTAACAAACACAGTACAACACAGAATATCAACGTGAATTTCACGTTCGCAAACCCGTTTAAAAGAACTATAGCAATTAGACAAGTTGTACCGCTCTAATGATATTCACGGTCGCAGATAGTAATGTAAGCACTGTAAACTTTAAACAATGTTAGAAATATCGACTTCGAAATAACTCCGAATAGCCCCAAACTGGGCTAAACTAGCAATACCACTGAACCAATATTCCAGAGACTAAAGCACACTACAAATTTTAAGTCGAAACTCAACACCAAAACCGTCCATGCCAGATTTTCCCGCTATGTGGCCGGCCAAATAAAGTCATTTCGAGCTCGTATTTGGTGTGTGTTCTAGTTGTCACCTGAGTAGTCTTCTGCAGTTGCTTAAATATTTTTAGAAGACTCGGAAAATTTTAACAGAAACTAGAATACATCGAGTGATATTTTGGAGTTGTTTCGGTTTCAATACTTTAACATCATCTAAACAAACTAGTATGTGGTTAATGGGTTGTCTCTGATACTTGTTGGGTTACGGCAGCGCCCCGGCCATCAATACGTGGCTAAACACGGAACAAAAATTTTTAAAACCCGGCGCTAACGGAACCCTAATCGACGGATCGTACCATTAACCCTATACTTGTTCTATGAAAAGAGTTTAGAGAGGTTATACTGATCGATCCGTGTCCTTCGGTCTTCAACCTCTGTCCCAAGCTTCTCGTGGCTTCCTCGATCAAGTTCGATCTCCGGTCTCCCTCGTCGAAGACAATCCATGTCGAGGATTAGTAATACGGGCTCCCGCTTCAAAACCGAAGCAACCCGGGTATCTAGTTTGCTAACCTAGATAGCCAAGATGAAGTAGAGAGAGTGTGTGAATACTTTGTCACAGAACACCCAAGGATTCTCAACTCATGAGAGGGTATGGGTAGAGGTTGAAAAAGAAGCCATGAAGGAAAAGTGTGAGCTCAAGAGAAAAGAGCAAGTGAAGAAAATTGTCTGCTCTTTTCTTGTGTTGTTTTTGATATGTATTTTTTTTTATGTGTGATATTTCTTGTTGTGAGCAAGAGCAACTAAAGAAAAACTCACAAGAAAATGAGCTGCCTCTTTCCAAGAATATCTCACACAAAATATCTTAACAAAACCAAACAATCCCATGACCCAATACCATGAATCACCAAGACCACATGCTACAATCAATGCTCAATGCCAAGACTTGCACTCACACTTTCCATGCAATAAACATTAACCTAAATGTAAATCCAAGAAAAAGAAATGACAACCTCAAAAGTAAACTCGTAACGAATTACAAGAATGCCCATCATCTGTATATACATACCTGCATCCGTATTCCGACTGAATACGAATACTACAAGACGAAAATAATCCAACAATATAATACTAGGATCCGGCTTAAACCAAAGCCCACTAGTATTATCCGTCCGATCCTGATCCGTGCACAAGTGCACGTATATGATCGAACCCTGCCATAAAACCATACGGCCTCTACAACGTTTCGTCTGAAGCAGTGAAACCCTCTGTGTGGGACTCTAAAGACTCGTTAATAAGCTGACAGTGGGTTTAACTACAAGCACGTTAGTGGCACTAGCTGTACGTAACAGCTACCCAGGTATTGAGCGAAATGGAGGCCGACGCGCAAACTCATCCTGAAACTCTACTGAGCCTGACAGTGACAATATCCGTACAGTCCAGTCCGTTCGTTTATGATATCGCATATCGAGTCTAGGGGGTGGATAAAGTCATACCCCTAATAACTTGACATTTAGTGTCGGCATGAAACCTATCACCAACTGAGAAACTATCGATTCTAGATCGGTAATTCTCGTCTACCCCGGCCGAGGATTTATGATGATGGTCACCCGTGCACACCGCGACATCAACCCCCCAATACCGGAGAGACGAATCCTCTAACGATCCGCTCACTGCCTCCATGTGGCTCAGGACTGTAACCAACTAAAACCTGTTTGCATGCCTCCTTTGAGCTGTGGTAGGGTAGTAATCAAAGCACAGTGGGAACTCACACGAGACAAATGACGATCTCAGGTCGATAGACTAACCGTACACATGTCACCAGTGAACTTCTATCTAACAATAGGTATAATACCAACTAGCATGTTCCCGGGGAGTCCGTCCGGTGTACTCATAACCCAATGAGCACCTGTATATATCTTAGGTGAACCAACTGACACCAATGGCTTGTGAGACCGGCCACCGCCCCTCGTCAGGGTCTCGATCCGTATACACTAGTCTACTCTTGGAATATCGATACCCAGTCTCGAAACTCCCACGACTAATGACACTTTAAGGATGTGCTTATAGACCACCCGGCTCCCACGTATATGATCACCATCATACTGCTGGTAGTCAAGCAAGAATCCTAAGGGCTCTATCAACATGTAATAGTGATCTGTAATATCACCTAAAGCATGTACACGATGATAAATACAAACCAGATAGCATACCATCATATCGAATAAGACTGTTCTACCGGTATAGGTCCTCCCTCAATCATTGCAATCACGTGCTTGCGATCCAATAATTGACTTGAGGGCACTATAGCCAACAAAATGGAGAGACTTCAATAGGATCTGAAGTGAGAAAAAGGAAATTGCGACTACTGTCTTGAACTTGGGCAATAGAAAAGGCAATACTAAGAATACCCGACTACACCCTGTTCACCGCCGAAAATGGAGACAAACTGGGATGGATCGTCTTGCCTGAATTTGGGGGCAGATGCTATTTGGATTTATCTTTCCACCTCTCCAAAGATTCCAAGTTGATTTATGGCACCGTATATCGGAGGTTTGAACGGATGCGGCCATTATAGTAGACTTCGTCGGATTCCCCCTCGTTTATGAGAGAGTTTTGATTGTGGGGATGCTCTTCCCTGCAGGCGCAAGCCCCTGCAATTAATTAAGTTACCGCATCGCGATAACCACTTTCTCCTACTCCAGAGGTTCACTTCTTGTCGTGTGTGTTTTTGTTTGTTTTGGTTGCCCGTGGATTGTATACGGAGACTAATTTATGTTGTCGTCCGTAGGGCGTAGATTAGTCCAAATCCATATTTCTTAGTTTTGGGTTTTTTTTTATTTAAGGATCGTTGATCTATTTTTAGATTAAGATCGATTTAAATATATGTGAGCATTCAGGGGCTCGATTTGTTTTTGTTAAGGATACATTAGTCCAATTTGAGACTAAGATCCACTTAACGAGCTTTCAGGATTATTTTTATTTCAGATCTAACAAAAGAGCATTTGAGCTCTATTATTTTAGTTTAAGGACATTTCGGTCCATTTTTTCCATTTTGGAGGCGAATATTAGTTTAAGGACATTTCGGTCCATTATCTTCATTTTGGAGGCGAATATTAGTTTAGGGACTTCTCGGCCCTTTGCCAGTTTAAGGATATAGTAGTCCATTACCAATTTAAGGACGTAGTTGTCCGTTGTGTTCATCTTGCACGCACGTGTATTTGTTACGTGACGGAATGAACGGGTGTGATATGGAAGGCACCTAGTATGGGATGCGGTCTGATTTGAGGTGTGCACGTCGGTTTGGACGGTTTGGGAATGCACTGAAGAATTGTTGGTTGCCGGGACCTACCACCTCTCTGAAGACGTTGAAGAATTACAACGACGTATATTAAAGGTGTGGAGAGATGTACCCTTAAACCAAATCCCGTATTTGAGGAAAATGGGTTATGGTGACCCTAGGAGTCGTTAGTCATGTTTGAGACTAAGATTTCCTCGGGAGGATGTGGGATGAGTATCGTTTTAGATATTATCAGTTGGAAGATCAATAGTCGTATTTGGGACTAAGATCATCTTGGGAAATCATGAGTGCATAGGCTCGGTTGGTCGGAATCAGGGAGGTTCTATCCTCAGGGGACTTAGCCAATTTGGGCTTGGTCTATTCAGTTTTTTATTATTGAAAAGTGCCAAGCACTTGTTTGGGCTCTGTATAATTAGTCCATTATTTGTACAAAAAAGGGTTGGGCACTTATATAAGTTCTGACACTCACATATAATCGTGTGGACTTTCAGTCATGGGGATTGCCGAATAAGTGTTAAACACTTTACCCCTTTTTGTCTTTGTATGGAGTGCTAGGCACTCTTTATGGCGCCCACATGAGGCGCTAGGCGCTGTCCAGTGAGTGCTAAGTACTCCCCTCTATGGCGTCCATATGAGGGGTACGTGAGGTGCTGGGCGCTGCTTATTGAGTGCTAAGCACTCTCCTCTGTGGCGCCCACGTGAGGGGCATGTGGGGCACTGGGCGCTGGTTTCTTTTCTTGCTTAATGATCAATGTGATCTTTATTTTGTAGATGAATATTTGGTTCTCAAGAAACAAGTTCTTCCCAATGAGGATTAAATTCTCATCATATGACAGACTTGTCTTGTGGATCTCAGATCCAGAGAAAGAAGTTCTTTGAGAAGGGTTAAACCCTCCAGTAGGTATATATTTTTACCTTCTTATATATATCTTTTTTATTTACCTAAAATTTTCAAAAAGGAAGCTCTCCTTCCTTGAGAATTTAATTCTATGTTCTTTTTTAAGCTTTCTTCCTTTTTTCCCACAAAGCTTATGGGGGGTCCTCCTTTTTAGACTTGAAGTCTTGAGTCATTTATATAGTAGAGGCGAGTTTGTTATTTAGTTTTTGAAGAAATCTCTCATTAAGAGATCCTATTTGATTTGGGGATTTTTACCCACTATTGGATCTTTGATCCAAGGGTTTCTATTTTATAGAACAAGATTGGGGAAATATTTTCCTTTGCACAGAATTTATTATGCAAAACGGTGATTTTTAATCACCATTGGATTTTAAATTTAACGGTCCTCTGTTTTACAGAAGGCATATAATTTTATTCTATGATCCAACCGAAGGTATTTTTCTTGTTTTAGTAAGATTTGAGGAATATTTTCTCTCAACAGAATTTTAATTTTGAGTCTTGATGATTTATCATCTCCGTTGGATCTTTTATCCAATGGCTCTGTTTAACAGAGAGTAGAATTTAATTCTACGTGGACGCCGGCGCTTACGTGTTGTGCACGCGGTCGCTAATTAGGTTTTTAATTCCTTTATGTGCTTTGCACGTTGGCGCCCGTGTGAGGAGCACGTGCGGCGCTATGTAAGTGTTTTTAACTCTGGCGTTGGCGCCCTCGTGGAAGGCACGTGAGGCGTTGCCTCTTTAAAAATTTTGGCACAGAGCTTTGCTCTTTTATTGGGGGAAACAAATGCCCCATACCGTTGCGATCACGTGGCTTACACGTGAGTGCAGCAGTGACACCTCTTCCACCGTTCGATCTCCTGGTAAGTTGAACCATCTCTTAAAGTATTATAAATATGGCCTTTGGCCCTTGAGATGGCTGTTGTTCATCTTCTTTAGCCTTCTTCTTTTCTTGAGAATTTAATTCTCCTTTCAGAGCTCAGATCTCTATTCAAAAAAACTCTTTTAGAGTCAAAACTCTGTCAAAGTTTGGTAAGAACCATAACCATGTCTTAATGTCTGAGGAAACTCTCGAAGGAATCTCTTTATGTTTTAGGGTTTTTCTAACCCATTAACAGAGCTTTGCTCTTCTTTTGCAATGGTCTCTTAGAGATCTAAAAAAAATTTAGTTGAGTAGATTGTAGATCTTAAAGATCTTTTTTAGGGTTTTACCCTGTTAGAAATTTTGTTTTTTGAAGGTTATTTGGAATTTAATTCCCTTTCTTGAGCGGGGTTCTGGGATGTTATCCCATTGTTCTACAAAGCTTGGCTAAAAAAAATTCTTTTAAAGAAATTCTTTTGGGAATTTTATTCCCTTCCTAATTTTCTTGATAGATTTGAAATCTGTTTGCAGAACACGGTTCTCGAGGGAGTTTAACTCCAGAGTTTTATAATGTTTTCTCATTAAGTGAGAATCCTTTTGGATTTTATTTTTAATGAGTGGCTGCCCCATCATTAATGGGATGTTACCACTGTTTTTATTTTAGTTTCTAAGAATCTTGATATTTTCATTGCTAACCTTTTACTGAATTTTGTTTCCAAATACTATGGCTTCTTATCTGTATGATCTTTATGAGATTATCTGTTATGAAGACATTTGCGTCTAAGGCCGCTGTCAAGATCAGGAGTTTACGGACTTCCAATGCGCTGAGGTAATGCGTCACTTCGATGATTACAATGGTCAACTACTCCCCCGCCATTCCGCAAAAGCAAGGGTCCTGATCGAGCCCATCCTAGTCTTTTGAAAATTATCATGGGGGCGATTTGGTAAGCACTTTCTGGACTTGACGAAGCTATGCCGCTCGAGGTACTTGATGATGTTGAAGACAAGGTGCATTCAGTATATCTGATGGGTCTGATCTCAAAGAACCGGAGAGATAATCTTGTTGATATTTTGCATCGCATCTTCCAACTGACGACGATAGTATCCGCCTACCAGAGGATGGACGATATCAGCGGGGATCTTGATGCTTGCATTCGTGAGAAAATGCATAAGAAAATGGTTCGAAAAGTCGGAAGCGCTTTAAATCTGGCGCTGGCGCCCTTGTGGAAGGCACGTGAGGTGCTTCCTCGTTAAAAATTTAGGCACAGAGTTTTGCTCTTTTATTGGGGGAAACAAACCCCACTGAAACATTTTTGATGTTTCAGACTTTCCGTACGTCTGTGTTTTGAGAAATTACTTCTCAATAAACTCTAACTCTTGGGTATATAGATACCAGATTAGAATACCATATCTATAGGGCGTTACAGATGTTGAGAAGGAGCAGAGAATTGAGAATGGATGATTTTTTTCCTCAATGTCGGTTTTTGGAGCAATTATTGCTATTGAGGAAAATCATTAGGTTTTACCTGAGCGACAAACTTTTGGTTTCTTTTAACCAAAAGAATGTTTTCAATTAACAGCACACAGAAAATGAGTTAGTGAACTCTAGGGACTTATTCTTATTGATGTCTGTCGTCCGATGTCCATACGGACATGGGGTTGGTACCGGGTATTCTGTGATATGAATGTGATTCTCTCTCAAATTACTCATCCGCGGGTGTGCTCCATAATGAGTAATGCTGAGTCGTCTTCTTCAATTTTGGGGATGCATTAGAAATAGATGCATATCAATTGATACTGGTTCCACCTAAACAAGTGCCTTTTTTCTATATGTGATATATAATAGTGTTCATCTTAAAGTTGTAAGATATGGGCTTATCCGGTTTGTATTTAAAACCATAATCCGGATAAACTCGTGGTACGTTTCGGTAATAACAGTCTGTGGGTTATCCCAAAATTTCGCGAGGGATAGCTTTTACCATTTTCAAGTTCAAAAATGTTTTGTTCTTGACTCGCCACCTCTTTGGTTAAGGAATTTCTTGCAAAAGAGATTAGTGGGAGTATGGTAGAACTGGAAGTGATTGCAAAACCACAAATGGTTACTGAAAGTTTAGTAGAACCTGATGATCAAATTGACCCTAACAGACCATAGCTACTCCGCAGATTTAGTAGGCGACCTCTGCCAACCGAGAGATACTTCGATTTTCTCGTAGATGGTGACGAGGAGGATTGCATCATGTGTTGATGACCTTACTAATTATCAGCAGGCCGTAGGAAGTGGTGACTTCCAAATGATGGCTGGATGCCAAGATTATCCATGTTGGACTCTATGCACTACATCAAATTATAGACTTTGTTGTGTGCTCCTGAAAGGGGTTAAACCTATAAGGAGCAAGCAGATCTTTCAAGATTATTGCAAATGAAAATGTATTAACCTAATAAAGGATAGACTTGTAGTATACATGTATTCATCAAATACCCGATGAGGATTATGATTATACTGTTATTTCAAAGTCTGTGTTGAAGTCCATACGCATAAAATTTGCCACTGTTGTTTTCATGACTATGATATCTGGTATGAGTATGATTATAAATTCTTTCTAAATTGGATTTAGAAGTGAACGTGTATATGACTCTAGTAGAGGGTTGCCTTAGTCAATGGAAGCAGCAGTTAGTGTCCAAATTACTTAAGTCTATTTGTAGTCTAAAGCAGGCATAGCGGAGATGGATTATCTGTTTTGAAGCTGCAGTCAAAGTGTTTGACTTCATCAAAATAAGAGATGAACCAAGTATTTGTAAGAAAGCTGTAGGGAGTACTATCAGATTCTGCATACTGATGTAGATAACATACACTTGATAGGAAGTGAAATTCCTATACTACGATTCAGTCAAATGTTGGTTGTCACATTTGTTTCTCCTTTATGGATTTGGATTAATGATTCTGGTGACTAGGTCTATAGATTTAGATCTAGTAGGGGTTTTGGAATTATCCCAAATTCAGGTATCTTAACTCCATTATAAAGTAGTTTAGAATGGATGACTCCCTGTGAGGTAATGTACCTATAAGAAATGGGGCCACTCTCTTTACAGATGTCTTTCGGGATTGATGAAGAGAGAGTCTCGCATGAATGACATTCAACATGCTTTGGCAGTGAGGTCAATAATGCGATGTTAAATACCAGACCAGATATTGCATTTTTACTTGGTGAAGTAAGCAAATATTAATCCAATCTAGGAGAAACATAGGAAGAAGTGAAGAACATATGAGATGTTCTTGGTATATGGTAAAGGAAGACTCTTTCGGGAGGCGATTACCGATTCCAGCATCCGACGTGACAAGGATGACAGAGTATCTGTCGTGAGTCATTAGTTTACCCTCTTATGAGGAGCGGTATATTGGAAGAGTTCCAAGCGAGATACTGGGGTAATTAAGGCGCTAGATACCGATTATGAATCAGCAAAGGATACATCCTAAATATTTGTTTGGATAAATGCGTTCATTTTTAAACAAGGTCCCATCAGATATCCAAACAATATTCTAAAGTAAGTATCGCTCATTTAGGGAGATAGTTGATCTCCGTAAAGTTGAGATTCATAGAGAGGCAGTTAGAAATATTATAGCGGATCCACTCACTGAGGCTATTTTTTGAACACAGTTTGCGAAACTTTTAGTATAGAAATTGGGTATGCAGTAGCACATGAGATGTGTGTATACGATACCGCAATAATTGGCCTTGAGTGCAAGTGGGAGATTGTTGGATATAGGTGCCCTCAAGACAATTATCGTAGTTATATGAATGAAGTTAATGAATTCGAGGTGGGCCTATATCAAGAACAATCTTGCTCGAGATAATAGTACGCTATCTGGTTTGTCTTTATCTGTCATGTGTACTTGTGTTGCTAGTTATCACTTATCGCTAATACATGAGATAATGTCCATAGGATCGTTTCTTGACTGCCAGGATTATGATAAGGATCATACTAGCGGGGCCTGGTAGTTTATAAGAACATCCTTAAATGTCCCTAGTCGTAGGAGTATCGAGACTGGGTATCGGTACTCCAGTTTAGACTAGTGTATACGTTTTATGACCTTGTAAGGGGCAATGGCTGATCCCATAGCCATTGGTATTTGACACTGATGATTGTATACAGGTGCTCATTGGATGAATTACATTGGACGGAATCGTCGAGAACTCCTAAATGGTTTTATACCATTTTCAGATAGCAGTTCTCTGGTGACATGAGTGCAGGGTAGTCACTAGACCTGAAATCGCCACAGTGTCTTGTGTGTATTCCCACTGTACTTAGATTACTACCCTACCATGGCTCTACTGAGTCGTGCAAATAATTTTTAGTTGGGTACAGTCCCGAAGCACGTGGTGGCAGTGAGCGGTCGAGGAACAAGTCACTCCCGGTAGTAGAAGTCGATATCGCACTATGCAGGACATGACTATAACTTGAAGTCCGTGGCTACGGCAGTAGAGATAAACTGGTAAATATTACCAGTTGTATCTCTTTGGTTATGAGTTCTCTGTCAGCACGACTTATCGGGTTATTAGGGGTATGACAGATTCCACTCCCCAGACCCGGTATATGATACTCTATGACGAAGAGACTGGACTGTACGGTGACTGTCACTTATAGACTTTGTCGGGTCCGAATGTGTTTGCTCGTCGACCTGTCTTTATCTTGCTCATACCTGGGTAGCCGTTATGTACAGCTAGTGCCACTGACGAGCTTGTGGGTTAACGCAAAAGGGGGTTGAATCTGAAAGTGTTTCAGATTCAATCGGATACGATCCTGTATAACCTACTGCCAGCGTATTGACAGGTCTTTAGAGTCCCACAACGAAAATGCATGCCCGAGCAAAACGCGATGTGACGTACGTATAGGGATACGTGCATGAGTTCGATAAAATATGTATATTGGATATACATGTTTAATCAGACGACTGTTATACTAGCTGGTTTAAAATCCAGAATATCAAGTTAAGTGTTGACTTGATAACCGAATTTATGTTGCGTTTTCTAGTATAGTGTATATGATACAAACACTCTCTGCAGTACATGATACTGAGAAGATATTGATGGCATTTCGTGTAAGTTTATAGGATACATGTACTAATACTTATTTAATATATATATTTAATATATATATATATATATATATATATATATTAATTCCCACCATTAAATATCTTGTGTAAATAAATATACATATATATATATATGTATGTATGTATGTATGTAAATGTACCTATATATATGTATGTAAATGTGCGCACACACACACAGATATATATATATATATATGTATGTATGTATGTATGTAAATGTACATATATATATTATTTGTTATACTGAGTTAATGGTGGGACCCACCCTCTCTCTTGTGTATGTGACACACACATGGGAGAGAGAGTGGGAAAGGAGAGGTATCATATATTCTATGACATGGGTGAGAAAAAGAGAAAAAGAAGATAATTTATTTTTCCACTAGCCATCAATTTCTTCTTCTTCTCCTCAAACATGAGCTTGAGCTCTTTAGGTCAATGGCACATATTGCAATGGTGAGGGAGTGAGAAAAAGATAGAGTACTTAGAATTCTCATCGCCTTCCTCCATTCCCAGCGAGCCGCTGGAGGAAATTTCTCCACCCGTTGACGCATTTGGAGTTCGGGTAGCCCGCTTTCAACGCGGATCATCTACGGCGAGGCGGTCGGCATTCCTATGCATTCGGGAGCTCACAGAATCTAGAAGGGGTCTTCCGGGATTAGCCGGACACACTACAAAGGTTGTAGCTCCATTGACTTTTCCCTTTACTCTTTTCTACCTTGCACATTGTATTGTATTTGATGATCTCGGTGATGGATTGGGGTTATACATTGTAAAACCGTTGTTTTTCAAATTCCGCCGCAGCCGTGATTGTCACGACCCTAACCCCCATCCACTTAAACCTCCTAAGATCCCTTAAAATCCAACATACAAGTTCAGAGCATATCTTCGGGAATCTGAATAACTCTCTCGGATTGGCCATCGGTTTGGGGTTGATAGGTTGTATTGAAACTTAAGTTCGTGCCAAGACTCTCCTGTAGACTCTGCCAGAAATGAGATTAAAAACGTGTATCTCGATTAGAAACGATGCATACAGGTACTCCGTGTAATCGGACGATCTCCTCTATATATTTCTTCGCTAGGCTTTCAATTGACCGGCCGACGCGAAAAGGAATGAAATACCCGGACTTGGTAAGCCGGTCCTTGGTTACCCATACTGCATCATTACCCTTGGTACTGTAGAGAGTATAGTCACGAAATCCATAGTGACGTTCCGCCACTTCCATTCGGGTATCGGTAAGCGTTGTAATAGACCGGCAATTCAGTGGTGTTCAGCCTTAACCTGTTGACAATCACACACTAGGATATACTCTTCGCTGCCTCCCGCTTCATACCATACCACCAATAGTTTTGACGGAGGTCATTATACATCTTTGTCCCTACAGGATGAATGGAGTATAGGAAATTGTGCGCCTCTTTCATCAATTCCTTTCTAATTTTGCCTGTAGGCACACAAATCCTGCTTTCATATCTTAGCGACCCATCTTCATGAATGATGAAATCAGTTCGCAAGTTTGTTTCTATCTGCTCTCGAATCTTTTGTAATCTTGTATCTCCAGCTTAAGTTTCTTTGATCCAATCCACCAATGTGGACTGAATTTGCATATTCATAAGTGATGAGAGTACCCTTAGCATGATTACCTCTGTTTCTAACTCGTTGAGGTCCTGTAGATTTCTCTAGTGAGTAGCAAGACTCAACGCCATCGGCTGGCGACTCAGAGCGTCAGGGGCCACATTTACCTTCCCTGGATGATATTGCAGGTTTATATCAAAATCTGCCATTAGTTCTAACCACCTTCTTTGCCTCATATTGAGCTCCTTCTGAGTGAAGATATACTTCAAACTCTTGTGATCGGTATAAATCTCCACCTTCTCCCCCAATAAATAATGCCTCCACATTTTGAGTGCGAAGAGAATCCCAGCGAGCTCTAAATCATGGGCTGGGTAGTTGCATTCATGAATCTTTAGCTGTCTTGATACATACGCCACACTTTACCGTGTTGGTATAACACACATCCCAATCCCTTTACCTAAACGTCGCAATGAACGTCGAAACCTCCAGTTCTGTCGGGAATAGTAAGAATGGGCGCCATAGTTAGACGAGTCTTCAACTCCAAGAACGCTTTCTCAAAAGCCTTAGAACATACATACGGCACATCCTACCATACATACGGCACATCCTTCTGTGTCAAACAAGTCATCGGTTCTGCAATCCTGGAGAAGTTTTTAAAAAATCGGCGGTAATATCCAGCAAGCCTCAAGAAACTCCTAATCTCCGTAACTGTTTCTGGTGTCGGCCATTTTTGTATAGCGGTAATTTTGGTCAGATCTACCGAAATTCCATTGCCCGACACAATGTGTCCCAGGAAAGCTATTCGCTCTAACCAAAACTCGCATTTGCTGAACTTCGCGTACAGTTGATGTTGACGCAAAGTTTCAAGCATAATGTGCAAATGCTCCGCGTGTTCCTCTCGATCCTTTGAATACACAAGGATATCGTCGATGGAGATAACGACAAACTTGTCCAAGTATTCATAAAATACTTGGTTCATCAGATTCATGAATACCGCTGGAGCATTGGTCACTCCAAAAGGCATTACTAGAAATTCATAGTGCCCATACTTAGTCCGGAAAGCCGTCTTAGGAATGTCAGATTTCTTGACTTTGAGTTGATGATAACCCGCCTGCAGATCTACCTTCGAGAACAATCGAGATCCTTCCAACTAATCAAACAGATCGTCTATTCTCGGCAAAGAATACTTGTTCTTGATAGTGACCTTATTTAGCTACTGATAATCTATACACATCTGCTTGGTTCCATCCTTCTTAGGTACCAAAAGAACCGGAGCACTCCAAAGTAACGTACTCGGTCTAATAAATCCCTTATCAAGGCAGTCCTTAATTTTCATTCGATGCTCGGTAAATTCTGCTGGCCCAATCCGATACGGTGCTCGTAAGATTGGTTGTGTGCCTGGCATCAAGTCTATTGCGAATTCGATCGCTCGATCTGGTGGTAACCCAGACACTTCGGCGAACAAATCTTCGAACTTTCGAACCACCATCAGCATATCTTCCACTTCCTGTAAGGTATATAACCTCTCCTCCTTCCTCGGTACAGCTTTATAAGTTGCTGGATCCAAGGATCGACTCCAGCTCTCGAATACGAACATTGGATGGTCAGGAATCTCGAACACTATCCTCTTTTGACGACAGTCGATGGTAGCATTAAAAGTACTCAACCGGTCCATGCCCAAGACTACATCGAAATTAAGCATATCTATCACCATGAAGTTGGCTGCCACAAACTTTTGTGCTATAAAACAGTGTGACGCACCGGAGTTAAAAAGTGTAAGTGCAGGTATAGAGAATACTAGAAGGACCCCTACATTTTAAAATTAAGAGCATGAGTAAGCCTAACTATACGCGGGCAACGAAAATAACGGTGATACTGGAAGCAAAATAGACAGGAAAGGAATGGATACCTATAATGACTTCCTCCGTGGCCTCAGCCTCCTCGGCTGTCATAGTATAGGCCTGGCGCTTGGGACCATTGCGCTGAGCTTTCTGAAAAACATACTTTTACGATGACAAGGGTGGTTCTCTAGATAGCGCACTTTGTCCGGTCGGCTTAGCAGCGGGAAGTGGTTGGTTTCCCTGTTGTGGTGCCCCATTATTGACTAGCTTGTTGACAGGGCCTAGTGGTCCTCTTCTCTGAGGACAGTTCCCTATAGCATGATCTGAAGACCCACAAATTATACAGAGTTTGTTCAAAATACGGCAGTCGCTCATGTAATGTCTGACTCTGCCACAGTGGTTGCATGTAACGGTTGGTTTTCTTAGGACAATTGGCCCTGCTGGCCTCTTGAATTGCTGTCTTCCATTGAATTTGGAAGTCGATCCTCCTGAAATTTGACTTGCCAGTCATTTCATTCTAGACGAACGATCGCACTTCTTGATCCTTTTCTCCATATCTTCATAATTACGAGCTTCCTCCAGAATCACATGACAAGTGGGAAGAGCGGTACAGGATATGACCGACTATGTTCTAAGATCCAACCCCTGTCGGAATCTCTTAGCATATAATTCAGGGGTGGACAAAAGATAGATAGCGAAACGGCTAAGTATAGCATATTCCGCTGCATATTGGTCCATAGTTATCTCCCACATAGACCCCTATTGGAACTGAACGAACTTCCGCTCTATATCCATATGTTCTACTGCTGGAAAGTACTGAGTATCGAATGCACCTTGAAGGATTCCCAAGTGATAGGCTCCGTCATTCTATTTTCCTCAGCTTCCCACCATATTCGAGCATTGTCCGTGAGTTGCAGCTTGGCTATGCTGACTCATGCATCCTTTGGGACTTGAGCAACCCCTAAGTCGTTGACAGTTCCCTGAAGCCATTCCTCAGCTTCTAGTGGAGTCCCTTTCCCAACAAAAGTTTTTGGATGCAGTGATCGGAATTGTTTAACTCCCGCAGATCCTTAGGGAGTTAGAGCTAATGCCTTCTCCAATAGCTCAGCCTGTTGCACTACTACAATAGGGCGTTGCCCCTGCGGATAATGAAATCCGTAGGGGCAGATTTATTTTGGCCTTACGGACTAATCCGTAGGGCCTTACGGTTGTCCCTACGGTTTCCGAAGTTTTAATTGAAAAATATTAAATCGTAATTTGTTGTTTGCCCCTACGGAGTTGCAAACCAATGACCTACGGACTAATCCGTAGGGGGGCTCGAGGGCCTGAATCAGTCCCACAAGCTGAGGCCCGCCAGAGCTAGAGAGGAGGCAGCATTCCCCCTCTTTTTTATCCCTGATTATCGCTATACCGGCGATCATGCCGAGAGGTTCGGCCGGTATATGGGGGATGAGAGCCGGCTCAGAACTATCCACTTCACCCTTGAGTAGGGCGACCAGCACCAGCGCTCATTCTTCCTCTTCTGGGATCAGGCTCGGGTATTAATATATATTTTCATTTGATTTATCCAATATATTTATTATTAACACTTGCAATCTAATAACAATGTTTTTTTTGTATTTTCAGTTGGATTATGATTTTCAGCCTGTACCCGACCCTGATCACCTGGGAGGGTGCTCGATCGTCACGCTCTGTACAATGGCCTGATGAAGAACATGCAGACGAAGGTCCGATACAACAGGAATGAGCTGAAGAACGACTGCTATTCCCTGTGGATGACGACCCCCTAGGCAGAGAGAGCGGCCTCCTATCTACTCCGGCCTTTGCGAGAGTCGATGTAAATACATGGCCTCTATTGTGTGAATATTTCGACTCTCATCGCAAACAGGTATGTATTTTAAATGTAATTCATTGTTTAGTATATAATTTATTTTTTTGTGTTGCTTAATTAGAAAACTAAATGTGAATGTGTTGTGCAGAAACAGGCCGATCAAAATAAAGAGAATAGGAAGTCGGCGAAGAGGGGTCGCCCCACTTATACAGGTGGCTCGAGGAATATTACTCGTGCCATGGTGTTATCGGTAAATTACAATAGACCGGCCTTTGTGATATAATGTAATATAAAGAGTTATTTTCTTATATATCTAATATTAAGAGTTATTTTCTAATATTGCAGAGAGCTCACACCCTGGCGCAGGGTGGTACACCGAGTGTGCTGTCCGCGTATCTTGTCGTCCATGGCACCTCGACAGATCCCGCCATGGGCGAGCTTCGATACCCCGACGCCGCTACCCAGGAGTATTGCGTAAGTGTTAATATTTATTCAAACCCTATTTGAAATTTTATTTTTGAAAGGTTCAAATTTAAATGATTTACTTATATTTTACTGGTTAATGTGGGTGTAGGAGCGGGTGGTTGAGCAGGCCGAGGCATCAAGGATCGATTTTACTGGACAGAACGATCCGATGCTGCTGACCCCAGTCTTGGATGCCGCACATGGAGGGAACCACGAAGGTTGGGAGAGAGTCCGGGGACTGGGCCCTAGCAGGGCCCATATGAGGTTGGACTCCACTCCGGCGGTTACTTCCTCCGTCTCTAGTGAGCGACGTTTCCAGCAAGAACTGGATAGCTTGAAGGCCACCGTTCAGGAATTGAAGGAGATGTTGGTATGCATGCTACTTAATAGTAAAATATTATGTCATATTATAGATAGAAACATATCCAATATTAGTACGTAGCCTGAGCTTATTTGGTTGTAGACTTAGCTTTGATTAATCATACATACATATCTAATTAAAATAAACTACGGTTTTCCAAACTAGATATCCAAACGAGGCCTAAGTCCCTAAGTATACATAGATTGGGGTTTCGCAATAACTTGATAATGATACGAATTCGACTAATACACAGTTCTTACTCGTTTATTACACACGTAGGTCCAGACGCGACAGGGTACATCGGCCGAGCCTCCACATGCATCTCTTTCGGCTGCGGCTCCGCAAGCCACTACCTCGGCTGCGGTTCCGCAGACAGCTCCTATAGCTCCACTGCCCGTTCAGACTCCCGCAGCTGCGGCTCCGCAAGCCACTACCTCGACGGCGGTTGCGCAGACCACTCCTATAACTCCACAGCCCGCTCAGACTCCCGCACACTCCGCATTGCATGATTTATTGACTCAAGGTATATCCGAGGAGCAGGCGCACCAGATTATGACGTTTATCAGAGGTGGAGCTGGACCGAGCTAGCGTAGCTTTTTGATTCTTATATTTTAAACATGTATTTATTTATATGACACATATTGTATATATTTTGGATGATATTGATATTGGTGGTGCTTGCGTGTTTATATTGATATCATATTCTGCTTTTGTTGATTTCTTTTGTATATTATGCGTGAGATGTGATTATGAATACTACGATATATATTCTGCGTATTGATTAATTTTATATATGATGTATATATTATTGTGTACAGGACGGGAAAAAAATAGGCAGCCCTTTTTTTAAAAAAAACCTTGATAATATGTACCTACGGATTAATCCGTAGGGCCCAAAATTGCCCCTACAGATTAATCAGTAGGGACGATCTTTTCCCCTAGTGATTTATCCGTAGGGGCAAAATATCAGGATACGTGATATTTTGCCCCTATGATCTCAGTAATAGGGGTTACACTTGTCCCTGCGGAGTTGTCCGTAGGGGCAAACAAATGCCCTTACACATGTATCCGTAGGGACAAAATATCAGGATACCTGATATTTTGTCCCTACACATCAGGACCTACGCACGTATTCGTAGGGGCAACTATTTGGCCCTACGGATATGTCTGTAGGGAAAACTAATTTATTTTATAAACCGATAAATTAAATAAGTTTTTTGTCCCTACAGCCTAATCCGTAGGGACAACTGGACCTACACATTATGCCGTAGGGGCAAGTTTTTGTCCGTAGGGGCATGTTCAAGGCTAATACTTGCACCTACGGCATTTGCACCTACAGAGGTATTTCTTGCCCCTACGGATATATCCGTAGGGGCAGTGATTTGCTCCTACGGATAAATCCGTAGGGGCAACCCCTATTTGTAGTAGTGTTGCTGCCTACTTTCTCGTAGCTCATGGTGAAGAACGGTAGTCTGTTGCTGTTGTTGGTCTACCATCCCTTGCATCATGTGCATCAAGGCTACTTGATGAGCAGCGGTCTCATGGATCCTATTTGCTCGCCTATTGCGGTTATGGTCACAACCAGTCATCATTAACTGAATAAGAAGGTTTAGGGTACAAACAGATTCGATGATGAGACCAGATAGTAACTTGCATGAAAGAATAACAATTAATGCAAGAGGTAAACTAAGAAAGGAAAAGGCATGAGACACAAGAGAGTTTTGCTCGAAACTAAGATTTCATTAATAAAAGTTAAAAGGAGATACAACTAAAGATAAACGTGGACCTACTGCTATACATAGTTTTATTTGGTCAACCAATACAAACTAAAACTAATATTGATCGTCTCGATCGTTGTCCATCAAACAAACAGGTGGAACCGCTCAGCTCTAGCTCGTCGGTTGTTGACCCTCTTCGCAAAGCTTACTGGAAGGGTGAGCCTGGTATGTCATGGCGATAGAGGCATGGAGGAGTGTGGCACACGCATCGATAACCATGCCCCCGAATATAGAGCCTTTCTCCAATAAACCATATGTGAGGAACGTATTCTTCCGGTTCCTCCGCCCCAATGGGAGCCTCCTCTTCAGCTGGGGCCTCTTCTTCAGCTGGGTCCTCTTCAATAGGTTCCGCTTCCGAGGGTTCTTCTTCGAAGGGTTCCTCTTCCTACATCTCTTTCTCAGTAGGTTCCTCTAAGTCATTGTCGGAGATAACCGTCGGTGGTCCTATGACCTCTTCGTCCGAATAACTAAGTGTAGCTTCGAAGGTAATATCTAATATGTTGTCCTCGTTGGGAAGGGGTACAGCTTCTAAATTGTCCATAACCTGGAAGAAAAAGGCCATGGTCAGAATACAAAATCTAAAGGAAGATAGAAAGAACAATGGAAGATGTATGAAGACGGTGTAAGTGGATAAAATTTACAAACATAATAACGTCAGTTAATGGTTTCAATTTAGTACATTGAGGGTCTGCATAGGCCACCACTAAAACCTGTCACACCCCGCTTCCCAAAGGTATGGAAACAGTGACGTGCCAAGGTCCACAACCTGATTGTGTCGAGGGTGATCTTTCTCGATACAGCTATGTTAAGTGTATAAATAAATCATGCAGACAATATACCAAAACTGATAATAAAAGCAGAAGCATTTATTTCCATTAACTAAAATTATTACATCCCAAAGTACTGAAAGCAACTAAATAGTTTGATTACGTTGATGAAAAGAAAGTAATCCCTAAACAGGTGGGCAATAGAAGAGTTATCCTAATACTTTTACATCTGTAGGACCACGGCAGTGCCCCGGCCGTCTGTCCGATGCCAAAATGCGGAAAACAAAAACTTTTCTTTACTTAGAAACCGGCGCTACCACGGACTATAAACCCGGATCGGACCATTAACCTACTACTAGCTAACTAGAGAAAGGGTAGAGACCTATACCGAGCGATCCGTGTCCTTCGGTCTTCGGCCTCCATCCCGATCTCCTCGCGGAATCTTCGGTCTTCATCTCCTCATCGGAAAGGGCACCACATTGCCGGGTCCTTTTACGGGCTCCCACCTCTGGACCGAGGCAACTCGGGCACGAAGTTGGCGAGCCGACGTGTCCAAGAATGCTGCAGGCTAAGTGTATAATGCTTTTATCTCACGGGGTTAGTGAGGTTGCCATTTGTAAGTGTAGGTGGAGGGATGAACTTTGAAATGGTGCTATGGGATTTTGTGTGAGCAAATGAGATGAAAAACCCCCCCACAAAAATTTAGACAGCCTACATAAAGAAGTGGCCGGCCATGCTAGCAAGAAGAGGAGGGAGTGTGTGTATCAAGCAAAGGAATGATGAGTGATCATTTTGAAGAAAGTCTTCTCCAAAGACTTATCAAAAACCCATCACCATCAATCAAGAAATGATGAACAAAAGGAAGTCAAAAGATGGTAGAACCATCATGAAACAACTGCTGACAAATACCACCCTCCACTTTGCTAATTTGCACATTTGCAAATAACCCCCTCCACACCAATTTTCAGCCAAAGAAAGATAGAAAGGAAAATGGCCAAAACGAAATACAAACTGGCAACTTCAAAAAGTGATCCGGTAATAAATTACAGGAAAACCCTGCGACTGTATATACATACCCGCATTTGTATTCCGACAGAATACAAATGCAATGAGACAAAATCTACACTGTACAATACTAGGATCCGGCTTAAACCAAAGCCCGCTAGTATTATCCGTCCGATCATGATCCGTGCAATACTACACGTATATGATCGAACCGTGCCATATATCCATACGGCCTCTACGGCGTTTCGCCCGAAACTTGAGAAACTGTCAGTGGGGGACTCTAAAGACTCGTCAATACTTTGGCTGTGGATTTAACTACTAGCACGTCAGAGGTATTAGCCATATGTAACGGGCTACCAGGTATTGACCAAAAGGGACGTCGATGAGAGAACTCATCCTGACACCCTACTGAGCCTGTCAGTGACAATATCCGTACATTCTGGTCCGTTTGTCTATGAGCATCGCCTGGCTGGCCTAGGGGGTTGGTAAAAGTCAGACCCCCAAAAGCGGTACAAGTCGTGTCGGAGTGTAGCCCAGAACACCCTGAGATACTACTGGAATACCTACCAGTAAATCTCCTGCCTTGGCCAAGGACTTCGTGTAATGTCTCTCCTAGACACAGCGCGACCTCACCCCCAATACCGGGAGAGACGAACCCTTGCAGATCCGCTCACTGCCTTCATGTGGCTCGGGACTGTACCCAACTAAAACCTGTTTGCATGACTCCTTTGAGCCGTGGTAGGGTAGTAATCAAAGCACAGTGGGAACTCACACGAGATAAATGACGATCTCAGGTCGATGAACTAACCTGTACACATGTCACCAGGGAACTGCTATCTGACGTCTGGTATAATCCCAACTAGCAGGTTCCCGGCAAGTCCTGTCCGGTGTACTCATAACCCAAGGAGCACCTGTATACATCATAGGTGAACCAACTGACACCAGTGGCTTGTGAGACTTCCACCGCCCCTCGTCGGGGTCTCGACTGTATACACTAGTCTACTCCGGAGTATCGATGCCCTGTCTCGAATACTCCCACGACTAGGGACCATATTAAGGATGTGCTTATAGACCCCAGCTCCCACGTATATGATCGCCATCATACTGCTGGCCGTCAAGCAAGAATCCTAAGGGCTCTACCAACGTGCAATAGTGATCTGTAAGGTCACCTAAAGCAGTACACGATGATAAAGATAAACCAGATAGCATACTATCATCTTGAGTGAGACTGTCCTACCGGCAGAGGTCCTCCCTCAATCATTGCAATCACGTGCCTGTGATCCAATAATTGACTTTGAGGGCACTATATCCAACAATCTCCCACTTGCACTCAAGGCTAATTATTGCTATGTCGCATACTCACAGCCCGTGTGATACCGAAAACCCAACTACTCTACTAATCAGTTTCACAAAGCCCGTTTGCAAAACTATTGTGTTCGAGGAATAGCCTCAGTGAGTGGATCCGCCCTGATGTTTCTTTCTATGTCTCTCTTTATCTCAAGTTCGCGGAGAAAGCCATCTCCCGAAATGAGTAATACATGTCTTAGAATATGTCTGGATATCTAATGGGACCTAGTTCATAAATAAACTCCAAATCCAAACTTCTTAGACTGTATCGTCAACTGAAACCAATCAGTATCATGCGCCATGCCTCCCTCAATATCCGTTTGGACCTCCTGTCCAAACTACTGCCCCTCATCAGAGGGAAAACTTTAACTCTGACAGTCACTCTGTCATCCAGGTCACCTTGGAAGCCTGGAATGATAACTGTCTCCCGAAGGAGGATGCCGTTATCATATCCCTAGAACATCCACTTATGTTCTAAAACTGCTTCCGACCGTTTCTCCAGGATTGGATTAATATCAACTTATTGCATCTACTGCAAAAACAACATTTGGTGTGGTACTTGACATCTCATGATTGACTCAATTGCCTAAGCAAGTGATCTGCCAATCATGCGCATCCCTCTCCCCTTTAGTCTGTAAGATACCTTTAGAGAAGGTGACTCCATCACCTGTAGGTACACTACCGTGCCAGGAGTCGTCCATTCTAGATACCATTAGAATGCTGTCCATGTACCCTGATTGGGAAACTACCCAAATCTAGATCTAAAACTATAGATCTAGTAACCAGAATATCTGATGTAATATCCATGTCCTTTGTGGAGAAACTACTGTGTGATGACCAATGTATAACCGATCGTAGTATAGGAATTTCACTTCCTACTCTGTGTATGTCATCCAAATACCAGGACATCACACCCTACTACATTCTTAACAGATCCATCCCTTATTCTGATGAAGTCAAACCTATGACTGTCACATCAGAAATAGATGATCTATCTCCGCTACATCTGCTTTAGTCTATAAATAGACATAAGCCACTTGTCTACCAATGCTTCCGCTGCTCCCACTGATTACGACAACCCTCTGGCAGAATCATATATACGTGCACTTCTAAAGCCAGTTTAGAACGACACTATATTCATCTTCCCGCCGGGTCTCATAGTCTGGAACAACAGTAGTGTCAAGTCTGGGTAAACAAGCACCTCTCTGTCACCGTCTTTGAGGCTACAAGAGTACCTCTCGGGTGCCTGAGGTTACCTACCATCACTGTGGAGTAGCCAATAGAATATCAAACCAGATTGAATCTTTAGGTTCTTATCAAATTTTCAGTAATCGTTTGCGGTTCTGGAATCACTTCCAGTTCTACCATACTCCCACTACTGTTTTCTGAAAAAATCCATTTTACTAAAACTGTGGCGAGTCAAGAACAATATCACTATTGATCTTCCAGATGGTAGAAAGTCAACCCTCGTCATAGCCCGGGTCAACCCACAAACTGCCACTACAAAAACGTGCCTTGAGTTATCCAGAGTCTGGTTTTAAGCATAAACCGGACAACTCCCCGTACCTTAACATCGTTAAATATGAACCGTTCTATATCCAATATAGAAACAGAGGCACTGATTTAATTGGAACCAGATTCAAATCATGGAGCTGTCTCCAGTGCATGTCAACTAAATGGAGAGATGCCAATCAGCATTACTCAATTTAGGAGTGCTTCCAATTATGAGTACCTGAAAGAGAAGTAAATTCTCTTAATCATTACTATCAACTGAATACAATACATAAGTATCTCCATCTTTGATTACCTTGAAGAATCCTGATACTTGCAATACCTGGTTCTCTACTTTATTCATATACTTATAACTTCTCAAAACTTTGACCTTGTGTTTCTACGAAACACTTGTCTAAAAACTAGAGAAGTCATGAGTAAACCGAATATAGTACGAGGACCAACCCCTCTGTCCATACAATACTCTGTATAAGTCCCTTGAGTCTAATAACTCATTCCCTGTGTGTCGTAGGTTGAAAACTGTACTTATGGCTAAGAAGAATTACACCGCTGTTTAATGCTTCTTACCTAACCATCCACTGATATAGGTAAATGTCATAGACATAATTTCAAAAAGTTATATCTCACTCTATAAAAATAGACGTACAGATATATCAATTTGAAATTGGTGCATAATAGCAGATATTCAAAACCAAATATTTGCCGTCGGGCAAACTACCCAGGTGATTTCCTCAAATATCACCAATTACAACGAATTCCGATATAATGAGGATGATCACCTAATTCCCAATAACTTACTCCCACACATCATCTGTAAAACCATACAGATGTGAGAATCAAACCTGGTAAGTACATACCCTGGAGCAAGTGTCTAATTGGGAAATCAGTTTTCTTTTAACAGTACACAGTGAAACTGAAACATTGAAATGTTTCGTAGAGGTATCCGAGTATTCCTAGTAATGCCTCTTCCATTATACAGATTCACAACTGTGACCGTATATTTCTTTGCCATCTCTCCAAATCCCTTCATATGTCTTTAGTCATTACCTTCTGTACACCCTCTTAGGCTAAATGGTTTTCTTCCTTCCCTACCGTTCGGCACCAGTCTATGGTTTGGAAGAAGACTATCCAATAAGCATAATGGGTGTACTGTCCTAATCCTAGGAGCACTCGCAACGCTAGAGAAGGTGAAGATAAAAGACAACTGAATAAACCTTATTCCTATTTCTCCTGAACCAGAATCCATCCCCGAATTAGAACAAGTTCCTTTCGAGTTCGTATATAACCATATGATAGAGTATCCAATAAATTGTGGATCTTCGTAGTGATACGGAGTGTTCTGGAGAAATACAAAGGTGAAGTAGGATTGGCGAAGAAATACTTGGTTTGGTCGTGAAAAGCAGTCGCAGTTTACTTTGCCCTCTTACTAATCCCTTTATTTGTCTTTACTTAATACTTTCTGTACTCCTTTTAGGCTAAATGGTTTTCTTCATTCCCTACCGTTCGGCACCTGCCTATGGTTTGGAAGAAGAATATCCAATTAGCGTAATAGGTGTACTGTTCTAATCAAGGAACACTCGCAACCTGAGAGAAGGTAAAAGGAGAAGACAACTGAATAGTCCTATTCGTTTTCTCCAGAACCGGAAACCATCCTCGAATAAATTCCTTCGAGTTCGTATATAACCATACAATGGTTTTATCCAATGGAAGTGAACGTTCGTAGTAATACGGGGTGTCCTGGAGAAAAGGGTAAAAGTAGGAGTGGCAATGAGGTATGCAACTCTGACAATCCAAAAGTCAATGTTTTAAGAAGGTTCGGTTAACTTGGTCACTGAGTCATAGTCAAGGGTCAGGCCATGGTCGCTGCCAGAGAGAGAGAGAGAGAGAGAAAAGAAACACTCAGCGTGCACTCTAACCTAGATCAGAATGGTTATCACTTTATCTAATCAGGAAACCTCCCACTGTAACGTCAAATTCTCCACCAAACCTGAAAGAAGAATTAGTCGGGATCACCCGAGGAGTAAACCAACTCATCAGTGGGAATCAGGATCCAACTATCATCGCATGATAACGTGACGGAATCCACTCACGTTATCACACTCCAGAAGGTATGCGTATGACTGGCAAGTTTCAGTTTCTTTAGAAACTTCCGATGTGATTTTTACCCCTAGGACCCAAGTGACCTTGACACAGTCAACAAATCAAAGAGTCCTAGTCAAGTTCAACCCGTCATTATCCTGGATTGCATTAAATCCACCCGTACAAGCCTTTGACACAGTCAATAAGGCCGCACGACTGTCCTAACCAATCCCATTAATATGCCACAAACGAACACTACTTAGCTACCGCACACTACGCCTTGACACAGTCAACAAACGCAGCACGAATACTAAGTAATATTTGTAAGAAATGACGGAGGGCTACGTCTAGTTTTGGAGAAAAACTTTTAACGTAATGAACTTGATATCGTCGAAGGAACTGCATAGCTTTTTATAAAAATATAGTGGCGAAAACCTTTGCTAAAGAGGTCACTCCCGGTGAAGGGATCTCGGCACTTTCCCCGTAGAATGAGGTGCAGGATATTCCAACTGAATACCACGATGCAAAGCAAAAAGTAATCGGCTATAGTGAAGTTATTACCCTGACGCAAACTTCTGTCCAAGGGGTCACTCCCGGTGAAGGGATCTCGGCCCTTGCCTCGTCGACTGAGGTGCTGGATATTCATAACCGAATACCACTGTGCAAAACAAAAGAGAACGTCCTTGCAATAACAGCTTTTTTTGAAAAATGTTCCAACAACATCAGATTAGGTTTGTTTAGCTTGCATTGATCCGAATCAATGCAGTCCCATCAATTGATCACACCAATAAAGAACGAAAATATGATGTACGTATATGCCATCCGCATTCCCCACTGGGTCCTGTCATCACCCGTTAGGTTACTTAACTAACGACAGAGCGGGGACTGGACTAGCGCGGATGCAAAACATATACAACATCTACTAGTATATATATCAATATATAATAATCGCTCAAGGCGTGATAAAATGCAACATCACAGAAATGTAATAAGCATCATATAACAATACAGATATCTGGGATCCCCGGCTTTCATAGAGCCGCTACTGAAACCCGACGTTCCCCTGGTCGTGTGGATAACCTGTGCAATGAAATCCTAGACCCCTATGGGTGCGGCAAGTTACCCGCCAAAACCTGAAGCGAGGCAGCCCCCTTCAGCAACATGAATGGACCACCCAGCACTTCATGGAATCCGGTAACTTGGGCACCCCTCCTTGGGTTAACCTGTACCCCCTACGAGTGCGGCGAATAGCCCGCCAATTCTAGAATGAAGCCCCCTCCGTCTCAAAGCCATGAGATGCGGGCCCGTTGCCCTGTAGAACCCAGCTACCCGTGCAACCCTCCGCGGGGTAATCCTAGTACAGAAAATAAAATATACATACAACGTGTACATCGACCTCAGCCCGGTCGTGCCCCAAAAGAATAATATACAAAAAGGCAGTGACGGTAGTCCACATGTCGGACGCTCGCCCCGCAATATCAAATGTACATATTGTTGGAGATAGTGCCCTCAGAGTCAATTATTGGGTCACAGGCACGTGATTGCAATGATTGAGGGAGGACCTATCCCGGGAAGACAGTCTTACTCGAGATGATAGTACGCTATCTGGTTTACCTTTATCATCGTGTACTGCTTTAGGTGACCTGACAGGTCGCTATTGCACGTTGATAAAGCCCCTAGGATTCTTGCTTGACTACCGGCAGTATGAGGGCGATCATATACGTGGGAGCTGGTAGTCTATAAGCACATCCTTAAAAGGTCCTTAGTCGTAGGAGTTTCGAGACAGGGCATCGATTCTCCAGAGTAGACTAGTGTATACAGTCGAGACCCCGACGAGGGGCGGTGGCCGGTCTCACAAGCCACTGGTGTCAGTTGGTTCACCTAAGATGTATACAGGTGCTCATTGGGTTATGAGTACACCGGACAGGACTCGCCGGGAACATGCTAGTTGGTCTTATACCTGACGTCAGATAGCAGTTCCCAGGTGACATGTGTACAGGTTAGTTCATCGACCTGGGGATCGTCATTTGTCTCGTGTGAGTTCCCACTGTGCTTTGATTACTACCCTACCACGGCTCAAAGGAGTCGTGCAAACAGGTTTTAGTTGGGTACAGTCCCGAGCCACATGGATGCAGTGAGCGGATCTTCAGGGGTTCGTCTCTCCCGGTATTGGGGGTGAGGTCGCGCTGTGTCTAGGAGAGCCATTACACGAAGTCCTTGGCCAAGGCAGGAGATTTACTGGTAGGTATTCCAGTAGTATCTCAGGGTGTTCTGGGCTACACTCCGACACGACTTGTACCGCTTTTGGGGGTCTGACTTTTACCACCCCCCTAGGCCCGACATGCGATGCTCATAGACGAACGGACCGGACTGTACGGATATTGTCACTGACAGGCTCAGTAGGGTGTCAGGATGAGTTCGCTCATCGACGTCCCTTTTGGTCAATAGCTGGTGGCCCGTCACGTATTGTCTTATACCTCTGACGTGCTAGTGCTTAAATCCACAGCCATAGTATTGACGAGTCTTTAGAGTCCACCACACTTTCAGTTACTCAAGCTTTCGGGCGAAACGCTGTAGAGGCCGTGTGGAGATATGGCAGGGTCCTATCAGATACGTGCGGTATTGCACGGATCAGGATCGGACGCTTTGTACTAGTGGCCGTATAGTTATATGGCAGCGTTTGATCAGATACGTGCGGTATTGCACGGATCAGGATCGAACGGTTTTTACTAGCCGACTTTGGCTTAAGCCGATCCTAGTATAGTACAGTGTAGATTTTGTCTCTTTGCATTTGTATCCGGACGGAATACAGATGCGGGTGTGTATGCACAGTATCGGGGTTTTCCTGTAATTTATTACGGGACCAGTTGTTTGGAGTTGCTAGTTTGCATTCCGTTCCGGCCGGTTTTCCTTTGTTCTTTCCCGGCCGGACTTTTCTGATGGAGGGGGTTATTTGCAGTTTTGCAAATAACACTTTGTGGAGGACTTATTTGCATAAGGGTTGATATGATAAGCATCTTTGCTTTTCATGTATTTATGAGATTGGATTTGATTTGAAATGGATTTGAGGTTTGATGTTGATTTAGTGATCATTATGTTTTTGGGTGTGGTCACCTCTTTTCACTTCCTACACTCACCTCCCTCTTGCTATCATATTGTTTTTGCTCCACCATTTCATTCTCACTTGATGAGAGAGTTTGATTCATGGTTGAGAAAAAGAAAGAGAGAAAGAAAAGAGAAGAAGAGAGTTTCATCTTCATCCTTGAGAGTGTTTCATTTTCTTGATCTCATTTCATGTTAAGAAAAATGCAAGCACCATTTTTCTTGTCTTGTTTCCTCCATCATCCACAAATGGCAACAAACCCCAAAAGAGACTATGATTCTACACTACACTTCCTACAGCATATCTTGGGCGCGTCGGGTAGCCTACTTCGCGCCCGAGTTGCCTCGGTATTGAGGTGGGAGCCCGTAAAAGTACCCGGCTTCGTGGTGCCCTTTCTGACGAGGAGGAGATGGACGGAGATCCCGCGAGGAGATCGGAGTGGAGATGAAGACCGGAGGACTCGGATCAGTCGGTACATCTCTAACCTTTCCTCTTGTTTGCTTAGACTAGTTTAATGGCACGATCCGGGGTTTAGTGCGCGGTGGTGCCGGTTTGCTAAGTCCGCAAAATTTAATGTTTATCACCGTTTCCGCATTTGGCCGTCGGATTGACGGCCGGGGCGCCGCCGTGCACTTACAGTGGTATCAGAGCCTCGCCATTAACTTAGTCTAGCTTCGTTTGATGTGTTTGCATTTCCGCTCGACCAAAATTTCCAAAAACCGTATTTTTTCCTTCACATCAGTTTCTGTTGAAATTTTTTGAAGTCTAAAAATTTTTCAGGTGGTCTCAGAATGATGTGCAGAGAGTTATAAGACTACTGGAAAAATTCGATGCATTCATTCAATGATTGGAGCGCGGAACCGCGGCCAAACCCCCCTGGGGCCGTGGTTCCGCCGCACATTGAAGTCTTCAATGCATCAAATTTTCCCTGTAGGCTTCTGGGCTATTTTTAGGGCTTTTGGAATATTAAAATTGGGCCCAGGTTTTCTGTGAGTGCTACAGTTTTGATTGGGGGCCCACTTGTTAATTTTTGGTCAATCGGAAAATTTTAAACACATTTTTCACAGTATTTACATTATATCTGCGACTGTGAATGTCACTCGATCGGTAAATCCTTTCTAGCTGCTATAGCCCGGTTAGACGGATTTGCGAACGTGACTTTCGCGTTGATGTTCTATGTTTATGCTGTGATGTTGCGGATCGGTCGTGGGGGATAGCCTGGATGCAATACTAGTACAGTGTTGGTGTATTATGTACATTTGATTTTGCGGGGCGAGCGTCCGACATGTGGACTGCCGTCACTGCCTGATTGTATTATTCTTTTGGGGCACGACCTGGTTGCGGTCGATGTACCCGGTGTATGTATATTTTACTTTCTGTACTAGGTTTACCCCGCGGAGGAGTGCACGGATAGCCGGGTTCTGGAAGGCAACAAGCCCGCATCTCATGGCATTGAGACGGAGGGGGCTTCACTCTAGGATTGGCGGGCTATTCGCCGCACTCGTAGGGGGTACAGGTTGACCCAGGAGGGGTGCCCAAGTTGCCGGATTCCGTGGAGTGCTGGGTGGTCCATTCACGGAGCTGAAGGGGGCTGCCTCGCTTCAGGTTTTGGCGGGTGACTTGCCGCGCCCGTAGGGGTCTAGGATTTCATTGCACAGGCTATCCACACGACCAGGGGAACGTCGGGTTTCAGTAGTGGCTCTGTGAAACCCGGGGATCCCAGATATCTGTATTGTTCTGTGATGCTGTACATTTCTGTGATGTTGCATTTTATTCACGCCTTGAGCGAAATATAATATATTGGTATATATATTAGTAGATGTTGTATATGTTTTTCATCCGCGCTAGTCCAGTCCCCGCTCTGCCGTTAGTAAGCTAACCTAACGGGTGATGACGGGACCCAGTGGCGAATGCGGATGGCATATACGTACGTCAGTATATTTTCGTTCTTTGTGGTGTGATAAATTGATGGGACTGTGTTGATTCGGATCAATGCAAGTTAAACAAACCTAATCTGATGTTGTTGGAACACTTTTCAAAAAGCTGTTATTGCAAGGACGTTCACTTTTGTTTTGCATCGTGGTATTCATTTGGAATATCCTGCTCCTCAGTCGACGAGGCAAGGGCCGAGATCCCTTCACCGGGAGTGACCACTTGGACAGAAGTTTGCGTCAGGGCATTAACTTCACTATAGCCGATTACTTTTTCTTTGCACCGTGGTATTCAGTTGGAATATCCTGCACCCCATTCTACGGGGAAAGAGCCGAGATCCCTTCACCGGGAGTGACCTCTTTAGTAAAGGTTTTCGTCACTATATTTTCTAAAAAGCTATCCGTTCCTTTAACGATATCAAGTTCATTACGTTAAAGGTTTTCGCCAGAAACCATTCGTAGCCCTCCGTCGTTTCATATGGGTAGTCAATAGTATTCAAGCTGTGTTTGTTGGCCAAAGTCAAGGCACAGTGTTTGGTAGCTGTTGGTTATTCATATGCAGCATAGATAGATGCGTTGGTTTGGGGCAGTCGTATAGCCTTGTTGGCCAAAGTCAAGGGCTTGTACGGGTGGGCTCAAATTAACCTGGAGAATGACGGGCAGAACTTGACATGTGACTTATGATTTGTTGGCCAAAGTCAAGGTCATAAGAGCATGGGGTAAAAATCACATCGGGAGTTTCAAAAGTACTGAAACTTGCCAGATATGCGCATACTTTCTGGAGTGTGATACCGTGAGCGGATTCCGTCACGTTATCATGCAATGATAGTTGGATCCCGATTCCCACTGATGAGTTGGTTTACTCCTCGGGTGACCCCGACTAATTCTTCTTTGAGGTTTGGAGGAGAATTTGAGGTACAGTGGGAGGTTTCCTGATTAGAAAAAGTGATAACCATTCTGATCTAGGTTAGAGTGCACGCTGAGTGTTTCTTTTCTCTCTCTCTCTGGCAGCGACCATTGACCCGACCCTAGACTATGACTCAGTGACCAAGTTGACCGAACCTTCTTAACACTGGCTTTTGGATTGTCAGAGTTGCAGACCTCATTACCATCCTACTTTTACCCTTTTCTCCAGGACACCCCGTATTACTACGAACGTCCACTTCCATTGGACAAAACCATCGTATGGTTAGATACGAACTCGAAGGAATTCGAGGATAGTTTCCGGTTCTGGAGAAAACGGATAGGATTATTCAGTTGTCTTTTCTTTTCACCCTCTCGCAGGTTGCGAGTACTCCTTAGTTTAAGAGTAGTACACCTATTATGCAAATTGGATAGTCTTCTTCCAAACCATAGGCTGGTGCCGACCGGTAGGGAATGAAGAAAACCAGTTAGCCTAAATGGTGTACAGAAGGTATTAAGTTCAGACAAATAAAGGGATTAGTAAGAGGGCAAAGTAAATTGCGACTGCTATTCACGACCAAACCAAGTATTTCTTCGCCAATCCTAAATCACCTTTGTATTTCTCCAGGACACTCCGTATCACTACGAAGATCCCATTTTATTGGATAATCCATCGTATGGTTATATACGAACTCGAAAGGAACTTGTTCCAGTTCGGGGATGGATCCTGGTTCAGGAGAAATAGGAATAAAGTACATTCAGGTGTCTTTTATCTTCACCTTCTCTCGCGTTGCGAGTGCTCCTAGGATTAGGACAGTACACCCCTTATGCTTTTTGGATAGTCTTCTTCCAAACCATAGGCTGGTGCCGAACGGTAGGGAAGGAAGAAAACCATTTGGCTTAAAGGGGTGTACAGAAGGTAATGACTAAAGACATATAAAGGGATTTGGAGAGATGGCAAAGAATTATACGGTTATAGTTGTGAATCTGGATAATGGAAGAGGCATTACTAGGAATACCAGGATACCCCATCGAAACATTTCAATGTTTCAGTTCAGCTGTGTACTGTTAAAAGAAAACTGATTTCCCGATTAGACACTTACTCCAGGGTATGTATTTACCAGGTATGATTCTCACATCTGTATGGTTTTACAGATGATGAGTGGGAGTAAGTTATTGGGAATTAGGTGATCATCCTCATTATATCGGGATTCGTTGTAATCGGTGATATTTGAGGAGATCATCTGGGTTGTTTGCCGGTCGGCAAATATTTGGTTTTGAATATCCGCTGTTGTGCACCAATTTCAAATTGAAATATCTGTACGTCTATTTTTATAGAGTGAGATATACCTTTTGATATTATGTCGATGACATTTACCTATATCAGTGGATGGTTAGGTAAGGAGCATTGAACAGCGGTGTAATTCTTCTTAACCAAAAGTACAGTTTTCAACCTACGACACAGAGTGAAAGAGTTGTTAGACTCAGCGGACTTATACAGAGTATTGTATGTTGTCCAGTGTCCATTAGGACAGAGGGGTTGGTCCTCATACTATATTCTGTTTACTTTTAACTTCTCTAGTTCTTAGACATGTGTTTCGTAGAAACACAGGGTCTAAGTTTTGAGGAGTTATAGGTATTTGAATAGAGTAGAGAACCAGGTGTAGCAAGTATCGGGATTCTTCAAAGTGATCGAAGATGTAGATACTTGTGTATGGTATTCAGTTGATAGTAATAAAGAGAAATTACTTCTCTTTAAGGTTACTCATAATTGGAAGCATTCCTAAGTTGAGCAACGCTGATCGGCCTCCTTCCATTTAGTTGACATGCACTGGAGATAGCTGCATGATTTGAATCTAGTTCAATTAAATCAGTGCCTCTGGTTCTATATTGGATATAGAACAGTTCATATCTTAACGTTGTTAAGGTACGGGGAGTTGTCCGGCTTATGATTAAAACCAGACTCTGGATAACTCAAGGCACGTTTCTGTAATGGCTGTTTGTGGGTTGACCCAGGCTATGACGAGGGTTGACTTTCTACCATCTGGCAGATCAATAGAAATATTGTTCTAGACTCGCCACAGTTTTATTAAAATTGGATTTTTTCAAAAACAGTAGTGGGAGTATGGCAGAACTGGAAGTGATTCCAGAACCGCAAACGATTACTGAAGATTTGATAAGGAACCTAAAGATTCAATCTGATTTGACATTCCATTGGCCACTCCGCAGATAAAGTGGGTAACTTCAGGCACCCGAGAGATACTCCGGTAGCCTCAAGGACGGTGACAGGGAAGTTCTTGTTTACCCACACTTGCCACTGTTGTTGTTCTAGGCTGCGAGACCCGGCAGGAGGATGAGTATAGCATCGTTCTAAACTTGCTTTAGAAGTGCACGTCTATATGACTCTGCCAGAGGGTTGTCGTAGTCAGTGGGAGCAGCGGAAGCATTGGTGGACATCAGGCTCATGTCTATTTATAGACTAAAGCAGATGTAGCGGAGACAGATCATCTATTTCTGATGTGACAGTCATAGGCTTGACGTCATCAGAATAGGGGATGGATCTGTTGAGAAGGTAGTAGAGTGTGATATCCTGGTATTTGGATGACATACACTGAGTAGGATAGGAAACTCCTATACTACGATCGGTTATACTTTGGTCGTCACACAGTGGTTTCTCCACATGGGACTTGGACATAATATCTGACATACTGGTTACTAGATCTATGGTTTTAGATCTAGATTTGGGTGGTTTCCCAATCTGGGTACTTAGACAGCATTCTAAGAGTATTTAGAATGGACGACTCCTGGCATGGTAGTGTACCTGCAGGTGATGGAGTCACCCTCTCTAAAGGTGTCTTATAGACTAAAGTAGAGAGGGATGTGCATGATTGGCAGATCACTTGCTTAGGCAATTGAGTCAATCATGAGATGTCAAGTACCACACCAGATGTTGTTCTTGCACTAGATGCAATAAGTTGACATTGATCCAATCCTGGAGAAACAGTCGGAAGCAGTTTTAGAACATAAGTGAATGTTTTAGGGATATGATAACGGCTGCCTCCTTTAGGAGACGGTTATCACTCCAGGCTTCCAAGGTGACATGGACGACAGGGTGATTGTCAGAGTTATATTTTTCCTTCTGATGAGGGGCAGTATTTTGGACAGGTGGTCCAAGGAAATACTGAGGGAGGCATGGCGCAGGATATTGATTAAGTTCAGTTGACGATACAGTCTAAGAAGTTTGGATTTGGAGTTCATTTATGAGCTAGATCCCATCAGACATCCAGACATACTAAGACAGGTATTGCTCATTTCGGGAGATGGCTTTCTCCGCGAACGTGAGATATAGAGAGACATAGAAAGAAACATCAAGGCGGATCCACTCACTGAGGCTATTCCTCGAACGCAATAGTTTCACAAACGGTTTTTGTGAGACTGACTAGTAGAGGAGTTGGATGTTCGGTATCACACGGGCTGTGAGTATGCGAAATCGCAATAATTAGCCTTGAGTGCAAGTGGGAGATTGTTGGAGATAGTGCCCTCAGAGTCAATTATTGGGTCACAGGCACGTGATTGCAATGATTGAGGGAGGACCTATCCCGGGAAGACAGTCTTACTCGAGATGATAGTACGCTATCTGGTTTACCTTTATCATCGTGTACAGCTTTAGGTGACCTGACAGGTCGCTATTGCACGTTGATAAAGCCCCTCGGATTCTTGCTTGACTACCGGCAGTATGAGGGCGATCATATACGTGGGAGCTGGTAGTCTATAAGCACATCCTTAAAAGGTCCCTAGTCGTAGGAGTTTCGAGACAGGGCATCGATTCTCCAGAGTAGACTAGTGTATACAGTCGAGACCCCGACGAGGGGCGGTGGCCGGTCTCACAAGCCACTGGTGTCAGTTGGTTCACCTAAGATGTATACAGGTGCTCATTGGGTTATGAGTACACCGGACAGGACTCGCCGGGAACATGCTAGTTGGTCTTATACCTGACGTCAGATAGCAGTTCCCAGGTGACATGTGTACAGGTTAGTTCATCGACCTGGGGATCGTCATTTGTCTCGTGTGAGTTCCCACTGTGCTTTGATTACTACCCTACCACGGCTCAAAGGAGTCGTGCAAACAGGTTTTAGTTGGGTACAGTCCCGAGCCACATGGAGGCAGTGAGCGGATCTTCAGGGGTTCGTCTCTCCCGGTATTGGGGGTGAGGTCGCGCTGTGTCTAGGAGAGCCATTACATGAAGTCCTTGGCCAAGGCAGGAGATTTACTGGTAGGTATTCCAGTAGTATCTCAGGGTGTTCTGGGCTAGACTCCGACACGACTTGTATCGCTTTTGGGGGTCTGACTTTTACCAACCCCCTAGGCCCGACATGCGATGCTCATAGACGAACGGACCGGACTGTACGGATATTGTCACTGACAGGCTCAGTAGGGTGTCAGGATGAGTTCGCCCATCGACGTCCCTTTTGGTCAATAGCTGGTGGCCCGTCACGTATTGGCTTATACCTCTAACGTGCTAGTGGTTAAATCCACAGCCATAGTATTGACGAGTCTTTAGAGTCCACCACACTTTCAGTTACTCAAGCTTTCGGGCGAAACGCTGTAGAGGCCGTGTGGAGATATGGCAGGGTCCGATCAGATACGTGCGGTATTGCACGGATCAAGATCGGACGCTTTGTACTAGTGGCCGTATAGTTATATGGCAGCGTTCGATCAGATACGTGCGGTATTGCACGGATCAGGATCGAACGGTTTTTACTAGCCGGCTTTGGCTTAAGCCGATCCTAGTATAGTACAGTGTAGATTTTGTCTCTTTGCATTTGTATCCGGACGGAATACAGATGCGGGTGTGTATGCACAGTATCGGGGTTTTCCTGTAATTTATTACGGGACCAGTTTTCTGGAGTTGCCAGTTTGCATTCCGTTCCGGCCGGTTTTCCTTTGTTCTTTCCCGGCCGGACTTTTCTGATGGAGGGGGTTATTTGCAGTTTTGCAAATAACACTTTGTGGAGGACTTATTTGCATAAGGGTTGATATGATAAGAATCTTTGCTTTTCATGTATTTATGAGATTGGATTTGATTTGAAATGGATTTGAGGTTTGATGTTGATTTAGTGATCATTATGTTTTTGGGTGTGGTCACCTCTTTTCACTTCCTACACTCACCTCCCTCTTGCTATCATATTGTTTTTGCTCCACCATTTTATTCTCACTTGATGAGAGAGTTTGATTCATGGTTGAGAAAAAGAAAGAGAGAAAGAAAAGAGAAGAAGAGAGTTTCATCTTCATCCTTGAGAGTGTTTCATTTTCTTGATCTCATTTCATGTTAAGAAAAATGCAAGCACCATTTTTCTTGTCTTGTTTCCTCCATCATCCACAAATGGAAACAAACCCCAAAAGAGACTATGATTCTACACTACACTTCCTACAGCATATCTTGGGCGCGTCGGGTAGCCTACTTCGCGCCCGAGTTGCCTCGGTATTGAGGTGGGAGCCCGTAAAAGTACCCGGCTTCGTGGTGCCCTTTCCGACGAGGAGGAGATGGACGGAGATCCCGCGAGGAGATCGGAGTGGAGATGAAGACCGGAGGACTCGGATCAGTCGGTACATCTCTAACCTTTCCTCTTGTTTACTTAGACTAGTTTAATGGCACGATCCGGGGTTTAGTGCGCGGTGGTGCCGGTTTGCTAAGTCCGCAAAATTTAAAGTTTATCACCGTTTCCGCATTTGGCCGTCGGATTGACGGCCGGGGCGCCGCTGTGCACTTACACATATACACCCAAACTGTACTAACATTGCTCCCAGGCTATCCACCACGACAAATCCGCAACATCACAGCACAACACAGAACATCAATGTGAATGTCACGTTCGCAAATCCGTCTAAAAGGGCTATAGCGGTTAGACAGGATTTACCGATCAAGTGACATTCACGGTCGCAGATATAATGTAAATACTGTGAAATAACATGTTTAAAAAAATTTCGATCAACTAAATTTCCCGAACAGGGTCCCAAGCACAACTGTAGCACTCAAAATAAATCTGGGCCCAAACAGAATATACCAAAAGCCCCAATTCCAAATTTAAAGAGCTCTGTATAAAAATGGTACGGTGAAGACACTGTATCGCGGCGGAACCGCGGCCGGAACAGGGGTTTGGCCGCGGTTCCGCGGTCTTGCTACAGTATCACCTTACCAATTTTTCACAGAATTCTTATAATTACCTGCAAGAATTTCTGCAACACTTAAAAAAAAAATTTCGAGCACAAATAAAATCGACAGAAACTGATGCTCTTGAAATCGCGGTTTTTGGAATTTTTGTTCAATCGAACTTGTAAACACGTTACAGCAGGCTAGTGAAAGTTAATGGCATGGCTCTGATACCATGTAAGAACACGGCAGCGTCCCGGCCGTCTGTCCGAGGCAAAAATGCGGAAAACAAAAACTTTTCTTTACTTAGAAACCGGCGCTACCGCGGACTATAAACCAGGATCGGACCATTAACCTACTACTAGCTAACTAGAGAAAGGGTAGAGAGCTATACCGCGCAATCCGTGTCCTTCGGTCTTCGGCCTCCATCCCGATCTCTTCGCGGAATCTCCGATGTTCATCTCCTCGTCGAAAAGGGCACCACATCGCCGGATCCTTTTACGGGCTCCCACCTCTGGACCGAGGCAACTCGGGCACGAAGTTGGCGAGCCGACGTGTCCAAGAATGCTGTAGGCTAAGTGTATAATGCTTTTGTCTCACGGGGTTAGTGAGGTTGCCATTTGGAAGTGTAGGTGGAGGGATGAACTTTGAAATGGTGCTATGGGATTTTGTGTGAGCAAATGAGATGAAAAAACCCCCTACAAAAATTTGGACAGCCCACATAAAGAAGTAGCTGGCCATGCTAGCAAGAAGAGGAGGGAGTGTGTGTATCAAGCAAAGGAATGATGAGTGATCATCATGAAGAAAGTCTTCTCCAAAGACATATCAAAAACCCATCACCATCATTCAAGCAATGATGAACAAAAAGAAGTCAAAGGATGCTAGAACCATCATGAAACAACTACTTACAAATACCACCCTCCACTTTGCTAATTTGCACATTTGCAAATAACCCCCTCCACACCAATTTTCAGCCAAAGAAAGATAGAATGGAAAATGGCCGAAACGACATACAAACTGGCAACTTCAAAAAGTGATCCGGTAATAAATTACAGGAAAACCCTACGACTGTATATACATACCCGCATTTGTATTCCGACCAAATACAAATGCAATGAGACAAAATCTACACTGTACAATACTAGGATCCGGCTTAAACCAAAGTCCGCTAGTATTATCCGTCCGATCATGATCCGTGCAATACCGCACGTATATGATCGAACCCTGCCATATATCCATACGGCCTCTACAGCGTTTCGTCCGAAACTTGAGAAACTGTCTGTTGGGGACTCTAAAGACTCGTCAATACTTTGGCTGTGGATTTAACCACTAGCACGTCAGAGGTACGTAACGGGCTACCAGGTATTGACCAAAAGGGACGTCGATGAGAGAACTCATCCTGACACCCTACTGAGCCTGTCAGTGACAATATCCGTACAGTCCGGTCCGTTCGTCTATGAGCATCGCATGACGGGCCTAGCGGGTAGGTAAAAGTCAGACCCCCAAAAACGATACAAGTCGTGTCGCAGTGTAGCCCAGAACACCCTGAGATACTACTGGAATACCTACCAGTAAATCTCATGCCTTGGCCATGGACTTCGTTTAATGGCTCTCCTAGACACAGCGCGACCTCACCCCCAATACCGGGAGAGACGAACCCCTGCAGATCCGCTCACTGCCTCCATGTGGCTCGGGACTGTACCCAACTAAAACCTGTTTGCATGACTCCTTTGAGCCGTAGTAGGGTAGTAATCAAAGCACAATGGGAATTCACACGAGACAAATGACGATCTCAGGTCGATGAACTAACCTGTATACATGTCACCAGGGAACTGCTATCTGACGTCTGGTATAATCCCAACTAACAGGTTCCCGGCGAGTCCTGTCCGGTGTACTCATAACCCAATGAGCACATGTATACATCTTAGGTGAACCAACTGACATCGGTGACTTGTGAGACCGGCCACCGCCCCTCGTCGGGGTCTCGACTGTATACACTAGTCTACTCCGGAGTATCGATGCCCTGTCTCGAATACTCCCACAACTAGGGACCACATTAAGGATGTGCTTATAGACCTCAGCTCCCACGTATATGATCGCCATCATACTGCTGGTCGTCAAGCAAGAATCCTAAGGGCTCTACCAACGTGCAATAGTGATCTGTAAGGTCACCTAAAACAGTACACGATGATAAAGATAAACCAGATAGCATACTATCATCTTGAGTAAGACTGTCCTACCGGCAGAGGTCCTCCTATAATCATTGCAATCACGTGCCTGTGATCCAATAATTGACTTTAAGGGCACTATATCCAACAACATCAACTCTGCGTAGTCTTCATTAGTGGGCTCCATTCCATCATCTCTTTCTTTATCAATCTCTTCCTCATGTAACAGACGTTCCAAAGATAGAGAAAGGGAAAGAAAGTCCGTCTGCGAGTTACACTCGGGTAGAATTTTCTCATCAGAAAGTAATGGTAAAAAGAACAAGTGTGTGTAATGTTTGATATCATATGTATCTAGAGGTATGATGTATGTATTGTAAACATCAGGTAAAATATAGTATACCGCGTAAGGTAACTACTGGTAATATGTTCGTTTAGTTCTTTAGACAAGGGTAACGGGTTCTCGAGATTATTCCGTTCTAACCACGGAACAACGGTTGGGGAAAGTGAAATGTACTGTTCCATTTTCCCGGATAATAAGGAAATCCGAGTCCGTATACTATCTTGTCTAATCAAACCATCCAGCCCCATTTTATTCAGTGTAAAGGTTTTGCAAATTAGAGTTAGTGCATATATAATTTAGGCACGGATTGTCATTTGTCCATATTAGGACAGCTCATATCATTCGCCCAAATATCGGGATAAGTAGTCGACGTCCATATAGGGACTGTTCAATTCATTCGTAGTAGTCGTCCATGTTGGGATTGTTCACCTGCCTGCAGTGATTTTCATTTGTAATAGTCCATACCTAGGTTCGCGCATTCTAACCCTAACCATATCATAGGTCATGCCGTGTGATGTATAAAAGTTGGATTTAAGTATATGATATCTCAGTCGATATGGACTTCCACAGTCGTGGGTTATGTCTCGTTCAATTATAGTTGTAAGGTAAACATAGTATTTTATAGAAACCTTAGTTTATAATGGACTATGGTATTTTAACATAATTATTGTTTATATAAAAACAATTGTATTTTAGGGCAAAATATTGTTTTATGAAGTGCCATGATATTTTAGGGTAAAGATTGTGACGCTTTAATAAGAATAACCTTTTATAAAAAAGTATGGTATTTATATGGTATATTAATGTAAATTATCTTTTATTATAAATGTTGTGGTATTATAATAAAAAAAACTTCTTTATAAAAAGGTAAGGGTATTTTAGTGAAATTCTAAAAACTCCACTTTCAAAATTAAGGGTATTTTTTGTGAGGTTTCACTTCTTAAAGGTATTTAGTAAAAATCCAGTTTTAGGATTATTATTGAGTTTTACCAGAAAACCCTAGCTTTTAAAAGTTATTGGTATTTTCGTAACCCTAATTACTCTACCAAGTTCATGGTATTTTCGTAAAAATTATGATTCGGAAAAGTTCGTGGTATTTTAATACAAATATCACGAGGACAGGTTTAGGGAATTTTAAGGAAAATACTATTTTTCCAAAGTTCATAGTCTTATAATGAAAATATTGTAGGAATGTTAAGCACGACAACAAGGTTTCGGGAGGTATCGTCCATGCAATTTTCAAAAAATTTCCATTCTAAACAACCTTAATCCTAGAATCTTAACTAGAGATTTAGACAATCTAATGTGTAAACAACTTTACAACTAAGTAAACTAGGAATACAACCTTTGTAGACCGGTCCTTCACTTCAATAGCCCCGTGTAGTAGTCCCTTCGCTCCAAGTAGTGATCTTCCGGACTTAAGAATGGCTCCACAAAATGAAAGGAACGAACTTGCACGAAGTCTTCGAGGCCGAAGATGAACTACGTTGAGGAGACACTAACCCAAGCTACCATTTCACTAATGTGGGATTAGTGAAGATAACACCCTAAACTAAATGGCTAATCTAGTAGAGGATGATGTAGGATTTTTTCTCACTTTAAAATTAATTTTCTCACTCTTTTTCTTCTCCTCTCAAAAACCTAGAGAGCTAAGCTCTTAAAGAAGAAGAAGAACAAGCAAATAATGGATGAGAGAGTGAATGAGAACCATGGGTGAGAAATATCTCATATAACTCATGTAGAGACCTAACCATGAGTTTAGATAATGGTTGGGTTAATAAATATCTTAAGTAAAACAAAATTAGTGGACTAAGTCAATGCATCTACGAGCTTCCACAAGCTTCATGCTATGTGACTAATTTCCAACTAATTTGGATTTACTTTAAATGAATAAACCCTACATTATCATTAGCACGGTGTAATTCTCATACACCCATGTTGCATGTGGCATCAAGCATGACACAATAAGAAAACGCAATTAATATATATCACATATATATTAAGTGTGCACATGTGAGAAAAAGAAATGCTTAAGTGAGCAAATATTAATTAATGTAAATTGATATATCAAATTTATAATTATACATTAAATCATTAAATCAACACTTGAATTAATAATTCGGCTATATCACATACAACCGACTAATATTATTTGTATCAACTTATCGAATCAACACTTGATTCGATAGCCCAGCTATATCACATATAACCGACCGATACGAATAAATCACGAGAATAGAATACGGTATCACATACGCGTATTAATCTTGGTCCCGCACATATCACATATGTGCTCCTACTTCTTTTTGCCTGAGCCAGTAAACCTCTGTGTAGGACTCTAAAGACTCGTCAATACGGCGGCAGTAGGTGATTATCATATCAAGCACCAACAAGCTGTCAGCGGTACTAGCTAGACGTAATGTGTACCCGGGTATTAAGTGATCAGAATATCAACAAGAAAGCCCACTCTAACTACTGTAAAGCCTGTCAGTAACTCTACCGTACAGTTCGGTCTCTTCGTCTGATATGTCGCATATCTAGTCTAGGGGTGGTAAACGTCAGATAGAAAACGATGAAAGAAAGAAATTGATTCCCGATTTTTTGGCGCTGACCGGAAGTCGATTTCGACTTTCCGGGGCGCCAAAAATGGTCGCTGATTTTTTTCCAATTCAAAACCACGATTACGACACTTAACGAGATGAGACTGACACTGGCCAAATGCCAGGTTTTCGATAAACAAAAGCCCGAGTAACCGATAAGTCATGCCGATGTGAGGCTCATAACGGGTCGAGAAACTACTGATAACACTTACCAGTAGATCTCCAAATCAGCCCTGGCCAGGGACATCCTATTATAGCCAATCGTAGCACAGCGCAACATCAACCCCCAATACCGGGAGAGACGAATCACTTTCTATCGCTCATTGCCTCCATGTGATTCGGGACTATACCCAAAAGCCACCGTTTTGCACGTTCTCTTGAACATGGTAAGGTGGAAATCAAAGCGCAGTGGGAATCACAAAAGACACTATGACGATCTCGGGTCTACAGATTAACATGTACCAGTGTCACCAGAGAACTGCTATCTGACGATAGGTATAATACCAACTAGGAGTTCTTGGCGAGTCCGTTCAGTGTACCCAGTCTCCACTGAGCACCCGTATACCATCTTTGATTTCAAACACCAATAGATGTGGGATCATCCATCGCCCATCATATGGGTCAAGAAGCGCATACGCTAGTCTACTCTAGAGTATCGATGCCCTGTCTCGATACACCCTCGACTAGGAACAATTATAGAATGTACTTGTGGACTACTCTGGCCCCACTAGTATGATCTCCATCATAGTCCTAGTAGTCAAATACACATCCTAAAGGCTTCATCAATATGTAAGAGCAAGACAGTATCACAATACAAGTCTACATGTTAAGACAAAGAGCAACCAGATAGCATACTATCATGTCGAGCAAGCAAGTCCTCTCTATATATATCCAAGCATCCACTATAATATACATCATATGTACAATAATGGCCTCTAGGGAATACATATAACTAACAATCTCCCACTTGCACTAAGGCCAGTTGTTGTAGTATCTCATACCCAACATCCCGAAGAGTCTCTCAAATTGTATCTGGGGTATGCCCTTTGTGAGTGGATCCACTGTGTTGTCCTTCATGTCAACTCTCCTGATCTCGATCTTCCGGCGATCAACTATCTCCCAGATCAGGTGATACCGCCTCAGAATATGCCTGGATCGCTGATGGGACCTGGGTTCCTTAGCCAAGGCCACTGCTCCATTGTTACTGCAATACAAAGGTATTGGATGCTCAATTGATGGAACCACACCAAGTTCAGTTATGAACTTCTTCATCTAGATAGCCTCTTTGGCAGCATCGTTGGCAGCGATGTATTCAGCCTCCATCGTCGAGTCTGCCACGGTTTCCTGTTTGGAACTCTTCCAACAAACCGCCCTTCCATTGAGGGTAAAGATAAATCCCGAGACCGACTTAGAGTCGTCCTTATCACTCTGGAAGATCGAATCGGTAAAGGACTCCACTTGGAGTTCTCCGTTACCATACACCAAGAACATCTCTTTAGTCTTTCTCAAGTACTTGAGAATATTCTTCACAGCTGTCCAGTGACTCTCTCTTGGATCTGCTTGATCCCTTCTGACTACACTTAGTGAGTATGCTATATCGGGTCTGGTACATAACATCGCGTACATGATAGATCCTACTGCCGAAGCATAGGGTATCCCTTGCATGCAAGCTCTCTCCAAATCATTCTTGGAAGACATCTCTTTGGAGAGAGTGAGTCCTGATATCGTGGGTAAATTCCCATGCTTGGATTCTTCCATACTAAACCTCTTTAGTATGGTGTCAATGTATCTGGATTGGGACAATCCCAATATCCATTTAGATCTATCTCTATAGATCTTAATTCCCAAGATTTAGGAGGCATCACCTAGATCTTTCATTGAGAATCTTTATGATAAGAAGAGCTTGACCGAGTACAGCATAGGAACATCATTTTCTATCAAGAGTATGTCATCCACATACAATACGAGGAAGACCACCTTGCTCTCTGCCACCTTCTTGTATTTATAAGGTTCATCTATATTTTTGATGAAGTCAAACACTTTGACTACGACATCAAAACAGATGTTCCAACTCCGCGAATCCTGCTTCAACCCGTAGATGGATTTAAACAGCTTGCACACCTTTCCGCTGCTCCCACTGTCTACGAAGCCCTCTGGCTGAGTCATATACATGCACTCTTCTAAATCACCATTTAGAAAGGCAGTTTTCATATCCATTTGCTAGATTTCGTAGTCATTGTATATAGCGATGGCAAGTAGGATCCAGATGGACTTAAGCATAGCCACTGGAGAAAAGGTTTTATCATAATCCACACCTGGTCGTTGACGAAAACCTTTTGCAACAAGTCAAGCTTTAAAAGTCTCAACTTTTCCATCTACACCAAATTTTTTCTTGAAGATCCACTTCCTCCCGGTGGGTTTTACCCCTTCAGGAGCATCTTCCAAAATCCACACTTTGTTGGTGTACATGGATTCCATCTCAGACCGCATTGCATCCAGCCATTTCATAAAGTCCCCACTCGTGATGGCCTACTCAAAGCTAGTTTGGTCACCATCTCCCATGATGCAATCCTCACTCCCACAATCAATGAGAAAACCGTAGTATCTCTCAGGTGGATGAGGAACCCTACTAGATCGGCGGAGAGGCTGAGGTTCGTTGGGAACTATCGAATCCCCTGGTTCTACCAAATCTTCTGTCGTAGTTTGTGCTGCTGGAACTTCTTCCAGTTCTACCTCCTCGCCACTAATTTCTTTTTCAAGAAATTCGTTTTCTAAAAATGTGGCATTGCAAGAAACAAACACTTTTTGTTCCTCGGAATGGTAGAAGATATACCAACGTGAATTTTTGGGTTATCCAACAAACTTAAACAGAACTGACCTTGCCTCGAGCTTGTCCGGATTTTGCGTTTTAACATAAGTCGGACAACCCTATATCTTAATATAATTAAGACACGGTCTCTTCCCCTTCCATATCTCATATGGAGTGGTAGGCACAGATTTGGTAGGGACCATATTCAATAGGTGTATGGTCGTCTCAAGCGCATACCCCCAAAAGGAAATAAGCAACTCAGCAGTGCTCATCATAGAGCGCACCAGATCTAATAGGGTGCGATTCCTCCATTCCGATATACCGTTGTGCTGTGGTATATACGAAAGAGTAAGATAAGAGAGAATCTCATTCTCTTTTCGATAGTCTAGGAACTCAATGCTCAACTATTCTCCTACTCGATCAGATTGAAGGATTTTAATACTTTTACCTGTCTGGTTCTCAACTTCATGCTTATAATTTTTGAATTTCTCAAAAGCTTCAGATTTGTGTTTCAACAGGAACATATGTCTGTATTTTGAGAGATCGTTAGTGAATGTAATGAAGTACGAGGAACCATTCCTGGCAAGTGTAGACATGGTACCACGTACATCACTATATATCAGTCCCAAGAGTTCCGTAACCCTTTCTCTGTGTCCAGTAAACGGAGTTTTGGTTATCTTTCCTTTGAGACATGAATGGCAAGTTTCATAAGATGATAATTCGAACGGAGTCAAATATCCATCCTTATGTAACTTAGCTAGTCGCGTAGCATTGATATGACCTAGTCTACAATGCAACAAGAATGATTCGTTTATTTCTGAACTCTTCCTCTTGTGTGTGCTCTGTACGTTAAGAACTGTATTTTGATTAAGAACATATAACCCGTTACATAACGCACCAAACCCAATCAACACTTGATTTAGGTAAATGTTCATAACATTATTCTCTACAATAAACTAATATCCTTCTTTATCTAATAAAGAAATTGATATTAAATTGCATATCATAGAAGGAACGTAATAACATTTGTTCAAGATCAAAGTATTTCCATTTGGTAATACAAGGTGATATTCACCAACTGCTTTGGCTGGAACAATTGCACCATTCCCTAATTTTAGAGAATGATCATCTATTCCCAGTTCTCTACCTTTCCTTAGCCCAAGTAACATATTACATATATGGGACCCTGATCCGGTATCTAATACCCAGGACGTTGAGAGTACTGAGAAACAGTTCTCGGTAACTAACACACCTGAAGAAGATGCATCAACATGCTCATTCTTCGATTGGGTGGCGTGGAAATCCGGATATTTTCCTATTTCCTGCTCGGACTTATAACAATTATATGTTGGAGCGGAACCAACGTTCCTCAGCTCAGCATAATAAGCGGGTTCAGTCAATACATCCATATTATTATCTTGATTAAGGCCTGACATGGTCGCTACCTGGAGAGAGAGAGAAGAAAACACTTTATCGTATGCTCTTGCAAGATTAGATTGGTTTATTATCTTATCTAATCAGGATGGCTCCCACTATTTTTATCAAATCTTCTTTCAAACCCTAAAAGGTAAGACTAGCCAGGATTAATTATATCTTACAAGTTTGCCAATCTTTTAGCCAGGCCAGTGTTGGTACTTTAAGGGAGGTTCCCCGTGCTTTCGCACGGACCTAATTAAAATAAATCTCGTTATCTCAGGGGCGTAACCCCATTAAAACCGTTCTAGAAACCTACTTGATCAGCTAATTGTCATGTGTAAAACTCTCGCAGGAGTAACTCTTATTCGCAGTAGGTATCGGGATCCAACTATCTCATAAATGGTATGCAATCTCATTGCAAATGTTTCCCCCAATCAGAGCAAAGCTCTATTTGAAATTTCAATTTCAAATTGAAGCAACGCTTCAGATGCAGCGCCAAGTGTGCTGTGCCCTAAGCAGCGCATCATATGTAAGACACGGATGTGCTAGCGCTAGGTGCGTTGCGCTCTAAGTAGCGCATCACGTGTAAGACACGGATGCGCTAGCGCTAAGCGCGCTGCGCTCTGAGCAACGCACCACGTGCAAGATACGGATGCGCTAGCGCTAAGCGCGCTGCGCTCTGAGCAACGCACCACGTGCAAGATACAGGTGCGCTAGCGCTAGGTGCGCTGCGCTCTAAGCAGCGCACCACGTGCAAAGCACGGGTGCGCTAGCGCTGGAATTAAAAAAACTCCCCACCATTAGATCGAAGATCTAATAATAATGATAAATCATTAATTAATCAGAATTAAATTCTGTTATGGGAGGATTTTCCAATCTTGTTAAAAACAAGAAGATTGCCTTCTTTAAAACAGAAGCCCTAGGATCAAAGATCCAATGGTGGGAAAATTCCCGAATCAATTAGAGAAAAGATCTCTTTAACCGATCGAACTGATCAGCTTGCCCTATAAAAAGGCCCTGAGACTTCCAGTCTTAGACAGAGAAACCCCTCCATAAACTTTGAGAAACTCAAAGATAAAGAACAAGCCCTTGCAAGAAGATTTTTCTTCAAGGTAAAAATGATAATGATGAACATAGAGATGAAATCATCTCATAAAAAGAAGAATTCATTTCTTTAAACAGATCATAGATCTACAAGACAAAAAGTCTTTCACAAAGAGATCAAAAGATCTCATCATAAAATAAAAGAAGAACATAATTCTTCTCACATATCATGGATCTATAAATGCAAAATCTTTCATCAACATAAGAGATTGGAAATATCTCCTGCAAAAATAAGAACTGTTGTTCTTAGATCTTGAGAGAAAGTCTATTTTAAAAGAACATAAATTTGTTTTCGAGATCATAAAATTGATCAGATGCACTTTGTGCTCTTGAACTGCGCTTCTGCGCTCTCTGGACTGGCGCTCAGCGCCAAATGCGCCACTTGTCAATCACGTATGCGCCAATTCACAACTTGCGCTTTGCGCTTCTGAAATAGCGCACTGCGCTCATGGGCTGGCGCTCAGCGCCAAGAACACCACGTGTCACTCACGTGTGCGCCATTAAACTGAAAGCACAATGCGCTCAGCAAACTGGCATCATGCGCTCATCATCTGGCGCCTAGCTCCAAGTGCGACACGTGTCCCTTACACGTGCGCCACGTGGCAGAAGCGCACTGCGCTTTTTGATTGGCGCAAAGCGCCTAGCGCACCACGTGTTGCGCTGACAGAACATAAATTGTTCTTTATTAAGCCCAGAGCTCTGAGGAATGCTCAGCATTTAATAAAAGACAAAGACATTGTCAAGATATAAATCAATGCTCAACATTGTTAAAAGGGTCAAGCCCAAATAAAGGCTCAACAGCCCAAAATAAAATGGTAAATATTTTAACCTGATTGGACTTAGCCCAATATTGGCCATAAGTCCTTATCTTATATTAATTGAGCCCATCTGCTCATAAATATTTTAACAGATCTTAGGCCCAAATTGGACTACAGATATTTCAACAAACTCACGTCGGTTCGAGGGTACATCTCTTTACTCCTCTGATATTTGTCGTTGTAATCCTTCAACGTCTTCAGAGAGGTGACGGGTCCCGACAACCAAACATTCTATGGAATGTGGGGTCCTTTAAAACTCACGGACTATGATGTCCTTAACCTTGACTGTGAGGTCTTTAAACTCACGGACTATGATGTCCTTAACCTTGACTGTGAGGTCTTTAAACTCACGGTCTATGATGTCCTTAATCTTGACTGTGAGGTCTTTAAACTCACGGACTATGATGTCCTTAACCTTGACTGTGATGTCTTTAAACTCACGGACTATGATGTCCTTAACCTGGACCGAGATGTCCTTAAACTAACGCCGAACCGAGATGTCCCTAAACTAACTATCGACCGCAATGTCCCTAAACTAAACAATAGAGCCCAATTGCTCTCTTGTTGGATCTAAACGATCCTGTTAAGTTGATCTTAGTCTAAAAATTGGACTAACGTATCCTTAATAAACGTTTAAGTTGATCTTAGCCTCAAATGAGACTAACGTATCCTTAAACCCAACCCTCAAACCCAAATCTAAGAAGATACGGATTTGGATGTGGGATCTCGGCTCTTTCCTCATCGAATAAGGTGCTGGATATTCTACAAGGAATACCATTATGCAAAGCAAAAACTAGAGCTACCCTTTTTGAAAATTTGATTCTACAACATCTTTTTAGGTTTCTTTATTTTTCATTAATCTAATTAATGAAGTCTCATCATTTATGCTTCCTAAGCATCACAGAAGAAACGAAAATACAACGAACACTTATGCCATCCGCATTCGCCACAGTGTCCCGTTATGCACCGTAAGGTTACTTAAATAACGGCATAGCGAGGCGGGACTAGCGCGGGTACAAAACAAAAGCAGCGTTTATTATATACCATATATACAAGAATAAAGCATTCGTCTCAGACATATAAAGTGATCACATCACATAATAACAGCAGCAGAAGATAACATACGAAATATTGGATATACTAGGAATTCCGTATTTTAAATTAAGCCAGTATAAAACACGGATTCCACGGTTGCGATGAATAGCCAAACCCACATCCTTAGACCCCTACGAGAGCAACAAGAAACCCTACCAATTCTAGAGTCAGGAGACCCGAACTCGACTCCTCGAGATGGTCTCCCACTGGACTCTAGAACCCGGTTACTTGTGCTCCCCTCCTTGGGTCTATCCTAATGAGGAAAAGTAAATAATATACAACAATGGTGACATCATCCTCAATCCGGAAGTGCCCCAATAAAAGAATATTATACCATAAATTTTACATGAATGAAAATAAAAACTCTCATCTCACATAAAACCCACGGCTATTCAAAACACGACGATCCAATATAACATATCACAGCAACACATAACATCACATGTCATCAACCTAAGTAAATATGCGTATCACAATTGTCGTTGACATATAGCAACGAAAACGACGATACACCACATATTACACTTACGGTCGCAGAAAAGAAAATGTCAAACTACAACATTTGGAATCCACAATCACCTTAGATATCATAAACCCGAAATATCGCATACTTCGGATTTCAAGCCTAACTATATGAATTCCACATATTGTATCACATTCCAAAAATAGATAGACGATGTTAAGCATTCCGATCGAATCAACAAACACCCAAAATTTCCCGAAAAGCTCAACACTTGAGCGCGGTTTAAAAATACTCAGAACATGCCACAGTACTTATGGACCAACAGTAAAAGGGTCAACCCTTGCCTCACCTATGGCCCCGCGGAACTACCGCAAACCCTATGGTTTGGCGGCGGTTCTTACGGTCATAGAATCGAGTTAGGGTTTCGTTCTTCTAGAGGGTCCATCGAATTACTTGCATGATTTTTGAATGTTCTTTAACTTGGAAAAAATCCAACTCTTGGAAAATTTTCTTTCGAGGGAAAAATTGGGTTATTAATATCCGTTCGAACTTTTTAACACCATCTAAATAACCCGAAAGAAAGTTAGAATTATGACTACGAAACACTTCGAATTTCCTTTATAGAAAATTAACATCTCAAGCAAGTTTAGAAAAAACAAGCAACACCTGAAACACCGAAATCCAGAACCAGAACATCAGACGAATACAAACCAATTCAGGCATGAGGGGGCCGGCCAGGCCGGAATTTTTGGCCTGGTCATCGGGTCAAAACCGGTGGAATGGGTTCGTATTTATTCAGTGTTCATGTTACATCTCATATAACATTTTGCAGTTGCTTAAAAAAAATTTCGACGACTTAAAAATTTGACAGAATCTAGGTTTTAGTTTCGAGTGTTTCGGAGTTGTTTTGGTTTCGTAATTCTATAAACATCATCTAAATCTCTAGCTTGGCTCTGATACCTCTGTAGGAATGTTAAGCACGACAGCAAGGTTTCGGAAGGCATCATCCATGCCATTTTCAAAATTTTGCCATGCTAAACAATCCTAACCCTAGAATCTTAACTAGAAATTTAGACAATCCAATATGTAAACAACTTTACAACTAAGTGAACTAGGAATACAACCTTTGTAGACCGGTCTTTCACTTCAATAGCTCCGTGTAATAGTCCCTTCGCTCCAAATAGTGATCTTCTGGACTCAAGAATGGCTCCACAAGATGAAAGGAACAAACTTGCACGAAGTCTTCGAGGCCGAAGATGATCTACATCGAGGAGACATTAACCCAAGCTACCTCTTCAGTAATGTGGGATTAGTGAAGCTAACACCCTAAACTAAATGCCTAATCTAGTAGAGGATGATGAAGTATGATTTTTGCTCACTTTAGAATTAATTTTCTCACTATTTTTCTTCTCCTCTCAAAAATCTAGAGAGCTAAGCTCTTTATGAAGAAGAAGAAGCAAATAATGGATGAGAGAGTGAATGGAAACCATGGGTGAGAAATATCTCATATAACTCATGTAGAGACTTAACCATGAGTTTAGATAATGGTTGGATTAATAAATATCTTAAGTAAAATAAAATTAGTGGACTAAGTCAATGCATCTACAAGCTTCCACAAGGTTTATGCCATGCGACTAATTTCCAACTAATTTGGATTTACTTTAAATGAATAAACCCTACATTATCATTAGCATGGTGTAAGTCTCATACACCCATATTGCATGTGGCATCAAGCATGACACAATAAGAAAACACAATTTATATATATCACATATATATTAAGTGTGCACATGTGAGAAAAAGAAATGCTTAAGTGAGCAAATATTAGTTAATGTAAATAGATATATCAAATATATAATTATATATTTAATCATTAAATCGACACTTGATTTAATAATCCGGCTATATCACATACAACCGACTAATATTATTTGTATCAACTTATCGAATCAATACTTGATTCGATAACCCGGCTATATCACATATAACCGACCGATACGAATAAATCGCGAAAATAGAATACGGTATCACATACTCGTATTAATCTCGGTCCCACACTTATCACATATGTGATCCTACTTCTTTTTGCCTGAGCCAATAAACCTCTGTGTAGGACTCTAAAGACTCGTCAATACGTCGGCGGTATGTAATGATCATATCAAGCACCCACAAACCGTCAGCGGTACCAGCTGGACGTAACGGCTACCCAGGTATTGAGCGATCAGAAGATCAACAAGGAAGCCCGCTCAACTCCTATAAAGCCTATCGGTAACACTACCGTACAGTCCGGTCTCTTCATCTGATATATCGCATATCTAGTCTAGGGGTGGTAAACGTCAGACCCCAGTAACCGATAAGTCGTGCCGATGTAAGGCTCATAACGGGTCGAGAAACTACTGATAACACTTACCAGTAGATCTCCAAATCAGCCCTGGCCAGGGACTTCCTGTTATAGCCAATCGAAGCATAATGCAATATCAACCCCCAATACCGGGAGAGACGAATCCCCTCATATCGCTCATTACCTCCATGTGATTCAGGACTGTACCCAAAAGCCACCGTTTTGCACGTTTTCTTGAACGTGGTAAGGTGGAAATCAAAGCACAGTGGGAATCACACAAGACACTATGACGATCTCGGGTCTACAGACTAACCTATACCAGTGTCACCAAAGAACTGCTATCTGACATAGGTATAATACCAGCTAGGAGTTCTCGGCGAGTCCGTTCAGTGTACCCAGTCTCCACTGTGCACCCGTATACCATCTTTGATGTCAAACACCAATGGATGTGGGATCATCCATCGCCCATCATATGGGTCAAGAAGCGCATACGCTAGTCTACTCTGGAGTATCGATGCCCTGTCTCGATATACCCTCGACTAGGAACAATTATAGGATGTACTTGTGGACTACCCTAGCCCCACTAGTATGATCTCCATCATAGTCCTAGTAGTTAAGTACACATCCTAAGGGATTTATCAACATGTGAGAGCAAGACAGTATCACAATACAAGTCTACATGTTAAGACAAAAAGCAACCAGACAGTATACTATCATGTCGAGCAAGAAAGTCCTCTCTCTATATATCCTAGTATCCACTATAATATACATCACATGTACAATAATGGCCTTTAGGGCATACATATAACTAACAAATATAAATTCTTAGGAGTTGATGGTATTTTTGTGAAATGCCCATTTTAGTGAAAATATGGTTTTACATGTTTACCAACATTTTTATTTTAAAATAACCAATATATAAATATTTACTATAATTTTTTCATGTTTTAATAATTAAGGAACTAATTATCTATAACCTTTATTTAATACCGTAGAATAATTACATTTATTCCTGTAAAAGTTGTCCTGGCCATGATAGTAGGTTTACGACATAGTTCCATATGTCCAAGCATGAATTTGGGGTTGTCCATTACCCCGTGATTTTATCTTGAAGGATAATTGCTAAAAGTTCGTTATTTAATTAGAGTTTAATATCGTTTTTAATCGTCAAACCCAGTATAATAGATAATCTAGTTAAAACATCATAATTAGGTCATGGAATTTTTTTCATAGATATATATTTTCTTAATGAAGATAACAGAGCATCAAGTGTTGAGAGATTCTAGCTGAAATGAGCTAAAAATATGAAAGTCGGTGGGCGTCAGGTTGTACGAGAACATGTATGTCCTGAAGTCGAGAATTTTTTGCCTCTAGGACTTGGTCCATAATGTAGAAGACTCAAATAGGAAGCTTTGAAAATATATTTAGATTTTTTTGTTGAACAGATATTTTTTAGGGGATTTTAGAAGCCAAGGGGTCTATTTATAGGATTTTCAGGATAAAAATATCCCTATTTTTCTACCTCGGCTACAGGAGCCGCCCCTACGAGCCGACCAGATCCGGAACGTCGCTTGACTAGATCCAACAATTCCCATCACGTCGCTGGTGAGCTGGCGCGGGTCCCGGCTTGAGTTGGCGTTGGCAATCCTAGGCCGTTGGTTCGTTGATTTAACGGTCCAGTTCAAAGGCGCCTATATTTTTATTTTTATTTTATTTAAAACTGTCAGCAGAATCTTGACCATTGGTTTTCGGATCCGACGGTCCGGATTCATTCTCGCTCTTAAAGTAAAATAAAATTTGTTTTTAATATTTAAAAATGTTTTAAAAATTGTTTTTGGCTTCTAAAAATTATTTTAAAATAGTTTAAAATATTATAAAAATCAGGAAAAATTATAGAAAATGTATTTTGATGTTTTCTGTCCTTTGCAACCAAATTTGGTCCAAAATAGCTCCCCTTTTCGGTTTTAAAAAAATTTCCCTTCGATAAAAAATCCATTTAAATTCTTCAAAATTCCCAAAAAATTCATAAAAATTCCTAAAAATCATATTAATTCGTTTTAATCATGGAAAAATATTTTAAAAGTGTTTTCTACCAATAGAAGCAGTAAAATAATTGTTTTGACCTTGAGAAAATTATAAACGTTTTTATTACGTATCTAGAATATCCGGACGTTACAATTTGATGTACCTTGTACTGAGTTTACCCCTCTTGCGAAAACATATCACTCCTCTGTTCAGAGAGATCTTCAGAAATACATGCTCTCATGGTTGGAACTCCAAGTGTCGACGCTTTGCATCTGTCCAATGCTTCTGTCGGTCCTAGGCTATGCGAATCTTTTCCCTGATCGTGCGAACTACATCCACGGTTACCACGATCATCTCTGGCCCAAGGAGTTCACAATTTCCAACATCGTCTCAACTCAGCGAAGAAAAACACTTACGTCCATAGAGTGATGCGAAAGGTGCCATCCCAATACTTGCCTGGTAGCGTTATTATAAGAAAACTCAACATGGTGTAGGTGATCTTCCTATGAACCTCCGAAGTCTAGCATACAGGCTCTCAGCATATCTTTTAGGATCTGAATTGTTCGCTCGGACTATCCATCTATTTTGGGATGATACGCCATACTGAATATCAGATTCGTTCCTAAACTAGCTTGAAATCTCTGCCAAAACTGGGATCGGAATCTAATATCTCGGTCGGAGACGATGCAAACAGGTATCCCATGTAATGTCATAATCTCCTCCATGTGCTTTCTTTCCAACGTCTCCGTACATTCCTCCTCACCGGAGGGATATTCCTCTGTTCTTGAGGCACGTTTCTCTGTGCCTGATGGAATTGATGCTGAGGTTGTGCAGGTGGTTTACGTGGAGCTGGTGCAGGAAGAGCTAAGCAGGCTGAATGTTCCTGAATAGCTAGCCTCTGCGGAGCTGGCATTGTGGGTCTGGGTGTTGGTGTTGTGTTGCTTTGATATGGGGCATGCTCCTATAGCGTGAGTAGATGCGCCACAAATCAAACACATTTCATTTGCACGCCTGCAGTCCTTCGCCAAATGTCCAGTTCTCTTGCAGTAAAAACAAAAATTTGGACTGGATCGGTTAAACGATCCTCCTGGCCTCTTGGGTGCAAAATTTGGCATGGAATAGGCCCCTCCTGTCATCTAAGTAGCAGGACATTTGATTCCAGTTTCTTACAGCTTACCCTTCTTCTTGACCACAGTTTCATAACGGCGCGCTGCCTTCAGAGCGAGTTCATGAGTCGAATAGTCGTATGTTTCTAAAACCTCTTGAATCTCCGGGTCAAAGCCTTATTGGAATCGTCTAGCCTGAATCTCATCGGTATGGATCAAGTGTACTGCGAACCGTATATGATGTTGATGTTAGGATGGTTATGTGTTTTACGGAATAGAATTTGAGACGAATTCTTTACCTGCTAAGCATGATGAATTCGGCATCATATTCATCCACTGATTTTACCCATATAGAGCCCTGTTGCAGGTGGATGATTGTTGTTCCATATCAAAACGGACAGTCTCGGAGAAAAACTTCGTATCAAATAGGTCGCGGAACGTCTTCCACTCTATTGGTTGTGCAAGAAGGCTTTTCTCGGTCTTCCACCAGACTCTTGCAGTGTCCGGGAGCTGGAGTTTTGCCACACGAATCCAAGCTATGTCCGGTACTGCGCTGCTGCAAGATCATCCTCGATACTTTGGGCCCATTCTTCAGCCACAAGAGGACTCTCTTTCCCTGATAAGTTCTTCGGACGCAATGCCCAAAATTGCTTTACTCTAGGTGCTTCGGCTTCACGGCAGTTCATAAGGATAGCAATCTGCTGCTGCTGACCTTCCAGAAGGCTTTTGATGGTTTTCAGAAGCACCGTCTATTCGTTGATTGGTGCAGCAACGGTAAGGGAAGGTGGTAGGGAAGGCAATGGTGTGTTTCCATTAATATTGGTGCTGGTGTTGGAGAATTCATCACCTTGATAGAAAAAAAAGGTTAGGATAGATTCCAGAAATTTGAAATGCAAAGAATGTATAGTTGCTGATTCTTATAATTTTGTGATGTATTGCTTAAGACTTCATACAGAACTGATCTATATGGGCCGCCAATAAAACCTGTCACACTTCGCTTCCCAGTAGACGGAAATGGTGACATGGAAAGCCCGCAACGTATCTACTATGAGAATACGTTAAGCGTAGGTAAGCAATATAACAATTTGCAAGAATGATAAGAGTAATAACATTAAACAGCTACTTTATATACATTCAATTTTAAATACAACTGTTTGGAATAAAAAGATACAATGATAAAATCAAATTCCTGAACAATGGCATACTGAAAGTAAGTGCAGGCAGGAGCTAGTAATCAGGCTGAGCAGCAAACTGATCCAAGTCTTCTGGGCTCGGCTCTATCTCCTCAGTATCCGGTCTTCCTGACAAACATTCCAAAGAAAATAAATAGAGAGGAATGTCGTCAGCAAACCAGCGCTCGGTAAGTCCCCAAAAGAAGTAAAAGAAGATGACTGAATGGTATATAAAGTGAATAGAAAACCAAGTAATGTGAATATGGATGATTGTATAAGCAAGAATCTAAGCATGAACATTTACAAGTATAAGATTTGCTATTCTAACATGGTTATTTGTAGTTTGATAAAGAAGGTATTCATGTATACGAGAGGAGTCCGTCTTACCCCGTGGACTATGGTAACATATAGTACAAGGCCCCATCATAACCACGGGACAACGGCACGTAAATTCATGTAGGTGTCTTTTAAAGTGATATCTCGTGCCAGGATATACGTTTTATACCAATATACCCCTTTATCCCCGCGTATTGTAGTGTATAGTTCAAGTTAACAGGTTTTGGCCGAATCCATGAATATAAAAATAATGTGCAAGTTTATGTTCAAGTTGTAATCATGTATTCAGGTATTCATGTCAAGTCAAGTATTCGAGTTCAAATTTGGGTATTCAAGTTCAAGTGTTCAAATTCAAGATCAAGTGTTCAAGTTCTGGTTTGAGTTTTGGACTCTGGTTCAAGTTTCTATTCAGGCTATAGTCATTTCTTGTGAATGGATTAACTATTGAAATTCTTAAGTTCGGGAGTAATCGGACAACCGCTGCACATGGATGGAAGGATTTGTGTCATTTTCCAAGACGATTGCCATTGATAACTCCGTTAATTTGCAGGGTTGTCTAACCTGAATAGGCAAGTACCCACTTTCTACGGCTCCATGGGGCTCAAGAGAAATGATACCGCTTAAATTTATATTAATCTAGTGTCCTTAAAGATTTATTGTCTTATTTACATTGTATTTACATCGTTTGTATTTCTCGAGAGGGTTTTATGAAAATATTTTAATATTGTTTAAAAATAAATATCGAGGGTGATTATAATATTATGAGTTTTTATAAAAATGTATTTTAGTTTTAGTGGTATTTTAGCGATGAAACTTAACTTTTGAAAGTTTATAGTATTTTTATGAAAACTATACTCTTGGAAACTTTAGAATATTTTATTAAAATTTTAAAATATAATTTTCACAATAAGTTTTTATTGAAAATATGGATTCATAATTTTATATAATTTTTCCAAAGTTTAATTTTTTTTTAAAAAGTCGTATTTCTTTAATCGTATTTTTGTTTTCTTTCGAGACCGAATTCTCCGTGAGGAGTTCTGTATCCCACTCTACTATCACAATGACGTGCGATAACCCATACCATCCGTAAATGGGTTCCCTTAAAAGGGTTGTAGAGGCGCAATTGCAAAGGTCTTAAATATCGATTAAAAACATTTATTTGTAAAAAAAATAGTATTTTATTGTAAACCGTATCCTTTAAATTAAACATACATCTAAAATATCGTGCTATGAAACCATAGTGTATGTGGTGGAGTAGGTCGTTACCCCGTGAATTTCTATTGGTATATATTCTTGTTATCGTTAGAAGGGTACTTTTAAAGTTCATGGTATTTATATGAAATTGTTCGATTTATGTGGTTAATTCACATGGATCTTTAATTACATGAAAACTTAAATGTTGTGAATAATATGTTAAGGTAATATTAGACCTTTAGAGTGAAATTTTAACATACCAAAGGTGACAAAAGTTGTTTAAAAGAAAAGATTACGAGTTAACTCCACTTTTGTCAATATGTTTTAAGAATTGTTTTGAGGTGTAATGAAATAGAGAGGAAGGGACTTACGGGTTTTGTAGTGTTGATATAAGAGTAAGAAAGAGAGGGGAAGTCTTTGTGGCGTCGTGGTAGCGTCGGAGTTAGTTCCGGCCTTCAACGGAATAAACTTGGATTGCTAACTCCACTTGACAAGCCTTAACCCCCTTCTTGAGCTTAGAAATTTAGAGAATTTTTGTGAAATTTTCAGAATAGGGGAGAGATATGGGTGGGGTGGTATTTATAGTATAGAATTGAAGGTGTGTGGATTAAATAATTGAATTAAAAAGAATTTAAAATAGGGTTAATGGGGAATTGAAGAGTTTCTGGTTATATTCAGAGAAATCAAACAATAAAGTGGAGTAGAGGGGAGCTGAAGAAGTACATGGGCGAAAATTTGGAGGCATCTAGACCGCCGGCAATGGCCAAAAGGCAATTTTGGACGGTCGAATGTGCACTACTTGTCTCGAAGTTCATACCATGTGCTTTAATCTATGTTAACTCCTCATTTATCCCGTTTGATTTTTCTGAAACTTTTCAATTCTCCATGTATTGCACATGGAACTCTTAGGCTTCCGAAAAGGTAAAAAGAAAAAAATATTAAAAATAATTAGGACTGATGGGATTTGAACACGCAGGCTATATCACAGCAGTGTAGAGACTTAACCAGTGAGTTACAAATTGTTTCTTGTTTTTATTGAACAAAATTAACTTATAACTCCTAATCAGGCTGAAATACCCTTTCTATACATTGAACAAATTACATTTGTATAAGGATTTCAGAGTCATTATATCAAGCTAACATCCTAAGGGCATTATCAACCTGTATCAATGAAAGAGTAAACTATAACAAATGCGCATGTTAAGATAAAGAGAAACCAGATAGCATAATATCATATTGAGCAAGAATATCATATATATATATATATATGTGTGTGTGTGTGTGTGTGTCCAAGCATCCATTATAATTTATAATAATGATCTCTAGAGCATACATATCACTAACAGATCAGCCAGAGGGTTTCATAGACAGTGGGAGCAGTGAGAAGGTGTGCAAGTTGTTTAAATTCATTTATGGATTAAAGCAGGTATCCCGGAGTTGGAACATCTGCTTTGATGAGACTGTCAAGAAATTTGACTATATCAAAAATGTCGATGAATCTTGTATTTATAAGAAAATTGTAGGAAGAATTGTGGTATTCCTCATTTTATACGTAGATGACATTCTTCTGATAGGAAATGATATTCTTATGCTACACTCGGCCATGCTCTTCTTGTTACAGAAGTTCTCTATGAAAGACCTGGGTGATGCCTCGTACATTCTGGGGATTAAGATCTATCATGACAGATCTAAAAGAATGTTGGGATTTTCACAGTCAAGATACATAAACACCATACTAAAGAGGTTTAGTATGGAAGATTCCAAGTGCAGTAATTTACCCGCTTGTCACGGAATCATCCTCTCCAAAGAGATGTCTCCCAAGACTGATGAGGAGATGGCTCGCATAAGCATTGTACCCTATACTTCGGTGGTAGAGTCTATAGTGGATGTGATGCTATATATCAGACCAGATATAGCTTACGCACTTAGTGTCGTTAGCAGGTATCAGTCCAACCTAAATAAGAAGTATTGGATAGGAGTGAAGAATATTTTTAAGTACCTGAGAAGGACTAAGGAGATGTTCTTAGTGTACGGTAATGGAGACGTCCAGATCAAAGTTTTTACTGACTCTGGCTTCCAAAGTGACAAGGATGAATTTAAATACGTCTTGGGTTATGTGTTTACCCTCAACAGAAGGGCGGTCTTTTGGAAGAGTTCCAAACCGGACACCATAGCAGACTCGATGATGGAAGCTGAGTACATCGCTGCTAACGATGTCGTAAAAGAGGAGATTTAGATAAGGAAGTTCATTTTTAAACTTCAAGAGGTTCCATCCATTGCTAATCCAATACCTTTGTATTGTGATAACAATAGAGCCATGGCTTTGGCATTAAAACCTTGGTCCCATCAGAAATCCAGACATATCTTAAAGTGGTATCACCTGATCAGGGAGATCGATGTGCGGAGAGTAGATATGAAGGACAACACGGCAGATCCATTCACTAAGGCCCCCCCTCAAGCACAGTTCGAGCGACTATTCGAGATGTTGGGTATGCGATACGCCAACAACTGGCCCTTGTGCAGACGTTGGGTACTCAATGCGCCAATAACAGACCTTAATGCAACTGAGAGATTGTTGGATATGTATGCCCTAGAGGCCTTTTATTGTATAGGATGCTAGGGGTATGCATGTACGGGACAATCTTGCTCGATATGATAGTGTGCTATTTGGTTTGAATTTATCTTAACATGTGCATATGTTTTACTAGTTATCGCTTTTACATATTGGTAAAGCCCATAGGATCTTTGTTTGACTACCAGCGTTGTGATAGCAATCATACTTGTAGGACTTGGATAGTCTATAAGCACATCCTTAAATGTCCATAGTCATGGGAGTATCGAGACCGGGTATCGATATTCCAGAATAGACTATTATATACATTTCTAGACCCTGACGAGGGGCGGTGGTTGGTCCCACAGCCATTGGTTTGTTTCACCTAAGATTGTATACTTGTGCGCATTAGGGGTAAGTACACTGGTCGGACTCGCTGAGAACTGGCTAAATGGTATTATACCTATCGTCAAATAGCAGTTCTCTGGTGATATAAGTACAGATAGTCTGTCAACCTGATATCGTCATTTGTCTCGTGTGAGTTCCCACTGTGCTTTGATTACTATCCTACCACGGTTCTACCGAGTCGTGCAAATATGTTTTAGTTGGGTACAGTCTAGCCACATGGAGGCAGTGAGTGATTGTTGGGGATTCGTCTCTCCTGGTATAGGGAGTCGATATCGTGCTGTGTTCGATTGGCTAACACCATAAGTCCCTGACCAGGGCGGTTGAGAATTACTGATAGTTAAATTAGTAGATTCTTAGATGGTCTTGAGCCACATCGACATGACTTGTCGGATTATTAGGGGTCTGACATTGACCACCCCTAGACCCGGTATGCGATAATCTCAGACGAACAGACCGGACTATACGGAGATTATCACGAACAGGCTCAGTAGGGCTCGGATGAGTTTGCTTATCGGCCTTCTTTTCGACAAGTAACTGGGTAACTGTTACGTATAGCTAGTGCAACTTACGTGTTTGTAGCTATAGATTTATATAGTAACTTACTGCTAGCGTACTGTCGAGTCTTTAGAGTCCCACACAGAGAGTTTCCTTGGTTCAGGCGAACCGATGTAGAGGCCGTATTTTAATACGTGTGGGATGCCGATTAAATACGCGCTCTTGACACACGGACTTTAGTCGGATGGTTCGATAATACTAACCGGCTTCGGATTAAGCCGGGTTATTAAATCATTTATTGATTTAATAATTTGCATATGTGTATTCTAGTATTATGTTTGTTGTATTATCTATCTCTTTTAGTGTCCGTATTTTGATACAAATATGAGTATGTATATACAGTATTTTGTATTCTTGTATTTGTACAAGAATTCTTCTAGAAGAGAACATCTCATGATATGTTTTTCTATTTACTAGAAAAAGAAAATGAGATGGAAGGGTGAGGTGGCTTTGAGCATGGTAAGAGGCATGGCTAAATTATTTGTTTATCCATTTGTGTTTATTTTACATGTATGGCTACATATTTTATAGTAAATGAATTTTGGAAATGGAAATATTATAGCCATTTTTACTCTTATCAATTTTCATTCTAAGCTACACATTCTCTCTCCTTTCTTGCGCTCCCTCTTCTTCTAGATCCCAAACCCTCTCATGAGTTGAGAATCATTAGGATTTAGAGATAGATTAACACACCAAACACTTCCGACGTCACTAAGCACTCTAGACTAGAAAACTAGAGTCTTTAGTGATCTTATCTGCTTGAAGTTGAAGGTTGAACCATATCTCTCGGATGGATCGTCTAGGACCAAAGGAGACTGGACTCAACCTCGATCTAGGACCGGGGGGAGCTTAAGAAGAGGATATAAAGACCCGAAGGACACGCTAAGGTTGTATACTTAAACCGAGTAATTAATATCCTCTTTAGATTTACTAGTTTTAGTGCTTGGTCACTTCCTGGGGTTTAGTTTCTAGTGCCATAATCTAAAAAAATCGAAGTTTTGTATTCCGCAAGGGCACTAGACACTTAAACTCACACTTCCTGCAACACCTCACACAACCGAGGCCTCCTCTCTTTCAAACCCAACCATCACTGCCAACACCTACAGCCGCTGCCCCTATTACCGACAAGCTTCGTCACCATCACCTCCTCCATCAACCTCCATCATCGTCTCCCTCCAACTAAGCTTCTTTCTTCCTCCACCATCAACACCTGAGCACCAACCTCCAGCTCCTAACACCAACACCACCACCACTGTCACCACCTCCACTGCCACCACTTGTTACCGCAGCTGCCACCTGATTACCACCGCTGTCTTGACCACTACACTTAGCCGAGCTCAACCAATGCCCCATTTCTTCCTCCAAAGGCCTCCAGGTCAATAGCTGAGCCCAACCAAGCTCATTTCTACCATTGATGTTGTTGTCCTGCCATTATCGTCATCGCTGTCGTTTCCACTAATCATCACCATGCAAGTGAAATCCACATGCTTTACATGCTATGTTAATAAATGGATCGACACACACACATACATATACATATAACTATACCGTAAAATACCGTCACATTTTTAATAACAAACCGTGTTAATTTAGCCATATTGATTTGCTTATAATCGAGTCTAACACCTCGTAATAATATCGTATGGAAATGGTAAGAATTAAATGGTGTTTTGATTAGTTGGATGAAAATGGCATAGTTTCGTACATGAAATGATGCCCAAAAGGCTACGTTAAATCTAAAAATCACCGTACATATCACGTTGTAAAATTATTAGTAAATTGGATACAACTTGTATTGTGATGTGCTTGGGCTTGTTACGAAAAATATTGGATAATATATAAATCTATGGGAATTTTTATTGGATATTGCTTTGTTATTATATTACAAACGGAGGAGAAATACGGCTCTGGACTGCAGTCCATAGTAGTATCTTCTGGCGACACCTAATTTTAAATGCCTGTACATCCCTGTATAAATAAGAAAATACATGGAATCCTATATCGTTGCCAAGATAATTAAGTTATCTAACAAATGGTATTGATTTCATTTAATTTAAGTACATCTTACTATTTTGAAAGTATTTTTAGATCGTCAACATGTCTTTCAGTTTTCTGCAGTGACAGATTATACACATTGATATTAAACTAAACATATCTCCCCGTATATAGAGACTATTATTGATCCGTTTATTGCGTTGGAAATCTAACTGATAGGTATAGATTTATGCAATAGAATCTCTCTTTAAATCTAATCACAAACTATAGAAAACTGAGCTTGAAGTTGGAATTTCAGTTCTGAAACTGAAATTCCGGTAGATTACACCCATTCTAAAATGAACATAACTCCTTAATCAGAAAACCTTTTGATATGAAACCAATTTTATTGCTTAGATGATCAAGTATACTTCATATGACTTTTATATTGTTTTTCCAATTCTGCACGTGTGATTTATAGTAAATTTTCCAAGTTATATGACACTGGCTGCCAATAATTTAGCGAACATTTACTTAATGCATTTCTACCATAGCCTGTGATTACTTTACACTCTTTTGTTTAGTGATTGTTTGCATTGAAATCCTAGTGAATGATTGCATTGTCGATTGATAAGTGTTAGTGACTGGGTTGTGACAAGTATGATACTGAAACAGTGATTGAAAGTGTACTGACAAGCGAAAGTGTGATTGAATAGTGGAAGTGACACATACTTATACACAAGCAGCGGAACCATTTAGTTATTGTATTGTCGACGTCTATGAGATTTATATAAGTGTAACTATAACTGGTATAGGACAAGTATGAAAGCACTTATATTGGTGTCATAGATAAGACATCGAGGACTACCCACTTATTTTGGATACCAGTCGAGATATGCTTGATGGAGACCCTATCTCCAGTTTTCGCGTAGACTTGTCATGGAGAGACTAGTATTTAGATTCGTGGTCGGTGCTTGATGTAGACCGTGGGGTGTGAAATAGTTTGAGTGTGAGTTCGATCAATGGAATCTCAGGAGTCCCTTTACCGGTATATTTCGTGATTTCGTGATATTGTTACTAATCGTGTTAAGGAATTTTACAGATCGTGATTCGGACACATTATGCCTTGCCACTGGAGGTTATCCTTGGGTTGGGAATACTCATGTGGTGGTTAACGCTCACACTTGGATTGATGATAGGTTTAGTGACATAGACCTTAAGACTTGGAGACTGATAGGTTTAGTGACAGACATTATATTGATTACTGAACTTATACACATGCTTTACTATTACCCATACCGATTATCTCATATTACATGTCATCACCATATGCTTTGCTACTTTATGTTATCATTATTGCACATATTATATATATTGCTATATTGTGTCTCCCTGACGACTTGAGTATGAATGCTCAAAGTGAGAAGTGAACTTAGCCCAGATGAGGATCTACCTTACTTCGAGAATATTGCGGATATCTAGATCGGCGATGTCAGAGCTATCTTTCTTTTGACTTTACCTGGTTAGTTATTTCTTTTGGTTGTATCCGTTGCACTCTGATTCGTTTAAATGTGATAGATTTAGTGATTGTGATTCTCATTACTTGTGTTGTATTTACTGCTTACCATGTACTGTTAGAAACCGAAGTGTAACTACAACATGATTATTTCTTGACCATAGGAGCATGGCTGGTCTAGTTACCATCAGATTCCGTATTTTGGGAAGCAGGGCGTGACTGCTACTATGTCCCTAAACTGGAAAGATGGAACGCGATGTCCTTAAACTAGCATATTGCCCTACGGTTCGTCTCCATATTGACTACCGTATACAACCCATTGCCATAAGTGATATGTATTGCCACCATATCTGATGCCCTATGGGCTCCTTGAGATCTATGTTGCACCTGAAGTCCGACCGGAAAACAGTTGGGTCACTTATAGTGAAGCTACATCCGAGAGTTCGCAAAAAAAATGGTATGTCTACAAGCAAAATGGGTACGGATGAAAATCCGAAAGGGTTCCGTGAGTAAAAACAGCAGAACTACCCGCAAGTTTGTGAAAACCCGTAAGGGCGCAAACCCATAAAAAAATGTGTACACTTGCAGGATCCTCTTGACCTGTAAGGAGAAAATACCTGTGTAAGATCCTTACGACTCACAAAGGAAAAACACACTTAGGAATCTATCTGATTCCTAAGGAGAATATACACTTACGAGATCCTCTCAACTCGTAAGGAGAAGACACCCATTATGAGACCCTCACAGCTCATACAATTCAAAAGCCTTAGGTTATAAGGATTTGAACATGTTTCCTAAGCCATCATATGCTCCAAACTGCCCTATAAGTAGTTCAATACTAACTCTTGTATACAATCCATGGGCACAAACAAATATGTTCCCACCAAAGGCGAACGATACTTCTCGTATAGTGAACAACACTTGTAAGTCCTCTCGACTTGAAAGGAGAAACACTTTTGCGAGATCATTACGACTTGCATGAGAAAATACCGCTTATGAGTCCTCATGACCCCTAAGGAGAAAATACACATACGAGATCCTTTCGACCCATAGGGAGAAATACCCTTATGAAACCCTTACGGCTTATGAAGATTCGAAAGCCTTAGCTAACATGGATCTAAACCTATTTTCTAAGCACTATTGGCCAAAATTGGCAATGGAAAATGACGAGTTTCTCCTGGCAATATTACAGTTATAGCGATACTGATGCCAAAGCTGGTATCAGGCTCCAAATTTCCAACCCACAATAAAAATCAGCGAGTAAAAATAAAATGAAATAGCCGAAATGATTGAGCAGCTTACGATAAAAATCAAAGAGTGAAAATAATAAGGAAATAGCCGAAATGGTTGGGCAACTCGCAAGAAAAAGCAGTGATTAAAAATATATGAAATAGCCGAATTGATTGGGCGCTGCGAATAATTAGCCAAAATGATTGGGCAAACGCGGTTTTCGTTATAAGAAAAGCCGAATTGATAGAGCATCAGGGAAAATTTAAAATATAATATAAAGAAACATTTTCTGCTCTACAGGTATGCCAATATTGACTCCTGTAGACGATCCATGGGCACAAATGAAAAAAGGGGAACAATATTTTCCACTATGCTTCGCCAAACGAAGACCCAAATCTCGATGGCAACATATACATTGTAACACACTAGCACGATCGTACGTTATTTAACGATATTAATTAGTATTTTAAATTTCTTTACTTATTATTGTTTGGGTTGTGATTGGTTTGAATAGTATATGTGTTTATCGGATCCGACCCTTTTGCATGAAACTCGTTATAGTGCTAGAGTATCTTTTATTGATATTTATCCGTAGAATAAATCTATATGAATCTTAAATGACAGATATATAATATTTAAATATATATATATATATTCTGGTAGCCATACGTTAGGAATATTTTCATATATTAATTGTCAGCATGTTATTTAAATATCTCATGATATTATATTGACAATTATCTATTGCGGGTAAATCTTAAACATCCTGAGATACCATGTATAATATATTAGATTAGAATATATTCTTTTAACCCTTAGATTTATGGTTTAAGAGGGTTATGTATGTATAGATACAACAACAACTGAGCCTTTTATTCCAAGCATATGAGATGGGCTACATGAACCAACATGAGAATCACGCCGGGTCCAACACATGAATCCTCTGCCTCCACTCACTCCTATCGAACAATATACTTTCATTGAGGCCTTTGGCAACCATATCTTTTCATATCACCTCCATCCATGTTTTCTTCGGTCTCCCCTTCGCCCTTTTGACATTGCCTATATTGATAGTATCCATTCGTCGAACAGGTGCTTTCATAGGTCTGCGTCGTACATGAACAAACTATCTTACCCAGTTTTCCCGTATCTTCTTCTCCACAGGTGCTACACCAACTTTTACATGAATATCCTCATTTCGCACTTTATCTTTTCTAGTGTTACCACACATCCAACGAAGCATGTGTATCTCCGTTACGTGCATCTTCTGTGTATGATGATTTTTAGGAGCCCAGCATTCTATACCATATAATAAGGCAGGCCGAATAACGCTCTGATAAAACTTCTCTATCAACCTTAACGGAAAGTTACGATTGCACAAAATCACTGTTGCGCTCTTCCATTTCAACCAACCAGCTTGGATCCTTTGATTAACATCGCCATTGATCTCTCCATCCTTTTGGATGATGGAACCTAGTTATCTAAACTGATCGCTCGGTGATATCTCTTGTCCTTCCAGTGTTATTCCAATGTGGTCTTGACTTTGCTATTTGCTAAATTTAAAATGCATATATGCTGTCTTGGACCTGCTCAATCAGAACCCCCAAGGTTCCAAAGTTTTTTTCCATAACTCTAATTTGGTATTAACCCCTGCTTTCATCTCATTAACTAGAACAATATCATCAGCGAATAGCATACGCCAAGGTACATCATCTTGGATCGTTCTAGTAAGCCCATCCATCATGATGGTAAACAGAAGTGGACTTAATGCAGATCCTTGATGTAAGCCAATTGTAATCGGAAAATCACTCATTAGGCCGCCGCATGTTATGACATTTGCCACTACTTCATCGTGCATGTCCTTGATTGTGTCAATGTACTTAACGGGGACCCCCTTCTTCATCATTGTCCCCCATAATACCTCTCTAGGTACCTAATCGTACGCTTTCTCTAAATCAATAAATATCATATGCAAATCTCTTTTCCTCTCTCCAAAACTCTCGACAGGTTGACGAAGCAAATGAATAGTCTCTATCGTCGATCATCCAGACATAAACCCAAACTGGTTCTCTGTTATCTTAACATCCTTCCTTAGCTTTTGTTTAATCACTCTCTCCCAAAACTTCATGGTGTGACACATATGTTTTATTCCACGGTAGTTTGAGTAACTTTGAATGTTACCATTGTTCTTGTAGATAGTTAAAAGGGTACTTTTCCTCTACTCATTTGGTATCTTTTTGGTCTGCCAAATCTTATTAAAAAGATTTGTCAGCCATTTAACGCCTATTTCTCCTAAGCAGCTTCATACCTCGATAGGAATCCCATCTGGTCCAACCGCTTTTCTTGATCCCATTCTCTTCAAAACCTCATTAACCTCTGGTATTCTTATTTACCCATGAAATCACGGTTTAAATCTTGAGATTGAATGACAGGTCCGTCTAAATTCTTAATAACGCTCTCATTGAACAATTTGTCAAAATAATCTCTCCACCTTTCCTTGATATTCTCATCTCGAACTAAAACCTTCTGATCTTCATTTTTGACACACTTCACTGAACATAAGTCTCTGGTCTTCATTTACCGCATCCGAGCAATCCAGTATATATCATGTTCAGCTTCCTTAATGTCTAACTTCTTGTACACCTTCTTCTAGACCTTACCTTTAGTTTCCCAAACAACTTTCTCAACTTTATTTTTAGCCATTTTATACTTCTCAAATCTCTTCGTATCTCTACTTTTTTTCAAATCTTTATAAAAATCTCTCTTGATTTTAATAGCAGCCTTTACTTTTTCGTTCCTCCATGATGTGTCCTTAGATGGTGGAGCACCACCTCTCGACTCACCAAGTAGATCTCTAACTACCCTCTTGATACAACTAACCATCTTGTTCTATATTTTGTCTGAATCATCATCAAACTGCCAATCCGCCTCTTGAAATAAACGATCTATAAAAACCTTTTGGTTACCTTCCTTCAGTCTCCACCACTTAATTCCAGGTTCTACCTTACGTCTAATCTATCTAGGTCCTCTTCTAAATCGAAAATTTAGAACTAAAAGTCTATGTTGAGTGGTTTGGTTTAATCGATAAATTGAAGAATAGTAATTATAACAAACTATTCTGGTTTGGTTAATCGATAAATTGAAGTGTAGGAATTAATATGGTTAGTTTTCGTTACATCATTTATTGCACCTAAATAATGGTTACAACCGTATTTCATCATGACCTGTTTGCACGATGTTATCACAAATAAACACTTTATTTAATTGAATACAATATCACTGACATATGTGTAACCTGCTAGACTATTACTATTTTGTTATCGTCTTAATACCTGTTACCTGTACTACTTATCGATGCCAACAATCCTGACTTGTTGTCCTGATGGACATGACCTGTTGTCTAGATAGACATAACATGTACTTTCCCGCTCTTATGTTGGCATTAAGTAGATATTATTCATACCTGAATTGGAAAAAGAAACCTGGGGAAATGGGAAAATCAAAAGTGTAATTGAAGTTTAATTTAAAAGGATATTATTTGTTTCCGTGGTTCCGAGGGGTAATGGAACAGAATCATTCTTGATTCATACATCTTGCATCCGTGATCCGAGGGGTAACAGGATATATCTTGTGTCCATGGTCCAGGGGGTAATGGAATATATACTTTTAAGTTACATGGAGGAGTATATTCATTCATTTCAAATACATGTACGATAGTTAACCTAGAAATACAGATTTTAGGATACATGTAACATTTTTGACTACCTGTAGCTTATTGTTATGACACCTGTTTGTGATTTTGTTTATATTGATAACTCACTCTTGTACATGATATCCTATATAGCACACTGTTCAGTTTATTATTATGATGGTGATATTTATGATGTACTGACGTCTGGGTTTTCCATGGCCAGTTCCTTTACCCTTATCGTAGGAAGATAAAGATTATTTTGACAGGTAAGCTGAGCAGTGAAGAGCTTTTTGCTGATTTAGTTTAGTGATGTTTTAGATTTATTTTTTAGTTATGGTCTTGTCGTTGAGATCCCATAAAGGACGAGGCTAGGATATTATTTCTTGTTGGATCTTTATTTGTTTCCGCTATCTTTCTCGTCATTATTTTATTATGGCAGTTTAGACATGTGATAGATAGATATTTATTTTCTGTTCTTGATATCTGATTGACAGCCGTAATGTGACTATGGAAGAATAGTTCCTCACCATAGGTAGCATGGTTGTCTTTTTCACGTTCCGTATTTATATATTTTAGGAAGCGGGGTATGACAAGATTTTGTTGGTATCAGAGCATAGGTTTTAGATTAGTTGGGTTTGGTTTAAATTTGTAGTTGGGTATTGTACCTAATACACTGAACTGAAAACCCTGAATTAGAAATGTTTCCTGCCACATTACTACCTTGCCATTTTTGAATCTATAGTTTATTGACTCATTGTCTTATTGAATTGTGTTTCTATTCCTAAACTTCTTCAGTGTTCTTAACTCCAGAATCATGGCAGGAAGTGATTCACGGGCATATTAGAGGTGTGTAGACAACGCCGCATTACTTGGGGTCATATGCGGTATGCTAGAGAACTAGAAACGTCAGACGGAGCTGAACCAGCGACAGGCCAAGGCTTTCTATGAGGACTAGAGGAAGGCCCAACAGATTGCTATCACGGTAGCTAAGGGGGCGGCAACTCCTAGACCAGCTCAGCGTGAGGGTACTGTGGCGGACTTTAAGAAGCTCATTCCTGACACGTTTATAGGGTTAGAGGATCCTTTACCGGTAGAGCAGTGGCTGGTGGATACAGAAAATCTGTTAGTTGCTGCACAGATTCCGGACGAGAAAAGGGTGAATGTGGTTCGTATCCAGTTGGTGGATTACGTTCACGAGTGGTGACTTTTACACGGTGTTTCTTGGAAAAGTTCTATCTGCAATCTGCTAGAGAAGAAATGGAAGAGAAGTTTATTAGCTTAAAGCAGAACGGCGGATCTATTGATACATATGCGGCTGAGTGGACCCGGCTGAGTCAATTTGCGAGGCCTTTGGTTGCCAGCGAGGCAGATAGGGCAAGGCGGTTCATGCGTAGTTTGGATGTGGAGATTCAGAGGCATATCACTTTGTTGGGATCGACCACTTTCTCTCAAGTTCTCATGGCAGGTAGGGAACAACGGAGATTCGCATTGAGGGTAAAGGGCACTCAGTAGCAAAAGGTTTTGGTGTGGAAGATCTCATATGCACCAACCAGAGCTCATGAACGTAAAGGCATTCTGGATAACCGATAGGGGACAATACCTATGAAAATGCCTTTTGTATCAAATCAGAAAAAGAGTGTGGTTTGTGATTTCTGCCGTCTACCCGGCCACATGCAGAAGGATTGTTGGAGGAACCTTGGATTCTGTTTAGTTTATGAATCAGCTGACCATACGATTAGTGTATGCCTTTTGAAATTACAGTTGAAAGACGATATTCAGAAAACACCACAAAAGCAGACATATAGGCAGAAGCAGATACGGGAGTTGTTCGCAGATTTCTTGGTAATAGATACAGGCATTTATGACGTTGTCTTGGGAATGGACGTTCTTGGTATTTTCCATGCTCACATAAACTATAGAGCAACGTAGATGATTTTCTAAATTCCCGAACATCTGGAGTTCGAATTCTTTGGGGCGGCAAATCGGTCGGGCCATTCGAATTTAGGGCTAAGCTGACAAATGCCGTTTTTTCATCGATGTGTTCAAGGACATCTCGGTTTTACCGCCAAAAAGAGATGTCGAGTTCTCGATTGATCTCATTCCTGGAGTAGTGCCAATTTCAAAAGCTTATTATTTGATGGCACCGGTAGAATTGGAAGATATAAAGAGACAAGTTTTTGAATTATTAGAGAAGGGTTGGATTCGCAGCAGCGGTTCACCGTGGGGAGCTCCAGTTCTTTTAGTCAAGAAGAAAGATGGCACGCAGAGAATCTGCATCGACTATCGAGAGTTAAATCGGGTTACCATCAAGAATAAGTACATAATTCCTCGCATAGGAAAATTATTTGATCAACTCAGTGGAGCGAGAGTATTCTAGAAATTAGATTTGCTATCAGGTTATCACCAAGTTCGGATGAAAACAAATGACATTTGCAAGATAGCGTTTCGAACTCGATACGGGCATTACGAGTATCTAGTTATTCCATTTGGAGTTACTAATGCACCGGCCATATTTATGGACTTGATGAATCAGATCTTTTCACCATTTCTAGATCAGTTCGTGGTGGTATTCATTGATAATATTCTGGTCTACTCGAGGAGCAAAGAAGAGTATGAAGAACACTTAAGGATTGCACTGCAGACGTTGAGACTGTTAGTGTATATGCCCTAGAGGCCATTACTGTATCATACTAGTTTGTATATTACTAAATGGATGCTTGGGATATTCACCTTGTATATACAATCTTGCTCAAAATAGTAGTATGCTACTTGGTTTGTCTCTACTTCAATGTGTACTTGTGTTTATTTTACTATATCACTTATACGCATTAGTGGAGCCCTTAGGATCTTTGCTTGATTACCAGCGTTGTGATGGCAGTCACACTAGTGGGGGCTGGGTAATCTATAAGCACATCCTTGTACAGGTCCCTAGTCGCAGGACTATCGAGACAGGGCATCGATACTCCGGAGTAGACTAGCGTATGCGCTTCTCATCCCAGTGTGGGAGATGGTCTGTCCCACAGCCATCAGTACGTCGTACTGGAGATAGTATACGGGTGCTCGTTGGGTTACGAGTACACTGGACAGGACTCGTCGGGAACTGACAGGTTGGTATTATACCTATCGTCAGTCATCAGTTCCCAGGTGACATGAGTACAGCTTAGTCCGCTGACTTGACACTGGCACTTCGCCTCGAGTGTGTTCCCACTGCACTTTGATCACTACCCTACCATGGCTCAAAGGAGTCGTGCAAACAGGTGGTGGTTGGGTGCAGTCCCGAAGCACTTGGAGGCAGTGACGGCTAGACAGGATTCGTCTCTCCCAGTATTGGGGGTTGACATCGCGCTGTGTCCAGGAGAGCCATTACACGAGTAGTCCCTGGCCAGGGCAAACGAGATATACTGGTAGGTTTCCAGTGTTATCTCAGGGTGTTTTGGGCTTCGCTCCGGCACGACTTGTACCGCTATTGGGGGACTGACGTTTACCGCCCCCTAGGCCCGCCATGCGATGTATCAGACGAACAGACCGGACTGTACGGAGACTGTCACATTCAGACTCAGTAGGAGTACCGATGGGGTTTCACCTCGTCTGCCTTCTTGTCGACATCTACCTGGGGACCGTTACGCACAGCTAGTGCCGCTTGCGGTCTGTGGTTAAACCCACTGCCAGCGTAGTGTCGAGTCTTTAGAGTCCCACACAGAGGGTATTCGCCTCTGGGCAAAACAGAGTAGAGGTCGCATGGTTTTGCGACAGGATTCGTTCTCATCCGCGCACTTGTGCACGTTTGGAGTCCGGACAGATATTGCCAGCGGGCTCTGGTTTGAGCCGGATACTGGTATATGATTTGGGGTTGCTTTTATCTCTCAGTATTCATGTTCCTTGGAACAAGAATGCAGGTGTGTATGCACAGTTATTTGAGGAGGAGGAAGATGACTTTCATTAGGGTTTCGGAACGGGTGCGTATGCACAGTTGACAGTCGTCTTTTTCCAAACCCTAATGGATTTGTATTATATCATTTAATAATATATAATAAAATGAAATTGTGTCATGGTTAGTTTTTGTTGACTTGTTGACCATGGTTGACTTGTTGACCATGGTTGAACTTTTGACCATTATCATTACAAGAGAAAGATGCTCTTGATTCTTGCATTTTCATTTAATGCTTGTAATGATATTAGTCATTCTAAAACTTTCCATCAACCTTTTCATTTTGATTATTATTATTTGATAATTCATTTTCTTTTTGCATTATGGTTGCAAGAAAGGAAATGAGAGATCATTCTATCATATTCACTCTCTCTCTTCATTCTCATCTTCTTCTTCCTCTAGCCAAGAGAAACATTCTCATGTGTTGAGAATCCTTCTCTTGAAAAACAAAAGCAACCCCTAGACACTCTCTACTTACTCTAGGATCAAGGGTCTAGCAAGCCGGCGATTCTAGTTCACTCCAAGTACGAGAAAGAGCCCAAAGGTCGAGCCTTCGAGGTGGATCCATCTTCGACGGAAGAAGGCGACTGTAGCGTCTTGAAAAGTCGTTTTGGTGTTTTCTTGAAATTCGGTGAAAATTCGGTATTTTTCCGAAAACCGTCTTTCTCGATATTTTGCAGTTTAGGGCTAATTATACCTTAAATGGATAGGTAATTACTTGTTTTTAGTAGCTAATGAGTTAATTATGAAATTTTGGTCATTTAAAATTTTTTCCCTATTTTTCAATTTTTTAATATTATTTTAAGCCGGTAAGAAAATACATTAAATAAGCGATAAATACAAATTTTTCCGGGCTAATTTTAATCTCTAAAATTATGATAATTATATTCTAGTGATAACATGAATTTTTAGTAATTTATTTTGATTTTTTTCAAATTTTTATGATTTGAAACGAAATTATTGAATTTTGGGCTAAAACTTGCAATTTTTGAGTTGTAGGGGGCCTTTTTGCATAAAATTTCTTTTGTAAAACCCCTCTCTCTTTTTCCTCAGCCGTAGGACAGCCCCACCTTGTGTGATACCAGAAATTTCTGGCCTCTCTCTTCTTGGTTTCTTTCTTGAGTTAATTTGATAGTTTATGGTATTATTTTAATTAAAATGGATAATGTATGATACATTGACTTTTGTGGACTTGACCATGACTTTCCCCACTTGCCCACATCCTCCCCCATACCTCATTCTGGCCGAAATTCCTGCACACCCTCTTCTTCCTCTCTTTTCTTTTCATTTTTCTTCAATTTCTTCAAGAAATACATCAAAATCCATGATTTAATTCAAAAATCCAAACAAAAATCCTTATGCTATCATTATCCTTAGCCATTCTTGCTTGGACCTTGGTGTTGAGGCCATCAATTGGAGCAAATTCTCTTGCTTGATCCATTGATCAAGAGGTATAATTCTCATCAAGTTGCTTTCTTTGCTAAAAATTCCTTTAATTGTATGGTTAGTGTTAAAAGTTAGCTTATTTCTAATCTAGTTTAAAAGAGTAGTTTGTTTAAATTAGGGTTTTGAAGCCATGATAATTAATTAAGTTGTTTTGTAGTTAATCTAGTTGTTAATTAACTAATTTATATGGTTAACTTGTTTATATAGTTTCCAATTATGCTAATTTGGTTAAATTTAGAAGTGTGAAATTGCATTTTAGGATTTTCAAGAAAAGGTTTTTGTATGGAAATGGTATTTGAAACATGATTAGTGAGTTGATTAAGTTTTAGAAAACATTATTTAATTGATTAAACCTAATTTGCTATCTAGTATTTTGCTAACCTTAATCTAAGTGGTTAATTTGCTTATTAGGCTAAAATCTAGTGTTAAATTAAGGTTTTTCATTTATGGTTTGGTTTATGTTTGCTAATTACAAAAATCAAGAGAAGGTTTTGTTCATGAAAATTAGGTTTTTAAGCTTAGTTAATGGTTTAAAATTAGTGTATTGGCTAGCTATTTGGTTAGTTTGGATGTTGGTGTTGGGTGGTGTTGACTTTGTCGCTATATTGTCGATGTTTGCATCAAATTGCAATTTCTAGATTGCTAAGTTATGAATTCAAGAATGGTTGTTTATGGAAAATAGGATTGGAATCATTGTTGTTGTGTTATAATTAGTGTTTGTAGATTGCTTGTAGTGTGGTTGGGTGATTGTGCTAGATTGTAGTCGTTTTGTCGCTAATCGGCGATTTTTGCACCGATTTTGGATTGAAATGCTTACTAGATTTTTATAAAAGTTATGTGATGAATTATTTTTAGTATCTTGATGATTGTAATGGCTTGTCCTACGAATTTTAGGATGCGTGAGTGCGGTTTTTGGGTGGTCGGGTTTTAGTTTTGCCGGGTGACCCAAATCGGCGTTTTTGGCAGTTTTTGCGATTTTCGCGTGTGTTCCGCGCACTTTGTGCACGTTGTACCTAGCTAGCGAACTTTAGTAGTTTCGTTGGGGTTTTGCGTCGTTCTTGATATGTAACCTTATATTTGGTAATGATGTAAATTCCAGGTTCGGTCGCGGAAACGTCAGACGCGGCGCGAAGGGGAAAGGCGGTGATTGGACACAGCTAGCCAGGGATCCCGGTGAGTAGATTTAACATCTACGGGGGACGATCGTTTGGATGGCGCAAGTCGCCCGATAGATTTAGTAAACTGAAAAAAAATAGTAAACTGGATAAACCCTTGTGACATTAGAATAATAATACTGGCATGATAATTGCTGCAATTAGATCAATATGTTATACCCATATACGCAAACTCAATTGTAGGACACATGCACCATTACCAGGTTTTTATATGCAGCACGAGCACTATTCATGTTTACACACACACCCTGGTAATTGCCATGCCACCACACTAGATAACATTTAAATTTAAACCTTTTACTAATTGATACTTAAACTGGTGCTATTGCCTTTAATTCCTTAAAATGAAACCGTAGAATTGCTATTCATGTGCATGTACTTCATCATATTAATTGTTCATACTTAATCCATTAATCACACATCGCAACTTGATTATTGATATCATATGCATTCATTATCACTGATATATGCACTTATGAGGATTTCTTGAGATTTTATGATATTGCTGGATTTCGGGGGAAGGCCGCAAAATTTCCAAACTTATGATATTTTTAAAACATGTAAATTGCGGTTTTCTAGTGATGTAAGTGTCGTCCACCATGAGTTTGCTGTGGCTTTGGAAATCCGTGTCGAGGAGTGGAGGAACCGGCACGGGTACATGGTGGGCCCGGTAAGGTACCCCGGGGCAAGAGGAATGTGGTGATGACGTTGAGCCTGGCAGGGGACGGATTACCTACCGGTGACTGTCTGGGACGGCGGATATCCAGAGGATACCGACCGTGGCCGCTAGATGATGAGATATTGATATTTGAGATGGGTCAGCCGGACGGCTGAGGCCAGAGATACATTTATGAGATTTGAGACAGCTTTTGGGGTGTCGTTGCTGGACACCGATTTTCGTCGATTCATTGACATTTGCTGGCATTCTAAAAGAGTTCAAAAACAAAAAAAGAGATAAAATATTTTTATATATAAACCTATTGAGACCTCAGATATTCATGTTGCATACATATTCGTACACTGATGTTGTATACACACCTGCTAGTATATCCATATTGCATACATACTCGCCATTATGTCCTGCCTCACCGTATATAGATGCTAGGATGCTTGTGTGCATGCATTCGATAGCCTGTGTAAATGTTATTTATTACTCACGAGTTGGCAACTCACCCCCGTGGTGCCCTAGTCTTTTGCAGGTCCGCCCCGTCAGTACAGTAGCGGCGGGTGCGCTTGCTTCTTTTGCCTATTTTGCCTGGACTCGAGATTTGCTCATAGGTGGGTTATGTTATCATTTTGTACCACCTTGTATATTTTTTGTATCTAGACACTCCATCTACTGTTTCTACCAGATTATTGTATATTGACCTAGAGATGAGACTGTGAGGTTTGTGGATTTTATGCTGTATTTTGGGGTCGAGTTCACTTGAGTCGACATGTTACTTTTTCATGCTTCCTTATGATTATTATGCTTGTTGCCATTTACATTGCGTGGGATTTGTGACCGCCTTAGGGCGAAGAGCTAGCTCCCGCTTGGGGATGCCCTATTTTGTTGGATTCATGTATTTATTTTGTTGTACCCATTTTTGGGGGCCAGTATTTACAAAGGAGACTCTGCCGAAATTTTCGGGAAAAATTGGTATTGTTTTTAAAAGTGTTTTTCATGACTTATTTGATAAACTTGCTTTCAAATGATTGGGTTTTCTTCACTCTTTTGCTTAATTGGTTTTGTTTTCTGGGCTTTGGCTTACTTATTTTACGGACGCCTTTAGACGTTTCGTAAACTTAAGTGCCAGTCACGTTCCGTACCCTGCGGGTCGTGACAAAGTTGGTATCAGAGCGATAGGTTTTACCTTTGTGAGTGTAGGATGACCCTTGGTAGATGGAGTAAGTGACTTAAGCAGGGTGACGTAGCGTGCGTATGTCCGCGGCATACTTACGATACGGTACTCCGCCTAAGTGACTTTAGGATATACTTGCTTGAAAAATTCCTTCTTCAACTCCGTGTATCCTATGATCCTATTGCACTGTCCTTATTATCCTTTTCCTGTACCAACCACTTGGCCACCGAAGGCTATGAGAGCGCAGAGAGCTGCCGCCAGAGACGAGATTCGAGCTGGCTCATCCGAGACTAGGACTGAGCAGGGTGGTATGCCTACGCCGCAGAGACAGACTGATCCGCATTCCCCAGGTCGCATGGATAGGCTTGAGTCCGGTATGGAGGAGCTGCGACAGATGATGGGAGGCATGCAGGAGTTACGACAGATGGTGGAATCGTTAGTAGAGGTCAATCGAGCACAGAGATCGGATATTACTCCCCCTGCAGTCGTTTCGAGACCGAGTCGGATTCGCACTGATATGTTAGCACCTTGGAGGGTTCGCAGAGGCCGTGGTGGATTCTTTAGGGGCTAGTTATATCGCCTTCACCCATATGGTCAGCAGCCATGGTTAGGATGTTTTTGGTGTGGTAGCCTGCATCATCGTATCAGAGACTGTCCGGTGAGACGACAGGGAGCAGCGACAGTTCCGCACGTGACCCTACCACCATCACCACCCCCTCCTCAGAGAGCCTTACTTCCTACCCCAGGCGATGCTCCACGCCAGTTAGGTGCACCGAGAGGCCGTGGACGCGGCGGTCCTGTTCAGAGAGGACGAGGAGGCAGAGGCCGAGGTCGAGGTCAGCCCGCTATCGGTGGAGGACAGGCCCGAGTATTTGCTTTGACACCGCAGGATGCGCAGGCATCCAATGCCGTTGTGACAGGTACTTTGCCAGATTGTTCTTTCGACGCACGGGTATTATTCGACCCAGGTTCCACACATTCGTACGTATCTACACACTTTGCACCGATGTTGGGCCGTGAGTCGTCGTCGTTAGATCAGCCGCTTGTTGTTAGTACTCCGGTAGGCGAGTCGTTTGTCGCTCGGTTTGTATTTCGTTTGTGTTCCGTTCGTATCGGGGAGAGGGATTCATCAGTTGATTTGATACTCCTCGATATGTTGGACTTTGATGTGCTTCTGGGCATGGATTGGCTAGCCACTTGTTATGCTTCGGTGGACTGCCGTGAGAAGGCAGTCAGATTTAGCTTTCCGGGAGAGCCAGTCCTTGTTATTCGGGGAGACCGCAGTGTCACCCTTCCCAGTTTAATTTCGTCTCTTCACGCTGGTCAGCTCTTGCGGAAGGGATGTCAGGGATTCTTAGCGTTTGTTTGTGTTACTCGAGCTGCAGAGGTTCCGTTGGACCGGGTCCCGGTAGTTTGTGAGTTCCCTGATGTTTTCCCTAATGAGCTACCTGGGCTACCGCCTGAGCGCGATGTTGAGTTCTGCATTGATTTGATTCCCGGTTCGGGGTCTATTTCTATACCGCCTTATCGGATGGCCCCGGCAGAGCTTCGAGAGCTGAAGGATCAGTTGCAAGATTTGTTGGATAAGGGGCTTATTCGACCGAGTGTTTCTCCGTGGGGTGCTCCGGTCCTGTTTGTCAAGAAGAAGGATGGAAGTTTGCGCTTATGTATCGACTACCGCCAGCTGAACAAAGTTACCGTTCGGAACAGATATCCGTTGCCGCGCATTGATGATTTGTTCGACCAGCTTCAGGGTGCGGGGTATTTTTCGAGGATCGACTTGCGATCAGGATACCATCAGCTGCGAGTTCGACAGGAGGATATACCGAGGACAGCTTTCCGTACACGCTATGGCCACTACGAGTTTTTGGTGATGTCGTTCGGACTCACCAACGCCCCAGCAGCATTTATGGATTTGATGAACCGTACATTTAGGCCGTATCTTGACTTGTTCATCATCGTGTTTATCGACGATATCTTGGTGTACTCCCGGAGCAGAGAGGAGCACGAGCAGCACTTGCGGATTACGTTACAGACTCTGAGGGAGCATCAGCTGTTCGCGAAGTTCTCCAAGTGTGCGTTCTGGCTAGACAGCGTCGGATTCTTGGGTCACGTGGTTACGAGAGACGGCATTTGTGTGGACCCGAAGAAGATTGAGGCTGTTCAGCAGTGGCCCCAACCTACATCGGTTACTGAGATCCGTAGTTTTCTAGGCTTGGCGGGCTACTACAGGCATTTTGTTCAGGACTTCTCCCGTATAGCTGCACCGTTGACCAGTTTGACCCGGAAGGGAGTTCCTTTCGTCTGGACAGAGGAGTGCGAGCGCAGTTTTCAGCAGCTACGGACTCGTTTGACTACGGCGCCGGTATTATCTTTGCCTTCGGGATCAGGCGGATTTGTTGTCTACTGTGATGCTTCGCGAGTGGGATTAGGATGCGTTTTGATGCAGCATGGCCGGGTGATCGCTTATGCTTCTCGGCAGTTGAAGAAGCATGAACAGAACTACCCCACTCATGATTTGGAGATGGCTGCAGTGGTCTTTGCACTGAAGATTTGGCGACATTACCTATACGGCGAGTCGTGTCAGATATTCACCGATCACAAGAGCTTAAAGTACATATTTCAGCAGCGAGACCTGAACCTCAGACAGCGTCGTTGGATGGAGTTGGTGAAAGACTACGACTGCGAGATGTTATATCACCCAGGCAAGGCGAATGTGGTGGCAGATGCGTTGAGTAGGAGGCCCGGGGGTAGTCTATCCTTTTTGCGCGCAGTGCAGAGGCAGTCGTCAACAGATTGGCAGATGTTATGCGACAGCCGAGTTGAGTTCGAGTTCACTCAGACAGGGGGACAGCTCGCGCATGTTCGTGCACGCCCACAGTTGCTTGACCGTATATGAGGCACAGCGCAGTGACGACCGTTGCTCAGAGATCATGGCACAGATGGGACAGGGCAGATTTTCCGAGTTCGTGGTTGACGATCAGGGGATTTTACGATATGGATCTAGACTGTGCGTACCAGATGCTGATGGATTGCGGCGCGACATTCTTGAGGAGGCACACCGATCAGTGTATAGTGTCCACCCCGGTTCCACCAAGATATACCATGATATGAGAGAGACCTACTGGTGGGACGGGATGAAGAGGGACATTGCGGAGTTCGTTTCGAGATGCCTGACTTGTCAGCAAGTCAAGGCCGAGCACCAGAGGCCCGCAGGAGAGCTACAGCCGTTACCCATTCCAGAGTGGAAATGGGAACAGATTTCGATGGATTTCGTTGTGGGTCTACCCAGGACCAGTCGAGGGTACGACTCCATCTGGGTGATCGTGGACAGATTGATGAAAGCGGCTCACTTTCTTCCGGTGAAGACGACTTTCAGCGTCGCTCAGTATGCTCAGCTCTATATTGACGAGATCGTACGACTAGATGGCGTACCGACTTGTATCGTGTCAGATCGAGGCACTCAGTTCACCAGCCGACTTTGGCAGAGACTTCAGGAGGCTTTGGGCACTCGTTTGAGTTTCAGCACAGCGTTTCATCCACAGACCGACGGACAGTCAGAGCGGACCATTCAGACTCTCGAGGACATGCTCAGAGCGTGCGTTTTAGACTTTGGTGGTAGCTGGGATCGTCATTTACCTCTAGTGGAGTTCTCCTACAACAACAGCTTCCAGGATACTATTCAGATGGCACCTTTCGAGGCATTGTATGGGAGGAGATGCAGATCGCCCGTTTGTTGGACAGAGCTCAGCGAGAGCAGCATTTTGGGGCCGCAGCTTGTTGAGGAGACGACAGCGAAGATACAGTTGATCCGAGACCGGATGAGAGCGGCTCAGAGCAGGCGAAATCGTATGCAGACAGGCGCCATCGCAGATTAGAGTCCGCAGTTGGCGACCATGTTTTTTCTGAGGGTCTCTCCGATGAAGGGCGTGATGCGTTTTGGGAGAAAGGGAAAGCTTAGCCCTAGATTCGTAGGTCCCTTCGAGATCCTCGAGCGTGTTGGCGCTGTTGCTTATCGTTTGTCTCTTCCTCCCAGCTTTCCCGATGTTCACCCCGTTTTTCATGTTTCGATGCTCCGCAAGTACCTTCACGACCCTTCGCATGCGATTCAGCACCCGACAGTCCAGCTAGAGCGCGACCTTTCCTTTGCAGAGCAGCCGGTGGCCATCCTGGATCGGCAGGTGAAGAAGTTGAGTTCGAAGGTTATACCAACCGTCAAGGTCCTTTGGCGTAGCCCAAGCAGCGAGGAGGTTACCTGGGAGACCGAGGGCGAGATGAGGAAGAAATATCCCCATCTCTTTGAAGGTACGCGTAGCTATATTTTTAAATTCGGGGACCGAATTTCTTTAAGGGGGGAAGATTGTAGCGTCTTGAAAAGTCGTTTTGGTGTTTTCTTGAAATTCGGTGAAAATTCGGTATTTTTCCGAAAACCGTCTTTCTCGATATTTTGCAGTTTAGGGCTAATTATACCTTAAATGGATAGGTAATTACTTGTTTTTAGTAGCTAATGAGTTAATTATGAAATTTTGGTCATTTAAAATTTTTTCCCTATTTTTCAATTTTTTAATATTATTTTAAGCCGGTAAGAAAATACATTAAATAAGCGATAAATACAAATTTTTCCGGGCTAATTTTAATCTCTAAAATTATGATAATTATATTCTAGTGATAACATGAATTTTTAGTAATTTATTTTGATTTTTTTCAAATTTTTATGATTTGAAACGAAATTATTGAATTTTGGGCTAAAACTTGCAATTTTTGAGTTGTAGGGGGCCTTTTTGCATAAAATTTCTTTTGTAAAACCCCTCTCTCTTTTTCCTCAGCCGTAGGACAGCCCCACCTTGTGTGATACCAGAAATTTCTGGCCTCTCTCTTCTTGGTTTCTTTCTTGAGTTAATTTGATAGTTTATGGTATTATTTTAATTAAAATGGATAATGTATGATACATTGACTTTTGTGGACTTGACCATGACTTTCCCCACTTGCCCACATCCTCCCCCATACCTCATTCTGGCCGAAATTCCTGCACACCCTCTTCTTCCTCTCTTTTCTTTTCATTTTTCTTCAATTTCTTCAAGAAATACATCAAAATCCATGATTTAATTCAAAAATCCAAACAAAAATCCTTATGCTATCATTATCCTTAGCCATTCTTGCTTGGACCTTGGTGTTGAGGCCATCAATTGGAGCAAATTCTCTTGCTTGATCCATTGATCAAGAGGTATAATTCTCATCAAGTTGCTTTCTTTGCTAAAAATTCCTTTAATTGTATGGTTAGTGTTAAAAGTTAGCTTATTTCTAATCTAGTTTAAAAGAGTAGTTTGTTTAAATTAGGGTTTTGAAGCCATGATAATTAATTAAGTTTTTTTGTAGTTAATCTAGTTGTTAATTAACTAATTTATATGGTTAACTTGTTTATATAGTTTCCAATTATGCTAATTTGGTTAAATTTAGAAGTGTGAAATTGCATTTTAGGATTTTCAAGAAAAGGTTTTTGTATGGAAATGGTATTTGAAACATGATTAGTGAGTTGATTAAGTTTTAGAAAACATTATTTAATTGATTAAACCTAATTTGCTATCTAGTGTTTTGCTAACCTTAATCTAAGTGGTTAATTTGCTTATTAGGCTAAAATCTAGTGTTAAATTAAGGTTTTTCATTTATGGTTTGGTTTATGTTTGCTAATTACAAAAATCAAGAGAAGGTTTTGTTCATGAAAATTAGGTTTTTAAGCTTAGTTAATGGTTTAAAATTAGTGTATTGGCTAGCTATTTGGTTAGTTTGGATGTTGGTGTTGGGTGGTGTTGACTTTGTCGCTATATTGTCGATGTTTGCATCAAATTGCAATTTCTAGATTGCTAAGTTATGAATTCAAGAATGGTTGTTTATGGAAAATAGGATTGGAATCATTGTTGTTGTGTTATAATTAGTGTTTGTAGATTGCTTGTAGTGTGGTTGGGTGATTGTGCTAGATTGTAGTCGTTTTGTCGCTAATCGGCGATTTTTGCACCGATTTTGGATTGAAATGCTTACTAGATTTTTATAAAAGTTATGTGATGAATTATTTTTAGTATCTTGATGATTGTAATGGCTTGTCCTACGAATTTTAGGATGCGTGAGTGCGGTTTTTGGGTGGTCGGGTTTTAGTTTTGCCGGGTGACCCAAATCGGCGTTTTTGGCAGTTTTTGCGATTTTCGCGTGTGTTCCGCGCACTTTGTGCACGTTGTACCTAGCTAGCGAACTTTAGTAGTTTCGTTGGGGTTTTGCGTCGTTCTTGATATGTAACCTTATATTTGGTAATGATGTAAATTCCAGGTTCGGTCGCGGAAACGTCAGACGCGGCGCGAAGGGGAAAGGCGGTGATTGGACACAGCTAGCCAGGGATCCCGGTGAGTAGATTTAACATCTACGGGGGACGATCGTTTGGATGGCGCAAGTCGCCCGATAGATTTAGTAAACTGAAAAAAAATAGTAAACTGGATAAACCCTTGTGACATTAGAATAATAATACTGGCATGATAATTGCTGCAATTAGATCAATATGTTATACCCATATACGCAAACTCAATTGTAGGACACATGCACCATTACCAGGTTTTTATATGCAGCACGAGCACTATTCATGTTTACACACACACCCTGGTAATTGCCATGCCACCACACTAGATAACATTTAAATTTAAACCTTTTACTAATTGATACTTAAACTGGTGCTATTGCCTTTAATTCCTTAAAATGAAACCGTAGAATTGCTATTCATGTGCATGTACTTCATCATATTAATTGTTCATACTTAATCCATTAATCACACATCGCAACTTGATTATTGATATCATATGCATTCATTATCACTGATATATGCACTTATGAGGATTTCTTGAGATTTTATGATATTGCTGGATTTCGGGGGAAGGCCGCAAAATTTCCAAACTTATGATATTTTTAAAACATGTAAATTGCGGTTTTCTAGTGATGTAAGTGTCGTCCACCATGAGTTTGCTGTGGCTTTGGAAATCCGTGTCGAGGAGTGGAGGAACCGGCACGGGTACATGGTGGGCCCGGTAAGGTACCCCGGGGCAAGAGGAATGTGGTGATGACGTTGAGCCTGGCAGGGGACGGATTACCTACCGGTGACTGTCTGGGACGGCGGATATCCAGAGGATACCGACCGTGGCCGCTAGATGATGAGATATTGATATTTGAGATGGGTCAGCCGGACGGCTGAGGCCAGAGATACATTTATGAGATTTGAGACAGCTTTTGGGGTGTCGTTGCTGGACACCGATTTTCGTCGATTCATTGACATTTGCTGGCATTCTAAAAGAGTTCAAAAACAAAAAAAGAGATAAAATATTTTTATATATAAACCTATTGAGACCTCAGATATTCATGTTGCATACATATTCGTACACTGATGTTGTATACACACCTGCTAGTATATCCATATTGCATACATACTCGCCATTATGTCCTGCCTCACCGTATATAGATGCTAGGATGCTTGTGTGCATGCATTCGATAGCCTGTGTAAATGTTATTTATTACTCACGAGTTGGCAACTCACCCCCGTGGTGCCCTAGTCTTTTGCAGGTCCGCCCCGTCAGTACAGTAGCGGCGGGTGCGCTTGCTTCTTTTGCCTATTTTGCCTGGACTCGAGATTTGCTCATAGGTGGGTTATGTTATCATTTTGTACCACCTTGTATATTTTTTGTATCTAGACACTCCATCTACTGTTTCTACCAGATTATTGTATATTGACCTAGAGATGAGACTGTGAGGTTTGTGGATTTTATGCTGTATTTTGGGGTCGAGCTCACTTGAGCCGACATGTTACTTTTTCATGCTTCCTTATGATTATTATGCTTGTTGCCATTTACATTGCGTGGGATTTGTGACCGCCTTAGGGCGAAGAGCTAGCTCCCGCTTGGGGATGCCCTATTTTGTTGGATTCATGTATTTATTTTGTTGTACCCATTTTTGGGGGCCAGTATTTACAAAGGAGACTCTGCCGAAATTTTCGGGAAAAATTGGTATTGTTTTTAAAAGTGTTTTTCATGACTTATTTGATAAACTTGATTTCAAATGATTGGGTTTTCTTCACTCTTTTGCTTAATTGGTTTTGTTTTCTGGGCTTTGGCTTACTTATTTTACGGACGCCTTTAGACGTTTCGTAAACTTAAGTGCCAGTCACGTTCCGTACCCTGCGGGTCGTGACAGCGACAAAGGAGAACCATCAACCTCTACAAAGTTTGAAGACGAAGGAGTTCAAGTCTAGGTATAATCATCTTTATCCGAGTAGCTAAATCTCTTTAGCTAGTTTGCTAGTTTTAGTTTAGACAACGATCCCGACCTTGCTTAGTCCATGTTGCCTCTTACGATAAAAATTTGTTTTTTATACCGTTTCCGCCTCCCCGTAAGAACCGGGGGTCGCAATATGGACTTACAGTGGTATCAGAGCCTAACTAAACTTAAACTAGATTGGTAGTGAAGTGTAACGAAGTTCGGAACCGTAAAAAACCCAAAAAACCATACTTTTTCAAAACCTGAGTTTCTGTTGAAATTTTTTTGGCTCAAAATGAAAAACTTTATACTTGTAAAATCGTCTCAGGGTTTTCTAAGAACACCCATGAAAAACGATCCACTGTTGAGCTCAAAGCGCCGCCCTTCCGCCGCGCGAGGTGGGCTCGTGCCGCGCAACCGCCGCGCTTTGTCGTCTTCTCTGCATCGTTTTTCGTGCAGTGTGTTTGTGTGTTGGTTTTGGGATTTTTAAAATATATTATATGTGCCCAGATTTTCCAGAAAAGAAATTTCCTTTTGGGGTCCTATAATTCCGTATTTTTCCGAACTTCACTGCACTTTGACTATGATGGTTATATCTGTGTTGCTTGCATGTATTGAACGTCGGCTAATCGCTATAAGACGATTAGTCGGGGTTATACATGATCTGTAATGTGCTGGAATGTGTATATGAATGTGTTGGACTATCGCGGGTGAATAGCCGGGGTGGATGTGAGATGAGCTTTTTTTTTTCTTTCATTCATTGTAAATGTAAATTGATGTAAAAATATTATTTGTTTGGCCGCACAACCGGGTCGGGGTTATAGCCGTCATTGTATAATTCTTTTTACTGTTTTTGCTCCTAGGATAGACCCATGGAGGGGTGCACAAACTACCGAGTACTTGGCGGGTAGTTTGCCGCACCCGTAGGGGTCTTGGGTGGGGTATTGCTATTCACCGCGACCGTGTTATCCGCTTTTCGTTTCAGGCTCGAAAGGATTGCGGATTGCTAGTATATCCAATGCATTCATCTGTGATCTGTAATGTCTACTATTGCTATATCTATAACTATTTAGGCGTTGCTTATGTTTTACAGACGCGCTAGCCCAGCCCCCGCTCTGTCGTTAGTTAAGTAACCTAACGGGTAATGACGGGGCCCAGTGGCGAATGCGAATGGCATAAGCGTATGTCATATTTTGGTTGTTTTCTGCAATGGTAGGATTAAATGATGGGACGCATTAAAAGTACTAATGCAAGAATATCACGCATTAAAAGAACTAATGCAAGATAATAAACCAAGTTAAAGTCGTTGGAACACTTTCGAAAAACCACTCGGTTCTTTTCAAAACTAACTTTTAAAATGCGGAGTTTGAGCCACTCCATTTAAAAGCTATCCCGTTCCATCGACCAAATCAAGTTCACTACGTTCACGGTTTTGCCAAAACCATTCGTAGCCCTCCGTCGTTTCGCATGAATAGTCAATAGTATTCAAGCTGTGTATGTTGGCCAAAGTCAAGGCACAGTGATTGGTAGCTATTGGGTGTTCATGTGTAGCATAGATAGATGCGTTGGTTTGGGACAGTCGTACTGCCATTTTGGCCAAAGTCAAGGGTAGATACGGATGGATCCAAATTAACCTGGATAATGACGGGTAGAACTTGACATGTGACTTATGATATTTTGGCCAAAGTCAAGGTCATAAGAGCATGGGGCAAAAATCCACATCGGGAGTTTCATAAGTACTGAAACTTGCTAGATTTGCATACCATTTGGAGTGTGGTGATTCTGGTAGGATTCCTTCAGTTTCGTCACACGATGATATTTGGATCCCGATCCTACTGTGAGTATATGCTACTCCTCGGGAAATTTCTCACTTAACGATCAATGCTATAAACCTAGTAGGTGCCTAGAAAGGTGTTAGCGGGGCTACGCCCCCAGGGAAAAGAGGTTCTTTAATTAAGGAACTTCGCGAAAGCGTTGGAAAACCTCCCTCGAAGTACCGACACCGGCCTGGCTGAACGGTTAAGCAAGTATTGTACGGTGGGATTGATCCTGGCTAATTCTTCCTTTATGGTTTGAGGAGGGATTCGAGAAACAGTGGGAGCCATCCTATTTAGACAAATTAAAAACCACTCTAAACTTGCAAGAGCATCATGCTGAGTGTTTCTTCTTCTCTCTCCTAATTGCAGCGACCAATCAACATGACTGGACTTAAGTTACTCCTAGATAAAAACAAGCTGACAGGGCCAAACTACAAAGATTGGCTCAGGAATGTCAAGATAGCAATCACTTATGACAAGCTGGGGTATCTTCTTACCACCAAAGCTCCCCCTGTCCCTGGTCCAACTTCCAGCGTCGCGGATAAGGAAATCCGCAAGACTTGGGAGATTGATAGCGCGAAGGCCAAGTGCCTCCTGCTTGCCTCGATGGACAACGAACATCAGAGGAGGCATGAGAATATGGACATGGAGTCCATATTGCTTCATACAAAAGAACTGTATGGAGAGCAATCACGTATCGCAAGATACGAAGCGTCGAAAAAGTTGTTTTCGACAAGAATGGCCGTCGGATCATCAGTAGCCGAGCACGTGCTAAAGATGATCGGCTACATTGAGGAGCTCGCTGACCTAGGGATCACATTGGAGAGTGAGCTATATACGGATATAGTTCTCCAGTCCCTTCCTTCCACTTATGCCCAGTTTATAATGAACTTCAACCTACAAGAAAAGGAGGTTGAACTTTCAGAGCTCCTCAACCTGCTGAGGAGCGCAGAGGGCACCCTACAGAAAGGTAGGGAAACATCCACTTTGTTTGTAGGAGGATCATCTTCTTCTAGGTCCAAGGCGAAAGCCAAGGGAAAGAAGAAGAAAGCCCCCGCCAAACCAAGGGGCGGTGTTAGTAAAGTGGATACGAAGGGAAAAGGTAAAGCAACAAAGATAGCGGGGAAGCTTGTGGATAAGAAAGAATGCTTCTTTTGTCATAAGAAAGGACACTGGAAGAATGATTGCAGGGCCTGGAAGGCCAGAACACAGGAATTGAAGCAGGTTGCAGCTTCAGCTTCAGGTGTGTATGTTATTGAAAACTGTCTTTCTATAAACTCTACTTCCTGGGTATTGGATACCGGATCAGGATCTCATATCTGTAATTCTTTGCAGGCGTTGAGAAACCGTAGTGTTTTGAAAGCAGGTGACATGACCCTCAGAGTTGCAAACGGAGCTAGCATGGATGCTAAAGCCGTGGGGGACTATCACCTGGGAATGTCAGATGGACATGTTTTGGTTTTGCGTAATTGCTTTTTTGTACCCAACGCAACTTGTAATATCATTTCTGTATCTTTAGTTTCTAAAGAAGGTTATGAATTTGCGTTTGTAAGTAATGTTGTAAACATTCACCTTAATCAAGTTTTGATTGGGTCAGGTACTTTGAGTAATGGTATATACGTGTTAAACCAACTACAGATTTTTAATGTCCAGAATACACACAAAAGAAAGTCTCCAGAAATAAACCAGACTTTCTTATGGCATTGTAGATTGGGTCACATCAATGAGAGAAGGTTGACGAAGTTACATACAGAAGGGTATTTGAATGCGTTCGAATATCAGTCGTATGCCACTTGTCAATCCTGTCTCAAAGGAAAGATGACAAAGACTCCATTTACTGGACATGGAGAAAGAGCGAGCGAGCTCTTAGGACTCGTACACAGTGACGTGTGCGGTCCAATGTCTACACATGCCCGAAGCGGATATTCTTACTTCATTACTTTTACGGATGACTTCTCAAGGTACGGTTATGTCTTCTTAATGAAACATAAGTCCGAGGCCTTTGAAAAATTCCAGGAGTATAAAAATGAAGTAGAGAAACAGACCGGCAAAAGTATTAAGATTCTAAGATCGGATCGAGGTGGAGAATACTTAAGTACCGAATTCCTGAATTACTTAAAAGAGAATGGTATTCTCTCTCAGCTTACTCCTCCATACACCCCGCAACATAACGGTGTGTCGGAGAGACGGAACCGCACCCTATTGGATATGGTGCGGTCCATGATGAGTAACGCTGAGTTACCGCGATCATTCTGGGGGTATGCGCTAGAATCAGCTGCATACCTTTTGAACCGAGTTCCCACTAAGACTGTGCCTACTACGCCATTTGAGATGTGGTGTGGGAAGAGACCCCATCTTAATCACATTAAGATATGGGGAAGTCCAGCTTTTGTCAAAAAGCAGCATGCGGACAAGCTCGAGGCACGCTCAGTACTGTGCAAGTTTGTGGGATATCCAAAGAATTCCAAGGGATATTTCTTCTACTGCGAAGAGGAACAAAAAGTTCTTGTTTCTCGTCATGCCCACTTTCTAGAACACCAGTTCATAGAAAAGGAAATAAGTGGGAGCGCAGTAGAACTGGAAGAAATTCCAGAACCACAGACTGTTACTGAAAGTTTGGTGGAACCAGAGGGTTCAACAGAACAGGACATTCCTACGCCGCTCCGCAGAAGTAGTAGGCAGTCTCATCCGCCCGAGAGATACTACGGTTTTCTCATAGACGGGGATAGAGAGGATTGCATCATAGATTATGATGAGCCTACTAGCTTCCAGCAGGCCGTTCAGAGCGTTGACTCAGTGAAATGGCTGGATGCAATGCGGACCGAAATGGAGTCCATGTACACCAACAAGGTTTGGACGTTGGACATTGCTCCAGACGGGGTAAAACCCGTAGGATGCAAGTGGATCTTCAAAAGGAAGATTGGTGTAGATGGACAGGTTGAGACCTATAAAGCTAGGCTGGTAGCAAAGGGTTTCCGTCAAAGACCTGGCTTGGACTATGACGAAACCTTTTCTCCAGTAGCCATGCTGAAATCCATTCGGATCCTTCTTGCCATCACTGCCTTCCACGATTATGAGATCTGGCAAATGGACGTAAAGACAGCTTTTCTAAATGGAAATTTAGAGGAGTGTGTCTATATGGACCAGCCAGAGGGCTTCATTCAGAGTGGGAGCAGCGGAAAGGTGTGCAAGTTGCTTAAGTCCATCTATGGACTGAAGCAGGCATCGTGGAGTTGGAACATCTGTTTTGATGAGACGGTCAAGGAATTTGGCTTTATCAAAAATCCAGATGAACCATGCATCTACAGTAGATTTGTAACGAGAACTGTAGTATTCCTCGTTTTATACGTGGATGACATTCTCTTAATAAGAAATGACATTCCTATGCTACAATCTGTCAAGGGGTTCTTGTCACACAAGTTCTCCATGAAAGACCTGGGTGATGCCTCGTACATTCTGGGTATCCGGATCTACCGTGACAGATCCAAGAGGATATTGGGACTTTCTCAGTCCAGGTACATCGACACCATAGTGAAGAGATTCAGTATGGAAGATTCCAAGCGCGGTAACCTACCGGCTTGTCACGGGATCACCCTCTCTAAAGAGATGTCTCCCAAGACTGATTTGGAGAGGGATCGCATGTCTATTATACCCTACGCTTCTGCGGTAGGCTCTATAATGTATGCGATGTTGTGTACCAGACCGGATGTAGCTTATGCACTGAGTGTGGTAAGCCGGTATCCGTCTAACCCTGGGGAGAAACACTGGATAGCAGTAAAGAACATTCTCAAGTACCTGAGAAGGACTAAGGAGATGTTCTTGGTGTATGGCGGAAAAGACCTCCAGATCGAGGCCTTTGCTGACTCCAGCTTCCAGAGTGACAAGGATGATTCCAAGTCCATGTCGGGCTTTGTCTTTACCCTCAATGGAGGGGCGGTGTGTTGGAAGAGTTCCAAACAGGAAACCGTTGCAGACTCGACGATGGAAGCGGAATACATCGCTGCATCTGATGCCGCAAAAGAAGCTGTCTAGATGAGGAAGTTCTTGAAAGAACTTCAGGTGGTTCCGTCCATTGTTGACCCAATACCTCTGTATTGCGACAACAACGGGGCTATAGCTTTAGCGAAGGAACCCAGGTCCCATCAGAGATCCAGGCACATCTTGAGGCGGTATCACCTGATCAGGGAGATCGTGGATCGCAAGGAGATCGAGGTTCGGAGAGTTGCTTCAGAAGACAACACTGCAGATCCATTCACCAAGGCCCTGCCCCAGACTCAGTTCGAGCGGCTGATCGAGATGATAGGTCTTCGATACGCCAGTACATGGCCTTAGTGCAAGTGGGAGATTGTTAGTGTATATGCCCTAGAGGCCATTACTGTATCATACTAGTTTGTATATTACTTAATGGATGCTTGGGATATTCACCTTGTATATACAATCTTGCTCAAAATAGTAGTATGCTACTTGGTTTGTCTCTACTTCAATGTGTACTTGTGTTTATTTTACTATATCACTTATACGCATTAGTGGAGCCCTTAGGATCTTTGCTTGATTACCAGCGTTGTGATGGCAGTCACACTAGTGGGGGCTGGGTAATCTATAAGCACATCCTTGTACAGGTCCCTAGTCGCAGGACTATCGAGACAGGGCATCGATACTCCGGAATAGACTAGCGTATGCGCTTCTCATCCCAGTGTGGGAGATGGTCTGTCCCACAGCCATCAGTACGTCGTACTGGAGATAGTATACGGGTGCTCGTTGGGTTACGAGTACACTGGACAGGACTCGTCGGGAACTGACAGGTTGGTATTATACCTATCGTCAGTCATCAGTTCCCAGGTGACATGAGTACAGCTTAGTCCGCTGACTTGACACTGGCACTTCGCCTCGAGTGTGTTCCCACTGCACTTTGATCACTACCCTACCACGGCTCAAAGGAGTCGTGCAAACAGGTGGTGGTTGGGTGCAGTCCCGAAGCACTTGGGGGCAGTGACGGTTAGACAGGATTCGTCTCTCCCGGTATTGGGGGTTGACATCGCGCTGTGTCCAGGAGAGCCATTACACGAGTAGTCCCTGGCCAGGGCAAACGAGATATACTGGTAGGTTTCCAGTGTTATCTCAGGGTGTTTTGGGCTTCGCTCCGGCACGACTTGTACCGCTATTGGGGGACTGACGTTTACCGCCCCCTAGGCCCGCCATGCGATGTATCAGACGAACAGACCGGACTGTACGGAGACTGTCACATTCAGACTCAGTAGGAGTACCGATGGGGTTTCACCTCGTCTGCCTTCTTGTCGACATCTACCTGGGGACCGTTACGAACAGCTAGTGCCGCTTGCGGTCTGTGGTTAAACCCACTGCCAGCGTAGTGTCGAGTCTTTAGAGTCCCACACAGAGGGTATTCGCCTCTGGGCAAAACAGAGTAGAGGTCGCATGGTTTTGCGACAGGGTTCGTTCTCATCCGCGCACTTGTGCACGTTTGGAGTCCGGACAGATATTGCCAGCGGGCTCTGGTTTGAGCCGGATACTGGTATATGATTTGGGGTTGCTTTTATCTCTCAGTATTCATGTTCCTTGGAACAAGAATGCAGGTGTGTATGCACAGTTATTTGAGGAGGAGGAAGATGACTTTCATTAGGGTTTCGGAACGGGTGCGTATGCACAGTTGACAGTCGTCTTTTTCCAAACCCTAATGGATTTGTATTATATCATTTAATAATATATAATAAAATGAAATTGTGTCATGGTTAGTTTTTGTTGACTTGTTAACCATGGTTGACTTGTTGACCATGGTTGAACTTTTGACCATTATCATTACAAGAGAAAGATGCTCTTGATTCTTGCATTTTCATTTAATGCTTGTAATGATATTAGTCATTCTAAAACTTTCCATCAACCTTTTCATTTTGATTATTATTATTTGATAATTCATTTTCTTTTTGCATTATGGTTGCAAGAAAGGAAATGAGAGCTCATTCTATCATATTCACTCTCTCTCTTCATTCTCATCTTCTTCTTCCTCTAGCCAAGAGAAACCTTCTCATGTGTTGAGAATCCTTCTCTTGAAAAACAAAAGCAACCCCTAGACACTCTCTACTCACTCTAGGATCAAGGGTCTAGCAAGCCGGCGATTCTAGTTCACTCCAAGTACGAGAAAGAGCCCAAAGGTCGAGCCTTCGAGGTGGAGCCATCTTCGACGGAAGAAGGCGACAAAGGAGAACCATCAACCTCTACAAAGTTTGAAGACGAAGGAGTTCAAGTCTAGGTATAATCATCTTTATCCGAGTAGCTAAATCTCTTTAGCTAGTTTGCTAGTTTTAGTTTAGACAACGATCCCGACCTTGCTTAGTCCATGTTGCCTCTTGCGATAAAAATTTGTTTTTTATACCGTTTCCGCCTCCCCGTAAGAACCGGGGGTCGCAATATGGACTTACAGAGACAAGAAAAGTTGTATGCTAAGATGAGCAAGTGCGAGTTTTGACTTGATGAAGTGAAGTTCTTGGGTCATGTTGTATTCGAAGATGGAATTGCAGTTGACCCTGAAAACATTGCAGTTGTTCACAATTGGCCGACTCCAAAGAATATAGGGGAGATCAGAAGTTTCCTTGGGCTTGCTTGATACTATCGAAGGTTTGTGGAGAACTTCACTCGGATAGCAGAACCCTTAACCAAGTTAACACGAAAGGAGGTACCGTTTGTTTGGTCCGAGAAGTGTGCATTAGCTTTAGAGGTGCTGAAGCAAAGGTTAAGAATCGCTCCTATTTTAACCATGCCAGATGGTTCCGGAGGATTAATTATTCACAGCGAAACATCTGGGAAAATCTTAGGATGTGTTTTGATGCAGCATGGAAAGGTTGTAACTTATGCATCGAGACAGTTGAAGACTCATGAGAAGAACTATCTAACTCACGACTAGGAACTTGCAGCAGCTATCTTTGCACTAAATATTTGGAGACACTATTTATTTGGCGAGAAGGTTAAGGTTTTTAATGATCACAAGAGCCTAAATATGTTCACACAGAAAGAGCTCAACATGAGGCAGCGTAGGTGGTTGGAGCCGATGGCCAACTATAATCTTGATCTAAAGTACCATCCGGGGAATATAAATGTAGTTCCGAATCTTTTACGTCGGTTGCCAGCAATACGGATGTTGACTTCACAGAAAGAGAATATAGCGGATTTTCAGAAATTCGATTTGGAGCTCATACTACCAGATTCTTCGAAACAATTGATGCAATTGTGAGTACAGTCATCGTTTGTAACACCCTAGTTTATTTATACCATATTTTATTTGGGTATTTTCTAATCTTGCGACTATTTCTTGATTATTATTGTTTTGGGGTGTGGATGATGTATTTGATATTTATGGTTAGTATCCGACCCGGCCCTCATGCTTGAAACCCATCTTAATTCTAGATTACGTCATATATTTGCTAGTACTAAGGATCCATGCACATTTAGATTTAATACACACTTATATTTTTTATTCATCTACATATCTTTTAAATAATACAAATAATAGTCAAATAATATTTTTTAAATATTTAGCATGGCCTGTATCATACACCATACCCTATGGTTGCATCCAGACATCATGTTCCTACCTAGATTGATAAAACAGACTCGTTTGGATTGCTGCATGATTTTACGTATATCCGTTCTTTGGGGTACGCATTTTATCTAACCGGACTTCGTATGATTGATACGCTTTTGGCGTGTCGTGTTTTTAAAGTTCTAATGTTAACCGCAATCAGGACGGAGTCGCGTGTAGCTAGCCACGATGAGTACGGGTCGTCCGCAAGGAGACGGTGCGTTTTAAGTTCTTGTTATCACGAGTTAATGCGCGTGGCGGAATGTTCGTTTCTAACGTATGTGTTTATATGCAAGTATAAGTTTGTTAGGAAATAGCTAGGTTAGTATAAGTTATGGATTTCCGTACTAAATCCTTTGTGTCGAACTTGACTATTGAAGCTAGAGCAAACGGCAACGACGTGGATTAGGGTACTTAAGCACCGTATTAGTGAAATCCGGCTTATTAACCCTTGTCCATCCATTCTTGTCTCTTGGCTTTCGCCTCCGGCCAAACCGAACGCAACCGGTCGTGGTTAGGGAACACCGATACCTTGGTAGGGTAAGGTGCCTAACGGAGCGCTTGCGTAAGGTTTGGGCGAAGTTCAATTGGAAAATATTGGGCAAAGGAAATGTGAAACGAAAAGCTTAACTTACACAACCAATCTTTTTCCTAACAACACCATCTTCACAAACATCAAAACCACAAAAAGAGAGAGCAAATGAAAAGATAAAAGAAAAGAGCAACATTACAAGAAAGTAAATGGCATGGAAATAAAATGCAAGTAAGTAAATGGAAAGAATGTAAATGCAAGAAAGTAAAAGAGACAAATAATACTAAGAACCAAGAGCACAAAAGAAAACTTCATTAACTCAAAGTGACAATACAAGCCATGGGTTCAATAACCTAAACTTAAACTTGTAAGCTCAATGAAGAGGTTGCAAGATTAAGAGAAGGTAAGGAACTCAAGGCAACTAGCTATGTACAAAAGAAAAAGAAAACAAAGAGAAAAAGAGTTGTGAATCAAAAGTATACAAAGTATCCCTTTGTGCCGCTATGTACAAGAACTAAAATGAAAAAGAAATAAAAAGAATATGAAATCTTGGACCCCTTTCCCTTGCTCACTCATCTGCCTTTTATAGGCCAAAATAAGATTAAACAAACATACAAATAAGTTGATGTGACTGCAAGGGAGAGTCAGCAGCAAAATGGGGCTAATTGGGGCTAGGGGGACCGGCGAGATCGGGAATTATAGAAATGTCGCCGGTCCAAACCCGAGCAACCCGGCTCGTATTGGTTGTGTGGTCTTGTGTTCTTTCGACAATTCCACTGGTATTGCTTGATTTGTCTATATAAACTTGGGTTGCACTCAGGGATTTGGAGGAAAACTTGATGCTTTTTAAATCACATCACATCTTTTTGCATTTAACACACATCACCTCACAAGTGTCCACTTGCACCAAGGCAGCCCCCTCTCTAGGTCCATGTACCAACAAGCTAGTGTACACACTTGTATGTGTTGGACCATTTAGATAAAAAGTGTGTACACATGCATGTTGCAAAAAAAACTCTTGAAATATCGATCGGTTTGCAATTCCGGTTGCAGTGTCCACTCACAAACGTTATATCCGTGAATTTGAGTGTGTTTCCAGTATTGTGTCATGGATACCTGTAATTTGTATTTACTGAGCAGAAACTGGTTAATAGTACCGATATATACAAAAAATAGATAATGAATGGGTGGTATTAAAATGCAGTTTTCTGTGATAAACAAATACCCCTAAACTTATCTTTTGCTCGTCCCGGGCAAAACAAACAAAATCCTAGCCCCACTTTCGCAGGGAACGCGATTGCACTGAGCTCGTGCAACAAGTCGTTAAACCTCTAGGTGTTCCTAGTAGGAGGAGTGTTGTCTCCTGAGGGTTTTCAGCGGATTACACCCATAAAATCCCGTCAAGCTAGTTTCATAAGTTAATATCGATTCTACTCCTACAGTTTAGTATCGAGGTTAGAAATTCTATCATCCTAAGTTAGAAATATTCAACCCTTATGTTTCACGCCTCATATTTATTCAACCTCAGATTCTATACGTTTTTACAGTTTAAAAAGATCTCAGTATCTCTTGAGTTTTCCATCTAAAGTGCGGTCTCCAATCAGGGATTTTTATCATCTTTACGGAAAACAAAAGTCTTATTATTTATTCCTATCTTTTCTCCAAACATTGATTGTATACCCCTACGTGTGTGAAAAATTTAACTCTTACACTTAAGAATTCAATTCAAGCTATAGTACCATTGCCTTAATACCTAATACTACTTCTTTCGTTAATGATCGACGGTTTTGCTCACACACCTTTCATGCGATTATTAATGCTTCTTGAGGCACTAACATCCGATTACTGAATGTGTGAGCATAAAGCGTAAATAGCAGTTTCCAGGTCTTGATTTTATTTATTTTTTTCTTATCTTTATTTTTTCTTTTTCAAAACCGGATATATTTTTCAATGATGCTCTTTTGGTGGTTAGCTTTAAATACTGGTTTTTCTTTCATACTAAGTTTTCAGGAAAGAGTATTTCTAGGTATCCTCTACTATCCCAAGTTTCAAGGTGCGTGTATGTGCAGTTTATAGGGTATATACATTCTAAATTGGGAATCAAGAATAGAAACTATTTTTCAGACTTATCCTTCAGTAAAGTTTTCAATACTTTTCCTTCATCTTGACTTAACTCAAGAACCGAACTCAAGATTACCTACTTCTATAAAAAAAAATGCAAGGACGTATACTTACCAAGGTTAAATAAAATGAGGGTTATTTTTAGGGTTTTCAATTCCTAAGCCTAGGATTTAGTTATTTCTAACGTATCAACTAAACTTTCGGAATAAAAATATAAGTTACCCTATTAGCTAACTTAACGACAAAGTTTTTATATTTTTTTGGAAAATTTTACGATTTTTGTGGGTTTTTTTAATAAGTATGCAAATGCAAAATATACACATGAATGCGAAGGTAGAAAGATTACCGAGCACACCCCTAAACTTAAACATGACAGTGCCCTTACTGTCAGGCTACACCAAGAGGGTCAAAATTGTCGGTGCTCCCCTGAATTTTTTATACAAAACAAAAATCAAACCAAAAATATATACACCAAAAAGATCCCCCCACCAAACTTAAGTGAAATAGTGTTGCCACTGTTTAAGCGTTAAAGTTCAGGATTAGGGGGGAGAGAATAGTATCAATCTATACAAGGTTTTATACAGGCCAAAAGTTAGCAGCAGCCATTTAAAAATTTTATTGGGATAAGGCCCGGGCTGGTGAAAGAATGCGGGGAGGAAAGAAATGGAGAATACGCGAGACCGTATGTGAATGGAAACGGTGTACGGTCTCAGTATCTGAGAAGAATAAGGGCGGAAGGGAAAAAAAAGTGGAATACGAACTTGAGGGTGAAAATGGAGTGAATAAATTAGTACAATTTGTAATGATCGATATGTAAAAAGCAATTGTACTAATCTATCAATCCGTCGAGAAATGGAGTCAAACCTCTCAAGATTCATGAGGAAACATGGGTAGACCGAACTTGGTAAACCAGACACGGGAAATGAAAGTTATATGGTGTCTTGTAAGGTCAAAACGATGGAGAGGGTGGAGGGGAGTGATTGAGGAATGGGATCGGTTAAATGTTCAGGAGGGTGTAAACAGTCAATGAAAGGGATAGGATGAATTGGAAAATCCGACTCATCAAGTAAAACTGGTTCATCCTTAAAAATTTCATCAAAATTCTCCTCAAAATTAAGCTCATCCATACATTTATCATCATCAATATCAAGACGCATATAGAATTCGGGAAAATAAGTTAATGACTTGGGATGATGTCCACACGGAAGTGAAAGGACGTGATGAATTGGTGATAAAAAATCATCCAAAACTGTGGGTGCATCATCAAAAATATTTCCCGCGTCAATATCCTCAATCAAGTGAAAATCAATTTTCTCAGACACCTCATCAAAAGCATGGATTTCAATCAATTATGATTCTAGGATGGAGGTGTAGAGGTCAAAGGGAATGGGTGTGGTTTCACTTGACAGGGTCCTTTCACAATCTGGTAATCAAACACTACAAAGTCGCACAAATCATTAGTCATTCTATCTACAATTGGTGAATCATTTCAGACATTCGTTAGACTATCAAAACTGGAGTTGTGGAATTCAATTTGGAGTGGGTAGGTTTGATTTAGAAGGGTGTACAACTCACTCTCACCATTTAAATTCTCAATCTGTCCTACCGCCTCATCATACATTGGAAAATTTGGAGCTAGTTGGAAACTAGCTACCGGTTCGTTAGGTTGTATGAGGGCGGCCATGGACGCATTCAAATCCATCATCTGTTTGTACGACGCTAACCGAAAGTCTTCCAATGACTGTTCTAGACTAGATATGGGTTGTGATGGGGTTTCAGTACAAGATTCAAACTCGTTTGGATACTGGAAACTCCCAAAAGGCAGTTCAGAGGACATGTGTAGTGAGGGTGCAAAAGTTGGGTAGGATTGATAGGAATCGAATGGTTGAACAGGGATAGGATCAACATTATGATAAGAAGGTGAATGGAATTATTGATCAAATGAATTGGAAGTGGTGAACGGAGGGAAAGATCGGCTACGGGATTGTTCAATATGTTCATCAATAGACATAAGTCTTGGAATTACAACAGGACTCTCAAAAGGGGTACAACGTAAGAAGGTGGGGGAGTTTGAAATGGTTGATACAAGGTGGATTGCGGAGTCCAGTTGTTTGTCCTAGATGCGTTTATCCGATCTCTCAAAGAAAGTTTGGGAATGGATGGATCGTTTGAAGTTCGACCAAAGCAAGAGCCATAAGAAGTAATGTCTGGTTGTGGGTACCAAAGTTCGACAAGTGTCTTTCTAGGTGCAGTACCCATGATATGAAGAGAAGAAGAAGAAGAAGAGTAAAAAGAATGTGTGTTTTTTTATAAGTTAGTTATTAACAAAAGAATGAAATATACACATAAAAATAATCACGACACAAAATACCACACACCTAATTCGTTGTAATTGGTGATATTTGAGGAAATCACCTGGGGTTTTGCCTGATGGCAGATATTTGGTTTTGAAAACCCGTTGTTATGCACCAATTTCAAACTGATATATCTGTACGTTTATTTTATAAAGTGAGATATAATTTTTTGAAATTATGTCCATGACATTTACCTATATCAGTTGATGATTGGGTAAGGAGCATTAAACAACAGTGTAATTCTTCTTAACAATAGAACAATTTTCAACCTACGACGCACATGGTTTGAGTTATGCAACTCAGGGGACTTATATAAAGTATTGTATGTTATCCAGTGTCCATTAAGACAAAGGGGTTGGTCCTCGTACTATATTCTGTTTACTTATGACTTCTTCAGTTTTAGACAAGTATTTCGTAGAAATACAAGGTCCAAGTTTTGATAAGTTATAGGTACAAGAATACAGTAGAGAACCATGTGGTTCAAGTATCAGGATTCTTCAAGGTAATCGAAGATGTAGATACTTGTGTTTGGTATTCAGTTGATAGTAATGGTTTTGAGAACTTGCTTCTCTTCCAGGTTACTCATATCTGGATGCACTCCTAAGTTGAGTAATGCTGATCGGCCTCTCTCTATTTAGTTGACATGCACTGGAGACAGCTGCATGATTTGAATATGGTTCCAAATTACATCAGTGCCTCTGTTTCTATATTGAATATAGAATGGTTCATATCTTAACGATGTTAGAGTATATGGAGTTGTCCGGCTTATACTTAAAACCAGACATTGGATGACTCAAGGCACGTTTCTATAATGGCAGTTTGTGGGTTATCCTGGGCTATGACGAGGGTTAACTTTCTACCATCTGGAAGATCAATAGCGATATTGTTCTTGACTCACCACATTTTTAGTAAAATGGACTTTTTCAGAAAACAGTAGCGGGAGTATAGTAGAACTGGAAGTGATTCCAGAACCACAAACGATTACTGAAAGTTTAATAGAATCTAAAGATTCAATCAGGTTTAACATTCCATTAGCCACTCCGCAGATATGATGGGTAACCTCAGGCACCCGAGACGTACTCCGGTATCCTCAAAGACGGTAACAGGGAGGTTCTTGTTTATCCAGACTTGCCATTACTGCTGTTCTAGACTGTGAGACCTAGCAGGAAGATGAGTATAGCATCGTTCTAAAGTTTACTTTAGAAGTGCACGTGTATATGACTCTGCCAGAGGGTTGTTGTAGTCAGTGGGAGCAGCGGAAGCATAGTGGACAAGTAGCTTGTATCTATTTATAGACTAAAGCAGGTATAGCGGAGATAGATCATCTATTTTTGATGTGACAGTCACAGACTTTGACTTCATCAGAATAGAAGATGGATCTGTTAAGAAAGTAGTAGGGTGTCATGTCCTGGCATTTGGATGACATACACTTTGTAGGAAGTGAAATTCCAATACTACGATCGGTTATACTGTGGTTGTCACACGTTGGTTTCTCCACATAGGATATGGATATTATATAAGGCATTCTGGATACTAGATCTATGGTTTTAGATCTAGATTTGGGTAGTTTCCCAATCTGGGTACTTAGACAGTATTCTAAAGGTGTTTTAGAATGAACGACTCCTGACATGGTGATGTACCTGCAAGTGATGGAGTGACCCTTTCTAAAGGTTTCGTACAGACTAAAGGGGAGAGGGATGTGCATGATTGGCATATCACTTGCTAAGGCAATTGAGTCAATCTTGAGATGTCAAGTACCATACCAGATGTTGTTTTTGCACTAGCTGCAATAAGTTTATATATTAATCCAATCCTGGAAAAACGTTCGAAAGCAATTTATGAACATAAGTGGATGTTCTAAGGATTTAGTAACGGCAGCTTCTTTCGGGAGACGGTTATCATTCCAGGCTTCCACGGTGACCTGGATGACAGAGTGACTGTCAGAGTTATAGTTTTCCCTCTTGCAAGGGACAGTAGTTTGAACAGGTCGTCGAAGTGGATACTAAGGGAGGCATGGCGCAGGATACTGATTAAATTCAGTGGACGATACAGTCTAAGAAGTTTGATGGATTTGGAGTTCATTTGCGAACTGGTTCCCATCAGATATCCAGACATATTCTAAGACAGGTATTGCTTATTTCGGGAGATGGTTTTCTCCGCGAACTAGAGATAAAGAGAGACATATAAAGAAACATTGGAGTGGATCTACTCACTGAGGCTATTTCTCGAATGCAATATTTTTATAAACGAGCTTTGTGAAACTGATTAGTAGAGAAGTTGGTTGTTCGGTATCACACGGGCTGTGAGTATATGACATCGCAATTATTAGCCTTAACTGCAAGTGGGAGATTGTTAGCTCTAGTGCCCTCAAGTCAATTATTGGATCGCAGGCACGTGATTGTAATGATTGAGGGAGGACCTATACCGGTAGGACAGTCTTATTCGAGATGATAGTATGCTATCTGGTTTGTCTTTATCATCGTGTACATGTTTCAGGGACATTACAGATCACTATTACATGTTTATAGAGCCCATAGGATTCTTGCTTGACTACCAGTAGTATGATGGCGATCATATACGCGAGAGCTGGGTGGTGTATAAGCGCATCCTTAAAGTGTCCCTAGTCGTAGGTGTTTCGAGACTGGGCATCGATACTCCAAGAGTAGACTAGTGTATACGGATCGAGACCCTGACGAGGGGCAGTGGCCGGTCTCATAAGCCATTGGTGTCAGTTGGTTCACCTAAGATGTATATAGGTGCTTATTGGGTTATGAGTACACCGGACGGACTCGCCGGGAATATGCTAGTTGGTATTATACATATTGTCAGATAGCAGTTCCCTGGTGACATGTGTACAGGTTAGTCTATCGACCTGAGATCGTCATTTGTCTCGTGTGAGTTCCTACTGTGCTTTGAAAACTACACTACCATGGCTCAAAGGAGTCGTGAAAACAGGTTTTAGTCGGGTACAGTCCCGAGCCACATGGAGGCAGTGAGCAGATCGTCAGGGGATTCGTCTCTCCCGGTATTGGGGGTTGATGTCGCGGAGTGCACGGGTGACCATCACCAAAAATCCTTGGCAAGGGTAGTCGAGAATTACTGATTCGGATTAGTAGTTTCTCATGTGATGATGGGCTTCATACCGACACTAAATGTCGCGTTATTAGGGGTCTGACTTTATCCACCCTCTAGACTCGATATGCGATACTTATAGACGAATGGATCGGACTGTACGGATATTGTCGTTGTGAGGCTCAGTAGGGTTTCAGGATGAGTTTTCTCATCGGTCTCCCTTTCGCTCAATACCTGGATAGCCGTTACGTACAGCTAGTGCCACTAGCGTGCTTGTGGTTAAACCCACTGCTAGCATATTGATGAGTCTTTAGAGTCCCACACAGAGGGTTTCACTGGTTCGGGCGAAACGTTTTAGAGGTCGTATGGTTTTATGGCAAGGTTCGATCATATATGTGCACTTGTGCACAGATCATGATCGGACGGATAATACTAGTAGGCTTTGGTTTAAGCCGGATCCTAATATTATATTGTTGGATTACTTTCGTCTCGTTGTATTCGTATTCAGTCGAAATACGGATGCGGGTATGTATATACGGATGATGGGTATTCTTGTAATTCATTACAAGATTACTTTAGTAGATGCCTTCTTCTTTTTGTGATAAACATTTAGGGTTTTAAATGTTTATGTGAGTGGAAGTGTGACTCATGGCTTGGCATAGATTCATGCATGTGCACTTATGAGTCATGGTGGCATAATGGTTTTGTTTTGTGTAAGATATTTGTTGTGAGATATTTGTAGTGAGCTTGGAGATATTTATTCTTGAGTTGTTTCTTTAGTTGCTAGCATGATATAAGCTCAAAACAAATACTCACACAAAATAACACAAAATAAAAGGCAGCCACTCATTTTTCTTTGTTTGCTCTTTTCTTTTCTTGAGCTCACACTTCTTCACTCCCATAGCATTTTCTTCAACCTCCACCCATACCCTCTCATAAGTTGACAATCCTTGGATGTTTTGAGAGAAAGTATTCATACACACTCTCTACTTCATCTTGGCTATCTAGGTTAGTAAACTAGATACCCAAGTTGATTCGGTTTTGAGGCGGGATCCCGTATTACGAATCCTCGTCGTGGATCTTCTTCGATAAGGGGAGACCGGAGATCAAGCTTGATCAAGGAAGCCGCGAGGAGCTTGGGACAGAGGTTGAAGACTAAAGGACACGGATCGATTAGTATAACCTCTCTAAACTCCTTTAATAGAACTGGTATAAGGTTAATGGTACTATTCGTAGATTTGGGTTTCGTTAGCGTCGGGTTTTAAAAGTTTTTGTTTCGCATTTGGCCACGGATTGATGGCCGGGACGCCGCGGTAACCCAACAAGGTATCAGAGCCAACCCATTAACCCCATACTAACTCATTGCGACATTAGAAATCAGCAGTTTTTGTCATGCAAAACTGCCAACAAAACAGTTCTAAAAACTGAAAGTTTGAGATATTTGCACACCCCGCGGGCTCGCGGTTTGAACTGAGAAGCTACGGGGTAGTGCATGGGCCCTCCAGGGAATCCCCGGGGGGGACCGAATGGCTGGGACCACTCCCCAAGACCACTACAAGGTGGTCTTGGCGGTGGGGACCCAAAACTGCCCCACCTTGGGCAGTTTCGGGTCTGCCTCACCCCCTGGCCACCTCATAATGGAATCGGGGGGTAGGGTACCCCCTCTAGGCCCCCCGACTCGAAGTTAATTTCATGATCTAAATCCCCGCAAAGGTTCGGGTGCATTTTGTTTTGATTCGGACTTCCGGATTGGCTTTAAATGGTCGGTTTTTGGAACTTTAGCTCACTGTTTTTTTCCATGGTCTTGGAAATTGGTTTGGTTTGCTAATTGCGTGCTGAATTCTAATATCGTAGTTTACAGTACATACATTACTATCTGTGACCGTGAATGTCAATTAAGAGGTACAACTTGTCTAATTGTTATAGTTCTTTTAGACGGGTTTGCGAATGTGACATTCACATTGATGTTCTGTGTTGTGCTGTGATGTTGGCCGGATCTTCGTGGTGGATATCCTGGGTGCAATGTTAGTACAATTTAGTTTTATTTGTACATTTGATATCTCGGGGAGAGCGTCTGACATGTGGACTGTCGTCACTGCCTGTTTGTATATTATTTATTTGGGGCACGACCGGGTTGAGGTCGATGTCACCGTTGTACATATTTTTCATTTCTGTACTAGGATTACCCCATGGTGGAGTGCACGGATAGCCGGGTTCTAGAGGGCAACGGGTCCGCATCTCATGGCATTGAGATGGAGGGGGACTCATTCTAGAATCGGCGGGTTATTCGCCGCACTTGTAGTGGGTACAGGTTGGCCCAAGGAGGAGTGCTCGTTACCGGATTCCGTGAAGTGCCGGGTAGCCCATTCACTTTGATGAAGGGGGCTGCCTCGCTTCTGGTTTTGGCGGGTAACTTGCCGCACTCATAGGGGTCTAGGTTTTCATTGCATAGGCTATCAACACGACTAGAGGAACGTCGGGTTTCAGTTGCGGATCAAAGGAAACTCGGGGCTCCCAGATCATCAGTTTGTTCTGTGATGCTTATCGCTTATCTGTGATGTTGCATTTATCATGCCTGGAGCGATCATTATATATTGGTATATATATACTAGTAGATGTTTTATATGTTTTACACCCGCGCTAGTCTTGTCCCCGCTCTGTCGTTAGTTATGTAACCTAACGGGTGATGACGGGACCCAGTGGCGAATGCGGATGGCATATACGTACATCATATTTTCGTTCTTTTCTGGTGTGATTAACTGATTGGACTGCGTTGATTCAGATCAATGCAAGGAAAACAGACCTATTCGATGTTGTTGGAACAATTTTAAAAAGAGGACGTTTTCTTTTGTTTTGCACAGCGGTATTCAATTATGAATATCCAGCACCTCATTCGACGAGGCAAGAGCCGAGATCCCCTCACCGGGAGTGACCTCTTGGGCAGAAGTTTGCGTTAAGGTAATAACTTCACTACAGTTGATTACTTTTTCCTTTGCATTATGGTATTCAGTAGGAATACCCTGCACCTCATTCTACGAGGAAAGAGTCGAGATCCCTTCACCAGGAGTGACCTCTTTAGCAAAGATTTTCGCCACTATATATTTGTAAAAAGCTATCCGGTTCCTTCAACGATATCAAGTTCATTACGTTAAAGGTTTTTCGCCAAAAACCATTTGTAGCCCACCGTCATTTCAGACGGGTAGCACTTAGTATTCATACTATGTTTGTTGGCCTTCGTCAAGGCATAGTGTATGGTAGCTGCTTGTTACTTTTCTGTTGCATAGATAGATGCATTGGTTTGGGACAGTCGTACTACTTTGTTGGCCTTCGTCAAGGGTATGTACGGGTGGGTTCTAATTAACCTGGACAATGACGGGTAGAACTTGACATGTGACTTATGATTTGTTGGCCTTCGTCAACGTCAAAAGAGCATGGGGTAAAAATCACATCGGGAGTTTCAAAGATACAGGAAACTTGCCGGCATGCGCATACCTTCTGGAGTGTGATAACTTGAGTGGATTCCATCAGGTTATCATGCGATGATAGTTGGATCTCAATACCCACTGATGAGTTGGTTTACTCCTCGAGTAATTTTAGATGATCCCGACTAATTCTTCTTTCAGATTTAGAGGAGAATTTGAGGATACAGTGGAATACATCCTGATTAGATAAAGTGATTAACCATTCTGATCTAGGTTAGAGTGCACGCTGAGTGTTTCTTTTCTCTCTCTCTCTTTGGCAGCGACCATGTCCCGACCCTAGACTAGAACTCAGTAACCAAGTTAACCGAACCTTCTTAAAACACTGGCTTTTGGATTGTCAGAATTGCATACATCATTGCCACTCCTTCTTTTACCCTTTGCATTTCTCCGGAACATTCCGTATTATTACGAAGATCCCCTTTTATTGGATATGACCATCGTATAGTTACATACGAACTCGAAGAAACTTGTTTCAGATTCGAGGATGGTTTTCGGTTCTGGAGAAATTGAATAGGACTATTCATTTTTCTTTTTCCTTTTACTTTCTCTCAGGTTGTGAGGGCTTCTAGGATTAGGAGAGGGTACACCTATTGCGCTTATTGAATAGTCTTCTTCCAAACCATAGGCAGGTGCCGAAAGGTGGGGAAGGAAGAAAACCAATTAGTTTAATTTGGGTGTAAAGAAGGTAATAAGTAAAGACAAATAAAGGGATTAGAAAGAGGGAAAAGTAATTTGCGACTGCTATCATTCATGACCAAACCGCGTATATCATCGCCACTCCTACTTAACCTTTGAATTTCTCCAGAACATCTCGTATCACTATGAAGATCCGCAGTTATTGGATAATCCGTCGTATAGATACATACGAACTCTAAGGAACTTGTTCCAGTTCGAGGATGGATTCTGGTTCAGGAGAAATAGAATAAGGATTATTCAGCTGTCTTTTATCTTTACCTTCTCTCAGGTTGCGACTACTCCTAGGATTAGGAGAGTACACCTATTACGCTTGTTGGATAGTCGTCTTCCAAACCATAGGCTGATGCCGAACGGTAGGGAAGAAAGAAAACCATTTAGCCTAAGGGTGGTGTACAGAAGATAATGAGTAAAGACAAATAAAGGGATTTGGAGAGATGGCAAAGAAATATACGGTTACAGTCATGAATCTGGATAATGGAAGAGGCATTACTAGGAATACTCAGACACCCCTTCGAAATATTTTCATGTTTCAGTTTCACTATGCGTTGTTAATTGAAAACTGATTTCCCAATTAGATTCTTGCTCCAGGGTATGTATATACCAGGTTTGATTCTCACATCTGTATGGTTTTACAGATGATGAGTTGGAGTAAGTTATTGGGAATTAGGTTATTATATCCTCATTGTATCGAAATTCGTTGTAATTGGTGATATTTGAGGAAATCACCTAGGGTTTTGCCTGATGGCAGATATTTGGTTTTGAATACCCGTTGTTATGCACCAATTTCAAACTGATATATCTGTACGTTTATTTTATGAAGTGAGATATAACTTTTTAAAATTATGTCCATGACATTTACCTATATCAGTTGATGATTGGGTAAGGAGCATTAAACAGCGGTGTAATTCTTCTTAACCATAGTACAGTTTTCAACCTACGACGTACATAATTTGTGTTGTTCAACTCAGGGGACTTATACAAATTATTGTATGTTGTCCAGTGTCCATTAGGACAAAGAGGTTGGTCCTCGTACTATATTCTGTTTACTTGTGATTTCTCCAGTTTTAGACAAGTATTTCGTAGAAATATAAGGTCCAAGTTTTGAGAAGTTATAGGTACAAGAATACAGTAGAGAACCATGTGTTGCAAGTATCAGGATTCTTCAAGGTAATCGATGATGTAGATACTTGTGTTTGGTATTCAGTTGATAGTAATAGTTTTGAGAACTTGCTTCTCTTTCAGGTTACTCATATCTGGATAGACTCCTAAGTTGAGTAATGCTGATCGACCTCTCTCTATTTAGTTGACATGCACTGGAGATAGCTGCATGATTTGAATCTGGTTCCAAATTAAATCAGTACCTCTTTTTCTATATTGAATATAGAATGGTTCATATCTTAACGATGTTAAGGTATATGGAGTTGTCCGACTTATGCTTAAAACCAGACTCTGGATGACTCAAGGCACGTTTCTATAATGGCAGTTTGTGGGTTATCCCGGGCTATGACGAGAGTTAACTTTCTACCATCTTGAAGATCAATAATGATATTGTTCTTGACTTGCCACAGTTTTAGTAAAATGGACTTTTTCATAAAACAGTAGTGGGGGTATGGTAGAACTGGAAGTGATTCCAGAACCACAAACGATTACTGAAAATTTAATAGAACCTAAAAATTCAATCAGGTTTGACATTCCATTAGCCACTCCGCAGATATGGTGGGTAACCTCAGGTACCCAAGAGGTACTCTGATATCCTCAAAGACGGTGACAGGGAGGTTCTTGTTTACCCAGACTTGCCATTATTGTTGTTCTAGACTGTGAGACCCTGCAGGAAGATGAGTATAGCATCGTTCTAAAGTTTACTTTAGAAGTGCATGTATATATAACTCTGCCAGAGTGTTGTTGTGGTCAATGGGAGCAGCAGAAGCATAGTGGACAAGTAGCTTGTGTCTATTTATAGACTAAAGCAAGTATAGCGGAGATAAATCATCTATTTTTAATGTGACAGTCGTAGGCTTTGACTTCATCAGAATAGAAGATGGATCTGTTAAGAAGGTGGTAGGGTGTCATGTCCTGGCATTTGGATGACATACACTTTGTAGGAAGTGAAATTCTTATACTACGATCGGTTATACTGTGGTTGTCATACATTTGTTTCTCCACGTAGAATATGGATATTATATCAGGCATTCTGGATACTAGATCTATGGTTTTAGATCTAGATTTGGGTAGTCTCCCAATCTGGGTACTTAGAAAGTATTCTAAAGATGTTTTAGAATGGACGACTCCTGACATGGTGGTGTACCTGCAGGTGATGGAGTCACCCTCTCTAAAGGTTTCTTACAGACTAAAGGGGGGAGGGATGTGCATGATTGGCATATCACTTGCTAAGGCAATTGAGTCAATCATGAGATGTCAAGTACCATACCAGATGTTGTTTTTGCACTAGCTGCAATAAGTTTATATATTAATCCAATCCTAGAGAAACGTTCGGAAGCAGTTTATAAACATAAGTGGATGTTCTAGAGATTTGATAATGGCAGCCTCCTTCGGGAGACGGTTATCATTCCAGGTTTCCGAGGTGACCTGGATGACAGAGTGACTGTCAGAGTTATAGTTTTCCCTCTTGACGAGGGACAGTAGTTTGGACAGGTGGTCCAAACGGATACTGAGGGAGGCATAGCGCAGGATACTGATTAAATTCAGTGGAAGATACAGTCTAAGAAGTTTGCTGGATTTGGAGATCATTTGCGAACTCGTTCCCATCAGATATCCAGACATATTCTAAGACAGGTATTGCTCATTTTGGGAGATGGCTTTCTCCGTGAAGTTGAGATAAAGAGAGATATAGAAAGAAACATTGGAGCGGATCCACTCACTGAGGCTATTTCTCGAATGCAATAGTTTTACAAACGAGCTTTGTGAAACTGATTAGTAGAGAAATTGGGTGTTCGGTATCACACAGGCTGTGAATATGTGACACCGCAATAATTAGCCTATAGTGCCCTCAAGTCAATTATTGGATCGCATGCAAGTGATTGCAATGATTGAGGGGGGACCTATACCGGTAGGACAGTCTTACTCGAGATGATAGTATGCTATCTGGTTTGTCTTTATCATCGTGTACATGCTTCAGGTGACATTACAGATCACTGTTAAATATTGATAGAGCCCATAGGATTCTTACTTGACTACCAGCAATATGATGGCGATCATATACGTGAGAGCTGGGTGGTCTATAAGCACATCCTTAAAGTGTCCCTAGTCGTAGGAGATTCGAGACTGGGCATCGATACTCTAAGAGTAGACTAGTGTATACGGATCGAGATGCCGACAAGGGGCGGTGGCCGGTCTCACAAGCCATTGGTGTCAGTTGGTTCACCTAAGATATATACAGATGCTCATTGGGTTATGAGTACACCGGACGAACTCACCGGGAACATGCTAGTTAGTATTATACCTATTGTCAGATAGCAGTTCCTTGGTGACATATGTACAGGTTAGTCTATCGACCTGAGATCGTCATTTGTCTCGTGTGAGTTCCCACTGTGGTTTGATTACTACCCTACCACGGCTCAAAGGAGTCGTGCAAACAGGTTTTAGTTGGGTACAGTCCTGAGCCACATGGAGGCAGTGAGAGGATCGTCAGGGGATTCGTCTCTCCCGGTATTGGGGGTTGATGTCGAGGAGTGCACGGGTGACCATCACCAGAAATCCTTGGCCAAGATAGTCGAGAATTACTGATTCGGATCAGTAGTTTCTCAGGTGGTGATGGGCTTCGTACTGACACTAAATGTCGCGTTATTAGAGGTCTGACTTTATCCACCCTCCTAGACTCGATATGCGATACTCATAGACGAACGGACCGGACTGTACAGATATTGTCACTGTCAGGCTCAGTAGGGTTTCAGGATGAGTTTGCTTGTCGGCCTTCCATCCGCTCAATACCTGGGTAGCCGTTACGTACAGCTAGTACCACTGACGTGCTTGTGGTTAAACCTACTGCCAGTGTATTGACGATTCTTTAGAGTCCCACACAGAGGGTTTCACTGGTTCTGGCGAAACATTATAGAGGCCGTATGGTTTTATGGCAGGTTTCGATCATATACGTGCACTTGCGCACGGATCATGATAGGACGGATAATACTAGTGGGCTTTGGTTTAAGCCGGATCCTAGTATTATATTGTTGGATTACTTTCGTCTCGTTGTATTCATATTCAGTTAGAATACGGATGCAGGTATGTATATACGGATGAGGGATATTCTTGTAATTCGTTACAAGATTACTTTAGTATATGCCATTTTCTTTTTGTGATAAACATTTAGGGTTCTAAATGTTTATGTGAGTGGAAGTGTGACTCATGGCTTGGCATGGATTCATGCATGTGCACTTATGAGTCATGGTGGCATGATGGTTTTTTGTTTTTTGTAAGATATTTGTTGTAAGATATTTGTAGTGAGCTTGGAGATATTTATTCTTGAGTTGTTTCTTTAGTTGCTAGCATGACATAAGCTCAAAACAAATACTCACACAAAATAACACAAAATAATGGGCAGCCACTCATTTTTCTTTGTTTGCTCTTTTCTTTTCTTAATCTCATACTTCTGCACTCCCATGGCATCTTCTTCAACCTCCACCCATACCCTCTCATGAATTGAGAATACTTAAATGTTTTGAGACAAAGTATTCACACACTCTCTCTACTTCATCTTAGCTATCTTGGTTAGCAAACTAGATACCCGAGTTGCTTCGGTTTTGATGCGGGAGCCCACATTACGAAGCCTCGACGTGGATCTTCTTCGATATGGGGAGACCGGAGATCAAGCTTGATCAAGGAAGCCTCGAGGAGCTTGGGACAGAGGTTGAAAACCGAAGGACACGGATCGATCGGTATAACCTCTCTAAACTCTTTTAATAGAACTAGTATAGGGTTAATGATACGATACGTAGATTTGGGTTCCGTTAGCGCCGGATTTTAAAAGTTTTTGTTCCGCATTTGGCCACGGATTGATGGTCGAGGCGCTGCCGTAACCCAACAAAATCAAGCAATAAAATTGGGGAAAAATTAGAACACTGGAGCACGGGGGAAAATTTTGGAGCAAAAGGAGAAGCTTGGGCCGGCGGCGCCGGAAATTTTAGGGTTCTCGCCGGACTTCCTTTGGAGTTTGGGCTCAAAATTTCTTCTGTTGTCATAGTGTTATACTAGTGTCTCAGTGGTATAGTTTAACTTTTCTGTTTAGTTCCAGAGTGCTTGCAAATCAAAAATCCATAGAACAAAATGTTTGCGATGTCAATTTTTTTGGTTTTTTGAAATTTTTCGATTTTTAGTTTGTTTTAAGAATGGTATTAGATTTATAAACAAGATTTACAGAGATTAACCCGAATTAACAAGAATAAAAATGTTACCGTCTCCCCGGCAATGACGCCATTTGATTGATACGCTTTTGGCAACATAGAAAAAGCAAATGAAAAGATAAAAGAAAAGAAAAGAGCAACATTAAAAGAAAGTATATGGTATGGAAATAAAATGCAAGTAAGTAAATGGTAAGAATGTAAATGCAAGTAAAAGAGACAAATAATACTAAGAACCAAGAGCACAAATGAAAGCTTCATTAACTCAAAGTGACAATGCAAGCCATGGGTTCAATAACCTAAACTTAAACTTGCAAGATCAATGAAGAGGTTGCAAGATCAAGAGAATGCAAGGAACTCAAGGCAACTAGCTATGTACAAAAGAAAAAGAAAACAAAGAGAAAAAGAGTTGTGAATCAAAAGTATACAAAGTATCCCTTTGTGCCGCTATGTACAAGAACTAAAATGAAAAAGAAAGAAAAAGAGTATGAAGTCTTGGAACCCTTTCCCTTGCTCACTCATCTGCCTTTTATAGGCCAAAAATAAGATTAAACAAGCATTACAAATAAGTTGATGTGACAGCAAGAGAGAGCCAGCAGCAAAATGGGGCTAATTGGGGCTAGGGGGACCGGCAAGATCGAGAAATATGGGCATGTCGCTGGTCCATATCCGAGCAACCGGGCTCGTGTTGGTTGTGTGGTGTGGTGTTCTTTCGATAATTCCACTGGTATTGCTTGATTTTGTGACCTTCAAAACCGTCACTAAACCCTAGAGTTTGTGGTAGTTTACCGGTGCCCCAAGTGAGGCATTGGTTGACCCTTCTATGGCTGGTTCATTGCTACTGTGGCATGTGATGGATACTTCTAAACTATGCTCAAGTGTTGAGCATTTTTGGAAATTTTGGGTGTTTGTTGATTAGTTCGGAATGTTTAACATCGTCTAGCTTTTTCTGTAATGTGATACAATATGTGGAATTCATATAGATAGGCAAGAAATCCGTAATATGTGATATTTCGGGTTTATGATGTCTAAGATAATTGTGGATTCCAAATGTTGTAGTTTTTCACTTTCTTTTCTGGGACCGTAAGTGTAATATGTGGTATATCGTCGTTTTCGTTGCTATATGTCAACGACTATTGTGATGGCATATTTACTTACGTTGATGACATGTGATGTTATGTGTTGCTGTGATATGTTATATTGGATCGTCTTGTTTTGAATGACCGGGGGTTTTATGTGAGATAGGGGTTTTTATTTTCATTCATGTAAAATTCATTGTATAAAATATTCTTTTATTGGGGCACTTCCAGGTTGAGGATGATATCACCATTGTATATTATTTACTTTTCCGCATTAGGATACACCCAAGTAGGAGAGCACAAGCAGCCGGGTTCTAGGGTCCAGTGGGAGGCCATCTCGAGGAGTCGAGACCGGGTCTCCTAACCCTAGAATTGGTAGGGTTGCTTGCCGCTGTCGTAGAAGTCTAGGGATGTGGGTTTGGCTATTCAACGCGACTGTGGAATCCATTTTTTATAAAGGCTCAAAACAAAACACGGACCTCCTAGTATATCCAATATTTCATATGTTATCTTCTGCTGCTGATATTATGCGATGTGATCATATTATATGCGTGAGACGAATGCTTTATTATTGTATATATGATATATAATAAACGTTGCTTATGTTTTGCACTCACGCTAGTCCCGTCCCGGTATGCCGTTAGTTAAGTAACCTAACGGTGCATAACGGGACACAGTGGCGAACGCGGATGGCATAAGCGTACGTTGTATTTTCGTTTCTTCTATGATACTTAGGAAGCATAAATGATGGGATCCATTAATAAGATTAACGAAAGAAAAGAAACCTAAAAGATATTGTAGAATCAAATTTATAAAAAGGGTAGCTCTAGTTTTGCTTTGCATAGCGGTATTCCTTATAGAATATCCAGCACCTTATTCAATAAGGAAAGAGCCGAGATCCCTTCACCGGGAATGACCTCTTTAGCAATACTAGCAGATGCTACAACTCACTCGGTTTTGTTTTTGATTGCTTCTATAGTTCTTGCTTTGCATAGTGGTATTTTTGAAATATTCTGCACCTTATTCGATAAGGAAAGAGCCGAAATCCCTTCACCGGGAGTGATCTCTTTAGCGAAACTAGTAAAAGCCTAAAAATACTCCTTTTCAAAATCACTTGTTTCTACAACGATATCAAGTTCATTACACTCATGGTTTTCTAAAAAACCTGCGTAGACCTCCGACATTTCAGACAAGTAATATTTAGTATTCGTGCTACGTTTGTTGGCTTTCGTCAAGGCGTAGTGTGCGGTAGCTACTTACTGCTTATCTGCAGCATATGATGCGATTGGATTAGGGTAGTCGTATGGTTTTGTTAGCTTTCGTCAAGAGTCGTACGGGTGGGTTTAATTCAATCAAGAAATGTACGGGTTGAACTTGACTAGCGGACTATGGTTTGTTGGATTTCGTCAAGGTCATAGCACGTTAGGGGCAAAAGTATTATCGGGAATTTTAAGTGTTGAAATTTGCAATGAGATTGCATACCTTCTATAAGATAGTTGGATCCTGATACCCACTGCGAGTAAGAGTTACTCCTGGGAGAGTTTTACCCATGACAATTAGCCGATCAAGTAGGTGTCTAGAAAGGTGTTAACGTGGTTATGCCTCTGGGAAAACGAGGTTTATTTTAATTAGGTCCGTTCGAAAGCACAGGAAACCTCCCTCAAAGTACCAACACTGATCTGGCTGAAAGATTGGCGAACGTGTAAGGTGTAATTAATCCCGGCTAGTCTTACCTTTTTGGTTTTGAAGGAAGATTTGATAAAAACAGTGGGAGCCATCCTGATTAGATAAGATAATAACCAATCTAATCTTGCAAGAGCATACGCTTGCTAAAGTGTTTTCTTCTCTCTCTCTCTCCAGGTAGCAACCATGTCAGGCCTTAATCAAGATAATAATATGGATGTATTGACCGAACCCGCTTATTATATTGAGCAGGGGAACGTTGGTCCCGCTCCAACTTATAATTATTATAAGTCCGAGTAAGGAATAGGAGAATATCCGGATTCTCATGCCGCCCAAACGAAGAATAAGCATGCTGATACATCTTCTTCGGGTGTGTTAGTTATCGAGAACGGTTTCTCAGTTCACTCTACGTCCTGGGTATTAGATACCGGATCGGGATCCCACATATGTAATATGTTACATGAGCTTAAGAAAGGTAGGGAACTGGGAATGGGTGATCATTCCATAAGAGTAGGGAATGGTGCAAATGTTGCAGCCAAGGCTGTTGGCGAATATCACCTTGTATTACCAAATGGTAATACATTGATTTTGAACGAATGCTATTACATTCCAACCCTGATATGCAATATTATATCAGTTTCTTTATTGAGTAAACAAGGATGTCATTTTGTAGTATAGGATAATATTATGAATATCTTCCTGAATCAAAAGTTGATTGGATCAGGCTCGTTAAATAATGGCATATACGTTCTCAATCAAACTACAGTACTTAATGTGCAAAACACACATAAGAGGAAGAGTTCAGAAATGAGCGAATCCTTCTTATGGCATTGTAAACTAGGTCATATCAATGAGACACGACTAGCTATGTTACATAAATATGGATATTTGAATCCGTTTGAATTATCATCTTATGATACTTTCCAGTCATGTCTCAAAAGCAAGATGACCAAAAATCCGTTTAGTGGACACGGAGAAAGAGTTACAGAACTCTTGGGACTGATACATAGTGATGTATGTGGTCCCATGTATACACATGCCAGGAATGGTTCTTCATAGTTCATTACATTCACTGACGATGTCTCAAGATACGGACATGTGTTCTTGTTGAAACACAAGTCTGAAGATTTTGAGAAATTCAGAGAATATAAGCACGAAGTAGAGAACCAAACGGGTAAAAGTATTAAGATCCTTCGATCTGATCGAGGAGGAGAATACTTGAGCAATGAGTTCCTAGACTATCTAAAAGAGAATAGGATTCTCTCTCAGCTTACTCATCCATATACACCACAGCACAATGGTGTATCGGAACGGAGGAACCGCACCCTATTAGATATGGTGCGCTCTATGATGAACACTGCTGAGTTGCCTATTTCTTTCTGGGGGTATGCGATTGAGACAGCCATACAACTATTGAATATGGTTCCTACCAAATCAGTGTCTACCACTCTATATGAGATATGAAAGGGGAAGAGACCATCTCTTAATTATGTTAAGATATGGGGTTGTCCGGCCTATGTCAAAAGGCACAATCCGGACAAACTCGAGGCAAGGTCTGTCCTTTGCAAGTTTGTAGGATATGCCAAAAACTCACAAGGGTATATCTTCTACCACATTGAGGAACAAAAGGTGTTTGTTTCTCGACATGCCACCTTTTTAGAAAAGGAATTTCTTGCAAAGGAAATTAGTGGCGAGGAGGTAGAACTGGAAGAAGTTCCAGCTATACAAACTACGACAGAAGATTTGGTGGAACCAGAGGATTCGGTAGTTCCCAACGAACCTCAACCACTCCACCGATCTAGTAGGGTTCATCATCTACCTGAGAGATACTACGGTTTTCTCATAGATGGTGGTAGCGAAGATTGCATCATGGAAGATGATGACCCGACTAGCTTCGAGCAGGCCATCACAAGTGGAGACTCTGTGAAGTGGCTGAATGCAATGTGATCTGAGATGAAATCCATGTACACCAACAAAGTATGGACTTTGGAAGTTGCTCCTGAAAGGGTAAAACCCATTGGGAGCAAATGGATCTTTAAGAAGAAACTTGGTGTAGATAGAAAAGTTGAGACTTTCAAACCTAGACTTGTTACAAAAGGTTTTCATCAATGACCAGGTGTGGATTATGATGAAACCTTTTCTCCAGTGGCCATGCTTAAGTCCATCCGGATCTTACTTGCCATTGCTGCATGTTATGACTACGAAATCTGGCAAATGGATGTTAAGACCGCCTTTCTAAATGGTGATTTAGAGGAGTGCGTGTACATGACTCAGCCAGAGGGCTTCGTAGACAGTGGGAGCAGCGGAAAGGTGTGCAAGCTGCTTAAATCCATCTATGGGTTAAAGCAAGTATCACGGAGTTGGAACATCTTTTTTGATGTTGTAGTCAAAGAGTTTGACTTCATCAAGAACGTAGATGAACCTTGTATTTATAAGAAGGTTGCAGAAAGTAAGGTTGTCTTCCTTGTATTGTACAAGGATGACATACTCTTGATAGGAAATGATGTTCCTATGCTGCATTCGGTCAAGTTCTTCTTATTACATAGATTCTCAATGAAAGATCTAGCTGATGTCTCCTGCATTTTTGGAATTAAAATCTATAGAGATAGATCTAAGCGGATATTGGGATTGTCCTAATCCAGGTACATTGACACCATACTAAAGAGGTTTAGTATGGAAGAATCCAAGCGTGGGTATTTACCTATGATCTCTGGACTCACTCTCTCCAAAGAGATGTCTCCTAAGATTGATTTGGAAAGAGCTCGCATGCAAGGGATACCCTATGCTTCGGCAGTAGGCTCTATCATGTACGCGATGCTATGTACCAGACCCGATGTAGCATACTCACTAAGTGTAGTAAGTATCAAGCAGATCCAGGAGAGATTCACTGGACGGCTGTGAAGAACATTCTCAAGTACTTGAGAAGGACTAAGGAGATGTTCTTGGTGTATGGTAACGGAGAACTCCAGGTGGAATCCTTTACCGATTCGAGCTTCCAAAGTAATAAGGACGACTCTAAGTCACACTCGGGATTTGTCTTCACCCTCAATGGAGGGGCGGTTTGTTGGAAGTGTTGCAAATAGGAAACCGTGGCAGACTCAATGATGGAGGCTGAATACATCGCTGCCAACGACGCTGCCAAAGAGGCTGTCTGGATGAAAAAGTTCATAACTGAACTTGGAGTGGTTCCGTCTATTGAGCATCCAATACCTTTGTATTGTGATAACAATGGAGCTGTGGCTTTGGCCAAGGAACTCAGGTCCAATCAGAGATCCAGACATATTCTGAGGCGGTATCACCTGATCCGGGAGATAGTTGATCGCCGCAGGATCAAGGTCAGGAGAGTTGACACGAAGGACAACACTGCGGATCCACTCACGAAGGCCATACCCCGGATACAATTTGAGAGACTCTTCGGGATGTTGGGTATGAGATACTACAACAGCTGGCCTTAGTGCAAGTGGGAGATTGTTAGTTATATATATATGCCCTAGAGGCCATTGTTGTACATATGATGTAATTATAGTGGATGCTTGGATATATATAGAGAGGACTTTCTTGCTCGATATGATAGTATGCTATCTGGTTTTACTTTGTCTTAACATGTTGACTTGTATTGGTTTACTATCTTGCTCTCACATGTTGATGAAGCCCTTAGGATATGTACTCGACTACTAGGACTATGATGCAGATCATACTAGTGGGGCCACAGTAGTTCAAGAGTACATCCTATAACTATTCCTAGTCGAGGGAGTATCGAGACAGGGCATTGATACTCCAGAGTAGACTAGCGTATACGCTTCTCGACCAATATGATGGGTGATGGATGATCCCATATCCATTGGTGTTTGACATCAGAGAAGGTATACGGGTGCTCAGTGGAGACTGGGTACACTGAACGGACTCGCCGAGAACTCCTAGATGGTATTATACCTATCGTCAGATAGCAGTTTTCTAGTGACACTGGTACAGGTTAGTCTATAGACCCGAGATCGTCATAGAGTCTTGTATGATTCCCACTATGCTTTGATTTCCACCTTACCGCGTTTATGAGAACGTGCAAAACGGTGGCTTTTGGGTACAGTCCCGAATCACATGGAGGCAATGAGCGATAGGAGGGGTTTTATCTCTCCCGGTATTGGGGGTTGATATTGCGTTGTGTTCGATTGGCTATAACTGGAAGTCCCTGGCCAGGGCTGATATGGAGTGCTACTGGTAAGTGTTATCAGAAGTTTCTTGACCCGTTATGAGCCTCACATCGACACGACTTATCGGTTACTGGGGTCTAACGTTTACCACCCCTAGACTGGATATGCGACATATCAGACGAAGAGACCGGACTGTACGGTAGTGTTACTGATTGGATTCACAGGAGTGTGTGAAGGCTTGCTTGTTGATCTTCTGATCGCTCAATACCCGGATGGCTGTTACGTTTAGCTGACCGCTTGCAGCTTGTGGGTGTTTGATATGATCATCACCTACTGCCAGCATATTAACGATTCTTTAGAGTCCTACATAGAGGTTTCCTGGCTCAGGAAAAACGAAGTAGGAGCACATATGTGATATGTGCGGGACCGAGAATAATACGTGTATGTGATACCGTATTCAATTCTCGCGATATGTGATATCGGCCGGGTATATGTGATATAGCCGGGTCATCGTATCAAGTGTTGATTTGATGAACTGATACATATTATATTAGTCAGTTATATGTTGTATAGCCGGATTATCGGATCAAGAGTTGATTTGATAATTTAATGTATAATTATATATATGATATATTACATTACATTAACTAATATAAGCTCACCTAAATGATCCTTTTTCTCAATTGATGATACATTGATATATATGTGATATATGTTAATTGTATTATTTTCTTTTGTTACAAAATATTGTATATAAGATATGTGATATTGTAACATGCTAGGTTACAAATGCAACTAGGGTTTATGAGATTCACACCATAACTAGATATTAGGGTTAGGTTAATTATCTTAGTTAATTGTAAATGGTGGATATTTAGTTAAGATATTTGATATAGTTGACTTAGTCTACACTTTAGCTATTTATTGAGATATTTTGTTAACCTAATCCTAACCCTAACTTATGGTTTATTCTCTACAATGGTTAAGCATGCCATGTTTAACCTTGGTTGCATTTCTAACCTCACAATATAATTCATTCATCACAACACTTTATCTTCGTCTTCCTCTCACAAAAGTTTTCTAGCTTTTTCATTTGTGATGATTGTTTGTGAGAAAAAGAAAACTAAAAGGAGAAAAATTCCTACTTCATCATCCTCATCTATTCTAGCCACTTAGAATAGGGTGTTCACTTCACTAAAACCTCATTAGTGAAGAGAGAGCTTGGGTTTGTGTTTCCTCAAGGTAGATCGTCTTGGATTTCGAAGACTTCAAGCAACATGCATTATTCACCTCATGGAGCCTCTCGAGAGTCGGGAACTTGATGATCGCAGCGAAGGACCTCAACTCGGAGCTTATGAAGCGAAAGAACAGACTACAAAGGTTGTAATCCCAAACTCTTAGAAGTAAAGTTGTTTACTTGTAGTTTTAGTTTGATTCTTTAGCTTAATATCTTGTGTCAGGGTTATCTATAATGGCAAAAATTTGAAATTGGCATGGGAGATGCCACCCGAAACCTTGATGTCGTTGTAGGTAACCCAACAGATAGCTTATTGGGTTTGGAATACTTCAATAATAATTGATGTCCCGATTAATTTTGGGCCCGTGATTCCTTGCCACTGGACGATAGCCTTGAGTTTGAGAATACTTTTGAGATTGGTTGGTATTCATACATGAACTCATGCGGAAGCGAGAATGTCGACTTGAGTAACGCAAACATTGGTGAGAATCCAATGCCCCGAAAACCTAAGGGTTCCTCCGCAAGGTTCGTCCATGGAGGGTGAGTCAGAGCCTAAGATCGGGCCGAAAGGCATAGTCGATGAAGAACAAGTGAATATTCCTGTATGTTAGGAAACTCTCTTGTCCAGCCGGTGAGCCCAAACCATTGAGCGGTTTCCCAGTAGGCATGCACGAACGGCTCCTGTTGCCCTTGTCCTGTGGGACCGGTAAGCCCGACTAGCCGGTGACCCCGTCGAGCCCGGTGAGCCCTACGGTAGTGTTGTATCGGTTGACTAAAATCTCCTTCTTGCTAAACTCAACTCCTCTTTGTTTGACAACTCCGATACGCAAGCGTGTACAACCACAATCATAGAAATGCGTTTTTTTTCTTGAAATAAGATACTAATCGCAGCAAGAATGGAATTACTACAATAATTGCAAAACTTTCTGGTATAATTTGAGAATAAAAATGAGAATAAAAAAATTGTTGTGGTTTTTCCAACGAATCTATTTTGATTAGAATCATTAGCTGAAGAAATCAAAAAATTCGCATTATTTCTTGTTTTCTTGCATAATCCGTTTGATTGCTGGGAGAGGGAATCTAGTATTAAAGAGATCTCTCTTACTACACCCGTAAGCTGTCATCAGCTCGTGTCGTGAGATGTTTGGTCAAGTCCTATAACAAGCGAAACCCACGTTTTGTAGTAACTTTTACCATTTTAGAGACCTTTTAGGACACTTGCTTTCACTTCATATTCATTATACTCACACTTCACGATAATGTTATACTTGTTTGCCATGCTGATATAGTTGATATACACATTACCATGCACGCTGCTATACTTGTTTACATGTTCATGATTTATATTCAACTATACCATATATCGCATTACACCTTGCATTTCATTTATATGCATCACACCATCTTTTTTGGGACTTACCGAGCGTTAGTTTGTGTAACACTCTAGCACTGTGATACTATATTTTTGGGGTATTTCCAAATCTTGCAACAAATTCTTGATTATTATTGCTTTTGGGTTGTGGATAATATATTTAGCAACTGTGGTTAGTATCTAACCCGACCCGCATGTTTAAAACCAATCATGGTTCAAGATTATATCAAATATTTGCTAGTACAGAATATTCATGCAAATCTAGATTTTATATACATATGTGATATATTTTAGCATCCATATATCCTTTTAAAAAATACAATATAAAATTAAATAACATATTTTCTTATCTAACTTTACATGTCATACTACCCCATATCATGTGGTTGCACCTATGTATCATGTTCATATCCTAATTGTTAAACAGACTCGTTTTTTTTATTGCTACGTATATTTACGTAGATCCTACTTAGGGGTATATATTTTTATTTTTGTTCTCCGCCGAATACAGAGACGCGACCGCATAGGTTCGTCTTGCCTGAATTTGGGGGCAGATGCTATTTGGTTTTATCCGTCCACCTCTCCGAAGATGCCAAGTTGATTTATGGCACCATGTATCGGAGGTTTAGACGGATGCGGTCGTTATAGCAGACTTCGTCAGATTTCCCCTTGTTTGAGGGTTTTTTTTATTGTGGGACGCTCTTCCCTGCAGGCGCAAGCCCCTACAGTTAATTACGCTACTGCATCGCGGTAACAACTTTCTCCTTCTCCAAATGGTCACTTCGTGTCGTGTGTGTTTGTTTTATTTTTGGTTGCTCGTGGATTGTATACGGAGACTAATTTATGTTGTCGCCTGTAGGGCGTGGATTAGTCCAAATCCGTATTTTCTTAGATTTGGGTTTTGGTTTGGGTTTAAGGATACGTTAGTCTCATTTGAGACTAAGATCAACTTAAACGTTTGTTAAGGATATGTAATTCTAATTTTAGACCAAGATCAACTTAACCATTTGTTAATGATACGTTATTCTAATTTTAGACTAAGATCTACTTAACAGGATCGTTTAGATCCAACAAACGAGCATTTGAGCTCTATTGTTTTAGTTTAAGGACATTGCGGTCCAGTTTAAAGACATCATAGTCTGTAAAATTTAAGGACATCATAGTCCATGAGTTTAAGGACCCCACAGTCCGTGGAATGTTTTGTTGTCGGGACCCGTCACCTCTCTGAAGACGTTGAAGGATTACAACGACAAATATCAGAGGAGTGAAGAGATATACTCTTGAACCAATATTGGTTGGGAGATCTGTAGTACAAATTGGGACTAAGATCAAAAATTTATGAGCATATGGGCTCAATTAATCTGAGGTAGGGTTCTGTGGCCACTTTGGGCTCGGCCCATTTAGTTGAAATGTTGAATATTTAACAATGCTGAGCATTGATTTGGGCTCTGACAATATTTTTGTCTTTTATTGAGTGCTAGGCACTCGTCATGGCTTTGGGGCTTTGTTATTTAAAGAACAATTCATATTCTCTCAGCGCACACGTGAGGGGCATGTGGCGCGCTTGGCGCTAAGCGCCAAATTCAGAGCGCTAAGGCGCTTTATGTGAGATAGCGCACACGTGAGGAGCACGTGGCGCGCTTAGCGTTGTGCGCCAGTCAATGAGCACAGAGCGCTCTTGTTTGAAAGAGCGCACACGTGAGAAACACGTGGTGCGCTTGGCGCTGTATGCCAGCCAATGAGCGCAAAGCGCTTCTTTAAGTTTGGAGCACTAAGGTTCTGCAGCGCTTTGCGCTAGATTTGGAGCGCTGAGCGCTTCTTTTAATTGGAGCGCTAGGGCTCTGCAGCGCTGTGCGCTAAATTTAGAGCGCTAGGGCTCCGCAGCGCTGTGCGCTAGATTTGGAGCGCTGAGGCGCTTCTTTTAATTGGAGCGCTAAGGCTCTGCAGCGCTATGCACTAAATTTGGTGCGCTGAGACGCTTCTTATAATTGGAGCGCTAAGGCTCTTTAAAGCAGCTCTGCCTTCTGAGAATTAAATTCTCTCTTATAAGAGACTTTGTCTCATGGATCTAAGAAACAAAGTTCTTATTTTATAGGAGATGTTTCAATCTCTTATGTTTTTGGTGAAAGGTTTTGCTTTTATGGATCTGTGATCTTAAGAGAATTGAATTATTCTCCCCCCCCACTTTAATGAGATATTATAATCTCTTTTGTAAAAGACAATTTGTCTTAAAGATCTATGATCTAGCATAAGAACTAAGTTCTTTTACTGATGAGATTTTTTATCTCTCTGTTTTTTTTCCCTTGAAGAAAAGTTCTTCTACCGAGAGCTTGCTCTTCTCTCTGAAGTTTCTCAAAGTTTATGGGGGGTTCCTCTATATCAGACTTGAAGTCTTGGTGCCTTTATATAGGGCAGGATGATTTGTTGAATCAGTTGAAAAGATCTTTTCTCTAATTGATTTGGGGATTTCCCCATCGTTGGATCTTTGATCCTAGGGCTTCTGTATTATAGAAGGCAATCTTCTTGTTTTTAACAAGATTGAGAAATCTTTTCTCATGCAGAATTTATTCTGCACCATTTTGATTTTTAATCACCATTGGATTATTGATCCGACGGTGCTATGATTTACAGAGCAAAATCTTTTTGTTTGGAAAGATTCTGAGGAATGTTTTCTTAACAGAATTTTAATCTGGTAACTTGATGATTTATCATCTTCGTTGGATCTTTGATCCAACGGTGGGGAAAATTTAGTTCCAGCGCTAGCGCACTCGTGCTTTGCACGTGAGCGCTGCTTCAGAGCGCTGGTGCTCTTAGCACGAGCGCACTCGTGCTCTGCACGTGAGCCCTGCTTCAGAGCGCGGGCGCTCTTAGCGCTAGCACATCCGTGCTTTGCACGTGAGCACTGCTTGCTGGCGCTTTTATGAAGCGCTACTTCATTTCAAATTTTGAAAATTTGAACAGAGCTTTGCTCTGATTGGGGGAAACAATTGTTAGGATATCGCATAATGGTTTAAACTTTTATATATATTCTCCATATTGAAAAACTAGATTTTTTGAATGGATACGGATAATATTTGGAGAGATCCAGTAATTATCTGTAGAATCTAACTATACATATATTATATATATAATATAGTTAAACTTTTATATATATAATATATTATATTAATTAACTGATTAAATCTTTCTCTCTCTCTCTCTTCTCACATCTCTCTCTCCTCCTTCTGTCTCTCTCTCTGTCTTCCTCTCTCTCCATCTCTCTCTCTCTCTCTCTATATATATATATATATATATATATATATATATATATATAATAAACTATTATATAAACCTAACCTCTCTCTTTTCATCCTCTCGTCTTCCACACATCCCTCGCGAGAAACCCTAACTCATGCCCACTCCCACTTCGTCGTTCACTCTTGACCTCACTTCACCATCACCGAGACCTCCTCTCCTTCATCTCTCCTTCCCGAGCACCCCCTGCAACAACTCCGACGCCAACCCAAGAAGCCCACACCCCGCCGGAGCCCTCGTCATCACCACCCAGCACCAGCACCAGCACCGTCTCCCTCGTCCCCACCTCCTCGCCCTCTCATCATCGCCACCTCCCTCTCCTCTCCCCGAAGACCCAAGACAAAATAGCAGCAACCCCGACCCTAGAAACCCACAGCCACCTTGTCGACGCGGCACTTCGCCGTCGGCCATCGTCGCTAACAACTCGCCACCTTTCCTCTGTTCTCGCCACCCCCAGAACCCAACACCAGCAGCCACCCCACTCTTCTTCTTCTTTTCTTGATCTTTTCTTGATTCCGACCATCTCGCCGGAGTTGCATGCGTCGTCGACGACCCAGTCACCGTCGTCGTCCAGCCCAGTCACCACATCACATCACTGCTCAGCCAGGTCCAGTCCTGCGTGCGTAAATTTGCATTGCGACGTTATTTCCAATGTCGAACGTGACATCCGTATCTCGATGTGATCAGGCAAGTTTTAAACTTGCAACATGCTATGTTATTATATCAATAATTATATGAATAAGAATAGTGCATTTGTTTTATTATTCAGCAAATACTACAGATTTACGGTTTTACAGTGTCCGTCTGTATCCGTACCGATAATAGCATATCTAGTTGCCTGCCGGAACATCATGATATTATTATACTACTATACCAGTACAATATGTTATCTAGATTATATCATACATGATAATGGACGTATAATGGTTATTACAAATAGATACATATACATCCTGGCATAATTGTTTTTCGATATTGATTACAATTTTACATTGGTATCAATTTTGGTTAATATTCAGTCCATGACATGTCCACGACACATTACCATACTTGTTACTTGGATATTATTACTAATGCTAACAATCCTGATTGTTGTCCTGATGGACATGACTTGTTGTCTGCATAGACAAAACTTGTACCTGCTTGATCCTGTGTTGGCATTAGATTTACATCATCAATACCCGAGTTGAACACAAAACTTTGGGGGTAAGGGAAAATCAATAATGAAACCTGAATTGTAACTCAACAGTTCGATATTTATACTGATCAGTCTTTACGGGCTCGGCCAGCCCCGGAATGATGATGCTGACATCATTCATCTGTACATGTTACATGTTTACTACTTAGCAGCACGTCTCGGATTCAGCCCGAGAATCTTAACCGTGGTCCCGGGCACGCACGAGATACTATTGAGTTATATCGACCATTCCATTAAATTGATTTCAAAGACTTGTAGAATAGATAATCTAGAAGCACAGACTAAAGGGTACACATCACATACATACAGCTCACTGTTTTATACATGTGTTTATTATTTATATTCAAGTTTAATCATAGCATCATATCCTGGTTATAACTATTATTTTGATATTATAACGCACTGACGTCTGGGTTTTGCATAGCCCAGTTCCTCTAACTTTATCGCAGGCAGATCAAGAGTACCTTAGCAATCAAGCCGAGTAATGAGGAGCTAGCTATTTCGTTTAGAGACTCTTAGTTTATTTATTTCCGCAGTTTTATTTCTTTTGATGTGAGCCCATATTGGGACGTGTTTTCAGATGCTATTGTTTATTGGATCTTGATTCGTTTCCGCTTTCTGCATTTTTCAGATTTTATTTACTGTGGCAGATGGACATGTGATAGCTAGATTATATATTTTACTGTTCTTGATATCCGCTTGACAACCGTAATATGACTGTGGAGGGATGATTCCTAACCACAGGTAGTATAGTTGGTTCAGTCACGTACTGTGTTTACATATTTTGGGAAGCGGAGCGTGACAGTTTACTAACGGGCATTCCACCCATCTTTTTTTCTTTCTTGGAATGTTCGTTAGGTGGTATTGAGACAGAGTAGATAGAAGCGGTTGAAGAGGAGTAAAACTCGTTCGCATCGCAACCGGACGTCTATTTTCATTCCGCTTTTCTTTTCATTTCAGCTTATTTATGTATGCCTCCTTATTAAGGCTTATCATGTTATCGTATCTTATATTCAAATATTTTGTCAATTTTGAATCTTGAATGTAATAAATTAAAGTTGGATTTCGTTTTTTTATTTTGTTACATTATATTTCTTATAGACGTTTAGCGTATTTATTTCGAGAAATGATCTTCTCGGAATAAATACGTCATGGGCCTCGTCACGTGTCGTTTCTGTCTACTGAGAAGTGGGGCGTGGAAGGTTTTATTGTTGGGTCATGGAGGTCCATTCTGTATGAAGTCGTAAGCAATATACCACAAGAATTATGAAATTCAACAACTTTTACATTTCCTTGAATCTCATCATATCCTTAAATCTATCTTGAACTTCACTATCGAATTCCTTGAATATAATCTCTCGACTTTTGAATCCTTATCTCCAGTTCACCCTCTATTTGTATCTCGTAGGCCTATTAGCTCATTTGGTTAGAGTATTGATCGACGGAGCTTGATGAAGATATCGTCCTTAGCTTTTCTAGTATCTTGTTGCGACGTACTTCTTAAGGGAATTTCGGGGACGAAATTCTTTTAAAGAGGGTAGACTGCAACGTCTACACTATGATTTCATCCATTTGAATTCTTTCTTGTTTTCTCCAATAATCGTGTCTCGACGTGAAGAAAATGAAACCGTGAACCCTTCATCTCCGTTTGATCTTATCTTTTTAATTCCTTATTGTTTTCTTAAATCTTATCTTCTTGACTTTGATACTAGGAATCCAGTGACTTAAATAGAGTTATGTAATTGTAATTACGAATTGTAGCATAGTTACAATGTGTTACTCTACTTGAGTGATTTGGAGTTCTACATTTAATTCTCTTTTCTCTTGATTTAACTATTATCTCCCGCATATCCTAATCTTTGATTATCGAATCCTATCTTCTTTTTTAACATATTCTTCCCTGATTTTAAATTCGATTTTCATTCTTTATCTTTATATCCAATTCCTATTTATGTTTCTTCTATTCGAGTGCTTACTTACGACATTCTTAAAAACTACTCTTGCTTATCCTAACAATATATATTCTAATTTTCGAAACTCCTCGTTTTCCAGGTGGTCATATCGCGAATTAATTAAAGTACCGACTGATGGGGTGCGATGACAAGACGCGACTGCCTCTTAACTCAGTTCCTTATTCTGTTACGATATCCTTCTTGAGCAATTTCAAGGACAAAATTATTTTTAAGGAGGGTAGAATGTAACGACCCCAATATTACTATACCTTCGTATTTTCTTTCGTTAGTAAAATATTGTATTTATTTATTCTTAGTATTTTCCATATATTTTGTTTTCTATTAAATATATTATTTTATTATTCCATCTATTTTTCCCAAACACATTTTTTTAAAACTAAATTTAAACCTTTTTCAAATTAAACACAAGACCAAACTCAGCTCATAACCCAAATCCAATCTCATTTTCATTTTTCTTTTATAAAACTATGAGCCCAAATCTCTCCTTCTTTTCAAGCAACAACATATATTTAATTCTTATTAAATTTGTGCATGAACAATCATGTAGTTCCTTTGTTAAGTCCTTAAATTATTATTGCATAGACCATATGTTCGAATCTTGGGTCTTGCAATTATTTTTATCTATTTTTTTACTCTCTTATAGTCTACAAATGAGACCTTTCATTTCTTTAACTTCTAAATGAGTGGGCACCCTTTCAATTTCTCTTTAACTCCCGTTATGAATTCATATTAATTTGAATTAATATGACATAATTTTTTTATATACTCATCTTACCTTTTTATTCTTTTTTCTCTTAAAAAATTAGAAAGAAGAACAACTACTCTCCCTTCTTTTTTCCTCACAAAATATTATTCATCTCCTTCGCTGGTAACGCGAGACTATTATTGGATAGACATGCCCGGTGACAATACCGGCTTGTGCATGTAAGCCCCTTCTCTCTTTCTCTCCCTCCATCTCTTTCTCTCTATATTTCTCTTGTCATATTTCCATGAAAAGCTTCCTTTATCATATCATGGTCCCTAAATGAATAAAAATATTGTTACAAATATAAATATTGAAAACACACCAAAATAAACACATATAGTTATATAATTTCGATTATAATTTTGATTATCTCTTATTCGTTAATTGTATTATAATTTTCCTTCATGTGTTGCATATAGATTTGCCATAACTAATAATACCATGAATCTAGAGGAAAATGATATGGCATAATACACATTCATATATAAGTTCTTTGGAAAATAAGTTTTGTATAACTTTTGTCGCTATTGGCAATTCATATGTTAATATTGCGGAGACCAATTAGTATACATCATTTGTCACTGTATTTTAAATTATTTTATTCAAATTTTTGTAAAAGAAAAATGAAGTTACGAATAAATACCATGGTTTTCTCTTTCTCACATATGACATATTAATACATTTACTTTTAAAATAATTTTTAGAAACTAATATTTACTTCTAAAAATTTCAAGAAATTTATCTATGATAGAATATATTATTTTGCACACGTTGTAAAAATTTTAGATTGAATCGCTTAACGGTTTAGGAATTATATCTTTTTTATTCACTATTCGTAAAAAACAGAAAACTGTATTTATTGGTCAATTTCTAGAACACATAAGTTGGTGTACCGATATCTAAAGTGAGTAAACTCAAGTGTTTTAGACATCTATATTGAAATATCTTAATTTTATTAGTTTTAATTTTATACTGAAAACCAACGTAAAATATAGAAAACTACATTACAATATTAAGCGACGAATCTGGACAGAATCTGTCCTGATTCGCATATTGTTTTTAAATAGGACATAACCCGAACTCCCGATATCCGTTCATGAAAAAATTTAGATGTGAAGATACAAAATTGATAGATCTATAATTTTATATATATTAGATTACTTATAAACGCATGAAACAACCAGATATAGACTTTGCAATATAACATATAGTTACTGTACAGAAATATGAATTTCTATTTTAAACGCTGATATTAAAATGATCATAACTAGAGCTTCAAAATTCTAAATCGCGTGATTTTTAGTATTTTTGATAAGTACATAGAAAGACCTACAATTTTCTCATAATCTTCATAAGCTAAAATCTGATGGAAATTGACTCAAACTATATTTTAAAAATTTGTGATGGTACTGAACAGATTTTGATGTGTTTTGCGTAACGATCCGAAAATAGATATATCTCCCAAACCGGTAGTCATATTTAGGCGAGAATGGAACTCATGTGTGTATAATACTTAAGGCCATGTTTTCTGTTGAAGTCGAAAATTGCACCCCGGTTGACCAAGTCAAAGTCAAAGTCAACCCCAAGCCAAACGGGCCCATGCCCAGGTCGAGTCCGAACATGAAGCGGCTGGCCCTCCCCCATGCCAAAATATAAATCATGTAATAAATAATTTTTATGTAATTTTTTATGCATGAATGGGCATAAAGCTAACTTTTTGCAAAGCGCATGGCTTTTGTGCAAAAAAAAAGGCACATGAGCCATGGGATGGCCAAAATACCATTTTTGTAAAGCTCAAGGGGCTATATGTAAAGTGTATAGCCTATAAAGACAAGAATAATGAAAATATCCCAACAACTTTTTCTCTCTCCAAAAAAGTCCAGATCTGTGATGTTCTTCCTCAAGGTTCTAAAACCTTCTTTTTTCTTTTGAATTAAATCAAGAGTTTTACTCTTCCTTTTATAAAACAAAATAGTTTTTCACCACAAAACCCACAAAGGAGAACTCAGATCTGCCATCAGATCTCAGAAAGGAGAGATTTTTAAAATCTCATACTTCTTGATCTTCAAGATCCGGCCAACAAAGGAAGAAGAAGGAGACCCATCTCCAGAAACCCCACTTTAGGGAATAACTAAGGCTCAAGGGGAGAAGCCCTTCACCAGCTTCAAAACATCCTAGGAGTTTAACTCCTCATATATATATATATATATATATATATATATATATATATATATATATATATATAATATATATACAGAAATAATAAGTGCTCCTTTCTGGGAGTACAACTCCATTGCAGGGACCAAGTCCCTTTTGCCGCTCGAGTGCCCACGTTCTGACACATAGGGCGCTAGCGTTCAAAGCGCTAGCGCTCTTGCGCTCAGAGTGCTAGCGCCCGAGTGCCCATGTGCTGACACGTGGTGCGCTAGCGCTCTTGCGCTCAGAGCACTGGCGTCCAAAGCGCTAGCGCCCGAGCGCCCACGTGGTGCGCTAGCACTTAAAGCGCTAGCGCTCTTGCGCTCAGAGCGCTAGCGTCCGAGCGCCCACGTGCTGACACGTGGTGCGCTAGCGCTCAAAGCGCTAGTGCTCTTACGCTCAGGGCGCTAGCACCCAAAGCGCTAGCGCCCATGTGCTGACACGTAGGGCGCTAGCGCTCAAAGCGCTAGCGTCCTTGCGCTCAAAGCGCTATCGCCCAAAAGCGCTAGCGCTCGAGCGCCCACGTGCTGACACGTAGTGTGCTAGCACTCTTGCGCTCCAAGCGCTAGCACCCAAAGCGCTGGCGCTTTTCCCACGCATCCTTTGGATGCCCTTTCCTTTTTTATTTTATATATACATGTATACATACACACACACATACTCTACATCCCTCTCAAAAGAATTTGGGCTGGGGCGCTGCCCCGCACCCCGCAAGGGGGCTGCTAGCCCCCTTGACCCGCAGCCCGCTATCCGGGTAGCGGGACCCCCGTAAAAACTCTGCGTCGCTCCCGATATACCCAAGCCCCCTCCAAAACAAAACACACGTAAACTGCACATTGAGTTCGCGTGGCCAGTTTAACCCGTCAATCGGAGGTTCCCTTGCTCCAAAGGCGAGGGGTAATTAACGGCAGCTTAGACCGTGGCTGCCGGAGATTCGGATCCCCACAATCAATAAACCGTGGCCTACCCTATGCAGGGAGAATCTGTAGTACGCCTGACAAGATCGCGCGTATTCCCATCTCAATGGGGTGACGAAAAACATCCTACAAATTCTGGCACGCCCGGTGGGACCTATCTCTCCTCCCATGTTTCGGTTAAACGTTCATGCGAACTCAATCAATATACATATCGACTGCCTGTACTGAAATCATGCTTCTTTGTACGGGTTAACAAATTTCAAATTGCAATCTCCGGTCGCAGCGAAAATGTCTCCAAGGACAAGCTCAGCTCTCGACATAACTCCCGCCTCCTACCCGATGAAGATGGGCTCCAGGATGGTCCTTCCGGCCAGTCTCGGGCGACAATGGAAGGAGGAGCCGATACCATTTGGCTCTATTATGTTCGTGTCAGCTAACGTCGTCCCAGCTCCTCAAGCTCCGGTAACAGAAAAACCGGTCTTAAAGGGGAAAGGGCCGAATGTCATGATCGCGTGGGCGCCCCAACACAAGCACAAGTCGGTGTTTGAACAACTTTCCTTGGCCCCGGCTGGGGGCAAGGCCATCAACACTAACAAAGCAACAAGGAATCTCGGGCAAGCTCCACCGGCGCCTCTGACAACTGCTCGATTGGGTGTCTTCTCAAGCCTCCCCATCACTCAGCCTATGGCGGCTTCCCGCAGAGCAGAAGCCTGCCAAGCGCTCAAGGCAGAGAAGCTGAGGCAGAAGTGGCTCAGATACAGAGCCAACAAAAGGGCTAGGACTCTGGCCATGTTAAAATTTATGAATTTCCAAAGCCCGGACCGCTCCGTGAAATCAGCCGCCAAAGATAAAGAGATGGCTGGGTATGTGGTTCGCACTGTCTACATGGTCGGACATGAAGAAAAAATCCTCCTCTTCTTCACAGCCATGGTGATGATATGATTGATGCTACCCAGCATCGGCTCGATCTAAGTAATGAAGAGCCCGCTCAGGCCGATAATCCAGAGGAGCCCGTGGTTCCTGCGGAATTGAGCTCAGGCATTAAAGATGACCCAGTTGTCATAGCCGGAACTACAGAACAAGCGTTATTCCGATGGCTTCAGAGGCAGCTTCAGGACAGGGACGAGAAGTTAGCCAAGGTACAGTCCAAGGTCGATGAATTGGCAAACGTCGCGGCAGATCTCGCAACCCAAGTCGCCCGATTGCAATTACAGCAGAATCAAATTTTGGTTCATGAGCCAGGGATTGATACCCGGAGGCAGCCAACTGATACCCCATTCTAAGAGCGGAGCGCCTTCGCGAAAAATGGCCGCAATCTGCCTCCGGTCCTTCCTATACATACGCCGGGGATGAATCGCCTCTAAAAGAGAAACTGGAAAAATTCTATTCCTTCAAAAGGGAAAAAGTCCACAAGATATTCAGGGACGCCCTAAGAAACGGTCTACAACTGCCAGAATCAAAGAGACCGCAAGAAGAGAATATGACCGACAACCCAAAATATTGCCCCTATCACAGGGTGATAGGTCATGCCATTGAGGACTGCTTCGTTTTCAAAAATTGGGTCGAAAGGCAATACAAGACGGGAGAGATAGAACTGTCTAAAGGCGTGTTAGCAAACAGTCAAGCTATGACCGCCGATTTCATACGAATGGAGACCGAAGCCTTTCGGGAACCTAATCTTCCCAGACATGTGCTATTATCTGAAAAGGGCGAACCAAAGACTGATCGGCCTCAAGGACCAGCATCAGTGAGGGCACCTACTCTAACGGAGAGAAAGAAGAAGGTGTACTCCTTCAGGAGGGATGAGGTCCGCAATATATTCTAGGAAGCCATGAACAACGGTCTGTAATTGCCTATTCCGAAGAGGCCACATGAAATGAATATGACCGGCTATCCCGTATACTGCCTATACCATAGGGTGGTGAGTCATGCCATTGAAGACTGCTGTGTTTTAAAGATTGGGCAAAGGACCAATACAAGCTTGGAAAAACCTCACAGTCCTCGGATGTATCGGCAAGCCACAGAGCTACGGTCATCAATACAGCTCCGCCAAGATCAAAATTCAAGGAGCTGGGTTAAGCAAAGATGACCACCACGTCGTTAAACTGGGAACAATCGACCTCTAAGTCGTTAAACTGGTAATGTAAAAAAAACATATATATATGTAAATAAACAAAAAAATGTGTAAATAAAAGAAAAATAAAGAAAAGCCGAAATGATGGGGCAACCCGCAATAAAAATCAGCGAGTAAAATAAAGCCGAAATGATGGGACAACCGCGAATAAAAACCGAAATGATAGGGCAATCGCGATCTTCTCGATAAGAAAAGATGAAATGATAGAGCAATCGCGGTAAAAAAAACAACAAAAACAAAACAAAAAAACAAAAAAGTGGCGAATGATGAGTCGCTCTTGGTACCATATTTCAGTGCAGCGATGCAGACGCCAACTAAAATTCAAATTCCCTAAAATTTTCCGGTCCTACGGTTAGTCCCCAAATTGACTACCGTATACAATCTACGGGCTCAAATAATTCTCATCACACTCGTGCCCCACTGCAATCACCAGTTCAGTGTTTGTCTCTGTCCTTGGAATTATGCTCCATTGGGAAGACCCACTCATGTGTCATCACGATGCATGAGGATAACAAACTTTCGTAGGATCCTTACGAATCACAAAGGAAAAACATACTTGGGGGTCCTCACGACTCCTAAGGAGAAAATGCACCTACGGGATCCTTACAACTTGTAGGGAGAAAATGCTTTATGGGACCCTTACGGCCCATAAAATTGAAAAGCCTTAGGCGATAGGGATCTAAACCTGTCACCTAAGCCATCGCTCCCCAATCCCCAAGTGGCGAATGATGAGTCGCTCCTGGTACCATATTCCAGTGCAGCGATCCAGACGCCAACCAAATTACAAATTCAAATCCCAATGGTGAATGATGAGTCTCTCCTGGTACCATATTCCAGTGCAGCGATGCAGACGCCAACCAAATTCCAAACCCCATACCCCAAGTGGCGAATGATGAGTCGCTCCTGGTACCATATTCCAGTGCAGCGATACAGACGCCAACCAAATTCCAACTCCCATACCCCAACGGCGAATGATGAGTCGCTCCTGATACCATATTCCAGTGCAGCGATGCAGACGACATCAAAGTCCCGAAATTTTTCTGGCCCTACGGTCTCGATCATACATCCTGCAAAACCGTATACAATCCATGGGCATAAAACAATCTCAATCTCTCCCAAGTCCTGCTGGTGAGACTACTTTTAAAGTCCCACCAGCGTAAAAAAACGGTATGTCCACAAGCAAAACGGGCACGGATGAAAACCTGAAAGGGCTCCGTGAGTAAAAACAGCAGGACTGCCGGCGAGTTTGTGAAAACCCGAAAGGGCGCAAACTCATGAAAAAGAGATGAAACACACTCATAAAGTCCTCTCGACTTTGTGAGGAGAAAATCCCCGCGTGAGATCCTTACGACTCACAAAGGAGAAACACACTTAGGAGTCCCCACGACTCCTAACGAGAAAATACACCTACGGGGTCCTTACGACCCGTAGGGAGAAAATTCTTTGTGAGACCCTTACGGCTCACAAAATTAAAAAGCCTTAGGTGATAGGGACCTAAAACATGTCTCCTAAGCCATCGCTTTCTAATAAGCAAGAGCAAATGATGATTCGCTCCTGGTACCATATTCCAGTGTAGCGATACTGATGCCAAACCAAAAAAAAAAAACCAATTCCCAAATCCTCCCGGGGCAAATGATGAGTTGCTTCTGGAATTATTCTAGTGCAGCAATGCAGATGCCAAACAAAAACCAAAATCCCAAAATCCTCTCAATGACAGATGATGATTCGCTCCTTTTACCAGATTCCAGTATAACGATGCTGATGTCAACCCAAATCACAATCAACAAGTCAACTTCAACTCCGATACCGCAGAAAGCGGAGCAAGTCAGAATCCAATCTCGACACCGCATGAAGCGGAGCAAGTCAAGTTCACCCCTGACACAGCAGGAAGCAGAGCAAGTCAAATAGAGCATCGACCATCCATGTCGTAAAAAGGGCAGTGCAGGCTTCCTACAAAGCAGGAATCAGATCACTCCGGGCCAGGGAAAAGTCTACCACGGACACTCCGTCTCGGAGACGCGTCAAGCGTCGACCGTCCATGTCGCAAAAAGGGCAGTGCAGGCTTCCCACAAATCGGGAACCGAATCGCTCCGGATTAGAGCGTCGACCGTCCATGTCGCAAAAAGGGCAGTGCAGGCTTCCCACAAATTGGGAACCAAATCGCTCCGGATCAGAGCGTCGACCGTCAATGTCACAAAAAGGGCAGTGCAGGCTTCCTATAAATTAGGAACCGAATCGCTCCGGATCAGAGCGTCGACCGTCCATGTCGCAAAAAGGGCAGTGCAGGCTTCCCACAAATCTGAAACCGAATCGCTCCGGATGAATGCGTCGACCGTCCACGTCGCAAAAAGGGCAGTGCAGGCTTCCTACAAAGCAGGAACCAGATCTCTCCGGGCCAGGGAAAAGTCTACCACGGACACTCCGTCTCGAAGATGCGTCAAGCGTCGACCGTCCACGTCGCAAAAAGGGCAATGCAGGCTTCCCACAAATCGGGAACCAAATCGCTCCGGATTAGAGCGTCTACCGTCCATGTCGCAAAAAGGCCAGTGCAGGCTTCCCACAAATCGGGAACCAAATCGCTCCGGATCAGAGCGTCGACCGTCCATGTCGCAAAAAGAGAAGTGCAGGCTTCCCACAAATCGGGAACCAAATCGCTCCGGATCAGAGCGTCGACCGTCCATGTCGCAAAAAGGGCAGTGCAGGCTTCCCACAAATCGGGAACCAAATCGCTCCGGATCAGAGCGTCGACCGTCCACGTCGCAAAAATGGCAGTGCAGGCTTCCTACAAAGCAGGAACCAGATCTCTCCGGGCCAGGGAAAAGTCTACCACGAACACTCCGTCTTGGAGATGCGTCAAGCGTCGACCGTCCGCGTCGCAAAAAGGGAAGTGCAGGCTTCCCACAAATCGGGAACCAAATCGCTCCGGATCAGAGCGTCGACCGTCCATATCGCAAAAAGGGCAGTGCAGGCTTCCCACAAATCGGGAACCAAATCGCTCCGGATCAGAGCGTTGACCATCCATGTCGCAAAAAGGGCAGTGCAGGCTTCCCACAAATCGGGAACCAAATCGCTCCGGATCAGAGCGTCGACCGTCCATGTCGCAAAAAGGGCAGTGCAGGCTTCCCACAAATCGGGAACCGAATCGTTCCGGATCAGAGCATCGACCGTCCATGTCGAAAAAAGGGCAGTGCAGGCTTCCCACAAATTGGGAACCGAATCGCTCCAGATCAGAGCGTCGACCGTCCATGTCGCAAAAAGGGCAGTGCAGGCTTCCCACAAATCGGGAACCGAATCGCTCTGGATTAGAGCGTCGACCGTCCATGTTGCAAAAAGGGCAGTGCAGGCTTCCTACAAAGCGGGAACCAAATCGATCCGAGCCAGGGAAAAGTCTACCACGGACACTCCGTCTCGGAGACGCATCTAGCGTCGACCGTCCATGTCATAAAAAGGGCAGTGCATCCCAAAAAGTGGGAACCAAAGCAAGTCACCTCCACGCAAAAGAAGATCCATCAATTTCATGCACACGACTCACATATGTGGTGTGCTTTTATTGATGGGGGGAACTTTGTTGAAGTCGAAAATTGCATCCCGGTTGACCAAGTCAAAGTCAAAGTCAACCCCAAGCCAAACGGGCCCATGCCCAGGTCGAGTCCGAACATGAAGCGGCCGGCCCTCCCCCATGCCAAAATATAGATCATGTAATAAATAATTTTTATGTAATTTTTTATGAATGAATAAGCATAAAGCCAACTTTTTGTAAAGCCCATGGCTTATGTGCAAAAAGAAATGGCACATGAGCCATGGGATGGCCAAAATGCCATTTTTGTAAAGCCCAAGGGGCTATATGTAAAGTGTATAGCCTATAAAGGCAAGGATAATGAAAATATCCCAACAACTTTTTCTCTCTCCAAAAAATTCCAGATCTGTGATCTTCTTCTTCCTCAAGGTTCTAAAACCTTCTTTTTTCTTTTGAATTAAATCAAGAGTTTTACTCTTCCTTTTATAAAACAAAATAGTTTTTCACCACAAAACCCACAAAGGGAAACTCAGATCTGCCATCAGATCTCAGAAAGGAGAGATTTTTAAAATCTCATACTTCTTGATCTTCAAGATCCGGCCAACAAAGGAAAAAGAAGGAGACCCATCTCCAGAAATCCCACTTTGGGGAAGAACTAGGGCTCAAGGGGAGAATCCCTTCATCAGCTTCAAAATATCCTAGGAGTTTAACTCCTCATATATATATATATATATATATATATATATATATATACAGAGAATAATAAGTGCTCCTTTCTGGGAGTACAACTCCCATTGCAGGGACCAAGTCCCTTATGCCGCTCACGTGGTGCGCTAGCGCTCTAGCGCCCAGAGCGCTGGCGCCCGAGCGCCCACATGCTGACACGTGGTGCGCTAGCGCTCTTGCACTCAGAGCGCTAGCGCCCGAGCGCCCACGTGCTGACACGTGGTGCGCTAGCGCTCAAAATGCTAGCGCTCTTGCGCTCAGAGCTCTAGAGCCCAAAGCGCTAGCGCCCGAGCGCCCACGTGATGACACGTAGGGTTCTAGCTCTCAAAGCACTAGCGCCCTTGCACTCAAAACGCTAGTGCTCGAGCGCCCACGTGCTGACACGTGGTGCGCTAGCGCTCTTGCGCTCCAATCGCTAGTACCCAAAGCGCTGGCGCTTTTCCCTCGCATCCTTTGGATGCCCTTTTATTTTTTTTTATTTTATATATACATGTATACACACACACACACACACACACACACATACTCTACAACACTATCCCTCTCAAAAAAATTTGGGCCGGGGCGCTGCCCTGCACCCCGCAAGGGGGCTGCTAGCCCCCTTGACCCGTAGCCCGCTATCCGGGTAGCGGGACCCCCGTAAAAACTCTGCGTGGCTCCCGATATACCCAATCCTCCTCCAAAACAAAACATACGTACACTGCACATTGAGTTCACGTGGGCAGTTTAACCCGTCAATCGGAGGTTCCCTCGCTCCAAAGGCGATGGGTAATTAACGGCAGCTTAGTCCGCGGCTGCCGGAGATTCGGATCCCCACAATCAATAAACCCCGGCCTACCCTAGGCAGAGGGAATCTGTAGTACGCCTGACAAGCGCGCGCGTATTCCCATCTCAATGGGGTGACGAAAAACACCCTACATTTTCGTTTATATTTCCGACTTCAATTGACTTGATTAACTAATCGTACATATCATATATTTACAAAACTGTTTTTGGACGTTACTTGTATACTTATGTCATATCATATTCTGTAATTGCTTATTTATGTTTATCTATATGACTTGTGATTAAACTATTACATGCAAGAATTGACTTGATCTTGACACGACTTAATCATGAATACTTGAACCAACTTGAATCGAACCATGAATACAATTGGCATGACTTGCACTTGACATGACTACATGAACTCAATCTTGAAAACTTGATATCATACACCACCTTTGTATTCATGGATTCGATCAAGACTCGTAACATTAATCATAGACTAATATACACGGGGTGTTGGGGTAGTTTGAGTATGAATCCAACGGAATCTCATGAGTCCCCTTAATACAAATCATGTTGCCATGGTACCATGCTGAAACGGTATAAATCATGCTGCTGTGGTACCGGGCTGAAACGGTAGATCATTAATTCACTAATAAGGGCCCGTGTTTCTAAACTCCTGGACGATAGCCTGTTGGGTTTGGAATACTTCAATAATAATTGAAGTCCTGATTATTTTTGGGGCCGTAATTTCTTGCCCATGGACGATAGCCTTGGGTTCGAGAATACTCTTGAGATTGGTTAACATTCACATTTGAACTCACGTTAGTGGATTTTACTATTTTAGAGACCTTTTAGGACACTTGCATTCACTTCATATTCACTATACCTACACTCCACGATCATGTTATACTTGTTTGCCATGCTGATATAGTCGACATACATATTACCATACACGCTACTATATTTGTTTACATGTTCATAATTTATATCCATACTATCCATATATCACTTTACACCTTGCATATCATTTATATATATCACACCATCCTTTTAGGGAATTACCGAGCGTTAGTTCACTGATGGGCATTCCACCCATCTTTTTTTCTTTCTTGGAATGTCTGTCATATGGAATTCAGACAGACGAGATAGAAGCGGTCGAAGAAGAGTATAAGCAGTTCGCATCACAACCGGACGTTGATTTTCATTCAGCTTTTCATTTCATTTCAGTTTAATTATGTATGCCTTCTTGTTAAGACTTATCATGTTATCGTATCGTGTATTCAGATATTTTGTCAATTATGAATTGTGAATTTTGAATGTAATAAATCAAAATTGGATTTCATTCTTTTGTTTATTTTTGTTACTTTATGTTGCTTATAGACACTTAGCGTATTTATTTCGAGAAATGATCTTCTCGGAATAAATACGTCGCGGGCCTCGTAACGTGTCATTTCTGTCTACTGGGAAGTGGGGCATGACATATTGTTTCTGATCGTGATACTCAATTCCTATCATATTTTTGGAGGAGTTTATAAGAAAGTTTGGAAACTCGCTTGAAGTTTTGTAAGGCCTATCATCCTCAGATAGGTGGACAGTCCGAGAGAACGATCCAAACTCTTGAAAATATGTTGAGAGCTTGCATGTTAGACTTCAAGGATTCGTGGGAGGATCATTTACATTTAGTGGAGTTCTCGTCCAATAACATTTTTCAGGCGACTATACAGATGGCTCCATTTGAAATATTGTACGGTCGTAAGTGTCGCTCGCCAGTATGTTGAGACGATATTGGAGAAAAAAATTGTTGAGACCGTAACTGATTGTGGAAACTGTGGAGAAAGTTAACTTGATTCGGGAGCATATAAAGGTGGCACAAGATCGACAAACAATTTAGGCAGATATTAGAAAAAGACCATTAGTGTTTGCTGTTGGTGATCATGTGTTCTTCAGGATATCACTGACTAGGGGAGTAATTCGGTTCAGTAGCCTAGGCAAGTTTAGTTATCGATTCGTTGGGCCTTTCGATATCATCGAGCGTATTGGAAAAGTAGCTTATCGATTGGCTTTACCACCATTCTTGGAGGGTGTTCATGACGTGATTCATTCATCTCAACTTCGTAAGTATGTTCGAGATGAGACGCGTGTCCTAGACCACTCGGAATTGAAAGTGAGGGAGGATTTGACTTATGAAGAGCAATTGATAGCTATTATAGATCGACAAGAAAATATTCTCATGAATAGAGTGATCCCTCTAGTGCTTGTATCATGGGGAAATCGTTTGCATGAGAAATCTACTTGGGAACATGAAGACGAAATTCGACAAAAATTTCCACACCTTTTTCCATAGATCCTTATTTTTCCTTGTTCTTGTCTCTTTCCAGTTTCCGTGAATTCCGAGGAAGAAATTCTTTTGTAGTTGGGTATAATGTAACACCCTAGCATGATCGTACGTTATTTAACGATATTAATTTGTATTTTAAATTTCTTTAATTATTATTGTTTGGGTTGCGATTTGTTTGAATAGTATGTGTTTATCGAACCCGACCCGCTTGCATGAAACCCGTTATGGTGCTAGAGTATATTTTATTGATATTTATCCATAGACTAAATCTATATGAATTTTAAATGACAGATATATAATATTTAAATTATATATAGATAGATAGATAGATATTCCGGTAGCCATACACAGAAGATGCACGTAGCGGAGATGTGCGTGCTTTGTTGGATGTGTGGTAACACTAGAAAAGATAAGTTGCAAAATGAGAATATTCATGCAAAACTTAGTGTAGCACCTGTGGGGGAGAAGATGTAGGAAAACCGGCTAAGGTGGTTTGGCCATGTGCGACGCAGACCTATGTAAGCACCGGTTCGACGAATGGATATTATCAATATAGGTAATGTTAAAAGGGCGAAAAGGAGACCGAAGAAAATATGGATGGAGGTGATACGAAAAGATATGGTTGCCAAAACCCTCAATGAAAGCATATTGTTCGATAAGTGTGAGTGAAGGTGGAGGATTCATATGTTGGACCTGGCGTGATTCTCATGTTAGTTCATGTAGCCTACCCCAATATGCTTGGGATAAAAGGCTCGGTTGTTGTTGCTGCTGCATACGTTGGGGATATTTTCATATATTAATTGTCAGCATGTTATTTAAACATCTCATGATATTATATTGACAAGTATCTATTGCAGGTAAATCCTAAACATCCTGAAATACCATGTATAATATATTAGATTAGAATATATTCTTTTAACTCTTAGATTTATGGTGTAAGGGGGTTACGTATGTATAAATAATTTCCAATATATTTTCTCTGAGATTTAGTAGAGACGGATCGGGGATTTGTAATATCTTTTATAATATTATTAGTTATATACTAAACTATATATATAATATATAAATATACTATACAAAATAAATAAATAAAAATAAATTTTTTTCCTATATACAAAAACTCTCTCTGCCTCACAAAAACTCTCTCTCTCTCTTTCCCGCGTCTGTCTCTTTCTCTCCCCTCCTCGTAGTCGACACCTACGCCCCGACTCCTCACCCACGTCCCCATCTCCACCTCCGATCACAATCATCGTCATCTTCATTGCCTCCTTCTTTGGCCGAACCATCTCCTTCAACCCCTCGACCCCGACTCCACCTCCAACACCTCCTTCTCCTTTCTCCACCGGGATCACCATCTACTTCCTTCATCATCGACACCGCAACTCCCGTGCCCAACTCCATCCCTCGACCCCGATCACCTTCGAACCCATCAACACCCACCGAGCACCTTGCTCCTCACCTTCACCAACATCGCAGCAGCACCCAAGCAAGCATCTCAAAACCCTCGACCTCACCCCCTTCACCCATCACTAACCTTGACCCTACCCATCTTTTCGCCGTCGATCTTCCTGAGAACCCAACTCACCAGCAGCCTTCTCGTCGATCGCCAGCACCCACCATTACCGAGATCACCATCAGCAGCAGTTCAAGTCATCGTCGACTTCATCTCCGAGCCTAGCAAGGTGGAGGTTGTTTCTTGTTGCCGTTGTTCCTTGTCTGTATTGCTCCGTTCATGTTCGTATCTGCATTCGTTGAGACCGAGGCAAGTTTACAACTTGCTACATGCTATAGTCTATGTAAAATTATATATATATATATATATATATATATGTTGTTGTAATATTATTTATTATTAGTATACCGTTATATATATATAATCTGTATATCGATAATTAGTTAACAATAACAAGTGTTATAATTGCAGTTTATATTGTTATGTAAATTATATCTATAACTAGGACTATAACAAACTATTCTAGTTTGGTTAATCGATAAATCGAAGTGTAGGAATTAATGTGGTTATTTTTCGTTATATCATTTATTGCACCTAGATAACGGTTACAACCGTATTTCATCAAGACCTGTTTGCACAATGTTATCATAAATAAACACTTTATTTAATTGAATACAATATCACTGACATAAGTGTAACCTGGCAGACTATTACTATTTTGTTATCATGTTAATACCTGCTACCTGTAATACTTACTAATACTAACAATCCTGGCTTGTTTTCATGATGGACATGACCTGTTGTCTAGATAGACATAACCCGTATCTTCCTTCTCTTGTGTTGGCATTAAGTAGATATTATTCATACCTGACTTGGAAAACGAAATCTGGGGAAATAGGGAAATCAAAAGTGTAACTGAAGTGTAACTTAAAAAGATATTACATGTTTTCGTGGTTCTGGGGGTAATGGAACAGAATCATTCTTGATTCATACATCTTGCATCTATGAGATATATCTTGTGTTCGTGGTCCCGGAGAGTAACAGGATATATACTTTTGAGTTACATGGATGAGTACATTCATTGGTTTCAAATACCTGTAGGATAGTTAACCTAGAAACACAGAATTTAGGATACACATGACATGTTTGACTACCTATAGCCTACTGTTATGACACATGTGTGTGATTTTGTTTATACTAATAACTCACTCTTTCACGTGACATCCTATATAGCACATTGTTCGGTTTATTATTATAATGATGATATTTATGATGCACTAACGTCTGGATTTTGCATGGCCCAGTTCTTTTAACCTTATCGTAGGAAGATCAAGTACTTTGACAGACAAGCTAAGCAGTGAAGAGCTTTTTGCTGATTTAGTTTAGTAATGCTTTTGATTTATTTTCTAGTTATGATTTTGTCGTTGTGATCCCATAAAGGATGAGGCTAGGATATTATTTCTTATTCAATCTTTATTTGTTTCCACTATCTTTCTCGTTGTTAATTTATTATGGTAGTTTGGACATATGATAGGTAAATATTTATTTTCTATTCTTGATATCTGATTGACAGCCATAATGTGACTATGGAAGGATGATTCCTTACCATAAGTAGCATGGTTGGCTTTGTCACATTCCGTATTTATATATTTTGGGAAGCAGGGCGTAACATACAGCCTAGAGATTATCCCAGCGTCCTCCTTATTACAGCACAGTATGGATGCGACGCCAATAAATTGTGAAGAGTCAAAGCTAAAGCGGGTGACGGCATATTCCTAACCTTAGATCTTGATGGCAACATTTACAGCCTAGAGATTATCACGACATTCTTTCTCATTCTAGTAAGGTGCAGACACAACGTGAACAAGGACCTAAGGGTCAAAGAAAAGGTAGAATGATGGAAAATTTCTAGTTCTAGATCTCAATGGCGATATATATAGCCCAAAGACCATACGGATGTCTACCCTACTTCAATGAAGAATCGGTGTGACATCATCAAAGTAAAAGTGAAGTGACTACATATTCCTAGTTTCAGGTCTTGATCGCAAGATATGCATGCCTAAAGATCATTTAATGTTATTCCACCTTAGACGAATGCGTCTACGACTTCTTTGGGACTCGAAGAATAGAGTATGACCTCAAGATAAAGCGCCACAGTGACGCCTAATGCTGAATCCTCTGACGGAAACATGGATATTCCAGCCTAAGAAGATTACATGAGACGTTGTTGAAGGAACTATTGCAATCTAATAAGCAATTTTAAAAGATGATATCTTAGGGTTTTAAAAAACCTAGAGAGCAATTGTTCCAAACATGAAGATCTAAGTAAAAGATTATAACTTGTAACAAACAAAAGAGAGCAAACTAGCTACTAGGTTGAAACTACAACCTTTGTAATATTTTCAAGTGCTCCCAAATTGTGTTGGACTCCGTTGATGGCTCCTTGAAGCTCCATGGAACAAACTTGCTAATTCACCTCCTCCATCAAAGATGATCCACCTTGAAGTCTCAAGTGCAATGACTCCAAATTCAAACTAGAATTAACCTAAGTAGTTAGGTTGCTAAGCTAACTAGTTAGGAGTTGTAGTTCAAGCTTACTACTAATTTTCTCTCTTTTTATTTCCTTTTTCATTTTTATTTTCTAAAGTGAAGAGAGGAGGAAGAAGGAGACTGGAGCTCTCATGAAAAAGAGAGTATCAAATAACCTAACCATTCAAAAGAAATAGTTACAAATATATTTTTCTCCCAGAACAATCCAAGCCCTTGGATCAAACCAACCATCCATGTGTTCATCACCTTATCTTGATTACACCATACTACAATATGATGAGGATATTTTATACCTAAGGAATAAAATAAGCTTAAGAAAATAAAAGGAAAAAGAATAAACAAAAACAATATTATAATAATAATAATAATATACTAAATACATATACTTGTAATTGTTATCCAAGCTATTTAAAATACATAAAAAAAGAGATTAATTAATAGTGACATAATACTAGTAAATGCATATACATTATATATGTATAAAATATCCCACCCGATTTAATATCCGTCTTTCTAAAAAGACAGGCTATTATTACAGCCGTCCGATTACCATCAGTATATAAAATACATTAGTTTTAATCAAACCCAAGTATGTACCAATGTATCGCAACTACAACATTTCACCAAAGACAGAAACTCTCTGTGTGGGATTCTAAAACCTCGATAATACGCTGGCAGTGGGTTTAACCACAAACACGTCAGCGGCACTAGCTGTACGTAATTGCTATCTAGGTATTGTCGAAAAGTAGATCGACAAGTAAGCTCGTCTGAAACCTTACTGAGCCTATCAGCGACATGTATCATACAGTCCGGTATGTTCGTCTGAGAGTATCGCATATCCAGTCTAGAGGGTGGATAATGTCAGACCCCTAATAACATGATAAGTCGTGCCAGTGTCAAGACCTATCACCAATCGAGAAACTACTGATTGCAATCAGTAAATCCCATCCGCCTAGACCTAGGTCTTATGGTGATGGCCAATCGTATACAACGCAACATCAACTCCCAATACCGGAAAAGACAAATCCCCTCTATCACTCACCGCCTCCAAGTGTTTCAGGACTACACCCAAAAGCTACATGTTTGCACGACTCTTTAAAGTCATGGTATGGTAGCAATCAAAGTAGAGTGGGAACACACTCGAGACAAATGACGATTTCGGGTCGACAGGCTACGATGTACTAATGTCACCTGAGAACTGCTATATGAAATAGGTATAATACCATCTAGCATGTTCTCGACAAGTCCATCCAGTATAACTCATAACCCAATGAGCACCTTTATATAATCTTTGTTGACTGACTAACACCAATGGTTGTGAGACCGGCCATCGCCCCTTGTACACTAGTCTACTTTAGAATATCGATGCACGGTCTAAATATTCCCATGACTGGGGACATTTAAGGATGTGCATATAGACTACCCCTTTCTCACAAGTATGATCGCCATCATAACCTTGGTAGTCAAGCATGAATCATATGGGATATATCAATCTGTAATAGTGATATGCTATACTATACAGGACATGTACATAATGATAAAGTCAAACCAGATAGCATAATATCATCTCGAGTAAGACTGTTCTAACTGTATAGATCCTCCCTTAATCATCATAATCGCCTACTTGCAATTACAATAATTTCATTGAGGGCACTATATCCAACAATCTCCCACTTGCACTTAAGGCTAATTATTGCAATATCGCATACCCACAGCTTGTGTGCTACCGAATACCCTACTTCTTTACTAATCAGTTTCACAAACCGTGTTTGCGAAACATTCATGTTCGAGAAATAGCCTCGGTGAGTAGATCCGCTCCAATGTTTCTACCTTTATCTGTCTATATCTCAATTTCATGGAGAACGTCTATCTTCCAAAATGAGTAATACATGTCTTAGAATTTGTGTGGATATCTAATGGAACCAAGTTCATAATATGAACACCAAATCCAACAAACTTCTTAGACAATATTTTCCACTGAATTTAATCAGTATCATGCACCATGCCTACCCAGTATCTGTTTGGATCTCTGTCCAACACACTGCCCCCCAGAAGAGGGCAAATTTATAACTCTGAAAGTCAATCTGTCACCCAAGTCACCTTGGAAGTTTTAACCGGTAATCGCCTCCTATGAGAGGCTGCCATTATCATATAGCAAGAACATTCACTTATGTTCATAATTGCTTCCCTTTATTTCCCCAGGATTGGATTAATATCTGCTTACTGCAGCTAGTGCAAAAGCAACATTATGCATTTCCTGTGTGAAGAAACACTTGTGACATCCAAAGTTTAACCAATTATAATATAGGAACCTCACTTCCAATCCGGAGCATGTCATCCAAATCTCTGGACAGTGCTCCCTACTACCTTCATATCGGGTTCATCTGTTGTTTTGATGAAGTCAAACACTTTGATTGTCACATCAAAACAGATGATCCATCTCCGCTATATCTATTTTAGTCTATAAATAGACATAAGCAACCTGACCACCACGCTTCTGCTTCTCCCGCTGACTACAACAACCCTCTGGCAAAGTCATATACACGTGCAGTTCTAAAATCCTATTTAGAACGATGTTATAGTCATCCACCTACCAGATCTCATAATCAGGGACAGTAGTAGTGATAAGCTTGGGTCATCAAAACCTCCTTGTCACCGTCTTTGAGGAAACTGATGAAACTCTCGGGTGGTTGAAGTTACCCACTAAATCTGCGGAGTGGCTAAATAGATTATTGAATCCAGTTGAATTCTTTGGTTCTACTAAATTTTCAGTAACCGTTTGTGGTTCTGGAATCACTTCTAGTTCTACCATACTCTCATTAAAGTCTTTAGAAAAGAATACATTTTACTAAAAATACGGCGTGTCAAGAACAAAATAAATTTTTATCTTGCAAATGGTAGAATGTTAACCCTCGTCTATGCCCGTGATAACCCACAAACTGCCATTACTGAAAATTTCCTTGAGTTTATCTGAATTCTGGTTTTGAGTATAAGCCGGACAACTCCATATATCTTAACATTGTTATGATATGAATCCATTCTATGTTCATATAGAAACTAATGCACTAATTTAGATGAATCCTGATTCAAATAGTATGCAGTTGTTTCCAGTGCACATCACCTGAATGGAAGAAGGCCATGCAGCATTACTCATCAAGGAGAGCATACACAGATGAGTAACCTAACATAGACTACTATCATGGAATACCTAGCATAAGTATCTATATCTTCGATCACCTCAAAAAATCCTGATACTTGCAACATATGGTTCTCTACTTTATTCTTATACCTATAAACTTCTCATAATTTTGGACCTTGCATTTTAACAAAAATGCGTGTCTAGAATAAGAGAAGTTATTGTTATTCGGAATATAGTAAGAGTACCAACCCCTTTTCCTAATGGATACTAGATAACATACAATACTTTGTATAAATCCCCTGAGTTTGCTAACTCAAACTCTGTGTATCTTAAGTTGAAAACTGTATTTTGGTTAAGAAGAATTATACCATTATTGAATGCACCTTACCTAATCATCATCTGATAAAGGCAAATGTTGTAAACATAATTTTAAACTTAATGAAATAAACATACAAATATATCAGTTTGAAAATGGTGCATAACAATGGATATTCAAAACCAACAAATCTCCAATAGGCAAACCCAAGTGATTTCCTCAAACATTAAGAATTAGAACAAACTCTGATATTGAGGTTATAATCACCCAATTCCCAATATTTTACTCACACTCATCATCTGTAACGCCATACGGATGTGAGAATCTAAACCGCTATATACATACCCTGGAGTCAGAATGTAATTAGGAAAGCAATTTTCAATAACTAATGTACAGGAAAACAGAAACATGGGAATGTTTCAAGGGGTTGGCCGAGTATTCTTAGTAATGCCTCTTCCATTATCCAGATCCATGACACTAGTTGCGATTGCCATTGCCCTCACTTCAATCCTTTATATGTCTCTACTTCTTATCTTCTGCATACCGTACTTCGGCTAATTGGTTTTCTTCCTTCCCTACCTTTCGGCACTTGCCTAAGATTTGGAAGAAGACTATCCAATAAGTATAATAGGTGTACCCTCCTAATACGAGGAGCTCTTGCAACCTGAGAGAAGAAAAAGGGTAGAAACAATCGAATAATCCTATTCAAATTCTTCAGAACCAAAATCCATCCTCGAACTGAAATAAATTTCTGCGAGTTTGTATGTAACTATACGAGATTGTTTTATCCATTCTATTAGGATCTTCGTAGTGATATGGAATGTTTTGAAGAAAGCTAAAGGTAAAGTAGGAGGGGCATGGATATACGCGACTTTATCATGAATGTAGACGATCTAAAATCCTGATGGTAAAAGGTTTGGTTTAACTTGGTAACGAGTTTTAGTTTAAAGCGGGTCAAGGTAGCAGCCAGAGACAGAGAGAGGGGAAAGAAATACTCAGTGTGCACTCTAACCTAAATTAGATTGGTTTAATAATAAATTATCTAATCTGGATGGCTTCCACTATTTTCTCGAAACCCTAAAAAGAGAAATAGTTAGGATAACCGGAGGAGTAATTCATACTCATCAGTGGGAATCGAGATCCAATTATCACCGCATAGTAACTTGATAGAATCCACTCAAGTCACCACACTCCAAAATGTATACGCATACTTGGCAAGTTTCCTTTATATTTGAAAATCCCGATATGGTTTGTGCCCCAAACAGCTTATGACCTTGACAAAGACCAACAAATCATAAGTCGCAAGTCAAGTTCAACCCATCATTATCTTGATTAATTTAGAATCACCCGTATAAGCTCTTGACAAATGCCAACAAGGCTATATGACTGTCCTAGATAATCGCATCTCTATGCATAAACGAGCAACATCTAGCTACCGCACACTACACCTTGACAAATACCAACAAACGCATCACGAATACTAAGCACTACTCGTAGAAAATGACGGAGGGCTATGGCTGGTTTTTGGCGAAAATCCTTTAACGTGATGAACTTGATATCGTTGTAGGAACCGGATGGTTTTGCAAATATATAGTGGTGCAAACTTTTGCAGAAGAGGCAACTCTCTGTAAAGGGATTTAGGCCCTTTCCTCATAGAATGAAGTGCTGGATATTCATAAATGAATATCTCTACGCAAAGCAAAAGATCATGTGTCATGCCCCGCTTCCCAGTAGACGGAAACAGTGACGTGGAAGGACGCAACATATTTACTAAGAAATAAATATGTTAAGCGTAATTAAGCAATATATAAAATGAAAAAAAATTGACAAGAGTAATAAAATGAACAGAAACTTTATTTACATTCAACTTTACATACAACTGTTTGAAATGAAAAGATACAATGATATAAAACAAATTCCTAAACAATGGCATACAGAAAATAAGTGCAAGAAGAACTAGTAGTCCGGCTGAGCTGTAAACTGGTCCAAGTCCTCCTGGCTCAGCTCTGTCTCCTCAGAGTTCGGTCCTCCTGACGAACATTCCAAAGAAAGAAACAGTAAGGAATGTCGTCAGCGAAATAATGCTTGGTAAGTCCCAAAAGAAGAAAGAGAAGATAGTATATTAAGTGAAACGAACAGGTAAAGTGTATATGACTGATTACTGGTATATGATAGTTATTATAACGTAATTGTTTGTAGTTTGGTAAAGAAGATATTGATGTATACGAGAGGAGTCAGTCTTACCCCATGGACTATGGTAACATATAGTATAAGGCCCCGTCATAACCCACGGGACAACGGCACGAGAATTCATGTAGGTGTCTTTTAAGTGACCTCTCGTACCACGATATACGTTCCGTACCAATCTATCCTTTTATCCCCGCATAATGTATTGTATAGATTATATTTACAAGTCTTGCTAAAACATGGATACAAAATGTTCAGGTATTCATATTCAGGATGTAATCATGTATTTAATTAGTCATGTCAAGTTATAACCATGGTTCGGTCAAGTCAGTCAAGTATACATGTTTGATATTGATGTCTGAATTCAAGTATTCATGTTTATGATCAAAGTATTCGGGTTTGATTTTGGATTCAGGTTTGAATTGGACTCAGACTGAGTCAGATACTTGTACTGATTTAACTCTTGAATTCTCAGGTCCGGGAATTATCGGCAACTGCTGCATGGACGGCAGGATTTGTGTCTTTTTCTAAGACAATTCCATTGATAACTCCTGTTAAGTTTTCTAACCTGGATAGGCAAGCACTCACTTTCTCTGACTCCCTAAGGCTCAAGAGAATTGATCCCGCTTAAACCTATATTTACTAAAGTCCTTAAAATATTGTTTTGTATATCTCGAGGGGGTTTTATGAAAAATATTTTTAATATAGATTAAAAATAAAACTCGAGAGTGGTTTGTATTACTTAGGGTTTTCATGAGTATTTGTTTGATTATTGGGGTATTTCATGATAAAAACTTAGCCTTCAAAGGTTTATGATAATTTAGTGAAAAATAGTCTTTTTAGTAATTTAATGGTATTTTATTGACATTTTTTAATCTTTTCGTTTTTAGAAAAATATACTTTCATAATATAATGAAAATATGGATTTATAATTTTATATAATTTTTAATTTTAAACATTTAGTTTTATTTTAAAATATTCGTTTTTCTTAAAATCCGTATTTATATCCTTTCGAGATCGAATACTCCGTGAGAAGTGCTGCATCTCGTTCTACTATCCTCAGAATGTGCGATAATCTGCACCATCCATTAGCGGGTCCCCTAATAAGGGTTGTAGATGCATAATTGCAAAAGAATATGAAATACTGTTTTAAAAGAAGACCGGTTTTAAGGTAGGTGGTATTTTATTGTAAAATTTATACTTCGAAACAAATATTCATACAAATTAGTATCGTGCTATGAAATCAACGTGTTCATGAGGGGTAGGTCGTTACCCCGTGATGTTTTTTCCTAATGGTATAGTTTTAACAAAATTAAAAGAAGTGATATCAAAGTTCATGGTATTTTAATAAAAAAGATCACTTATGGATGTTTCACATGAGATTCTTGGTTAAAATTGATTCTAAACATTTATATTTAAGGTTACAAGTATTATGTATAAAAATTTGGTTGATCAAAGTATAAAGGAGAAGGAGTTTCTAGGGTTTAGAAAAAAGATATCAGTAATAACTCCACTTACCGTTATAAGTTTTAAAATTGAATTTCAATGAAGAGAAAGAGAGATTGGGAGGGACTTACGGTTTGAAAATCTCTAAGAAAGGGTTAGGAAGGAAAGAGTGTCTTCGTGGCATCGCGGGAGCTCCAGAATCGGCTTCAATCTTTGACGGAAGAAGTTCGTTCGCTAACTCCACTTTACTCCACTTGCATTTAGGAACTTTTGAGAGAGTTTTTGTTAGAATTTTCAGAATGGTGAAGAGCTAGGGCATGGGGTTGTATTTATAGTGGAGAATTAGGGTTTGGGAATTAAAAATATGGATTAAAAAGCATTAAAATGGTGTTAAATTGTGAAATGAAAGGTCTCTGTTTGATTGAAAGGAAATCAAATGGTGCAGAGGAGTTAAGGGTAGCTGAAGAGACGAGTATGCAAAGCACATGGCAATTTGGCCACATCCTGACAGTCTCCGCCGGCCCATATAGCTAAACCGCCGGTCGATCTTGAGACAAATGCCTCGAGATTCGTGCCATCTGATAAATTCTGTATTACACCATTTCCGTATGTTTGATTTTTCTGAACTTTTCATTTCTCGTGTATTGCACGTGAAATCTTTTGGGCTTCCGAAAATTAAAAAGAAAAATTTAGAAAAAAATTGTGTCTGACGGGAATCGAACACATAGGCTACGTCACATCATTTCAAAGGCTTTACCAGTGAGCTATAAGTTGTTTCTTTCTTTTATTTAATAAAAGTGACTTATAACTCAAACTCGGGCTGTAATACTTTTTTCTTGTATATTAACAGTAAAATTTTCTGTACAAAGATTTCAGAGTCGTTACATTCTACCCTCCTTATAAAAATTTCGTCCTCGAAATTTATATTTACATAAGGACTAATTTTCAAATAGGTAAAGGTATCTTGCACGCATTTCTTCTTCTCGTTCCCATGTTAATTCTCCTGGTGAATCCTTTCTCTACATCACTCGGACCAAGTTTACTTCCTTGTTCTGTAATGTCTTCATCTTTCGGTCCAGAATCTCAACTGGTTGTTGCTCGCAGGTTAAATCAATCTGTACTGTGAGCTCTGAGTGATCGAGTATGTGGCTAGGGTCGCTCACATATCGTCGTAGCTGGTAAATGTGGAACACGTTGTGCACACCTTCCAATGAGGGTGGTAGTGCTAAACGGTATGCCACTTCTCCAAATCGTTCGAGTATGTCGAACAGTTCTATGTATCTTGGATTTAGCTTACCCCTCTTACCAAAACGGATCATTCCTCTGTTTAGAGATATCTTTAGGAATACATGGTCTCTAGGTTGGAACTCCAGATATCGACATTTTGCATCTGCCCAATGCTTCTATTTGTCTTGGGCTATACGCATTCTTTCCCTAATCGTGCGAACTACATCCATAGTTGCCACGATCATCTCTGGTCTAAGGAGTTCACAATCTCCGACGTCGTCCCAACATAGCGGTGAATGACACTTCCATCCGTAAAGTGCTGCGAATGGTGCCATTCTAAAGCTTGCCTGATAGCTGTTGTTGTATGAAAACTCCACAAGGTGTAGGTGATCTTCCCACGAACCTCCGAAGTCTAACATAAAGGCTCTTAGCATGTCTTCTAGAATCTGAATTGTTCGCTCGGACTATCCGTCTGTTTTTGGATGATAAGCCGTGCTAAAATTTAGACTCGTTCCCATGCTAGCTTGCAGACTCTGCCTAAATTATGATCGGAATCCGGTATCACGATCAGAGACGATGCAAACAGGCACTCCATGTAATTTCATGATCTCCTGCATGAGTTCATGGATATCAAATATGGTACATCTTGAAGGTTTAAATCTTACTTTAGATTTATGCTTATCTCCATGTACTTCTTTACTAATATCTCTGTTGACTGGCCAACTCAAAATGGAATAAAGTGAGCCGACTTGGTGAATCGATCCACAATAACCCATAATGCGTCATTACTTTTCGTGCTGTGAGGAAGGGCAGTTATGAAGTCCATGGTAATGTGCTGCCATTTCCATTCTGGGATTGGTAACAGCTAAAGTATACCAGCAGTTCTGTGATGTTCAGCCTTCACTTGCTGACATACCAAACACATGGATATGCTTCTAACTACTTCGCGTTTCATTCCATTCCACCAGTAGTGTTGTCGTAGATCCTTGTACATTTTCGTACCACCGGGATGTACAGAATAAGGAGAGCTGTGAGCTTCTTTCATGAACTCTTCTCAAACAGGGCCGATTGGCACATATAATCGACTTCCATATCTCAAGGATCCGTATTCGTGGATGATAAAGTCAGTTCGAAGTCCACTTTTTACTTGTTCTCGGATCTTTCGTAGCTTGGTATCATTTGCTTAAGCTGTCTTGATCTGATTGATAAGAGTGGACTAGAATTGTAAGTTCATCAAATATGAAGCGTTACCTGGCACAACTACTTCGATCTCCAATCCGTGCAATTCTTACTGTAGCTTCCACTGAGCAGTGAGGTTCATTGCTAATAGCTGGCGGCTAAGTGCATCAAGAACTACATTTACCTTTCCAGGATGATACTGTAGGTTGATGTCAAAGTCTTCCATGAGTTATATCCATCTTCTCTGCCGTATGTTTAATTCTTTCTGAGTAAATACATACTTCAGACTCTTGTGGTCAGTGTATATATCCACTCGTTCTCGCGGAAGATAGTGGCGCCAAATCTTAAGTGCGAAGATGACGACTGCCAACTCCAGATCATGTGTTGGATAGTTGCGCTCATGTACCTTTAGCTGTATTGATGCAAAAGCCACAACTTTTCCATACTGGTGTAGAACACATCCTAATCTTTTACCGGATGCATCATAATGCACAACGAATCCTCCAGATTGATCCGGTATTATGAAGATAGGAGCAGAGGTTAATCTTGACTTGAGTTCTACAAAAGCTTTTTCACATGCTTCTGACTACATGAATGCTTCATCTTTACATGTGAGCTTGGTCAGGGGTGCTGCAATCTTTGAGAAGCCTTCAATGAATCATCGGTAGTATCATGCTGATCCTAAGAAACTTCGTATATTTATCACCATCTTTGGTGTCGGCCATTCGCTGACAGCTGACACCTTAGCTGGATCTACAGAGATTCCTTCGCCTGAAACGATATGTCCGAGAAATCCGACTTGATCTATCCAAAATTCACACTTGCTGTACTTGGCATAGAGCTGATGTTGTAGCAATGTCTCGAGGACAATCCGTAAGTGCTCGGCGTGTTCTTTCTGATTCTTTGAATACACCAGGATGTCGTCGATGAATATGAAAACGAACTTGTCTAGTACTCTCGGAAAACTTGGTTCATCAGGTTCATAAAGATGGCAGGTGCATTGGTCACTCCAAATGGCATTATGAGACATTCATAATGACCATATCAAGTCATAAACGTCGTCTTCAGAATGTCGAACTCTTTGACCTTAACCTGATGATAACCCGAACAAAGATCTAGTTTTGAAAATACACGAGATCCACTTAGTTGATCGAAAAGATCATCGATGCGTGGTAGTGGATACTTGTTCTTGATCGTCACTTCGTTCAGAGCTTGATAATTTACACGCATCCTGTAAGAACCTTCTTTCTTCTTCACGAGTAATACCAGAGATCCCCAGCTTGAAGTACTGGGACGAATCCAACCTTTCTTCAAGAGTTCATCCCACTGAATGCGGATCTCCTTCAATCCTTCTGGACTTAGCCGGTATGGAGCTTTGATTACAGGTTGCGCACCAGGTTGTAAATCAATACTAAACTCAAGATCTCGATCGGGAGGCAAATCTAATATGTCTTCAGGTAACACATCCTCGAACTCTCGAACTACCTCGGGCTTTTCTTCTTCTACCGGTAGAGAAAACCCTTTTGCATTCTTCGGTTTAGCACGGTATTTTCCTGACTCCAAAGTTCTATCTCCTCTTTTGAAATAGAAGACTGGGTGATCTGGTATCTTAAATACTACCCTCTTTTTACGGCAGTCAATAGTATCATAGAATACTCCCAGCCAATCCATTCCCAACACAACATAGAATTTTGGTATGTCCGGTACTTTGAAATTCGCGTAGAATTCTTGTTCGCAAACTACAACTGGATACTAATCAAACCTCATAGTTGCTTTCAAGACTCCATTCCCGGAACTGACATTCCAGCTTGAAATAAGTGGCTTCATGGGAATCTCATGCGTTCTCACAAATCGTTGGGACATGAAGCAGTATGAAGCCCCAGTGTCGAAAAGTGCGAGTGCGGGAAGGGTGGCTACTAGTATATTACCTACGTTGTGTGAGGTTGGGTTTAGATATAGGAAAAGTTATAGTGTTACACAAAGATTGAAAAATTGAAAAGATTGGGAAGTTACCAGTGATGACTTGTCCTGTGGCTTCGGCCTCCTCGACCGTCATTGTGAAAGCCTGACGTCGTGGTACATGCCTCCTTGCTGGAAGCACATTCCTCTGTCCTTGAGGCCCGTTTCTCTGCCCTTGATGCACATTTCTCTGTGCCTGATGGAATTGACATTGAGGCTGTGCAGGAGGTCCATGTGGAGCTGGTGCAGGGAGAACTAGGCAAGGTGCAGGAGCCTGAATGGATGGCCACTGCGGGACTGTGATTACGGGTCTGGGAGCTGGTGCTGTGTTAAAAAAGTATGGACATGCTCCTATGGCGTGAGTGGATGCGCCACAAACCAAACACAGGCCATTCGCACGCCTGCAGTCCTTCGCCAGGTATCCAGTTCTCTTACAATAGAAACAAAAGTCGGGATTGGACCGGTTAAATGATCATCTCGGTCTCTTGGGTGCAAAGGTTGTCATAGAAGATGCTCCTCCTAATATCTATGCGGCAGGGCATTTGATTCCAGCTGTTTGGGGCTTACCCTTCTTTTTCACCACTGCTTCATAACGGCGAGCTGTCTTCAGGGTGAGTTCATGAGTCGGGTAATCGCATGTGGCTAACGCCGCCTGAATCTCCAGGTCAAAGCCCTGTTGAAATCTTCTAGCCCGAATCTTATCAGTCGGGATCAAATGTGCCGCGAACCTGATAAGATGTTGATGTCAGGATAGAGATGTGTTTTAACAGAACAGTATTTGATACGAATTCTTTACCTGCTAAGCATGATGAATTCAGCATCATACTCATCCACCGATTTTACCCACATGGAGCCTTGTTGCAGGTGGATGAACTATTGCTCCATCTCGAAACGAGCAGTCTCAGGGAAGAACTTCGCATCGAACAAATCGTGAAACGTCTTCTACTCAATAGGTTGGGTGAGACGGCTTTCCTCAGCCTTCCACCAGATCTTACATTATCTGTCAGTTGCAGCTTAGCAACTCTCACCCAGGCAATATCTGGTAATTGAGCTGCTGCCAGATCATCTTCAATCAATTGAGCCCATTCTTCTGCCTCTAGCGGGCTCTCTTTTTTCGAGAAGTTTTTTGGATGCAGTGCCCAAAATTGTTTGACTCCGGGTGCCTCGGCTTCGGGACGGTGCATGAGGATAGCAGTCTGCTACTACTAGGCTCTTGATAGCCTCAAGCAGTACCGTTTGCTCATTGATAAGACCTGTAATGGTAGGTGGTGGTGGTAGAGTAGATGGTGGGGTATTGCCGTTGACGTTCGTGCAGGTGTTGTTGAGAGAATCCATTACCTTGAAAGAAAAGGAATGGTTAGGATAGATTCAAGAAATTAGAAATGAAAACAATGGTTAGTTGCTGATTCTTATAATTCTTGTGATATATTGCTTAAGAATTCATGCAGAACTGACCTGCATGGGCCACCAACAAAACCTGTCACATCCTGCTTCCCAGTAGACGGAAACGGTGACGTGGCAGGCCGCAACGTATTTACTAAGAAATAAATACGTTAAGCGTAATCAAGCAATATATAAAATGAAAAAGAATAACAAGAGTAATAAAATGAACAGCAATTTTATTTATATTCAACTTTACATACAACTGTTTGAAATAAAATGATACAATGATATAAAACAAATGCCTAAAGGCATACAGAAAATAAGTGTAAGAAGAACTAGTAGTCCGGCTGAGCAGTAAACTGGTCCAGGTCCTCCTGGCTCGGCTCTGTTTCCTCATAGTCCGGTCCTCCTGACGAATATTCCAAAGAAAGAAATAGTAAGGAATGTCGTCAGCAAACTAACGCTCGGTAAGTCCCAAAAGAAGAAAGAGAAGATAGTATATTAAGTAGAAATTGAATTCCTGACTTGAGTCCTTCTCCACCGGCATCTATATATAAACAAGAAGAGGAAGCGCCTTGACTCGTCAACCGCCGACTGACCATGTGCCGAGAGCTCCTCCCCCGAACCCCCTCTCTCTGAAGACTCGCTTGTTCGGAAAAGCATTGAATGAACTTTCTTTCTTTTGGCTTTTTGCATGTTAGCACTTTTACCTGACCCTTCGTCACTGCTTTCTGATCATGTGGATGCCGCTCTTAGAGAATCCGCGAAAGGAAATGACACTTTGAGGGAAAGGGATATGGAATCAGCTGCACATGAAGCTGTGGAATAGAATGCCCCATTATTTCATTTCATTGCCTTTCTTTTAGTCCAAACAGAACTGGAACCCGGATAGCGCTAGCTTGAACTAGGAAGTCAGAGGCGCCGGAACTAGGCAAGAGGGATTTCTTGCCCAAGGTTTTCTCCCGAAATGCCCGGATTGCACTAGTCTCAGGGACATGCCCAGAAGAGCTTCGCACATTAATCTAGTAGAAGAGGATGGCATTGAATCTGCTGTTCTTGTTCGAGAATCCGCAGCGCATGAATATGAGTAAAAGTAATTGATTGACCAAGGTCTTGCAGAAGGAGCTGCTAGAAATGAACAGGTAAAGTGTATATGACTGATTACTGGTATATGATAGTTATTATAATGTGATTGTTTGTAGTTTGGTAAAGAAGATATCCATGTATACGAGAGGAGTCCATCTTACCCCGTGGACTATGGTAACATGTAGTACAAGACCCCGTCATAACCTATGGGACAACGGCATGAGAATTCATGTAGGTGTCTTTTAAGTGACCTCTCGTGCCACGATATATGTTTCGTACTGACTGATTTGATGCTGAAAAGTATGTTCGTAAAGTAACCGCAATCAAGAAGGTGTCGCTAGTAGCTAGCCGCGATGAGTACGGGTCGTCCACAGGGAAACGTGAACCTTTTTCTTGCTTTAGACGAGTTGATTGAAGAAAGGTGATTGTTTTTCATTACGGTTATAAGATTTTATAAAGGAAAGGCTCGTAGGGTTCATAGGATTTAGTAGTAATGGATGAATAATTAAAAATGACTCCTTTTATCTTTTAATAGTTTAAAACTATATCGATAGTGATGAATGTAGATCAGGGTTCTCTTTTGGAAGAAACTAGGGTTTCCCCACTACTAACCCTTGTCCTTGGATTGATCTCTATTCATGTCCATCCTTTAACAAAACAAGTGTTAAACCAATCTCAAATCGTGGTCGTGACTAGTAATAAATTGGTAGCGCGCCCGATAAGGATGTTAACATTTATTTTGCTAAAGTTTATAAACTTTAAAATGTATAAAAGATCTTAAAAGATTTTATCATCCATTGATCTACCCTATCCTAAGAATCCTAGCAAGCTAGGAACTGCTCACTCAGGATTTGAGATTTAGAAGAAGAGTTAAAGAATGAAAACATGATTAAGATGCAGAAAGTAAGTGCAGAAAGTAAGTGCGAAAAGAATGCTAATAACACTACCTTTATTAATCAACTATTGCATACAAATTTTGAAAGTAGACTACTAGAACTCTAGTTGCTCTTAGATCTCTATCTTATTGGAAGTAGATGACTAGCTGATGATCAATCGGATACGTGGATCGCTTTGGACCTCTTGATCTCTTCGGTGATGATTTTTAATGTGAAACTCTCGGTCCTTTATATAGTCACAGAATCTATAAACCCTAGATTCCATATAATAATATATGCAGATACGATCAAATCACAAAAATCTCAAATCCTACGGCCATTAAACCGCCGCGCTTCCGCCGCATATTGCCTATATTTGCCACAGATCCGCCGCATCTTGGTGGCTTCAATTTTTGGGATTTTTTCTGGTGTTTTGTATCGTCATGTAGAGATCCTCTAGATGTCTATATTCTGATAATAATAAACTTAGTCTCTGTCGTTGCTAGATCTTATGATTTCCTTCAATATTTTGACAGATTTGATTCCGGCATCTTGATTTATACCGGATCTCTTGGATTCCGGACCTGAGCTAATCTGCACAATATCTCAAATCAAAGTGTTAGTAGTATTTGGTATTTTTGAGATATTATCTTAACCATTTTATATGATATTATATGTTAAGAATATTGATTAGAAATATTTGATATGATATGCATATTTTAATTACTATATTTCATATAAATATTATATGCATGTATTTTACCTCATTATGTTAAGAAACATATGATAATAAACTTTTTACACATAAACCCTCATATGTTCTATAATTACAATAAATATCTTTTAGTACTTAACAATAATAGAGAAAATGTTCATTCACATGTGCAATATTTTAGACTAATCAAATACCCCCAAACTTAACTTTGATCGTCCCGGGAAAACTAGTTATTAAAGAGAAGAAGAAGAAGAAGAAGAAGAAGAAGATGAAGAAAAACCTAGCACACTTTCGTAGGCAACACGATTGCACTGAGCACATGCAACAAGCCTTTAAACCTCTAGGTGTCCCTGGTAGGAGGAGTGTTGTCTCCTGAAGGTTTTCAGCGGATTACACCCACAAAATCCCATAATAAAAGAAAGATGATGAAAGTTACATACAAAGGTAAAGAACATATAAAAGAAAAAACTTGAAAATAAGAGTTTCAAACTACACTAGCTTTTTAGTAGCCATGAGCCCTATCTTAATAGTCATGAAAAGATATCAGAAATCACATCATCCCTCAATAAAATATCATCTTTAGTCTTCCACCCTACCTTTCTTCCAAACATCGATCATATATCCCTATGTGTGTGTAAAAGACATTCCTACACTTAAAGAATTCAATTCAAGCTATCATACTCTTGTCCATCTTCCTTGGTACTTTTTAGTCGGTGAATGTTTTATAGATGGAATTGCTCACGCATTTTTCATGCGACCGTTAATATTTCTTGAGGTACTAACGAACCGATTACCAAATATGCTCACTCGTTAAAGCGTAATTAGCAATATTCTAGTTTTGCAACACCTAAGGCTTAGCAGTGGCTCCCAAACCAGTTGGTCTAAAGCACTAGGTGATAAAGCACTCTCGCTATATTTTTTCTTATGCTGCCTTAAGTAATTACAAAACTAGTGTTCATTTTTCTTCACCATTTTTTTCATTTATATTTTTGTTTATATATTTATTTTCCTTTATACTAAGGTTCTTAGACAAGAGCATTTCAAGGTATTCTCTGCTATCCTAAGTTTCAAGATGTGTGCAAGTGTGTATAGTAGGGTATCAACGTTCAGATGTTTGAACTCAAGAATAGGGACTATTTTTCAGACTTATTTCTATTCTTAGATTAGTGATTCATTTCATCTTACTAGCCCTTGAGGCGACAGCTCATGACTATCTATTACTAGTTTCGTTTTAAAATATCTAATTTTCTTGCTTTTCTTAAACTTTTCCTTCCTATCATATGTATTTTTCACTTTCTAACTTTCATTTCCAAGAAAAAAAATTTAAATAAATTTGTGCTATTATTTAGTATAATGCAAAATGATGTGTGAATAAGCACAAACCTTCCCAAAACCTATTTGCAGTAGTTTCCTCACTGATGTCATTTGTTAAACTTAAAACCTGTAGACTTGGGAGGAAAAGTTAGTAACGGGGAAAAGAATTAATGACAGTGAAATCCTTCCCCAAACTTATTTTTTTGCTCACAATTTTGTACAAATTTTGTTTTTCTTTCAAGAGCTAAAATATTTTCTTCCCACCCCCCAAACTTGAGTAAAACAGTATTAAGCATCTAAAATTATAAGAGGGGGTAAAGTTATTGGTCTATGTAAAGCTTTACAAAGACCAAAAGTCAACATCAACCATTAGAATATTTTATCGATGCAACAACATAGTTGATGGAAAATCATAGATGTGAAGAAATGGGGAGATAAGAGGCGTAATCGACCGGGTTTACGTCTCGGTTGGTAGAGATGAAACAGTGATGGTACACTACTCGCATTCTCATTCTTGATAAGAAGAAAGGGTGGTGGTTCGACTTCTTTGGGTAGGGTTTGATTCATCACAACTCTCATGTCTTCTAGGAATGCGAGTTCTTCGGCAAAAATGTCTTCAAAACTTTCATCGATATTCTGAATAATAATCTCATCGGAAAGGAAATTATGATACTCGAATAGCTCGACTAAATCATTCGACAAGTCAAACGGTTCGGACTTAGGTGTGGACTTGTCGACAGAAGGGTCTTCACGTGTATAATAAATAGTACGATCAAACAATAATGCACAAGTGGCGTCGAGATCAGTATCGTGAAGCTCCTCAAATTTGCAACTGTCGAAAGCTATCTTTTCGACAGAACATACATCAACTATCTGAGCATAGGGTTCAGAGGGTTGACTTCCTAGCTTGTAGATGTTAAGCTCAATTGTCATCTTTCCAAAGGATAACTTCATTGAACCGTTACGACAATTGATTATCACGTTTGAAGTTGTTAGGAAAGGTCGACCTAGAATCACCGGAATTTGGTTCCGTGGGTTTGCTACAGGCTGTGTATCTATGACTATAAAGTCCACAGGGAATATAAATTCCCCAACTTTGATTAACACGTCCTCTAGCTCACCCCGAGGTTGGGTGATAGATTGATCGGCCATCTGGAGAGTGCGATGCGCAGGTTTCAACTCTCCTATGCCTAATTTCTCATAAACAGAATACAGAAGCAAGTTAACACTAGCACCTAAATCGAGTAAAGAACGATTGATATTTTTACCCCAATAGTTATAGATATTGTAGGACAACCGGGATCTTTACGTTTCGTGGGCACCAATTGGGTAAGAGAATTGCTCATATTACTTGCTAAGAAAACTTTTTTAGGCACTTGAATTTTTCTTTTCCGAGTGCACAAGTCCTTTAAAATTTTCGCATACGAAGGAACTTGTTTGATAGCATCTAGGAGAGGAATATTTATGTTAACTTGTTTAAAAATTTCCACAATTTTCTCCATTTGGGGACTTGGTCTGTTGGCCCTCAACCTGTGTGGAAAAGGAGCTTTATCAATAAGGGTTGAGTCCAACTTTTGAGGAGAATTTTGTAGGGATAGAATGGATTCTAAAATTGGATTTGGGATGGTTGTAGATAGTAATTCCTTTAAGGAAATGGGATGAGGGTTCGAGCCTAGTGGAAAACGGAGAATAGGCTCAGAAGAAAATATTGGATTAGATGAAATAGGAGTAGAAGTAGTAGCCGGGGTTTCAAAAAAGTCATCAACTTCAACTTGTTCACCAACATTGTTATTCAGCACTCTTCCCGATCTCAACATAGTTACGACACTCACATTATGATTTTGAAGGATGAGATTCGCGCTTTGTGAGTGGCCGGGATTTAGTAAAGGTTGAGATGGAAGTCTCCCTATCTCTCTCTCACTCATCGCGACATTTAACTGTGCAAATTGTGCTTCTATCGATTTAATACTTTCACCATGGGAAGCAGTATGTTGCACTAACGTTTGGATAGAAGACGTTAAATTAGCTGTCATTTGTGTAGATTGTTTAATGAATGTTTCTATGTTTCGTTCGAGTGCAGAGGTTTTATCGGTACTGGCCGTTGGGAAAGAATTATTATAAGGTGCAAAGTTGTTGGCCGGATTTTGAAGAGATTGTGGTTGAAAGGGGTGCTGAATTTGTTGTAGTGGCTGCTGTTGTGGAGAAAGCCTTTGATAGTTATTTTGGCTTGGGAACTGATTTTGATTTTGAGATTGGTTTTGCTTCCAAGAAAAATTAGGATGAATCTTCCATCCCTGATTATATGTGGATGAATAAGAATCATTTCTAGGTTATTGTTGAAAAGCAGCATTGGTTTTTTCATGACCTTGAAACGGAGGATTCAAAGGACATTCTTCCGTTAAATGTGATGGGTCAAAACAGTAACCACACACGGTTTTGGGAAGCGTTACTTCGTTTAGGGAGGTTGAAGAGACTTTGTTTTCGATAGCTTGGAGTTTCTTTTGCATCGCTGCCATTTCGACTTTCACTGCGATGGAAACGTCGAGCTGATGGATACCTACCCTAGATGAAGATGATGTTGGTCTAGTGCTCTCCCATTGTAAGGTTTGTTCGGCGAGATCCTCCAGAAATTGCCAAGCTTCACCATCGTCTTTTGACATGAAATGGCGTTGACAAATAGGTTCAAGCATTTGTTTCGTAGCAGGATTAACACCCTCATATATAATCCGGCAAAGTTGCCATTTATCAATTCCATGATGGGGGCATTGTACAAGAAGATCTTTAAACCGTTCAAAGAATTTCCAGAATGGTTCTTTGGTATGTTGGGTAAGCTAGTTAATCTCGCTTCGAACACGGGCGGTTTTGTGATTAGGATAAAATTTCTTAAGGAATACTATAACGAATTCATCCCATTTAGCGATAGAATGTGCGGCAGTGCTATAAAGCCATTTTCTGCTAGATCGCACAAGGTAAAAGGGAGAAGACGTAATCTCATAGCATCCACTGAAAGTTGGGTTGTGCTCATCATTGCACATACGTTCTCAAATTTGGTTATGAAAACGTATGCATCTTCGGATTAAAGCTCGTGGAATTTGGGCAACAAGTTGATGAAGTGGGGTTTAATTTCGAAATTACCCCCATTGGCCAGGGAAAGAGATAGACAAGTATGAAGGGGTCCATGTATAGAGTAGCATCTTTCTTGGAAAGAGATGCGTGGTGGATTCTGTGCACCTACGGGTGGTGGCAGCGTGGTGTTGTTAAAATCTGATGGAGATCCGTCCATCTTGGAAGATGTGGTGGGTGGAGGGGAAATAAAATATGAAGAAGTACCGACTTCAGAGTCGATAGAAAAAACACGGACAAGATGGGCACTAGAATCCCGTGTCCAGCCGATCATGCACTAAGCGGGATTGTGCACATGGCAGCGTGTGTGAGAACAATTTTAAGAAGGTTTTTTTTGAAAAATAGTCGGACTTAAGGCTTCACTCAACAAATCACAAAATACACAATCAAACCCTAAAACTAGGGTCGCCTAAGTCAAGTCACTAGACCGCTCCTAGACTTCCAAAGGATAAGTCGCAGGATCAATCCTATAACACCTCTTTATCACTCTTGTGGTAAGTGCCAGGAAAATGGGAGGTATCCGCTATACGAATCACCGAAATAGCGGGCCTAATTAAGTAACCGCTTTCCTTAGTCACACTTGCTTAAACACTACAAAAGAAATGCGGATAAGCGATAGATTATCCATGACCCTCCTATGTCCTAATTGAGCGCGACAGTCTTTAGAGGCTTGGTCTCGATATTTTTTAATTAATGTAGGGTGAAAGTATGCTCGTTTTGTGATTTGTGGGGCCTAAGAAGGGTGATGAAATCCCCACCTAATTTGGATATGGGTTATTGCTCCTTAATGTCCAGTTTAGATATGCACAAACAAACCGATATCAAAACACACAAAAAGATTTTTGAGCGGCGATATTTGCAAAGAATCCTGCAGAAAAGATCATATTATTGGATCTTAGAGGAGAGAGAAAGATATTAGGAAATTACCTGAAAATTTTGGCACCGTAATTCCTCCAACACGCCGCGGTTCTACCGCAAAACCCAATATTCCGCCGCAGGTTGGTAGGGTTGTTTACCAAATTTTCTTCAGTGCTCCCCTCTACTCCTCTTGGGTATATTGAAAGTCTCTGAATCTCTGTTTCCTTACTCCAGTTACTTCAGATTCCCTTGGAAAATTTGCACAATAATCGTTAAATACACAAGATGCAGTTTTGGTTCTCGTTTATAATATATTTGCTGGATTTTATAAGAAACCAACCCGAATAATAAGAAAAAGAAAAATTACAGCCGTTTCCCCGGCAACGGCACCATTTGATTAATTTGATACTGAAAATGTGTTCGTAAAATAACCGCAATCAAGATGGTATCGCCAGTAGCTAGCCGCGATGAGCACGGGTCGTCCGCAGGGAAACGCGAACCTTTTTCTTGCTTTAGACGAGTTGACTGAAGAAGAGTGATTGTTTGTCGTTACAGTTATAAGATTTTATAAAGGAAAGGCTCGTAGGGTTTATAGGACTTGGTAGAAATGGATGAATAATTAAAAATGACTTTTTTTTTTATCTTTTAACAGTTTAAAACTAGATCGATAGTGATGAATGTAGATTATGGTTCTCTTTTGGAAGAAACTAGTGTTTCCCCACTACTAACCCTTGTCCTTGCATTGATCTTTATTCATGTCCATCCTTTAACAAAACTGTTAGGAATATATATGCCTTAGAGCCCATTATTGTATGATATAGTGGATGCTTGGACATATATATAGAGGACTTACTTGCTAGACATTATAGTATGCTATATGGTTGCACTTTATCTTAACATGTACACTTGTATTATTATACTGTCTCTCTGATATATGTTGATAAAGCCCTTAGGATGTTTGCTTGACTACCAGGACTATGATGCGAATCATACTACTGGGACTTGTATAGTCTACAAGCACATCCTTTAACTGTTCCTAGTCGAGGGGATATCGAGACACGGCATCGATATTCCAGAGTAGACTAGTGTGTACGTTTCTTGACCCTGTAGGGGGAGATGGTTGATCCCATAACCATTGGTGTTTGACATCAAAGATTGTGCACAGGTGCTCATTAGAGAATGGATACACCGAACAGGACTCGCCGAGAACTCCTAGATGGTACTATACCTATCGTCAGATAGTAGTTCTCTGGTGACACTCATACAGATTAGTCTGTAGACCCGAGGTCGTCATAGTGTCTTGTGTGGTTTCCACTGTGCTTTGATTTCCTCCCTACCACGGATCAAAGGAGTCATGAAAACAGGTGGATTTTGGATACAATCCCGAGTCACGTGGAAGCAGTGAGCGATAGGAGCGGTTCGTCTCTCCTGGTATTGAGAGTTGATGTTTCACTATACTCGATTGGCTATAACAGTAAATCCCTGGTTAGGGCTGATGAGATTTACTGGTAAGTGTTATCAGTAGTTTCTTGAACCGTTATGATCCACACATTGGCATGACTTATCAAGTTACTGGGGTCTGACGATTCTACCCCTAGACTTGATATGTGACATATCAGACGAAGAGACCGGACTGTACGGTAAGTGTTACTTATAGGCTTCACGGGAGTTTGGATAAGCTTGATTGTTGATGTTCTATTCGCTCAATACCTGGATAGCCGTTACGTCCAGCTAGTACCGCTGACGGCTTGTGGGTAACTGATGTGATCATTACCTACTGCTGGCATATTGATGAGTCTTTAGAGTCTCGCATAGAGATTTCATAGTTTAAGCGAAATGAAGTAGGGCACATATGTTGATATGTGCAAGATCCTGATTAAATACGAGCATGTGATACCGTATTCTAATCTTGTGACATTTGATATCGGTTAGATTATATGTGATATAACCGGATTATTGAATTAAGTGTTGATTTGATAATGTGATATACAGATAAATGATATTAGTCGGTTATATATGATATAACCGGATTATTAAATCAAGTGTTGATTTAATAATTTGATATATATTTATATTTGATATAATTATATATTAACTAATATTATTGCTCACTAATTATTTTTTTCTTAAAATATGTGTGTGTGTGTGTGTGTGTGCGTGATATGTTTGTGTGTGTGTGTGTATGTATGTATGTATGTATGTATACATATATACATGTGTGTGTGTGTGTATATATATATATGTATATATATATATATATATATATATATATATATATATATTATGAAGCATGGCATTTCTATTTTGAGAAAATAGAAATATGAGATGGAAAAAGGAGAGATATTTGTGGAATGGGTGAAGCATAGCTTGATCATTTGTTTATTCATTTGTGCTCACTATACAAGCATGGTTGCAATTTATTATTGCATTTTATTGCATGCCTCAATAAGTGAATTATTGATTAAGCCATTCTTCACACTTCCTCATTTTTACCCTAGCTCATTTTTTCTTAGCTCTCTCCATTTTTCCTTCTTCTTCTTCCTCTTGGTTCAAGCTCTAACCCTCACATGAGTTGTGAACCTTAGAGCTTTAGAGTATTCTAAGTGAACCTATACTCCTACTTCATCAACCTACACTTTATTAGCCATTAAGTATAGGTTGTTTCATTCACTAATAGTGGATTAGTGAAAAGGTAGCTTGAATTAAAGAAGCTTCAAGGTGGATCATCTTCGACACGAAGATCGCGAAGCAAGCTCGTTTCTTCTTCAAGTGGAGCCTAGAGGAGTCGTAGGGACTACAACCCAGAGCTATAGAAGTGAAGGACTCGATCTACAAAGGTTGTTATTTCTTTCACTTAGTTTAGAACTTGATATATCATTATATAAACCCTAATACTCTAGTTAGATTCTAGGTTAGTGTACCTTAGCATCCTAAATTTTTGAAAATTGCATGCTTGATGCCGGTTTAAACATAGTGGTGGTGCTAGGTTGTAGATTTAACAAAACTAAAATGAGTGATATCAAAGTTCATGGTATTTTAATGAAAAGTTCAATTATAGATGTTTCACATGAGATTCTTGGTTAAAATTGATTCTAAACATTTATATTTAAGGTTACAAGTATTATATAAAAATTTGGTTGATCACAGTATAAAGGAGAAGGAGTTTCTATGGTTTAGAAAAAGGATATCGGTAACAACTCCACTTACCGATATAAGTTTTAAAATTGAATTTCAATAAAGAGAAAGAAAGATTGGGAGGGGCTTACGGTTTGAAAATATCAAAGAAAGGGTTAGGAAGGAAAGAGTGTCGTCGTGGTATCGCGGGAGCTCCAGAATCGTCTTAGATCTTCGACGGAAGAAGTTTGCTCGCTAACTCCACTTTACTCCACTTGCACTTAGGAACTTTTGAGAGATTTTTTTCCTAGAATTTTCAGAATGGTGAAGAACTAGGGCATGGGGTGGTATTTATAGTGGAGAATTAGGGTTTGGGAATTAAAAATGTGGATTAAAAAGCATTAAAATGGTGTTAAATTGTGAAATGAAAGGTCTCTATTTGATTGCAGGGAAATCAAACAGTGTAGAGGAGTTAAGGGTAGCTGAAGAGATGAGTGTGCAAAGCACAGGGAAATTTGGCCACATCCTGACCGTCCCCGCCGACCCATATAGTTAAACCGCCGGTCAATCTTGAGACAAATGCCTCGAGATTCGTGCCATCTGATAAATTCTGTATTTACACCATTTTCCACATGTTTGATTTTTCTGAACTTTTCATTTCCCATGTATTGCACGTGAAATCTTTTGGGCTTCCAAAAATTAAAATGAAAAATTCAGAAAAAAATGTGTCTGATGGGAATCGAACACATAAGCTACGTCACAGCATTGCAAAGGCTTTACCAGTAAACTACAAGTTTTTTCTTGTTTTTATTTAATAAAAGTGACTTATAACTCAAACTCAGGCTGTAGTACTTTTTTCTTGTATATTAACAGAAAAAATTTATGTACTAAGATTTCGGAGTCGTTACATCACGGCCATAGTGAAGTTATTACAGTGACGCATACTTTTGCCCAAGAGGTCACTCCCCGTGAAGGGGTCTAGGCTCTTGCCTCGTCGAATGAGGTGTATGATATTCATGACCGAATACAACTGTGTAAAGCAAAAGACTATGACAATGGTTTTTAAAAACTGAGGTTTCGACAATATCATTATAGGTTTTTTTCTTGCATTAATGAGGATTAATGCGGTCCCATCAATTAATAAAATCACACTAGAAGAAACGAAAATAACCGCGTGTATATATGCCATCTGCATTCACCACTGGGATCCGGGTCTTCATTGTAAGGTTACTTAATTTACGGCGGGGCAGGGTCAGGACTAGCGCGGATTCAAAACATATATAGTGTCTTCCAGAAATATATATATCATTCATCTCAGAGGCATGATATAACACAAGTATCACAGAAGAAGCAATCACGATATGGAAATGAGGATAAACTACGAAAAATTCATTTCAATAGAGCCTTATATGAAATTTAATTTTTCCGATCGTGTCAATAGCCCATAGTATCATACCCTAGACCCCTACGAGTGCAGCAAGTCACCCGCCAATCCCAGAAGCGAGACAACCCTGATCAACGAAGTGAGTGGGCCATCCAGCACTTCCAAAATCTGGTGACTTAGGCACCCTTCCGCGGGTCAATCTGTTACCCCCTAGAGTGCGGCAAATAACCCGCCAATTCTAGAGAAAGACACCCTGATCTCAACTCCATGAGATGGTGGCCCATTGCCCTCTAGAACCAGGCTACTCGAGCACTCGGCCATGGGGTAATCCTAAACTTGTAATGAATACCTGATTATACAACGGTGACTACGTCCGAAAGCAGGACGTGTCCTAAAGAATAACATGCAAGCCGCAGTGACGACAGTCCATATGTCGGACACTTTCCATGCAATATGAATATACATTAAATCATAGAGCTATCTAATACTACGTACACCGGGCTATCCATCACGACAATCCAACATAACCATAACAAGTAACATTATAGAATATCAATGCGAGTATCAATTTCGCATACCCGTCTAATTAATATCCATACCAATTAGACGAAATTTTACTAAATGCTATGATACTCACAGTCACAGAAAAAACCAAAACAATAACAACAAGAATCATAAAACCCGTGAGGCGGTCACTCGAATTTCCAAACATTGAAATTCAAGCGCCCCCGACAACGAAAACCCCATCATTTTGGCATGAAATCAAACCCGGTTAACTCACCCAAAAAAACCCACACGATTTGAGCCAAATCACGGGCCGAATCGGCCCTGCATTGGGGCCGAATCAACCTTGAAATAGGGCTGATCCAGTAGCTGATTCAGCCCCCAAAACGTGGCCGAACCGAGCACAAATGGGATGGGTTTGTGTGCGCATTAGCCTACTAGAAATCTTGGTCCAAAAGAATAAATCGATGGCTCCGGCAAAAGCGAAAATGAGAGCATTTCATGCAAATTTTAAAAACAAGTTTTTGCTAAAATAGGTTTTGATAATTCTAAAGCCATCCAAACAAGTTCAAAGCTTTAGTTGGGCTCTGATACCACTTGAAGGAACTAGTGAATTCTAATAAGCAATTTTAAAAGATGATATCTTAGGGTTTTAAAAAACCTAGAGAGAAATTGTTCCAAACATGAAGATCTAAGCTAAAGATTATAACTTACAAGAAACAAATGAGAGCAACATTGCTACTAGGTTGAAACTACAACCTTTGTAACTTCTTCAAGTGCTTCCAAATTGTGTTGGACTTCATTGATGGCTCCTTGAAGCTCCATGGAACAAGCTTGTTAGTCCATCTCCTCCATCAAAGATGATCCACTTTGAAAGCTCAAGTGCAATGGCTCCAAATTCAAACTAGAATTAACCTAAATGGTTAGGTTGCTAAGCTAACTAGCTAGGAGTTGTAGTTCAAGCTCACTACTGATTTTCTCTCTTTTTATTTCTTTTTTCCTTTTTATTTTCTAAAGTGTAAAGAGAGGAGAAAGAAGGAGATGAGAGCTCTTATGAAAAAGAGAGTATCAAAAATCCTTAACCAATTCTAAAGAAATGGTTACAAATATATTTTTCTCCCAAAACAATCCAAGCCCTTGGATCAAACAAACCATCCAAGTGTCCATCATCTCCTCTTGATTACACATGTCACCATACTACAATATAGTGAGGATATGTTATGCCCAAAGAATAACATAAGCTTAAGAAAATAAAAGGAAAAAGAATAAACAAAAACAATATGTATATTTATGTAATAAAACATGCTAAATACATATACTTGTAATTGGTATCCAAGCTATTTAAAATACATAAAAGAGAGATTAATTAATAGTGACATAATACTAGTAAATACATATACAATATATATGTATAAAATATTAAATAGACACCCGATTTAATATCCTTCTTTCTTAAAAGACGGGCTAGTATTACAGTCGTCTGATTACCGTCAGTATATAAAATACACTAGTTTTAATCGAACCCAAGCGTGTACCAATGTACTGCAACTACAACATTTCACCAAATCCGGAAACTCTTTGTGTGGGACTCTAAAGACTCGACAATACGCTGGCGGTGGGTTTAACTACAAGCACGTCAGTAACACTGATTGTACGTAACGGATACCCAGGTATTGTCGAAAAGGAGATCGACAAGCAAGCTCGTCTGAAACCCTACTAAGCCTATCAGCGACATGTACCATATAGTGCGGCCTGTTCGTCTGAGAGTATCGCATATCGTTCTAGGAGGGTAGATAATGTCAGACCTCTAATAACTTGATAAGTCGTGCCGGTGTCGAGCCCTATAACTAATCGAGAAACTACTGATCGCAATCAGTAAATCCCATCTTCCCAAGCCTAGGTCTTGTGGTGATGGCCAACCGTACACAGCGCGATATTAACTCCCAATACCGGGAGACGAATCCCCTCTATAGCTCACTGCCTCCAAAAGCTTCGGGACTGCACCCAAAAGCTACCTGTTTGCATGACTCTTTAAAGTCGTAGTAGGATAGCAATCAAAGTACAGTGGGAACACACTCGAGACAAATGACGATTTCGGGTCGACGGACTACGATGTACTAATGTCACCTGAGAATTGCTATATGAAAATAGGTATAATACAATCTATCATGTTCTCAGCGAGTCCGTCTAGTGTAACTCATAACCCAATGAGCATCTATATACAATCTTTATTGACTGACTAACACCAATGGCTGTGAGACCGGCCATCGCCCCTGTCGGGGTCAAGAAACATATACACTAGTCTACTCTGAAATATCGATACCCAGTCTTAATAATCCCATGACTAAGGACATTTAAGGATGTGCATATAGACTACCCAGTTCTCACAAGTGTGATCGCCATCATAACCATGGCAGTCAAGCATAAATCCTATGAGCTCTATCAATATATAATAGTGATATACTATACCACACAAGACATGTACATAATGATAAAGTCAAACCAGTTAGCATACTATCATCTTGAATAAGTCTGTTCTAACCATATAGATCCTCCCTTAATCATTATAATCACCTTCTTGCGATTACAATAATATCCTTGAGTACACTATATCCAACAGTTGTATCCTGCATCGGAAGGGTTGGGTGATACAATAAGTACGCGGCTACTCGAACCAGCGACCCGAGTAGACATAGATCGAGAAGAAATCGGCTAACGTAACGGTGCGATGGAGTAAACCCAGCACCACAAACCTAACAGAATCTATGATAAAAGGGGTTAAGTATGTTTAATGTTAGGATGTGTTTATCCGTATGCCTAAGAGAATGATAAACTGAACACTCCGGAACGAGTAAATAGACCGAGTTAAACCATTCCAGCAAAAACATCATGGAAAAGAATCCATTTACGGGCCTTCTCGACTCATAAGGGGAAAACACTGTTGTGAGATCCTTAAGACTTATAAGAGAAAATACACTTAGGGATCCCCACGATTCCTAAGGAGAATATACACCTATGAGATCCTCTCGACTCGTAGGGAGAACATACTTTGTGGGACCCTTACAGCTCATAATATTGAAAAGCCTTAGTTAGTATGGATCTAAAGTTGTCTCCTATGCTATCAAACCTCTAGCAGTACACTACTTAGCCCACATACATACTTACGTAGGTAAAGTAGTGAGAGGCATTTGTTCGCACCAATTTTGACATGCAAACATACTAGGTGCGCACCTATCATAAAAGGACAAGAGCACCTATTTAAATGTGCAAGTTATAAAGTGCGCACTTGAATAAAGAGGCCAAGAATACTGCGGAAGTGTCAAGTGCGCACATGGAAGAAAAATCACTTTGATGACATGTGCATCAATATACATGCACGTGTGTAAACTGATGGATAAGATAGGGTGCGACACGTGCAAAGCACGTGTGCAAAAACTTGTCGTGTGCAACTTCATCCAATAAAGCATGAGATTAGAAAAAAATCTTTTGTTGATACAAATCAAACATAATTGATTTAGGATTTATGATCCAGCAGTGCGCGCGCGTTCTAAATTGATATGGATCAAATTAGAACTTTTTGTTAAGAATTTACCCTAACAAACCCCTCTTCTATAAATAAGAACCCTAGAGATAAAAAGAACAAAAAAGAGAGAATATCAGCCGCCAACAAAAAAAGTGCGCACCTCCTCAATCAAGAAGAAAACTTCATTTTCTTCAATCTCCTTCATCAAATAGGTAAAAAAGAAAAGAGAAAAAGGAGAAGTCTATCTGTTGATAATTAATGTTTTTACTTGATATAAAAACGTTTGCTTTTCTGTTGAATCTATTGATTCATTGAACAAGATCAAAAGATCTTATGGCCGATCTCTCGACATGATAAATTTTTGATTTTTTATGAGATATCAATCATGAGATCCCAGAATTGAAAAAAAAACGCCATAAAATAAAATAGGTGTTTCGACACGTAAGAATTAGAAACTTTCGCTTCTCTTGAGTTTCGACTCTTTATGAAGAACATAAAACTTCATAAAATATAGATGCGCACCATAGATGCATCCAGAAATCAATGCACAGAAACTTATGTTTCTTTTTGAAAGCCAAAGATTTCTGTTTGACCATGCACATCATATGCTGAACACATGTGCGCAAGTGAAGAATGTTGTTTATGAAGATATGTGTAGAAAATCCATGTGCACCCAATCCAAGTGCGCACTCAATAAAAAATTGCCTATGCATGCTTGCACATGACGTGATACACACGTGTGTGCATGGGGAAATTAATGTCCCTAAAGATGTGCGCATCACGTGACATGAACGTGTGCACAAATGGAAAATATGTACTTTTTAGCACATGCGCATATATATATATATATATATATATATATATATATATATATATATATATATATATATATATATATATATATATATGCGCAGATGAAAATTTGGGGAGATGAAGAAGTGCACAACCACGTGATATGCACATGCGCAACCCCCTAACTGTAAACAAGTGTGCATCATATATATGGCACATGCGCATGTACGTACTTTCGACCAGCAAGCTTTTGCTTGAACACTTAGTTAAGATAAAACTAAGTATAGAAGCATATGCTTCTGATATGTGGTCCAATGATCAAACAAACAGTTTTATTTAAGTTGATCTTAATCTAAAACAAAATTAATGATCCTTAAATATAATTTTAAGTTGATCTTAGTTCCATTTGTAGGGTTTCCTTGTGCCCGCGGCGCGGCGGAGATGCAGATGGTGAACAAAAATTTCAATCAAACACGAAAGAACCCCGAACCTAGAATCGATCCAAATGCCTAAACTAGCAAACCAAGCATGCAAAGATACGGAATACTACCTTCGACGTGTGTCCACCTAATCATGGAAGACCCCTCCAAGCTCCGGGTACACTGTCCGGATCGTACTTGAGTAGCGACCACCCTTATTGAAGAAGATCCACCTGAGAGAAACCGATCCAACCTCCGGCTTCACCTAAAGAAGCGATCGACGCTACAAACTCGCTACGAATGGAGAGTGGGGATGTAGGAATATTCTCGCTATTTTTTTCTCTCTTTTCTAAGCTCAAGAGAGATACCTAGAAGAAGGAGGAGGAGGTCAAGAAGAAGAAGCCATGGAAAATGGCTAATTCTTCAAGTGAAGAAAAAACTAGCTAGCATAGAAAAGAATGGCTTCATTATTTGCAACCATGGCACAATAGTAAATCCAAATGATTATACAATATAATAACCAAGGCCATCTCTCTCTACCATACTTTTTAACACCTCATCCTCCACCTCATTCTTGATTTTCTTTTATAGGAAAATCAAGAAATGAAGTGTCCATCTTCTAGAACAAATTCCGTATAAATACGGAATATAACCCGGTATACGTATCGAAATACATATACGTGTATTCGTACAAAAATTACAAATAGCCAAGAGATAAAATGAATAGTGAACAATAATACTAGAATATACATATTAAATATATATATATATTATTAAATCAAAACCTGATTTAATAATCCGATTTAATCCTAAGCCGCTAGTATTATCAACCATCCGATTAAAGTCCGTATAGCTTGTACACGTATTTAATCAGACACCCTATATGTACCAACATACGTCATCTACATCATATTACCAGACCCGGGAAAACCCTCTGTATGGGACTCTAAAGACTCGACAATACGTTGGCAGTGATTTACTGGATAAATCCAAAAACCACAAGCACGTCAGCGGCACTAGCTGTACGTAACGGCTGCCCAGATATCTGTCGAAGGGGAGGTTAGCAATCAAGATCACTGAGCCTAAATGTGAAAATCTCTGTACAGTCCGGTCTCTTTGCCTAAGAGTATCGCATACCGGGTCTAGGGGTGGAAACGTCAGACTCCTAATAACCTGATAAGTCTTGTCGGAGTCAAGCTCATCACCAAACGAAAAACTACTGAACTCATATCAGTAAATCTCATCTACCGTAGCTACGGATTTAGGGTGATAGCCAACCGAACACAGCATGACATCGACTCCTTATATCAGGAGAAACGAATCCCCGACAAACGCTCACTGCCTCCATGTGGCTCAGGACTGTATCCAACTGAAACATGTTTGCACGACTCCTTTGAGCCGTGGTAGGATAGTAATTAAAGTACAGTGAGAACTCACACAAGACAAATGACGATCTCAGATCAAAAGACTAAAATGTACTAATGTCACTCAAGAACTTCCATCTGACGATAGATATAATACCATCTGGAAGTTCTCAGCGAGTCCGTACAGTTTACTCACCTCCCGTGAGTATCTTCATACTATCTTAGGTGACATAAGACCAATGCCTTGTGAGACAGGCCACTACCCCTTGTCGGGGTCTCGAAACGTATACACTATTCTACTCCAGAATATCGATGCCCAGTCTCAATACTCCCACGATTAGGGACATTTAAGGATTTACTTATAGACTACCCAGCTCTCACATATATGATCGCCATCATAATACTGGTAGTCAAGAAAGAATCCTACGGGCATCATCATTATGTATTAGCGACACGTAATAACAAGTAAAACGTGTACACATCAATGATAAAGACAAACCAGATAGCATACTATCATTTCGAGTAAAATTGTTCTACCTGTATAGGTCCTCCCTCAATTATCATAATCACGTGCCTGCAATTACAATAATTGCCTTGAGGGCACTATATCCAACAATCTCCTATTTGCACTTAAGGCTAATTATTGCGGTATCTTATACCCACATCCCGTGTGCTATCGAATACCCAATTTCTCTACTAATAAGTTTCTCAAATCTCATTTGAGGAATATCCGTGTTCGAGAAATAGCCTCAGTAAGTGGATCCACTATAATGTTTCAACTTCCTCTATCTATATCTCAACTTTGCGGAAATCAACAATCTCCTGAACTGAGCGATACACCGCCTTAAGAATTTTTTCTGGATACGTGATAGAACCAAGTTCATAAATAAACAATTTTATCCTACAAACTTCTTGGACTGTATCCTCCGTTGAGTCATAACCAGTATCCTGAACCATGCTTACCTCGGTATCCCTATTGGAACCCTATACAATATACTGATTCTCAAAAGAGGCAAAACTCGAAACTCTGACAACATCTTTGTCATACATGTCACGTTGGAAGCCTAAACCGATAACCGCCTCTCGGAGGAGGCCACCATTATCAAATACCAAGAACATCCTCTTATGTTCATAACTACTTCCATTTGTTTCTCCATGATTGGATTAATATTTGCTTACTAAAGAAAGTGTATAAATAATATCTGGTTTCGTACAAGACATTGTATGATTGCCTCAATTGCCTAAGCAAATGATATATCATTCATGCTAGTCCCTTTCCTCATCAGTCTAGAAGACATCACTTTAGAGAAGGTGACTCCATCACCTGCGGGTACACCACCACGCCAGGATTCGTCCATTCTAAAATAATTTTAGAATGCAGTCTAAGTACCCGGATTGGGATACTTTCCAATTCTAGATCTAAAATCATAGATCTAGTCACCAGAATTCCTGATATTGTATCCATATCCAACATAGAGAAAACACACTGTGACAACCAAATTTTGACCGATTGTAGTATAGGAATATCACTTCCTATCTGGAGTTTGTCATCCAAATCTTAGGACAGTACTCCCTACACCCTTCTTACTAGGTTCATATATTGTTTTGATGAAGTCAATCATCTTGACTGTCATATCAAAATAGATGATCCGTCTCCACTATCCATGCTTTAGTCTACGAATAGACATATTCAACTTGCACACCTTCATCTGCTCCCACTGACAACGATAACCTTCTGGTAGAGTCATATACACGTGCACTTCCAAATTCCTATTTGGAAAGATGTTATAGTCACCCTCTTTCCAGATAACATAGTCTAGAGCAGCAGCAGTGCCAAGTCATATCCGTATGGTAAAAGTCTAATCACAATCCACATCAGGTGTTTGATGAAAATATTTACAGCAAGTCTAGCCTTATTAGGTTAATACCTTTCCACCTGTACAGATCTCGAAAGATCTACTTGCTCCTAATAGGTTTTACCCCTTCAGGAGCACCCAGCAAAGTCCAAAATCCAATATTTGCTGAAGTGCGTGGAGTCCAATTTGGATATAAAGTATCTGGTCACCTGGAAGTTACCACTTCCTACGACCTACAGATAACTAGTAGGGCCATCATAACCATGATACCGACCTCCCCGTCATCGTCTCCAAGAAAACAGAAGTATCTCTCGGATGGCTGAGGTCACCTACTAAAATCCACGGAGTGGCTAATGGATTGTCAAGTCCAATTTAATTCTTAGGTTCTACTAAATTTTCGGTAACTGTTTGTGGTTCTGGAATCATTTCTAGTTCTACCATACTCCCACTAGTTTCTTTTACAAAAAAATTCCTTTGATAAAAAAGGTGGCGAGTCAAGAACAATGTAACTATTGATCTTGAAAATGGTATTAACAAAACCCTAGCTAATGCTTGAGATAATCTACAAACAGCAATTACCGAAGCGTGTCTTGAGTTTGTCCAGATTCTGCTTTTAAACAGGAATCAGATAACTCCATATATTTATAACCTCAGGATATGTAACCAATCCATATCCATATAGAATCAAAGGCACTAATTTAGATGGAACCGGATTCAAATATCATGCAGTTGTTTCCAATGGATATCACCTAAATGGAAAAAAATCAATACAGCATTACTTATCAAGGAGCGAACCCGTGGATGAGTAACCTGAGAGAGAATCAAGTTCTTAATATTACTATAATGGAATACCTAGCATAAGTATCTATATTTTCGATCACTTCGAAGAATCATGATACTTCCAATGGATGGTTCTCTGCTTTATTCATATACCTATAAATTTCTCAGAATCTTTGGATCTTGCATTACAACGAATGCGTGTCTAAAACCAGAGAACTCATAGGTAAATATGAATGAAGTAAGAGTACAAACCCCTTGTCCTGAAGGACATTGGACAAATTACATTTTCATGTATAAGTCCCAAGAGTATACTAACTCAAATTCCATGTTTTGTAGGTTGAAAGCTGTATTTTGGTCGAGAATGTCTTACATCGTTATTCAATGCACCTTACCTTATCCTCAACTGATAAAGGTTAATGTTTGGAACAAAATTTTTAAAATTTATATCTCCCTTTATAAACTAAAGATACAGATATTTCATTATAAAATTGGTGCATAACAACGGTTATTCAAAACCAAATATTTTGCCGTTAAGCAAAGCCAGGCGATTCAATCCAATATCACCAATTACAACGAATTCCGATATTGAGGATCAGATCGCCCATTTTCCAATATTCTACTCTTTCTCAACATCTATGACGCCGTACAGATGTGATCTCCAAATTCGGTAAATACATATCCTGGAGTCAGAATTGATTGGGAAAACAATTCTCGGTAACAGATACACAGAAAATCTGAAACATAAATATTTCAAGGGGTGGCCGGGTATTCCTAGTAATGCCCTTTTCACTATCTAGATTCATAACAGTAGTCGCAATTTCCTTTACCCTCACTTCACTCTCTTTATATGTCTCTATATCTTACCTTCTGTATACCGTACTTACGCTAACTGGCTTTCTTTTTTCCCTACTTTTCGGCACCTGCCTAATATTTAGAAGAAGACTATCCAATAAACGCAATAGGTGTACTCTCCTAATACAAGGAGCTCTCGCAACCTGAGAGAAGGTAAAAAGAAGAGTCAACCGAATAATACAATCTAAATTCTCCAGAATCAGTGACGATCCTCGACTGAAATAATTTCTTCGAGTTCATATGTAATTATACGACGGCCATTTCCAAGCAATATGGATCATCGTAGTGATACGAAGTGTTCTGGAGAAAGGCAAAGGGAAAGTAGGAGTAGCAGGGATATTTGCGACTTTTTCATGAATCATGACAATCCAAAACCAACGTGTGTAAGAAGGTTCGGTTAACTTGGTTAATGAGTTTTAGGTAAGTCATGAGTCGATGTACAAGAGAGAGAGAAAAAGAACACTCAGCGTGCACTCTATCAAGATTAGATTGGTTATCACTTTATCTAATCAGGATGGCTCCCACTGTTTCCTCGAATTGCCCTTCAAACCCTAAAAGGATAACTAGTCGGGATTATATACACCTTATAAGTTCGCTAACCGTTCAGCCAAGTCAGTGTTGGTACTCCGAGGGAGGTCCCCCATGCTTTCATAAGGACCCAATTAATAACCCTGTTTCCGTAGAGGCGTAACCTCATTAACACTTTCTAGACACCTAATAGGATAGCTAATTGTGAAGTGAAAAATTTCCTAAGGAGTAATACCTACTCATCAGTGGGAATCGGGACCCAACTATCATCGTATGATAACTTTGACGGAAGCCGACCAAAATCACCACACTCCAGAAGGAATGCGCAAGCCTGGCGAGTTTTCTTTATATTTGAAACTCCCGATATGATTTTTTACCCAAGCGCTTATGACCTTGACGAAGGTCAAATATCATAAGTTGCAAGTCAAGTTCAACCCGTCATTGTCCTGATTAATCTAGACCCATTCGTACAAGCCCTTGCCAAAGGCCAAAACAGCTGTATACATGTCCTAGATTAATGCATCTATCTATACTACAGACAACTATCTCCTAGCTACCAAACACCATGCCTTGGCAAAGGTCAAAACACATAGCATGAATACTAGTTGATACTCATCTAAAACGATGGAGGGCTACGGCTGGTTTTGGCGAAAAACCTTTAACGTAATGAACTTGATACCATTGAAGGAACTTGGGTGGCTTTGAAATGGAGTGGTTTAAGCTCCGCTTTTTAAAACTAGTAACATAAACCTTTGCTTAAGAGCGCATTCCCCGTGAAGGGATCAAAGCTCTTCCCTCACAGAATGAGGTGCTGGATATTCCTAACCGAATACCTTTATGTAAAGCAAAAGAATATAACAGTTGTTTTGAAGAAAACCTAGTTTTAAAAAATGGTTCCGACAACATCAAATAGTTTTGTTTTCCTTTGCATTAAAGATATGATGCAGTCCCATCAAATCTATTTTCTAAGCCATAATAGAAACAACCAAAATAGCATGCTTTTATATGCCATCCGCATTCGCCACGGGGTCCCGGGTCTTCACCGTAAGGTTACTAAACTTACGGAAGGGCGGGGACAGGACTAGCGGGGATGAAAAACATATAGAAGCATATACTAATATAATTATATATATATATATCAACATCGCTGGCAAATAATAGTCATCATAAGCAGATAAGAATCATCACAAGCATGCGAACAACAATATGGAATAGTGGATAAAGTTGGAGCCCCGCGTTTCATCTGAGCCGTAAATGAAACGCGAAGTTCCTCGATCGTGTGGATATCCCATACATAGTCGATCCTAGACCCCTACGAGTGCGGCAAGCCACCTGCCAATTCTAGAAACTGGGTAACACGCCATCAATAAAATGAGTCGATCACCCGCCGCTTTCAAGAATCCGGTAGCTTGTGCACCCCTCCGCGAGTCGAGTCCTATAACACTTACAAGTGCGGCGAGCAACCCGAAAATTCTAGAGCGAGGTGGCACTGTTTCAACTCCATGAGATGGTCACCTGCTGCACTCCAGAACCCAGCTACTCGAGCACTTCTCCTGGGTTAATCCTAGTACAGAAATGAAATATATACAATGGTGATATCGACTGCATCCTGGTCAAGCCCCAATAAAAGAATATACATAATACGGAAACGGCGGCCACATGTTGGAGCTCATCCCGAACAAATGAATAAAACATAATAAATCAAAACTGTACAAGCAACGCACGAGGGGCTATCCGACACAACAATCCGACTAAGCCATAATCAAGATATATATCCACAGAAATAAGTAACCGAAACAAGTATATAACCCCGTCTAATTGAGCATATAGCAATTAGACAACGTTAAAAACACATCCATGGATGCAAACGAAGTCACAACAATAGAATTCCATAAAACAATTAGCGCACATCCCAAATTTACCAAGGATCAAAAACCAAGTGCACTAAACATCCAAAAAGGTCGAGTTTTGAGCCAATTCGGAAGTCCGAATCAAAATGAAATGCGCCCAAACCTTCACGGAAAGTTAGAGCACGAAATTAACTTCGAGTCGGGGGGGCTTAAAGGGGGTACCCTACCCCCGAGGCCACCACGAGGTGGACAGGGGGTGAGGCAGACCCGAAACTGCCCATGGGGGCCAGTTTCGGGTCCCCACCCCCAAGACCACCACACACCTTGTGGTGGTATTAGGGAGTGGGCCCAGCTGTTCGATCCCCCCTGGGGTCTCCCCGGGGTGCCCACGCACCACTTCGCGGCTTCTCGGTTCAAACTGAGTGGCCGCGGGGTGTGTAAACATCTCAAAACTCAAAAATTCGGGACTGTTTTTTTGACAGTTTTCGATGCCCAAAAAATTTAATTCTAATGTCGTAACTAGCTAGTTTAAAGTGTTTGGGATGCTATGATACCACGGTAGGGTTCCCTTGTTCCTACAGCGCAGCGGAGACACGGATGTCGAACAAAAATTTCAAGTAAACACGAAGGAACCCCGAACCTAGAATCGATTCAAACACCTAAACTAGCAAACCAAGCATGCAAAGACAGAATACTACCTTCAACCTGTGTCCATCCAATCATGGAAGACCCCTCCAAGCTCCGTGTATGCTGTCTAGATCGTGCTTGAGTGACGACCGCCCTTGCTGAAGAAGATCCATCTGAGGAAAACCGATCCAAGCTCCGACTTCACCTACTAAAGCGACCGACGCTCCAAGCTCGCTACGAATGGAGAGTGGGGATGTAGGAATATTCTCACTATTTTTTTCTCTCTTTTCTAAGCTCAAGAGAGCTACCTAGAAGAAGGAAGAGGAGGTCAAGAAGAAAAGGCCTTGTAAAATGGCTAGTTCTTCAAGTGAAGAGAAAACTAGCTAGCATAGAAAAGAATGGCTTCATTATTTGCAACCATGCCACAATAATAAATCCAAATGATTATACAATATAATAACCATGGCCATCCCTCTCTACCATTCTTTTTAACACCTCATCCTCCATCTCATTCTTGATTTTCTTTTAAAGGAAAACCAAGAAATGAAGTGTCCATCTTTTAGAACAAATTCCATAAAAATACGGAATATAACCCGGTATACGTATCGAAATACATACACATATTCGTACAAAAAATACGAATAGCCAAGAGAGAAAATGAATAGTGAACAATAATACTAGAATATACATATTAAATATATATATATATATATAAATTATTAAATCAGAACCTGATTTAATAATCCGGTTTAATCCTAAGCCGCTAGTATTATCAACCATCCGATTAAAGTCCGTATAGCTTGTATACGTATTTAATCGGACACCCTGTAAGTACCAACATACGTCATCTACATCATATCGCCTGAACCGGGAAAACCCTCTGTATGGGATTCTAAAAACTCGACAATACGCTGGCAGTGATTTACTGGATAAATCCAAAAACAACAAGCACGTCAGTAGCACTAGCTGTACGTAACGGCTGCCCATGTATCTGTCGAAAGGGATGTCGATAATCAAGTCTATACGTACCCTACTGAGCCTGAATGTGACAATCTCCGTACAGTCGGGTCTCTTCATCTAAGAGTAACGCATACCTAGGGGTGGAAGCGTCAGACCCCTAATAACCTGACAAGTCATGTTGGAGTCAAGCTCATCACCAACCGAGAAACTGCTAAACTCATATCAGTAAATCTCATCTACCATGGCCACGGATTTAGGGTGATAGCCAACCTAACACAGCACGACATCGACTCCTTATATCAAGAGAGACGAATCCCCGACAATCCTTCACTGCCTCTATGTGGCTCGGGACTGTACCCAACTAAAACCTGTTTGCACGACACCTTTGAGCGATGATAGGGTAGTAATCAAAGTACAGTGGGAACTCACACGAGACAAATGACGATCTCAGGTAAAAATACTAACATGTACTAATTCCACTCAAGAACTTCCATCTGACGATGGATATAATACCATCTAGAAGTTCTCGACGAGTCTATCCAGTGTACTCACCTCCCGTGAGCATATATATATTATCTTAGGTGACATAACTCCAATAGCATGTGAGACCGGCCACCGCCCCTGGTCGGGGTCTTGAAACGTATACACTAGTCTACTCCGGAATATCGATACCCAGTCTCGATACTTCCACGATTAGGGACATTTAAGGATGTGCTTATAGACTACCCAGCTCTCACGTATATGATCGCCATCATAATGCCGGTAGTCAAGAAAGAATCCTACGGGCTTCATCATTATGTATTAGCGGCGCGTAATAACAAATAAAACGTGTACACATCAATGATAAAGACAAACCATATAATATACTATCATTTCGAGTAAGATTGTTCTACCTGTATAGGTCCTCCCTTAATTATCATAATCGCGTGCCTGTAATTACAATAATTGCCTTGAGGGCACTATATCCAACACCATATACGAATAATGGTCCTTAATTTATATCATCTAAGTTGATTTTGTCCCATATACAACTAACGATCCTTAGTCAAAACCTCTGAGTTGATCTTATCCTAAAAAAGGACTAACGATCCTTAGATAAAAAAAATACCCCCCTGAACTGATGGAACTCATTCTTATAAGAAATACTATCTAGTTTCAAACCCAAATCTAATATATACAAATTTAGACTAATCCGCGTCCTACGGACGACGACAATATTAGTCTCCGTATACAATCAAAGGGCAACCCCATTATAAACAATATATAATACGACACGAAGTGATAGACATAGAAAAAGTGAGTTTTTATCACGTAGTGATAACGTAATTAACTGTAGAGGCTTGCGCCTGCAGGAAAAAGCATCCCCACAATCAAAAGACCCTCATCATTGAAGGAGAATCTGATAAGTCCACTACAACGGTCACATCCATCCAAACCTCCGATATACAGTGCCATAAATCAACTTGGTATTTTCGGAGAGGCGGACAGATATGTTCCATATAACATCAATCCCAAGATTCAGACTAGACGTGCTCCCCGCGCCTCAATCCGGTTTCCGGCGGCAAACACCTTTCTATTGCAATGTACTCGAAGAACGGCGAGAAGGTTCTGCCGAAATTTTCTCGAAACGAATGAATACACAAATGCAAGGGTGCATACGTTATAAATTCTTAATGGGATAGAAGCCCTACCCCTGATAGTCAATGTGATATATTGATGGATCAAACTGAAACATTAAACCTTAAGTATAAGTCATAAACTAAATATCAAAATGATATACTAATTATATAATAAATCATGTCAGAAATCGGGGAGTAATGGATAGGAGTTGGATAAAACTGTCGAAATTTAGTGATGATTATATGGTCAGCGTCGAAGAGTTTATGAATTTTGCGTTGATAGACCGATTCCTTGAAAAATTGATTTCTTGTCCGAGTAAAAAGTGCATGAACGATTTCGACCTTCGTCGAGATATGGTGTATGACCATTTGCTGAAGAACAAGATTTCTCCTGGGTATACAAAATGGAAGTACTATGGAGAAGCTACACCGAGAGTCGATATTTCTACAAGTCATTGGATTAGAAAAAATAATCCTCCTCGTACATATTTTAGGGACACGGTTTTGAATAATATGTTGGATGAGCTCTGAACTGGTATGCATCCTAATCCCGATATTGTTCCCGAACCTAATATCGGAAAGGAGGATATCCGTAGTCTCCCTGATACAGAATCGGCGACGTAGTTTAACCATTTTATAAGTTTAATACTAAAATATAATCAACTATATAATTCATGTCTCATCCCTTAAATTAAATGCGATTTGAAATCTTATCTTTCCTTATTAGGTTCATATGGCCGTAGATGCCAACATAACAGAATATATAAAAATACTTGCCTCTGAACCAGATCCAGTAGTTGAGCGTTTTACTAGTTATGCCGTTAGTGGATATAGATTTCACACAAAAGCTAGAGATGCACGTAGAAAGTTATAGAACTACGGTGTTTTTTTTACATCAACCACAAGAGATTACGCATTGTCTAAAGATTTCAATCCAACCACAAGACAGCTTGACTACTACAGTGTGCTGCAAGATATAGTGCAGGTACGATATCGTGCACACAGGGTTTTCTTATTTAAGTGCTGTGGTATGATCTCAAGAAAGAACGACAAGGATACAAAGTAGAAAATGAGTTACTCCTACTAAATTCATCAAAACTCGCGTTCACGAATGAGCCTTGTGCCCTAGTGATGCTGTCTAGCATGTCGCTATCAGCGCAAATCCATGAGACTTTTATAACATGGGAAATCCTGATGAAAATCTTGAAATTAGCTACCCAAGAAAGCCAGCCACATCATTACAAGACCTGACTATGAATGTCGACGACGTTAGCCTTTCAAGGGCTGACATCGATCTGGAAATTTTTGTAGAGGACGGATAATCAAGATCCACTCCCCATAGACGAAAACGAACAACGTGTGAACCGGACCAATTCATCGATGACTCCGAACAAAATTCAGCGAGTGAGAGTAGTGCTACAGAGGATGATGATATTGGATATAGGTACCCTGAAGGTAATTATTGTAATTGTATATGGACGTATATAGATAGAACAGTCTTGCTCGACATGATAGTATGCTATCTGGTTTGTCTTTATCATTCATGTGAATATATTTTACTTGTTATTATGTAACGCTAATACATGATGATAAAGCCCATAGGATCTTTGATTGACTACTAGGATTATGATGGGGATCATAATAGTAGGTTATTCTATAAGCACATCCTTAAATGTTCCTAGTCATAGGAGTATCGAGGTTGGGCATCAATACTCCAAAGTAGACTATTGTATATGTTTCCTGACCCGGTTTGAAGACGATAGCTGGTCCCACAGCTATTGGTGTTTGACACCAAAGATTGTATACAGGTTCTCATTGGAGAATGAGTTTCACTGAACGAACTCACCGAGAACTTCTACATGGTATTATACCTATTATCAGATAGCAGTTCTCTGGTGATATGAGTACAGGGCAGTCTTTTGACCTGAGATCGTCATAGTGTCTTTTGTGTGTTCTTACTGTTACTACCCTTCACAGCTTTAAAGAGACATGCAAATAGGTTTTATTTGGGTATAGTCCCGAAGCACATGGAAGCGGTGAGTGATTGAAGGATTCATCTCTTCCGGTATAGAGAGTTTATGTTGCGCTATGCCTGATTGACTATAACCATAAGTCCCTAGTCAAGGAAGTTGAGATAAAATGATAAGTGTTATCAGATGTATCTCAGATAGTTATGAGTTTGACATCGGCACGACTTATTGGATTACTAGGGGTCTGACAGTATCCACCCCTCAGACCCGGTATGCGACACTCTTTGACGAAAAGACCGAACTGTACTGTGATTGTCATTGGTAAGCTCTGTTGGGTTTGGATGAGCTTGCATGTCGACCTACCTTTTGATCAATACCTGGATAGCCGTTACTTGCAACTAGTACCATTGACGAGCTTGAGGATTAAACCGTGAGGGGTTGATCAGAAAGTGTTTCAGATTCAATCGGAAATGAACCTAACATACTGTCAGCATATTGTCGAGTCTTTAGAGTCCCACAAAGGGTTTCCTGGCTCAGGAAAAATGATGTAGTGTGCGTATGGTGATACGTTCGGGAGTTCGATTAAATACGTGTATATGATATACGTACATTAATCGGATGTTTGTTAGTACTAGCCAGTTTATTATAAAGCCAGATTATTAAATCAAGTGTTGATTTAATAATAATATATATTGATTGACTTATATATATTCTTTTATTGTGTTCACACACTCTCTCATTTGCTATTTGTATGTGATACAAATACATGTATAAGTAAATGATATATTTACTAATATATATTTTTGTATATGATACACATACTCTTCTAGAATCATTTGCTATTTGTATGTGATACAAATACGAGTATAGGCATATGATACATATACTAAAATACTTTTGTATCAAATACGCGGCGGACGTCTTGCCTGAATTTCGGGACAGATACTAATTGGTGCTATCCATCCACCTCTACGAAGATGCCAAGTTGATTTATGGCACCATATATCGAAGGTTTAAACGGATGCGGCCGATGTAGCAGACTTCATCAGATTCCCCCTCGTTTGAGGGGGTTTTGATTGTGGGGACGCTTTTCCCGGCAGGCGCAAGCCCCTGCAGTTAATTACGCTACCGCATCACGGTAACAATTTTCTCCTTCTCCAGATGGTCACTTCGTGTCATGAGTGTTTGTTTTATGTTTGGTTGCCCGTGGATTGTATACGGAGACTAATTTATGTCGTCGCCCGTAGGGCGTGGACTAGTCCAAATCTGTATCTTCTTAGATTTGGGTTTGGGGGGTTGGGTTTAAGGATACGTTAGTCTCATTTGGAGCTAAGATCAACTTAAACATTAGTTAAGGATACGTTAGTCTAATTTTTAGACTAAGATCGACTCAACGTTTGTTAAGGACACATTATTCTAATTTTAGACTAAGATCAACTTAACAGGATCATTTAGATCCAACAAAAGAGCATTTGAACTCTATTGTTTAGTTTAGAGACATTGCGGTCGATTACCAGTTTAAGGACATGGTGGTCCAAGGTTAAGGACATCATAGTCCATGGGTTTAAAGGGGCCCCACAGTCCGAGGTTAAGGACATCATAGTCCGTGGGTTTAAAGGGACCCCACAGTCCAAGGTTAAGGACATCATAGTCCGTGGGTTTAAAGGGAACCCACAGTCTAAGGTTAAGGACATCATAGTCCATGGGCTTAAGGACCCCACAGTCCAGATTAAGGACATCGTAGTCCGTGAGTTTAAGGACCCCACAGTCCAAGGTTAAGGACATCATAGTCCATGAGCTTAAGGACCCCACAGTCCAGGTTAAGGACATCGTAGTCCGTGAGTTTAAGGACCCCACGGTCCATAGAAATGTGTGGTCATCGGGACCCGTCACCTCTCTGAAGACGTTGAAGGATTACAACGAAAAATATCAGAGGAGTAACGAGATGTACCCTCGAACCGATATGAGTTGGTTGAAAGATCTGTAACCCAATTTGGGACTAAGATCAGTTGAATATTTGTGAGCAGATGTGCTCAGTTCAATATAAGTTGAGGACTTATGGCCAGAGTTGGGCTAAGTCCAATTAAAATGTTTAACATTTTTCGTTGTTCTGGCTGTTAAGCCTTTATTTGGGCTCGGCCCTTTTAATAATGCTAAGCATTGAGTTCTGACATCTTTTGTCTTCATCAGAACAAAGTATGTTCTGACAATGCGCCACGTGGCGTGTCAGGTGCTTTGCGCCAGTTAAAGAGCGCATTGCGCTTCTGTCGGGTAGCGCAAACGAAGGGGACACGTGTCGCGCTTAGCGCTAAGTGCTAGTTTATTAGCGCATTGCGCTTTTAATTTATGAGCGCGTTGCGCTAGTTTGTTGGCACGCCAGTGAGTGACACGTGGCGCGCTTGGCACTGAGCGCCAGTCCATGAGCGCAGTGCGATGTTTCAGAAGCGCAAAGCGCAGATTGTGTCTTTGGTTGACACGTGGCATGTTTTGGCGCCGAGCGCCGGTCCAAGAAGCGCAAAAGCGCAATTCATGAGTGCAAGGCACTGTTCAGTAGCGCAAAGCGCACTTGATCAAATTAACGATCAGAGAACAAGTTTATGTTCTTTTAAAGGAGGCTTTGCCTCAAGATTCAAGAACAAAAAGTTCTTGTTTATAAAAAAAGGGCACAGCCTTTATAAATCAAAGATCTATGAATGAAGTAAAATACTTCTTTTAATTTTTTATGATTAGATCTTTTGATCTTTTTCTTTTTATCAAAGACCTAGGTCTTTTGTAGATCTATGATCTTTTTAGAAGATGGTTCTTCTTTTTACGAGATGGTTTCATCTCTGTGGTTCAAGAACTAGTTCTTTACCTTGAAGATGAAGAAATGATCTTCTTTTTTCTAAGATCTTGCTCTTCTTTCTCTTTGAGTTTTTCTCAAAATTTGCAGAGGGTTTTTTTCTATATCTCTCTTGAAGTCTTGGGGCCTTTATATAGGGCCAATTGATTTGTTGAATCGGTTTTAAGAGATTTTTCTCTGATTGATTTGGGAATATTTCCCACCGTTGGATCTTTGATCCTAAGGCTTCTGTTTTACAGAAAATAATCTTCTTGTTTTAATAAGATTGGAAAGATCTTTCCATAACAGAATTTTAGTTCTGATTAATTAATAATTTATTATTAGTAGATCTTTTGATCTAACGGTGGGGAATTTTTAATTCCAGCGCTGGCGCACCTTGCGCTAGCGCACCTACGTTCGACACGTGGCGCGCAGCGCAACTGCGCTAGTGCACCCGTGTTTGACACGTGGCGTGCAGCGCAAAGTGCTGGATCTGAAGCGTTGCTTCAACTTTTAAATTTTGAATTTTAAAACAGAGCTTTGCTCTGATTGGGGGTGCGCTGCCTAGGGCACAGCGCACCTGGCGCTAGCGCGTCTGTGTTTGACACGTGGCGCTCAGCGCGCAGAGAGCTGAATCTGAAGCATTGCTTCAATTTAAATTTTGAATTTTGAAACAGAGCTTTGCTCTGATTGAGGGAAACAAATGCCCCCCACCGTTGCGCTCACGTGGCACACACATGAGTGCAGCAGTGGCAACATCTAATCCCTTGGATCAACTCAGAAGTTGAAGAGGCTGTTCAGTGCCTATAAATAGGACCTTTGGTCCTTTAGATGATTTCCATCTTCTTCTTGAGAATTTTCACTTAGAGCCTTGTTCTTATGTTTAAGAACTTTCAAGAGTCAGAACTCTTTCCAAACTTAGGTAAAATTAAATTTTTTTAATAAATTAGGGTTTTTACCCATTAACAGAGCCTTGCTCTCATGAACCCATAGATCTAAAGAGATCTTTTCTTGGGGTTTCTTATCCCATGAATCAAAGCTCTGCTCTTTGATAATATGTGGATCTTTTGATCTTTGATGAAGAATTCTTAAGAGTTTTTTCATGGATCTTGAAGATCCCAGAAATTTTAATTCACAAAAATTAATTTCAATTAATCCTTGATGGATTTTTCATCATCATTATAGAACCAGGCTCTTTAAGGAATTTTATTCCTTCGTGATTAGGGTGTGACAAGTGTCACTCTTTCATAGAGCTTTGCTCTCAACGGGAGATTTTCTCCTTTTCCCAAGGGATTTCTCATTTAATGAGAATTTCCTTAAGGATCTCCTCATTAATTGACAGTCTCATCCAATGATGAGGCTGTTTTATTAATTGATGCATTGTCATCTGGATTTTATGGGTCCCCCTTTGGTCCCCTTTCCACTGCATTGCAGTGTAGTACAACTTTTTAAAGTACCGAGTGTCGGATTAAATTAAAGCACTGACAGTCGATTTTTGTCATTCCTTTTTGCAGGCAACATGTCATTCGATGCCGCGTTCCCATTCGTCCGCACAGAGGAAGGATTCCCAGAGGCACCTGTGGACCAGGAGGTTCTTGCACTTATCAAAGACCGTGACCCAGAACACAAAAATCTCCACTTGTGGGGTAGATGGTACGACAAGATTATCAGAGGTCGTCGAAGCTTCTCTTGTGTGACGCCGTCGGAGCCAATCTCGGCGATTTCATACGCAGATGCACCCCCGGTGAACTATGCCGTGGAGGTTGTCAATTGGACTTCGGAGGGTCTTCTTCAACCTTCGATTGCCGCCATACCCATGCAGCAGCCGGCGGCTTTGAATACTTTGGGGCGGCACATATGCCAGGGCGAGTCGCTCCATTGGGGACAACCCAACAACATCGGGTTGACTCCCCGACATTCGGCCGGGTATTTGCAGTGGGCCAGGTACATTTTGTCAGCGAAGAAAACGTAACTGCTGAAGCTCGGCCTATATCCTGCGGTTTATGTCATTGTTCCCATATTCTGCTCCTCTGACATGGTGGATTAAAGCGTTCTTGGAGCAATGGAACATCCCAACCCATACATTTCTTCTACTGGACAGAGAAGTCTCTATCTCGTTAGAAGAATTCGCTGAGGTTTCCGGTCTACCGGTTAGGGGGGAGCATTACGAGGAGTTGCTTCCTCCGGATGAATACGTTTTTGCCACTAAGCCGGTGGTGATGGGCCTAACGCCAGAGAACGCCATTCAGCACCAGTTTCCTAGTCTGATAATGTTAGTTATGTATGTGCCATAGAGACCATTATTGTACATATGATGTATATTATGATGGATGCTTGGATATATACATAGAGGACTTTCTTGCTCGTCATGATAGTATGCTATTTGGTTTCACTTTATCTTAACATGTTGACTTGTACTGGTTTACTGTCTTTCTCTCACATGTTGATAAAGCCCTTAGGATCTATACTCGACTACTGGGACTATGATGAGATCATACTAGTAGGGCCACGGTAGTCGATGAGTACATCCTATAACTGTTCCTAGTTGAGGGTATATCGAGACAGGGCATCGATACACCAGAGTAGACTAGCGTATACACATCTTGACCCATATGATGGGCGATGGATGATCTCATATCCATCGGTGTTTGACATCAAGGATGGTGTACGGGTGCTCAGTGGAGACTGGGTACACTGGACGGACTCGCCGAGAACTCCCAGATGGTGATATACCACACGTCAGATGGCAGTTCTCCGGTGACACTGGTACAGCGTAGTCTGTAGACCCGGGATCGTCATAGAGTCTTGTGTGATTCCCACTGTGCTTTGATTTCCACCTTACCACGTCCAAGAGGGCGTGCAAAACGGTGGCTTTTGGGTGCAGTCCCGAATCACATGGAGGCAATGAGCGATAGGAGGAGATTCGTCTCTCCCGGTATAGGGAGTTGATGTTGTGCTGTGTTCGATTGGCTATAACTGGAAGTCCCTGGCCAGGGCTGATATAGAGATTTACTGGTAAGTGTTACTAGTAGTTTCTCGACCTGTTATGAGCCTCACATTGACACGACTTATCGGTTACTGGGGTCTGACGTCTACCACCCCTAGACTTGATATGCGACATATCAGACGAACAGACCGGACTGTACGGGAGTGTTACTGATTGGATTCACAGGAGAACGTACAGGCTAGCTTGTTGATCTTCTGATCGCTCAATACGTGGGTGGCTGTTACGTTTAGCTGACCGCTTGCAGCTTATGGGTGTTTGATATGATCATCACCTGCTACTGGCGTATTGACGATTCTTTAGAGTCCTACACAGAGGTTTCTTGGCTCAGGCAAAACGGAGTAGAGGCACATATGTGATATGTGCAGGACCGAGAATAATGCAATATGAGATACCGTATTATATTCTCGCGATATTTAGATATGAACCGGATCATCGGATCAAGTGTTGATTCGATGAATCGGTACATGAGATATTAGTCGGTTATATTTGATATAGCCGGATTGTCGGATCAAGTGTTGATTCGATGATTTAATGTATAATAATATATATGATATATTGTATTACATTATCTAATATTGGCTCGCTTTATTATTTCATTTTTTCACCGGATTAATACATTGATATATATGCGATATATGTTAATTGTATTATTTTCTTTTGTTGCAAATATATAATATATATGTGATATATATTATTGTGACATGATATGGTTGATAATAGAACATGTTTAGTAGAGGTTAAGCAAGGTTACGGTTTGATTAGGGTTAGCTTCTTCTTGCACCATCTAGAAGCTTTCCTTTTGTCAAGTGTAAGATATTATGTTTGATATTATCTTATGACTCATTATTTAACCTAACCAAACCCTAGCCCTAGTTTATTCTCTACAAAGGTTAACCTTCTCATCCTTGACCATGGTTCTATGATCAATCATATATTCTTATCTACTATTCATCACAAAAGGATTAATCTCATTATTCTTCATCTTCTTCTCTCTTGAGTTTTTGAAAAAGCTCACTAGTTATTTCTTTTGTGATGATTTCTTGTGAGAAAATGATATAAAAAGAAAACATAAATACTACTCCATCATTCTCATCTAATATAGCCCATTAGATTAGGGTGTTCACCTCATTAGAGTGGGAGAGCTTGAGTTATAGCAACTTCGACGTAGATCGTCGGAGAAGCGGAACACTACAAGCTAGCATGGATCGTTCGAGTCGTGGAGGATCTCTTGAGTCCGGAAGATCGTGGATCACGGCGAAGGGACTTCTACTCGGAGCTTGTGAAGCGAAGGAGCGGACTACAAAGGTTGTAATCCCTCACACTTAGTAGCAAAGATGTTTACTTGCATGTTAAACCCTAATAATCTAGCAAAGATCCCGTCTTTGGGTTGTTCGGCACGTCTAAAATTTTATTCGGTCATGTTTGATGCCTTATGAACCCTCACAAGAGTGCCTAGGAATCCACCAGTGGTATCAGAGCTTAGCTAGAGCATTAGGCGACGTGTATACGAAGTTAAAACTCTGATCGAACCCGATAAGACGAAAATGAACCCCTCTCTGGATATTTTTTAAAAACTGTGATTTTTCAGAATTAAAAATTCTTTAAAATACCAGCAGGGAAATATAAATATTACTGTGAAAAACGTGTCATCAATCCGTACATACCACCGCGGAACCGCGGCCGTACCTCGCTTGGGCCGCGGATCCGCGGTGGGAATGTGGAAATGGGTCTTAAGTTTTCAACAGTAATATCCGTTTCTGTGAGTTATATTTTCTGGGTATTTTTAATCTGACTCAAGTGTTGAGTATTCTGGGGTTTATTTTGTAATCGTTGATTCGATCGGAAAATTTAAATTCGTTATTATTTCCGGATATTTAGAAACTGTTAAAATGTTCGAACGGATATCATTAACTCATTTTTTTCCCTGCACGTAAAACTTTCAAGTGTTAAATTTTTATCGGGTTTAAATCTTTCGGAAAAATTGTATAAGTAACACGGTGGACCCTCTAGAAGACAACAAACCTTAACTCGATTATGTGACCATCTTGAACTGCCTCTAAACCTTAGGGTTTGGGGCAGTACGGCGTGCCACATGTGAGGCGTTGGCTTGACCCTTCTACGGCTGGATCACCGGTACTGTGACATATTCTGGGATTATTTGAACTCTGCTCAAGTGTTGAGCAATTTAGGAAATTTTGGGTATTTGATTATCTGTTCGGAAAGTTTAATACTGTCTATTTATCTGGAATGTGATACAATATGTGGAATTCATAGAGTTAGGCATGAAATGCGAAGTATGTGATATTTCGGATTTACGATGTCTAAAGTGATTGTGGATTCCAAATATTGTAGTTTTACAATTTCTTTTCTGTGACCGTAAGTGTAGTATGTAGTTGTATTGCCGGTTTTCGTTGCTATACGTCAACGACGATCGGTGTATGCATACTTACTTACGTTGATGATATGTGATATTATGTGTTGCTGTGATATGTTATATTGGATCGTCGTGTTCTGAATAGCCGGGGGTTTTATGTGAGATGAGGGTTTTTATTTTCATTCATGTAAAATTCATTTGTATGTAATATTTTTTTATTGGGGCACTTCCGGGATGAGGTTGATGTCACCAGTGTATATTATTTACTTTTCCGCATTAGGTAAACCCAAGGAGGGGAGCACAAGTAACCGGGTTCTAGGGTCTAGTGGGAGGCCATCTCGAGGAGTCGAGATCGGGTCTTCTAACCCTAGAATTGGCAGTGTTACTTGCCGCTCTCGTAGGGGTCTAGGGATGTGAGTTTGGCTATTCATCGCGACCGTGGAATCCGTGTTTTATACAGGCTCGTATTGAAAACACGGACGTCCTAGTATATCCAATATTTCATATATGTTCTTCTGCTGCAATGTTCTGTGATGAGATCATATTACTGCCTGAGACGAATGCTTATACTATATATATATGCTGATATATAAATATTACTGCTTTCGTTTCTTCTGTGATGCTTAGGAAGCATAAGCTGATGGGATTTTATTAATGAGATTAATAAAAAGAAAAGAAACCTAAAAGATGTTGTAGAATCAAAACTTTATAAAAAGGGTAGCTACGTTTTTGCTTTGCATAGCGGTATATATGATATACCCTGCACCTTATTCGATGAGGAAAGAGCCGAGATCCCTTCACCGGGAGTGACCTCTTTAGCAAAACTGGCAGATGCTACAACTCTCGGTTTGTCTTTTGATTGCTTTTAGAGTTTTGCTTTGCATAACGATATATATGATATATCATGCACCTTATTCGATGGGGAAAGAGCCGAGATCCCTTCACCGGGAGTGACCTCTTTAGCAAAACTGATGAAAGCCTCAAAATCACTCCATTTCAAAATTTCACTTGATTCTACAACGATATCAAGTTCATTACGCAATAGGTTTTCAGAAAAACCTGTCGTAGCCCTCCGACATTTCAGATAGATATTACTTAGTATTCGTGCTACGGTTGTTTGGCATTCGTCAAGACGTAGTGTACGGTAGCTATTTACTATTTATCTGTAGCATATGATGCGATTGGATTAGGGTATTCGTACGGCGTTGTTTGGCATTCGTCAAGGGTCGTGCGGGTGGGTTTAATTCAATCATGAAATGTACGGGTTGAACTTGACTAGCGGACTATGAGTTGTTTGGCATTCTTCAAGGTCATAGCACGTTAGGGGCAAAAGCATTATCGGGAATTTCAAGTGTTGAAATTTGCAATGAGATTGCATACCTCCTATGAGATAGTTGGATCCCGATACCCACTGCGAGTAAGAGTTACCCCTGGGAGAGTTTTACACAGGACAATTAGCCGATCAAGTAGGTGTCTAGAAAAGTGTTAACGGGGTTACGCCTCTGGGAAAACGAGGTTTACTTTAATTAGTTCCGTGCGAAAGCACGGGGAACCTCCCTCAAGTACCGACACTGATCTGGCTGAAAGATTGACGAAATTGTAGGGTGTAATTAATCCCGGCTAATCTTTCCTTTTAAGGTTTGAAGGAAGATTTGATAAAAACAGTGGGAGACATCCTGATTAGATAAGATAATAACCAATCTAATCATGCAAGAGCATACGCTAAAGTTTTTTCTTCTCTCTCTCTCCAGGTAGCGATCATGTCAGGCCATAATCAAGATAATAATATGGATGTATTGACTGAACCCGCTTATTATACTGAGCAGGGGAACGTTGGACCCGTTCTTTCTTATAAGAGTTATAATACTGAACAGGGAATAGGAGAATATCTGGATTCTCAAGCCGCCCAAAAGAACATGCATGTTGATGCATCTTCTTCAGGTGTGTTAGTTATTGAGAACTGTTTCTCAGTTCATCCTACGTCCTGGGTATTAGATACCGGATCAGGATCCCACATATGTAAATTGTTACATGGGCTGCAGAAAAGTAGAGAACTGGGAAAAGGTGATCATTCCGTTCAAGTAGAGAATGGGGCAAATGTTGCAGCCAAAGCAGTTGGCGAATATCACCTAGTATTACCAAATGGTGATACACTGATTCTGAATGAATGCTATTATATACCGAATATGATGTGCAACATTATATCAGTTTCTTTATTAAGTAAAGAAGGATATAATTTTGTAGTACAGGATAATGTTATGAACATATTCCTAGATCAAAAGTTGATTGCATCAGGCTCGTTACATAATGGCATATTCATTCTAAATCAAAATACAGTCCTCAATATACAAAACACACACAAGAGGAAGAGTTCAGAAATGAACGAATCCTTCTTATGGCATTGTAGACTTGGTCATATCAATGCGACACGACTGGCTAAGTTACATAAGGATGGATATTTGAATCCATTCGAATTATCATCTTATGATACTTGCCATTCATGTCTCAAAGGAAAAATGACCAAAGCTCCGTTTAGTGGACACGGAGAAAGAGTTACCGAACTCTTAGGACTGGTACATAGTGATGTATGCGGTCCCATGTCTACGCATGCCAGGAACGGTTCTTCCTACTTTATTACATTCACTGACGATCTCTCTAGATACGGGCATGTGTTCCTGTTGAAACACAAGTCTGAAGCTTTTGAGAAATTCAGAGAATATAAGCACGAAGTAGAGAACCAAACCGGAAAAAGTATTAAGATCCTTCGATCTGATCGAGGAGGAGAATACTTGAGCAATGATTTTCTAGATTATCTAAAAGAGAATGGGATTCTCTCTCAGCTTACTCCACCTTATACACCACAGCACAACGGTGTATCGGAACGGAGGAATCGCACCCTATTAGATATGGTGCGCTCTATGATGAGCACTGCTGAGTTACCTATTTCCTTCTGGGGGTATGCGCTTGAGACAGACATACACCTATTGAATATGGTTCCTACCAAATCAGTTCCTACCACTCCATATGAGATATGGAAAGGGAAGAGACCATCTCTTAAGTATGTTAAGATATTGGGTTGTCCAGCCTATGTCAAAAGACAAAATCCGGACAAACTCGAGGCAAGATCTCTCTTATGTAAGTTTGTAGGATATCCCAAAAATTCACAAGGGTATATCTTCTACCACCCCGAGGAACAAATGGTGTTTGTTTCTCGACATGCAACTTTCTTAGAAAAAGGTTTTCTTATGAAACAGATTAGTGGCATTGAGGTAGAACTGGAAGAGGTTCCAGCGACACAAACTATAACAGAAGACTTGGTAGAACCAGAGAATTCAGTAGTACCCGACGAACCTCAGCCTCTCCGCCGATCTAGCAGGGTTTCTCATCCACCTGAGAGATACTGCGGTTTTCTCATTGATGGTGGTAGTGAGGATTGCATCATGGAAGATGATGACCCGACTAGTTTCGAGCAGGCCATCACGAGTGGTGACTCTGTGAAATGGCTGGATGCAATGCGATCTGAGATGGAATCCATGTACACCAACAAAGTATGGACTTTGGAAAATGCTCCTGAAGGGGTAAAACCTATTGGGAGCAAGTGGATCTTTAAAAAGAAATTTGGTGTAGATGGAAAAGTTGAGACTTTCAAAGCTAGACTTGTAGCAAAGGGTTTTCATCAACAACCAGGTGTGGATTATGACGAAACCTTTTCTCCAGTGGCTATGCTTAAGTCCATCCGGATCTTACTTGCCATTGCTGCATACCATGACTACGAAATCTGGCAAATGGATGTTAAGACCGCCTTTCTAAACGGTGATTTAGAAGAGTGCGTGTACATGACTCAGCCATAGGGCTTCGTAGATAGTGGGAGCAGCTGAAAAGTTTTGCAAGCTGCTTAAATCCATTTATGGGTTAAAGCAAGCATCGCGGAGTTGGAACATCTGTTTTGATATTGTAGTCAAAGAGTTTGACTTCATCAAAAATATAGATGAACCTTGTATCTATAAAAAGGTAGCATAGAGTAAGGTTGTCTTCCTCGTATTGTACGTGGATGACATACTCTTGATAGGAAATGATATTCCTATGCTGCAATCAGTCAAGCTCTTCTTATCACAAAGATTCTCAATGATAGATCTAGGTGATGCCTCCTGCATATTGGGAATCATGATCTATAGAGATAGATCTAAACGGATACTGGGATTGTCCCAATCCAGGTACATTGACACCATACTAAAGAGGTTTAGTATAGAAGAATCCAATCGTGGGAACCAACCCACGATCTCTGGACTCACTCTCTCCAAAGAGATGTCTCCCAAGAATGATTTGGAGAGAGCTCGCATGCAAGGGATACCCTATGCTTCGGCAGTAGGCTCTATCATGTATGCAATGCTATGTACCAGACCCGATGTAGCATACTCACTAAGTGTAGTGATTCGGTATCAAGCAGATCCTGGAGAGAGTCACTGGACAGTTGTGAAGAACATTCTCAAGTACTTACGAAGGACTAGAGACATGTTCTTGGTGTATGGTAACGGAGGACTCCGGGTGGAGTACTTTACCGATTCCAGCTTCCAAAGTGATAAGGACGACTCTAAGTCGTACTCGGGATTTGTCTTTACCCTCAATGGAGGGGCGGTATGTTGGAAGAGTTCCAAACAGGATACCGTTGCAGACTCGACGATGGAGGCTGAATACATTGCTGCCAACGATGCTGCCAAAGAGGCTGTCTGGATAAAGAAGTTCATTAGTGAACTTGGTGTGGTTCCATCCATTGAACATCCAATACCTCTGTATTGCGATAACAATGGAGCTGTGGCTTTGGCCAAGGAACCCAGGTCCCATCAGAAGTCCAGACATATTCTAAGGCGGTATCACCTGATCAGGAGATAGTTGATCGCCGGGAGATCGAGGTCAGGAGAGTAGATACGAAGGACAACACTGCGAATCCACTCACGAAGGTCATTCCCCAGATACAGTTTGAGAGATTATTCGGGATGCGGGGTATGAGATACTACAGCAGCTGGCCTTAGTGTAAGTGGGAGATTGTTAGTTATGTATATGCCCTAGAGGCCATTATTGTACATATGATGTATATTATGATGGATGCTTAGATATATACAGAGAGGACTTTTTTGCTCGTCATGATAGTATGCTATTTGGTTTCACTTTATCTTAACATGTTAACTTGTACTGGTTTACTGTCTTTCTCTCACATGTTGATAAAGCCCTTAGGATCTATACTCGACTACTGGGACTATGATGAGATCATACAAGTGGGGCCACGGTAGTCGATGAGTACATGCTATAACTCTTCCTAGTCGAGGGTATATCGAGACAGGGCATCGATACACCAGAGTAGACTAGCGTATACGCATCTTGACCCATATGATGGGCGATGGATGATCCCATATCCATCGGTGTTTGACATCAATGATAATGTACGGGTACTCAGTGGAGACTGGGTACACTGGACGGACTCGCCGAGAACTCCCAGATGGTGATATACCACACGTCAGATGGCAGTTCTCCAGTGACACTGGTACAGCGTAGTCTGTAGACCCGAGATCGTCATAGAGTCTTGTGTGATTCCCACTGTGCTTTGATTTCCACCTTACCACGCCTAAGAGGGCGTGCAAAACGGTGGCTTTTGGGTGCAGTCCCGAATCACATGGAGGCAATGAGCGATAGGAGGGGATTCGTCTCTCCCGGTAGGGAGTTGATGTTGTGTTGTGTTCGATTGGCTATAACTTGAAGTCCCTGGCCAGGGCTGATATAGAGATTTACTGGTAAGTGTTACTAGTAGTTTCTCGACCTGTTATGAGCCTCACATCGACACGACTTATCGGTTACTGGGGACTGACGTCTACCACCCCTAGACTTGATATGCGACATATCAGACTAACAAACCGGACTGTACGGGAGTGTTACTGATTGGATTCACAGGAGAACGTACAGGCTAGCTTGTTGATCTTCTGATCGCTCAATACGTGGGTGGCTGTTACGTTTAGCTGACCGCTTGCAGCTTGTGGGTGTTTGATATGATCATCACCTGCTACTGGCGTATTGACGATTCTTTAGAGTCCTACACAGAGGTTTCTTGGCTCAGGCAAAACGGAGTAGAGGCACATATGTGATATGTGCAGGACCGAGGATAATGCGATATGAGATACCGTATTATATTCTCGCGATATTTAGATATGAACCGGATCATCGGATCAAGTGTTGATTCGATGAATCGGTACATGAGATATTAGTCGGTTATATTCGATATAGCCGGATTGTCGGATCAAGTGTTGATTCGATGATTTAATGTATAATAATATATATGATATATTGTATTACATTATCTAATATTGGCTCGCTTTATTATTTCATTTTCTCACCGGATTAATACATTGATATATATGCGATATATGTTAATTGTATTATTTTCTTTTGTTGTAAATATATAATATATATGTGATATATTATTGTGACATGATATGGTTGATAATAGAACATGTTTAGTAGAGGTTAAGCAAGGTTAGCGTTTGATTAGGGTTAGATTCTTCTTGCACCATCTAGAAGCTTTCCTTTTGTCAAGTGTAAGATATTATGTTTGATATTATCTTATGACTCATTATTTAACCTAACCAAACCCTAGCCCTAGTTTATTCTCTACAAAGGTTAACCTTCTCATCCTTGACCATGGTTCTATGATCAATCATATATTCTTATCTACTATTCATCACAAAAGGATTAATCTCATTATTCTTCATCTTCTTCTCTCTTGAGTTTTTGAAAGAGCTCTCTAGTTATTTCTTTTGTTATGATTTCTTGTGAGAAAATGATATAAAAAGAAAGCATAAATACTACTCATCATCCTCATCTAATCTAGCCCATTAGATTAGGGTGTTCACCTCATTAGGGTGAGAGAGTTTGAGTTATAGCAACTTCGACGTAGATCATCGGAGAAGCGGAACACTACAAGCTAGCATGGATCGTTCGAGTCGTGGAGCCTCTCTTGAGTCCGGGAGATCGTGGATAGCGGCGACGGGACTTCTACTCGGAGCTTGTGAAGCGAAGGAGCGGACTACAAAGGTTGTAATCCCTCACACTTAGTAGTAAAGATGTTTACTTGCATGTTAAACCCTAATAACTAGCAAAGATCCCGGCTTTAGGTTGTTCGGCACGTCTAAAATTTTATTCGGGCATGTTTGATGCCTTATGAACCCTCACAAGAGTGCCTAGGAACCCTACAGATAAAGGTGCTGAACATGTACGAAAGCCTCTTCTTGGAATCCGGAGGCCGCGGTGTCAGTTTCGCAGACTTCATTGCCCCGTTTCTTCGCCCGGAGATCTTATCGTAACGAGGCGAAAAGCTTGCCAAGCTCGACGACCCCTTCGGCTTCGGCTTGGACCGTCGACCAGTACTGGAAGACGATCAGAAAGGCTTTTTCTTCCTGATGCCGCAATTATTCCTCTGTCAGAAATCGCCGCTCCGGGCATTGACGAGGAGGCTTTCTTTCTTGGGTTTCTTGGGCTGTGGTTGTGCTGGTTCGCGCTCCCTATGCACCCTCGCTATATGAGGCCGTCCGTTTTCTACCCAGCGCATCGAATGGTGGCTGGAACACAAGTGGCCATCGGGATCGCCGGGTTAGCCCACCTATACCATGGTCTTAGCGTGGCGGCGGATACCACTGAACCGGGGGTGCATGCTGCCAACTTCCCGATGCATTACTTTACTTCGTGGATGGAAATGCACGTGCTCGGGGTATTTGGCATTCATAAAAGACCTTCGTTTTTCGGGAAATGCAAATTCCCGAGAATTATGCGGCTGGTTGACGCTTCTATCGTGAATCCATCTCAGCGGGAAGCTAGGGGCTTGCTTCTTCGTCCGTGCACGGTCGGAGCTGGTATGTCTTTTACGGACAAAGTCCTGACGATCGGCCAGGAAACTTCCAAGACGGTGCTGGCATTGCATGACGTTTTTAAGGACGGGGCTTCCGTGTTGAAAGCCCGGGAGATTCTACATCTATACTCCATCAGGCCAGGCTTTCTCATATTCGGGCAAAATGATGGGGCGCTTTTTATGAGATACAACCCCCATCATTTTTTCCAGCAGCTGAGTTATAACCAGGGGGTTCTACTGGAGGCGTTCTTGGAAGAACCTGTTGCCACCAAAGAGGGAATACGGGGTGCGCTGCATCACTTTATGCGCTTGAATACGGGCTCCCACTTCTTTTTTAGCGAGCCGAGTTGCATTCCGAGGGCCCTTAACGTACATGGGGCCTGGTATCAGCACGCGATGGGCGCTGTTATTAAGGAAGAGAGGCGGTTGCTGCTCGATCGCAAGAGTGTGCCCCCTGCTGGTGATCACAACGTCCCTTTAAAGCGACGGATCGCTGTCCCCCCTCCACTAAGAGAGGTTGCTGCAGTTGAGCCTCCACGTGTGCTAAGCCTTACGCGTGGATTGCCCCGTGCTCCTGTGGAGACGGTGGATGTGCCATCGGTACCCCGTGCTCCCGCGGAGATAGTAAATGTAGCTTCACCCGAATCTGGCGTGGGCTCAGATATCAGGACTCGCCGTCCCAAAGTGCCCACCAAGCGCAAGCTGGTGCTGGCTGCAACCGGAGCTCGCTCGCAGAAGAGGAAGAAGAAGTCGCTCTTCTGTGCCGATGTCGTATTTGGTCAGGAGCCTCATGCTCCTTATAGTGAGGGCTTGAACGAGTATGGGACAAATGAGGGCTTATTCATGCCACCAGATGATACTGATCTGGCGGCTGCCATCGCAGCTTCTGAGCGATTAGCAAGCCGCGAAGAGGGGTTGGCTATCCTCGCACGATCAGGTAATCATTGGTTATATTTTTCTCCATTGCATCGTACTTCTATTATTGTGTTTTGACTGACGCTTTTCCTTCTTTAACAGACATTTCTACTGAAGAAGCTCTCGCAGCTTCTCTCAAGACTTTTGAGGAAGAGGAAAGATTTCGAGCATCCTTAGGCATCGGTATGCTTCGGTTTATCGTGTCTCCGTTCCCGTTTTTTTTATATAGGTGATCTGACCCCGCTTTATCTTATCGCAAGGACCACAATGCCGATCCCGCAAGATGATGCGGGGATTCTTCCCGGGCCAGGCATCGAAGTCCAGGCCTCCTCAGGGTTGCCAAAAGAGGCTTTACTCAAGCAACCGATGACGGACGCCGTAACGGCTCTAGAGGTAGCTCCTGGCATGGATGATGACGTCCCATTGACGGAGGTCTTTAGAAGATCTGCCCTCACGGCCCGGGCGGAGAGGAAGCGTAGGATGCATGCGGCAAGGGAGTGTACCGCCGCCTTGGATGCGGGTGCGGGTTCCAGCGCTGTTGCCCCTGCCCCTACTCCTTCAAAGGACGCTCCGGCAGCCTTGTCCATCGCCCACAGACAGGCAGCACGTGCGGCTCGGGAAGCAATCGGAAAACCGACTCAAGGTAACGCAACATTGGGTTCTTTTGTCAAAGTTTTAACTTTCAGGTTCTCGTATATCCTATTTTGCAGGGCCGAGTCTTGCCGAAGAAGTGGCGGCCACCGCCGAGCCTGAGGTAGTGGCAGGTGAGACAGCCACGATCGCCGAGCCCAAGGTAGCCACTCTTTCTCAAGAGTCGGGCGCTGCTTCAATCGTCGCTCTTTCCCCTTGCGGCTCCTTCCCGTTGCCGGGTGCTGCGAGTGTCATGACGATTCTCATGGAATCAGGAGATGAGGCTACGGGTGGAGAGACCATTCCGACGGAGGAGAGTGAAGCATTTGCTGCCTCCTGTGACGCCCTTGTCGCAGTCTTGACCGGCGAATCACTAGGTAGATTTTGGGTCATTACTTTCCCTTTTATTCTGCAATCCCTTTTAATTTCTTTCTGACAGCGTTTCCCTTATTTCTAATGCAGGTGTGATGAGCGTTGGAGTTGTCCCACCCGAGAAAGCATCTCCAGTCGCTGCCTTTACGGTGACTGCTCCTCTACCTTCTCTCGTACCATCTCAAATGCTGGAAGGTGCAGATTTGTGACCCATCAATTTCATTGTAGGCTGTATACTTCATGTACTGACATTGCATTACTGCATCCTTGTAGGAGTCCTTTTTAATCACCTGTATCAGGTGCTATACCCATACTTCTCTTTCCAGTCAGAGATTGCCTCATCTAGTGGCGCTGGTGAGTACAGGCTTCAGCTAATGTCTCTTCTTTTACCGGCAATCAAATTATTTCTAATTCTTCTTTGTTTTGATTGTAGTATTACAGATCGAAGGAGGAGATGAAAGAACAGTTCTACCAGTACTCTCGGCCTTGCCATCTACCTCAGTCGGTATAGTAAACTTCATTGTTTATAAACATTCTCTATTTCTTGAACCGTCATTTGACCGTGATTTGTTTTGCAGTGGTGATACCAACTCCAACTCCATTCGAATCTCAAGTTATAATGCCAGTGGGCCCTTTCTCTCGACGGGCATCTTCCAAAGACGTTGTGAATAGTCTGCGTATGTTGAGCGACTACATCGAGGAGCTTGACGTAGAAACTCCCACATTCGCTACGGATTTTGCCGCCGAAGTTAATCCTATGCTGGCGACACTCGTGAACTTTCATAGTGAGGGCGTCGTTAAGTCTTGGGTTAGCAACTGCAGGAAAATCGAGGCTTGTTTGTATGAGCTCTAGGTCAGACGTCCTGCTCCCGAGGTCCTGGCTGTGAACTCTCAACGGGCTACGTGGGTTGAGCAGAGCACTCCTTACTTCCATCATCTTGAACAAGAAGCGGCCTTAAAGCATAAGGAATGTGAAGAGACTTCAAGCAATTCTGCTCGACTGCATGCTCAGGTTGACGCCAATGCTGTGCAGTTGAAAACCATCTTTGAGGGCCTTTTACAATGCATTTCTGATGGGCTAATGTTCATACCATAATTTTGCATTATTTTATTCCCCATTCTTATTCAGTTTACAAATAAACAGGTGCTTTTGACCCATGTCTGCTACATAGTTGCAGGTTACAGGTTCTCGGAACAAAAACAGTGAAATTGATGAAAAAGATAATACAAAGTAAGACTACGACCAACAAATGGAAGAATCTAGATCAAGCCTACAGTTTGAAGACTAAACGAAGATCAATGGACAATTTCATAAAGCACAAAGGAAGAGCAAGATTCAAGACTTCAACACGAGGCAACGGTAAAAGTTCACTACATTATTCACTGTGGAAATCTGGAAAAGAATCAGAAGATATTCTGAAGAAAAAAGTAAAGAAAATAGAAGCAGAATGTAACCTGAAGCAACCAGGAAAAACAGAGCCCACAAGCCCACTACTTGGCCGCGGAATCACGGCCAAACCATGCTCTTGGCCGCGAATCCGCGGCCACGTGTCGCCCGTATCGAAGCAAAAATCCTGTGGTCGCTGGCGGTGCGTTGACTAGTCTTTCTTAGAGGGTAAACTTGTAATTGCAGATATGCGTCGATTGTAAACCTAGGGTTTCTATGAATCTATAAATAGAAGCCCTAAAACCTTTTTTAGGTTATGCCTCTTTTTATTCATCTATTCAGATCTGAAAATTCCTGTGTCAATGTTTGGAGAAAGCCATCAATAAAGTAAGTAGTTTTATTTAATTGCCCTAGTTAATTTTTATACTGCCTTAGTATAGATTTTTCATTCTTTGCCCTAGTTAGATAGTTAGAGATGTTCTTCAATTCCCTAATGAGCGAGTAGTCTCATCGCTTGTTAGGGTTAGATTTGGGGAAGGCTTGAGAGATGAAAATCTCTCACCCCTTTCTTGCCCCATCACATATAATTAATAGGAATCCATGCATACATACACACACCGTTCCCTACGGCACCTTACCCCTCGAGGTAACGGTGATACCGTAGTATAAACGACTGGTTGTGTATGTTTTCCATGGAGGTTAGGGTAAGAATTAAGAAAGGAAGGACTAGAACCTAGAGGAAGAAACATCGTTTCTTCCCGATGGTACTAATCCCCTTTATTAATTATTACCACAACACCTAAAAGAAATCTTAAATAGGGCATTGAAAGCGGTGAGGGAATTTTCAATTTCCAAACTTAACCTAAACCTAACCCTAGCAAGATTTAGATCAATTTAGTTTTTAGATTTAATCAATCCGACACCAATCGGAATTAACTCGTTAGAACAATTAGAGAATACACAAAATCCATGTGGACCGACCCGTACTCACCGGCTAGCTACCAAGCGACGCCGTTTTTGATTGCGGTTATAAATTATTCTTTGAAACAATCAAATGGCGCCGTTGTCGGGGATGGCGTTGTTATTTTATTTTTGTAATTTCGGGTTAATATAAAATTAAAAAAATCATAAAAACTGAAAAATATAAAAATATATATAAAAAAAATTCATCTTGTTATTTTGTGAAGGGTATTTTTCGTTTGAATTTTGCAGGACCGACGAACGAATTCAGATCTGGAAAATTCCAGCGAGCAAAACAGAAAACGGTAGATGTGAACAACAGAGGAAAATAAAAACAAAGGAGCAGAAAGATTTTTGGGAACCGAGCCACATAGCCGACCGCGGAAACGCGGCAACAACACCCTTCTGGCGGCGGAACCGCGGTCTGCTGACATCAGTAATTAATCAAATCTCACTGTAATTCTTCTGTTCTCCTTCTCTGAACCCCCTGATATCTCCTCTGTAAAATTTTCCTGCAGGATTCTTTGCGCTAAAAATCTCTCCCCCTTCCAATAATTTATCTTGTGCAGGATTCTTTGCGCCGCGCTTAAAAAAAAATTGTTTGCAAGTGATTGTGTTTACTGCTTTGCATATTTTAAAACTGACTTTAAGGGGCTTTTACACCAATCCAGATTGGATGGGGATTTCATTACCCTTCCCAGGGCCCCAGAAATCACATAAGGCATATAGCATTGACCATAAATTAATTAAAAAGATTAGACTCAGCCCTAAGGACTTCGCGCTCAATAGGACAAAGGAATAGTTGTAAGCATCGACCATTGATCCTAACCTGACTTTGTGGTGCCTAGGCTAGACAGGTAGTGAAAGGTAATTTTAAAAGTCCCGTCTCACGATGATTCGTGAGCGGATCCCTCCTTTCTCTACTTGTGCTTACCTGGCCACAATTGGCGGTGAAGAGGCGGTTTGAGGTCCTACTTCTTGCCCTTTGGAACAGTTAGGAGCTATCTAGATGACCTAGGTGACCCTAGATCTAGGCCTGATTGTGCATTTGTGGTTGATTGAACGTGTGTCTAAGCCTTTTATCAAAAATCTTTTTGCAAAAAGCTCCACATAAAAAAAAACAACACAAAAAGAAAACCCAGAAAAAATTTTACAAAAACTTGCAACTTGTCGCTAAGAAATCCGTGCACCCCACATTCTTTTTTCTTCTCCTTTCTTACATCATGGGTACCCCACCTCATAAAACGCTTGCTGAACTTTGGTATCCTGAACCAAACTTTGCTTCATACGCAAATTGTTTTGGTCGAATTACGGACGACCCCTCCATGCCCAAAATTTCTATGAAAGATCGAATAAAAACGTCTAGGAGAAACAGTTCGACTCCATAATCCACTTTGTATCAACCATTTCAACCTTCACCACCCTCTTATGTTGATACTACTTTTTCGAGTCCTGTTGTAACTCCGAAACCCATGTCTATCGCTGAACACATTGAACAATCTCGTAACCGATCTTTCACTCCATTCAACACTTTCAGTTCTCGGGATCAACAAGTCCATTCACCTTTTTATCCAAATGTTGATCCTACTCCTATCCAACCATTCAATTCCTACTAGTCCTACCCGACTTTCACACCTTCCCTAGACATTACTTCTACACAGCCATTTGGGAGTTTTCAGAATCCAAACAACTTTGAATCTTTTACTGAAACCCCTTCACAACCCATGTCTAGTCTAGAACAGTCGTTGGAAGCTTATATGGTAGCGACAAACCAAATGAAGAGGAATGTGGATGCGTCTATGGCCGCCCTTATACAACCTAGTGAACCGGTAGCTAGTTTCAAACTAGCTCCAAAAATTCCAATGTATGATGCGGCAGTTTGACAGATCGATAATTTGAGTGGAGAAAGTGAGCTATACACCCTTCCAAATCAAACCTACCCATACTCAATTGAATCCCACAACTCCGATTTTCAAACAAGTGTCCCAAATGATTCACCAGTTAAAGATAAAACGTTTAATGAGTTGTGCGACTTTGTAGTGCTTGATTTGCCAGATTGTGAAGAGCCCCTTTCGAGTGAAACCATCACCAATCCTTTTGATCTCTACACCTCCAATCTAGAACCTGAATTGATAAATATCCATGCTTTTGATGAGGTGTCCAAAAAAATTGATTTTCACTTAATTGAGGATATTGACGCCGGGAATATTTTGGATGATGAACCCGTAGATTTGACTGAAATTTTATCTCCAATTCACCATCCCGAGTCATTAAATGTTTCTCCCAAACCTTATATGCGTCTTGATTTTGATGATAATTGCATGGATGGGATAACTTTTGAGGAGAATTATGAAGATAGTATTGAGGAGAGTATTGAGGATAGTATTGAGGATGAACCATTTTTGTTTGATGAGTCGGATTTTCCAATTCATCCTCCTGAATCTTTAACTGTTATACTTCCTAAATCAAACCCCCTTCTTTCCATCGTTCCGACCACGCAAAAGATCACACTTGAGAACTGTGAGCTTGAAAAATTTCTGTTTGATTACAACGGTTTTGACACCACTAGTGCGTTCCTCTTTGAATCTGACACAGTTCTCACAGACGATAATGATTACGAGTGTTTCACTTTTTCGGACGATTTTGAAAACTCACCGCCCGAGTTTGAGTCCTTTGAATTTTCAGATGAGTTAGTTGAACCATCAGACTCGGTTGCTTACAGTCATTTCGAACCATTGATAGAATCCTTCAAGTTCGAGACAGATTACTTAGGTGAGAACAAGACTATCCCTAAATCACTCACTTTCGTCCTTCCTATCGTTTCGACCACGCAAGAATCCGTCGCGTTTCCATTTTCAATGGATGGTTTACCAAGTTCAACATACCCATGTTTTCTCACAAACTTTGAGGGATTTGAACCCATTTCTCGACTGGTTGATAGATTAGCACAATCGCTTTTAACACATTGGTCATCACAAATTGCGCTAATTTATTCACTCGATTTACACCCTCAAGTTCGTACTACACTTCTTTCTCTTTTCCGCCGTTCTTCTCCTCCACCGAAACCATATTCAACCCTTCTTCCCATACGGTCTCGTGTGTTTCTCAACCCCTTTCTCTACACTCCATTTTTCCACCAACCCTACCATTATCACAATAGAATTTTTGAATGGTTGGTGCTAATCTTTGGTCTGTGTAAGGCCTTGTATAGTTTGATTTTTCGCCCCCCTAACTCTAAACTTTAATGCTTAAAACAGTGAAAACACTGTCTCACTTAAGTTTGGAGGGGACCTTTTTGTATATTTGTTTTTTTAAAAAACCCATAAAAATTATTTTTAAAAAACTATAAATAAATAATCAGGGGAGCGCCGACAATTTTGACCCTCTTGGTGTAGCCTGACAGTGAGGACACTGTCAAGTTTAAGTTTGGGGGTTTGCTCGGTAATCTTTCTTCCTTCGCATTCATGTGTACATTTTTGCATTTGCATACTTATTTTAAAACCCATAAAAATTGAAAAATATTTTAAAAATTATAAAAATTGAAAAGTTCAATTTTGGTCTTAATTGACTTGAGTTTGACATTACAGTTAACTAGCTTGAAGAAACTAGATCTTAGATTTCGTAAATTAAAAACCCTAAAAATAACCTTTCTTAAAATTTAACGGATGAAAGTATATGTCTTTATAATTTATTTAGAAATAGGCAAATTTCGAGTTAACTTCTTGGGCTAAGTTAAAATAAGGGAAAGGTATTGATATTTTTATTAAAGTATAAATTTGAAAAATAATTCCTAAGCTTAAGTCTAAATTCTGAAAATATATACCCTACAAATTGCACAAACACGAACCTTGAAACTTGGAATAGTAGAAGAGATCTTGAAATGCTCTTGTCTAAAGTCCATAGTATGAAGGAAAATAAATAAAAAATACAAGTATGAATAAAAAGATAAAAAATGAACACTGGTTTTTGTAATTACTTAAGGTTGCATTAATAGAAAAAAATATTAGCGAGGGTGCCTTATCACCTAGTGCCTTAGACCAACTGGTTTGGGAGTCACTGCTAAAGCCTTAGGTGTTACAAGACTAGGAATTATGCCTTAATGTGCAAACACATTTTGTAATCGGTCGTTGGTACCTCAAGAAGTATTAACGGTCGCATGAAGAATGTGTGAGCAATTTCATCTAAAAATTCACCAATTAAGAAGTACTTTGGACGATGGACAAGAGTATAATAGCTTGATTTGAATTTCCAAGTGTAGGGGTGATATATACACACACGTAGGGGTATATGATTGGGGTTTGGATAAGAGATAGAAATGAGGAATAGGACTTGTATCTTTAGTAGAGATGATAAAAATTTCTAAGTTGAGATAGAACCCTTGAAGGAAAACTTAAAAGATGCCGAAAACTAAGTAATTCTACAGAACATATATAATCTTAAGTTAAATGATAAGGAAACATGAAGAATACGGGTGGATGATTTATGAGTCGAAGATAATAGAGTTCTTGTTAGAAAACCTAATTGGAGAATAAAAGTCGATAAGCCAAATTGATAGGATTTTGTGGGTAGTATCCGCTGAAAACCCTCAGGAGACAACACTCCTCCTACTAGGGACACCTAGAGGTTTAACGGCTTGTTGCACGAGCTCAGTGCAATCGCGTTTCCCTGCGAAAGTGAGGTTAGGATTTTGTTGAGAATAAAACTAGGTTTGCTCGAGGACTAGCAAAAGATAAGTTTGGGGGTATTTGTTCATACCATAATTTTGCATTATTTTATTCCCCATTCTTATTCAGTTTACAAATAAACAGGTGATTTTGACCCATGTCTGCTACATAGTTGCATGTTACAGATTCTCGGAACAAAAACAGTGAAATTGATAGAAAAGATGATACAAAGTGAGACTACGACCAACAAATGGAAGAATCTAGATCAAGCCTACAGTTTGAAGACTAAACGAAGATCAATGGACAATTTCATAAAGCACAAAGGCAGAGCAAGATTCAAGACTTCAACACGAAGCAACGGTAAAAGTCCACTACATTATTCACTGTGGAAATCTGGAAGAGAACCAGAAGATATTCTGAAGAAAAATGTAAAGAAAACAGAAGCAGAATGTAACCTGAAGCAACCAGGAAAAACAGAGCCCATAAGCCCACTACTTGGCCGCGGAACCGCAGCCAAACCATGCTCTTGGCTGCGGATCCGCGGCCACGTGTCGCCCGTATCGAAGCAAAAATCCTGTGGTCGCTGGCGGTGCGTTGACTAGTCTTTCTTAGGGGGTAAACTTTTAATTGCAGATATGCGTCGATTGTAAACCTAGGGTTTCTATGAATCTATAAATAGAAGCCCTAAAACCTTTTTTAGGTTATGCCTCTTTTTATTCATCTATTCAGATCTGAAAATTCCTGTGTAAATGTTTGGAGAGATCCATCAATAAAGTAAGTAATTTTATTTAATTGCCCTAGTTAATTTTTATACTGCCTTAGTATAGATTTTTCATTCTTTGCCCTAGTTAGATAGTTAGAGATGTTCTTCAATTCCCTAATGAGCGAGTAGTCTCATCGCTTGTTAGGGTTAGATTTGGGGAAGGCTTGAGTGATGAAAATCTCTCACCCCTTTCTTGCCCCATCACATATAATTAATAGGACTCCATGCATACATACACACACCGTTCCCCACGGCACCTTACCCCTCGAGGTAACGGTGATACTGTAGTATAAACGACTAGTTGTGTATGTTTTCCATGGAGATTAGGGTAAGAATTAAGAAAGGAAGGACTAGAACCTAGAGGAAGAAACATCGTTTCTTCTCGATGGTACTAATCCCCTTTATTAATTATTACCACAACACCTAAAAGAAATCTAAAATAGGGCATTGAAAGCGGTGAGGGAATCTTCAATTTCCAAACATAACCTAAACCTAACCCTAGCAAGATTTAGATCAATTTAGTTTTTAGATTTAATCAATCCGACACCAATCGGAATTAACTCGTTAGAACAATTAGAGAATACACAAAATCCCTGTGGACCGACCCGTACTCACCGGCTAGCTACCAAGTGACGCCGTTCTTGATTGCGGTTATAAATTATTCTTTGAAACAATCAGCTAACGCTAAGGCAGAAGCTCGACCTCATCGAGCAGGATGCGCAGAGTCGTGAGGCAGCTCGGCGGGTCGTTGGTGAGCGACTTTCGTCTTATTTGCAGCAACGGGCTCAGGTTGAAACGGAGTTGGCCATGGCAGCTGACCGTGATGAGAGGCTGAGGGGAGTGCGTGAGCAATTGATTGGCCTACTGAAGACGCTTCCCTCCCAATAGTTGTATTTTGCGCCATTTGTAAATTTTGAATAAAATGTATTCATTTTTCTTTATCCTTTCAGATGATGTAGCTTGTACTCAATTGAATTCATGAATAAAAGATACATTTCTTTCGCAATGTCTTGTGTCATCTCTCTGCTTTCTTCTTTCTTTTGTTATCAGCATGTCATCTTAGCAAACATAGCCGGCAAATGATAGAGTGAGCACCTTGGACCCTTCGTAGGGTGGTGATGGCTTAGGAAGCAGGTTCAGATCTGTTACCTAAGACTTTTTCAATTTTATGAGCCGTGAGGGTCTCATAAAGATTTTTCTCCCTACGAGTCGTGAGGATCTCGTAGGTGTATTTTCTCCTTAGGAATCGTAAGGATTCCTAAGTGTGTTTTCCCTTATAAGTCGTAAGGATCTCACAAGAGAATTTTCCCTCTTACAAGTCGAGAGGACCCGTAAGCGGTTGTTTCCCTCCTTGTCGAGATTCGACTTCGGAGAGTGTGACCCGTGAATGGTATGCAAGAGTCCATTTTGGACCGACTTGTAGGGCCCCAGTGCTTAGGAAACCGGCTCTTATCCCGATTGCCTAAGGCTTTTCCCTACGAGTCGAGACGAATCGAGCATTTCTCGTAAGGATATCCTAACATCACAGTTAACCTCTGTTCTTTACGACAAAGGTCCGTTAGAGTCTGTGGTACTAAGATTTTGTCTGTCGTACCATCGCGTTGCCTGATGTATTCCTCGATAGGCAATCTTGCTGTTCGAGCAGCCTTGCAACTGTCGTGTCTCTGATCCCTTCGGGGGCTGGACAAGACGTCTTCAAGCAATCTTCCTAGGCAGTTTGACAGTCGGAAGAGCAAGCGTTAGGAATTTTGCCATGTCACTTTTTTACTTGAGGTTTGGCTCATTTTGGAGAGCCTCGATGAGTCATAACCACTCCGCGCTATGTGGGATGATCTCCGATAATCTTTCAGGTTTTATATGAGTTGCCGTCAAGACCCTGAAGCTAGGAATTTGGACTTCGCTTCGTTTGCTTTGGCGTGTCCGAATCCTGTTGGAGGAAGGACGTTGTGGTGACATCTCGTCTGCTGTATCGAGACGAACGTCGAGGTGGTGACCACTCCGCACTGGTGTGGGATGATCTCCGATAGTCTTTCAGGTTTTATATGAGTTACCGTCAAGACCCTGAAGCTAGGAATTTGGCCTTCGCTTCGTTTGCTTTGGTGTGTCTGAATCCTGCTGGAGGAAGGACGCTGTGGTGACATCTCTTCTGCTGTATCGAGACGAACGTCGAGGTGGTGACCACTCCGCACTGGTGTGGGATGATCTCCAATAGTCTTTCAGGTTTTATATGAGTTGACGTCAAGACCGTGAAGCTAGGAATTTGGCCTTCGCTTCATTTGCTTTGGCGTGTCCAAATCCTGTTGGAGGAAGGACGCTGTAGTGACATATCGTCTGTTGTATCGAGGCGAATGTCGAGGTGGTGACCACTCCGCGCTGGTGTAAGATGATCTCCGATAGTCTTTCAGGTTTTATATGAGTTGCCGTCAAGACCCTGAAGCTAGGAATTTAGCCTTTGCTTCGTTTGCTGGCATTGCGTCTGCTGTATCGAGACGAATGTCGCGGTTGTCTCTAGGTTATTGGTGAACCGTCAAGGCTTGGAGCTAGGGATTTTGCCGTGGCTCCGTTTGGTGATGTTGTGTCTGCTGTAACGAGACGAATGTCGAGGTGATCTCTAGGTTGTCTGTGGACCATCGAGATTTGGAACTAGGGACTAAGCCATGGCTCCATTTGGTGATGTTGCGTCTGAGTCCTGTTGGAATGAGGAGGAACGCTGTGGTGGGTCTCCAGGCTGTAGATGTGGCCGTCGAAACTTGGAACGAGGGGTTTTGCCGTGGCTCCGTTGTTTTGACCGTAAGGTCTTTTTTTGACGTTGCATCTGCATCCTGCTGGACTGCGAAGGAACGTCGTTGTTTAAATTGTGTCTGCTGTAATGAGACGAATGTTGAGGTGGAATTGGGATTATGCCGTCACTCCGCCTTGCTGACGTTGCATCTGCTGTAACGAGACGAATGTCGAGGTGGTCTCTAGGTTTTCTGGGAACCATCGAGATTTGGAGTAGGAGCTTTGCTGTAGCTCCAGGGTTGATTACAGCGTCTGAATCCTGCTAGAATGGGGAGGAACGTTGTTGATAATCTCTAGGCTATCCCTGAACCGTCGGGATTTGGCTTCGTTTTCTGATGGAGCCTGGGGAGGGAAGGTATGATTCCTTCTTTGTTTGTGCCCCTGGATTGTATACAGGGATTGATGTGATATCACCTGTAGGGCATAAATTTTATTTATATATTTTTTTTCTTTCCGCGATGCTCTATCATTTCAGCTTTTATATCGCGAAGGACGCGATTGCCCAATCATTTCGGCTATTTTTCGCGGTGCCCAATCATTTCGGCTATTTATTTTATTTTTACTCGCTACTTTTTATTGCGAGTTGCCCGATCATTTCGGCTATTTATTTTATTTTTACTCGCTACTTTTTATTGCGAGTTGCCCAATCATTTCGGCTATTTCGTATGCATGTGTGGCTCGCTAGCTTCTCGCTGCAAGCCTGGGATTAGACACCGATTTCGGCATCAGCACCGCTACAACTGGAATATTGCCAGGAGCGAATCATCATTTGCCTCTGTCGATGTCGAACAAAGGTGGCTTAGAGAACAGGGTTAGGATCCTGTCGACTTAGTCTTTTGACTTCATGAGCCGTAAGGGTCTCATAAAGGTATTTCTCCCTGCGAGTCGTGAGGATCTTGTAGGTGCGTTTTCTCCTTAAGAATCGTGAGGATTCCTAAGTGTATGTTCTCTTATAAGTCGTAAGGATCTTACAAGAGTGTTTTCTTCTTATAAGTCGAGAGGACTTATAATGGTTGTTCACCGTGTTGACATATCCCTAGTCACGGATGGGACTTTGGTAGGGAAATGTTTATTCGCGCCCGTGGATTGTATACAAGGGTCAGCATTGAGCCGATTGTAGGGCAATATTGGAGGTTGTGGTGGTTGCTTAAGAACAGGTTTAGATCCCTGTAGCTTAAGACTTTCAAATCTTATGAGTCATGAGGATCTCATAAGAGGGTTCTTCTTATAAGTCGTGAGGATCTCGCAAGTGTAATTTCTCCTTAGGAATCATGAGGGTTCCTAAGTGTGTTGCTCCCTTGTGAGTCGTAAGGATATCACGCAGGTGGTTTCTCCTTACAAAGTCGAGAGGACCTTGCAAGTGTCTTTCAACGAGATTGCGCCCTTTCGAGTTTTCACAAAACTCGCCGGTAGCCCTGCTGTTCTTACTCATGGAGCCCTTTCGGGTTTTCATCCATGCCCTTTTGCTTATGGACATACCATTTTATTTTTTTTCTTTCTCTTTTTTTTATTCTAACGAGATTGCGCCCTTTCTGGTTTTCACAAAACTCGCCGGTAGCCCTGTTGTTTTTACTCACGGAGCCCTTTCAGGTTTTCATCCGTGCCCATTTTGCTTGTGGACATACTTTTTTCTCTCTTTTTTTTTATTGCCTCTTTTTTGTATCAGCCTTGGGATGCTGCGGTCTGTAGTAGTTTATCGACGTCTCGGTCAATATCCAGTTTTAGGACATAGCGGTCCATTGTTAGTTTAACGACGTTTCGGTCTTTGGTTCATAAGTCGGACATGTTTGAAGATCTTTCAGCGCTCTTTTAGTTTTTTGCCGAAAAAAAATTTCTCATGGAGCTTCCCCTATAAAAGAGCATGATGCCCCCGGCGTGTCCATCCTTTTCTGAGCATGTGGTTGTGGCGGGTTCACCTTCCAGTTGTCAGACAACTAGAATTTGCCCTTTTGGTATTCATCCTCAATCCAGCCTTTGAAGACGTAGCAATCTTTGAGTGGGTGACCCATTACTCTGTGGTAGGGACAATAGTTAGGATGGTTAACGTCACCCGGTTGCGACGGATGTTTTGGATCTGGCAGAGTGATGAGCCCGTTGCGCACTGCCAGTTCGAACAGTGATTGGTAGAGATTATGCGTGTTCAAGTTTAGTTAATTACCGCAATCAAGACGGTTTCGCTTGTAGCTAGCCGGTTGAGTACGGGTCGTCCGCAGGGAGATGGGAATCTTTTTCTATGTACTTTAACGAGTTAAGTCCAGTTTTCCAGATTTTGTTGTGATTAATTATGTGTTAAAATGATATGTAAAGAGAGCTTGTTAGGGTTAGGATTAGGTTAGTTTGAGTTAGGAGTCGCTCACCTCTTTCGTTGCCCCTCTTAATATCGGTGTTACGGTAATCGGCAACAACGGGGATTGGCACGACTAGGAAGGAACTTGCGAGTATAAGCTAGGCTTTCCAACGCATAAGTTCTTCCTTTTGGTGCTTGTCCGTCCGTTCTTGGCTCTTAGCCATAACCTCCGGTTAATTCAACCACAACCGGTCTCACTACGGAATCACCGCTATCATGTAGGATAGGGTGCCGTAAGGAGCGGATTGTGGTTCAATTAACGGGAGTCGATTTAAGATGTTGGGCAAGGAAAGAGTGAGAGAGGTTTCCTTCTCTCAAACTTCCCTTATCCTACCCTAACAAGTATGAAACTACTCACACATCATAATGAAAAGAAAACAAAACAAAAGAGGAAGATAGAAAGAAAGAGATTAGAAGATAACAACTAGCTATTTGCGACCTCACCTTGGCAAGGATCAAGCGTAAGCATCATGGTTGTTTTAATGATAAAGGAAAAAAGAAAAGAAAGAAACAACAAGAAATAAAAACAATTAAGTTAACAAATGAAAATTACAAGCAATTAACAATTTAACTAAAGAACAAGACAAGCATGATAAGTAAAAAGAACTCCTTTATTCATTCTTCACTCACAAAAGCTCACTACAAGATTTTTAATGGAGAAGAGATGAGAGGAGGAAGAAGAACAACAACTAAAACCTAAAAAATAAATACAAGATTATGGACCCCTTGGCTTCACAAGGTTCTGGGCTATTTATAGGCAGGGAAAAGGAAATCTAGGGCAACAATCAGAACAAGTATGAAAAGACAAATATGCCCCTGAAAAGTGGTCGGCTGATGCCACCATACGGCCGCGGAACCGCGGCTTATACCCCCTATTGGCCGCGGTTCCGCCGCCCTATAGGGGAATTGGGCTGTCGGCTTTTATGTGCTGTCCTGGTCTGCTGTCCCCTTTTGTCTGGTATATGTTTTTTCTGATAATCTTTCCACATTTCTTCCAGAATTCTAGTGGATCAAAAGGTGATTGGACATGGATCTTTTGTCATGATTTTCTTGAGCTCCGCGTAGATTTCTTGGATCTTGTGTTGCCATTGAGCCTTGTGCATGAAGGTGACAATCGATTTGCCATTTTGTCTCCTAAACTGGTGTGTGGCAACAGACAGATAAAGAGCGGAGACCCGTGTTTTATCTGTGGTTGGCAGGAACCCGGATTTTGTCGTGTTTTTCTATGGATTTCACCGTTTAGAGCCGAGAACCTGTATCCTGCAATTGACTAGCAAACACGGCTCAAGAGTACCTACCGATATGCAATGTAATAAAAATTGGGCGGTATGAAAATGCAAAAATCTGATATGAACAAATACCCCCAAACTTATCATTTGCTCGTCCCGAGCCAATTTATTCGCAAAAAATTTCCTAACCTCACTTTCGCAGGGAACGCGATTGCACTGAGCATGTGCAACAAGCCGTTAAACCTCTAGGTGTCCCTAGTAGGAGGAGTGTTGTCTCCTGAGGGTTTTCAGCGGATACTACCCATAAAATCCGGTCAAGCTAGTTTTGTAAAATAACTAAGATTCAAACCCTAAAGTTTTGTTTCAGAAAATAACAATTCTATTATCCTAAATCTAGACTATCGAACCTTTATTTTTCACACCTCGCTTCTTATTTAACTACAGATTTTATATGTCTTTACGTGCAGTGCAAATAGTGTTGTTAAGTTTCCAGAAGGATCGATTTACGTCATCATATCACACAATAAAGCCCAGATAAAATTTTTTGAAAGGATCACATAAGTTTTATAAAGAGTTAAGCAATTTTTCAAGTTTCGTTTTCCAGTAAAGTTTCAACTTCAGAATTTCAATCTTCCTTAACAGGAAACTAGGTCTTATTTTTCACTCCACCTTTTTCTTGTTTTCATTTCATACACACCTCTGTGAACGTGCAATAGTCTTTATCATAGAATAAAACCTTCATATCTCCGCTAAAATTTTTATAAAAGCCTGTCTTTTATCAAGATTATTCTCACACAAAGGACCGTTAGGAATTTTAACTCGGAGAGAACACTTGCTTGATTTTGTTTTAATCTGGACTTTCTAGGTTTCTTAGCGAGCTTTGGGCCAATGCACCCAAACCAGTTGGTTTTAGGGCATTAGGTGTAGAAACACCCCAGCGGACTTAATTACTCAAGTTACCTAGGTCCAAAAACAAAAGACAGTTTGGCGTGAAAATCAGATGATTTAATACGAACGGAGATATAACCGGCAGTTCAATTATTTTTTTGGATAAAAGACGTGTTTAGTGGGTTCGGTGTGTAATCATTCCAATCAAGTTTCAGGTGGGTTATTTTTCAGACTTAGTTCCAATTAAGATATCAATAACATTCCTTCATATTCACTCACTTCATAAACTATTCTTGATATTATTTATTTCAGAACAAACCTATTTGATTCTCAGAAATTCATTGATCCATTTAAAAGTTTTTTCGACATAAAAGACTTGTCATCTAATTCCCAAAAACTCACGACACGTGTAGTGTGATGTAAAGACGTATATCAGCTATAGTTAACTTCAAAGGAGAGTTATCTTTCAGGTTTTCAAAATCTAAACATAAGACTTAGTTATTATTATTTTATCAACCAAAACCGTCGAAATGTTGAATCAGAGTTCTCCCACTAGCTAACTTGACAGAAAAGTTTTTATGTTTTTAGAAAATTTTCAGATTTTTATGGATTTTATGGATTTTAATATGCGGATGCAAAATATACATATGAATGCGAAGGTAAGAAATGCGTATCGAGCGTACCCCCAAACTTAAACTGGACAGTGTCCTCACTGTCATTGCATGAAGAGATCATTTGAAGGGTCAAAATTGTCGGTTAGCGATACACAATTTTTGGTTTTGTTTTTAAAGAAAAGAAAAAGAAAAAGAATATCCACAAATATATACAAAATGGTTTAAACATACCCCCAAACTTATTTGGAACAGTGTCCACTGTTCTTGGCTGGATAACCGAAGTTTGGAGGTAGGCAGAGGAAGATTATGCAGGGTAAACCGGCTCCTGTAAGAACAGGAGCTCCTCTGTTGGTTCGGCGCTAAGGTACGGTTTGAGTCGGTGTCCATTCACTTTGAAAAATGAACCGTCCTTCGGATCTTCCAAATCCACAGCGCCCTGTGGATATACGTTCCGCACAAAATACGGCCCTTTCCAGCGAGATCTGAGCTTTCCTGGATGGAAGTGAAGTCGGGTGTCGTAAAGTAGTACCTGCTGACCAGGTACGAAGGTTTTGCGCAAAAGGTGTTTATCGTGAAACACCTTCGTTCGATTCTTAACGACAACCGCATTATCGTAAGCCTCATCCCTAAGCTCGCTCAGTTCGTTCAACTGCAGCTTCCGATGGCTGCCCGCATCTTCGAAAGACAAATTCAGCTCCTTTATCGCCCAAAATGCGCGATGCTCTATTTCGACAGGTAGGTGGCAGGCTTTTCCGTACACAAGCCGATAGGGAGACATGCCAAGGTCGGTCTTATAAGCGGTTCGAAATGCCCAAAGGGCATCAGTGAGTTTCAGCGACCAATCCTTACGGTTCTTGGAAACCGTCTTCTCCAGTATCTGGTTGATTTGCCGATTTGAAACTTCGGCCTGCCCGCAGGTTTGGGGGTGGTAGGGCATGGATAGCTTATGATTAATGGAATATTTCCGCATCAAGGCCTCGAAAGTCTTATTGCAGAAATGACTTCCATTGTCGCTAATGATCGCTCGGGGGGGCCCAAAACGGGAGAAAATGTTTTCTTTAAGAAACCTAACGACAACCTTGTTGTCGTTAGTCCGGCTGGGCACAGCCTCGACCCATTTAGAGACGTAATCAACAGCGAGAAGGATGTACAAGTTCCCGAAAGAGCTGGGAAACGGCCCCATGAAATCTATCCCCCAAACATCGAAAATCTCCACAACCAAGATCGGTTGGAGCGTCATCTCGTTCCTCCGGGATATCCGGCCCAAGTGTTGGCACCGGGAGCAAGTCTTGCAATAGTCATGAGCGTCTTTGAAGAGTTGTGGCCAGTAGAAACCACATTGCAAGATCTTCTCAGCTGTCTTTCTGGGGCCAAAATGCCCGCCACACGCTTGATCGTGGCAAAACGACAGCACACTCTTGAATTCCTCGTCAGGGACACACCGACGAATAATCTGGTCGGGACAGTACTTGAACAAATAGGGTTCGTCCCAGTAAAAGTGTTTTACTTGGGATAAGAAGCGAAGTCTGTCCTGACTTGACCATTCAGTCGGTAGTAATCCCGTGGCCAAATAGTTCACAATATCTGCGAACCAGGGTTCGCAAGATACTGTCAAGAGCTGTTCATCCGGGAAAACGTCGTTGATCGGAATTGGAAGCGAAGGCGAAGAAGGAAGTCTTGAGAGATGGTCGGCAACTACGTTTTCACATCCTCGTTTGTCCTTAATGACAAGGTCAAACTCTTGAAGCAAGAGGATCCAACGTATTAGCCGAGATTTTGCATCTTTCTTCGCAAAAAGATGGCGCAGAGCAGAATGGTCTGTGTAGACAATGACTGGAGAGCCGATGAGGTAGGGCCTGAACTTTTCTAAAGAAAATACAACAGCCAAGAATTCCTTCTCAGTTGTTGTATAATTGAGTTGGGCGTCGTTCAGGGTTCGGCTCACATAATAGATTACGTGCGGCATCTTGTTGATGTGTTGTCCAAGGACAGTACCGATGGCAAAGTCGAATGCATCGCACATAATCTCAAATGGGTGTGTCCAGTCAGGTGAAGAAAGAACGGGAGCAGAAGTGAGTGAGCGTTTCAATGACTCGAATGCAGTCACACAGCTCGAGTTGAAGTCGAATGGCATGTCCTTGGCCAGCAAAAGAGTCAAGGGCCTAGCAATCTTGCTAAAGTCCTTGATGAACCGTCTATAGAAACCGGCATGGCCAAGGAAGGCTCGGATATCTCTGACGCATCGGGGAGGAGGGAGATTGGAAATGACCTCAATCTTCGCTTTGTCAACCTCTATGCCATTTTGCGAGATGATATGTCCTAAGACAATACCTTCGCGCACCATGAAGTGGCATTTCTCCCAATTCGGAGTGAGATTCTTGTCCTTATGCAGCAAACACTCGTTGAAGGAATCGCCGAAGATGGAGAAATCATCCATGAAAATCTCCAGAAATTTTTCCACCATGTCTGAGAAGATTCCCATCATACACCGCTGGAAGGTAGCGGGCGCATTGCATAACCCAAAGGGCATGCGACGATATGCAAACGTGCCGAAAGAAGAAGTGAATGTGGTCTTGTCCTGGTCTTTTTCGGCGATGGGAATCTGATTATAGCCGGAGTAGCCATCAAGAAAGAAGTTGTACTCGTGTCCGGCCAATCGTTCAAGCATTTGGTCAATGAAAGGTAGCGGAAAGTGGTCCTTCCACGTTGCGGCGTTGAGTTTTCTATAATCAATGCATACTCGCCACCCAGTTTGGGTGCGAGTAGGGATTAACTCGTTCGCCTCGTTGGTTATGACCGTTATACCTGATTTCTTGGGGACAACGTGAATGGGGCTAACCCACTGGCTATCAGAGATAGGGTAAATGATACCACTATCTAGACATTTTACGATCTCCTTCTTCATAGCCTCTTTCATGACTGGATTGAGACGTCTCTGTGGATCCCGGGCTGGTTTGGCATCATCCATCAGATGAATGTGATGCTCAACGATCAGGGGACTAATCCCCTTGATGTCCGCCATGGACCAGCCAAAAGCTTGCCTGTTGCTCTGCAAGACCGCGAGAAGGGCTTTCTCTTGCTCTGGAGCTAGAGAAGCCGAAATGATGACAGGGAGGGTCTCGTTCTCACCTAAGTAAGCATACTTAAGGTGAGATGGCAAAGGCTTGAGTTCGAGCGTTGGAGGTGAAACGATGGAAGGCAAGATTGGTGCAGAGGTCTCGAACTCAAAGGACTCCAGCAAAGGTTCAAAACGAGTGTAGGCGACCGAATTGGATGGTTCAGGTAACTCATCCGGAAATTCGAAAGATTCAAACTCGGGTTGTGCGCGGCTAAGATCGTTCGAGAACGTGAAACACTCGTAGTCATTGTCGGGCGCAGAAACAGCAGCAGGTTCGAGGAGGAACGCACTAGTGGCGTTAAGATTATCCTGATCAAACAGAAACTCCTCAAATTCACATTCTTCTGGGGTGATCTCCTGGATCGAGCAGACGTCCAGTATATGAGCATTAGGTTCGGCGGGATGATTCCCCAACCTAAAAATGTTGAGTTCAATCGTCATGTTTCCAAAAGAGAGGTTCATCGAACCATTGCGACAATTGATCACAGCATTTGAGGTTGCAAGGAATGGGCGACCGAGTATCACCGGAATTTGATTCCGGGGGTTAGCTACAGGCTGTGTGTCTAATACAATGAAGTCAACGGGGAATATGAAGTCCCCGACTTTTATTAACACATCCTCTAGCTCACCCCTAGGATGGGTGATCGATCGGTCGGCCATTTGGAGAGTGCAGTGCGTGGGTTTCAGCTCTCCGACGCCTAATTGCTCGTATACTGAGTACGGAAGCAGGTTAACACTGGCACCAAGATCTAATAGTGCGCGGTTGATGTTCTTATCCCCAATAGTAATAGAAATCGTAGGACAGCCATGGTCCTTTCGTTTTTGTGGTAAAGATTGGGTAAGGGCATCACTCACAGCACTAGCCAAGAAAACTTTCTTGGGTACCTAAGACTTCCTCTTTTTCGTGCACAAGTCCTTTAAGATTTTCGCGTAGGACGGGACTTGTTGGACAGCATCTAAAAGAGGAATGTTAATGTTAACCTGCTTAAATAACTCCAGAATCTTCTCCATTTGAGGATTTTATTTATTAGACCTCAACCGGTTTGGAAATGGGACGTTTTTAAAATTGGTTGAGTCTAATGCTTGTGGAGGAGATTGTGGAGTTGAAACGGATCCCAGAACAGGTGTTTTCGTGGAGTGAGAAGCGCGTCCGTTCAGAGCAGAAGAAGAAGGAGAGCCTTTTGAAGAATGGAGAATAGGCTCAGAAGACGAAGAAGCAGGAGAAGAAGAACAAGAAGTAGAAGAAGAAGCGGCCGGGTGTCATCATTGATCCGTGTGCCAATGTTGTTTTGCAGCATCCTTCCCGATCTCAATGTGGTCACAGCACTCACATTATGATTCTGTTGTTCAAGAGCAACATGTACATTATGTGGGTGACCGGGATTTGGGAGTGGCTGGGACGGGAGCTTCCCCTTCTCTCGCTCGCTTAAGGCCGCATTCAGCTGTGCAATCTGGGCCTCGATGGTCTTGATGCTTTGCTCGTGAGCGGCAGTATGTTGCACTAAGGACTGAATGGACGACTGGATGTTGGCGGTGGATTGTGTCGATTGTTTAACGAACGCCTCCAGACTTCGTTCGAGCCAGGAAACCTTATCGTTGTTTGACGGAACAAAGTTGTTTGGTGGAAAAGAATTGTTGGGTGCAAAGTTGTTCGTCTGATTTTGAAAAGGTTGGGGTTGGAAGGGCTGCTGAAACTGAGTTTGTTGTTGCGCTTGTTGTTGCGGAGGAAGGGCCCTCTGGAAATTGTTGCCTTGGAATTGATTCTGATTCTGATTCCAGGCGAAATTGGGGTGGTTCCTCCAACCGGGATTGTAAGTGGAAGAGTATGGATCATTCCTCGGTCTTTGCTGAAATGCAGCGTTAACCTGATCCTGTCCTTGCGATGGTGGATTGTAAGGACACTCTTCGGTCAAGTGAGAAGGATCGGAACAACAAGCGCAAATGGTACGAAGGGGAAGAACAGGAGCAGGAGAAGAGAATTTGCTCTCTATTGCTTCAAACTTTCTCGTTATTGCAGCCATTTCAGCTTTCATCGCAATAGAGACATCAAGTTGATGAATTCCTACCCTAGACTGACCGGTAGAAGTGGAGGTAGAAGAAGAAGAAGTCGGTCTGGTGCTCTCCCATTGTAGCGTTTGCTCCGCAAGGTCGTCAAAGAATTGCCACGCTTCCTCGTCAGATTTCGATAGGAAGTGGCCCTGACAGATAGTTTCCAACAACTGCTTCGTTGCTGGGTTCAGGCCCTCGTATAAGGTTTGGCAAAGTTGCAATTTCTCTATACCGTGGTGAGGACACTAAACAAGAAGGTCTTTGTACCGGTCAAAGCACTTCCAGAAGGGTTCAGAAGGAAGCTGAGAGAATTGGTTGATTTCATTTCGAATCCTTGCGGTTTTATGATTCGGATAAAATTTCTTTAGAAACGCTTTTACAAACTCGTCCCAACTGGTTATGGAGTGGGAAGCGGTGCTATACAGCCATTTTTCAGCAAGATCGCATAAAGTGAACGGAATGACCCGTGGACGTATAGCATCGTCCGACAGTTGGGTAGTTTTCATCATGGCACAGACGTTTTGAAATTTATCGATGAAGATATAGGCATCTTCATATTCAAGCCCATGAAATCGTGGAAGCATGTTGATGAAGTGGGGCTTAATTTCAAAGTTGTCCCCATTGGCCGGTGGAAGAGAAAAGCAGGTGGGAAGTGCAGAACGGGTGGGATAGAAACGATCCTGGAGCGCGATTCGCTGCGGCGCTACAACAGGCGGTGGTGGTGGGTTATTGGTCTCCGTAGGAGGTGGAGCCAATCCAGGGGTAGTCAAAGAGATGTTTGGATTAAATCCTGACATCGCGGAAGAAGAGGTTGGTGATGGTGAAGGTGAAGATGTATGAACAGAATTCCGGTCAACGTCGGAGTTGGCTGGCAAAGGAAGGGGTGAAAGAGGAGTGGACGGAGTTTCGACGTCTGAGTCGATCGCGTAGTCGGTAGCGACTAACGGAACGCGGACTAGACGGGTGCTAGTTTCCCGAGTCCAAGCGGACATACACTAAACGAGTTTAGTATAGTCAAAGCGGAGAAGGTGAGGGTAAGAAAACGTCAATGGAGAAAACGATGGGTGGTGAGTGAAAAATGGGTTTGGCGACAAAGGGCAAGTTTTTATAAAAGTTTTTGATTTTTTCTTTTTTTTTTTTTAGAAAGATCTTTACAGAAATATGTACGGACTTACGGCTTTAAGCAATCACAAATAAGATATGCACAATCTCACCTAGATCTAGGGTCACCTAAGTCTGCTAGACAGCTCCTAATTGTTCCAGAGGGCTAGAAATAGGACCTCAAACCGCCTCTTCTCCGTCTAATGCGGCCAGATAAGTGCCAGGTAAGTGGGAGGTTGTCCAACGCTTTCGCGAAGTTCCTTAATTAAATAACCACTTGCCTTCGTCACACTTGCCTAGGCACCGCAAAAGTCAGATAGGATAAACGGCCGATGCCTGTAACTAGTCCTCCGTCCTATTGAGCGCGAAGTCCTTAAGGCTGAGTCTAGTATTTTTTAATTTTAACAATGGTCAATGCATATGCTTTTTGTGATTTCTGGGGTCCTGGGAAGGGTGATGAAATCCCCACCCAATCTGAATTGGTTTCAAGCCCCTTAAGTCCGTATTAATGAATGCAAAGCGATAACAAATCAACTGCAAACAATTTTTATTTTTAGCGCGGCGCAAAGAATCCTGCACAAGAACAGTTTATTGGAAGGGGGAAGAGAGTTTGCGCAAAGAATGCTGCAGAAAACACAATTTATTGGAGTCCAGAGGAGTGGGAGAGAAGAGAGAGAGACTTACAGGGAATTTGGAACCCTGAGGCCACCAAACGGCCGCGGTTCCGCGGCAATAGGGCTCTAATTCCGCGGTTCCGCGGCTATCTTGTGGAATTAGGGCTTCAGTTTTGTTGGCTGGGTTCTGTTGGGTGTCCTCTTCTGTTCTAAAGCCCCTGAATCTGGAATTGCTTACTGTAACTGCTCCAGAATCTTACAGTAGACCGTTTGCTTCGTTTTGATCCGTCGCGGTGTAGCCGCGAGATGTGGGTCTATCTTCCCACGTCTTTGGCACTGAACTTGAACTCTGTATTATCCTGCACACTTGCATAAAAAGTAATCAAAAATAACAAAATGATTTTTACAAAGTATATTTTTTTTTCCGGTTATATTCACAAGTTAAGCCGAAATTCGGCGCCATTTGATTGGTAGAGATTATGCGTGTTCAAGTTTAGTTAATTACCGCAATCAAGACGGTTTCGCTTGTAGCTAGCCGGTTGAGTACGGGTCATCCGCAGGGAGATGGGAATCTTTTTCTATGTGCTTTAACGAGTTAAGTCCAGTTTTCCAGATTTTGTTGTGATTAATTAGGTGTTAAAATGATATGTAAAGAGAGCTTGTTAGGGTTAGAATTAGGTTAGTTTGAGTTAGGAGTCGCTCACCTCTTTCCTTGCCCCTCTTAATATCGGTGTTACGGTAATCGGCAACAATGGGGATTAGCACGACTAGGAAAGAACTTGCGAGTATAAGCTAGGCTTTCCAATGCATAAGTTCTTCCTTTTGGTGCTTGTCCGTCCGTTCTTGTCTCTTAGCCATAACCTCCGGTTAATTCAACCACAACCGGTCTCACTACGAAATCACCGCTATCATGTAGGATAGGGTGCCGTAAGGAGCGGATTGTGGTTCAATTAACGGGAGTCGATTTAAGATGTTGGGCAAGGAAAGAGTGAGAGAGATTTCCTTCTCTCAAACTTCCCTTATCCTACCCTAACAAGTATGAAACTACTCACACATCATAATGAAAAGAAAACAAAACAAAAGAGGAAGATAGAAAGAAAGAGATTAGAAGATAACAACTAGCTATTTGCGACGTCACCTTGGCAAGGATCAAGCGTAAGCATCATGGTTGTTTTAATGATAAAGGAAAAGAGAAAAGAAAGAAATAACAACAATTAAGTTAACAAGTGAAAATTACAAGCAATTAACAATTTAACTAAAGAACAAGACAAGCATGATAAGTAAAAAGAACTCCTTTATTCATTCTTCACTCACAAAAGCTCACTACAAGATTTTTAATGGAGAAGAGATGAGAGGAGGAAGAAGAACAACAACTAAAACCTAAAAAATAAATACAAGATTATGGACCCCTTGACTTCATAAGGTTCTGGGCTATTTATAGGCAGGGAAAAGGAAATCTAGGGCAACAATCAGAACAAGTATGAAAAGACAAATATGCCCCTGAAAAGTGGTCGGCTGATGCCACCATACGGCCGCGGAACCGCGGCCTATACCCCCTTTTGGCCGTGGTTCCGCCGCCCTATAGGGGAATTGGGCTGTCGGCTTTTGTGTGCTGTCCTGGTCTGCTGTCCCCTTTTGTCTGGTACATGTTTTTTTTGATAATCTTTCCACATTTCTTCCAGAATTCTAGTGGATCAAAAGGAGATTGGACATGGATCTTTTGTCATGATTTTCTTGAGCTCCGCGTAGATTTCTTGGATCTTGTGTTGCCATTGAGCCTTGTGCATGAAGGTGACAATCGATTTTCCATTTTGTCTCCTAAACTGGTGTGTGGCAACAGACGGATAAAGAGCGGAGACCCGTGTTTTATCTGTGGTTGGAAGGAACCCGGATTTTTTTGTGTTTTTCCATGGATTTCACCGTTTAGAGCCGAGAACCTGTATCCTGCAATTGACTAGCAAACACGGCTCAAGAGTACCTACCGATATGCAATGTGATAAAAATTGGGCGGTATGAAAATGCAAAAATCTGATATGAACAAATACCCCCAAACTTATCATTTGCTCGTCCCGAGCCAATTTATTCGCAAAAAATTTCCTAACCTCACTTTCGCAGGGACGCGATTGCACTGAGCATGTGCAACAAGCCGTTAAACCTCTAGGTGTCCCTAGTATGAGGAGTGTTGTCTCCTGAGGGTTTTCAGCGGATACTACCCATAAAATCCGGTCAAGCTAGTTTTGTAAAATAACTAAGATTCAAACCCTAAAGTTTTGTTTCAGAAAATAACAATTCTATTATCCTAAATCTAGACTATCGAACCTTTATTTTTCACACCTCGCTTCTTATTTAACTACAGATTTTATATGTCTTTACGTGCAGTGCAAACAGTGTTGTTAAGTTTCCAGAAGGATCGATTTACGTCATCATATCACACAATAAAGCCCAGATAAAATTTTTTGAAAGGATCACATAAGTTTTATAAAGAGTTAAGCAATTTTTCAAGTTTCGTTTTCCAGTAAAGTTTCAACTTCAGAATTTCAATCTTCCTTAACAGGAAACTAGGTCTTATTTTTCACTCCACCTTTTTCTTGTTTTCATTTCATACACACCTCTGTGAACGTGCAATAGTCTTTATCATAGAATAAAACCTTCATATCTCCGCTAAAATTTTTATAAAAGCCTATCTTTTATCAAGATTATTCTCACACAAAGGACCGTTAGGAATTTTAACTCGGAGAGAACACTTGCTTGATTTTGTTTTAATCTGGACTTTCTAGGTTTCTTAGCGAGCTTTGGGCCAATGCACCCAAACCAGTTGGTTTTAGGGCATTAGGTGTAGAAACACCCCAGCGGACTTAATTACTCAAGTTACCTAGGTCCAAAAACAAAAGACAGTTTGGCGTGAAAATCAGATGATTTAATACGAACGGAGATATAACCGGCAGTTCAATTATTTTTTTGGATAAAAGACGTGTTTAGTGGGTTCGGTGTGTAATCATTCCAATCAAGTTTCAGATGGGTTATTTTTCAGACTTAGTTCCAATTAAGATATCAATAACATTCCTTCATATTCACTCACTTCATAAACTATTCTTGATATTATTTATTTCAGAACAAACCTATTTGATTCTCAGAAATTCATTGATCCATTTAAAAGTTTTTTCGACATAAAAGACTTGTCATCTAATTCCCAAAAACTCACGACACGTGTAGTGTGATGTAAAGACGTATATCAGCTATAGTTAACTTCAAAGGAGAGTTATCTTTCAGGTTTTCAAAATCTAAACATAAGACTTAGTTATTATTATTTTATCAACCAAAACCGTCGAAATGTTGAATCAGAGTTCTCCCACTAGCTAACTTGACAGAAAAGTTTTTATGTTTTTAGAAAATTTTCAGATTTTTATGGATTTTATGGATTTTAATATGCGAATGCTAAATATACATATGAATGCGAAGGTAAGAAATGCGTACCGAGCGTACCCCCAAACTTAAACTGGACAGTGTCCTCACTGTCATTGCATGAAGAGATCATTTGAAGGATCAAAATTGTCGGTTAGCGATACACAATTTTTGGTTTTGTTTTTAAAGAAAAGAAAAAGAAAAAGAATATCCACAAATATATACAAAATGGTTTAAACATACCCCCAAACTTATTTGGAACAGTGTCCACTGTTCTTGGCTGGATAACCGAAGTTTGGAGGTAGGCAGAGGAAGATTATGCAGGGTAAACCGGCTCCTGTAAGAACAGGAGCTCCTCTGTTGGTTCGGCGCTAAGGTACGGTTTGAGTCGGTGTCCATTCACTTTGAAAAATGAACCGTCCTTCGGATCTTCCAAATCCACAGCGCCCTGCGGATATATGTTCCTCACAAAATACGGCCCTTTCCAGCGAGATCTGAGCTTTCCTAGATGGAAGTGAAGTCGGGTGTCGTAAAGTAGTACCTGCTGACCAGGTACGAAGGTTTTGCGCAAAAGGTGTTTATCGTGAAACACCTTCGTTCGATTCTTAACGACAACCGCGTTATCGTAAGCCTCATCCCTAAGCTCGCTCAGTTCGTTCAACTGCAGCTTCCGATGGCTGCCTGCATCTTTGAGAGACAGATTCAGCTCCCATGAACATGCCTACCGCGGGATCTTCTTCAATGCGCTGCTCGCATTTCGACCATAAATTCCGCCACCGTATCGCGTATTGTACCCACGTTTCGCCCGGCTTTACCCTGGCGTTGATCAATGCGGTGATCGGGGTGCGCTCGCTAGCGCTTGCAAATCTCTTTGTAAACAGTAGCTCCATCTCTACAAATGTTTTGACAGAGTCGTTGGACAGCTCCGAATACCACTCAAATGCAGTTTCCGACAAGCTGCCGACGAATTGACGGAGCAAAAGCTTATCATCGCCCCCGGTGTTGCCGCAAAGAGCTCTGAACTGGGCGACGTGCTGGTGAGGGTTGCCTGTCCCTTTATATACATGGCACTTTGGGATCGTATATCCCAGCGGGTAACTTATTTGGTCATACCAGCCCGGATAGGGTCGTACGGTCTTGACAATTTAGCCAGACGCTTCATTCGCCTGGTGAGCTCGTATTTGCTGAGCAATATAATCATCGAGTGCAGCTTTTGAGATGGTATCCTCTTTGGCTGCTGAACAAGCCGGAAGGGGATTTGACGTCTCCGCTCGGTCATCTTCAATAATGATCGGAGGGTCTTCAGCTGGAGGATCCGGCTGTAACATCATCCCGACCATGTCTTGGAAGAGAAGCGCCATTCGTTTTATGTTGGCAGCTTGTTCTGCTGCTTCTCTGTCCTTCTTTTCGAGGACTCTGTGGAGGAAGTCAGCATCGGTTTCTTGTTCATGACGCTGCTCTGATGACGCCTCCGGGCTTTCTTTTGGCCCGGTGAGTGTGGCCATTTGTGTCAGCATTTCTTGAAGCTTCTGTTGCTGCTCCTGGGCTTTTGTCAAGGATCGGGTGAGCGGTCGGTGACCCGTCAAAGCGCGGCTTTCCTCTTTTCCGGAAGCCATATAAACAGTATGCACCGTTATGCCCCCAGACTTGGGGCGTTTGGGTTCAGTGGTCTTACGATTCGTCGCAGACTCAGGGATTTTCTCCAGCCTTTTATTTTTGTGGACCGGTGACGTTGAGGGGGCCGTTGCAGTAGGCACCCAAATAGCTGTCGTCCTTTGTGGCTTGCCAGGACGGTTTTCTTCCTGCTGAACTTTCAGCTTCTTCTATCGACGGGGATAGTCTTGATCAATCACCGACTCTTGGACCCATCGCCAGACTTTGTAGATTTTGGAGGTAGCCACTGAGGGGCTGCTCCGGCTTTGTTTCTATAACACTCTCCATGGGTGGAGAAGATCTTTTCAGTACGGCAGTAGGAGAGTTCCTGCCCACCTTGTTCAGCAATTCAAAGCTGTTCCTGGTTGGAACAGCAGCATTGACTTCCACCGTTGGGGCTGGTGGAGTTAGCCCAGAGGGGGAGTTGCCCTCAGCCTTCCTTACTCGGCGCCAGTGGCGACGTCGAGCGTGTCGAGCTGTTGGGATTGTTTCAGCTTGAGGGGTGACTTCGTCTTGCCCCTGGTTCAGGTGAGGCGCTGCTGGTACCAGCCTCTTGAAGACTGAGGTTCATCCAGTAGCAGTGTCTAGCCTGTCAAATACAGACTTTTGAGCAGGAGCGGGAGTGAGAGCCGGAACAGTCAGTCTTGTGAAGACCGACCCTTTAGCAGGAGAAACCGCCTTGACGACTTCGGAAGCAGGGATGGCTATCCTCTTCGGAACAACCTTTTCTGGTACTGCAGGCTTCATCATGGGCCCACATGAACTTTGGCCCAATTTGGCGAAGACTGAGGCGCTGGAGCTGGGCGACCCGTTGAGAGGGGCCGCGGTAGTGGCAAGCCGATCAAAGACCGACTTCTTGGGAGCTTCTGGTGTTGGTACAGGGGTGCTGAAGCTCATCGGTGGGAGCATAGTCCCAAAGAACAATCCGGTGGTGGCCTGAGTCACTTGGTCCACCGGCATCGTGAACTAGGAGGCCGCTTGGGGCCCGTAGGCTATGCCTCCAAATGAGGCAAAGAGCAAGTTGCAATTGCAGTTGGAACACTTCATGCAAGTAGATGCCATTGTTTTCTGCACCCGGCAAGACACCAAATCTTAGTACCTCGAACCCAAAGGCAACCATTAACAAACCGCAATTCGTTCGCGAACGCGACACACGAAGTGTGGAGTGGAAAGAGGAAAAGGTCCCACCGGGCGTGCCAGAATCTGTTCCCCTCCGAAAGATGCGACGAAGACGCGGCGGACGTCTTACCTGAATTTCGGGGCAGATGTAGATTGGTGCTATCCGTCCACCTCTCTGAAGATGCCAAGTTGATTTATAGCACCGTATATCGAAGGTTTAAACGGATGCGGACGATGTAGCAGACTTCGTCAGATTCCCCCTCGTTTGAGGGGTTTTTGATTGTGGGGACGCTCTTCCCTGTAGGCGCAAGCCCCTGCAATTAATTACGCTACCACATCGCGGTAACAACTTTCTCCTTCTCCAGATGGTCACTTCGTGTCGTGGGTGTTTGTTTTATGTTTGGTTGCCCGTGGATTGTATGCGGAGACTAATTTATGTCGTCGCCCGTAGGGCGTGGACTAGTCCAAATCCGTATCTTCTTAGATTTGGGTTTGGGGGGTTGGGTTTAAGGATACGTTAGTCTCATTTGGGACTAAGATCAACTTAAACGTTAGTTAAGGATACATTAGTCTAATTTTTAGATTAAGATCGACTCAACGTTTGTTAAGGACACATTAGTCTAATTTTAGACTAAGATCAACTTAACAGGATCATTTAGATCCAACAAAAGAGCATTTGAACTCTATTGTTTAGTTTAGGGACATTTCGGTCGATTATCAGTTTAAGGACATGGTGGTCCAAGGTTAAGGACATCATAGTCCATGGGTTTAAAGGGACCCCACAGTCCGAGGTTAAGGACAACATAGTCCGTGGGTTTAAAGGGGCCCCACAGTCCAAGGTTAATGACATCATAGTCCGTGGGTTTAAAGGGACCCCACAGTCTAAGGTTAAGGACATCATAGTCCATGGGCTTAAGGACCCCACGGTCCAGGTTAAGGACATCGTAGTCCGTGAGTTTAAGGACCCCACAGTCCAAGGTTAAGGAAATCATAGTCCATGAGCTTAAGGACCCCACGGTCCAGGTTAAGGATATCGTAGTCCGTGAGTTTAAGGACCCCATAGTCCGTAGAAATGTGTGGTCATCGGGACCCGTCACCTCTCTGAAGACGTTGAAGGATTACAACGACAAATATCAGAGGAGTAACGAGATGTACCATCGAACCGATGTGAGTTGGTTGAAAGATCTGTAGCCCAGTTTGGGACTGAGATCAGTTAAATATTTGTGAGCAGATGTGCTCAGTTCAATATAAGTTGAGGACTTATGGCCAGAGTTGGGCTAAGTCCAATTAAAATGTTTAACATTTTTCGTTGTTCTGGCCGTTAAGCCTTTATTTGGGCTCAGCCCTTTTAATAATGCTAAGCATTGAGTTCTGACATCTTTTGTCTTCATCAGAACAAAGTATGTTCTGACAATGCGCCGCGCGGCACGTCAGGCGCTTTGCGCCAGTTAAAAAGCGCATTGCGCTTCTGTCGGGTAGCGCACACGAAGGGGACACGTGTCGCGCTTAGCGCTAAGCGCTAGTTTATTAGCGCATTGCGCTTTTAATTTATGAGCGCGTTGCGCTAGTTTGTTGGCGCGCCAGTGAGTGACAAGTGGCGCGCTTGGCGCTGAGCGCCAGTCCATGAGCGCAGTGCGCTATTTCAGAAGCGCAAAGCGCAGATTGTGTCTTTGGTTGACACGTGGCATGTTTTGGTGTTGAGCGCCAGTCCAAGAAGCGCAAAAGCGCAATTCATGATTGCAAGGAACTGTTCAGTAGCGCAAAGCGCACTTGATCAAATTAACGATCAGAGAACAAGTTTATGTTCTTTTAAAGGAAGCTTTGCCTCAAGATTCAAGAACAAAAAGTTCTTGTTTATAAAAAAAAAGGGCACCGCCTTTATAAATCAAAGATCTATGAATGAAGTAAAATACTTCTTTTAATTTTTTATGATTAGATCTTTTTCTTTTTATCAAAGACCTTGGTCTTTTGTAGATCTATGATCTTTTTAGAAGATGGTTCTTCTTTTTACGAGATGGTTTCATCTCTGTGGTTCAAGAACTAGTTCTTTACCTGGAAGATGAAGAAATGATCTTCTTTTTTCTAAGAGCTTGCTCTTCTTTCTCTTTGAGTTTTTCTCAAAGTTTGCAGAGGGTTTTTTCTATATCTCTCTTGAAGTCTTGAGGCCTTTATATAGGGCCAATTGATTTGTTGAATCAGTTTTAAAAGATCTTTTTCTGATTGATTTGGGAATATTTCTTACCGTTGGATCTTTGATCCTAAGGCTTCTGTTTTACAGAAGATAATCTTCTTGTTTTAATAAGATTGGAAAGATCTTTCCATAACAGAATTTTAGTTCTGATTAATTAATGATTTATTATTAGTAGATCTTTTGATCTAACGGTGGGGGATTTTTAATTCCAGAGCTGGTGCACCTTGCGCTAGCGCACCTACGTTCGATACGTGGCACGCAGCGCAGAGCGCAGCGCAACTGTGCTAGCGCACCCGTGTTTGACACGTGGCGCGCAGCGCAGAGCGCTGGATCTGAAGCGTTGCTTCAACTTTTAAATTTTGAATTTTAAAACAGTGCTTTGCTCTGATTGGGGGTGCGCTGCGCAGGGCGCAGCGCACCTGGCGCTAGCGCGTCTGTGTTTGACACGTGGTGCTCAGCGCGCAGAGCGCTGAATCTGAAGCGTTGCTTCAATTTAAATTTTGAAACAAAGCTTTACTCTGATTGGGGGAAACATTGTATATGATACATACACTAATTTGCTTTATGTATATGATACATAAATGATTCTAGAAAGGGACATCTCATTTCTTTTTATTATTAAAGAAATGTGGTATTGTTGTAGAGAGGTATGGCTTTATTTTTAACTGAAAATAAAAAAGACTATTCTTGTATGAAGCATTCTCTCTTCTCCTTGATTCTTTCATGCATCTTCTCTCTCCTCTTTTTTCCTTTAGAGAGAAATGAGAGCAAAAGAGGGAAATGAGAGAAAAAGAGAGCCTGTGTTTGCTCCATCTTCTTCCTCTCATTCTTTAGCAAATTGTAAGGGCAAGTTGCTTCACAAAAGCATTCTTTGGGTAAAGTTGAAGCTTGGGTTGGGTTTTCTCTCGAAGTGGATCATTTTCGGTAAAGAGATCTGCTTGTAAGCTCGATCCTTACGATGTGGAGTATAGCTTGGGTCTTCCACTAGAGGAGTGGATATGCTACAAAGGTTGTAGGCACTTTAAATCCTATATATTGCTCTCTAGTTATTTACAACTTTTAGTGTTTGGATGATTTTGGGTTATGTGTTTGGTTCTATGTTCTTGAAATTTTTGTTCACTATTCTGCCGCGGTCCGAACCAAGCACTAATATGCTATCAGAGCCGATTCATCTACTAGTAGTTGTTGCAATAGCTAAAAGAATTTAAAAACCCAATTTTTCAAAAACTAGTTTCGAAAACTTGCATGAGAAATTTCTCATTTATATTTTGCCTGAGCCCCGGTGTTCTTAGTTTGGACCAAGAACTTCATGGGGCTCGAGAGCGACCCGAACCCGTGTTCTTTTGCTGCTGGTTCAGCCCTGAATTGGGGGATGAATCGTAGCTTAATAAAGAAGCGGGGGTATGGGGTCGAGCGCGAGTCCCCATTAGGCTCTCGAGCTTATTTCGGATCCTCCAGGACTTGATTTTTCGATTAATAAATGTGAAGTGTTTGGTTCTGGGGTGCGCGTCGGATTTCGATTTTTGGAAAGTTGACATGTGTAACCTCTCGTAGGTTAAAATTCTTGGCTGTTAGTTTCAAATTAGCTTGATGAGTTGTTCTATCGAATTGGTTTGAATGCATATAAGGATATGTGTTGGTAAACGTCGTCTAATTGATGTGTAATCAATTAGACGAGATTGCATATTAGTTGAATGTCTTGTTAGTGTGTATGGATTGGTGCGGATTGTTGCGTTGAATAGCCCTTCGTGTGAATGTGAATGTATACAAGCGTTGTATTTAATTCATTTATTCTGTGGATTGCCAAATGTATTATTATGTTATAAGACCGCGGTCGGGGTTAGACCGTCGGATCCTTTGTATGTATATGATATAGGTTACCCCACGAAGCAGTGCTCAAGCCGCCGGGTTCGAGAATGCTCTAGGTGACCATCTCAAGAAGTTGAGACCGGGTCGTCTCGTTCTAGAATTGATGGGTTGTTCACTGCACTAGGAGGGGTTTTGATTTAGTTTTGTCCCACGGAGAAGTGCTCGAGACGCCGGGTTCTAGAATGCGCTGGGTGGCTCTCTCAAGGAGTTGCATATGTCCTTGCCGCTCTTACTTCCCCTTTACATACTCTATAATTCTCTGTATCTGATACAGAGTCCATAGTGCATGGAAGTCTATCTCGTATAGTTAGATATGAACTCGAAAAATTGTTTCAGTCCGAAAATGACCACTAATAAAGTTATGGAGAAAATGAATTTTATATTGATATAATTCAGTTGTCTCTCTTCTCCACCTTATCTCAAGTTGAGAGCTTCTTGAATAAAGAGAGTACACCAATTATGCTTATTGGATAGCCTTTTTTCAAACCTAAGGCTGAACTTGAAAGGAAGTTTGAGAAGAAAACCAACCGGCTAAGTATAGTGTACAGAAGATAAGATAAAGAGATATTTAAAGGGGTTGTAGTTGAAGCGAAAGGAAATTGCAACTGCTGTCATGAGCCTGGGCAGTGGAAGAGGCATTACTAGGAATACCTGGTCACCCCCTTAAAGCATAATGATGCTTCATATTCTGGTGTGTTATTTGAAAACTGTTTCTCAATAAACTCTACTTCCTGAATTTGTGATACCGAATTAAGATCCCATATCTGTAAATTACAGATACTGAGAAGGAGTAGAGTATTGGGAAAAGGATGATTTGATCCTCAAACTCAGAAATCGGAGCAAATGTTCCAAAATAATAGATAGGAATATTGCAAATAGAGCTATTGCGACTCCCATAAGTGGTGTAGCTATTGTGGGCTATCACCTAGTTTTGCCTAGCAGCAAACTTTTGGTTTTGATTAACTATTATCGTGCACCAACTTTACTTTAAAATAATATTTCTTTTTTTTATTTGATAAAGAAAGATATAAATTTTGAAAATTTTGTTATGAACATTTACCTTCATCAAATGTTAATTGAGTAAGGTGCATAAGATAATGATATAGATATTCTTAGCCTAAATACAGTTTTCAACTTAAAACATACGAAATAAGAGTTATTGAACTCTTAAGACTTATGCATAGTGATGTATGCGTTTCGATGTCCATACGGACAAAGGATTGGTACTCATACTTCATTCCGTTTACCTATGACTTTTCTGGTTTTGGACACGAATTCTTGTTGAAAATGCAAAAGTCTAAAGATTTTGAGAAGTTCATAGAGTATAAGAATAAAGTAGAGAATCAAACGTCGAAAGTATTAAGATTCTTCAATGTGATCGAGAATGTGAATACTTAAGCTCGGTATTCCATGGTTGTCTAATAAAGGATGTGATTCTCTCTCAGCTTACTCTTCCGATCATATCATAGTACTATAGAGTATCAAAGAGGAGGAATCACACCCTATGGGATATGGTGTGCTCTATGATGAGTAATGATGATTTGCCTTTTCATTTTTAGGAAATGCACTGGAACAGCTACATATCAATTGAATATGGCTCCATCTAAATCTATGCCTAAGATTTTCTATGTGAAGGAGACCATATTTTAAGTTTGTTAAGATATGGTATTGTTCGTCTTATGTTGAAAGCACAATCTGGATAAACTCAAATCATGTTTCAGTAATGAGCAGTTTATGGGTTATCCTAAGCATTCACAAGGTTTTAACTTCTACCAATTTCAGAATCAAAAGTTATTTTTTTCTTGACACGACCATTTTAGAAAAGGAATTTCTTACAAAAAAATTAGTAAGAGTATGGTAGAGCTGGAAGATATTCCAGAACCACAAACGATTACTGAAAATTTAGTTGAACCTAAGGATTCAATTGTGCCCGACAAAACTTAGCCACTCTATAGATCTAATAGGTGACCTCAGCAACCTGAGAGATACTACGTATTCCTTGTAAATGGTGATAGAGAGGTCTGTATCATGATTGATGATGACCCTTCTAGTTATCAGCATGCCATAGGGAGTAGTGACTTCTGACTGATGGTTGAATGCCAAGATATCCAAGTCGGACTCCATGCACTCCAACAAAGTATGGACCTTGTTGGATGCTCCTAAAAGGGTAAAATCCATTAGGAGCAAGTAGATCTTCCAAAAGGAGATCAGTGCAGCTGGAAAGCTAGTAACCTAATAAAACTAGACCTATAGCAAAAGGTTTTCGTCAAGTACCCAGTGTGGATTGTGATGAAACCTCTTCTCCAGGGTCTATGCTGATGTCCATTAGGATATGACTTGCCACTGCTACTTTTTATGATTATAAGATCTGATAGGTGGATGTCAATAGCGGCTTTCTAAATAGAGATTTAGAAGTGCACGAGTATATGACTCTGCCAGAGGGCCTTGTAGTCAGTGGGAGCAGCGGAAATGTATGCAGGTAGCCTAAGTCTATTTATGGACTAAAGCAGGCATCGCAGAGATGAATCATATGTTTCGATGTGACAGTCAAAATGTTTGGCTTCATCAAAATTATAGATAAACTTATTATTTATAAGAAGGATGTAGGGAATATTGTCACATTCCTCATATTGTATGTGGATGATATCCTCCTGATAGGAAATGATGTTCCTATGCTATAATTCGGTCAAACTATGGTTGTCACAAAGGTTTCTCCATATAGGATTTGGGTAACACATCTATCATTCTCGTGACTAGATCTATAGAGATATGTCTAGTAGGATTTAGGGACTGTCCCGATCCGGATGCTCTGACACTATTTTAAAGTGGTTTAGAATGGAACACCCCAAGCGCTGTAGTGTACCCGCATATCGTCACCCTCTCTAAAGAGATGTCTTTTATACTAATAAGGAGAGGGACTCGTATGAATGGAATTCCACGTGCTTTGGCAGTAGGGTCAATCATACGATGTCATGTACCAGACTAGTGTATACTTTTCTTGACCCGGTTAGAGGGCAATAGCTGGTCCCACGGTTATTAGTGTTTTACACCAAACATTGTATACAGGTGTTCGTTGGAGAATGAGTTTCACTTAACGGATTCACCGAGAACTCCTAAATGGTATTATACCTATTGTCAGATAGCAGTTCTTTGGTGACATGAGTACAAGGTAGTCTTTTGATCTGAGATCGTCATAGTGTCTTGTGTGTGTTTCTACTGTACTTTGATTACTATTCTACCACGGTTTTAAAGAGCCGTGCAAACAGGTTTTAGTTGGGTGCAGTCCCGAAGCACATGGACGCGTTGAGCGATCGAAGGATTCATCTCTCCCGGTCTAGGGAGTTAATGTTGCGCAATACCAGATTGACTATAACCATAAGCTTCTAGCCAGGGCAGTTGAGATAAACTGATAAGTGTTATTAGCTGTATCTTAGATAGTTATGAGTTTGACATCGGCACGACTTATTGGGTTATTGAGGGTCTGACAGTATCCACCCCCAGACCTGGTATGCGATATTTTGACGAAGAGATCAGACTGTACGGTGATTGTCACTGATAGGCTCTGTTGGGTTCAGATGAGCTTGCTTGTCGAACTACCTTTCAATTAATACCTGAGTAGCCGTTACGTGAAGCTAGTACCGTTGACGTACTTATGGATTAACCCGTGAAGGGATAGATCTAAAAGTGTTTCAGATTCAATCAAAAATTATCCTAACCTACTGTCAGCGTATTGTAGAGTCTTTAGAGTCCCACACAGAGGGTTTTCCGGCACAAACGAAACAATATAGTATGCGTATGGTGATACGTGGGGAAGTTCGATTAAATACGTATATATGACACACAAACATTAATTAATCGGACGTTTGTTAGCACTAACCAGTTTATTATAAAGCCGGATTATTAAATCAAGTGTTGATATATATATATATATATATATATATATATATATATATTCTAGTATTATGTTCATTCTCTCTGTCTCATTTGCTATTTGTATGTGATACAAATACATGTATATGTAAATGATACATATACTAATATAAATAAATTTGTGTATATGATACACATACCCTTCTGGAATCATTTGCTATTTGTATGTGATATAAATACGTGTATATGTATATGATACATATACTAAAATACACAAATACTTGTATGTGTATATACATATACTAATTTTCTTTACGTATATGATACATAAGTGATTCTAGAAAGAGACACTTCATTTCTTTTTATTATTAAAGAAATGAGATATGGTTTTAGAGAGGCAGGGCTTCATTTTTAAATGAAAATAAAAAGACTATTCCAGTATGAAGCATTCTCTCTCCTCCTTGATTCCTTCTTGCTTCTTCTTTCTCCTTTTTTTCTTTGTAGAGAAATGAGAGCAAAAGAGGGAAATGAGAGAGTGTTGATTGTTAGGATTTTTGCGTGTTCTGTTAATTACCGCAATCAAGACGGTTTCGCTTGTAGCAAGCCGGTTGAGTACGGGTCGTCCGCAGGGAGATGGGAATCTTTTTCTATGTGCTTTAACGAGTTAAGTCCAAATGTTCAGGTTTGATTTGAGATTAACTATGTGCTAAAATGTTATATAAAGAGAACTTGTTAGGGTTAGGATTAGGTTAGTTTGAGTTAGGAGTCGCTCACTTCTTTCATTGCCACTCTTAATATCGGTGTTACGGTAATCGGCAACAACGGGGATTAGCACGACTAGGAAGGAACTTGCGAGTATAAGCTAGGCTTTCCAACGCTTAAGTTCTTCCTTTTGGTGCTTGTCCGTCCGTTCTTGGCTCTTAGCCTTAACCTCCGGTTAATTCAACCACAACCGGTCTCACTAAGGAATCACCGCTATCATGTAGGATAGGGTGCCGTAGGGAGCGGATTGTGGTTCAATTAACGGGAGTCCGAATTAAGATGTTGGGCAAGGAAAGAGTGAGAGAGATTTCCTTCTCTCAAACTTCCCTTATCCTACCCTAACAAGTTAGAAAACTACTCACCCATTACAAGAAAAAGGAAAATACGACAAAATGAGGAAGATAGAAAGAAAGAGGTTAGAAGATTACAACTAGCTATTTGAGACCTCACCTTGGCAAGGATCAAGCTTAAGCATCATTGTTGTTAAGGATAAAGAAAAAGAGAACAAGAAAGAAACAAACAATAAATAACAACAACTAGATTAGCAAATGAAAAATACAAGCAATTATCATTAACAACATAACAAGATAAGCATGGTAACAAAAAGAACTCTTTTATTCATCCTTCACTCATAACAAGCTCACTACAAAGTTTCAATGGAGAAAAGATGAAAAGAGGAAGAAGACTACAAAATATATCCTAAACTTTTACACAAGAATAAGCACCCTTGGCTTGGCAAGTTCTGGGCTATTTATAAGCAGGAAACTGAAATTCTAGGGCAACATCCATGACCTATATAACATTACCAAACTGTCCCTAAAAGATCTCCTTCTGACGAGCCAGCATGGCCGCGGTTCCGCGGCCTAAGCGTGCTTGTGCCGCGGTTCCGCGGCCAATTAGAAGGCTTGGGCCTTCATCTTTTGTCGGATTCCCTGATTGTCTGTACTCTTCAGTGTGGTATATGTTTTTTCTCAGAATCTCTTCACAATTTTTCCAGAATTTCAGCAGATCAAAAGGTGATGTGATGTGGATCTTTTATCATGATTTTTCTTGAGCTCCGCGTAGATATGTTGGATCTTGTGTTGACATTGAGCTTTGTGCATGAAAATGACAATTGATTTACCATTTTGTCCCTAAAACTGGTGTGCGGCAATATACGGATAGAGAGCGGAGACCCCTGTTTTATCTGTGGTTGGCAGTAATCCGGAATTTGTCGTGCTTTTCCATGAATTTCACTGTTTAGAGCTGAGAACCTGTATCCTACAATTAACTAGCAAACACGGCTCAAGAGTACCTACCGATAAGCAATGTGATAAAAATTGGGCGGTATAAAAATGCAAAAATCTGATATGAACAAATACCCCCAAACTTATCATTTGCTCGTCCCGAGCAAAGCCAATTTATTCACAAAAATTCCTAACCTCACTTTCGCAGGGAACGCGATTGCACTGAGCATATGTAACAAGCCGTTAAACCTCTAGGTGTCCCTAGTAGGAGGAGTGTTGTCTCCTGAGGGTTTTCAGCGGATACTACCCACAAAATCCCGTCAAGCTTAGTTTTGCAAAATAACTATGATCCAAACCCAAGGGTTTTGTTTCAGAAAATAACAATTCTATTATCCTAAGTCTAGACTATCGAACCTTTATTTTTCACACCTTGCTTCTTATTTAACTTAAGATTTTATATGTCTTTACGTGCAGTGCAAATAGTGTCGTTAAGTTCCAGAATGATCGATTAAAGTCATCATGTCACACAATAAAGCCCAGATAAAAATTTTAAAAGGATCATATAAGTTTTATAAAGAGTTAAGTATTTTTCAAGTTTCGTTTTCCAGTAAGGTTTCAATTTCAGAATTTCTATCTTCCTTAACAGGAAACTAGGTCTTATTTTTCACTCCATCTTTTTCTTGTTTTCATTTCATACACACATCTGTGAACGTGCAATAATCTTTATCATAGAATAAAACCTTCATATCTCCGCTTGAAATACTTTTTTATAAAAACATGTCTTTTGTCAAGATTATTCTCACATAAAGAACCGTTAGGAATTTTAACTCGGAGAGAACACTTGCTTGACTTTGTTTTAATCTGGACTTTCTAGGCTTCTTAACGAGCTTTGGGCCAATGCACCCAAACCAGTTGGCTTCAGGGCAATAGGTGTAGAGACACCCCAGCGGACTTAATTACTCAAGTTACCTAGGTCCAAAAATAAAAGACAATTTAGCGTGAAAATCATGATGATTCAATACGAACGGAGATATAATCGGCAGTTCAATTATTTTTTGGATAAAAGACGTGTTTAGTGGGTTAGGTGTGTAATCATTCCAATCAACTTTCAGATGGGTTATTTTTCAGAATTAGTTCCAATTAAGGCATCAATAACATTCCTTCATATTCGCTTCACTTCATAAACTATTCTTGATATTACTTATTTCAGAATAAACCTATTTGATCCTCAGAAAATCATTTATCCATTTAAAAGTTTTTAGACATAATAGACTTGTCATCTAATTTCCAAAACTCACGATACGTGTAGTGTGATGTAAAGACGTATATCAGCTATAGTTAACTTCAAAGGAGAGTTATCTTTCAGGTTTTCAAAATCTAAAAATAAGATTTAGTTATTCTTATCTTATCAAACAAAACCGTCGAAATGTTGAATCTGAGTTCTCCAACTAGCTAACTTGACAAAAAAGTTTTTATGTTTTTAGAAAATTTTCTGATTTTTATGGATTTTAGTATGCAGATGCAAAATATACATATGAATGCGAAGGTTAGAAATGCGTACTGAGCGTACCCCCAAACTTAAACTGGACAGTGTCCGCACTGTCATTGCATGAAGAGATCATTGAAGGGTCAAAATTGTCGGTTAGATATACACAATTTTTTTGTTTTTGTTTTTAAAGAAAAGAAAAATAGTAAAAATGGAAAAGAATATCCACAAATATATACAAAATGGTATATACATACCCCCAAACTTATTTGGAACAGTGTCCACTGTTCTTGGCTGAATAACCGAAGTTTGGTGGTAGGCAGAGAAAGATTATGCAGGGTAAACCGGCTCCTGTAAGACCAGGAGCTCCTCTGTTGGTTCGGCGCTAAGGTACGGTTTTAGTCGGTGTTCGTTTACTTTGAAAAATGAACCGTCCGTTGGATTCTCCAAATCCACAGCGCCATGCGGATACACATTCCGCACAAAATACGGCCCTTTCCAGCGAGATCTGAGCTTTCCTGGATGGAAATGTAGCCGGGTGTCGTAAAGCAGTACCTGTTGACCAGGTACGAATGTTTTGCGCAAAAGGTGTTTATCGTGAAACACCTTCGTTCGGTTCTTAATGACAACCGCGTTTTCGTAAGCCTCATCCCTAAGCTCGCTCAATTCGTTCAACTGCAGCTTCCGATTGCTGCCCGCATCTTCGAGAGACAGATTCAGTTCTTTTATCGCCCAAAATGCGTGATGCTCTATTTCGACAGGGAGGTGGCAAGCCTTTCCGTACACAAGCCGATAGGGAGACATGCCAAGATCGGTCTTATAACCAGTTTGAAATGCCCAAAGGGCATCAGTGAGTTTTAACGACCAATCCTTACGGTTCTTGGAAACCGTCTTCTCCGGTATCTGCTTGATTTTCCGATTTGAAACTTTGGCTTGCCCACAGGTTTGGGGGTGGTAGGGCGTAGATAGCTTATGATTAATAGAATACTTCCGCATCAAGGCCTCGAAAGTCTTATTGCAGAAATGAGTTCCATTGTCGCTAATGATCGCTCGGGGGTGCCCAAACCGGGAGAAAATGTTTTCTTTAAGAAACCTAACGACAACCTTGTTGTCGTTAGTCCGACTGGGCACAGCCTCGACCTACTTAGAGACGTAATCAACAGCGAGAAGGATGTACAAGTTCCCAAAAGAGCTGGGAAACGGCCCCATGAAATCTATCCCCCAAACGTCGAAAATCTCCACAACCAAGATTGGTTGGAGCGGCATCTCGTTCCTCCTGGATATCCGGCCCAAGTGTTGGCACCGGGAGCAAGTCTTGTAGTAGTCATGAGCGTCTTTGAAGAGTTGTGGCTAGTAGAAACCACACTGCAAGATCTTCTCAGCTGTCTTTCTAGGGCCAAAATGCCCGCCACATGCTTGATCGTGGAAAAACGACAGCACACTCTTGAATTCATCGTCAGGGACACACTGACGAATAATCTGGTCGGGACAGTACTTGAACAGATAGGGTTCGTCCCAGTAAAAGTGTTTTACTTGGGATAAGAAGCGAAGTCTGTCCTAACTTGACCATTCAGTCGGTAGTAATCCTGTGGCCAAATAGTTCACAATATCTGCGAACCAGGGTTTGCAAGATACTGTCAAGAGCTGTTCATCAGGAAAAACATCGTTGATCGGAATTTGAAGCGACGACGAAGAAGGAAGTCGTGAGAGATGGTCGGCGACTACATTTTCACATCCTCTTTTGTCCTTGATGACAAGGTCAAACTCTTGAAGCAAGAGCATCCAACGTATTAGCCGAGATTTTGCATCTTTCTTCGCAAAAAGATGGCGCAGAGCAGAATGGTCTGTGTAGATAATGACTGGAGAGCCGATGAGGTAGGGCCTGAACTTTTCTAAAGCAAATACAACAGCCAAGAATTCCTTCTCAGTTGTTGTATAATTCAGTTGGGCGTCGTTCAGGGTTCGGCTGGCATAATAGATTATGTGCGGCATCTTGTTGATGTGTTGTCCAAGGACAGCACCGATGGCAAAGTCAAATGCATCGCACATAATCTCAAATGGGTGCGTCCAGTCAGGAGAAGAAAGAACGGGAGCAGAAGTGAGTGAGCTTTTTAATGACTCGAACGCAGTCACACAGCTCGAGTTGAAGTCAAATGGCGTGTCCTTGGCCAGCAAAAGAGTCAAGGGCCTAGCAATCTTGCTAAAGTCCTTGATGAACCGTCTATAGAAACCGGCATGGCCAAGAAAGGCTCGAATGTCTCTGACGCATCTGGGAGGAGGGAGATTGGAAATGACCTCAATCTTCGCTTTGTCAACCTCTATGCCATTTTGCGAAATAATATGTCCTAAGACAATACCTTCGCGTACCATGAAGTGGCACTTCTCCCAATTCAAAGTGAGGTTCTTGTCCTTACATCGGGTAAGGACAGCGTCGAGATGCAGCAAACACTCATTAAATGAATCGCCGAAGATGGAGAAATCGTCCATGAAGATCTCCTGGAATTTTTCCACCATGTCTGAGAAGATTCCCATCATACACCGCTGGAAGGTAGCGGGCGTATTGCATAACCCAAAGGGCATGCGATGATATGCAAACGTGCCGAAAGAAGAAGTGAATGTGGTCTTGTCCTGGTCTTTTTCGGCGATGGGAATCTGATTATAGCCGGAGTAGCCATCAAGAAAGCAGTAGTACTCGTGTCCGGCCAATCATTCAAGCATTTGGTCAATGAAAGGTAGCGGAAAGTGGTCCTTCCGCGTTGCGGCGTTGAGTTTTCTGTAATCGATGCATACTCGCCACCCAGTTTGGGTGCGAGTAGGGATTAACTCGTTCGCCTCGTTAGTGATGACCGTTATGCCTGATTTCTTGGGGACAACGTGAATGGGGCTAACCCACTGGCTATCAGAGATAGGGTAAATGATACCACTATCCAGACACTTTACGATTTCCTTTCTCACAGCCTCCTTCATGACTGGATTGAGTCGTCTTTGTGGATCCCTGGCTGGTTTGGCATCATCCATCAGATGAATGTGATGTTCAACGATCAGGGGACTAATCCCCTTGATGTCCGCCATGGACCAGCCAAAAGTTTGCCTATTGTTGTGTAAGACCGCAAGAAGGGCTTTCTCTTGCTCTGGAGCTAGAGAAGCCGAGATGATAGCAGGGAGGGTCTCGTTCTCACCGAAGTAAGCGTACTTAAGGTGAGACGGTAAAGGCTTGAGTTCGAGCGTTGGAGGTGAAACGATTGAAGGCAAGATTGGTGAAAAGGTCTCGAACTCAAAGGATTCCAGCAAAGGTTCAAAACGAGTGTAAGCGACCGAGTTGGATGGTTCAGGTAACTCATCCGGAAATTTGAAGGATTCAAACTCGAGTGGTGAGTGGCTAAGATCGTTCGAGAAAGTGAAACACTCGTAGTCATTGTCGGGCGCAGAAACAGCAGCAGGTTCGAAGAGGAACGCACTAGTGGCGTTAAGGTTATCATGATCGAACAAAAACTCCTCGAATTCACACTCTTCTGGGGTGATCTCCTGGATTGAGCAAACGTCTAGTATATGAGCATTAGGTTCGGAGGGATGATTCCCTAACCTAAAAATGTTGAGTTCAATTGTCATGTTTCCAAAAGATAGGTTCATCGAACCATTTCGACAATTGATCACAGCATTTGAGGTTGCAAGGAATGGGCGACCGAGTATCACCGGAATTTGATTCCGGGGGTTAGCTACAGGCTGTGTGTCTAATACAATGAAGTAAACGGGGAATATGAAGTCCCCAACCTTAATTAACACATCCTCTAGCTCACCCCTAGGATGGGTGATTGATCGGTCAGCCATTTGGAGAGTACAGTGTGTGGATTTCAGCTCTCCTACACCTAGTTGCTCATATACTGAGTACGGAAGCAGGTTAACACTAGCACCAAGATCTAATAGTGCGCGGTTGATGTTCTTATCCCCGATGGTAATAGAAATCGTAGGACAGCCAGGGTCCTTCCATTTTTGAGGTAAAGATTGAGTAAGAGCATCACTCACAGCACTAGCCAAGAAAACTTTCTTGGGTACCTGAGATTTCCTCTTTTTCGTGCACAAGTCCTTTAAGATTTTCGCGTAAGACGGGACTTGTTGGACAGCATCTAAAAGGGGAATGTTGATGTTAACCTACTTAAACAACTCCAGAATCTTCTCCATTTGTGGATTTTGTTTATTGGACTTCAACCGGTTTGGAAATGGAACGTTTTTAAAATTGGTTGAGTCCAATGCTTGTGGAGGAGATTGTGGAGTTGGAACGGATCCCAGAGCTGGTGTTTTCGTAGAGTGAGAAGTGGGTCCGTTCAGAGCAGAAGAAGAAGAAGAAGAAGAGCCTTTTGACGAATGGAGAATAGGCTCAGAAGAAGAAGAAGAAGAAGCGGCCGGGGTATCATTATCCTCAATTGTTGTGCCGATGTTGTTGTGCAGCATCCTTCCCGATCTCAATGTAGTCACGGTACTCACATTATGGTTCTGTTGTTCAAGAGCAACATGTACATTATGTGGGTGACCGGGATTTGGGAGTGGTTGAGATGGAAGCTTCCCCTTTTCTCGCTCGCTTAACGCCGCATTCAGCTGTGCAATCTTGGCTTCGATGGCCTTCATGCTTTGCCCGTGTGCAGCAGTGTGTTGCACCAAAGACTAAATAGACGACTGGATGTTGGCGGTGGATTGTGTCGATTGTTTAACGAACGCCTCCAGACTTCGTTCTAGCGAGGAAACCTTATCGTTGTTTGACGGAACAAAGTTGTTTTGCGGAAAAGAATTGTTGGGTGCAAAGTTGTTCGTCTGATTTTGAAAAGGTTCGGGTTGGAAGGGCTGCTGAAACTGATGTTGAGTTTGTTGTTGCGCTTGTTGTTGCGAAGGAGGGGGCCTCTGGAAATTGTTGCCTTGGAATTGATGTTGATTCTGATTCCAGGCGAAATTGGGGTGGTTCCTCCAACCGGGATTGTAGGTGGAAGAGTATAGATCATTTCTTGGTCTTTGCTGAAATGCAGCATTAACCTGATCCTGTCCTTGAGATGATGGATTGTAAGGACACTCTTCGGTTAAGTGAGAAGGATCGGAACAACAAGCACAAATGGTATGAAGGGGAAGAATAGGGGAAGGAGTAGGAGATGAAAATTTGCTCTCTATCGCTTCAAGTTTTCTCGTTATTGCAGCCATTTCAGCTTTCATCGCAATAGAGACATCAAGTTGGTGAATTCCTACCCTAGACTGACCAGTAGAAGTGGAGGAAGAAGAAGAAGTTGGTCTGGTTCTCTCCCATTGAAGCGTTTGTTCTGCAAGGTCGTCGAAGAATTGCCACGCTTCCTCGTCAGATTTCGATAGGAAGTGGCCCTGACAAATGATTTCCAACAACTGCTTGGTTGCTGGGTTCAGGCCCTCGTATAAGGTTTGGCAAAGTTGCCATTTCTCAATACCGTGGTGAGGGCACTGAACAAGAAGGTCTTTATACCGGTCAAAGCACTTCCAAAAGGGTTCAGTAGGAAGCTGAGAGAATTGATTGATTTCGTTACGGATCCTTGCGGTTTTATGATTCGGATAGAATTTCTTGAGAAACGCTTTCACAAACTCGTCCCAACTGGTTATGGAGTGGGAAGCAGTGCTATACAGCCACTTTTCAGCAAGATCGCACAAAGTGAACAGAATGACCCGTAGCCGTATAGTATCGTCCGACAACTGGGTGGTTTTCATCATGGCACAAGCATTTTGGAACTTGTTGATGAAGATATAGGCATCTTCAGATTCAAGCCCTTGAAATTTCGGAAGCATGTTAATGAAGTGGGGCTTAATTTCAAAATTATCCCCATTGGCCGGTGGAAGGGAAAGACAGGTGGGAAGTGCAGAACGGGTGGGGTAGAAACGATCCTGGAGCGCGATTCGCTGTGGCGCTACAACAGGCGGTGGTGGTGGGTTATTCGCATCCATAGGAGGTGGAATCAATCCCAGGGGAGTCAAAAAGATGTTCGGATTAAATCCTGACATCGCGGAAGAAGAGGTTGGTGATGGTGAAGGTGAGGATGTATGAACAGAATTCCGGTCAACGTCGGAGTTGGCCGGCAAAGGTAAGGGTGAAAGAGGCGTGGACGGAGTTTTGACGTCTGAGTCGATCGCGTGGTCGGTAGTGACTAACGTAACGCGGACTAGGCGGGCGCTAGTGTCCCGAGTCCAAGCGGACATACACTAAACGAGTTTAGTATAGTCAAAGCGGAGAAGGTGAAGGTAAGAGGACGTCAATGGAGAAATACGATAGGAGGTGGGTGAAAAAATGGATTCTGGCGACAAAGGGCAAGATTTTATAAAAGTTTTTAGTTTTTGTGTTTTTTTTTAGAAAGAGATTTACAGAAATATGTACGGACTCACGGCTTCAAACAATCACAAACAAAATATGCACAATCACGCCTAGATCTAGGATCACCTAGGTCAGGTAGACAGCTCCTAACTGTTCCAAAGGGCTAGAAATAGGACCTCAAACCGCCTCTTCTCCGCCAATTGTGGCCAGGTAAGTGCCAGGTAAGTGGGAGGCTCCCCACTACGTAAGTAGTGGTCCTAATTAAGTAACCACTTGCCTTGGACACACTTGCCTAGACACCGCAAAGTCAGGATAGGATAAACGGTCGATGCTTGTAACTAGTCCTCTGTCCTATTGAGCGCGAAGTCCTTAGGGCTGAGTCTAGTATTTTTTTAATTAAACAATGGTCAATGCATATGCTTTTTGTGATTTCTGGGGTCCTGGGAAGGGTGATAAAATCCCCACCCAATCTGGATTGGTTTCAAGCCCCTTAAAGTCCGATTAAAATATGCAAAGCAGTAACAATCAACTGCAATCAATTTTTTATTTTTTAGCGCGGCGCAAAGAATCTGAACAAAAACTATTTATTGGAAGAGGGAAGAGAGTTTGAGCAAAGAATGCTGCAGAAAACACAGTTCAAAGGAGTTCAGAGGAGTGGGGAAGAGGAGAGAGAGACTTACAAGGAATTTGGGTTGATGAGGGCACCAACAAGCCGCGATTCCGCGGCCAGAGAGCGCTTAAGCCGCGGTTCCGCGGCTAGAAAGTAAGATTGGATCTTTAAATTTCCTGCACATGATGTTTTGGGTGTCCTCTTCTTATTTGGAGCCCTTGAATCTTAATTTGCTTACTGGGTCTGCTCCAGATTTGTACAGTAGCCCGTTGGTTCCATTTTGATCAAACGCGGTGTAGCCGCGATATATGGGTCTAACTTCCCACGTCTTTGGCACTGAACTCGACCTTCTTTTTATCCTGCATACTTGTACAAAAACTAATCAAAAATAACAAGATGGTTTTTTTTTACAATGTATATTTTTTTGTTTTGTTTTTTGGTTATATTTATATTCACAAATTAACCCGAAATTACACAAAGAAATAAACTACCGTCTCCCCGGCAACGGCGCCATTTGATTGTTAGGATTTTTGCATGTTCAGTTAATTACCGCAATCAAGACGGTTTCGCTTGTAGCTATCCGGTTGAGTACGGGTCGTCCGCAGGGAGATGGGAATCTTTTTCTATGTGCTTTAACGAGTTAAGTCCAAATATCCAGGTTTGATTTGAGATTAACTATGTGCTAAAATGTTATATAAAGAGAGCTTGTTAGGGTTAGGATTAAGTTAGTTTGAGTTAGGAGTCGCTCACTTCTTTCGTTGCCACTCTTAATATCGGTGTTACGGTAATCGGCAACAACGGGGATTAGCACGACTAGGAAGGAACTTACGAGTATAAGCTAGGCTTTCCAACGCTTAAGTTCTTCCTTTTGGTGCTTGTCCGTCCGTTCTTGGCTCTTAGCCTTAACCTCCGGTTAATTTAACCACAACCGGTCTCACTAAGGAATCACCGCTATCATGTAGGATAGGGTGTCGTAGGGAGCGGATTGTGGTTCAATTAACGGGAGTCTGAATTAAGATGTTGGGCAAGGAAAGAGTGAGAGAGATTTCCTTCTCTCAAACTTCCCTTATCCTACCCTAACAAGTTAGAAAACTACTCACCCATTACAAGAAAAAGGAAAATACGACAAAATGAGGAATATAGAAAGAAAGAGGTTAGGAGATTACAACTAGCTATTTGAGACCTCACCTTGGCAAGGATCAAGCTTAAGCATCATTGTTGTTAAGGATAAAGAAAAAGAGAACAAGAAAGAAACAAACAATAAATAACAACAACTAGATTAGCAAATGAAAAATACAAGCAATTATCATTAACAACATAACAAGATAAGCATGGTAACAAAAAGAACTCTTTTATTCATCCTTCACTCATAACAAGCTCACTACAAAGTTTCAATGGAGAAAAGATGAAAAGAGGAAGAAGACTACAAAATATATCCTAAACTTTTACACAAGAATAAGCACCGTTGGCTTGGCAAGTTCTGGGCTATTTATAGGCAGGAAACTGAAATTCTAGGGCAACATCCATGACCCATATAACATTACCAAACTGCCCCTAAAAGATCTCCTTCTGACGAGCCAGCATGGCCGCGGTTCCGCGGCCTAAGCGTGCTTGTGCCGCAGTTCCGCGGCCAATTAGAAGGCTTGGACCTTCATCTTTTGTCGGATTCCCTGGTTGTCTGTACTCTTCAGTGTGGTATATGTTTTTTCTCAGAATCTCTTCACAATTTTTCCAGAATTTCTGCAGATCAAAAGGTGATGTGATGTGGATCTTTTGTCATGATTTTTCTTGAGCTCCGCGTAGATATGTTGGATCTTGTGTTGACATTGAGCTTTGTGCATGAAAATGACAATTGATTTGCCATTTTGTCCCTTAAACTGGTGTGCGGCAACATACGGATAGAGAGCGGAGACCCGTGTTTTATCTGTGGTTGGCAGTAATCCGGAATTTGTCGTGCTTTTCCATGAATTTCACTGTTTAAAGCTGAGAACCTGTATCCTGCAATTAACTAGCAAACACGGCTCAAGAGTACCTACCGATAAGCAATGTGATAAAAATTGGGCGGTATAATAATGCAAAAATCTGATATAAACAAGTGTGTTTGCTACATCTTCTTTCTCTCATTCTTTAGCAAATTATGATAGCAAGTTACTTCACAAAAGCATTTTTTTGGTGAAGTTGAAACGTAGGTTGGGTTTTCTCTCGAAGTGGATCATTTTCGGTAAGGTGGTCCGCTTGCAAGCTCGATCCCTGCGACGTGGAGTATAGCTTGGGTCTTCCATTATGAGAGTGAACACGCTACAAAGGTTATAACCACTTTAAACCCTATATATTGCTCTATAATTATTTACAACTTATATTGTTTGGATGGTTTTGGGTTATGTATTTGGTTCTATATTCTTGAAATTTTTGTTCACTATTCCGCCGCGGTCCGTAAGTGTGGCGACCCTAAACCAAGTACTAACAGATGATTACTAAATTTTACATGTCTGTACTATTCATAATCTTGTAGATAATTAAACACTTCAGTTTATCGCAATTTTCTTTTTCATCTCCTTTATATACATGCGGCTTTTAGATATGCAGAATTTAAATTATGTATTGAATATCTTGACTGTGATAAATTTAATTTCATCCACAGCTATTTAATTCTGCTTAACTGTTTCTTAAAATTGTTATTGTATATGTATATTGCAATAGATATTTTTCAGCATATGAGTCTGCGACGTGGTCATGGACGTGGACGGACTGAGGAGGACGTGGCATCAAGTTCGTCCAGTCGGGGTCGTGAGAAAAGGGGCCCCACACAAGCTAATAATATATGGGTTCGCAGGCCAGACGATCCAAAGATCGAGGTGCATATGTTGACAACTAGGGATTTTGTTGAGTCCGGGACAAAACAGCTAAATAAATTCTAAGCCTCAATCTGCTACAACGAAAAACGAATACCACATTGCGTGAAAGTCGGTACTAATTGTGTATTGGTGGATTGGACGGTGAGAGTTTTGCATATATATATATATATATATATATATATATATATATATATATATATATATATATATATATATATATATATATATATATATATATATATATATATATATGATGCTAATACCTTTTCGGTGTTTCTTTGTAGGCGCGCTTTACCATAGTTTGGTGGATTGACAGTGCTCTCGTACCTCTGCATGTCGTCCAAGAGAAATTGTTTATATACATGTTAGGAGTTGGTATGATCATAAACACTAGGTGCACAAGAAATGTTGGGACGCTCCCACCGATGAAACGAAATGGGTGGTGAAGCCCATGACTTAGACAGACGAGTACTGGGCCGCCATAATTCAACACTTTAGTTCGGATGAATTTAGGGTACGCATATTGCTTAAACTATAAAAGTATTAGACATTAATCTGTTAATTAGTATGAGATGTTATATCATATCTAAATAGCAGGCGAGAAGCGAGCGGGGATCAATGGCGCAGAGTCATAACCCTGATCATTGGTTGGACGGAGGGATGAACTCCTTCCAGTATAGAGTTGTTCATGAATAAAAAAATCAAATATTCTGATCTTTTCTATTTCGTAAACTTGATCTAAATTGAATTTTTGTCTAAATGGCAGGGGATACAAACGGTAGAAATGTCTAGCCGTGTGGACATTTATAGTATGGGGTTTGCGGCGTCACTCCAGTTTCTCCAGCTCACAAGAGGCGATTGAGTATTACGTAAGTATACTTCTATACAGGTTTCGTTTAGTTATTTAAATTACTTAATTTCATTTTCAATAATTGACTTAATTTGGTTCATACTGTAATTTCATGCAGCAACACAACCCGGATTGGCATGGGAGAGTTTATCTAGATGGCCAGGGTATTTCGCCTACAGTATATCACACCTACTAGGGTCCAGAGTTGCACCCTCCTCATATACACACAAGTATATTCATTCAGGAGCCCGTGCCTCCTACGGTCCATTTGCATCTCCATCCACTCCGATATTCTGTGGAGAAAGCCCGTCTCCTCGTACTCCCACGGGTTCTCAAGCACACGACTTCTCATCTTCTCATGCATTTGGATCCTCGTTGGCTTAGGGTTCATGAAGGGGGATATCAGAAGAAGAAGTCCACGGCGCTCTTGAGACAAGAATAGAGATCATCTGGAGCTTGAGGTCTCAAGGGAAGAAAGTACCGGATGCAAGTTTGATAAACCTTAGTTTCAATACAATTTTCATATAATTATCAAGAATATTGTGTACTAATACTTTTCTATTGATTACATTATAGTACCTGCTCAATTTCAATGACTTTCCGGACGGCGCCGCCGCCGAGTGAGCTTGAGATGGAGTGGAAAGGTAAAAAATACGCGCGCATCGACGAATCACTCCATTTCGTACGTTTTTACATTGTAAGTTATAAAATATGATTATATGAATGAATTTGTAATTGAATTGAATTGATTTGAATTGAGTTGGGGTTGTTTGTATATCAGTAATTGAATTGAATTTGTATCGAATACTCGAAAACCATGCAAAACCTGCTATCTGTTTTTCCCTGTATGCAGCTTATTTCGTCGGGCATTTTCCGACGAAATAAGTTATTTCGTCGGAAATTGCCCAACGAAATAAGCTGTCTACAGGCAAATTTTGCCCAGTTTTTTCGAATTTATTCTGTTAGCTATCTTCCGACGAAATAAAGTATGTACCTGATGAAGTAAGATTTATTTCGTCGCAATTTATTCCGTCAGACATCTCCCGATGAAATAAAAGGGCATTTCTTATAGTGTATCCCTAGAGAGTTTGATTGCCACAGTCTGTGGGAATATCATCCTCAAGGGAATCATAAAATTACTGGAATATTAATTTTTGGAACAAGCATGGTAATATCTTGTGGGAATACGAGATTCCCTTCTAAATTACCACATAGCAAGCGTACACATCATATTCATCTTTACCATCTCGTGATTTCCGAATATCCAACCTCTCTTTCTATCGGTTCTTTCTCATTATTTATATCCGATTTCTCATAAATACTAGCTAACGATTCAAACACATCTGATTTGATATAGACCGAATGTAGGTTCTTCCCATTTCCGTATCCGGTGGTCGTAGATCAAATCGCTGACGAATTCAGAAAGTTAATGAAAATGAAAATTACTATTCATATTTGATTGACGTCGGATGTGCAGACCATATGAACATTAGAAAAGTAAATATATCTAAGAAACTCAAATTTCATTATTTTTTATATTGGACACGGATATAAAACAAATGCAGATGCTACATATAGGTATTGCTATATCCATATCCGGCGGCGGTTGACAGATGCAAATACAAAACAGATATTGAAAATGAAAATTTCTATTTGTATTTGATAGAAATCGTTACCGTCACAGAGACAGCCCGGGTTATTCACATCGTTCTACATAAACGTTTCTATGCGGTCACTCGCATAATTAAGTGACGGCTGGGGTTTTCTTCCGTGGGATCCGCTATAATTGCCCTGCATGTTCCAACCCCCCTCAAACTTTCTCTCTCTAAAAAATAAAAATCTTTTATTTACTCTCTTTTGCTTCTTAATTTCTCTCTCTAAAAAAACCCAATCCTATCTCTCTCCTCCCATACGTGGGGGCCACAGATACAGCTGTATCAGTGTGTCATTGTCTGCCTCCCTTCTTCATCACTTATTTTATCCCTTTGCTTTCTTTCTTTCTTTTGTTTGGGTCAATTTTCCCCACTCTTTAATTATTTATTTAACTTATTTATTTTTGAGAGGTTACTTGTGATCCTAACCCTAAGGTAGGTCCGTTTGTCATGTTACTATAGCACTAGGGTTTAGATTTGGATCCAAAAGAGTAAATCTAGGATTAGCGGAACTGCAAATAACATGCACCTACATCCATTCATAATTACACAGTGTAAATCTCCAGGTTGCACTTAACCGTTCGTGAATCTAAAATTGATGTCTGTTATAGAATAGGCCACAAGCTTGAAACATGTGAACATGTGCTTCAACATGAGAGAAGATCGATCTGCTATATTTAGATCATGAGTAATGGGTGGGTCCTGTATAGGTCTAGCCGAACAACTGAAAATTAATGTCCGGTACACCTTTGAGTGAGAAATTGCTTACAAATGCTATTTGGTTAATTACACTTGAGCGTAAGTAGTACGAGAACGGACAGTCATCTCGAAAATCCTAACTTAATGGTGACAAATGGTAAGTAACAACAGCTAAACAATTACGGTGAGCTAGGTGCCACATGAATCAAAGTGTCACCACACATTGCTAGTGTGGTGTGGGTCCATGCACCATTTTGTTCCTGTGTTGCTTGATGAAATGATCATCTAAGGAGTATAAAGGATCGATCATGATCGATTATAGCCCCTTAGATGACCAAAGTAAATAATCCAGCGACAATTCTTTCCTATAAGGAAATGAAAACACTCGCATCCCAAACAAAATACAACCCCCACAAATGAGAGAAATGATATATAATAGCATCGAAAATTATCCAAAAATAAACGCGCGCAACCTTTTCTTTTGTTTATAAAACCATGAGAAAATGCCACGAATAACTGCACTCAGATAAATTAAATTAGTACCAGGATGGATAGATGACGTATTTCGACTTCAATCAAATTTAGATAAGTGTATTGTTACTGCTTGAGCTAATCATTACAGTCCATTGGGTATTGACCTGCCCGGCATAGCAGATTGCGAGAATAAACCGGTGGAAATTATCCGGATGTAATTTTATAATGCGAAGGGGATCGATTGTCTAAAAATTCCTGTGTAGTATGCAATTTTTGTATAGTTTATACAAAGTATCAATCTCGTAAATGAAGTGTTCACATCTGTTATAGGTTCCCTTGTGGTTATATATAAAAATTCCAAAATTTAATCTTTTTTTTTAATTTATTGATTTGGCCGACAATTTTGTTGTAGACAGGAATATTTAACTCAACTCTTGATTATTAGGCTTTGTAATAAGCACTGGATTCTTTATCCTTAAACATTAATTAATGTAGGTCTAAGGTTTTCCTAGATGATAAAAAAAATTTACTGAAGAAACACTTCACCAAATATTTGACAAGATTTTATAACCAGGACAATTACTTTCATATATCAATAGAAAGTTATGCTAAAAACGAAAAGATGGTAACAATATTCAAAGAGAGAAATATATCTCTCGATTCTCACCGTAATTTTGGAATTTTGATGTAGTACGTTATGGTTTTTAAAAAGATATCTGAACAACCCAAGTTCAAATTCTACTTAGCGCATGTCAAAATAGCGGTTAAAAAAAATACCATAGTGCAAACACTCATTCTTAGGCCCACAACAAATGTTAGGCTGTAAGAATATAAAATTATATTCCCGACATTCGCCATAAATTCAAAGTTTTGGTGCTGTGGCCAAAAAGCTTTAAAATGAAATCAGAGCATAACATAGCAAAAAAGTACCGCTGAGCAAAGTCCTATGATTTGGTTTATAACCCCAACCATCATCAAATCAAATTTCGATAACGGAGACTATAAATTAAATAAATAATTTTGACAAATTAAATGTAAATCAAAATTAGAAAATACAAACGCATGATTTTATCAAACCAATTAGTGAATTTTCTTTAGTTTGATTATTGTTTAAGCTCATGACAATAATGTGAGATTAAGATTGATCCTATGTGATATTCCTTTAGCCCATGGGACACGACTTGCTCTCTCCTCAAATAGAGGGGAGATGTGAGAGAATTTTATTTTGTTATGTTCTTTAATTTGTTTACTTGAAGCATGTGATCACCTTGTAACCTTGATTAATTAAGAAATGCCCCCATGATTAATCAATTGCTGAGCTTTCATGTTTGCGGTAATCAAATCTCAAACCATATGAGGTGATGAGATCCAGAATATATGTTACATATGGGGGATTAGCATGTGAAATTAGTCCCATATTGCTTGGTTTACAGGTTGTCAAAACTAATTTAATTAATACATGATTGTGAATTAATTTGGGACACAAAAGACATGTGTACACATCTTGTGAAAAGGGAAAAAGGTAAAAATATAATTGCATACATTGGTTGGATTCCAATTGTGAAAACTAGTCATGTTAAAAATAACTTTACTTGAAAACACCCTAAGCATGACTTGCATGAAAAGTCACAACTAACAACAAATATAGGTAAATTTGTTGGTAAATGTCCAAATTCATGCCCTATTTAAAATTTATACTACCTTAAAAAGCTCATATATGTTACAATGATATGAAGCCTTTTTAAGCAATATATTATACCAAGTGAAGTATTTAAACAATCCCATTTTTTTTCATTTCTAATATTCATGTTAATTGGTGTTCTTTAGATAGGATTAATATTTATCTTTTATATTGTATTCCCAAAAAAAAATGCAAAATGTCCTAAGAATACAATTAATCATGAGGAGAAGGGGGTTGAACCATCATACATATTTACATTAATGAAAGGAACGCGTAGTTCCTTTCATTAATAAATATTAATGTATACTTCTACTTCATATTGCATTCTGATTTTACTCTAATATATGTCATTAATTGGAAAGGAACGAACTAGGAGGAAAACGATAATTTCAATAACCGCTTTTATGATTATAATTTCTAAGGATTATCATGGAACACAATAATTTGCAACTAAATTGTTATCAATTATTTCTGTAGGGTTCCTTAGCACCCTCACGGTGTTTACTAGGGCATCGAACATGCCATTTCAAAATTTGCTAAGAGCTAAAGAACCCGAACGAGGATCGAACTAGAAACTTAGGATTAAACAAGATATGTAAACAACTTTACATCTAAAGTGAACAAGGAATACAACCTTTGTAGACCGGTCCATCAGTTCAATAGCTCCGTGTAGTAATACCTTCGCTGAGATCATCGAACTCCCGGACTCAAGTGAGGGTTCACATGAAAAAATGAACGGACTTGCTCGATACCTTCGAAGCCAAAAATAATCTACGTCGAAGAGACTTGAGCTCATGCTACCTCTTCACTAATTTATGAAATTAGTGAAGTAAACACCCTAAACTAAATGGCTAATAGTAGAAGATGATTAAATAGAAAGTGGGCTCACTTTAGTTTTATTTTTCTCACAAGATTTCATCACTTTAGAAAAAACTAGCAAGTTTTTTCACTTAAAGAAGAAGAAGTGATGAAGAGATGAATAAACTCATGAGGTTAGAAATGCAACCATGGTAAGTGTATGTCATGAACTGAGCATTGCAGAAAATAAAACATAGCTATGAGTTAAGGGTTGGGTTAAAAAACATCTTAAGCTAGACAAACAAGTGGACTAAGTCAATATTTTCTACAAGCTTCTACAAGCTTCAACCATGACTCATTATCCAAGTGTTTGAATTACTTAAAATAAATAAAACCCTAACTTTAACCAATCATGGTGTAAATCTCATACATACATGTTGCGTGTGTAACCTAGCATGACACAACAATATATATCACATATATATTTTGTGCAAAAAGAAAACAATACATTTAACATATATCGCATATATATCAATGTATCATCAAGTGAGAAAAAGTAATATTCAAGTGAGCTAATATTAGTTAATGTAATTTAATATATCAAATATATATAATTATATATTAAATTATTAAATCAACACTCGATTTAATAATCCGGCTATATTACATATAACCGACTAATATCAAATGTAACAACTTATCGAATCAACACTTGATCCGATAACTTGGTTATATCACATATAACCTACGATGTCACTAATCGCGAGAATAGAATGCGGCATCACATACACGCATTAATCTCGGTCCCGCACATATCACATATGTGCTTCTACACCATTTCGCATGAACCAGGAAAGCTCTGTGTAGGACTCTAAAGACTCGTCAATACGCCGGCAGTAGGTGATGATCATATCAAACACCCACAAACCGCAAGCGGTCTGCTAAACGTAACGGCCACCCGGGTATTGAGCGATCAGAAAATCAACAGGCAAGCCTACTATAACTCCTGTGAATCCAATCAGTAACACTACCGTACAGTCCGGTCTTTTCATCTGATATGTCGCATATCACAGCCTGGGGTGGTATAACGTCAGACCCCAATAGCCTGATAAGTCATGCCGATGCAAGATCCATAATGGTTTGAGAAACTACTGATAACACTTACGAGTAAATCTCAGCAACCCTGGCCAGGGATTTCCTATTATGGCCAATCGAGCATAGCGCAATATCAACTCCGAATACCGGGAGATACGAAACCCCTCCTATCGCTCATTGCCTCCATGTGACTCAGGACTGTACCCAAAAACCACTTTTTTGCACGATCTCTTGACCGTGGTATGGTGGAAATCAAAGCACGATGGGAATCACACAAGACTCTATAACGATCTCGGGTCTATAGACTAACATGTACCAGTGTCACCAGAGAACTGCTATCCGACGATAAATATAATACCATCTAGGAGTTCTCGGCGAGTCCGTCCAGTGTACCCAGTCTCCACTGAGCACCCGTATACCTTCTCTGATGTCAAACACCAATAGATATGTGATCATCCATCGCCCATCACATGGGTCGAGAAGCGTATACGCTAGTCTACTCTGGAGCATCGATGCCCTGTCTCGATACTCTCTCGACTAGGAATATTTGAAGGATGTACCTATGATTGAATTGATTTAGCGTGCTTGCGCTTTCTAAAAGATAGATCAAAAATATTTGTAACCGCAATCAAGAACGGCGTCGCTTTGCAGCTAGCCGGTGAGTACGGGTCAGTCCACAGGGATGTTGTGAATTTTCTAATCGCGCTAACGAGTTAATTCCGAAGGGTGTTCGGATTGATTATTAAATCTAAAAATTGAAGTTGTATGATACTAGAATTAGAAACTTGCTAGGATTAGGTTTAGGGAAAATTTGGTAAACAAAGATCTACATCTCTTTCCATTGCCTTTAATTAAAGATATCATATTAGTGTTATGGTAAATCTTAATAAAGGGGATTAGGATGATTGGGAAGATTGATTCTTCCTCTAGATCCTTGTCCTTCTTTTCTTAATCTTTACCCTAACCTCCATGGAAAACCTTAAAATCCGGGCCTTTAGACTACGGAATCACCGTTACCCCGAGAGTAGAGTGCCGTAGGGAGCGGAATAAGAAGGTATGCATGAAGTTCTAATTTTCATAAAAGATTGGCAATTTTCATAAAAGATTGGCAAAGAAAAGAGATGAGAGATCTTCGTCTCTCAAATCCTTCCCCATTCCTAACCCTAACAAGCGAGAAAACTACTCACTCATTAGGGAATTGAAGAACATTTATCTAGGGCAGAGAATAAAAATTACCTAGGGCAAGAATTGAAATCTAAACTAGAGCAAGGAATTAAATCTACTTACAGATGCATCTCTCCAATCATCAACGCAGGGTTGTCAGATCTGAATTCATGAATTGAAAAGAAACACCGATACTCTCCATAAAGAATTCTCGATTTATTATTAAAAGGGAGGCATGAAAAGAATACAATGATTTGGGCTTCTATTTATAGGAGATAGAAACCCTAGGTTACAATTGATTTGCATGTCTACATTTACCAAAATATCCTTAGAAAGACCTAGTCAAAGTAGACTTCAAGCTTTGGTAAAATTTTATGTCTTTTTAAAAGAAAGTATTGGGCCTTGGATCTTTGGGCTTCCTTATTATTTGGTTCTTTATTAAAATAGCTTCTATGTTTCTTTCAGATCTCCAGTGAATAATTGCGGTGGGCTTTTAACCGTTCGCTTTGTAATCTTGGACCTTGCATTGCCTTGTACTTTGTGAATTTTATCTTTGATGTAGGCTTGATCAAGAGTCTTCTGTTTGTTGGTCAAAGTCCACTTTTGCATCGTCTTTTCATCATTTTCACTGTTTTCTGTCCAAGAACCTGTAACCTGTAATATGTAGCAGACATGCGTCAAAAGCACCTGTTTATTTATAAAAAGAATAAGAATGGGGAATATAATAATGCAATATTATCGTATGAACAACCTATCGACTACCCTGTCCCCACTAGTATGATCTACATCATAATCCTGATAGTCAAGTACTGATCCTAAGGGCTTTATCAACATGTAATAGAGAGACAATGAGTGTACCTGTTAAGATAAAGTGCAACCAGATAGCATACTATCATATCAAGCAAGAAAGTCCTCCCTATATATGTCCAAGCATCCACTACAATATACATCGCATATACAGTAATGGCCTCTAGGGCATACATATAACTAACAATTTCCCACTTGCACTAAGACCATCTGTTGTAGTATCCAATACCCAACAATATAGCAGTGGTTGTAGTATCCCATACTCAACCATTCCATAGAAGTCTCTCTAAGGGTAAGACCTTTGTGAGTGGATCCGTTGTGTTATCCTTCGTGTCTACTCTCCTTACCTCGATCCCTTAGAGATCAACCATCTCCCTGATCACGTGATACTTGCCTCAGAATATGTCTGGAACGCTGATAAGACTGGTGTTCCTAAGCAAAAGCCACAACTCTATTGTTGTCTCAATAACACTTATTGGAAGCTCAATGGTAGGAATCATGTTCATCTCATGAACAAGAAATGTCCAGACAACCACTTTGGCAGCATCATTGGTAGCAATGTATTCAGCCTTTATCGTCTAGTATGTCTCGGTATCTAGCTTGGAACTCTTCCAACATACCGTCCCTCCACTGAAGGAAAAGACAATGCTTGTGACTAACTTTCAGTCGACCTTATCACTCTGGAAGCTCGAACCAAGAACTTTCTTTTAGTGCTTCTCAAGTACTTAAGAATGTCCTCCACAGCTGTCCAGTGATTCTCCCAAGGTCCAATTGATTCCTTATCACTACACCTAGTGAGTCATCTACATCTGGTCTGGTACATAATATCGCATACTCTGATAGAGCCTACTGTCGAAGCATAGGATATCCCTTGTACGCGAGCTCTCTCCAAATCAGTCTCGGAAGACATCCTTTTGGAGAGAGTGATTCCTGAGGTAGTGGGCGAACCACCACGCTTAGAATCTTCCATATTAAACCCCTTTAGTATAGCGTTAATGTACCCGGATTTGGGAGACTCCCAACATCCACTTAGATCTATCACTATAGATCATAATCCACAAGATGTAGTAGGTATCATCCAAATTTTCTATTGAGAATCCCCATGATAAGAGGAGCTTGACCGAGTATAGTATAAGAAACCATTTCCTATCAAGAGTATGTCATCTATGTACAATACGTGGAAGACAACCATACTCTCTACAACCTTCTTATATATACAAGGTTCATCTACCATTTTGATGAAGTCAAACACTTGGACTACTACATCAAAACAGATGTTCCAACTCTGCGATACCTGTTTTAACCCATAAAGCAACTTGCACATGTTTCCGCTGCTCCCACTGTCTACGAAACCCTCTGGCTGTGTACTTATAGACGCTTTCTTCTAAATCATTATTTAGAAAAGCAATCATGACACCCAACCGCCAGATATCGTAGTCATGGTATGTAGCAATGCCAAGTAGGATCCGGATGGACTTAAGCATAGACAGCAGAAAAGGTTTCATCATTATCCACACATGGTCGATGACGAGAACCTTTTGCAACAAGTCTTAACTTTGAAAGTCTCAACTTTTCCATGTACACCAAGTAATCTTCTCAAGATATACTTGCTCCTGGCGGGGATTTAACCCTTCAGATAAAGCAACTAAAGTTCATACTTTGTTGGTGTATATAAATTCCATCTTAGATCGCTTAGCATCCAGCCATTCTTATAGAGTCCCCACTCCTGATGGCCTGCCCGAACCTGGTTGAGCCATCATCTCATGATGCAATCCTCGCTCCCACTGTTACCGAGAAGACCATAGTATCTCTCAAGTGGATGAGGAACCTTACCAGATTCGCGGAGAGGCTGAGAATCGTTGGAGACTATTGAATCCTTTGGTTTCACCAAATCATCAGCTGTTAGTTTGTCAAGCTGGAACACCTTTTGGTTCTACCTCATGACCACTAATTTCTTCACAAGAAAGTCATTTTCTAAAAAAGGTGGCACGCTGAGAAACAAAACACATTTTGCTCCTCAGGGTGGTAGAAAATATTCCCTCACAAATGTTTGGGATATCCTAACAAACTTATTCAGTACTGATATTGCCTCAAGCTTGTCCGGATTCCGCCTTTCAATATAGGCCGGACAACCCCATATCTTAACTCATTTAAGACATGGACTCTTCCCATTCCATATCGCATATGTAGTGGTAGGCCCTGATTTGGATGGAACCCCATTCAACAGGTATGCAGCTTCTCAAGTGCATAACACCAAAAGAAAACAGGTAACTCAGCAATACTCATCATAGAGTGTGCCATATCTTCTAGGGTGTGATACCTCCACCCCGATACATTGTTATGTTGTGGTGTACTCGAAGGAGTAAGCTGAGAGAGAATCATATTCTCCTTTTAGAAACTCCAGGAACTCCATGCGCAAGTATTCACCTCCTCGATTACATCGTAGGACTTTAATACTTCTATACGTCTGGTTCAATAACTTCAAGTTTACATTCCTTGAATTTCTCAAAAGTTTCAGACTCATGTTTCAACAGGAATACATGTCCGAATCTTGAGAGATAGTCGATGAAAGTAATGAAGTACGAAGAACCAACTATGTCATTTGTAGATATAGGACTATATACATCATCATGTATGCGTCCCAAGAGTTCACTAACTCTTCTATGTTTTTAGTAACCGGAGTATTGGTCATTTTATCTTTGAGACAAGACTGGTGTTCATACCATAATATTGCATTATTATATTCCCCATTCTTATTCGTTTCATAAATAAACAGGTGCTTTTGACGCATGTCTGCTACATATTACAGGTTACAGGTTCTTGGATCTAAAACAGTGAAAAAGATAAAAGACGATGCAAAAGTGGAACTACAACCAACAAACAGAAGGATCTTGATAAAGCCTACACAAAGATCAGTTTACAAAGTACAAAGGCAACGCAAGGTCCAAGATGTCAAAGCGAACGGTTAAAAGTCCACTATAAGTATTCACTGGAAGATCTGGAGAAGACCCAGAAGCAAAATGGAGAAAAGAACCAAAGATACAGAAAGCCCAAATAGCCCAAAGCCAGCACCAGAAATTACAAGCCACAACTCATCCTTTTGGCCGCGGAACCGCGGCCAAACAGGGCCTCGGGCCGCGGTTCCGCGGCATGGTGGAGCAATTAAAGAATAAATATTTTACCATAATTTCGGGGGCGCTGAATAGGTCTTCCTAGGGGTATTTTGGTAAATGCAGACGTGCGAATCAATTGTAACCTAGGGTTTCTATGTCTTATAAATAGAAGCTCAAATCATTGTATTCTTTTCATGCCTCCCTATGCCTCCCTTCATTAATAAAATTTAGATTTCTTTGGAGAGCATCAATTTGTAAGTTCTTAATTTATTTTCTGCCCTAGGGAAGTTCTATTCCTTGCCCTAGTTAAATTTAATTCCTTGTCCTAGTTAGATCTTTTATTCTCTGTCCTAGATAAATGTTCTTCAATTCCCTAATAAGCGAGTAGTCTCCTCGCTTGTTAGGGTTAGATTTGGGGAAGGTTTGAGAGATAAAGATCTCTCACCCCTTTCTTGCCCATCATATATAATTAATATGACTCTATGCATACATGCACATACCGCTCCCTACAACACCCTATCCCTCGAGGTAGCGGTGATACAGTAGTATAAAGGCCCGGTTGTGATTGTTTTCCATGGAGGTTAGGGTAGGGATTGATAAAGGAAGGACAAGAACCTAGAGGAAGAAACATCTTTCCAAATGATTCTAATCCCCTTTATTAATAATTACCATAACTCCTAATAAGATCTTAATATGGGTATAGAAAGCGGTGAGATTTATAGACTTTCCAAACTTAACCTAGACCTAACCCTAGCAAGATTTAGATCTAGATTAATTCAGTTTTTAGATTGAATCAATCCGACGCCCATCGGAATTAACTCGTAAGAGCGATTAGGAAATTCACAACATCCCTGTGGACCGACCCGTATTCACCGGCTAACTACCAAGCGACGCCGTTCTTGATTGCGGTTACTAGATATTTTTGATTAAATCAAATGGCGCCGTTGCCGGGGATGGCGTGTTATTTCCTTTTTGCAATTTCGAGTTAATATAAAATTAAAAAATCATAAAAACTGAAAAATCAAAAAATGTAAAAATATATCATCTTTGTATTTCGTGAAGGGTATCTTTGTTTGAATTTTGCAGGATCTACAATCAAGTTCGGATCTGGAAATCTCCAGAGATCAAAACAGCAAGTATCAAATTCGAACAAACAGAGGAATATCACAACATACAACAGAAGAAATTTGGAGGACCGAGTCAACAAGTCAACCGCGCGATCTGGCGACAAAAAAAAATAGCACGTGCTGACGTCATCGCCTTGCGGCGGATCCGCGGTCGGAAGAGTGTTGCAGCGGCGGATCAGCGGCCGTTTGATCGTTTCAAGTCTCCAGATTTCCTCTGCGGTTCGGTGTAAAAAAAATCTTTGTAAGTCTTCTGATCTCCTCCTCTGCAAATCTCTGATATCTCCTCTGAAAAATCTCCTGCATGATTCTTTGCGCTTAAAAAAAAATCTTTCCCCTTCCAAATAACAAATCTTGTGCAGGATTCTTTGCGCCGCGCTTAAAATAAAAAGATTTGATTGCAAGTGATTTACTGTTTTGCATATCTTTAAAACTGACTTTAAGGGGCTTTTGACCAATTCAGATTGGGTGGGGATTTCATCACCCTTTCCAGGACCCCAGAAATCACATAAGGCATTTGCATTGACCAATCTTTAATTAAAAAATACTAGACTCAGCCCTAAGGACTTCGAGCTCAATAGGACAGAGGACTAGTTATAGGCATCGACCGTTTAGCCTAACCTGATTTTGCGGTGTCTAGGCAAGTGTGTCTAAGGTAAGTGGTTACTTAATTAGGACCGCTACTTGTAGCGGGGAGCCTCCCACTTACCTGACACTTACCTGGCCGCAATTGGCGGTGAAGAGGCGGTTTGATGTCCTATTTCTAGCCCTTTGGAACAGTTAGGAGCTGTCTAGCTGACCTAGGTGACCCTAGATCTAGGCCTGATTGTGCATTTCTGGTTGAAAGTGTGTCTTAGCCCTTTATCGAAAATCTTTTTTGCAAAACGTTCTAAAAAAAGAAAAAAAAAAGGAAAATTTTTTATAAAAACTTGCAAAATTTTGTCGCTAAGAAATCCTTGCACCCCACTACTACCCACCTTCTTTCTCTTCTCTTTCTTACATCATAGGTAGCCCACCTCATAAATCTCTTGCCGAACTTTGGTATTCTGAACCTAACTTTGCCTCGTACGTCAATTGTTTCGGTCGATTTAAGGACGATCCCTCCATACCCAAAATTTCTTTGAAAGATCAAATAGAAGCGTCTAGGAGAAACAGTTCGACATTGCAATCCACTTTGTGTCAACCATGTCAACCTTCACCACCTTCTTATGTTGACACCACTTTTTCGAGTCCTATTGTAACTCCTAAACCGATGTCTATTGCTGAGCATATTGTACAATCTCGTAGCCGATCTTTCACTCCTCTCCACACATCCAGTTCTAGGGATCAACAAGTCCATTCACCTTTTTATCCAAATGTTGATCATATTCCGGTCCAACCATCCAATTCCTACCAGTCCTACCCGACTTTCCCACCTTCACTAGACATTGCTTCTACACAGCCATTTGGGAGTTTCACGTATCCAAACAGTTTTGAATCTTTTACCGAAACCCCTTCACCACCCATGTCTAGTTTGAAACAGTCGTTGGAAGCTTATATTTCAGCAACAAACAAAATGGTTAGGAATGTGGATGCGTCCATTGCCGCCCTTATACAACCTAGTGAACCGGCAGCTAGTTTCCAACTAGCTTCAAATTTTTCAATGTATGAGGAGGCTGTTGGACAGAGTGAGAATTTGAGAGGAGCGAGTGAGTTCTACACATTTCCAAATCAAACCTACCATTACCCAATTGAAGCCCACAACTCCGGTTTTCCATCGATTGTCCCAAATGATTCACAAGTTGAAAATAAAACATCTAACGAGTTGTGTGACTTTGTAGTGCTTGATTTGCCACATAATGAAGAATCCCTTTCGAGTGAAACCACACCTAATCCTTTTGACCTTTACACCTCCACTCTAGAACCTAAATTGATAAATATCCATGCTTTTGATGAGGTGTGAGAAAAAATTGATTTTCACTTGATTGAGGATATAGACGCCGGGAATATTTTGGATGATGAACCCGTAGATTTGATTGAACTTTTATGTCCAATTCATCATCCCGAGTCATTAAATGTTTCTCCCGAACTTCATATGCGTCTTGATTTTGATGATATTGGCATGGATAAGCTAAATTTTGAGGAGAATTATGAGGAGAGTATTGAGGAGAGTATTGAGGATAATATTGAGGTTGAACCATTTTTGTTTGATGTGTCGGATTTTGCAATTCATCCTCCTGAACCTTTAACTGTTATATCACCCTCCCTCCTTTCCATCGTTCCGACCACGCAAACGATCACGCTTGAAGACTGTGAGCTTGAAAAATTTCCCTTTGAATCATACACATTTCTCACAGCCGATAACACTTACGAGTGTTTCACTTTTTCGGACGATGTTGATGACTCACAGCCCGAGTTTGAGTCCTTTGAAATTTCAGATGAGTTAGTTGAACCATCAGACTCGGTTGCTTACAGTCGTTTCGAACCATTAATGGAGTCTTTCAAGTTCGAGACAGTTTACTACGGTGAGAATGAGACTATCCCTAATCCACTCCCTTTCGTCCTCCCTATCGCTCCGACCTTGCAAGAGACCGTTACGCTTTCATCTCCAATACCAAGTTCGACGTACTCATGTTTGATCACGAATCTTGAGGGATTTAATCTCATTTTTCCGCGGGTTGATAGATTAGCACAATCGTTTTTTACACATCGGTCATTACAAATTGTGCTAATTTATATACTCCACCCCCACCCTCAAGTTCGTATTCCCACTTTCATTGGTTCTACTAGGCTTCCTTTAATGATGCCGAGTGTTGATGAATCACAATCCGATATTTTGAGTTCGATAATTTTCAATTAGACCTTCGATGACAGTTTCGAAAATATTTTCGCCGATGAACTCGCATTCTTAAACGTTACGAATTTTATGATTAATCAACCTCCACTTAAAGAAGTAGAACCACTATCATTTCTTTTCCACTTCCACCATTTTTCTCTACATCCCATTCATCCACCAACCCCATCATTATCTCGATAGAATTTTTGAATGGTTGGTGCTAACCTTTGGTTTGTGTAAGGCCTTGTTTAGTTTGGGGAGGACTTTGTTGTATATATGAATATATATTTTTTGTTTTTTTTCTATAAAAAATAAAATAAAATAAATTTCAAAATATAAAAAAAATTTATAAATAAATAAACAGGGGAGTGCCGACATTTTTGACCCTTTTGGTGTGGCATGACAGTGAGGACACTATCAAGTTTAAGTTTGGGGGTGTGCTCGGTACGTTTTCTTCCTTCGCATTTATATGTATATTTTTGCATTTGCATACTTATTTGAAAACCCATAAAAATTTGAAAATTTTTCAAAAATTATAAATAATTAATGTATTCAATTTTGGCCTTATTTGACTTGAGTTTGACAGATAGGTTAACTAGCTAGTAACAAATAGATCTTAGACTTAGTAAATTAAAAACCCTAAAAATAACCTTCCTTAAAGTTTAACAGTAGAAAGTATATGTCTTTGTAGTTTATTTAGAAATAGGCAAATTTTGAGTTCACTTCTTGGGCTAAGTCAAAACAAAGGAAAAGTATTGGTGTTTTATTAGAGTATAAGTTTGAAAAATAATTTCTAGCTTAAGTCTAGATTCTGAAAATGTATACCCTACAATTTGCACAATCACGCATCTTGAAACTTGGAATAGTAGAAGAGACCTTGAAATGCTCTTGTCTAAAGTCCTTAGTACAATGAAAAATGAAAATGAAAAAAAAATGTGAATAAAGAAAGAAAATGAACACTGGTTTTTGTGATTACTTAAGGCTGTAAAAATAGAAAAATATTTAGCGAGGGTGCTTCATCATCTAGTGCCTTAGACCAACTGGTTTGGGAGTCACTGCTAAAAAGCCTTGGGTGTTGCAAGACTAGGAATTACGCTTTAATATGCAAACACATCTTGTAATCGGTTGTTGGTACCTCAAGAAGTATTAACGGTCACATGAAGGATGTGTAGGCAGAATTCAATTAAAAATTCACCTACTAATAAGTACTTTGGACAACGGACAAGGGTATGATTGCTTGATTTGAATTTCCAAGTGTAGGGGTGATTTATATACACACGTGGGGATATGTGATTGGAGTTTAGATGAGAGAGGAATGAAAAATAGAACTTGTATCTTTAGTAAAGTTGATAAAAATTCCTAAGTGGAGATGGAACCCTAGAAGGAAAACTTAAGAGATACCGAAAGCTAAGTAGGTCTGCAGAATATATATAATCTTAAGTTAAACGATGAGGAAGTGTGAAGAATATGGGTGGATAATTTACGAGTCGGCGATAATAGAATTCCTTGTTAGAAAACCTAATTGGAGAATGAAAGTCGAAAAGCCAAATTGATAGGATTTTGTGGGTAGTATCCGCTGAAAACCCTCAGGAGACAACACTCATCCTACTAGGGACACCTAGAGGTTTAACGGCTTGTTGCACGAGCTCAGTACAATCGCGTTTCCTTGCGAAAGTGCGGTTAGGTTTTTTGTCGTGAATAAAAATAAGTTTGCTCGAGGACGAGCAAAAGATAAGTTTGGGGGTATTTGTTCATACCATAATATTGCATTATTTTATTCCCCATTCTTATTCGTTTCATAAATAAATAGGTGCTTTTGACGCATATCTGCTACATATTACAGGTTACAAGTTCTTGGATCTAAAACAGTGAAAAAGATAAAAGACGATGCAAAAGTGGAACTACAACCAACAAAGAGAAGAATCTTGATAAAGCCTACACAAAGATCAGTTTACAAAGTACAAAGGCAGCGCAAGGTCCAAGATATCAAAGCGAACGGTTAAAAGTCCACTATAAGTATTCACTGGAAGATCTGGAGAAGACCCAGAAGCAAAATGGAGAAAAGAACCAAAGATACAGAAAGCCCAGAAAGCCCAAATAGCCCAAAGCCAGCACCACAAATTACAAGCCACAACTCATCCTTTTGGCCGCGGAACCGCGGCCAAATAGGGCCTCGGGCCGCGGTTCCGCGGCATGGTGGAGCAATTAAAGAATAAATATTTTACCATAATTTCGGGGGCGCTGAATAGGTCTTCCTAGGGGTATTTTGGTAAATGCAGACGTGTGAATCAATTGTAACCTAGGGTTTCTATGTCTTATAAATAGAAGCCCAAATCATTGTATTCTTTTCATGCCTCCCTATGCCTCCCTTCATTAATAAAATTCAGATTTCTTTGGAGAGCATCAATTTGTAAGTTCTTAATTTATTTTCTGCCCTAGCTAATTTCTATTCCTTGTCCTAGTTAAATTTAATTCCTTGCCCTGGTTAGATCTTTTATTCTCTGCCCTAGATAAATGTTCTTCAATTCCCTAATGAGCGAGTAGTCTCCTCGCTTGTTAGAGTTAGATTTGGGGAAGGTTTGAGAGATGAAGATCTCTCACCCCTTTCTTGCCCATCGTATATAATTAATAGGACTCTATGCATACATGCACATACCGCTCCCTACGACACCCTATCCCTCGAGGTAGCGGTGATACCATAGTATAAAGGCCCGGTTGTGATTGTTTTCCATGAAGGTTAGGGTAAGGATTGATAAAGGAAGGACAAGAACCTAGAGGAAGAAACATCTTTCCAAATGATTCTAATCCCCTTTATTGATAACTACCATAACTCCTAATAAGATCTTAATATTGGTATAGAAAGCGGTGAGATTTATAGACTTTCCAAACTTAACCTAGACCTAACCCTAGCAAGATTTAGATCTAGATTAATTCAGTTTTTAGATTGAATCAATCCGACGCCCATTGGAATTAACTTGTAAGAGCGATTAGGAAATTCACAACATCCCTGTGGACCGACCCGTATTCACCGGCTAGCTACCAAGCGACGCCGTTCTTGATTGCGGTTACTAGATATTTTTGATTAAATCAACTGGCAAGTAGCATAAGATGAAAATTTGAACAGATTCTCATATTCATCCTTATGTAACTTAGTTGTGTTCCCCTCCGAAACACGGAGACGCGGCCGCGTAGGACCGTCTTGCCTGAATTTCGGGGCAGATGCTAATTGGTGCTATCCGTCCACCTCTCCAAAGATGCCAAGTTGATTTATGGCACCATGTATCAAAGATTTAAACGGATGCGGCCGATATAGCAGACTTCGTCAGATTCCACCTCGTTGAGGGTTTTTTGATTGTGGGGACGCTCTTCCCTGCAGGCGCAAGCCCCTGCAGTTAATTACGCTACCACATCACGGTAACAATTTTATCCTTCTCCAGATGGTCACTTCGTGTCGTGGGTGTTTGTTTTGTTTTTGGTTGCCTGTGGATTGTATACGGAGACTAATTTATGTTGTCGCCCGTAGGGCGTGGATTAGTCCAAATCCGTATCTTCTTAGATTTGGGTTTGGGGGTTGGGTTTAAGGATACGTTAGTCTCATTTGAAACTAAGATCAACTTAAACGTTTGCTAAGGATACGTTAGTCTAGTTTTAGACTAAGATCAACTTAACGGGATCGTTTAGATCCAACAAAAGAGCATTTGGGCTCTATTGTTTAGTTTAAGGACATTGCGGTCGATTAGTTTAAGGACATTACGGTCCAATGTTGGTTTAAGGATATCTCGGTCCGAGGTTAAGGACATCATAGTCCATGGGTTTTAAAGGACCCCACAGTCCGAGATTAAGGACATCATAGTCCATGAGTTTAAGGACCCCACAGTCCGTGGAATGTTTGGTTGTCGGGACCCATCACTTCTCTGAAGACGCTGAAGGATTACAACGACATATATCAGAGGGGTTCAGAGATGTACCCTTGAACCGATGTGAGTTGGTTGAAAGATCTATAGTCCAATTTGGGGCTAAGATCTGTTAAAATATTTATGAGCAGATGGGCTCAATTAATATGAATTGAGGACTTATGGCCAATATTGGGCTAAGTCCAATCAGGTTAAAATATTTAACATTTTATTTTGGGCTGTTGAGCCTTTATTTGGGCTTGGCCCTTTTAACAATACTTGAATTCTGACAATATTTTGTCTTTTATTGATTGCTGAGCATTCATCATAGCCTTGGGCTTATTAAAGAACAATTTATGATCTATCGGCGCAACACGTGGCGCGCTTGGCGCTTTGCACCAGTCAAATAGCACAGTGCGCTTTTGCCAAGTAGCGCACATGTAAGGGACACGTATCGCGTTCGGCGCCAGGCGCTAGATGATGAGCGCATGATACTAATTTATGAGCGCAGAGCACTAGTTCATCCTCGCATTGCGCTTTCAGTTTAGTGGCGCACACGTGAGTGACACGTGGTGCGCTTGGCGCTGAGCGCCAGCCCATGAGCGCAGTGCGCTATTTCAGAAGCTCAAGGCTCTAGTTGTTAAGCAGTACATGCGCGATTGACACGTGGCGCATTTGGCGCTGAGCGCCAGTCAAGAGAGCGCAGAAGCGCAGTTCAAGAGCGCAAAGCGCATCTGATCAATTTTGTGATCTAAGAAGAGACTTTGTCTCAAGATTCTAAGAACAAAAGTTCTTCAATCTCTTATATTGATGAAAGGCTTTGCCTTTATGGATCTATGATCTTTAAGAGAATTGAATTATTCTCCCCTCCTTTTTATAATGAGTTATTCATGATCTCTTTGAGAAAGATTTTAGTCCTATAGATCTATGATCTGTGAGAAGTAAGTTCTTCTTTTATTTTATGATGGGATCTTTTGATCTCTTTGTGAAAGACCTTTTGTCTTTGTAGATCTATGATCTTTTTAAAGAAATGAATTCTTCTTTCTTAATCATGAGATAATTTCATCTCTATGTTCATCATCATTCATTCTTACCTTTAAGAAAAATCTTCTTGCAAGAGCTTGCTCTTTTGAATTTCTCTAAGTTTTTTGGGGAGGTTTTTCTCTCTCTTTTTGTATATCTCTATATATCGAGACTTGAAGTCTAGAGGCCTTTATATAGGGCAAGCTGGTTTGTTCAATCAGTTAAGGAGATCTTCTCTCCAATTGATTTGGGGAATTTCCCATCGTTGGATCTTTGATTCAAGGGCTTCTGATTTACAGAAGGCAATCTTCTTGTTTTTAACAAGATTGATAAATCTTTCCATACAGAATTTATTCTGTCTTTTGGTAATTTTTATTTACTATTGGATCATTGATCCAACGGTGCTCTGATTTACAGAGCACAATCTTGTTATTTGGAAAGATTTTGAGGAATCTTTCCTTAACAGAATTTAATTCTGATTAATTAATAATTTATCATTATCATTAGATCTTTGATCTAACGGTGGGGAGCTTTTAGTTCCAGCGCTAGCGCACCCGTGCTTTGCACGTGGTGCGCTGCTTAAAGGGCAGCACACATCGCGCTAGTGCACCCGTGTTTGACACGTGGTGTGCCGCTTAGAGCGCAGCGCACCCAGGGCTAGCACCCACGTGCTTTGCACGTGGTGCGCTGCATCTGAAACGTTGCTTCTTTTCGAAATTTGAATTTTAAACAGAGTTTTGCTCTGATTGGGGGAAATAAATGCCCCCCACCGTTGCGCTCATGTGGCCCATATGTGAGTGCAGCGGTGGCAGCATCTGCGCCCTTGGATCAACTCAGAAGTTGAAACGGCACTCAGTGCCTATAAATAGGACTTTTGGTCCTTATGATGATTTCTATTCATCTTTCTCTTGTTTTCTGAGAATTTTTATTCTCCCACAGAATATAGCTCTTCATTTTAAGAAATTTCAAGAGTCAAAACCTCACCAAAATTTAGGTAAAAATTAAATTTTTGAACAATCTAGGGTTTTACCCATTAACAGAACCTTGCTCTTCATAGATCGTTGATCTAAAGAAAACCCTTTTAGGGTTTCATTAACAGAGCTTTGCTCTCTCGAAACCATAGATCTAAAGAGATCTTTTTTCAGGGTTTCTCAACCCATGAATAGAGCTTTGCTCATAAAGAACTCTTAAAGTTGGTTCATAGATCTTGAAGATCTCAGAATTTTTCATTCATGTATAAAAATTGATTTCAATTTTTCTGATGGATTATTCCATCATATTCTTCCAGAGCAAGGCTTTTGAGGAATTTTTATTCCTTCATGATTTGAGTTTGACAAGTGTCACTCTGTCACAGAGCACTGCTCTCAAAGGGAGATTTACTCCTTAGCCCGAGGAAATTCTCATTAAATGAGAATCAATTGAGCATTTCCTCATTTAATTAACAGTCTCATCAAATGATGAGGCTGTTTTATTAATGATGAACTGTCATCTAGATTTGTGGGCCCCCTTTGGTCCCTCTCTACTGCATTGCAATGCGGTACAAATTCTAAAGTACCAAGTGTCAGAATTTAAATTAAATTATAGCACCGACAGTTGACTTTTGTCCCTTTTCGTGCAGGCGACATGTCTTTCTGTCACGCCCCGCTTCCCATTCTATGGCGAAGGGGACGCGACTGGCCCGCTACGTATTTACTCAGAAGTAAATACGCTAAGCGTAACTAAGAAATATAAAACAAAAAACACAAGAGGCAAGGTATAATAAAAACAACAACTTTTATTTATTAACATTCTTTTGTACAATGCATGAAAAGGAAATACAACTGAAATAAAAATGATGCCTAAATAATGGTGTTTACCCCAATCAGAGCAAAGCTCTGTTCAAATTCCAAGGCGGAAGATGAAGCATCCCCCCAATCGGACCAAAGCTCTACTTTGAAAATTTAAACTTTAGTAAATGAAGCAACGCTTCAGATTCTTTGCGCTGCGCGCAACGCGCTACGTGTCATGCGCTAATACATCAGCACAGCGCCCAAGGCAGCGCACCCAATCAGAGCAAGGCTCTATTTAAAATTCAAACTTTAATTAAAGAAGCAACGCTTCAGCTGGCCTGCGCTCTGCGCTGCACGCCACGTGGCAACACGGTTGCGCTGCGCTATGCGCCGCGTGGCAGCGCGGTTGCGCTAGCACAGTTACGCTGCGCTGTGCGCTGCGCGACACGTGTCAGCGCGGTTGCGCTGTGCTGTGCGCTGCGCGACACATGTCACGAGCTGGTGCGCTTGCGCCAAACAGAATTAAAATTCTGAAAGATCTTTCTCAATCTTGTTAAAAACAAGAAGATTCTCTTCTGTAAAATAGAAGCCCTTGGATCAAAAATCCAACGGTGGGGAAAATTCCCCAAATCACTCAGAGAATGATCTCTTTAACAAACTTTAACTAATTTATGGGCACTATAAAAAGGACCCCAGACCTCAATTCAAAGGCATGAACATTTTCTTGAAAAAATTCAAGAGCTTCAAATAGAGAGAACTCCGAGAAAATTTCAAGAAAAAGGTAAAAACCTTCACGAGAGAGAAGAAATTTCTTCTAATAGATCATTGATCTAAAAACCAGATCAATGATCTTTACATAATAAACAGTGCTTTGCACTTCTTATGAACCACTGGTTCTTTAAAACAAGAAAAGAAACAAAAATAAAAAAAAATATATAGTGCTTTGCACTTTTATGAACCATTGGTTCTTGAATCTAAAAGATTCTCAAATTAATAGTGTTTTGCACTTATAAATCTGCACTGTTGCGCTCTTGGGCTGGCGCAAGCCACCAGAGAGCGCCACGTGTCAGCGTCTGAACCATTTGCGCTATGCGCTTTTGAAATAGAGCTTTGCTCTCTGAAATTGGCGCAACTCACCAGAGCGCGCCACGTGTCAGCAGCGCAAGCGTAGCGCACTGCGCCTGCATGACACGTGTTATCACCATAAGCGCTTGCGCTCTTTGATTAGGCGCGAAGCGCCTGAAAAATGCAATGCATTTCTTTTGTTAAAGGGCTAGGCCCAAGTCAAAAAGACCTAGCAGGCCAAAATAAATTGCAAAGCAATAAAAAGGGCAGAGCCCAAGTAAAATTGATGCTCTGCATCATTTATAAATGGGCAGAGCCCAAAGCAAATTAATGCTCTGCATCCTTTATGGGTAGAGCCCAAATAAAAATAAAAAGAAATACAATGCAAAAAACAAATAAAAATGATGAGTATTTTCCAACTGGACTTAGCCCAATCATGGCTGTAAGTCCTCAAATTAAATTGACTGAGCACGTCTGCTCCCTAAATCAATTTATATCTGGTTCGAGGGTACATCTCCGAACTCCTCTGACATCTGTCGTTGTAATCCTTCAATGACGTCAGAGAGGTGACGGGTCCCAACGACCACACACTATATGGACTGCGGGGTCTTTAAACTCATGGACCGAAACGTCCTTAAACTAATGTTGGACCGAAACGTCCTTAAACTAATGTCGGACCACCACATCTCTAAACTGGAACATGGACCACCATGTCCCTAAACTGGAATACGGACCACCACGTCTTTAAACTGGAATATGGACCACCACGTCCGTAAACTGGAATATGGACAACCACGTCCCTAAACTGGAACATGGACCACCACGTCCCTAAACTGGCGATGGACCACCATGTCCGTAAACTGGAATATAGACCGCCACGTCCTTAAACTGGAATATAGACCACTATGTCCATAAACTGGAACAATAGAGCCTCCACATGCTCTTTTACCGGATCTAAACGATCCCGTTTAAGTCGATCTTAGCCCCAAACACGGCTAACGTATCCTTAAACATTCAAATGGACTATAAAATTCCAAATCAACTCTGGTTCGAGGGTACATCTCCGAGATCCTCTGACACCTGTCGTTGTAATCCTTCAACGACGTCAGAGAGGTAATGAGTCCTGACAGCCATATATATTAAATGAAATCACTACGTTAAGTTGATCTTAGTCTCAAACAAGATTAACGTATCCTTAACGAACGTTTAAGTCGATTTTAGCCTCAACACGGATAAGGCATCCTTAAACTAAAAACACCAAACCCAAATCTAAGTAAATACGGATTTGGACTAATCCACGTCTTACGGGCGATGGCATTACTCAGTCTCCGTATACAATCCACGGGCAACCACAAACAAAACAAACACCCACAACACGAAGTGAAATTCTGGAGAAGGAGAAAGTTGTTACCGCGATGCGGTAGCGTAATTAACTGCAGGGGCTTGCGCCTGCAGGGAAGAGTGTCCCCACAATCAAAAAGCCCTCGATTGAGGGGGAATCTGACGGAGTCTGCTACATCGGCCGCATCCGTCTAAACCTCCGATACACGGTGCCATAAATCAACTTGGCATCTTCGGAGAGGTGGACGGATAAAACCATATAGCATCTGCCCTGAATCCCAACGTTAGGACCTCGCAGTCTTGTGCGCCGCCATTCGGAGGGGAACAGATTCTGGCACGCCCGGTGGGACCTTTTCCTCTTTCCACTCCACACTTCGTGTGTCGTGTTCGCGAACGAATCGCGGTTTGTTATGGTTGCCTGTAGATTCGAGATACTAAGATTTGGTGTCTTTCTCCGTGCAGAAAACAGAAGATCAATGGCTTCAAACTGCACTGCCTGCAACTGCAACTCTCGCTCCGTCCTCGCTGGAGGGGTGACTTATTGGCCCCAAGCGGCCTCTCTTTTCAAGATGCCAGTGGAGCAAGTAACTCAAGCCACCACTGGACTATTCTTCGGGACCATGCTCCCACCGATAAGCTTCAATGCCCCAATGACATCGCAAGAAGCTCCAAAGAAGCCGGTCTTTGATCGACTTACCACTGCCGCGACCCCTCTCAACGGGTCGCCCAGTTTCAATACCTCAGTTTTCAACAAACTGGGCCAGAACGTCCGCAAACCTGCGATACCCGAAGCCGCCATCCCAAAGCGGATAGCCATCCCGACTCAACCGGATGAAATCATTGGAAAGGCTCCTCCTTCTGAGAAGTCAGTTTTTACAAGGCTGGCCATTCCGGTTGCTGCTCCAGGCGATGTCCTCAAAGCTGCTTCCCCTACCCAGAGCAGGGGGCATGAAGAAGCTTATCCAACAACGGTGGTGACTCCATCCGTAAGACACGCTCAACGTCGTCACTGGCGCCGAGTGAGGAAGGCTAGGGGCAACTCCCCTTCTGGATTTACGCCACCAGCTCCGATGGTAGGGATCGATGCTGCTGTTCCAACCGGGAACAGCTTTGAATTGCTGAATACGGTGCGCAGAAACTCTCCTACTGTGATGTTGAAACGAACTCCTTTACCTATGGAGAATACTCCAGAGAAGAAGCTAGAGCGGCCCCCTCAACGGCTGTCCTCTAAAATTTACAAAGTCTGGCGACAGGTCCAAGAGTCGGTGATTGATGAAAACTATCTCTGCCGACAGAAAAAGATGAAAGTGCGGCAAGAGAAGGATTACTCTGTCAAGCCACAAAAAGCAAAAGCTACTTGGGTGCACACTACAACGGCCCCCTCAACTCCAATCGCTCAAAAAAGGAGGCCGCAAAAAGCCCCTGCGTCTTTGGCAAATCGCAAAGACACCGAACACAAATGCCCCAAGTCTGGGGGCATGGTGGTGCACACCGTTTATATGGATTCCGGAAAGGAGGAAAGCCGTGCTTCGACGGGTCACCGACCGCTCACCCGATCCGTGACAAAATCCCAGGAGCAGCAACAGAAGCTTCAGGAAATGATGACTGTGATGGATGCACTTACCGAACCGAAAGAAAGTTCGGAAGTATCATCAGAGCAGCGTCACGAACAAGAAACTGATGCTAACTTCTTACGTAGAATCCTTGAAAAGAAGGACAGAGAAACCGCAGAACAAGCGGCTAACATAAGACAAATGGCGCTCCTCTTCCAAGATATGGTAGGGATGATGTTACAGCCAGACCCTGCAGCTGAAGACCCTCCAGTCATTGTCGGAAATGACGGAGGGGAAACATCTGATTCTCCTCCGGCTCTTTCAGCAGCCAAGGAAGAAACCATTTCTAAGGCCGCGCTTGACGACTATAAAGCTCAGCAAATACGAGCTCATCAGGCGAGTGAAGCGGCTGGGCAAACTGTTAGAACTGGATGGCCCTGTCCAGGCTGGTATGACCAAATCAGTTACCCGCTGGGATATACGATCCCTAAGTTCCACGTATATAAAGGGACAGGGAATCCGCATCATCATGTCGCTCAATTCAGGGCCTTATGCGGCAATACTAGAGGCGATGACAAATTGATGCTTCGCCAATTCGTCGGCAGCTTGTCAGAAACAGCGTTCGAATGGTATTCCGAACTCCCGAACGATTCTGTCAAGACGTTCGCTGAAATGGAGTTGCTATTCACTCAGCGATTCGCGAGCGCCAGCGAACAGGCCCCGATAACAGCGTTGATTAATGCCAGGGTAAGGCCGAGCGAGACGTGGGTCCAGTACGCTATACGCTGGAGAAACTTGTGGTCGAAATGCGAATAACGCATTGAAGAAGCGCCTGCGGTGGGCATGTTCGTGGGTACCCTAGACCCTCATGCCACTATCTCGCAGTTCATGATGTTCTTTAAGCCGACCACATTCCAGGCTTTGATCGACAAGCTGGCCCAGATGGATCAAATGGGTCACAGACCTTCTCCCCCAAATCCAGAACCGCGGAACGAAAAGGGTAAAGGGAAGGCAACCTTCGTTACGAATGCTCATCAGCAACCCAGCACCCCAAAGCTAGGGGATCAGTTGGGACAGAGACAGCGGTTCTATATTGAGAAAATGAGGCGCCCCTACTCATTCCCACGGGATAAGACGAAGAGGCTGTTCGAGCTGGCTATGCGCAACAGGCTTATCAACCTGCCGAATCCAAGGCAACCGCCACAACCCAACGAGGCGAATAACCCCAATTATTGCCCTTATCATCAAACGGCAAGCCATCCGATTGAGGATTGCTTCGTTTTCAAGGGATGGATTGAAGATCAATACCTACAAGGCAAGTTCGCCCTATCTGAAAAGTGGAAGGTAAATCCACCCCAGCCGCACACTCCAAAGAAGACGGACACGATGGGGGCAGCTTGTTCTTTTGTCAAGAACGAAAACGATGAGGAAAACTCATCAGACGAATCCGAAGACTACGTAGCGATTTGTCATGTGATCTCTCATTCACTGGCGGATGATGAAGAGGCTCCTTGCGCCGAGAAACCAAGGGCGAACCCTAAGCCGGAAATTCTACGGCCGTCAGACCAGTTGATCGATATCTTCCTAAATGAAATTCGTCTGAAAGCAAAAGCCAATCAAGAGCGTGAGATGGACATACTGGAAAGAGCCAAGACACTCCCGTCAAATCAAAAGCCATCCACTGTAGATAAAAACAAATTCAAGACGAGGAAAAGGTTCGCCAAAGCCCTATCAGCGGGAATGAAGCTACCGCCCACTGAAGAAAATACTTTCGGTGGAGTAGAGATGCATCATAACTTCTGCTTATATCATCAGAAGATCATACATCCTACTGAAGACTGCGAATCCTTTAACTGCTGGTGGCAAGGGTATGTCACTCAAAAGCAACACTTCGACATGACAAAATGTGAAGCTCGTAGACGTCGAAAAAGTGCGATAGATGAGCGCAAAAGAGCCGCCGCCGACTGTCATATAGCCGACTTCAAAGGATCGCAAATTATCACCTTTGGAAGCGACTCTGACGAAGAGGCTGCCCTCAACCCTCTCCTCAAGGAATTCATTTCAAAGATGAAAGAATTGAGAAGTTATGAGGACGTTCAGCCATGTAATCGCACGCTACTCGGAAAAAATCTCGTCTCCGCAAACAAAGGATCGAGTAAAAAGGATAAAGGGAAGGGAAAAACAACCCTCGTAGCCAATGCTCAATAGCAATCGAGTGGCCCTAGACCGGTTGTTTGCCGAAACAACAAGCAGCAACCCCTCCAAGAAAAGTTGAAACGTCCTTACTCGTTTCCACAAGATAAAACAAGGGGACTGTTCGAGCTGGCATTGCGCAACCGACGCATAAATCTACCGGAGCCAAAACGTCCGTCGCAACCAAATGACATCAATGAGTCCAACTACTGTCCCTATCACCAAGTACTGGGTCACCTGATCGAGGATTGCTACGTCTTCAAAAACTGGGTTGAAGATCAATACCAACAAGGCAAGTTCGTCATCTCCGAAAACTGGAAGGTAAGCCCGCCACAACTGCACGCATCGGGAAAGATGGAGACGTCGGGGGCATCATGCTCATTAATAGGGAAGGCCCCAGTGACCGAAAAGTCAGTAAACTAGAGCTTCGCCTCAAATATGGCGACAGCGGACCGAAACGTCCTTAAACTAATAGCGGACCTGTTTCGCCCAATCAGAGCAAAGCTCTGTTTGAATTCAAAATTCAAATTTTGAAGCAACGCTTCAAGTCGCAGGCGCAACGCGCCACGTGTCTGGCGCTAATACGTCAGCGCAGCGCCCAAGAAAGCGCACCCAATCAGAGCAGAGCTCTATTTGCCTGAAGCAACGCTTCAGTTGCGCTGCGCTCTGCGCTGCGCGACACGTGTCAGCGAAGATGCGCTAGCGCAGTTGCGCTGCGCCCTGCGCTGCACGACACGTGTCAGCGCAGGTGCGCTAGCGCACTTGCGCTGCGCTCTGCGCTGCGCGACACGTGTCACGCGCTGGGGCATCTGCGCCAAACTAAATTAAGATTTTAAGAAATCTTTTCTGTTCTTTCCAAAACCAGAAGATTTTCTTCTGCCTTTGGATCAAAGATCCAGTGGTGGGAAAATTCCCAAAATCACTCAGAAAAGATCTTGTTAACAAATTCAACAAATTTGTGGGCACTATAAATAGGACCCCAGACCTCATTCAAAGGCATCAACATTTTCTTGAAAAATCAAGAACTCTAAACAGAGAGAACTCTGAGAAGATTTCAAGAAAAAGGTAAAAAAAAACCTTCATGAAGTAAAAGAAATTCCTTCTAATAGATCATTGATCTAAGAACAAGATCAATGATCTTTAGATAATAAACAGTGCTTTGCACTTCTTGTGAACCTTCGGTTCTTTAAAAACAATAAAAATAACAAAATAATAAAAGAATAGTGCTTTGCACTTTTATGAACCTCTGGTTCTTCGAATAAAGAAAACTTTATTTTTCTTTGATCTAATTTAGATCAAGAAATTAAACAGTGCTTTGCACTTCCCTTCTTGAATCTAAAAGATTCTTAGTGCTTTGCACTTCCAAACTGCGCTGTTGCTCTCTTAAGAGAGCGCCACGTGTCGGCTATAGAACCACTTGCGCTAAGCGCCCTTAAGATAGAGCTTTGCTCTCTGGAATTGGCGCAACTCGCTGAGAGCGCGCCACGTGTCAGCGGCGCAATAGCGCAGCGCAACAGCGCATTGCACTGCGCTAGTGCGCCTACGCTCACCAGAACACGACACGTGTCATCACCATATGAGCTTGCGCTCATTACTTAGCGCAAAGCGCAGATGCATTGTATTGCTTACAAAAGGGCCAAGCCCAATTAAAAGAAGGCCTAACAGGCTTAATAAAATGCAATGCATTATTTTAAGGGGCAGAGCCCAAACCAAAACAGATGCTCTGCATCATTTATAAATGGGCAGAGCCCAAACAAAAATATTCAGAATGCTATGCATTTTAAAAGGGGCAAAGCCCAAACAAGGTAGATACTTTGCATCATCTACAAATGGGCAGAGTCCAAAATAAATTGATACTCTGTATCTTTTGTGGGTAGAGCCTAAATAAAAAATACAATGCAAGAGCAAATAAAATGTGGAACTGGACTTAGCCCAATCGTGGCCATAAGTCCTTAAATTAAATTGACTGAGCAAAATGGCTCTCCTAAATCAATCTACGTCCGGTTCGAGGGTACATCTCCGAATTCCTTTGACATCCATCGTTGTAATTCCTCAACGACGTCAAAGAGGTGACGGGTCCCAACAACCACACACCAATATTGGACCGAAACGTCTTTAAACTAATAATGGACCGGAACGTCCTTAAACTAATAATGGACCGAAACGTCCTTAAACTAATATCGGACCGAAACGTCCTTAAACTAATATCGGACCGAAACGTCCCTAAACTAATGATGGACCACCACGTCCCTAAACTGGCGATGGACCACTACGTCCTTAAACTGGCGATGGACCACCATATCCTTAAACTGGCACAATAGAGTCCGAACGCTCTTTTACCGGATCTAAACGGTCCCGTCTAAGTTGATCTTAGCCCCAAATACGGTTAATGTGTCCTTAGATCTTTAAATAAACAATAAAACTCCAAATCAACTTTGGTTCAAGGGTACATCTCTGAACTCCTCTGACGCCTGTCGTTGTAATCCCTCAACGACGTCAGAGAGGTGACGAGTCCCGACGGCCAGATAATTAAATCAATCACTACGTTAAGTTGATCTTAGTCTAAAAACAGGACTAATGTATCCTTAACGAATGTTTAAGTTGATCTTAGCCGCAACGCGACTAATGCATCCTTAAACTAAAAACACCAAACCCAAATCTAAGTAAATACGGATTTGGACTAATCCACGTCCTACGGGCGACGACATTACTCAGTCTCCGTATACAATCCACGGGCAACCACAAACAAAACGAACACACACGACACGAAGTGAAATTCTGGAGAAGGAGAAAGTTGTTACCGCAATGCGGTAGCGTAATTAACTGCAGGGGCTTGCGCCTGCAGGGAAGAGCATCCCCACAATCAAAAACCCCTCACCCTGAGGGGGAATCTGACGAAGTCTGCTACATCGGCCGCATCCGTCTAAACCTCCGATACACGGTGCCATAAATCAACTTGGCATCTTCGGAGAGGTAGACGGGTAAAACCGATTAGCATCTGCCCCGAATCCCAGCGCCAGGACCAAGCGGTCCTGTGCGCCGCCTTTCGGAGGGGAACAGATTCTGGCACGCCCGGTGGGACCTCTTCCTCTTTCCACTCCACACTTCGTGTGTCGTCTTCGCGAACCAATCGCGGTTTGTTAAATGGTTGTCTTCGGATTTAAAGTTGCTAAGATTTGGTCTTTTACCTGGCGCAGAATTCAAGATTCAATGGCCACCAACTGCACCAACTGCTTGAAATGCCACTGCAATGGACGCTCCACCTCACCGAGAGGTGTAACATATGGGCCCCAAGCGGCTTCCTTCCTGACTCTGCCGGTAGACCAGGTGACCCAAGCCACCACTGGCTTGTTCTTTGGGACCATGGTCCCACCTACAAGCTTCTCTATGCCGACACCTGCACCGGAAGTGAACAAGAAGTCGGTGTTCGACCGGCTCACTGATATCACGACCCCTGTCAACGGGTCGCCTGCTACTAAACCAACAGCCTCCGTCTTCACCAGGCTAGGTCAGAACTATAAAGTGGCCGTCCCAAAGAGGGCAACGGCCGCTGCTTTGGAAGTCGTTAAGGCGGCTTCTCCCATCAGAGAGTCGGTCTTCACAAGATTGACGGTTCCCACTCCTCCCCCAGCTGGTCAAAAGGCATCAGTCTTCGATAGGCTGACATCGGTAATTACCCCACACTCAAACAGGGGGCAGCAAGAAACCATCTCGATTTCCGAGCCAGTCCCAACGGCTCGTCGTGCGCGACGTCGCCATTGGCAACGAATAAGGAAAGCAGGGGGCAACTCCCCCTCAGGGCTAACCCCACCTGCTCCAGTGGTGGAGGTCAACGCTGCTGTTCCAACTGGGAACAGCTTTGAATTGCTGAGGAAGGTGAAAAAGAACTCTCCGATTGCTACATTGAAAAGATCTCCTCCGCCTATGGAAAAAGCTTCAGAGACAAAGCAGGAACAGCCCTCTCAACGGCTGCCGTCAAAGATTTATAAAGTTTGGCGGAGGGTTCAAGACTCCGTGATTGACCCAGACCACTTTCGTCGCCAGAAAAGGGCAAAGGTGGAAAAGGACAAAAACCGCCCCATTAAGCAGCAGGGGGCAACAAATGCTAGGATGCCCACTTCAACGGCTCCTTCAACCTCAATGGTCCACAAAAGGAAAAGGCCAGAGAAAGTTCCCGTGACGCTGACAAAGTTTAAAAGCGATGAACCTAAACGCCCCAAGTCAGGGGGCATAACGGTTCATACGGTCTATATGGCTTCTGGAAAGGAAGAAAGTCGTACTTCTACGGGTCACCGACCGCTCACCCGATCTGTGAAGAAAGCCCAGGAGCAGCAACAAAAGCTCCAGGAGATGATGACTACAATGGCTGCACTCACTGGGCCAAAAGAGAATCCTGAGACATTCTTAGATGAACGTCAAGAGGAAGAGACCGACGCCGAGTTCCTCCGCCGAGTACTGGAAAAGAGAGACAAAGAGGCTGCTGAACAAGCAGCCAATATACAGCGTATGGGCCTCCTCTTCCAGGACATGATAGGGATGATGATACAACCAGAGCCCCCGACTGAAGAACCCCCGATCGTCCTTGGAGATGATAGGGGAGAGACATCAAACCCTCAGCCCGTTCTATCAACAGCTAAAGAGGATACAATCTCTAAAACTGATCTGGACGAATATATAGCCCAGCAAATAAAGGTTCATCACGCGGCCGAAGCAGCCGGCCACGTCGTAAAAACGGGACGACCGTATCCAGGCTGGTATGACCAAATCAAGTACCTGCCAGGTTATACAATCCCCAAGTTTCATGTCTACAAAGGGACCGGCAATCCCCATCAACATGTTGCCCAGTTCAGGGCGCTTTGCGGTAACACCGGCGGCGGCGACAAGCTTTTGCTTCGCCAGTTTGTTGGAAGCTTATCAGATACGGCCTTCGAATGGTATTCTGAGCTCCCCAATGACTCTATTAAAACCTTCGCGGAGATGGAGCTGCTCTTCACCCAACGTTTTGCAAGTGCCAGTGAGCGTACTCCGATGACGGCGCTGATTAACGCCATGGTAAAGCCCGGCGAGACGTGGGTTCAGTACGCTATACGGTGGCGTAATCTATGGTCTAAGTGTGAACAACGCATAGAAGAAGCCCCTACGGTAGGAATGTTTGTTGGAACCCTTGATCCACAAGCAACCATTTCACAGTTTATGATGTTCTTCAAGCCGACTTCCTTCCAGGCTTTGATCGACAAATTGGCGCAGATGGACCAGATGGGCCATAAACCCCCTCTCCCGAAGCCGGACTCCCGAAACGATAAAGGAAAGGGAAAAGCGATCATCGTCGCTAATGCCCAACAACAACCGAACGACTCGAAGCCGGTTGCTCGTCCGAACAATACGCGCCCATACGTACCCCTTGAGGACAGGATGGGACGTGCTTACTCCTTCCTCCGTGATAAAACGAGGAGGCTATTCGAGCTGGCATTGCGCAACAGGCTCATAAATCTGCCAGATCCAAAACGTCGTCGCAACCAAGTGACGTCAACGAGCCTAATTACTGCCCTTATCATCGAGTGCTAGGACATCCGATCGAAGACTGTTACGTTTTCAAAAATTGGCTTGAAAACCAGTACCGCCAAGGTAAATTTGCGCTATCCGACAAATGGAAGGTGAATCCCCCGCAGCCCCACACCTCTAAAGGGACGAATACGCCGGGGGCAACATGCTCCGTCATTGAAGAAGCTCCTTGGGAGGTTGTATTATCAGCCAAAACGAGGAGAATGCTAAATGATCTTCAGACCCGTCCAGCGGTCAAGTGGAAGAACCCCTTTGAACCGCAGGTTATTGAGGGGATGTTGAAGCCACGTCCGAATCCGAGGACCGATGGTGGTAGTTCAAGCGCTCATAGTCAGCCGTCAAAATCTTCGAAAAAGAAGAAGAAGAAATCTAAGAAGCCCGTGAAGCCTGGCGACAAGCACACGGACTTACAGAAGCAAATCGACGCACTGGATGAGTACAACCAAAAAGCGCGGACTCCCATTACGCTCCAAGATTTCCTTGATCACGTCTTCCAAAAAGAAGATGAGGGAGAGAGTTCATCGGATGAATCCGAGGAATATATGGCAAGCTGTCGTATGATCTCCCATTCGACCACGGACGATAAAGGGACTTCTGGCACTGAAACGCTGGGGGCAAATGCCGAATCAAGAGCCCCAGGGTTATCAGTTGAAATGATTGGCGCGTTTCTTAATGAAGCTCGATTGAAAAGCAAAGCTGATCGAGAACGCGAGACGGCTATATTCGAAAGGGCCAAGCGCCAGCGACTTGAGGAAAGAGCTGAGATGATCCCGCTGGAGCAAAATGCCTCCACCGCTGACAAAAGCCAATCCAAGATAAAAAAGAAGTTTGCTAAGGCCATATCGATGGGCATGAAGCTACCACCCTCTGAAGAAAAAGTTACTGGCATGGTAGAAATGCACCCCTCTTATTGCTTATATCATCAGAAGGTCTCGCATCCCACCCAAGAATGCAAGGCTTTCGATAGATGGTGGCAAGGATACGTCGCTAATCAACAACGCTTTAAACGGGAGAAGCGTAAGATTCGTCGAGAGCAAGGAAGCACGACCGAAGAGCTTGAAAGAACTGCCGGCAATTATCACATGGTTAACACTACCGGGTCACAAGTGCCTACATTTGGGAGCGACTCTGATGAGGAGCTAGAGCTTGCCCCTCTCTTTAGAGAGTCAACTTCGGGAAAAGAAGAGGAGCCAGTGGTTTGCAAAAATATCCGGCTGCGGAATCGGACATTGCCTGAAAAGAACCTCGGACCATCGAATAGAAAAGATAAAGGGAAAGAAAAGGTCTCTGAAGACATCGTCTTAGATGACCAAGGTCTGGAAGAGCTAAACGCCGAAAACCCGCCGAAGAGAAGTAAGGTGGATTACAACATTCTGGCACATCTGAGGAAACTGCCCTCTCAGCTCAGCGTCCTTGATGCCTTGTTACTATCAAAGGAGGCAAGGGACTCTTTGATTAAGGCGCTACGAGATCCGGACCAGTTCCAAGCCTTCTTAGCCGAAGAAAAGATGAAAAACGAATTAGAAGAAGTGCACACAGCCGACGTTGCTTTTGGTGATGAAGACCTTCTCCTCGGGACGTGTGAACACAATCGCCCCCTTTATGTCTCAGGATATTGCCATGACATAAAGATAGGTAAAATCTTGGTCGATAACGGATCGTCTGTCAATTTACTCAATGTGCGAGTGTTAAAGGAGATTTGCATGAGCGTCCAACACCTCGCCCGGGACAAGATCACTATCTCCGGTTTCGACTCCCAATCCTCAAAGACTCTCGGATCTGTGATATTGACGCTGCGCTTCGGGTTGCTCGTCATAGACATCAAATTCCATGTTATAGACGCCAAGACGTGCTACAACGCTCTGCTCGGCCGACCATAGCTACACGAGTACAATATCATCCCTTCTACACAGCATCAGTGCATGAAGTATTCTAGGGATGGCCTCGAGTACACTGTGGCGGGAGAGTTGAATCCGTTTTCCGTGAATGAAGTTCGCAAGTATGAAGATGCCAAATACTTTTTACCGAGTTTCGAAGACACGGAAAGGTGTCACAAACCGGAGAACAAAACTAACGCCACCATCCCTGTCTTCGGCAGTGACACCGAGGAGGAGGAGGATATAATTTATTCAGGTCCATCTCAATCCACCAGACCAGGACCATCCGTTCCTTCGTTGATCTTCGGTAGTGATTCAGAGGATGAAGTTCATGCTGTATTCCCTGCTCGGCCTTCAATACGGGTTTCCGCTGATGAAGAGCGAAGTCTGCAGATAACCATGGTGCCGCTTGAACATTACAAAGAACTGGATGCACTCGACACCAACAGCGTAGAAGAATTGCAGACATTCTATATCCCTCCCGGACGAAAAGGCGAGAAGGCAATCCTATTCTACCGTTCTGAAGAAAACAAGGTGGAAAAAGAAATTTGGCATGGCGCGGATCCCACGCTCGACAGGCTCCAGCCTATCCGTCTTCCCAGATATTATACCGAAGGTTTGAAGAAACTGCTGAAACGCCAGGGGATATCCTTCACACAGACCGTTAGAAAAGCCAAATTCCATGATAAGGTCTGGAACGTTCCCGGGACTCAATGCAAGCTGCCTAACGGGAGAATAGAAACAAAAGGGCTTGGGTACATCCGGTCAAAGAAACGGGAGCTAGTAAACAGCTGTTATGTCATGTATGACTTCGATGAAGAGGCGGACGCTCAATGGGAGGACGCTAATCCTGAACCAGCAAAAGTTCCTGATACAAAACCGCCCAGTCCATCGTTTGAAGACCGGATGAGCAAACTTATAAGGGATGCAAGTCAAAAAGCCCGAGATGATCACAATCGTGAAATGGCAATCTATGAGAAAGCCAAGACACAGCGCCTCCTTCAACAGGCAGTAAAGAACGAAGATGCTGCCCCACGTCAGCCTGCTACAAAAAGGGCTCGACGCGAAAGCAAAAACAAGTCGAAGGGCCGAAAAGGTGCTCGACAACCACAAAGCAGAGCTAAGAAACCACGTATCCGAGAATCGAGCGTTATTGATTTAGCCCTCAGGAAGAAAATGGGTCGAGCGTACTCATTTCCTCGGAACAAAACAAGGAAGATATTCGAGCTCGCTCTAAAACATCAAATGCTTACGTTGCCAGAGTCCAAGCACCCCGAGCACGCAGGCGAGGTGTTCAACCCGAATTATTGCTTTTACCATCGAGTAGTAGGGCATCCGCTTGAAGATTGTTTCACCTTTAAAAATTGGGTTGAGGACCAATATCAGCTTGGCAAATTCGCGCTGTCTGACAGTTGGAGGGTAGCGCCGCCGCAAAAGCACGAACCCGAAAACGCAAGGATAGAACCAACTCCGCATTGGGATTGGCAGAAAATTCGCACCTGCCATGTGATAACAATATTAAAAGAAGGGTCCGAAGACATGAACAGCCTTCCTTGGTGCTTTGAAAACAGCAGCGATGAGGTAATCTCAGAATTTCCCCCAGCTCCGAAAGAACTGGAGGATGGAATCCATACTACTGCAGATAACCTCAAGAAAATCGAGTTGGGGACAATAAATGATCCGCGACCAACATTCGTCAGCGAGCTGCTGTCTGAAGAGAGGGTGGCTGCGTTAAAAGACGTCCTTGTGCAGCATAAAGACTGCTTCGTATGGAACTATTCCGAAATGCCGGGACTAGATCCAGAAATTGCTGTGCACAAATTGGCGATATCCCCGGACGTCAAGCCAGTCAAACAGGCGCCGAGAAGAATGCGGCTCGAGCTTGAGATGAGCATCAATACCGAAGTCAAAAAGTTAATTGACTCTGGCTTTATCCAGGAAGTTCAATACCCTGAATGGATCGCCAACATTGTCCCAGTGATGAAGAAAAATGGGACAGTGCGCATATGCGTAGACTTCCGGGATCTTAATAAAGCTTGCCCGAAGGATGACTTCCCAGTGCCAGTCACTGAACTAATGATAGACAACACATCCACTCATGAGGTTTTCTCCTTCATGGACGGCTCATCGGGGTATAATCAAATAAAAATGCATCCTGAAGATCAGAAGCATACGGCTTTCCGGACCCCTTTGGGGATATTTTGTTATAAAGTGATGCCCTTCGGTTTGAAGAACGCCGGTGCTACTTATCAGAGGGCCATGACAAAGATCTTCGATGACCTTATACACGAAATCGTTGAATGCTATATCGACGATCTCGTGGTTAAGAGCAAATCATACGAGGAACATCTCGAGCATCTGAAGACTGTATTCCAACGCCTTCGGCAATACAACTTGAAGATGAATCCTCTTAAATGTGCGTTCGGGGTTTCCTCGGGCAAATTCCTGGGATTCGTTGTTCGACACCGAGGTATTGAAATAGATCCGTCAAAGATTAAAGCGATCATGGAAATGCCTCCGCCGAGGACTCTCAAACAGCTGCGGTCTCTCCAAGGGAAACTCGCATACGTACGGCGATTTATAGCAAACCTTTCAGGAAAGTGCCGTCCTTATAGTCACCTGATGAAGAAGGGAACCCCATTCGTTTGGGATCAAAAATGCCAAGGCGCACTGGATGAGATCAAGCAATACCTGCAGAACCCGCCGGTGTTGGCTGCTCCGGTTAAGGGGAAACCCCTCATTCTTTATACAACTGCCCTCGAAGGTTCCTTAGGCGCATTATGGGCACAAGAGAACGATCAAGGGAAAGAAAGAGCACTCTACTACTTAAGTCGAGTTCTGCTGGGGGCAGAAAGCAACTACTCTCCCATTGAAAAACACTGTCTGGCATTGATCTTCGCAATAACAAAGCTTAGGCACTATGCGTTGGCGCACGAGGTCCGTCTTATTTCAAAAGTGGACCCTCTTAAATATCTAATGTCAAAAGCCATATTGACAGGGCGACTCGCTAAATGGGCCCTGCTCTTGATGGAATTTTCGATAACATATCAACCTCTCAGGGCAGTAAAAGGCCAGGACATCGCCGACTTCCTTGCTGAGCATCCCATACCTGCCGATTCTCCTTTAAATTGCGATTTTCCAGACAGACATGCGTTTGACGCAATCGACAGTGGTGATACCCGGTGGGAGCTTTATTTCGATGGAGCATCTTCCATGAAAAAGCACAAACAAAATACGCCAATGATCAAATCAGGGGTAGGACTCATCTTTGTGACTCCACAAGAAGGAATAATGCGCTTCGCCTTCTCCTTAACAGAACCGAGGACAAATAATGAAGCTGAATATGAAGCTTTGATAGCAGGCCTCGAGATCGCCATTGATATGGGAATTGAAAGCCTCCTCATATATGGGGACTCCCAGCTGGTCGTCAGTCAAGTGAACGGCGATTACCAGACATGCAAACCGGAATTGGTAAAATACGGTGAAAAAGTGCAGCAACTGCTAACCCAAATTCCCTCCTACACGTTGGAAAGTATACCGCGCGCGGAAAACAGCAAAGCGGACGCACTGGCCAAACTCGCTAAAGAATTGGCTGACGAGAACCTCGATGACGTTAGAATCGTGATACAAAGCCGTCGAGTGCTCGCCCCAGCAGAGATACCTCCAGAATCATATAAAGAAAAGGGAGCAACTGAGCAAGCAACCCTACAAATAAAAGACCATGAGAAAACCGAAGACTGGAGAGAAGCCTTCATAGATTACTTCAAGTTCCACCGAATACCTGAAGAAGCATCCATAAGACATCAGCTTGTGAAACGAGCTCTGTCTTTCGCCTTTGTCAACGATACTCTATACAAGAGGTCATTCGATTCTCTGTGGCTGAGATGCTTAGGACCTGACGAAGCGAGAAGGGTCGTCCAAGAAGTTCATGACGGACTCTGTGGTTCCCACCAAGCAGGCCCTAAGATGAAGTTGAAAATAAAACGGATGGGCTACTACTGGCCCACGATAATGCAGGATTGCCTGGGATACGTGAGGCAATGTCATTCATGCCAAATTCATGGGGACTTCATCCATCAGCATCCCAATCCACTGCATCCGACAGTGGCTAGTTGGCCATTCGAAATGTGGGGAACTGACATAGTCGGCCCCATCGAACCAGCATCGTCAAAGGGACATCGTTTCATCTTGGCGACGACTGATTACTTCTCCAAATGGGCAGAGGCGATACCGTTGAGGGAAGTGAAGACGGAGAACATCCTCCATTTCTTCAAAACGCACGTCATATACCGGTTTGGAACCCCGAGAAGGATCATCTCTGATAATGGGCCAGCCTACCTAAGTCATAAAATTAGCCGCTTCGCACAACAGCACAATATAGACTGGAGATATTCCTCAGTTTATAATCCGCGAGCTAACGGTCTAGCCGAGGCCTTTAACAAGACCTTGACGAAGATCATGAAGAAAACAGTGTCACGAAATAAGAAAGATTGGCACGAAAGATTGCAAGAAGCTCTTTGGGCGTATCGAACTACATTTAAAACGGCCACAAACACAACGCCATACGCGTTGGTATTTGGGACGGAAGCAGTACTCCCTCTCGAGATAGAATTACCCTCTCTACGAGTGGCAGTCCACTACGAGCTGACAGACGAAGAAAATGCTCACCTTCGGTTTGAAGAGCTTGACGCCCTTGATGAAACCCGGCTCATAGCACAGCAAAATCTGGAAGCCTATAAAGCGAAGATGACGCGCTCATATGAAAAATTGAGCCGGCCGAGGACATTCCACCAAGGCGAACTCGTGCTAGTGGTCAAAAGGCCCATGATCCCCAATCGCGCCAAGCGGGGAAAGTTTGAGCCAAACTATGAAGGCCCGTACATCATAGATAAAGTTTACCAGGGTGGAGCCTACCTACTCATGGACATGCACGGTGAAAGGCCTTTCAGGCCAATAAACGGTCGCTTCCTAAAGAAATACTATGCTTAATAAGCCATGGCCTAGGTCAATGATAAATGACGACGACTATGTCCGCTCGCTATCTTCCTAAGCTTAAGCTTTCTAAGCAGTGGCCAGCCTTCTCCATGACGGACCGAAACGTCCTTAAACTAACGATGGACCGAAATGTCCTTAAACTAATAACAGACCGAAACGTCTTTAAACTACTACCGCAGCATCCTTAGGCTGACGAGATAAAAAATATATAAATAAAAAATATATGATAAATAAAAACGGTATGTCCATAAGCAAAAAGGGCACGGATGAAAACCCGAAAGGGCTCCGTGAGTAAAAACAGCAGGACTACCGGCGAATGTTTGTGAAAACCCGAAAGGGCACAACTTCGTTAAAGAACCCTTATGGAGTCTTCTCGACCTTGTAAGGAGAAACCACCTGCGTGAGATCCTTACGACTCACAAAGGAGCAACACACTTAGGAATCCCCACGATTCCTAAGGAGAAAATACACTTGCGAGATCCTCACGACTCGTAAGGAGAACTCTCTTATGGGACCCTCACGGCTCATAGGATTTGAAAGTCTTAAGTTACAGAAACCTAAACCTGTGCTTAAGCAAACCCCCACAACCTTCGATATTGCCCTACAAATGGCTCAGTATTGACCCTTGTATACAATCCACGGGCGCGAATAAACATTTCCCTAACTAAGTCCCATCTGAGACTAGGGATATGTTTGCATGGTATACAACCCTTGTAAGTCCTCTCGACTTACAAGGAGAAAGCCCTCCTGTAGGATCCTTACGACTTACAGAGGGACAAAACACTTAGGAACCCTCATGATTCCTAAGGAGAAAATACACCTACAAGATCCTCACGACTTGTAGGGAGAAATACCTTTGTGAGACCCTTACGGCTCATGAAGTCAAAAGCCTTAGTCGACAGGACCTTAACCCTGGTCGCTAAGCCTCCTTTGTTCGACAACGACAAAGGCAAATGATGATTCGCTCCTGGCAATATCCCAGTTGTAGCGGTGCTGACGCCGAAATCGGTGTCCAATTTCAGGTTTACGGCGAAAAGCCAGTAGGCCGCACATGCATACGAAATAGCCGAAATGATGGGGCAACTTGCAATAAAAAGCAGCAAGTAAAATGTATGCATGCAAAATAGCCGAAATGATTGGGCAACTCGTAATAAAAAGCAACGAGTAAAGATAAAATAAATAGCCGAAATGATTGGGCACCGCGAAAAATAGCCGAAATGATTGGGCAATCGCGACCTTCGCGATATAAAAGCTGAAATGATAAAACTTCGGCCCTACAGTTAAGATCACATCGATCCCTGTATACAATCCAAGGGCGTAAACAAGGAAGGGACCATACTTCCCCAGTGGATTCCGTCAAACGACGAAGCCAAACCTCAACGGTTCATTTCAACCGAAGAAGCCAGTGACTTCAACAAAAAAAAAATATTTTTTTTCTCGACTCACGGATACAAACACTCCTTGACGAGAGCCTCCTGATCCGCGTCGACTCGCAGAGCCACCAGCGCCTCCGTGGGAACCATCAACTCGTTTCAAACCCCAAGGACACAAATAATCCTTGGTGCATGGGAAACAAATAATCCCTCGCAAAATCCTCGACTCACGGATACAAACACTCCTTGACGAGAGCCTCCTGATCCGCGTCGACTCGCAGAGCCACCAGCGCCTCCGTGGGAATCATCGACTCGTTTCAAACCCCAAGGACACAAATAATCCTTGGCGCTTAGGAAACAAATAATCCATCGCAAAATCCTCGACTCACGGATACAAACACTCCTTGACGAGAGCCTCTTGATCCGCGTCGACTCGCAGAGCCACCAGCGCCTCCGTGGGAATCATCGACTCGTTTCAAACCCCAAGGACACAAATAATCCTTGGCGCTTGGGAAACAAATAATCCCTCGCAAAATCCTCGACTCACGGATACAAACACTCCTTGACGAGAGCCTCCTGATCCGCGTCGACTCGCAGAGCCACCAGCGCCTCCGTGGGAACCATCGACTCGTTTCAAACCCCAAGGACACAAATAATCCTTGGCGCTTGGGAAACAAATAATCCCTCGCAAAACTTCTCAACTCAAGGATACAAACACTCCTTGACGAGAGCCTTCTGATCCGCGTCGACTCGCAGAGCCACCAGCGCCTCCGTGGGAACCATCGACTCGTTTCAAACCCCAAGAACACAAATAATCCTTGGCGCTTGGGAAACAAATAATCCCTCGCAAAACTTCTCAACTCACGGATATAAACACTCCGTGACGAGAGCCTCTTTGACTCACATCTCGGGCAGTAAGGACTCAAAAACTTGCTTCCTGAACAATGGGACCCTGCAAGTCAATCCTAAATGGTCTCTTGTATACTATTCACGGGTCTCACTCTCTGAAGTCGATTCTCGACAAAGAGGGAAACGACCGCTTACGAGTCCTCTCGACTCGTAAGAGGGAGAAATTCTCTTATAGGATCCTTTCGACTTATGAGAGAAAACCACACTTGGGAATCCTCACGACTCCTAAGGAGAAAATCCACCTGCGAGATCCTCTCGATCCGTAGGGAGAAAAGCCTCTATGAGACCCTCACGGCTCATAGAGTTGAAAAGCCCTGGGCGGCAGATCTGAACCTGCAGTCTAGGCCGTCATTATCTCTGGCAGAAATGAATTTGCCTGCCAATAAGGTGCATTAAAAATGTCATGCTGAAAAGAAAGAAAAAAGCGAAGAAGTGACACAAGACATTACAAAAAGGTGTATCTTTTATTCATAAACTTGATTGAATACAGGATACATTATGTCAAAAGATAAAAAATATATACATATACATTCTTTGCAAAAATGGATAGCTACTGAGGAGGGAGTGTCTTTAGTAAGTTCACAAGCCGCTCTCGCACTTCCTTCAGCACTTCCTCTCGAGTGACAGCTGCGGCCACCTCCGCCTCCACCTGAGCCCGCTGCTGCAAGAAGGATGAAAGTTGCTCCTCTACCGCCTTCTGGGCTGCTTCCTGGCTAGCTGCAGCTCGCTCGACAAAGTCAAGTCTTTGCCTCAATGATAACCCTTCAGAGAGGCATTGCAGGAGGCCCTCAAAGATAACCTTCAGCCGTGCGGCATTGGCCACCACCCGAGCATGCAGTTGAGCAGACTTGCTTGAAGCCTCACCACGCTCCTTACGCCTTGAAATGACTTCTTGTTCGAGATGGCGGAAGTAAGGAGCGCTTTGCTCAATCCACGCTGTCCTCTGATTATTGGCAGCCACGGTCTCGGGAGCGGGACGCAGCGACTCCAACTGATATAGGCGACCCTCGATCTCCTTACAATGGTTAACCCAGGATGCAATGATGCCCTCCTCATGAAAGTTCATGAGTATTGCTAGCATCGGGTTAACCACCATAGCGAAGTCTGCGGCAGATGTAGGAGTTTCAACGTCGAGTTCCTCGACATAGTCACTCAACATGCGCAGACTATTCGCGGTGCCTTTTGAAGACAGACTCCTCAGATAAGGACCCGCCAGCATTGTGACGCGAGGTTCGAAGGACGCCGAAGCCAGAACGACAGCTGAAAGAAACAGGATGCGATCAGATAACAGTACAGAAAATAAAGAGAGGAAAGTTACCAATATGATGGTCATTGTACCAGTTGAGACAGGTGGCAAGGTCGGAAGGGCTGGTGGCGCAGCTGATCTTTCATCCCCTCCTTCAATCTGTAGCACTGCAGTTGAGAAAAAGAGGTTAGAGACAATTTCGCCAATAAGAAAAAAGAGAGGAAGGATGTCAACGGAAATCATACTCACCAACGCCACCAGAAGAAGAAGCAAGCTCAGATGGGAAGGAAAAGTGTGGGAGCAACATCTGATATACGTGATCAAAAAGCACTCCTGAAAACACGACAGTGTCACTTTAGTACGCGAATTATATGTCTGGAAAACAAGATTAATAAATCGTAAACACAGACCTTCCAACATCTTCGAGGGTATGAGAGAAGGTTGAGAGGTGACCACCGCCAAAGCAGTCGTTGAAGGCGCTCCCTCGAGCAGTGGGGCATCGGCGCTAGCCGCACCTGCATTACGAAAAGGTGAACTTGTCAGAAAAGGTTGTAAAGTAAAGAAAAGCAGCCACTTAGGGTTTACCTGAGGAGCTCCCGGCTGAAACGGAGGCGGCTCCCTCCTCCACCGACATGAGACCACCGCCCGTGGCCTCGTCACCCGACTCGATGGGGACCGTCGTCGTGCTAGCCAGACCTGGGGACGGCGGAGGACCGTAGACGGGGAGGGCTATGACTGGAGTATTGCCAGATTCAAGAGAAGGAGCGGTTGGCTCGTCCTCGGGAATCATGACCGCCTCACCCACTACTCTCTCAGGTTCAGTAGCTGCGGTTGTATCGTCTACCGTCGCCAGGGGACCGCCGACCTCGAGCGCCTCATCCGCCACCACCCTGGACTCAGCTATAATGATCATATCATCTGCCCCCGCTTCAGGTTCGGCATCAATGACCTTCTCGGCGGTAGGCCCCTCGACCTCCACTCCAGGCTCCATGGCCTCAACGATATTACCCACTGTCGGCTCGAGTTCGGCAGACACCGCCTCCTCCGTTCCCCTAGGATCGACGGCTTCCGCCTCTCCCTCGATCGGACTTGGCCCTGCAAAGATAAGAGATATAAGGACCAATGACATTAAAATCCTTATAACAAAAACTCTGAGAGAAATATTACCTGAAACGGATTTACCGTTTGCGCTCCGAACTGCTCGCGCCACCTCTCTGCGGGCAGTGGATAGGGCGGCAGGGGCCTCTTCGGAGGGAGTATCAGCTCGAGGGGCGGTGCTGGGGCCCGCTCCCATAGACAAGGCAGCCCTGCGCGCCTTCGCCTCACGCCTCAACCGCTTTCTTTCCTCCCGAGCAGTTATGAGGGACCTCTGTGACACCTCCTTCAAGGCATCATCATCTTCATTCAGGGATGCCTCCAGAGCCTTTAAGGCATCTCTCATCGGCTCTTCAAGACGAACCTCCTGTGGTGGCCCAAAAGAAGCGGGAACGTCGGCAGCTGGTAGGACGTCTGCGTCGCTAGGAGGGAGCGGCATTGAGGTTCCTGCAATTAAAAGGGAAAGGTTAGATCGACCATAACGCAAGGAAAATGAAAAACTTGATGAGTCGAAACTTACTAAGGCCCATAGATGCTCTGAGACGTTCCTCCTCCTGAAAAGTCTTCAGAGAAGCAGCAATGGCTTCTTCATCAGTGATGCCTGTTGAAAGAAAAGAAAGAAAAGCGTTAGTCAAAAATAATGAAGAGGATATGTTACAATAAAGAAAAGGCGACTAGTAGTTACCTGATTGCGCAAGCTTAGCCAGCCACGCGTCACGCTTCACCAACCATGCCGAAGCTCTGAGAGCAGCCTCCAAGTCTGTATCGTCCGGCGGTGGCATCACTAATCCTGCGTTAGTCCCATATTCGAGCAGACCCTCGGAGTAGGGAGCATGGGGTTCCTGGCCGAACACAACGTCCGCGGCGAGGAGCGACTTCTTTTTCTTTTGCCCTCCGACCCTGGGCCCGCGAGGGATCGACTTCCGCTTAGCAGCCACTTTGGGACGACGAGTCCCGATGTTCACACCCACGCCAGACTCCGGCGAGGGTACAACCATTGTTTCCACCTGAGCGCGGGCTGCAGGAGGTGCGTCCGCGATATCAGGAAGTGGTAATTCGCGTGGAGGACTTTGCACACGTGATGGTCTGCCCCCGGCATCTTTTAAAGGAGCGATTACTGGGGTCCTAGGAACCAAAGGAGCGGTGCGATCGGTACCTGGAGGTGCACCCTTACGATCGACCAACAGTTGCCTTTCCTCCTTTATGACTGCTCCTGTTGCATGATTGTACCAGTCTTTGTACACATTGAGGAGTCTCAGAGAGTAAGCCGACGCATTGATAAAAAAACGAGAGCTCGTATTCACGCGCATGAAATGGTGCAATGCGCTCTCCATTCCCTCTTCAGTGGCAGCGGGTTCCACCAAGAAGGCTTCCAAGGGGACCCCTTGATTGTAGCCCAGTTGTTGAGCAAAACGATGTGGGTTATACCTCATAAAAATTGCCACATCATTCTGCCTAAAAACTAAAAAGCCCGGTCTAATGGAATATAAGTGGAGGGTCTCCCGAGCCGTTAAAACTGAAGCTCCATCCTTAAAGATATCTTGTAATGGCCGCGTCACGATGATAGACACCTTTCCAACGGTCAATACCTTATCGACAAAGGACATCCCGGCTTCGACGGTATGGGGGCGAAGGAGCAAGCCCCTAGCGTTCCGTGGTGAGGGGTTTACAATTGATGCACCGATCAGCTGTATAATGCGAGGAAAACCGCACTTGTCAAAGAACGAGGGCCTTTTATGCATCCCGAAGACACCCGCTGTGTGTAACTCGAGCCACGATGCGAAGTAATGCATCGGGAAGACCACATGCAACACCCCGGGCTCGCTAGCATCCGCTGCTCGACTGAGGCCGTGGTATAAGTGTGCCAAGCCGGCGATCCCAACAGCTACCTTCACCCCGATGACCATCCGGTGTGCTGGATAAAAGACAGAGGGCCGCATCCGATGAGAGTGCATTGGGATAACGAACCAACTCAACCATAACCCGAGAAACCCCAAGAAAAAGGCCTCCTCATCCATCCCAGGGGCTGCTACTTCTGCAAGAGACATGGTTGAAAAGTTAGGAAGAAAGAAATCCTTTTGACCTATTTCATTCGCCGGCAGGTTATCCAAACCTAAACCGAAAGGGTCCTCGAGGGTGGCAAACTTGGCAGTGGCCGCAGAGAGGGCGTTAGGGTGAAGGAACCGAGCAATGAAATCCTCAAAATTAACTCCTCGACTCCCATGTTCAACGAAGAGAGACTCATATATGTTCAACACTTTAATTAAGCTTGGGAACTGGTGTTGAACAGCAGTATCCGGCGTGACCCCCTTCACCATTGGCCTAGCTCCGAAAACGTACACGTCTGTTGGGAGCAGCTCCTCATAATGTTCCCCCATCACCGGTAAGCCGGATCCCTCCGCAAATTCCTCCAGAGAAATTGACACTTCCCGATCTATGGCAAGGAAAGTGTGGGTGGGAATATTCCATTGCTCCAAGAAAGCTTTAAACCACCAGGTGGGAAGCGTGGGATACTGGAAGAGAGAGACATAGACCGCGGTGTACAGTCCTAATCTTATCAACTGTGACTTCTTCGTCGACAGGATATACCGGGCCCACGGCAGATAGCCAATCGGGTGGCGGGGAATCAGACCAAGGTTATACGATTGCCTCCAAGGTCGCACTTCACCTTGACAGTTACGACGTCCTAGGATGTCCAAAACCATAAGACGCTGAACCGGTATCGCATCTATAGCGGGATGTAGAAAACCTTTTGATGTCCAGTCCGCCAACTCCACGGCATACTGCACCGAGGGTGGGGTAGCATAATGAATCGCTGCGATGTGCTCAGACGGCACCGCGCATGTGAAGCTGCGTCGACCCATAATGATCTGATTGTACCACGACCCCCAAAGGTTGAGACTCTTGTACTCCGGATCGTATGCCTTGATCATGGCCAGGATCTCACGGTCCAGAGGCGCCTCTGGAAATCCCTCCTCCGAGCGGACGAACGGAAATGAAGTGTCTTCAGACATGATCGCTGCAAAAGGGCAATGTAGCCGTTAGTGTTGTAATCCCAACGTTTGGCAGTAAAAGAAGAAAATGCATTAATTAAATTAAATCAAAACCAAAATTAATTAATTACACCGCACCACAGTGCAATGAGTAGGAGACCAAAGAGGGACCCATGAAATCTAAATGACAATACGTCAATTAAGGGGACAAACTCATCATTGGATGAGATTGTCAGTTGGCCCTGGGAGGGAACATTCCCATAATAAAAAAAAGGGGGAAAATCACTAGAGACAAGGAGAAAATCTCCTCTTTCAGAGCAAAGCTCTGTCACAGAATGACACTTGTCAAGTTCTGGTCTCAAAAGAGTAAAATTCCTTAAAAAAGAGCTTAGCTCTATAATATTCCATCAAAAAGAAAATTTTGAAAATAATTTTAAAATTAAAATTTCTGTAATCTTGAAAAATCCATGAAAACTTACAAAAAAGATTCTCTGTTTTTCAGATCTAAAAGATCTACATTTAATTCAAGAGCAAAGCTCTGTTCATGGGTTAGAACCCATGAACAAGATCTCTGTAGATCTATGGATTTGTGAGAGCAAAGCTCTGTGGATGAAACCCCAAAGGGAATTTCTTTAGATCAAAAGATCTATGAGAGCAAAGCTCTGTGGGTTAAAATTGACTTAAATTAATTTAACTTAGTTTTAAATTAAATATTACCTAAAGTTTTCTAAAAACTTTGGGAAATGAGAGCAAAGCTCTAGAGTTCTGAAAGCAAGAGCAAAGCTCTGAAATTCTTAAGCAAGAGCAGAGCTCTGAAAATCTAAAGTTAGAAAAATGGTGGAGAATTTTCTAAGGGCCAGAGACTCTATTTATAAGGCGCTTGCGCCTCTTGAGATTCCCTCCTGATCTAACGGTCAGGGGGGGTTGCCACCGTTACACTCACGTGTGCGCCACGTGAGCACAACGGTGGGGGGGCATTTGTTTCGCCCAATCAGAGCAAAACTCTGTTTGAATTCAAAATTCAAATTTTGAAGCAACGCTTCAAGTCGCAGGCGCAACGCGCCACGTGTCTGGAGCTAATACGTCAGCGCAGCGCCCAAGAAAGCGCACCCAATCAGAGCAGAGCTCTATTTGCCTGAAGCAACGCTTCAGTTGCGCTGCGCTCTGCGCTGCGCGACACGTGTCAGCGCAGATGCGCTAGCGCAGTTGCGCTGCGTCCTGCGCTGCACGACACGTGTCAGCGCAGGTGCGCTAGCGCACTTGCGCTGCGCTCTGCGCTGCGCGACACGTGTCACGCTCTGGGGCATCTGCGCCAAACTAAATTAAGATTTTAAGAAATCTTTTCTGTTCTTTCCAAAACCAGAAGATTTTCTTCTGCCTTTGGATCAAAGATCCAGCGGTGGGAAAATTCCCAAAATCACTCAGAAAAGATCTTGTTAACAAATTCAACAAATTTGTGGGCACTATAAATAGGACCCCAGACCTCATTCAAAGGCATCAACATTTTCTTGAAAAATCAAGAACTCTAAACAGAGAGAACTCTGAGAAGATTTCAAGAAAAAGGTAAAAAAAACCTTCATGAAGTAGAAGAAATTCCTTCTAATAGATCATTGATCTAAGAACAAGATCAATGATCTTTAGATAATAAACAGTGCTTTGCACTTCTTGTGAACCTTCGGTTCTTTAAAAACAATAAAAATAACAAAATAATAAAAGAATGGTGCTTTGCACTTTTATGAACCTCTAGTTCTTCGAATAAAGAAAACTTTATTTTTCTTTGATCTAATTTAGATCAAGAAATTAAACAGTGCTTTGCACTTCCCTTCTTGAATCTAAAAGATTCTTAGTGCTTTGCACTTCCAAACTGCGCTGTTGCGCTCTTAAGAGAGCGACACGTGTCGGCTATAGAACCACTTGCGCTAAGCGTCCTTAAGATAGAGCTTTGCTATCTGGAATTGGCGCAACTCGCTGAGAGCGCGCCACGTGTCAGCGGCGCAATAGCGCAGCGCATTGCACTGCGCTAGTGCGCCTACGCTCACCAGAACACGACACGTGTCATCACCATATGAGCTTGCGCTCATTACTTAGCGCAAAGCGCAGATGCATTGTATTGCTTACAAAAAGGGCCAAGCCCAATTAAAAGAAGGCCTAACAGGCTTAATAAAATGCAATGCATTATTTTAAGGGGCAGATCCCAAACCAAAACAGATGCTCTGCATCATTTATAAATGGGCAGAGCCCAAACAAAAGTATTCAGAATGCTATGCATTTTAAAAGGGGCAAAGCCCAAACAAGGTAGATACTTTGCATCATCTACAAATGGGCAGAGTCCAAAATAAATTGATACTCTGTATCTTTTGTGGGTAGAGCCTAAATAAAAAATACAATGCAAGAGCAAATAAAATGTGGAACTGGACTTAGCCCAATCGTGGCCATAAGTCCTTAAATTAAATTGACTGAGCAAAATGGCTCTCCTAAATCAATCTACGTCCGGTTCGAGGGTACATCTCCGAATTCCTTTGACATCCATCGTTGTAATTCCTCAACGACGTCAAAGAGGTAACGGGTCCCAACAACCACACACCAATATTGGACCGAAACGTCCTTAAACTAATAATGGACCGAAACGTCCTTAAACTAATATCGGACCGAAACGTCCTTAAACTAATATCGGACCGAAACGTCCCTAAACTAATGATGGACCACCATGTCCCTAAACTGGCGATGGACCACTACGTCCTTAAACTGGCGATGGACCACCATGTCCTTAAACTGGAACAATAGAGTCCGAACGCTCTTTTACCGGATCTAAACGGTCCCGTCTAAGTTGATCTTAGCCCCAAATACGGTTAATGTGTCCTTAGATCTTTAAATAAACAATAAAACTCCAAATCAACTTTGGTTCAAGGGTACATCTCTGAACTCCTCTGACGCCTGTCGTTGTAATCCCTCAACGACGTCAGAGAGGTGACGAGTCCCGACGGCTAGATAATTAAATTAATCACTACGTTAAGTTGATCTTAGTCTAAAAACAGGACTAATGTATCCTTAACGAATGTTTAAGTTGATCTTAGCCGCAACGCGACTAATGCATCCTTAAACTAAAAACACCAAACCCAAATCTAAGTAAATACGGATTTGGACTAATCCACGTCCTACGGGCGACGACATTACTCAGTCTCCGTATACAATCCACGGGCAACCACAAACAAAACGAACACACACGACACGAAGTGAAATTCTGGAGAAGGAGAAAGTTGTTACCGCAATGCGGTAGCGTAATTAACTGCAGGGGCTTGCGCCTGCAGGGAAGAGCGTCCCCACAATCAAAAACCCCTCACCCTGAGGGGGAATCTGACGAAGTCTGCTACATCGGCCGCATCCATCTAAACCTCCGATACACGGTGCCATAAATCAACTTGGCATCTTCGGAGAGGTAGACGGGTAAAACCGATTAGCATCTGCCCCGAATCCCAGCGCCAGGACCAAGAGGTCCTGTGCGCCGCCTTTCGGAGGGGAACAGGACCAAAACGTCCTTAAACTAATACCACAGCATCCTTAGGCTGACGAGATAAATAAAAAAATATATATATATAAAAAAATATAATAAATGGTATGTCCATAAGCAAAATGGGCACGGATGAAAACCTGAAAGGGCTCCGTGAGTAAAAACAGCAGGGCTACCGGCGAGTGTTCGTGAAATCCCGAAAGGGCGCGACCTCGTAACAAAAAAACAAAAAAAAACGGTATGTCCATAAGCAAAATGAGCACGGATGAAAACCCGAAAAGGCTCCATGAGTAAAACAGCAGGACTACCAGCGAGTGTTTGTGAAAACGCGAAAGGGCGCAACCTCGTAAAAAAAACACTTATAGGGTCCTCTCGACCTTGTGAGGAGAAACCACCCGCGTGAGATCCTTACGACTCACAAGGGAGCAACACACTTAGGGATCCCCACGATTCATAAGGAGAAAATACACTTGCGAGATCCTCACGACTCGTAAGGAGAACTCTCTTATGAGACCCTCACGGCTCATAGGATTTGAAAGTCTTAAGTTACAGAGACCTAAACCTGTGCTTAAGCAAACCCCACAACTTTCGATATTGCCCTATAAGCGGCTCAATGCTGACCCTTTTATACAATCCACGGGCGCGAATAAACATTTCCCTAACCAAGTCCCATCCATGACTGGGGATATGTACGCATGACGAACAACCCTTGTAGGTCCTCTCGACTTACAAGGAGAAAACCCTCTTGTAGGATCCTTACAACTTACAGAGGAACATACACTTAGGAATCCTCACGACTCCTAAGGAGAAAATACACCTACAAGATCCTCACGACTTGTAGGAAGAAATACCTTTATGAAACCCTTACGGCTCATGAAGTCGAAAGCCTCAGTCGACAGGACCTTAACCTTGATCGCTAAGCCACCTTTGTCTGACATCGACATAGGCAGATGATGATTCGCTCCTGGCAACATCCCAGTTGTAGCGGTGCTGATGCCGAAATCGATGTCTAATTCCAGGTTTATGACGGAAAGCAAGTAGGCCGCATATGCATACAAAAATAGCCGAAATGATAGGGCAACTTGCAATAAAAAGCAGTAAGTAAAAACGTATGCATACAAAATAGCCGAAATGATTGGGCAACTCGCAATAAAAAGCAGCGAGTGAAAATAAAATAAGTAGCCGAAATGATTGGGCAACTCGCAATAAAAAGCAGAGAGTAAAAATAAAATAAATAGCCGAAATGATTGGACAACTCGCAATAGAAAGCAGCGAGTAAAAATAAAATAAATAGCCGAAATGATGGGGCACCGCGAAAAACAGCCGAAATGATAGAGCAATCGCGACCTTCGCGATATAAAAGCTGAAATGATAGAGCATCGCGGAAAAAGAAACAAAATGAAAAATGAAATTTATGCCCTGCAGGTGATGTTATATCAAACCCTGTATACAATCCAAGGGCGTAAACAAACAAGGGATCATACTCCTCTCCAAGGTTTCATCATAAGAAGAAGCCAAATCTCGACGGGTCGCAAATGACCTAGAGGTCATCTCAACACTCGTCTCGTAACAACGGATACAACTTCAAGCGAAACGGGACAGCGGCAACTCCCAGTTCCATAGCTCGGCGATATACAAATCACCCAGAGTCAAACCCTCATTCCATGAAATACGGATACAATAAAAAAATTCCTGGCTACTTGGAAAGCGGCTTATGTCAATCCTAACCCCGTGGAAACCGTCCAGAGCGGATCCTGGTCCTCGCAGAGCACGGCAGTGAACCCGTGCGAAGCATCCAGAGCGGAACCTAGTCCTCGCCAAACACGGTAGTGAACCCGTGGGAAGCATCTAGAGCAAAAATTCCTGGCTATGTGGAACGCGGCTTATGTCAATCCTGACCCCGTGTGAGACATCCAGAGCAAAAATTCCTGGCTACGTGGAAAGCGGCTTATGTCAATCCTAACCCCGTGGAAAACGTCCAGAGCGGATCCTGGTCCTCGCAGAGCACGGCAGTGAACCCATGCGAAGCATCCAGAGCGGAACCTAGTCCTTGCCGAACACGGCAGTGGACCCGTGGGAAGCATCTAGAGCAAAAATTCCTGGCTACGTAGAACGAGGCTTATGTCAATCTTGACCCCGTATGAAGCATCCAGAGCAAAAAATTTCTGGCTACGTGGAAAGCGGCTTATGTCAATCCTAACCCCGTGGAAAACGTCTAGAGCGGATCCTGGTCCTCGCAGAGCACGGCAGTGAACCCGTGCGAAGCATCCAAAGCAGAACCTAGTCCTCGCCGAACACGGCAGTGAACCCGTGGGAAGCATCTAGAGAAAAAATTCCTGGCTACGTGGAAAGCGGCTTATGTCAATCCTAACCCCCGTGGAAAATGTCCAGAGCGGATCCTGGTCCTCGCAGAGCACGGCAGTGAACCCGTGCAAAGCATCCAGAGCGGAACCTAGTCCTCCCCGAACACGGCAGTGAACCCGTGGGAAGCATCTAGAGCAAAAATTCCTGGCTACGTGGAACGCGGCTTATGTCAATCCTGACCCCATGTGAAACATCCAGAGCAAAAAATTCCTGGCTACGTGGAAAGCGGCTTATGTCAATCCTAACCCCGTGGAAAACGTCCAGAGCGGATCCTGGTCCTCGCAGAGCACGGCAGTGAACCCGTGCGAAGCATCCAGAGCGGAACTTAGTCCTCGCCGAACACGGCAGTGAACCCGTGGGAAGCATCTAGAGAAAAAATTCCTGGCTACGTGGAACACGGCTTATGTCAATCCTGACCTCGTGTGAAACATCCAGAGCAAAAAATTCCTGGCTACGTGGAAAGCGGCTTATGTCAATCCTAACCCCGTGGAAAACGTCCAGAACAGATCCTGGTCCTCGCAGAGCACGGCAGTGAACCCGTGCGAAGCATCCAGAGCGGAACTTAGTCCTCGCCGAACACGGCAGTGAACCCGTGGGAAGCATCTAGAGCAAAAATTTCTGGCTACGTGGAACTCGGCTTATGTCAATCCTGACCCCGTGTGAAACATCCAGAGAAAAAAAATCCTGGCTACGTGGAAAGCGGCTTATGTCAATCCTAACCCCGTGGAAAACGTCCAGAGCGGATCCTGGTCCTCGCAGAGCACGGCAGTGAACCCCTGTGAAGCATCCAGAGCGGAACCTAGTCCTCGCCGAACACGGCAGTGAACCCGTGGGAAGCATCTAGAGCAAAAATTTCTGGCTACGTGGAACTCGGCTTATGTCAATCCTGACCCCGTGTGAACCATCCAGAGAAAAAAAATTCCTGGCTACGTGGAACGCGGCTTATGTCAATCCTGACCCCGTGGAAAATGTCCAGAGCGGATCCTGGTCCTCGCAGAGCACGGCAGTGAACCCGTGCGAAGCATCCAGAGTGGAACCTAGTCCTCGCCGAACACTGCAGTAGACCCGTGGGAAGCATCTACGACAAAAATTCCTGGCTACGTGGAACGCGGCTTATGTCAATGCTGACCCCGTGTGAAACATCCAGAGCAAAAATTCCTGGCTATGTGGAAAGCGACTTATGTCAATCCTGACCCCGTGGAAAACGTCCAGAGCGGATCCTGGTCCTCGCAGAGCACGGCAGTGAACCCGTGCGAAGCATCCAGAGCAACTCCTGACTCCGTGAAATGCGGATAAGGACAAATTCACCCATCACTTGCGGGTCCTCACGACTCGTAAGGGAATAAATTCTCTTGTGGGATCCTTACGACTTTCAAGAGTACGCGCTTACGAATCCTCATGATTCCTAAGGAGGAAATACACCTACGAGATCCTCTCGATCCGTAGGAAGAAAAGTCTCTATGAGACCCTCACGGCTCATAGAGTGGAAAAGTCTTAGGCGACATATTTGAACCTGCGGCCTAAGCCATCGCTGCCTTTTGAGGAAGCCAATACTGGATGCTCGCTTTATCACCTATCAACCATGTTTACTAAAGCAGTATACTGATAATAAAAGAAAGAGGGAAGCAACAGAAGGAGCATCCGATTTACGTTTGATCGAGCGTTCGAGACACACTCATTCATGCATAGGCAAAAGACTCAGAACGAAAAATAAGATAAGCTGGGATAAAACTTTTCCATTAATATTGCCAAGAATTCTTACAATCATAAAGCAATAAATGAGAAATATTATTACAAAGGTATAACCTCGAACCCAGGACATGGATTGAGCAACTCGAAAGCGACCATATCTATGACTTTCCAGGCCTCGCGGACCATCCTGGTGTGCTTTCTTTCGCGAGCACAAGCATCAGGATCCCCCCTAATGTCTTCCACCCTTCGGTAAGCAGCGAGTATGGCAGACAGTTGGAAGACCTCGTGCGAGAGATCGACGAGACTGTCTCGCCGTCTCTTCGAGATAAAGTTCATCAGGTACACCGAGTGCACCTTATCCTCGGCGGCATCCAACGCCCTAAGCTGCACACCGGAACAGAATAGGGGAAGCGCTTCCCAGATGGCTCCCACGATAAGTTTCAGGAGGGAGGAACGTCGGGGAAGCAGTGGACCATTATATGCGTCGAAGCGGCTCATGATTTCAGCACACTCCGCGTTTGTGAACTCTCGATTTGAGAACGGCCAAGTCGGCGGATGTCCCCGTAAGAGATGATCTCGTCAAGATTGTACATGTGGGCGTTCATTGTTTCTGTAAAAGAAAATCAACAAAAATTATCAGAAAGACTGATTAAGCAAAACGATATAATGCATGCCGTCTTTAACTTCCAAGATCCATGAAGAATTCTTAAGAGTTCTTCTATATGATTTGGGAGGAGCAAATCTCCATTAATGAAATGAGAAAATACAGGGAAGATCTTTTACAGAGAAAAGCTCTATTAATGGAACCCTAACAGGGCTCTCCTTAGTCTTCTATAGACCCCCTTAGAGCAAAGCTCTGCTAAGTGAAACCCTAAACGGGTCTTCTTTAGATCTGGGATCTATTGAGAGCAATGCTCTTAAAATTGATTTAATTTAATCAAAATTAATATTTTTACCTAAAATTCTCTAAAGTTTGAACTTTTAAAAGTGTTTAAACAAAAGAGCAGGGCTCCAAGTTCTGAAAGTAAGATTGTGAAGATGAAAATCATCTAAGGGACCAAAGGTCTTATTTATAGGCATCAAGTGCCCTTTCAGCTTCCAAGGGATGGCGCGACGGTTGGGAGTCTGCCACCGCTACGCTCATGTTTGGAGGCCATGTAAGCGCAACGGTGGGGGGGGGGGCATTTGTTTACCCCAATCAGAGCAAAGCTCTGTTCAAATTCCAAGGCGTCCCCCCAATCGGAGCAAAGCTCTACTTTGAAAATTTAAACTTTAGTAAATGAAGCAACGCTTCAGATTTTTTGCGCTGCGCGCAACGCGCCACGTGTCATGCGCTGATACATCAGCACAGCGCCCAAGGCAGCGCACCCAATTAGAGCAAGGCTCTGTTTAAAATTCAAACTTAAATTAAAGAAGCAGCGCTTCAGCTGGCCTGCGCTCTGCGCTGCACGCCACGTGGCAACACGGTTGCGCTGCGCTCTGCGCCGCGTGGCACCGCGGTTGCGCTGGCACGGTTGCGCTGCGCTGTGCGCTGGCACAGTTGCGCTGCGCTGTGCGCTGCGCGACACGTGTCAGCGCAGTTGCGCAAGTGCAGTTGCGCTGCGCTATACGCTGCGCGACACGTGTCACGAGCTGGTGCGCTTGCGCCAAACAGAATTAAAATTCTGAAAGATCTTTCTCAATCTTGTTAAAAACAAGAAAATTGTCTTTTGTAAAATAGAAGCCCTTGGATCAAAAATCCAACGGTGGGGAAAATTCCCCAAATCACTCAGAGAATGATCTCTTTAACAAACTTTAACTAATTTATGGGTACTAGAAAAAGGACCCCAGACCTCAATTTAAAGGCATGAACATTTTCTTGAAAAAAGTCAAGAGATTCAAATAGAGAGAACTCTGAGAAAATTTCAAGAAAAAGGTAAAAACCTTCACGGGAGAGAAGAAATTTCTTCTAATAGATCATTGATCTAAAAACCAGATCAATGATCTTTACATAATAAACAGTGATTTGCACTTCTTATGAACCACTGGTTCTTTAAAACAAGAAAAAAAACAAAAATAAAAAAAAAATATATGGTGCTTTGCACTTTTATGAACTATTGGTTCTTGAATCTAAAAGATTCTCAAATTAATAATGCTTTGCACTTATAAATCTGCACTGTTGCGCTCTTGGGCTGGCGCAAGCCACCAGAGAGCGCCACGTGTCAGCGTCTGAACCATTTGCGCTATGCGCTTTTGAAATAGAGCTTTGCTCTCTGAAATTGGCGCAACTCATCAGAGCGCGCCACGTGTCAGCAGCGCAAGCGTAGCGCACTAGCGCACTGTGCCTGCATGACACGTGTCATCACCATAAGCGCTTGCGCTCTTTGATTAGGCGTAAAGTGCCTGAAAAATGCAATGCATTTCTTTTGGCCAGGCCCAAGTCAAAAAGACCTAGCAGGCCAAAATAAATTGCAAAACAATAAAAAGGGCAGAGCCCAAGTAAAATTGATGCTTTGCATCATTTATAAATGGGCAGAGCCCAAAGCAAATTGATGCTCTGCATCCTTTATGGGTAGAGCCCAAATAAAAATAAAAAGAAATGCAATACAAAAAACAAATAAAAATGATGGGTATTTTCCAACTGGACTTAGCCCAATTATGGCTGTAAGTCCTCAAATTAAATTGACTGAGCACGGCTGCTCCCTAAATCAATTTATATCTGGTTCGAGGGTACATCTCCGAACTCCTCTGACATCTGTCGTTATAATCCTTCAATGACGTCAGAAAGGTGACAGGTCCCAACGACCACACACTATATGGACTGCGGGGTCCTTAAACTCGTGGACCGAAACGTCCTTAAACTAATGTTGGACCGAAACGTCCTTAAACAAATGTCGGACCACCACGTCTCTAAACTGGAACATGGACCACCATGTCCCTAAACTGGAATACGGACCACCACGTCCGTAAACTGGAATATGGACCACAACGTCCCTAAACTGGAATATGGACCACCACGTTCCTAAACTGGCGATGGACCACCACGTCCGTAAACTGGAATATGGACCGCCACGTCCTTAAACTGGAATATAGACCACTATATCCATAAACCGGAACAATAGAGCCTCCACATGCTCTTTTACCAGATCTAAACGATCCCGTTTAAGTCGATCTTAGCCCCAAACACGGCTAACGTATCCTTAAACATTCAAATGGACTATAAAATTCCAAATCAACTCTGGTTCGAGGGTACATCTCCGAGCTCCTCTGACACCTGTCGTTGTAATCCTTCAACGACGTCAGAGAGGTGACAAGTCCCGACGGTCATATATATTAAATGAAATCACTACGTTAAGTTGATCTTAGTCTCAAACAAGATTAACGTATCCTTAACAAACGTTTAAGTCGATCTTAGCCTCAACACGGCTAATGCATCCTTAAACTAAAAACACCAAACCCAAATCTAAGTAAATACGGATTTGGACTAATCCACGTTCTACGGGCGACGGCATTACTCAGTCTCCGTATACAATCCATGGGCAACCACAAACAAAACAAACACCCGCGACACGAAGTGAAATTCTGGAGAAGGAGAAAGTTGTTACCGCGATGCGGTAGCGTAATTAACTGCAGGGGCTTGCGCCAGCAGGGAAGAGCGTCCCCATAATCAAAAACCCCTCGATTGAGGGGGAATCTGACGAAGTCTGCTACATCGACCGCATCCGTCTAAACCTCCGATACACGGTGCCATAAATCAACTTGGCATTTTCGGAGAGGTGGATGGATAAAACCATATAGCATCTGCCCCGAATCCCAGTGTCAGGACCTCACAGTCTTGTGCGCCGCTATTCGGAGGGGAACAGATGGCATGACAGGAAATGAAAAATACTGAATGGAAAATGTACAATGAAACTAGAGCTCTGGTTCTTCAGCAAGCTGATCCAAGTCTTCTGCAGATGGCTCGATCTCTGTCGGGTCCAAACCACCTGACGATATTCAAAGAAGAAAGAAATAGAATGTCATCAGCGAACAGATCGCTCGGTAAGTCCCAAAGATAAGGGAGAAGTAGAAAAGAAGAAAGAGAGAGAGAGTAGATTTTAATGTTGTATTATATTGTTGTAATATTGTATTAACGTTGTTGTTTGTAGCTTGGTACAGAAGAATGCCAGTGTATACGAGAGGAGTCTCAGTATGCTAGAGACCAGGGCAAATGGAAGTACAAGGCTCCGTTATACAACCCGGAACAACGACAATTGGATTCATGTTAGGTGTCTTAATCTTACCGTCTCGTCGGAAACTTTAGTAGACGGCCGCACCTCCCGATGCCGTCGACGAAGTGCACTAAGGCGGAACACCGCATCCGCGAGCACCTGAACAGATGCTTCTGGCGACGGGATTCTCCTACAGTCACTTGGTCGGGGCTATGGGACGTGGCTATCTATTACGGTTACCCGGCAAGTATCCGCGTATACTACGTAATTGCAACGAACTTTTGATTCACATCAAAATTCCATGGCAACTGATCAAATGAGACTAAATTGTTAAATTTATAAAATTCAAACTAGTTATCTCATAACTATTTGCGGATTCCAAATATTGTATCACAATCACAGAAAGTTAGGCGACGTTAAATATTTTGATCGAATCAACGAATTCGATCCCAAAATTCCCAGAGAACTCAACACTTAAGCTGTGAACAACAGTGACGGCCCTTGGGTCTCTCTGTTTTAAGTTGCAGGGGACCCACAGAGACTGTGTTTGTTGTTCACATCCAACTGGCTAAGAACGATCACAACCCATTTTTCGCTTTTACCTAACTATCTTTTTAAAGAGGGTTGTTTTTTTGGAGAGTGAAAGGAATTAATGAAAGAAAAGGAGTATCTTTTTCACAGGACACAGCCCATGGCATTGAGCTACAGTGTATAATTATAATGATTGTTTAACCATGGCAGGGTTTAGATTTAACCCTAGACATGCCCCCCAACCCCGCACCTCTATCCTTCAGAGACAAGCGTGTTCAAGAAGTGCTCCCCCCCCCCCGCCCCCCTCTCTTTCTCTCGCTCTCCTCTCTCAGACACCGTTTTCTCTCTCTCCTCCTCGTCCTCAGGCCCTGTTTCTCTCTCCTCTCTGTCATTTCGGCCTTTAACTATTATTAGGCACCAAAGTAAGCCCCGCTGACACCGCAGCATCTCGTTTGTTTTATCATTTCCTCTCTCTCTCTCTCTCTCTCTCACATCATCATAATCATCACTCTGTCTTGCCCCCGCCCCCCTCTCTACACTGCTAATCCTTCTTCTCTACTGCTCTCTCTCAAATTAATTTAACTCCCCCCTCAATTTTCTATTCTTCTTTTGCCAGCCTTATAGCCCTTTCCATTTCCCTCTTTAGCCACCCTACTCCTCCTTCTCTTTACCCCCACCCCATTTCGCCCTCGCAAATTCTCAATCACATTCTGTTGTTATTAAAGAATAATCAATATCAACATGCAGCAGGGAGGGTCCCCGTACGGGGCTCCTCCTCCTCCTCCTCAGCAGCAGCAGCAGCAGCAGAAGGCGGAGCTGACTCCGTTCCATCTTACCACCACGGCTGCGGAGGCAGCTCCGCCTATCAGCACCCGTCCCCTTATAAGGCATGGGGGGACGGGTGCTGCTGCACCCAATTTCGAGGAATTGGGGACGGGGGACGACCCGTTGGGAGGCCCCGGGGAGGAGGGCTCCAGCGGGGGCCTGTCCGGCAACCGGTGGCCACGGCAGGAAACTCTAGCCCTGCTCAAAATCAGGTCCGACATGGACGCCGCTTTCCGTGACGCCACCCTTAAAGGCCCTCTCTGGGAGGAGGTCTCAAGGTATGTCTCTCAATTTGTTTTCTTCTTGAAATTAATGTGTTCAAGTTTAGTTTTTTTTTTTCCCTTTCTTTGTAGAGATCTAACGGTTTCTTGGGATCCAATTTTGAGAGAGACACCTAGTGTGAGTTTTGAGGATTTCGGTGGTGGTTGTTTCGTACCACGGAGCACTGCTGATTCCTTTCCTCTGCTTGCTGCTTTTGCTATGATAAAATTAATTAAGCTCATTTCAGAATTTGATTTGATTTCAGATCTCTCAGCTGTGTTTTTTCCTCTCTCATTCACGAGCTCAGCTTTGATACCAAGAGCATCTTTTTAATCTTTTCTCTCATTCACGAGCTCAGATCTCTCAGCTGTGTTTAATGGCAGTAATAAATTTTAGTAGTTTTTTAGCCCCTCAAAATTTCTGGGTCACTTCCTTTGCTCTGAATTCGATGAGAACAAGGTCAGATCCATGGGCATCAATCCCAACCAATCCCCCTATTTTCTATAAATTCCTGCATCCCATTTACAACCCCAAGAAAATATAATAATTGTAATTAACTCCCCACTGTTTTAATTTTTCCATATATTTAACTATTCAACTTTAAATTAAACCATTATTATATTATAATTAGATAGATAGATTGATGCTTGAGTGCGCGGCATGCATATATGGATGCAATCATCAGCACCTTTCATTTTCCTCCCTTTTTTCCTTACCTTTTATATATATATATATATATATATATATATATATATATATATATATATAACATGAAATGAATTCAATTGATATATGATTCTTTGAAATAGGTTTATATAAATATTATTACTTTGAGCAGGAAGCTTGGGGAGCTAGGCTACAGGAGGAACGCAAAGAAGTGCAAGGAGAAGTTTGAGAACGTCCACAAATACTACAAGAGGACCAAGGAAGGCCGCGCCGGCCGCCAGGACGGCAAGAGCTACCGCTTTTTCAGCCAGCTTGAGGCCATGCACAACACCACCACCACCACCACGCAGCCGTCTTCCATGATCCCCTCACTGATTGCGAGCCTGAGCCCCACCTCTGCTGCTGCTGCTGCTGCTGCTGCAGAGAGGGCCGCAGTAGAGCCGATGCAACAGATCTCCGCGCCAACTCCAATCACCACCGCCCCGCCTCCAGTACCGCCTCAGCATCTTCCAATTATGTCTCATGAAAACCCGATCGCCACCTCTGCCGCTGCGGCTGGGGTCGGGTTCTCGTCGAACAGCTTCTCGGAGTCGGATTCTGAGTCCGATGAAGACGATGATGAGGCGACCGATGAAGGTCCGTACAGAGATAGTGGCTCCAGGAAGAGGAAGAGGGAGGGTGGTGGAGGCAGCGGAGGGGGAGGGACCAAGAAAATGATGGCGTTTTTCGAAGGGTTGATGAGGCAGCTCATGGAACGGCAAGAGTCAATGCAGCACAAGTTCCTGGAGGCCATCGAGAAGCGGAAGAAGGACCGGTCCATTCGGGAGGAGGCTTGGCGGCGGCAGGAGTTGTCGAGGCTAGCCCGTGAGCACGAGCTCGCCGCGCAGGAGCGGGCGGCCGCGGCGTCCAGGGATGCCGCCATCCTGTCCTTCCTTCAGAAGGTCAGCGGAGGACAGCACCACGCTGTGCAATTGGCAGCACCGCAGCCCCCGCCCCCGCCCCCGCCCCCCCATCAGCCACCAACAAATGTTATTCAAACTACTCCTCAGCGGCCGCCTCAGCCTACAATACCACCACAGATTCATACTCCGCTGCCTCAGCCTACAATACCACCACAGATTCAAACTCCGCCGCCATCACAGCCAATGCATCATCATCATCATCATCAGACGCCTCCGTCACAGCCGCAGCCGGTTTCCACTGAATTGGTCCCGGTCGGGTCTGCGGACCAGCAAGAAGGCAGCGGGGGAGTGGTGAGTGTCATCCTAGACCCGGCATCTTCTCGGTGGCCGAAATCGGAGGTGCACGCTCTGATCAAGCTGCGGAGCGGGCTAGACTTGAGGTACCAGGAAACGGGGCCCAAGGGGCTGCTGTGGGAGGAGATCTCGGCCGGAATGCAGCGGCTTGGGTACAACCGGAGCTCTAAGAGGTGCAAGGAGAAGTGGGAGAACATCAACAAGTATTTCAAGAAGGTAAAGGAGAGCAACAAGAAGAGGCCGGAGGATGCCAAGACTTGCCCTTACTTCCATCAGTTGGATGCCTTGTATCGGAACAAAGTCGGTAATAGCAGTGGCGGTGGCGGTGGCGGTGGGAGTTTACCTGCATTGCCGAGTCCGAATCAGAATCATCAGAATCAGAATTTGAATCCGAATCCGAGTCCGATTTCAATGGTGGCGCCATTACAGGCACAGCAGCAGCAGGGGGAGATGGAGAGCAAGAATGGCAATGGCAATGGCGGAAACGGAGATCAGACCAATGGGGGAATTGCGTCGAGCTTTTTTGGAGAAGGAAGCAGCGGCGGCGGCGGCGGAGGAGACAGCAGTGGCATAATAATGAAGAAGGTAAGCAAAATTCAATGCTAGCTATTAATTAGTCTTATGCTTACAAAAAAATTTATATTTTGACATATACAATATTTGTTTTGTTTACAATATGAATACAAATGGGATAAGGATCCTTAACTGTCTAAATTCCACTGAAATATTTTGAACTTTTAGCACTTTTAGCTCATTAACATAATCTTTGTAAATGGGTAATAAATAGCTTTAACTTAGTAAATTGCACATGCATGGTGTATGACATTTAATCTGAGAGTTACTAGTAAAAATAATTTTGTGGTATATAATTGCAATTTCTAAGTTCATGGGCTTAAAAAGTTTTTTTCTGTTTATGACAAATGCACCCAAAATTGGGATTTTCAATATTTGCCTTATTTTAAATTTTCTTATATAAAATTTTACTTGTATTAGAAATCTCAATTCCAGTACTATCATAATCTTAACAAATATATAGCCCAGTATAGAACGGTTTAATTTTGTTCGTGAAGCCAGAAGACATTGTGAAGGAACTAATGGGGCACTCAAACAACAACGACTACGGAAACGAGCCCGAAAGCGATAACATGGACGAAGACGACGAAGAAGAAGAAGACGACGACGAAGACGGCAAGGGACAATACAGGATCCAGTTCCAGAACAATGCCGGCAGCAGTGGTGCTCCCCCAAACACCGGAGGGAAGTCATCTGGATCATTCTTAGCAATGGTCCGATGAAGTCAAAACGACCGTCATCGATCTCCAGAGCTCAGCATAAAATTAGTGGTCATGTCATAGTGTCAAGTGGGTATAATTTGCAATTTCATTGATTTGTTGTGCAATAAGAATAGAACTCTAGGCCAAACAACACAAGGGGCAGCCAAAGGAGAGAATAAGCTCAACCGTTGGGGTATATATATATATATATATATAGAGAGAGAGAGAGAGAGAGAGAGAGAGAGTCTATATATATATATATATATATATATATAAAGTGAGGACTATTTGATATCAAAATTCTCCAAATTGAGTTAAAAGAACAAATCAAGAACAAAAAGGAGAAGAGAGAGGGTACTGAAACTATTGGGGGGGGGGGGGGGGCATGCAGAAAAGGCTGTGTGTTTTGTTTGGATATTTTTCTTTCTTTTGTTTATGTAAGTTTTTTCTACTTTAATTTTTTTTTCCCTTTTTCAAAAAAGTTGTTACTCTTATGATAAATATTGGGGTCATGTGGTTTGTACACTGTTACAAGACAATGTACATTTTTATTATTCTTCACATTTTTCTTGTTATAGTCTTCACCTTTGTATCTTGTTGTATTACCTATACAATTAATTAATATCACTTCATGTATTTATTAATTTACAAGTATTTTCTTAATTGTTTAATTATTTGTATTCAGAGTTCCAAATCTCTAAATTCATGTATTTATAAATTTAATATGCTGAGAAAATTTATCTTTAGATTTACAGTTGATGGTAAATTGCGAATATTAGCCTCCCTTTTTCTTTTAAACAGTTAATTACTGCACCTTTCTACAATTAATTTTTCTTGTAAACCTTCTTTTTTTGGTTATTTTTCTCAGTTTGAGATATATCTTAATTATGAAATTTCTCACATCATCATAAATAAAAAGAAAGTTTCTTGATTTGTCAATATATATTGACGAGTTAATAAATATGATGTAAATTTAAGAATAAGTAAATAGTTTATTATTACTATTGAATACTGAATAACGATAAATTATTCGAGATCGACAAAGGCTCGTTCGATCTTATTTGATAGTTAAATGACCCTATCTGGAATATAAATTAAAATTGATAAAATAAACAAATAAACATGAAGATACCTATTCGAGCTCGGTTCGTGTTCAAGCTCGACTCTTTTAGGGTTTGTGTGGGCTCGAATAATTTACTGTTATTTAGTATTCAATAGTAATAATAAACTATTTACTTATTCTTAAATTTACATCATATTTATTAACTCGTCAATATATATTGACTTGAAACTCATATCATAATAAATAAATAAATAAATATTTAGTCAAATATTGTTATACTAAAATATTGAAGAATCTAGATGTCAACAGGGTTTTAAACAAGCGCTAACACGTTCGTCTAGTAAATACAACAACATTTCTCAGCTTAATTTGTCAAAAATAATATCAAACGTCTATATATTTCTCTTATATTTCCTTGTGATTATTTGTACCTATTTTTCTAGATTTTAAATAGGCTCGATGAACCTAGGTTGGGCTCGATGCAGATCGTTCAATAAATAAACAAGCAGAATCAAACCAAGTTGAACAATCTAAAACTCAGCTCGTTCGATAAATAAACGAGCCAAATCAAACCAAGTCAAACAACCTAAAATTCGGCTCGGTCCCCGAAGCAAGTATAAGCAATCTAAAGATATATGATAAAAATGAAAAAGTAATATATTTTCAGAAATAATATCTATTTATTGTTTATAATCAACCATGTTTTCCTTAAAATGTATATAAAAGATCATTTAAATTTTTTTCCACATTACTCATAAAAAAAGAAAAGAAAATGGAAATATAAAGCATCTGTGGATGAGTATACACAATAAATTTTATAAAGTAATTACTTACTTGCATTTGTGAAAATTAGTTATGTTATTATTAGAAACGTATATATGGATGCAAATAATTTGAGCTGACACTCTCTATGACCGTGTCTGTATACTCATGTTTTCAAATACGATGATTCATATCTATTCCGACTATATCGAGTCTATTTTGCAATATTCATTTCATTTCATAACCCCATATACGACATTTACAGTTAGTAATTTCAGTTTTTGATAACTATCTGTATATGTTACCCATTGGGTCCGATCCGGTCCAATATCCATCCATATGAGTAAGTACTCTATATATTCATATATAAGAGGCTAAGGTTTCATATATATGAGATATATGAGAGGTAATACATAGAGAGTTTTTCTAGAGAGAAAATCTAAACTGCCGTCGTCTCTTTCATCATACTCTTCTATTTTGGGTTGGTTTGCGGGATGATCAAGTGGGGGATTCTCGTTTTTTACCAAAATATGGTTTTCCTCCGGCCGTTCTTTAGAGGTGATAAAGATCGGATATTCCACGTGACGTGGACCAACAACGATTCAACCAATCGGATCATATATATCATAAACCTTTACATGTATTTCTGATGTGCATGATTGCTTTTTATGTATCTACGTCACCTAAATTATACATTGGTATCAAAGCCATGCATTCCACATTCAAAGAATTATAGATCTGTGACATTTAAAATATTTGAAACTCAAAAGTTGCGTTTTTTTTTTATCTAAATCTAAATCAATTTTTTTTAATGACAGATCTATTATATTAGGGTTATCGTTTGATGGATCTTTTAAAATCTGTCTATTTTACATCATTATGGGTCGCCATAAATTAGATCTATTTTTTATGATATGGTTTTTTTAGTTCGTTGATGTGAAATAACCTATGGATTAAAGATGAGATAAATTTTTGTAAAGATTGCATTTTTTGTGTTAAAAGAAAATTTTAATTTTTTTCTCTCTTTTGGTGTGTATTAATTGCGACTAGGCCGCAATTTTTACCTAAAACCCTAACCTTATTTTTGGACAATAAAATCCTGTGGGATATGTTTTTGGGAAGTTTGGTTGGACTAAATTTTATTTTTTAAATTTTGGTTGGACCAAAAAGGTTTTTCGGATTTTGGTATGGAACCAACATTTTTTTTGGAATTTTGGTTTGGAATCAAATATTTTTTTGGATTTTTGGTTGGGAACCAAATTTTTTTTTGGGACTTTTGGTTTGGAACCAAAAATATTTTTCTTGAGATTTTGGTTTGGGACCAAATTTTTTGTTATTATGATAATGGGGCTTGGGCCGGGCCTAAGCCCTTGGGTCAAGCTGGGCCGGGCTCGGTAGCTTGGGATGAGCCGATGGCTCGACGGCTCGAGTCGGGCCGTGAGCCGGATCCATTTTTTTATTTTAAAAACAATTCTACAATAATCCCAGAAAATGCATAAAAATTCGAGAAAATCCAGAAAAATCCCAAAAAATTCAGAAAATTTCCAAAAAAAATTAAGAAAATTGTTTTTTTTTTTTGAGTTTTCCTTTATTTGGGGAGTTTCCCACTCAAGTTTTGGGTTAGATAATGGTTTTGTTGTTAACTCTAGAAGTTATATTTTTTTTTCGAAAATTTTGTTTGCTTTCCAAAAGTTTCAAATTTTTATTCTCACATTAAATCTTAGAGATTTGTTGGGTGGTTGTTCCAGTGGGAGCGCCTGGAACGCGTATTAATTTAACAAATAAAATGAAAACGCTAATAAAACGGACAAGATTAGATAGGATAGTTAAAAAAAAAAAATTTGTTAGATTGATTGTTACATTTTGTGTTGTGCATGACATATTATATATACAAAGACGCATACTGTATTAATCTGATAAATTTCAAATGGGAGATTTTGAGAGGAGACTGTAATCTAGATTCAACTACCCAATTTACTTTATTTCTAGGAAATCTGTATTCTGTTATTCAATCATTTTAACTGATTTTTAAATTTTATACTTTTGAAGGATATGGTTGGGGTCGTGAGACTTTTTCTCTTTTTTCGGAGTGTAAAATTTATTATTTCTGTTAAGATGTGTTGAAGACGAAGCATTCTTTGGAAAAGAAGGATACTTCATTATATGCTGTAATCTAAACGCATCCATAATAAAATCAAGATATCTTCAGTCCCATCAGGGGTGAGATGATAAATGAAATAGAAATATTAGTTTAATATTACATGAACAATCTGAAAGACTTGGACACTACTGATGAGATGGCAGAGATGTAACAAGGTTATACGACGCGGCATTATCAAGGTGGCAGCAATGAAGCGGGGCTACACGACGCAATACTATCGAGATTCAGCGATTTTCGGAGGATTGGCACATTTAGGATCACTGTACGCGTTGGACATGATGAAGAGTGATGTCATTAGTGGTCACATGTTTTATTGCCGAGCACTTGCAATTTATATTGAGCGGTAGTTACAGGGTATTTACGTGCCAAGAGATAAGTTGTGCGATAATTACGGAGTAATTTATGTGACGTGGCAACATCATATTATTTCTTGGCGTGGCTTTATTTTCATATAAGAAGTCGAATCACGTAATGCGAATACACTTAAGAGTTATATCTTCATTGATCCAGGATTTGAAGAGTGCTGCTCCAATTAGACTGTAGAGCGACAGCAATAGACGGTTACATGTTTTCTACTCGATATATGAAACAGTTAGTTATGCAGAAAGCGAATGTGTTGACGTTTGCTAGTACATTTGAGTAACTGAGGCTTAAGATTTAATCGCCAGGGGCGATAGAACTAAGAGCGCTGCTGATATGTTGACGAGATCAACAGTGAGCAAGGGCGGGTATCCTAACACAAGAAGAGTTCAATCGAGTTACGAAAACAGGAATAAATCGCCAACAAATTAAGTGATTTAACATGGAAAAATGTGCTGGAAATAATGGATATAATAAGTCCAACGTTTGACTGTAGGAATTTGAATCACTCCACTCATTAGGGTACCGAATGGAAATTGGTTTTCTGCTTGGAGCAGAAAAGTTTGTGGAGAAAATCATATGTCAAGGACATATGAATTTATTCTGCATCGGGGATGCAGATATCTATCCACAAATCATCTTTCCGTCGGTTACAGTTTCAGTCTCGGCTTAGAATATTTGGATAGCTTAATGGGACAATCTGTCGTATGAATTCCTTATGATTTTGAGAATCGACCCTTCTATAAATGTCATGAGTGGTATGATAGATTAGGTTAATAGATAAATGAGATGCCTTAACCACATGGGATGGATGAGTTGGTATTTGAGCCAAAAGTCAAACCATCTACTTGTGAGAGTTGCCTTGGAGGCAAAACTACCAGAGTAAAACCATTTGGATATCCATTGTTGATAATTCACTCCGATAGATACGGACTAATAAACGTGAAGACACATAGTGGAGTTTCCTAATTTAATACCTTTATTAATAATTACCCGATATGGCTATTGATTTCACACGGAACTAAACTATTGATTTGTATTAAATGTGGTATTAATGAAGTGAAGAGTCAGTTCATGCAAACAGGGTTATGCGTGTTTCACGGAGCAGTTCTGGGAACTGTAATCAAACCATGAGTATTTATTTTAGCAGTTCAGGAAACTGAATAATGGAAAAAGAGTTGTCAGATAGAATATCGTAAACTCAGCAACAAAATGGTGTTGTAGAGAGAAAAATTAGGAAATCCTAGATATGATAAAGAACATGATGAAAAGAGCCAATCTTACAAATTGTTTGGGAGATACACTGTTGGTAGCGGGTTATATTCTTGGTCATGTATTTTCAAAAACAGTACAGTCAACACCTTATGAGTAGTGAATGAATAAGAGACCTGGGAGGTCACTTGTGTTCATGAGTATGTGATAGGACCGTGACTAACATTTGGTCGTGCGAACTTGATTTTCTCGGAGAGGAAATAACGAATGATTTTCTCAGGGAGGAAACATCAAGCGATTTCCTCGGGGTGGAATTTTCTTAAAAGGCAGAAGCAGGTCAGGATTTGAGATTCTACGAGATTGAGGAGTCTTCTAATCGGTCAGCGGTGCAGAATGAATTAGTTCCTTCAGCGGCTGGCGACAGTGGGAGCGATATTTTCGCAGATGGATCGGAGCTAATCACGGATCCTAAAATAACTTGTAAATAGTGCTGTGGATTAATACCCCAACGATATTTCGATATCAAAATGGGACGTCTATGGTAACTCCGCATTGGTTGCGGAACCCAAATCACATGAGGACGCTATTTATGGGCCTATTGCGAAGGAGTGAATAATGACAATGGAAGAGAAGTAAGAGTCAACGTTAAAGGATCAAGTCTGAGATTTGATTATCCTATCGGACGTAAGACTATTGATGAGAACCGGGTTTTTCGAGATCTTGCGAAAGGAGGAGGATATTGTAGAGTGATACGAGGCACACTTGTTAGGGAAGGGATTCACCTAACCTAGGTAGACAATGAATAGACACTTTTCACCCGGGGTGATGATTGCATTTATTTCACCTTCCTTACCAAATAGTTGCAAATAAAGATCTTGAGCTAGTCCCGGGGACTTATATCGTATTGTCGATAGAGATTTGGATAAGGAGATTTGGAAGATCTACTTACGGGTTTCAAAGCCAAGGGGACTCGACTCGACTCGGAGAATCTATTTATGGCTTGAAACACTTATTCAAGCAGTTGTTAGTTCAATATCATCAATCAATATTGGATATTGGTTGACGATGATTGAATGCGACAACTGTAAGTTCAGAGATTTTGTTGTGAACAATATTCTAATGACCAAAAGTGGGTCGGAGAAAATGAATGCCACTTGGAGTGGCTGTGTTCTCGCTATAGAGGACACGCGAGATGTGTTAGGATGCTAGGCACCTCTAATAGGTTTTAAAGCACGGCGAAAACGGTAATTTTAAAAATCTAGAGAGCATTAGCATACCCAAACTAAGAATCAAACCAAACTACTAAATTTGCCACTAAACTAGTAAGCTAAAAATAAGAGTTGGCGGACTATAACCTTTGTAACGCGTTAGCCACATCTTCTTGGACTCCGAGCAGTCTTCACAAAGCCTGGAATAAGCTTGCTCGATGATCTCTTCGTCGAAGATGATCTACCCTGAGATAACTCCAACATAAGATTTAGTTTCAAATTGATCTCTTCAAAATAAAGCAATCCATTAATTAAACTTGCTAGGAATAATTAGTAGGAGATGTGGAATAATTAGTAGGAGATGTGGAATAATTAGTAGGAGATGTAGAATAAATAACTCACTTAATTTTTCTCTTTTCTTTTCTATTCCTCACTTGAAGAAAAATCAAGAGGAGGAAGAAGAAGCATGGAGAAGATCATGAAGAAGCAGATAAGGTTCAATAAAAATTGAACTAAAAACAAAAATGAGTCATGAAAATAAAACACCTTATCAATTTTATAACCATCTTAAATTCATGACCCATTCTTATTCTTCCATATAATTCTCATACATCCATCTCATATGTATCAACATACATGAAACAATATTTATATCAAATATAAATATTAATTAAGAGAAGAAAATAATAAAGTGAGTATGATATTAGTTAATATATAAATATATAACTACACATTTAATTATTAAATCAACACTTGATTTAATAATCCAGCTATATCATATATATACCGGCTAATATCATTTAACACCCGATTAAAATACGTGTATCAAATACACGTGTTTAATCGAACTCCTGCATGTATCCCTATACGTGCCCTACATCGTTTCGCATGTGCTGGGAAAGCTCTATGTGTGACTCTAAAAACTCGACAATACGCTGGCAGTATGTTAGGATCATTTCCATAACCCACAAACACGTCAGCGGTACTAGCTGCACGTAATGGCTATCCAGGTATTAATCGAAAAAAGGTCAACGAGCAAGCTCATCAGAACCCTGCAAAGTCTATCAGCGACATTACCGTACAGTTCTGTCTCTTTGTTTAAGAGTATCGTATATCGGGTCTAGGGTTTGGAATCTGTCAGATCCCAATAACTCGATAAGTCGTGCGACAGAGAACTCATAACCAACCGGAGATACAATTGATAACACTTATCTGTTTATCTCTACTGCGATGGCTATCGACATATGGTTGTAGTCATGTCCTGTACAGCGTGACATCAACTCCCTATACCGGGAAAGACGAATACTCTTGAATGCTCACTGCCTCCACGTGGTTCAGAACTATACCCAACAAAAACCTGTTTGCACAACTCCTTTGAGCCGTAGTAGGGTAGAAGTCTAAGTATAGTGGGAACACACATGAGACACTATGGTGATCTCAGGTCCTAGAAACTACCATGTACCCATATCACAAGAGAACCGCTACATGATATTGGTATATTACCAACTAGGAGTTCTCTGTGAGTCTGTCCAGTGTAACTCATCCAATGAGCACCTGTATACAATTCTCGATGTCAAACACCGATAGTTGCAGGATCAGCTATCGCTCTCCAACCGGGTCAGGAAACGTACACACTAGTCTAAACTGGAGTACCGATATCCAGTCTTGATACTTCTCCGACTAAGAACATTTAAGGATGTGCTTATCGACTACCCAGGTTCCACTAGTATGATCTCTATCATCGTTCTGGTACTCAAGTAAAATCTTAGGGTTTTATCTCATATCTAAACGATACATGATAGTAAATAAAACACATCACATAAAAGATAATGGCAAACCAAATAGTATACTATCATCTCGAATGAGGTTGTTCTTTCGTATAGGTCCTCCTTCAATTACAATAATTGACTTGAGGGCACCTATATCCGACAATATCCCACTTGCACTTAAGGCCAATTATTGCGGTATCTCATACCCAACTTCTGTACTAACAGTTTCACAAACGGTGTTAGAGAATTAGCCTCAATGAATGGATTCGGCACAACGCATCTCTTTGTTTCTCTCTGAATCTCAACTTCATGGAGATTAAGTATCTCCCGAATTCAGCGATACTTGCCTCAGTATTTGCCTAAACAGACGATAGGATCATGTTCATAAATGAAAAATTATATCCAGCAAATTCTCAGACGATATCCTTTGCTGATTCACAATCAGCATCTAGCACCATGACTGTTAGGGATATGTATGCCCTAGAGGCCATTATTGTACATTGATATATATTATAGTGGATGCTTGGACATATATATAGAGAGCTTTCTTACTCGACATAATAGTATGCTATCTGGTTGCTCTTTATCTTAACATGTACACTTATATTATTATACCGTCTCTCTGATATATGTTGATAAAGCCCTTAGGATATTTGCTTGACTATCAGGACTATGATGCAGATCATACTACTGGGAGTTGTGTAGTCTACAAGCATATCCTTTAACAGTTCCTAGTCGAGGGAGTATCGAGACAGGGCATCGATATTCCAGAGTAGACTAGTGTGTACGTTTCTTGACCCTGTAGGGGAAGATGGTTGATCCCATATCCATTGATATTTGACATCAAAGATTGTACACAAGTGCTCATTAAAGAATGGGTACACAGAACAGAACTCGTTGACAACTCCTAGATGGTACTATACCTATGGTCAGATATCAGTTCTCTGGTGACATTGGTACAGATTAGTCTGTAGACCAGAGATTGTCATAGAGTCTTGTGTGGTTCCAATTGTGCTTTGATTTCCTCCTTACCACGGCTCAAAGGAGTCGTACAAACAGATGGATTTTGGTACAGTCCCGAGTCACATGGAGGCAATGAGCGATAGGAGGGGTTTCGTCTCTTTCGGTATAGGGAGTTGATGTTGCGCTATGCTCGATTGGCTATAACAGGAAGTCCTTGGCCAGGGCTGATTATGAGATTATTGGTAAGAGTAATCAGTAGTTTCTCGTACCGTTATAGGCCACACATCGGCATGGCTTATCAAGTTATTGGGGTCTGACGATTCCACCCCCAGACTCGATATGCGACATATCAGATGAAAAGACCGGATTGCACGGTAAGTGTTACGTATAGGCTTCATGGGAGTTTGGATAAGCTTGCTTGTTGATCTTCTATTCGCTCAATATCTGGATAGCCGTTACGTCCAGTTAGTACCGCTGACAGTTTGGGGGTGACTGATATGATCATCACCTACTGCTGGCGTATTGATGAGTTTTTAGAGTCCCACATAGAAGTTTCCTGGTTCAAGCGAAACGAATTAGGGCACATATGCTGATATGTGCAGGGGCCTGATTAAATACGAGTATGTGATACCGTATTCTAATCTGGCGGTTATTTGTTATCGGTTAGGTTATATGTGATATAACCAGATTATTGAATCAAGTGTTAATTTGATAATGTGATATACAGATAAATGATATTAGTTGGTTATATGTGATATGACCGGATTATTAAATCAAGTGTTGATTTAATAAATTGATGTGTATTTATATTTGATATAATTTACCTTAACTAATATTATAGCTCACTAATTATTTTCTTCTCTTAATATATATATATATATATATATATATATATATATATATATATATATATATATATATATATATATATATAAGGAGATATTTTGGGTTTGAGGAATGGGGTGAAGTATGGCTTTTTATTATTGTTTATTACTCTTGACTCATTATTGAAGTATGGTTACAATTTTTAATTGTTGAAAATTATATGCTTCAATAAGTGAGGAGATATGAGAGCCATTCTACACTTGCATTCTCTTCACTTTATCATTTTTCTTGAGTTGAGCTCCTTGCTCTCTAGCTCTTTCCATTTTATTCACCTCCTCCTCCAAGCTCAATCTTTTACATGAGTTGTGTTAGGAATATGTATGCCCTAGAGGCCATTATTGTTGATATAGTGGATGCTTGGACATATATATAGAGGACTTTCTTGCTCGAGATGATAGTATGCTATCTGCTTACATTTATCTTAACATGTAGACCGATATCTTTATACAGTCTGTCTCTTACATATTGATAAATCCCTTAGGATATGTACTTGACTACCAGGATTATGATGAGATCATACTAGTGGGGCCAGGGTGGTCCAAAAATACATCCTTTAACTGTTCCTAGTCGAGAGGATATCGAGACTAGGGTATCAATATTCCAGAGTAGACTAATGTGTATGTTTCTTTTCCCTTAGAGGGTGATGGTTGATCCCACAACCATTGGTGTGTGACATCAAATATTGTACACAGATACTCATTGGAGAATAGGTACACCGAACGGACTCACCGAGGACTCCTAGTTGGAATTATACCTATCGTCAGATAGCAGTCATCTGGTGACACTGATACAGGTTAGTCTGTAGACCCGAAATCGTCATAGAGCCTTGTGTGGCTCCCACCGTGATTTGATTTCCTCCCTACCACGCTCAAGAGGAGTTGTGCAAACATGTGGATTTTGGGTACAGTCCCGAGTCACATAGAGGCAATGAGCGATAGGAGGGGTTTCGTCTCCCTGGTATTGGGGGTTGATGTTGCGCTATGCTCGATTGGCTATAACTGGAAGTCCCTGGCCAGGGCTGCTGCTGAGATTTACTGATAAGAGTTATCAGTAGTTTCTCGATCCGTTATAGGCCAGACATCGGCATGACTTATCATGTTACCGATGTCTGACGTTTACCACCCCTAGACATGATATGCGACATATCATACGAAGAGACCAGAATGTACGGTAGTGTTACTGATAGGCTTCATGGAGAGTACGGACAAGCTTGCTTGTTGATCTTCATATCGCTCAATACCCGGATAGCCGTTACGTCCAGCTAGTACCGCTGACGACTTGTAGGTGACTGATGTGATCATCACCTACTGCTGGCATATTGGCGAGTCTTTAGAGTCCCACACAAAAGTTCTCTGGTTCAAGCGAAACGAAGTAGGACACATATGTGATATGTGTGTGGGCCTGATTAAATACGTGTATGTGATACCGTATTATAATATGACGGTTATCTTTTATCAGTGAGGTTATATGTGATATAACCATATTATCGAATCAAGTGTTGATTTGATAATGTGATATATAGATAAATGATATTAGCCTGTCATATGTGATATAACCGGATTATTAAATCAAGTGTTGATTTAATAATGTGATATGTATATAAATATATATATGATATGTATATAAATATATATATATATATATATGTGGCATGGAATGAATTCTATTTTGTGAAAATAGAAATGAGGTGGAAAATGGAGAGACTTTGGGAGCATGGTTGCAAGCACGTGCTTTATATTTGTTTATTCATCTTGACTCACTATCCAAGCATGGTTGCAATTTTATATTGCATTTAATCCATGCTTGAATGAGTGAGGGTCAAGGGGTTGCAACACACTTGATTTTTTCTTGACTTGAGCTTTTTCTATAGTTGTTCCCATATGCTCTCTAACTTCTTCTTCATCCTCATTGTCATGGTTCAAATTTCAACTCTCACATGTATTGTGAATCATGAAGCTTGAACACAAACTTGTGATCTTTCATATCCCTTACTTCACCATCCTACACTAGACTAGCGATCGAGTGTAGCATGTTTCCTATACCAAAGAGTTTAGTGTAGAGGTAGCTTGAGTTGGAGGGATTTCACGTGGATCATTTTCGGCATGAAGGTCATCAGAGGAAGCTCGTCCAAACCCTCAAGTGGAGCCTAGTGGATTCGCAGGACTACTACACAGAGCATGTGAAGTGAAGGACTCGATCTACGAGGGTATAACCATCTTCACTTTTTTTTATAGTTTACATTGATATCAAACTAGAACCCTAATCATTTAGTTAACGATCTTGGTTAGTGTAGATTAGCACCCCGATTTTTTTTTTAAATGGCATGCTTGATACTTGTAAATCCCAGTGGGGTGCTAGCATACACTTTCATGGTATCAGAGCCACAACCAGAAGATTAGATGATGTTAATTTTGTTAAAGGGCTAATACGGAGTGTTTCGTAGTCGTGGTTTTAACATTGTTTTGGGTTTAAGTTTGATATGGATGCAGTAGTTAGGATCCACATTAAATTAGTTTTATGAAAACTAGTTTGTTTGTAAATCTAGTGTTTTAGTCTCGGATAATCGGTTGCCATGGAGTCTTGATTCGGATCAAAACTCCGTCGCAATCGCGTATTGTACGCGAATACTCACCAAATAACTTTGCTAGGTAGCCACGCCCTATTACCCCGACCAAGTGACTGTAGGATAACCCCGCTGCCAAAAGCATCTACTCGGGTGCTTGTTGCCATGGTGTTCCGCCTTAGTGCACTTCGTCGATGGCATCGGGGGTGCGGCCATCTACTAATGTTTCCGACGAGTATTCGATAATGTAGTCGAGAATCTTGTTGAATCCTCGACTAAGTAATTGAAAAGTATTTTCAATTTGAGACTGAAATACAAGATTTATCTGATTAGGCATGAAATTCGGAATATGAGATATTCTGGGTTTATGATATCTAAGGTTATGAGGATTCTAACTATAACAGTTTTATATTTCTTTCCTGCGACTGTAAGTGTAATACGTGGGGTATCCCAAATCTCGATGCTATGTCAACGGAATTTGGGATACGCGTATTTACTTACGTTGATGATATGTGATATTATGTGTCGCTGATATGTTTTATTGGATTGTCGTGATTGAATAGCCGGGGATTTTATGTGAGATGAGAGTTTTTCAATTTTCATTCATGTAAAATCTTTATATAATATTCTTTTATTGGAGAACTTTCGGGTTGAGGATGATGTCACCACTGATGTATATTATTTACTTTTCCACATTAGGATAGACCCAAGGCGGGGAGCACAAGTAACCGGGTTCTAGAGTCCAGTGGGAGACCATCTCAAGGAATTGAAACCGGGGCTCCTAACTCTAGAATTGGTATGGTTACTTGCCACTCTCGTAGGGGTCTAGAGATGTGGGTTTAGCTATTCTTCACGACCGTGGAATCCTTGTTTTACATTACTGGCTAAATTTAAAACACGAAAATCCTAGTATATCCAATATTTCATATGTTGCTTCTGCTGCTTGGTTTTATGATGTGATCATATAACTGCGTAAGACGAATGTTATATTATATCTATGATATATAATAAACATTGCTTATGTTTTGCACCCGCGCTAGTCCAGCCCCCGCTCTACCGGTAGTTAAGTAACCTAACAGTGTATGACGGGGCCCCGTGACGAATACAGATGGTATAAGCGTACGTTCTATTTTCGTTTCACTTTTTTGTAATGTTTAGGAAACATAAAATGATGGGACTTCATTAATGAGTTTAATGAAAAGAAAAAAACCTAAAGATGTTGTAGAATCAAATTTTCAAAAAAGGTAGCTCTAGTTTTTGCTTTGCATAGTGGTATTCCTTGATGAATATCCAGCACCTCATTCGATGAGTAAGGAGCCGAGATCCCTTCACCGGGAGTGACCTCTTTAATGAAACTAGCAGATGCTACAACTCGCTCGATTTTGTTTTTGATTGCTTCTTTAGTTCTTGCTTTCCATAGTGGTATTCCTGAATATCCTGCACCTCATTCGATGAGGAAAGAGCCGAGATCCCTTCACCAGGAGTGACCTCTTTAGAGAAACTAGAAAAGCCTAAAAAACACTCCTTTTCAAAATCATTAGATTCTACGACGATATCAAGTTCATTACGCAAAAGGTTTTCTTAAAAACCTGTCGTAGCCCTCCGTCATTTCAGATAAGTACTATTTAGTATTCGTGCTACGTTTGTTGGCCTTTGTCAAGGCGTAGTGTGCGGTAGCTGATTAGTGTTTATCTGCAACTATATGATGCGATTGGATTAGGGCAGTCGTACGACCTTGTTGGCCTTTGTCAAGGGTCGTATGGGTGGATTTAATTCAATCAGGAAATGACGGGTTGAACTTGACTAGCGCCCTATGGTTTGTTGGCCTTTGTCAAGGTCATAGGACGTTAGAGGAAAAACATTATTGGGAATTTCAAGTGTTGAAATTTGCAATGAGATTGGATACCTTCTATGAGATAGTTGGATCCCGATACCCACTGCGAGTAAGAGTTACTCCTGAGAGAGTTTTGCACTTTACAATTAGTTAATTCAGTAGGTGTCTAGAAAGGTTTCAATGGGGTTATGCCTCTAGGGAAACGAGGTTTATTTTAATTAGGTCCGTGCGAATGCACGGGGAACCTCACTCAGAGTACCAATACCTGCCTGGCCGAACGATTGGCGAACCTGTAGAGTGTAATTAATCCTCGCTAATCTTACCTTTTAGGGTTGAAGGAAGATTTGATAAAAATAGTGCGAGCCATCCTGATTAGATAAAAACCAATCTAATCTTGCAAAGAGCGCACGCAAAGTGATTACCCTTCTCTCTCTCCTGGTAGCGACCAATGAAATTTCTTAATCAAGATAATAATATGGATGTATTGATCGAACCTACTTATTATACTGGGCTTGGTTCCGCTCTACCTTATGATTGTCATAAGTCTGAGCAAGGAATATGGGAATATCCGGATTCCCACGCCACCCAAATGAAGAGTAAGCATGTTGATGCATTGTCTTCGGGTGTGTTCGTAACCAAGAACTGTTTCTCAGTTACCTCTACGTCCCGGGTATTGGATACCGGATCAGGATCCCACACATGTAATTTGTTACATGGGCTATAGAAAGGTGGAGAACTGGGAAATGGTGATATGTCTCTAGTAGTAGAGATGGTGCAATTGTTGCAGCCAAAGCAGTTGTCAAATATCACCTAGTGTTACCAACTGGTGATACAAAGATTTTGAGCGACTGTTATTTCGTATCAATAATATTGTGAATATTTTACAAAATCAAGTGTTGATTGGGTAAGGTATGTTGTATAACAGTGTACACGTTCTGAATCAAACTACAGTCTAAACGTACAGAACACACACAAGAGGAACAGTTCAGAAATGAACGAAGTCTTCTTGAGGCATTGTAGACTAGGTCATGTTGATGAGATAAGACTAGCTAAAGTTCCATAAGGATGCATATTTGAATCCGTTCGAATTTACATCTTATGAAACTTGTCAGTCATGTCTCAAAGGCTAGGGACCAAATCTCTGTTTACTGGAAACGGAGAAAGAGCTACTGAACTTTTGGACAGATACATGGTGATGTATGCGGTCCTATGTCTACACATTCCAGGGATGGTTCCGCGTACTCTATTACATTCACCGATGTTCTTTCAAGATACGGACATGTGTTCTTGTTGAAACACAAATCTGAATCTTTTGAGAATTTCAAGGAATATAAGTACGAAGTTGAGAACCAGATGGGTAAAGGTATTCAAATCCTTCGATATGATCGGGGAGGAGAATACTTGAGCACGGAATTCCGGGACTATTTAAAAGAGAATGAGATTCTCTTTCAGTTTACTCCTCCGAATACCCCACAGTACAACAGTATATCAGGATGGAGGAATCACACCCTATTAGATATGGCGCGCTCTATGATGAGTACTGCTGAGTTACCTATTTCCTTTTGGGGATATGCACTTGAGATAGCTGCATACCTATTGAATAGAGTTCCGACCAAATTCGTTGCCTACCACTCCATATGAGATATGGAATGGGAAGAGACCATCTCTTAAACGAGTTAAGATATGGGGTTGTCCGGCCTATGTTGAAAAGCAAAATCCGGACAAGCTTGAGGCAATGCCGGTTCTGTGCAAGTTTGTAGGATATCCCAAACATTCGCGAGGGGATATCTTCTACCACACTGAGGAACAAAAGGTGTTTTGTTTCTCGACATGCCACCTTTTTAAGAAAAGGAATTTCTTGTGGAATAAATTAGTGATGATGAGGTAGAATTGGAAGAAGTTCCAGCAAAGCAAACTATAACTGACGATTTGGTAGAACAGGAAAATTCAATAGTCCCCGACGAACTGCAGCCACTCCGCAGATCTAGTTGGGTTCCTCATCCACCTGAGAGATACTACGGTTTTCTCGTAGACGGTGGGAGCGAGGATTTCATCATGGAGATGATGACCCAACTAGTTTCGAGCAGGCCATCACGAGTGGGGACTCTGTGAAATGGCTGGATGCTATGCGATATGAGATGGAATCCATGTACACCAGCAAAGTGTTGACTTTGCATGTTGTTCCTGAAGGGGTAAAACCCATCGGGAACAAGAAGATATTTGAGAAAGATAATTTGGTGTAGATGGAAAATTTGAGACTTTCAAAACTAGACTTGTAGCAAAAGGTTTTTGTCTACGACCTGGTGTCGACTATGATGAAACCTTTTCTCCTGTCGCTATACTTAAGTCCATCAGGATCCTACTTGCCATTGCTGCATATCATAACTACAAAATCTACCAGACTGCACGTCAAAACCGCTTTTCTAAATGGTGATTTAGAAGAGAGTGTGTATATGAAACTGCCAGAGGGCTTCGTAGACAGTGGGAGCAGCGGAAGCGTGTCTAAGCTGCTTGAATCCATCTACGGATTAAAACAGGCATCGCGGAGATGGAACATCTGTTTTGATGAAGCTGTCAAAGAGTTTGACTTCATCAAAAAGATAGATGAACCATGTATATATAAGAAGGTTGTAGAGAGTATGCTTGTCTTCCTCGTATTGTACGCAGATGGCATACTCTTGATAGGAAGAGGTGTTCATATGCTACACTCGGTCAAGCTCTTCCTATCACACGTGTTCTCCATGAAAGATCTTGATGATGTCTCATCCTCGGGATATAGATTTATAGAGATAGATCTAAATGGATTTGGGATTGTCCCAATCCAGGTACATAGACACCATGCTAAAGGGGTTTAATAGGGATGATTCTAAGCGTGGTAATGTACTCTCTTGTTCAGGAATCACTCTTTCCAAAGAGATGTCTCTCGAGACTGATTTGGAGAGGGCTCGCATACAAGGGATACCCTATGTTTCGACAGTCGGGTCAATCATGTATGCGATGTTATGTACCAGACCGGATGTAGCTTACTCACTAAGTGTAGTAAGTAGGTATCGAAAAGATCTTGGGGAAAACCACTGGATAGCTGTGAAGATCGTTCTTAAGTACTTGAGAAGGACTAAAGAGATATTCTTGGTGTATGGTAACGGTGAACTCCAGGTGGAGTCCTTTACCGATTCGAGCTTCCAGAGTGATAAGGACGACTGAAAGTCAGTCTCGGGTTTTGTCTTCACTCTCAGTGCAGGGACGGTATGTTGGAATGGTTCCGAGCTATATACCGTAGCAAAATCGTTGATAGAGCCTGATTACAACGCTACTAACGATGCTGCCAAAGAGGTTATCTAGATCAATAAGTTCATAGGATGAACTTGGTTCCTACCATTGAGCATCCAATACCTATGTATTGTGATGACAATGGAGCTGTGGTTTTAGCCTAGGAACCCCAGTCTCGTCAGCGATCCAGACATATTCTTAGACAGTATCACCTGATCGGGAAGATAGTTGATCTCCGGGAGATCGAGGTCAGGAGAGTTGACACAGAGGATAACACAGCGGATCCACTCACCGAGGCCCTCCCCCAGATGCTATTCGAGAGACTTTTGGGACGTTTGGTATGAGATACTACAACAACTGGCCTTAGTGCAAGTGGGAGATTGATAGGAATATGTATGCCCTAGAGGCCATTATTGTTGATATAGTGGATGCTTGGACATATATAGAGAGGACTTTCTTGCTCGATGATTGATCGATTCCGATTGTGTCGGTGTTTAGAAACTTGTATGAAATCACAACCAAAAATATTTGACCGTAATGAATAACGGTGTCGGTGTGTAGCGCATTAGTGAGTGCGGATCGTCCACAGGGATTGTGCGATTCGTTCGTATTTTGATTTGTTTGAATCGAAAATTTAATAGAAAAGAAAAGCAAAAACGATTCAAGATTTATCGATGAATTTCAAGAATCAACTAAATCAAATCAAGAATCATTAAAGCGTTAAACATCAAGAATCAAGAAAGATAGAATTCCAATCTATTTAGGTTTCAAGATTTGAAGTAAAGCTCGTAGGAATCGATTAGATCGTAGATGTGATGAAGACTAACAATTACCGTTTCTTATCCATTAACAAGTTGATGCTAAATTGATGTAGATTCATCGAGGATCAAGGACTTGCGAAGAATTAGGGTTCCTCATCCTATCCTTTATCCTTTCGATGAATCACATTCACTAGATAGCTTCTAGGAAATCGAATGATCGATCGTTGATCTCTAAATCGTGCGAAAAGAATCAAGAATGCATTTTGCATCGATCTAGATCATCGATCACTCAATTTCAAGAATTTACAATTGTTATAGGACTTAAGAAAACGTTTTAAATTCATCAACATCATCATTCTATAATCATCTCGATTCCTCCACGAGCGGAGTTTTACTCAAGCATCATCACGAAGAATACATTCAAGAATTGAATATGAATCATAATGCTCGAATTGAAATATAAGCAAGCTTAAAGAATCTTCATCTTTATTTATTTCAACAATTAGTTACAACTCTCAAGAACTACAAGAGGAAAGAACTTTGATCGTCGAATCTTGCGTTGCATCGGCTCCTTGAGTCGTGGATCGACTTGGATCTCGTGCTCCGTTGAAGTCCGGCTTCGCTTCTAAAGGTTGGTTGAAGACTTGCTCGCTAGAACTCAAAGGATCTTGAATTTAAGGTTTGGATTAGGGTTCGGGTTTGGCACAAGTCGTGTCATTCGACTTGTGGGTGGAAGAGATGAGAGAATGAAGAAGAAGAGAGTGATTCAACAACTAAAGATTAGCAACTTTGAACCACCAAAGATTAGCCATTAACCCTAGATCTAGGCTCCTATTTATAGACTTCCAAAACCCTAGATCTAGGATTCAAAATTTGAATTTCCCTCCAAAAGTTTGTTAGCTAGAGAGGCTTCTAGAAGTAGTTAGTTAGAGGGAGCTTCTAGAATTAGTTTGTTAGGAGCTTAATCAAGATTAGCTTAATTAATCATCTTTGCTGATCTGGCAGAAGCTTCGAGAGAATTCTGGAATTTGACGTGTCTTTCTGAGCTTCTGGGACTGAGAGAGAGATTCTGAGCTAAAAATCAACTGTTGATGTGTCAAGATAGCCGCGGATCCGCGGCACGTGCCTTCTTCTGCAGCGGATCCGCGGTCACGTGAGGAGTGTAGGGCATCATTTTAACAGTACTGATTCCTGATGAACTCTAGGTATTTCTCTGATATGCTGAATCTTGTATTTAATTCTTTATCACTGCCAGATCTCTAGCCTTTGAGTTGGCGTAATGTTTGATCAGCAAAATGACAATTTTGGCCTTTCTTCTGTAATTTCCTGCACAGACTTCGAAACACAAGTTGCGCAATATAGGAATGATGCCATGCTATGAAATACAGTCAATTTCCCTTAAAGTTCCGGTTTTACAGTCTAACACATGCAAACTGATATTTTACGACTGTTTTGCTATTATGTGCAATATGAATACCGAACAGCTCTAGATGAATGCAAATGATAGGGAAATTGCCGTGTTAAAAATGCAGTATTTTTGACTGATCAAATTCCCCCAAACTTATTTTCGGTCGTCTCGAGCAAACTGTTTTATTAAAAAGAGAAGGAGAAAATAAAGAAAGAGAAAAACTAACTAGCACACTTTCGTAGGAAACATGATTGCACTGAGCACGTGCAACAAGCCTTTAAACCTCTAGGTATCCCTAGTAGGAGGAGTGTTGTCTCCTGAGGGTTTTCAGCGGATTTCACCCACAAAATCCAATAATAAAAGGAAGATCATGAATATTACATTTAAAGAAAAGAATCGTAAAAGAAAAACTTTGAAAATTAGGGTTTCCAACTAAGCTAGCTTTTCGGTTGTCATGAGCCCTATCTTAATAGTCATGAAAAAATGTTAGAAATCACGTCTTCCCTCAATAAAACATCGTCTTATTCTTCATTCCTATCTTTCGTCCAAACATCGATCATATCACCCTACGTGTGTGTAATAAACATCCCTACACCCGGAGAATTCAATTCAAGCTATCATACTCTTGCCCATCAGCCTCAGTACTTTTTAATTAATGAATATTTAGATGAGATTGCTCACACACTTTCATGCGACCGTTAATACTTCTTGAGGTACTAACCGACCGATTACTCATGTGCTTGCTTATTTGGTGTATTTCCCTCGTCTTGCACCACCTAAGTCTTAGCAGTGACTCCCAGACCAGTTGGCCTTAGGGCACTAGGTGAAGAGACACCCTCGCTATATTTTTTTTCCTGCCTTGGCGATAACAAAACCAGTGTCCATTTTTCTCACCACTTTATATTTTATTCATTTTTATTTTCTTCATACTTTGGCTTTAAGACAAGAGCATTTCAAGGTATCCTCTACTATCCCTAGCTTCAAGACATGTGTAAGTGCGAATAGCAGGGTATCAACGTTCAAAATGTTTGGCTTCCAGAATAGAAACTATTTTTCAGACTTATTTTTATCCTCAGATTAGTGACTTCCTTCATCTTACTAACCCTTGGGACAACGGCTCATAACTACTTATTACTAGTTCGTATAAGAAAACTTCTAATTTTCTTGGTTTTCTTAAATTTTTCCAATCTCATAGATGTAATTTTTCACTATCTAATCTTTTATTATTTTATTTATGTACAAAAATATTTTTATTTTATTTTATTGAATTTTTTTTAAATTTTTATGGGTTTTGAAATTTTTATAGATTTTTTAAAGAAATGTTTTGTGCTTATGCAAATGATATGCAAATGATGCAAAAATAAGCACAAATCTCCCCCAAACTTGTTTTCAACAGTGTCCTCACTGTTGCCTTCTGCTAAATCTCAAAAACCTGTAAGCTTGGGAGGAATTTATTAGTGGGGGCAAAATATTTAAGTGAAGATCCTCCCCCCAAACTTATTTTTGGCTCAAAAGTTTGTAAAAATTTTCTTTTCAAGAGCCAGATTATACCCCTCCAAACTTGAGTTATGCAATGTTAATCTTTTGAAAATCACATGAGGGGGTCAAAAATCATTGGTCGATGTCAAGCTTTGCAAAGACCGAAAGTTAACACCAACCACTCGAAAATTTTATCAATGCCGTGCTCTGATTGGTGGAAGAAGAAGTGGGGAAAGGGTAAGTGGTGGAATAGAATGTGTGTGCGTCTCGTTTTGGAGAGACGATGCAGTGAATGTGATGGATTGCTCTCATTCTTTTTACAGTTCAGAAGAAGGGGTGAAGGATCAATTTCATTGATTGGGAGATGATTCATCTCAACACCCGTGTCATTCAAAAATGCGAGTTCATTAGCGAAGATCTCCTCAAAAGTTTCATCAATACCCCGAATAATAATGTCATCACAATGCACGGGGTGATCTTCAGACTCTAAAAGCAGTTCATAATCAGTGTTAGTTGTTGACCCGGACAACTCGGTGGAAGAGTCCGTATGTGTATGATACATAGTTGGGTCAAACAATAACGTATGAAAAGAGTTTAGATCAGTATCAGGAGGATCATCAAATTCGCTCCTTTCGACATCCGTTAAGTCGACAGAACAGACATGAGCAGTAGGTTCAGAGGGTACACTTCCCAACTTTTAAATATTCAGCTCTATTGACCTATTCCCAAAGGATTGGGTCATAGAGCCATTACGACAGTTGATGATAGCGTTGGAAGTGGCCAAAAAGGGGCGACCTAATATCACCGGAATTTGATTCCGTGGGTTCGCTACAGGCTGTGTATCAATTACAATAAAGTCCACAGGGAATATAAATTCCCCGATTTTTATTAACACATCCTCCAGTTCACTCCTAGGTTTGGTGATTGATCAGCCATCTGGAGAGTGCAATGGGCTGGTTTCAACTCTCCGATCTCTAGTTGCTCATAGACTGAGAAAGGAAGCAGGTTAACACTTGCGCCAAGGTCTAGTAGAGCACGGTTAATGTGTTTCTCACCAATAGAAATGGAAATAGTAGGATATCCAGGATCCTTACGTTTCCTCGGTAATTGTTGGGGGAAAGCTGTGTCTACTGTTTTTGCTATGAATATCTTCTTGGGCACTTGTTTCTTCCTCTTTCTAGTGCACAAGTCTTTAAGAACTTTCGCATACGCGGGGACTTGTTGGATAGCATCTAGAAGAGGGATGTTGATGTTAACCTGTTTAAACATTTCAGTGATCTTCTCCATTTGTGGACTTGGTCTGTTTCCCCTTAACCGATTTGGGTAAGGAGCTTGGGCAATAAGGTCGGGGTCCAACAGTGGAGAAGATCGTGTGGATGGACCCGATCCCAGAATAGAAGTGGGGATCGTCCGTGGAGAACTAGAAGAGATGGGCTGAGGTGGCGAGCCTTGTGGGAAACGAAGAATAGGCTCGCAAGAAGGTGGTGGGGTAGAAGAACTGGGGTTAGAATTAGAAGTAGAAGTGGAAGGAAAGGTCTCAGCCGGGGTATCATTGATAGATTTTTCAGTGTCATGAATCTCTTCCCCAACGTGATTGTCAAACACTCTTCCAGATCTCAACGTGGTGATTGCATTCACATGATGTGAATAGCCAGGATTGGGTAAAGGTTGAGCTGGAAGTTTCCCTTTCTCTCTTGCACTCATTTCGGCTTTTAATCGTGCAATTTCTTCTTCCATCGATTTAATACTCTCGCTTTGGGACGCAGAGTTTTTCTCAATTTTATCGACAGAAGACTTCATTTCAGCCGAAACTTGCATGATATTTGTTAAGACCAAATTCATGTATTGTACAAATGAAGAGGATTCATCAGTCACAGTCAACTGTAAAGGACTAGACAGTGCGTGTGTGTTGACCGGATTTTGAAAGTTTTGTGCTTGAAAGGGGTGCTGACTCAATTTTGGTTGCTGTTGTGGTGGAGGGACCCTTTGGAAATTGTGTTGGTTTGGAACCGTATTTTGATTTTGTGATTGGTTCCAAGCAAAATTTGGGTGATTCCTCCAACCCTGATTATATGTGGAAGAAAATGGATCTTTCCTAGGGCGTTGTTGGAAAGCAGAATTGATATGCTCATGATCTTGAAACGGAGAATTTCGTGGACATTCTTCCGTCAAATGAGAAGGATCAGAACAGCAGCCACATACAGTTTTGGAGAGTGACATTTGATTTAGGGCGGCGGCTAAAAATTTGTTTTCCATAGTCTCAAGTTTCTTGTGTATAGCTGAAATGTCAGCTCTAACTCCTATGGAAATATCATTGCCATCCCTAGACGATTGACTCACACCCTCCCACTGTAAAGATTTTTCAGCGAAATCTTCTAGGAATTTCCAGGCTTCCCTATCATCTTTAGTCATGAAGTTGCCTTGACACATGGATTCAAGGGTCTGTCTTGTGTTAGGATTAATGCCCTCATAAATGATTCGGCACAGTTCTCATCTAGGGATTCCGTGATATGGACATTGGACTAACAGATCCTTGAAGCGTTCAAGAAATTTTGAAAATGGTTCATTTGGAAGCTGGGTGAATTGATTGATTTCGCTACGGACTCGAGCTGTTTTATGATGTGGGTAGAATTTCTTAAGGAATGCTTTGACGAATTCTTCTCAGTTTGAAATGGAATGTGCGGTAGTGTTATACAACCACTTCTCGGCTATATCGCACAAGGTAAATGGGAGAAGACGTAGATGCATAGCATCCATAGAAAGCTGTAAGGTACCCATCAAATTTGGTGATAAAGGCATATGCGTCTTCAGTCTCGAGACCGTGAAATTTTGGTAGAAGGTTGATGTATTGGGGTTTTATTTCAAAATTTTCCCCGTTGGCTGGTGGAATGGAAAGACAGGTCGAAAGAGGACCTCGTGTAGGATAGCACCTCTCTTGGAGAGAGATGCGGGGTGGATTCTGCGCACCAACGGACGGCGGCAGAGTAGTGGAAAAGAAGTTCGATGGAGACGGATCCATCGATGTGGGTGCGGTGGTGGATAAAGAAAAGGTAAATGTAGAAATACCGACTTTTGGGTCGATCGAGGGGAAACGCGGACTTAACGGGCACTAGAATCCCGAGTCCAGCCTATCTTGCACTAAAAGGGTTTAGTACAAGTGGCGGCGTAGATATAATTAGGGGAAATGAATGAATGCGGTGTTTGTTCTGAAAAATGATACGGATTTTTGAAAATATGATGCGATCACAACAAATTCAACAAGCAACCCTAAAATCTAGTGGTCACCTAGGTCAAAGCTCTAGACCGCTCCTAACTGCCAAAAGACAAGTCGCAGGATAAATCCTCCACTGCCTCTTTGTCTCTCCTGTGGCCAGGTAAGTACCAGGTAAGTGGGAGGTTCTCCACTACGTAAATAGTGGGCCTAATTAAGTAACCACTAGCCTTCGACACACTTTTCTTAGACACCATAAAAGAAACGCGGATAAGCAATGAATTACCCACGGCCTTCTCTTGTCCTAAGTGAGCGCGACGGTCCTTTAGAGTCATCTCTAGATATTTTTTAGTTAATTAGGGTAAATGCGGATGCAATTTTGCGATTTTCGGGGCTTAGGAAGGGTAATGAACTCCCCACCTAATCTGGATTTGGTCTTTGCCCCTTAATTGTCCGTATTATTATGCAAACAACCACAAAAATAAAAAACACGCACAATTTAATTTTGCTTTTTGCGGCGCTCCGATTTTTGCAAAGAAACCTGCACAAAATGTTAATTGGAGCAGATTTGGAGAGAGATAAGAAAGTTAGAAGTTTACAGAGAAATTTGGGTGCAGGGATGATGTCAGCACGCGGCGGAATCGCGGTGGGAGCTGGCTAATACCGCGGAATCGCGGCGCTTTGAAAAGATCACTGCACTGAAATTTTTGGTACCGTTCCTGTTCACCTCAAGATCTCTCTGGAACGCTCTGAAAAAATTTTCCACAGCTCCACAAATTCCAGATTTCCTCACACAAATCACAACAACTCGTATTAGTGTTTGCGCGAATTTTGATCTAAAAATTATAATGGAATAAATCTTTCAATTCAAATTTCAATATAGAACGAATTAGCGCGCGATCTCCGGCAACGGCGCCATTTGATTGATCGATTCCGATTGTGTCGGTGTTTAGAAACTTGTATGAAATCACAACCAAAAATATTTGACCGCAATCAATAACGGTGTCGGTTTGTAGCGCATTAGTGAGTGCGGATCATCCACAGGGATTGTGCGATTCGTTCGTATTTTGATTTGTTTGAATCGAAAATTTAATAGAAAAGAAAAGAAAAAATGATTCAAGATTTATCGATGAATTTCAAGAATCAACTAAATCAAATCAAGAATCATTAAAGCGTTAAACATCAAGAATCAAGAAAGATAGAATTCCAATCTATTTAGGTTTCAAGATTTGAAGTAAAGCTCGTAGGAATCGATTAGATCGTAGATGTGATGAAGACTAACAATTACCGTTTCTTATCCATTAACAAGTTGATGCTAAATTGATGTAGATTCATCGAGGATCAAGGATCTTGCGAAGAATTAGGGTTCCTCATCCTATCCTTTATCCTTTTGATGAATCACATTCACTAGATAGCTTCTAGGAAATCGAATGATCGATCGTTGATCTCTAGATCGTGCGAAAAGAATCAAGAATGCATTTCGCATCGATCTAGATCATCGATCACTCAATTTCAAGAATTTACAATTGTTATAGGACTTAAGAAAACGTTTTAAATTCATCAACATCATCATTCTATAATCATCTCGATTCCTCCACGAGCGGAGTTTTACTCAAGCATCATCACGAAGAATACATTCAAGAATTGAATATGAATCATAATGCTCGAATTGAAATATAAGCAAGTTTAAAGAATCTTCACCTTTATTTATTTCAACAATTAGTTACAACTCTCAAGAACTACAAGAGGAAGGAACTTTGATTGTCGAATCTTGCGTTGCATCGGCTCCTTGAGTCGTGGATCGGCTTGGATCTCGTGCTCCGTTGAAGTCCGGCTTCGCTTCTAAAGGTTGGTTGAAGACTTGCTCGCTAGAACTCAAAGGATCTTGAATTTGAGGTTTGGATTAGGGTTAGGGTTTGGCACAAGTCGTGTCACTCGACTTGTGGGTGGAAGAGATGAGAGAATGAAGAAGAAGAGAGTGATTCAACAACTAAAGATTAGCAACTTTGAACCACCAAAGATTAGCTATTAACCCTAGATCACCAAAGATTAGCCATTAACCCTAGATCTAGGCTCCTATTTATAGACTTCCAAAACCCTAGATCTAGGATTCAAAATTTGAATTTCCCTCCAAAAGTTTGTTAGATAGAGAGGCTTCTAGAAGTAGTTAGTTAGAGGGAGCTTCTAGAATTAGTTTGCTAGGAGCTTAATCAAGATTAGCTTAATTAATCATCTTTGCTGATCTGGCAGAAGCTTCGAGAGAATTCTGGAATTTGACGTGTCTTTCTGAGCTTCTGGGACTGAGAGAAAGATTCTGAGCTAAAAATCAACTGCTGATGTGTCAAGATAGCCGCGGATCCGCGGCACGTGCCTGCTTCTGCAGTGGATCCGCGGTCACGTGAGGAGTATAGGGCATCATTTTAACAGTGCTGATTCCTGATGAACTCTAGGTATTTCTCTGATATGCTGAATCTTGTATTTAATTCTTTATCACTGCCAGATCTCTAGCCTTTGAGTTGGCGTAATGTTTGATCAGCAAAATGACAATTTTGGCCTTTCTTCTGTAATTTCCTGCACAGACTTCGAAACACAAGTTGCGCAATATAGGAATGATGCCATGCTATGAAATACAGTCAATTTCCCTTAAAGTTCCGGTTTTAAAGTCTAACACATGCAAACTGATATTTTACGACTGTTTTGCTATTATGTGTAATATGAATACCGAACAGCTCTAGATGAATGCAAATGATAGGGAAATTGCCGTGTTAAAAATGCAGTATTTTCGACTGATCACTCGACGTGATAGTATGCTATCTGGTGACATTTATCTTAACATGTAGACTGATATCTTTACTGTCTGTCACTTACATGTTGATAAAGCCCTTAGGATATGTACTTGACTACCAGGATTATGATGAGATCATACTAGTGGGGCCAGGGTGGTCCAAAAGTACATCCTTTAACTGTTCATAGTCGAGGGGATATCGAGACTAGGGTATCGATATTCCAGAGTAGACTAGTGTGTACGTTTCTTGTCCCTTAGAGAGCGATCGTTGATCCCACAACTATTGGTGTGTGACATCAAAGATTGTACACAGGTGCTCATTGGAGAATGGGTACACCGAACGGACTCGCCGAGGACTTCTAGTTGGTATTATACCTATCGTCAGATAGCAGTCCTCTGGTGACACTGGTACAGGTTAGTCTGTAGACCCGAGATCGTCATAGAGTCTTGTGTGGCTCCCACTGTGCTTTGATTTTTTCCCTACCACGCTCAAGAGGAGTTGTGCAAACAGGTGGATTTTGGGTACAGTCCCGAGTCACATGGAGGCAATGAGCGATAGGAGGGGTTTCGTCTCTCCCGGTGTTGGAGGTTGTTGTTGCGCTATGCTCGATTGGCTATAAATGGAAGTCCCTGGCCAGGGCTACTGCTGAGATTTACTGATAAGAGTTATCGGTAGTTTCTCGAACCGTTATAGGCCAGACATCGGCATGACTTATCACGTTACTGGGGTCTGACGTTTACCACCCCTAGACATGATATGCAACATATCAGAAGAAAAGACCGGACTTTACGGTAGTGTTACTGATAGGCTTCATGGAGAGTACAAACAAGCTTGCTTGTTGATCTTCATATCGCTCAATACCCGGGTAGCCGTTACATCCAGCTAGTACCGCTGACGGCTTGTAGGTGACTGATGTGATCATCAGCTACTGCTGGCGTATTGACGAGTCTTTAGAGTCCCACATAGAAGTTTCCTGGTTCAAGCGAAACGAAGTAGAACACATATGTGATATGTATGTAGGCCTAATTAAATACGTGTATGTGATACCGTATTGTTATCAGCCAGTTATCTGTTATCAATGAGGTTATATGTGATATAACCAGATTATTGAATCAAGTGTTGATTTGATAATGTGATATACAAATAAATGATATTAGTCGGCCATATGTGATATAACCGGATTATTAAATCAAGTATTGATTTAATAATGTGATATATATATATATATATATATTATATTTGATATAATTATATCTTAACTAATATTATTAGCTCACTAAATATTTTCTTATATGTATTAATATGTGTGTGTGTGTGTGGCATGGCTTGAATTCTATTTTGTGAAAATAGAAATGAGGTGGAAAATGGGGAGAATTTGGGAGCATGGTTAAAAGCTTGGGCTTTATATTTGTTTATTCATTTTGACTCACTATTCAAGCATGGTTGCAATTTTATATTGCAATCAATCTATGCTTGAATGAGTGAGGGTCAAGGGGTTGCCACACACTTGATTTTTTTCTTGACTTGAGCTTTTTCTTTAGTTGCTCCCATATGCTCTCTAGCTTCTTTTTCATCCTCATTGTCATGGTTCAAGATTAAACCCTCATATGTGATGTGAACCATGAAGCTTGAACACAAACTTGTGAGCTTTCATATCCCTTACTTCACCATCCTACACTTGACTAGCGATCGAGTGTAGCGTGTTTCCTACACCAAAGAGTTTAGTGTAGAGGTAGCTTGAGTTGGAGGGGCTTCGAGTGGATCATCTTCGGCACGAAGGTCATCGGAGGAAGCTCGTCCAAACCCTCAAATGGAGCCCAGTGGAGTCACGGGACTACTACACCGAGCATGTGAAGTGAAGGACTCGATCTACGAGGGTATATACATCTTCTCTTCTTATAGTTTAGTAGATATCAAACCTAAAACCTTAATCATCTAGTTAATGATCTAGGTTAGTGTTAGTTAGCACCCCAAAAATTTAATATGGCATGCTTAATGCTACAAAAACCCAGTGGTGGTGCTAGCGTACACTTTCAAGTTGTGAACCCTTGAGCTTGTGAGAATCCTTGTGAGCAAAAAAACCCCTACTTTACTATCCTACACTTGATTAGCAATTAAGTGTAGTGTGTTTCCTTCACTAAAGAGTTTAGTGAAGAGCTAGTTTGGATTAGTGGAGCTTCGGGTGGATCATTTTCGGCACGAAGGTCATCGAAAGAAGCTTGTTCATTTTTCAAGTGGAGCTTAGCGGAGTCGTAGGGACTACTACCCGGAGCTTTAGAAGAGAAAGACACGGACTATAAAGGTTGTATCCTTTTTCTCTTAGTATAGTTTTTGATATCATGCTAAAAACCTTAATCATCTAGTTTAAGATCTTGTTTAGTGTTAATTAGCACCCCGAAATTTTTTAAATTGGCATGCTTGATGCTAGTAAAACCCAGTGGTGGTGCTAAAAAACACTTTCATGGTATCACAGCCAGAACCAGAAGATTATATGATGTTTATAAAATTACGAAAACGAAACAACACCAAAACCAAAACCTAAAACATCAACTTTCTGTCGATTTTGAGATGATCACTGAAAATTATTTACACAATTGCAGAATATTGTATGAGATATAAAAAGAACACCATAGAAATTTGAGACTAATATGACAAAATTGACCCGGCGAGAATAGGTATTTGGCCGGCCTCGCCAGTCACATTACAAAATTTTGGGCTCGAATTTTTTTGTGTTCTGATGTGTTGGGTTTAGAGTTTCATGTTTATATTTGATTAGCCCAGTTTTCATATGATGTTAAATTTTCTATTGGGGCTATTCGGAGTGTTTCGTAGTCGTATTTTTACATCGTTTCAGATTTAAGTTTGATATGTGATGCAATGGTTGGAATCCACATTAGAATTAGTTTTGTGAAAACGAGTTTGTTTGTAAATCTAGCATGTTAGTCTCTATTGATCGATTGCCATGAAGTTTCGATTAAGATAGAAACTCCGTCTCAATCGGGATCGAAACTCCGTCTCAATCGCGTATCGTACGCGAATACTCGCCAAATAACTTTACTAGGTAGCCACGTCCCATAGCCCCGACCAAGTGACTTTAGGAGAACCCCGTTGCCAAAAACATCCACTCGGGTGCTCGCAGCTACGGTGTTCCGCCTAAGTGCACTTGGTCGACGGCATCGGGGGTGCGGCCATCTACTAAAGTTCCCGACGAGTATTCAATCGGGTAGTCGGGAATCTTGTTGAATTACCCGACTAAGTTATTGAAAAGTGTTTCGATATGAGACTAAAATGCAAGGTTTATAGGGTTAGGCATGAAATTCGGAATATGAGAAATTCCGGGTTTATGATGTCTAAGGAAATGCGGATTCTAATTATTGTAGTTTTTCATTTTTTTCTGCGACCGTAAGTGTAATATGTGGGGTATCCCAAATTTTGTTGCTATATGTCAACGGAATTTGGGATACGCATATTTACTTACGTTGATGACATGTGATATTATGTGTTGCTGTGATATGTTATATTGGATCGTCGTGAATGAATAGTCGGGGCTGTTCAGTCGAAAATAGTGCATTTTTAACATGACAATTTCTTTACTTTTCTTAATCATCTAAAGGTATTTGCTATAAATATAACACATATTAGAAGTTCATCTGCAAAAATATCATTTACCATGTGTTATACATTATAATCAACATTATGAAGGAAATTGTATGTTTAATATTTTTACGCATAATATTTTGTATCTCACATTCTTCATTAAGATCTTGTGCAAGATGCTCAGGTCAGATATCGGGAATCAGGAATCTGCCGATAAAATACAAGAAAGTCGAAGAATCAAATATTGGCAGAAATTCAGAAGAGATAAGAAGATTTCAGATATCACATAAAGACCCTTAGATTAACAGAAGAAGATCACAAAAGTTTGAAGCAATGAAGTCACCAATTGACCGCGGAACCGCGGCCGAGTCAGGCCTAGTCGCTGCGGCCGATTCAGGGGCTTCAGGGTCAGGAACCCTCTGGAAACTTCTTATCAACATCCTAGCTTGCTAGGGAAGTCTCGTTGTAATAACCTTGTTCTTGAAACTTCTCTATAATAACTTAGCTTGTTGGGGAAGCTTAAAGAGGGGGCTATAAAAAGGACCAAGGTCATGAAGAGAGGGGTTCCCAATTAGTTGCCAATTTAGATCCCAAACTTCATCCAATTCAACACAAATCCAAGAACAACATCCAAGATCCAAAATCAAGAATCATCGAGAAGTTAATCAAGCGATTCAACAAAAGATCCTTTACACGAAACCGATCATCATCAACGAGCAAGCGATCCACGACAGGTCCAAGACTCATGGTGATCGAGCGACGTGAAGATCGATGGAAAAATTACCTCTTCAAGGGAGTGATCGAGAGCAATTCTTCTTGTAATCTAGGATTGAAGAAGTTGTAATTTGAAGTTGAATAATAAAGGTGATAATTAGTTTCAATTTCACTTTCTTTTAAAATTCCGCATTATGAGTTCTTTTTCTAATCTTTCTTCGATTTTCATGATGCGCGAGTAAATCTCCGCTTGATAGGATTCGTAGGATTAGGATAGATCGATGGATGATAGAATTCAATACTTTACTTTAGTCTTATGAAGTTTACAAACCTTCGTAAAAGAATCGTTAACATCCTCACTGGGTACGATATCAAATTATTGATTATCTTGACCCCGATGTAAGATAAGATTGACGATCTTTTTGTGAAGGGCTAGAAAATGAATGGTATCAATGAAAGGACAAGGGACTATAGTGAGGAAACCCTAGTTTCTTCCAAAAAAACCCTAATCCGCATTCATCGCCGTCAATCTAGCGTTAAACTGTCAATACACCATCAATCTAGCGTTAAACTGTCAAGAACTTGACAGGTGTCATTCTGTCAATAGCAAAGCTCTATTCAAAATTAGAATTTTGAAATTAAGCAACGCTTCAGATACAGCGCCAAGTGCGCTGCGCCCTAAATGGCTCACCACGTGCAATACACGTGTGCGCTAACGCTAGGTGCGCTGCGCTCTAAGCAGCGCACCACGTGTAAAACGCGGATGCGCTAGCGCTGGGTGTGCTGCGCCCTAAATAGCGCACCACGTGCAAAGCACGTGTGCGCTAGCGCTAAGTGCGCTGCGCTCTGAGCGGCGCACCACGTGCAAAGCACGGATGCGCTAGCGCTGGAACTAAAATCTCTCCACCGTTAGATCAAAGATCTAATAATAATGATAAATCATTAATTGATCAGAATTAAATTCTGTTAAGAAAAGATTTCTCAAAATCTTTCCAAATAACAAGACTGTGCTATGTAAATCAAAGCACCGTTAGATCAATGATCCAATGGTGATTAAAAATCACTAAAAATACAGAATAAATCATGTTTAGAAGATTTCCCAATCTTTGTTAAAAACAAGAAGATTACCTTCTGTAAATCAGAAGCCCTTGGATCAAAGATCCAACGATGGGAAATTCCCCAAATCAATTTGAGAAAAGATCTCCTTAACTGATTGAACTGATCAGCTTTCCTTATAAAAAGGCCCCTAGACTTCAAGTCTCAGATATACAAAAGCATAGAGAGAAACCTCCTCATAAACTTTGAGAAATTCAAAGAAAAAGAGCAAGCTCTCAGAAGAAGAAAACTTTCTTCAAGGTAAGGAAATGAATGATGATAAGCGCAGAGATGAAATCATCTCATAATTAAAAAAGAAGAACTCACTTCTTTAAAAATCATAGATCTACAAAGACCAAGGTCTTTTCAAAAGAGATCAAAAGATCCCATCATAAAATAAAAAGAAGAATATAAATCTTCTCACAGTTCATAGATCTACAAGACTAAGGTCTTTTATAAAATGAGAGCAATACATCTCAAGGAGGGGGGAGAATTATTCAATTCTCTCAGGATCATAGATCCATAAAGGCAAAGCCTTTCACTAAAATAAGAGATTAAAATATCTCCTACAAAATAAGAACTTTTGTTCTTTGAATCTTGAGACAGTTTTTTATAAACGAGAGTTTATTTTTCAGATCATAAAAATTGATCAGATGCGCTTTGCACTCTTGAAATAGCGCACTGCGCTCATGGGCTGGCGCTCAGCGCCATGTGCACCACGTGTCACTCACGTGTGCGCCACTGAACTAATAGCACAATGCGCTCATAAACTAGCGCTTTGCGCTCATAAACTGGCGCAATGCGCCCATCGTCTGGCGCTTAGCGCCAAGCACGACACGTGTCTTTCACGTGTGCGCTACTCGGTAGAAGCGCATTGCGCTCTTTGACCGGCGCAAAGTGCAAAGCGCACCACGTGCCCTTCACGTGTGCGCTGATAGAACATAAATTGTTCTTTAATAAGCTCAGAGCTATGAGAAATGCTCAACATTCTGTAAATGAAAAAAAAAAACAATGTCAGGGCCAACCCCAAATAAAGGCTCAACAGCCCAAAATAAATTTTAAACATTTTAACTTAATTGGACTTAGCCCAAGATTGGCCATAAGTCCTCAACTCATATTAACTGAGCCCATACGCTCATAAATCTCAGATCTTAGTCCCAATCGGACTACAGATCTCTCAACCAAAAATTGGCTCAAGGGTACATCTCTTTACTCCTCTGATACTTGTCGTTGTAATCCTTCAACGTCTTCAGAGAGGTGACGGGTCCCGACAACCATACATTTCATAGACTATGACGTCTTTAAACTGGACTGTGGGGTCCCTTTAAACCCATGGACTATGATGTCCTTAACCTTGGACCGTAATGTCCTTAAACTAATGTTGGACCGAGATGTACTTAAACTAACATCGGACCGAGATGTCCTTAAACTAACATTGGACCGTAATGTCCTTAAACTAATCGACGACCGCAATGTCCCTAAACTAAACAATAGAGCCCAAATGCTCTCTTATTGGATCTAAACGATCCCGTTAAGTTGATCTTAGTCTAAAATTAGACTAACGTATCCTTAACAAATGTTTAAGTTGATCTTAGTCTCAAATGAGACTACGCATCCTTAAACCCAACCCCAAACCCAAATCTAAGAAAATACGGATTTAGACTAATCCACGCCCTACGGGCGACAACATAAATTAGTCTTCGTATACAATCCACGGGCAACCAAAAACAAAACAAACACCCACGACACGAAGTGACCATCTGGAGAAGGAGAAAGTGGTTACCGCGATGCGGTAGCGTAATTAACTGTAGGAGCTTGCGTCTGTAGGGAAGAGCGTCCCCACAATCAAAAACCCCTCAAATGAGGGGGAATCTGACGAAATCGGCTACATCGGCCGCATCCGTTTAAACCTTCGATACACGGTGTCATAAATCAACTTGGTATCTTTGGAGAGGTGGACGGATAGTACCAATTAGCATCTGTCCCGAAATTCAGGCAAGACGGACCTGTGCGGTCGCGTCTCCGTGTTTTGGCTGGGAACAGATTCTGGCACGCCCGGTGGGACCTTTTCTTATTTCCACTCCACACTTCGTGTGTCATGTTCTTCCGTGATCATATAATCACGGTGTGTATGTTTGTGGTTGCCCTTAGGGGAGTAGTTACTGAAGTCGACGCTTCATCTTTATGAAGAATGGCGTTTGTTCCCACCTTAGCAACACAGGCTCTGTCATATCTGGTGGAGTCATGTACGGGCCACTTGCAGGCTCAAATCTCTGCAATTCGGATCTTCAAGAAATCAACGGGCTTCTCTTTGGGTCGATGCTCCCACCTCCTACTCTCGGTGCCTCAACGCAGATGGAGGAAGCCAAGAGGAAGTCTGTCTTCCACAGGCGGGCTCCCCAAGCAGCCGCTTTGCCGACGGAATCAGTCCTCAAACAACTGGCACATGCCAAGGACCAAGGTCGACGCAGGGGAAGAATATTCAAGCTCTCAAAGGAAACAGGGGGCAGGCTCGGCAAAATCCTGAAGCTAATCAAATCCCGGCCGTAAGAAACGGTCGACATCGATATCAGCGTCATACAAAATGAGCTGGGGGCAATTCTCCGTATGGTTCTGTTTCAACCCTAGTGGTGAATGTTGTTCCAACCGGGAACAACTTCAAATTATTGTGAAGGGTCAGACAAAATTCTCCTACCGCAATATTGAAGAAGTCTCCGCAGCCCATGGAGATCCCACGAGAGCAGAAACCAGTACGCTCCCTGAAACGACTTTCCTCATCGATATATAAGGTGTGGAAGCAGGTGAAGGAGACTCATCCCAAGACGGATCCTGATACAACGGTTCCTCCCAAAACCAAAGCGGCTTTTCACAAAAAAGGAGGCCCAATAAAGCTCGAGTGCCCAAAGCAAACTCCAAAGGCCAAAAACTCCAAACACCCCAAGCCTGGGGGCATGGTAGTTCACACAGTCTATGTGGTGAATTCCAAAGATGAAGTTCGAGCTTCTTCTAGTCATCAACCTCAAACTCGGTTCGTGAAAAAAGTTCAACTGCAACGTGAAAAGCTACAGAAGATGCTCGCTCAGGCGGCAGCAAACACTAATCCATCACCTAAGGAAAATTGACTTGGGGACGGCAAGTGACCCGCGGCCGACATTCATAAGTGAGCTATTGTCTGATGAAAGGGTGGCTACGCTAAAAGACGTTCTCATGCAGTATAAAGACTGTTTCGCATGGAAATATTTCGAGATGCCCAGATTGGATCCAGAAATAGCTGTCCACAAATTGGCGATATCTCCGGACGTCAAGCCGATCAAACAAGCACCGAGAAGAATGCGGCTTGAGCTTGAGATGAGCATCAATGTCGAGGTCAAGAAGCTAATCGACTCCAGCTTTATCCAGGAAGTTCAATACCCTGATTGGATTGCCAATATCGTCCCGGTAATGAAGAAAAATGGGACGGTGCGCAAATGCGTAGACTTTCGGGACCTCAATAAAGCTTGCCCGAAGGACGACTTTCCAGTACCGGTCACCGAGTTGATGATAGACAACACGTCCACTCATGAAGTTTTCTCCTTCATGGACGGCTCATCAGGATACAATCAGATAAAAATGCATCCTGAAGACCAGAAGCATACCGCTTTCCGGACCCCTTTGGGCATATTCTGCTACAAAGTGATGCCTTTCGGTCTAGAAAACGCCGGTGCCACCTATCAGAGGGCCATGAAGAAAATCTTCGATGACCTCATACATGAAATTGTCGAATACTATATCGACGACCTCGTAGTTAAAAGCAAATCATACGAGGAACATTTAGAGTATCTGAAGATCGTGTTTCGGCGCCTTCAGAAATACACCTTGAAGACGAACCCTCTCAAATGCGCATTCGGAGTGTCCTCAGGCAAATTCCTTGGATTCGTCGTCCGACACCGAGGCATCGAGATAGACCCGTCGAAGATCAAGGCGATCATGGAAATGCCTTCGCCAAGGACTCTCAAGCAGCTGCGGTCTCTCTAAGGGAAGCTCACGTATATCCGGCGATTTATAGCCAATCTCTCAGGCAAGTGCCGTCCTTACAGTCACCTAATGAAGAAGGGAACCCCGTTCGTCTGGGATCGCAAATGCCAAAGCGCACTGGACAAAATCAAGCAATACTTGCAGAATCCACCAGTACTGGCCGCTCCCGTTAAAGGAAAACCCATCGTCTTGTATACAACAGCCCTCGAAGGTTCTTTAGGCGCGCTGTGGGCATAAGAGAACGACCAAGGGAAGGAGAGAGCCATCTACTATTTGAGTCGAGTTCTACTGGGGGCAGAAAGCAATTATTCTCCCATCAAAAAACACTGCCTGGCGTTGATCTTCGCGATAACGAAGCTCAGACACTACGCGTTGGCACATGAGGTCCATCTCATATCGAAGGTGGATCCTCTCAATTATTTGATGTCAATGGATATATTAACGGGACGACTCGCTAAATAGGCCCTGCTCTTGATGGAGTTCTCGATAACTTATCAACCCCTCAAGGCAGTGAAAGGCCAAGCCATCGCCGACTTCCTCGCTGAGCATCCAATACCTGCCGATTCTCCTTTGAACTACGAACTGCCCGATGAGTACTCATTTGACACGATCGACGGGGAGAGAATAGAGAATGATATCCAGTGGGAACTCAACTTCGATGGAGCATCTTCCATGAAGAAGCGCAAACAAAGCACCCCCATAATCAAATCCGGGATGGGCCTCTTCTTCGTGACTCCACAAGGAGGGATAATGCGCTTTGCTTTCTCCTTAACCGAACCGAGGACAAACAATGAAGCCGAATATGATGCTTTGATAGAAGGTCTTGAGATCGCTATCGATATGGGAATTGAAAGCCTCCTCATATACGGAGACTCACAACTGGTCATTAGCCAAGTAAACGGCGACTATCAGACGTGCAAACCAGAGTTGGTAAAGTACGGCGAGAGAGTGCAGCAACTGCTGACTCAAATCCCCGCCTACACCCTGGAAAGCATACCGCGTGCGGAAAATAGAAAAGCGGATGTTAGCCAAACTCGCTAAAGAACTGGCTGACGAAAACCTCGATAATGTAAGGATCGTGGTACAAAGCCGTCGGGTTCTTGCGCCGGCAGAAATATCTCCGGAGTCGTCCAAAGAAAAGGAAGCGACCGAGCAAACGGACCTACAAATAAAAGATCAGGAAAAGGATAAGGATTGGAGAGAAGTCTTAATAGACTACTACAAATCCCGTCGAATACCGGAAGATGCGTCGTCAAAACATCAGCTCATGAAACGAGCTCTATCCTTCGCCTTCGTCAATGATACGCTGTATAAGAGATCATTTGATCCTCTATGGCTAAGATGCCTGGGACCTGATGAGGCAAGGAGAGTCGTCCAAGAAACTCACGACGGACTCTGCGGTTCTCACCAAGCCGGGCCGAAGATGAAGCTGAAGATTAAAAGGATGGGCTACTATTGGCCCACGATGATCCAAGACTGCCTCGAATACGCGAAGCAGTGCCACTCGTGCCAAATTCACGGGGACTTTATCCACCAGCATCTAAATCCGCTACATCTGACGGTGGCTAGCTGGCCATTCGAAATGTGGGGAACTGACATAATCGGCCCCATCGAACCAGCGTCGTCTAAAGAACATCGGTTCATACTGGAAACAACCGATTACTTCTCCAAGTGTGCAGAAGCAGTACCACTAAGAGAAGTGAAGACGGAGAATATCCTCCATTTCTTCAAGACACATGTCATTTACCAGTTCGGCACTCCGCGACGGATTATCTCCGATAACGGGCCAGCCTATAGAGGCCTTAAAATCAGCCGCTTCGCACAACAGCACAACATAGACTGGAGATACTCTTCGGTCTATAATCCCCGAGCTAACGGTCTAGCTGAGGATTTTAACAAGACCTTGACAAAGATCGTGAAAAAGACGGTGTCCCGAAATAGGAGGGACTGGCACAAGAGACTGCATGAAGCTCTCTGGGCGTATCGAACTACGTTCAAAACAGCCACGAACACAACGCCGTATGCATTGGTATTCGGCACAGAAATGGTACTCCCCCTCGAGATAGAGTTACCCTATCTGCGAGTGGCAGTTCACTACGAGCTAACAGACGAAGAAAATGCTCACCTTCGGCTTGATGAGCTAGACGCCCTTGATGAAACTCGTCTCATGGCGCAAAAAAATCTGGAGGCTTATAAAGCAAAGATGATGTGCTCATATGAAAGATTGACTAAGCCGAGAACATTCCGCCAAGGCGAACTCGTGCTAGTGGTCAAAAGACCTATGATCCCCAATCATGCCAAGCGGGGGAAATTCGATCCAAACTATTAAGGCCCATATATCATAGACAAAGTCTACCAGGGTGGAGCATATCTACTCATGGACATGCATGGTGAAAGACCATTCAGGCCAATAAACGGTTGCTTCCTAAAAAAATACTATGCCTGATGAGTCACGGCCTAGGTTAACGATAGATGACGACGCCTATGTCCGCTTGCTTTCTTCCTATGCCCAAACTCTATAAGTAGTAGCCGGCTACGGACCGAAACGTCCTTAAACTAACGATGGACCACTATGTCCTAAAACTGGCTAATGACCGAAACGTCTTTAAACTACTACAAACACGCGGCATCGCCAGGCTGATGTGGTAAAAAAATAGGTACGTCCACAAGCAAGATGGGCACGGATGAAAACCCGAAAGGGCTCCGTGAGTAAAAACAACAGGACTACCGGCGAGTTTTGTGAAAACCCGAAAGGTCGCAATCTCGTTAAAAGACACTTGCAAGGTCCTCTCGACCTTGTAAAGAAAAACCACCCGCGTGAGATCCTTACGACTCACAAGGGAGCAACACACTTAGGAATCCTCACGATTCCTAAGGAGAACTTACACTTACGAGATCCTCACGACTCGTAAAGAGAATTCTCTTTTGAGGCTCTCACGGCTCATAGGGTTTGAAAGCCTTAAGCTACAGGGATCTGAACCTGTTCTTAAGCCATCTCAATCTCCAATGTTGCCCTACAAGCGGTTCAATATCGACCCTTGTATACAATCCACGGGTGCGAATAAACATTTCCCTAACAAAGTTCCATCCGCGACGTGGGATATGTTTACACAGTGGACAACCCCTGTAAGTCTTCTCGACTTATAAGGAGAAAACGCTCTTGTAAGATCCTTACGACTTATAAGAGACCATACACTTAAGACTCCTCACGATTCTTAAGGAGAAAATACGCCTACGAGATCCTCATGACTCGTAGGGAGAAATACCTTTATGAGACCCTTACGGCTCATGAAGTCAAAAACCTCAGTCGACAGGATCCTAACCCTGTTCGCTAAGCCACCTTTGTTCGACATCGACAGAGGTAAATAATGATTCGCTCCTGGCAATATCTCAGCTGTAGCGATGCTGATGCCGAAATCGGTGTCCAAAATCGCAGCGGAAAGCCAGCGAGCCAAAAATGCATATGAAATAGCCGAAATGATTGGACAACTTGCAAATCAGCAAGTAAAAATGTATGCATGCGAAATAGCCGAAATGATTGGGCGACTCGCAATAAAAAGCAGCGAGTAAATAAAACAAATAGCCGAAATGATTGGGCAACTCGCAATAAAAAGTAGCGAGTAAATAAAACAAATAGCCGAAATGATTGGGCACCGCGAAAAATAGCCGAAATGATTGGGCAATTGCGACTTTCGCGATATAAAAGCTGAAATGATAGAGCATCGCGGAAAGAAAAATATATAAAATGAAACTTTTGCCCTAAAGGTGAGATCACATCGATCCCTGTATACAATCCAGAGGCACAAACTGTTAGGCCACGGCTGCGCCCCGGCCGTCTGTCCGAGGCCAAAATGCGGAATCAAAATTTTTCTTAACTTTAAACCGGCGCTACCGCGGACTATGAACCCGGATCGGACCATTAACCTACTACTAGCTAAAAGAAGAAAGGGTAGAGAGATATACCGAGCGATCCGTTTCCTTCGGTCTTCTCGTCATCGTCCCGATCTCCCCGCGGAATCTCCGGTCTTCACCTCCTCGTTGGAAGGGCACCACATCGCCGGGTACTTTTACGGCCTCCCACCTCTGGACCGAGGCAACTCGGGCATGAAGTTGGCGAGTCGACGTGTCCAAGAATGCTGTAGGAAATCTGTAAAACTTATGTCTCATGGGGTTGTATGAAGTTGCCCTTTTTAGTGGAGGAATGAGATAAACTTTTGGAGATGGAGCTATGGGATTTTTACAAAGCCAAAGAGATCAAAAATCCCATGCAAGAATTTTGGACAGCCCCCTACAAGCTTGGTCGGCCATGCTTGATGGATAATGAAAGGGGGGTGGATCAATAATACAATCAAGAGAGAGAAAAGGTGATGATGATGGAATATCATTACAACAAAGTCCAACACTCCATAAACTATCATAACCCAAAAGTCAAGCAATCATCAAGAAAGAAGTCAAATGATGGTTGAACCATCATGAAGCAACAATTTACAAAGACCACCCTCCGCAATGCTAATTTGCACATTTGCAAATAAGCCCTCCTCCACCAATTTTCAGCCAAGGAAAGATACAAAGAAAAATGGCCGAAACGGAAAGCAAACTGGCAACTTCAGAAAAACGATCCCCTAATAAATTACAGGAAAACCCCACTACTGTATATACATACCCGCATTTGTATTGCGACCGAATACAAATGCAATGAGACAAAATCTACACTGTACAATACTAGGATCCGGCTTAAACCAAAGCCCGCTAGTATTATCCGTCCGATCATGATCCGTGCAATACCGCACGTACATGATCGAACCCTGCCATATCTCCATACGGCCTCTACAGCGTTTTGCCCGAAACTTGAGAAACGGTCTGTGGGGGACTCTAAAGACTCGTCAATACTTTGGCTGTGGATTTAACCACTAGCACGTCAGAGGTATTAGCCATACGTAACAGGCTACCAGGTGTTGACCAAAAGGGACGTCGATGAGCGAACTCATCCTGACACCCTACTGAGCCTGTCAGTGACAATATCCGTACAGTCCGATCCGTTCGTCTATGAGCATCGCATGGCGGGCCTAGGGGGTTGGTAAAAGTCAGACCCCCAAAAGCGGTACAAGTCGTGTTGAAGTGTAGCCCAAAACACCCTGAGATACTACTGGAATACCTACCAGTAAATCTCCTGCCTCGGCCGAGGGCTTTGTGTAATGGCTCTCCTAGACACAGTGCGACCTCACCCCCAATACCAGAAGAGACGAACCCCTGCAGATCCGCTCACTGTCTCTATGTGGCTCGGGACTGTACCCAACTAAAACCTGTTTGCACGACTCCTTTGAGCCATGGTGGGGGTAGTAATCAAAGTACAGTAGGAACTCATACGAGACAAATGACGATCTCAGGTCGATGAACTAACCTGTACACATGTCACCAGGGAACTGCTATCTGACGTCAGGTATAAGACCAACTAGCATGTTCCCGGCGAGTCCTGTCCGGTGTACTCATAACCCAATGAGCACCTATATGCATCTTAGGTGAACCAACTGACACCAGTGTCTTGTGAGACCAGCCACTGCCCCTCGTCGGGGTCTCGACTGTATACACTAGTGTACTTTGGAGTATCAATGCCCTGTCTCGAAACTCCCACGACTAGGGACCTCTTAAGGATGTGCTTATAGACCCCAGCTCCCCCGTATATGATCGCCATCATACTGCTGGCCGTCAAGCAAGAACCCTAAGGGCTCTATCAACGCGCAATAGTGACCTGTAAGGTCACCTAAAGCAGTACACAATGATAAAGATAAACCAGATAGCATACTATCATCTTGAGTAAGATTGTCCTACCGGTATAGGTCCTCCCTCAATTATTGAAATCATGCACCTGTGATCCAATAATTGACTCTGAGGGCACTATCTCCAACAATCTCCCACTTGCACTCAAGGCTAATTATTGCGATGTCGCATACTCACAGCCCGTGTGATACCGAACACCCAACTCCTCTACCAGTCAGTCTCACAAAGCCCGTTTGCGAAACTATTGCGTTCGAGGAATAGCCTCAGTGAGTGGATCCGCCCTAATGTTTCTTTCTATGTCTCTCTTTATCTCAAGTTCGCGGAGAAACCCATCTCCCGAAATGAGCAATACCTGTCTTAGAATATGTCTGGATGTCTGATGGGACCTAGTTCATAAATGAATTCCAAATCCAAACTTCTTAGACTGTATCGTCAACTGAACTTAATCAGTATCCTACGCCATGCCCTGCTCAGTATCCGCCTGGACCACCTGTCCATAGTACTGCCCCTCGTCAGAGGGAAAACTATTACTCTGACAGCCACTCTGTCATCCAGGTCACCTTGGAAGCCTGGAATGATAACCGTCTCCTGAAAGAGGCTGATGTTATCATATCCCTAGAACATCCACTTATGTTCTAAAACCGCTTCCGAATGTTTCTCCAGGATTGGATCAATATCAACTTATTGCATCTCGTGCAAAAACAACATCTGGTGTAGTACTTGACATCTTACGATCAACTCAATTGCCTAAGCAAGTGATCTGCCGATCATGCACATCCCTCTCCTCTTTAGTCTATAAGACACCTTTAGAGAGGGTGACTCCATCACCTGCAGGTACACTACCGTTCCTGGAGTCGTCCATTCTAAAACACCTTTAGAATGCTGTCTAAGTACCCTGATTGGAACACTTCACAAATCTAGATCTAATACCATAGATCTAGTAACCAGAATGTCTGATATAATACCCAATTCCTATGTGGAGAAACCACTATGTGACAACCAAAGTATAACCGATCGTAGTATAGGAACATCACTTTCTACTCTGTGTATGTCATCCAAATACCAGGACATCACACCCTACCATCTTCTTAACAGATCCATCCCCTATTCTGATAAAGTCAAACCTATGACTGTCACATCAGAAATAGATGATCTATCTCCGCTATATGTGCTTTAGTCCCTAAATAGACATAAGCCTCTTGTCCACCAATGCTTCTGCTGCTCCCACTGACTACGACAACCCTCTGGCAGAGTCATATACACGTGCACTTCTAAAGCCAGTTCAGAACGACGCTATACTCATCCTCCTGCCTGGTCTCATAGTCTGGAATAACAGCAATGGCAAGTCTGGGTAAACAAGAACCTCCTTGCCACCGTCCTTGAGGCTACCGGAGTACCTCTCGGGTGCCTGAGGTTACCCACCTTATCTGCGGAGTGGCCAATGGAATGTCAAACCAGATTTAATATTTAGGTTCTTATCAAATCTTCAGTAATCGTTTGCGGTTCTGGAATCACTTCCAGTTCTACCATACTCCCACTACTGTTTTCTGAAAAAATCCATTTCTTTTAAAACTGTGGCGAGTCAAGAACAATATTACTATTGATCTTCCAGATGGTAGAAAATCAACCCTCGTCATAGCCCGGGTCGATCCACAAACAGCCATTACAGAAACGTGTCTTGAGTAATCCGGAGTCTGGTTTTAAGCATAAGCCGGATGACTCCCCGTACCTTAACATCGTTAAGATATGAACTGTTCTATATCCAATACAGAAATAGAGGCACTGATTTAATTGAACCAGATTCAAATCATGCAGCTGTCTCCAGTGCATGTCAACTAAATGGAGAGAGGCCGATCAGCGTTACTCAACTTAGGAGTGCTTCCAATTATGAGTAACCTGAAAGAGAAGCAAGCTCTCTTAATCATTACTATCAACTGAATACCATACACAAGTATCTACATCTTCGATCACCTTGAAGAATCCTGATACTTGCAATACCTGGTTCTCTACTTTATTCTTATACCTATAACTTCTCAAAACTTAGACCTTGTGTCTCTACGAAACACATGTCTAAAAACTGGAGAAGTCATAAGTAAACCGAATATAGTATGAGGACCAATCCCTCTGTCCTAATGAACACTGGACAATATACAACACTTTGTATAAGTCCCTTGAGTCTAATAACTCAATCCCTGTGTGTCGTAGGTTGAAAACTGTACTATGGTTATGAAGAATTACACCGCTGTTCAATGCTCCTTACCTAACCATCCATTGATATAGGTAAATGTCATGGACATAATTTCAAAAGGTTATATCTCACTCTATAAAAATAGACGTACAAATATATCAATTTGAAATTGGTGCATAGCAACGGATATTCAAAACCAAATATTTGCCGTCCGGCAAACAACCCAGGTGATTTCCTCAAATATCACCAATTACAACGAATTCCGATACAATGAGGATAATCACCTAATTCCCAACAACTTGCTCCCACTCATCATCTGTAAAACCATACAGATGTGAGAATCATACCTGGTAAATACATACCCTGGAGTAAGGGCTAATTGGGAAATCAGTTTTCTATTAACAACACATAGTGAAACTGAAACATGTAAATGTTTCGAAGGGGTATCCGGGTATTCCTAGTAGTGCCTTTTCCATTATCCAGATTCACAACTGTAACCGTATATTTCTATGCCATCTCTCCACATCCCTTCATATGTCTTTAGTCATTACCTTCTGTACACCCTCTTAGGCTAAATGGTTTTCTTTCTTCCCTACCGTTCGGCACCAGCCTATGGTTTGGAAGAAGACTATCCAATAAGCGTAATGGGTGTACTGTCCTAATCCTAGGAGCACTCGCAACACGAGAGAAGGTGAAGATAAAAGATACCTGAATAAACCTTATTCCTATTTCTCCTGAACCAGAATCCATCCCCGAACTGGAACAAGTTCCTTTCGAGTTCGTATATAACCATACGATGGAGTATCTAATAAACTGTGGATCTTCGTAGTGATACGGAGTGTTCTGGAGAAATACAAAGGTGATGTGGGAGTGGCGATGAAATACTTGGTTTGGTCATGAATAGCAGTCGCAATTTACTTTGCCCTCTTACTAATCCCTTGATATGTCTTTACTTAATACCTTCTGTACACCATCGTTATGCTAATTGGTTTTCTTCATTCCCCACCGTTCGGCACCAGCCTAAGGTTTGGAAGAAGACTATCTAATTTGCGTAATAGGTGTACTATCTCCTAAACCAAGGAGTACTCGCAACCTGAGAGAAGGTAAAAGGAAAAGACAACTGAATAGTCCTATTCGTTTTCTCCAGAACCAGAAACCATCCTCGAATAAATTTCTTCAAGTTCGTATATAACCATACGATGGTTTTATCCAATGGAAGTGGACGTTCGTTGTAATACGGGGTGTCCTGGAGAAAAGGGTAAAAATAGGAGTGGCAATGAGGTTTGCAACTCAGACAATCCAAAAGCCAATGTTTAAGAAGGTTCGGTTAATTTTGGTCTCTGAGTCATAGTCTAGGGTCAGGTCAATGGTCGCTGCCAAAGAGAGAGAGAGAAAAGAAACACTCAGCGTGCACTCTAACCTAGATCAGAATGGTTATCACTTTATCTAATCAGGAAACCTCCCACTGTACCGTCAAATTCTCCTCCAAACCTGAAAGAAGAATTAGTCAGGATCACCCGAAGAGTAAACCAACTCATCAGTGGGAATCGGGATCCAACTATCATCGCATGATAACGTGACGGAATCCGCTCACGTTATCACACTCTAGAAGGTATGCGCATATCTGGCAAGTTTCAGTTTCTTTAGAAACTCCCGATGTGATTTTTTTACCCCTAGGACCCAAGTGACCTTGACGGAGTCAACAAATCAAAGAGTCCTAGTCAAGTTCAACCCGTCATTATCTGGATTGCATTAAACCCACCCGTACGTGCCCTTGACGGAGTCAACAAGGCCGCATGACTGTCCTAACCAATCCCATATCCATGCTACAAACAAGCACCACTTAGCTACCGTACACTATGCCTTGACGGAGTCAACAAACGCAACACGAATACTAAATAATACCCGTAAGAAATGACGGAGGGTTACGGCTGGTTTTTGGCGAAAAACCTTTAACGTAATGAACTTGATATTGTTGAAGGAACTGCATAGCTTTTTTTTATATAAAAATATAGTGACGAAAACCTTTGCTAAAGAGGTCACTCCCGGTGAAGGGATCTCGGCTCTTTCCCCGTAGAATGAGGTGCAGGATATTCCAACTGAATACCATGATGCAAAGCAAAAGGCAATCGACTATAGTGAACTTATTACCCTGACGCAAACTTCTGTCCAAGGGGTTGCTCCCGGTGAAGGGATCTCGGCCCTTGCCTCGTCGACTGAGGTGCTGGATATTCATAACCGAATACCACCGTGCAAAACAAAAGAGAACGTTCTTGCAATAACAACCTTTTGAAAAGTGTTCCAACAACATCAAAATAGGTTTGTTTTAGCTTGCATTGATCCGAATCAACGCAGTCCCATCAATTAATCACACCAATAAAGAACGAAAATAATGATGTACGTATATGCCATCCGCATTCGCCACTGGGTTCCGTCATTACCCGTTAGGTTACTTAACTAACGAAAGAGCGGGGACTGGACTAGCGTGGATGCGAAACATATACAACATCTACTAGTATATATATCAATATATAATATTCGCTCAAGGCGTGATAAAATGCAACATCACAGAAAAGTAATAAGCATCACAGAACAATACAGATATCTGGGATCCCCGGGTTTCATAGAGCCGCTACTGAAACCCGACGTTCCCCTGGTCGTGTGGATAGCCTGTGCAATGAAATCCTAGACCCCTACGGGCGCGGCAAGTTACCCGCCAAAACCTGAAGCGAGGCGGCCCCTTTCAACAACGTGAATGGACCACCCAGCACTTCACGGAATCCGGTAACTTGGGCACCCCTCCTGGGTCAACCTGTACCCCCTACGAGTGCGGCGAATAGCCCGCCAATTCTAGTGTGAGGCCCCTCCGTCTCAATGCCATGAGATGCGGGCCCGTTGCCTTCTAGAACCCGGCTATCCGTGCACCCCACCTTGGGGTAATCCTAGTACAGAAAGTAAAATATACATACAACGGGTACATCGACCTCACCCCGGTCGTGCCCCAAAAGAATAATATACAAACAGACAGTGACGGTAGTCCACATGTCGGACGCTCGCCCCGCAATATCAAATGTACATAAATAACCAAACTGTACTACCATTGCATCCAGGATATCCATCACGACAATCCGCAACATCACAGCACAACACAGAACATCAACGTGAATGTCACGTTCACAAATCCGTCTAAAAGGGCTATAGCAGTTAGACAGGATTTACCGATCAAATGACATTCACGGTCGCAGATATAAAGTAAATACTGTGAACTAACATGTTTAAAATTTTCGATCGACTGAATTTTACGAAGTGGGCCCCAAGCACAACTGTAGCACTCAAAAACATCTGGGCAAAAAAAGAATATACCAGAAACCCTATTTCCATGTCAGAAGCTCACTATAAAACTTTGGTGCGGTTTGGACACAAAAAAGCGGCGGATCCGCGGCCCAAACATGGTTTTGGCCGCTGATACGCCGCGCTACAGTAACATCAGCTTACCAAATTTTCACAGAATTCATAAAAAACCCTGCACGTAATTTTCCAATGTACCAAATAATTTTTAGAGCACAGAAAAATTCGACAGAAAGTACGACATGGAAACGCGGTTTTTGGAAAATCCGTTCGATCGAACTTGTAAACACGTTAGAGCAAGTTAGACTAGGTTAATGGCGTGGCTCTGATACCATGTTAGGCCACGGCAGCGCCCTGGCCGTCTGTCCGAGGCCAAAATGCAGAATCAAAATTTTTCTTAACTTTAAACCGGCGCTACCGCGGACTATGAACCCGGATCGGACCATTAACCTACTACTAGCTAAAAGAAGAAAGGGTAGAGAGATATACCGAGCGATCCGTGTCCTTCGGTCTTCTCGTCATCTTCCCGATCTCCCCGCGGAATCTCCGGTCTTCATCTCCTCGTTGGAAGGGAACCACATCGCCGGGTTCTTTTACGGGCTCCCACCTCTGGACCGAGGCAACTCGGGCACGAAGTTTGCGAGTCGACGTATCCAAGAATGCTGTAGGAAATCTGTAGAACTTATGTCTCATGGGGTTGTATGAAGTTGCCCTTTTTAGTGGAGGAATGAGATAAACTTTTGGAGATGGAGCAATGGGATTTTTACAAAGCCAAAGAGATCAAAAATCCCATGCAAGAATTTTGGACAGCCCCCTACAAGCTTGGCCGGCCATGCTTGATGAATAATGAGAAGGGGGGTGGATCAATAATACAATCAAGAGAGAGAAAAGGTGATGATGATGGAATATCATTACAACAAAGTCCAACACTCCATCAACTATCATAACCCAAAAGTCAAGCAATCATCAAGAAAGAAGTCAAATGATGGTTGAACCATCATAAAGAAACAATTTACAAAGACCACCCTCCACAATGCAAATTTGCAAATTTGCAAATAATCCCTCCTCCACCAATTTTCAGCCAAGGAAAGATACAAAGAAATATGGCCGAAACGGAAAGCAAACTGGCAACTTCAGAAAAACGATCCCGTAATAAATTACAGGAAAACCCCACTACTGTATATACATACCCGCATTTGTATTGCGACCGAATACAAATGCAATGAGACAAAATCTACACTGTACAATACTAGGATCCGGCTTAAACCAAAGCCCGCTAGTATTATCCGTCCGATCATGATCCGTGCAATACCGCACGTACATGATCGAACCCTGCCATATCTCCATACGTCCTCTACAGCGTTTTGCCCGAAACTTGAGAAAAGGTCTGTGGAGGACTCTAAAGACTCGTCAACACTTTGGCTGTGGATTTAACCACTAGCACGTCAGAGGTATTAGCCATACGTAACGGGCTACCAGGTGTTGACCAAAAGGGACGTCGATGAGCGAACTCATTCTGACACCCTACTGAGCCTGTCAGTGACAATATCCGTACAGTCCGGTCCGTTCGTCTATGAGCATCGCATGGCGGGCCTAGGGGGTTGGTAAAAGTCAGACCCCTAAAAGTGGTACAAGTCGTGTTGGAGTGTAGCCCAGAACACCCTGAGATACTACTGGAATACCTACCAGTAAATCTCCTGCCTCGGCCGAGGGCTTTGTGTAATGGCTCTCCTATACACAGCGCGACCTCACCCCCAATACCGGGAGAGACGAACCCCTGCAGATCCGTTCACTGTCTCCATGTGGCTCGGGACTGTACCCAACTAAAACCTGTTTGTACGACTCCTTTGAGCCGTGGTGGGGTAGTAATCAAAGTACAGTGGGAACTCACACGAGACAAATGACGATCTCAGGTCGATGAACTAACCTGTACACATGTCACCAGGGAACTGCTATATGACGTCAGGTATAAGACCAACTAGCATGTTCCCGGCGAGTCCTGTCCGGTGTACTCATAACCCAATGAGCACCTGTATGCATCTTAGGTGAACCAACTGACACCAGTGGCTTGTGAGACCAGCCACTGCCCCTCGTCGGGGTCTCGACTTATACACTAGTCTACTCTGGAGTATCGATGCCCTGTCTCGAAACTCCCACGACTAGGGACCTTTTAAGGATGTGCTTATAGACCCCAGCTCCTACGTATATGATCGCCATCATACTGCTGGCCGTCAAGCAAGAATCCTGAGGGCTCTATCAACGCGCAATAGTGACCTGTAAGGTCACCTAAAGCAGTACACGATGATAAAGATAAACCAGATAGCATACTATCATCTTGAGTAAGATTGTCCTACCGGCATAGGTCATCCCTCAATCATTGAAATCACGCACCTGTGATCCAATAATTAACTCTGAGGGCACTATCTCCAACACAAACAAAGAGGGAACCATACCTTCCTACCAGGCTCCATCAAAAAAAGAAGCCAAATCTCGACGGTGCACAGACAACCGAGAGTCAACCCCCGACTCCGTGAAATGTGGATAAAGTCAACCCTTACTGGTTTCGTGGAACACGGCCTGTGTCAATCCTGACCCCATGGGAAGCGTCCAGAGCGGATCCTGGTCCTAGTGGAACATGGCCTATGTCAATCCTGACCCCGTGGGAAGCGTCCAGAGCGGAACCTGGTCCTTGCGCAACACGGCTATGTCAATCCTGACCCCGTGGGAAGCCTCCAGAGCAAATCCTGATCTAGTGGAACACGGCCTATGTCAATTCTGACCCCGTGAGAAGCGTCCAGAGCGGAACCTGGTCCGAGCGGAACACGGCTATATCAATCCTGACCCCGTGGGAAGCATCCAGAGCAAATCCTGGTCTAGTGGAACACGGTCTATGTCAATCCTGACCCTGTAGGAAGCGTCTAGAGCGGAACCTGGTCCTTACGGAACACGGCTTATATCCTGACCCCGTGGGAAGCATCCAGAGCAAATCCTAGTCTAGTGGAACACGGCCTATGTCAATCCTGACCCCGTGGGAAGCGTCCAGAGCGGAACCAGGTCCTTGCGGAACACGGCTATGTCAATCCTGACCCCGTGGGAAGCATCCAGAGAAAATCCTGGTCTAGTGGAATACGGCCTATGTCAATCCCCCCCGTAGGAAGCGTCCAGAGTGGAACCTGGTCCTTGCGGAACACGGCTTATGTCCTGACCCCGTGGGAAGCATCCAGAGCAAATCTTAGTCTAGTAGAACACGGCCTATGTCAATCCTGACCCGTGGGAAGCATCCAGAGCGGAACCTGGTCCTTGCGAAACACGACTTATGTCAATCCTGATCCCGTGGGAAGCATCCAGAGCAAATCCTGGTCTAGTGGAACACGGCCTATGTCAATCCTGACCCCGTGGAAAGTGTCCAGAGCGGAACCTGGTCCTCGCGGAACACGGCTATGTCAATCCTGACCCTATGGGAAGTATCCAGAGTAGATCCTGGTCTAGTGGAACATGGCCTATGTCAATCCTGACCCCGTGGGAATCGTCTAGAGCGGAACCTGGTCCTTGCGGAACACAGCTATGTCAATCCTGACCCGTGGGAAGCATCTAGAGCAAATCCTGGTCTAGTGGAACACGGCCTATGTCAATCCTGATCCCGTGGGAAGCGTCCATAGCGGAACCTTGTCCTTGCGGAACACGGCTTATGTCCTGACCCCGTGGGAAGCATCCAGAGGAAATCCTAGTCTAGTAGAGCACGGCCTATATCAATCCTGACCCCGTGGGATGCGTCCAGAGCGGAACTTGGTACTTGCGAAACACGACTTATATCAATCCTGACCCCATGGGAAGCATCTAGAGCAAATCCCGGTCTTGTGAAACACGACCTATGTCAATCCTGACCCCGTGGGAAGCGTCTAAAGCGGAACCTGGTCCTCGCGGAACACGGCTATATCAATCCTGACCCCGTGGGAAGTATCCAGAGCAGATCCTGGTCTAGTGGAACATGGCATATGTCAATCCTGACCCCATGGGAAGCGTCCAGAGCGGAACCCAGTCCTTGCGGAACACGGCTATGTCAATCCTGACCCTGTGGGAAGCGTCCAGAGCGGAACCTGGTCCTTGCGGAACACGGCTTATGTCAATCCTGACCCCGTAGAGAGCATCCAGAGCAAATCCTGGTCTAAGAGAACACGGCCTATGTCAATTCTGACCCCGTAGGAAGCGTCCAGAGCGGATCCTGGTCCTTGCGGAACACGGCTAAGTCGATGCTGACCCCGTGGGAAGCATCCAGAGCAAATCCTGGTCCCGTGGAACATGGCTAGAGTCAATCTTGACCCCGTGGGAAACGCCCAGAGCAACTCCTGACTCCGTGAAATGCGGATGATGTCAATCTCATCAAACACTTACTGGTCCTCTTGACCCGTAAGGAAGAAAACACTCTTGTGAGATCCTTACGACTTATAAGAGAAAACAAAGTTAGGAATCCTCGCGATTCCTAAGGAGAAAATACACCTACGAGATCCTCATGACTCATAGGGAGAAAAATCTTTATGAGACCCTCACGGCTCATAAAGTTGAAAAGCCTTAGGCAGCAGATCTGACCCTGCTTCCTAATCCATCACTACCTTTCGAAGAATTCAAGACGGAATGTTCTCTATCATCTACAGGCTACGCTTACTAAAGTAACTTGCCGGTAACAAAGAAAAAAAGAAGAAAGCAAGAGATGACACAAGATAGTGCGAAAGAAATGTATCTTTTATTTATAAATTCAATTGGGTACAAAATACATCATATGAAAGAATAAAAGGTGGATACATATTATTCAAAATTTACAAATTGGTACAAGAACAACTATTGTGAGGGAAGCGTTTTCAATAGGCCAATCAGTTGCTCGCGCACTCCCCTCGGCCCCTTTTCACGATCGGCTGTCGTGGCCAACTCTGCTTCAACCTGAGCTCGTTGCTGCAAGTAAGATGAAAGTTGCTCATCAACGACCCGTTGAGCTGCCACACGACTCTGCGCATCCTGCTCAATGAGGTTGAGCTTCTGCCTTAGCGTTAGCCCGTCAGAAATACATCGTAGAAGGACCTCAAAGATAGCTTTCAGCTATGCAGCGTTTGCATCAACTTGAGCATGCAATCGAGCAGATTCGCTTGAAGTCTCTTCGCACTCCTTACGCTTTAAGGCCACTTCTTGTTCAAGATGGCGGAAGTAGGGAGTGCTCTGCTCAACCCACACGACCTGTTGGGAATTCACAGCTAAGACCTCGGGAGCAGGACGTCCGACTTCGAGCTCATGCAGACAAACCTCGATGCTCTTGCAGTGATTAACCTAAGACTCAACGATGCCCTCACTATCAAAGTTCATGAGCGTCGCCAGCATAGGATTAACCTCGGCAGCAAAATCTGCAGCAAGGGCAGGGGTCTCCGCGTTAAGCTCCTCGATGTAATCGCTCAACATGCGCATACTATTCACAGCGCCTTTTGAAGAGGGACGTCGAGAAAAAGGGCCTGCTGGCATTATGACTCGAGACTCGAACGGAGCTGAAGTTAGTGTCACAGCTGCAAAGCAAATCACAGTCAAATAATGGTTCAAGAAATAGAGAAGCTACATGAACAATGCAGTTTACTATACCGGCTGCGGCAGACGGCAAGGCCGGGAGTACCGGTGGCGCAACTGTTCTTTCGTCTCCTCCTTCAATCTGTAATGCTGCAGTCAAGACGAAGAAGAATTAGAAACGATTCGGCTGCCCGTAAAAGAAAAGAAAAAAACATTAACTAAAAAGCTGTGCTTACCAGCGCCAGTAGATGAGGCAATCTCTGACTGGAAGGAGAAATGTAAGTGCAACATCTGATACAGGTGATCAAAAAGGACTCCTGCAATGATGAAATAATGCAATGTCAATACATAAAGTATACTTCCTACAATGAAACCGATAGGTCACAAAATCCGTACCTTCCAGCATTTGAGAGGACACGAGAGAAGGTAAAGGGGCGGCCACCGTCAAAGCACCAACTGGCGATGTTTTCTCTGGTGGAACAACCCCAACGCTCACCACACCTGCATTAGAAACAAGAGAAATATTGTCAGAAGAGATTGAAAAGGGATTGCAGAATGAAATGGAAAGCAATGACCCAAAATCTACCTGGTGAATCTCCGATTGAAACCGCGACAAGGGCGTCACTAGATACAGCGATTAATTCACCCTCCTCTATCGGAATGGTTTCGCCGCCCGTAGCCTCATCCCCCGACTCCACCAGAGCCGTCGTAACACCCGCGACGCCAGGAGATGGCAGAGAGCCGCAGGCGGAAAGAATGGCGATTGGGGAAGTGCCAGACTCTTGAGAAAGAGTGGCTACCTCAGGCTCGGTGGTCGCCGCCATCTCACCTACCGCTACCGCATCAAGACTTGGCCCTACAGGATATGATATATGAGAATCTGAAGATTAAAACTTTGACAAAGGAACTCAATGTTGTGTTACCTTGGGTCGGTCTTTCAACAGCTTCTCGGGTCGCACGTGCTGCTTGTCTGTGTGCAGTGGACAAGGCGGCCGGAGCATCCTCTGAAGGAGTAGGGGCAGGGGTAGCAGCGCTCGAACCTGCACCCGCGGCCAAGGCGGCGTTGCGCTCCCTTGCTGAGCGCATTCTACGCTTCCTTTCCGCCTGGGCCGTGAGAGCTGATCTTCTCAGGACCTCCATCAAGGGGACGTCATCGTCTGCGCCAAGAGTTACCTCTGGAGCCGTTATGGCATCCGTCATCGGTCGCTTAAGTAAAGCCTCTTTTGGCAGTGCTGAGGAGGCCGGGACTTCGATAACTGGCCCTGGAATCATCTCTGCATCATCCTGCGGGATTGGCATTGTAGTCCCTGTGATAAGATGAAAAAGGGGTTAGATTGTTCATAAGAAAGACGAAAGAAAGCGCAATGAGCCGAAATATACCAATGCCCAGCGAAGCGCGAATCCTCTCCTCCTCCTCAAAAGTCTTGAGGGAAGCCGCGAGAGCTTCTTCAGTGGAAATGCCGTTTAAAGATGAGGTGTTAGTCAAGACATGATAACCGAAAAATATATAACAACAAAAAGATGTGACTAAAGATTACCTGACTCAGTAAGGATGATCATTCCTGGTTTGTGGCTTGCTGATCGCACAGAAGCTGCAATAGCAGCCTCCAGATCCGTATCATCCGGCGCTATGAATAGGCCCTCGTTGGTCCCATATTCGCCCAAGCCCTCACTTTAAGGAGCATGGGGCTCCTGACCAAATACAACGTCGACAGAGAGGATCGACTTCTTCTTCCTCTTCTGCGAGCGAGCACCGGGCGCAGCTAGCACAAGCTTACGCTTGGTGGGCACCTTGGGACGTGAGTCCCGATATCTGAACCCACGCCAGACTCGGGGGAAGCTACAGTCACCGTTTCCATGGGAGCACGAGGTATCGGTAGCTCGGGCTTATCATGCGGGACTTCGACCGCAGCAACTTATCTTACCGGAGGACGGACAATACTCCGTCGCTTCAGAGGAACATTTGGATTACCGGCCGGATCGGTACCCTTGCGATCAAGCAGCAATCGCTTCTCCTCCCTGATGACGGCGCCCATTGAATGTTGATACCAGGCCACATACACATTGAGGGCCTTCGGAACACAGCTCAGTTCACTAATAAAGAAGTTGGACCACGTGTTCAGACGCATGAAATGATGCAGCGCGCTTCGCATCCCCTCTTCGGTAGCAGCGGGTTCTGCCAAGAAGGCCTCAAGCGGAATGCCCTGATTATAGCCCAGCTGCTGGGCGAAGCGATGCGGATTGTATCTCATGAATAGCGCTGCATCATTTTGTCTAAATACGAGAAAGCCCGGCCTGATGGAGTACAGATGAAGAATCTCCCGAGCTTTCAACACAGAGGCCCCGTCTTTAAAAATGTCTTACAATGGCAGCGCCGCTGTTGAAGATTCCTGGCCGACCGTCAAGATTTTGTCAGTGAAAGACATACCATCTCCAACCGTACGTGGACGAAGGAGTAAACCCCTAGCTTCCCGCGGTGTCGGACTTACGATGGAAGCGTCGACCGGCCGCATTATCCGAGGGAATTTACATCTTTCGTAAAAAGAAGGTCTTTTATGAATTCCGAAGACCCCAAGCACGCGCAACTCTAGACATGAGGTGAAGTAATGCATTGAGAAGTTGGCGGGCTGCACCCCTGGTTCAGTGGTATTTGCTGCCAAGCTGAGGCCATGATATAGGTGGGCTAATCCGGAGATCCCGATGGCCACTTGTATTCCGGCAACCATTCGATGCGTAGGGTAGAAGACAGAAGGCCTCATGTAGAGAAGGTGCATAGGAAGCACGAACCAGCTTAACCATAAACCGAGGAACCCGAAAAAGAACGCTTCCTCATCAATGCCCGGAGCGGCAATTTCTGACAGGGGGACGATCATGACTTTGGGAAGAAAGAAATCCTTTTGATCGGCTTCCAATATTGGTCGACGATCTAAGCCAAAGCTGAAAGGATCATCAAGTTTAGCAAACTTTTCACCTTGTCGCGACAAAATTTCTGGGCGAAGAAAACGGGCAATGAAGTCCGCAAAGCTGACCCCCCGGCCTCCGGATTCAAGAAAGAGGCTCTCATACATATTCAACACCTTTATCAGACTTGGGAACTGGTGCTGAATGGCGTTCTCTGGGGTAAGACCCATTACCATTGACTTGGTGGTAAAAACATACTCATCCGGAGGAAGCAGCTCCTCGTAGTGCTCTCCCCTAACTGGTAAACCAGAGACCTCGGAAAATTCCTCCAAGGAAATGGAGACCTCTCGATCCAATAGAAGGAAGGTGTGAGTCGGAATGTTCCACTACTCTAAAAATGCCTTGATCCACCATGTGGGAGGTGCAGAATACTAGAACAAGGAAGCGTAGATCGCAGGGTATAAGCCAAGCTTCAGCAACTGCGATTTCTTTGCCGATAAGATATATCGGGCCCACTATAAGTATCCAGCCGGATGACGGGGAGTTAGTCCGATGTTGTAGGGCTGTCCCCAAGGGCGCGACTCGCCCTGACATATGCGCCGTCCTAGGGTGTTTAAAGCCACCAGCGGCTGCACGGGTACTGCGGCAATAGAAGGCCGAAGGAGACCTTCTGAAGTCTAATTTACCTCCTCCACAGTCTAATTGATCGGGGGTGCATCTGCATAAGGGATCGTAGAGATAGGCTCCGAGGGTGTCGCACAAGAAAAGCTCCGGCGACCTCTGTTAATTTTATCATACCATCTACCCCAAAGGTGAAGATTCTTGTGCTCTGGGTCATGGTCCTTGATCAGCGCTAGAATCTCTTGGTCTACGGGCGCCTCAGGAAATCCGCCTTCTGAGCGGACGAACGGAAAGGAAGTGTCGAAAGACATGTCACCTGCGCGAAAAAAGAACAAAGTCAACCGTCAGTGCTATAATTTAAACTCTGACATTTGGTACTTTAAAATTCGTACCGCACTGCAATGCAGTAAAAAGGGGGACCAAAGGGGAACCCACAAAATCTAGATGACAGTTCATCATTAATAAAAAGCCTCATCATTTGATGAGACTGTCAATTAAATGAGGAAATCCTCAATTGATTCTCATTTAATGAGAAATCCCTCGGGCTAAGGAGTAAATCTCCCCTTAAGAGCAGTGCTCTGTAACAGAATGACACCTGTCAAGTTCTAATGATGAAGGAATAAAAATTCCTTAAGAGCCTGGCTCTGTAAAAATGATGGAAAAACCCATCAGAAAAATTGAAATCAATCTTTTATATGAATTAAAAAAAATCTGAGATCTTCGAGACCTATGAACAAACTCTGTGAGTTCTTCAAAAGAGCAAAAGCTCTGTTAATGTGTCAAGAAAGCCTCAAAAGGTTTTCTTTAGATCTTAGATCTATGAAGAGCAAAGCTCTGTTAATGGGTAAAACCCTAATAACAATTTTTTTTAGATCTAAGATGTATGAAGAGCAAAGCCCAGTTAATGGGTGAAACCCTAGATTATTAAAAGGTTCTTTAAAAGATTTAATCTTTACCTAAAAATTTTGACAGAGTTCTGTCCTTAAGAAAGTTCTTAAGCCAAAAAGCTATGCTCTGCAAGAGAATAATAATTCTCAGAAGGAAGAAGATGAATAGAAATCATCTCAAGGGCCAAGGCTCTTATTTATGGGCACTGAGTGCCGTTTCAACTTCTAAGTTGATCTAATGGTGGAGATGTTGCCACCGCTGTACTCATGTGTAAGCCACGTGAGCGCAACGGTGGCGGGCATTTGTTTCTCCCAATCAGAGCAAAGCTCTGTTCAAAATTTAAATTTTTAAATGAAGCAACGCTTCAGATACAGCGCCAAGTGCGCTGCGCCCTAAATGGCGCACCACATGCAAAGTACGTGCGCACTAGCGCTAGGTGCGCTGCGCTCTAAGCAGCGCACCACGTGTAAAACACGGATGCGCTAGCGCTGGGTGCGCTGCGCTCTAAATAGCGCACCACGTGCAAAGCACGTGTGCGCTAGCGCTAAGTGCGCTGCGCTCTGAGCGGCGCACCACGTGCAAAGCATGGGTGTGCTAGCGCTGGAACTAAAAGCTCCCCACCGTTAGATCAAAGATCTAATAATAATGATAAATCATTAATTGATCAGAATTAAATTCTTTTAAGAAAAGATTTCTCAAAATCTTTCCAAATAACAAGACCGTGCTCTGTAAATCAGAGCACCGTTGGATCGATGATCTAATGGTGATTAAAAATCACTAAAAATACAGAATAAATCCTGTTTAGAAGATTTCCCAATCTTTGTTAAAAACAATAAGATTACCTTCTGTAAATCAGAAGCCCTTGGATTAAAGATCCAACGATGGGAAATTCCCCAAATCAATTGGAGAAAATATCTCCTTAACTGATTGAACTGATCAGCTTGCCCTATAAAAAGACCCCTAGACTTCAAGTCTCAGATATACAGAAGCATAGAGAGAAACCTCCTCATAAACTTTGAGAAATTCAAAGAAAAAGAGCAAGCTCTCAGAAGAAGAAAACTTTCTTCAAGGTAAGGAAATGAATGATGATAAGCGCAGAGATGAAATCATCTCATAATTAAAAAAGGACTCACTTCTTTAAAGATCATAAATCTACAAAGACCAAGGTCTTTTCAAAAGAGATCAAAAGATCCTATCATAAAATAAAAAGAAGAATATAAATCTTCTCACAGATCATAGATCTACAAGACTAAGGTCTTTTGTAAAATGAGAGCAATACATCTCAAGGAGGGGGGAGAATTATTCAATTCTCTTAGGATCATAGATCCATAAAGGCAAAGCCTTTCACTAAAATAAGAGATTAAAATATCTCCTACAAAACAAGAACTTTTGTTCTTAGAATCTTGAGACAAAGTCTCTTATAAACGAGAGTTTATTTCTCAGATCATAAAAATTGATCAGACGCGCTTTGCACTCTTGAAATAGCGCACTGCGCTCATGGGCTGGCGCTCAGCTCCAGGCGCACCACGTGTCACTCACGTGTGCGCCACTGAACTAATAGCGCAATGCGCTCATAAACTAGCGCTTTGCGCTCATAAACTGGCGCAATGCGCCCATCGTCTGGCGCTTAGCGCCAAGCGCGACACGTGTCCTTCACGTGTGCGCTACTCGGTAGAAGCGCATTGCGCTCTTTGACCGGCGCAAAGTGCCAAGCGCACCACGTGCCCTTCACGTGTGCGCTGATAGAACATAAATTGTTCTTTAATAAGCTCAGAGCTATGAGAAATGCTCAGCATTCAGTAAATGAAAAAAAAACAATGTCAGGGCCAAGCCCAAATAAAGGCTCAACAGCCCAAAATAAATTTTAAACATTTTAACTTAATTGGACTTAGCCCAAGATTGGCCATAAGTCCTCAACTCATATTAACTGAGCCCATACGCTCATAAATCTCAGATCTTAGTCCCAATCGGACTACAGATCTCTCGACCAAAATTGGCTCAAGGGTACATCTCTTTACTCCTCTGATACTTGTCGTTGTAATCCTTCAACGTCTTCAGAGAGGTGACGAGTCCCGACAACCATACATTTCATAGACTATGACGTCTTTAAACTGGACTGTGGGGTCCCTTTAAACCCACGGACTATGATGTCCTTAACCTTGGACCGTAATGTCCTTAAACTAATGTTGGACCGAGATGTCCTTAAACTAACATCGGACCGAGATGTCCTTAAAATAACATTGGACCGTAATGTCCTTAAACTAATCGACGACTGCAATGTCCCTAAACTAAACAATAGAGCCCAAATGCTCTCTTGTTGGATCTAAACAATCCCGTTAAATTGATCTTAGTCTAAAATTAGACTAACGTATCCTTAGCAAACGTTTAAGTTGATCTTAGTCTAAAATTAGACTAACGCATCCTTAAACCCAACCCCAAACCCAAATCTAAGAAAATACGGATTTGAACTAATACACGCCCTACGGGCGACAACATAAATTATTCTCCGTATACAATCCACTGGCAACCAAAAACAAAATAAAAACCCACGACACGAAATGACCATCTGGAGAAGGAGAAAGTGGTTACCGCGATGCGGTAGCGTAATTAACTGCAGGGGCTTGCGCCTGCCGGGAAGAGCGTCCCCACAATAAAAACCCCCTCAAATGAGGGGGAATCTGACGAAGTCTGCTACATCGGCCGCATCCGTTTAAACCTTCGATACACGGTGTCATAAATCAACTTGGCATCTTCGGAGAGGCGGACGGATAGCACCAATTAGCATCTGCCCCGAAATTCAGGCAAGACGGACCTGCGCGGTCGCGTCTCCGTGTTTCGGCGTGGAACACCCACTATTTACATAAAGGATACCTCCCACTTACCTGGCACTTATCTGGCCACAAGAGAGATAAAGAGGTAGTAGAGGATTTATCCTACGATTTGTCTCTTGGAAGTCTAGGAGCGGTTTAGTGACTTGACCTAGGTAACCTTAGATTTAGGGTTCATTGTGCATTTTTGTGATTTGTCTAAATCCGTCTATTTCAAAACAAACTATAAAACAAACCTTTATTTTAATTTACACATACGCTGCCACTTGCGCTAAACCCGCTTAATGCATGCTCGGCTGGACACAGGATTCTAGTGCCCGTCTTGTCCGCGTTTCTTCTACCGACTCCGAAGTCGGTATTTCTTCATCTTCTTTTTCCTCACTACCCACAACATCCACCGAGATGGACGGTTCTCCATCGAATTTTAATAACACCACTCTGCTGATATCTCTCCAAGAGAGATCCTACCCTATACGTGGTCCTCTTTCTACTTGTCTTTCTATTCCACCTGCCAATGGGGATAATTTTGAAATCAAACCACACTTTATCAATCTTTTGCCTAAATTTCACGGTCTAGAGTCTGAAGACGCATACGTTTTTATCACCAAATTCGAAAACGTATGTTCTATGATGGGCACTTCATAATTTTCTATGGATGCTATGCGTTTACGTCTTCTCCCGTTTACTTTGTGCGATTTAGCTGAAAAATGGATTTATAACATGACCGCACACTCTATTTCTAATTGGGATAAATTCGTTATAGCATTCCTTAAGAAATTTTATCCCAATCATAAGACCGCCCATGTTAGGAGCGAAATCAACCAATTTACCCAGCTTCTAAATGAACCGTTTTGGAAATGCTTTGAACGGTTCATGGATCTGCTTGTCCAATATCCTCATCACGGAATCCATAGATGGGATCTGTGCCAAATTATATATGAGGGCATTAATCCAGCGACAAAACAGATGCTTGAAACCATGTGTCAAGGCAATTTCATGTCTAAACACGATAGTGAAGCTTGGAAATTTTTGGAAGATTTTGCTGAAAACACTTTGCAATGGGAAAGCGTTAGTCCATCATCTAGGGGTGGTATCCATCAACTTGATGTTTCCATAGCAGTAAAAGCCGAAATGGCAGCATTACAAAAGAAACTCGAAGCTATGGAAAACAAATTTTTATTAGCCTCCCTAAACCAGGTGACGCTCCCTAAAACAGTATGTTGATGCTGTTCAGATCCATCACATCTGACGGAAGAATGTCCTTTGAATTCTCCGTTTCAAGGTCAAGAACATATTAATGCTGCTTTTCAGTAGCGACCTAGAAACGATCCATATTCTTCCACATATAATCAGGGTTGGAAGAATCACCCTAATTTTGCTTGGAACCAACACCAAACTCAAAATACGGTTCCAAACCAAAATAACTTTCAAAGGGTTCCTCCACAGCAACAACAACCACCACAAAATCAGCACCCCTTTCAACCACAAAATTTTCAAAATCCGGCCAACAATTCTACACCTTATAATAATTCTTTCCAAACGGCCGGTACCGAAAACTCCTCTTCACTTGAAAGAACCTTGGATTTGTTTATTAAATATTTCATGCAAATGGCGGCTGATATAAGGTCTTCTATCGATACCATAAAGAAGGACTCTGCCTCACACAGTGAGAGTATTAAATCGATAGAAGAATAAATTGCACAATTAAATGCCGCAATGAGTGCTAGAGAGAAAGGAAAACTTCCATCTCAACCCTTACCAAATCCTGGCTACTCACAATATCATAATGTGAATGCCATTACCATATTGAGATCTGAAAGAGTGCTGAATAACCAAGTCGGTAAACAGGGTGATAAAGATGAATCAATCAATAACACCCCGACTTCCACTTCCGCTTCTGACACTATTTCATCTAGTTCATCTTCTTCCGAGCCTATTCTCCGTTTTCCTCTAAGCTCGAACCCTCCGCCCATCTCGTTGAGTCAACCTGAAATGATCCCTACTCCAATTCTGGGATCTGTTCTACCCACACGAACTTCTCCACAAATATTGAACTATTATTGATAAAGCTTCTTATCCGAATAGGTTGAGGGCTAACAAACCTAATGCACAAATGGAGAAGATTGTGGAAATGTTTAAACAGGTTAACATAAATATCTCTCTCCTAGATACTATCCAACAAGTTCCGGCTTATGCGAAAATATTTAAGGACTTGTGCACTAGGAAGAGAGGAACTCAAGTGCTGAAAAAAGTGTTCATGACGAGCAATCTTAGCACGGCTTTTACCAAGCAATTACCAAAGAAACGTAAGGACCCTGGCTGTCCTACAATCTCTATTTCTATTGGTGGTAAAAATATTAATCGTGCTCTACTCGACCTTGGCGCTAGTGTTAACCCGCTTTCTTACTCTGTCTACGAGCAATTAGGTATTGGAGAGTTGAAACCTGCCCACTGCACTCTCCAGATGGCAGATTGATCTATCACCAAACCTAGGGATGAGCTTGAGGATGTGTTGATAAAAGTCGGGGAATTTATATTCCCTGTGGACTTTATTGTTTTAGATACAAAAACTGTAGCGAACCCACGGAACCAAATTCCGGTGATTCTCGGTCGACCCTCCTTAGCCACTTCCAATGCTGTCATTAATTGTCGTAACGGTTCTATGAACCTAACCTTCGGGAAAATGACAATTGAGTTTAACATTTACAAGCTAGGAAGTCAACCATCTGAACCTTCTGCTCATTTACTTGATGTCTGTTCTTTCCACTAGATAGCTCCCAAAAGCTGCAAGGTTGATGAACTTTTCTATGATGATCTCGACGACATTAGTACATCATTGTTTGATCTAATACATTATTATAGTGAGGACACCTTTGACGAGTGCACCTCTGAGTTTGAGCCTTTTGACTCATCACAAAAGTCAGTAGAACTTTCCGAGTCAATATCCTATGCAGGTTATGAACTTCTTAGGGAATCTGAATATCATTCCCTAACTCCACCTTCTATTGTTTCTCCGCCGACATTAGATCTCAAACTATTACCTTCTCATATTAAATATGCATATTTAGGTAAGAATGAGTCTTTGCCCGTGATCATATCCGCTTCTCTAGCTTTAGAGCAAGAGGACGCTCTTTTGATGGTCTTGAGAACAAATCGGCAAGCATTTGGTTGGACAATGGCAGACATTAAAGGGATTAGTCCCTTGATTGTAGAACATCATATACATTTGATGGATGAAGCTAAACCAACCCGAGACCCACAAAGACGGTTAAATCCCGTCATGAAGGAGGAGGTAAAGAAAGAAATTGTCAAGTGCCTAGATAATGGTATAATTTACCCATCTCTGATAGCCAAAGGGTAAGTCATATTCATGTGGTCCCTAAAAAATCTGGCATCACGGTCATAACTAATGAGGCTAATGAGTTGATCCAAACACGCACCCAAACTGGGTGGCGTGTATGTATTGATTATAGAAAACTTAATGCCGCAACGAGGAAAGATCACTTCCCTCTACCTTTCATTGACCAGATGTTGAAACGATTAGCTGGACATGAATATTATTGTTTCATGGAAGGATATTCTAGCTATAACCAGGTCCCTATCGCCGAAAATTATCAAGATAAAACAACATTTACTTGTCCTTTTGGTACCTTTGCTTATAGACGCATGCCCTTTGGGTTATGCAATGCTCCCGCTACATTTCAGCGGTGTATGATGGGGATATTCTCAGACATGGTCGAGAATTTTCTGGATATTTTCATGGATGATTTCTATATATTTGGGGACTCATTTGAGGATTGCCTATGTCATTGTTCATCACAGAAAACTGCATTTTATACCGCCCATTCTTATGCTCGTTTGTTTATAGGCAGGTGCTTTTAATCCGTGTTTGCTACATATTTACAGGCTACAGGTTCCTGGTCCAAAATAACGCAAATGATACAAACTCTCTACTATTACGCCAAAATCCAGGACATCTGTTGCCAGCAGAAAAAAGCCGGGTTCCGATCATCCGTATCCGTCCAGTGCCGCGTACCTGTTCCAGAGACAAGACAAATGACAGTGGTCATTCATGTCTCAGACAGCACAAAGCACGAGAGGGGCAGCACAAAGCACGAGAGGGTCAAACACAAAGCACGAAAGGGACAAGCACAGAGCACGAGAGGGTATGGTGCATTCAATGCATAAAGTGTTGATTCAAAAATTCAAAAATTCAAACTTCCCTCCAAATTTTGGATGCATTCAAATTCAAATTAAAGGAAAGGTCTTGTTCTTTTGCCTATAAAAGGAAACCATTGGGTAAGTGAGAAGGAGTCCAATTTTGCCATACATTGTATCATTCTTTTGCTTAGCTTCCCCTTGAGGTCCTTGCCTTCTCTTGATCTTTCAACCTCTTCATTGAGCTTGAAGGTTTAAGGGTTGGTTATTGATCTCAAGGGTTGTATCATTATGGAATCAATAAAGCTCTTCTCTTTTGTGCTTCATTTCACATGAGTTCTTTACCCTTCTCTTGACCTTTCAACCTCTTGATTGAGCTTGCAAGTTTAAGGGTTGGCTATTGATCCCATGGCTTGTCTTGAGTTCTATGGTTCTTAGTGTTACTTTCTTACTTATCTCTTTCTTGCATTTTTCATTCTTGTCTTTTATTACTTGCAATTTAAATTCATGCACTTACTTACTTGTAATCTTTTCTTTTCTTTTGCTCTTTTTGGTTTGTTTTGTGAATGGTTGTAATTATTGTTGTTAAGAATAAATACGCTATTGTAAGTTAATGTTTCTTTGCTCATTTCCTTTTCCCGTTATTTTCCATTGAACTCCGCCCAAACGTTACGCAAGTGCTCCGTTAGGCACCCTACCCTACCAAGGTAACGGTGATTCCTAACCGCGACCGGTTGCGTTCGGTTTGGCCGGAGGCGAAAGAAAGAGACAAGAACGGAAGGACAAGGGTAAATAAGCCGGATTCCACGAATACCGTGCTTAAATCCCCTAATCCACGTTGTTGCCGATTGCTCTAGCTCCAATTGGTCAAGACTCGGCTCAAAGGTTTTGAGTGTGGATTTCGTTAGCTTACACTTTCGTATCTTTTTCTTAACAACTTTATACTTGCATATAACACTTAGGATAGAATTGAACAAACATATACACATTCTTTATTGACTCATCTAAAACTCGAACGGACATACAACCATCTCCCTGTGGATCGACCCGTGCTCAACCGGCTAGCTGCAAAGGGACACCGTCTTGATCGCGGTTATAACTTTAGAATTTTGAACATCCGACACGCCAAAAGCGTGCGATCAAATGGCGCCGTTGCCGGGGAGACGGTAGCGTATTTTCTTTCTTGTTATTCGGGTTAATATTCTTTTTATATATATTTATAAATAAATAAATAAAATTGTTTTTTTTTTTGATTATTTTTGTGAGCAAGTCTGCAGATTTTTGCGGATTTGCAAACGGCGATTGTGGGGAGCAAAGTGTACGTTCAAGGCTAAGGTGATTGCAAAGTACAGTGCCAAAGATCCGGGTAGTTTGACCCGCGCAAGCGAACGTTTCAAGCTTACCGGATTTGATTCAACGGGGGTTTCCTAACCCAAAAACATAACGGTAAGTACTTTACTAACACCTTCTTCTCAAATCCGACGCATCAAATATACTATTCTTTGCAGGATTCTTTGCAAGTTCGCTAGAAAACGCTAAAAATTGACTAACCCGTATTTGTTGCAGTGCCGTGCTTAAACTAAAAAACGATTGTTTGATTCTTTATAGAATTTTTATTGAATTGCGCATTGCATACATTAATACGGACTTAAGGGCAAGCGAACCCCACAATATACGGTAAAGAATTTCATCACCTTTTCCGTGGCCCACAAATCACGAACTTGAGCATAACGTTTACCCGCACATATTTTAAAAGAAATTAGACTTTAAGCCTTAAGGACTTCACGCTCATTAGGAGAAGTTAACCGTGTTTAGAACCTCGCTTAACGGTACATTGTTTACGGGGTGTCTAGGAAAGTATTAACGGCGAAACCGCCAAAAGAGAAAGGGTTATTTAATTAAGGAACTTCGCGAAAGCGTTGGAAAACCTCCCCTTATCTCTGCACTTACCTGGCCTCGTGATCAGTGTATCTTAAACCTGTTTCTCGACACAGTTTTACTTCGACAATCAAGTTCTGGAGCAGGTCTAGTTGACCTAGGTGAACCCTAGAACGATTAGGTGTGTGGTATTTTTGTGTCGTGATTGTTTTTGTCCATATTCTTTTTGTGTGTATATTTCATTCTTTTGTTAATAACTAACTAAAATTTTTTTTAAAAAAAAAATTCACATTCTTTTTCCCCTCCTTTTCTCTTCCTTCCTTTCTTCTTCTCTTCATATCATGGGTACCCCACCGCGCAAAACTCTTGCCGAACTTTGATACCCACAACCAGACATAACTTCTTACGGTTCTTGCTTTGGCCGAACTTCGAACGATCCATCCATGCCAAAAATTTCACTGAAAGATCGCATAGAAGCGTCTAGGACAAACACTTGCACTCCGCATTCCACTATGTATCAACCTTTTCAACCTCCCGCACCCGCTTATGTTGATACCCCTTTTGCAAGTCGTCCTTTGTCCATCGCAGAACGTATTGAACAATCTCGTAGCCGATCTTTCACTCCTGTCACCACTTTAAATTCTTGGGATTAACAATTCCATTCACCTTCGTATCCAAATGTTGATCCTGCCCCTGTCCAGCCATTCAATTCCTACCAATCCTACCCTACTTTTGGACCTTCCCTAGACATTGCTTCAGAACCGCTATTTGGGAGTTTTCAGTATCCAAACAACTTTGAATCTTTTACTGAAACCCCTTCACAACCCATGTCTAGTCTGGAACAGTCTTTAGAAGACTTTAGGGTAGCGTCGTACCAACAGATGATGGATTTGAATGCGTCCATGGCCGCCCTCATACAACCTAGTGACCCGGTAGCTAGTTTTCAACTAGCTCCAAATTTTCCAATGTATGAAGAGGCGGTAGGACAGGTTGAGAATTTGAGTGGAGAGAGTGAGATGTACCCCCTTCCGAATCAAGCCTACCCGTTTCAACTTGAATCCCACAACTCCGGTTTTGAATGTCTATCTAGTATTCCAAACGATTCATTGATTAAAAATAGAACAGATAATGAGTTGTGTGACTTCGTAGTGTTTGATTTGCCCGATTGTGAAGGGCCCCTTTTGAGTGAAACCGTACCCAATCCTTTTGACCTCTACACCTCCACTCTAGAACCTGAATTGATTACTATCCATGCTTTGGTTGAGGTGTCTGAGAAAATTGACTTTCACTTGATTAAGGATATTGACGCTGAGAATATTTTGGATGATGAACCTATAGATTTGGCTGAGTTTTTCTCTTCAAATCATCATCCCGAGTCATTAAATGTTTTTCCCGAACCCTATATGCGTCTGGATTTTGAAGAAAAGTGCATGGATGTGCTAAATTTTGAGGAGAATATTGAGGATAGTTTTGAGGATGAACCAGTTTTAATTGATGAGTCGGATTTTCCAATTCATCCTGTTCCTTTCACTGACTGTGTACACCCTCCAGAACCCTTAACCGATACCCTTCCTCAACCACTTCCCTCCATCCTTTCTATTGTTCCGACCTTGCAAGAAACCGTATCATTTTCACTTCCTGTGTCTGGTTTACCAAGTTCGTCATACCCATGGTTTCTTACGAATCTTGAGGGATTTGACCCCATTTCTCGACGGGTTAATATATTAGCACAATCGCTTTTCACACATCGGTCATCACAAATTGTGCTAATCTATTCACTCCATTTTCACCCTCAAGTTCGTATTCCACTTCTTTTTCCCTTCCACCATTCTTCTTCTTCTCATATACCGAGACCGTATTCCACTTCTCTTCGCATACGATCTCGCGTATTCTCCATTTCTTTCCTCTTCACCTTCTTTCACCAACCCGCATCTTACATAGATAGAATTTTTGAATGGTTGGTGTTAACTTTTGGCCTGTGTAAGGCCTTGTATAGATTGATACTGTTCTTTCCCCCCCAGATCCTGAACTTTATCGCTTAACAGTAGAAACACTGTTTCACTTAAGTTTGGGGGGAACCCTTTTTGTGTATATATTTTTTGTTTTGTTTTCTTTTTTGTATATAATTTGTTTTTAGGGAGCGCCGGTAATTTTGACCCTCTTGGTATAACCTGACAGTGAGGGCACTGTCAAGTTTAAGTTTGGGGGTGTGCTCGGTAAGCTTTCTTCCTTCGATTTTTTTTGTATATTCCGCATTTGCATACCTTATTTAAAAACCCATAAAAATCGAAAATTTTCCAAAAAATATAAAAACTTTGTCGTCAAGTTAGCTAATAGGGTAACTTAGATTTTTATTCTGAAAGTTCACTTGATATGATAGAAATAACTAAATTCTAGGCTTATGAATTGAAAACCCTAAAAATAACCCTCATTCTGTTTAACTTTGGTAAGTATACGTCCTTACAGTTTTTTTTTGAGAAATAGGTAATCTTGAGTTCAGTTCTTGAGTTAAGTCAAGATGAAGGGAAAGTATTGAAGCTTTACTGAAGGATAAGTCTGAAAAATAGTTTCTTTTCTTGAGTTCAAATTTAGAAAGTATATACCCTACAAATTGCACTTACACGCACCTTGAAACTTGGGATAGTAGAGGATACCTAGAAATACTCTTGCCTGAAAGCCTAGTATGAAAGAAAAAACGGTATTTAAAGCTAAACACCCAAAAAGCATATTGAAAAATATATCCGGTCTTGAAAAAAGAAAAAAAAGAAAAAGAAAAAGAAAAATAGAATAAAATCAAGACCTGGAGACTGCTATTTACGCTTTAAGTTCACACATTCAGTAATCGGCCGTTAGTGCCTCAAGAAGCATTAATAGTCGCATGAAAGGTGTGTGAGCAAATCCGTCCATCCTTAATGAAAAAAAGTAGTATTAGGTATTAGGGCAAGGGTATTATAGCTTGAATTGAATTCTCAAGTGTAGGGTTGCAAATATACACACACGTAGGGGTATACAATCGATGTTTGAATAAGAGATAGAAATGAAGAATAAGACTTGTGTTTTCTGTAAAGTTGATAAAAATCCCTGATTTGAGACCACACTTTTAGAAGGAAAACTCAGGAGAACCAACATCTTTTTAAACTTTTTTGGAACGTATATGATCTAAGGTTAAATAGATAGGAGGTGTGAAGCATCAGGGTTGGATATTTCTAACTTAGGATGATAGAATTTCTAACGTAAATACTAAACTGTAGGAGTAGAATCATAGTTAACTTATGACACTAGCTTGACGGGATTTTGTGGGTAGTATCCGCTGAAAACCCACAGGAGACAACACTCCTCCTACTAGGGACACCTAGAGGTTTAACGGCTTGTTGCACGCGCTCAGTGCAATCGCGTTCCCTGCGAAAGTGCGGTTAGGATTTTATTTTTGTGAATAATTGGTTTTGCTCGGGACGAGCAAAAGTTAAGTTTGGGGGTATTTGTTCATCACAGAAAACTGCATTTTATACCGCCCATTCTTATGCTCGTTTGTTTATAGGCAGGTGCTTTTAATCCGTGTTTGCTACATATTTACAGGCTACAGGTTCCTGGTCCAAAATAACGCAAATGATACAAAATCTCTACTGTTACGCCAAAATCCAGGACATCTGTTGCCAGCAGAAAAAAGCCGGGTTCCGATCATCCGTATCCGTCCAGTGCCGCGTACCTGTTCCAGAGACAAGACAAATGACAGTGGTCATTCATGTCTCAGACAGCACAAAGCACGAGAGGGGCAGCACAAAGCACGAGAGGGTCAAACACAAAGCACGAAAGGGACAAGCACAGAGCACGAGAGGGTATGGTGCATTCAATGCATAAAGTGTTGATTCAAAAATTCAAAAATTCAAACTTCCCTCCAAATTTTGGATGCATTCAAATTCAAATTAAAGGAAAGGTCTTGTTCTTTTGCCTATAAAAGGAAACCATTGGGTAAGTGAGAAGGAGTCCAATTTTGCCATACATTGTATCATTCTTTTGCTTAGCTTTCCCTTGAGGTCCTTGCCTTCTCTTGATCTTTCAACCTCTTCATTGAGCTTGAAGGTTTAAGGGTTGGTTATTGATCTCAAGGGTTGTATCATTATGGAATCAATAAAGCTCTTCTCTTTTGTGCTTCATTTCACATGAGTTCTTTACCCTTCTCTTGACCTTGCAACCTCTTGATTGAGCTTGCAAGTTTAAGGGTTGGCTATTGATCCCATGGCTTGTCTTGAGTTCTATGTTTCTTAGTGTTACTTTCTTGCTTATCTCTTTCTTGCATTTTTCATTCTTGTCTTTTATTACTTGCAATTTAAATTCATGCACTTACTTACTTGTAATCTTTTCTTTTCTTTGTTCTTTTCTTTTGCTCTTTTTGGTTTGTTTTGTGAATAGTTGTAATTATTGTTGTTAAGAATAAATACGATATTGTAAGTTAATGTTTCTTTGCTCATTTCCTTTTCCCGTTATTTTCCATTGAACTCCGCCCAAACGTTACGCAAGCGCTCCGTTAGGCACCCTACCCTACCAAGGTAACGGTGATTCCTAACCGCGACCGGTTGCGTTCGGTTTGGCCGAAGGCGAAAGCGAGAGACAAGAACGGAATGACAAGGGTAAATAAGCCGGATTCCACGAATACCGTGCTTAAATCCCCTAATCCACGTTGTTGCCGATTGCTCTAGCTCCAATTGGTCAAGACTCGGCTCAAAGGTTTTGAGTGTGGATTTCGTTAGCTTACACTTTCGTATCTTTTTCTTAACAACTTTATACTTGCATATAACACTTAGGATAGAATTGAACAAACATATACACATTCTTTATTGACTCGTCTAAAACTCGAACGGACATACAACCATCTCCCTGTGGATCGACCCGTGCTCAACCGGCTAGCTGCAAAGTGACACCGTCTTGATCGCGGTTATAACTTTAGAATTTTTAACATCCGACACGCCAAAAGCGTGCGATCAGTCATCTTGACGCAGTTTTTACCCGCTGTAAGGATAATAATTTAGGAAAAATGCCATTTCATGGTCCAAGAAAGTATCGTGCTTGGACATGTCATTTCACGAAAAAGGCATTAAGGTAGATAGAGCTAAAATAGATGTCATCCATAACCTTTCTCTTCCCAAATGCATCAAAGATATACGATCCTTCCTTGGTCATGCAGGATTTTATAGGAGATTCATTAAGGATTTTAGCAAAATTGCTAGACCTTTAACTCTTCTCTTGGCTAAGGATACTACGTTTCACTTCGATTCGGATTGTGAGGCTGCTTTTGAATCACTTAAAAGATCTCTCACTACAGCCCCTGTTCTATTATCTCCTGATTGGAACCACCCGTTTGAGCTAATGTGTGATGCATCAGATTTTTCTATTGGTGCAGCCTTAGGACAGCACATTGATAATAGGCCACATGCAATTTATTATGCAAGTAAGACCTTGAATGATGCCCAAATTAATTATATAACCACCGAGAAAGAACTCTTGGCAGTTGTATTTGCATTAGAAAAATTCAGGCCTTACTTAATTGGCTCACTGATTGTGGTTTACACCGATCACTCCGCCCTAAAACATCTTTTATCTAAGAAGGATGCTAAGGCCAGGTTAATACATTGGATCCTGTTATTACAAGAATTTGATCTTGTCATACGAGATAAGAGAGGATGTGAAAACGTAGTAGCTGACCATCTTTCACGCATCTCTTCTTCATCTACTGTGACCTTGCCAATAGACGACGCTTTCCCTGACGAACGACTCTTGACCGTATCCTGCGAACCTTGGTTCATGAATATTGTGAATTATCTAGCAATGTGACTTATTCCTAGCGATTGGTCTAAACAAGACAATCATCGATTTCTATCCCGAGTAAAGCATTTTTACTGGGATGAACCTTATTTGTTTAAGTATTGTCCTGACCAAATCATTCGCAGATGTGTCCCCAATGATGAATTCAAAAGTGTATTGTCTTTCTGTCATGATCAGGGATATGGTGGTCACTTTGGTCCATGTAAGACGACAGAGAAAGTTTTGCAATGTGGTTTTTACCGGCCTACATTATTCAAAGATGCATTTGATCATTGCAAAACTTGTCCACGGTGTCAACACATGGGTCGTATTTCTCGAAAAAATGAGATGCCACTCCAACCTATCTTGGTTGTCGAAATTTTTGATGTTTGGGGTATTGATTTTATGGGTCCTTTTCCTAACTCTTTTGGGAATTTATATATCTTGTTAGTGGTTGATTACGTCTCAAAATGGGTGGAAGCAATACCTTGTCGCACTAATGACAACAAGCTTATTATTAAGTTCCTTAAAGAAAATATCTTTTCGCGAGTTGGACACACTCGCGCTATAATTAGCGACAATGGGACGCATTTCTGTAATCGGTCTTTCGAGACTTTGATGCGGAAATATTCAATCAACCATAAACTTTCTACGCCCTATCATCCATAAACGAGCGAGCAAGCTGAGATTTCCAATAGGCAAATCAAACAAATTTTGGAGAAAACAATTTCTAAATACCGTAAAGGTTGGTCAACCAAATTGACGGATGCTCTTTAGGCATTCCATACCGTTTATAAGACTGATCTTTGTATGTCTCCTTACCGCCTAGTGTTTGGAAAGGCTTGCCACCTTCCTGTCGAGATCGAACATAAAGCAATGTGGGCCATTAAAGAACTTAACTTCGATTTAAATCAAGCCTGCAACTTTCGAAAGCTGCAAATAAATGAGCTAAGCGAACTCCGCGATGAAGCTTAAGATAATGCGGTTATAGTAAAGAACCGAACTAAGGTATTTTACGATAAAAATATTTTGAGAAAAACTTTCATCACAGGACAACAAGTCCTTCTTTACTATTCCCGTCTCCATCTTCATATGGTAAGCTAAAATCTCGTTGGAAAGGACCATTTGTGGTGCGGTATGTATACCCGCACGGGGCAGTTGAAGTTGAAAATATTAAAAACGGTTATATTTTTAAAGTGAATGGGCATAGATTAAAACCGTATTTTTCCACTGACCCCACGGAGGAGCTCCGGTTTTTACAGGAGCTGCTTTATCATAACTAAATTTCCTCCGCCTCACCTCCATGTCTCGATAATATTATCTTATCATAAGAATGGAGGTGAGTTAAAAAGGACCTAACCGAATATCCATATGATTAAAAATAAGTTTGGGGGAGATTTTCACTTTCATTTATTCTTGTACCCCGTTAATAACTTTACCTCCCAAGTCTACAGGTTTTTGAAATTTAAAAGATGACAACAGTGAGAACACTGCTGTAAATAGGTTTGGGGGAGGTTTGTGCTTATTTACGCGTTACTTTGCATTATACATTTTTCATAAACACAGAATTTTTTCTTTTATAATGAAAGATTAGAAAGTGAAAAATTACATTTAAAAGATTGGAAGAATTTAAGAAAACCAAGAAATTTAGATGTTTTCTTAAATGAAACTAGTAATAAGTAGTTATGAGCCGTTGTCCCAAAGGTTAGTAAGATGAAAGAAGTCACGAATTTGAGGATAAAAATAAGTCTGAAAAATAGTTTCTATTCTGGAAGCCAAACATCTGAACGTTGATACCCTACTATACGCGCTTACACACGTCTTGAAACTCGAGTTAGTAGAGTATACCTTGAAATGCTCTTGTCTAAAAGCCAAAGTACGAAGAAAATAATAAATGAAGCATAAAAGTATAAAATGGTGAATAAAAATGAACACTGGTCTTGTAATCACTAAGGCAACATAAACAAAATATAGCGAGCGTGTTTCATCACCTAATGCCTTAGACCAACTGGTTTGGGAGTCACTGCTAAGCCTTAGGTGTTGCAAGACGAGGAAATTGCTAATTACGCCTAATAAGTGAACACATTTAGTAATCGGTCGGTCAGTACCTCAAGAAGTATTAACAGTCGGTCAGTACCTCTAGAAGTATTCACCGACTAAAAAGGACTAAGGTATATGAACAAGAGTATGATAGCTTGAATTGAATTCTCCGAGTGTAGGGATGTCTTTTACACACACATAGGGGTATATGATCGGTGTTTAGAGGAAAGGTAGGGATGAAGAATAAAAGCGATGCTTTATTAAGGGATGATGTGATTTCTAACATTTTTTCATGACTATTAAGATAGGGCTCATGACAACCGAAAAGCTAGTGTAGTTAGAAACTCTGATTTTCATGTTCTTTCTTTTATAGTTCTTATCTTTATATGTAACTTTCATGGTCTTTTTTTTATTATAGGATTTTGTGGGTGCAATCCGCTGAAAACCCTTAGGAGACAACACTCCTCCTACCAGGGACACTTAGAGGTTTAAAGGCTTGTTTCATGTGCTCAGTGCAATCGTATTGCCTACGAAAGTGTGCTAGTTAGTTTTTCTTTCTTTTTTCTCTCCTTCTCTTGAATAAATAAAGTTTGCTCTGGACGATCAAAGTCAAGTTTGGGGGTATTTGTACAGTCGAAAATAATGCATTTTTAACATGACAATTTTCTTACTTTTTTTAATCATCAAAAGGTATTTGCTATAAATATAACACATATTAGAAGCTCATCTCCAAAAATATCATTTACCATGTGTTATACATTATAATCAACATTATGAAAGAAATTGTATGTTTAATATTTTTACGCATAATATTTTGTATCTCACATTCTTCATTAAGATCTTGTGCAAAATTAGCTCAGGTCAGATATTGGGAATCAGGAATCTGCCGATAAAATACAAGAAAGTCGAAGAATCCAATACTGGCAGAAATTCAGAAGAGATAAGAAGATTCCAGATATCATATAAAGACCCTTAGATTAACAGAAGAAGACCACAGAATTTTGAAGCAATGAAGTCACCAATTGACCGCGGAACCACGGCCGAGTCAGGCCGAGTCGCCGCGGCCGATTCAGGGGCTTCAGGGTCGGGAACTCTCTGGAAACTTCTTATCAAAATCCTAGCTTGCTGGGGAAGCCTCATTGTAACAACCTTGTTCTGGAAACTTCTTTATAACAACCTAGTGTGGAAGCTTAAAGAGGGGGATATAAAAAGGACCAAGGTCATGAAGAGAGGGGTTCCCAATTAGTTGCCAATTTAGATCCCAAACATCATCCAATTCAACACAAATCCAAGAACAACATCCAAGATCCAAAATCAAGAATCATCGAGAAGTTCATCAAGCGATTCAACAAAAGATCCTTTACACGAAGCCGATCATCATCAAGGAGCAAGCGATCCACGACAGTTCCAAGACTCACGGTGATCGAGCGATGTGAAGATCGACGGAAAAATTACCTCTTCAAGGGAGTGATCGAGATAAATTCTTCTTGTAATCTCGGATTGAAGAAGTTGTAATTTGAAGCTGAATAATAAAGGTGATAATTAGTTTCAATTTCGCTTTCTTTTAAAATTCCGCATTATGAGTTCTTTTTCTAATCTTTCTTCGATTTTAATGATGCGCGAGTAAATCTCCGCTTGATAGGATTCGTAGGATTAGGGTAGATCGATGGATGATAGAATTCTATACTTTTCTTTAGTCTTATGAAGTTTACAAATCTTCGTAAAAGAATCGTTAACATCCTCATTGGGTACGATATCAAATTATTGATTATCTTGACCCCGACGTGAGATAAGATTGACGATCTTTTTGTGAAGGGCTAGAAAATGAATGGGATCAATGAAAGGACAAGGGACTATAGTGAAGAAACCCTAGTTTCTTCCAAAAAACCCTAATCCGCATTCATCGCTATCAATCTAGCATTAAACTGTCAGTAGAAAAGATGAGTTACCTTTATTAGTCATCCATAGCTACTAAATTCGATCGAATCCTACAAGTCTTCTTCATATTTTCTTGATAATTAGATCTTGAACATTTTCTTGATTTACTTTATTGAAAACGATTTCCTGATTTTTCTTGAAACTATTACTTCAACTAAATTTTGAACCATTTCTTGAATTTCTTTGCTAGTTCTTTCGACTCATCTAAAGCAAGAATTTACGAATTCCTCGAATCCCAGAGGACGACCCGTGCTCACTAACGCTCGCTACATGCGACACCGTTATTGATTGCGGTTACTTTACTATAAACTTTTACTTTTCTTTTGATTCAATCAGAGGGTTTTTGCGTGAGATGAGAGTTTTTCAATTTTCATTCATGTAAAAAAAATGCATGTAATATTCTTTTATTGGGACACTTCCGGGTTGAGGATGATGTCACCATTGATGTATATTATTTACTTTTCCGCATTAGGATAGACCCAAGGCGGGGAGCACAAGTAACCGGGTTCTGGAGTCCAGTGGGAGACCATCTCGAGGAGTCGAGACCAGGTCTCCTAACTCTAGAATTGGCAGTGTTGCTTGCCACTTTCGTAGGGGTCTAGGGATGTGGGTTTAGCTATTCATCACGACTGTGGAATCCGTGTTTTTCATTATTGGCTTAATTTAAAACACGGACCTCTTAGTATATCCAATATTTCATATGTTGACTTCTGCTGCTTGGTTCTGTGATGTGATCATATAACTGCGTGAGACGAATGCTATATTATATATATGATATATAATAAATGTTGCATATGTTTTGCACTCGCGCTAGTCCAGCCCCCACTCTGCCGTTAGTTAAGTAACCTAACGGTGCATGATGGGGCCCTGTGGAGAATGCGGATGGCATAAGCGTACGTTTTATTTTCGTTTCTTTTTCTGTGATGTTTAGGGAAATATAAATGACGGGACTTCATTAATGAGATTAATGAAAAGAAAATAAACCTAAAGATGTTGTAGAATCAAAATTTTCAAAAAGGTAGCTCTAGTTTTTGCTTTACATAGTGGTATTCCTTGATGAATATCCAACACCTCATTCGATGAGGAACGAGCTGAGATCCCTTCACCGGGAGTGACCTCTTTAGCAAAACTAGCAAATGCTACAATCCCTTTAGTTTATCATCATAGCTTCTATAGTTCTTGCTTTGCATAGTGGTATTCCTTGATGGATATCCAGCACCTCATTCGATGAGAAAAGAGACGAGATCTCTTCACCGGGAGTGACCTTTTTAGCAAAAGCTAGTAAAAGCTATTCGGTTTGATTTTGAAAGCCACTCGATTTTAAAAGCGGAGCTTAAACTACTCCTTTTCAAAATCACTAGATTCTACAACGATATCAAGTTCATTACGCTAATGGTTTTCTTAAAAACCAACGTAGCCCTCTGTCATTTCAGATAAGTGTTATTTAGTATTCGTGCTGCGTTTATTGATCTTGTCAAGGCGTAGTGTGCGGCAGCTGATTAGTGCTTATCTGCCGCATGTGATGCGATTGGATTAGGGTAGTCGTGCGACATTGTTGACCTTGTCAAGGATCATGCGGGTGGCTTTAATTCAATCACGAAATGAAAGGGTTGAACTTGACTTGCGGTTTATAATTTGTTGACCTTGTCAAGGTCATAAATAGCATGGGGTAAAAACTGATATTAGGAATTTCAAGTGTTGAAATTTGCAATGAGATTGCATACCTTCTATATGATAGTTGGATCCCGATACCCACCACGAGTAAGGGTTAGTCCTGGGAGAGTTTTGCACTTTACAATTAGCCGATCAAGTAGGTGTCTAAGAAAGGTGTTAACAGGGTTATGCCCCTGCGGAAATGAGGTTATTAAATTAGTTCCATACGAAAGCATGGGGAGACTCCCTCGGAGTATCAATACCTGCCTGGCCGAACGATTGGCGAACTTGTATGGTGTAATTAATCCCGGCTAATCATACCTTTTAGGGTTTGAAAGAAGATTTGATAAAAATAGTGGGAGCCATCCTGATTAGATAAGATAATAACTAATCTAATCTTGTAAGAGCGCACGCTAAAGTGTTTCCTTCTCTCTCTCTTCAGGTAGCGACCAATGACACGCCTTAATCAAGATAATAATATGGATGCATTAACCGAACCCGCTTATTCTGAGCTGGGGAACGTTGGTTCAGCTCTATCTTATGATTGTCATAAGTCCGAGTAAGGAATAGTAGAATATCAAGATTCCTACGCCACCCGAGCGAAGAAAGAGCATGATGATGCATCTTCTTCGGGTGTGTTCATTACCGAGAACTGTTTCTCAGTATGCTCTACGTCTTAGGTATTGGATACTGGATCAGGATCCCACATATGTAATTTGTTACACAGGCTAAAGAGAGATAGAGAACTGGAAAAGGGTGATAAGTCTCTAACAGTAGGGAATGGTGCAATTGTTGCAGCCAAAGTAGTTGGCGAATATCACCTTATATTACCAAGTGGTAATACAATGATTCTAAACGACTGTTATTACGTACCGAATATGATGTGCAATATTATATCAGTCTCTTTACTACATAAAGAAGGATATAATTTTGTCCTGGAGGATAATGTTATAAACATTTTCCTAAATTAAGTGTTGATTGGGTTTGGTACGTTGTGTAACGGTATATACGTTCTGAATCAAACTATAGTTCTAAATATACAGAACACACATAAGAGGAGAAGTTCAGAAATGAATGAAGACTTCTTGTGGCCTTGTAGACTAGGTCATATTAATGTGACATAACTAGCTAAGTTGCATAAAGATGGATTTTTGAATCAGTTCGAATTTATATCTTATGAAACTTGTCAGTCATGTCTCAAAGGAAAGATGACCAAGACTCCGTTTACTGGACACGGAAAAAGAGCTACTGAACTCTTGGGACTGATACATAGTGATGTATGCGGTCCTATGTCTACGCATGCCAGGAATGGTTCCTCGTACTTTATTACATTCACCGATGATCTCTCAAGATACGGACATGTGTTCCTGATGAAACACAAATCTGAATCTTTTGAGAAATTCAAGGAATATAAGTGCGAAGTGGAGAACCAAACGGGTAAAAATATTAAAATCCTTCGATCTGATTGGGGAGGAGAATACTTGAGCACGGAATTCCGTGACTATTTAAAAGAGAATGGGATTCTCTCTCAGCTTACTCCTCCATATACACCACAGCACAACGGAGTATTGGAGCGGAGGAATCGCACCCTATTAGATATGGTGCGCTTCATGATGAGTACTGCTGAGTTACCTATTTCCTTTTGGGGTTATGCACTTGAGACAGCTGCATACCTATTGAATCAAGTTCCATCAAAATTTATGCCTAAAACATCATATCAGATATGGAGTGGAAAGAGACTATATCTTAAACGAGTTAAGATATGGGGTTGTTCGGCCCATGTCAAAAAGCAAAATCCGGACAAGCTCGAGGCAAGGTCAGTTCATTGCAAGTTTGTGGGATATCCTAAAAATTCACATGGATATATCTTCTACCATTATGAGGAACAAAAGGTGTTTGTTGCTCAACATGCCACCTTTTTAGAAAAGGAATTTCTTGTAAAAGAAATTAGTGGTAATGAGGTAGAACTGGAAAAAGTTCCAGCTACACAAACTGTAACTGAAAATTTGGTGGAACCGGAGGATTCGATAGTCTCCAACGAACTCCAGCCACTCCGCAGATCTAGTAGGGTTCCTTATCCACCTGAGAGATACTACAGTTTTCTCATAAATGGTGGGAGCGAGGATTGCATCAAGGAAGATGATGACCCAACTAGTTTCTAGCAGGCCATCACAAGTGGGGACTCTGTGAAATGGCAGGATGCTATGAGATCTGAGATGGAATCCATATACACCAACAAAGTATGGACTTTGGAAATTGCTCCTGAAGGGGTAAAACCCATCGGGAGTAAGTGGATCTTTAAGAAGAAATTGGTGTAGATGGAAAAGTTGAGACTTTCATAGCTAGACTTGTAGCAAAAGGTTTTCGTCAACGACCTGGTGTCGATTATGATGAAAGATTTTCTCCTGTTGCCATGCTTAAGTCCATCAGGTTCCTACTTGCCATTACTGCATACCATGACTATGAAATCTGGCTGATGGACCTCAAGACCGCTTTTCTAAATGGTGATTTAGAAGAGAGCGTGTACATGACACAGCCAGAGGACTTCGTAAACAATGGGAGCAGCGGAAAGATGTGCAAGCTTCTTAAATCCATCTACAGATTAAAGTAGGTATCGCGGAGCTGGAACATCTGTTTTGATGAAACTATCAAAGAGTTCGACTTCATCAAAAATGTAGATGAACCATGTATATATAAGAAGAAAGTAGAGAGTAAGGTTGTCTTCCTTGTATTGTACGTGGATGACATAGTCTTGATAGGAAATGATGTTCCTATGCTACACTTGGTCAATCTCTTCTTATCACAAAAGTTCTCCATGAAAGATCTAGATGATGCCTCTTACATCCCGGGGATAAAGATCTATAGAGATAGATCTAGACGGATGTTGGGATTGTCCAAATCTAGGTACATAGACACCATACTAAAGAGGTTTATTATGGAAGATTCTAAGCGTGGTAAATTACCCACTTGTTCAGGAATCACTCTCTCCAAAGAGATGTTTTCCAAGACTGATTTGGAGAGCGCTCGCATGCAAGGGATACCCTATGCTTCGGCAGTCGGGTCTATTATGTATGCAATGTTATGTACCAGACCAGATGTAGCTTACTCACTAAGTGTAGTGAGTAGGTATCAATCAGATCCAGGGGGAGAAACACTGGACAGCTGTGAAGAACATTCTTAAGTACTTGAGAAGGACTAAAGAAATGTTCTTGGTGTATGGTAACGGTGAACTCTACGTGGAGTCCTTTACCGATTCGAGCTTCCAAAGTGATAAGGACGACAATAAGTTGGTCTTGGGTTTTGTCTTCACCCTCAATGAAGGGGCGGTATGTTGGAAGAGTTCCAAGCAAGATTCCGTAGCAGACTTGACGATGGAGGCTGAATACATCGCTGCCAACGATGCTGCCAAAGAGGTTGTGTGGATGAAAAAGTTCATTACTGAACTTGGTGTGGTTCCAACCATTGAGTATCCAATACCTGTGTATTGTGATAACAACGGAGCTGTGGCTTTAACTAAGGAACCTCGGTCCCATCGGCGATCCAGACATATTCTTAAGACGGTATCACCTGATCCCGGAGAGAGTTGATCTCCGGGAGATCGAGGCCAGGAGAGTTGACACGGAGGATAACACAGCGGATCCACTCACAAAGGCCCTCCCCCAGACACGATTCGAGAGACAATTTGGGATGTTGGGTATGAGATACTACAACAACTGGCCTTAGTGCAAGTGGGAGACTGTTAGGGATATATATGCCCTAGAGGGCATTATTGTACATTGATATATATTATAGTGGATGCTTGGACATATATATAGAGGACTTTCTTGCTCGACATGATAGTATGCTATTTGGTTTCTCTTTATCTTAACATGTACACTTGTATTATTATACTGTCTCTCTGATACATGTTGATAAAGCCCTTAGGATGTTTGCTTGACTACCAGGACTATGATGTAGATCATACTACTGGGACTTGTGTAGTCTACAACCACATCCTTTAACAGTTCCTTGTCGAGAGAGTATCGAGACAGGGCATCGATATTCCACTGTAGACTAGTGTGTACGTTTCTTGACCCTGTAGGGGGTGATGGTTGATCCCATATCCATTGGTGTTAGACATCAAAGATTGTACAAAGGTACTATTTAGAGAATGGGTACACTGAACTGGACTCACCGAGAACTCTTAGATGGTACTATACCTATAGTCAGATAGCAGTTCTCTGGTTACACTGGTACAGGTTATTCTATAGACCCGAGATCGTCATAGAGTCTTGTGTGGTTCCCACTGTGCTTTGATTTTCTACCTTCCACGGCTCAAAGGAGTTGTGCAAACAGGTGGATTTTAGGTACAGTCCTGAGTCATATGGAGGCAATGAGCGATAGGAGGGGTTTAGTCTCTCCCGGTATAGGGAGTTAATGTTGTGCTATGCTCGATTGTCTATAAGAGGAAGTCCCTGGCCAGGGTTGATGATGAGATTTACTGGTAAGAGTTATCGATAGTTTCTCGTACCGTTATAGGCCACACATCGGCATGACTTATCAAGTTATTGGGGTCTGACGATTCCACCCCCAGACTCGATATGCGACATATCAGAAGAAGAGACCAGACTGTACGGTAAGTGTTACCTATAGGCTTCATGGGAGTTTGGACAAGCTTGCTTGTTGATCTTCTATTCGCCCAATACCTGAGTAGCTGTTACGTCCAGCTAGTACCGCTGACGGCTTGTGGGTGACTGATGTGATCATCACCTACTGCCGGCGTATTGACGAGTCTTTAGAGTCCCATATAGAAGTTTCCTGGTTCAAGCGAAATGATGTAGGGCACATATGCTGATATGTGCGGGGGCCTGATTAAATACGAGTATGTGATACCGTATTCTAATCTGGCGATTATTTGTTATCGGTTAGGTTATATGTGATATAACCAGATTATTGAATCAAGTGTTGATTTGATAATGTGATATACAGATAAATGATATTAGTCAATTATATGTGATATAACCGGATTATTAAATCAAGTGTTGATTTAATAAATTGATGTGTATTTATATTTGATATAATTATACATTAGCTAATATTATAGCTCACTAATTATTTTCTTATCTTATTATATATATTAATATATGTGTGTGTGTGTGTGTGTGTGTGTGTGTATTATTTAAGAAGCATGGAATGGATTTTCTATTTTATGAAAATAAAAAAGAGGTGGAAAATAAGAAGATATTTTGGGTTTGAGGAATGGGGTGAAGCATGGCTTTTTATTATTGTTTATTACTTTTGACTCATTATTGAAGCATGGTTATAATTTTTAATTGTTTAATATTGTATGCTTCAATAAGTGAGGAGATATGAGAGCCATTCTACACTTGCATTCTCTTCACTTGATCATTTTTCTTGAGTTGAGCTCCTTGCTCTCTAGCTCTCGCCATTTTCTTCACCTCCTCCTTCAAGCTCAATCCCTCACATGAGTTGTGAACCCTTGAGCTTATGAGAATTCTAGTGAGCAATCAAAACCCCTACTTCACCATCCTACACTTGATTAGAAAATAAGTGTAGTGTGTTTCCTTCACTAAAGAGTTTAGTGAAGAGCTAGCTTGGATTAGTGGAGCTTCGGGTGGATCATCTTCGGCACGAAGGTCATCGAAGGAAGCTTGTTCATTTTTTAAGTGGAGCCTAGTTGAGTCGTAGGGACTACAACCCAAAAGTTTAGAAGAGAAGAACACGGACTACAAAGGTTGTAGCCTCTTTCTCTTAGTATAGTTTTTGATATCATGCTTAAAATCCTAATCATCTAGTTTAAGATATTGTTTAGTGTTAATTAGCATCCCGAAATTTTTTAAATTGGCATGCTTGATGCTAGTAAAACCCAGTTGTGGTGCTAATAAACACTTTCAACGACTACCTCAGTATCTTACTTGGAACTCTTTCCAACAACATATTGCTCCTTAAAAGATGGTAAACTTATAACTAGCGACAGACGCTCGGTTTTCTATGAGAAACTAGAGTCGATAATCACCTCCATCAGGAAGATGCTATTACCATACATCAAGAACATCAAATGCTCTTCACTGCTACCCTATGTTTCCCTAGGATTGGACTGACATCCATATCCTGTATGGAAAAACACTTGTGACCACCATTGTTTTACCGATTTTCAGCATAGGAACATCACTTCCTATCATAAGTATGTCATCCACATACCATATAAGAAATCTGACAACACTCCCTACTATCTTCTTACAAATACCAGGTTCATATCTCATTTTGATGAAGTTAAACGCTTTGACCGTATTATCAAAACATATGATTCATCTCCTCTATGTCTGCTTTAGTCTAAAGATAAAGTTAAGCAACTTGCACACTTACCACTGCTCCCACTGACTGAGATAACCCTCTGGCAGTGTCATGTACACGTACAGTTCTAAATCCAATTTATAAAACGTTATAGTCATTTACATGCCAGATATCATGGTCATGAAAGACAACAATGGAAAGTTATATCCATATGGAGTTCAGCACAGAAACTGAAATAATAGTTTCATCACAATCCACAACGGGTATCTGATGAATTTTTTTTACTACAAGTCTAACCTTATTAGGTCAGTACTTTTCCATTTGCACTGATCTTACAAGATCTACTTACTCTAAATGGATTTTTACCGTTCAGGAGCACCCAACAAAGTCTACACTTTGTTGCAGTGCATTGAGTCCAATTAAGATAACTTGGCACCCAGCCATCCGTCGGAAATCACCACTTCCCATGGCCTGTTGATATAGTAGGGTCATCATCACATGATGCAAGCCTCTTTGTCACCGTCAACGAGAAAACCATAGTAACTCTCAGGTGGTTGAGGTCACCTACTAAATCCGCGGAATAGGCTAAGGTTTGTCAGGGTCAATTGAATCTTCGGGTTCTACCAAATCTTCAGTAACCATTTGTGATTCTGGAATTACATCCAGTTCTACCATACTCCCACTAATTTTCTTTTGCAAGAAATTCTTTTTCTAAAAAGGTGGCGTGTCGAGAACAAAAAAACTTTTGATCCCGAAAATGGTAGAAAGTTGATCTCTCATCAATGCCCTGGATAACCCATAAACTGCCATTACCAAAACTTATCTTGAGTTTATCTAGATTCTGGTTTTAAGTATAAGCCGGACAACTCTACATCTTAAAAATCTTAAGATGATAACCCATTCTATATCACATATAGAATTTGAGGCACAGATTTAGATGGAATCAGTATCAATTGATATGCATGTATCTCTAGTGCATCCCTTAATCGAAAAAGACGATTTGGCATTACTCATCATGGAGTGCACCCACGGATGAGTAATTTAAGAGAGAATCAAATTCTCGATTATATTACTACGGAATACCTAGCATAAGTATCCATATCTTCAAACAATTTGAAGAATCTTGATACTTCCAACATTTGGTTCTCTACTTTATTCCTATATCTTATGAACTTCTCAAAATCTTGGACTTTGCATTTCAACAAGAATGCATGTAAAAAACCAGAGAACTCATAATAAAACGGAACGAAGTATGAGTACCAACCCCTTGTCCTTGCGGACATTGGACAACATACATCATCACGTATAAGCTTTTTGAGTTCACTAACTCATAATATGTGTGTTGTAATTTAAAAACTTTATTTTGGTTAAGAATATATATCCCATTATTCAATGAACCTTACCCAATCATCATATGATAAAGGAAAATGTTCATAACATAATTTAAAAAAATTTATATCTTACTTTATCAAATAAAGAGACGGATATATCAGTTTTAAAAGTTGGTGCAGAATAACAGATATTCAAAACTAAAAGTTTGCCGAAAGGCAAAACCAGGTGATTTCCCCAATAGCAACAATTGCCCCGATATCCGATATTAGGGATCAACCCACTTTTCCAATAATCTAATCCTTCTCAGCATCTGTAACAACTTACAGATGTGGAATATTAATCCGGTATTTATATACCAAAGAGTCAGAATTAATTGGGAAACAGTTTTCGATTACAACACAAAGAAAACATGAAACATCAAAATGTTTCAAGGGGTGACCGGGTTTTCTAAGTAATGCCTCTTTCATTGCCCAGGATCATAACAGTAGTTGCATTTTCCTTTCCGCTCACTTGGTCCCCTATTGTTGTCTCTCTTTCTTACCTTGTTTATACCGAACTTATGCTAGTCGGTTTTCTTCTTTCTCTTCCTTTCAGCTCCAGTATCAGGATTGGAAGAAGACTATCTAACAAGTGTAACTAGTATATTCTCTTTATTTAAGAAGCACTCAAACTTGAGATAAGGTGGAGAGGAAAGACAAATGAATTGTATCATATACAATTCACTTTATCTAGAACTTGCGGCCATTCTCGACTAAAACAATTTTTTCGGGTCCGTATCTAACTATACGATGGCTTTCCAAACAATATGGATCTCTATATCGGATACAGAGTGTTCTGGAGGAAGCAAAAGGGGAAGTGGGAGGGGTAATGACATATACGACTATGTCTTGAAATAGGGCAATCATGACATTCCAAAGCCATTGATTGTACAAATGTTCGGTTAACTAGGTTTATGAGTTTTTAGTTTAGGGTCAATCTTAGGTCGCTGTCAGAGAGAGAGAGAGAGAGAGAGAGAAAAGAAACACTTATCGTGCACTCTAACCTAAATTAGATTGGTATATTTCTCTAATCAGGATTGCTCCCACTATTCCGTCGAATCCTCCTTCAAACCCCAAAAGGAGAATTAGCCGGGATCATATCCCGAGAGTAACTATTATTCACAGTAGGAATCATGATCGAAACTATCATGGCATGGTAAGATTGATAGAGGTCAACAAGTCACCCCATTCCATAGAAGGTATGGAATCTCATTGCAAGTTTCAACACTTACAACTACCGATATCGGTTTTTACCCTAAGCGGCTTATGATCTTGGCAAAGGTCAACAAATCATAAGTCACACGTCAAGTTCAACCCATCATTTCTTAATCAAATTAAATTCACCCGCACGACCCCTGGCAAAGATCAACAAAGCCGTACGACTATCCTAACCGATCGCACTGTATGCATGCATGAAGACATCACTTAACTACCGTACACTACGTCTTGGCAAAGGTCGACAAACACAACATGAATAATAAGTACATGTTGGGTTATACCAGCGCCCTGAATATCTACCGTAGCCATTTGCGGAACAAAAATTTTAGGGTTTGAAAAAACTGGCACTAGAATAACCCAATCTAGAATCTACTATAAACCTAAACTAGCAATCAAGAGAGGAGCTAACTACTATGATAGAAATTTCTCACCAAAAGGTTCGTGTCCTTCTGTCTTCTATCCTCTTCGTTTGCTCCTAGTGATCTCCTTGATCGAGCTTGTTCATCTTTGTTTGCTCCTTCGGTTCTCCTGGATCGCGCTTGATGGCCGGTCTTCCTCTGTCGAAGATGATCCATCCGAGGGATGTAGTCTATGCTCTAGCTCCACACTAAGAGTCTAATGGAGCAACTAGAGGCCTTAGATTTCTAGTTTAAGGTATTTAGGATGTAGTGTGAGGTTCTATGTGTGTTTCTATCTCACATCTTCTCTTGATTCTCAATTCATTAGATTGTAGAGAGGAGGTTGAAGATGAAGGTGAAGAAACTCAAGAAAAAAGAGAGGAGATTGAAGCAAATGGTGAGCTTGGAAAAATGAATCAAGCATATGAGAGAAAATCCTCAACCTTGATTTTGTAAAACAATTTTTACAAATAAAATAACGAACCATGCTTCAATAGTTAGCACAAATGAATTGAAAATTCATTTGTCAATACTATTGAGGCATGGTTCTCACCATACTCTCCTCACCTTGCTTTACACCTCATTTTCCATTTAAGAATAAATGGATAAAACTAAAATGAGGTGTCTATCTTCTAGAATATTTTTCGTATAAATACGAATTACACTCTACTGTATATACATACATGTATTCGTATAAAAATACAAATACCCCAAGAGATAGAATAACACAAAGAACATAATACTAGAATATACATATATTTAAGTTATTAAATCAATACCTGATTTAATAATCCGGCTCAATCTCGAGCCGGCTAGTATTATCAACCGTCCGATCGAAAGTCCGGATACATAATGCAATCAATCGATCGGAACCCTGCACGTATCCAATACGGATATTACATCATTTCGCCTGAACCAGGAAAACCCTCTGTGTGGGACTCCGAAGACTCGAAAGTATGCCGGCAGTGAGTTACTGGATAAATCTATAACCACAAGCACGTCAGCGGTACTAGTTGTACGTAATAGCTACCCGGGTCCCTGTCCAAAAGGAAGGACGACGAGCAAACTCATTCGGATTCCTACTGAGCCTATCTGTGACAATTTCCATATAGTCCGGTCTCTTCGTCTGAGAGTATCGCATACCGGGTCTAGGGGTGGTAAACGTCAGACCCTAATAACCTGATAATTCATGTTGATGCGGCTCAGGACCAATCAGGGAAACTACTGATCAATCTATCAGCAAATCCTAACTGCCTTGGCCAAGGTCTTATGGTCCTGGCCAATCGAAGACAGTGCGATATCGAATCCTTATACCGGTGTCATGACCCAGAAATTTGGCATGTGACCGGCATGAGAATCACGCAACGTCTAAAGGTGTAACGTAATTCAAGTAAGCCGAAGCCCAGAAATCTAAACCCTTTTTTTAAATTCACGGAAAAATAGTGGAGGTGCAGTTTTGAAATAAAGGTATAATGAAATAAAATTCTTCTTTAAAATGCATAGATAATGATATAAGAAATTTGCAAGTGGATTAAATACTAGTTGAAAATATTTTTCGTCCTTTAAAAAATTGGGCAGCACCTCCCTTGTAAATATTGATCCAAAACCACATATATGCAATAAAAGGTATCCCCAAGCGGGAGCTAGCTCTTCGCCAATTGGCGGAATCACAACTATGCAATAAACAGATATACGACGCCCTACTGCGAAGATCAAACCCAGAAAGAACAATAAATAAAGCAAGACATCAAAAACCTCAGAAGAAAGCGAACAAACACCCAACGCTCTAAGTCTCGCAAACACAAGTCTGACTAGGTCTACCAATACACAAAATCTAGTCTCTGATTTGATGGAGTTTATCTAGATACAATAGAATATAAAGGTATAAGAGTGGTCACGATCCAATGCGTGTCCCACCTACCAAAGCAAACACCTTGAAGGAACTGTGTGCCAGCGATACCGCTATTGATCCAAGTGGTCGAACCTACAAGAAAACTGTGGCACAACGGGGGTGAGTTGCCAACTCGTGAGTAGAAAACATCAGTAGGTAGAAATCGAATAAACAACGATTCCTAGGTCATACTATATCATGAAGATAATACTATGATATCTAGGATGACCATGCATGCATATATGTCAACAATAGAGTCAATGCCAATGACATGTAAATTCAAACATCTGAAATCATATGCCTGTATGCATGTGGATATCATCCACGTGTGTCCATCAATGACACATCAACATCATGAAAACTGAGTGTCCAACATCGACACTCGAAAACATCATGAAACCCGTGTCCATCATTGACACGTAATCTTCATATTTTCAGGTGCTGCATCATCAGATCGGCCCTCATATCTATCTCACGACTCCGGTTGGTATCCTCCGGATAACCGCCGGGTCCAAACTATCACCGGTAGGTAGTGCTCCCTCCTGCCAGGCTCATCATCTACATCTCAAGCTTCTTGCCTTGGGGTACCTTACCGGGTCCACCATGTACCCGCAGACGATTTGTCCACCTCCTCGAATCGGGTACTCGAAAAGCTCAGAACCGAGAAAACTCATGGTGGACACAATTATCATATCAAGGGAAAGCCGCACTTTTTAAATATTTCAAGTTTTCAAAATGTACTTTGCGATTTTCCAAATCCACGAAACAGAAATCTCATGAAAACATCATATGCGATAAATCACTATAGCAATGTATGCCTGATGCAAATAATGATGCGTACTAGTACCAGAATCGTTATCTAACTATCAATAATGAATGCGGAACAACATATATTTATCCATGGCAGTTTCTATAGTGCGCGTGGTATGGCAATTACCGATGATGAATGTGTGAGCCGGCAAATCTGTGTAAGTGTAACATGCGCATCATCGGTAATAGTGCAGGTGTACTAGCAGACGATATTATAAGCCGTAAATACCTGAAACATAGCACGTAAGTCATGAGGCATAAGCCAAGATAAACATGAACTATAATAAGATACGTAACTACGCATGAACCATACGGTCAATTTAAATGATACGAATCATAGTTTTGAAGGTGGGCGCTATGATGTTTTGGAGGAAAAGACACCATTTGAAAATCCGTAGCGTCCCTTGAGGTTTCCATTTAAAAGTGCATACGATTCGTCGGTTTTGGAAATAAGTATGGTTCAGGTGGAATCTTTACGTCGGCGATCCAGCCTCATAATATCCGATATGGCAATATCCTCGATCATCATCCTCAAATCATGAGCGCGGATCAATCATATGGTATATCTCGTCGCGTAAGGAAATCCATCGTACGGTGACAACCAAATTTGGGTTAAGGATCTATCGTCCTATTCATCGACAAGGGTACGGATCTATGGTCTCGTACGGCATTCATCTTTTATTCTCATGTATACACACACACATATATATATATATCACATGTCATATCCTTCTCGATCTTATATCATATCATTAACAATCTCATTTCCGTATCTAGGCATATGTATATGAATACTCATATCGCCTCACATCCTCATATCAAGCATATCGGCTCATATCCTCTTATATCACCATATTGACATCTCAATTCACGTCATCTTGTATCAATCATATCATCTCATACTCACTCTTTTGATCATATCTGTAAGATCATTCATAGGTTTCTCCAAACTATAACTTATATATTGGTCATTTCATCATTAGTTGCAGGGGTGCTATACGCCATCCACCCGACTTCCCCCGTAGAAATAAATCTTCTCATCTTCTAATCTCCTTGCTTAGTCGAAGTCGATGTGCTTCGTCATCGTGCTATACGCCATCCACCCGACTTCCCCCGTAGATATAAATCTACTCATATGCTAATCTCCTTTCTTAGTCGAAGTCGATGTGCTTCGTCATTTCGGAATTCTACGCGAAGTTACCTACAATCAAAACACATCGTAATGCTATTAAAATCAAGTCCGAAAACCGATACGGCATGCGAAGTGCTCATAGGTTAGAACCTATAGCCTACACATGCAAAAATAACTAACAACCCTTGTCGTTGACGTACAAACGTCCCACGACGAAATCCAAACTCAAATACCAAAACCCAAGTTTCAGAAATCGCAAAACCGAAATCAACAACAAAGGAAATCACTCCCAGATTCTACCCTAGGCCAATTCAAGATTTTGCGTATAAGGTTGCTCTAGATGCTAGATAACAAAGCCATTCACTAAAATCCAACACCAGAATCCATAATGTGGCCGCAATTTGTGGCCACAACAGATAAATCTGCGGCCAAACATTGGGCTTGGGGTCTCAGGTTTTAAGGGTGCTTCTAGGTTGCCTGCTCGTCTCTCTGTCCTGGGAACTTATTTTATAGGGCTCTCGGGTCACTCCAGATTCCAAAATATCAACACAATCTGTCGAAATTCCAAAGTCGGGAAAATTCTAAGTTCTTTGTTTTGGGTTCTAGTCTTCTAGACTTGGCCAGCAAAATATCACTAAGGTCTAGTAAACACTCATTACACCTCAATTTACCACTTACAAATCCAAACTTCCACTAAATATCAACTTAGAAATTTCTAAGATCACAAATCTCACTAAATCGAACTCTAAACTACACTAGAATGTTAGGAAACAATTAACAAGGTGAGAAAGGAAGGTTATACCTCTAGGAAGCAATTCATGAAAAACCCTAGAAGCTTCAAGTGCTCAAAATCCAAACTTGATTCAACCATGGGGTGTAGGGTGAGGTTGTGTGCATTTTTAATGAAGGTGAGGTGATACTTTGGCAAGGTTTTGGAGATGATTTATGGAGGTAGAGGAGGGTGAAGGAGGAGGTGAAGGAGATGAAGAAAAGGAGTTGAAGAAAGAAAATGAGAACAAGATGAAGAGAATGAATGAAGAAGTCAAAGATCTAGGAGCCATACTCGCATCTCTCTCTCTCTCATGGCATGTCCATGCCTCATCATGTTGTCCCCCACTCTCTCTCCTCAATCATCATATCACCTTTTTCTTTTCTTTTCTCTTTCTTTCTCACAATAAACCATAAATGCAAATGAAACAAACATGAAACAAAATGCAACATGTCATGGTGCACTAGCCATGGATATTTTAAAAAGACCGATTTGGCCTCATCGTGATTAGTAGTGCACTGATCAAGTTTAATTTAAACTTGCATATAATTAATTATAAAATGCCCAAATCCAATAAATACCGTTTTATTAAATAATACAATATAAATCTTCAATTATTTTCCAAATATTGGTATTTAGTTATACCATTTTACGGGAACCCCAATTCGCAAGTCGAATAGTTTTCGTGAAATATATTATTTTAATATTTAAATTCCAAAAATAATATTTTATATTTCTAAAATGTTACAACCGGGAGAGAAGAATCCCCAACAATCACTCACTGCCTCCATATGGCTCGGGACTGTACCCAACCAAAAACCTGTTTGCACGACTCAGTAGAGCCTTGGTAGGGTAGTGATCAAAGTATAACGGGAACTCACACGAGACAAATGACGATCTCGGATCTGAAGACTAACTTGTACTCATGTCACCTGAGAACTGCTATCTGACGATAAGCATAGTACCATGTAGAAGTTCTCGGCGAGTCCGTCCAGTGTACTCACACCTAGTGAGTACCTATATACGATCTTAGGTGCGAAAGACCAATGGTTGCGGGACCAACTATCGCCCCTCGTCGGGGTCTAGAAACGTATACACCATTCTACTCCGGAATATCGATGCCCAGTCTCGATACTCCCACGACTAGAGACCTTTTAAGGATATGCTTATCGACTACCTAGCTCCCACAAGTATGATCACCATCACAACGCAGGTAGTCAAGCAATGATCCTACAGGCTTTATCAACATATATAAATGATATGTAATAACAAGTAAAACATACGCATATGTTAAGAAAAAGACAAACCAGATAGTATACTATCATATCGAGCAAGATTGTATTGTACATACATATGTCCAAGCATCCATATGTATACATATACAATAATAGGCTATAGGGCATACATATCCAACAATCTCCCACTTGTACTAAGGTCATATATTGGCGTACCGAGTACCCAACGTCTGTACTAGGTCCAGTTATTGGCGTATCGCATACCCAACATCTCAAATAGTCTCTCGAATTGTGGGCCTTGGTGAATAGATCCACTGTGTTGTCTTTTGTTTCCGCTCTCCGCACCTCAATATCCCGGTGATCAACGATCTCCCTGATCAGGTGATACCGCCTTAAGATGTGTCTGGATTTCTGATGGGACCGTGGTTCCTTCGCTAAAGCCATAGCTCCATTGTTGTCGCAATATAAAGGTATTGGATTAACAATGGATGGAACCATCTGAAGTTCATAAATGAACTTCTTAATCTAGACGGCTTCTTTTGCGACATCGTTGGCAGCAATGTATCCAGTCTCCATCCTCGAGTCTGCGACGGTGTCCTGTTTGGAACTCTTCCAACAGACCGCCCCTCCATTGAGGGTAAACACAAAACCCGAGACAGACTTGCTGTCATCCTTGTCACTCTGGAAGCTCGAATCGGTAAAGGACTCCACCTGGAGGTCCCCATTATCGAATACCAGGAACAGTTCTTTAGTCCTTCTCAGGTACTTAAGAATGTTCTTCACTGTTGTCCTGTGGTTCTCACCAGGGTTTGACTGATACCGGCTCACCATGCTAAGCGCGTAAGCTACATCTGGTCTGGTACATAGCATCGCATACATTATAGATCCTATCACCGAACCGTAGGGTATAGTGCTTATGTGAACCATCTCCTCATCAGTCTTGGGAGACATCACTTTGGAGAGAGTGATTTCGTGCAATGTGGGTATGTTACCGTGCTTGGAATCTTCCATACTAAATCTCTTTAGTACGGTCTCTATGTACCTGGACCGCGGAAGTCCTAATAATCTTCTGGATCTATCTCTGTAGATCTTAATCCCTAGAATGTACGAGGCATCACCCAGGTCTTTCATGGAGAACCTTTGTGACAAGAACAACATGGCCAATTGTAGCATAGGAATATCATTTCCTATCAAAAGAATGTCGTCCACGTATAAGACTAGGAATACGACATTTCGTCCTACAATCTTCTTATATATACAAGGCTCATCCTCGTTCTTGATGAAGTAAAATTCCTTGATTGTTTCATAAAAACAGATGTTCCAGTTCCGCGATGCCTGCTTTAATCCATATATGGATATAAGCAACTTGCACATATTCCCACTGCTCCCACTGTCTCCAAAACCTTCTGGCTGATCCATATAAACACACTCTTCCAAACATCCATTTAGAATAGCCGTTTTTACGTCCATCTGCCAGATTTCATAGTCATGGAAGGCAGCAATGGCAAGTAGGATCCGAATGGATTTGAGAATAACCACTGGAGAAAAGGTTTCGTCATATTCCACACCTGGTCTTTGAAGAAAACCTTTTGCAACAAATCTAGCCTTATAGGTTTCCACCTGTCCATCTACACCAAATTTTCTTTTGTAGATCCATTTGCATCCAACGGGTTTTACCCCGGGTGGAGCAATATCTAAGGTCCACACTTTATTGGTGTACATGGACTCCATTTCGAATCACATAGAATCCAACTATTTATCAGAGTCCCTACTGATAATGGCCTGCCTAAAACTAGTAAGCTCGTCTTCTTCCAAGATGCAATCCTCTCGATCTCCGTTTATGAGAAAACCGTAGTATCTCTCGGGCGGATGAGAAATCCTTCTAGATCTACGGAGTGGCTGAGGTTTATCGGGTATTTCTGAATCTAGGGGTTCTACCAAATCTTCTGGTACAGTTTATGGTTCAGAAATTTCTTTCAGTTCTAACATACTCCCACTAATTTCTTTTGCAAGAAATTCCTTTTCCAAAAAGATAGCGTGGCGAGATACAAACACCTTCTGTTCCTCAGTGTGGTAGAAAAGATATCCCTTTGAATGCTTAGGGTATCTCACAAACTTTCACAATACAGATCTTGCCTCGAGTTTACCAGGGTTTTTAACAAAGGAAGGACATCCCTATATCTTAATGTAATTAAGACATGGTCTCTTCCCACTCCATATTTCATATGGGATAGTAAGAACCGATTTGGTCAGTGCTCTATTCAATAAGAATGCATTTGATTCAAGAGCAGCCCCCAGAATGAAAGATGCAATTCAGCATTACTCATCATGGAGAGAACTATGTCCAATAGGGTACGGTTCCTCCGCTCCGATACACCGTTGTGCTGTGGTGTATACGGAGGAGTAAGCTGAGAGAGAATTCCATTCTCTTTTATGTATTCTAGAAATTCCGTGCTTAAGTACTCCCCTCCTCTATCAGATCGAAGGATCTTGATACGTTTTCCAGTATGGTTCTCTACTTTGTTTCTGAATTCTTTGAATTTCTCAAAAGCTTCAGATTTGTATTTCAAAAGATACATATATTCGAACCTAGAGAGATCGTCAGTGAATGTGATGAAGTACGAGAATCCACCCCTTGCAGGTATAGACATTGGACCACACACATCACTGTATATGAGTCCCAAGAGCTTTGCTGCTCTTTCTCCGTGTCCGGTGAACGGAGATTTGGTCATCTTTCCCTTGAGACAAGACTGACAAGTTTCATAAGATGAAAATTCGAACGTATTCAAGTATCCATCTTTATGCAGCTTACTTAATCTTTTCTCTCCGATATGACCAAGTCTACAATGCCACAAGTAAGATTCGTTCATTTCTGGACTCTTTCTCTTGCGTGTGTTTTGTATATTGAAAACCGCGTTTTGATTTAAAACATAGACACCATTACACAGTGTACCTTCTGCAACCAATACCTTATCAAGGTAGATGTTCATGATATTTTTATCAAGAACAAAGTTATATCCATTTTTATCAAGTAAAGAAATTGATATGATGTTGCAAACCATGGAAGGTATATAGTAGCAATTGTTCAAAATCATAGTATTGCCATTTGGTAATACTAGGTGATATTCACCGACGGCAGAAGCATCTACTTGTGCTTCGTTCCCTACTCTGAGGGACATATCACCAGGTCCAACCATCCTACTTTTTCTCAGTCCCTGCAATAAATTACAGATATGAGATTCTGATCCGGTATCTAGTACCCAGGAGGTAGAACTAACCGAAAAATAGTTCTCAATAACGAGAACACCTGAAGGAGACGCAATAATATGCTTCTTCTCTGTTGGGGTCATCAAGGAATTCAGGCAATCCTCTTTTCTCTGCTCATACTCATAACTGTTGTCATAAGTTAGAGCCAAACCGACGTTCCCCAGCCCTGAATAAGAATTCGGATCAGTCAAGCGATACATTTTATTATCTTGATTAAGGCATGAATTGATTGCTACCTGGAGAAAGAGAAAAGAAACACACAACGTGCGCTCTTGCAAAATTAGATTAGTTATTAGTTTATCTAATCAAGATGGCTCCTATTATTTCCTCGAATTCTCCTTCAAACCTTAAAAGGAGAACTAGATGGGATCATTAACACCTTACAAGTTCGCCAACCATTCAGCCAGGTGAGTGTTGGTACTCCGAGAGAGGTTCCCCGTGCTCTCGCATGGACTTAATTAAAATAAACCTCGTTTCCGCAGAGGCGTAGCCCCGTTAACACTTTTCTAGACACCTAATAGGTCAGCTAATTGTGAAGTGAAAAATATCTCCTAAGAGTAATCCTACTCATCAGTGGGATCGGGATCCAACTATCATTGCATGATTAACTAGATGGAAGCCACTCTAGTCACCACACTCCAGAAGCTATGCAACACTAGCAAGTTTCCTGTATGTTTAAAACTCCCGATGTGGTTTTTTCCCCAAGCGCTTATGACCATGACTTTGGCCAACAAATCATAAGGCGCAAGTCAAGTTCTACTCGTCTTTGTCCAGATTGATTTAGGCCCACCCGTACACACCCTTGACTTTGGCCAACAAAGTGATACGACTGTCCTAAACCAATGCATTTATCTATGCTACGGATAAGCAACATATAGCTACCATTCACGATACCTTGACATTGGCCAACAAATATCGCATGAATACTATGTGTTATTTATCTGAAATGACGGAGGGCTACGGATGGTTTTTCGGTGAAAAACCGTGAACGTATTGAACTTGATATAGTTGAAGGAACCAGATAGCTTTGAAAAGGAGTGGTTTAGGCTCCACTTTTGAAAACTAGTGGTTTTGAAGAAAACCGAGTAATCCATAGTATAAACTTTTACTCAATAGGTCACTCCCTGCGAAGGGATCTAAGCTCTTGCCTCCTAGAATGAGGTGCTGGATATTCATGACCGAATACCACTATGCAAAGCGAAAGAATATGACTATAGTTTTTCGAAATTTGTTCCAACAACATCTTTTAGGTTTCTTTTCTTGCATTAATCAAAATTAATGCGGTCCCATCATTTAATTCCTATCACACCAGAAAAGAACGAAAATACAATGTACGTATATGCCATCCTCATTCGCCACGGGGCCCTATCATGAACCGTTAGGTTACTTAACTAACGGCAGAGCGGGGGATGGACTAGTGCGGATGCAAAACATATACAACATCTACTAGTATATATATATATATATATATAGCATTCGTCCCAGGTATGATAAGAGCAATATCACAGAACAACAACAAGCAACATAGAATGATGGATAAACTTGGAGCCTCGGGTTTCATTTGAGCCGCAAATGAGACTCGACGTTCCCGGTCACATGGATAGCCCGTGCAATGAAAACCTGGACCCCTACGAGTACGGAAAGTTACCCGCCAATCCTAGAAGTGAGGTAACCCCAATCAACAAAGTGAATAGGTCACCCAGCACTTCACAGGATCCGGTAACTTGAGCGTCCCTCCATGGGTTACCCTATACCCCCTACGAGTGCGGCGAATAGCCCGCCAATTCTAAAGTAAGGCTATCATGCCCCGCTTCCCAGTGTATGGGAAAGAGGACGTAGCGAGGCCGCGACGATTTACTCAGAAGTAAACACGTTAAGCTTAAATAAGCAATATAAAAGTAAAGCACAAGAATAACAAGAGATGTAATGAAACAATAACTTTTTATTTATATTCATTTTTTACATGCAACTGGAAAGTAAAGTACAATAATGGAAGCGATGCCGAAATAATGGCATATGAACTGAAAGTAAAGTAAGTACAAGTAAAATCTAGAACTCCGGCTCCTCAGCAAACTGCTCCAAATCTTCCTGGCTGGGCTCGATCTCCTGAGAGTCGGGTCCTCCGGATAACATTCCAAATAAAAGAAGAAATAGGAATGTCGTCAGCGAACAATCTCTCGGTAAGTCCCAAGAGAAAGATATGAATAGATCAAGTAAATGGAATAGATCTGATAATTTATCTGTTTTTGTTATACTAACGAAGTTGTTTGTAACTTGGTACAGAATGTATCAGTGTATACGAGAGGAGGCCAACTATTCCGTGGACTAAGGTATACGGAGCACAAGGACCCGTCAAGCTATGGGACAATGGCATGGATATTCAGGTTAGATGTATTATGGTGACCGTCTTGTGCCACTTCTATTACATTCCGTACCAATCTACCCCGTTAAAACCCCGTAATGCATATTATATTGATTGTAATGATTTGTTGTATAAGACTTGACGAAACCATGGTATAAGTTGTTCATGTAAACGGATCGGATTTAAACAGATAGTCATGTAGTCAAGTTCAAAATATATCTATGGTTCAGTTCAGTTGAGTCATGTTGCATGTTCATATTCAAGTGTTCATGCTTGATACATTAGATTCGTGTTGAAATGGAGTTATAGTTGGAAATATGTTTGGATTGTTTCCAGATTATACTGAGACTCAGATTGAGTCAGACAATTTAAACAGATTTGAGTCCTAAATTAGGTTTAGAAGTTATCGGTAACTGCTGCACATGAACGGCAGGATTTATGACTTTTTCCAAGCCAATTACCATTGATAGCCCCATTTTAGTTTTCTACCTTAAATAGGCAAGCACCCACTTTCTCCGGCTCCCTGAGGCTCAAGAGAATTGGTCCCGCTTAAACCAATATTTACTAGGGTCCGTAATATAAATTAATATAACTTGAGGGGTTTTATGAAAAATAATTTTAGTATACTTTCAAAATAAACCTCAAGTATTTATTTATTGTATTTAGGTTTTTCATGGATGTAACTTTTAAAAGTGAGGTATTCTAGTGAATAAATACCTAGTTGAATAGTTCATGGTGTTTTTGTGTAAATTTTACTTATATGGATTCTTGATGGTATTTTCATGGAAATGTAATTCTTTTCTTTTGTTTAGAAAAAACATGGAATTTATTATATATTTAAAATAGATGGATTGATAATATTTATATATAATTATTAAAAATAAATTTATTTATTAAATAGAAATCACGTTTTTCTTAAAAATTGCATTAAAAATTCCATCGAGATCGTATACTCCGTGAGGAGGTCTGCATCTCGCTCTACTAGTCCGATAGATGTGCAATAACCCGCACCAACCGAATTGGATTCCCCAAAATGGGTTGTCGAGGCATAATTGCAAGGAATTTAAATATTACAATTTTAAAAATACGGTTTTTAATAGTTTATGGTATTTTAATGTAAAAGTCGTATTTGTCCCAAAAATATTGTTAAAAGGAAATCGTGCTATGTTATGATGCGTGTTGTGAGAGGTAGGTTATTACCTCGTGAGATTTTCTATAGGTAATATAAGCAAGAATGATTATATGATATCATTGGTAACTTCATGGTATTTAAGCGTAAAAGTGTGATAAAAGTTGTTTTACTGGGAGTTTGAAATGAGACCTGCATATAATTATTTTTTAATGTTTCACAAACAAAATATAATGATTTAGATAATTATTTCTTAAGAAAAGTTGTTATTTTAAAGAGTTTTAGAAATGAATGTCGGTATAACTCCACTTACCGATATCATTGAAAAGTAGAAGTTTTGAGATGTGAAAATGAAAGAAGAGAGGGAACTTACAAGTTTAGGGTTTAGAGGAGAGGTTGATGGAATGTTTGGTGGCTTCACGGAGTCGCGGGGTCGCCAGAATCATCTTGAATTGTCGCCGGAACTTGACCTACTACTAACTCTACTTGTACTCTTCTTTGACTTGGAAAATTTTGAGGATTTTTGCCAATAGATTTCAGAATGAAGAGGGCTAGGGTGTGGGGTTGTATTTATACTATAGAATTAGGGTTTTGAGATTTGGAAAGAGAATTAAAAATGCATTAAAATAGGATTAAAGAGGTGAATTTAATCTCTCTGTTAATTTACAAAGAAATCAAACAGAAGAGGAGTAGTGGGGGTAGGCCAAGAGACCGAGGTGAAGAAAATGGGGGCATTATCTACGGTTTAGCCCGGCGGCGCTGACCCTTATGCTCATCTCGCCGGCCATCTTGGGGTATTGGGTCTCTGGATGTTTGCCACGTGTTCTACTCTGTTTATATAATATTTTCCACATGTTTGTTTTCTGTGACTTTTCATTTTTACGTGTATTGCATGTGTAAACTTTTAGGCTTCCAAAAGTTTAAAAGAAAAATCATTATAAATAATATGTGGCTGTGGGGATTTGAACACAGGGGCTATGTCACATCAATGCAAGGCTTTACCAATGAGCTTTAAGTTGTTTCATGCTGTTCTCAAACAATTTTAGTATATAACTTGTGCTCAGGCTTGAAACTCTATGTCACACCCTGCTTCCCAGTGTACGGGTAATGAGACGCGACGAGGCCCGCTATGTATTTACTCAGAAGTAAACACGCTAAGATTAACTAAGCAATATAATGTAAATATACACAAGAAAATATGAAATGTAAATGAACAACAATTTTTATTTATTAAATATTTCTTTACAATACAACTGAAAAGTAAATACAATGATGAAAGCAATGCCTATACAATGGCATGAACATGAAAGCAAAGTATATATAAGAGTCTAGAGCTCGGGGTCCTTGCTGAACTGATACAAGTCCTATGAACTAGGCTCTATCTCCAGTGAGTCAGATCCACCTGACAACATTCTAAAGAAAGAAGAGAGAAGGAATGTCGACAGCGAACAATCGCTCGATAAGTCCCAAAGAAAAGTAGGAATAGAATAGACAGATGAATAGACAGATATGAGAATATAACTGGTGTATTGTGAGTTTGTTATGTTAACGCGGTTGTTTGTAGCTTGGTAAAGAATATGCCAGTGTATACAAGAGGAGTCCAACTATTCCATGGACTAAGGTATACGGAGCATAAGGAACTGTTAAGCCATGGAACAACAACAATGGATATTCACGTTAGGTGTATTAAAGTGACCGCCTCGTGCCACTTCTAACACATTTCGTACCAGTCTACCCCTTTAAAACCCTATAATATCTTTTGCATTGATTGTATTCTTTTGTTTAATAGATGTAAGACTTGCTGAAACCATGATATCAGTAATTCATGCAAATGGAAAGGATATAGACGGATAGTCATGTAGACCAGTCAAATGTATATCCATGGTTCGGTCAAATCATGTTCATGTTGAATAGGAGTTATACTTGAATCATATTCAATGATAGATTGATTGATTTCAGATTATACTTAGACTCTGCATGAGTCATACACTTAAACAAAATTGATGTCTTGAATTAGTTTTGATGTTATCGGTAATTGCTACACATGGACAGGGGGATTTGTGTTTTTTTTCAAGACAATTACCGTATTGATAACACCGTTTTTAGGTTGTCTACCTTAGATAGGCAAGCACCCATATTCTCCGGCTCCCTGAGGCTTAAGAGAACCGGTCCCACTTAAACCTATATTTACTAAGGTCCTTATTGTAAATTAGTATAACTTAAGGGGTTTTATGAAAAATAGTTTTGATATAGTTTCAAAATAAATTTCAAGTATTTATTTATCGTCTTTAGGGTTTTCATAGTTGTAATTTTTATAAAATGAAATATTCTAGTGGATATAAACCTAATTTTGAATATTATATGGTATTTTCTTGTAATTTGACTTTTATTGAATGTGACGGTATTTTCATGATCTTTTGTGACTCTTTTCTTTTGATTTAGAAAACATGGAATATATAATATATTTACAGTAAATATTTTGATAATATATATATATATATTTATTAAAAAATAGAATTTATTTATTAAGTAGAAATCACGCTTTTTCTTAAAATTGTAATACAAATTCCATCGAGATCGTATGCTCTGTGAGGAGGTCTGCATCTCACCCTATTATTCCGATGGATGTACGATAATCCGCACCAACCAAGTCGGATTCCCCAAAATAGGTTGTAAGGACTTAATCGTATGGAATTTAAATAAGACAATTTAAAAAATACGGTTTTGTAATAGTTTCGGGTATTTTATTGTAAACTTGTAATTATCCCACAAACTAAAGTTCCAAAAGCCATCGTGCTATGTCAAGAATGTGTGTTGTGATGAGATAGGTCATTACCTCGTGAGTTTTCTAAAGTAATACAAAAAAAATATGATGAAATATGTAGAATGTAAAGTTTTTAATCGTAAAAATACGATAAAAGTAGCATAACATGTTATTTTAAGATGAAACTTGTTCTAAAGTGTTTGGTTATGATTGCTAAACAATATATAAAGAATTGGTAGGTTTTTTATTAAGAAAATTTAGGTTTTTAAAGAAAAGAGAATCGGAAGTCGAAATAACTCCGCTTCTGACGAGTTTTGAAATGATAGAGTTTTAGATTAGAATGAGAGGAGGGAAGAGAGGACTTATTGATTGAAAGAAAATGGGAGAGGTAGAATGAACTTTTGAAGGTGTCAGGGAGTCACGGTGTCGCCGTATTCTTCCTGAATCGTCGCCGGAACTTTGACCTTGGCTAACTCCACTTGTACAACTTTTGAACTTAGGAATTTTAGAGAGTTTTGGCCATGGATTTCAGAATGAGGAGGGCCAAAGTGTAGGGGGTATTTATAGGATAGAATTAAGGTTTTGTGAGTGAAGAGATGTAAATTCCCGGTTCCTTCAATAAATTTTTTCTATATTTTCCAAGTCCCCCGAATGTTTTCCTATTTTTCCTTGTATTTTTTATATGAAATTGGTTGCGTAGGTTTTTAATATTTGATTTTTTCCTAAACAAATAAAGACCAATAATTTTTTTTAATTAAATAAATAAACCCAACACACCTGTCATGTCCCGAAAGTACGGAACATGACCGGCACTTAAACTACGAAACGTCTCGAGGCGTACGTAATCTAAGTAAACCGAAAACCCAGAAATCCAAACCAAGAAAAGTAGTAGAGTGAAGGAAAACCAATTTAAATCAAGTAGTTTTAATAGTATAAGCCGAATTATGCATTTTTAAAAACATCAAATATTTCCTGAAAATTTCGGCAGAGTCTCCTTTGTAAATACTGGCCCCCAAACGGGATACAACATGAATAGTATACGAAATCAATAAAAAGGCATCCCCAAGCGGGAGCTAGCTCTTCGTCAATCGACGGTCACAACCACACAAGCAATATAATACACAACGCCAAGGGCGAGGATCAAAACTCAAAGGAAACTCAAAACCACAAGAAAACCACAGAAATATAACGCGCGACTCTAAGGTCGAAAGAATAGCATCTCTTGTCTCTATCTAAAAAAAAAATACATTTTTGGTTGATGGAACTTCTAGATACAACAGAGTAATAATATACAAGTTATATAATGGGGGGTACGATACAAGTAAACCCACCTACTAGCAAATCACCCGAAGGAAACTATGCCCGCAAGCCTTAATGAAACCTGTACGGCAAACCTGCAAGAAACTGGGGCACAACGGGGGTGAGTTGCCAACTCGTGAATAGAAAAACATCTACGGAAAGAAATCGCATAAATAACGCAACCTAGGTCAAAGATCATAATATATCCTCAATTATATATATAACATGCAACCTATAATAAGGCTAGGGTAAATATCTAACCCGAGTGTAATCTCATGTGCCCGTGTCAGTGCCTCAGGTAGCAATATATCATATGAATGAGGTATGAATGCATGGAAACAGAATACATGTAAATGAAGAACTGTTTTCATAATTTAGTGAGATTTCCTTTGTATTTTTAAAATGAGGTATCACAATGAAATCAGCATAAAACAGTGCCTAGCATCGGCACAAAACGTAATCCCAATATCTCGATATCTCTGTATCACAGTCTCTGTATCTCAATATCTCGAAATCTCAATGTCTCAATCACAATATCTAGGGCGCCGTCAGTCCAGACCGGCCCCTACCATCCATCTCAAGACCACGACGGTATCCTCCGGATATCCGACGCGTCGGGTAAAATCACCGGTAGGTAGTGCTCCCCTGCCAGGCTCACATCGTCATCATCACGCGCTTCTTGCCCTGGGGTACCTTACCGGGTCCACCATGTACCCGAAACGGTTCATCCGTCTCCTCGAATCGGGTCTCGAAATCCATCAGCAAACTCATGGTGGACGACTCATACATCATGGTAAAAACCGCACTTTTTTTATTTAAAAAGAGAGAAATCCGTTTATATAAGTTTTGCGGTTTTCCCCCCCAAATCCAGAAAATTTCATGGAAATCCGAATCCAAATCATCAATAGCATGTAAAACCATGAATATAGGCATAACAATGAATAACAGTATGCATGAAGTGACAAGTAATAACTACAATGTTAAGCTGGCATATAAGGCAGGTACACTAATATCATGTCAAATTACTAACTAACAAGCTAAGTCAAGCAATAATATTTTCTAAGGTGTACGTGACATGGCAATTACCGATGAAGATGTGTGTGAGCCGGCAAGTAAGTGTATGTGGTACATACGCATCATCGGTAATGGTGCTGGTGTCCTAACAATATGATATCAACATTGCAATAAGAAATTATAACATAAGTATGCGATGCGAAGAGAACCACAATAATAAGCGGGAGCTGAAAACTAGACGCAACTGCAACTAACCTGCATTAATCTAATATAAGTCCTACGAATGGTGCCTTTTGAAATAATACGAATCATGGGGTTTTGAAAATAGGGCTACGGTGTTTTTATGAAAAGATACATCTTTTGAAATATCCGTAGGATCCCTTGGGCTGTCTTTTAAAATACCTACGATTCGTTAGTTTTTGAAATAGGTAAGAATCGAATCTAATCTAACAACTAAACTAAACTAAAAGGGCTAAGCTAACAAGCTGGACTACAGGTAAGGAAACCGCCTAACATCTGAGTCGATCCATATACATACCTGTATATATATTAGTCGGTGATCCCGCCTCAATAATATCATATCCGATACCATATCTACAATCAGACATCCCAAGTCAAGAGTACGGATCAATCATCAAGATATAGCTCGTACGTAAATCCGTCGTACGGCATCCCTAAATCTGGGTATGGGTCAATATCATATTCCTCACACCATTCCTCTGGTATCCTCTTTATTCAAGATCATAGTCTAGGGAACTGACCTATGTCTAGTACAATACTAATATCCTCAAGATACTCATGATCTGACTACTGATCGACAATCTCGTACAAACCGATATCGTCAGCACATATCATCATCAAGGGGTATACATCGCCCGATACGGCCTAATATCAATATCCTAGCATATCATGCCTCATATCATGATCACATGTCGACCATTTTATTTATAACACTATTCACCCGTATCGCCGCCCTAAGATCCGCTATAACACCAGGACGCATCTCAAGTACGAATCCTGCCATATCACCGATATCACAACCACAAAACAAATCTCATCGACTCAGCTCAATCCCAAGTATCATCCTCAAATCCATATGTGAACACATAGTCCCATACCCATGTGAACACATAACTATAAAGAATCCCATGAGCACATATAAATAGGAATGTATGCAAGTATGTATGTGTAGTGCAACACTACCCTAGGGTTCGCAACACTAAAATAATCCAACACACCAATATCCATCCTAAACATCGTTATTAATCCCAAATAACATATAATAAATTGTTGGTATGTATACGCATCCGTATACACCACCACGGACTTCGGGGGTGCTATACGCCATCCACCCGCCTTCTCCCCGTAGATATAAATCTACTCACCTGGTCCTCGCTCGCCGGTGCCGACGTCGCCACGCGCTTGCTTGTCGTCTCGAAGTCCACATGGGGGTACCTACATATCATAACGCACCGCATCGCATTAAAATCCGACTCATGACCAAAACGACACACGAATCCCACATAGGTCAAAACCTATGGTTGCTTCCACAAATCAACCCAAAAACCCTCGACATCGGCGTACAAACGCCAGACCATCGAGAAAAACCCAAATACACTCATTTGCACATTCACGAACACTAATTTTAATATAAAATAGGTTAAAACTCACAAAAACCCCAAATTCACTTTAAAAGCCGTTTTTCCGAAAAACTAGCAAGCAAAATTTCCTGTTTTAGTACAAAACTCGACGTTTAAACAATTCTAGCGGCCATAATACTTATTAAATAACTTAAATAAGTCATATAACCCATAACCATAATTTAATCTCATCAAACTATATACGTTCAAAAAAAACTAGTTTGCAATTTTACCCAAATTTCAACCATTTTAGCAAAAATGCATAAACAACAATTTAGTGTGGATTTGCATGATCTAAAATATTAAAATACAATTTAAAATGTTAATAATACCATGGATACCCTAATTAGATTTTTATCCCAAATGATTAATTAAATTCCCAAAACCTAGTTAACCAAATTAGTGTAATTATCATAATTTTTAAACTAACAATTAACAACTAGCTACTAACTTGTTTTAACATATCATAAGAGCTTAAATACATTATACAACCATACACCAATTTCACAAAACCCTAACTTGCATTCAAGTTCTTCTCTTAAATTTTCATCCCACAAACCACAACAACCAATTTAACACTTATAAACAAAATCATATAAGCAACTAATCAACAAACAACCATGAGGCACAAAATTTATACCTCATAAATCCATGATCAAACATGAAATCTAGACCTCCTAAATGAAATCCTTGCACCAAGATCCATGCATCTAAGGCTACACTAAAATGGCTAAGAACTAGATTTAGATTTTGGGATTTTTTTTATGGGTATTTGATGAATTTTTTGAAGCAAAAGAGATGGAACAATGGGGGGGGGGAGAAAGAGGGCTGTGGATGAAAGAATTTTCGGCCAGCAAGGGAGTGGGGGAGGAGAGAGAGGGAGGTGGAGAAAAATGGGGAGAAAAAGACAAAGTCTACACCCCCTTTTGACTTTCTTTCATTTCCCTTTTTCTTTTCTTTTCTTTTCTTTTCTTTTGAAAGGTGAGGTAATTGGAGAGAGAGAGGGGGGGGCTGTCAAGGTGGGGCCGGCCATGTGGGGAGAGGGAGAGAGGGTGAGGTGTGGGTGTGTGGGTTAGGGAAAAAGATGAATGTATTACCCCAATTCCCATTAACACTAATTTCACCGAAAAAAAGCCTTTTTCTTCGATATTTTCTAAACCGTTTTAGCAAACGATTTCATTTCAAAAACCACATGATAAAATTTTATTTAATGTTTTATGTTGTACAAAATTTGTTTCAACTCATTCCAATTTATAATTTTCCCTAATTAAATGTATTAGTGACGGCTTAAAATAATAATAAAATAAAAAATTTTCAGAAAATTTGAAATTTCACCAGTGGCTCAATAAACACCAAATACTAGCAATTACATAGCTAGAATATGTAAATTTAATTTTATAATAAAGATATTTGCATTTTGACTTTTTACAGAAAACCCATTATTTTACCGTTTCTTCGAAATTTCACCGAAACGATTTTCAAAACGCTACAACACCAAACCCAGCCCAACCTCTTTTCCCAAGCCAAGTCCAACAAAATTACAAAAAAACATATAATTAAACCCAGCCCAGCCCAACCTTCTTTTTCCCAAGCCCAGCCCCGCGCCCAAACCTACCCGACCCGTTAACCCATCTTCCCTACTCCCCCAGAAAACTTTCCCGCTCGTTTTCCCTACATGCCCCACGTCGTCGCCAACGTCCCCGCCTCATCGCCCCACGTCCCCACTCGTCGACCGAGATCGCGCGCGCCATTCAGGCCCACCTCGTCTCTCTAACTCTCCCCTTCCTCCATTTCTCCTCTCCTCTCTCCAAAAAAACCCTGCACCATTCCTCTCTCGAACCCACACCCACGCCACGCCCGCACTCACCTGCCTCGACGTCGCTCGCGAGCACCGACACTGATCTCGTTGTCGCCTCCTTCCCCCTCGTCTCCTCACCCCCGACCACCGACGACGACCACCGACCACCACCTTAACCCATCGCGACTCCTCACCTCGTCGGAGCCATCTCTGCATAGTCGCTTCCCCGAGCTCCTCGATCCCCTCTCGACTCCACCTTCACTCATCACCACCGAGCTTGCCACCGCCGGTCACTCCTCCCCTGCACCGCTTCTCTCCAACTCCTATCACCTTCACCAACCCGAGGCTACCCCCTCGCTGCACCCTCTCCGGCGTCCAACCGCCGACCAAACACCAGCCGAGCCCAACTCCTACAGCCACTGTCTTCATCGCCTTCATCTTCCAAGACCAGAGCCTCTTCGAACCTGAATCCCTCAACTGCCCACCGAGCTCACCGTGCGGTGTTCAGGTCGCGTTCGCGCCGTTGCCGCTGCCGTGCGTCGTCAACGGGTCTTCAGGCAAGTACCTTACTTGCTTCATGCTAAATTGTTCTGTTACAATTCGAAATCCTATGAATTCTGTATATACAATTCGTGCAAATTTATATGACGCAAGTGTTTGATGCAAAACCCGGACGATAACCTTCCATTAAACTGGCGTAAATTGATCACATAAGTTGTCCCGAATAGTATTGAACATCGTGTATCATTTTGGCTGAAAAATACAGTCGTTACTGACGTGAACGATCATCCCCATTTACACCCGTTAAAATTGAAAATTTTCCGCATCTGAAACTTTTAAAAATCATAACTAATTGTTTATAATTTGGAATGATGCGTTCGAGGGCTCAAATTAAAGCCGACTCGACGACCTAGGACCCCATAAAAGTTTTAAATTGTTTCCATTCTGAAAGGACAATGGAAACTGGTTCGGAGAGCGGCTCTGGACTGCAGTCCAGAGCAGCTCTGGCTGTTGATTTCCATCTTGTAATGCTTACCCTTTGCTGCTTGAACTTGTTATATTGTGGAACCCTATATAATAGAGAATATGAAACAGTTAGCTAACTAATGAAAGTGATTTCACCCCTTATCACTGTCGTTTACTATTTAAACTGTAATTTAGATTAACGGGACATATAGCAGTCCCAAACAGAAACAGAACTGATACCCCATTGTTGTACAGTACATAACTTTTGACGTAGAGGCGTGATTGAGAATACGTCTGGTGCGTTCGAAACCCTATTGATAAACCTAAATTTCGTTCAACTATAGTGTCGCCTAATTTTGATCCCAACAGGGTGAAAATTGTGTTGAGAAATGGACATTTAGTCCAGGAACTGAATTTGCAGAACATGAAACGGCTGTAACTTGCAAACCCGAAATCCGAATGTACTGAAATAAATTTTGTTGAACTTCTGACTGAGTTTACATGCTACCGCCTTTGTATCATTTTACTGAATTTTGAACGTATGATTTAATACAATTTTTATAAGTTCATAAGGTGCATAATAGTTCGTATTACACATGACTTGTTAACGGCATTAATGCACATATTTTACCCGATTGCATACTTATAGTGATAGTGCGCGTTATTATTCAGTGTACAATGCATTGTCGTGCGTTAATGGTATTGGTTTAGGAGTGTTAAGTACGCCAGTGAAAAAGTGAATGATTCGTGACAGTGAACAATACAGTGAACAGTGACAAAATCCGTGTTATTGGTGCGTACTTGTATACGACTAAACCATACTCATAAAAAATGTAAACCTGGGAAAAAGGGGAAATTGAAGTGGAAAGAGCATTGTATTTAGCGAGGACAGTGATTTAGAGGATGAGCATTCGAACAACGACTCTTATATATATTAGGTTGGGCCTAGCGGTCAGGCTGACAAGGTTATGTCCCGGACGATAGCGGGCCGTTGTCTCGGGTATGTACGAGACCCTCGTTAAACATGATCCTCCTTTCCACAACTCGATCTCAAAGATGACTTAGAGACTGATAGGGACACAGATCATACTTTGCATCAGTTAGTGACATATTGATTACCTGCATTTTACTTCCACTGTTATTACCTTCTTTTCTTGTTTCTTGTCACTATTATAATATTGCTATTACGTCGCTATGACGACCTGAGTATGCATGCTCAGACCTCGAGGAAGAACCAGTACAGGAGTCGGACTTGCCCTTCGATCTTGCGGAGATTTAGTCGGGAGTACCTCCTTCACATTTACTGCTTTCCCTAAAGAAACCTTGTGTTCGAACTTGGTTAGTAGTTCTTTTCCTTGTTTTATTGTAAATTGTTAACAATGAAAGTTGATGTAATAATTTAATGATGTATTTCCTTTATTTCTGTGCTTTGTTTACTGATTACCATGTAATGCTAGAAGCCGAAGTGTGACTACGGAGGGATTATTCCTTGACCGTAGGAGCATGGCTGGCTTAGTCATCCCTCGTTTTCCGTATTTTGGGAAGCGGGGCGTGACATGGTTTTGTTGGTATCTGAGCCGCGTCTAGTAGTAAGGGATAACATTAACTACACTTTATTACATTATTTTCGCTTCACTATCCCTGACTTGCATCCTTGTATCTAATCATATCCTTTTAAATATCTTCCAGCGATATGACGTCCCCGAACGACCACTCCTCGGACTCAAGTTCTCAGGATCGCACGGAGAGGATACTTATTGCACTGATGACTCTCGCAGAAGCTCAAGAGAGAAAGACGGACCTACTCACCGAGGGACTCTGGGCTATTACCGCAGTAGGGGGACCCTCCGCCCTCATTACCGCCCCTGAGGGCACTGCTCCACCAGCTTTTTCTGCCAGGGCTGGCACCGTGTCAGATTTCCGGCGGTTACATCCAGCTGCATTTACGGGACTAGCTGAACCACTCGAGCCCGAGCAATGGCTGGTTAATATGGAGAACCTACTGACGGACGCCAAGGTACCCGATGAAGATAAAGTGAATGTGATAAAGATCCAGTTGGAAGACGAAGCCCGTACTTGGTGGTCAGTTGAAGAAAGAAGACTAGAAAGGCCAATCGAATGGAGAAAATTCAAGGAGTGCTTCTTGGACCACTATTTCCCTTCCACCACCAAGGCCGAGATGGAAGAAAGATTCATCTTACTGAAGCAGAATGGCCGTTCTGTGGACGTATACGCGGCATAATTCAACCGTCTGAGCCGATTTGCTCCGTATATGGTCGCTTCAGAGGCCAGCAGGGCCAGGCGCTTCTTACAGGGACTCGATTTCGAGCTACAGCAGTTGATCGTGTCACTCGAGTTGCAGACTTTTGCACAGGTACTCAACGTGGCACGAATTCAGGAGAAGATGATCAACAAATGTAGAAAGCCCCCAGTTGTTCCAGTGCGTACTCTCACACCGTCTCGAGGAGTCATACTAGTTCACAGGCCAGGAACGACACAGTTGAAGCGTCCATTCGTGCCCCAGCATCGCCCTCAGAGTAAGAACTTAGTTTACGGCTACTGCAACAGGGATGGGCACACCCAGAAGGACTATCTCCGCGCCAAGGGACAGTGTTTGATTTGCGGATCCAGTCAGCACAGAGTTAGTGGTTGCCCCGAGCGAACAGAGTTACAGGGAGGGTCTGGACCACAGCAGCAGAGATCACAAGAGCAGAGGCAACCCTACACAGGTCGCGGTCAGGGACGGGCTTTCACCTTGACCGCCAAGCAGGCAGAGACTTCATGCGAAGTTGTCACAGGTATTCTACTCGTACATTCCATTCCAGCTAGAGTACTGTTTGATTTTGGAGCATCGTACTGTTTCATATCTGCACATTTTGTTGATACACACTCCATACCACATGAACCATTAACCAAGAGTTGGGAAATACATACGGGTAATGGTGTTATATTATCTAGTCGAGAATGTAGATCCTGTCCAGTTGTAGTGTGTGGCAGGGAATTCTATGCGAATTTCCTTTTGATCGGAACAGGAAGCTATGACGCAATTCTTGGAATGGATTGGATGAGTACCTTCCATGCAGTTATTGATTGCCGAGCAAGGAATGCGATCTTCCGCGTTCCCAATCACCCAGAGTTTATTTTCGAAGGCGGGAGCGAATCTTTGGAGCCAGCCAAGTATAGAGCCAAGCCAAAAGAGTTGACAGCTATGGAGATTGATGAGAGCCCAGCCCCAGAGATTGCTCGGGATTTCCTGGACGTGTTTCCTGAAGATTTACCAGGTCTACCACCTCCACGCGTCTTAGAATTCTCGATCGATTTGACTCCAGGTACAACACCAGTTTCCAAGACCCCGTACAAAATGGCACCGGTTGAGTTGGCAGAATTGAAGAAGCAAATTGAAGAACTCCTGGAGAAGGGATTTATCCGGCCAAGCGCTTCACCGTGGGGTGCACCAGTTCTGTTGGTGAAGAAAAAGGATGGATCGCTGCGGATGTGTATAGACTATCGGGAGCTGAACAAAGTCACGATAAAGAACAAGTACCCCATTCCGCGCATCGACGACTTATTCGATCAGTTAAGTGGGGCCAAGGTATTTTCGAAGTTGGATCTCCATTCTGGCTATCATCAAATCAGAGTAGCGGCCGAGGATATATAAAAGACGGCTTTCAGGACCCGATACAGACATTATGAGTTCCTTGTGATGCCGTTCGGTGTTACCAATGCTCCAGCGATATTTATGAATTTGATGAACAGGGTGTTTGCGTAGTACTTAGACACGTCCGTCGTTGTATTTATCGACGACATACTAGTCTACTCGAAGAATCGGGAGGAGCACGTCGAGCATTTGCGCACGGTTCTACAAATTCTTCGGGAAGAGAAGTTGTACGCGAAATTGAGCAAGTGTGAGTTCTGGCTCGACAAGGTTCAGTTCTTGGGTCACATTGTTTCGGGAGAAGGCATCTCAGTGGACCCGGCAAAGATAGAATATGTCAGAGATTGGCCAACACCGAAGTCGGTAGCCGAGATCAAAAGCTTTCTGGGATTGGCAAGATATTATCGGCGGTTCGTCCAAGACTTTTCAAGAATCGCTGAACCTTTGACGCGGCTGAGACGGAAGGATATGTCGTTTGTGTGGACAGAGGAGTGTACTCGGGCATTTGAGACACTGAAGCAGAAGTTAACCACGACGCCCATTCTTACAGTACCAGATGATTCCGGTGGTTTGGTGATACATAGTGATGCCTCAGGGAAGGGCTTAGGCTGTGTTCTGATGCAGCACGGTCGGGTGGTTGCTTACGCCTGTCGACAGCTGAGAAATCACGAGAGGAACTACCCTACGCATGACTTGGAGTTAGCCGCTGTGGTTTTTGCATTGAAGATCTGGAGGCACTACCTGTTGGGCGAGAAGGTGGAGGTGTACATGGATCACAAAAGTCTGAAGTACGTCTTCACTCAGAAAGAACTAAAATCTGAGGCAGCGCCGATGGCTAGAACTGATGGCGGACTACGACTTGGACCTTCAGTATCATCCGGGAAAAGTAATTTTTGTACCAGATGCTCTCAGTCGCAAGCCAGCGGTCATGATGTTGACCAGTCAGAGGAGCATCATTGAGGATTTTCAGAGACTCGAGCTTGAAGTCGTTACACCGAGTGCAATCAGGCAGTTTTGGCAACTACAGGTGCAGTCTTCTCTTGTGGATCGCATCAAGGCTGCACAAACGGATGATCCTCGATTGCAAAAGTTCAGAGCGCAAGTAGAAGCCGGGCTAAGAACAGATTTACTCATATATGAAGACGGTTCTTTGAGATTCGGTAGCAGACTCTGCGTACCCAAAGAGGATGTTTGAGAAGAGGTACTAGCTGAGGCTCATAGTTCAGCTTATTCTGTGCATCCGGGAGGCACGAAGATGTATCGAGATCTAAAGCAACACTTCTGGTGGAACGGGATGAAGTGAGAAATTGCGCGGTTTGTATCCAGGTGCTTGGTATGCCAGTAGGTGAAGGCAGAACATCAGAGGACAGCAGGATTATTACAACCGCTTCCGATACCAGAATGGAAGTGGGAGCACATTACTATGGAATTCATGACGGCCTTACCCCGGAGCCCTAGGGGAAACAATGCCATTTGGGTTATCGTCGACCGCCTCACGAAAGCTACACACTTCTTACCATTCCGAGTGGGACAGTCAACAGAGTTACTTGTGGAGAGATACATGCAGGAGATAGTGTGACTTCACGGAGTCCCGGTTAGCATTGTGTCAGATCGAGACACCAGATTTGTTTCGCACTTCTGGAGAAGCTTACAGGAGAGTCTGGGTACCCGCGTTTAAGTTCAGTATAGCTTATCACCCGTAGACGGACGGACAATCCGAGCGTACGATTCAGATGCTCGAGGATATGCTGAGAGCTTGCATGCTGGACTTCCAGGGTTCTTGGGAAGATCATCTGCATCTAGTCGAGTTTTCTTATAACAACAGTTACCAGGCTAGCATCCAGATGGCTCCTTTCGAAGCACTTTACGGGCGTAAGTTTCGATCCCCGGTTTGTTGGGATGATGTGGGAGAACGAAGATTACTGGGTCCCGATCTCATTGTTCAGACAGTCGACAAGGTCCAGATGATCAGGCAGAGCATTAAGATGGCTCAGGATCGACAGAAGAGTTGGGCGGATGCTAGCAGGAGAGCACTAGAATTTGAAGTCGGAGATCACGTATTCCTGAAGATTTCCCCTACCCACGGAGTTATCAGGTTTGGAGGTCGCGGGAAACTCAGTCCCCGTTTTATCGGACCTTTTGAAGTGCTAGAGCGAGTAGGAGAGGTAGCCTATCGACTTTCCTTGCCTCTATCGCTAGCTGGTGTGCACAATACCTTCCACGTATCCCAGTTGCGGCGTTATGTTCGGGATAAGAGCCATGTTCTGGACTATTCGGAGTTAGCTTTGGGTCCCGACCTATCTTACGAGGAGCAGCCCACCACTATCCTCGACCGCAAAGAAAAAGTGCTGAAGAATAAAGTCATTCCATTAGTCCGAGTGTCTTGGGGTGGTCGTTCCCCAGGAGAATCTAACTGGGAGCGTGAGGAAGATATCCGTGCACGTTTTCCACATCTATTTGTTTAGTGCTACTATTTCGTTATCTCTTTTTAAATTTCTAGGACGAAATTTTTGTAAGAAGGGTATGATGTAAATTCCCGGTTCCCTCAATAAAATTTTTCTATATTTTCCAAGTCCCCCGAATGTTTTCCTGTTTTTCCACGTATTATTTTGTATGAAATTAGTTGCTTAGGTTTTTAATATTTGATTTTTTCCTAAACAATTAAAGCCCAAGACAAAATTTTAATTAAATAAATAAACCCAACACACCAAACCCAGCCCAACCTCTTTTCCCCAAGCCAAGTCCAATAAAATAAAAACAAAACAAATAATTAAACCCAGCCCAGCCCAACCTTCTTTTTCCCAAGCCCAGCCCCGCGCCCAAACCTACCCGACCCGTTAACCCATCTTCCCCACTCCCTCAGAAAACTTTCCCGCTCATTTTCCCTACGTGCCCCACGTCGTAGCCAACGTCCCCGCCTCGTCGCCCCACGTCCCCACTTGTCAACCGAGATCGCGCGCGCCATTCAAGCCCACCTCGTCTCTCCAACTCTCCCCTTCCCCCCTTTCTCCTCTCCTCTCTCCAAAAACACCCTGCACCATTCCTCTCTCGAACCCACACCCACGCCACGCCCGCACTCGCCTGCCTCGACGTAGCTCGTGACCACCGACACTGATCTCGTCGTCGCCTCCTTCCCCCCCGTCTCCTCACCCCCGACCACCGACGACGACCGCCGACCACCACCTTAACCCATCGCGACTCCTCACCTCGTCGGAGCCATCTCTGCATAGTCGCTGCCCCGAGCTCCTCGATCCCTTCTCGACTCCACCTTCACTCATCACCACCGAGCTTGCTACCGCCGGCCACTCCTCCCCTGCACCGCTTCACTCTCCAACTCCCATCACCTTCACCAACCCGAGGCGACCCCCTCGCTGCACCCTCCCCGGTGTCCAACCGCCGACCAAACTCCAGCCGAGCCCAACTCCTACAGCCACTGTCTTCATCGCCTTCATCTTCCAAGACCAGAGCCTCTTCGAACCTGAATCCCTCAACTGCCCACCGAGCTCGCCGTGCCATGTCCGGGTTGCGTTCGCGCCGCTGCCGTACGTCGTCAACGCGTCTTCAGGCAAGTACCCTACTTGCTTCATGCTAAATTGTTCTGTTACAATTCGAAATCCTATGAATTCCGTGTATACAATTCGTGCAAATTTATATGACGCAAGTGTTTGATGCAAAACCCGAAAGAAAACCTTCCATTAAACTGACGGAAATTGATCACATAAGTTGGCCCGCATAGTATTGAACATTGTGTATCATTTTGGCTGAAAAATACAGTCGTTACTGACGTGAACGATCATCCCCATTAACACCCGTTAAAACTGAAAATTTTCCGCGTCTGAAACTTATAAAAATCATAACTAATTGTTTATAAATTTGAATGATGCGTTCAAGTGCTCAAATCGAAGCAGACTCGACGTCCTAGGACACCATCAAAGTTTTAAATTGTTTCTACACAGAAAGGATGATGTAAACTGGTTCGGAGAGCGGCTCTGGACTGCAGTCGAGAGCAGCTCTGGCTGTTGATTTCCATATTATAATGCTTACCCTTTCCTGCTTGAACTTGTTATATTGCGTAACCCTATACCATAGCGAAGATGAAACAGTTATATAACTAATGAAAGTGATTTCACCCCTTTTCACTGTTATTTACTATTTAAACTGTAATTTAGATTAACAGGACATATAGCAGTCCCAAACAGAAACAGAACTGATACCCCATTGTTATACAGTACATAACTTTTGACGTAGAGGCGCGATTGAGAATCCGTCTGCTGCGTTGGAAACCCTATTGATAAACCTAAATTTAGTTCAACTATAGTGTCGCCTAATTTTGATCCCAACAGGGTGAAAATTGTGTTGCGAAATGGACATTCAGTTCAGGAACTGAATTTCCAGTAGCGAACACTTAACATGAAACGGCTGTAACTTGCAAACCCAAAATCCGAATGCACTGAAATAAATTTTGTTGAACTTACGACTGAGTTTACATGCTACCTCCTCTGTATCATTTTACTGAATTTTGAACGTATGATTTAATGCAATTTTTATAAGTTCATAAGGTGCATAATAGTTCGTATTACACATGACTTGTTAACGGCATTAATGCACATATTTTACCCGATTGCATACTTATAGTGATAGTGCGCTTTATTATTCAGTGTACAATGCATTGTTATGCGTGAATGGTATTGGTTTAGGAGTGTCAAGTACGCCAGTGAAAAAGTGAATGATTCGTGACAGTGAACAATACAGTGAATAGTGACAAAATCCGTGTTATTGGTGCGTACTTGTATACAACTAAACCATACTCATAAAAAGTGTAAACCTGGGAAAAAGGGGAAATCGAAATGGAAAGAGCATTGTATTTAGCGAGGACAGTGATTTAGAGGATGATCATTCGAACAACGACTTTTATATATATTAGGTTGGGCCTAGCAGTCCGGCTGACAGGGTTATGTCCCGGGCGATAGCGGGTCGTTGTCTCGGGTATGTACGAGACCCTCGGTAAACATGATCCTCCTTTCCATAACTCGATCTCAAAGATGACTTAGAGACTGATTGGGGCGCAGATCATACTTTGCATCAGTTAGTGACATATTGATTACCTGCATTTTACTTCCACTGTTATTACCTTCTTTTCTTGTTTCTTGTCACTATTATAATATTTCTATTACGTCGCTATAACGACCTGAGTATGCATGCTCAGACCTCGAGAAAGAACCAGTACAGGAGTCGGACTTTCCCTTCGAGCTTGCGGAGATTTAGTCGGGAGTACCTCCTTCACTTTTACTGCTTTCCCTAAAGAAACCTTGTATTCGAACTTTGTCAGTTGTTATTTTCCTTGTTTTATTGTAAATTATGAACAATGAAAGTTGATGTAATAATTTAGTGATGTATTTCCTTTACTTCTGTGCTTTGTTTACTGATTACCATGTAATGCTAGAAGCCGAAGTGTGACTACGGCGGGATTATTCCTTGACCGTAGGAGCATGGCTGGCCTAGTCATCCATCATTTTTCGTATTTTGGGAAGCGGGGCGTGACAAGAGAGAATTAAAAATTCATTAAAATTAGAATTAAATAATGAAATTACACTCTCTGGATAATTGCAGAGTAATCAAACATAATGGGAGTAGTCGGGGGAGGCCAAGGGGTGCCAGGGCATAAATTGGGGGCAGTACCTACAATGGGCGCCCGGCGGCGCCGGCCCCATAAGGAATCTCGCCGCTCCAATCTGAGGGGTGGGGCTCGGGATCTTGGCCACATGTCCTAGTCTCTTCATGTAGCTCAGTGCACATGTTTATTTTTTGATACTTTTCACTTTTACGTGTTTTGCACATGTAAACTTTTGAGCATCTAAAAGTTTTTAGAAAAATCAACAAAAATAATATGTGGCGGAATGGATTCGAACATAGGGGCTGTCACGGCAGTGCAAAGCTTTACCAATGAGTTACAAGTTATTTTTTGTTGTTCAAAAGCAAATTAAATCCTTATAGCATACACAGGATTGCAAATACTCCATTTGTACATTGATTTTTAAACAAATTTTCTGTACATTAAAACAGAGTAATTACATTCTATCCTCCTTACAAAAATTTCGTCCTCGAAATTTACAATTATTAAGGACTAATTTACAAACAAGTGAGGGTATCTTGCACGCATATCGTCTTCTCTTTCCCATGTTGATTCTCCTGATGTGTCTTTTCTCCACATCACTCGAACCAAATTTACTTCCTTGTTCCGAAATGACTTCACCTTTCTGTCCAGAATTTCAACGGGTTGTTGCTCACAAGATTGATCCGACTGTACAGTGAGCTCGGAGTGATCAAGAATGTGACTGGGGTCACTTACATATCTTCTGAGTTGGGATATGTGGAACACATTGTGCACTCCTTCTAATGAGGGTGGAAGTGCCAAGCGATAAGCTACTTCTCCGACTCGTTCTAGTATGTCAAATGATCCAATGTACCTCGGACTTAGCTTACCCCGCCTTCCAAAGCGAATCACTCCACGGTTTGGTAAGATCTTTAAAAAGACATGATCTCTCGGTTGGAACTCCAAGTGACGGCGCTTTGCATCAGCCCAGTGCTTCTGTCAGTCTTGGGCTATGCACATTCTTTCTCTGATAGTGTGAACTACATCCATAGTGGCCGTAACATTTTAGAAAATAAAATATTAATTTTTGGGAATTTAAATAATTAAATAATAAATATTACGAATATTTTTAAAATTCTGAAGATTAGTTTTAATGACATGGTATAACTATATGCCGATAGTTTGGAAAATTAATAATAATTATTTTTTTAGAAGGTGTTTATGTGATTTAGACATTTTATAAATTATCATACAATTAATTATATACAAGTTTAATATTAAACTCGATTAATATTTACTAGTTATGCATTAATCATGTTTATGTGTGAGACATGCAACAAAGCATGTTGCAAACACTTGTCACATTTTATTGAACCATGGCTATGTTTCTTTAGTTGCTTATTGATTTTTTGTTTCAAAAAAAAAGAAGAAAAAGAAAATATGTGTGTGAGAGAGAGAGAGTGATGGGACAAGTATCATGGTGAGAAAGAGAGAGAGAGTGTGTGTGTAATTCTACACATTTCTTCACCTCACTCCCTTCTCATATTGTCTTCACCTCCTTTTTTCTTCTTCATCTCCCCATTCTCCACCTTCTCTATCACCATGCTTCAACCCCAAAACTCAAACAAAACCTTATACTTCCTCCACTAAAAATGATCACAAGACCATCACAAACCCTATGGAGGCATCAAGTCAAGACTTTGAAGACTTTGGGCAACCCTAGAAATTTCCCTAGTTGCTTCCATGAGATATATCTTACATCTTTAGTTTAGAAATTGAGTTTCCTTACCTCCTATAGTAGTTTAGAATTCAACTTATGTAGTTTAGTGATGTCGGAAAATTCCTACATGAGGGTTAGGAGTTTTTATGACTTGTGATGGTGCAATTGAGATTTAGTTGTGATCACAAACCCCTGTAGTGTTAGTATTTTGGACAAAACCAGAGAGTAAACCCCAAGACATGAACTTTGAACTTGGCCGACATCGGGTTTTGTTGCAATTGTGGTGATCAAATAGAATCTACTATGACTCTAGGACTTTGAAAAATATTTTCCAGATACAGTGAGATGTGCAGACCACTATGAATCTACCTTAGAAACCCAAGTCCAACCCTTCATAATTTGGCCGCCGTTTTATTCGATTTGGCCGCAATTTACGACCCAATTTTGGAATTAGGGTGTGAAACTTGGTTTGTATCTCACTAATTAGATAACTAGACCTACCCTGTATGCAAGAAAGTCTAATTTTACTTTTAGAAAAATATATAGTCATTTTACCTTATTTCTGGCGTTGTTTTGCGACTTTTGAAACTTGATTTTTGGATATTTGGGTTTTGACTCGATCGTTTGACGTTTGTACGTTAACGTCGAGGGTTGTTTGGCTATTCTTGTATGCTTGGACCATAGGTTCTAACCTATGTGTGTTTTTTGTGTGCCATATCGGTTTGCGTGTTGGATTCTTGTTTACGACACGACGTGTTTGAACTGTAGGTACCTTCGTGTGGACTTCGGGACGACAAGGGAGAGCAAAGCGTCATCGACTTCGGCAACCGAGGATCAAGGTGGGTAGATGTATATCTACGGGGGAAGTCGGGTGGATGGCGTATAGCACCCCCGCAACAGTAGAATAGGGTATTACTATATTAGTAAGTTTGGATGCGATATTTGGATACTTAGCGAATAGGGTATTTAGAAGACCTTAGATTGGATTAGGTTGATCTAAGAAGACCTATCCAAAGGATGATTACCTTGGTGGCGAATCGCAGGTTATACATAGTCACACACACACGCACACACACACTTGATTTTGTGTATATGTGTGTGTGTGTGTGTGTGTGTGTGTACATATACACGGGTGATGAGGATAGCATGTAATATATGAAGATGAGTCGATATGATCGGGCATGATGCCGTGAGATTTTGATATGTGATTGAGTCATGATATGGTATAGGATATGATATTATAATGGATCTTGGACGATATGTATTCATACATACGATAATATTTGAGTGATAATATTTTAATGTACGAGACTTTAGAACCGTACCCATGATCATGAAATTGTACGATGATGATACCGTAAGAATGATGATATTATGTATGATTTTAACCCGTACCCTCGATTTTGAGGATGTCATACGATGGACATTACCGTAAGAGACATATAAGATGATTGATTCGCACTCTTGACTCAAGGATGCCGTACTATTTATTATATAGTACGTGACGCTATAAGGCTGGATCGCCGACTACTAGGTATATCGACTCGGACTATATGTAGATTTTCTTATCTTTCTGACTAGCTTCTTAGTTTAGTCTTTTAGTTGTTCAGGTAGATGCTAGACTTGGATAAAGTCATACCTATTTTCAAAACTAACGAATCGTGAGTATTTTCAAAAGACAACCCGAGTGATGCTACGGATTTTTCAAAAGACATATCTTTTCTCAAAAATACCGTAGCCCCTACTTTTCTAAAAACTACGATTCGTGCTATTTTAAAACAATAAAACCATATGACTCGTACACTGATATGTATATTTTATAATGTTACGTTTACTATTCGCTTTACTGTTATATTTATGTTGTTCTCATTGCATTGCATATTTATTACATGTGTTTCTTTAGCTATTATGAATCCCGTTTGCTAGTACACCTGCACCATTACCGATGATGTGCATGTTACACGTACACTTGCTTGCCGGCTCACACACATCATCATTGGTAATTGCCATGTCACGTACACTTTAGAAAACGTTAATTTATTGGTATAACCTGCTAGCTGATAGTTTCAACATATTATTAGTATGCTTACTCTCATATGCTAGTTCAGATATTGCATTACTTACTTAGATACCCCATGCATTATATATTCATTCTGCTATGCAATATTGTGGAGCTTTATGCCAATATTCACTGCTTATTGATTCTTGATTTTGGGATTTCGGATTTTCCATGAGATTTCTGGATTTGGGAGGAAATCGCAAGAATTTTATAAACTCATTATCATTTTAAAAAATGCAAGTTGCGATTCTCTCGTGATATGATGTATATGGCGTCCACCATGAGTTTTCCTGATTTAGTTGGTTTTCGAGAGCCGATTCGAGGAGTAGGATGAACCGTTTCGGATACATGGTGGACCCGGTAAGGTATCCCGGGGCAAGAAACTCGAGTTGTAGATGATGAACTTGGCAGGGGAAGACTACCTATCAGTGATATTGGGCGTGGCGGATATCCGGAGGATACCGACCGTAGTCATGAGATTTGATGATATGGGCCGATCCGGACTGACGGGGCTCGGGATTTGAGGATTTTGTGTCGATGTTTGACACGGATTTCTGTCGATTTCATTGATGATACTCCAGTTTTTATACTAAAATCTTACTGAGATAAGAACACAGCTTTCTCATACAGATATATTCTGATTTCATTCTTGATGCATTCATACATCATATATATGACATGTTGCTACTTGAGGCACTGATATGAGTACTTGGTATTACACTTATGCTTAGATGATTACCCTTGTCACTGCTAAATGTTTCAGTGTTATATTTAAGTATGTTACTGTATGACCTAGGAGATCGTCAAACATGTGATTTCTACTCAGTGATGTCTTCTACTCACGAGTTGGAAACTCACCCCCGTTGTGCCACAGTTTCTTGCAGGTTTAGCCGTACAGGTACCATAGCGGCTTCGCTGGCACACCACTTCCTTCCGAGTGATTGCTTTGGTAGGTGGATTCACTTGCATTGTGACCACCATTATACTTTTATTTATTTCAGTTGTATCTAATTTAAAGCCCCATCAATCAGACTTGTATATTTAGTAGACTTAGATAACCACAGTTGTATATTCTTTCGGATTTAGAGTCGCGCTTATGTATTTATTGTCGTTTCTGGTTTTTCTTGATGATATTTAGTTTTCTTGTTTTCTTTCTGAGTTTTGATCCTCACCTTTGGCGTTGTATACTTATATAATATCTTGCGTGGTTGTTTCTGCCTTTTGGCGAAGAGCTAGCTCCCGCTTGGGGATGGCTTTATACATATCATTGCTTGTACCATTTTTTGGGTTAAAATATACAAAGGAGGTGCTTCCGAAATTTTCAATGGAGAAAAATGTTTTCAATTAGCTAAAAAAAATTGTTTTCATATTATATTACTTATGTATTTAAAGAAAGAACCTGATTCCATTCAACCTTATTTCAAAACTTCACCTCCACTATTTTTCTTAAAAAGGTTTAGATTTCTGGGCTTTTGGCTTACTTGAATTAGGTGGGGTCCTATAGACTTCACATGATTCAAGTGCCAGTCACGTGCCTTTTCGGGTCGTGACGGTTGCTACTATCATCTCAGGTCCAAGGAGTTCTCTATCTCCGATGTTATCCCAACTTAATGGTAAACGACACTTCCTTCCATATAGAGCTGCAAAGGGTGCCATTCCAATACTTGCTTTGTAGCTGTTGTTGTATGAAAACTCCAAAAGATGTAGGTGATCTTCCCATGATCCTCCGAAGTCTAACATATAAGCTCTTGGCATATCTTCAAGTATCTGAATCGTTCGCTCAGGCTGTCCAACTGTTTGTGGATGGTAAGCTATGCTAATGTTCAGACTTGTTCCCAAGCTAGCTTGCAGATTTTGCCAAAATTGCGATCGAAATATGGTATCACGGTCGGAGACAATGCAAACTGGTACTCCATGTAATCTCACGATCTCCTGCATGAGTTCATGGGTATCAGAGATAGTACATATTGAAGAGTTAAATCTTACTTAGATTCAAACTTACCTCCATGTACTTCTTTGCTAATGTCTCGGTAGATTGGCCAACTCGAAAGGAAATAAAGTGAGACGACTTTGTAAGCCGATCCATAATAACCCATACCGTATCGTTACCTTTCGAGCTATGAGGAAAAGCAATCACGAAGTCTATAGTGATGTGTTGCCACTTCCATTCTGGAATAGGTAACGTTTGAAGTAAACCGGCAGTCCTGTGATGTTCAGCTTTCACTTGCTGACATACCAAACATTTAGTGACGCTTCTGGCTACTTCACGCTTCATTCTATGCCACCAGTAATGTTGTCGCAGATCTTTGTACATCTTTGTACCACCACGGTGTACTGAATAGGGCGAGCTATGAATTTCTGTCATCAATTCTTCACGAACAGAACCTTTTGGTACACGCAATCTACTGCTGTATCTCAAAGATCCATCTTCATGAATGATGAAGTCTATTCTAAGTCCACTTTCTACTTGTTCTCTGATCTTTTGCAACTTGGCATCACTGGCTTGAGCTGTTTGATCTGATTGACAATTGTATTCTGAACTCGTAAGTCATCAAAAGTGTTACCTGGCATGACCACTTCTATCTCCATCTGTTGCAAATCTTGTTGAAGCTTCCACTGTGCGGTGAGATTCATTGATAGTGGTTGGCGACTAAGTTCATCAGGTACTACATTCACCTTCCTTGGATGATATTGTAGGTTGATGTCGAAGTCCACCATGAGTTCTAACCATCTTCTCTGCCGCATATTCAACTCTTTTTGAGTAAACACATATTTCAGGGTCTGTGTATATGTCCACTCGTTCTCCAAGAAGATAATGGCGCCAAATCTTAAGTGCAAAGATAACGACTGCCAACTCCAGATCATGCGTCGGATAGTTGCGCTCATGAACTTTCAGCTGTCTTGATGCATAAGCTACAACTTTACCGTGCTGATGCAGAACACATCCTAATCTCTTACCTGATGTATCGCAATGCACTACGAAGCCTCCAGATTGGTCAGGTATGATGAGAATAGGCGCTGATGTCAATCTTGACTTAAGCTCTACGAAAGCTTGTTCGTATGTTTCTGACCACATGAATTCTTCATCTTTACGCGTGAGCATGGTCAGGGGTGTTGCAATCTTCGAGAATCCTTCAATGAATCTTCTGTAATATCCTTCTAAACCCAAGAAACTTCGAATGTCCTTCACTGACTTTGGTGTTGGCCATTCGCTTACTGCTGATACCTTAGCTGGATCTACAGAGATTTCATCGCCTGATACAATATGTCCGAGAAAACCGACTTGATCTAGCCAAAACTCGCACTTGCTGTACTTGGCATAGATTTGATATTGTCGTAAAGTCTCTATGACAATTCGTAGGTGCTTGGCATGTTCTTTCCGACTCTTAGAATACACCAAGATGTCGTCAATGAAGATGACAACAAACCTATCTATATATTCTCGGAAAACTTGAATCATCAGATTTATGAATATAGCTAGTGCGTTGGTCACTCCAAATGGCATCACAAGAAACTCATAATGACCATAGCGAATCCTGAATGCTGTCTTCGGAATATCATACTCTTTGACCTTCACCTGATGGTATCCTGAACGAAGATCTAAATTGGAGAAAATGCAAGACCTACTTAGCTGATCGAACAGATCGTCGATACGCGGAAGTGGATACTTTTTCTTTATAGTTACTTCATCTAGAGCTCTATAATCAATGCACATTCTATATGAACCTTCCTTCTTCTTTACAAGCAGAACTGGCGATCCCCAACTTGAAGTACTGGGACGAATCCATCATTTCTTCAATAATTAGTCCAACTGAGTTCGGATCTCTTTCAAACCTTCGGGACTCAAGCGGTACGGAGCTTTGATCACCAGTTATGCTCCAGGTACTAAATCAATGTTGAATTCAAGAGCTCGATCAGGAGGAAAACCTGATATGTCTTCAGGAAATACATCATCGAACTCTCGAACTACCTCTGGCTTCGATCATTCCTCTGCTTGAAGTGTTGCAACTGCTGCCTTCTTCGGTTTTGCTTTGTATGTGCTAGGCTCCAGGGTACGGTCTCTACTTTTGAAATAAAGACCGGATATTCTGGAATTTCGAACACTATGCTTCTTTGACGACAGTCAATGGTAGTATAGAATGTTCCTAGCCAATCTATACCCAAAACGACATCGAAATTCTATATGTCCAACACCTTGAAGTCAGCATAGAATTCTCTGCTGCAGACGATCACTGGACACAGGTCGTATCCCATTATTGCTTTTAGAACGTCGTTCCCTGAACTTACATTCCAGCTGGATACAAGTGGTTTGACTGGAATCGCATGAGTTCGGACGAACCGTTGCGACATAAAGCAATGAGATGCTCCAGTATCGAAAAGTGCTAGTGCAGGAAGTGAGGCTACTAAAATCGTACCTAAGTTATGTGGGATAGGTTTTAGGTATAAGAAAAAGATATATGGGTATGCATAAAGATTGAAAGAAAGCTTGAAAGAATAGAGTTTCCAGTGATGACTTGGCCAGTAGCTTCAGCTTCTTCCACAGTCATTGTGAAAGCTTGTCGTCTCGGTACATTCCTTCTTGCTGGAGGAGCATTCCTCAGTCCGTTCCTCTGTATTTGAGGTAAGTTCCATTGTGCTTGGTGGAACTGACGAGGAGGATGTGCAGTCGGTCCATGAGGAGGTGGAGTTGGGAAAGCGAGTCGTAGAGCAGGTGCCTGGAATGCTGGCCACTGCAGATAGGTAATTGATGGTCTGGCTGCAGCATTTGGATTGAGTCTACGAGGACAAGACCCAATATCATGTGTGGATGAGCCACATGTTAGTTATATGTATGCCCTAGAGGCCATTACTGTACATAGGATGTATATTGTGGTGGATGCTTGGACATATATAGAGAAGACTTTCTCGCTCGACATGATAGTATGCTATCTGGTTGCACTTTGTCTTAACATATTGACTTGTATATGTGATGCTGTCTTGCTCTCACATGTTGACAAAGCCCTTAGGTTGTGTACTTGACTACCAGGACTATGATTGAGATCATACTAGTGGGGCCAAGGGTAGTCCACAAGTACACCTTTCAATTGTTCCTAGTCATGGGAGTATCGAGACAGGGCATCGATACTCCAGAGTAGACTAGCGTATACGCATCTTGACCCATATAATAGGCGATGGATGATCCCACATCCATTGGTGTTTGACATCAAAGATGGTATACGGATGATCAGTGGAGACTGGGTACACTGGACGGACTCGCCGAGAACTCCTAGATGGTATTATACCTATCGTCAGATAGCAGTTCTCTGGTGACACGTGTACAGGTTAGTCTGTCGACCCAAGATCGCCATAGAGTCTTGTGTGATTCCCACTGTGCTTTGATTTCCACCTTACCACGGTCAAGAGATCGTGCAAAACGGTGGTTTTTGGGTACAATCCCGAGTCACATGGAGGTAATGAGCGATAGGAGGGGATTCGTCTCTCCCGGTATTGGGAGTTGATGTTGTGCTATTCTCAATTGGCCATAACAGGAAATCCTTGGCCAGAGTTGCTGAGATTTACTGGTAAGTGTTATCAGTAGTTTCTCGAACCGTTATAGACCTTGCATTGGCATGACTTATCAGGCTATTGGGGTCTGACGTTTTACCACCCCTAGGCTGTTGATATGCGACATATCTGACGAAGAGACCGGACTGTACGGTAGTGTTACTGACAGGCTTTTGCAGGAGTTGGAGCGGGCTTGCTTGCTAATCTTCTGATCGTTCAATACCCGGGTATCCGTTACGTCCAGCTAGTACCGCTGACGGCTTGTGGGTTCTTGATGTGATCATCACCTGCTGCCAGTGTATTGACGAGTCTTTAGAGTCCTACACAGAGGTTTCACTAGCTCAGGCAAAACGAAGTAGGAGCACATATATGATATGTGCGGGACTGAGATTAATATGAGTATGTGATACCGTATTCTATTCTCGCGATATAAAGTATCGATCGGTTATATGTGATATAGCCGGGTTAACGAATCAAATGTTGATTCGATAAGTCGATACTGTATCGGTCGGTTATATGCGATATAGCCGGGTTATCGAATCAAGTGTTCATTCGATATAATGATACAAATAATATTAGTCGGTCATATGAGATATAACCGGATTATTAAATCAAGTGTTTATTTAATGATTTAATGTATAATTATATATTTGATATATTAATTTACATTAATTAATATTAGCTCACTTAAACATTTGTTTTTCTCGCATGTGCACACTTAATATTTATGTGATATATATTAATTGTGTTTCATTTTGTGTCATGGTTGATGATACAAGCTACATGGGTGTATGAGACTTACACCATGATGAAGATAATGTAGGGTTTATTTATTTAGTGTAAATCAATTATTAGTTGGATAATGGTCACAGGGCATGAACCTTTGAGAAGCTTGGAGACTCATTGACTAGTCCACTAGTTTTGTTTTATACTAGATATTTTGTTAACCCAACCATTATCTTAACTCATGGTTAAGTCTCTACATGAGACATATTAGATATTTTCTCACCTATGGTTGCCATTCTCTCTCACAACATTATCTGTCTTCATCTTCTTCTTCAAGCTCAAGAGCTCTCTAACTTTTGGGCAAGTGAGAATCTTTAGTGAGAAAATCAATTCCAAAGTGAGCAAAAATCCTACTTCATCATCCTCTACTAGATTAGCATTTTAGTATAGGGTGTTAGCTTCACTAATCCCACATTAGTGAAGAGGGGAGCTTGGGTTAGTGTCTCCTCGACATAGATCATCTTCGGCCTCGAAGACTTCAAGCAAGATCGTTCTTTTCACCTTGAGAAGCCATGCAAGAGTCCGAGAGTTACATGATCGCAGCGAAGGGACCACTACAAGGAGCTTTTGAAGTGAAGGACCGGTCTACAAAGGTTGTATTCCTCATTCACTTAGATGTTAAGTTGTTAACATTGCTTGATTGTTTAAATTTCTAGTTAAAGATTCTAGGTTAGAGTTATTTAGAATGGCAAAAATTTAAAAACGTCATGGACGATACCTCTCGAAACCTTGCTGCCGTCCTAGGTAACCTTACACCACAGCCTAAGCAAAAGCGATTAGCATGCCTACAATCTTTTGCCAGGTGTCCCTCTCTCCTGCAGTATGTGCAAAAGGCTGGATTAGGCCGGTTGAATGGTACTCCCGGTCTCCTAGGTATAAAAGGTGGTCTTGAAGAGGCTCCTCCTGCCATCTGAGTGGCAGGGTGCTTCACTCTGGCAAATTAGGGTCTGCCCTTCATCCTTACTACTGCCTCATATCGACGGGCGACTTTCAGAGCTAGTTCGTGGGTTGGGAAATCCTCTGTAGCTAAGGAAGCTTGGATCTCCGGATGTAACCCTCGCTGAAATCGTCTGGACCTGATCTCAGCAGCCGGAATGAGGTATGCCACGAACATGTTGCGGTCTTGTGTTAGCTGTGTAGTATGTGATATTAGAAAATCGAATATTTAAGACATATCTTTACCTGCTCAATATAATGAACTCAGCATCATACTTATCCACCGATTTGCTCCACATAGAGCCTTGTTGTAAGTGGATGAATTGCTGCTCCATGTCGAATCGGGCAGTCTCGGGAAAATACTTCGCGTTGAACATGTCGCGAAAAGATTTCCATTCGATAGGCTGGGCAAGATGGCTTTCTTACGCCTTCCACCATACTCGGGCGTTGTCAGTGAGTTTCAGTTTTGCAACTTGTACCCAAGCGATCTCTGGCACTTGTGCTGCTGCCAGATCGTCCTCAATGCTCTGAGCCCATTCTTCATCTTCCAAAGGGCTCTCTTTCCCAGAAAATTACTTCGGGTGCAATATCCGGAATTGCTTCACTCCGGGTGCTTCCGCTTCTGGGCGGTTCAATAAGATAGCGGTCTGCTGCTGCTCTCCTTCCAGGAGGCTTCGGACTGCCTCAAGCAATACCGTTTGCTCGTTGATCGGAGATGCAATGGTAGGCATAAGTGGAAGAGATGGTGGTAGTGTGTTGTTGACATTTGTGCTGGTATTCTTTGGAGAATCCATAACCTTGAAAGAAAAAATAGGGTTACGATAGATTCAAAGAATATGAAATTGTAAGATTCAAGGAATATGAAATGTAAAGAATGTTTTCAGTTGCTGATTCTTGTGTTATATTACTTAGGAATTCATGCAGAATTGACATGCATGTCCATGCAGAACTGACCTGCATGGGCCGCTAACAAAACCTGTCATGCCCCGCTTCCCAGTGTACGGGTAATGAGACGCGATGAGGCCCGCTACGTATTTACTCAGAAGTAAACACGCTAAGCGTAACTAAGCAATATAATGTAAATATATACAAGAAGGCATGAAATGTAAATGAACAATAACTTTTATTTATTAAACATTTCTTTACAATACAACTGAAAAGTAAATACAATGATGAAAGCAATGCCTAAACAATGGCATGAACATGAAAGTAAAGTATATACAAGAGTCTAGAGCTCGGGGTCCTCACTAAACTGATCCAAGTCCTCTGAACTAGGCTCTATCTCTAGTGAGTCGGATCCACCTGACAACATTCCAAAGAAAAAAGAGAGAAGGAATGTCGTCAGCGAACAATCGCTCGGTAAGTCCCAAAGAAAAGTAGGAATAGAATAGACAGATGAATAGACAGATATGAGAATATAACTGGTGAATTGTGAGTTTGTTAAGTTAACGCAGTTGTTTGTAGCTTGGTACAGAATATGCCAGTGTATACGAGAGGAGTCCAACTATTCCGTGGACTAAGGTATATGGAGCATAAGGAACCGTTAAGCCACAGAACAACAACAATGGATATTCAGGTTATGTGTATTAAAGTGACCGTCTCATGCCACTTCTAACACATTTCGTACCAGTCTACCCCTTTAAAACCCTGTAATATCTTTTGCATTGATTGTATTGTTTTGTTTAATAGATGTAAGACTTACCGAAACCATGATATCAGTAGTTCATGTAAATGGAAAGGATATAGACGGATAGTCATGTAGACCAGTCAAATGTATATCCATGGTTCAGTCAAATCAAGTTCATTTTGAATTGGAGTGTTCCCCTCCGAAAGAAGGCGCACAAGACTGTGAAGTGCTGACGCTGAGATTCGGGGCAGATGCTATTTCGTTTTATCCGTCCACCTCTCCGAAGATGCCAAGTTAATTTATGGCACCGTGTATCGGAGGTTTAGACGGATGCGGCCGATGTAGAAGACTTCGTCAGATTCCCCCTTGCTTGAGGGGTTTTTGATTGTGGGGACGCTCTTCCCTGTAGGCGGAAGCCCCTGCAGTTAATTACGCTACCGCATTGCGGCAACAACTTTCTCCTTCTCCAGAATTTCACTTCGTGTCGTGTGTGTTTGTTTTGTATATGGTTGCCCGTGGATTGTATACGGAGACTAAGCGATGCCGTCACCCGTAGGACGTGGATTAGTCCAAATCCGTATTTACTTAGATTTGGGTTTGGTGTTTTAGTTTAAGGATACGTTAGCCATATTGAGGCTAAGATCAACTTAAACGTTCGTTAAGGATACGTTAGTCTGATATGAGACTAAAATCAACTTAACAGGATCGTTTGGATCCGACAAAAGAGCATTTGGGGTCTCTATTGTTCCAGTTTAGGGACGTAGGGGTCCATATTCCAGTTTAGGGACATAGGGGGTCCATGTTCCAGTTTAGGGACATAGGGGTCCATTTAATATATGGCCATCGGGACCCGCCACCTCTCTGACGACGTTGAAGGATTACAACGACAGGTGTCAAAGGAGTTCGGAGATGTACCCTTGAACCAAAGTTGATTGGGGGTCTTATAGTCCAATTTGGGACTAAAGTCTGTTTGAGTGTTTAAGGATACGTTAGCCATATTTGAGGCTAAGATCAACTTAAACGGGATCGTTTAGATCCAACAAAAGAGCGTTTGGGGGCTCTATTGTTCAAGTTTAGGGACGTAGTGGTCCATAGGTAGTTTAGGGACATTGCGGTCCATATTCCAGTTTAGGGACGTGGTGGTCCATGTTCCAGTTTAGGGACATAGGGGTCCATTGCCAGTTTAGGGACATAGGGGTCCATGTTCCAGTTTAGGGACGTGGTGGTCCATTGCCAGTTTAGGGACATGGTGGTCCATGTTCCAGTTTAGGGACGTGGTGGTCCATTGCCAATTTAGGGACATGGTGGTCCATAGGTAGTTTAGGGACATTGCGGTCCATATTCCAGTTTAGGGACGTGGTGGTCCATAGGTAGTTTAAGGACCCTTAAGTCCGTGAGTTTAAGGACCCCACAGTCCGTGTTTTAGTTTAAGGACGCATAAGTCCGCGGGTTTAAGGATCCCACAATCCGTCTTTTGGTTTAAGGACGCTTAAGTCCATGAGTTTAAGGACCCCACAGTCCGTGTTGATGTGTGGTTGTCGGGACCCGTCACCTCTCTGACGTCGTTGAAGGATTACAACGATAGGAGTCAAAGGAGTTCGAAGATGTACCCTTAAACTGGTCATAAATTGATTTAAGAGAGCAGCTGTGCTCAGTCAATTTAATTTGAGGACTTACGGCCATGATTGGGCTAAGTCCAGTTGAAAAATATTCAACGCTTTTATTTATTTTTGGTCTATTAGACCTGTGCTAGAGCTTTGCCGACATTTAAATAATGCATTGCATTACTTTTTATTTTTGTTTGGGCTCTGCCCATAAAGGATGCAGAGCATCAATTTTACTTGGGCTCTGCCCTTTATAAATGATGCAGAGCATCAATTTTATTTGGGCTCTGTCTTTTTATTGCTTTGCAATTTATTTTGGCCTGCTAGGTCTTTTTGACTTGGGCCTGGCCCTTTAGCAAAAGAAATGCATTGCATTTGTCAGGTGCTTTGCGCCAATCAAAGAGCGCAAGCGCTTATGGTGATGACACGTGTCATGCAAGCGCAGTGCGCTGCGCTTGCGCTGCCGACACGTGGCGCGCTGTGGTGAGTTGCGCCAGTTTCAGAGAGCAAGGCTCTATTTCAAAAAGCGCATAGCGCAAATGATCCAGATGTTGACACGTGGCGCTCTCTGGTGGCTTGCGCCAACCCAAGAGCGCAACAGTGCAGATCTACAAATGCAAAGCACTATTAACTTGAGAATCTTTTAGATTCAGAACCAATGGTTCATAAAAGAAGTGCGAAGCACTGTTTGTTTTCTTGATCTAATTTAGATCAAAGAAAACAAGTTCTTCTTGTTTTTCTTATCTCAGGGAACCAATGGTTCATAGAAAAGTGCAAAGCACTTATTATTATTTATTTATATTTTTTTTATTGGAGATCTTTGATCTTGTTCTCAGATCAATGATCTGTTCATAAGAGAATTTTCTCTTTTTTCTAAAGGTTTTTACCTTTTCTTTGTTCTTGAGGAATTCTCTCCAATTCTTCAGAGTTCTCTCTGTTTGAAGTTTTTAATTTCTCACCAAATGTTGATGATTTTGAATTGAGGTCTAGGGGCCTTTATACAGTGCCCATAAATTTGTTAAAGAGATCTTTCTCTGAGTGATTTGGGGTTTTCCCCACCGCTGGATCTTTGATCCAAGGGCTTCTGTTTTACAGAAGAAAATCTTCTTGTTTTAACAAGAACAGAAAGATTTCTTTAAAATCTTAATTCTGTTTGGCGCAAACGCCCCAGCGCGTGACACGTGTCAAGCAGCGCACAGCGCAGCGCAACTGCGCTTGTGCAACTGCGCTTGCGCAACTGCGTGACACGTGTCTAGCAGCGCACAGCGCAGCGTAACTGCACTGACATATGTCGCGCAGCGCAACTGCGCTAGCGCATCTGTGTTGACACGTGTCGCGGAGCGCAAAGCGCAACGCCACTGCGCTAGCGCATCTGCGCTGACTCGTGTCACGCAGCGCAGTGCTTGCGCAACTGAAGCGTTGCTTCCTTTAATTAATTTTTTTTGTTTTAAATAGAGTTTTGCTCTGATTGGGCGCGCTGTCTCGGGCGCTGCGCTGATGTAACAGCTTTTGACACGTGGCGCGTTGCGCGCAGCGCAAAGAATCTGAAGCGTTGCTTCATTTACTAAAGTTTAAATTTTCAAAGTAGTGCTTTGCTCTGATTGGGGGAAGATGAAGCGTTGCTTCATCTTCCGCCTTGGAATTTGAATAGAGCTTTGCTCTGATTGGGGTAAACAAATGCCCCCCCACCGTTGTGCTTACGTGGCCCCAAACGCAAGCGCAACGGTGGCAGAATTCCAACCATTGCGGCAACTTTTGGAAGTTGAAAGGGCACTTGATGCCTATAAATAGGACCTTTGGTCCTACACAGATGATTATCATCTTTAAGATTTTTATTTTCAAAAACTTCAGAGCTTTGCTCTTGCCTTCAAGAACTCCTTGAGTTAGATTTTCTTTAACAGAAACTATTTAAGTAAGAATTCGTCTTGAATTAAATCAATTTTAATTGATAGAGCTTTGCTCTCATAGATCTTTGATCTAAAGAAAACCCTTTTGGGGTTTCACCAAATAGAACCTTGCTCTCAGGAATCTGTTTCAGGGTTTCTTAACCCATGAATAGAACCTTGCATCTTTGGCAAAACACAGATCTCTTTGATCTAAAAAAAGATGAACTCTTAAGAGTTTGAATATGGATAATGAAAATTAAAAATAGAGTTTTGTATTTAATGGATTATATCATCTTTTAATAGTAATGATCTCAGAGTTCTCGAGGGATTTCTTTAAATTTCCCTTATTATTGAATTTGATAGGCGTCACCCCTATTCGTAGAGCATTGCTCTCGAGGAGTTTAACTCTCTGTGCTCGTTTTTTAACAAGAATTCGCTTAATCAGTTGGTCTGCTAATTCTGTTGATCTTCTTTTACAGGAACAATGGACGCCCATATGTATGCTCTTAACGAGATCATCTCTTACGGGGATATCCGCCGACTTGGCCGCTCTCAAAATCGATAGTTCACAAACGCGGAGTGTGCTGAAATCATGAGCCGCTTCGACGCATACAACGGTCCACTGCTTCCCCGACGTTCCTCCCTCCTTAAGCTTATCGTGGGAGCCATCTGGGAATTGCTTCCCCTATTCTGTTCCGGTGTGCCGCTTAGGGCGTTGGATGCCGCCGAGGATAAGGTGCACTCGGTGTACCTGATGAACTTAATCTCGAAGAGACGGCGAGACAGTCTTGTCGATCTCTTGCACGAGGTCTTTCAACAGTCTGCCATACTCGCTGCTTATCGGAGGGTGGAAGACATCAGGGGGGACCCTAACGCTTGTGCTCGCGAAAGAAAGCACACCAGGATGGTCCGCGAGGCTTGGAAAGTCATAGATAGGGTCACTTTCGAGTTCCTCAATCCATGTCCTGGGTTCGAGGTTATACCTTTGTAAACATTTTAATAATGTTATTATCTATTTCTCCGTGATTGTAAGGACCCCTTTTTATGATATGAATAGAAAATTTCCATTTCAGTTTGTCTTATTTCTTGTTCTGAATCTTTTGCACATGCATGAATGAGTGTGTCTCGAACGCTTGATCAAATGTAAATCAGATGTTCTTCCTGTCACTTCCTTATTTCTTTTATTGTGCGTATGCTGTCTTAATAAACATGGTCGATAGATAATAGAGTAAGCATCTAGATTTCTCCAAGAGATACAGGTTCAGATCTGCCGCCTAAGACTTTTCAACTCTTGAGCCGTGAGGGTCTCACAGAGATTTTTCTCCCTACGGATCGAGAGGATTTCGTAGGTATGTTTTCTCCTTAGGAATCGTGAGGATTCCTAAGTGCGTTTTCTCTTATAAGTCGTAAGGATCTTATAAGAGAATTTTTCCCTCTTACGAGTCGAGAGGACCCGTAAGCGGTTGTTTTCCTCCTTGTCGAAATTCGACTTTGGAGAGTGAGACCCGTGAATAGTATGCAAGAGACCGTTTTAGAATGACTTGCAGGGTCCCATTGTTCAGGAAACAAGTTTTTAATCCCTGTTGCCTGAGGCTTCATCTTGCAAGTTGAGACGAATCGGGAATTTCCCGCGGAGACACTGGTTTCTCTGCGAGCCGACGCGAATCAGGAGGCTCTCACCAAGGACGCTTGTTTCCCTGAATTGAGGTATTTGCCAAGGATATTTGTTTCCCTGGTGTTGAAACAGATCGAGAATTTCCCACGGAGACACTGGTTTCTCTGCGAGTCGACGCGAATCAGGAGGCTCTCATCAAGGATGTTTGTTTCCCTGAATTGAGGTATTTGCCAAGGATTATTTGTTTCCCTGGTGTTGAAACGGATCGAGAATTTCCCACGGAGACACTGGTTTCTCTGCGAGTCGACGCGAATCAGGAATCTCTCATCAAGGATATTTGTTTCCCTGAATTGAGGTATTTACCAAGGATTATTTGTTTCCCTGGTGTTGAAACGGATCGAGAATTTCCCACGGAGACACTGGTTTCTCTGCGAGTCTACGCGAATCAGGAGGCTCTTATCAAGGACGTTCGTTTCCCTGAATTGAGGTAGTTTCCAAGGATATTTGTTTCCCTGGTGTTGAAACGGATCGAGAATTTCCCACGGAGACACTGGTTTCTCTACGAGTCGACGCGAATCAGGAGGCTCTCATCAAGGACGTTCGTTTCCCTGAATTGAGGTATTTTCCAAGGATATTTGTTTCCCTGGTGTTGAAACGGATCGAGAATTTCCCACAGAGACACTGGTTTCTCTGCGAGTCGACGCGAATCAGGAGGCTCTCATCAAGGATGTTTGTTTCCCTGAATTGAGGTATTTGCCAAGGATTATTTGTTTCCCTGGTGTTGAAACGGATCGAGAATTTCCCACGGAGACACTGGTTTCTCTGCGAGTCGACGCGAATCAGGAGGCTCTCATCAAGGATATTTGTTTCCCTGAATTGAGGTATTTGCCAAGGATTATTTGTTTCCCTGGTGTTGAAACGGATCGAGAATTTCCCACCGAGACACTGGTTTCTCTGCGAGTCGACGCGAATCAGGAAGCTCTCATCAAGGATATTTGTTTCCCTGAATTGAGGTATTTGCCAAGGATTATTTGTTTCCCTGGTGTTGAAACGGATTGAGAATCTCCCACGGAGACACTGGTTTCTCTGCGAGTCGACGCGAATCAGGAGGCTCTCATCAAGGATATTTGTTTCCCTGAATCGAGGTATTTGCCAAGGATTATTTGTTTCCCTGGTGTTGAAACGGATCGAGAATTTCCCACGGAGACACTGGTTTCTCCGGGGTTGGGATGAACCATCGAGATTTGGCTTCGTTTTCTGGCGGAGCCTGTTGGGAAAGTATGGTTCCCTCTTTGTTTGCGCCCTTGGATTGTGTACAGGGATCGACGTGATCTCAGCTGTAGGGCCAAAGTTTTATCATCTTTTTTCTTTTATTTCCGCGATGCCCAATCATTTCAGCTTTTATATCGCGAAGGTCGCGATTGCCCAATCATTTCGGCTATTTATTTTATTTTCACTCGTTGCTTTTTATTGCGAGTTGCCCAATTATTTCGGCTATTTTGTATGCATACGTTTTTACTTGCTGCTTTTTTATTGCAAGTTGCCCTATCATTTCGGCTATTTCGCATGCATGTGCGGCCTACTGGCTTTTCGCCGTAAACCTGAAATTAGACACCGATTTCGGCATCAGCACCGCTAAAACTGGGATATTGCCAAGAGTGAATCATCATTTGCCTCCGTCGATGTTGAACAAAGGTGGCTTAGCGAACAGGGTTAAGGTCCTGTCGACTAAGGCTTTTAACTTCATGTGCCGTAAGGGTCTCACAAAGGTATTTCTCCCTACAAGTCGTGGGGATCTTGTAGGTGTATTTTCTCCTTAGGAATCGTGAGGATTCCTAAGTGTATGTTCCTCTTTAAGTCGTAAGGATCCTACAAGAGGGTTTTCTCCTTGTAAGTCGAGAGGGCTTATAAGGGTTGTTTATCATGCATATATATCCCCAGTCACGGATGGGACTTGGTTAGGGAAATGTTTATTCGCGCCCGTGGATTGTATACAAGGGTCGGTATTGAGCCACTTGTAGGGCAATATTGAAAGTTGTGGGGGTCGCTTAAGCACAGGTTTAGGTCTCTGTAACTTAAGACTTTCAAATCTTATGAGCCGTGAGGGTCCCATAAGAGAGTTCTCCTTACGAGTCGTGAGGATCTCGCAAGTGTATTTTCTCCTTAGGAATCGTGGGGATCCCTAAGTGTGTTTCTCCCTTGTGAGTCGTAAGGATCTCACGCGGGTGGTTTCTTCTTACAAGGTCGAGAGGACCCTATAAGTGTCTTTTAACGAGGTTGTGGCCTTTCGGGTTTTCACAAACACTCGCCGGTAGTCCTGCTGTTTTTACTCACGGAGCCCTTTCGGGTTTTCATCCATGCCCTTTTTGCTTATGGACATACCCCTTTTTTTCTATTCTTTTTATTTTTATATATATATTTTTTTTTTACGAGGTCGCGCCCTTTCGGGTTTTCACGAACACTCGCCGGTAGCCCTGCTGTTTTTACTCACAGAGCCCTTTCGGGTTTTCATCCGTGCCCATTTTGCTTATGGACATACCATTTATTATATTTTTGTTATTTATATATATATATTTTTTTTTATTGATCTCGTCAGCCTGAAGATGCTGTGGTAATAATTTAAGGACGTTTCGGTCCGTCATTAGTTTAGGGACGTTTCGGTCCGTCATTAGTTTAGGGACGTTTCGGTCCGTCATTGAGAAGACTGGCTACCGCTTATAAAGTTTGAGCTTAGGAAGATAGCGAGCGGACATAGTCGTCGTCATCTATCATTGACCTAGGCTGTAACTCGCTAAGCGTAGTATTTCTTTAGGAATCGACCGTTTATTGGCCTGTAAGGCCTTTCACCGTGCATATCCATGAGTAGATAGGCTCCACCCTGGTAGAACTTGTCTATGATGTACGAGCCTTCATAGTTTGGCTCGAATTTTCCCCGCTTGGCGCGATTGGGGATCATATGCCTCTTGACCACTAGTACGAGTTCGCCTTGGCTGAATGTCCTCGGCTGGGTCAATCTTTCATATGAGCGCGTCATCTTTGCTTTATAGGCCTCCAGATTTTGTTGCGCTATGAGTCGGGTTTCATCAAGGGCATCGAGCTCCTCAAACCGAAGGTGAGCATTTTCTTCATCTATTAGCTCGTAGTGGATTGCCACTCGTAGAGAGGGTAACTCTATCTCGAGGGGGAGTATTGCTTTTGTACCGAATACCAGCGCATATGGCGTTGTGTTTTTGGCTGTCTTGAACGTAGTTCGATACGCCCAAAGACCTTCTTGCAGTCTTTCATGCCAGTCCTTCTTATTTCGGGACACTGTCTTCTTCATAATCTTTGTTAAGGACTTATTGAAGGCCTCAGCTAGACCGTTAGCTCGTGGATTATAAACTGAGGAATATCTCCAGTCTATATTGTGATGTTGCGCCAAGCGACTGATCTTGTGGCTTCTGTAAGCTGGCCCGTTATCGGAGATGATCCGTCGTGGAGTTCCAAACTGATATAGGACGTGCGGCTTGAAGAAATGGAGGATATTCTCCGTCTTAACTTCCCTCAGCGGTACTGCCTCTGCCCATTTGGAGAAGTAGTCAGTCGTCGCCAGGATGAAACGATGTCCCCTGGACGATACTGGTTCGATAGGGCCGACTATATCAGTTCCCTACATTTCGAATGGCCAGCTAGCCACTGTCGGGTGTAGCGGATTTGGATGCTGATAGATGAAGTCCCCATGAATTTGGCATGAGTGGCATTGCTTCGCATATTCGAGGCAGTCCTGAATCATCGTGGGCCAGTAGTAACCCATCCGTTTGATCTTTAACTTCATCTTTGGGCCCGCTTGGTGAGAACCGCAGAGTCCGTCATGAACTTCCTGGACGACTCTTTTCGCTTCGTCAGGTCCCAAGCATCTTAACCACAAAGAATCAAACGACCTCTTGTACAGGGTATCATTGACGAAGGCGAAAGACAGAGCTCGTTTCATAAGCTGATGTCTTGAGGACGCATCTTCGGGCATTCGGCGGTATTTGAAGTAGTCTATAAAGACTTCTTTCCAATGCTCGGTATTTTCCCGATCTTTTATTTGCAGGGTCGTCTGCTCAGTCGCACCCTTCTCTTTGGGTGATTCCGGAGATATTTCCGCTGGGGCGAGCACCCGACGGCTTTGTACCACAATTCTGACATCATCGAGGTTTTCATCAGCCAGTTCCTTGGCGAGTTTGGCCAATGCGTCCGCTTTGCTGTTTTCCGCGCGTGGTATGTTTTCCAAAGTATAGGAGGGAATTTGAGTCAACAGTTGTTGCACCTTTTCGCCGTACTTCACCAACTCTTGTTTGCATGTTTGGTAGTCGCCGTTTACTTGACTAACGACCAGTTGGGAATCTCCATATATGAGGAGGTTTTCAATTCCCATGTCAATGGCGATCTCGAGGCCTTCTATCAGAGCTTCGTATTCGGTTTCATTGTTTGTCCTCGGCTCTGTTAGGGAGAAAGCAAAGCACATTATCCCTCCTTGTGGAGTTACAAAGATGAGTCCTACCCCTGATTTGATTATAGGTGTACTTTGTTTGCGTTTCTTCATGGAAGATGCTCCATCGAAATAAAGCTCCCATCGGGTATCACCACCGTCGATCGCATCAAATGCATGTTCGTCTGGAAGATCGCAATTTAAAGGAGAATCGGCGGGTATCGGATGCTCAGCGAGGAAGTCGGCGATGGCCTGTCCTTTTACTACCTTGAGAGGCTGATAGGTTATCGAGAACTCCATCAAGAGCAGAGCCCATTTAGCGAGTCATCCCGTCAATATGGCCTTTGACATTAAATATTTAAAAGGGTCCACCTTCGAAATGAGACGGACCTCATGCGCCAACGCATAGTGTCTAAGCTTTGTTATCGCAAAGATCAACGCCAGGCAATGTTTTTCAATGGGGGAGTAATTGCTTTCTGCCACCAGTAGAACTCGGCTTAAGTAATAGAGAGCTCTCGCCTTCCCTTGATCGTTCTCTTGTGCCCATAATACGCCTAAGGATCCTTCGAGGGCGGTTGTATAAAGAATGAGGGGCTTTCCTTTGACCGGAGCAGCCAACACCGGCGGGTTCTGCAGGTATTGTTTGATCTCGTCTAGCGCGATTTGGCATTTTTGGTCCCAGACGAACGGAGTTCCCTTCTTCATCAGGTGGCTGTAAGGACGGCACTTTCCTGAAAGGTTGGCTATAAATCGCCGTATAAACGCGAGCTTCCCTTAGAGAGACAACAGCTGTTTAAGAGTCCTTGGCGGAGGCATTTCCATGATCGCCTTGATCTTTGACGGATCTATTTCAATACCTCGATGTCGGAAGATGAATCCCAGGAATTTGCCCGAGGAAACTCCGAATGCACACTTGAGAGGGTTCATCTTCAAGTTGTATTGTCGAAGACGTTGAAATACGGTCTTCAGATGCTCGAGATGTTCCTCGTATGATTTGCTTTTAACCACGAGATCGTCGATATATCATTCGACGATTTCGTGTATAAGGTCATCAAAGATCTGCGTCATGGCTCTCTGATAAGTAGCACCGGTGTTCTTTAAACCCAAGGGCATCACTTTATAACAGAATATACCCAAAGGAGTCCTGAAGGCGGTGTGGTTCTGGTCTTCGGGATGCATCTTTATCTGATTATACACTGACGAGCCGTCCATGAAGGAGAAAACTTCATGAGTGGACGTATTGTCTATCATCAGTTAGGTGACTGGCACTGGGAAATCGTCTTTCGGGCAAGCTTTATTGAGATCCCGGAAGTCCACGCATATGCGCACTGTCCCATTTTTCTTCATCACCGGGATGATGTTGGCGATCCATTCAGGGTATTGAACTTCCTGGATGAAGCCAGAGTCGATCAGCTTCTTGACCTCGGCATTGATACTCATCTCAAGCTCGAGCCGCATTCTTCTCGGCGCCTGTTTGACTGATTTGATGTCCGGAGATATCGCCAATCTGTGCATAGCAATTTCTGGATCTAGTCCTGGCATTTCGGAATAGTTCCACGCGAAGCAATCCCTATGCTGTAGAAGCACGTCCTTTAACGCAGCCACCCTTTCTTCAGATAGCAGCTCGCTGATGAATGTCGGTCGCCGGTCATTCGCCGTTCCCAACTCAATTTTCTTAAGGTTATCTGCGGTGGTATAGATTCCATCTTCCAGTTCTTTTGGCGCTGGTGGGAATTCTGAGATTACCTCTTCGTTGCTGTTTTCGAAACACCAGGGAAGGTCATCCATGTTCTCGGGCTTTTCTTTTAATATCGTTATCACGTGACAAGTACGAATTCGCTTCCAATCCTAATGTGGAACTGGTTCTTCTTGCGTGGCCTTGGGTTCATGCTTCTGTGGCGGCGCTACCCTCCAGTTGTCGGACAGAGCGAACTTGCCAAGCTGATACTGATCTTCAAACCAATTTTTGAAGGTGAAGCAGTCTTCGAGAGGATGCCCTACCACTCGGTGATAAGAGCAATAGTCTCGGTGTGAGACCTCGCCTGCTTGTTCGGGGTGTTTAGACTCCGGTAGTGTAAGCATCTGATGTTTTAAAGCGAGGTCAAGTATTTTCTTGGTCTTGTCCCGAGGAAAAGAGTATGCTCGACCCATTTTTCTCATGAGGGATAGATCGGAACCACTCGATTTTCGCTTGCATGGCCTCTAAGCCCCGCTTTATCACTGTTGAGCGTCTTTTTCGCGTTTTGACTTGTTTCTGCCTCTGCGTCGGGCCTTCTTTATAACAGGTTGACAAGGAGCGGCATTTTCATCTTTCATGGCCAGCTGGAGGAAGCGTTGCGTTTTGGCTTTCTCGTAGATGACCATTTCGCGGTTATGATCGTCCCGGACTTTTTGACCCGCTTCCCTTATAAGCTTGTCCATTTGTTCTTCGAACGACGGACTAGGCTCTTTTGCATCTGGAACTTTCACTGGCTCAGGATTAGCGTCCTCCCATTGAGCATCCGCTTCTTCATCGAAGTCACACATGACATAGCAGCTGTTTAGTAGCTCTCGTTTCTTTGACCGGATGTATCCAAGTCCTTTTGTCTCCATTCTCCCATTAGGCAGTTTGCGTTGAGTCCTGGGAACATTCCAGACTTTGTCATAGAACTTGGCTTTTCGAACGGTCTGCTTGAAGGATATCCCCTGGCGTTTCAGCAGCTTTTTCAAACCTTCCGTATAATATCTGGGAAGACGGATAAGCTGAAGCCTGTCGAGCGTAGGATCCGTGCCGTGCCAGATTTTTTTCTCCACTTTGGTTTCTTCAGAGCGGCAGAATAGAATTGCTTTTTCGCTTTCTCGCCTGGGAGGGATATAGAACGTTTGTAGCTCTTCTACATTGTAAATATCAAGTGCATCCAGTTCTTTACGGTGTTTAAGAGGCACCATGGAGACTTGTAGACTTTGCTCTTTGTCAGCGGACGTTTGTATTGAAGGTCGAGCAGGGAATACAGCATGGACTTCATCTTCTGAGTCGCTACCAAAGATTAACGTAGGAGTAGATGGCCCTGGCTTGTTGTGTTGGGGCGGCCCCGAATAAACTATCTCCTCTTCCTCCTCGGTATCACTGCCGAAGACAGGGATGGTGGCATTAGCTTTGTTTTCCGGCTTGTGACACATTTCCGTGTCTTCGAAATCCGGTAAGAAGTACTTGGCATCTTCATATTTGCGGACTTCGTTCATGGAAAACGGATTCAGTTCTCCTGCCACGGTATACTCAAGACCATCCTTAGCGTATTTCATACACTGATGTTGTGTAGAAGGGATGATGTTGTACTCGTGTAACCACGGTCGTCCGAGCAGAGCGTTGTAGCATGTCTTAGCGTCTATGACGTGGAACTTAATATCCGTGATAAATAACCGGAAATGTAGCGTCAGTATCACAGACCCAAGAGTTCTTGATGACTGGGAGTCGAACCCGGAGATGGTGATCTTGTCCCGAGCAAGGTGCTGAACGCTCATGCAGATTTCTTTTAACACCCGCATATTGAGGAGATTAATGGAGGATCCATTGTCGATCAGGATTTTGCCTATCTTTATATCGTAGCAGTATCCTGAGACATAGAGGGGGCGATTGTGTTCGCACGTCCCAAGGAGAAGGTCTTCATCACCAAAAGCGACATCGGCCGTGTGCACTTCCTCCAATTCATCCTTCATCTTTTCTTCGGCCAGGAAAGCTTGGAATTGTTCCGGATCTTGTAATGCCTTGATTAACGAATCTCTCGCCTCCTTTGATAGCAAAACGGCGTCAAGAATGCTGAGCTGTGAGGGTAGCTTCCTCAGATGCGCTAAGACGTTGTAATCCACCTTATTCTTCTTCGGCGGGTCCTTGGCGCTTAGCTCCCCCAGAACTTGTTCATCTAAGATGATATCTTTAGGGACCTTTTCTTTCCCTTTATCTTTTCTGTTTGAGGGTCCGAGATTCTTTTCGGGAAGCGTGCGATTACGCAGCCGGATATTTTCACAGACCTTCTGCTCTTCTTCTTTTCCCGAGGTAGACTCTTTAAAGAGAGGGGCAAGTTCCAGCTCCTCATCAGAATCGCTCCCGAATGTAGGCACTTGTGACCCGCCGGTGTTAACCATGCGACAATCGCCGGTAGCTCTTTTAAGCCCTTCGGCCGTATTTCTTTGCTCCTGACGAGTTTTGCGCTTTTCCCGCTTAAAGCGTTGTCGATGAGCAACGTATCCTTGCAACCATCTATCGAAAGCTTTGCACTCTTGAGTGGGGTGCGAAACCTTCTGATGATATAAGCAATAGGAGGGGTGCATTTCTATTTCACCAGCAGTTTTTCCTTCGGAGGATGGTAGCTTCATGCCCATTGATATGGCCTAAGCAAACCTTTTCCTCATCTTGAATCGGCTTTTGTCGGTAGTGGAGGTATTTTGCTCCAGCGGAAGTGTCTCAGCTCTTTCATCAAGTCGCTGGCGCTTGGCCCTTTCAAATACACTCGTCTCGCGTTCTCGATCAGGTTTACTTTTCAATCGAGCTTCGTTAAGGAATGCGTCAATTACTTCATCTGATGGCCCCAGAATTTTTGATTCAGGGTCTGCCCCCAGCATTTCAGTGCAAGGAGTCTCCTCATCGCCCCTGAACGAATGGGAAATCACATGACAGCTCGCCATATATTCTTCAGATTCATCAGATGAACTTTCTCCCTCATCTTCCTCTTGAAAGACATGATTGAGGAACTCTTGGAATGTAATGGGAGTCCGTGCCTTCAGGTTGTATTCCTCCAGCGCGTCAATTTGTTTTTGCAAGTCCGTGCGCTTGTCGTCAGGCTTCACGGGCTTCTTTGATTTCTTCTTCTTCTTTTTCGAAGATTTTGACGGCTGGTTGTGAGTGCTTGGGCCACCACCATCGGTCTTTAGAGTTGTACGTGGCTTTAACATCCCCTCAATGACCTGCGGTTCCAACGGGTTCTTCCACTTAATCGCTGGGCATGCCTGAAGGTCGTTTAGCATCCTCTTTGTCTTGGCTGATAATACAACCTCCCAAGGAGCTTCTTCAACGACGGAGCATGTTGCCCCCGGCGTATTCATCCCCTTAGATGTGTGGGGCTGCGGGGGATTCACCTTCCATTTGTCAGATAACGCGAACTTGCCCTGTCGGTACTGGTCTTCAAGCCAATTTTTGAAGACGTAGCAATCTTCGATCGGATGACCCAGTACTCGATGATAAGGACAGTAGTTGGGCTCATTGACATCACTTGGTTGCGACAGCCGTTTTTGATCCGGCAGATTTATGAGTCGGTTGCGCAACGCCAGCTCGAATAACCTTCTCGTTTTATCACGGGGAAAAGAGTAAGAACGTCCTAGCCTCTCCTCAAGGGCTACGTACGGACGCATATTATTTTGACGAACAACCGGCTTCGAGTTGCTCGGTTGTTGTTGAGCATTAGCGACAACGATCTCTTTTCCCTTCCCCTTGTCATTTCGGGAGTCCGGCTTAGGAAGAGGGGGTTTATGGCCCATCTGATCCATTTGCGCTAGCTTGTTAATCAAGGCCTGGAAGGTAGTCGGCTTGAAAAATATCATAAATTGCGAGATGGTTGCTTGTGGATCAAGGGTTCCCACAAACATACCCACCGAGGGAGCTTCTTCAATGCGCTGCTCGCACTTCGACCATAAGTTCCGCCACCGTATAGCATATTGAACCCATGTCTCGCCTGGCTTTATCCTGGCATTAATCAGTGCCGTCATCGGGGTGCGTTCACTGGCGCTTGCAAAACGCTGAGTAAACAACAGCTCCATCTCCGCGAAGGTTTTGATAGAGTCGTTCGGGAGCTTAGAGTACCACTCGAACGCTGTATCTGATAAGCTTCCAACAAACTGGCGAAGCAACAACTTGTCATCACCGCCGGTGTTGCCGCAGAGTGCCCTGAACTGGGCGACATGCTGGTGAGGATTGCCCGTCCCCTTGTAGACATGGAACTTGGGAATTGTGTAACCGGGAGGGTACTTGATTTGATCGTACCAAATTGGATATGGCCGCCCCGTTTTTACGACCAGGTCAGCTGCTTCAGCCGCATGATGAACCCGTATTTGTTGCGCTATGTACTCGTCCAAATCAGCTTTGGAGATTGTATCCTCCTTAGCCGTCGACAGAGCTGGCGGAGGATTTGACGTCTCTCCCCTATCGTCTTCAAGGACGATCGGGGGATCTTCGGCCGGAGGATCTTATTGGATCATCATCCCCACCATGTCTTGGAACAGGAGGCCCATACGCTCTATGTTGGCTGCTTGTTCAGCAGCCTCTTTATCCTTCTTCTCCAATATTCGACGAAGGAATTCGGCGTCGGTTTCTTGCTCCTGGCGTTCATCTGAGGACGTTTCAGGGTTTTCTTTTGGCCCAGTAAGTGCGGCCATAGCGTTCATCATCTCTTGGAGCTTCTGCTGCTGCTCCTGTGCTTTGGTCACCGATCGCGTGAGCGGTCTATGACCTGTTGATGTGCGAATGTTCTCTTTACCAGACTCCACATAAACGGTATGAACTACAATGCCCCCTGACTTAGGGCTTTTGGGTTCACCACCTTTGATGTTCGTCATCGGCGTAGGGACTTTTTCTGGCCTTTTTCTTTTATGGGTCGTTGAAGTTGAAGGGGCCGTTGCTTTGGGCACCCAACTGGTCGTCACTTTTCGTTGCTTGACCGGGGGATTTTCTTCTTGCTGACCTTTCGACTTCTTCTGTTGGCGAGAGAACTTAGGATCAATCACAGATTCTCGGACTCGTCGCCATGTCTTATAGATCCTGGAGGACAGCGATTGAGGGGACTGCTCTGGCTTTTCTTCTTCCACGGCTGTCTCTACTGGTGGCGGAGATCTTTTGAGCACCGCAGTCGGTGAGTTTCTGCGTACTCTATTCAGTAGCTCAAAGCCGTTCCCAGTTGGAACGGCAGCGTTAACTTCTACCGTTGGAGCTGGCGGAGTTATCCCAGAAGGGGAGTTGCCCCCGGTCTTCCTTACCCGGCGCCAGTGGCGTCGTCGGGCGCGACGAGTCGTCGGTATTGATTCAGAGACAGAAACAACTTCTTCCTGCCCCCTGTTCAGGTGCGGGGCTGTTGCCGGCGTCAGCCTATTGAAGACTGATGTCTTTTGAGCAACAGGAGCAGGAGTGGGAGCTGGGATGGTCAGTCTTGTAAAGACCGATCTCTTAGCAGGAGAAGCCGCTTTGACGACTTCAGGAGCAGGTTTGGCTACCCTTTTTGGAATAACCTTTTCTGGGACTGCAAGCTTCATTGTGGGCCCACAGGAGTTTTGGCCCAGTCTGGAGAAGACCGAGGCACTGGTGTTGGGCAACCCGCTGTGAGAGGCCGCAGTAACTGAAAGTCGATCGAAGACCGACTTCTTAGGAGCTTCTTGTACGGGCACGGGGGTGCTGAAGCTTGTTGGCGGAAGCATAGTTCCGAAAAACAACCCCGTGGTGGCTTGAGTAATCTGCTCTACGGGCATGGTGAACAAAGAGGCCGCTTGGGACCCGTAGGTTATGCCCCCAGTTGAGGCCGGACGCGAGCTGCAGCTGCGGTTAGAGCACTTCGAACAGGTAGAGGCCATCGATGCTTGATTTCTTTCTGCGCCAATCAAGAGACCAAATCTTAGTAAACTTGAAATCCAAAGGCAACCATTAGCAAACCGCGATTCGTTCGCGAACACGACACACGAAGTGTGGAGTGGAAAGAGGAAAAGGTCCCACCGGGCGTGCCAGAATCTGTTCCCCTCCGAAAGACGGTGCACAAGACTGCGAAGTCTTGACGCTGAGATTCAGGGCAGATGCTATTTGGTTTTATCCGTCCACCTCTCCGAAGATGCCAAGTTGATTTATGGCACCGTGTATCGGAGGTTTAGACGGATGCAGCCGATGTAGCAGACTTCGTCAGATTCCCCCTCGCTTGAGGGGGTTTTGATTGTGGGGACGCTCTTCCCTTCTGGCGCAAGCCCCTGCAGTTAATTACGCTACCGCATTGCGGCAACAACTTTCTCCTTCTCCAGAATTTCACTTCGTGTCGTGTGTGTTTGTTTTGTTTGTGGTTGCCCGTGGATTGTATACAGAGACTAAGCGATGCCGTCGCCCGTAGGACGTGGATTAGTCCAAATCCGTATTTACTTAGATTTAGGTTTGGTGTTTTAGTTTAAGGATACGTTATCCATATTGAGGCTAAGATCAACTTAAACGTTCGTTAAGGATACGTTAGTCTGATTTGAAACTAAGATCAACTTAACAGGATCGTTTGGATCCGATAAAAGAGCATTTGGGGGCTCTATTGTTCCAGTTTAGGGACGTAGGGGTCTATGTTCCAGTTTAGGGACAAAGGGGTCCATGTTCCAGTTTAGGGACATAGGGGTCCATTTAATATATGGCCGTCGGGACCCGTCACCTCTCTGACGACATTGAAGGATTACAACGACAAGTGTCAAAGGAGTTCGGAGATGTATCTTTGAACCAAAGTTGATTGGGGGTCTTATAGTCCAATTTGGGACTAAAGTCTGTTTGAGTGTTTAAAAATACGTTAGCCATATTTGAGGCTAAGATCAACTTAAACGGGATCGTTTAGATCCAACAAAAGAGCGTTTGGGGGCTCTATTGTTCCAGTTTAGGGACTAAAGTCTGTTTGAGTGGTCCATAGGTAGTTTAGGGACATTGCGGTCCATAGGTAGTTTAGGGACATTGCGGTCCATATTCCAGTTTAGGGACGTGGTGGTCCATATTCCAGTTTAGGGACATGGTGGTCCATGTTCCAGTTTAGGGACATGGTGGTCCATTGCCAGTTTAGCGACATAGGGGTCCATGTTCCAGTTTAGGGACGTGGTGGTCCATGTGCCAGTTTAGGGACGTGGTGGTCCATTGCCATTTTAGGGACGTGGTGGTCCATGTTCCAGTTTAGGGATGTGGTGGTCCATTGCCAGTTTAGGGACATGGTGGTCCATAGGTAGTTTAGGGACATTGCGGTCCATATTCCAGTTTAGGGACGTGGTGGTCCATAGGTAGTTGAAGGACCCTTAAGTCCGTGAGTTTAAGGACCCCACAGTCCGTGTTTTAATTTAAGGACGCATAAGTCCGCGGGTTTAAGGATCCCACAATCCGTCTTTTGGTTTAAGGACGCTTAAGTCCATGAGTTTAAGGACCCCACAGTCCGTGTTGATGTGTGGTTGTCGGGACCCGTCACCTCTCTGACGTCGTTGAAGGATTACAACGATAAGAGTCAAAGGAGTTCGGAGATGTACCCTTGAACCGGTAGTAAATTGATTTAAGAGAGCAGCTGTGCTCAGTCAATTTAATTTGAGAACTTACGGCCATGATTGGGCTAAGTCCAGTTGAAAAATATTCAACGCTTTTATTTATTTTTGGTCTATTAGACCTGTGCTAGGGCTTTGCCCACATTTAAATAATGCATTGCATTACTTTTTATTTTTGTTTGGGTTCTGCCCATAAAGGATGCAGATCATCAATTTTACTTGGGCTCTGCCCTTTATAAATGATGCAGAGCATCAATTTTATTTGGGCTCTGCCCTTTTATTGCTTTGCAATTTATTTTGGCCTGCTAGGTCTTTTTGACTTGGGCCTGGCCCTTTAGCAAAAGAAATGCATTGCATTTGTCAGGCGCTTAGCGCCAATCAAAGAGCGCAAGCGCTTATGGTGATGACACGTGTCATGCAAGCGCAGTGCGCTGCGCCAGTGCGCTGCCGACACGTGGCGCGCTGTGGTGAGTTGCGCCAGTTTCAAAGAGCAAGGCTCTATTTCAAAATGCGCATAGCGCAAATGGTCCAGATGTTGACACGTGGCGCTCTCTGGTGGCTTGCGCAAACCCAAGAGCGCAACCGTGCAGATTTACAAATGCAAAGCACTATTAACTTGAGAATCTTTTAGATTCAGAACCAATGGTTCATAAAAGAAGTGCGAAGCACTGTTTGTTTTCTTGATCTAATTTAGATCAAAGAAAACAAGTTCTTCTTGTTTTTCTTATCTCAGGGAACCAATGGTTCATAGAAAAGTGCAAAGCACATATTATTATTTATTTATATTTTTTTATTGGAGATCCTTGATCTTGTTCTCAGATCAATGATCTGTTCATAAGAGAATTTTCTCTTTTTTCTAAAGGTTTTTACCTTCTTTTTTTCTTGAGGAACTCTCTCCAATTCTTCAGAGTTCTCTCTGTTTGAAGTTTTTAATTTCTCACCAAATGTTGATGATTTTGAATTGAGGTCTAGGGGCCTTTATATAGTGCCCATAAATTTGTTAAAGAGATCTTTCTCTGTGTGATTTGGGGAATTTTCCCCACCGTTGGATCTTTGATCCAAGGGCTTCTGTTTTACAGAAGAAAATCTTCTTGTTTTAACAAGAACAGAAGGATTTCTTTAAAATCTTAATTCTGTTTGGCGCAAACGCCCCAACGCGTGACACGTGTCAAGCAGCGCCCAGCGCAGCGCAGCTGCGCTTGCGCAACTGCGTGACACGTGTCAAGCAGCGCACAGCGCAGCGCAGCTGCGCTTGCGCATCTGCGCTGACACTTGTCAAGCAGCGCACAGCGCAGCGCAGCTGCGCTTGCGCATCTGCGTTGACACGTGTCGCGCAGCGCAGTGCTGCGCAACTGAAGCGTTTCTTCCTTTAATTAATTTTTTTTGTTTTAAATAGAGCTTTGCTCTGATTGGGCGCGCTGCCTTGTGCGCTGCGCTGATGTAACAGCTTTTGACATGTGGCGTGTTGCGCGCAGCGCAAAGAATCTGAAGTGTTTCTTCATTTACTAAAGTTTAAATTTTCAAAATAGAGCTTTGCTCTGATTGGGTTGCTTCATCTTCCGCCTTGGAATTTGAACAGAGCTTTGCTCTGATTGGGGTAAACATGGAGTTATACTTGAATCATATTCAAGGATAGATTGATTGATTTCAGATTATACTGAGACTCTGCCTGAGTCAGACACTTAAAAAGAATTGAAGTCCTAAATTAGTTTTAATGTTATCGGTAACTGCTGCATATGAACGACAGGATTTGTGTCTTTTTCCAAGACAATTACCGTATTGATAACACCGTTTTTAGGTTGTCTACCTTAGATAGGCAAGCATCCATATTTTTCGGCTCCCTGAGGCTCAAGAGAACCGGCCCCACTTAAACCTATATTTACTAGGGTCATTAATGTAAATTAGTATAACTTGAGTGGGGTTTATGAAAAATAGTTTTGATATATTTTCAAAATAAATCTCAAGTATTTATTTATCGTCTTTAGGGTTTTCATAGTTGTAATTCTTATAAAATGAAATATTCTAGTGGATATAAACCTAATTTTGAATAGTATTTGGTATTTTCTTGTAATTTGACTTGTATTGAATGTGATGGTATTTTCATGATGTTTTGTGGCTCTTTTCTTTTGATTTAGAAAACATGGAATATATAATATATTTAAAGTAGACATTTTGATTATATATATATATTAAAAAATAGAATTTATTTATTAAGCAGAAATCATGTTTTTCTTAAAATTGTAATACAAATTCTATCGAGATCGTATGCTCCGTGCGGAGGTCTGCATCTCATCCTACTAGTCCGATGGATGTGCGATAACCCGCACCAACCAAGTCGGATTCCCCAAAATAGGTTGTAAGGAATTAATCGTATAGAATTTAAATAAGACAATTTAAAGAATACGGTTTTGTAATAGTTTAGGGTATTTTATTGTAAACTTGTAATTATCCCACAAACGAAAATTCCAAATGCCATCGTGCTATGTCAAGAATGTGTGTTGTGATGACATAGGTCATTACCTCGTGAGTTTTCTAAAGTAATACAAAGAAATATGATGAAATATGTAGAATATAAAGTTTATGGTATTTAATCGTAAAAATGCGATAAAAGTTGTATAACATATTATTTTGATATGAAACTTATTCTAAAGTGTTTGATTATGATTTCTAAACAATATATAAAGAATTGGTAGGTTCGTTATTAAGAAAATTTGGGTTTTTAAAGAAAAGAGAATCGAAAGTCGGAATAACTCTGCTTCCGACGAGTTTTGAAACGATAGAGTTTTAGATTAGAATGAGAGGAGGGAAGAGAGGACTTACTGATTGAAAGGAAAAGGGGGAGGTAGAGGGAACTTTTGAAAGTGTCTGAGAGTCACGGTATCGCCGGATTTTTCCCGAAACGTCGCCGGAACTTTGACCTTGACTAACTCCACTTATACAACTTTTGGACTTAAGAATTTTAGAGAGTTTTGGCAATGGATTTTAGAATGAGGAGGGCCAAAGTGTATGGGGGTATTTATCAAATAGAATTAGGGTTTTGTGAGTGAAGAGACAATTAAAAATGCATTAAAATTAGAATTAAAGAGTGAAATTACACTCTCTAAATAATTGCAGAGTAATCAAATATAATCGGAGTAGGTGCTAGGGCATAAATTAGTGGCAATACCTACGGGGGGACCCGGCGGCGCCGGCCCCATGAGGAATCTCACCGGTCTAATCCGAGGGGTGGGCCTCTGGATCTTGGCCGCGTGTCCTAGTCGCTTCATGTAGCTCAGTGCACTTATTTGTTTTATAAGACTTTTCACTTTTACGTGTTTCGCACGTGTAAACTTCTGAGCTTCTAAAGTTTAAAGAAAAATCAACAAAAATAATGTGGCTGAGAGGATTCGAACACGGGGGCTATGTCACAGTAGTGCAAAGCTTTACCAATGAGCTACAAGTTATTTCTTGCTGTAGAAAAGCAAGTTAAATATTTATAGCATGTACAGGATTGCAAATACTCCATTTATACATTAATTTTTAAACAAATTTTCTGTACATTTAAACAGAGTCGTTACACTCTATTCTTTACTTTAACTTGGAAAAAAAATTGTACAATGAAATTAGAGTCGTTATAAAAGCCCTCTCCGTCTTAACGCCATGAGATGCGGGCCCGTTGCTCTCTAGAACCCAGCTATTCGAGCACTCCGCCGCGGGGTAATCCTAGTACAGAAAAGAAAAATAAATGTACGATGGTGATATCGACCTCAACCCGGTCATGCCCCAATAAAATAATATACAATCCGGCAGTACAGCCTGTCCACATGTCGGACGCTTGTCCCGCAATAACAAATATACAAACGAATCTTAATTGTACCACTACCATTGCACTATCAGCTATCCACCACGACAATCCAACCATAATATCAGCAAATTACAGAACATCAACGTGAATATCATGTTTGCAAACCCGTCTAATAGAACATATAGCAATTAGTCGGGTTATACCGTTCAATGATATTCACGGTCACAGATTCTAACTGAAACATGTAAACGATGTTAAAACTCTGACTTCGAAATACTCCAAATTGAAAAATAACAGAATATACAATCTGGGAAAAAACAACCAGCACCTGAAACCCTAAATCCAATATTCCAGAAAACCACCAAAAACTCCAGAAAAAACACCTAAACAAAACCGGCCAGGCCGGGAAAATGACTTGTTTGGCCGGCCAAAACTTTGTGTTTTTGTCTCGTATTTCTGTGGTGTTCTAGTTACATGAAGAAGAGCACTATGCAATTGTTTAAATAATTCTTAGAGCCTCTTAAAAAATTGACAGAAACTTGGATTCTAGTTTCGATGTTTTGGAGTTATTTCGGTTTCGTAACTTTATACATTGTTTAAACTGCTAGTTAAAGATTTATGGGTTGGCTCTAATACCATGTTAGATTATACCAGCGTCCTGACCATCTACAATGGCTGTTTGCGGAACAAAAATTTTAGGGTTTGAAAAACTGGCACTAGAATAACCCGATCTAGAATCTACCATAAACCTAAACTAGCAATCAAGAGAGGAGCTAACTACTGTGATAGAAATTTCTCACCAAAAGATTCGTGTCCTTCTGTCACGACCCGAGTATTTTGATTCGTGACCGGCACTTAACCACGCTACGTCTACAGGCGTAACGCGACTAAGTAAGCCGAACCCAGAAATCAAAACCATTTAAAGATAGTGAGTGTTGAAAACTTTTAGTTAAAGCTTTTAGAAAAACCTTAAATAATTCAATAAGTCCCTTTTTAAATTTACTTAATCATTTGAATAATTTTGGCAGCATTTCCTTTGTAAAAGTAGCCCCGAGATCGGGTACAAAACAGGATATAAGTGAAATGAAATGTAATGAAATGAAACATCCCCAAACGGGAGCAATCACGCCCAACGGCGGAAACCAACATCACAAGAGTAATATACGACGCTGTAGCGAAGAATAAACAATAAGTGGGCATCACAGAATATAAACTGCATATAAAAACAGTCGACTCCTACGAGCACGACACCAGAATACAAAATATACATCATCGTCCTCACACAGTATCTAAGTCCAGTACATAAATGGTAGATGGAGAGTACTAGATACAAAAGGGATACAATAAAAGTACTCAGAATACCACAACCCACCTAAATGCAAAACAGCTCTCACCGCAACTGTAGTGGTATCTGTAGCCAAAAGATGCAAAAGACAGCCTGCCGCGACTATGCTGAGGGCAACCTGCAAATACTGTGGCACAACGGGGGTGAGTTGCCAACTCGTGAATAGAGATAACATATAAAGGTAATCGCGAGCATGCACGTACAACGCTACTCTAACAAATGCCAGCAGATGATATCAATGCGAGGTAAGCAGTATGTATAATAATCATGCAAGTCCTCTATCAGGTAATATAGCTACAGAATGAGATGCGATGATGAATGCTGAGCATGGGAATATAGCATCTACACAAAGTGTCGAGGTGGACTACATATGTATGTATGCACCGCGAATCCCAACAACCCAGACGCCGGTACTCCATCGGCCCTCATATCCTGCATATCCCTGAGAATCACGAGTGCCCAACATCGGCACCCAAATAACATAAATACTCGTGTCTAGCATCGACACGCAAATCATCCTCTATCGGGCATCCGTCAGTCCGGGTCATCCCTCTCTCAACATATCGGGCATCCGTCAGTCCGGGTCAGCCCTCTCTCAATATATCGGGAATCCGTCAGTCCGGGTCATCCCTCTCTCAATATATCGGGAATCCGTCAGTCCGGGTCATCCCTCTCTCAATATATCGGGAATCCGTCAGTCCGGGTCATCCCTCTCTCAATAAAATCCACTCTAGCACCGAGAAACGAAAACACGGGGTGGCGCCCTAAAATATCATATCAAAGGAACCGGGTTTTTAAATGATTACATATTTGAAAAGGGCCACGGTTCCCAAATCCAGAAATCACATGTAATCCCATCCCATATGCAAGTAAACGTGATGTGATATGTGCATCAAGTATGAATGTCATCTCAAGTCACATAAAAGATGAGCTACAGCATAATGATCCGATGTGATATATGCATCAAGTATGAATGTCATGTCAAGATAGTGCTTGTGCAACGTGAACTGTCAGTAAGGGTGCGGTGTTCTATCAATTCTAAGCATACATACAGCAGGGAATGCAATATGCAATGACAGTACATGAGGTAAGTGCAACATATAGTAATAAGGTCCTATCTGCCCTGACGCATAACGCCATGCGGGCGATATCCCCGTAGATGTTAAATCTACTCACCGAAGTCTCGCGCTAAGTGTAGCCGACGACTTGCTTGCCCTTCTTCGCAGCGTCCGTCTCACTCGCCTGCGAACCTAGAATCACATAACATATATCACTCATAAGCTCAATTTCACCAAAAACGTGATATTAGGGTCCAACTAGAAACCCGTGCCGCAAACCAATCGCGCGTGTGCGCGATACGCTAAAACGTGTGATCACGCGCCTTTAACTACCCTGACGCGTCGCGATACGCAGAAACCCCAAATCACACATGTATCACGCGTGTCGCGAAGGTTTAGAAATACGGAAAAACAGGTATTTAGTCCCAGATTTTTATACAGAACTTAACTTACAAAAATATATATATCACAACACTCCACACACTAGCAGACACCTATAGAACCAAACCCCAACCCAAACCCTACCCATCTGGCCGCAATTGGCGGCCAGAACGAAGAAATTGGCTGCCACGGTACGGAGTTTGGGGGTCGGGTTCTACCTAGGGTATCAGCACCTAACTACTATACTACAGTCTCCTCAATTTTAATCTGAACTCACCAGATCAATAGCAGTTTCAGAAAACTCAGCTTTGCTTTAAAACGACGAAATACGTCAAATAGGGATCTGGTGGTTTATCAGTGCAATCAGGTTAAAGCTAGGTTAATATGGTCTCAAAAACCCACTAACAACCTACTGAAACCAATTCTCACCACATTAGCACAAGGTTCACACTAAACACCCCATAACGCACTAAAACGCACTAAAAACCACTAACCGAAGCAAAACTACACTAACCAAGCTAACTAGGGAATAAGTTTAGGAAATATACCTCATACTTAACCCTAGGGAGCTGGAGAAAGAAGAAGAGGTGCAGGGAAGAGGCTGTGGTTGCTGCTGCTGTGCTTGCTGCTCACTGTTGCTGCTGCTGCTGCTCTCTGCTGCTGCTGCTACAGCTTCTGGCTGCTGCTGCTACTTGCTTGCTGCTGTTGCTGGGGTTCTGGAGCTGAGAGGTAAGTGGGTGGGTGTGTGTGTATGAGACTTGAGAGAAAACAAAGAAATGAGAGGAAACAAAGCATCACCCAATGTCAACCCTCCTCTCTCTCTTCATTTATTGCAAGCATGGGCTAAAGCCATGATGCACTCTCTCTCTCTCACACAAGTCAACACCCTAACAATTCAAATTAAAGTAACTATTACTTAACTAATTAACTTAATTTAAACCCAAAAGACTTAATCCCATGATTAACCCACCATGGTCACCCATCATGGTAAAACTCATTTTAAAAACCCTAGTTTACATGCACATGTGTGTGCAAGCCTAGGAAAATTTTGGAAAAATATTCATTAAATTAGGAAAAATATTTAAAACACAATTTGGTAAACTTTTCATTAAAACCCCTTTATTTAAATATAATTAGTCACTAACACATCCTAAGGTGTTACAATCTCTCCCCCTTAAAGAAATTCGTCCCCGAATTTCAAAATCTAACTACACGTACCTTTAAAAAGATGGGGATACGTCTTCATCATCTCGCTTTCGGCCTCCCAAGTGACCTCCTCACGGTTCTGACCACGCCAAAGTACCTTAACTGATGGGATGTCCTTCGATCTCAATTTCTTCACTTGTCGATCCAAGATCATCACCGGCTGCTCTGCATAGGAAAGGTCGCGTTCAAGCTGGATCGTCGGGTGCTGAATCGCATGCGAAGGATCATGAAGATATCTACGGAGCATCGAAATGTGAAATACGGGGTGCACATCTGGAAAACTGGGCGGAAGGGCTAATCGGTATGCTACTGCACCAACACGCTCGAGGATCTCGAAGGGGCCCACATATCTGGGACTGAGCTTCCCCTTCTTCCCAAACCTCATCACACCTTTCATAGGGGAGACCCTCAAGAAAATATGATCACCAACAGAAAACTCAAGCCTGTGCCGCCGACGGTCCGCATAAGATCTCTGCGCTGCTCTCATCCTATCGCGAATCAACTGGATCTTCGCGGTCGTCTCCTCAACAATCAGTGGTCCTAAGATACTGCCCTCACTGAGCTCTGTCCAACTGGCGGGCGATCTGCATCTCCTCCCATAGAGAGCCTCAAACGGTGCCATCTGAATGGTCTCCTGGTAGCTGTTATTGTAGGAGAACTCTACCAAGGGTAAGTGATGATCCCAGCTACCTCCGAAATCTAATACACACGCTCTGAGCATGTCCTCGAGAGTCTGGATCGTCCGCTCTGACTGTCCGTCGGTCTGCGGATGAAATGCTGTACTGAAACTCAAGCGAGTGCCCAAAGCCTCCTGAAGCCTCTGCCATAAACGGCTGGTAAACTGGGTGCCTCTGTCGGACAAAATACATGTCGGGACTCCGTGTAGTCGCACAATCTCGTCGATGTAGATCTGGGCATACTGAGTAAATCCAAAAGTCATCTTCACTGGTAAGAAGTGAGCCGCCTTCGTCAAACGATCCACGATCACCCAAATGGAGTCATACCCTCAACTAGTCCTGGGTAGACCCACAACGAAATCAATCGAAATCTGTTCCCATTTCCACTCCGGAATGGGTAACGGCTGTAGCTCTCCCGCGGGCCTCTGGTGCTCAGCCTTGACTTACTGACAAGTCAGGCATCTCGACACGAAATCTGCGATGTCCCTCTTCATTCCGTCCCACCAATAAACATCTCTCATATCATGATACATCTTGGTGGAACCGGGATGGACGTTGTACACCGATCGATGTGCCTCCTCGAGAATCTCGCGCCGCAGTCCCTCAGCATCTGGTACGCACAGTCTAACTCCAAATCGTAGTACCCCCTGATCATCGATCATGAACTCGGAAAATCTGCCCTGTCCAATCTGTGCCATGATCTCCGAACATCGGTCATCACTGCGCTGTGCCTCATGTATGCGGTCAAGTAACTGTGGGCGTGCACGAACATGCGCGATCTGTCCTCCAATCGGCATGAACTCGAACTGTACTCGGCTGTCGCATAATATCTGCCAATCTACCGACGACTGTCCCCGTACCGCGTTCAAATACGATAGATTACCCCCGGGCCTCTTGCTCAAAGCATCCGCCACTACATTCGCCTTGCCCGGGTGGTACAAGATCTCGCAGTCATAATCCTTCACTAACTCCATCCATCGGCGCTGTCGAAGGTTCAGGTCCCGCTGCTGGAATATATATTTCAGACTCTTGTGATCCGTGAATATCTGGCATGACTCGCCGTATAGGTAATGTCGCCAGATCTTAAGTGCAAAAACCATTGCAGCCATCTCCAAGTCATGAGTGGGGTAGTTTTGTTCATGTTTCTTCAATTGTCGCGAAGCATACGCGATCATCCTGTCGTGCTGCATCAAAACGCACCCTAGCCCCACTCGAGAGGCATCACAATAGACCACAAACCCGTCTGAGCCTGATGGTAATGATAATACCGGTGCCGTCGTCAGCCGAGTCCGCAACTGCTGAAAACTGTGTTCGCACTCCTCCGTCCATTCGAAAGGGACTCCCTTCCGGGTCAACCTGGTCAAAGGGGTAGAAATACTGGAGAAGTCCTGCACAAATCGCCTGTAGTAGCCGGCCAACCCCAAAAAGCTGCGAATCTCCGTAACCGATGTGGGTCTGGGCCAGCGCTGAACGGCCTCGATCTTCCTCAGGTCTACACAAATACCGTCTCGTGAGATCACATGCCCCAAGAAGTCTACGCTGTCCAGCCAAAAAGCACACTTGGAGAATTTCGCATAAAGCTGGTGCTCCCTCAAAGTCTGCAGTGTAATCCGCAGGTGCTGCTCGTGCTCCTCACTACTCCGGGAATACACCAAGATATCGTCAATGAACACTATAATGAACAGATCCAAATATGGCCGGAAAATACGGTTCATCAAGTCCATGAAGGCTGCTGGCGCACTGGTGAGTCCGAACGACATCACCAAAAACTCACAATGGCCGTAGCGCGTACGAAAAGCTGTCCTGGGAATGTCCTCCTGCCGAACCCTCAACTGATGATAGCCCGATCGTAAATCGATCCTCGAAAAGTACCCTGCCCCCTGAAGCTGGTCGAACAAATCGTCGATGCGCGGCAAAGGATACCTGTTCCGCACTGTCACCCTGTTCAGCTGCCGGTAGTCGATACACAGACGCAAACTGCCGTCTTTCTTCTTGACGAACAGGACTGGAGCACCCCAAGGAGAAACACTGGGTCGAACAAGTCCCTTATCCAGCAAATCTTGCAACTGACCCTTCAACTCTCGAAGTTCCGCCGGGGCCATCCGATAAGGCGGTATGGAAACAGGCCCCGTGCCAGGAACCAAATCAATACAGAAAGAAATATCGCGCTCGGGCGGTAGCCCAGGAAGCTCGTCAGGGAACACATCAGGGAACTCGCTAACAACCGGAACCTGACCCAATGGAACCTGTGTAGCACTAGCATCGCAAACATATGCGAGAAATCCCTGACATCCCTTCCTCAAAAGCTGTCCAGCGCGAAAAGACGAAATCACACTGTGAGGGGCGGCACCACGGTCCACCAACACAACAAAAACCGACTCACCGGGAAAGCAGAATCTAACTGTCTTCTCACGGCAGTCCACAGAAGCATAGCACGTGGCTAACCAATCAATGCCCAAAAGAACGTCGAAGTCCAACATCTCAAGAAGGATCAAGTCGACAGGCAACTCTCTCTCGCCAATACAGACGGTACAGGATCGGAACACGTACCTAGCTACAAACGACTCTCCCACAAGAGTGGTCACAACAAGCGGCTAATCAAGCACACCGGACTCTCTACCCAAACGCGGCACAAAGTGTGTGGATACGTACGAGTGCGTGGATCCGGGATCGAACAATACGTGTGCATCAACTGTACAAATAGGAAGGATACCTGAAACCACCGCATTAGACGCCTGCGCGTCCTGATGCGTCAAAGCAAAAACCCGCGCCTGTCCACCACCTGCGACTGACTGCCCTCTGCCTCGGTCATCTCGTCCTCTCTGAGCAACTCCTCCACGCCCACGACCTCGCTGTGTATGGGTCTGGCGCGGAGCAACGGTAGGTACGATAGGCAACGCCCTCTGGGGTGGTGAAGGTGGTAATGTGACATGCGGTGCTGTCGCCTCCCTCCGGGGTAACTCAGGACAATCCCGTACACGATGGTAAGAACTCCCACAGCGAAAACATCCCGACGATGACCGCTGACCATCCTAGGAATAGGAACTGAATAACCGGCCCCGCCCTGAATCTCTGCTGCCTGCAATACGTCTATCACGGCGCCGAAAAGGCTGTCTCTGTGCTGATGTATCCGCACGAACTCTCTTCGGCTCTGGAACTGCCGAAGTCTCAGCCAGGTGCTCCTCGACCAATAAGGCTGCATCTACAGCTGCTGCGTAAGTCTCGTAGTGCTGCACGCTGATCGCGAGGAACAGTGGTGTAAGCAAGCCTCGAACAAATCTCTTGACTCGCAACTCCTCGGTAGCCACTAAATATGGGGCATAGACTGCTAGCTCTGTAAACAGCACGTCATACTCTGCCACTGTCATCCCTGGCGTCTGGCGCAAAGACTCAAATCTGCGTGCTCGGGCATCCCTAACACTCTGGGGAAGGAAACGGGCTAGAAATACTGTCACGAACTCCGTCCAGGTCATAGGAGGAAGACCTGCTGCTCTGCCCTTCTCAACTGAATCACACCACTTCTGCGCAAGACCTTCCAGGCGAAAGCTCGCGAACTCAACCCATCTCTCATCTGCGCATCTGAGGGAACGGCATATCCGGGCCATCCTGTCGATGAAAGACTATGGGTCCTCGGCTGTATCGGTGCCTGTGAAGACCGGAGGCTTCAGCCTCATGAACTCTGATAGCGATACTGTAATCACCTTCGTGGCTGCAGGGGCAACTGGCTGTGCGGTAGGTATCATCGCGGTCTCTGGAACGGGTGGAGCTACCTCTGGTCGCTGCGCTCGAAGCGTCTCAACTAGCGATCCTATCATCTGGCGCATCTCCTGCATGCTAGATCCCACCGTCTGGCGCATCACCTGCATACCAGCCCCTAGCATGGCGATCTGATCTGTCACGGCAGGAACAGCCTGCTCGGGTACAACCGGTGTATTGCCCGGATCAGTCCTCGTCTCGGACGAGTCAACTCGAATCTCGGCCCTCGCGGCCGCTCTCTGCGCCCTCGTAGTCTTTGGCGGCATAATGGCTGAAAGAAAATAGGATTCGATAAGAACACGGAAATCGAATCGCAGGAATGTATGTATTCAAGAAGGAATTAAATCAACAAGTCCTAAGGTCGCGTAGGCGGAGTACCGTGTCGTGAGTATGCCGCGGAACATACAAACGCTACGCTACCCTGCTGCAGCTACCTACTCCATCATACCAGGGTCATCCTACACTCCGAAGGTAAAACCTACGCTCTGATACCAATTTTGTCATGACCCGAGTATTTCGACTCGTGACCGGCACTTATCCACGCTACGTCTACAGGCGTAACGCGACTAAGTAAGCCGAACCAAGAAATCAAAACCATTTAAAGATAGTGAGTGTTGAAAACTTTTAGTTAAAGCTTTTAGAAAAACCTTAAATAATTCAATAAGTCCCTTTTTAAATTTACTTAATCATTTGAATAATTTTGGCAGCATTTCCTTTGTAAAAGTAGCCCCGAGATCGGGTACAAAACAGGATATAAGTGAAATGAAATGTAATGAAATGAAACATCCCCAAACGGGAGAAATCACGCCCAACGGCGGAAACCAACATCACAAGAGTAATATACGACGCCGTAGCGAATAATAAACAATAAGTGGGCATCACAGAATATAAACTGCATATAAAAACAGTCGGCTCCTACGAGCACGATACCAGAATACAAAATATACATCATCGTCCTCACACAGTATCTAAGTCCAGTACATAAATGGTAGATGGAGAGTACTAGATACAAAAGGGATACAATAAAAGTACTCAGAATACCACAATCCACCTAAATGCAAAACAGCTCTCACAGCAACTGTAGTGGTATCTGTAGCCAAAAGATGCAAAAGACAGCCTGCCGCGACTATGCTGAGGGCAACCTGCAAATACTGTGGTACAACGGGGGTGAGTTGCCAACTCGTGAATAGAGATAACATATAAAGGTAATCGCGAGCATGCACGTACAGCGCTACTCTAACAAATGCCAGCAGATGATATCAATGCGAGGTAAGCAGTATGTATACTAATCATGCAAGTCCTCTATCAGATGATATAGCTACAGAATGAGATGCGATGATGAATGCTGAGCATGGGAATATAGCATCTACACAAAGTGTCGAGGTGGACTACATATGTATGTATGCACCGCGAATCCCAACAACCCAGACGCCGGTACTCCATCGGCCCTCATATCCTGTATATCCCTGAGAATCACGAGTGCCCAACATCGGCACCCAAATAACATAAATACTCGTGTCTAGCATCGACACGCAAATCATCCTCTATCGGGCATCCGTCAGTCCGGGTCATCCCTCTCTCAACATATCGGGCATCCGTCAGTCCGGGTCATCCCTCTCTCAATATATCGGGAATCCGTCAGTCCGGGTCATCCCTCTCTCAATATATCGGGAATCCGTCAGTCCGGGTCATCTCTCTCTCAATAAAATCCACTCTAGCACCGAGAAAAGAAAACACGGGGTGGCGCCCCAAAATATCTTATCAAAGGAACCGGGTTTTTAAATGATTACATATTTGAAAAGGGCCACGGTTCCCAAATCCAGAAATCACATGTAATCCCATCCCATATGCAAGTAAACGTGATGTGATATGTGCATCAAGTATGAATGTCATGTCAAGTCACATAAAAGATGAGCTACAGCATAATGATCCGATGTGATATATGCATCAAATATGAATGTCATGTCAAGATAGTGCTTGTGCAACGTGAACTGTCAGTAAGGGTGCGGTGTTCTATCAATTCTAAGCATACATACAGCAGGGAATGCAATATGCAATGACAGTACATGAGGTAAGTGCAACATATAGTAATAAGGTCCTATCAGCCCTGACGCATAACGCCATGCGGGCGATATCCCCGTAGATGTTAAATCTACTCACCGAAGTCTCGCGCTAAGTGTAGCCGACGACTTGCTTGCCCTTCTTCGCAGCGTCCGTCTCACTCGCCTGCGAACCTAGAATCACATAACATATATCACTCATAAGCTCAATTTCACCAAAAACGTGATATTAGGGTCCAACTAGAAACCCGTGCCGCAAACCAATCGCGCGTGTGCGCGATACGCTAAAACGTGTGATCACGCGCTTGTAACTACCCTGACGCGTCGCGATACGCAGAAACCCCAAATCACACACGTATCACGCGTGTCGCGAAGGTTTAGAAATACGGAAAAATAGGTATTTAGTCCCAGATTTTTATACAGAACTTAACTTACAAAAATATATATATCACAACACTCCACACACTAGCAGACACCTATAGGACCAAACCCCAACCCAAACCCTACCCATCTGGCCGCAATTGGCGGCCAGAACGAAGAAATTGGCGGCCACGGTACGGAGTTTGGGGGTCGGGTTCTACCTAGGGTATCAGCACCTAACTACTATACTGCAGTCTCCTCAATTTTAATCTGAACTCACCGGATCAATTGCAGTTTCAGAAAACTCAGCTTTGCTTTAAAACGACAAATACGTCAAATAGGGATCTGGTGGTTTATCAGTGCAATCGGGTTAAAGCTAGGTTAATATGGTCTCAAAAACCCACTAACAACCTACTGAAACCAATTCTCACCACATTAGCACAAGGTTCACACTAAACACCCCATAACGCACTAAAACGCACTAAAAACCACTAACCGAAGCAAAACTACACTAACCAAGCTAACTAGGGAATAAGTTTAGGAAATATACCTCATACTTAACCCTAGGGAGCTGGAGAAAGAAGAAGAGGTGCAGGGAAGAGGCTGTGGTTGCTGCTGCTGTGCTTGCTGCTCACTGTTGCTGCTGCTGCTGCTGCTCTCTGCTGCTGCTGCTACAGCTTCTGGCTGCTGCTGCTACTTGCTTGCTGCTGTTGCTGGGGTTCTGGAGCTGAGAGGTAAGTGGGTGGGTGTGTGTGTATGAGACTTGAGAGAAAACAAAGAAATGAGAGGAAACAAAGCATCACCCAATGTTAACCCTCCTCTCTCTCTCTTCATTTATTGCAAGCATGGGCTAAAGCCATGATGCACTCTCTCTCTCTCACACAAGTCAACACCCTAACAATTCAAATTAAAGTAACTATTACTTAACTAATTAACTTAATTTAAACCCAAAAGACTTAATCCCATGATTAACCCACCATGGTCACCCATCATGGTAAAACTCATTTTAAAAACCCTAGTTTACATGCACATGTGTGTGCAAGCCTAGGAAAATTTTGGAAAAATATTTATTAAATTAGGAAAAATATGTAAAACACAATTTGGTAAACTTTTCATTAAAAACCCTTTATTTAAATATAATTAGTCACTAACACATCCTAAGGTGTTACACCTTCGGTCTTCTATCCTCTTCGTTTTCTCCTAGTGATCTCCTTGATCGAGCTTGTTCATCTTTGTTTGATCCTTCGGTTCTCCTGGTCGCGCTTGATGGCCGGTATTCCTCCGTCGAAGATGATCCACTCGAGAGATGTAGTCCATGGTTCTAGCTCTACATTAAGAGTCTTGTGGAGAAACTAGAGGCCTTAGATTGCTAGTCTAAGGTATCTATGATGTAGTGTGAGGTTTTATGTGTGTTTCTATCTCACCTCTTCTCTTGATTCTCAACTAATGAGATTGTAGAGAGTAGGTTGAAGATGAAGGTCGAGGAACTCAAGAAAAAAGATAGGAGAGTGAAGCAAATGGTGCGCTTGGAAAAATGAATCAAGCATGTGAGAGAAAATCCCCAACCTTGGTTTTGTAAAATAATTTTACAAATAAAATAATCAACCATGCTTCAATAGTTAGCACAAATAAATTGAAAATTCATTTGTCAATACTATTGAGGCATGGTTCTCACCATACTCCCCTCACCTTGCTTTACACCTCATTTTCCATTTAAGAATAAATGGATAAAACTAAAATGAGGTGTCCATCTTCTAGAATGTTTTCCGTATAAATACGGATTACACTCTACTGTATATGCATACATGTAATCGTATAAAAATACAAATACCCAAAAAGATAGAATAATACAAACAATATAATATTAGAATATACATATCGAAATACATATATGTAAATTATTAAATCAATATTCGATTTAATAATCCGGCTCAATCCCAAGCCGGCTAGTATTATCAACTGTCCGATCGAAAGTCCGGGTACATAGTACAATCGATCGATCGGAACCCTGCACGTATCCAATACGGCTACTACATCATTTTGCCTGAAGCAGGGAAACCCTCTTTATAGGACTCTGAAGACTCGACAGTACGCTGGCAGTGAGTTACTGGATAAATCCATAACCACAAGCACATCAGCGGCACTAGCTGTACGTAACGGCTACCCGGGTCCCTGTCGAAAAGGAAGGCCGATGAGCAAACTCATCCGGATCTGTACTGAGCCTATCTATGACAATCTTCGTACAGTCCAGTCTTTTCGTCTGAGAGTATCACATACTAGGTTTACGGGTGGTAAATGTCAGACCCTAATAACCCGATAATTCGTGCTGATGTGGCTCAGGACCAATCCGGAAAACTACTAATCAACCTATCAGTAAATCCCAACTGCCTTGGCCAAGGTCTTATGGACCTGGCCAATCGAACACAGTGCGATATCGACTCCCTATACCGGGAGAGACGAATCCCCAACAATCACTCACTGCCTCCATGTGGCTCGGAACCGTACCCAACCAAAACCTGTTTGCACGACTCAGTAGAGCTGTGGTAGGGTAGTGATCAAAGTACAATGGGAACTCACATGAGACAAATGACGATCTCGGGTATGAAGACTAACATGTACTCATGTCACCTAAGAACTGCTATCTGACGATAGGTATAGTACCATCTAGAAGTTCTCGGCGACTCCGTCCAGTGTACTCACACCCAGTGAGCACATGTATACGATCTTAGGTGCGAAAGAACAATGGCTGCGGGACCAACCATCGCCTCTCGTCGGGGTCTAGAAATGTATACACTAGTCTAATCCGGAATATCGATGCCAAGTTTCGATACTCCCATGACTAAGGACCTTTTAAGGATGTGCTTATCGACTACCCAGCTCCCACAAGTTTGATCGTCATCACAACACAGGTAGTCAAGAAATAATCTTACGGGCTTTATCAACATGTATAAATGATATGTAATAACAAGTAAAAGATACGCACATGTTAAGATAAAGACAAACCATATAGCATACTATCATATCGAGAAAAATTGTCCTGTACATACATATGTCCAAGCATCCACATGTATATATATACAATAATGGCCTCTAGGGCATACATATCCAACAGTACTCTACTTACTTCCTGAAATGACAGAGGGCTACGGCCAGTTCTGAAGAAAACGTTTAACGTAATGAACTTGATCTCATCGTGGAAACCGAGTGCTTTTCCAAATTTGTAGTTACGTACAATATTGCTTAAGTGTGGATTCCTTGTGAAGGGATGATGGCTCTTACCTCATAGAATGAGGTGCAGGATATTCCTAACTGAATATCTCGATGTAAAGCAAAAAACTACAGCTATACAAAATGCAAATTTATAGTAAAATAATCTTTTACCAAAGAAGTCACTCCCTGTAAAGGGATGTAAGCTCTTTCGCTCGTAGAATGAGATGCAGAATATTTCTAACCGAATATCTCGATGGAAAGCAAAGGATTCGACTATAACACCATAATATCTAATATTTGATTTCTACAATGTGTTTTAGATTTAATATCTTTGCATTAATCTGAATCAATGCAATCCTATAAAAAAAGATAATCACAATACCAAGCATCTCCTCACACCATTACAGATAAAGAATGATATGAAAAGAAAAATAGAATGCACATATACACCATCCGCATTTGCCATGGGGCCTCAGGTCTTCATCGTAAGGTTACTTAACTTACGGCAGGGCGGGGGCAAGGCTAGCACAGATGCAAAACATATATATCATTTATTTATTTATCCAGTATATCACATATATCAATATATCATCATATAAAATATCGCAGACAGATAATCATCATTAAACCTAAGCGATAAATATCATCACAGGAAGGTAAACATATTATAAGCAAGTAATGAACATCACAAAATAGGAATGGTCGGATCACCTAGAAATTCCGCTTTTCGTTCGAACCACAAACGAAATGTGACATTCCCCAGTAGCATGAACAGCCCGTGCGTAGCCAAAAGCAGACCCCTACGAGTGCGGAAACCCAAGAAATGAGGCAACCCTTCATCATCACCATGAGGCGGCCACCCGGCACTTTCTCGAATCCAGTTACTTGAGTATTCCTCCATGGGTTTATTCTATACCTCCTACAAGTGCGACAAGCAACCCGCTAATCCTAGACTCGAGTGATCTGATCTTAACTCTTTGAGATACCCACCCGCTGCAATCTAGAACTCGGTTGCTCGTGCGCTTCTCCGCGGGGTAATTCTAAAACTGTATATACAACGGCGACAACGATCGCAACCTGATCGTGTCCCAACAAATAATAATATATCGCGGTGACGACGACAACAAATTAGTTGTTCAACCCAAAAAAGAATACACATATAGCGGAAACGGCCGCCACAAGTTGGAGCTCGTCCCGAACAAATGAATATACAAGATGACTACAAGCATGAATGAAAATAACACTTATCGCAATATCACACTTCCGCACGGGGGCTTTTAATTTCGCGACAATCTAATACATTCCAACAATACTATATATCAACATATATCAATAACAATCACAATTACAAATACATAACCTTATCTAATTGATCACATAGCAATTAGGCTACGTTTACCAACGCATATCCTTATTGTATTCGTGTTCAAGTCGACTAAATCAAACACTTTGATTTAGTCGATTCGAACCATGACATTAGAATTCATAAACCGTGAGATCGCTAATTTGAAATTCCAAAAACTGAATTTCAAGTTCATCCGGCAACGAAGTTTCACTGTGTTTTGATAAAAGAAAACTGATTTCCCAATTAGTCCTTGCTACAGGGTATGTATTTACCAGGTTTGATTCTCACATCTGTATGGTTGTACAGATGATGAGTGGAAGTAAGTTATTGGGAATTGGGTGATCATCCTCATTATATCGGGATTTGTTGTAATTGGTGATATTTGAGGAAATCGCCTAGGTTGTTTGCCGGACGGCAAATATTTGGTTTGAATATCCGTTGTTATGCACCAATTTCAAATTGATATATATGTACGTTTATTTTTATAAAGTGAGATATAACCTTTTGAAATTATGTCCATGACATTTACCTATCAGTGGATGGTTAGATGTTCAGTTGATAAAACTGCACATTTGTTATTACATTTTTCCTACTATTTCTATATTAGAAAATGTGTTTATTATAATATATGATACATATGAGGGTTTATCTGTAAAAATACTATTTTTCATGTGTTGATATATTATAATTAACATTTGGTAGGAAAATGTATGCAAAAAAATATCATTGACCAAATCTTAAGAAAACAAACTCTACTAATTATCATTTGAGTTGTTGTGCAGAATTTTCAGGACTAAAATTAAGGAAATCAAGTTGTTAAAGCAAACCTGCCTAATTAAGAAACCAAGACTTAGAAGTCAAGTCTGGCAGCAACTACGAGAAGATTTCCAAGTTCCAAAGCTTCCAGAAATCGCCACATGTCACAAGGATCAACCCTCAGAAAATTAATCAAGAGATCTCCACCATTGGTCGCGGATCCGCGGCCAAACCCCCATGTTGGCCGCGGATCCGTCGCAATACAGAGGATTTAGATGCTGCAAATTTTTGGGGAGAATCTTTACTGTTAACTTCCATATTTGGAAGCAAGAGTTCTGGCTTTGAGACTATAAATAAAGACCGAGAGCCTATTGGAAAAATCATCAAGTCGACGCGATCACGAAGTCCAAGACGGCTCACGCATCCAGACTGATCATCAACGGTTCGTCTACCTCCTTAGAAGAGATCGAGAAGCAACTAGTACTTGTAATAATTTTCTAAGGAATCAAAGTGTAATGAATATTGTTGATTAATAAAGGTAGCTTTCTTTTTCTTATTCTATTTCTTCGTAGTTTAATTATGCATTTTCTCTCCATCTCTTTTTCTCCCAACATGCACGAGTAATTCTTAGCTTGTTAGGGTTCGTAGGATTAGGGTAGGCTAATGGATGATGAAAATTCCTAAACTCTTTTTAAGTCCTATAAAGTTTATAAACTTTATCAAAAGAATCATTAACATCCTAATCGGGCGCACTACCAATTCATTGTTAGCCGCGACCGCGATTAGAGATTAGATTAATGATTGTTTTGGTAAAGGCTAGATATGAACGGAGTTCCATGTCGAGATAGGGGTTAAGAGTGGGATTCCTTTTCCCTCCACAAACCCTAATCTACACGCATCACTGTCGTTCTAGTTTTTGTTAGTGTATATGCCCTAGAGGCCATTACTGTATCATACTAGTTTGTATATTACTTAATGGAAGCTTGGGATATTCACCTTGTATATACAATCTTGCTCAAAATAGTAGTATGCTACTTGGTTTGTTTCTACTTCAATATGTACATGTGTTTATTTTTGTATATCGCCTATACACATTAGTGGAGCCCTTAGGATCTTTGCTTGATTACCAGCGATGTGATGGCCGTCACACTAGTGGGGCTGGGTAATCTATAAGCACATCCTTATGCAGGTCCCTGGTCGCAGGACTATCGAGACAGGGCATCGATACTCCGGAGTAGACCAGCGCATGCGCTTCTTATCCCAGTGTGGGAGACGGTCTGTCCCACAGCCGTCAGTACGTCGTACTTGAGATAGTATGCGGGTGCTCGTTAGGTTACGGGTACACTGGACAGGACTCGTCGGGAACTGACTAGTTGGTATTATGCCTATCGTCAGTTATCAGTTCCCAGGTGACATGAGTACAGCTTAGTCCGCTGACTTGACACTGTCACTTCGCCTCGAGTGTGTTCCCACTGTACTTTGATTACTACCCTACCACGGCTCAAAGGAGCCGTGCAAACAGGTAGTAGTTGGGTGCAGTCCCGAAGCACTTGGAGGCAGTGACGGTTAGACAGGATTCGTCTCTCCCGGTATTGGGGGTTGACATCGCGCTGTGTCTAGGAGAGCCATTACACGAGTAGTCCCTGGCCAGGGCAAACGAGATATACTGGTAGGTTTCCAGTGTTATCTCAGGGTGTTTTGTGCTTCGCTCCGGCACGACTTGTACCGCTATTGGGGGACTGACGTTTACCGCCCCCTAGGCCCGCCATGCGATGTATCAGACGAACAGACCGGACTGTACGGAGAATGTCACACTCAGGCTCAGTAGGAGTTCAGATGGGTTTCGCCTCGTCGGTCTTCTTGTCGGCATTACCTGGGTACCGTTACGCACAGCTAGTGCCGCTTGCGGTCTGTGGTTAAACCCACTGCCAGCATAGTGTCGAGTCTTTAGAGTCCCACACAGAAAGCTTTTCGCCTTTAGGCAAAAGAGTAGAGGTCGCATGGTATTGCGACAGGTCGCATGGTTTTGCGACAGGGTTCGGTCACATCCGTGCACTTGTGCACGTACAGTGTCCGGACAGTTTGCACTAGCGGGCTTTGGTTTAAGCCAGATCCTAGTGTACGTATTGGGATTGGATTTATCCAGTTTGCATTCGTGTTCCTCGGAACGCGGATGCGGGTGTGTATGCATAGTTGACAGGGAGGCAGAGGCAGCGGATTCTCATTAGGGTTGTTGACAGTTGACCGTTGACTATTTGACTTTTTGCTCAACCCTAATGAGAATATGATATGTGATTAACTATTATATTAATTAAGTATTATGGTGACATGGTTGTTGACTCTTGTTGACTTTGTTGACTTTTGTTGACTTGTTGACTTTGTTGACCGGTTGACTAGGCTTGACTAGTTGACCATCATGATAACCATAGCCATCATTTCATGGCAAAGACTTTTGCTTTCTTGCTCATTTGTGTAAAATGAGTGCATGAAATGATATGGTTATGGTTGCTTCAACCATCACATAAGACTTTTTTGGTATGATGAGTTATCATGACTTTGGATTATGAGAGGGTGAGAGACAAAAGACTTGCTCATTATTCTTTCTTGCTCATTCTCTCTCTTGTTCTTGAGCTCTCTTGTTTTGCTCTCACCCTCTTCCTCTTGCTCACTCTCTTGACTCTATGGTTCTCTTGTCTCATGAGTTGAGAATCAAGAACCATAGATAAAATCCCATACAAACTCTTCTCTACTCACTCTAGTTCACAAGGTTTACCAAACCGAGTGAACTAGTTTCTTCAAAGAACGAAGAAGGAGCCAATGGTTGGAGCTTTCAGGTGGATCTATCTTCGGCGTACGGAGACGACGGGAAGAAGCCAATCCGGACCACCATCGGAGCTTGAAGACGAAGGAGTTCGAGACAAACAAGGTATAACCCCCTAACCGAGTAGCTAGAAACTCGTAGTTAGGTTGTTAGATAGATGTTTAACCAAGATCCGGGTTTTAGGTCCATGTTACCACCTCCGTAAAAATCGTTTTTTACCAAAATTCCGCATTCCCGAAAGTACCGGGAGAGGTAGCATGGACATACAGTGGTATCAGAGCCTAGTTAAACTCTATCTAACATGTTAGCAAGTAACTAGAAGATCGATCAAAGAAAAAGTCCCGAAAACGAAACCCAAAAATTCGAAGTTTCTGTCGATTTTTATACAGTTCAAAAGTTGATTATTTTCACACCTAAAATCGGCTCAGGCTTTTGTTTGAATAACCACCAAAGATGGTCCAACGATCGAGTCAAAGCGCCGCGGAAACGCGGAGGGAGCACGCTCCCGCCGCGGATCCGCGGCCGAGTTGACTCGGCAGAGGTCAATCTTTGGTGCAGTGTTATTCTGGGGGTATTTTGGGATTTTTGGTATATGTGTTTTCTGCCCAGATTTTCCAGAACGAAAATTTTATTTTTGGGGTCCCGAAAATCCGTATTTTTGATCGAACTTCTAAAAGACTTAAGCTAACGGGTTTTTCTGTAATATGATATTTGTATTGAACGTCTACTAATCGCTATATGTCGATTAGTGGGGGTTATACAAATCTGTGATCTGTAATGTTGCTGGAATGTGTATATGAATATGTTGGATTGTCGCGGGTGAATAGCCGGGGGTTGTGAGACGAGAGTTTTCTTTTCTTTCAATTCATGTAAATTTGTAAATTGATGTAATAATTATTTGTATGGCCGCACAACCGGGTCGGGGTTGTAGCCGTCATTGTATAATTTCTTTTTACTGTTTTTGCTCCTAGGATAGACCCATGGAGGGGGTGCACAAACTACCGGGTATGCCGAAGTGTCGAGTGGCCTACTCATGGAGATGAGGGAGGTTGCTACGCTTCGGGTACTTGGCAGGTAGTTTGCCGCACCCGTAGGGGTCTTGGGTGGGGTATTGGCTATTCACCCCGACCGTGTAATCTGTCTTTCGTTACAGGCTCGTACGAATTATAGATTCCTAGTATATCCAATGTATTCATCTGTGATCTGAAATGTTTATCATTGCAGTATATCTATATATGATATTATTTAGGCGTTGCTTATGTTTTACAGATGCGCTAGCCCAGTCCCCGCTCTGTCGTTAGTTAAGTAACCTAACGGGTAATGACGGGGCCCAGTGGCGAATGCGAATGGCATAAGCGTACGTCATATTTTGGTTGTTTTTTGCAATGGTAGGATTAATTGATGGGACGCATTAAAAGAACTAATGCAAGAATATCACGCATTAAAAGAACTAATGCAAGAAAATAAACCAAGTAAAAGTCATTGGAACACTTTCGAAAAACCACTCGGTTCTTTTCAAAACAAACTTTTAAAATGCGGAGATTGAGCCACTCCATTTAAAAGCTATCTCGTTCCATCGACTAAATCAAGTTCACTACGTTCACGGTTTTGCCAAAACCATTCGTAGCCCTCCATCATTTCAGTTAAATATTCGGTAGTATTCAAGCTATGTATTTTGACCTCACGCCAAGGCATAGTGATTGGTAGCTGCCGGATATTTATCTGTTGCATAGATAGAATGCGTTGGTTTGGGACAGCCGTACTACCATTTTGGCCTACGTCAAGGGTAGGTACGGGTGGATTCAAATTAACCTGGATAATGATGGGAAGAACTTGACATGTGACTTATGACATTTTGACCTCACGCCAAGGTCATAAGAGCATGGGGCAAAAATCCACATCGGGAGTTTCATAAGTACTGAAACTTGCTAGATTTGCATACCATTTGGAGTGTGATGATTCTGGTAGGATTCCTTCAGTTTCGTCACGCGATGATATTTGGATCCCGATCCTACTGTGAGTATATGCTACTCCTCTGGAAATTTCTCACTAATCGATCAATGCTATAAACCTAGTAGGTGCCTAGAAAGGTGTTAGCGGGGCTACGCCCCCAGGGAAAAGAGGTTCTTGAATTAAGGAACTTCGCGAAAGCGTTGGAAAACCTCCCTCGAAGTACCGACACCAGCCTGGCCGAACGGTTAAGCAAGAATTGTGCGGTGGGATTGATCCCGACTAATTCTTCCTTTTTGGTTTTAAGGAGGGATTCGAGAAACAATGGGAGCCATCCTGTTTAGACAAACTAAAAACCACTCTAAACTTGCAAGAGCATCATGCTAAGTGTTTCTTCTTCTCTCTCCTAATTGCAGCGACCAATTGAAATGACTGGACTTAAGTTACTTCTAGATAAAAATATACTGACAGGGCCAAACTACAATGATTGGCTCAGGAATGTCAAAATGGCAATCACTTACGACAAGCTGGGGTATCTTCTTACCACCAAAGCTCCCCCTATCCCTGGTCCCACTTCCAGCGTCGCGGATAAGGAAATCCGCAAGACTTGGGAGATTGATAGCGCGAAGGCCAAGTGCCTCGTACTTGCCTCGATGGACAACGAACATCAGAGGAGGCACGAGAATATGGACCTTGAATCCATATTTCTCCATACAAAAGAACTGTATGGAGAGCAATCTCGTATCGTAAGATACGAAGCGTCGAAAAAGTTGTTTTCGGCAAAGATGGCCGTCGGATCATCAGTAGCCGAGCACGTGCTAAAGATGATCGGCTACATAGAGGAGCTCGCGGACCTAGGGACCACATTGGAGAGTGAACTCTATACGGACATAGTTCTCCAGTCCCTTCCTTCCACTTACGCCCAGTTCATACTGAACTTCAACTTACAAGAAAAAGAGGTTGAACTTTCAGAGCTCCTCAACATGCTGAGGAGCGCAGAGGGCACCCTACAGAAAGGTAGGAAAACATCCACTTTGTTTGTAAGAGGATCATCTTCTTCTAGGTCCAAGGCAAAAGCCAAGGGAAAGAAGAAGAAAGCCTCCGCCAAACCAAGGGGCGGTGTTAGTAAAGTGGATACGAAGGGAAAAGCAAAAGCAACAAAGATAGCGGGGAAGCTTGTGGATAAGGAGGAATGCTTCTATTGTCATAAGAAAGGTCACTGGAAGAATGATTGCATGGCTTGGAAAGCCAGAACACAGGAATTAAAGCAGGTTGCAGCTTCAGATTCAGGTGTGTATGTTATTGAAAACTGTCTTTCAATAAACTCTACTTCCTGGGTATTGGATACCGGATCAGGATCTCATATCTGTAATTCTTTGCAGGCGTTGAGAAACCGTAGGGTTTTGAAAGCGGGTGACATGACCCTCAGAGTTGCGAACGGAGCTAGCATGGATGCTAAAGCCGTGGGGGACTATCACCTGGGAATGTCAGATGGACATGTTTTGGTTTTGCGTAATTGCTTTTTTGTACCCAACGCAACTTGTAATATCATTTCTGTATCTTTAGTTTCTAAAGAATGTTATGAATTTGCGTTTGTAAGCAATGTTGTAAACATTCACCTTAATCAAGTTCTGATTGGGTCAGGTACATTGAGTAATGGTATATACGTATTAAACCAACCACAGATTTTCAATGTCCAGAATACACACAAAAGAAAGTCTCCGGAAATAAATCAGACTTTCTTGTGGCATTGTAGACTGGGTCACATCAATGAGAGAAGGTTGACGAAGTTACACACAGAAGGGTATTTGAATGCGTTCGAATATCAGTCGTATGCCACTTGTCAATCCTGTCTCAAAGGAAAGATGACAAAGACTCCATTTACTGGACATGGAGTAAGAGCGAGCGAGCTCTTGGGACTCGTACACAGTGACGTGTGCGGTCCAATGTCTACACATGCGCGAAGCGGTCATTCTTACTTCATTACTTTTACGGATGACTTCTCAAGGTACGGTTATGTCTTCTTAATGAAACATAAGTCCGAAGCCTTTGGAAAATTCCAGGAGTATAAGAATGAAGTAGAAAAACAAACCGGCAAAAGTATTAAGATTCTAAGATCGGATCGAGGTGGAGAATACTTGAGTGCCGAGTTCCTGGACTATTTAAAAGAGAACGGAATTCTCTCTCAGCTTACTCCTCCATACACTCCGCAACATAACGGTGTATCGGAGAGACGGAACCGAACCCTATTGGATATGGTTCGGTCCATGATGAGTAACACTGAGTTACCGCGATCATTCTGGGGATATGCGCTAGAATCAGCCGCATACCTTTTGAACCGAGTTTCCACTAAGACTGTGCCTACCACACCATATGAGTTATGGAGTGGGAAGAAATCCTATCTTCAATATCTGAAGATCTAGGGATGTCCAGCTTTTGTCAAAAAGCAGCATGCGGACAAACTCGAGGCTTGCTCAGTACTGTGCAAGTTTATGGGATACCCAAAGAACACCAGGGGGTATCTTTTCTACTATGCAGAGGAACAAAAAGTCCTTGTTTCTCGTAATGCCCACTTTCTAGAACACCAGTTCTTGGAAAAGGAAATAAGTGGGAGCGCAGTAGAACTGGAAGAAATTCCAGAACCACGGACTATTACTGAAAGTTTAGTGGAACCAGAGGGTTCGGAAGAACAGGACATTCCTACGCCGCTCCGCAGGAGTAGTGGGCAGACTCATCCACCCGAGAGATACTACGGTTTTCTCATAGACGGGGATAGAGAGGATTGCATCATAGATTATGATGAGCCTACTAGCTTCCAGCAGGCCGTTCAGAGCGTTGACTCAGTGAAATGGCTGGATGCAATGCGGACCGAAATGGAGTCCATGTACACCAACAAGGTATGGACGTTGGACATTGCTCCAGACGGGGTAAAACCCATAGGATGCAAGTGGATCTTCAAAAGGAAGATTGGTGTAGATGGACAGGTTGAGACCTATAAAGCTAGGCTGGTAGCAAAGGGTTTTCGTCAAAGACCTGGTTTGGACTATGACGAAACCTTTTCTCCAGTAGCCATGCTGAAATCCATTCGGATCCTTCTTGCCATTGCTGCCTTCCACGATTATGAGATCTGGCAAATGGACGTAAAGACCGCTTTTCTAAATGGAAATTTAGAGGAGTGTGTCTATATGGACCAACCAGAGGGTTTCATTCAGAGTGGGAGCAGCGGAAAGGTGTGCAAGTTGCTTAAGTCCATCTATGGACTAAAGCAGGCATCGCGGAGTTGGAACATCTGCTTTGATGAGACGGTCAAAGAATTTGGCTTTATCAAAAATCCAGATGAACCATGCATCTATAGTAGATTTGTAGCGAGAACTGTAGTATTCCTCGTTTTATACGTGGATGACATTCTCTTAATAGGAAATGACATTCCTATGCTACAATCTGTCAAGGGGTTCTTGTCACACAGGTTCTCCATGAAAGACCTGGGTGATGCCTCATACATCCTGGGGATCCAGATCCATCGTGATAGATCCAAGAGGATATTAGGACTTTCACAGTCCAGGTACATCGACACCATACTGAAGAGATTCAGTATGGAAGATTCCAAGCGCGGTAACCTACCGTCTTGTCACGGGATCACCCTCTCTAAAGAGATGTCTCTCAAGACTGATTTGGAGAGGGATCGCATGTCTATTATACCCTACGCTTCTGCGGTAGGCTCTATAATGTATGCGATGTTGTGTACCAGACCGGATGTAGCTTATGCACTGAGTGTGGTAAGCCGGTATCAGTCAAACCCTGGGGAGAAACACTGGATAGCGGTAAAGAACATTCTCAAGTACCTGAGAAAGACTAAGGAGATGTTCTTGGTGTATGGCGGAAAAGACCTCCAGATCGAGGACTTTGCTGACTCCAGCTTCCAGAGTGACAAGGATGATTCCAAGTCCATGTCGGGTTTTGTCTTCACCCTCAATGGAGGGGCGGTGTGTTGGAAGAGCTCCAAACAAGAAACCGTTGCAGACTCGACGATGGAAGCGGAATACATCGCTGCATCTGATGCCGTAAAAGAAGCTGTCTGGATGAGGAAGTTCTTGAAAGAACTTCAGGTGGTTCCGTCCATTGTTGATCCAATACCTCTGTATTGCGACAACAACGGGGCTATAGCTTTAGCGAAGGAACCCAGGTCCCATCAGAGATCCAGGCACATCTTGAGGCGGTATCACCTGATCAGGGAGATCGTGGATCGCCAGGAGATCGAGGTTCGGAGAGTCGCTTCAGAAGATAACACTGCAGATCCATTCACCAAGGCCCTGCCCCAGACTCAGTTCGAGCGGCTGATCGAGATGATAGGTCTTCGATACGCCAGTACATGGCCTTAGTGCAAGTGGGAGATTGTTAGTGTATATGCCCTAGAGGCCATTACTGTATCATACTAGTTTGTATATTACTTAATGGAAGCTTGGGATATTCACCTTGTATATACAATCTTGCTCAAAATAGTAGTATGCTACTTGGTTTGTTTCTACTTCAATGTGTACATGTGTTTATTTTTGTATATCGCCTATACACATTAGTGGAGCCCTTAGGATCTTTGCTTGATTACCAGCGATGTGATGGCCGTCACACTAGTGGGGCTGGGTAATCTATAAGCACATCCTTATGCAGGTCCCTGGTCGCAGGACTATCGAGACAGGGCATCGATACTCCGGAGTAGACCAGCGCATGCGCTTCTCATCCCAGTGTGGGAGACGGTCTGTCCCACAGCCGTCAGTACGTCATACTTGAGATAGTATGCGGGTGCTCGTTAGGTTACGGGTACACTGGACAGGACTCGTCGGGAACTGACTAGTTGGTATTATGCCTATCGTCAGTTATCAGTTCCCAGGTGACATGAGTACAGCTTAGTCCGCTGACTTGACACTGTCACTTCGCCTCGAGTGTGTTCCCACTGTACTTTGATTACTACCCTACCACGGCTCAAAGGAGCCGTGCAAACAGGTAGTAGTTGGGTGCAGTCCCGAAGCACTTGGAGGCAGTGACGGTTAGACAGGATTCGTCTCTCCCGGTATTGGGGGTTGACATCGTGCTGTGTCTAGGAGAGCCATTACACGAGTAGTCCCTGGCCAGGGCAAACGAGATATACTGGTAGGTTTCCAGTGTTATCTCAGGGTGTTTTGGGCTTCGCTCCGGCACGACTTGTACCGCTATTGGGGGACTGACGTTTACTGCCCCCTAGGCCCGCCATGCGATGTATCAGACGAACAGACCGGACTGTACGGAGAATGTCACACTCAGGCTCAGTAGGAGTTCAGATGGGTTTCGCCTCGTCGGTCTTCTTGTCGGCATTACCTGGGGACCGTTACGCACAGCTAGTGCCGCTTGCGGTCTGTGGTTAAACCCACTGCCAGCGTAGTGTCGAGTCTTTAGAATCCCACACAGAAAGCTTTTCGCCTTTAGGCAAAAGAGTAGAGGTCGCATGGTATTGCGACAGGTCGCATGGTTTTGCGACAGGGTTCGGTCACATCCGTGCACTTGTGCACGTACAGTGTCCGGACAGTTTGCACTAGCGGGCTTTGGTTTAAGCCAGATCCTAATGTACGTATTGGGATTGGATTTATCCAGTTTGCATTCGTGTTCCTCGGAACACGGATGCGGGTGTGTATGCACAGTTGACAGGGAGGCAGAGGCAGCGGATTCTCATTAGGGTTGTTGACAGTTGACCGTTGACTATTTGACTTTTTGCTCAACCCTAATGAGAATATGATATGTGATTAACTATTATATTAATTAAGTATTATGGTGACATAGTTGTTGACTCTTGTTGACTTTGTTGACTTGTTGACTTTTGTTGACTTGTTGACTTTGTTAACCGGTTGACTAGGCTTGACTAGTTGACCATCATGATAACCATAGCCATCATTTCATGGCAAAGACTTTTGCTTGCTTGCTCATTTGTGTAAAATGAGTGCATGAAATGATATGGTTATGGTTGCTTCAACCATCACATAAGACTTTTTTGGTATGATGAGTTATCATGACTTTGGATTATGAGAGGGTGAGAGACAAAAGACTTGCTCATTATTCTTTCTTGCTCATTCTCTCTCTTATTCTTGAGCTCTCTTGTTTTGCTCTCACCCTCTTCCTCTTGCTCCCTCTCTTGACTCTATGGTTCTCTTGTCTCATGAGTTGAGAATCAAGAACCATAGATAAAATCCCATACAAACTCTTCTCTACTCACTCTAGTTCACAAAGTTTAGCAAACCGAGTGAACTAGTTTCTTCAAAGAACGAAGAAGGAGCCAATGGTTGGAGCTTTCAGGTGGATCTATCTTCGGCGTACGGAGACGACGGGAAGAAGCCAATCCGGACCACCATCGGAGCTTGAAGACGAAGGAGTTCGAGACAAACAAGGTATAACCCCCTAACCGAGTAGCTAGAAACTCGTAGTTAGGTTGTTAGATAGATGTTTAACCAAGATCCGGGTTTTAGGTCCATGTTACCACCTCCGTAAAAATCGTTTTTTACCAAAATTCCGCATTCCCGAAAGTACCGGGAGAGGTAGCATGGACATACAGTTTTAAATCTATTAATGGATAGAAAAAGTAATTTTTAATTAATCATCCATAACTACTAAATCCTAATGAACCCTACAAGCCCTCTTCTTATATAAACTCACATTCATAAAATATCTAGATCTATATTTTGCATTAGTGCTTAACGTAGATCTAGAAACCATTCACAAAATTCTTAATTCCTCCCCTTTTTCAACACAACTAAAGTAAGAGTAAAAGATTCAACGTTTCCCTGAGGACGACCCGTACTCATCTCGGTCTAGCTACACGCGACACCGTTCTGATTGCGGTTAACTACTAAACACAACTCTTTTCGTACCAATAAAATGGCGCCGTTGCCGGGGATACGTGCATAATTTTTTATTCTTACTATTTGTGTTGAATTCTTATTCGATCTATATCATAAACAAAACAAAACTGCAAATTATATATTTAACGATTGTCGTGTGAATTTTGCGAGGGGATCTGGAGTCACAGAATTGAGGAAACAGAAAGACAGAGGCATTCATCAAGATCGAGAGGAGTACAGGAGGCCACTTAGCATAATTCATCACCTGATCCCTCCTTCCTGCGGCGGATCCGCGGCAAAGGAGGCATATCCGCGGCGGAACGCGGCGGGCTAGGAGATCTAGGGTTCCAAACTTCTCTGATATCTTTCTCAACTCTTTCTCTCTCCTCTAAAATCCAATAAAGTCTATTTTCTGCAGGATTCTTTGCAAAATAACGCCGCTCAAAAATCTTTTTGCAAAGTTTTGTTTTACGGTTTGTTTTTGCATATTTTAATACGGATTTTTAAGGGGCAAGACCAAAATCCAGATTAGGTGGGGATTTCATCACCCTTCCTAAGCCCCACAAATCACAAACCGAGCATCTGCATCAACCCTACATTAATTTAAGAAATATTTAGACCAGACTCTAAGGACTGTCGCGCTCAATAAGGACAGAGGAAGGTCGTGGGTAATCTATCGCTTATCCGCATTAATTTTGTGGTGTCTAGGCAAGTGTGTCTAAGGCGAGTGGATACTTAATTAGGACCACTACTTTCGTAGTGGGGAGCCTCCCACTCACCTGGCACTTACCTGGCTACAAAGGTAGTAAAGAGGCGGTAGAGGATTGATCCTACGGCTTGTCCTTTGGAAGTCTAGGAGCGGTCTAGAGACTGGACCTAGGTAACCATAGTTCTAGGGTTGTTTGTGCATTTTTGTGTGATTTGTCTAAATCCGTCATTTTTCAAAACAAACCAATTATTTTCTCCCCTTTTTACCCCTTCCCCCTTCTTCTCTTCTTATAATGGGTGACCTAAACAGAAGAACACTTGCTGAGTTTTGCTGTCTACAACCAGATATCTCTTATTTTCGTAATCCCTTCGGTATACTGTCCGGCTCTTCCATGTCCTTAAGAGATCATATAGAACAAGCAGGAAGAAACATTTGGCCACCTCAGTCTACGTCTTATCAACCGTATCCTAATCCTACACCTGTTTCAGTTGATACCCAGAGTGAGGAAGCCCCTAGACGAATGTCCATTGCTGAGCACATATCTAGGGCTAGAGGCCAAAGTTTCAACCCGGACCAATATCAACCATCACCTCCACTTTCCAAAGAAGAGTTTGATAGCCAACCGACCAACCCATATCAATATTCTTCTTATCACAATGTTGACCTTACTCCCACCCAATTTTCGCAACCATTCTATTCTTATCAATCCAATCCGACTTTTCCACCTTCTCTAGACAGTTCTTCTAATCAGTCATTTGGGAGTTTTATTTATCCACAGGAATTTCAATCTTATACTGAAACCCCTTATCAACCCAAGACTAGTCTGGAGCAGACATTAGAAAAATTTCTGGAATTGTCGAACCAAATTAGGAAGGAAACAACAGAGTGGATGCAAGCAAAGAATTTCAAACCTGCCCAAAAATTTTCAGTATATGATTCGGGCATAGGACAAAATGAGAATTTGGGTAGTGAGACAGAACTGTACACCCTTCCTAATCAAACCTCCACATTCCAAACTGAAATCCACAACTCCAGTTTCATAGATTCATCAAGTACACCAAATAGAATGTATGATAAGTTGTGTGACTTTGTAGTGTTTGATTTACCCGATTTTGAAGGGTCCATTTCAAGTGAAACCATACCCAACCCTTGATCTCTACACCTCCACTCTTGAACCAAAACTGATTGAAAACCATACTTTTGATGAGGTGTTTAAGAATTTTAACCTTCTCTTGAATGAGGTGATTGACGTTGGGGATATATTGATTGATGAACCTGAAATTTTGGATGATTTTGTCCCACCAATTCATCAAATCCTTTCACTTCCTTGTGGTCATCGTCTTGAGCCTTTAATTCTTCCCGAACCCCAAATATGTCTTGAAGTGGATGATAATGGTATACCCGAAGATTAGACCGAAATACAGCATCCATCTTCCACATCTGGTTCAGCAACACTCGACACACCAATTTGTTTACCCATTTCACCTTCTACTTTCTCCGGTTCTTCTTCTGTTCCTATAGTTTCAGTGAGTTTTTATGAATCACAATCCGTTAATTCAAGTTCAATAATACCAGAAATCCAACTTGATTTGGATATTTTTGAAAATGAGGTAGATGAGTTTTTCAAATCCTCTACCTCAATGTTTTTTGATGAATCAAATAGGATAAATTCTGGCACAAAACTCTTTGACAGCAAAATGTTCAATCACACCATTGATAAAAGTTTTGAAGAAGTTTTTGCTGACGAACTTGAATTTTTAAACAATACGGATTTTGTGATTGATTAATCTCCACCTATAGAGGTTGAACCGTCACCATTCCTTCTTCCTAATCATTCACATTCATCATCATTCTTTCTTTTCTCTAATTTCAAACCCTTTCCAGACCACCTCTTATCCCTTCCCCATTTTTTCTTAACTCGATACAACACATTCTTCCACCAACCTATACGCTATACTGATAAAATCTTTGAATGGTTGGTGTTAACTTTTGGTCTTTGTAAAGTCTTACTTTGACCAAATGATTCACCCCCTCTTAAAATGCTTTGTATTGTCTAACTCATGTTTGAGGGGGGGTATATTTTTGGCTCTTGAACATAACTTTTGAACTCAAATTTGTGAGCCAAAAATAAGTTTGGGGGAGGATTTTCACTTTCATATATTCTTGCCCCCATTAATAATGTCCTCCCAAGCTTACAGGTTTTTGCGATCCAGCAGATAGCAACAGTGAAGACACTGTTGAAAACAAGTTTGGGGGAGGTTTGTGCTTATTTACGCATACTTTGCATTATACTATATATAAGCACAAAACAAATTTTGATAATAAAAGAATAGAAAGTGAAAAAAAATTATATATGAAAGATAGGAATAGTTTAAGAAAATCAAGAAAATTAGAAGTTTTCTTAAACGAACTGGTAATAAGTAGTTATGAGCTGTTGTCTTAAGGGTTAAAAAGATGAAGGAAGTCACTAATCTGAGGATAAAAATAAGTTTGAAAAATAGTTTCTATTCTGGAAGCCAAACATTTGAATGTTGATACCCTACTAGATGCACTTACACACATCTTGAAACTCGGGATAGTAGAGGATACCTTGAAATGCTCTTGTCTGAAAGCCAAAGTATGAAGGAAATAAAAAAATAAAGAAAATATAAAAATGGTGAAAAGAAAAAAAATGAACACTGGTTTTGTTATCGCCAAGGCAGCAATAAAAAAATATAGCGAGAGTGCTTCATCACCTAGTGCCTTAGACCAACTGGTTTGGGAGTCACTGCTAAGCCTTAGGTGGTGCAAGACGAGAAAAATACTATCACCTAATCAGCAAGCACATAAGTAATCGGTCGGTTAGTACCTCAAGAAGTATTAACGGTCGCATGAAATTGTGTGAGCAAATCTAAATATTCATCAAGTTAAAAAATACTGAGGTAGATGGACAAGAGTATGATAGCTTGAATTGAATTCTCCGAGTGTAGGGATGTTCATTACACACACGTAGGGTTATATGATCAATGTTTGGACGAAAGGTAGGAATGAAGAATAAAGACGATGTTTTATTGAGGGATGATGTGATTTCTAACATTTTTTTCATGACTATTAAGATAGGGCTCATGACAACTGAAAAGCTAGTGTAGTTGGAAACTCTAAATTTTCAAAGTTTTTCTTTTATGGTTTTTATCTTTATATGTAAATTTCACCATCTCTCTTTTATTATAGGATTTTGTGGGTGTAATCCGCTGAAAACCCTCAGGAGAAAACACTCCTCCTGCTAGGGACACCTTGAGGTTTAACGGCTTGTTGCACATGCTCAGTGCAATCGTGTTTGCCTATGAAAGTGTGCTTAGTTTTCTCCTTTCTTTTCTCCTTCTCTTGAATAAACTAATTTGCTCGGGATGTTCAAAAATAAGTTTGGGGGTATTTGTTCAGTTGATAAAACTGCACATTTGTTATTACATTTTTTCTACTATTTCTATATTAGAAAAGGTGTTTATTATAATATATGATACATATGAGGGTTTATCTGTAAAAATACTATTTTTCATGTGTTGATATATTATAATTAACATTTGGTAGGAAAATGTATGCAAAAAAATATCATTGACCAAATCTTAAGAAAACAAACTCTACTAATTATCATTTGAGTTGTTGTGCAGAATTTTCAGGACTAAAATCAAGGAAATCAAGCTGTTAAAGCAAACCTGCCTAATTAAGAAACCAAGACTTAGAAGTCAAGTCTGGCAGCAACTATGAGAAGATTTCCAGGTTCCAAAGCTTCCATAGATCGCCACATGTCATAAGGATCAACCCTCAGAAAATTGATCAAGAGATCTCCACCATTGGCCGCGGATCCGCGGCCAAACCCCCCTGTTGGCCGCGGATCCGCCGCAATACAGAGGATTTAGATGCTGCAAATTTTTGGGGAGAATCTTTACTGTTAACTTCCATATTTGGAAGCAAGATTTCTGGCTTTGAGACTATAAATAAAGACCAAGAGCCTCTTGGAAAATTCATCAAGTCGACGCGATCACGAAGTCCAAGACGGCTCACGCATCTAGACTGATCATCAACGGTTCGTCTACCTCCTTAGAAGAGATCGAGAAGCAACTAGTACTTGTAATCATTTTCTAAGAAATCAAAGTGTAATGAATATTGTTGATTAATAAAGGTAGCTTTCTTTTTCTTATTCTATTTCTTCGTACTTTAATTATGCATTTTCTCTCCATCTCTTTTTCTCCCAACATGCACGAGTAATTCTCCGCTTGTTAGGGTTCGTAGGATTAGGGTTGGCTAATGGATGATGAAAATTCCTAAACTCTTTTTAAGTCCTATAAAGTTTATAAACTTTATCAAAAGAATTATTAACATCCTAATCGGGCGTGCTACCAATTCATTGTTAGCTGCGACCGCGATTAGAGATTAGATTAATGATTGTTTTGGTAAAGGCTAGATATGAACGGAGTTCCGTGTCGAGATAGGGGTTAAGAGTGGGATTCCTTTTCCCTCCACAAACCCTAATCTACACGCATCACTGTCGTTCTAGTTTTAAATCTATTAATGGATAGAAAGAGTAATTTTTAATTAATCAACCATAACTACTAAATCCTAATGAACCCTACAAGCCCTCTTCTTATATAAACTCACATTCATTAATAATCTAGATCTATATTTTGCATTAGTGCTTAACGTAGATCTAGAAACCATTCACAAAATTCTTTATTCCTCCCCTTTTTCAACACAACTAAAGTAAGAGTAAAATATTCAACGTTTCCCTGAGGACGACCCGTACTCATCTCGGTCTAGCTACACGCGACACCGTTCTGATTGCGGTTAACTACTAAACATAACTCTTTTCGTACCAATCATTAGGTAAAGAGCATTAAACAGTGGTGTAATTCTTCTTAGCCATAAGTACAGTTTTCAACCTACGACACACAGGGAATGAGTTATTACACTCAGAGGACTTATACAGAGTATTGTATGTTGTCCAGCGTCCATAAGGACAGTGGGGTTGGTACTCGTACTATATTCTGTTTACTTGTGACTTCTCTAGTTCTTAAACATGTGTTTCATAGAAATGCAAGGTCCAAGTTTTGAGAAGTTATAGGTATAAGAGTAAAGTAGAGAACCAGGTGTTGTAACTATCGGGATTCTTCAAAGTGATCGAAGATGTAGATACTTGTGTATGGTATTCAGTTAATAGTAATGATTAAGTGAACTTGCTTCTCTTTCAGGTGACTCATATCTGGATGTATTCCTAAGTTGAGTAATGCTTATTGGCCTCTTTCCATTTAGTTGACATGCACTGGAGACAGCTGCATGTTTGAATCTGGTTCAAATTAAATCAGTGCCTCTGTTTCTATATTGGATATAGAATAGTTCATATCTTAACAATGTTAAGGTACGGGGAGTTGTCCGGCTTATGCTTAAAACCAGACTCTGGATAACTCAAGGCACGTTTCTGTAATGGTTGTTTGTGGTTTGACCCGGGCTATGATGAGGGTTGACTTTCTACCATCTGGAAGAGCAATAGTGATATTGTTCTTGACTCGCCAGAGTTTTGATAAAAATGGATTTTTTCAGAAAATAGTAGTGGGAGTATGGTAGAACTGGAAGTGATTTCAGAACCGCAAACGATTACTAAAAATTTAATAGGACCTAAAGATTCAATTTGGATTGATATTCCATTGGCCACTCCGCAGATATGGTGGGTAACCTCAGGCACTCGAGAGGTACTTCGGTATGCTCAAGGACGGTGACAGGGAGGTTCTTGTTTACCCAAACTTACCATTGATGTTGTTCCAGACTGTGAGACCCGGCAAGAGGATGAGTATAGCGTCGTTCTAAACTAGCTTTAGAAGTGTACGTGTATATGACTCTGCCAGAGGGTTGTCGTAGTCAGTGGGAGCAGCGGAAGCATTGGTGGACAAGTATCTTATGTCTGTTTATGGATTAAAGCAGATATAGCGGAGAAAGATCATCTATTTCTGATGTGACAGTCATAGGTTTGACTTCATCAGAATAGGGGATGGATCTGTTAAGAAGGTAGTAGGGTGTGATGTCCTGGTATTTGGATGACATACACAGAGTAGGAAGTGAAATTCCTATACTACGATCGGTTATACTTTGGTTGTCACACAGTAGTTTCTCCACAAAGTACATGGATTTTATATCAGACATTCTGGTTACTAGATCTATGGTTTTAGATCTAGATTTGGGTAGTTTCCCAATCTGGATACTTAGACAGCATTCTGAAGGTGTTTTAGAATGGATGACTCCTGGCATGGTAGTGTACCTGCAGGTGATGGAGTCATCCTCTCTAAAGGTGTCTTACAGACTAAAAGGGAGAGGGATATGCATGATTGGCAGATCACTTGCTTAGGCAATTGAGTCAATCATGAGATGTCAAGTACCACACCAGACGTTGTTTTTGCACTAGATGCAACAAGCTGATATTAATCCTATCCGGGAGAAACGTTCGGAAGCAGTTTTAGAACATACGTGGATGTTCTAGGGATATGATAACAACAGCCTCTTTTAGGAGACGGTTATCATTCCAGGCTTCCAAGGTGACCTGGATGACAGAGTGACTGTCAGAGTTATAGTTTTCCCTCTGACGAGGGGCAGTGTTTTGGATAGGTGATCCAAGCGGACACTGAGGGAGGCATGACGCAGGATACTGATTAAGTTCAGTTGACGATACAATCTAAGAAGTTTGGATTTGGAGTTCACTTATGAACTGGGTCCCATCAGATATCCAGACATATTCTAAGACAAGTATTGCTCATTTCGGGAGATGGCTTTCTCCGCGAACTTGAGATAAAGAGAGACATAGAAAGAAACGTCAGGGCGGATCCACTCACTGAGGCTATTCCTCGAACGCAATAGTTTCGCAAACGGGCTTTGTGAAACTGATTAGTAGAGGAGTTAGGTGTTCGGTATCACACGGGCTGTGAGTATGCGACATCGCAATAATTAGCCTTGAGTGCAAGTGGGAGATTGTTGGATATAGTGCCCTCAGAGTCAATTATTGGATCACAGGCACGTGATTGCAATGATTGAGGGAGGACCTATACCAGTAGGACAGTCTTACTCAAGATGATAGTATGCTATCTGGTTTATCTTTATCATCGTGTACTGCTTTAGGTGACCTTATAGGTCGCTATTACACATTAATAGAGCCCTTAGGATTCTTGCTTGACTACCAGCAGTATGATGGCGATCATATACGTGGGAGCTGGGGTCTATAAGCACATCCTTAAAAGGTCCCTAATCATGGGAGTTTCTAGACTGGGCATCGATACTCCATTAGTAGAATAGTGTATACAGTCGAGACCCCGATGAGGGGTGGTGGCCGGTCTCACAAGCCATTGGTGTTAGTTGGAACACCTAAGATGTATACAGGTGCTCATTAGGTTATGAGTACACCGGACAGGACTCGCCGGGAACATGCTAGTTGGTATTATACCTGACGTCAGATAGCAGTTCCCTGGTGACATGTGTACAGGTTAGTTCATCAACCTGAGATCGTCATTTGTCTCGTGTGAGTTCCCACTGTGCTTTGATTACTACTCTACCACGGCTCAAAAGAGTCGTGCAAACAGGTTTTAGTTGGGTACAGTCCCGAGCCACATGGAGGAAGTGAGCGGATCGGCAGGGGTTTCGTCTCTCCCGGTATTGGGGGTGAGATCGCGTTGTGTCTAGGAGAGCCATTACACGAAGTCCTTGGCCAAGGCAGGAGATTTGCTGGTAGGTATTCCAGTAGTATCTCAGGGTGTTCTGGGCTACACTCCGATACGACTTGTATCACTTTTGGGGGTCTGACTTTTACCAACCCCATAGGCCCGCCATGCGATGCTCATAGAAGAACGGACCGGACTGTATGGATATTGTCACTGACAGGCTCAGTAGGGTGTCAGGATGAGTTCGCTCATTGACCTTCCTTTTTGTCAATACCTGATAGCCCGTTACGTACAGCTAGTATCTCTGACGTGCTAGTGGTTAAATCCACAGCCAAAGTATTGACGAGTCTTTAGAGTCCCCCATAGTCAGTTTTCAAGTTTCGGGCGAAATGTTGTAGAGGCCGTATGATATATGGCAGGGTCCGATCATATACGTGCAGTAGTGCACGGATCATGATCGGACGGATCATACTAGTGGGCTTTGGTTTAAGCCGGATCCTAGTATTAGATTTGTTGGATTACTTTCGTTTCATCGTATTCGCATTCAGTCGGAATGCGGATGCAGGTATGTATATACAGGTGAGGGGTATCCTTGTAACCCGCCATGAGTTTACTTTAGATGTTGCTGTATTTTTTTATTGTTGTAAACATTTGGATTAATGTTTACAAATGGAAATTGTGAGCTAGAAGCCATCATTTTGTGCATTAAATGATACATGTACTTCATAGGCGACTCATGGTATCATTTCTTGTGCATATGTCACTTTATTTGATGGATTTGAGTGTTGAAATGAGAAGGAGAGAGAGAGAGGCTGCCATATGATAATGTTCGGTCTTGTATTTTTGATCTCACACTCTCGTTTTCATAGCAACACAAAAGAAAAGAAAAAGCTTCTTCTTCATCTTCCTCTAGCTCATAACCTCCATTGATGGCTTCATCTTCAACCTTCATCCATGCAATGGATGCGAGAGACAAAGTTGTCACAACATTCTCTACTTCACCTTGGACATGTCGGCTAGCGAACTTCATGCCCGAGTTGCTTCGGATGAAGCGAGAGCCCGTAAAAAGACTCGAAGATGTGGTTCCCTTTCCGACGAGGATATCGAGACCGGAGATGCCGCGAGGAGCTTGGGATGGTGGCCAAAGACCAAAGGACACGGATCGATCGGTATAGCTTTCCAATCCTTTCTCTAGTTGCTAGTTGTAGGTAAATGGTTCGATCCGGGTTTATAGTGTACGATAGCGCCGGTTTAAAGTTTTGAAAAAGTTTTCGTTTCCGTATTTTGGCCTCGGACAGACGGCCGGGGCGCTACTGTTGACTTACACCGATAGCCGCAGAGTCGGAAAGATCGATGTAGAATTGATAGGAAGCCTTGTACTCTCCACAGCCTTTTCCGCTCTGCCCTCGGCAAGCTTTGCCGCCTCGTAGGACGCCCGGGCATCCCTTTTGAACGAGTCCCTTTGCCTTTTCATGGCGTCAAAGATCCCGTTGACCTCCTCCATCTGGGCCTGAATAGCTCGGTTAGAGTCGGTTAGGTGTCGATGGGACTCCTTCAGTTTGGCGACTGTCAGGCCCTCCGCGACCAATCTCGAGTCGAGGAGGGCTACCTTTTCCTCCGCCTGTTGCAGTTGGACGAGGAGCTCTTCCTCCCGCGAGGAAGATTTACTGGCTTTCTTCATCACCGGGGCAACCTCCTCGGCCTCCATGGCGGCAAGAAGGGCACAATACTGCAAGAACTGCGAAAAACAAAACCTTGTTGGGAGCTAAAATAGAAGGAAAAATTTTCTTAAAATTTTCGAAAAATTTACCGACCTGAACGGCCTCCTTAACTATCACCGCCACTTGAACCTTCATGATACCTCAGAGAATATTGGCCCCCGTCGCCTTCTCCATGTCCACCAGTAAACTGTCAGCTACAGAGAGCCCCGAAGGTACCTCGATGGAGAAGTCGCCCTCCTGCACTTGTATCACGGTCGGGGGTGGACAGGAAGCCACCCTTTTCTGCCTCTTGAGCCGAGATTCAGCAGAAGGCGGCACCTCCGTCCTAGTCTGGGGCGCCGGATCCTACGCATGATTCTGCCTCCTCTATGGCGTTCCTCCAAAACAGAAGGGGCTGCAGAAGCCCTGGCCGAAGGGGCCCGCCGAGGGGGCGTGCTCGGTACGGGTCAGGACGAGCTCGCGCCACTGCCCTTCCTCTTCTGAGCCTTGGCGGCCATGGCAGCCATGATCTTCGAGCGATCCATCGACTCTGCGAGATACACATAAGAAAAAGATCAGCGACCAAAAACAGCATGCTAAGTCTAAATAGATCGGCGAAACCCTAACTTACCCCCAAAGCGTGCGGGACTAAGTCCCGCCCAGCTCAAAGCCTGCTCGGAAAGCAGAACATCGGCCCGCTGGATCGGTACCCACTGCGACACCACCCTCGCCTCTGAAGCATTCGACTGTCTAACCCTAAGACAATCGGCCCTATAACACTTGATGGGCATGGGCCAATCCTTACCCTCCGGAAGCCCAACAAAGACAAATTTCTCCTTCCATTCATGGATAGAAGAAGGGACGGCCACTACCCCAGACCCGGCCGCCCTACCCTTATGTTTTTTGAAAGAAAGGTACACCCAGCTCGGTTCATCCTTGCTGGTACTGGGGTGATTTTTATAACAAAGAAAGGAGAGGAGTAGGCCTATCTTGAAAGCGATCCGATCAATCTTCAACCGGGCCAGAAACCCGAGGAGGATTCTCTATGAATTCGGCACTAGCTGTCCCGGAGCGAGACGAAAACAATGGAGCACGGCGCAAACTTCAGGAGAGAAGGGCAGACGCATCCCCACCCGGAACGCTTTCAAGCATAGAGCAATCTCATTGCCCTGCACCAGGTCTACCCGCTCGCCCTTCCTGGCCAGACGAAGTGAATAGCCAAGGGGGATATGGAAACGAGCTCGGATATTGGAAAGATCATCCCAGCGGTTCAAAACTGAAGGCGCATCGCAGGTCTTTCTGATGCACGCCTTGGGGGCCCTTTTTACCCCCCGACGATGAAGGACAAGGGCATCGTTCCCCCTGGGGGGGCGAGCCCGACGCAGAAGAAAAAGATGAAGAGGAAGAAGAATTCTCTCGGCTATCGGAAGCCGAGGAGAAAGAAGACCCGCTGGACTCGGCTTCAGAAGCTGAAGCCTCATCAACCGACTCGACCCCAACTACATCAATAGATACTTCGGAGCAAGACATCTAACCTGATTCAAGGAAGGATTAGCTGAAAAAAGTTTTTTTAGCTGAAGTTCCGACCTAAGCAGACGTGCGCTGGACAATCTTCAAACAGCAAGAGACGACTAGGGCAAAGTATCTTCTATGGGATGAACTCTCCTATTTATGTAAGTCGATGTCGCGCACCCTGCGTGTTCGCGGGGAGGCGGAATACGCAAAAAATGATTTTTACGGGCTTCGCAACACCGACTTGAACCCAGGATCGACCATAAACCCTAGCTATCTAAACTGTATGAAGTTAACTACTCGGATAGAAACTTATACCTCACAGAACTATGTCCTTCGGGTCTTCATGCTGTCCTCCTCTTCGTCATAGACTCCTCGGATCGTACACGGATCGGGCCTCCTCGCCGGTCCTCTCAAGTCAAAGACGATCCACCCGAGAGTCTATAGTCCGAGCTCCAACCTCAAAACCGAGGTAACTAAGGCACCTACTTCGCTAAACTAGATGTTCTAAATGATGTAGAAGACTAGCAGCTCTTCTAGAGCAAGTGTACTTTAATTAAATACTGATCTTCCCGCTTTGCTCTACTGCCCGGAGTTAATGAGTTAATCCGAAGCAAGTGAACGGAGTGAACGATCGAGTTAACCCAAAGCGGTGCTAATGGATTATTTAGTCTCACTAAACCCTATGGCTCACAACACATGTGAAGAATTAGGGTTTAGTTTGAGGAAGAAGTGTTGGGTTCCCCAGGCGGCCGCTGGGTTTCGGGAGGCATCGTCCATGCCAATTTCAAAAAATTGCCGTACTAAATAACCCTAACCTTAGAAACTTAACTAGAGATTTAGATGAATCAAGAATGCAAACAACTTTACATCTAAGTGAATGAGGAATACAACATTTGTAGACCGGTCTTTCACTTCTAAAGCTCCATGTAGTAGTCCCTTCGCTCCAAGTAGTGAACACCCGAACTCTAGTAAGGGTTCACATGAAAAAATGAACAAGCTTGCTCGAAGTCTTCGAGGCCGAAGATGATCTACGTCGAGGAGACTCAAGCTCATGCTACCTCTTCACTAATGGTAGATTAGTGAAGAAAACACCCTAAACTAAATGACTAATATAGTAGAGGATGATGAAATAGGAATTGGGCTCACTTTAGATTAATTTTTCTCACATTATTTATTCACCATTTGAAAAGCAAGTGAGCTTTCTCATGAGGAAGAAGAAGATGAAGTGGAGATGAGAAAATGAAACTCATGAGGTGAGAATAGCAACCATGGGTGAGTTAGTGTCATACACTAATTCATGTAGAGAATAAACCATGGCTAACAATAATGGTTAGGTAAATAAATATCTACAAGTAAAACAAAATTAGTGGATTTGGTCAATGGTTCCACAAGTTTCTACAAGCTTGAACCATGTGACTAATTACCCTTAATTTTGATTAACTTTAAATAAATAAAACCATTCATTATATCAAGCATGGTGTGAGTCTTATACATCCATGAAGTATGTGGCATCAAGCATGACACATATAAAATGTACATTAATATATATCACTTATATACTATATGCACACAAGTGAGAAAAAGACATGTTTAAGTGAGCTAATATTAGTTAATGTAATTCAATATATCAAATATATAATTATACATTAAATTATTAAATCAACACTTCATTTAATAATCCGGCTATATCACATACAACCAGCTAATATCAAATGTAATAACTTATCGAATCAACACTTGATCCGATAACCAGGCTATATCATATATAACCGGCCAATATCATATATCACGAGAATAGAATGCGGTATCAAATATGCGCATTAATCTCGGTCCCGTACATATCACATATGTGCTCCTACTTCGTTTCGCATGAACCAGGAAACCTCTGTGTAGGACTCTAAAGACTCGTCAATACGCCGGCAGTAGGTGATGATCAAATCAAACACCCACAAGCCGCAAGTGGTCTACTAAACGTAACGGCCACCCGGGGATTGAGCGATCAGAAGATCAACAAGAAAGCCTGCGAATCCAATCAGTAACACTACCATATAGTCCGGTCTCTTCGTCAGATATGTCGCATATCGCAGCCTGGGGGGTGGTAAAATGTCAGATCCCAATAGCCTGATAAGTCATGCCGATACAAGGTCCATAACGGTTCGAGAAACTACTGATAACACTTACCAGTAAATCTCAGCAACCCTGGCCAGGGATTTCCTGTTATGGCCAATCGAGCATAGCGCAACATCAACCCCCTATACCGGGAGAGACGAATCCCCTCCTATCGCTCATTGCCTCCATGTGACTCGGGACTGTACCCAAAAACCACCGTTTTGCACGATCTCTTGAACGTGGTAAGGTGGAAATCAAAGCTCAGTGGGAATCACACAAGACTCAATGCTATCAGACGATAGGCATAATACCATCTAGGAGTTCTCGGCGAGTCCGTTCAGTATACCCAGTCTCCACTGAGCACCCGTATACCTTCTCTGATGTCAAACACCAATGGATATGAGATCATCCATCGCCTATCATATAGGTCAAGAAGCGTATACGCTAGTCTACTCTGGAGTATCGATGCCTTATCTCGATACTCCCACGACTAGGAACAATTGAAGAATGTACTTACTTACTATCTCTGTCCCACTAGTATGATCTGCATCATAATCCTGGTAGTCAAGTACCTATCCTGAGGGCTTTATCAACATGTAATAGAGAGGAAATAAGTGTACATGTTAAGATAAAGTGCAACCAGATAGCATACTATCATGTCGAGCAAGAAAGTCCTCCCTATATATGTCCAAGCATCCACTACAATATATATCACATGTACAGTAATGGCCTCTAGGGCATACATATAACTAGCAATCTCCCACTTGCACTAAGGCCATTTGTTGCAGTATCTCATACTCAACGTCCTATAGAAGTCTCTCTAGGAAAAGGACTTTTGTGACTGGATCCGCCATTTTATCCTTCGCTTCAACTCTCCTAACCTCGATCTGTTGGAGATCAACCATCTCCCTGATCAGGTGATACTTGCCTCAGAATATGTCTGGATCGCTAATGGGACCGATGTTCCTAGGCTAAAGCCACAACTCCACTGTAGTCACAATAACAGTTATTGGACACTCAATGGTAGGAACCATGTTCATCTCATGAACAAGAAATTCCCAAACAACCACTTTGGCAGCATCGTTAGTAGCGATATATTCAGCCTTTATCGTCTAGTATGCCACGGTATCTAGTTTGGAACTTTTTCAATATACCATCCCTCCATTGAGAGTAAAGACAAAGCCCGTGACTGACTTTCAGTCGACCTCATCACTCTGGAAGCTCGAATTGGTAAGGACTCCCACTGGAGTTCACCTTTACCAAAACCCTAAGAACATCTCTTTAGTACTTCTCTTGTACTTAAGAATGTCCTTCATAGTTGTCCAGTGATTCTCCCAAGATCCGATTGATTCCTGATCACTACACCTAGTGAGTTTGCTGCATCTGGTCTGGTACATAACATCGCATATATGATAGAGCCTACTGCCGAATCATAGGATATCCCTTGCACGCGAGCTCTCTCCAAATCAGTCTCGGGAGACATCTTTTTGGAGAGAGTGATTCCTGAGTAAGTGGGCAAACCACCACGCTTAGAATCTTTCATACTAAACCCCTTTAGTACGGTGTTCATGTACCTAAATTTGGGACACTCCTAACATCCACTTAGGTCTATCACCATAGATCATAATCCACAAGATGTAGTAGGTATCATCCAGATCTTCCATGGAGAATCCTCGTGATAAGAGGAGCTTGACCGACTGTAGCATAGGAAACCCTTTCCTATCAAGAGTATGTCATCTACGTATAATACGTGGAAGAAAACCTTACTCTCTACAACCTTCTTGTATATACAAGGTTCATCTACCTTTTTGATGAAGTCAAACTCTTTGACTGCCACATCAAAACAGATGTTCCAACTCCACGATACCTGCTTAATCCTGATGGACTTAAGGATAGCCACTGGAGAAAAGGTTCATCATAATCCATACTTGGTTGCATGACGAGAACCTTTTACTACAAGTCTGGCTTTGAAAGTCTCAACTTTTCCATTTACACTAAGAATCTTCTCAAGATCCATTTGCTCCCAATGGGTTTTACCCCTTCAGGTGCAACATGCAAAGCCATACTTTGTTGGTGTATATGAATTCCATCTTTGATCGCATATCATCCTGCCTTTTCATAGAGTCTCCACTTATGATGGCTTGCCTGAACCTAGTTGGGCCATCATCTACCATGATGCAATTCTCGCTCCCACTGTCACCGTGAAGACCATAGTATCTCTCAAGTGGATGAGTAACCCTACCAGATTCGCGGAGAGGCTGAGGTTCGTTGGAGACTATTGAATCCTTTGGTATCACCAAATCATCAGCTGTTAGTTTGTGTAGTTGGAACTCCTTCCGGTTCTACCTCATGACCACTAATTTCTTCACAAGAAATTCCTTTTCTAAAAAGGTGGCATGCTGCGAAACAAAACAATTTTTGCTCCTTAATGTGGTAGAAGATATTCCCTCACAAATGTTTGGGATATCCAACAAACTTACACAGAACTGACCTTGCCTCGAGTTTGTTCCGATTTTGTTTTTCAACATAGGCCAGACAACCCCATATCTTAACTCATTTAAGACATGGTCTCTTCCCATTCCATATCTCATATGGAGTGGTAGGAACTGATTTGGTTGGAACCCTATTCAATAGGTATGCAGCTTCTCAAGTGCATAACACCCAAAAGGAAACAGGTAACTCAGGAGTACTCATCATAGAGCGCATCATATCTCATAGGGTGCGATACCTCCGCCCCGATACACCGTTGTGATGTGGTATACTCGAAGGAGTAAGCTGAGAGAGAATCTCATTCTCCTTTTAGAAACTCCAGGAACTCCATGCTCAAGTATTCACCTCCTCGATCACATCGAAGGACTGTAATACTTCTACCCGTCTGGTTCTCAACTTCAAGCTTATATTCCTTGAATTTCTCAAAATTTCATACTCGTGTTTCAACAGGAACACATGCCCGAATCTTGAAAGATCTTCGATGAATGTAATGAAGTACAAAGAACCAACTCTAGCATTTGTAGACATAGGACCGTATACATCATCATGTATCCGTCCCAAGAGTTCAGCAACTCTTTCTCTGTTTCCAGTAAACGGAGTATTGGCCATTTCACCTTTGAGTCAAGACTGGAAAGTACCATAAGATAAAAATTCGAACAGATTCTCATATTCATCCTTATGTAACTTAGCTAGTCGTGTCGCATTGTTATGACCTAGTCTATAATGGCACAAGAAGGATTCGTTCATTTCTGAACTACTCCTCTTGTGTGTGTTCTACATACTTTGAACTGTGGTTTGATTTAGAACTTATATGCCATTGCATAACGTACCTGATGCAATCAACTCTTGATTCAGGAAAATGTTCACAACATTATCCTCCAATACATAATTATATATTTCTTTAACTGAATAAAAAAACCGATGTAATGTTGTATATCAGGTTCGGTATGTAAAAACATTTATTCAGAATCAATGCATTAATATAAGGTGATATTTGCCAACTGATTTGGCTGCAACAATTGCACCATTCTCTAACACTTAGAGATTTATCATCCAATCTCAGTTCTCTACCTTTCTGTAGACCATGTAACAAATTACATATCCGACTTCCTAATCCTGTATCTCATACATAAGACGTAGAGGATACTGAGAAACAGTTCTTGGTAATGAACACACCCGAAGAATATGCATCAACATGCTTATTCCTCGTTTATGTCGCGTGGAAATCCGGATATTCACATATTTCCTGCTCGGACTTATAACAGTTATAAGATAGAGAGGAACCAACGTTCCACAGCTCAGTATAATAAGTAGGTTCGGTCAATACATCCATATTATTATCTTGATTAAGACGTGACATGGTCGCTAATAGGAGAGAGAGAGAAGAAAACACTCAGCGTATGCTCTTGCAATATCAGATTGGTTATTATTTTATCTAATCAAGATGGCTCCCACTGTTTTTATCAAATCTTCCTTCAAACTCTAAAATGTAAGATTAGTCGGGATTAATTACATCCTACAAGTTCGCCAATCTTTCGGCCAGGCCAGTATCAGTACTTTGAGGAAGGTTCCCCGTGCTTTCGCACGGACCTAATTAAAATAAATCTCGTTTTCCTAGGGGCGTAACCCCGTTAACACATTTCTAGACACCTACTTGATCGACTAATTGTAATGTGTAAAACTCTCTCAGGATTAACTCTTACTTGCAGTGGGTATCGGAATCCAACTACCTCATAGAAGGTATGCAATCTCATTGCAAATTTCAACACTTGAAATTCCCGATAATATTTTTCCCCAAGCGATCTATGACCTTGACAAGGTCAACAAACCATAGACCGCAAGTCAAGGTCAACCCGTACATTTCATGATTTAATTATACCCACCCATACAATCCTTGACAAGGTCAACAAGGTCACACACTACCCTAATCCAATCGTATCATATGCTAGCAGATAAGCACTAATCAGCTACCGCACACTACGCCTTGATAAGGTCAACAAACGCAGCACGAATACTAAATACTACTTATCTGAAATGACGGAGGGCTACGACAGGTTTTTTTTAATAAAACCCTTTGCGTAATGAACTTGATATCGTTGTAGAATCGAGTGATTTTGAAAAGGAGTGTTTTTTAGGCTTTTGCTAGTTTTGTTAAAGAGGTCACTCCCGGTGAAGAGATCTCGGCTCTTTCCTCGTCGAATAAGGTGCTGGATATTTCACAAATACCACCATGCAAAGCATGAACTAGAAAAGACATCAAAAAAAAACCGAGTGGGTTGTAGAATCTGCCGGTTTTGCTAAATAGGTCACTCCCGATGAAGGGATCTCGGCTCTTTCCTTATCGAATAAGGTGCTGGATATTCTACAAGGAATACCGCTATACAAAGTAAGAACTAGAGCTACCAGTTTTTAAAACAAGATTCTATAACATTTTTAGGTTTCTTTTATTTCATTAATCTCATTAATGAAGTCCCATCAATTATGCTTCTTAAGCATCACAGAAGAAACGAAAACATCAATATTTACTATATATCATCATATATATAATATAAGCATTCGTCTCAACATATCAAGTGATCATATCACAGAATATCCGCAGCAGAAGAACACATATGAAATATTGGATATACTAGGAATTCCGTGTTTTATTTAAGCCAATAAAAAACGCGGATTCCACGCTCACAATGAATAGCCAAACCCACATCCCTAGACCCTTACGAGAGTGGCAAGCAACCCTACCAATTCTAGAGTTAGGAGACCCGGTCTCGACTCCTCGAGATGATCTCCCACTAGACCCTAGAACCCGGTTACTTGTGCTCTCCACCTTGGGTCTATCCTAATGCGGAAAAGTAATTAATATACATCAATGGTGACATCATCCTTAATCCGGAAGTGCCCTAATAAAAGAATATTACATACAAGATTTTACATGAATGAAAATGAAAAACTCTCATCTCACATAAAAAAAAATGGCTATTCAAAACACGACGATCAAATATAACATATCACAGCAACACATAACATCACATGTCATCAACGTAAGTAAATATGCGTATCCCAATTGTCATTGATATATAGCAACAAAACCGGCGTTACACCATATATTACACTTACGGTCGCAGAAAAGAAAGTGAAAAACTACAATAATTGGAATTCGCAACCACCTTAAACATCATAAATCCAATATATCACATACTTTGGATTTCATGCGTAACCAAATGAATTCCTTAGACATCACATGCCTAACAATTATAAACCCCGCATTTTAGTCTCGATATTGAAAACACTTTCCAATAACTTGTCAGGTAATTCAATAAGATTCCTGATAACCTGATCGAATTCTCGTCGGAAACTTTAGTAGACGGTCGCACCCCCGATACCGTCGACGAAGTGCACTTAGGCGGAACACCGCGGCTGCGAGCACCCAAACGGATGCTTTTGGCGATGGGGTTCTCCTACAGTCACTTGGTCGGGGCTATGGGGCGTGGCTATCTAGTAAGGTTACCCGGAAAGTATCCGCGTACGCTACGTGATTGCGACGGACTTTTGATCCACAAAAAAATCCCATGGCAACCGATAAAATGAGACTAAACTGCTAGATTTATAAAATTCAAACTAGTTATCACATAACTAATTATTGTGGATTCCAAATATTGTATCACAATCACAGATAGCTAGACGATGTTAAACTTTTCGATCGAATAAACAAACACCCAAAATTTCCCAAAGAGCTCAATACTTGAGCGAAGTTCAAAAAGTACCCAGAATATGCCACAACACCTATGATCCATCCGTAGAAGGGCCGACCCATGCCTCACTTATATCGCCGCGGATCTGCCGCAAACCCTAGGGTATGACCGGGGTTCCACGATCCAAAAAGTCGAGTTTGGGTATCGTTCTTCTAGAGGGTCCACGGAATCGCTTGCATGATTTTCTAAAGATTTTAAACTTGGAAAAAATCCAACTCTTGGAAAATTTCCAGCGAGGGAAAATATGAGTTATTGATATCCGTTTGAACATTTTAAAGTCGTCTAAATAACCCGAATAGATGTTAGAATTACGACTACGAAGCACTCCGAATTGTCTTTGCGTAAAGATAACATCACAAGCAAATTTAGCAAAAACAAGCAACACCTGAAATACCAAAACCCAGAGACTGGAACACAGAAAAAATTTGAACCCGAGAACCCTACACAGGGCCGGCCAGGCCGGAATTTAAAGCAATGTGGCCGGTTCATTTCCGGCGAGAGGGGGTCAATTTTCTCCTGTGTTCATGTCACATCTCATATAACATTCTGCAATTGCTTAAAAAAAATTAGACTCTCTGAAAATTTCGACAGAAACTAGATTATGTTTCGAGTGTTTCGAGTGTTTCGGAGTTGTTTCGGTTTCATAATCTCACAAATATCGTCTAATTCTCTAGCTTGGCTCTAATACCACTGTTGGGTTCCATAGGCGGCCGCTGGGTTTCGGGAGGTATCGACCATGCCAATTTCAAAAAATTGTCGTACTAAAGAACCCTAACCTGGAATCTTAACTAGAGATTTAGACAAATCAAGAATGCAAACAACTTTACATCTAAGTGAATGAGGAATACAACCTTTGTAGACCGGTCCTTCACTTCTAAAGCTCTGTGTAGTAGTCCCTTCGCTCCAAGTAGTGAACACCCGAACTCTAGTAAGGGTTCACATGAAGAAATGAACAAGTTTGCTCGAAGTCTTCGAGGCCGAAGATGATCTACGTCGAGAAGACTCAAGCTCATGCTACCTCTTCACTAATGGTAGATTAGTGAAACAAACACCCTAAACTAAATGGCTAATATAGTAGAGGATGATGAAGTATAAATTGAGCTCACTTTAGATTAATTTTTCTCACATTATTTCTTCACCATTTGAAAAGCTAGCGAGCTTTCCCATGAGGAAGAAGAAGATGAAGTGGCGATGAGAAAATGAAACTCATGAGGTGAGAATAGCAACCATGGGTGAGTTAGTGTCATACACTAACTCATGTAGAGAATAAACCATGGCTGACAATAATTGTTAGGTTAATAAATATCTACAAGTAAAACAAAATTAGTGGACTTGGTCAATGGTTCCACAAGCTTCTACAAGCTTGAACCATGTGACTAATTACCATTAATTTTGATTAACTTTAAATAAATAAAACCATTCATTATATCAAGCATGGTGTGAGTCTTATACACCCATGAAGCAAGTGGCATCAAGCATGACACATATAAAATGTACATTAATATATATCACATATATACTATATGCACACAAGTAAGAAAAAGAAATGTTTAAGTGAGCTAATATTAGTTAATGTAATTCAATATATCGAATTTATAATTATACATTAAATTATTAAATCAACATTTCATTTAATAATCTGGCTATATCACATACAACCGGCTAATATCAAATGTAACAACTTATCGAATCAACACTTGATCCGATAACCAGGCTATATCACATATAACCGACCAATATCACATATCGCGAGAATAGAATGCGCTATCACATACGCGCATTAATCTCAGTCCCGCACATATCACATATGTGCTCCTACATCATTTTGCATGAACCATGAAATCTCTGTGTAGGACTCTAAAGACTCGTCAATACGCCGACAGTAGGTGATGATCATATCAAACACCTACAAGCCGCAAGTAGTCTGCTAAACGTAACGGCCACCCAGGTATTGAGCGATCAGAAAATCAACAAGCAAGCATGCTCATACTCATGCGAATCCAATCAGTAACACCACCGTATAGTCTGGTCTCTTCGTCAGATATGTCGCATATCGCAGCCTGGGGGTGGTAAAACGTCAGACCCCAATAGCCTGATAAGTCATGCCGATGCAGGGTCCATAATGGTTCTAGAAACTTATGATAACACTTACCAGTAAATTTCAGCAACCCTGGCCAGAGATTTCCTGTTATGGCCAATCGAGCATAGCGCAACATCAACCCGCAATACCGGGAGAGACGAATTCCCTCCTATCGCTCATTGCCTCCATGTGACTCTGAACTATACCCAAAAACCACCGTTTTGTACGATCTCTTGAACGTGGTAAGGTGGAAATCAAAGCACAGTGGGAATCACACAAGACTCTATGATGATCTCGGGTCGAAAGACTAACCTGTACCAGTATCACCAGAGAACTGCTATCTGACGATAGGTATAATACCATCTAGGAGTTCTCGGCGAGTCCGTTCAGTGTACCCAGTCTCCACTGAGCACCCGTATACCTTCTCTGATGTCAAACACCAATGGATATGGGATCATCCATCGCCCATCATATGGGTCGAGAAGCGTATACGCTAGTCTACTCTGGAGTATCGATGCCCTTTCTCGATACTCCCACGACTAGGAACAATTGAAGGATGTACTTACCGACTACCTCTGCCCCACTAGTATGATCTACATCATAATCCTTGTAGTCAAGTACCCATCCTAAGGGCTTTATCAACATGTAATAGAGAGACAATAATTGTACATGTTAAGATAAAGTGCAACCAGATAGCATACTATCATGTCGAGAAAGAAAGTCCTCCTTATATATGTCCAAGCATCCACTACAATATACATCACATGTACAGTAATGGCCTCTAGGGCATACATATAACAAACAAGAAGGAGATGGAGAAATCAAGAGAAAGAATGAGGAGAGGCAAATGAACCAAGGTTGTGTGAGTGTGGAGAATGGCTCAAAACTTCACTCATTGAAGCATGGATTATTTTCTCATAGAAAATAGCCACCATGCTTCAATAGTGAACACAAACTATTAAACAACTCAAGGAGCCATGCTTCATACCCATGCCATACAAGTCTCAAAATATCCACCTCATTAATCTATTTTGCAAAATAGATAAACCAATAATGAGGTGTCCCCTTCTAGAAGCTTACCAAGTAAACTTACAAGAATTCCCTCACCGTATATACATACCCGTATCTGTATTCCGAAAAATACGAATACACTGAGACGAAAACAATCCAATAATATAATACTAGGATCCGGGTTAAACCAAAGCCCACTAGTATTATCTGCCCGAACATCATCCGTGTACAAGTACATGTTTGTGATCGAAGCCCTACCGTAAAACCATACGGCCTCTACATCTTTTGCCCAATGCAGGGAAACCCTATGTGTGAGACTCTAAAGACTCGACACTACGCTGGCAGTGGGTTTAACCACAAGCACGTCAGCGGTACTAGCTACACTTAATGGCTACACAGGTATCTGTCGATAAGAAGGCCGATGAGTAAACTCATCCGAACTCCTACTAAGCCTATCTGTGACAATCTCCGTACAGTCCGGTATGTTCGTTTAAGAGTATAGCATATCGGGCCGAGGGGGCGGTAGCCGTCAGACCCCTAATAGCGTAATAAGTTGTGTCAGAGTGTAGCCTAAAACACCCTGAAAAACTACTGGAGTTCCTACCAGTAAATCTCGCTTTCCCTGGCCGGGGACTTTGTGTAATGGATTTCCAAATACAGCGCGATATTAACCCCCAATACCGGGAGAGACAAATCCTATCTAACCACTACCGCCTCCAAGTGCTTTGGGACTGCACCCAACTACTACCTGTTTGCACGACTCCTTTGAGCCGTGGTAGGGTAGTAATCTAAGAACAGCGGGAACACACTCGAGGCGAAGTAGCAGTGTCAAGTCGACGAACTAAGCTATACTCATGCAACCTGGTAACTGCTACACGACGATAGGTATAATACCCACCAGCAGCTCCCTATGAGTCATGTCCAGTGTACTCATAACCCAATGAGCACCTGCATACTATCTCCGGTACGACGTACTAATGGCTGTGGGACATACCATCTCCCATGCTGGGATGAGAAGCATATACACTAGTCTACTCGGGAGTATCGATGCCCCGTTTCGATAATCCTACGACTAGGGACCTGTATAAGGATATGCTTATAGACTACCCAGCCCCCACTAGTGTGACTGCCATCACAACACTAGTAATCAAGCAAAGATCCTAAAGGCTATACCAATATGTATAAGCGTTATGCTAAAAGAAACACATGCACATATTGAGGTAGAAACAAACCAGGTAGCATACTACCATTTTGAGCAAGACTGTTACCATATCCGTGTATCTCCCAAGCTTCCAATATGTAATATACAAACTAGTATGATACAATAATGGCTCTATTGTATATATCACTATCAATCTCCCACTTGCACTAAGGCCATGTATTGGCATATTGCAGCCTATCATCTCGAATAGCCTCTCGAACTGTGTCTGAGGGATGGCTTTTGTGAGTGGATCTGCAGTGTTGTTCTCCGTATCTACTCTCCTCACCTCGATCTCCCGGCGATCAACGATCTTCCTGATCAGGTGGTACCGCCTCAAGATATGTCTGGACTTCTGATGGGACCTGGGTTCCTTCGCTAAAGCTATAGCGCCGTTGTTGTCACAATACAGAGGTATTAGATCTACAATGGACGGAACCACCTGAAGTTCTGTTAGGAACTTCCTCATCCAGACTTCTTCTTTCGCGGCGTCACAAGCAGCGATATACTCCGCTTCCATCGTCGAGTCAGCAACGGTGTCCTGCTTGGAGCTCTTCTAACAGACCGCCCCTCTATTGAGGGTAAAGACATAACCCGACATGGACTTGGAGTCATCCCTGTCACTCTAGAAGTTGGAGTCAGCAAATGCCTCAATCTAGAGGTCTTTTTCGCCATACACCAAGAACATCTTCTTGGTCCTTCTCAGGTACTTGAGAATGTTCTTTACCGCTATCCAGTGGTTCTCCCCTGAGTTTGACTGATACCGTCCTACCACGCTAAGTGCGTAAGCAACATCTGGTCTGGTATACAACATCGCATACTTTATAGAGCCTACCGCAGAATTGTAGGGTATAATCGACATGCGAGCCCTTTCCAAATCAGTCTTGGGAGACATCTCTTTAGAGAGAGTGATTCCGTGAAAAGCCGGTAGATTACCGCACTTTGAATTTTCCATACTAAATCTCTTTAGTATGGTGTCGATGTACCTGGACCGCGAAAGTCCCAACATCCTCTTAGATCTATCATGATAGATCTGGATCCCCAGAATGTAGGAGGCATCACCCAGGTCTTTCATGGAGAACCTCTGTGACAAGAATCCTTTGACTGATTGTAGCATAGGAATGTCATTTCCTATCAAGAAAATGTCATCCACGTACAAGACGAGAAATACCATAGTTCTCGCTACAATCTTACTATAGATGCATGGTTCATCTAGATTTTTGATAAAGTCGAATTCTTTGACCGTCTCATTGCCACGCCCCGCTTCCCAGTGTATAGGTAAGGAGATGCGACGAGGCCCGCTACGTATTTACTCAGAAGTAAACACGCTAAGCGTAACTAAGCAAAATAATAAAGTACACAAGAAAAATGACAAGAGATGTAAATGAACAGGAACTTTTATTGATTAAATATTTCTTTACAATACAACTGAAAACATAAATACAAGAATGGAAAGCGATGCCTAAACAATGGCATGTACTGAAAGTAAAAGTGAGTACAAGTAAAGTCTAGTGGTCTTGCTGCTCAGTGATCTGCTCCAATTGCTCCTGGCTAGTCTCAAACTCCTCAGATTCGGGTCCTCCTGAAAACATTCCATAAAAAGAAGAGAAATAGAAATGTCGTCAGCGAACAATCACATGGTAAGTCCTAAGAGATAGAAATAAAATAGACAGATAAGATAAGGTAACTGGTATAAGTTTGATTGTTATGCTAACGAAGTTGTTTGTAGCTTGGTACAGAATATGCCAGTGTATACGAGAGGAGTCCAACTTACACCGTGGACTATGGTAACCCGTAGTATAAGGCTCCATCGATAAAACCATGGAACAACGGCAATGGATGTATATTACGTCTTTTAATGACCATCTCGTGCCACTTTTAACACATTCCGTGCCAGTCTACCCCTTTAAATCTCCGTAATGTATTATGTATTGATTTATATTGTTTTGTTGAATAGATGTACGATTTTCCGAAACCATGATATCATGTAAACGGAATGGATATAAATGGATAGTCATGTAATCAGATTATATCTATGGTTCGGTTCAGTAAAGTCATGTTCATGTTGATATAGATTGAATTCTGGTATAAATGGATTCATGTTGAATTGGAGTTATACTTGAATCATATTCAAGGATAGATCGATCGATCGATTAGACTGAGACTCTATCTGAGTCAGACACTTTAAAACGAATTGAAGTCCTGAATTAGTTTAGATGTTATCGGTAACTGCTGCACATGGACGGCAGGATTTGTGTCTTTTTCCAAGACAATTACCGTATTGATAACACCAATTTTAGTTTGTCTACCTTAGATAGACAAGCACCCATATTCTCCGGCTCTTTGAGGCTCAAGAGAACAGGTCCCGCTTAAACCTATATTTACTAGGGTCCTTGTTGTAAATTATTATAACTTAAGGGGGGTTTATAAAAAATAGTTTTGATATATTTTCAAAATAAACCTCAAGTATTTATTTATCGACTTTAGGGTTTTCAGAGTTGTATTTTTTATAAAATGAAATATTCTGGTGGATATAAACCTAACTTTGAATAGTATAGGGTATTTTCTTGTAATTTGACTTGTATTGAAATGTAATGGTATATTGATGATCTTTTGTGATTCTTTTCTTTTGATTAGAAAACATGGAATATATATAATATATTTAAAGTAAATATTTTAATAATATTTATATATAAATAATTATAAAAAATAGAATTTATTTATTAAATAGAAATCACGTTTTTAAAAAAAATTATAATAAGAATTCCATCGAGATCGAATGCTCCGTGAGGAGGTCTGCATCTTGCTCTACTAGTCCCGTGGATGTACGATAACCCGTATCATCCCGATCGGGTTCCCCAAAATGGGTTGTAGAGGCTTATTTGTAAGGAATTAATTAAAACAATTTAAAGAATACGGGTTTTAATAGTTTACGTTATTTTAATGTAAATTGTGTTTTGTCCCATAAAAATTGTTACAAAAGACATCGTGCTATATCAAGATGAGTGTTGTGATGAGATAGGTCATTACCTCATGCAATTTCTAAAGGTAATATGGGCCAAACTATAAAGTAATGTCGTATGTAAACTAGATTTACCGTAAAAGTTAACTAAAAGTTTTTTAACATTATATTTTGAATTGAAACTTGTTGTAGATATTGTTTTATGTTTATTAAACAAGATATAAAAAGATGGTTATTATGTGGTTAAGAAAAATTGAGTTTTTAAGGAAATTAGAATCGGAAGTCGGATTAACTCCGCTTCCGACGAGTTTTGAAAAGAGAAGTCTTTTTAATAAAAGGAGAGGAAGGGAGAGGGGACTTACTGATTGCTTAAAGAGGGGGGAGGTAGAAGGAGATTTCAAAGGCATCGTGGAGTCGTTTCGTCGCCGGATTTGTCCTGAAACGTCGCCGGAACTTTTCCTTGAGCTAACTCCACTTTTACAACTTTTGACTTGGAAATTTTAGAGAGTTTTGACAAATGATTTCTGAATGAGGAGGGTTATGGTGTAGTGTGGTATTTATATGAGAAATTAGGGTTTAGGGTAATGAAGAATGAATTAAAAATATGCATTAAAATTTGGATTAATGCCTCATTTTAATTCTCTGAAAATGTGCAGGGAAATCAAACAGACTAGGGTTAGTGGGGGGAGTCCAGGGGGTGCAGGGTAAAAATTTGGAGGCAATAGGGACGGGGGGGCCCGACAGCGCCGGCTCCATGGCGAATCTCGCCGGTCCACCTAAAGGGGTGGGGCTCTAGATCTTGGCCATGTGTCAGGGTCTATATAAATACTATTTTGCACATGTTTGATTTTTCAGTGACTTTTCATTTTACGTGTAGTGCACATGCAAACTTTTGAGATTCTAAAAGTTTAAAAGAAAAATCAATAAAAATAATATGTGGCTGGGGGGATTTGAACACAGGGGCTATGTCACAACAGTGCAAGGCTTTACCAATGAGCTACAAGTGCTTTCTTACTGTTCTGAAGCAATTTAAATTTATAATTTGTGCTTCGGCTTAGGTACTCCTTTCTGTATTTTGAAAAAAATTATGTACAGAAAGTTCAGGGTTGTTACACTCATCAAAACAGATGTTCTAACTCCGTGATGCCTGCTTAATCCATAAATGGACTTAAGCAGTTTTCACACTTTCTCGCTGCTCCCACTCTGAATGAAACCCTCTGGCTGATCCATATAGACGCACTCTTCCAAATTTCCATTTAGAAAAGCGGTCTTTGTGTCCATCTGCCAAATCTCATAATCGTGGAAGGCAGCAATGGCAAGAAGGATCCGAATGGATTTGAGCATAGCCACTGGAGAAAAGGTTTTACCATAGTCCAAACCAGGTCTTTGACGAAAACCTTTTACAACAAGTCTAGCCTTATAAGTTTCAACCTGTCCATCTACACCAATCTTCTTTCTGAAGATCCATTTGCAGCCTACGGGTTTTACCCCTTCTGGAGTAATTCCCAAAGTCCATACATTGTTGGTGTACATGGACTCCATCTCGGTCCGCATTGCATCCAGCCATTTTACCGTGTTACCGCTCTGAATGGCTTGCTGGAAGCTAGTTTGCTCATCATTGTCAATGATGCAATCCTCTCTTTCCCCGTCTATGAGAAAACCGTAGTATCTCTCGGGTGGATGAAACTGCCTACTAGTCCTGCTGAGTGGCATGGGGGATGTCATGTTCTTTCGAAACCTCTGGTTCTACCATGCTTTCAGTAATAGCTTGTGGTTCTGGAATTTCTTCATGTTCTATTGTGCTCCAACTAGTTTCTTTTTCCAAAAATTGATTTTCCAAAAAGTGGGCATGACAAGAAATAAAAACTTTTTATTTCTCTATGTAATAGAAAAGATACCCCTGAAGTTCTTTGGGTATCCCACAAACTTACATAGAACTGAGCGTGCCTCAAGCTTGTCCACATGATGCTTTTTTACAAAAGTTGGACATCCACATATATTCAGATACTGAAGATAGGGTTTCTTCCTACTCTACATTTGATATGGTGTGGTAGGCATAGTCTTGGTAGAAACCTTGTTCAAAAGATATGCAGCTGATTCTAGTACATAACCCCAGAAGGATCGCGGTAACTCATCATTACTCATCATAGAACGTACCATATCAAATAGGGTTCTGTTCCGCCTTTCCGATACACCATTGTGTTGTGGTGTGTATGGAGGAGTAAGCAGAGAGAGAATTCTATTCTCTTTTAAGTAATCCAGGAACTCGACACTTAAGTATTCACCACCTCGATCAGATCTTAGTGTCTTGATACTTTGCATGTTTTTTCTCACTTCATTCTTATATTCTCGGAATTTCTCAAAGGCCTCGTATTTATCTTTCATCAAGAAGACATGTCCATACCTAGAGAAATCATCCGTAAAAGTAATGAAATAGGAATAACCACTTCATGCATGTGTAGACATTGTACCACACACATCGCTGTGTATGAGTCCTAAGAGCTCGCTCACTCTTACTCCGTGTCCAGTGAACGGAGTCTTTGTCATCTTTCCTTCGAGACATGATTGACAAGTTACATAAGACTGATATTCGAACGGATCCAAATATCCCTCTCTATGTAACTTCGTCAATTGTGTTTCATTGATATAACCTAATCTACAATACCACAAGAAAGCCTTATTAAATTCTAGAGACTTTCTTTTAAGTGTGTTCTAGACGTTGAAAACCTGAGCTTGATTTAATACGTATATACCGTTATCTAGCGTATCTGACCCAATCAAAGCTTGATTTAGGTGGATGTGAACCACGTCGCTTACAAATGCAAAATCATATTCTTCTTTAGAAAGTAAAGATACATATATGATATTACAAACTAGACTAGGTACACACAAACAGTTACGTAAAATCAATATCTGCCCACTTGTCAATCATAGGTGATATTCCCCTACGGATACAGCGTCCATGCTCATTCCGTTAGCAACCCTGAGAGTCGTATCACCTGTCCTGATATCTCTATAGTTTTTCAAAACCTGTAATGAATTACAGATATGAGATCCTGATCCGGTATCTAGTACCCAGGAAGTAGAGTTAATTGACAGAAAGTTTTCAATCACAAACACACCTGAAGCCGAAACCATAACGTGCTTCGGATCCTGGATTCTGGCTTTCCAACCCCTGCATTCCTTTTGCCAATGCCTTTTCCCATGACAATAGGAACAATCCTCCTTCTCTATTATTAGCCCCGAAACTTTTGCCCTGCCCTTTCCTTCTACCTTACTGACACCGCCTATCGGCTTGGTGGAGGCCTCCTTCTTCTCTCCCTTAGCTTTCGCTTTGGATCTAGAAGAAGAAGATTCCCCTATAAGCAGAGCGGGTGTCTCCCTGGTTTCTTTCAGGCTGTAAGTAGAAGGTAGGGACTGTAGAATCAAGTTAGTACATAACTTGTTCTCCAACGTAGTCTCCAGGTCTGTGAGCTCTTAAATATAGCTGATCATTGTAGGGACGTGGTCCTCTATAGATGACCCGACAGCCAACCTCGCTTGAAGAAGTTCTTTCGAGGTCTCATATCTTGCGATACGTGATTGCTCTCCATATAAATCTTTGTTGTGGAGGAAGATAGAAGCTAAGTCCATCTTCTCGTGCTGCCTCTGGTGTTCACTATCCATTGAGGCTAACACGAGGCACTTGGCATTCGCATTGTATTTTTCCCTTGTCTTACGGATATCAACATCCGCGACGGTGGAATCTGGACCTGGGACGGCGGGGGTTTTACTAGTAAGGAGGTGGCCCAGCTTGTCATAGGTAATGGACATCTGGAAAAATCTTTGCCAATCAATGTCGTCTGGCTCAGTCAATTTATTCAGCAACTACCAATCACTATGCCTTGGCGAAGGTCAAAATACATAGCTTGAATACTACTGAATACCCAACTGAAATGACGAAGGGATACGAATGGTTTTGGCTAAACCGTGAACGTAATGAACTTGATATGATCGAAGGAACCATGATAGCTTTTAAAGGAGTGGTTTCAGCTCCGCATTTAAAAGTTTGCTTTTTGAAAAAACCGAGTGGTTTAAAAATTGTTCCAACGATTCAGTTTTGGTTTGTTTGCTTTGTATTAATCATATAATGCACTCCCATCATTTATACCTACCATTGCAGAAAGAAACGAAAATACCACGTACGCTTATGCCATCCGCATTCGCCACTGGGCCTCGTCTTATACCGTTAGGTTACTTAACTAACGCCAGAGTGGGGGCTGAACTAGCGCGGGTGCAAAACATAAGAAACGTCAATTATATAACATATATAATACATCCATTCGTCTCACGCAATAATAGACATTCCAGATCACAGATGAACATATTGGATATACTAGGAATTCCGCGTTTCTTTTAAACTTGTAATGAAAGACGGATTCCATGGTCGTGATGAATAGCCAAACCCCACCCTAGACCCCTACGAGTGTGGAAAAATACCCGCCAAATTCCCGAAGTGAAGTAACCTCCCTCAGTAAAATGGGTAGGCCACTTGGCACTTCAAAGAACCCGGTAGTTTGTGCATCTCACCTTGGGTCTATCCTAGAAGCAAAAACAGTAAAAGAAATAATACAACGGTGGTTACAACCTCAATCCGAATGTGCCCCGCAAAACTAATTTACATCACTTTACAAATTTTATATCGAATGAAAGAAAAGAAAACACTCTTCTCACATCCCCCGGCTATTCCATCACGATGATCCAATAAAGTTCATATCCACAAACCATCACAATACAGATATGTGCAACCCCCAACTAATCGATGTATAGCAATTAGCGGAGGTTTACGAACACATATATCCATCACAAAGCTTGTAAAGTAACCCACGATGTTATAAAATCCGTGCACAATTAGCGAACGAAACTAATTTTTCAAGACCATGAAAAACTGTCCACTAAAGTTACCAAAAAAATCGTTTTAAGCCAATCCGGGAGTCGAAACGAACCCGAAACCCGTCCGAACCTTCGCGGAGGCGAGGGGAAAAAATTAAATGCTGATTCGGGGGCCTCGAGGGGGTACCCACCCCGGGGGCCACTACGAGATGGCCCCCAAGGGGAAGCAGAGCCGAGAGCACCATTTTGTGGTACTCTCGGGTCACCGCCCCCCAAGGCCACCTTGTGGTGGTCTTGGGGGCGGCCTTTGGTCCTCCCGGGGTATCCCCTGGGTCCCCACGCTCTACCCCGTGGCTTCTCGGTTCAAACCGTGAGCCCGCGGGGTGAGAAAACACCTTAAAATAACATTTTCGGTTCTGTTTTTGTCGGCAGTTCGTGCGCGACAAAAACATCGGATTTTAAACGTCGCTACAAGCTATCTAAGGCTTATGGAGAGGCTCTAATACCACTTTAAGTCGATATCGCGCACCCCGCGTGTTCGCGGGGAGGCAGAATACGCAAAAATGATTTTTACGGGCTTCGCAACATCGACTTGAACCCAGGATCAACCATAAACCCTAGGTAGCTAAATTGTATGAGGTTAACTACTCGGATAGAAAGTTATACCTCACAGAACCATGTTCTTCGGGTCTTCTTGCTATCCTCCTCCTCGTCATAGGCTCCTCGGATCGTACACGGATCGGGCCTCCTCGTCGGTCCTCTCAAGTCAAAGACGATCCACCCGAGAGTCTATAGTCCGAGCTCCAACCTCAAAACTGAGGTAACTAAGGAACCTAGTTCGCTAAAGTAAATGTCCTAGATGATGTAGAGAGTGCTAATGGATTGTTTAGTATCACTAAACCTTATGGCTCACAATACATGTGAAAGATTAGGGTTTAGTTTGAGGAAGAAGGAGATGGAGAAATCAAGAGAGAGAATAAGAAGAAGCAAATGAACCAAGATTGTGTGAGTGTGGAGAATGGCTCAAGACTTCACTCATTGATGCATGGATTATTTTCTCATAGAAAATAGCCACCATGCTTCAATAGTGAACACAAACTAATAAACAACTCAAGGAGCCATGCTTCACACCCATGCCACACAAGTCTCCAAATATCCACCTCATTAATCTATTTTGCAAAATAGATAAACCAATAATGAGGTGTCCCCTTCTAGAAGCATACCAAGTAAAATTACAAGAATGCCCTCACCGTATATACATACCCGTATCCGTAATCCGAAAAATACGAATACACTGTGACGAAAACAATCCAATAATATAATATTAGGAATCGGCTTAAACCAAATCCCACTAATATTATCTGCCCGAACATCATCCGTGTACAAGCACACGTATGTGATCGAAGCCCTGTCGTAAAACCATACGGCCTCTACATCATTTGCCCGATACAGGGAAACCCACTGTGTGGGACTCTAAAGACTCGACACTACGCTGGCAGTGGGTTTAACCACAAGTACGTCAGTGGTATTAGCTGCACATAATGGCTACTCAGGTATCTGTCGATAAGAAGGCCGATGAGAAAACTCATTCGAACTCCTACTAAGCCTATCTGTGACAATCTCCGTACAGTCCGGTCTGTTCGTCTAAGAGTATTGCATATCGGACCTAGGGGCGGTCGCCGTCAGACCCCTAATAGCGCAATAAGTCATGTCGGAGTGTAGCCCAAAACACCCTGAGAGATTACTGGAGTACCTACCAGTAAATCTCGCTTGCCCTGGTCAGGGACTTTGTGTAATGGCTTTCCGAACACAGCGCGATATCAACCCCCAATACCGGGAGAGACAAATCCTATCTAACCACTACTGCCTCCAAGTGCTTCCGGACTGCACCCAACTACTATCTGTTTGCACGACTCCTTTGAGCCATGGTAGGGTAGTAATCTAAGAACATTGAGAACACACTCGAGGCAAAGTAGCAGTGCCAAGTCGACGGATTAAGCTGTACTCATGTCACCTGGGAACTACTACCCGACGATAGGTATAATACCCACCAGCAGCTCCCTACGAGTCCTGTCTAGTGTACTCATAACCCAATGAGCACCTGCATACTATCTCCAGTACGACGTACTAATGGATGTGGAACAGACCATCTTCACTGCTGGGATGAGAAGCATATACACTAGACTACTCAGGAGTATTGATGCCCCGTCTCGATAATCCTACGACTAGGGACCTGTATAAGGATGTGCTTATAGACTACCCAGCCCCCACCAGTGTGACTGCCATCACAACGCTGGTAATCAAGCAAAGATCCTAAGGGCTCTACCAATATGTATAAGCGATATGCTAAAAGAAACACATGCACATATTGAGTTAGAGACAAACTAGGTAGCATACTACCATTTCGAACAAGACTGTTACTATATCCGTGTATATCCCAAGCTTCCAATATGTAATATACAAACTAGTATGATACAATAATGGCATCTAGGGCATATATCACTAACAATTTATACACTCAGCAAGAAAGCATCCAACAGCCCAAATTCGTTCCCGTTGAAACGAAGCGTCACACCCTGCGGCCTTAGAGACTCCGCGTGGAGACCGGCCATTGGACATGTCCCCCTCACTCGGATTCGGATGACAACCTCTCGCGTCCCACCACCCTGTGGCGGACACGTGGCACGAAGGCCAACAGACCGAGCGAGCGAAGCGGTGCCCCGTTTAAAGCGCAATCATTTTACTGATCCACTGACGTCACCAAAGATATGTGCGGGAATGAAGGTGCTTTGTGAATCGCTACGTGGATCCAAGAGTCTAAGAGGCGTAACCATCAAATGTTGCATCAACCTCGAACAACCCATTACGGAGAATTCTCGTCTGAATCATTAAAAAATGGGCAGGCCACTCTCGACCCGACCCATAAATAAGTCAGAACGAGAGTGGAGGGCTAGTGATGAAGCTCATAAGTGAGAATTCCCCAGATCACGACACGTAGCAGATGACATGTCATTCTCGTCAGCCCGTTAGATTCTTAGGGTGTTACAGAGCTGGAATAAGTATGATACATTGAGAACTTTCCTCGGGACCTCGTCCCAAAGCTGTATCCGACCTTTTGGAGACCTCCCCGGAGTACCTTCCCTATGCGTCTAGCGACCGGCCAACAGTTTGCTCCCAAATAATCCTACAGCCGAACATTCACAGCTTTCTTGCTCTTCTTCGAGCTATCACAGAGCAGAGACTCCTTAGCTCACTTGCTCGTCTCTGAGCTACTTTGCATCTGAGATTCCTCAGAGTCCTTATTTGGCCGGGAGCACAAAGCCCGAGCGGCCCCATAACGGCTCCGTGTATCTCGTCACGACGAGATCTCCGCCGCTTCACGTCCCGCATCCCATGTTAGTGTATCTCGCTATTAATGGGCGTATCTCGTCATTAATGGGCGTATACCATCATCAACGCTAACATGACACATGTGCGTAACGGACGGCGAGAATTTCGCATCGGCTCGCTCCATGCGACCGCTATATAAACTCCTCTTCCAGACGACTCAGGTAGGTCGAACTGAATCGAACACGCCACTATTCTGCCTTAATATTTCTCGGTACTTACTTGATCGTTGGAGGATCCTACGGTGGTTTCCCATCCCGAGACTTCTTTTGCAGGTAGCTCGATGTCAACAACATCCAGCAACCCATTGAGATCCACACATTCAATTCTCATACCCAATCTCAGCCGTTCAGCCCGCTGACAGCAAAATCAACGGAGGAAAACATCTGAAGAAGATTTCGACCTCCATCTCCAAGTGAACCACGTTATTACCCTGACTCATAAAATATCAAATATACCCTTGTTAGAAAAGACATCATATATCTAAATATAAAAACAAAAAACACCCACTTTATTATAATCTCTCTCTTTCTCCTTCTGTTATGTATGATAGATGACAGCATGTAAAAGGTACTGATGCTGGTAGAGAGAGAGAGAGAGAGAGAGAGAGTCAGTTTGGATTTTATAGAGAACATGGGAGAGTTGCAGGCACTGATGCTGTGAAGATGCCCTTTTTCTTACCTTTTTTTAACATTACTTTCTTTCTTTTTGCAAACAAAATTAAGCTAAAAGAGATGGTGGCTCTGCTTTATTTTCCCTTTTATTTTTGCAACAGATGCTTTAATTTTTGCTGATTGATTTGCTATTAGAATAATGCTGATGTTTAAAATAATTCTAGTGTATTTTAGGGATGTGAACTTGCCTTGAGGGATTTTTTCTTGCCTTACAAAATGCCCCTGTATTTATACACCTGTCTTTCCGATAATGCCCTCATGCATTTCTGGACTTTTTATTGGAATATATCTTGAAATTTTATTGAGCAATGTATATTAAAAATACAGATGCATTGAAATATCTCTATTATACTTTCTTTTTTGACAAAATAACTCCTTTATGTTGTGAACATTCCATCATTAATTCCGGTTAAAATTCAAACTGCAGCTGTATTTTAATAAAATTTTGGCACGAGACAAACTCATACTTTTACCTTTAAAAAATCGAAGATTTAAATTATAACCATTATGACACTTCATACAATAAAAAAAAAGCAAATAAAAAGACCAGCAAGCCACATGAGTTTGGGTTTCAACACAAAAATAGAAAAATTAGAATACACGATTTACGTTCAGGAGTTTAGAACATATAAATTAGAGAAGATTATTGCAAAATATTGAGATAATGAAAATTCAGGAAATATAATAGGCAAATAACAACATGTAGTTTCTTAAGGCAACTAGAAAATTCATCGGGCATTATCAATATCAACCAAATTTTATTACAAAATATTGAAATTTCAGACAATTTGGTGAAATAATAGGATCACATAACGGAAGATTACCGGTACCATGTGTTTCTTTAACATAAATGGTTGTGAGGAGGAGGTAAGTTTTATCTTGGATGGCATGTGGTCTTGTGTATGCTATTTTTGATAATTGTTTCACAGCGGCGTGTCTATAATCTTTTCTTGGCCATTTAAATTTTTTTTGCATTAGTTTATAGTTTGTTTCGTTAAGCTATTTTGATGGAAGGGCGGGCTATTAATTTTCCCACTGTTTATGTCAGAAAAAAATGAAATAGTAAATTCCTCGACAACAATGGGCAATCCGGGCAACCAACATAATTTTGCTGTAAAAGGGACAAAAGGACTCGAAGGTTTCTGGTATTGCAATAGGGGGCAATACGTGAAATACACAAAGCAAGAGGTTGCTTGAAAAGCAAAAAACCGCGGGCAGCAAGTGCGCCAAGTCGGCGCCCCGCAAACGAGAGTGAGAATTAATAATTTTAATAAAACGCCGTGCCTAATTACAAAATACCCCTCGTCAATAGCTGAATAGCAAATGCTAAATAATAATAATAGGGATTTTTTTCTAAAATGCCCCCTGATACTTCACTAATTACTAAAAAGGCCTCTCATTTTTCATATTGACTTAAAAGACTCTGATACATTTAAATTACACTAAAAAAACTCACTAGTTTTTCATCAAAAGCTATCGTCCTGTTAGGATGATGGAGCCATAACTTGTGTTTGAGTTGTTCTTTTCAACGATACTCGACAATCTCATTGCCGAAAATGTTGAGAAAGATAAGTCGGTTTTCATAATCAATTTGAGAGATCTTTTGATCGAAACCCTAATTCTAAAAGCAATTTGGAAGAAAATTTAGTAAATTTAGGAAAAGAAAAAGGGTAGTGAAGGTATTAAAACCCTAACTTGAAGGTCTATAATAATAAATAATAATAATGATTTTTACAATTTTTATTTTCTTTATCTATTACTTTGGTAGATTATGCTGTATGCATAACCCCCAAATTTTTTTATTAATTGCAGGAAATACACTAAATTTAATTTATTCCCGGAATGCTTTTATTTAAATATTTATATGAAATAAAAAGAAATATTTTACATAAAATATTTAAATATAGAGTATTTGGGAGATAAGTGAAAGTTGAGGGGGCTAAAATGCAGTTTTTTATGAGTTAAGGAAGTTTTAATGAGTTAAGGATATTTTTTGTTATTGGGACAAAAGTTAATGGTATTCCTGCAGTGAGCCAAAAAAAAAAGTTTTCCTTAAATAAATGGATTATGTGAAAAAAAGTTTTATCAAGCATAATTTGTTTGCCAACTAGGAGCTACTATCAATTTCCTCTCTAATGTGAGAGATAGCAGGTGTAATCCATGAAGGGGGTTGATTTCAAAAAAAATTAGTATAAGTTGTTTGTTCATAAGCTGATTTTCAAAAATCTCTATATATAACAAATATCTTCCGGTCAAAAGACTCTTTCTCCTTTATTTGAGAAAAAAGAAAAAAAAAAGGATAAAATCTTACTTTCTCAAGGCTCCACATCATCGAAGAGATCTCCACGTAATTTAGAAATATCCACATCTCTCCCTCCTCTCTCTCTCAAACCTCCACGTCTTTCTTTCCATCCAAACAATCAATTTTTAATTAACATGCGTGAACGAATCTAGTAAAATATAATGCGTCTGGTGCTACAGCCCAAATAGTAAATGAATATGTTTTTATTGAAAAATAGCTTGTATCCGGATGAGACTAATGAATGAAGGGTTCATATAGGTGATTTCGAGAGTTCGTCCTTTTTTATCGAGACATAAGAAAGAAAAATAGTGTATCAAATATAAGCTCATCTTTCAAGAACGAATACAACACGTCATTGTAGAAAATTTCTTACAACATCGGTCAAAAAGCCAACCAATCGTCAATTTGGATGACGGCACCGGCCATCCTGAACTTCATGTCCTGAACTATATTTTCCCACTCATTTAGCATTGTGAAATGTTTTATCCTCCGAAAATAATTAATTTTGCAACCATACCGTGGAAGGGAGATTAGTAAAATTGAAATCAATTAAAAATTGATACACATATCAGTAAGGACATGGATATCAAAATGCATGGTGTCCATCAACCAAAGAATTGACAGTTTGTTATATTTACTGAAAAAAAAAAAATATTGATCTTTTATTTATTGGCAGGCTTAAAATATATTTGAGTGAGTGACACCTGTTGCGCACAGCACACAACAAGGTCCAAAATGCCAGTAGATACTGTTGGAGATGCATCGTATGAGATAAATAGATGCATAAAATATTTTGTCGGTTCAAAAAACAAGTATATCTTGGATTAATAGCCCATTTAAGATTGGGAATTGTTGTTGTAACAATATCATTCATTTTTATTTTATAATGTATTTTATGGGACCATAAGCAATTTTAGATAGACCTCTAGATAGCAATAAAAATCTTATTTCACCAAAATCATCCTCAACTGTTTAAAATCCATCACTAAAACTCTCAAATTTACCTTACATTACACATAACTCCTCTATCATTAATTAACTGCTTATACATTTCAGCCGCTAAAGGAGCCGTATGCCGCATCTTAGCTTTTTCTCACGAATTTATAACGCATGTTATTTTGTTAAAGAAAAAAAACCGATATATAGGTTATGATTGCTATGGATCAAAATTTCTTACTTAAAAAGAGAGAAAATTTCAATTTAAATGAAAAACGAAAAAGATTTATAACAGAGTGACATGAACTCAATGGAGAATAAATGGGCCGGGCTAGGATCATGTTCTTGAGTTAACCGACCCAATCCGATCTGATCAAGATTATTTTAAATATTAAGAAATTAGCATGTATTAGAAAACCTCTTAACTGTGAATTTGTAACATAGTTTTTTGGATTGCTTTTGATAAACTCCCTAAGTCTTTAAATTATTTTTTATGAGCTTAATAATTTTTAATTTGATGTATACCAATGTGTTTAATTAGTGATTTTTTTTCTAAGCCTAGATTTCACTAAACTACCACGAACTGTCAGAAGTTTTTTTTTCTTTTCCAGATTAATACATATATATTTTTATAAAAATATAGTAAATGCCATCATACTCGGGTTTTCTATAAATTTTAGTTTAACCATATGCCATTTTCAAGAAAAATCTTCTTACTTTATACACCTCTTCATGATTTACAAAGAACACTATGGTATTACACTAAAAAGTTTTGAAAATTCATGGTATTTATTTAGAAAGTTTAAGGTTGAAATACTTATTTGCAAATTTTGAGGAAATGATTTTTTTTCCTTAGAAATTGTTGAAGGTCTACAGAATTTATTTCTATTTATCAAAGTGATTGCTATACACTAGGATGAATCCATAGGGAAACTGCTAAAAGGTGAAGAATAATTAGTGGTAGCTTAATTAACACAGCAAAACATAAAAAGGGAGATTAACAAGTGGCAGCCTATAATTATGTTTAGCCCTGCAAGGCGATCAATAGCTTCTTACTTCACTTGAAATGGGATGCTTAATGTCATTGTCACCAATAGGTAACAATAGCATCTAATTGCTAAATAATAATTTAAAATAAAATATAATTTTATAAAATATTCCTTTGAAAATATGATCATATAAACAATATATATAGGAAATAGAATAAAAGTCAGAAAATTGAGTCTGACGAAAGAGAGACACGCAGATAATTATGCTGTCCTAAAACGTATGGTCACTCCTCCACTAGTAAAATAAGGGGTTGCCCCTACGGATAACAACATCCGTAGGGGCAGTTAAAGTTTCGACCTACGGATTAATCCGTAGGGCAAAGTGGTTGCCCCTACGGTCGTTCAATATTTATTTAAAATATATTAAATTTTAAAGTGTTTTTTGCCCCTACGGTGGCGCAAACCAAGCACCTACGGGTAAATCCGTAGGGGCATATAAATAGGGATTTAAGATATCGATCCCTACGCCGATTATTTCTTATTCTCTTTCTTTCGCTCGCGCGAAACCAAATTCCCAAATCGAGATCGTCGTCGCCGCCGCGCTGCAGTGATCTCGTCGTCGCCGAATCCAAGCCGAATCGTCGTCGCCACGCCTGCAGTGATCTCGTGGTCGCCACCGTGCTCCGTTCTCGTTGTCGCCACCGCCCTCGTCTTCGCCGATTACCTCTCCGTCGTCGCCTACAGGTAATTAGTTAAACATTATTATAATGATGTTAGGGTAGCGATCGATGAGGGTTAGGATTAGGTATCGGTTGTGGTTAGGGTTAGGATTAGGGTTAGGGTATGGGTTCGATCGGCGGTTGGGGTTCGACTGGTGTTGGGGTTAGGGTTAGGGTTAGGGTTCGGTTGGGGTTTGGTGTTGGGGTTAGGGTTCGGCTGGGGCTGGGTTAGGGTTAGGGTTAGGCCGGGTTAGGGTTTGGTGTTGGGTTGGGGTTCGGCTGGGGCTGGGTTGGGGTTAGGGTTAGGCCGGGTTAGGGTTTGGTGTTGGGTTGGGGTTCGGCTGGGGCTGGGTTGGGGTTAGGGTTAGGCCGGGTTAGGGTTTGGTGTTGGGTTGGGGTTCGGCTGGGGCTGGGTTGGGGTTAGGGTTAGTCCGGGTTAGGGTTTGGTGTTGGGTTGGGGTTCGGCTGGGGCTGGGTTGGGGTTAGGGTTAGGCCGGGTTAGGGTTTGGTGTTGGGTTGGGGTTCGGCTGGGGCTGGGGCTGGGTTAGGGTTAGGGTTAGGGGTGATATTGGAATCGAGAATATGGAATTTGAACACCCAAACTAGAATGAACAAATGTAACAAATCTACTCAATTTTGTGATCTTTGCAATACCTAGCTATAGTTTGATCCTCATGACTGCATATAACTGAAAAGGTTTGTGGTTTTGCAGGATGCTTCTATTATCAAGAATTTACATTGTGTAATTATCCTCATATATGATTTACAACTCTGTATGTGTCTGTGTGCATGTGCATGCGTGTGTGTGGAGGGGTTATTTGCCAGTGCATTTCAACTTGGCTCCTAGGCTTATGCCGTACCTCAGGAATGGGACACAATTCCCTATTGCAAAACTCTTTTTATCTCCCCCCTCATCAAGATGCTTTCCTGAGCTATGAGAGTATTTGGGGGACTGTACCTTTCTTTGCACTAGCTTAAACTGCATTATCCTTTCCTCTTTGTTGACTGGTTTGCTGGGGGTTCATCCCTTTGCACTAGCTTAAATTTCATCCCTTCCTTCACCAGGATGTGGGTAGGCTGGATACAGGTTCACTGTTAGTGATAAAATTTTGACAAAATTTCTAGCGATCCTTAATTTTTCTGTATGTAGTTTGATGTCGTTCCCAATAGACGGCTCTATTTTGACTACAAAATTTTTAATCCGTAGGGGCAGATTTAACTTGGCCCTACGGATTAATCCGTAGGGGTAACCCTAAAGGGTTACCCCTACGGGCACAGACGTTCAAGAATTAAAATATTAATTCTTAATTTGGTGTTTGCCTTAGGGTTAGGGTTGGGGTTCGGCTGCTGCTGGGGTGGGGCTGGGGTTAGGGTTTGCCTTAGGGTTGGTGTTGGGGTTTAGCTGGCCACGCTGGGGTTGGGCTGGGGCTGGGGGCTGGGGCTGGGCCACGCGGGGTTTTGGGATCTTTGTAATTTGCTTGCTCTGTTTGGGGTTTCAGTTGATCCTCATTAAAAAATTGGTGATTGATATCTTCAATCATATTATTATCTGTATTTAAAATTTTTGTGAAGCCTTCAGAGTTTGGGAAAATTACTGGGGGAATTTTTCCTAAAATGTCTTGAGAGGGGGTTCAAGTGATGGGATAATTTCATTTGGTAATCTTTTACTTATTTTACATCTCTTATTTTTTCATGCAAAAATCTGAATAGGTTTCTTGCAATTTTGCCTATCGATCAATTATTATATTTATTTCTATTTTTTGTGGATGATTTGGCTTCAATTGAATGGAGGCGATGATGGCTTGCCCTCAAGCTTCCACTTTTATGAGCTTTATAGTTATGAGATTGGCGAGGCAAGCTGGTTTGTAGCCATCTTATTTCTTTTCCTAAATTCAAATCCAAATATAAACTGTCTGATTGAGAGAGAGAGAGTATGGGAGATTATGTATTATTCAATGTGTTTGGAAGCTGGCATGTTCTGAGCGTCATCTCTGCATGAAAGCTATGGTTTTGCAAAGGGTTTGCCTTAACTATTTTCTGTGGGGAAGCTGAAGGCCTGAAGCTTCATCAAACTCAGGATTGGATTCTGGTCGGGTATTGTAAATTCTTGTGAAAGTTCCGTTCAAGATTTGTTCAGAGCTTGCATAACATCCAATATATGATACTCGATGATAATATGAAACCTTCATATTCCCATCGATACTCATATATGAAACTAAAAGCGCCACTTTGTCCCTACGGTGCCCGACATTTTAATTTAAAAATATTATATCTTAATTTGTTGTTTGGCCCTACGGGCACCTAAATGGGAATTTAATTAAAAAAGGCACAGAAATGCCCTACGCCTCGATATCTTTCCCTCTCGTTCCCAAAATTTTATCTCGTTCCCGTGTCTCCAATTTTCTCTTCGTCGCCACCGCGCGCCCTCCGTTCTCAGCCCGCCACCGCCCTCGTTCTTCCTCGTCGAGTTCCTCGTCGCCGATATTTGTGCCTACATTGATGCCTCAAGCAACGAATCAAATGATGTGGATCACAAACTAATTAAATAAATTTTGAATACCAATCTGGACTGGGATTTGAATACCAATCCTAGTTTGCTATATTATATCTTGAATTTGCACGCGCACATAATAAGAAGGAGAAGAGAATAATGTGGCAGAAGAAGAAGGAGAAGACAGTAATGTGGCGGAAGAAGAAAAAAATGACATTCCTCGTTCTCTGTTTCAGCATCAATCCTCTGATATGAACTAATGATGGCTTTCACATAGGCTTTTCCCTTTAGAGACTTCTTAGTGTCAAATGGAAAGCATACATCAGATTTGTGCAGGTCGGGTTCTTCTATGACTTTCAAGAGTCTCAACTGATTCTGTTAATTACACTCTAGTTGGGTGGTACTTTTACCACTTCTCACTGCAGGTGCGCTCTCTAATATCCATTTTGAATGTAATATTATCGATATTCAAAATGGATATTAGAGAGCGCACCTGCAGTGAGAAGTGAGAAGTGGTAAAAGTATCACCCAACTAGGGTGTAATTTACAGAATCAGTTGAGACTCTTAAAAGTCATAGAAGAACCCGACCTGCACAAATCTGATGTATGCTTTCCATTTGACACTAAGAAGTCTCTAAAGGGAAAAGCCTATGTGAAAGCCATCATTAGTTCATATCAGAGGATTGATGCTGAAACAGAGAACGAGGAATGTCATTTTTTTCTTCTTCCGCCACATTACTGTTTTCTCCTTCTGCCACATTACTGTCTTCTCCTTCTTATTATGTTCGCGTGCAAATTCAATGACTATATTGAGAATATGGATTAATAGTGGGTAGGAAAAGTATTTCTCAAATGGCTTTTGCGTCTTAAAACCATAAACTACTAAGTAATGACATACATAATTTTTTTATTATAAAAGTTGTTATTTTAAGTTTTCCCTTATAGAGATATGATCTAACTGCATCTATCAACTATAAGTGTACAGAAAATTATGATAAGAAATCATAAGAAAGGGTCGTAGCCATGCATAACCTTGAATCTACATACCAAATTATGCAAAAGCATGCACTTATTGTCATCTTGCCTTGGAATATAAAATATCTTGGAAGACAATAAGCGAGCATTTAAATCTTGTTAGCTTTTGACTTCAACATATATTTTTCTCAAGTACCATAAAATATACTTGCTCCGTATAAACCGTTTTCAGGAAGATGGATTAATAATGACAAATTATCCATTGTGACTCACTAGGTTAGAATTTTCTCTTCTATTAACCATCTTTCTAATCAGCTTGGTAAATTTATTCGGAACCGGCTGCGAATCATTAAAAGACATGCATAAGAAAGAAAACTAAAATACAGATATATAGCATACCGATACATCGAAACTTCATAGTTGCGATGGCAATCCAGAGATATTTATTTCTACACACGTGGTGCGCGTGCGAATGCGTCAGGCATCATGGACAAATATTTCAGAACATGAAAAGTATTATTCGTATAAAGTAATTAAAATTTTTAAACACCTTGGGTAGATATTTTCTTAGTTGATGCAATCATATCATGATGACTAAATTTAAGCTATTATACATATGCTTATGTATTTTTCTAATCTAATATATCACACACAGAGAGAGAGAGAGAGGGGAAGAATACCAGGTAGATAGAGAAATCAGTTAGCAGGATCCTGAAGAAATGGAGTCCACAGCATTGCTCATCATCATCATCCGTGATCCCTTTGAAAAAATATTATCAAAGGGATCATGGATGATGATGATGAGCAATGCTATGGACTCCATTTCTTCAGGATCCTGCTACCTGATTTTTTTACCTACCAGGTGTTCTCTCTCTCTCTTTCTGTGTGTGTGTGTGATATTTTAGGTTAGAAAAATACATATGCATATATATAATAGCTTAAATTTAGTCCTCATGATATGATTGCATCACCTAAGAAAATATCTCTACCCAAGCTTTTTAAAAGTTTTAATTACTTTATACGAATAATACTTTCCATGTTATGAAATATTTGTCCATGTTGCCTGACGCATTCGCACGCGCACCACGTGTATAGAAATAAATATCTTTGGATTGACATCGCAACTATGAAGTTTCGATGTATCGGTATGCTATATATCTGTATTTTAGCTTTCGTTCTTATGCTACTCTTTTAATGATTCACAGCCGGTTCCGAATAAATTTACCAAGCAGATTAGAAAGATGGTCAATAGAAGAGAAAATGCTAACCTAGTGAGCCACAATGGATAATTTGTCATTATTAATCCATCTTCCTGAAAACGGTTTATACGGAGCAAGTATATTTCATGGTACTTGAGAAAAATATATGTTGAAGTCAAAAGCTATCAAGATTTAAATGCTCGCTTATAGTCTTCCAAGATATTTTATATTCCAAGGCAAGGTGACAATAAGTGCATGCTTTTGCATGATTTGGTATGTAGATTCAAGGTTATGCATGGCTACGACCCTTTCTTATGATTTCTTATCATAATTTTCTGGACACTTATAGTTGATAGATGCAGTTAGATCATATCTCTATAAGAGAAAACTTAAAATAACAACCTTTATACTAAAAAAATTATGTATGTCATTACTTAGTAGTTTATGGTTTTAAGACGCAAAAGCCATTTGAGAAATACTTTTCCTACCCACTATTAATCCATATTCTCAATATAGTCATTGAATTTGCACGCGAACATAATAAGAAGGAGAAGACAGTAATGTGGCAGAAGGAGAAGACAGTAATGTGGCGGAAGAAGAAAAAAATGACATTTCTCGTTCTCTGTTTCAGCATCAATCCTCTGATATGAACTAATGATGGCTTTCACATAGGCTTTTCCCTTTAGAGACTTCTTAGTGTCCAATGGAAAGCATACATCAGATTTGTGCAGGTCGGGTTCTTCTATGACTTTTAAGAGTCTCAACTGATTCTGTAAATTACACCCTAGTTGGGTGGTACTTTTGCCACTTCTCACTTCTCACTGCAGGTGCGCCCTCTAATATCCATTTTGAATGTAATATTATAGATATCCATGCCTGTTTATGTCAAAATTACTTATATTGTCAATGTTTGATTGTCTAGTTGTTGGTGATGCGTCCATATCAGGGACAGAGGCCACTCCCGTTCCTCCAGGTATGTTTATATATTATATAGGGCATGTATATTGATTTAGAATGCTATATCATAAATATACACACATTTCTTTTGCTCTTAGTCGTCCAACTCATTATCATGGGTTGCTTGATGAGATTAGATTTGCGCCTGATGATCTACAAGAGCTCCTTCACTCCCTGTCATATGTGTAAGCAGCGCTATATGCGAGTTTACCTTGTTAGTATGTATGTACTGAAATTAATTAATATTATTCAAATTTTGGTATATGCAGATACCAGAGGAGCACATCTTCTATCTCTGTAGGTAAGGCTTTGAATTTGTTGATTTTGGTGTTTCTTGTCAATTTTATAGACCCGTATGTGCTAAATATAATGTTCTGACAGTTGCTAGGGGAAGGCAACATTCGAGGCTGCTGACCCCAGTCCTGGACGCCGCACACGGACGACACCACGGAGGTTGGGAGAGAGGCCGAGGACTAGGCTCTAGCAGGGCCCATATGAGGTTGGACTCCACCCCGGTGGTTACTTCCTCCGTCTCCAGTGAGCGACGTATCCATCATGAACTGGATAGCTTGAGGGCCAGCGTTCAGGAGTTGAAGGAGATGCTGGTATGTATACTACTTTATAGTAAAATATCATTTCATATTATATACATATCAACATATCCATAATTAGTACGTAGTTTGAGCTTATTTGGTTTTAGACTTAAGTTTGATTAATCATACATACATATGTAATTGAAATAAACAACGCTTTTCCAAACTAGATATCCAAACAGGGTTTCGAAATAACTTAATAATGATACGAATTCGAATAATAAACAGTTCTTACACGCTTCTTACACACGTTATATCCAGACGCGACAGGGTAGATCGGCCGAGCATCCACACGCAACTCCTTCGGCTGCGGCTCCGCAAGCCACTACATCGGCTGCGGTTTCGCAGACAGCTCATGTAGCTCCACCGCCCACTCAGACTCCCGCAGCCGCGGCTCCGCAAGCGACTACCTCGACGGCGGCTGTGCAGACCACATGCCGCTCAGACTCCCGCTCGCGACAAATTGCATAGTTTATTGACCGAGGAGCAGGCGCGTGTTATTCTATCGTTATTCAGAGGTGGAGCTGGACCGAGCTAGGGTAGATTTTTGGTTCTTTTTTTTTGAAACATGTATTTATTTATATCATACACATTGTACTACATTTTGAAACGATATTGATATTGGTTTGTATTTATATCATATTCAGTTTTTGGGTTTCTTTTGTATATTATATATATGCGTGAGATGTGATTATGAATACTGCAATATATGATTTGATTGATGTATATATTATTGTGCACAGGGCGGGAAAAATCAAACAGCCCATTTTTAAAAAAAAATTTCAGATAATATGTACCTACGGATTAATCCGTAGGCAAACATGTTACCCCTACGGATATCGCCGTAGGGGCAAAATATCAGCAGTAACTGATATTTCCCCCAGATCTCAGTACCAGTGGGTTGGGAAAGCCCCTACGGATATATCCGTAGGGGCCACTGACTCTCCCCTACGGCTTTATCCGTAGGGGCTACATATCAGGAATCCTGAATTTATGCCCCTACGGAAACGTACCTACGCATATATCCGTAGGGGGTAGTACATGCCCCGACGGGTATATCCGTAGGGCAAAGTAATTTATTAAAATAAACCGTAAATAATATAAAATCTTATACCCTACGGATTAAGCCGTAGGGGCAACAGGACCTACACAGATATCCGTCGGGGCAAGAATTTGCCCGTAGGGGCAAGTTAAGGGCCTCAACTTGCACCTGCGGCCTTTGCACCTACGGGGTATTTTTTCGCCCCTACGTATATATCCGTAGGGGCAGTGGGTTGCCCCTACGGATTTATCCGTAGGGGCAACCCCTATTTGTAGTAGTGCTCGTACGGATTGTACTGACAAAGACGTTCCTAAGATACAACACTTCTCAGCCCGTCCGATTCCTTCATTGTGTACAAATCACAGAGGATGCTTTGTTTTTGATGTCGCTGTCAATTAGTATCCGGTGAAAATAAAGTAAATTAAGAGATTTCCTCAAATCGGATTTTGCATGGAAGACTTTGTGAAGGAACTGCTCTTCGTTTGCACAAAGTTGCAAACAAAGAACAATTCTAGGCTTTGATTGTAATTGGATTGATGCGAGGAATGATTGCTTCTTGTTGTTTTTCTTTTCTATTGAAGTCTATTTATAAACTTCATTAGTAATTGTTTTTCCATCAGTTATTTTGAAAAGTCGCATCTCAATTCGTTGAGAGCACCCCTTCGATTTGAAATTCAAACTAAAACTAATTGCCAGTAACTGCCATGTCAGACGTTTGGTGCTGGACATCTGCAATTCAAATTTCCTTCACCAGAAGTCTATACCAGACATCTGTAGTTCAAATATTTGCTTCACCAGACATCTGTACCGAACGTTAGTAGTTCAAATATTTCCTTCAGGAGACGTCTCCTTAGACGTCTCTGAAATATAAACAGAGATTTGAAAATGGACATTTCCTTCACCAGACGTGTGCACCAAATGTCCGGTTCCTTCACCAGACATCTGTATATATCAAAATTCTTAAGCAAATTATTTGAATGATCTTGTCTTTGCAATTTAGCCCTTCACATCTTCACAACTTTAATTTCAAATCTTTTAAAAATCCGATTTAATAAATCGATCAAAACAAAATAATCAATATTAAATTATTTATAAAATATATAATATAATATTCCCCAATAATATATAATATAATATACTTTTAGAATGAAATGATATTAGAGAAATAAAAAAATGGATACTAAACATATTGTGCATAAATGCAGGTGTGTCAAGACTTGAACAAGGATTTTAGTGTTGACTACGCCTGACCGAAAAATGATAGTACTCATTAGTTAGACCTTAGAAACTAATCCTTTATGCTGGTCATTTGTATTTCACACACACAATACGAGACTAATGATGTTTTCATTTTGCAGGTGTGCGCTATTAATGGCCATGTGCAGAATCTTAATTCTCATGAGCAACTAGAGATTTACCTAAATCTCCTAGCCGCGGCCTCACGATGCTCCACTTAGATAATGTCTCAAAAGGTATCAAGCTGCAAGAGACACTTCAACATAATTATAATTTCGACATCATTACAAATATATATTCTTGCTCACGTCACCGATAGAGCACATTTCATCACTAAGATATGTTGGAAAAAATTACCTTTAGAAAGTTATGCGCTCTTCAGGTCACATAAATTTTTCTCATCGGAAGCTTTTATCGTTGGATCTCCAGTCAAAGAAGTTGAGTTCCCGCTCTTGATGAAAAAGAAATAGGCACAAGCCTCATCCCCCTAGATGAATTAATGACTTCTTATTAAAACCTTTGGTCAAATTATCTGCCAAATTTTATTGTGAGTAAACAAATAATAATGATATAACATTATTATCCTTATGTTCGTTTATAGTTGCATATCTCATATGCAGATGTCTATTCATTTTTCTATTGCAATTTTCTTAATTTAATACATCCAATAAAATTCTATTATCACAATTTACACTCACGGCAGCAATCCACTAAGGAACACAAGGTAAACGTGAGAATAGATTTTTAATCCATTCCACTTCTTTACATGTTATATCGAATGTAATTATTTCAGAATCTAGTGTACTTCTAGCAATTACTGTTTGTTTGGTTGATCCCCAAGTGACGGCTGCACCACTGTCACGTCCCGCTTCTCAATATACGGGGAGGGGACACGGCGAGGCCCGCTACGTAATTACTCAGAATTAAACACGCTAAGCGTAACTAAACAATATAATGTAAATATACACAAGAAGACATGAAGTGTAAATGAACATCAACTTTTATTTATTAAATATTTTTTTACAAGTACACCTGAAAATATAAATACAGGAATGGAAAGCAATGTCTAAATAATGGCATGAACTGAAAAAAAAATATATACAAGTATCTAGAGCTCTGGGTTAATGGCGAACTGCTCCAAGTCTTCAGTATTGGGCTCGACCTCCAGAGAGTCCGATCCACCTGACAACATTCCAAAAAAGAAGAGAAGGAATGTCGTCAGCGAACAATCGCTCGGTAAGTCCTAAAAATAGGTAAAAATAGACAGATGAGAATATAACTGGTATATTGTAATTTTGTTGTTCTGTTAACGCAGTTGTTTGTAGCTTGGTATATAATATACTAGTGTATACGAGAGGAGTCTCACTATTCCGGAGACTAAGCTATACGGAGTATAAGGAACTGTTAAGCCACTGTACAATAATAATGGATATTTATGTTAGGTGTATTAAAGTGACCGTCTCGTGCCACTTCTAACACATTCCGTACCAGTCTACCCCTTTAAAACACCGTAATGTATTTTGTATTGATTGGTTGTATTAGACTTACCGAAACCATGATATCATGTAACGGAATGGATATAAATGGATAGTCATGTAATCAGAGTATATCCATGGTTCGGTTCAGTCGAGTCAAGTTGATATAGATTGTATCTGGTATAAAAGGATTCATGTTGTATTGAAGTTATCTTGAATTATATTCAAGGATAGATTGATTTCATATTAGACTGAGACTCAGACCGAGTCAGACCTTTTAGACAGAATTGAAGTCCTGAATTGGTTTTGGTGTTATCGGTAACTGCTGCACATGGACGGCAGAATTTGTGTCTTTTTCCAAGACAATTACCGTATTGATAACACCGTTTTTAGTTTGTCTATCTTAAATAGGCAAGCACCCAAATTCTCCGGCTCTCTGGAGCTCAAGAGAACTGGTCCCGCTTAAACCTATATTTACTAGGGTCCTTATTGTAATTTAATATAACTTGAGGGGTTTTATGAAAAATAGTTTTGATATATTTTTAAAATAAATCTCAAGTATTTATTTATCTTCTTTAGAGTTTTCATAGATGTATATTTTTAAATATAAGGTTTTCTAGTGAATAGAACCTAGATTACATTGTATATGGTATTTTAGTGTAATATTGAAATTGTATTGATTTGTAATGGTAGTTTCATAAAATTTGTGATTTCTTTGATTTAGAAAACATGGAATATATATAATGTATATTTAAGTAGATATTTTTATAATATATATATATATATATATATATATTTATAAAAATATAACTTATTTATTAAATAGAAATCACATTTTAAGAAAAAAATTGCATTAAAAATTCCATTGAGATCCGTGAGGAGGTCTGCAACTCGCTCTACTAGGCCCGAGGATGTGCGATAACCCGTGCCATCCCGATCAGGGTTCCCCAAAATGGATTGTAGAGGCGCATTTGTAAGGAATTAAATAATACACTTTTAAAGAATACGATTTTTTTAATGTTTATGGTATTTAAATATAAACTCGTATTTATCCCACAAACTAATATTCCAAAATCCATCGTGCTATGACAAGAATGAGTGTTGTGATGAAGTAGGTCATTACCTCGTGAGTTTTTTAAAGGTAATAAGAGCAAAATGAATAAGCAATGTCGTATGTAAACATGATGGTATTTTACCGTAAAACTGAAATAGAAGTTGATACATATTATTTTGAGATGAAACTTGTTCTGATGTGTTTGTTTATGATTGCTAAACAATATACAAAAAGATTGTAAATTTTTTATTAAGATAAATGTTTTTTTAGTTAAATTAGAAACGGAAGTCGGATTAACTCCGCTTCCGACTAGTTTTGAAAATGGAATTCGTTTTAATAGAAGGAGAAGAGAGAAAGTGGGACTTACAGATTAGAAAGAAAGAGGAGAGGTAGCGGAAGCTTATGGAATCACCGGAGAGTCATTTCATCGCCGGATTTGTCCCGAAACGTCGCCGAAACTTGGCCTTAAGCTAACTCCACTTGTACAACTTCTTGGACTTAGGAATTTTAGAGAGTTTTGATACTAGATTTCAGAATGAGGAGGGCCAAAGTGTAGGGTTGTATTTATAGGATAGGATTAGGGTTATGTGAGTGAAGAGAGAATTAAAAATGCATTAAAATTTGGATTAATGTATCATTTTAATTTCTCTGTTAATGTGCAGGGAAATCAAACAGACTGGGATTAATGGGAGAGTCCAAGGGGTATTAGGGCAACAAAAAAATTTGCATTTTCCTTTGCCCAAACCGGCGGCGCTGGCCCCTTCATCAAATCTCGCCGGTCCAAACTGGTGGGTTGGTTCTTGGATTGCTGCCACGTGTCCTAGTCATCTCATATATCTCAGTGCACATGTTTGATTTTGTTGTGAATTTTCATTTTACGTGTAGTACACGTGCAAAATTTGAGATTCTAAAAGTTTAAAAGAAAATCAACAAAAAATATATGTGGCTGGGGGGATTCGAACACAGGGGCTATGTCACAGCAGCGCATAGCTTTACCAATGAGCTACTAGTGTTTTATTGCTGTTCAAAAGCAATTCAAATACTTATAGCATACACAGGGTTGCAAATACTCATTTGTACATTAACTTTTAAACAAATTCTTCTGTACATTAAAACAGAGTCGTTACATTCTACCCTCCTAACAAAAATTTCGTCCTCATAATTTACAATTATTTTAAGGATTAATTTACAAACAAGTGAGGGTATCTCGCACGCATGTCATCCTCACGTTCCCATGTTGATTCTCCTGGTGAGTTTTTTCTCCACATCACTCGAACCAAATTTACTTCCTTGTTCCGAGATGACTTCACCTTTCTATCTAGGATTTCAACAGGTTGCTGCTCACAGGATAAGTCTGGCTGTACAGTGAGCTCGGAGTGATCAAGGATATGACTGGGGTCACTCACATACCTTTTGAGTTGGGATAAGTGGAATACATTGTGCGCTCCTTCTAATGAAGGTGGAAGTGCCAAGCGATAAGCCACTTCTCCGACTCGTTCGAGTATGTCGAACGGTCCAATATACCTCGGACTGAGCTTACCCCGTCTTCCAAAGCGAATCACTCCACGGTTTGGAGATATCTATAAAAAGACATGATCTTCTGGTTGGAACTCTAAGTGATGGCGTTTTGCATCAGCCCAGTGCTTCTGTCGGTCTTGGGCTATGCGTATCTTTCCCTGATAGCGCGAACTACATCGAAAGTTGCCACTATCATCTCAGGTCCAAGGAGTTCTCTATCTCCGATGTCGTCCTAACTTAATGGTGATCGACACTTCCTTCCATAAAGAGCTGCAAATGGTGCCATTCCTATACTTGCTTCGTAGATGTTGTTGTATGAAAACTCCACAAGATGTAGATGATCTTCCCATGATCCTTCGAAGTCTAGCATACACGCTTTTAGCATATCTTCTAAGATCTGAATCATTCATTCAGACTGACCATATGTTTGTGGATGATAAGCTGTGCTAAAGTTCAGAATTGTTCCTAAGCTAGCTTGCAGACTCTTCCAAAATTGCGATCGAAATCTGGTGTCACGATCGGAGACAATACAAACCGGTACTCCATGTAATCTCACGATCTCTTGCATGAGTTCATGGGTATCAGAGATAGTACACAATGAAGAGTTAAATCTTACTTAGATTCAAACCTACCTCCATGTACTTCTTTGCTAATGTCTCGGTAGATTGGCCAACTCGAAATAGGATGAAGTGAGCCGACTTTGTGAGTCGATCCATAATAACCCATACTGCATCGTTACCTTTTGTGCTGCGAGGAAGTGCAGTCACGAAATCCATAGTGATGTGTTGCCACTTCCATTCTAGAATAGGTAGCGGTTGAAGTAACCCCGCAGTCCTGTGATGTTCCGCTTTCACTTGCTGACACACCAAATATTTAACGACGCTTATGGCTATTTCATGCTTCATTCCATGCCACCAGTAATGTTGTCGCAGATCTTTGTACATCTTTGTACCACTAGGGTATACTGAATAGGGAGATCTATGAGCTTCTTTCATCAATTCTTCCCAAACAGAACCTTGTGGTACACACAATCTACTGCCGTATCTCAAAGATCCATTTTCATGGATGATAAAGTCTGTTCTAAGTCCACTTTCTACTTGTTCTCTGATCTTTTGCAACTTGGCATCACTTGCTTGAGCTGCTTTGATCTGATTGACATTAGTAGACTGAACTTGTAAGTTCATTAAACTTGAAGCGTTACCTGGCATGACCACTTCTATCTCCATCTGATGCAAATTTTGTTGAAGCTTCCATTGTGCAGTGAGATTCATTGATAGTGGTTGCCGACTAAGTGTATCAAGAACTACATTCACCTTCCCTGGATGATATTCTAGGTTGATGTCGAAGTCTGCCATAAGTTCTAACTATCTTCTCTACCGCATATTCAACTCTTTCTGAGTAAACACATATTTCAGACTGTTGTGGTCTGTGTATATGTCCACCCGTTCTCCAAGAAGGTAATGGAGCCAATTCTTAAGAGGAAAGATAACGGCTGCCAACTCCAGACATGCGTCGGATAGTTGCGCTCATGAATCTTCAGCTGTCTTGATGCATAAGCTACAACTTTACCGTGCTGATGTAAAACACATCCTAATCCCTTACCAGATGCATCGCAATACACTTCAAAACCTCCAGATTGGTCCGATATGACGAGAATAGGCGCCGATGTCAATCTTGACTTAAGTTCTACGAAAGCTTGTTCGCATGCTTCTGACCACACGAATTCTTCATCTTTACGTGTGAGCTTGGTCAGGGGTGTTGCAATCTTCGAGAATCCTTCAATGAATCTTTTGTAATATCCTGCTAAACCTAAGAAATTTTGAATGTCCTTTACTGACTTCGGTGTCAGCCATTCGCTTATTGCCGATACCTTAGTTGGATCTACAGAGATTCCATCGCCTGATACAATATGTCCGAGAAAACCGACTTGATCTAGCCAAAACTCGCACTTGCTGTACTTAGCATAGAGTTGATGCTGTCGTAAAGTCTCCAGGACAATTCGTAGGTGCTCGGCATGTTCTTTCCGACTCTTAGAATACACCAGGATGTCGTCGATGAAGATGATAACAAACCTGTCTAGGTACTCTCGGAAAACTTGATTCATCAGGTTCATGAATATAATTGGTGCATTGGTCACTCCAAATAGCATCACAAGAAACTCATAATGACCATAGCGAGTCCTGAATGCCGTTTTATGGATATCAGATTCTTTGACCTTCACCTGATGATAACCTGAATGAAGATCTAGTTTTGAGAAAACGCAAGATCCACTTAGCTGATCGAATAGATCGTCGATGCACGGTAGTGGATACTTATTCTTTATAGTTATTTTGTTCAGAGCTCTATAATCAATGCACATTCGATATGAACCTTCCTTCTTCTTCACAAGTAGAACTGGCGATCCCCAACTTGAAGTGCTGAGACGAATCCATCCTTTCTTTAATAATTCGTCCAACTGAGTTCGGATCTCTTTCAAACCATTGGGGCTTAACTGATACGGTGTTTTGATCACCAGTTGTGCTCTAGGTACTAAATCAATGCTGAATTCAAGAGCTCAATCGGAAGGCAAACCTGATATGTCTTCAGGAAATACATCGTCGAACTCTCGAACTACCTCTGGCTTCGATCCTTCCTCCGCTTGAAATGTTGCAATCACAGCTTTCTTCGGTTTTGCTTTGTATGTTCTTGGCACCAGGGTACGGTCTCTACTTTTGAAATAAAAGACCGGATGCTCTGGAATCTCAAACACTACCATCCTTTGACGATAGTGAATGGTAGCATAGAATGCTCCTAGCCAATCCATACCCAAAACGGCATCGAAATTCGGTATGTTCAGCAACTTAAAGTCAGCATAGAATTCTCTGCTGCAAACGACTACTGGATACAGGTCGTATCCCATTATTGCCTTTAGAACGCCATTCCCTGAGCTGACATTCCAGCTGGATACAACTGGTTTGACTGGAATCGCATGAGTTCGGACGAACCGTTGCGACATAAAGCAATGAGATGCTCCAGTATCGAAAAGTGCCAGTGCAAGAAGTGAGGCTACTAAGATCGTACCTAAGTTATGTGGGATAGAATTTAGGTATAAGATAAAGATATATGGGTATATATAAAGACTGAAAGAAAGCTTGAAAGGAAAGAGTTACCAGTGATGACTTGGCCAGTGGGTTCAGCTTCTTACACAGTCATTGTAAAAGCCTGTCGCCTCGGTACATTCCTCCTTGTTGGAGGAGCATTCCTTTGTCTGTTCCTCTGTACTGGAGGTAAGTTCCTTTGTGCTTGGTCGAACTGACGAGGAGGAGGTGCAGTCGGTCCACGAGGAGGTGGAGCTGGGAGAGCGAGTCTGTAACATTTCAGAAAATAAAATATTATTTTTGGGAATTTAAATAATTAAAATAATAATTTATATGAATATTATTAAGTATGAGAATTAGTTTTAATGATATGGTATAATTATTTACCGATAGTCTAGAAAATTTATATAAATTATTGATTGGGAGGTATTTATACGATTTGGGCATTTTAGAAATTATTATACAATAAATTGCATGTAAGTTAATGCTAAACTTGGTTAATATTTCGCTAATTATGTATCAATCCGGTTTATGTGCATGACATGCACCATAATATGTTACAAACACTTGTTGCATTTTGTTGAACCATGTTTCATTACATTTTTTGCTTATGGTTTTTGAATTGGTTTTTTTTGTAAAGAAAAGAAAAAGGAATTTTATATGAGAAGATATTTAGAAAGAGAGGAGGGGAAAAGGTGATATGGGGGTATGGGTGAGTGAGAGTGAGAAAGAGAGAGAGAGAGAGAGAGGAAACTTCAACACAATACAAGACCTTTGACCATGGCTCATTCCTCTCATCCTTCAATTCCTTCTTCATTCTTCTTCTCTTCATTCTCCTCCATCACCTCCACTACCACCATGGCCACCCCCAAAATCCTCACTAAAATACCATACACTCTTCACAAAAATTATGCACAACCTTATTATATACACCTTGGACCAAACAAATTGAGATTTTGAAGACTTTGAGAACCTCAAGAAAATTTTTGAGTTGCCAAATGAGATATTTCCTACACCTTTAGTTTAATATTTGAGTATCTTTAACTTCTAAAATAGTTTAGAGTTGATATAGTGATGTTTAGTGATCTTGGAATTTTCCAAGTTGAGGTTAGGAGGATGTTATGGGTTGTAAAGGTGTTATTGAGGTTTAGTTGAGGTTTTAGACCCCTGTAGTGTTGGTTTATTGGATCATACTCAAGGTAAAACCCCAAGACCCTGAACTGAAATTGTTCCGATGTCGGTTTTCTTGGATTTGTGATGCCTACAGGGAATCTGGAGCAAACTGGGGTGTTCATAGGAAAATCAAACAACCCCAGAGACCTAGTTAGACTAATAGAAGACCACCACCAGAATACGAGACCCAAATCCCTCGGTTTGGCCGGCGGCTCCGGATATCCTTGCATTTTCGTCGGTTTTGTGGTGGGCACTGATGTTAGGGTTTGATCTGTAGCTCACATATCTATTAACCTATTCCCTGTATTGTTTTTTTAGACTCAAATTACCTAAGGCAAGATCTGGAGCTAGTTTTCCAAGTTGCTGTTTTGATTTTGTGGTTTTTAATAACTTGAGTATGGATAATTGTGTTTTATCTTGATCGATTGGCACTCGTACATCGATGTCGAGAGTTGTTGGTTATTCTTGCATGCGTAGGCCGTAGGTTCTAACCTATGTGTGTTTCGTGTGCCGTTTTGATTTTCGTATTCGATTCTTATTACGATATGACGCATTTGAAACTGTAGGTACCTCCGCGTGGACTTCGGGATGACAAAGGAGAGCGTGGCGTCATCGACTTCGGCAAGTAAGGATCAAGGTGAGTAGATGTATATCTACGGGGGAAGTCGGGTTGATGGCGTATAGCACTCCTGCAACCGTAGCTTAGGGTAATATAATTATATATATATATTTGTGTTGACGTGAGTTTCGGATACTTAGCAAGTAGAATCCTAGGAGACTATAGGATAGTTTATGTGTAGTTGTAGGAAGCTATACTCTTAGCCTTTTTACCTTTGTCGTGAACCCAAGGTTATATGTTGTTGCGCACACACGCATACACTTGGTATACATTGAAGTGAGTATATGCGTGTGTGTGTGTGTGTGTGTGTGTTTGTTCACACACACACACACACACATACATATACACGTGAGATGAGGATAGTATATGTTATGGATATGAGTCGATATGATCGGGCATGATGTCGTGAGATTTTGATATGTGATTGAGTCGAGACACCATATATGATATAATATAATAAAGGATCATTGGGTGATATGTATTCAAACATGTGATAACAAATGATTTGATGATATTAGAATGTACGAGACCTTAGATCCGTACCACTGATTTATGATATTGATATTGTACGACGATTGATACCGTACGAATGGTGATATATATATATATATATATATATATATATATATATATATATATATATATATATATATATATATATATATATGATATGTGACCCGTACCCTCGACTTTGAGGATGCCGTACGATGGATTTTACCGTACGAGACGTATATGATGATTGATCCGCTCTCTTAATTTGAGAATGTCGTACGATGTATTATTACCGTACGTGATGATATGAGGCTGGATCGCCGACTATTAGATATATCGGCTCGGGGTATTATAGATTTCTTTTTACCTTCGACTAGGTTCTTAGTTTAATCTTTAGTTGCATAGATATAGGTTAGCTTAGACTCGAGTCATACCTATTTTCAAAACCGACGAATCGCAGACTTTTTCAAAGAGTAAAACGAGGGACGCTACGGATTTTCAAAAGACATCTATTTTCTCAAAACACCGTAGTCCCTACTTTTCTAAAAACAACGATTTATGCTATTTAAACACGATAAGTGGTATGGCTCGTATATAGTTGATATACCTTATTATTGCTTTGCTGTTTACTTCTGTTATGATCTCGTCTGCTAGGACATCTACACCATTACCGATGATTCGTATATTCCACGTACACTTGCTTGCCGACTCACACACATCATCATCGGTAATTGCTATGTCACGCACACTGTAGAAATCGTTATTACATTGTATGATCTGATAGTCTGTAGAAATAGTATTTTTTGACATTCATGATCTTGTATGCTAGTGTAGACATTGTATTTCTTACTTAGATGCCAAATGCATTCACATACATACATTCTGATTATATACTGCAGTTGGGCTCTATGCCGATATTCATTGTTCGTTATTTAGCTCACGATTTTGAGATTTCTATTTTCGTGAGATTTTCTGGATTTGGGGAAAATCGCAAAGGAAATTTATAAACTTATTATCATTTTAAAAATGCAAAGTGCGGTTTTCTCATGATATGATGTGTGTGGCGTCCACCATGAGTTTTCTCGGTTATTGAGCCACATGTATACACATACCCGATTCGAGGAGGGGGGTACGCCGTCTGCGGGTATATGGTGGGCCCGGTGACGTACCCCGGGGCAAGAGGATCGTATTGAGAAGGCGATGAGCCCGGCAGGGGAGCACTACCTACCGGTTATTATTGACCCGGCAGTCATCCGGAGGATACCGACCGGAGTCGTGTGATGTTGACAGATTTGAGGGCCGATCTGAGGATGTGGCGCCCGACATATATGAGGATACTGTTTTCACAGATGGACATGAATTTCATGATATTTTCGAGTGTCGATGTTGGGCACTCAGGCTTTATCTTGATTTAGTATGTCGTTGCTGGGCATACATTCATTTATGCATTTATATTCATGCATATGTTTACATATGTCTGTTACCACTTTATGACACGGACACGAGTATCTGACTTTATACATATGTCTATCTTATTACCTCTACTGTTACTCGATATTGTCGTGTTATTATTATTATTGTATTGTACTGTATGACCTAGGAGATAATCATACATTCGGTTTCTACTCGGTGATGTATTCTACTCACGAGTTGGCAACTCACCCCCGTTGTGCCACAGTTTCTTATAGGTTTAGCCATACATGTTCCGTAGCGGCTTCGCTGGCACACCACTACCTTCTGGGTGATTGCATTGATAGGTGGGATACATTGCATCGTGACCACCGTTATATACTTGTATATATTATTTCAGTTGTATTTAGTTAAAAGCTCCATCAACCAGATCTTGTATATTTAGTAGACTTAGAAACCAGTATTGTTTATTCTTTCGGCTTTAGAGTTGCGGTTATGTATTTATTCTTGTTGCTGGTTTGGTTGATGATGTTTTATGGTTTCTTTATTCTATTTCTGAGTTTGATCCTTGCCTTCGGCGTTGTATATTTATTATCTTGCGTGGTTGTTTCCACCATTTGGCGAAGAGCAAGCTCCCTCTTGGGGATGCCCTTATTTATTATTGCTTGTACCGTTTTTTGGACTAAAATATACAAAGGAGATGCTGCCCAAATTTCAAATGATGAAAAGGTTTTTAAGCTAGATACAAAACATTGTGTTTTTCGGATACTATTACTTATCTTAAAGAAAGGGCTTGTTTTCATTATACCGTCATTTCAAATCTCCACCTCCACTATTTTCCCTAAAAGTTTAGATTTATGGGCTTTTGGATTACTTGGATTAGGTGGAGTCCTATAGAGTTCACATGATTCAGGTGCCAGTCACGTGCCTTTCCGGGTCGTGACAGAGTTGTGGAGCAGGTGGCTCAATGGCCGGCCGCTGCGGATAGGTAATTGCTGATCTGAGTGCAGCATTTGGATTGAGTTTATGAGGACAAGACCTAATATCACGTGTGGCTGAGCCGCAGACTAATCAAAGGCGATTAGCATCCCTACAATCATTCGCCAGGTGTCTATCCCTCCTACAGTAGGTGCAAAAGGCTGGGCCGGGCCAGTTGATTGGTACTCCCGGTCTCCTGGGCATAAAAGGTGGCCTTGAAGAGGCTCCTCCTGCCATCTGGGTGGTAGGGACAGATTAGGGTATGCCCTTCATCTTCACTACTGTTTCATATCGACGGGTAACTTTCAGAGCCATTTAGTAGGTTGGGAAATCCCCTGTAGCTAAGGCAGCTTGGATCTCCGGATCTAACCCTTGCAGAAATCGTCTGGACCTGATCTCAGTAGTCGAAATGAGGTATGCCGTGAACCTGTTAGGGTCTTGTGTTAGTTGTGTAGTATATGATACAAGAAAATCGAATATTGAGACATATCTTACCTACTGAGCATGGTAAACTCAGCATCATACTCATCCACAGATTTATTCCACATCGAACCGTGTTGTAGGTGGATAAATTGCTGCTCCATGTCAATGTTAGGAATATGTATGTCCTAGAGGCCATTATTGTTGATATAGTGGATGCTTGGACATATATATAGAGGACTTTTTTCCTCGTTATGATAGTATGCTATCTGGTTACTCTTTATCTTAACATGTTGACTGGTATTCTTTAGTGTCTTTCTCTCACATGTTGATAAAGCCGTTAGGATATGTACTTGACCACCAGGATTATGATGAGATCATATTAGTGGGGCCAGGGTGGTTCAAAAGTGCATCCTTTAACAGTTCCTAGTCGAGAGGATATCGAGACAAGGGCATCGATATTCCAAAGTAGACTAGGTGTACGTTTTTTGTCCCTTAGAGGGCGATGGTTGATCCCACAACCATTGGTGTGTGACATCAAAGATTGTACACAGGCACTCATTGGAGAATGGGTACACCGAATGGACTCACCTAGGACTCCTAGTTAGTATTATACCAATCGTCAGATAGAAGTCCTCTGGTGATACTGGTACAGGTTAGTCTGTAGACCCGAGATCGTCATAGAGTCTTGTGTGGCTCCACCGTGCTTTGATTTCCTCCCTACCACGCTCAAGAGGAGTTGTGCAAACAGGTGGATTTTGGGTACAGTCCCAAATCATATGGAGGCAATGAGTTATAAGAGGGGTTTCGTCTCTCCCGGTATTGGGGGTTGATGTTGCGCTATGCTCGATTGGCTATAATTGGAAGTCCCTGGCCAGGGCTTCTGCTGAGATTTACTGATAAGAGTTATCGGTAGTTTCTCTAACCGTTATAGGCCAGACATCAACATGACTTATCACGTTACCGTGGTCTAACGTTTACCACCCCTAGACATGATATGCGACATATCAGACGAAGAGACCAGACTGTACGGTAGTGTTACCGATAGGCTTCATGAAGAGTATGAACAAGCTTGCTTATTGATCTTCATATCGCTCAATACCCGGGTAGCCGTTACGTCCAGCTAGTACCGCTGACGGCGTGTAGGCGACTGATGTGATCATCACCTACTGCTGACGCATTGACGAGTCTTTAGAGTCCCACACAGAAGTTCCTTGGTTCAAGCGAAACGAAGTAGGACACATATGTGATATGTGTGTGGGCCTAATTAAATACGTGTATGCGATACCGTATTGTAATCTGGCAGTGATCTGTTATCAGTTAGGTTATATGTGATATAACCAGATTATCGAATCAAGTGTTGATTTGATAATGTGATATACAGATGAATGATATTAGTCGGTCATACATGATATAACCGGATTATTAAATCAAGCGTTGATTTAATAATGTGATATATATTATATTTGATGTAATTATATCTTAACTAATATCATTAGCTCACTAAATATTTTCTTATATGTATGTGTGTGTGTGTGTGTGTGTGTGTGTAGCATGGCATGAATTCTATTTTGTGAAAATAGAAATGAGGTGGAAATTGGGAGCATGGATGAAGGCATGGGCTTTATTGTTTGTTTATTCATCTTGACTCACTATTCAAGCATGATTGCAATTTTATATTGCAATTAATCCATGCTTGAATGAGTGAGGGTCAAAGGGTTTCCATTCAATTCATTACTCTCAACACTTAGCCATTTTTAAAGGGGTTTCTCTCTTACTCTCATGCTCTCTAGCTTCTTCATCTTCCTCATTGTCATGATTCAAGCTTCAACCCTCACATATGATGTGAACATGAAACTTGAACACAAACTTGTGAGCTTTCTTATCCCCTACTTCACCATCCTACACTTGACTAGTGATCAAGTGTAGCGTGTTTCCTACACCAAAGAGTTTAGTGTAGAGGTAGCTTGAGTTGGAGGGACTTCGCGTGGATCATCTTCGGCATGAAGGTCATTGGAGGAAGCTCTTCCAAACCCTCAAGTAGAGCCTAGTGAAGTCACGGGACTACTACCTGGAGCATGTGAAGTGAAGGACTCGATCTACGAGGGTATAGCCATCTTCACTTCTTAAAGTTTAGTAGATTTCAAACCTAAAACCCTAATCATCTAGTTAATGATCTAAGTTAGTGTTAGTTAGCACCCCAAAATTTTTAAAATTGGCATGCTTGATGCTTGTAAAACCCAGTGGGGTTGCTAGCGTACACTTTCAAGGTATCAGAGACAAAGCTAGAAGATTAGACTATGCAGTTAAGATCACGAAAACGAAACGACTCCGGAACCCAAAACCCAAAATCAAGTTTCTTTCGATTTTCAAATGATCTGTAAAAATTATTTAAACAACTGCAGAATGTTGTATATGATGCAACTTGAACACTGGAGAAATTCGAGGCCAAAATACCATATTGACCCGGCGAAAACTCCTCATAAACTGGCCTGGCCAGTTTTATAATGTACTCTGGCCTCGAAATTTTTTTGGTGTTCCAGTAGCTTGGTTTTGGGTTTTCAGGTATTGTTTGATTAGCCCAGTTTGCATGTGATGTTAACAGTTCAATTGGGGCTAATACGGAGTGTTTCGTATTCGTAATTTAACGTCGTTTCGGGTTTAGTTTGATATGGATACAGTAGTTAGGATCCACATTAAATTACTTTTGTGAAAAATAGTTTGTTTGTAAATCTAGTGTTTTTGTAAGTCAACGTTACACACCCCACAAGATGCGGGGAGGCGGAATAGGTAAAACAATTATTTTGTTTAAGGTAACATCGACTAACTTTACGGATCTTTGCTAAACCCTAACTAACAACTATCTAGAAGTGCTAAACTACTATGATAGATGATTGTACCTCAAGATACTAGTCCTTGTTCTTGTTGTTCACTTCCTCGTCGGCCTCCTCGATGTAATAGAAGATCCACCCGAGAGTTCCTCCTTCAAGCTTTAACCTCTAACTTGAGATAACTAAATGGCTAGGATTGCTAATCCAAGTGACCTAGAAGATTTTGAAGTGGATTAAGGATTTATTAGTCTTTCTAAGCCTTGGGATCTCAATACATGAGAGAATTATGGTTAGGTTGAAGAAGAGGAGAGCTTGAGGAGAGAGAGTGTGTATGTTAATTATGAATTGAAATATAACTCATTTGTGTATATCATGAAGCATAAAAATATCTTGCACAAATATCTTTCATGCTTCATTTAATACAAATGGATAAATCATCTCATGAGTCATGGTTTCAATTAATGCAAATAACACATAAGCTCTCCACCTCATTAAGTTTAATTCACAAATGAATTAAAACTAAATGAGTCACCTTTCTTCTAGAAGCTTCTCGACTAATTACGAGAATGCCCCTCCCATCCGTATTTACGAAAAACACGGATAAACTGAGACTGCATAAATCCAATAATCCAATACTAGAATCTGGCTTAAACTAAAGCCCGCTAGTATAATTTGTCCGAACATCTTACGTGCACAAGTACACGTATTTGTCCGAACCCTGTCCTAAAGCCATACGACCTCTATATCGTTTCGCCTGAAGCAGGGAAACTCTCTGTATGGGACTCTAAAGACTCGACACTACGCTGGCAGTGGGTTTAACCACAGGCCGCAAGCGGTACTAGCTGTACGTAACGGTCCCCAGGTAGATGTCGATAAGAAGGTCGATGAGCCTCATGTGACAATCTCCGTACAGTCCGGTCTGTTCGTCTAAGACTATCGCATATCGGGCCTAGGGGGGCGGCAAGCGTCAGTCCCCTAAAAGCGGTATAAGTCGTGTTGGAGTGAAGCTCATTACACCTTGAGGAACTACTAGAAAACCTACGAGTAAATCTCGCTTTCCCTGGCCAGGGACTTTGCGTAATGGCTCTCCAAACACAGTGAGATATCAACTCCCAATACCGGGAGAGACGAATCTTATCTAACCGCCACTGCCTCCAAGTGCTTCGGGACTGCACCCAACTGCTACCTGTTTGCAAGACTCCTTTGAGCCGTGGTAGGGTAGCAATCTAAGAACAGTGGGAACACACTCGACGTGAAGCAGCAGTGTCAAGTCTACGGACTATGCTGTACTCATGTCACCTGGGAACTGTTAACTGACGATGGGTATAATACCAACCAACAGTTCCCTATGAGTCCTGTCCGGTGTACCCGTAACCCAACGAGCACCTATATACTATCTCAAGTACAACGTACTAATGGCTATGGGACAGACCATTTCCTCTGCTGGGATGAGAAGCGTACACACTAGTCTACTCCGAAGTATCGATGCCCTGTCTCGATAATCCTATGACTAGGGACCTGAAAAAGGATGTGCTTGTAGACTACCCAGCTCCCACTAGTGTGACTGCTATCACAACGCTGGTAGTCAAACAAGATCCTAAGGGCTCTATCAATATGTATTCGCGATATGCTAAAAGAAACATACACACATATTAAGATAGATATAAACCAAGTAGCATACTACTATGTTGAGCAAGACTGTTAATACAACTGTGAATATCCCAAGCTTCCTTTAAGTAATATACAAACTAGTATGATACAATAATGGCCCCTAGGGCATATACACCAACAATCTCCCACTTGCACTAGGGCCATGTACTGGCGTATCGAAGACCTATCATCTCGAATAACCTCTCAAACTGTGTCTGAGGTATGGCCTTTGTGAATGGATCTGCAGTGTTCTCCTCTGTAGCAACTCTCCGGACCTCGATCTCCTGGCGATCTATGATCTCCCTGATCAGGTGATACCGCCTTAAGATGTGTCTGGACTTCTGATGGGACCTCGGTTCCTTCGCTAAAGCTATAGCGCCGTTGTTGTCACAATACAGCGGTATTGGATCAACAATGGTAGGAACCACCTGAAGTTCTGTTAGGAACTTCTTCATCCAGACTACTTCTTTTGCGGCATCGCAAGCAGCTATATACTCCGCTTTCATCGTTGAGTCAGCAACGGTGTCCTGCTTGGAACTCTTCCAGCACACCGCCCCTCCATTGAGGGTAAAGACATAACCTGACATGGACTTGGAGTCATCCTTGTCACTCTGGAATATGGAGTCAGCAAAAGCTTCGATCTGGAGGTCTTTTCCGCCGTAAACAAAGAACATATCCTTAGTCCTTCTCAGATACTTGAGAATATTCTTTACTGCTTTCCAGTGCTTCTCCCCTGGGTCTGACTGATACCGGCTTACCACGCTCAGTGCGTAAACTACATCTGGTCTGGTACACAACATCACATACATTATAGTGCCTACCGCAGAAGCGTAGGGTATAACTGACATGCGATCCCTTTCCAAATCAGTCTTGGGAGACATCTCTTTGGAGAGGGTGATTCCGTGACAAGCCGATAAATTACCGCGCTTTGAATCTTCCATACTGAATCTTTTCAGTATAGTGTTGATATACCTGGATTACGAAAGTCCCAACATCCTCTTAGATCTATCACGATAGATCCGGATCTCCAGAATGTAAGAGGCATCACCCAGGTCTTTCATGGAGAACCTGTGTGACAAGAATCCTTTGACAGATTGTAGCATAGGAATGTCATTTCCTATCAAGAGAATGTCATCCACGTACAAGACGAGGAATACGATAGTTCGTGCTACAATTTTACTATATATACATGGTTCATCTGGATTTTTGATAAAGTCATATTCTTTGACTGTTTCATCAAAACAGATGTTCCAACTCCGCGATGCCTGCTTTAATCCATAAATGGACTTAAGCAACTTGCACACTTTCCCGCTACTCCTACTCTGATTGAAACCTTCTGGCTGATCCATATAGACGCATTCTTCTAAATTACCATTTAGAAAAGTCATTTTTACGTCCATCTGCCAGATCTCATAATCATGGAAAGCGGCAATGGCAAGAAGGATCTGAATGGATTTGAGCATAGCCACTGGAGAAAAAGTTTCGTCATAGTCCAAACCAGGTCTTTGACGAAAACCCTTTGCAACAAGTCTAGCCTTATAGGTTTCCACTTGTCCATCTACACCAATCTTCTTTCTGAAGATCCACTTGCATCTTATGGGTTTTACCCCATCTGGAGCAAAATCCAAAGTCCATACTTTGTTGGTGTATATGGACTCCATCTCGGTCCGCATTGCATCCAGCCATCTTATCGAGTCGCCATTCTGGATGGCCTGCTGGAAGCTAGTAGGTTCATCATTATCAATGATGCAATCCTCTCTATCCCCGTCTATGAGAAAACCGTAGTATCTCTCAGGCAGATGAGACGGCCTACTACTCCTGCGGAGGGGTGCGGGAATGTCATGTTCTTCTGGAACTTCTGGCTCTACCAAACTTTCAGTAGTAGTTTGTGGTTCTGGAATTTCTTCCAGTTCTATTGTGCTCCCACTTGTTTCCTTTTCTAAAAACTGCTGTTCTAGAAAATGGGCATTACGAGAAACAAAAACCTTTTGTTCCTCTGCGTAATAGAAAAAATACCCCTTGGAGTTCTTTGGATATCCCACAAACTTACACTGTACTGATCGTGCCTTGAGTTTGTCTGCATGCTGCCTTTTAACAAAAGCTGGACATCCCCATATCTTCAGATACTGAAGATAGGGTTTCTTCCCACTCCACATCTGATATGGTGTGGTAGGTACAGTCTTGGTAGGAACCCTGTTCAAAAGATATCCAGCTGATTCTAGTGTATAACCCCAGAAAGATCGCGGTAACTCAGCATTACTCATCATGGAACGTACCATATCCAATAGGGTTCGGTTCCGTCTTTCCGATACACCGTTATGTTGTGGAGTGGATGGAGGAGTAAGCTAAGAGAGAATTCCATTCTCTTTTAAGTAACCTAGGAACTCGGCACTTAAGTATTCACCACCTCGATCAGATCTTAGTATCTTGATACTTTTGCCGGTTTGGTTTTCTACTTCATTCTTATATTCTCGGAATTTCTCAAAGACCTCAGATTTATGTTTCATCAAGAAAATGAATCCATACCTAGAGTAATCATCCGTAAAAGTAATGAAATATGAAAAATTGCCTCTTGCATGTGTAGACATTGGACCACATACATCGCTGTGTATGAGTCCTAAGAGCTCGCTCGCTCTTACTCCATGTCCAGTGAATGGAGTTTTTGTCATCTTTCCTTTGAGACATGATTGACAAGTGGCATAAGATTGATATTCGAACGGATCCAAATATCCTTCTCTATGTAACTTAGTTAACCTTGTCTCATTGATGTGACCCAGTCTACAATGCCATAAGAAAGCCTGATTTATATCTGGAGGCTTTCTTTTTGGTGTGTTCTGGATATTGAAAATCTGTAATTGGTTTAACACGTATATACCGTTATCTAGTGTACCTGACCCAATCAAACCATGATTAAGGTGGATGTTAACAACATCGCTTACAAACGTGAAATCATAACCTTCTTTTGATAACAAGGATACTGATATGATATTACACGTTAAACTAGGTACACAAAAACAGTTGCACAAAACCAAAATATGTCCACTCGTCAATCCAAGGTGATAATCCCCTACGGACACAGCATTCACGCTAGCTCCGTTAGCAACCTGGAGGGTCATATCACCAACCTTCAGCACTCTACGGTTTCTCAGTGCCTGCAATGAATTGCATATATGAGATCCTGATCCGGTATCCAATACCCAGGAAGTAGAGTTGATTGACAGACAATTTTCAATTACAAACACACCTGAAGCCGAAGTCACAACTTGCCTCGGGTCCTGGTTCTTGGCAATCCAAGCTTTGCAATCCTTCCTCCAATGGCCTTTCCTACGACAGTGGAAGCACCCGTCCTTTGCACTACCGGCACTGCAACCTTTGCCTTTCCCTTGGCTTCCACCTTACCAACACCACCTCTTGGTTTGGTAGCGGCCTTCTTCTTCCTTCCTTTGGCCCTTGCCTTGGACCTGGAAGAGGAAGCACCACGAACAAAAATAGAGGGTGTTTCCCTTGCCTTCTGCAAGGTGCCCTCTGCACTCCTCAACATGTTAAGGAGTTCTGGAAGTTCAACTTCTTTACCCTGAATGTTGAAATTCAAGATAAACTGGGCGTAGGTGGAAGGAAGGGACTGAAGAATCAAGTCTGTATACAGCTCGTTCTCTAATGTTGTCCCGAGGTCTGCGAGCTCTTCAATATAGCCAATCATCTTAAGGACATGTTCCCCTACAGATGATCCGACGGCCATCCTCGACTGAAACAAGTTCTTCGAGATCTCGTATTTTGTTATACGAGATTGCTCTCCATACAGTTCCTTGGTGTGGAGAAATATGGATTCTAGATCCATATTCTTGTGCCTCCTCTGATGTTCATTATTCATAGAGGCAAGCACGATGCATTTGGCCTTCGCGCAGTCAATCTTCCAGGTCTTGTGGATTTCCTTATCCACGACACTGGATTCTGGACCTGGGATGGCAGGGGCCTTAGCAGTAAGGACATACCCTAATTTGTCATAGGTAATTGCCATCTTGACATTCAGGAACCAATCTTTATAGTTTGGCCCTGTCAAAATATTTTTATCTAATAATAACAAGGCCTGTCATGTTCTGGGTCGCTGCAATTAGGAGAGAGAGAGGAAACACTTTAGCATGATGCTCTTGCAAGTTTAGAGTGGTTTTTAGTTTATCTAAACAGGATGGCTCCCACTGCTTCTCGAATCCTTCCTCAAACCAAAATAGAAGAACTAGTCAAGACTATTCTCACCGTACAATACTTGCTTAACCGTTCAGCCAGGCCGGTGTCGGTACTTCGAGGGAGGTTTTACGACACTTTCGCGAAGTTCTTTAATTAAATAACCTCTTTTCCCTGGGGGCATAGCCCCGCTGACACCTTTCTCGACACCTACTTGGTTTATAGCATTGATCTTTGAGTGAAAGAATCTCCCGATGAGTAGCATATACTCACGGTAGGATCGGCATCCAAATATCATCATGTGATAAAGTTGAAGGAATCCTACCAAAATTATCACACTCCAAATGATATGCAACTCTAGCAATTTTCAGTTTCTTTAGAAACTCCCGATGTGGATTTTTGCCCCATGCTCTTATGACCTTGGCGTTGGTCAAAATGTTATAAGTCACATGTCAAGTTCTACCCATCATTATCTTGTTAATTTGAACCCACCCGTACATACCCCTGACGTTGGCCAAATGGCAGTACGACTGTCCTAAACCAACTCATCTATCTATGCAACAGATGAATACCCAGCAGCTACCAAACACTATGCCTTGGCATTGGTCAAAATACATAGCTTGAATACTACTGAATACCCAAATGAAATGACGGAGGGCTACGAATAGTTTTGGCGAAACCGTGAACGTAGTGAACTTGATATGATCGAAGGAACCTGATAGCTTTTAAAAGGAGTGGTTTAAGCTCCGCAATTAAAAATCTTCTATTTTAAAATAACCGAGTGGTTTCTTTTAAACTGTTCCAACGATTCAACTTTGGTTTATTTTCTTTGCATTAAAATAATGCGTCCCATCAATTAACCTATCATTGCAGAAAACAACGAAAATACAACGTCCGCTTATGCCATCTGCATTCGCCACTGGGCCCCGTCATTCACCCGTTAGGTTACTTAACCAACGACAGAGCGGGGGCTGGGCTAGCGCGGATGCAAAACATAAGCAACGCCTACTAGATATCATATATAGATATTGTACATTCGTCAGACGCAATAATAGGCATTCCAGATCACAGATGAACAGATTGGATATACAAGCAATCCGCATATCTTTGAGCCTGCAATGAAAGACGGATTACACAGTCGCGATGAATAGCCAAACCCCCACCCTAGACCCCTACGGGTACGGCAAACTACCCGCCAAGTACCCGAAGTGAAGAGGTCTCCCTCAACGACGTGAGTAGGCCACTAAGCACTTTAAAGTACCCGGTAGTTTGTGCACCCCACCTTGGGTTTATCCTAGGAGCAGAAAACAATAAATGAAATAATACAACGGTGGCTACAACCTCAACCCGGATGTGCCCCGCAAAAGAATATTACAACAAATTACAATTTACATTTGAATGAAAGAAACACTCGTCTCACATCCCCGGCTATCCATTCACGACAATCCAACAAGTTCATATTCACAAACCAGTAAAAACCATTATAGAAATGTGCAACCCCCTGCTCACCGATATACTAGCAGTTAGGGAAGATTTACGAACACATTAATCACAACACAGATATAATCCAGTTAGCCAAAATTCTTAGAATTTCGATCAAGCAACACATATGAATCTACTCCAAACAATTCTCTGTGCACATAAAACCTGAGCAGAAACAAAACATCCCAGAAAACACAACATCAACACAGAAGAATAACTGAGCAAATTTGGGTTGGCTCGGTGTCAACTCAGCCGCGGATCCGTGGCGGATCACTCCATGGATCGGCCGCGGTTCCGCGGTGGTTTGCACGAGTCACGATCCCAAATTTCTTCACAATTCTTAAAAAGCCCTGGTTGTATTTTTAAGGGTCCCTGAAAAATTTTTAGACCCCAATTTAAAATCGGCAGAACCTAGGTGAAAACGTCGTTTTTTTCGGGATTATTTTGCGATCGAATTTCTAAAAACTTTGCTAACATGTTAGTTATGGTTTAGCCAGGCTCTGATACCACTGTAAGTCAACGTTACACAGCCCACAAGATACGGGGAGGCGGAATAGGTAAAACAATCATTTTGTTTAAGGTAACATCGACTAACTTTAAGAATCTTTGCTAAATCCTAACTAACAACTATCTAGAAGTGCTAAACTACTATGATAGATGATTATACCTCAAGATACTAGTCCTTCTTGTTCTTGTTGTTCACCTCCTCGTCGGCCTCCTCGATGTAATAGAAGATCCACCCGAGAGTTCTTCCTTCAAGCTTTAACCTCTAACTTGAGGTAACTAAGTGGCTAGGATTGCTAATCCAAGTGACCTAGAAGATATAGAAGTGGATTAAGGATCTATTAGTCTTTCTAACCCTTGGGATCTCAACACATGAGAGGATTAGGGTTAGGTTGAAGAAGAGGAGAGCTTGAGGAGAGTGTGTGTATGTTAATTATGAATTGAAATATAACTTATTTGTGTATATCATGAAGCATAAAAATATCTTGCACAAATATCTTTCATGTTTCATTTAATACAAATAGATGAATCATGTCATGAGTCATGGTTTCAATTAATGCAAATAACACATAAGCTCTCCACCTCATTAAGTTTAATTCACAAATGTATTAAAACTAAATGGGTCACCTTTCTTCTAGAAACTTCTTGAATAATTACGAGAATGCCCCTCCCATCCGTATTTATGAAAAACACGGATAAACTGAGACTGTATAAATACAATAATCCAATACTAGAATCTGGCTTAAACCAAAGCCCGCTAGTATAATCTGTCCGAACATCTTACTTGCACAAGTACACGTATATGTCCGAACCCTGTCGTAAAACCATACGACCTCTATATCGTTTCTCCTGAAGCAGGGAAACTCTCTGTGCGGGACTCTAAAGACTCGACACTATGCTGGCAGTGGATTTAACCACAGGCCGCAAGCGGTACTAGCTGTACGTAACGGTCCCCAGGTACATGTCGATAAGAAGGTCGATGAGGAAACCCATCTGAACTCCTACTGAGCCTGATGTGACAGTCTTCGTACAGTCCGGTCTGTTCGTCTAAGACTATCGCATATCAGGCCTATGGGGGCGGCAAGCGTCAGTCCCCTAAAAGCGGTATAAGTCGTGTTGGAGTGAAGCCCATTACACCTTGAGGAACTACTGGAAAACCTACGAGTAAATCTTGCTTGCCCTGGCCAGGGACTTTGCGTAATGGCTCTCCAAACACATTACGATATCAACTCCTAATACCGGGAGAGACGAATCCTATCTAACCGCCACTGCCTCCAAGTGCTTCGGGACTGTACCCAACTGCTACCTGTTTGCATGACTCCTTTGAGCCGTGGTAGGGTTGCAATCTAAGAACAGTGGGAAAACACTCGAGACGAAGAAGCAGTGTCAAGTCTATGGACTATGCTGTACTCATGTCACCTGGAAACTGTTAACTGACGATGGGTATAATACCAACCAATAGTTCCCTGCGAGTCCTGTTCGGTGTACCCGTAACCCAACGAGCACCTGCATACTATCTCCAGTACAACGTACTAATGGCTATGGGACAGACCATTCCCCTGCTGTGATGAGAAGCGTACACACTAGTCAACTCCGGAGTATCGATGCCCTGTCTCGATAATCCTACGACTAGGGACCTGAAAAAGGATGTGCTTGTAGACTACCCAGCTCCCACTAGTGTGACTGCCATCACAATGCTGGTAGTCAAGCAAGATCCTCAGGGCTCTATCAATATGTATTTGCGATATGATAAAAGAAACATATACACATATTAAGATAGATATAAACCAAGTAGCATACTACTATGTTGAGCAAGACTGTTAATATATCTGTGAATATCCCAAGCCTCCATTAAGTAATATACAAACTAGTATGATACAATAATGGCCCCTAGGGTATACACTAACAGTTTTAGTCTCGGATAATCGGTTGCCACGGAGTCTTGATTTAGATCAAAACCCTATCGCAATCGCGTATTGTACGCGAATACTCGCCAAATAACTTTGCTAGGTAGCTATGCCCCATTTCCCCGACCAAGTGACTGTAGGAGAACCCTGTGCCAAAAGCATCCACTCGGGTGCTTGCGGCCACGGTGTTCTGCCTTAGTGCACTTCATCAACGACATCGGGGGGTGCAGCCATCTACTATAGTTTCCGATGAGTATTCGATAAGTAGTCGGGAATCTTGTTGAATCCCCGACTAAGTAATTGAAAAGTATTTTCAATTTAACTAAAATACAAGATTTATCTAGTTAGGCATGAAATTCAGAATATGAGATATTCCGGATTTATGATGTCTAAGGTTATGCGGATTTTAATTATTGCAGTTTTACATTTCTTTTTTGCGACAGTAAGTGTAATACATGGGGTATCCCAAATCTCGATGCTATATGTCAACGGAATTTGGGATACGCGTATTTACTTACGTTGATGATATGTGATATTATGTGTCGCTGATATGTTTTATTGGATCGTCATGATTGAATAGCCAGGGGTTTTATATGAGATGAGAGTTTTTCAATTTTCATTCATGTAAAATTTGTATGTAATATTCTTTTATTGGGTCACATCCGGGTTGAGGATGATGTCACCACTGATGTATATTATTTACTTTTCCGCATTAGGATAGACCCAAGGCGGGGAGCACAAGTAACCGGGTTCTAGGGTCCAGTGGGAGACCGTTGAGACCGGATCTCCTAACTCTAGAATTGGTAGGGTTACTTGCCGCTCTCGTAGGGGTCTAAGGATGTTAGTTTGTCTATTCTTCATGACCGTGGAATCCGTGTTTTACATTACTGGCTAAATTTAAAACACGGAAATCCTAGTATATCCAATATTTCATATATTGCTTCTGCTGCTTGGTTCTGTGATGTGATCATATAACTGCGTGAGACGAATGTTATATTATATATATGATATATAATAAACGCTGCTTATGTTTTGCACCCGCGCTAGTACAGCCCCCGCTCTGCCGGTAGTTAAGTAACATAATAGTGCATGACGGGGCCCAGTGGCGAATGCGAATGGCATAAGCATACGTTCTATTTTCGTTTAACTTTTCTGTAATGTTTAGGAAACATTAAATGACGGGACTTCATTAATGAGATTAATGAAAAGAAAGAAACTTAAAGATGTTGTACAATCAAATTTTCAAAAAGAGTAGCTCTAGCTTGTGCTTTGCATATTGGTATTCCTTGATTAATATCCAGCATATCATTCGATGAGGAAAAAGCCGAGATCCCTTCACCAGGAGTGACCTATTTAGTGAAACTAGCAAATGCTACAACTTATTTGGTTTTTTTTTATTGCTTCTCTAGTTTTTGCTTTGCATAGTGGTATTCCTGAATATCCTGCACCTCATTCGATGAGGAAAGAGCCGAGATCCCTTCACCAGGAGTGACCTCTTTAGCGAAACTAGCAAAAGCATAAAAAACACTCCTTTTCAAAATCATTAGATTCTACAACGATATCAAGTTCATTACGCTCATGGTTTTCTTAAAAACCTGCGTAGCCCTCCGTCATTTCAGATAAGCACTATTTTAGTATTCGTGCTACGGTTGTTTGGCCTGTGTCAAGGCGTAGTGTGCGGTATCTAAATTAGTGCTTATCTGCAACATGTGATGCAATTGGATTATGGTAGTTGTACGGCGTTGTTTGTCCTGCGTAAAGGGTCGTACGGGTAGGTTTAATTCAATCAAGAAATGAACGAGCTGAACTTGACTAGCGCCCTATTGGTGGTTAGCCTGCGTTAAGGTCATAGGACGCTAGGAGTAAAAACCATTATCGGAAATTTCAAGTGTTGAAATTTGCAATGAGATTGCATACCTTCTATATGATAGTTAGATCCTGATACCCACTACGAGTAAGAGTTACTCCTGGGAGAGTTTTTCATTTTACAATTAGCTAATCTAGTAGGTGCCTAGAAAGGTGTCAACAGGGTTATGCCTATAGGGAAACGAGGTTTATTTTAATTAGGTCCGTGCGAAAGCACGGGGAACCTCTCTCGGAGTACCGATACCTGCCTGGCCGAACGATTGGCGAACCTGTAGGGTGTAATTAATCCCGGCTAATCTTACCTTTTAGGGTTTAAAGAAAGATTTGATAAAAACAGTGGGATCCATCCTGATTAGATAAAAACCAATTTAAACTTGCAAAGAGCGCACGCAGAGTGATTACCCTTCTCTATCTCCTGGTAGCGACCAATGAAATGACTTAATCAAGATAATAATATGGATGTATTGACCGAACCTACTTATTATACTGGGCTAGGTTCCGCTCTATCTTATGATTGTCATAAGTCTGAGGAAGGAATAGGGGAATATCCGGATTCCCACGCCACCCATACGAAAAAAAAGCATGTTGATGCATAGTGTTTGGGTGTGCTCGTAACCAAGAACTGTTTCTCAGTTTGCTCTACGTCCTAAGTATTGGATACCGGATCAGGATCCCATATATGCAATTTGTTACATGGGCTACAGATATATAGAGAACTGGGAAAGGGTGATATATCTCTACTAGTAGAGAATGGTGCAATTGTTGCAGCCAAGGTAGTTGGCAAATATCACCTTGTATTAAATAGTAATATATTGATTCTGAGCGACAGTTGTTTGTTGGGAATTCACTCACGCGAACAAACGCGTATGTTTTGGAAATGTGTATGTTTTAATGAAACGGAATGCGCACGCGAGATCATTCTCGTTTTAATATTTATAACCGCAAGTGCACGGCGCGTTGTAGCTAGCCGAAAAGCACGGATCGATCCGCAGGGAATTGTGTATTAAGTATCGTGATTTAAGGTTCAACAAACTAATGAATTGAGTTGGTTGTGTCACAAAAATAAATAGAATACGAAAAGAAAGAAAAGCAAGAAAAGGAGTTAAAGAAGAATGGTTGTGGCTTTGGCTTGGAAGATCGAATCGCGACGTTTACCTCTACACTCCCTTGATCATGAGTTGTTCGGCCTTACCTTGATCCCGGCATGAAGCATGACTTATCAACACAGTTGCGGAGCACAAGTCGTCAAATTCCGATATTCTCCGTAAAGCATGAAACGAGTCCTTTTGATCACTTACCATTTGTATGTCCGCGCTTGGGGTATCAACACTAAATACAAGGGTTAGCAAGCATACCGCAACAACAAAAACACAAAGTGGTTAGTGAGAGCAAATGATTTTGGTGTTAAGTGTGCTAAGTGTTTGTGATGGTATATGATATATGAATTTAAGAGATTTGTCAAGTCCTTAATCACAACATACCATATCCAAACTTAACAAACTTAACTCCAAATAGATTGTAACTTAAACATTGAAAATGGGGAATGAGAATGAATACGGTATATGAGGAGGTTATAAGTAACCATGTGTCAAAATACCGTATCGTATCAATACGTAAACAATATTTAGGTTAGAATCATAAGTTAAGCACATGAAACATAAACAAGAGATGAAAGAGGCAAAGTCTTTCATCTCACTTCCTCACCCACACCACAACCAAAGAATTAGTCAAGCATAATGAAAGCAAGTAAAGAAAAGAAGCAAAAAAAAAGCAACAATGTATTAAATACTTGAAGAAATGAGATACAAGATTTATGGTAGCTTATTCAACCTCCTTAATAAAGCTCTCCAAAGAGAGCTTCAAAAGGGAAGAAGAAGAAACCAATTGAAGTTTACTCACCCTCAAGCATAAACAAAAGAAAAGCAAAACAAAAAGATAGAAGTATGTACATGGTACCCTCCTTCCCTTACCCACCGGTCTGTATTTATTGGCTCAAAAGGAAAATAAACAAATAATAAAAATGAGCTGACGTGGCAGCAAGGGAGGCTCTGTGAAAATATGGGGCCAATTGGGCAAGATGGGGCCGAGCTCGCCGGTTTTGGGGGGCATGTGCTCGGCCAAATTCCAAGCTATGGGGCTCGTGTTTGTAGTGTGGTCTTATGTGCTCTCCACAATCACTCTGATGCTGTTTGTTTGGTCTAAAATAACCTGGTTTGTATGCAGATATTTAGAGGGAAACTTGGTGCAACATCTCACATCAACACTTTAAGCATTTATTGCACCATCAATACACATCACACCATGCCCACTTGTGCCATGATTCATGGCAGACCCATCATGGTCCTAGTGCCAAAGAGCATGTGTGCACATGTATTGTGTTGGACCAAAATTGTGTGCACACATTTATTTTACAAAAGCTCTTGGGACATCGGTCGTTTTCCTGTTCTGTTTACAGTGTCGGCTCCCAAGTGCTATATCCATGATATTGAGTGTGTTTTCAGTGTTGTATCACGAATACCTGTAAACTGTAATTACTGAGCAGACACTGGTTAAAAGTACCGATATATAACAAAATAGATAATGAATGAGGGGTATTAAAATGCAGTTTTATGAGATGAACATTGTTCCATACCAAAATATTGTGAATATTTTTCTAAATCAAGTGTTGATTGGGTAAAGTACGATGTATAACAGTATACACGTTCTGAATCAAACCACAATTCTAAACGTATAGAACACATACAAGAGGAATAATTCAGAAATGAACGAAGTCTTCTTGTGGCATTGTAGACTAGGTCATATCAATGAGACAAGACTAGCTTAAGTTCCATAAGGATGCATATTTGAATCCGTTCGAATTTACATCTTATGAAACTTGCCAGTCATGTCTCAATGGCTTGGAGACCAAATCTCTATTTACTGGAAATGGAGAAAGAGCTACTGAACTCTTGGACAGATATATAGTGATGCATGCGGTCCTATGTCTACACATGCCAGGGATGGTTCCGCGTACTTTATTACATTCACCGATGTTCTATCGAGATACGGACATGTGTTCTTGTTGAAACACAAATTTGAATCTTTTGAGAATTTCAAGGAATATAAGTACAAAGTTGAGAACCAGATGGGTAAAAGTATTCAAATACTTCGATATGATCGGGGAGGAGAATACTTGAGCACGGAATTCCGGGATTATTTAAAAGAAAATGAGATTCCCTCTCAGTTTACTCCTCCGTATACACTACAACACAACGGTATATCAGGGTGGAGGAATCGCACCCTATTAGATATGGTGCGCTATATGATGAGTACTGCTGAGTTACCTATTTTCTTTTGGGGACATGCACTTGAGATAGCTGCATACCTATTGAATAGAGTTCCGAACAAATCTGTTGCCTACCACTCCATATGAGATATGGAATGGGAAGAGACCATCTCTTAAACGAGTTAAGATATGGGGTTGTCTGTGTAGGGTTACCTAGCACGGCAGCAAGGTTTCGGGAGGCACCGTCCATGCCGTTTTCAAAAATTTGCCGTTCTAAACAACCCTAACCCTAGAATCTTAACTAGAAAATCCGACAATACAACATGTAAATACCTTTACATCTAAGTGAATGAGGAATACAACCTTTATAGACCGGTCCTTCACTTCTAATGCTCCGTGTAGTAGTCCCTTCGCTGTGAGTAATGATCTGCCGAACTTTAGTATGGGTTCCCTTGGAGAAATGAACAAGCTTGCATGAAGTTTTCGAGGCCGAAGATGATCTGTGTCGAGGAGACACTAACCCAAGATATCTCTTCACTAATTGTGGAATTAGTGAAGCAAACACCCTATACTAAATGGCTAGTAGTAGAGGATTATGAAGTAGGAATTTTGCTCATTTTAGAAATAATTTTCTCACTCATTTTCATCATCTCCCAAAAGTTAGTGAGCTTGAGGAAGGAGATGAAGAAATGCAACCATGGAAAATTGCAACTAGAGAATGGAAACCATGGGTGAGTTACTATCATATATTAACCTTTATAGAGACTTAACCATGGCTAATTATAATGGTTGGGTTAATAAATGTCTTAAGCAAAACAAAACTTGTGGACTTAGTCAATGGTTATGCAAGCTTCTAGCCATGACCAATATTCAACCAATTTTGAATTACTTAATCAATTAATAAACCTACATTATAGCAAGCATGGTGTAAGTAATACACACACCCATGAAGCATGTATCATCAAACATGACATAAAAACATGTACATTAATATATATCACATATACACTAATGCACACAAGTGAGAATAAGAAATCATAAGTGAGTAAATATTAGTCAATGTAACTTAATATATCAAATATATAATTATACATTAAATAATTAAATCAACTTTTGATTTAATAATCCGACTATATCACATATAACCAACTAATATCATGTGTATCAACTTATCGAATCAACACTTGATTCGATAATCCGGCTATATCACATATAACCGACCGATAACACAAATCGTGAGAATAGAATACGGTATCACATATAGTATTAATCTCGGTCCCGCACATATCACATATGTGCTCCTAGTTCGTTTCGCTTGAGCCAGGAAACCACTGTGTAGGACTCTAAAGACTCGTCAATACGCCGGCAGTACGTGATGATCATATCAAACACCCATAAGCCGCAAGCGGTTTGCTAAATGTAACGGCCACCCGGGTATTGAGCGATCAGAAGATCAACAAGCAAGCCTTTTCATACTCCTGCGAATCCAATCAGTAACACTACCGTACAGTCCGGTCTCTTCGTCTGATATGTCGCATATCATAGCCTGGGGGTGGTATAACGTCAGACCCCAATAGCCTGATAAGTCATGCCGATGTGAGGTCCATAACAGTTCGAGAAACTACTGATAACACTTACCAGTACATCTCAGCAACCCTGGCCAGAGATTTCCTGTTATGGCCAATCGAGCATAGCGCAACATCAACTCCCAATACCGGGAGAGACGAATCCCCTCTTATCGCTCATTGCCTCCATGTGACCCTGGACTGTACCCAAAAACCACCTTTTTGCACGATCTCTTGACCGTGGTATGGTGGAAATCAAAGCACAGTGGGAATCACACAAGACTCTATGACGATCTCGGTTCGACAGACTAACTTGTACCAGTGTCACCAAATAACCTCTATCTGACGATAGGTATAATACCATTTAGGAGTTCTCGGCGAGTCCGTTCAGTGTACCCAGTCTCCACTGAGCACCCGTATACCTTCTCTGATGTCAAACACCAATGGATGTGGGAACATCCATCGCCCATCATATGGGTCGAGAAGCGTATACGCTAGTCTACACTGGAGTGTCGATGCCCTGTCTCGATACTCCCATGACTAGGAACATTTGAAGGATGTACTTGCCGACTACCATGTTCCCACTAGTATGATCTGCATCATAATCCTAATCCTGGTAGTCAAGTACTCATCCTAAAGGCTTTATCAACATATAATAGAGAGACAATAAGTGTACATGTTAAGATAATGAGCAACCAGATATCATAATATCATGTCGAGCAAGAAAGTCCTCCCTATATATGTCCAAGCATCCACTACAATATACATCACATATACAGTAATGACCTCTAGGGCATACATATAACTAACAATCTCCCACTTGCACTAAGGCCATTTGTTGTAGTATCTTATACTCAACGTCTTATAGAAGTCTCTCTAAGGAATGGCCTTTGTGAGTGGATCCGCTATTTTATCCTTCATGTCAACTCTCCTGACTTCGATCCATTGGAGATCAACCATCTCCCTGATCAGGTGATACTGTCCTCAGAATATGTCCGGAACGCTGATGGGACCTGTGTTCCTAGGCCAAAACCACAACTCCATTGTTGTCACAATAATAGTTATTGGATGCTCAATGGTAGGAACCTTGTTCATCTCATGAACAAGAAATGTCTAGACAACCTCTTTAGTAGCATCGTTGGTAGTGATGTATCTAGCCTTTATCGTCTAGTATGTCACGGTATCTAGCTTGGAACTCTTCCAACATACCATCCCTCCATTGAGGGTAAAGACAATGCCTGTGACCGACTTTCAGTCAAACTTATCACTCTGGAAGCTGGAACCAAGAACTTTCTTTTAGTGCTTCTCAAGTACTTAAGAATGTCCTGCACAGCTGTCCAGTGATTCTCCTAAGATCCGATTGATTCCTTGATCACTACACCTAATGAGTCATCTACATCTGGTCTGGTATATAACATTGTATACATGATAGAGCCTTCTGCCGAAGCATAGGGTATCCCTTGCACGCGAGCTCTCTCCAAATCAGTCTCGAAAGACATCTTTTTGGAGAGAGTGATTCATGAGTGAGTGGGCGAACCACCACGCTTAGAATCTTCCATACTAAACCCCTTTAGTATAGTGTTAATGTACCTGGATTTGGGACACTCCTAACATCCACTTAGATCTATCACCATAGATCAGAATCCACAAGATGTAGTAGGTATCATCCAGATCATGGAGAATCCTCGTGATAAGAGGAGCTTGACCGGGTGTAGCATAGGAAACTATTTCCTATCTAGAGTATGTCATCTACGTACAATACGTGGAAGACAACCTTACTCTCTACTACCTTCTTGTATATACAAGGTTCATCTACCTTTTTGATGAAGTCAAACTCTTTGACTGCCACATCAAAACAGATGTTCCAACTCCGCGATGCACACATTGATCCTGATGGACTTAAGCATAGGTTTGAAAGTCTCAACTTTTCCATCTACAATAAGAATTTTCTCAAGATCCATTTTCTCCTAATGGGTTTTACCCCTTCAGGTGCAATATGCAAAGTCATACTTTGTTGGTGTACATGGATTCCATCTTTGATCGCATAGCATCCGGCCTTTTCACAGAGTCGCCACTCGTGATGGCCTGCCTGAACCTAGTTGGGCCATCATCAAGCATGATGCAATCCTCATTCCCATTGTCATCGAGAAGACCGTAGTATCTCTCAAGTGAATGAGGAACCCTACCAGATTCACGGAGAGACCGAGGTTCGTTGGAGACTATTGAATCCTTTGGTTTCACCAAATTATCAGCTGTTTGTTTGTCTAGCTGGAACTCCTTCCTGTTCTACCTCATGACCACAAATTTCTTCACAAGAAATTCATTTTCTCAAAAGGTGGCATGCTGAGAAACAAAACATCTTTTGTTCCTCAGTGTGGTAGAAGATATACCCTCGCGAATGTTCGGGATATCCAACAAACTTATACAGAACTGACCTTTCCTCGAGCTTGTCCGGATTCTGCTTTTCAACATAGGCCGGACAACCCATATCTTAACTCGTTTAAGACATGGTCTCTTCCCATTCCATATCTCATATGTTGTGGTAGGCACTGATTTGGATGGAACCCCATTCAATAGGTATGCAGCTTCTCAAGTGCATAACACCAAACAGGCAACTCAGCAATACTCATCATAGAGCGCGCCATATCTCATAGGGTGCGATACCTCTACCCCGATACACCGTTGTGCTGTGGTGTATATGAAGGAGTAAGCTGAGAGAGAATCCAATTCTCTATTTAGAAAATCCAGGAACTTCATGCCCAAGTATTCGCCTCCTTGATCACATCGTACGAATTAATACTTATACCCGTTTGGTTCTCAACTTCAAGCTTATATTCTTTGAATTTCTTAAAAGTTTCAGGCTTGTGTTTCAACAGGAACACATCTCCGAATCTTGAGAGGCCGTCAATGAATGTAATGAAGTATAAAGAACCAACCTTGGCATGTGTAGACATAGGACCGTATACATCATCTTGTATCCATCCCAAGAGTTCAGTAACTTTTTCTCTGTTTCGAGTAAACGGAGTATTGGTCATTTTACCTTTGAGACAAGACTGACAAGTATCATAAGATGAAAATTCGAATAGATTCTAATATTCATCCTTATGTAACTTAGCTGGTCGTGTCGCATTGATATGACCAAGTCTACAATACCTTAAGAAGGATTCGTTCATTTCTGAACTACTTCTCTTGTGTGTGTTCCAGATACTTTGAACTGTGGTTTGATTTAGAACATATATGTCATTTCATAACGTGCCTGATGCAATCAACTCTTGATTTAGGAAAATGTTCACAATATTATCCTCCAATACAGAATTATATCTTTCTTTAACTTAATAAAGAAACCGATGTAATGTTGTATATCAGGTTCAGTATGTAATAACATTCATTCAGAATCAATGTATTAATACAAGGTGATATTTGCCAACTGATTTGGCTGCAACACTTGCACCATTCTCTACACTTAGAGACATATCTCCCATTCCCAGTTCTACCTATCTGTAGCCTATGTAACATATTACATATGCGGGATCCTGATCCGGTATCACATATCCAGGACGTAGAGGATACAGAAAAACAGTTCTCGGTAATGAAAACACCCGAAGAATATGCATCAACATGCTTAATCCTCGATTGGGTGTCATGGGAATATGGATATTCCTCTATTTCCTGCTCAGGCTTATAAATATTATAAGATAGAGCGGAACCAACGTTCCCTAGCTCAGTATAATAAGCAGGTTCGGTCAATGCATCCATATTTTTTTTTATCTTGATTAAGGCGTGACATGGTCGCTACCAGGAGAGAGAGAGAAGAAAACACTCTGTGTGCGCTCTTGCAAGATCAGATTGGTTATTATTTTATCTAATCAGGATGGCTCCCACTGTTCTTATCAAATCTTCCTTCAAACCCTAAAAGGTAAGACTAGCCGGGATTAATTACACCCTACAAGTTTGCCAATCTTTCGGCCATGCCAGTGTCGGTACTTTGAGGGAGGTTCCCCGTGCTTTCGCACGTACCTAATTAAAATAAACCTCGTTTTCCCAGGGGCGTAACCCCGTTAACACCTTTCTAGACACCTACTTGATCGGCTAATTGTAATGTGTAAAACTCTCCTAGGAGTAACTCTTACTCGCAGTGGGTATCGGGATCCAACTATCTCATAGATGGTATGCAATCTCATTGCAAATTTCAACACTTGAAATTCCCGATAATATTTTCCCCCTAGCAATTTATGACCTTGGCTAAGGTCAATAAATCATAAGCGCTAGCCAAGTTTAACCCATCATTTCTTGATTGAATTAAACCCACCCGTACGACTCTTGGCTAAGGTCAACAAAGCCGTACGACTACCCTAACTCAATGACATTATATGCTTGCAGATAAGAACTAATTAGCTACCGCACACTACGCCTTGGCTAAGGTCAACAAAAGCAGCACGAATACTAAAAATTACTTATCTGAAATGACGGAGGGCTACGGCAGGTTTTTAAGAAAACCTTTTGCGTAATGAAATTGATATCATTGTAGAATCGAGTGAATTTGAAAAGGAGTGTTTTTAGGCTTTTACTAGTTTTGCTAAAGAGGTCACTCCCGGTGAAGGGATCTCGGCTCTTTCCTTATCGAATAAGGTGCATGATATTTTAAAAATACCACTATGCAAAGCAAAAACTATAGAAGCAATCAAAAGACAAACCGAGTGGGTTGTAGCATCTGCCAGTTTCGCTAAAGAGGTCACTCCCGATGAAGGGATCTCGGCTCTTTCCTTATCGAATAAGGTGCTGGATATTCTATAAGGAATACCGCTATGCAAAGCAAGAACTAGAGCTACCCGTTTTAAAAAAAAGTTTCTACAACATTTTTAGGTTTCTTTTTCTTTTTCATTAATCTCATTAATGAAGTCCTATCATATATGCTTCCTAAGCATCACATATGAAACGAAAGCAGTAGTATTTATTATATATCATATATATAATATAGGCATTCGTCTCAGAACATATCAAGTGATCACATCACAAAATATCAGCAGCAGAAAAACACATATGAAATATTGGATATACTAGAAATTCCGTGTTTTAATCAAGCCAGTATACAACACGGATTCTACAGCCGTGATGAATAGACAAACCTACATCCCTAGACCCCTACGAGAGAGGCAGGCAATGCTACCAATTCTAGAGTTAGGAGACCCAGTCTCGACTCCTCAAGATGGTATCCCACTAGACCCTAGAACCCGGTTACTTGTGCTCTCCTCCTTAGGTCTATCATAATGCGGAAAAGCAAATAATATATATCAATGGTGACATTATCCTCAACCCGGAAGTGCCCCAATAAAAGAATATTATATACAAGCTTTTACATGAATGAAAATGAAAAACTCTCATCTCACATAAAACCCCCCGGCTATTCAAAACACGACGATCCAATATAACATATCACAGCAACACATAACATCACATGTCATCAACGTAAGTAAATATACGTATCCCAATTGTCATTGACATACAGCTACAAAACCGACGATACACCATATATTACACTTACGGTCGCAGAAAAGAAAGTGAAAAACTACAACAATTGGAATCCGCAACCACCTTAGACATCATAAACCCATTGTATATCATACTTTGGATTTCATGCCTAACCAAATGAATTCCTTAGACATCACATGCCTAACAATTATAAACCCCACATTTTAGTCTCGATATAGAAAACATTTTCTAATAACCTGTCGGGTAATTCAACAAGATTCCCGATAAGCTGATCGAATGCTCGTTGGAAGCTTTAGTAGACGGCCGCACCCCCGATACCGTCGACGAAGTGCACTTAGGAGGAATACCACGGCCGCGAGTACCTAAACGGATACTTTTGGCGACGGGGTTCTCCTACAGTCACTTGTTCGGGGCTATGGGGCGTGGCTATCTAGTAAGGTTACCCGGAAAGTATCCGCATACGCTACGATATTCCTTAGAATTATGAGTTTTAAGAATAGAAAATAGAAGAGGGAGGAGGGACTTACTGTCTAATAAGAAAGAGGGAGGATAGAGGTAGAGAGGGGAATCGCCAGTGCGTCGTTTCGTCGCCGAAAACTCCTCGTATCGCCGTCGGAAGTTCGCCGGAGTTTCGCCCTTTGCTAACTCCACTTGTATACAAAATTTCTATAGAGTTTTCTTGAGAGTTTTGAAAGAATTATGAGTGAGGGGTGTGTGTTTAGGGGTGGTATTTATAGGGTAAACTAGGGTCAGGGCAGGTGAAAAGTTGTATTAAAAATGTATTAAAAATTGTATTTAAAAAAGGGTTTAATGGAGTTTTTAAGAGGCTCTGTTACCGTGCAGAAAATTTAAAGTGTACAGGGGTTTTAAGAAGGCCAAAAGACAGAGAAGTCATGAAGGAGACTCGGCGATTTGACCGAGTCAACCCGGCCTCGCCGGCCGAGTAGCCGGCCCGAGGCTCATCGCCACGTGTCCACCATCGGTTGGTGTAGCTCATGGGTCAGTTTGTTTTATTTGTGACTTTTGGTTTTTACGAGTTATGCACGTGTAGGCACTTGGGCTTCTAAAAATTTAAAAGAAATCAATATAAAAAAATAATGTGGGTGATGGGATTTGAACTCTGGTGCTTTGGTTCAGCAGTGCAAGGTCTTACCAATGAGCTACAAGCTCCTTCTTGCTATTAAAAAGCAAATCAAACTTATAACTTGTGCTCAGTCAAAAGTACATCTTTCTGTATTTTTGAAAAAAAATTGTACAGAAAGTTTAGGGTTGTTACATTCTACCCTCCTTATAAAAATTTCGTCCTCGAAATTTATAAAAGGAAAGCGTAACAGATTCAAGGAAAGTTTGGTGATAGAACTAATGGTAGTGTATGAAAAATATGTGAAAGAAAGAAATAATGCGAAGGTTTTGGTAAGATTGTAAAACAGGTGAGGGAATTTTGGGTTAGGGCAGATTCAAAGTATATGAAATGATAAGATTCAAGGATTGTAAAGAATGTTTTTAGTAGCTGGTTCTTGTGTTATATTGCTTAGGTTGTTCACACAGAACAAAACTGCATGGTAGTGTTCCATACAGCCGTGCCCTGTATGGGCCGCCAACAAAACCTGTCACGCCCCGCTTCCCAGTATACGGGCAGAGGACGCAGCGAGGCCGCTACGTATTTACTCTGAAGTAAATACGCTAAGCGTATCTAAGCATTATAAAAGAAATATACACAAGAGACAAATGTAAAAAACAACAACTTTATTTATTAACATTCTTTTGTACAATGCACGGAAAAGTACATACATCTGAATGAAAGAAATGCCTAAACAGTGGCAAACAACAATGGAAAATACAGAATGTAAAGGAAATGTACAAGTGTAACTACAGCTCGGGATCTTCAATAAACTGGTCCAAGTCTTCGATGCTAGGCTTGATCTTTGGAAGGTCCGTATCACCTGATGACATTCAAAGAAGAAGAAAGAGAATGTCGTCAGCGAACAAATCGCACGGTAAGTCCCAAAGTTGAGGGAGAAATAGAATAGACATAGAGAGAGAGAGAGAGTATATATTTTTTATAATGTTGTATTTAGTGTTAACACTGTTGTTTGTAGCTTGGTACAGAAGGATGCCAGTGTATACGAGAGGAGTCTCTATATACCAGAGACTAAATGCAACTTAAAGTACAAGGCTCCGTTATAATGCCCGGAACAACGGTGATTGTATTCTGGTTAGGTGTCTTAAATCTTGCAGTCTCGTGCCACTTTTAACACCTTCCGTACCAATCTATCCCTTAAACCCCGCGATGTCTTGATTGTATTGTTTATATTGTATTACAACTTGTATTGTTTTGTAATATAGATTGTATAATTGGATGACTTGCCGAAACCATGATATCGGTAAATGGATGTAACTGGAGAATCATGTAGATGGAAGTATATCCATGGTTCGGTTCAGTCAATACAGATTGAATAGATTGAACAGATTGATTATATGGATTCATGGATTCTTATTGAATTGTAGTATTGTAGATTGTTCTTGAATCATATTCAAGTCAGATTATTTATATTGAGACTCAGTCTGATTCAGAACAATTAGAAAAAAAATTGAAGTCCTGAATTAGGTTTTGATGTTATCGGTAACCGCTGCACATGGGCGGCAGGATTTTGTCTTTTTCAAAGACGATTACCGTGTTGATAACACCGCTTGTTTAGTTATCTACCTTAAATAGGCATGTTGGGTTGTATACAACAGCAGCAAGGTTTCGGAAGGTATCGTCCTTGCCAAATTAAAAAATTGTCGTTCTAGCTAACCCGAAACATGAATCGATTACTAGAAATAATACGAAAAACATATGTAAACACTTTGCATGTTATAGTGAGCAAGGTATACAACCATTGTAGACCGGTCCTTCACTTCAAAAAGCTCCGTGTAGTAGTCCCCTTCGCTGCGATCATGAACTCCGGACTCTAGAGAGGCTCCTTTGAAGAAACGAACATGCTTGCCTCGAAGACTTCGAGGCCGAAGATGATCTACGTCGAGGAGACACTAACCCAAGCTATCTCTTCACTAATTATGGAATTAGTGAAGCAAACACACTCTACTAAATGGGAAGTAGTAGAGGATGATGAAGTAGGAAGGGGGCTCACTTTAGATTTCATTTTCTCACACTTTTTCTCAAAACTCCATTAAAGCTAGTAAGCTTTTGATGAAGAAGAAGAAGAAGAAAAATATCTCACATGAATAATTCATCCAAATGAATTATTGTAACTATGGGTGAGTTAAGCGCTCATGCTTAACTCATGTAGAGAATTAACCAAAGGCCAAGGTTAAGGGTTGGGTTAAGAAATATCCTAAGGAATGGCAAAAGAGTTGACTTTGTCAATATTTCTACAAGCTTCATGCAAGCTTGATAACATTGACCAAGTCTTCTCTCTTTTGTTAAATCTTAAGAAATAAACAAAACCCTAATTTAACCCTAAAATGGTATAAGTCTCATACACCCATCTTATATGTATCATCAAGCATGACACAATACATGTACACAAACATACATATCACATATATACAATGTGCACATCAAGTGAGAAAAGAAATCATTAGTGAGCTTAATATTAGTTAATGTAATATAATATATCAAATATATAATTATACATTAAATTATCAAATCAACTCTTGATTTAATAATCCGGCTATATCATATATAACCGACTAATACTATATGAATCAACTTATCGAATCAACACTTGATCCGATAACCCGGCTATATCATATATAACCGACCGATATCACATATCGCGAGAATAGAATACAATATCGCATATCGTATTAATCTCGGTCCCGCACATATCACATATGCGCTCCTACTCCGTTTCGCTTGAGCCAGGAAACTTCTGTGTAGGACTCTAAAGACTCGTTAATACGCCGGAAGTAGGTGATGATCATATCAAACACCCACAAGCCGCAAGCGGTCTGCTAAACGTAACGGCAACCCGGGTATTGAGCGATCAGAAGATCAACAAGCAAGCCTATTTGTAGTCCTGTGAATCCAATCAGTAACACTACCGTACAGTCCGGTCTCTTCGTCTGATATGTCGCATATCATAGCCTGGGGGTGGTATAACGTCAGACCCCAATAATTTGATAAGTTATGCCGATGTGAGGTCCATAACAGTTCAAGAAACTACTGATAACACTTACCAGTAGATCTCAGCAACCATGGCCAGGGATTTCATGTTATGGCCAATCGAGCATAGCGCAACATCAACTCCCAATACCGGGAGAGACGAAACCCCTCCTATCGCTCATTGCCTCCATGTGACTCGGGACTGTACCCAAAAGCTACCATTTTGCATGATCTCTTGACCGTGGTAAGGTGGAAATCAAAGCACAGTGGGAATCACACAAGACTCTAAGACGATCTTGGGTCTACATACTAACCTGTACCAGTGTCACCAGAGAACTACTATCTGACGATAGGTATAATACCATCTAGGTGTTCTCGGCGAGTCCGTTCAGTGTACCCAATCTCCACCGGCCACCCGTATACTGTCTCTGATGTCAAACACCAATGGATATGGGATCATCCATCGCCCATCTGTATGGGTTGAGAAGCTATACGCTAGTCTACTCTGGTATATCGATGCCCTGTCTCGATACACCCTCGACTAGGAACATTTGAAGGATGTACTTAGCGACTACACTGTCCCCACTAGTATGATCTGCATCATAGTCCTGGTAGTCAAGTACACATCCTAAGGGATTTACCAACATGTAATCAAGAGATAATCAGAGTACATGTTAAGATATAGAGCAACGAGATAGCATACTATCATGTCGAGCAAGAAATTCCTCACTATATATGTCCAAGCATCCACTATAATATACATCGTATGTAAAGTAATGGCCTCTAGGGCATACATATAACTAACAATCTCCCACTTGCACTAGGGCCATATGTTGTAGTATCTCATACCCAAAAATCAGCAGTGGTTGAAGTATCTCATACTCAACCATCCCATAAAAGTCTCTCCTGGGAATAGGCCTTTGTGAGTGGATCCGCTGTGTTGTCCTCTGAGTCTACTTTCCTATCCTCGATCTCCCTGGAGATCAACCATCTCCATGATCAGGTGATACTGCCTAAGAATATGTCTGGATAACTGATGGGACGGGGGTTTCTAGGCATAAGCCACAACTCCATTGTCACACAATGGTAGGAACTAAGTTTATCTCATGAACTATTATACATCCAGACTACTTATTTGGTAGCATCCTTGGTAGTGATAAATCCAGCCTTTATCGTCTAGTATGTCATGGTGTCTAGCTTGGAACTCTTTTAACATACCGTCCCTCCACTGAGGGTAAAGACAATGCCTGTGACTGACATTCAGTTGACCTTATCACTCTGGAAGCTATCCAGTGATTCTCCCCAGGATCTATTGATACCATCTCACTACACCTAGTGAGAATCCTAACATCCACTTAGATCTATCTCATAGATCCAAAACCCAGGATTTAGGAGGTATCACCTTGATCCTACATGGAGAATACTTGTGATAAGAGGAGATTGACCGAGCGTAGTATAAGAAAATTCTTTCCTATCAAGAGTATGTCATCCACGTACAATACGAGGATCACCACCATACTCCATACTAACCTTTTTGTATATACAAGGTTCATCTACCATTTTGATGAAGTCAAACACTTTGACTACCACATCAAAACAGATGTTCCAACTTCGCGATGCCTGTTTTATCCCATAAAGCAACTTGCACACGTTTTCGCTGCTCCCACTGTCTACGAAACCCTTTGGCTGTGTATTTACAGACGCCTTCTTCTAAATCACTATTTAGAACAGCAGTCATGACACCCAACCGCCAGATATCGTAGTCATGGTATGTAGCAATGGCAAGTAGGATCCGGATGGACTTAAGCACAGACACTAGAAAAGGTTTCATCACAAACCACACTTGATCGATGACAAGATCCTTTTACAACAAGTCTAGCTTTGAAAGTCTCAACTTTTCCATGTATACCAAGTAATCTTCTCAAGATATACTTGCTCCTGATGGGGATTTAACCCTTCAGATAAAGCAACCAAAGTCCATACTTTGTTGGTGTATATGGATTCCATCTCAGATCGCATAGCATCCAGCCATTCTTACAGAGTCCCCACTCCTGATGGCCTGCTTGAAACTAGTTGGGTCATCATCTCATGATGCAATCCTCGCTCCCACTGTCATAGAGAAAAAACGAAGTATCTCTCAGGTGGGTGAGGAACCCTACCAAATCGGCGGAGAGGCTGAGGTTCGTCGGGAGCTATTGAATCTTTCGGTTCTACCAAATCATCAGCTGTAATTTGTATAGCTGGAACTCCTTCCAGTTCTACCTCATGACCATTAATTTCTTCATAAGAAAATCCTTTTCTAAAAAGGTGGCATGCTGAGAAACAAAACACCTTTTGTTCCTCGGTGCGGTAGAAGATATTCCCTTGCTAATGCTTGGGATATCCAACAAACTTCCACAGAACTGACCTTGCCTCCGGATTTTGCTTTTGACATAAGCCGGACAACCCCAAATCTTAACTTCCTTAAGAGATGGACTCTTCCCATACCATATCACATATAGAGTGGTAGGCACCTGATTTGATCGGAATCTTATTTAATAGGTATGCAGCTTCTCAAGTGCATAACCCCCAATAGGAAATAGGCAACTCAGTAGTATTCATCATAGAGCACACCTTATCACATACGGTGCGATTGCTCCACCCCGATACACCGACGTGCTGTGGTTTATACGGAGGAGTAATGCTGAGAGAGAATCTCATTCTCCTTTAGAATAGTCCAGGAATTCCGTGCTCAAGTATTCTCCTCCCTGATCACATTAAAGGACATAATACTTATACCTGTTTTTGGTTCTCTACTTCTAACTTATATTCTTTGAATATCTCAAAAGGTTCAGACTTGTGTTTCAATAGGAACATATGTCCGAATCTTGAGAGATCATCAGTGAATGTAATAAAGTATAAAGAACCGGTCCTGGCATGTGTAGACTGGGGACTTTCATATATCAACATGTATCAATCCCAAGAGTTTACTAACTCTTTCTCTGTTTCCAATAAACGGAACTATGGTCATCTTATCTTTGTGACATGACTGGCAAGTTTCACAAGATTTAAATTCAAACTGATTTAAATATGCATCTAAATGTAACTTAGCTAGTCGGGTCGCATTGATATGACCTAGTCTACAATGCCTCAAGAAGGATTCGTTCATTTCTGAACTCTTCCTCTTGTGTGCGTTCTATACATTAAGAACTGTGGTTTGATTTAGAACGTATATGCTTTTAGATAACGTGCCTGAACCGATCAACTCTTGATATAGGAAAAGTTCAAAACATTATCCAACAATATAAAATTATATTCTTCTTTACTAAATAAAGAGACTGATATGAAATTGTATATCAGGTTCGGTATCTAATAACATTCGTTCAGAATCAATGTATTTGGTAATACAGGGTGATAACTGCCAACAAACTTGGCTGCAACACTTGCACCATTTCCAACTCTTGAAACTTATCACCCATTCTCAGTTCTCTACCTATCTATAGCCCATGTAACATATTACATATCTGGGATCTTGATTCGGTATCTCAAACCCAGGACGTAAAGTATACTGAGAAATAGTTCTCTGTAATGAACACACCCGAAGAAGATGCATCATCATGCACTTTCTTCGTTTGGGCAGCACGGGAATTCTGGTAATCTCCAATTTCCTGCTCGGTCTAATAACAATTATAAGTTGGAGCGGGTCCAACGTTCCCCAGCGCAGTATAATAAGCGGGTTCGGTCAATACATCCGTATTATTATCTTGATTAAGGCGTGATATGGTCCCTACCTAGAGAGAAAGAAAAAAGAAAACACTGTGCGTGCGCTCTTGCAAGATTAGATTGGTTATTAATTTATTAAATCAGGACGGCTCCCACTGTTTTAGTCAAATCTTCCTTCAAACCCTAAAAGGAAAGACTAGCTGGGATTAATTACACCCTACAAGTTCGCCAATCTTTCAGCCAGGCCAGTATCGGTACTTTGAGGGAGGTTCCCCGTGCTTTCGCACGGACCTAATTAAATTAAACCTCGTTTTCCCAGGGGCGTAACCCCGTTAACACCTTTCTAGACACCTACTTGATCGGCTAATTGTGATGTGTAAAAATCTCTCAGGAGTAACTCTTACTCGCAGTGGGTATCGGGATCCAACTATCTCATATGAGGTATGCAATCTCATTGCAAATTTCAACACTTGGAACTCCCGATAATATATTTACCCCTAGTGACTTATGACCTTAACTACAGTCAACAAATCACAAGCACTAGTCAAGTTCTACCCGTTCATTTCGTGATTAATTAGACCCACCCACATGACCCTTAACTATGGTCAACAAAGTCACATGACTATCTTAATTAATTGCATCATATGCTATGTAGGAAGACATCACTTAGCTACCGCACACCGCGCCTTAACTAAGGTCAACAAACGCAGCATGAATACTAAGTACTCTACTTCTTAGAATGACGGAGGGCTACAACAGATTTTTAAGAAAACCTTTTGCGTAATGAACTTGATATCATTGTAGAATCGAGGGATTTTGAAATGGAGTGTTTTTGAGGCTTTTTCTAATTTTGCTAAAGAGGTCACTCCCGGTGAAATGATCTTGGCTCTTTCCTTATCGAATAAGGTGCAGGATATTTCACAAATACCACTATGCAATGCAAAAACTATAAAAGCAATCAAAAAACAAACCGAGTTTGTAGCATCTGCTAGTTTCGCTAAAGAGGTCACTCCCGGTGAAGGGATCTCGACTCTTTCCTTATCGAATAAGGTGTTGGATATTCTACAAGGAATACCGCTATGCAAAGCAAGAACTAGAGCTACCAGTTTTTAAAACAAGTTTCTACAACATCTTTAGGTTTCTTTTATTTCATTAATCTCATTAATGAAGTCCCAATTATTATGCTTCCTAAGCATCAGATATGAAACGATAGCAGCAATATTAATTATATCTCATATATATAATATATGCATTCGTCTCAGGCAGTAATATGATCTCATCACAGAACATTGCAGCAGAAAATAACATATGAAATATTGGATATACTAGGATTTCCGTGTTTTAAATTAAGCCTGTATAAAACACGGATTCCACGGTCGTGATGAATAGCCAATCCCACACCCCTAGACCCCTACGAGAGCGGCAAGCAACCCTACCAATTCTAGAGTTAGGAGACCCGGTCTCGGCCTCTCAAGATGGCTCTCACTGGACCCTAGAACCCGGTTACATATGCTCCCCGCCTTGGGTCTATCCTAATGCGGAAAAGTAAATAATATACAATGGTGACATCATCCTCAACCCGGAAGTGCCCCAATAAAAGAATATTATATACAATGAATTTTACATGAATGAAAATGAAAAACTCTCATCTCACATAAAAACCCCCGGCTATTCAATCACGACGATCCAATATAACATATCACAGCAACACATAGCATCACATGTCATCAACGTAAGTAAATATGCGTATCCCAATTGTCGTTGACATATAGCACCGAAACCGGCGATACACCACATATTACACTTACGGTCGCAGAAAAGAAAGTGAAAAACTATAACTGTTGGAATCCGCAACCACCTTAGACATCACATGCCTAACCAAATAAATCCCTTAGACATCCATGCCTAACAATTATAAACCCCGCATTTTAGTCTCGATACCGAAAACACATTTCAATATCTAGTCGGCCAATTCAACAAGATTCCTGACATGCTGATCGAATGCTCGTCGAAAACTTTAGTAGACGGCCGCACCCCTCGATGCCGTCGACGAAATGCACTAAGGCGGAACACCGCTGCCGTAAGCACTCGAACGGATGCTTTTGGCGACGGGGTTCTCCTACAGTCACTTGGTCGGGGCTATGGGGCGTGGCTATCTATTAAGTTTACCCGGCGAGTAACCGCGTACGCTACGTGATTGCGACAGATTTTTGATCTCATCAAAATCCCGTGGCAACCGATCAATTGAGACTGAATTGCTAGATTTATAACATTCAAACTAGTTATCTCATAACTATCTTGTGGATTCCAAATATTGTATCCCATCACATGATACCCGAACGAACGTTAAAATTTTCGATCGATTTATCAAAGTCCCAGAATTTCCCGACAACTCAACACTTGAGCACAGTTTTAATAATACCCAGATTATGCCATAGTACCTATACACCAGCCGTAGAAGGGCAACCCCAAGCCTCATTTATATCACCACGGAACTACGGAAAACCCTAGGGTTTGACCGTGGTTCCGCGATCCAAAAAAGTCGAGTTAGGGTTTCATTCTTCTAGAGGGTTCATAGGATCACTTGCATGTCTTTCCGAATACGTTAAACTTGGAAAAATAGGTTTTTGATATTCGATCGAACTTTTAAACTTTGTCTAGACAACATGCGAATATCCCGAAACAATGTTAAAACTACGAATACGAAACACTCCGAATTGCTTATAGTGTCATATTACATCATATGTAAAATTAGCAAAAACAAACAACACCCGAAACACCAAAACCCAGTAACTGGAACACACAAAAAAATTTCAACCCAATTCCCCTCTATAAATCCGAGGTCGCCAGCCTAGGCCTTCATGTCGCCGGCCATGGTCCGAGGGGATGGGCTCAATTTTGTTGTGTGTTCATGTGGTATCACATACTGCATTTTGCACTTGTTTAAATAATATTTTGAACACTTTTCAAAATCGACAGAAACTAGGGTTTTGCATTTCAAGTTTCAGAGTCGTTTCGGTTTCGTAATTCTAACAAAATTCGTCTTAATTTCTAGCATGGCTCTGATACAACTGTTGGGTGGTATACAATGGCAGCAAGGTTTCGGGAGGCATCGTCCATGACAAATTAAAAAATTACCGTTCTAGCTAACCCTAAACATGAATCGATTACTAGAAATAATACGGAAAACATATGCAAACACTTTGCAAGTTATAGTGAGCAAGGAATACAACCTTTGTAGATCGGTCCTTCACTTCAAATAGCTCCGTGTAGTAGTCCCCTTCGCTGCGATCGTGAACTCCGGACTCTAGAGAGGCTCCTTTGAAGAAACGAACGTGCTTGCCTTGAAGACTTCGAGGCCGAAGATGATCTACGTCGAGGAGACACTAACCCAAGCTATCTCTTCACTAATTATGGAATTAGTGAAACAAACACACTCTACTAAATGGCAAGTAGTAGAGGATGATGAAATAGGAAGTGGGCTCACTTTAGATTTCATTTTCTCACACTTTTTCTCAAAACTCCATTAAAGCCAGTTAGCTTTTGATGAAGAAGAAGAAAAAGAAAAATATCTCACATGAATAATTCATCCAAATGAATTATTGTAACCATGGGTGAGTTAAGCCCTCATGCTTAACTCGTGTAGAGAATTAACCAAAGGCCAAGGTTAAGGATTGGATTAAGAAATATCCTAAGGAATGACAAAAGAGTTGACTTTGTCAATTTTCTACAAGCTTCATGCAAGCTTGATAACATTGACCAAGTCTTCTCTCTTTTGTTAAATCTTAAGAAATAAAAAAAAACCCTAATTTAACCCTAAAATGGTATAAGTCTCATACACCCATCTTGTATGTATCATCAAGCATGACACAATACATGTACACAAACATACATATCACATATATACAATGTGCACATCAAGTGAGAAAAGAAATCATTAGTTAGCTTAATATTAGTTAATGTAATATAATATATCAAATATATAATTATACATTAAATTATCAAATCAACTCTTGATTTAATAATCCGGCTATATCATATATCATATATAACCGACTAATACTATATGAATCAACTTATCGAATCAACACTTGATCTGATAACCCGACTATATCATATATAAACGACTGATATCATATATCGCGAGAATAGAATACGGTATCACATATCGTATTAATCTCGGTCCCGCACATATCACATATGCGTTCCTACTCCGTTTCGCTTGAGCCAGGAAACCTCTGCGTATGACTCTAAAGACTCGTCAATACGCCGGCAGTAGGTGATGATCATATCAAACACCCACAAGCCGCAAGTGGTCTGCTAAACGTAACGGCCACCCGGGTATTGAGCAATCAGAAGATCAACAAGCAAGCCTGTTCATATTCCTGCGAATCCAATCAGTAACACTACCGTACAGTCCTGTCTCTTCGTCTGATATGTCGCATATCACAGCCTAGGGGTGGTATAATGTTAGACCCCAATAGCCTGATAAGTCATGCCGATGTGAGGTCCATAACGGTTCGATAAACTACTGATAACACTTACCAGTAGATCTCAGCAACCTTGGCCAGGGATTTCATGTTATGGCCAATCGAGCATAGCGCAACATCAACTCCCAATACCGGGAGAGACGAAACCCCTCCTATCGCTCATTGCCTCCATGTGACTCGGGACTGTACCCAAAAGCCACCGTTTTGCACGATCTCTTGATCGTGGAAAGGTGGAAATGAAAGCACAATGGGAATCACACAAGAATCTATGAAGATCTCGGGTCTACAGACTAACCTGTACCAGTGTCATCAGAGAACTGCTATCTGACGATAGGTATAATACCATCTAGGAGTTCTCGGTGAGTCCGTTCAGTGTACCCAGTCTCCACTGAGCACCCGTATACTGTCTATGATGTTAAACACCAATGGATATGGGATCATCCATCGCCCATCTGTATGGGTCGAGAAGCTATACGCTAGTCTACTCTTGTATATCGATACCCTATCTCGATACACCCTCGACTAGGAACATTTGAAAGATGTACTTAGCGACTACACTGTCCACACTAGTATGATCTGCATCATAGTCCTGGTAATCAAGTACACATCCTAAGGGCTTTACCAACATGTAATCAAGAGACAATCAGAGTACATGTTAAGATAAAGAGCAACCAGATAGCATACTATCATGTCGAGCAAAAAAGTCCTCACTATATATGTCCAAGCATCCTCTACAATATACATCGTATGTACAGTAATGGCCTATAGGTCATGCATATAACTAACAAGGCAAGCACTCATATCTCCGGCTCCCTGGGGCTCAAGAGACTGGTCCCGCTTAAACCTATGTTTACTAGGGTCCTTAAGGTAATTTATAGAACTTGAGGGGGTTTTAGGTAAAAATAATTTTGTATAGTTTTCAAAATACACCTCAAGTATTTTATTATCGTCTTAAGAGTTTTCATAGATGTAGATTTTATATATGTGACATTTCTAGTGAGATAAACCTATTTTTCATAATACATAGTATTTATTTGTAATATTGAACTTGTATGTAAATTCATGGTATTTTCATGTAAAGTGATTCTTTTGACTTGGAAAAGTTGGAATATTGATATTATAACAAAAATAGATATTTTGATAATACATATATATTTATAAAAATAATTTTTAATTTATTATTTTCTAGAAATCTCATTTTCTTAAGATATTTGTATTTTAAATCTCTCGAGACCATATGCTCCTTGAGGAGGTCTGAATCTCACACTACTAAGCCCAGGGATGTGCGATAATCTACACCATCCCAGTCGGGTTCCCCGAAAATGGGTTGTAGCGGCGCTTTGCAAAGATTTGTAAAAATACGTAATCTTTTAGAAAACGGTTTTTTATAAGTTAAAGATAGTTTTGTGTAAAACGGTAATTTCTGAATCTATATTTCCCAAAAGGTATTGTACTATGTTGCATATGAGTGTTGTGAAGAGGTAGGTCATTACCTCGTGATCTATTTAAAGGTATAGCAAGATTAATGATGTTTTAAAGTCGAAACTAAACTACATGGTATTTTACTGAAAAAGTATGATAAAAATTGAAATATGCATTCTTTTGAAATAGAATTTGTTCCATATATTTTTTTAATGATTAATATTCAAGATGTAAGAGTTTAGTATGGTTGTATTTGAGGAAAGTAGATCTTTTTAAAGAAAACCGAATCGGAAGTCGGATTAACTCCGCTTCCGTCGGGTTTTAGAATTATGAGTTTTAAGAATAGAAAATAGAAGAGGGAGGATGAACTTACTGGCTAACAAGAAATAGGGAGGATAGAGGTAGAGAGGGGAATCGCCGGTGCGACGTTTCGTCACCGGAAACTCCTCGTATCGCCGTCGGAAATTTGCCGGAGTTTCGCCCTTTGCTAATTCCACCTGTACACAAAATTTCTATTGAGTTTTCTTGAGAGTTTAGACAGAATTGTGAGTGAGAGGGGTGTGTTTGGGGATGGTATTTATAGGGTAAAACTAGGGTTAGGGTAGGTGAAAAGTTGTCTTAAAAATTGTATTTAAAAAGGGTTTAATGGAGTTTTTAAGAGGTTCTGTTACTGTGCAGAAAATTTAAAGTGTACAGGGGTTTTAAGAAGGCCAAAAGATAGAGAAGTCATGAAGGAGACTCGGCGATTTGACCGAGTCAACCCGGCCTCGCCGGCCGAGTCGCTGGCCCGAGTCGGGCCGGGGCTCGTCGCCACGTGTCCACCGTCGGTTGGTGCAGCTCCTAGGTTAGTTTGTTTTATTTGTGACTTTTGGTTTTTACGAGTTATGCACGTGTAGGCTATTGGGATTCTAAAAATTTAAAAGAAATCAATATAATAAAATAATCTGGGTGTTGGGATTTGAACTCTGGTGCTTTGGTTCAGCAGTGCAAGGTCTTACCAATGAGGTACAAGCTCCTTCTTGCTATTAAAATGCAAATCAAACTTATAACTTGTGCTCAGGCAAATTTAAATCTTTATGTATTTTTGAAAAAAATTTGTACAGAAAGTTGTACAGAAATTTTAGGGTTGTTACATTCTACCCTCCTTATAATAATTGCATCCTCGAAATTTGTAAAAGGAAAGTGTAACAGATTCAAGAAAAGTTTGGTGATAGAACTATTGGTAGTGTATGAAAAATATGTGAAGGAACGAAATAATGCGAAGGTTTTGGTAAGATTGTAAAAGAGGTGAGGGAATTTTGGGTTAGGACAGATTCAAAGTATATGGAATGATAAAATTCAAATATTGTAAAGAATGATTTCAGTTGCTGGTTCTTGTGTTATATTGCTTAGGTTGTTCACGCAGAACAGAACTGCATGGTAGTGTTCCATACAGCTGTGACCTGCATGGGCCGCCAACAAAACCTGTCACGTCCTGCTTCCCAGTATATGGGCAGAGAACGCGACGATGCCGCTACGTATTTACTCTGAAGTAAATACGCTAAGCGTATCTAAGAAATATAAAAGAAATATACACAAGAGACAAATGTAAAGAACAACAAATTTATTTATTAACATTCTTTTGTACAATGTATGGAAAAGTAAATACATCTGAATGAAAGCAATGCCTAAACAGTGGCATAACAGCAATGGAAAATACAGAATGTAAAGGAAATGTACAAGTGTAACTACAGCTCGGGATTTTCAATAAACTGGTCCAAGTCTTCGATACTAGGCTCGATCTCTGGAAGGTTCGTATCACCTGACGACATTCAAAGAAGTAGAAAGAGAATGTCGTCAGCGAACAAATCGCTCGGTAAGTCCCAAAGATGAGTGAGAAATAGAATAGACATAGAGAGAGAGTATATATTTTTTATAATGTTGTTTTTATTGTTAACGCTGTTGTTTGTAGCTTGGTACAGAAGGATGCTAGTGTATATGAGAGGAGTCTCTATATGCCAAAGACTAAAGGAAACTGGAAGTACAAGGCTCCGTTAGAATGCCCGGAACAACGACGATTATATTCAGGTTAGGTGTCTTAAATCTTGCAGTCTCGTGCCACTTTTAACACCTTCCGTACCAATCCACCCCTTAAACCCCGCGATGTCTTGATTGTATTGTTTATATTGTATTGCAACTTGTATTGTTTTGTAATATAGATTGTATAATTGGATGACTTACCAAAACCATGATATCGGTAAATGGATGTAACTGGAGAATAATGTAGATGGAAGTATATCCATGGTTCGATTCAGTCACTACAGATTGAATAGATTGATTATATGGATTCATGGATTCATATTGAATTGTAGTATTGTAGATTGTACTTGAATCATATTCAAGTCAGATTATTTATAATAAGACTCAGTCTGAGTCAGAACAATTAGAAAAGAAATTGAAGTCCTGAATTAGGTTTTGATGTTATCGGTAACCGCTGCACATGGGCGGCAGGATTTGTGTCTTTTTCAAAGACGATTACCTTTTTGACAACACCGTTTGTTAAGTTATCTACCTTAAATAGGCAAGCACCCATATCTCCGGCTCCCTGAGGCTCAAGAGACCGGTCCCGCTTAAACCTATGTTTACTAGGGTCCTTAAGGTAATTTATAGAACTTGAGGGGGTTTTATGTAAAAATAATTTTGTATAGTTTTCAAAATACACCTCAAGTATTTTATTATCGTTTTTAGAGTTTTCATAGATATATATTTTATATATGTGACATTTCTAGTGAGATAAACCTATTTTTCATAATACATGGTATTTATTTGTAATATTGAACTTTTATGGAAATTCATGGTATTTTCATGTAAAGTGATTCTTTTGACTTAGAAAAGTTGGAATATTGATATTATAACAAAAATAGATATTTTGATAATACATATATATTTATAAAAATAATTTTTAATTTATTATTTTCTAGAAATCTCATTTTCTTAAGATATTTGTATTTTAAATCTCTCGAGACCGAATGCTCCTTGCGGAGGTCCGAATCTCGCACTACTAAGCCCAGGAATGTGCGATAATCCGCACCATTCCAGTCGGGTTCCCCAAAAATGGGTTGTAGCGGCGCTTTGCAAAGATTTGTAAAAATACATAATCTTGTAGAAAACAGTTTTTATAAGTTAAAGATAGTTTTGTGTAAAACAGTATTTCCCGAATCTATATTTCAAAAAAGGTATTGTGTTATGTTACATATGAGTGTTGTGAAATGATAGTTCATTACCTCGTGATCTATCTAAAGGTATAGAAAGATTAATGCTGTTTTAAAGTCGAAACTAAACTACATGGTATTTTAATGAAAAGTATGATAAAAAATGAAATATACATTCTTTTGAAATGGAATTTGTTCCATATGTTTTTTTTAATGATTAATAGTCAAGATGTAAGAGTTTAGTATGGTTTTATTTGAGGAAAGTTGATCTTTTTAAAGAAAACCGAATCGGAAGTCGGATTAACTCCGTTTCCGTCGGGTTTTAGAATTATGAGTTTTAAGAATAGAAAATAGAAGAGGGAGGAGGAACTTGCTGGTTAATAAGAAATAGGGAGGATATAGGTAGAGAGGGGAATCGCCGGTGCGTCGTTTCGTCGCCCGAAACTCCTTATATCGCCGTCGGAAGTTCGCCGGAGTTTCGCCCTTTGCTAACTCCTCTTGTACACAAAATTTCTATAGAGTTTTCTTAAGAGTTTGGACAGAATTGTGAGTGAGGGGTGTGTGTTTAGGGGTGGTATTTATAGGGTAAAACTAAGGTTAGGGTAGGTGAAAAGTTGTATTAAAAATTGTATTTAAAAAGGGTTTAATGGAGTTTTTAAGAGGATATGTTACTGTGCAGAAAATTTAAAGTGTACAAGGGTTTTAAGAAGGCCAAAAGACAGAGAAGTCAAGAAGGAGACTCGGCGATTTGACCGAGTCAACCCGGCCTCGCCGGCCGAGTCGGCCGAGTCGCCGGCCCCAGTCGGCCGAGTCGGCCGAGTCGCCACGTGTCCACCGTCAGTTGGTGTAGCTCCTGGGTCAGTTTGTTTTATTTGTGACTTTTGGTTTTTATGAGTTATGCACGTGTAGGCTCTTTGGCTTCTAAAAATTTAAAAGAAATCAATATAAAAAATAATGTGGGTGATGGGATTTGAACTCTAGTGCTTTGGTTCAGCAGTGCAAGGTCTTACCAATGAGCTACTAGCTCCTTCTTGCTATTAAAAAGCAATTAAAACTTATAACTTGTGCTCAGGCAAAAGTATATCTTTCTGTATTTTGAAAAAAAATTTGTACAGAAAGTTGTATAGAAAGTTTAGGGTTGTTACACGACATGCCACCTTTTTTGGAATGGAATTTCTTATGAAAGAAGTTAAATGCAATGAGGTAGAACTGGAAGAAGTTCCAGCAACGCAAACTATAACTGACGATTTGGTGGAATCAGAGGATTCAATAGTCCCCGACGAACCACAGCCACTCCGCAGATCTAGTAGAGTTCTTCATCCACTAGAGAGTTACTACGGTTTTCTCATAGACGATGGGAGCGAGGATCGCATCATGGAGATGATGGCCTAACTAGTTTTGAGCAGGCCATCACGAGTGGGGACTCTGTGAAATTGCTGGATGCTATGCGATCTGAGATGGAATCCATGTACACCAACAAAGTGTTGACTTTGGAAGTTGCTCCTGAAGGGGTAAAACCCATCGGGAGCAAGAGGATTTTTGAGAAAGATAATTTGGTGTAGATGAAAAAGTTGAGACTTTCAAAGGTTGACTTGTAGCAAAAAGGTTTTCATCTACAACATGGTGTCGACTATGATAAAACCTTTTCTCCTGTCGCTATGCTTAAGTCCATCGAAATCCTACTTGCCGTTGCAGCATACCATAAATACGGAATCTGGCATACTGCATGTCAAAACCGCTTTTCTTAATGGTGATTTAGAAGAGAGCGAGTATATGACACTGCCAGAGGGCTTCGTAGACAGTGTGAGCAGCGGAAGCGTGTGCAAGCTGCTTAAATCCATCTATGGATTAAAGCAGGTATCGCGGAGATGGAACATCTGTTTTGATGAAGCTGTCACAGAGTTTGACTTCATCAGAATGTAGATGAACCATGTATATATAAGAAGGTTGTAGAGAGTAAGGTTGTCTTACTCGTATTATACGCGGATGACATACTCTTGATAGGAAACGATGTTCCTATGCCGCACTCGGTCAAGTTCCTCTTATCACACGAGTTCTCCATGAAAGATCTAACTGATGCCTCCTACATCCTGGGGATATAGATCTATAGAGATAGATTGAAATAGATTTGGGATTGTCCCAATCCAGGTACATAGACACCATACTAAAGGGGTTTAGTATGGAAGATTCTAAGCATGGTAATGTACCCACTTGTTCAGGAATCACTCTCTCCAAAGAGATGTCTACCAAGACTGATTTGGAGAGGGCTCGCATATAAGGGTTACCCTATGCTTCGACGGTCGGGTCAATCATGTATGCAATGTTGTGTACCAGACTGGATGTAGCATGCTCACTAGGTGTAGTGAGTAAGTATCAATCAGATCTTAGGGAAAAGTACTGGACATCTATGAAGAACATCCTTAAGTACTTGAGAAGCACTAAAGAGATGTTCTTGGTGTATGGTAACAGCGAACTCCTGGTGTAGTCCTTTATCGATTTGAGCTTCCAGAGTGATAAGAATGACTGAAAGTCAGTCTCGGGTTTTGTTTTCACCTTCAGTGAAGGGACGGTATGTTGGAAGGGTTCTAAGCTATATACCGTAGCAGACTCGTTGATAGAGGCTGATTACATCGCTACCAACGATGCTGCCAAAGAAGCTATCTGGATGAATAAATTCATAAGATGAACTTGGTTCCTACCATTGGGCATCCAGTACCTGTGTACTGTGATTACATTAGAGCTGTGGCCTTGGCCTAGGAACCCCGGTCCCATCAACGATCAAGACATATTCTTAGACAGTATCACCAGATCAGGGAGATAGTTGATCTCCGGGAGATCGAGGTTAGGAGAGTTGACACAGAGGATAACACAACGGATCCACTCACAAAGGCCAACCCCCCAAATGCGATTCGAGGGATTTTTGGGAAGTTGGGTATGAGATACTACAACAACTGGCCTCAGTGCAAGTGGGAGATTGTTAGGAATATATATGCCCCAGAGGCCATTATTGTTGATATAGTGGATGCTTGGACATATATATAGAGGAGATTCTTGCTCGACATGATAGTATGCTATATGGTAACTCTTTATCTTAACATGTTGACTGGTATTCTTTACTGTCTTTCTCTCATATGTTGATAAAGCCCTTAGGATATGTACTTGACCACCAGGATTATGATGAGATCATACTAGTGGGGCCAGGGTGGTCCAAAAGTATATCCTTTAACAGTTCCTAGTCGAGGGGATATTGAGACAAAGGCATCAATATTCCAGAGTAGAATTGTGTGTACATTTATTGTCCCTTAGAGGACGATGGTTGAACCCAAAACCATTGGTGTGTGACATCAAATATTGTATACAGGTGCTTATTTGAGAATGGGTACACCGAACGGACTCGCCGAGGACTCCTAGCTGGTATTATACCTATCGTCAGATAGCAGTCCTCTGGTGACACTGGTAGATGTTAGTCTGTAGACCCGAGATCGTCATAGAGTCTTATGTGGCTCAAACTGTGCTTTGATTTCCTCCCTACCACGCTCAAGAGAAGTTGTGCAAAAAGGTGGATTTTGGGTACAGTCCCGAGTCACATGGAGGGAATGAGCGATAGGTTTCGTCTTTCCCGGTATTGGGGGTTGATGTTGCGCTATGCTCGATTGGCTATAATTGGAAGTCCCTGGCCAGGGCTGCTGCTGAGATTTACTGATAAGAGTTATCAGTAGTTTCTCGAACCGTTATAGGCCATACATCGGCATGACTTATCACGTTATTGGGGTCTGACGTTTACCACCCCTAGACATGATATGCGACATATCAGACGAAGAGACCGGACTGTATGGTAGTGTTACTGATAGGCTTCATGGAGAGTATGGACAAGCTTGCTTGTTGATTTTCATATCACTCAATACCCGGGTAGCCGTTATGTCCAGCTAGTACCACTGACGGCTTGTAGGTGACTGATGTGATCATCACCTACCGCTGGCGTATTGACGAGTCTTTAGAGTCCCACACAGAAGTTCCCGGTTCAAGCGAAATGAAGTAAAACACATATGTGATATGTGTGGGCCTGATTAAATACGTGTATGTGATACCGTATTGTAATCTGACAGTTATCTGTTATCAGTTAGGTTATATGTGATATAACCAGATTATTGAATCAAGTGTTGATTTGATAATGTGATATACATATGAATGATATTAGTTGGTCATATGTGATATAACCGGATTATTAAATCAAGTGTTGATTTAATAATGTGATATATATTATATTTGATATAATTATATCTTAACTAATATCATTAGCTCACTAAATATTTTATTATATGCATTTATATATATATATATATATATATATATATAGCATGGCATGAATTCTATTTTGTGAAAATAGAAATGAGGTGGAAATTGGGAGCATGGATGAAAGCATGGGCTTTATTGTTTTTTTATTCATCTTGACTCACTATTCATGCATGGTTGCAATTTTATATTGCAATTAATCCATGCTTGAATGAGTGAGTGTCAAGGGGTTGCCATTCACTTTATTATTCTCAACACTTAGCCATTTTTGAAAGGGGTTTCTCTCTTACTCTCATGCTCTTTAGCTTCTTCATCTTCCTCATTGTCATGGTTCAAGCTTCAACCCTCACATGTGATGTGAACCATGAAGCTTGAACACAAACTTGCGAGTATCCCCTAATTCACCATCCTACACTTGACTAGCGATCAAGTGTATCGTGTTTCCTACACCAAAGAGTTTAGTGTAGAGGTAGCTTGAGTTGGAGGGATTTCGCGTGGATCATCTTCGGCACGAAGATCATCGGAGGAAGCTCGTCCAAACCTTCAAGTGGAGCCTAGTGGAGTCACGGGACTACTACCTGGAGCATGTGAAGTGAAGGACTCGATCTATGAGGGTATAGCCATCTTCAATTCTTATAGTTTAGTAGATATCAAACCTAAAACCCTAATCATCTAGTTAATGATCTAGGTTAGTGTTAGTTAGCACCCCAAATTTTTTAAAATTGGCATGCTTGATGCTTGTAAAACCCAGTGTGGTTGCTAGCGTACACTTTGAGTCAAATCGGGCAGTCTCTGGAAAGTACTTCGCATCGAACATGTCGCGAAAAGTTTTCCATTTGATAGGCTGGGCAAGACGGCTTTCTTCCGCCTTCCACCATACTCAGGCATTGTCGGTGAGTTGCAGCTTCGCAACCCGTACCCAAGCGATGTCTGGCACTTGTGGTGCTGCCAGATCATCCTCAATGCTCTGAGCCCATTCTTCAACTTCTAAAGGGCTCTCTTTTCTAGAAAATTGCTTCGGGTGCAATACCCGGAATTGCTTCACTTCAGGTGCTTCCTCTTCTGGACGGTTCAATATGATAGCAGTCTGCTGTTGCTGTCCATCCAGGAGGCTTCGGATTGCCTCAAGCAATACCGTTTGCTCGTTTATTGGAGCTGCAACGGTAGGCGTAAGTGGAAGAGGTGGCGTTCATACCAGAATATTGCATTTTATACCGCCCATTCTTACGCTCGTTTGTTTATAGGCAGGTGCTTTTAATCAGTGTTTGCGACATAACTGCAGAATACAGGTTCTCGGTTCTAAAACGGTGAAATTCATGGAAAACACGACAAAATCCGGGTTCTTGCCAACCACAGATAAAACACAGTCTCCGCTCTTTATCCGTATGTTGCCAGATACCAGTTTAGGGAGACGAAATGTCAAATCAATGTCGTTTTCATGCACAAGGCTCAATGGCAACAACAAGTTCCAAGAAATCTACGCGGAGCTCGAGGCAATCATGACAAAAACATCCACAAAAAGTCCACCTTTCCTCAACAGAAATTCTGGAAGAAATGTGAAAGTATTTTCAGAAAATACATATACCAGACAACACAGGACAAGAAACCAGGAAAGCACCCAAAAGACGAAAATCCAAATCATCAAGACGGCCGCGGATCCGCGGCCAAAGGGGGGTCTTGGCCGCGGATCCGCGGCCATGTGGTCTCCTCTCTGCGTCAATTTTCAGGGGTAGTTTGGTACTTTTGTTTATGTGCAGATGGTTGCCCTAGGTTTCCCATTCCCCTCCTATAAATACTCCAGAGCTGAGCCCAACCAAGGGGTAATTCTTTGTTCTTCTTTCTTTTTAGGATTTAGTCTTTTTCTTCTTCTTCTTCATTCTTTTTCCATGAAAATTGTAGTGAGAGCTTTTTGAGTGGGAGATCAATGAAGATGAGGGCTTTTTGTATCATTCTCTTTTGTTTCTTCTTCCCCTTGAGATTCTTGTTTTCTCTTGATCATTCAACCTCTTCATTGAGCTTGAATGGTTAAGGGTTAGTTATTGATCTCAAGGGTCGTATTTTCTTATGGAATTAGCGCTTCAATTCACATGCGTTCTCTACCCTTCTCTTGATCTTGCAACCTCTTGATTGAGCTTGCAAGTTTAAGGGTTGGCTATTGATCCCATGCTTGTCTTGAGTTCTACTTTCTTGTTCTTTTTATCGCTTTTTATTACTTGCTTATTATTATCTTGCTTTTCTTTCTTGCAATTTATTTCATGCACTTAAATTCATGCACTTAATACTTGTAATCTTTTCTTTTCTTTGTTCTTTTCTTTTGCTCTCTTTTGTTCATTTTGTGAATGTTGTAATTATTATTGTTAAGAAGAAATACGATATTATAAGTTAAAGATTTTCTTTTCTCTTTTCCTTTTCCCGTTATTTTCCATTGAACTCCGCCCAAACCATATGCAAGCGCTCCGTTAGGCACCCTACCCTGACAAGGTAACGGTGATTCCTAACCGCGACCGGTTGCGTTCGGTTCGGCCGGAGGCAAAAGCAAGAGACAAGAACGGAAGGACAAGGGTAAATAAGGCGTATTCCACGAATACCGCGCTTAAATCCCCTAATCCACGTTGTTGCCGATTGCTCTAGCTTCAATTGGTTAAGACTCGGCTCAAAGGTTTCGAGTACGGATTTCTTTAGCTTATAATCTCGTATCTTTTTCTTAACAACTTTATACTTGCAAATAATACACATAGGATAGTCTTGAACAAACCTCATACAAATTCTTTATTGACTCGTCTAAAACAAGAACGGACATACAACCATCTCCCTGTGGATCGACCCGTGCTCAACCGGCTAGCTGCATAGCGACACCGTCTTGATTGCGGTTAACTTTAATTCTTTCAATCAGGTGGTGGTGTGTTGTTGAAGTTTATGCTGGTATTGTTTGGAGAATCCATAACCTTGACACAAAAAAATAGGGTTAGGATAGATTCAAAAAATATGAAATTGTAAAATTCAAGGAATATGAAATGTAAAGAATGTTTTTAGTTGCTGTTTCTTTTGTTATATTGCTTAGGACTTCATACGGGGTTGACCTGCATGTCCATGCAGAACTGACCTGCATGGGCCGCCAACAAAGCCTGTCACGCTCCGCTTCCCAATATACGGGGAGGGGACACGACGATGCCCGCTACGTATTTACTCAGAAATAAACACACTAAGCGTAACTAAGAAATATAATGTAAATATACACAAGAATACATGAAGTATAAATGAACAACAACTTTTATTTATTAAACATTTCTTTACAAGTACAACTGAAAATGTAAATACAGGAATGGAAAGCAATGCTTAAACAATGACATGATCTGAAAAGAAAATATATACAAGTATCTAGAGCTTTGGGTCAATGGCGAACTGCTCCAAGTCTTTAGTACTGGGCTCGACCTCCAGAGAGTCTGATCCACCTGACAACATTCCAAAGAAAGAAGAGAAGGAATGTCGTCAGCGAACAATCGCTCGGTAAGTCCCAAAGATAGGTAATAATAGACAGATGAGAATATAAATGGTATATTGTAATTTTGTTGTTCTGTTAACGCAGTTGTTTGTAGCTTGGTGCAGAATATGCCAGTGTATACGAGAGGAGTCCCACTATTCCGGAGACTAAGGTATACGGAGTACAAGGAACCGTTAAGCCACGGTACAACAGCAATGGATATTCAGGTTAGGTGTATTAAAATGACCGTCTCATGCCACTTCTAACACATTCCGTACCAGTCTTCCCCTTTAAAATCCCGTAATGTATTTTGTATTGATTGGTTGTATTAGACTTACCGAAACCATGATATCATGTAACGGAATGGATAAAATTGATAGTGATGTAATCAGAGTATATCCATGGTTCGGTTCAGTCGAGTCAAGTTGATATAGATTGTATCTGGTATAAAAGGATTCATGTTGTATTGAAGTTATCTTGAATCATATTCAAGAATAGATTGATTTCATATTAGACTGAGACTCAGACCGAGTCAGACCTTTTAGACAGAATTGAAGTCCAGAATTAGTTTTGGTGTTATTGGTAACTGCTGCACATGGACGGCAGGATTTGTGTCTTTTTCCAAAACAATTACCGTATTAATAACACCGTTTTTAGTTTGTCTACCTTAAATAGGCAAGCACCTAAATTCTCTGGCTCCCTAGGGCTCAAGAGAACTGGTCCCACTTAAACCATATTTACTAGGGTCCTTATTGTAATTTAATATAACTTGAGGGGTTTTATGAAAAATAGTTTTGATATATTTTCAAAATAAATCTTAAGTATTTATTTATCGTATTTAGGGTTTTCATGGATGCATATTTTAAAATATAATGTTTTCTAGTGAATAGAACCTAAATTACATTGTATATGGTATTTTAGTGTAATATTGGAATTGTATTGATTTATAATGGCAGTTTCATGAAATTTATGATTCCTTTGATTTAGAAAACATGGAATATATATAATGTATATTTGATTAGATATTTTGATAATATTATATATATATATATATATATTTAAAAAAAATAGAACTTATTTATTAAATAGAAATCACATTTTTCTTAAAAATTGCATTAAAAATTCTATCGAGGTCGGATGTTCCGTGAGGAGGTCTGCATCTAGCTCTACTAGGTCCGAGGATGTGCGATAACCTGTGCCATCCCGATAGGGGTTCTCCAAAATGGGTTGTAGAGGCGCATTTGCAAGGAATTAAATAATACACATTTAAAGAAAACGATTTTTGAATGTTTATGGTATTTAAATGTAAACTCGTATTTATCCCACAAACTAATGTTCCAAAATTCATCGTGCTATGTCAAGAATGAGTGTTGTGATGAGGTAGGTCATTACCTCATGAGTTTTCTAAAGATAATATGAGCAAAATGAATAAGCAATGTCGTATGTAAACATGATGGTATTTTAGCGTAAAACTGAAATAGAAGTTGCAATACATATTATTTTGAGATGAAACTTGTTCTAAAGTGTTTGTTTACGATTGCTAAACAATATACAATAAGATTGTAAATTTGTTATTAAGATAAATGGTTTTTTTAAGTTAAATTTGAAACGGAAGTCGGATTTACTCCGCTTCCGACTAGTTTTAAAAATGGAATTCGTTTTAATAGAAAGAGAAGAGGGAGAGTGGGACTTACAGATTAGAAAGAAAGAGGAGAGGTAGGAGAAGCTTATGGAATTGTCGGGGAGTCATTTTGTCGTCGTATTTGTCCCGAAACGTTGCCGGAACTTGCCCTTAAGCTAATTCCACTTGTACAATTTCTTGGACTTAGGAATTTTAGAGAGTTTTGATACTAGATTTCAGAATGAGGAGGGCCAAAGTATAGGGTTGTATTTATAGGGTAGGATTAGGGTTTTGTTAGTGAAGAGAGAATTAAAAATGCATTAAAATTTGGATTAATGCATCATTTTAATTTCTCTGTTAATGTGCAGGGAAATCAAACAGACTGGAGTTAATGGGGGAGTCCAAGGGGTGTTAGGGCAACAAAAAAATTTGCATTTTCCCCTGCCCAAACCGGCGGCGCCGGCCCCTTCATCAAATCTCCCCGGTCCAAATCGTGGGTTGGTTCTTGGATTGCTGCCACGTGTCCTAGTCGTCTCATACACCTCAGTGCACATGTTTGATTTTGTTATGACTTTTCATTTTACGTGTAGTGCACGTGCAAACTTTTGAGATTCTAAAAGTTTAAAAGAAAATCAACAAAAAATATATGTGGCTGGGGGGATTCGAACACAGGGGCTATATCACAGCAGTGCAAGGCTTTACCAATGAGCTATAAGTGTTTTCTTGTTCAAAAGCAATTCAAATACTTATAGCATACACAGGGTTGCAAATACTCATTTGTACATTAACTTTTAAACAAATTCTTCTGTACATTAAACAGAGTCGTTATAACGGCCAAATAGGAATACATAACCACTAGTAGATCTCATACCACATGAGTCGGTTACCCAGTTGGTATCATTTTATCCTTCAATTATATTAGGGAAACCAGTATAAAACAAACTGTAATCTAAAGTTCCTTTTAAATATTTAAAAATTCTTTCAAATGCACACAATTGATCTTTATTTGGATTGCTAGTATATCTACTGAGCCTAGAAACCGCATATGAATTATTAGGTCTAACTTCAGTTGGTGATATAAAGCAACGCAACAAAAATTTATGCATATTTTTGTTGTGATATTTGTTCATCACTAATCTTAGTAAGATGCATATTGGAATCAAAATGTGTAGATATAGCTTTAACATCAAAATAATTAAAATTTTTAAGCATTTTTTTATATCGCATGCGATAGAATTAATGCGATACCAGTATTGCCTCTATTTACCGCCGAAAACCGGGACTGGAGACAAGGGAACGTTGTAAAGTGTTTTTGTCATCCTATTGGGATATGAATGCGCGTTTGTCAAGCGTATACAGCTTCCCCCTGCCGAGGGCAGACCGGGGTTTATTGATTGTAGGGATCCAAATTTTTGGAAGCCACGGACTAAACTGTCGTTAATTATCCCTCGCTTTTGGAGTAAATATGCGTAAACTGTCGTATACAGCAACACATAACATCACATGTCATCAACGTAAGTAAATATGTGTATCCCAATTGTCGTTGACATACAGCTATGAAACCGGCGATACACCACATATTACACTTACGGTCGCAGAAAAGAAAGTGAAAAACTACAACAATTGGGATCCGCAACCACCTTAGACATCATAAACCCATTGTATCTCATAATTTGGATTTCATGCCTAACCAAATGAATTCATTAGAAATCACATGCCTAACAATTATAAACCCCGCATTTTAGTCTCGATATTGAAAATACTTTCCAATAACCTGTCGTATAATTCAACAAGATTCCCGATAAGCTGATCGAATGCTCGTTGGAAGCTTTAGTAAACGGTCGCACCCCCGATTCCGTCGACGAAGTGCACTTAGGAGGAACACCGCGGCCACGAGTACCTAAACGGATGCTTTTGGCGACGGGGTTCTCCTACAGTCACTTGGTCGGGGCTATGGGGCGTGGCTATCTAGTAAGGTTACCCGGAAAGTATCTGCGTACGCTACGATATTCCTTAGAATTATGAGTTTTAAGAATAGAAAATAGAAGAGGGAGGAGGGACTTACTGTCTAATAAGAAAGAGGGAGGATAGAGGTAGAGAGGGGAATCGCCAGTGCGTCGTTTCGTCGCCGAAAACTCCTCGTATCGCCGTCGGAAGTTCGCCGGAGTTTCGCCCTTTGCTAACTCCACTTGTATACAAAATTTCTATAGAGTTTTCTTGAGAGTTTTGAAAGAATTGTGAGTGAGGGGTGTCTGTTTAGGGGTGGTATTTATAGGGTAAAACTAGGGTTAGGGCAGGTGAAAAATTGTATTAAAAATTGTATTTAAAAAGGGTTTAATGGAGTTTTTAAGAGGCTCTGTTACTGTGCAGAAAATTTAAAGTGTACAGAGGTTTTAATAAGGCCAAAAGACAGAGAAGTCATGAAGGAGACTCGGCGATTTGACTGAGTCAACCCGGCCTCGCCGGCCGAGTAGCCGGCCCGAGTTGGGCCGGGGCTATCGCCACGTGTCTACCATCGGTTGGTGTAGCTCCTGGGTCAGTTTGTTTTATTTGTGACTTTCGGTTTTTACGAGTTATTCACGTGAAGGCTCTTAGGCTTCTAAAAATTTAAAAGAAATCAATATAAAAAAATAATGTGGGTGATGGGATTTGAACTTTGGTGCTTTGGTTCAGCAGTGCAAGGTCTTACCAATGAGCTGCAAGCTCCTTCTTGCTATTAAAAAGCAAATAAAACTTATAACTTGTGCTCAGTCAAAAGTACATCTTTCTGTATCTTTGAAAAAATTTTGTACAGAAAGTTTAGGGTTGTTACATTCTACCCTCCTTATAAAAATTTCGTCTTCGAAATTTGTAAAAGGAAAGTGTAACAGATTCAAGGAAACTTTGGTGATAGAACTATTGGTAGTGTATGAAAAATATGTGAAAGGAAGAAATAATGCGAAGGTTTTGGTAAGATTGTAAAAGAGGTGAGGGAATTTTGGGTTAGGACAGATTCAAAGTATATGAAATGATATGATTCAAGGATTGTAAAGAATGTTTTCAGTTGCCGGTTCTTGTGTTATATTGCTTAGGTTGTTCATACAGAACAGAACTGCATGGTAGTGTTCCATACAGCCGTGACCTGTATGGGCCGCCAACAAAACCTGTCACGTCCCGCTTCCCAGTATACGGGCAGAGGACGCAATGAGGCCGCTATGTATTTACTCTGAAGTAAATACGCTAAGCGTATCTAAGCAATATAAAAGAAATATACACAAGAGACAAATGTAAAAAACAACAACTTTATTTATTAATATTCTTTTGTACAATGCATGGAAAAGTAAATACATCTGAATGAAAGCAATACCTAAACAGTGGCAAACAGCAATGGAAAATACAGAATGTAAATAAAATGTACAAGTGTAACTACAGCTCGGGATCTTCAATAAACTGGTCCAAGTCTTCGATGCTAGGCTTGATCTCTGGAAGGTCCGTATCACCTGATGACATTCAAAGAAGAAGAAAGAGAATGTCGTCAGCGAACAAATAGCTCGGTAAGTCCCAAAGGTGAGGGAGAAATAGAATAGACATAGAGAGAGAGAGTATATTTTTTTTATAATGTTGTATTTAGTGTTAACACTGTTGTTTGTAGCTTGGTACAGAAGGTGCCAGTGTATACGAGAGGAGTCTCTATATACCTACCAGAGACTAAAGGCAACTGAAAGTACAAGGCTCCGTTATAATGCCCGGAACAACGGTGATTGTATTCAGGTTAGGTGTCTTAAATCTTGCAGTCTCGTGCCACTTTTAACACCTTCCGTACAAATCTATCCCTTAAACCCCACGATGTCTTGATTGTATTGTTTATATTGTATTACAACTTGTATTGTTTTGGAATATAGATTGTATAATTGGACGACTTGCCGAAACCATGATATTGGTAAATGGATGTAACTGGAGAATCATGTAGATGGAAGTATATCCATGGTTCGGTTCAGTCAATACAGATTGAATAGATTGAACAGATTGATTATATGGATTCATGGATTCAAATTGAATTGTAGTATTGTAGATTGTACTTGAATCATATTCCAGTCAGATTATTTATATTGAGACTCAGTCTGAGTCAGAACAATTAGAAAAGAAATTGAAGTCATGAATTAGGTTTTGATGTTATCGGTAACCGCTGCACATGGGCGGCAGGATTTTTGTCTTTTTCAAAGACGATTACCGTGTTGATAACACCGCTTGTTTAGTTATCTACCTTAAATAGGCATGTTGGGTTGTATACAACGGCAGCAAGGTTTCGGGAGGCATCGTCCATGCCAAATTAAAAAATTGTCGTTCTAGCTAACCCTAAACATGAATCGATTACAAGAAATAATATGGATAACATATGTAGACACTTTGCATGTTATAGTGAGCAAGGTATACAACCATTGTAGACCGGTCCTTCACATCAAATAGCTCCGTGTAGTAGTCCCCTTCGCTACGATCGTGAACTCCGGACTCTAGAGTGGCTCCCTTGAAGAAACGAACGTGCTTGCCTCGAAGACTTCGAGGCCGAAGATGATCTACGTCGAGGAGACACTAACCCAAGCTATCTCTTCACTAACTATGGAATTAGTGAAGCAAACACACTCTACTAAATGGTAAGTAGTAGAGGATAATGAAGTAGGAAGTGGGCTCAATTCAGATTTCATTTTCTCACACTTTTTCTCAAAACTCCATTAAAGCTAGTAAGCTTTTGATGAAGAAGAAGAAGAAGAAAAATATCTCACATGAATAATTCATCCAAATGAATTATTGTAACTATGGATGAGTTAAGCCCTCATGCTTAACTCATGTAGAGAATTAACCAAAGGCCAAGGTTAAGGGTTGGGTTAAGAAATATCCTAAAGAATGACAAAAGTGTTGACTTTGTCAATATTTCTACAAGCTTCATGCAAGCTTGATAACATTGACCAAGTCTTCTCTCTTTTGTTAAATCTTTAGAAATAAACAAAACCCTAATTTAACCCTAAAATGGTATAAGTCTCATACACCCATCTTGTATGTATCATCAAGCATGACACAATACATGTACACAAACATACATATCACATATATACAATGTGCACATCAAGTGAGAAAAGAAAACATTAGTGAGCTTAATATTAGTTAATGTAATATAATATATCAAATATATAATTATACATTAAATTATCAAATCAACTCTTGATTTAATAATCCGGCTATATCATATATAACCGACTAATACTATATGAATCAACTTATCGAATCAACACTTGATCCGATAACCCGGCTATATAATATATAACCGACCAATATCACATATCGCGAGAATAGAATATAGTATCGCATATCGTATTAATCTCGGTCCCGCACATATCACATATGCGCTCCTACTCCGTTTCGCTTGAGCCAGGAAACCTCTGTGTAGGACTCTAAAGCCTCGTCAATACGCCGGAAGTAGGTGATGATTATATCAAACACCCACAAGCCGCAAGCGGTCTGCTAAACGTAACGGCCACCCGGGTATTGAGCGATCAGAAGATCAACAAGCAAGCCTATTTGTAGTCCCGCGAATCCAATCAGTAACACTACTGTACAGTCCAGTCTCTTTGTCTGATATGTCGCATATCATAGCCTGAGGGTGGTATAACGTCAGACCCCAATAATTTGATAAGTCATGCCGATGTGAGGTCCATAACGGTTCGAGAAACCACTGATAACACTTACCAGTAGATCTCAGCAACCCTGGCCAGGGATTTCATGTTATGGCCAATCGAGCATAGCGCAACAACAACTCCTAATACCGGGAGAGACGAAATCCCTCCTATCGCTCATTGCCTCCATGTGACTTGGGAATGTACCCAAAAGCCACCGTTTTGCATGATCTCTTGATCGTGGTATGGTGGAAATCAAAGCACAGTGGGAATCACACAAGACTCTATGACGATCTCGGGTCTACAGACTAACCTGTACCAGTGTCACCAGAGAACTGCTATCCGACGATAGGTATAATACCATCTAGGAGTTCTCGGCGAGTCCGTTCAGTGTACCCAGTCTCCACAGGGCACCCGTATACCGTCTCTGATGTCAAACACCAATGGATATGGGATCATCCATCGCCCATCTGTATGGGTCGAGAAGCTATACGCTAGTCTACTCTGGTATATCGATGCCCTGTCTCGATACACCCTCGACTAGGAACATTTGAAGGATGTACTTAGCGACTACACTGTTCCCACTAGTATGATCTGCATCATAGTCCTGGTAGTCAAGTACACATCCTAAGGGATTTACCAATATGTAATCAAGAGACAATCAGAGTACATGTTAAGATAAAGAGCAACCAGATAGCATACTATCATGTCGAGAAAGAAATTCCTCACTATATATGTCCAAGCATCCACTATAATATACATCGTATGTACAGTAATGGCCTCTAGGTCATACATATAACTAACAATCTCCCACTTGCACTAGGGCCATATGCTGTAGTATCTCATACCCAAAAATCAGCAGTGGTTGAAGTATCTCATACTCAACCATCCCATAAAAGTCTCTCCTGGGAATAGGCCTTTGTGAGTGGATCCGCTGTGTTATCCTCCGAGTCTACTCTCCTATCCTCGATCTCCCTGGAGATCAACCATCTCCATGATCAGGTGATACTGCCTAAGAATATGTCTGGATAACTGATGGGACGGGGGTTTCTAGGCATAAGCCACAACTCCATTGTCACACAATGGTAGGAACTAAGTTTATCTCATGAACTATTATACATCCAGACTACTTATTTGGTAGCATCCTTGGTAGTGATAAATCCAGCCTTTATAGTCTAGTATGTCATGGTATCTAGCTTGGAACTCTTTTAACATACCGTCCCTCCACTGAGGGTAAAGACAATGCCTGTGACTAACATTCAGTTGACCTTATCACTCTGGAAGCTATCCAGTGATTCTCCCCAGGATCTATTGATACCATCTCACTACACCTAGTGAGAATTCTAACATCCACTTAGATCTATCTCATAGATCCAAAACCCAGGATTTAGGAGGTACCACCTTGATCCTACATGGAGAATCCTTGTGATAAGAGGAGATTGACCGAGCGTAGCATATGAAACTTCTTTCCTATCAAGAGTATGTCATCCACGTACAATACGAGGATCGCCACCATACTCCATACTAACCTTTTTGTATATACAAGGTTCATCTACCATTTTGATGAAGTCAAACACTTTGACTACCACATCAAAATAGATGTTCCAACTTCGCGATGCCTGTTTTATCCCATAAAGCAACTTGCACACGTCTCCGCTGCTCCCACCGTCTACGAAACCCTCTGGCTGTGTACTTACAGACGCCTTCTTCTAAATCACTATTTAGAACAGCAGTCATGACACCCAACCGCCAGATATCGTAGTCATGGTATGTAGCAATGGCAAGTAGGATCCGGATGGACTTAAGCATAGACACTAGAAAAGGTTTCATCACAAACCACACTTGATCGATGACGAGAACCTTTTACAACAAGTCTAGCTTTGAAAGTCTCAACTTTTCCATGTATACCAAGTAATCTTCTCAAGATATACTTGCTCCTGATGGGGATTTAACCCTTCAGTTAAAGCAACCAAAGTTCATACTTTGTTGGTGTATATGGATTCCATCTCAGATAGCATAGCATCCTGCCATTCTTATAGAGTCCCCACTCCTGATGGCCTGCTTGAAACTAGTTGGGTCATCATCTCATGATGCAATCCTCGCTTCCACTGTCATAGAGAAAAAACGAAGTATCTCTCAGGTGGGTGAGGAACCCTACCAGATCGGCGGAGAGGCTGAGGTTCGTCGGGAGCTATTGAATCTTCCGGTTCTACCAAATCATCAGCTGTAGTTTGTATAGCTGGAACTCCTTCCAGTTCTATCTCATGACCATTAATTTCTTCATAATAAAATCATTTTCTAAAAAGGTGGCATGCTGAGAAACAAAACACCTTTTATTCCTCGGTGCAGTAGAAGATATTCCTTTGCTAATGCTTGGGATATCCAACAAACTTCCACAGAACTGACCTTGCCTCGAGCTTGTCCGGATTTTGCTTTTGACATAAGCCGGACAACCCCAAATCTTAACTTCCTTAAGAGATGGACTCTTCCCATACCATATCACATATAGAGTGGTATGCACCTGATTGATCGGAACCCTATTTAATAGGTATGCAGCTTCTCAAGTGCATAACCCCCAATAGGAAATAGGCAACTCAGTAGTATTCATCATAGAGCACACCTTATCACATAGGGTGCGATTGCTCCGCCCCGATACACCGATGTGCTGCGGTGTATACGGAGGAGTAATGCTGAGAGAGAATCTAATTCTCCTTTAGAATAGTCCAGGAATTCCGTGCTCAAGTATTCTCCTCCCTGATCACATCAAAGGACATAATATTTATACATGTTTTTGGTTCTCTACTTCTAACTTATATTCTTTGAATATCTCAAAAGGTTCAGACTTGTGTTTCAACAGGAACATATGTCCGAATCTTGAGAGATCATCAGTGAATGTAATGAAGTATAAAGAACCGGTCCTGGCATGTGTAGACTGGGGACTTTCATATATCAACATGTATCAAGCCCAAGAGTTTACTAACTCTTTCTCTGTTTCTAATAAACGGAACTATGGTCATCTTATCTTTGTGACATGACTGACAAGTTTCACAAGATGTAAATTCAAACTGATTTAAATATGCATCTAAATGTAACTTAGCTAGTCGGGTTGCATTGATATGACCTAGTCTACAATGCCTCAAAAAGGATTCGTTCATTTCTGAACTCTTCCTCTTGTGTGCGTTCTATACATTAAGAACTGTGGTTTGATTTAGAACGTATATGATTTTAGATAACGTGCCTGAACCGATCAACTCTTGATATAGGAAATGTTCGAAACATTATCCAACAATACAAAATTATATCCTTCTTTACTAAATAAAAAGACTGATATGATATTGTATATCAGGTTCGGTATCTAATAACATTCGTTCAGAATCAATGTATTTGGTAATACAGGGTGATAACTGCCAACAAATTTGGCTGCAACACTTGCACCGTTTCCAACTCTTGAAACTTATCACCCATTCTCAGTTCTCTACCTATCTATAGCCCATGTAACATATTACATATCTGGGATCTTGATTCGGTATCTCATACCCAGGACGTAAAGTATACTGAGAAACAGTTCTCTGTAATGAACACACCCGAAGAAGATGCATCATCTTGCACTTTCTTCGTTTGGGCGGCACGGGAATTCTGGTAATCTCCAATTTCCTGCTCGGTCTAATAACAATTATAAGTTGGAGCGGGTCCAACGTTCCCCAGCGCAGTATAATAAGCGTGTTCGGTCAATACATCCGTATTATTATCTTGATTAAGGCGTGATATGGTCGCTACCTGGAGAGAAAGAGGGAAGAAAACACTGTGCGTGCGCTCTTGCAAGATTAGATTGGTTATTAATTTATTTAATCAGGACGGCTCCCACTGTTTTAGTCAAATCTTCCTTCAAACCCTAAAAGGAAAGACTAGCTGGGATTAATTACACCCTACAAGTTCGCCAATCTTTCAGCCATGCCAGTGTCGGTACTTTGAGGGAGGTTCCCCGTGCTTTCGCATGGACCTAATTAAATTAAACCTCGTTTTCCCAGGGGCGTAACCCCGTTAACACCTTTCTAGACACCTACTTGATCGGCTATTTGTGATGTGTAAAACTCTCCCAGCAGTAACTCTTACACGCAGTGGGTATCGGGATCCAACTATCTCATAGGAGGTATGCAATCTCATTGCAAATTTCAACACTTGAAACTCCCGATAATATATTTACCCATAGTGACTTATGACCTTAACTACGGTCAACAAATCATAAGCACTAGTCAAGTTCTACCCGTTCATTTCATGATTAATTAGACCCACCCACATGAGCCTTAACTATGGTCAACAAAGTCACATGACTATCTTAATTAATCGCATCATATGCTATGTAGGAAGACATCACTTAGCTACCGCACACTGCGCCTTAACTAAGGTCAACAAACACAGCATGAATACTAAGTACTCTACTTCCTAAAATGACGGAGGGCTACAACAGGTTTTTAAGAAAACCTTTTGCGTAATGAACTTGATATCGTTGTAGAATCGAGGTATTTTGAAATGGAGTGTTTTTGAGGCTTTTACTAATTTTGCTAATGAGGTCACTCCCGGTGAAGGGATCTCGGCTCTTTACTTATCGAATAAGGTGCAGGATATTTCACAAATACCACTATGCAATGAAAAAACTATAAAAGCAATCAAAAAACAAACCGAGTTTGTAGCATCTGCTAGTTTCGCTAAAGAGGTCACTCCCGGTGAAGGGATCTCGGCTCTTTCCTTATCGAATAAGGTGCTGGATATTCTACAAGGAATACCGCTATGCAAAGCAAGAACTAGAGCTACCAGTTTTTAAAACAAGTATCTACAACATCTTTAGGTTTCTTTTATTTCATTAATCTCATTAATGAAGTCCCAATTATTATGCTTCCTAAGCATCAGATATGAAACGATAGCAGCAATATTAATTATATCTCATATATATAATATATGCATTCGTCTCAGGCGGTAATATGATCTTATCACAGAACATTGCAGCAGAAGATAACATAAGAAATATTGGATATACTAGGATTTCTGTGTTTTAAATTAAGCCTGTATAAAACACGGATTCCACGGTCGTGATGAATAGCTAATCCCACACCCCTAGACCCCTACGAGAGCGGCAAGCAACCCTACCAATTCTAGAGTTAGGAGAGCCGGTCTCGACTTCCCGAGATGGTCTCCCACTGGACCCTAGAACCCGGTTACTTGTGCTCCCCGCCTTGGGTCTATCCTACTGCGGAAAAGTAAATAATATACAATGGTGACATCATCCTCAACCCGGAAGTGCCCCAATAAAAGAATATTACATACAATGAATTTTACATGAATGAAAATGAAAAACTCTCATCTCACATAAAACCCCCGGCTATTCAATCACGACGATCCAATATAACATATCACAGCAACACATAACATCACATGTCATCAACGTAAGTAAATATGCGTATCCCAATTGTCGTTGACATATAGCACCAAAACCGGCGATACACCACATATTACACTTACGGTCGCAGAAAAGAAAGTGAAAAACTATAACTGTCGGAATCCGCAACCACCTTAGACATCACATGCCTAACCAAATAAATCTCTTAGACATCGCATGCCTAACAATTATAAACCCCGCATTTTAGTCTCGATACCGAAAACACTTTTCAATATCTAGTCGGGCAATTCAACAAGATTCCCGACATGCTGATCGAATGCTCGTCGGAAACTTTAGTAGACGGCCGCACCCCTCGATGCCATCGACGAAGTGCACTAAGGCGGAACACCGCTGCCGTGAGCACCCGAACTGATGCTTTTGGCGACGGGGTTCTCCTACAGTCACTTGGTCGGGGCTATGGGGCGTGGATATCTTTTAAGTTTACCCGGCGAGTATCGACGTACGCTACGTGATTGCGACAGATTTTTGATCTCATCAAAATCCCGTGGCAACCGATCAATTGAGACTGAATTGCTAGATTTATAACATTCAAACTAGTTATCTCATAACTATCTTATGGATTCCAAATATTGTATCCTATCACATGATACCCGGACGAACGTTAAAATTTTCGATCGATTTATCAAAGTCCCAGAATTTCCCGACAACTCAACACTTGAGCACTGTTTTAATAATACCCAGAATATGCCACAGTACCTATGCACCAGCCGTAGAAGGGCAACCCCAAGCCTCATTTATGTCACCACGGAACTACGGAAAACCCTAGGGTTTGACCGCGGTTCCGTGATCCAAAAAAGTTGAGTTAGGGTTTCATTCTTCTAGAAGGTTCATAGGATCACTTGCATGTCTTTCCGAATACGTTAAACTTGGAAAAATGGGTTTTTGACATTCGATCGAACTTTTTAACCTTGTCTAGACAACATGCGAATATCCCGAAACAATGTTAAAACTACGAATACGAAACACTCTGAATTGCTTATAGTGTCATATTACATCATATGTAAAATTAGCAAAAACAAACAACACCTGAAACACCAAAACCCAGTAACTGGAACACAAAAAAAATTTCAACCCAATTCCCCTCTATAAATCCGAGGTCGCCAGCCTAGGCCTTCATGTCGCCGGCCATGGTCCGAGGGGATGGGCTCAATTTTGTTGTGTGTTCATGTGGTATCACATACTGCATTTTGCACTTGTTTAAATAATATTTTGAACACTTTTCAAAATCGACAGAAACTAGGGTTTTGCGTTTCAAGTTTCAGAGTCGTTTCGGTTTCGTAATTCTAACAAAAGCCGTCTTAATTTCTAGCATGGCTCTGATACAACTGTTGGGTGGTATACAATGGCAGCAAGGTTTCGGGAGGCATCGTCCATGCCAAATTAAAAAATTGCCGTTCTAGCTAACCCTAAACATGAATCGATTACTAGAAATAATATGAAAAACATATGCAAACACTTTGCAAGTTGTAGTGAGCAAGGAATACAACCTTTGTAGATCGGTCCTTCACTTCAAAAAGCTCCGTGTAGTAGTCCCCTTCGCTGCGATCATGAACTCCATACTCTAGAGAGGCTCCTTTGAAGAAACGAATGTGCTTGCCTCGAAGACTTCGAGGCCGAAGATGATCTACGTCGAGGAGACACTAACCCAAGCTATCTCTTCACTAATTATGTAATTAGTGAAGCAAACACACTCTACTAAATGGAAAGTAGTAGAGAATGATGAAGTAGAAAGTGGGCTCACTTTAGATTTCATTTTCTCACACTTTTTCTCAAAACTCCATTAAAGCTAGTAAGCTTTTGATGAAGAAGAAGAAGAAGAAAAATACCTAACATGAATAATTCATCCAAATGAATTATTTTAACCATGGGTGAGTTAAGCCCTCATGCTTAACTCATGTAGAGAATTAACCAAAGGCCAAGGTTAAGGGTTGGGTTAAGAAATATCCTAAAGAATGACAAAAGAGTTGACTTTGTCAATGTTTCTACACGCTTCATGCAAGCTTGATAATATTGACCAAGTCTTCTCTCTTTTGTTAAATCTTAAGAAATAAAAAAAAACCTAATTTAACCCTAAAATGGTATAAGTCTCAGACACCCATCTTTTATGCATCATCAAGCATGACACAATACATGTATACAAACATACATATCACATATATACAATGTGCACATCAAGTGAGAAAAGAAATTATTAGTGAGCTTAATATTAGTTAATGTAATATAATATATCAAATATATAATTATACAATAAATTATCAAATCAACTCTTGATTTAATAATCCGGCTATATCATATATAACCGACTAATACTATATGAATCAACTTATCGAATCAACACTTGATCCGATAACCAGGCTATATCATATATAACCGACCGATATCACATTTCGCGATAATAGAATACGGTATCACATATCGTATTAATCTCGGTCCCGCACATATCACATATGCGTTCCTACTCTGTTTCGCTTGAGCCAGGAAAGCTCTGTGTATGACTCTAAAGACCCGTCAATACGCCGGCAGTAGGTGATGATCATATCAAACAGCCGCAAGTGGTCTGCTAAACGTAACGGCCACCCGGGTATTGAGCGATCAGAAGATCAACAAGCAAGCCTGTTCGTAGTCCTGCGAGTCCAATCAGTAACACTACCGTACAGTCCGGTCTCTTCGTCTGATATGTCGCATATCACAGCCTGGGGGTGGTATAACGTCAGACCCCAATAGCCTGATAAGTCATGCCGATGTGAGGTCCATAACGGTTCGATAAACTACTGATAACACTTACCAGTAGATCTCAGCAACCTTGGCCAGGGATTTCATGTTCTGGCCAATCGAGCATAGCGCAACATCAACTCCCAATACCGGGAGAGACGAAACCCCTCCTATCGCTCATTGCCTCCATATGACTCGGGACTATACCCAAAAGCCACCGTTTTGCACGATCTCTTGACCGTGGAAAGGTGGAAATGAAAGCACAATGGGAATCACACAAGACTCTATGAAGATCTCGGGTCTACAGACTAACCTGTACCAGTGTCACCAGAGAACTGCTATCCGACGATATGTATAATACCATCTTGGAGTTCTCGGCGCGTCCGTTCAGTGTACCCAGTCTCCACTGAGCACCCGTATACTGTCTCTGATGTCAAATACCAATGGATATGGGATCATCCATCGCCCATCTGTATGGGTCGAGAAGCTATACGCTAGTCTACTCTTGTATATCGATACCTTATCTAGATACACCCTCGACAAGGAACATTTGAAAGATGTACTTAGCGACTACACTGTCCACACTAGTATGATCTGCATCATAGTCCTGGTAGTCAAGTACACATCCTAAAGGCTTTACCAACATGTAATCAAGAGACAATCAGAGTACATGTTAAGATAAAGAGCAACCAGATAGCATACTATCATGTTGAGCAAAAAAGTCCTCACTATATATGTCCAAGCATCCACTACAATATACATCGTATGCACAGTAATGGCCTATAGGGTATGCATATAACTAACAAGGCAAGCACCCATATCTCCGGCTCCCTGGGGCTCAAGAGACTGGTCCCGCTTAAACCTATGTTTACTAGGGTCCTTAAGGTAATTTATAGAACTTGAGGGGGTTTTATGTAAAAATAATTTTGTATAGTTTTCAAAATACAGCTCAAGTATTTTATTATCATCTTTAGAGTTTTCATAGATGTAGATTTTATATATGTGACATTTCTAGTGAGATAAACCTATTTTTCATAATACGTGGTATTTATTTGTAATATTGAACTTGTATGGAAATTCATGGTATTTTCATGTAAAGTGATTCTTTTGACTTGGAAAAGTTGGAATATTGATATTATAACAAAAATAGATATTTTGATAATACATATATATTTATATATATTTATAAAAATAATTTTTAATTTATTATTTTCTAGAAATCTCATTTTCTTAAGATATTTGTATTTTAAATCTCTCGAGACCGAATGCTCCTTGAGGAGGTCTGAATCTCACACTACTAAGCCCAGGGATGTGCGATAATCCGCACCATCCCAGTCGGGTTCTCTGAAAATGGGTTGTAGCGGCGCTTTGCAAAGATTTGTAAAAATATGTAATCTTTTAGAAAACGGTTTTTATAAGTTAAAGATAGTTTTGTGTAAAACGGTATTTTCCGAATCTATATTTCCCAAAAGGTATTGTGCTATGTTGCATATGAGTATTGTGAAGAGGTAGGTCATTACCTCGTGATCTATCTAAAGGTATAACAAGATTAATGATGTTTTAAAGTCGAAACTAAACTACATGGTATTTTACTAAAAAGGTATAATAAAAATTGAAATATACATTCTTTTGGAATGGAATTTGTTCCATATGTTTTTTTAATGATTAATAGTAAAGATGTAAGAGTTTATTATGGTTGTATCTGAGGAAAGTAGATCTTTTTAAAGAAAACCGAATCGGAAGTCGGATTAATTCCGCTTCCGTCGGGTTTTAGAATTATGAGATTTAAGAATAGAAAATAGAAGAGGGAGGATGGACTTACTGGTTAACAGGAAATAAGGAGGATAGAGGTAGAGAGGGGAATCGCCGGTGCGTCGTTTCGTCACCGAAAATTCCTCGTATCGCCGTCGGAAGTTCGCCGGAGTTTCGCCCTTTGCTAACTCCACTTGTACAAAAAATTTCTATTGAGTTTTCTTGAGAGTTTAGATAGAATTGTGAGTGAGAGGGGTGTGTTTAGGGGTGGTATTTATAGGGTAAAACTAGGGTTAGGGTAGGTGAAAAGTTGTATTAAAAAATGTATTTAAAAAGGGTTTAATGGAGTTTTTAAGAGGTTCTGTTACTGTGCAGAAAATTTAAAGTGTACTGGGGTTTTAAGAAGGCCAAAAGATAGAGAAGTCATGAAGGAGACTCGGCGATTTGACCGAGTCAACCCGGCCTCGCCGGCCGAGTCGTTGGCCCGAGTCGGGCCGGGGCTCGTCGCCATGTGTCCACCGTCGGTTGGTGTAGCTCCTGGGTTAGTTTTATTTATTTGTGACTTTTGGTTTTTACGAGTTATGCACGTGTAGGCTATTGGGCTTCTAAAAATTTAAAAGAAATCAATATAAAAAAATAATCTGGGTGTTGGGATTTGAACTCTGGTGCTTTGGTTCATCAGTGCAAGGTCTTACCAATGAGGTTCAAGCTCCTTCTTGCTATTAAAAAGCAAATCAAACTTATAACTTGTGCTCAGGCAAAAGTACATCTTTATGTATTTTTGAAAAAAATTTGTACAAAAAGTTGTACAGAAATTTTAGGGTTGTTACATTCTACCCTCCTTATAAAAATTTCGTTCTCGAAATTTGTAAAAGGAAAGTGTAACAGATTCAAGGAAAGTTTGGTGATAGAACTATTGGTAGTGTATGAAAAATATGTGAAAGAACAAAATAATGCGAAGATTTTGGTAAGATTGTAAAAGAGGTGAGGGAATTTTGGGTTAGGACAGATTCAAAGTATTTGAAATGATAAGACTCAAACATTGTAAAGAATGATTTCAGTTGCCGGTTCTTGTGTTATATTGCTTAGGTTGTTCACGCAGAACAGAATTGCATGGTAGTGTTCCATACAGTTGTGACCTGCATGGGCCGCCAACAAAACCTGTCATGCCCTGCTTCCCAGTATATGGGCAGAGAACGCGACGAGGCCGCTACGTATTTACTCTGAAGTAAATACGCTAAGCGTATCTAAGCAATATAAAAGAAATATACACAAGAGACAAATGTAAAGAACAACAACTTTATTTATTAACATTCTTTTGTACAATGTATGAAAAAGTAAATACATCTGAATGAAAGCAATGCCTAAACAGTGGCATAACAACAATGGAAAATACAGAATGTAATGGAAATATACAAGTGTAACTACAACTCTAGATTTTCAATAAACTGGTCCAAGTCTTCGATACTAGGCTTTATCTCTGGAAGGTCCGTATCACCTGATGACATTCAAAGAAGAAGAAAGAGAATGTCGTCAGCGAACAAATCGCTCGGTAAGTGCCAAAGATGAGTGAGAAATAGAATAGACATAGAGAGAGAGTATATATTTTTTATAATGTTGTATTTAGTGTTAACGCTGTTGTTTGTAGCTTGGTACAGAAGGATGCTAGTGTATATGAGAGGAGTCTCTATATGCCAGAGATTAAAGGAAACTGGAAGTACAAGGCTCCGTTAGAATGCCCGGAACAACGGCGATTATATTCAGGTTAGGTGTCTTAAATCTTGCAGGCTCATGCCACTTTTAACAACTTCCGTACCAATCTACCCCTTAAACCCCGCGATGCCTTGATTGTATTGTTTATATTGTATTGCAACTTGTATTATTTTGTAATATAGATTGTATAATTGGATGACTTGCTGAAACCATGATATCAGTAAATGGATGTAACTGGAGAATCATGTAGATTGAAGTATATCCATGGTTCGGTTCAGTCAATACAGATCGAATAGATTGAACAGATTGATTATATGGATTCATGGATTCATATTGAATTATAGTATTGTAGATTGTACTTGAATCATATTCAAGTCAGATTATTTATAATGAGACTCAGTCTGAGTCAGAACAATTAGAAAAGAAATTGAAGTCCTGAATTAGGTTTTGATGTTATCGGTAACCGCTGCATATGGGCGGCTGGATTTGTGTCTTTGTAAAAGACGATTTCCATTTTGATAACACCGTTTGTTAAGTTATCTACCTTAAATAGGCAAGCACCCATATCTCCGGCTCCCTGAGGCTTAAGAGATTGGTCCCGCTTAAACCTATATTTACAAGGGTCCTTAAGGTAATTTATAGAACTTGAGGGGTTTTTATGTAAAAATAATGTTGTATAGTTTTCAAAATACACCTCAAGTATTTTATTATCGTCTTTAGAGTTTTCATAGATGTAGATTTTATATATGTGACATTTCTAGTGAGATAAACCTATTTTTCATAATACATGGTATTTATTTGTAATATTGAACTTTTATGGAAATTCATGGTATTTTCATGTAAAGTGATTCTTTTGACTGGAAAAGTTGGAATATTGATATTATAACAAAAATAGATATTTTGATAATACATATATATTTATAAAAATAATTTTTAATTTATTATTTTCTAGAAATCTCATTTTCTTAAGATATTTGTATTTTAATTCTCTCGAGACCGAATGCTGCTTGCGGAGGTCTGAATCTCGCACTACTAAGCCCAGGGATGTGCGATAATCCGCACCATCCCAGTCGGGTTCCCCAAAAATGAGTTGTAGCGGCGCTTTGCAAAGATTTGTAAAAATACGTAATCTTGTAGAAAACGGTTTTTATAAGTTAAAGATAGTTTTGTGTAAAACAGTATTTCCCGAATCTATATTTCCAAAAAGGTATTGTGCTATGTTGCATATGAGTGTTGTGAAGTGATAGTTCATTACTTCGTGATCTATCTAAAGGTATAGAAAGATTAATGCTGTTTTAAAGTCGAAACTAAACTACATGGTATTTTAATGAAAAATATGATAAAAAATGAAATATACATTCTTTTGAAATGGAATTTGTTCCATATGTTTTTTTAATGATTAATAGTCAAGATGTAAGAGTTTAGTATAGTTGTTTTTGAGGAAAGTTGATCTTTTTAAAGAAAACCGAATCGGAAGTCGGATTAACTCCGTTTCCGTCGGGTTTTAAAATTAGGAGTTTTAAGAATAGAAAATAGAAGAGGGAGGAGGAACTTACTGGCTAACAAGAAATAGGGAGGATAAAGGTAGAGAGGGGAATCACCGGTGCGTCGTTTCGTCGCCCGAAACTCCTCATATCGCCGTCGGAAGTTCGCCGGAGTTTCGCCCTTTGCTAGCTCCTCTTGTACACAAAATTTCTATGGAGTTTTCTTAAGAGTTTGGACAGAATTGTGAGTGAGGGGTGTGTGTTTAGGGGTGGTATTTATAGGTTAAAACTAAGATTAGGGTAGGTGAAAAGTTGTATTAAAAATGTATTAAAAATTGTATTTAAAAAGGGTTTAATGGAGTTTTTAAGAGGATATGTTACTGTGCAGAAATTTAAAGTGTACAGGGGCTTTAAGAAGACCAAAAGACATAGAAGTCATGAAGGAGACTCGGCGATTTGACCGAGTCAACCCGGCCTCGCCGGCCGAATCGGCCGAGTCGCCGGCCCCGTCGACCGAGTCGCCGGCCCCAGTCTGCCGAGTCGGCCGAGTCGCCACGTGTCCACCGTCGGTTGGTGTATCTCCTGGGTCAGTTTGTTTTATTTGTGACTTTTGGTTTTTACGAGTTATGCACGTGTAGGCTCTTGGGCTTCTAAAAATTTAAAAGAAATCAATATAAAAAATATTGTGGGTGATGGGATTTGAACTCTAGTGCTTTGGTTCAGCAGTGCAAGGTCTTACCAATGAGCTACAAGCTCCTTCTTGCTATTAAAAAGCAAATAAAACTTTGTAGGGTGTTTTTCGTCATCCCATTGAGATGGAAATACGCGTGCGCTTATCAGGCGCATTACAGATCCCCCCTGCCTAGGATAGGCCGGAGTTTAATGATTGTGGGGATCCGAATCTCCGGCAGCCGCGGACTAAGCTGCCGTTAATTACCCCTCGCTTTTGGGGCGAGGGAACCTTCGATTAACGGGTTAAACTGGTCATGCGAACTCAATGTGCAGCGTGTGTGTGTTGTGTTTTGAAAAGGGGTTTTGGATATATCGGAAGCCACGTAGAATTTTTACAGGGGTCCCGCTATCCGGATAGCGGGCTGGGGGTTAAGGGGGCGAGCAGCCCCCTTACGGGGTGCGGGGCAGCGCCCCGACCCAATTTTTTTTTGAGGGGGACAGTGTTGTGGAGTGTGTGTGTATCTGTACATATATATACATGTATACATACATAAAAAAAAGGAAAAAAGCGCCCAAAGGACGCGTGGGGTCAGCGCCTTGAGCGCTGTGCGCTTAGGTGCTGTGCGCTTAGGCGCTAGCGTGCCACGTGTCTGCAAGTGGGCGCTTTGCACTTGAGCACCGGACGCTTGAACGCAAGCGCCCCACGTGTCGGCACGTGGGCGCTTTGCGCTTGAGCGCTAGAGCGCAGGCGTGCCACGTGTCAGCACGTGGGCGCTTTACGCTTGAGCGCAGGGCGCTGGAGCGCAAGCGCGCCACGTGTCGGCACGTGGGCGCTTTGCGCTTGAGCGCAAGAGCGCCACGTGTCGGCACGTGGGCGCTTTGCGCTGGAGCGCAAGGCGCTGGAGCGCAAGGCGCTGGAGCGCAAGCGCGCCACGTGTCGGCACGTGGAAGCTGGGCGCTTGAGCGCTTGGGCGCCGGCGAGAAAAAGAGGCTTTTAGCCCCAGAAATTCTCGAAAGAGAAATCAGAGTGGAGTTAAACTCCTAAGATGTTTTGGGGTTGATGAAAGGGGTTCTTCTTCTTTCTCCTCTGGTTGCTGGATCTTGAAGATCAAGAGATATGAGATTTTAAAAATCTCTTGTTTTTGAGATCTAATGGAAGATCTGAGTTCCCATTTATGGGTTTTGTGGTGAAAAACTATTTAGTTTTATAAAATGAAGAGTAAAACTCTTGATTTAATTCAAAAGAAAGAAGTAGGTTTTGGAACCTTGAGGAAGGAGAAAAGATCTCAGATCTAAAATTTTTTTGGAGAGAGAGAAAAGTTGTTAGATATTTTTATTATACTTGCTTTTATAGGCTATACACTTTACATATAGCCCCTTGGGCTTCACAAAATGGCATTTTGCCTATCTCATGGCTCATGTGCCATTTCTTTTTGCACATAAGCCATGGGCTTTACAAAAATTTGGCTTTATGCCTATTTTTCTTACATTTATCCATAAAATAAAATAAAATAAAATAAAAGAAATACAACAAAATTATTTATTACAAAATTTTTATTTTGGCATAGGCGGAGGCCGGCCGCTTCATGTTCGGGCTCGACCAGGGCATGGGCCCACTGGATCAGGGCTTGGGCCCACTTGCCTTGGGGTTGACTTTGATTTTGACTTGGTTAACCGGGGTGTAAATTTTTACCCCAACAAATTGCCCCCCATCAATAAATGCACACCACATATGTGGGTTGTGTGCATGAAATTGATGGATCTTCTTTTACTTGGAGGCGACCTGATTTGGTTCCCTCTTTTTGGGAAGCTGGCACTGCCCTTTTTACGACATGGAATGTCATTGCTTGACATGTCTCCGAGAAGGAGTGTCCGTGAAAGACGTTTCCCTGGCCCGGAGTGATCTGGTTCCCGCTTTGTTGGAATCCTGCTCTGCCCTTTTTACGACATGGACGGTCAATGCTACTCTTTTTTCGACTTGGACGGTCGATGCTGCCCTTTTAGCGACTTGGACGGTCGATACTGCCCTTTTTGCGACTTGGACGGTCGGTGCTGCCCTTTTAGCGACGTGGACGGTCGATGCTGCCCTTTTTGTGACGTGGACGGTCGTTGCTGCCCTTTTAGCGACGTGGACGGTCGATGCTGCCATTTTAACGACGTGGAAGGTCGATGCTGCCATTTTAGCGATGTGGACGGTCGGTGCTGCTATTTTAGCGACGTGGACGGTCGGTGCTGCCATTTTTGCCACTTGGACAGTCGGTGCTGCCTTTTTTGCGACTTGGACGGTCGGTTCTGCCCTTTTTGCGACTTGAACGGTCGTTGCTGCCCTTTTAGCGACGTGGACAGTCGGTGCTGCCATTTTAGCGACGTGGACGGTCGATGCTGCCCTTTTTGCGACTTGGACGGACGATGCTGCCATTTTAGCGACGTGGACGGTCGGTGCTGCCATTTTAGCGACGTGGACGGTCGATTCTGGATTTGACTTGCCCCGCTTCTTACGGCGTCAGGGATGAAGTTGACTTGTTTCCGAGGTGGAATTTGATTCTGCTAGGGAGGTCATTGGTTGTTTTGCTGACTTGATGTGATTTTGGTTGACATCAGCATCGCTATGCTGGAATATGGTACCAGGAGCGAATCATCATTTGTCAGGATTTAGGGATTTTGGTTTTGGTTTGGCATCAGCATCGCTGCACTGGAATATGGTACCAGGAGCGAATCATCATCTGCCATGAGGAGATTTCCCTCGTTCCCAGTTTAACGACTTAGGGGTCATCTGTTCCCAGTTTAACAACTTAGGGGTCATCTGTTCCTAGTTTAAAGACTTAGGGGTCTATTGGATTGGAGTTTGGGATTTTGGGGTTAGGGTAGGCATCAGCGTTGCTAACACTGAAGCAAACGTGCCAGGAGCAATTCATCATTTACCAATTCCTGTTGGGGGAGCGATGGCTTAGGAGACAGGTTTAGGTCCCTATCACCTAAGGCTTTTCAATTTTATGGGCGTGAGGGTCCCATAAAAGCATTTTCTCCCTACGAGTTGTAAGGATCCCGCAGGTGCATTTTCTCCTTAGGAGTCGTGAGGACTCCTAAGTGTGTTTTTCCTTTATGAGTTGTCAGGATCCCATAAAGGTTTGTTCTTCTCATGTATCGTGAGGACACATGAGAGGGTCTTCTCAATGGAGCATAATTCTAAAGGCGGAGACCAGCCGCGTAACTGGTGATTGTGGTGGGGCATGGGTATGACAAGAATTATTTGAGCCCGTGGATTGTATACGGCAGTCAATTTGGGGACTGGCCGTAGGGCTATAGAATTTTGAGAAATTGGATTTTGGTTGGCGTCTGCATCGCTACACTGGAATATAGTACCAGGAGCGACTCATCAATCGCCGTTTGGGGACTTGGAATTTGGATCTTGTTTGGCATCAGCATTGCTGCACTGGAATAATGCCAGGAGCAACTCATCATTTTCCTTGGGAGGACTTGGGATTTGGGTTTTTGGTCGGCATCAGCACCGCTAACACTGAAGCGAAATGCCAGGAGCGACTCATCATTTGCCGTTGCCCGTTGGGGAACGATGGCTTAGGAGACAGGTTTGGGTCCCTATCACCTAAGGATTTTCAATTTTATGAGCCGTGAGGGTCTCATAAAAGCTTTTTCTCCCTACGAGTCGGGAGGATCTCGCAGGTGTATGTTCTTCTTAGGAATCGTGAGGATTCCTAAGTGTGTTGCTCCTTTGTGAGTCGTAAGGATCTCACGCAGGGGTTTTCTCCTCACAAGGTCGAGAGGACTTTGCGAGTGTATTCATCTCTTTTCACGAGTTTGCGCCCTTTCGGGTTTTCACAAACTCGCCGGTAATCCTGCTGTTTTTACTCACGGAGCTCTTTCGGGTTTTCATCCGTACCCGTTTTTCTTGTGGACATACCTTTTTTTTATTCTTTTTTCTCTTTTTTTTCTTTTTTTTGCCGCTGGTGGGACTTTAAAAGTAGTCTCAACGGCAGGATTTGGGAGAGATATGGGTCATTTACGTCCGTGGATTGTATACGGTTTTGCAGGATGTATGATCCAGACCGTAGGGCTGATGTGCTCAATTCACCTGCAACTTGGAGCATTCACGTGTAGTATTTCTTGAGATATCGGCCATTGATGGGTGGCATGGGCCTTTCTCCCTCAGCACTTATTAGTTGGTAGGATCCTCCGTCGAACACTTTCTCGATGACGTATGGTCCTTCCCAGTTTGGCTCAAATTTTTCCTTGGCATGTCGATTAGGGATGATCGGTCTTTTGAGGACCAACACCAATTCACCTTTCTTGAAAGCGCGGAGACGGGTTATCTTGTCATAGGCCCGTGACATTTGGGCTCGGTATAGCTCCAAATTTGCTGCACCGCGAGCCTATTTTCTTCAAGCGTATCGAGCTCTTCAAGTCGAAGGAGCACGTTTTCCTCCTCCGTTAACTCGTGCTGAACGGCCATTCTTAAGCTTGGAACATCGACTTCGAGGGGGAGGACTGTCTCCACTCCGAAGAGCAATGAGTATGGAGTGGACTGAGTTGGAGTACGGTGCGTGGTACGATATGCCCACAACGCCTCGTGAAGTTTGAGATTCCAGACTCTCTTGTTGGCTGAAGCATTTTTCCTCAGGAGCTTGCATAGAGTTTTATTGAAGGCTTCGGCTAGCCCATTGGCTCTTGGATTATAGATGGAGGAATATCTCCAGTCTATCTTGTGCTGAGTAGCGAACCTTGAGACATTGAAGCTCTTGAAAGAAGGCCCGTTGTCAGAAATGATTCTTCTTGGTGTACCGAAGTGGTATAGAATATTATGCTGGAAGAATGTCAGAATATCTTTTGTCTTGACTTCTTTTAGCGGGACAGCTTCAGCCTATCTGGAGAAGTAGTCTGTCGCGGCCAGTATGAACCAGTGGCCCTTGGATGATGGAGGATCAATTGGGCCAACAATGTCGGTGCCCCAGACTTCGAAGGGCCACGACGCCACCGTAGGATGCAACGGATTGGGATGCTTGTGAATGAAATCACTATGGATTTGGCAGATCTGACATTTCTTTGCATGCTCTCCGCAATCCCGTATCATGGTGGGCCAGTAATACCCAAGCCGTTTGATTTGAAGTCGCATCTTGGGGCCAGATTGGTGAGCACCGCAAACGCCCGAGTGAACATCTTTCATGACCTTTTGGGCTTCGGCCAATAACAGACACCTGAGCCAGAGTTGGTCATATGACCTGCGGTATAACGTGTCATTTACAAACACGTATCGGAGAGCTCTTTTCTTCAGCTGAATTCGCGCAGATTTTTCTTCGGGCAGCTTGTCGTATCGGAAGTACTCTACGAAGGGTTCTCTCCAATTGGGCTCGTCTTGGACGATCGAAGCTTCTTCGGCAGGACTGCTCTTCTGTTCCGCGCTTTCCTCTTCTCGTAGAGAGACTGGGGGTAGAATTTGCCGGCTCCTGACTGTGATCAGAATTTCGTCCATGTCAGGAGCAACCAGCTCTTTGGCTAAGCGAGCGAGTATGTCGGCTTTTCCGTTCAACGCTCTGGGGATTCTCATTAGTTCAATGTGAGTGAACCGTTTCATGAGTTCCACCACTCGGCCTCTGTACCGAGCTAATTCGGGTTTGTATATCTTATTATCGCCGCTTACTTGGTTGACGACAAGCTGGGAGTCACCATAAACCCGTAGCCAAAGGATTTCCATTTCTATGGCGAGCTCCAAACCAGCTATCAGAGCTTCATACTCGGCCTCATTGTTTGTGCGAGGCTCGGTGAGAGCAAAAGAACGCCGTAGGGTTCCCATTGATGGCGTGATGAACACCAATCCTATCCATGCTTTTATCTCCGGGACACTTGATTTACTGGAGGTCCTTATCGATGAGGCCCCATCAAAGTAGAGCTCCCAACATGGGTCGTCATTCTCTAGGTGTAGCACTTGTTCGTCGGGTAACTCGCAATTGAGTGGTGACCCTTCTGGTATGGGATGAGCAGCGAGAAAGTCTGCAAGTGCTTGCCCTTTTACTGCTTTCTGAGGAGAATAAACTATGTCAAACTCAAGTAGCATGACAGCCCATCTTTCCATTCTGCCGGCTAGGCTTGCTCTGGTCATCAAGTGTTTGAGCGGGTCGACCTTGGAGATTAGCATAACCCGATGAGCGAGCAGATAGTGCCTCAGCTTCTTCACAGCAAATATCAGAGCCAGGCATTGCTTTTCGATTGGGGAATAGTTGTGTTCCGCCCCGACTAGAGTTCGACTGAGGTAGTAGAGGGCATTTTCCTTTCCCTCCTCATTATTTTGGGCAAGGAGCACACCGAGTGACTCATCTAGCGCGGCAGTGTAGAGAATCAGCGGTTTATTTGGAATGGGGGCGGCTAGCACTGGAGGGTGCAACAAGTATTGTTTGATGCTTTCGAACGCTGATTGACATTCAGCATCCCAGGTAAAAGGAGCTCCCTTCTTCATGAGCTTTGAGAAGGGCCTACACCTTCCCGATAAATTTGAGATAAACCTCCGTATATAAGCAAGCTTGCCTTGAAAAGATCTTAGCTGCGTCAGACTCTTCGGAGGGGGCATCTCCATGATGGCCTTTATCTTTGATGGGTCAACTTCGATCCCTCGATGCCGGACTATAAAACCCAGGAATTTCCCCGATGATACGCCAAAAGTGCATTTCAGAGGGTTCATCTTCAGATCGTATTCCCTCAGTCTGGTGAGAACGGTCCTAAGATCTTGGATATGATCGGCCTTGGTTTTAGTCTTGACGACCAGATCATCAACATAGCATTCGACAACTTTATGAATTAGGTCATCAAAGATATTGGTCATTGCCCTTTGGTACGTAGCACCTGCGTTCTTCAGTCCGAACGGCATCACCTTGTAGCAGTATATTCCGATCGGGGTTCGAAATGCTGTGTGCTTCTCATCCTCAGGCGACATCTTGATCTGATTATATACAGACGAGCCATCCATAAAGGTGAACAGCTCGTAATTTGAGGTGTTATCGACCATCATTTCCATGACCGGTAGCGGGAAGTCATCTTTAGGACATGCCTTGTTGAGGTCCCTGAAATCGACACAAACTCGGATCTGCCCATTTTTCTTCTTCACTGGGACTATGCATGCGATCCAGTCCGCATATTTCTCTTCCCTGATGAAGCCGGCATCAATGAGTTTCTTGGTTTCCTCGATGACCTTTTCTTCTAGCTCCCTTCTCATTCTTCGAGGAGCTTGTTTGACTAGCTTAGCATCAGGAGATATAGCCAACTTATGCACGGCAACTTCAGGGGAAAGGCCAGGCATTTCTTTGTATGTCCATGCGAAGCAGTCGACGAACTCATGCAGCAGGGCAATTATCTGCTCTTTCATTTCCTCCGACAAGAGTGAGTTGACGTAGGTCGGCCTTGGATCATCGGGCATTCCTAAGTCAATCTCGGTTAGCTCGTCAAAGGTTGCTTGTCCGCCATCTTCGAGCTCTTGAGGAGCTTCTTCTGGCTCAGTTAGCTCGTCTTCATCATTTGTCTCTTCGCTGGCTTCTCCAATATGGGTCATATAGCATGCCTTAGAATCAGGCTGGATGAAACCTATGCCCCGCCTATCTGGAATTCATCCATCGATGAGTGCTCGGACCTGAGGTGGATGCCATAGCCCTTCGTAAAACTTCGCTTCGGACTCCGTTTGATATAACCGGCATCCACACTTTTTAAAGTATTCCCGCATCTCGGGCTCATAGTATCTGGGATTGAGGACGGCTCTTATGCCTCTCTCATATGGAAGGCACGCGACAGACAAATCGTCCGGGTGCACAACTGGGTTTGACCTATAAAACATGATGCCTTTCTGCCCACTTTTCCTTCCGGGGACGTATAAAGTTTTCAGCCGGTCCACGGTGGAGACTGACAACGCATCGAGCTCTTTACACATCTGCTCCGGTACCCTTGTGACAGTTAGGGACCCTTCTGCAATTTCGAAGGTCTCTCGTAGTTTCGCTTGTTGCATGCGGGTCCAATCTGCACCGCTGTTGCACGGTAGGTCCTCTTCCTCCGACTCTTCAGTGTCGCTGCCAAGATGAGGGCGGACTTTGCTGCTAGATGGGACTTCGGTAACAGATTCGTCCGTATCGCTACCGAAATGAGGGAGAGTTTTACGGAAGGAAGGACTTCCAGCGTCGGACTCATCAGTATCGCTACCAAAACGCGGACGCACTTGGGCGTTTTTGCTTTTGAAAGTGACAGCCGGCTCAGGTTTGCTTTCGAGTCTTGGGGCCGCTCTATCCTCAGTCAGTTGTGGCTTAGCATTTTGGTGGTTCATAAAGTACCGAGAATCTTCATATCGGACTTCATGCACACCGAACGACTGGATGTCTCCGTCAATGCATCTTTCTTCACCATTTTTAGTATACTTCATGCATTGATGGAGAGTTGATGGGACGATGCCGTAATCGTGGAGCCACGGCCGTCCTAAGAGAATCTTATAAGACGTGTCAGCGTCGATCATGTATATCTTAGCTTCAGTTTGCAGATCCTCGAATTTGATTGGCAAAGCTATAGACCCCAGAACTTGCAGGCAGTTTTGATTGAAGCCTTGAATGACAATCCTTTCCCTTGACAGGTGTCGGACGTCCATTGACGAACTCTTCAGTGTTCGCAAGTTCATGATGTTCACTGAAGACCCCGGATCAATCAATATGCGATTAATTCGATCCCCGTCGCTGTACCCGGTCACGTAAAGCGGCCGATTATGCTCAGCTGTTCCCAGTAGCAAGTCTTCATCCTTAAACGTGACTGTGGCGGCTTGCAAAGTGTACTGAGCTTCTTTCATATTAATTTCCTCAAAACGAGCCTGATATCGCTCAGGGTTTTGTAGAGCATGAATGAGAACATCTCTAAGCTCTTGAGATAGAACCAAGGCATCGTAGATTCTAAGGAGAGACGGAAGCTTTCGGAGGTGAGCCAAAACATTATAGTCTACTGGGAAAGGACTTGAGTTTTCATCAGCCGGTTCTCTGCCATCTTCATCATTAGCCACCTGTTTTTCCTTCCCTTTTGGGGCGTTTCCTTGATTCGGCGGTAGAGCCCTGCCGCTTCTGAGCTGGATTTGATTGGCCTTTGTGGCGAGCTCCTCGCCCTCTTCGGGAAAACAGAGCTCCTCCTTAGAGTCGCTGCCAAGATGGATGGCCTAGCAGGTCACTACTGGGATCTCTTCATTGGGGTCTTCTTCTAACTCCTCCAGAATTTCAGCCGCTTGTACAGGGAAGAACTCCTTTAATTGAATCAGAGTTCTTTCTTTCTGTTCATATTCTTTGAGGGAATCGATATATTTTTGAATGGTCGATCTCCCTACAAATTCCTTTTCGCGCCGAGCTGCACTTTTCATCTTCTTGAGCTTTTTGGATTTTGAGCTTGATGGAGCCGCATTGGCAGCTGGACTGGTAGGCTTCTTCTGCTCTTCCCATTCCGTCCTGGGCTCTTTCCGAAGTAGCTTTATCATCTTCTTCGTCTTATTAGATATGTACGTACTCCACGGAGGCCGCGATGAGTCAGTTTCGTTTGTCAGGGTAGCGGGTTCAGCTGTCTGCTCTCAGAAGGCTTCAACTTCTATCTGTATAAAGTTGGCGGTTGCAACTTGATTGTTCACCAATACGCTTTTAGACAGCTCGATCTCTCCAGCCTTGTACTGCTTCTCGACCCAGTCCTTGAAGATATAGCAATCCTCGATCGCATGGCTCACTACTTGGTGGTACGGGCAATACAGGGGATTGTCGGTCATTTTTGCTTCTTGGGGTCTTTTTGACTCCGGCAATTGTAGGCCGTTGTTCAAGGCATCTTTAAATATCTTACGGACCTTGTCCCTTCTGAAAGAGTAAACCTTGTTCTTCTTCTCCTCTAGGGAAGGCCCATCTCCTCCCAGCAATGGCTTTCGAGACCGGTTGGTTTTGGATTCGCCCGCCCTTCGCTTTTCTTCATTGTCGGACACATTGAAGACATTGGTACTGCTGGAACTCCCGCTTCTACGGTTGTCATCCCGCTTGCTTTTCCAAGTTTTGTCTCTTTGAGAGTCCGGCGGGGACTCTTGCTTCGAGCGTTCCAGCATTTGGACTTTCTTGGTTAGCTCCTGAAATGTTTTGAGGCCCGCTGTACACAAGAATGAGACCATCCAATTGCTGAGGTTCCCAATGAGAAGGCTGACGGACTGGTCTTGCTCCAGCGGCGGTTCGCACTTGACTGTAAGATTACGCCATCGAGAGATAAAGTCGGTGTTGCTTTCATTCTTCCCCGGCTTGGTCCTCACAAGGTCGGCAATGGAGATTTTATCACTGACGCTCATGAACCTTTGCCAGAACAGAGACACTATTTGGGCAAAGGAAATGACGGACCCGTCTGGTATACTCGCGTACCAGTCGAATGCGACACCGGTCAGGCTGTTGACGAACTGACGAAGAAGGAGCGCGTCATTTCCCCCTGTATTTCCGCACGAGGCTTTGAAGTGGGCGACGTACTGATTTGCATTCCCCGTTCCGTCAAATCTTCCGAACTTAGGAATGACGTAGCCGCTTGGGAACTCGATCAGATCGTACTGTGCGGGATGTGGCCGCCCACTACTGCCAATTTCTTTCTGAGCTTCAGCTTTAGCCACCAATGTTTTAACTTTGCTGGTGACCAAATCCATTATCCAATCTTGTGTTAGCGGGATAGTGCCATCTGGGGCCAAAGCATCCCCAGAAGCGGAATGTGGCCGGCTTTCGTGCGGCTCGACCAGTCTTGGACCCAAACGAACAGGCATTGGCTGCTTCGGATTGTCATCACCCGGCTGATTAGTAGCGACTTGTGCTTGATTGGGAGGCGCTCGAGCAATTTGAGCCATAAGCTGCATCACAACATTCGTTAGATCGTCAATTTTCGAATAAAGCTTGGCCATCTCTTTATCCTTGCTCCTGAGCTGTTTTCGAAGCTCTTGAAGCAGCTCCTGCTCCGCGGTCCTGGGGCGGAAAGTCGGCTCTTCCTCGCTGTCCGAGCTTGACTCTACATGGACCGAGAGGTCTTTCTGCCTATCTTCCTCCTCGAGAGGGTTTTCATCATCCGGCGGAGGCGGATGTTCTTGGGAAGCGGCAACCACATTCAAGCCAGATTGTACTTGGGATGTGGTGGCCCCATCTTTGCTTTTGCTGCGAAGGTTGTCGCTGGGGCGCCCGCCCGCCATATAGACCGTGTGGATAACATATCCAGCCCTCTTTTTATTGTCGGTAGCTGATTTCATAGATCGCTGTCTTAACCCCCCTGTTTCAGTAGCGGGCAGTCGATTGAAGGCGGATGACCTGGCCGGATTCTTGAATGGTGCTGGCGCTTCTTTTCTGGATTTGCCCCGCTACTTTCGTGCGGCACAGAGCGCCTGATAGACTCTTGAAGAGACAGTGTCATACTTTTTCTGTTGGGGCCGGAACACGTCTCTTTGTAGCATTGTTCGGACCGCTGTCTTCTTGATTCTGGCGGTCATGGCATTTTTCTGAACCCACTTCAGAGGCTCGAAGGAATTGCTGATTCTTACGACCGACTCAGCCGTCGTCGCGGGGCGACCCTGCACTTGGAACTTCACAAGATTCCATTTGGCCGAAGCCCTGGCCCTCTTGTTGGCTCGATACCTGAGCCGCTTCTGCCTTAACTTTTCTGTTCTAAGCACCTGACAGACTTCGGCTCTTTGGGAAGACGCCGCAGACCGGGCGATGGAGGGCTTTGGAGATACGCTCGATTGTGCATTTGTTGGAGTCATCGCCTGAGCTCGTCCGCAACATTTGATGTTGCCCTTTGTACCGAAAGTCTTGCCCCCCAGTTGGAGCGCCAGGGAGTTGTTCAGACACCGTCTTAAGTTTCGGTTGTGGTGCCTTAGCGATCACAACGTTCGGCCTCTTGCCCCTTGAGAACGGCTTGGCCACCTGCTTTTCCGGGATTTCTGCCAGATGAGCGCTTCCGGCTGGGTAGATGATGACGGATCCAAACTGGCGGGGCATTTCCTCCCACTGTCGACTGAGGCTTACGGGGAGAACCACACGAGCATTGGCCTTGACCACGTATGGGATCGGGGTCACGTCGGAAGCTGAATTTGTCTTGGGAGACATTGCCGTCGAAAGTTGATTGCTGCACAGAAAAAAAACATCATTTTAGTATAGACAATCGATATGTATATTGATTGAGTTCGCATGAACGTTTGACCCGAAATATGGGAGGAGAGATTGGTCCCACCGGGCGTGCCAGAATCTGTAGGGTGTTTTTCGTCACCCCATTGAGATGGGAATACGCGCGCGCTTATCAGGCGCATTACAGATTCCCCCCGCCTAGGGTAGGCCGGGGTTTAAAGATTGTGGGGATCCGAATCTCCGGCAGCCGCGGACTAAGCTGCCGTTAATTACCCCTCGCCTTTGGGGCGAGGGAACCTCCGATTAACGGGTTAAACTGGTCATGCGAACTCAATGTATAGCGTGCGTGTGTTGTGTTTTGAAAGGGGGTTTTGGATATATCGGGAGCCCCGCAGAGTTTTTATGGGGGTCCCGCTACCCGGATAGCGGGCTGGGGGTCAAGGGGGCTAGCAGCCCCCTTGCGGGGTGCGGGGCAGCGCCCCGGCCCAATTTTATTTTGAGGGGGACAGTGTTGTGGAGTGTGTGTGTATCTGTACATATATATACATGTATACATACATAAAAAAAAGGAAAAAAGCGCCCAAAGGACGCGTGGGGTCAGCGCCTTGAGCGCTGTGTGCTTAGGCGCTAGCGCGCCACGTGTCGGCATGTGGGCACTTTGCGCTTGAGCGCAAGCGTGCCACGTGTCGGCACATGGGCGCTTTGAGCTTGAGCGCAGGGCGCTGGAGCGCAGGCGCGCCACGTGTCGGCACGTAGGCGCTTTGCGCTTGAGCGCTGGAGCGCTAAGCACGCCACGTGTCGGCACGTGGGCGCTTTGCGCTTGAGCGCAAGGCGCTGGAGCGCAGGCGCACCACGTGTTGGCACGTGGGCGCTTGGCACTTGAGCGCTTGGGCGCCGGCGAGAAAAAGAGGCTTTTAGCCCCAGAAATTCTCGAAAGAGAAATCAGAGTGGAGTTAAACTCCTAAGATGTTTTGGCGTTGATGAAAGGGGTTCTTCTTCTTTCTCCTCTGGTTGCTGGATCTTGAAGATCAAGAGATATGAGATTTTAAAAATCTCTTGTTTTTGAGATCTAATGGAAGATCTGAGTTCCCCTTTATGGGTTTTGTGGTGAAAAACTATTTAGTTTTATAAAATGAAGAGTAAAACTCTTGATTTAATTCAAAAGAAAGAAGAAGGTTTTGGAACCTTGAGGAAGGAGAAAAGATCTCAGATCTAAATTTTTTTTGGAGAGAGAGAAAAGTTGTTAGATATTTTCATTATCCTTGCTTTTATAGGCTATACACTTTACACATAGCCCCTTGGGCTTCACAAAATGGTATTTTGCCTATCCCATGGCTCATGTGCCATTTCTTTTTGCACATAAGCCATGGGCCTTACAAAAATTTGGCTTTATGCCTATTTTTCTTCCATTTATCCATAAAATAAAATAAAAGAAATACTACAAAATTATTTATTACAAAATTTTATCTTGGCATGGGGGGAGGCCGGCCGCTTCATGTTCGGGCTCGACCCGGGCATGGGCCCACTGGATCTGGGCTTGGGCCGACTTGGCTTGGGGTTGACTTTGATTTTGACTTGGTCAACCGGGATGTTAATTTTTACGTACCCCAACAAACTTATAACTTGTGCTCAGGCAAAAGTATATCTTTCTGTATTTTAAAAAAAAAATTGTACAGAAAGTTGTACAGAAAGTTTAGGGTTGTTACACGACATGCCACCATTTTTGGAAAGGAATTTCTTATGAAAGAAGTTAAAGGCAATGAGGTAGAGCTGGAAGAAGTTCCAGCAATGCAAACTATAACTGACGATTTGGTGGAATCAGAGGATTCAATAGTCCCTGACGAACCACAGCCACTCCGCAGATCTAGTAGAGTTCTTCATCCACTAGAGAGTTACTACGGTTTTCTCATAGACGGTGGGAGTGAGGATCGCATCATGGAGATGATGGCCTAACTAGTTTCGAGCAGGCCATCACGAGTGGGGACTCTGTGAAATTGCTGGATGCTATGCGATCTGAGATGGAATCCATGTACACCAACAGAGTGTTGACTTTGGAAGTTGCTCCTGAAGGGGTAAAACCCATCGGGAGCAAGAGGATTTATGAGAAAGATAATTTGGTTTAGATGAAAAAGTTGAGACTTTCAAAGGTTGACTTGTAGAAAAAAGGTTTTCATCTACGACATGGTGTCGACTATGATAAAACCTTTTCTCCTGTCGCTATGCTTAAGTCCATCGGAATCCTACTTGCCGTTGTTGCATACCATAACTACGGAATCTGGCAAACTGAATGTCAAAACCGCTTTTCTTAATGGTGATTTAGAAGAGAGCGAGTATATGACACTGCCAGAGGGCTTCGTAGACAGTGTGAGCAGCGGAAGCGTGTGCAAGCTGCTTTAATCCATCTATGGATTAAAGCAGGTATCGCGGAGATGGAACATCTGTTTTGATGAAGCAGTCACAGAGTTTGACTTCATCAAAATGTAGATGAACCATGTATATATAAGAAGGTTGTAGAGTGTAAGGTTATCTTACTAGTATTATACGCGGATGACATACTCTTGATAGGAAACGATATTCCTATTTCGCACTCGGTCAAGCTCCTCTTATCACACGAGTTCTCCATGAAAGATCTAACTGATGCCTCCTACATCCTGGGGATATAGATCTATAGAGATAGATCTAAATAGATTTGGGATTGTCCCAATCCAGGTACATAGACACCTTACTAAAAGGGTTTAGTATGGAAGGTTCTAAGCATGGTAATGTACCCGCTTGTTCAGGAATCACTCTCTCCAAAGAGATGTCTACCAAGACTGATTTGGAGAGGGCTCACATATAAGGGATACCCTATGCTTCGACGGTCGGGTCAATCATGTATGCAATGTTGTGTACCAGACTGGATGTAGCATGCTCACTAGGTGTAGTGAGTAGGTATCAATCAGATCTTAGGGAAAAGTACTGGACAGCTGTGAAGAACATCCTTAAGTACTTGAGAAGCTCTAAAGAGATGTTCTTGGTGTATGGTAATGGCAAACTCCTGGTGCAATCCTTTACCGATTCGAGTTTCCAGAGTGATAAGAACGACTGAAATTCAGTCTCGGGTTTTGTTTTCACCTTCACTAAAGGGACGGTATGTTGGAAGGGTTCTAAGCTATATACCGTAGCAGACTCGTTGATAGAGGCTGATTACATCGCTACCAATGATGCTGCCAAAGAAGCTATCTCGATGAATAAATTCATAAGATGAACTTGGTTCCTACCATTGGGCATCCAATACCTGTGTATTGTGATGACAATGGAGCTGTGGCCTTGGCCTAGGAACCCCGGTCTCGTCAATGATCAAGACATATTCTTAGACAGTATCACCAGATCAGGAAGATAGTTGATCTCCGGGAGATCGAGGTCATGAGAGTTGACACAGAGGATAACACAACGGATCCACTCACAAAGGCCAACCCCCCAAATGCGATTCGAGAGATTTTTGGGAAGTTGGGTATGAGATACTACAACAACTGGCCTTAGTGCAAGTTGGAGATTGTTAGGAATATATTTGCCCCAGAGGCCATTATTGTTGATATAGTGGATTCTTGGACATATATATAGAGGAAATTCTTGCTCGACATGATAGTATGTTATCTGGTAACTCTTTATCTTAACATATTGACTGGTATTCTTTACTGTCTTTCTCTCACATGTTGATAAAGCCCTTATGATATTTACTTGACCACCAGGATTATGATGAGATCATACTAGTGGGGCCAGGGTGGTCTAAAGTACATCCTTTAACAGTTCCTAGTCGAGGGGATATTGAGACAAAGGCATCGATATTCCAGAGTAGACTAGTGTACGTTTATTGTCCCTTAGAGGAAGATGGTTGAACCCACAACCATTGGTGTGTGACATCAAATATTGTATACAGGTGCTCATTGGAGAATGTGTACACCGAACGGACTCGCCGAGGACTCCTAGCTGGTATTATACCTATCGTCAGATAGCAGTCCTCTGGTGACACTGGTACATGTTAGTCTGTAGACCCGAGATCGTCATAGAGTCTTATATGGCTCCAACTGTGCTTTGATTTCCTCCCTACCACGCTCAAGAGAAGTTGTGCAAAACGGTGGATTTTGGGTACAGTCCCGAGTCACATGGAGGGAATGAGCGATAGGTTTCGTCTTTCCCGGTATTGGGGGTTGATGTTGCGCTATGCTCGATTGGCTATAATTGGAAGTCCCTGACCAGGGCTGCTGCTGAGATTTACTGATAAGAGTTATCAGTAGTTTCTCGAACCGTTATAGGCCAGACATCGGCATGACTTATCACGTTATTGGGGTCTGACATTTACCACCCCTAGACAAGATATGCGATATATCAGACGAAGAGACCGGACTGTACGGTAGTGTTACTGATAGGCTTCATGGAGAGTATGGACAGGCTTTCTTGTTGATCTTCATATCACTCAATATCCGGGTAGCCGTTATGTCCAGCTAGAACCACTGACGGCTTGTAGGTGACTGATGTGATCATCACCTACCACTGGCGTATTGACGAGTCTTTAGTGTCCCACACAGAAGTTCCCCGGTTCAAGCGAAATGAAGTAAGACACATATGTGATATGTGTGTGGGCTTGATTAAATACGTGTATGTGATACCGTATTATAATCTGGCAGTTATCTGTTATCAGTTAGGTTATATGTGATATAACCAGATTATTGAATCAAGTGTTGATTTGATAATCTGATATACATATGAATGATATTAGTCGGTCATATGTGATATAACCGGATTATTAAATCAAGTGTTGATTTAATAATGTGATATATATTATATTTGATATAATTATATCTTAACTAATATCATTAGCTCACTAAATATTTTATTATATGCATTAATATATATATATATATATATATATATATATATATAGCATGGCATGAATTCTATTTTGTGAAAATAGAAATGAGGTGGAAATTGGGAGCATGGATGAAAGCATGGGCTTTATTGTTTGTTTATTCATCTTGACTCACTATTCATGCATGGTTGCAATTTTATATTGCAATTAATCCTTGCTTGAATGAGTGAGTGTCAAGGGGTTTCCATTCACTTTATTATTCTCAACACTTAGCCATTTTTGAAAGGGGTTTCTCTTTTACTCTCATGCTCTCTAGCTTCTTCATCTTCCTCATTGTCATGGTTCAAGCTTCAACCCTCACATGTGATGTGAACCATGAAGCTTGAACACAAACTTGCGAGTATCCCCTAATTCACCATCCTACACTTGACTAGCGATCAAGTGTATCGTGTTTCCTACACCAAAGAGTTTAGTGTAGAGGCAGCTTGAGTTGGAGGGATTTCGCGTGGATCATCTTCGGCACGAAGGTCATCGGAGGAAGCTCGTCCAAACCTTCAAGTGGAGCCTAGTGGAGTCACGGGACTACTACCTGGAGCATGTGAAGTGAAGGACTCGATCTATGAGGGTATAGCCATCTTCAATTCTTATAGTTTTGTAGATATCAAACCTAAAACCCTAATCATCTAGTTAATGATCTAGGTTAGTGTTAGCTAGCACCCTACAATTTTTAAAATTGGCATGCATGATGCTTGTAAAACCTAGTGGGGTTGCTAACGTACTCTTTGAGTTAAATCGGGCAGTCTCTGGAAAGTATTTCGCATCGAACATGTCGCGAAAAGTTTTCCATTCGATAGGCTGGGTAAGACGGCTTTCTTCCGCCTTCCACCATACTCGGGCGTTGTCGGTGAGTTACAGCTTCGCAACCCGTACCCAAGCGATGTCTGTCGCTTGTGGTGCTGCCAGATCGTCCTCAATGCTCTGAGCCCATTCTTCAGCTTCTAAAGGGCTCTTTTTTCTAGAAAATTGCTTCGGGTGCAAAGCCCGGAATTACTTCACTCCCGGTGCTTCCTCTTCTGGACGGTTCAATAAGATAGCAGTCTGCTGTTGCTGTCCTTCCAGGAGGTTTCAGATTGCCTCAAGCAATACCGTTTGCTCGTTTATTGGAGCTGCAACGGTAGGCGTAAGTGGAAGAGGTGGTGGTGTGTTGTTGAAGTTTATGCTGGTATTGTTTGGAGAATCTATAACCTTGAAAGAAAAAAATAGGGTTAGGATAGATTCAAAAAATATGAAATTGTAAGATTCAAGGAATATGAAATGTAAAGATTGTTTTTAGTTGCTAATTCTTGTGTTATATTGCTTAGGACTTCATGCGGAGTTGACCTGCATGTCCATGCAGAACTGACCTGCATGGGCCGCCAACAAAACCTGTCACGCTCCGCTTCCCAATATACGGGGAGGGGACACGACGATGCCCGCTACGTATTTACTAAAAAATAAACACACTAAGCGTAACTAAGAAATATAATGTAAATATACACAAGAATACATGAAGTATAAATGAACAACAACTTTTATTTATTAAACATTTCTTTACAAGTACAACTGAAAATGTAAATACAGGAATGGAAAGCAATGCCTAAACAATGGCATGATCTGAAAAGAAAATATATACAAGTATCTAGAGCTCTGGGTCAATGACGAACTGCTCCATGTCTTTAGTACTGGGCTCGACCTCCAGAGAGTCTGATCCACCTGACAACATTCCAAAGAAAGAAGAAAAGGAATGTCGTCAGCGAACAATCGCTCGGTAAGTCCCAAAGATAGGTAAGAATAGACAGATGAGAATATAACTGGTATATTGTAATTTTGTTGTTCTGTTAACACAGTTGTTTGTAGCTTGGTACATAATATGTCAGTGTATACGAGAGGAGTCCCACTATTCCGGAGACTAAGGTATACGGAGTACAAGGAACCGTTAAGCCACGGTATAACAACAATGGATATTCAGGTTAGGTGTATTAAAGTGACCGTCTCATGCCACTTCTAACACATTCCGTACCAGTCTACCCATTTAAAACCCCGTAATGTATTTTGTATTGATTGGTTGTATTAGACTTACCGAAACCATGATATCATGTAACGGAATGGATAAAATTGATAGTGATGTAATCAGAGTATATCCATGGTTCGGTTCAGTCGAGTCAAGTTGATATAGATTGTATCTGGTATAAAAGGATTCATGTTGTATTGAAGTTATCTTGAATCATATTCAAGGATAGATTGATTTCATATTAGACTGAGACTCAGACCGAGTCAGACCTTTTAGACAGAATTGAAGTCCTGAATTAGTTTTGGTGTTATCGGTAACTGCTGCACATGGACGGCAGGATTTGTGTCTTTTTCCAAGACAATTACAGTATTGATAACACCGTTTTTAGTTTGTCTACCTTAAATAGGCAAACACCTAAATTCTCCGGCTCCCTAGGGCTCAAGAGAACTGGTCCCACTTAAACCATATTTACTAGGGTCCTTATTGTAATTTAATATAACTTGAGGGGTTTTATGAAAAATATATTTTAAAAATAAATCTCAAGTATTTATTTATCGTATTTAGGGTTTTCATGGATGTATATTTTAAAATATAATGTTTTCTAGTGAATAGAACCTAAATTACATTGTATATGGTATTTTAGTATAATATTGAAATTGTATTGATTTATAATGGTAGTTTCATGAAATTTATGATTCCTTTGATTTAGAAAACATGGAATATATATAATGTATATTTGATTAGATATTTTGATAATATTATATATATATATATATATTTAAAAAAAATAGAACTTATTTATTAAATAGAAATCACATTTTTTTTAAAAATTGCATTAAAAATTCCATCGAGGTTGGATGCTCCGTGAGGAGGTCTGCATCTAGCTCTACTAGGCCCGAGGATGTGCGATAACCCGCGCCATCCCGATAGGGGTTCCCCAAAATGGGTTGTAGAGACGTATTTGTAAGGAATTAAATAATACACATTTAAAGAAAACGATTTTTGAATGTTTATGGTATTTAAATGTAAACTCGTATTTATCCCACAAACTAATGTTTCAAAATTCATCATACTATGTCAAGAATGAGTGTTGTGATGAGGTAGGTCATTACCTCATGAGTTTTCTAAAGACAATATGAGCAAAATGAATAAGCAATGTCGTATGTAAACATGATGGTATTTTAGCGTAAAACTGAAATAGAAGTTGCAATACATAATATTTTGAGATGAAACTTGTTCTAAAGTGTTTTTTTATGATTGCTAAAAAATATACAATAAGATTGTAAATTTGTTATTAAGATAAATGGTTTTTTTAGTTAAATTAGAAACGGAAGTCGGATTTACTCCGCTTCCAACTAGTTTTAAAAATGGAATTCGTTTTAATAGAAGGAGAAGAGGGAGAGTGGGACTTACAGGTTAGAAAGAAAGAGGAGAGGTAGGAGAAGCTTATGGAATTGTCGGGGAGTCGTTTTGTCGCCGTATTTGTCCCGAAACGTTGCCGGAACATGCCCTTAAGCTAATTCCACTTGTACAATTTCTTGGACTTAAGAATTTTAGAGAGTTTTGATACTAGATTTCATAATGAGGAGGGCCAAAGTATAGGGTTGTATTTATAGGGTAGGATTAGGGTTTTGTTAGTGAAGAGAGAATTAAAAATGCATTAAAATTTGGATTAATGCATCATTTTAATTTCTCCGTTAATGTGCAGGGAAATCAAACAGACTGGAGTTAATGGGGGAGTCCAAGGGGTGTTAGGGAAACCAAAAAATTTGCATTTTCCCCTGCCCAAACCGGCGGCGCCGGCCCCTTCATCAAATCTCCCCGGTCCAAATCGTGGGTTGGTTCTTGGATTGCTGCCACATGTCCTAGTCGTCTCATACACCTCAGTGCATATGTTTGATTTTGTTATGAATTTTCATTTTACGTGTAGTGCACGTGCAAACTTTTGAGATTCTAAAAGTTTAAAAGAAAATCAACAAAAAAATATATGTGGCTGGGGGGATTCGAACACAGGGGCTATGTCACAGCAGTGCAAGGCTTTACCAATGAGTTACAAGTGTTTTCTTGTTGAAAAGCAATTCAAATACTTATAGCATACACAGGGTTGCAAATACTCATTTGTACATTAATTTTTAAACAAATTCTTCTGTACATTAAACATAGTCGTTATAACCGCCAAATAAGAATACATAACCACAAGTAGATTTCATACCACATGAGTCGGTTACCCAGTTGGTATCATTTTATGCTTCAATTATATTAGGGAAACCAGTATAAAACAAACTGTAATCTAAAGTTCCTTTTAAATATTTAAAAATTCTTTCAAATGCACACCAATGATCTTTATTTCGATTGCTAGTATATCTACTGAGCCTAGAAACCGCATATGAATTATTAGGTCTAACTTCGGTTGGTGATATAAAGCAACGCAACAAAAATTTATGCATATTTTTGTTGTGATATTTGTTCATCACTAATCTTAGTAAGATGCATATTGGAATCAAAATGTGTAGATACAGCTTTAACATCAAAATAATTAAACTTTTTAAGCATTTTTTTCTATCGCATGCGATAGAATTAATGCGATACCATTATTGCCTCTATTTACCGCCGAAAACCAGGACTGGAGACAAGGGAACGTTGTAAAGTATTTTTTGTCATCCTATTGGGATATGAATGCGCGTTTGTCAAGCGTCTACAGCTTCCCCCTGCCGAGGGCAGACCGGGGTTTATTGATTGTAGGGATCCAAATTTTCGGAAGCCAAGGACTAAACTGTCGTTAATTATCACTCGCTTTTGGAGTGAGAGAACCTTCGATTGACGGGTCAAACTGGTCGGGCGAACTCAACGTGATGTGTTGGTGCTTGAAAGTAATGCAAAAGGGTGTGTTCATTTCATTTTTATTATTATTCTATTTATGACAAAAAGAATTTATTTATTAAAAAGAAACATTTTTGTTTGTATTTATATTTTTTAATTATTTTTTTAAGAGAAAAGCATAGGAGACGAGGAGTGCAGAGAGTCCTCAGGAAGCATGAGAAAGCACTGGGCGCCAGCAGGCCACGTGCGAGGCATACGGCCGGTGGGAGCCAGCGGGCCACGTGAGCGGCACGCGGCCGTTGGGCACACTAGCGGGAGAATGAGGCTAAGCCAAGAGACTTTGGATTTGGAGTTGGACTCTTTATCGAGCTAACTCAGACTTATATATCTTGTAGTCGCCGCTTACTTAGATGACAACAAGCTGGAAATCGACATAGACCCGTGGCTGAAGGATCTCCATTTCTTTGATGAGCTCCAGGCCAGCTATCATAGCCCCATACCCAGCCTCATAATTTGTGCGAGGCTCGGTAAGAGCGAAAGAATGTTTCAGGGTTCCTCCCGATGCACGATGAAGACCAATCCCACCCCTGCTTTTATCTTCAGGATGCTTGATCTGCTGGAGGTTCATATTGATGAGACTCCATCGAAGTAGTGCTCCTAATATGGCTAGGTACTTTCGAGGTGCAGCTGTTGCTTGTCGGGTAACTCGCAATTTAGCGGTGACTCTTCAGATATGAGATGAGCAGCGAGGAAGTTGGCGAGGGCTTGCCCTTTTCTGCTTTTTGAGGAGCATAGACTATATCGAAATCCAACAGCATGATAGCCCATCTGTCCATTCTACCAGTTAGACCCGCCTTGGTTATCAAATATTTCAGCGGGTCGATCTTGGAGATCAGCATAACTCGGTGACCAAGCAGATAATGCCTCAACTTTTTTACGGCAAATATCAAGGCAAGACATTGCTTTTCAATCGGGGAGTATTTATGCTCTGCTCCAACTAACGTTCGGCTGAGATAGTAAAGAGCGTTTTCCTTTCCCTCCTCGTTGTTTTGGGTGAGGATGGTGCCGAGTGATTCATCTAGCGTAGTAGTGTAAAGAATCAGCAGTTTATTCGGAATGGGAGCATCGAGCACTGGAGGGCGCAATAGGTATTGATTGATACTTTCGAATGCTTCTTGACATTCTTCGTCCTAAACAAAAGGAGCTCCTTTCTTCACGTGTTTTGAGAAAAGTCGACATCTCCCTGACAGGTTTTAGATGAACCTTCTTATATACGCAAGCCCGCCTTAGAATGATCTTAGCTGTGTCAGATTCTTAGGAGGAAGCATCTCCATGATTGCTTTTATCTTCGATGGTCGAACTTGATCCCTTGGTGCCGCACTATGAAGCCCAAGAATTTTCTGGATGATACGCCAAAGGCGCACTTTAGAGGATTCATTTTCAAATTGTACTCTCTCAGTCTGGTGAAGCCAGTTCAAAGTCTTGGATATGATTGGCTTTGGATTTAGTCTTGACGACCAAGTCATCGACATAGCATTCGATGACTTTGTGGATTAGGTCATTAAAGATCTTTGTCATTTCTCTCTGATACGTGGTGCCCTCATTCTTCAGTCCAAACGGCATCACCTTATAGCAATATATCTCTATCGGGGTTCGAAATGCTGTATGCTTCTCATCATCGGGCGATATTTTTATCTGATTGTTTCCCGACGAACCATCCATGAAGGTGAACAGCTCGTAATTTGAGGTATCGTCGACCATCATTTTCATGACCGGGAGCGGGAAATTTTCTTTAGGGCATGCTTTATTAAGATCCGTGAAATTGACACAAACCCAGATCTGCTCAATTTTCTTCTTCACTGGGACGATGCATGCGATCCAGTCCACGTATTTCACTTCTCTAATGAAGCCGGCATCGATGCGTTTCTTGGTTTCCTCGATGACGATTTCTTCTAACCCCCATCTCATCCTTTGAGGGGCTTGTTTGACTGGCTTGGTATCAGGAGAAATAGCCAGTTTATGTAAGTGCACGGCGGCGCCCCGGCCGTCAATCCGACGGACAAATGCGGAAGCGGTGATAAACTTTAAATTTTAATTGAACTGGCAAACCGCTGTGCACTAATACCCGGATCGAACCATTAATTAGTCCTAGCAACTACAAGATGGGAAGAGAGATATACCGACTGATCCAAGTCCTCCGGTCTTTTCGTCGTCGTCCCGATCTCCTGCGGAAGCTCCGGTCTCCACCTCGTCGCCGGAAGTGCACCACATCGCCTACTTCTTTTACGGGCTCCCACCTCAATGCCGAGGCAACTCAGGCACGAAGCTGGCTAGTCGACGTGCCCAAGATTTGCTGTAGAATGTAGTGTGGATCTATATGTCTCATTTGGGGTATTGGAAGTTGCCTTTTTGGTGGAGGATTGATACAAGCTTTTTGGAGATGGTGTTGTGGGATTTTCTAACAAGAAATGAATCAAAAATCCCACACAAAATATCATGGGCAGCCCCATGCATGGCCGGCCTTGCTCAAAACGGGGGAGAGAAAAATGAGAGTGTCATGAATAAAAAATGTGAGCCATACTCCTATCATGCAAGAGAGAGAAGGTCAAGACAAAGAGGTGGTTGAAAAGCAAGTGATGATGAGAAACAATGATCACTCCCAAAACCAATACTCAACCAACAATCATCAACAACCATGATTGTTTACAAAGTCAAGCCATGATGGAAAAGAAAGAGTCAAAGGATGGGCTCCATCATGAAACAAATATATGCAAAGAACACCCTCCACAAATGCCTATTTGCAACAATGCAAATAAGCCCTCCTCCACCAATCTTCGGCCAATGAACGATACAAAGGAAATTGGCCGAAACGGAAAGCAAACTGGCAACTCCAGAAAACTAGTCCCGTAATAAATTACAGGAAAACCCCGATACTGTGCATACACACCCGCATTTGTATTCCGACCGAAATACAAATGCAAAGAGACAAAATCTACACTGTACTATACTAGGATCCGGCTTAAACCAAAGCCGGCTAGCAATATCCGTTCGATCCTGATCCGTGCAATACGGTACGTATCTGATCGAACCCTGCCATATATCCATACGGCCTATAGTACAAACTGTCCTATCCTGATCCGTGCAATACCGCACGTATCTGATCGGACCCTGCCATATCTCCATACGGCCTCTACAACCTTTCGCCCGAAAGCTGAGTAACTGAATGTGGGGGACTCTAAAGACTCGTCAACACCTTGGTTATGGATTTAACCACTAGCACGTCAGAGGTATAAGCCAATACGTAACGGGCTACCAGGTATTGACTAAAAGGGACGTCTGTGAGCGAACTCAGCCTGACAACCCTACTGAGCCTGTCAGTGACAATATCCGTACAGTCCGGTCCGTTCGTCTATGAGTATCGCATGGTGGGCCTAGGGGGTTGGTAAAACTCAGACCCCTAAAAGCGGTACAAGTCGTGTCGGAGTGTAGCCCAGAACACCCTGAGATACTACTGGAATACCTACCAGTAAATCTCCTTGCCTCGGCCGAGGGCTTCGTGTAATGGCTCTCCTAGACACAACACGACCTCGCCCCCAATACCGGGAGAGACGAACCCCTGAAGATACGCTCACTGCCTCCATGTGGCTCGGGACTGTACCCAACTAAAACCTGTTTGCACGACTCCTTTGAGCCGTGGTAGGGTAGTAATCAAAGTACAGTGGGAACTCACACAAGAAAAATGACGATCCCCAGGTCGATGATCTAACCTGTACACATGTCACCAGGGAACTGCCATCTGACGTCTGGTATATGACCAACTAGCATGTTCCCGGCGAGTCCTGTCCGGTGTACTCATAACCCAATGAGCACCTGTATACATCTTAGGTGATCCAACTGACACCAGTGGCTTGTGAGACCGGCCACCGCCCCTCGTCGGGGTCTCGACTGTATACATTAGTCTACTCTGGAGTATCGATGCCTTGTCTCGAAACTCACACGACTAGGGACCATTTAAGGATATGCTTATAGACCCTCAGCTCCCACTTATATGATCGCCCTCATACTGCTGGTGGTCAAGCTAGAATCCTAGGGGCTCTACCAACGTGTAATAGCGACTTGTCAGGTCACTTAAAGCAGTACACGATGATAAAGGTAAACCAGATAGCATACTATCATCTCGAGTAAGACTGTCCTACCGGGATAGGTCCTCTATCAATCATTGCAATCACGTACCTGTGACCTAATAATTGACTCTGAGGGCACTATCTCCAACAATCTCCCACTTGCACTCAAGGCTAGTTATTGCGATGTCGCATACTCACAGCCCGTGTGATACCGAACACCCAACTCCTCTACTAGTCAGTCTCACAAAGCTCGTTTGCGAAACTATTGCGTTCGTGGAATAGCCTCAGTGAGTGGATCCGCTTAGTTGTTTCTTTCTATGTCTCTCTATATCTCAAGTTCGCGGAGAAACCCATCTCCCAAAATGAGCAATACCTGTCTTAGAATGTGTCTGGATGTCTGATGGGACCTAGCTCATAAATGAACTCCAAATCCAAACTTCTTAGACTGTATCGTCAACTGAACTTAATCAGTATCCTGCGCCATGCCTCCCTCAGTATTGCCTTGGACCACCTGTCCAAAATACTGCCCCTCATCAGAAGGAAAACTATAACTCTGACAACCTCCTTGTCGTCCATGTCATCTTGGAAGCCTGGAATGATAACTGTCTCCCGAATGAGGCTGTCGTTATCATATCCCTAGAACATCCACTTATGTTCTAAAACTGCTTCCGACTGTTTCTCCAGGATTGGATCAATATCAACTTATTGCATCTAGTGCAAGAACAACATCTGGTGTGGTACTTGACATCTCATGATTGACTCAATTGCCTAAGCAAGTGATCTGCCAAACATGCACATCCCTCTCCCCTTTAGTCTGTAAGACACCTTCAGAGAGGGTGACTCCATTACTTGCAGGTACACTACCGTGCCAGGAGTCGTCCATTCTAAATACCCTTAGAATGCTATCTAAGTACCCAGATTGGAGACTACCCAAATCTAGATCTAAAACCATAGATCTAGTAACCAGTATGTCTGATATGAAATCCATTTCCTTTGTGGAGAAACCACTGTGTGACGACCAAAGTATAATCGATTGTAGTATTGGAGTTTCCTTTCCTATTCTGTGTATGTCATCTAAATACCAGGATATCACACCCTACTACCCTCTCAACAGATCCATCCCCTATTCTGATGAAGTCAAACCTATGACTGTCACGTCAGAAATAGATGATCTATCCCCGCTACATCTGCTTTAGTCTATAAATAGACATAAGCTATCTGCCCACCAATGCTTCCGCTGCTCCCACTGACTACGACAACCCTCTGGCAGAGTCATATAGACGTACACTTCTAAAGCTAGTTTAGAACGATGCTATACTCATTCTCCCGCCGGGTCTCGCATCCTGGAACAACAACAATGGTAAATGTGGGTAAACAAGAACTTCCCTGTCACCGTCCTTGAGGCTACCACAGTACCTCTCGGGTGCCTGAAGTTACCCACCTTATCTGCGGAGTGGCCAATGGAATATCAAACCAGATTGAATCTTTAGGTTCCTATGAAATCTTCAGTAATCGTTTGTGGTTCTGGAATCACTCCCAGTTCTACCATACTCCCACTACTGTTTTTCTGAAAAAAATCCATTTTTAATAAAACTGTGGCGAGTCTAGAACAATATTGCTATTGTTCATCCAGATGGTAGAAAGTCAACCCTCGTCATAGCCTGGGTCAACCCACAAACAGCCATTACAGAAACGTGCCTTGAGTTATCCAGAGTCTGGTTTTAATCATAAGCCGGACAACTCCCCGTACCTTAACATCGTTAAGATATGAACTGTTCTATATCCAATATAGAACCAGAGGCACTGATTTAATCGAACCAGATTCAAATCATGCAGCTGTCCCCAGTGCATGTCAACTAAATGGAAGGAGGCCGATCAGCGTTACTCAACTTAGGAATGCTTCCAATTATGAATAACCTGAAAGAGAAGCAAAATCTCTTAGTCATTACTATCAACTGAATACCATGCACAAGTGTCTACATCTTCGATCGCTTTGAAAAATCCCGATACTTGCTACACCTGGTTCTCTACACTATTCAAATACCTATAACTTCTCAAAATTCGGACCCTGTGTTTCCACGAAACACCTGTCTAAAAACTAGAGAAGTCATGAGTAAACCGAATATAGTACGAGGACCAACCCCTCTGTCCTGATGGACCCTGGACAACATACAATACTCTGTATAAGTCCCTTGAGTCTAATAACTCATTCACTGTGTGTCGTAGGTTGAAAACTGTACTTATAGTTAAGAAGAATTACACCGCTGTTTAATGCTCCTTACCTAACCATCCACTGATATAGGTAAATGTCACAGAACTAATTTCAAAAAGGTATATCTCACTCTATGAAAATAGACGTACAGATATATCAATTTGAAATTGGTGCATAACTGCGGATATTCAAAACCAAATATTTGCCGACCGGCAAACAGCCCAGGTGATTTCCTCAAATATCACCGATTACAACGAATCCCGATATAATGAGGATGATAACCCAATTCCCAATAACTTACTCCCACTCATCATCTGTAAAACCATACAGATGTGAGAATCATACCTGGTAAATACATACCCTGGAGCAAGTGTCTAACTGGGAAATCAGTTTTCCTTTAACAGTACCCAGTGAAGCTGAAACATTGAAATGTTTCGATAGGGTATCCCGGTATTCCTAGTAATGCCTCTTCCAGATTCACGACTGTAACCGTATAGTTCTTTGCCACCTCTCCAAATCCCTTCATATGTTTTTAGTCTTTACCTTCTGCACACCCCTTTAGGCCAAATGGTTTTCTTCCTTCCCTACCGTTCGGCACCAGCCTATAGTTTGGAAGAAGACTATCCAATAAGCATAATGGGTGTACTGTCCCAATCCTAGGAACACTCGCAATGAGAGAGGGTGAAGATAAAAGACAACCGAATAAACCTTATTCCTATTTCTCCTGTACCAGAATCCATCCCCGAACTGGAACAAGTTCCTTTCGAGTTCGTATATAACCATACGATGGAATATCCAAATAAACTGTGGATCTTCGTAGTGATACGGAGTGTCCTGGAGAAATACAAAGGTGATTTAGGATTGACGAAGGAATACTTGGTTTGGTCGTGAATATCTGTTGCAATTTACTTTGCCCTCTTACTAATCCCTTGCTTTGTCTGAACTTAATACCTTCTGTACACCATCGTTAGGCTAATTGGTTTTCTTCATTCCCTACCGGTCGGCACCTGCCTATGGTTTGGAAGAAGACTATCCAATTTGCGTAATAGGTGTACTATCTCCTAAACCAAGGAGTACTCACAACCTGAGAGAAGGTAGAAGGAAAAGACAACTGAATAGTCCTATCCGTTTCCTCCAAAACCTGAAACCATCCTCGAATAAATTCTTTCGAGTTCGTATCTAACCATACGATGGTTTTGTCCAATGGAAGTGGACGTTCGTAGTAAAACGGGGTGTCCTGGAGAAAAGGGTAAAAGTAGGAGTGGCAATGAGGTTTGCAACTCTGACAATCCAAAAGCCGGTGTTTAAGAAGGTTCGGTTAACTTGGTCACTGAGTCATAGTCTTAGGGTCGGGTCAATGGTCGCTGCCAAAGAGAGAGAGAAAAGAAACACTCAGCGTGCACTCTAACCTAGATCAGAATGGTTACCAATTTATCTAATCTGGAAACCTCCCACTGTACCTCAAATTCTCCTCCAAACCTGAAAGAAGAATTAGTCGGGATTACCCGAGGAGTAAACTAACTCATCAGTGGGAATCGGGATCCAACTATCATCGCATGATAATGTGACGGAATCCGCTCACGGTATCATTCTCCAGAAGGTATGCGCATATCTGGCAAGTTTCAGTTCTTTTGAAACTCCCGATGTGATTTCTGCCCCATGCTCTTATGACCTTGACTTTGGCCAACAAATCATAAGTCACATGTCAAGTTCTACCCGTCATTCTCCAGGTTGATTCGAATCCACCCGCACAAGCCCTTGACTTTGGCCAACAAGGCTATACGACTGTTCCAAACCAACGCATCTATCTATGCTGCATATGAATAACCAACAGCTACCAAACACTGTGCCTTGACTTTGGCCAACAAACACAGCTTGAATACTATTGACTACTCATATGAAACGACGGAGGGCTACGAATGGTTTCTGGCGAAAACCTTTAACGTAAAGAACTTGATATCGTCGAAGGAACTAATAGCTTTTGAAAAATATAGTGACGAAAACCGTTGCTAAAGAGGTCACTCCCGGTGAAGGGATCTCGGCTCTTTCCCCGTAGAATGGGGTGCAGGATATTCCAAATGAATACCGCGATGCAAAGCAAAAGTAATCGGCTATAGTGAAGTTAATGCCCTGACGCAAACTTCTGTCCAAGGGGTCACTCCCGGTGAAGGGATCTCGGCCCTTGCCTCGTCGACTGAGGAGCAGGATATTCCAACAGAATATCACAATGCAAAACAAAAGTGAACGTCCTTGCAATAACAGCTTTTTGAAAAAGTGTTCCAACAACATCATATTAGGTTTGATTTTAACTTGCATTGATCCGAATCAACGCAGTCCCATCAATTGATCACACCAAAAAGAACGAAAATATACTGATGTACGTATATGCCATCCGCATTCGCCACTGGGTCCCGTCATTACCCGTTAGGTTAGCTAACTAACGACAGAGCGGGGACTGGACTAGCGCGGATGCAAAACATATACAACATCTACTAATATATATACCAATATATTATATTCGCTCAAGGCGTGATAAAAAATGCAACATCACAGAAAATGTACAGCATCCCAGAAACAATACAGATATCTGGGATCCCCGGGTTTCACAGAGCCACTACTGAAACCCGACGTTCCCCTGGTCGTGTGGATAGCCTGTGCAATGAAATCCTAGACCCCTACGGGCGCGGCAAGTTACCCGCCAAAACCTGAAGCGAGGCAGCCCCTTTCAGCACCGTGAATGGACCACCCTGCACTTCACGGAATCCGGTAACTTGGGCACCCCTCCTGGGTCAACCTGTACCCCCTACGAGTGCGGCGAATAGCCCGTCAATCCTAGAGTGAAGCCCCCTCCGTCTCAATGCCATGAGATGCGGGCTTGTTGCCCTCTAGAACCCGGCTATCCGTGCACCCCTCCGCGGGGTAATCCTAGTACAGAAAGTAAAATATACATACAACGAGTACATCGACCGCAACCAGGTCGTGCCCCAAAATAATAATACAATCAGGCAGTGACGGTAGTCCACATGTCGGACGCTCGCCCCGCAAAATCAAATGTACATAATACAACCACAACTGTACCAGCATTGCATCCAGGCTATCCCCCACGACCGATCCGCAACATCACAGCAAAAACATAACATCAACGTGAAAGTCACGTTCGCAAATCCGTCTAACCGGGCTATAGCAGTTAGACAGGATTTACCGATCGAGTGACATTCACGGTCGCAGATATAATGTAAATACTGTGAAATAATGTGTTTAAAATATCCGATCAATCAAATTTTAACAAGTGGGCCCCAAGCATTACTGTAGTAGATCAGGAAATTCTGGGCCCAATATTAATATTCCAAAACCCCAATTTTAACCCCAGAAAGCCTCTATAAAAAATTGGTGCAGCGAACCCAAAGTAGTGCGGCGGAACCGCGGGCCAAAGGGGTTTTTGGCCATGGTTCCGCGCTCCTACAGTGGATTTACTTCATCGAATTTTCACAGAACTCTTAGATTTTCCAGTACATCACTTTTCTGTAACCTGAAAAAATTTTCGACACCAAAAAATTTCAACAGAAAACTGATGTGAACAAAAATGCAAGTTTTGGAATTTTTGGTCGATCGGAAATGTAAACACATTAAACAAAGCTAGACCAAGTTAATGGCGAGTCTCTGATACCACTGTAAGTGCACGGCGGCGCCCCGGCCGTCAATCCGACGGCCAAATGCGGAAGCGGTGATAAACTTTAAATTTTACTTGAACTGGCAAACCGCCGCGCACTAATACCCGGATCGAACCATTAATTAGTCCTAGCAACTACAAGATGGGAAGAGAGATATACCGACTGATCCAAGTCCTCCGGTCTTCTCGTCGTCGTCCCGATCTCCTGCGGAAGCTCCGGTCTCCACCTAGTCGCCGGAAGTGCACCACATCGCCTACTTCTTTTACGGGCTCCCACCTCAATGCCGAGGCAACTCAGGCACGAAGCTGGCTAGTCGACGTGCCCAAGATTTGCTGTAGAATGTAGTGTGGATCTATATGTCTCATTTGGGGTATTGGAAGTTGCCTTTTTGGTGGAGGATTGATACAAGCTTTTTGGAGATGGTGTTGTGGGATTTTCTAACATGAAATGAATCAAAAATCCCACACAAAATATCATGGGCAGCCCCATGCATGGCCGGCCTTGCTCAAAACGGGGGAGAGAAAAATGAGAGTGTCATGAATCAAAAATGTGAGCCATACTCCTATCATGCAAGAGAGAGAGAGAGTCAAGACAAAGAGGTGGTTGAAAAGCAAGTGATGATGAGAAACGATGATCACTCCCAAAACCAATACTCAACCAACAATCATCAACAACCATGATTGTTTACAAAGTCAAGCCATGATGGAAAAGAAAGAGTCAAAGGATGGGCTCCATCATGAAACAAATATATGCAAAGAACACCCTCCACAAATGCCTATTTGCAACAATGCAAATAAGCCCTCCTCCACCAATCTTCGGCCAATGAACGATACAAAGGAAATTGGCCGAAACGGAAAGCAAACTGGTAACTCCAGAAAACTAGTCCCGTAATAAATTACAGGAAAACCCCGATACTGTGCATACACACCCGCATTTGTATTCCGACCGAAATACAAATGCAAAGAGACAAAATCTACACTGTACTATACTAGGATCCGGCTTAAACCAAAGCCGGCTAGCAATATCCGTTCGATCCTGATCCGTGCAATACGGCACGTATCTGATCGAACCCTGCCATATATCCATACGGCCTATAGTACAAACTGTCCTATCCTGATCCGTGCAATACCGCACGTATCTGATCGGACCCTGCCATATCTCCATACGGCCTCTACAACCTTTCGCCCGAAAGCTGAGTAACTGAATGTGGGGGACTCTAAAGACTCGTCAACACCTTGGTTGTGGATTTAACCACTAGCACGTCAGAGGTATAAGCTAATACGTAACGGGCTACCAGGTATTGACTAAAAGGGACGTCTGTGAGCGAACTCAGCCTGACAACCCTACTGAGCCTGTCAGTGACAATATCCGTACAGTCTGGTCCGTTCGTCTATGAGTATCGTATGGCGGGCCTAGGGGGTTGGTAAAAGTCAGACCCCCAAAAGGTGTACAAGTCATGTCGGAGTGTAGCCCAGAACACCCTGAGATACTACTGGAATACCTACCAGTAAATCTCCTTGCCTCGGCCGAGGGCTTCGTGTAATGGCTCTCCTAGACACAGCACGACCTCACCCCTAATACCGGGAGAGACGAACCCCTGAAGATACGCTCACCGCCTCCATGTGGCTCGGGACTGTACCCAACTAAAACCTGTTTGCACGACTCCTTTGAGCCGTGGTAGGGTAGTAATCAAAGTACAGTGGGAACTCACACAAGACAAATGACGATCCCCAGGTCGATGAACTAACCTGTACACATGTCACCAGGGAACTGCCATCTGACGTCTGGTATATGACCAACTAGCATGTTCCCGGCGAGTCCTGTCCGGTGTACTCATAACCCATTGAGCACCTGTATACATCTTAGGTGATCCAACTGACACCAGTGGCTTGTGAGACCGGCCACCGCCCCTCGTCGGGGTCTCGACTGTATACACTAGTCTACTCTGGAGTATCGATGCCCTGTCTCGAAACTCACACGACTAGGGACCATTTAAGGATATGCTTATAGACCCCCAGCTCCCACTTATATGATCGCCCTCATACTGCTGGTGGTCAAGCAAGAATCCTAGGGGCTCTACCAACGTGTAATAGCGACTTGTCAGGTCACTTAAAGCAGTACACGATGATAAAGGTAAACCAGATAGCATACTATCATCTCGAGTACGACTGTCCTACCGGGATAGGTCCTCTATCAATCATTGCAATCACGTACCTGTGACCTAATAATTGACTCTGAGGGCACTATCTCCAACAGTTTATGCACAACCACCTTGGGGGAGAGGCCAGGCATTTCTTTATATGTCCATGCGCAGCAGTCGACGAACTTGCGCAGCAGGACGATTATCTGCTCTTTTATTCTGATGACAAGAGTGAGCTGAGATAGGCCGGCCTTGGATTATCGGGCGTCCCCAAATTAATTTCAGTTAACTCATCGAAGGTTGTCTGTCCGCCATTTTTGAGCTCTTGAGGGGCTTCTTCTGGCTCGTCTTCATCATTTGACTTTTCGCCGGATTTACCAACATGGATCATGTAACATGCCTTGACATCAGGTCGAATGAAACCTATACCCTATCTATTTGGGACTTGTTCATCGATAAGAAATCGGACATGAGGCGGATGTCATAGCCCCTCATAAAACTTCGCTTCGGAGTTCGTTTGGTATAACCGACATCTGCACTTTTTGAAATATTCCAGCATCTCGGCCTATAATATCTGGGGTTTATAAAGACTCTTATGCATCTCTCATAGTAAAGGCACGTTGCGGACAAATCGTCCGGGTGCATGACCCGGTTTGACCCATAAAACACGATGCCCTTTTGCCAGCTATTTCTTCCGGGAACTTGTAACAACTCCAATTTTAATGTACAAAAATTTGTTTAAAAGTTAATGTATACCTGGAGTATTTGCATTTGCTGTGAGTATTATAAGTATTTGATTTGCTTTTTAATAGCAAGAAGGAGCTTGTAGCTCACTGTTAAGACCTTACACTGCTGAACCAAAGCACCAGAGTTCAAGTCCCATCACCCACATTATTTTTTATATTGTTTTCTTTTAAATTTTTAGAAGTCCAAGGGTTTACACGTGCATAACTCATAAAAACCCAACATAACATATAAAACAAACTGACTCTGGAGGATAACCAAGAGACGAGGGACACGTGGCCCCTTGACTCGGCCCGACTCGGCTGACTCGGGCCGACGGCGCGGCCGAATCGGCCAGCGGTGTCGGTCCGACCGCGTCGGATAGCTGAGTCTCCTACATGAAAGATGTGTCTCTTGATCTTCCCTAAACCCCTATATACTTTAAAAACTCTGCATTATTACAGAGAATTTAAAATCCAATTAAAACCTTTTTTAATACAAAATTTAATATATTTTCTTTCACACCCTTTCACCTACCCTAACCCTAGTTTTACCCTATAAATACCACCCCTAAACACCCCCCCTCACTCACAAATTCTGTCCAAACTCTCAAGAAAACTCTCTAGAAATTTTGTGTACAAGTGGAGTTAGTGAAGGGCGAAGCTCCGGCGAATTTTCGACGACGACTTTAGGAGCTCCCGGTGACGAAACGAAGCATCGACACCTCCTACGTCTCCCTCTACCTCTCCTCTAATCTGAAATCCCATAAGTCCTACCTCCCTCTTCTCTATTCTATCCAAAAAATTTGTAAAACTAAAACCCGACGGAAGCGGAGTTAATCCGACTTCCGATTCGTTTTTTCATAAAAACTCCATCTTTTCTTAAAATACAACATATCAAACTTTTACATAATGACTATTAATCATTAACAAAACATCATGAACAAGTTTCATTGCAAAATATTTCATATTGTAATTTTTATCGTACTTTTCAGTAAAATACCATGGAGTTTAGTTTTGACATTAAACATCATATTTCTTGCTATACATTTAAATAGATCACGAGGTAATGACCTATCTCTTCACAACACACATATGCAACATAGCACGATACATTTCGGGAACATAGAATACGGGAATACGAATTTACAATTAAATACCTTTTACTATTAAAACCGTTTTCTACAAGATTACGTATTTTTACAAATTTTTGTAAAGCGCCGCTACAACCCATTTTGGGGAACCCGTCTGGAATGGTGCGGATTAGCGCACATCCCTGGGCTTAGTAGTGCGAGATTCAGACCTCTGCAAGGAGCATTCGGTCTCGAAAGATTTAAAAATACAAATATCTTAAGAAAAATGAGATTTCTAGAAAAATAATAAATTAAAATTATTATATATATATATATATATGTATGTATGTATGTATCATCAAAATATCTATTTTTGATATAATATAAATATTCCAACTTTTCTATATCAAAAGAATCAATTTACATGAAAATACCATGAAATTCCATACAAGTTCAATACTTTACAACTAAATACCATGTATTATGAAAAATAGGTTTATCTTACTAGAAATGTCACATATATAAAATCTACATCTATGAAAACTCTAAAAACAATAATAAAATACTTGAGGTGTATTTTGAAAATTATACAAAATTATTTTTACATAAAACCCCCTCAAGTTTTATAAATTACAATAAGGACCCTAGTAAATATAGGTTTAAGAAGGACCGGTCTCTTGAGCTTCAGGAAGCCAGAGATATGGGTGCTTGCCTATTTAAGGTAGACAACTTAACAAACGGTGTTATCAACACGGTAATCGTATTTGAAAAAGACACAAATCCTGCTGCCCATGTGCAGCGGTTACCGATAACATAAAAACTTAATTCAGGATTTCAATTTCTTTTCTAATTGTTCTGACTCAGACTGAGTCTCATTATACTAATCTGACTTGAATATGATTCAAGTACAATCTACAATACTACAATTCAATATGAATCCATGAATCCATATATTCATTTTATTCAATCTGTATTGAATGAACCGAACCATGGATATGCTTCCATTTACATGATTCTCCAGTTACGTCCATTTACTGATATCATGGTTTCGGCAAGTCATACATCTGTACAATCTATAATACAAAACAATACAAACAATACAAATAAGACATCGCAGGGTTTAAGGGGTAGATTGGTACGGAAGGTGTTAGAAGTGGCACGAGACTGCAAGATTTAAGACACCTAACCTGTATTCCGTTGCTGTTGTACCGTGGCATAATGGTTCCTTGTACATTCTGTTCACCTTAGTCTCTGGTCTACTGAGACTCCTCTCGTATACACTGGTATCCTTCTGTACCAAGCTACAAACAACAGCGTTAACACTAAATACAACTTTAAAAGTTACACTCTCTCTCTGTCTATTCTACTTCTCCTTTATCTTGGGACTTACCGAGTGATTTTTTTGCTGACGACATTCTCTTTCTTCCTCTTTGAATGTCGTCAGGTGATTCGGACCTTCTAGAGATCGAGCCTAGAACTGAAGACTTAGACCAGTTTATTGAAAATCACGAGCTGTAGTTACACTTGTACATTTCCTTTACATTCTGTATTTTCCATTTCTGTTATGCCACTGTTTAGGCATTGCTTTCATTCAGATGTATTTACTTTTCCATGCATTGTACAAAAGAATGTTAACAAATAAAGTTGTTGTTTCATTACATTTGTCTCTTGTGCATATTTCTTTTATATTGCTTAGTTACACTTAGCGTATTTACTTCTGAGTAAATATAGAGCAGCCTCGTCGCGTCCTCTTTCCGTACACTGGGAAGCGGGGCGTGACAGGTTTTGTTGGTGGCCTATGCAGGTCATAGCTGTATAGAACCCTACCATGCAGTTCTGTTCTGCGTGAACAACCTAAGCAATATAACACAAGAACCAACAACTGAAAACATTCTTTACAATTCATGTTCCTTGAATCTTACAATTTCATATATTTTGAATCTGTCCCAACCTAAATTTTCTTTCAAGTTTATGGATTCCCCAAACAACACTAGCACTAATGTCAACAACACACCTCCAACACTACCACTCACACCTGCCGTCCCTGCTCCGATCAACGAGCAGACGGTTCTGCTTGAGGCAATCCGCAGCCTCCTGGAAGGACAGCAGCAGCAGAATGCTCTTTTAATGAACCGTCAAGAGGCAGAAGCACCGGTGTGAAGCAATTCAGGGCTTTGCATGCCAAACAATTCTCAGGAAAAGAGAGCCCACTGGAAGCTGAGGAATGGGCTCAGAGCATCGAAGACGATCTGGCAGAAGCACAAGTGCCAGAGATAGCTTGGGTCCGTGTTGCAAAACTGCAGCTCACAGACAATGCACGGGTTTGGTGGAAGGCGAAAGAAAGCCGTCTTGATCAACCCATCGAACGGAAGACTTTCCGAGACATGTTCGACTCAAAGTACTTCCCTGAGATTGCCAGGTTCAACATGGAACAACAGTTCATCCATCTGCAAAAAGGTTCGATGTGGACCAAGTCGGTAGATGAATATGACGTCGAGTTCACTATGCTCAGTTGGTAAGATATGTCTCAATAATTCAATTTTTTCAATATATCACATATTACACAGCTAACGCAATCCTTTAACAGATTTGCGGCACACTTGATATCGATGGATGAGATCAGAGCCCGTCGATTTCAATAAGGTTTGGATTCGGAGATCCAGGCTGCACCGACCATAAGAGATTTTCCGACTCTTGAATCGGCTCTGAAAGCTGCCCGCCGTTATGAGGCAGTGGTAAAGATGAGGGTCAGACCTCAATCTGCTGGGGTTAAGCGCCCTACCAACCAGATGGCAGAAGGAGCCTCATCAAGGCTACTGTGCCAAGAAGACCGGGAGTACCAATCAACAGGCTCAGCCCAGCCTTTTGTACCTACTGCAAGAGAGTTGGATATATGATGAAAGACTGCCGGCGAGCCAACCATCTTTACTTAGTCTGCGGCTCAGCTACTCATGATATTGGGTCTTGTCCCCAAAGACTAAACCCAATTGCTGTCCCAAGCCAGCAATCACTTACCAGCAGAGACCGGCCCTTCAAGCACCTGCTTCGAGACTTGCACTACCTGCTCCACCACCTAGAGGACCACCGACTGCACCACCTCCTTGCCAGTTCCATCAAGCTCAAAGGAACGTTCCGAGGAATACTCCTCAGGCCAGGAGGAATGTACCGCGGCGACAGGCTTTCACGATGACCGTGGAAGAAGCTGAGGCCACTGGCCAAGTCATCAATGGTAACCCTTTCTTCTCAAATCTTTTCTTTCAGTCTTACTACCTATCTACATACTTTTTCTTAAACCTAAGACATATCCTATATAACTTAGGTACAATCCTAGTAGCCTCACTTCCTGCACTAGCACTCTTCGATACTTGAGCATCTCACTGCTTTATGTCGCAACGGTTCATCCGAACTCATGCGATTCCAGTCACACTGCTTATATCCAGCTGGAATGTCAGTTCAGGAAATGGCGTTCTAAAGGCAACAATAGGATACAGTTTGTGTCCAGTAGTCGTCTGCAGCAGAGAATTCTATGCTGACTTCAAGGTACTGGACATACTGAACTTCGATGTGGTTCTAAGAATGGATTGGCTAGGAACCTTTTATGCTACCATCGACTGTCGTCAAAGGAGGGTAGTATTCGAGATTCCAGACCATCCGGTCTTCTATTTCAAAAGGAGAGACCGTACTCTGGAGCAAAGTACTTACAAGGCGAAACCAAAGAAGGCAATTATTGCAGTAACTCAAGCGGAGGAAGAATCAAAGCCAGAAGTGGTTCGAGAGTTCGACGATGTGTTTCCTGACGATATATCAGGTTTGCCTCCCGATCGATCTCTTGAATTCAGCATTGATTTAGTACCAGGAGCACAACCGGTGATCAAAGCACCTTATCGATTAAGTCTGAAAGGTTTGAAGGAAGTCCGAACTCAGTTGGACGAATTATTGGCGAAAGGATGGATTCGTCCCAGCACTTCGAGTTGGGGATCACCAGTATTGCTTGTGAAGAAGAAGGAAGGTTCATACAGAATGTGCATTGATTATAGAGCCTTGAACGAAGTAACAATAAAGAACAAGTATCCACTCCCGCACATAGACGATTTATTCGACCAGCTAAGTGGATCTTGTGTTTCCTCCAAATTAGATCTTCGTTCAGGTTATCATCAGGTGAAGGTCAAGGAATCCGATATTCACAAAACGACTTTCAGAACTCGCTATGGTCATTATGAATTTCTAGTGATGCCATTTGGAGTGACCAACGACCAACGCACCAGCAATATTTATGAACCTAATGAATCAAGTTTTCCGAGAGTACTTAGACAGGTTCGTTGTCATCTTCATCGACGACATCCTGGTGTATTCTAAGAGTCGGAAAGAACATGCCCAACAGCTACGAATTGTCCTGGAAACTCTACGACAACATCAGCTCTATGCCAAGTATAGCAAGTGCGAGTTTTGGCTAAGTCAAGTTGGTTTTCTTGGACATATCGTATCAGGCGAAGGAATCTCTGTTGGTCCAGCGAAAGTTTCAGAAGTAAGCGAATGGCCGACACCAAAGTCAGTGAAGGACATTCGAAGTTTTTTGGGTGTAGCTGGATATTACAGAAGGTTCATTGAAGGCTTTTCAAAGATAGCAACACCCCTGACCAAGCTCACACGTAAAGATGAAGAATTCATGTGGTCAGAAGCATGCGAACAAGCTTTCGTAGAACTCAAGTCAAGGTTGACATCATCGCCTATTCTCGTTATACCTGACCAATCTGGAGGTTTCGAAGTGCATTGCGATGCATCCGGTAAGGGATTAGGATGTGTTCTATATCAGCACGGAAAGGTTGTGGCTTATGCTTCAAGACAGCTGAAGATTCATAAATGCAATTATCCGACGCATGATTTGGAGTTGGAAGCCGTCATCTTTGCTCTCAAGATTTGGCGCCATTATCTTCTTGGTGAACGAGTGAACATATACACAAATCACAAGAGTCTGAAATATGTGTTTACTCAGAAGGAGCTTAATATGCGGCATTGACGATGGTTAGAAATCATGGCGGACTTTGACATCAACCTACAATATCACCCAGGGAAGGTGAATGTGGTACTTGATGCTCTTATCGCCAACCATTAGCAACGAATCTCACCGCTCAGTGGAAGCTTCAACAAGACTTGCATCAGATGGAGATTGAAGTAGTCATGCTAGGTAACGCTTCAAGTTTGATGAATTTACAAGTTCAATCCACCATTGTCAATCAGATCAAAGCAGCTCAAGCAAGTGATGCTAAGTTGAAAAAGATCAGAGAACAAGTGGTGAATGGACTCAGAACAGACTTTATCATCCATGAAGACGGATCTTTGAGATCCGGCAGCAGATTATGTGTACCAAAAGATTCTGTTCGGGAAAAGTTAATGAAAGAAGCTCACAGCTCTCCCTACTCAGTACACCCTGGAGGTACAAAGATGTACAAAGATCTACGTCAAAATTACTGGTGGCATGGAATGAAACGTGAAGTAGCCAAAAGCATCGCTAAATGTTTGGTGTGTCAGCAAGTAAAGGCTGAACATCATAGGACTGCTGGATTACTTCAACCTTTACCGATCCCAGAATGGAAGTGGCAACATATCACAATGGATTTTGTGACTGCACTCCCCCGCAACACAAAGGGTAACGATGCGGTATAGGTTATTGTGGATCGACTCACAAAGTCGGCTCACTTCATTCCATTTTGAGTTGGCCAATCTTCTGAGACATTAGCCAAGAAGTACATGGAAGTAAGAATCTACTTAAGATTTAATCTCTTCAAATATGTACTATCTATGATACCCATGAACTCATACAGAAAATTATGAGACTTCATGGAGTATCGGTCTGCATTGTCTCCGATCGTGACACCAGGTTCCGATCACAATTTTGGCAGAGTCTACAAGCGAGCTTGGGAACAAGTCTGAACTTCAGCATAGCTTATCATCCACAAACTGATGGTCAGTCTGAGCGAACTATTTAGATCTTGGAGGATATGCTCAGAGCGTGTATGTTGGACTTCAAAGGATCGTGGGAAGATCGCCTACACCTTGTTGAGTTTTCATACAACAACAGCTACCAAGCAAGCATTGGAATAACACCTTTTGCAGCGCTCTATGGGAGGAAGTGTCGATCGCCATTAAGTTGGGATGACATCAGAGATAGAGAACTTCTTGGACCTGAGATGATAACAGCGACTGTTGATGTGGTTCGTACTATCATAGAAAGGATGCGCATAGCCCAAGATCGACAGAAGCACTGGGCTGATGCAAGGAGACGTCACTGAGAGTGCCAGCCGGGAGATCACATATTCTTAAAGATATCTCCGAACCGTGGAGTGATCCAATTTAGAAGACGGGGTAAGCTAAGTCCGAGATACATTGGACCATTCGACATACTCGAACGAGTCGGTGAAGTGGCATACCGCTTGGCACTTCAACCTTCATTGGAAGGAGTGCATAATGTGTTCCACATATCCCAACTCAGAAGGTATGTGAGTGACCCCAGCCACATACTCGATTATTCCGAGCTCACTGTACAACCCGACTTATCTTGTGAGCAACAACCTGTTGAAATCCTAGACAGGAAAGTGAAGTCACTTCGGAACAAGGAAGTCAACTTGGTTCGAGTGATGTGGAGAAAAGACACTCCAGGAGAATCGACAAGGGAAAGGGAAGATGAGATGCGTGCAAGATATCCTTACCTATTTGTAAACTAGTCCTTCAAATAAATTTGTAAATTTCGAGGACGAAATTTTTGTAAGGAGGGTAGAATGTAACAACTCCAATTTTAGTGTACAAAAATTTGTTTAAAAGTTAATGTATACTTGGAGTATTTGCATTTCCTGTGAGTACTATAAGTAATTGATTTGGTTTTTAATAGCAAGAAGGAGTTTGTAGCTCACTGGTAAGACCTTGCACTGCTGAACCAAAGCACCAGAGTACAAGTCCCATCACCCGCATTATTTTTTATATTATTTTCTTTTAAATTTTTAAAAGTCTAAGGGTCTACACGTGCATAACACGTAAAAACCCAACATAACATATAAAACAAACTGGCCCTGGAGGATAACCAAGATACGAGGGACACGTGGCCCCCCTGACTCGGCCAACTCGGGCCGGCGGCGCGGCCGAATCGGCCGGCGGCGCCGGTCCGACCGAGTCGGATCGCTGAGCCTCCTACATGAAAGATGTGTCTCTTGATCTTCCCTAAACCCCTGTATACTTTAAAAACTTTGCATTATTACAGAGAATTTAAAATCCAATAAAAACTTTTTTTAATAAAAAATTTAATAAATTTTCTTTCACACCCTTTCACTTACCTTAACCCTAGTTTTACCTTATAAATACCACCCCTAAACACACCCCCTCACTCACAAATTCTATCCAAACTCTCGAGAAAACTCTATAGAAATTTTGTGTACAAGTGGAGTTAGTGAATGGCGAAGCTCCGACGAATTTCCGACAACGACTCTAGGAGCTCCTGGCGACGAAACGAAGCACCGGCACCTCCTACGTTTCCCTCTCCCTCTTCTCTAATCTGAAATCCCGTAAGTCTCACCTCCCTCTGCAGAGTTGCCTAGCACGGAAGCAAGGTTTCGGGAGTCATCTTTCATGCCATATTAAAATTTTAGTCGTTCTAGCTAACCCTAACATAGAATCGTTTTACTAGAAAAAGCGAAGAATCGAAAAGCAAACAACTTTGCATAAGAAGTGAACAAGATATACAACCTTTGTAGACCGGTCCTTCACTTCATTAGCTCCGTGTAGTCGTCCCTTCACTGCGATCATGAACTCCGGGCTCTAGAGAGGCTCTATAAGAAGAATTGAACAAGCTTGCTTCGAAATCTTCGAGGCGAAGATGATCTACGTCGAGGAGACACTAACCCAAGCTACCCCTTCTCTAAATGTAGAATTAGCGAAGCAAACACGCTATACTAAATGGCAAGTAGTAGAGGATGATGGAGTAGGAATTTTGTTCACTTTGGAAATCATTTTCTCACATTATTTTCTCACTTATCTAAAAGCTAGCAAGCTTTTCTCAATGAAGAAGAAGATGAATAATGAGCAAGAGAGAATGAACTCATGAGGTGAGAAAATAAACCATGGTGAGTATATGACACACACTAACCCTTGTACAGAGTTAACCATGGCTAGGTTTAATTGGTTGGGTTAATAAATATCTTAGGCAAAACAAAAGAGTGGACTTGGTCAATGCAACGTGCAAGCTTTTATAAGCTTCATGCCTTGACTAAATCATTTAGTTTTGTTTTACTTAATCCATTAAAAATGCTAGGACTAAACCAAGCATGGTGTAAGTCATACACACACCCAAGTTGCATGTATCATCAAGCATGACACAAACATGCACACAAATATACATATCACATATATACAATGTACAATGTGCACATTAAGTGAGAAAAGAAATCTAAAGTGAATTAATATTAGTTAATGTAATTTAATATATCAAATATATAATTATACATTAAATTATCAAATCAACACTTGATTTAATAATCCGGCTATATCCCATATAACCGACTAATATCAAATGTAACAACTTATCGAATCAACACTTGATCCGATAACCCGGCTATATCACATATAACCGACCGAAGCCACATATCGTGAGAATAGAATACGGTATCACATATCGTATTAATCTCGGTCCCGCACATATCCCATATGTGCTCCTACTCCGTTTCGCTTGAGCCAAGAAACCTTTGTGTAGGACTCTAAATACTCGTCAATACGCCGGCAGTAGGTGATGATCATATCAAACACCCACAAGCCACAAGTGGTCTGCTAAACGTAACGGCCACCCGGGTATTGAGCGATCAGAAGATCAACAAGCAACCCTGCTCATACTCCTGCGAATCCAATCGTAACACTACCGTACAGTCCGGTCTCTTCGTCCGATATGTCGCATATCTCGTCTAGGGGTGGTAAACGTCAGACCCCAGTAACTCGATAAGTCATGCCGATGTGAGTCTCATAACGGATCGAGAAACTACTGATAACACTTACCGGTATATCTCTGAAGCAGCCTGGCTAGGGACTTCCTGTTATAGCCAATCGAGCATAGTGCAACATCAACCCCCAATACCGGGAGAGACGAAACCCCTCCTATCGCTCATTGTCTCCATGTGATTCGGGACAGTACCTAAAAGCCACCATTTTGCACATTCTCTTGAACGTGGTAAGGTGGAAATAAAAGAACAGTGGGAATCACACAAGACTCTATGACGATCTCGGGTCTACAGACTAACCTGTACCAGTGTCAACAGAGAAATTCCATCTGACGTGAGGTATAATACCATCAGGGAGTTCTCGGTGAGTCCGTCCAGTGTACCCAGTCTCCACTGAGCACCCATATACTATCTCTGATGTCAAACACCAATGGATATGGGATCATCCATCGCCCATCTACATGGGTCGAGAAGCTATACGCTAGTCTACTCTGGTATATCGATTCCCTGTCTCGATACACCTACGACTAGGAACATTTGAAGGATGTACTTAACGACTACTCTGGCCCCACTAGTATGATCTGCATCATAATCCTGGTAGTCAAGTACTTATCCTAAGGGCTTTACCAACATGTAATAGAGTGACAATCAGTGTACATGTTATGATAAAGAGTAACCAGATAGCATGTCGAGCAAGAAAGTCCTCCCTATATATGTCCAAGCATCCACTACAATATACATCTCATGTACAGTAATGGCCTCTAGCGCATACATATAACTAACAATCTCCCACTTGCACTAGGGCCATCATATAGCAGTGGTTGTAGTATCTCATACTCAACCATCCCATAAAAGTCTCTCTCTGGGAAATGGCCTTCTTGAGTGGATCCGCCGTGTTGTCCTCTGAGTCTACTCTCCTAACCTCGATCTCCCTGGAGATCATCCATCTCCATGATCAGGTGATACTGCCTTAGAATATGTCTGGATCACTGATGGGACGGGGGTTCCTCGGCCAAAGCCACAACTCCATTGTCACACAATGGTAGGAACGAAGTTCATCTCATGAACTTATATACATCCAGACTACCTCTTTGGTATTATCCTAGGTAGCAATGTATCCATCCTTTATCGTCTAGTATGTTATGGTATCTAGCTTGGAACTCTTCAAACATACCGTCCCTCTACTGAGGGTAAAGACAATGCCTGTGACTGACATTCAGTCGACCTTACCACCCTGGAAGCTATCCAGTGATTCTCCCCAGGATCGATTGATACCATCTCACTATACCTAATGAGAATCCTAACATCCACTTAGATCTATCTCATAGATCCAAAACCCAGGATTTAGGAGGTATCACCTTGATCCTATATGGAGAATCCTTATGATAAGAGGAGATTGACCGAGTGTAGTATAGGAAACTCCTTTCCTATCAAGAGTATGTCATCCACGTACAATATGAGGATTACCACCATACTCCCTACTACCTTTTTGTATATACAAGGTCCATCTACCATTTTGATGAAGTCAAACTCTTTGACTACAACATCAAAATAGATGTTCCAACTCCGCGATGCCTGTTTTATCCCTTAAAGAAACTTGCACATGTTTCTGCTGCTCCCACTGACTACGAAGCCCTCTGGCTGTGTACTTATAGATGCTCTCTTCTAAATCATCATTTAGAAAAGCAGTCATGACACCCAACCTCCAGATATCGTAGTCATGGTATGTAGCAATGGCAAGTAGGATTCGGATGGACTTAAGCATAGCTACTGGAGAAAGGGTTTCATCATAAACCACACCTGATCGATGACGAAAACCTTTTACAACAAGTCTAGCTTTGAAAGTCTCAACTTTTTCATGTACACCAAGTAATCTTCTCAAGATATACTTGCTCCTGATGGGGATTTAACCCTTCAGATAAAGCAACCAAAGTCCATACTTTGTTGGTGTATATGGATTCCATCTCAGATCTCTTAGCATCCAGCCATTCTTACAGAGTCCGCACTCTTGATGGCCTGCTCGAAACTAGTTGGGTCATCATCTCATGATACCATCCTCGTTCCCACTGTCATAGAGAAAACCGAAGTATCTCTCAGGTGGATGAGGAACCCTACTAGATCGGCGGAGAGGCTGAGGTTCGTCGGGACTTATTGAATCCTCCGGTTCTACCAAATCATCAGCTGTAGTTTGTATAGTTGGAACTCCTTCCAGTTCTACCTCATGACCACTAATTTCTTCACAAGAAATTCCTTTTCTGAAAAAGTGGTATGCTGAGAAACAAAACACCTTTTGCTCCTAAGTGCGGTAGAAGATATTCTCTTGCAAATGCTTAGGATATCCAACAAACTTCCACAGAACTGACCTTGCCTCGAGCTTGTCCGGATTTTGCTTTTGACATAGGCCGGATAGCCACAAATCTTAACTTACTTAAGATATGGGCTCTTCCCATACCATATCGCATATGGAGTGGTAGACACCTGATTTGGTTGGAACCCTATTCAATAGGTATGCAGCTTCTCAAGTGCATAACCACCAAAAGGAAATAGGCAACTCAGTAGTACTCATCATAGAGCACACCATATCACATATGGTGCGATTGCTCCGCCCGATATACCAATGTGCTGTGGTATATACGGAGGAGTAATGCTGAGAGAGAATCTCATTCTCCTTTAGAATAGTCCAGGAATTCCGTGCTCAAGTATTCTCCTCACTGATCACATCAAAGGACATAATACTTATACCCGTTTTGGTTCTCTATTTTTGACTTATATTCTTTGAATTTCTCCAAAGCTTCAGACTTGTGTTTCAATAGGAACATATGTCCGAATCTTGAGAGATCATTAGTGAATGTAATGAAGTACAAAGAACTAGTCCTGGTATGTGTAGACAGGGGACCTACATAAATCATCATGTATCAATCCCAAGAGTTCACTAACTCTTTCTCTGTTTTCAATAAACGGAGTTATGGTCATCTTATCTTTGTGACATGATTGGACAGTTTCACAAGATGTAAATTCAAACTATTTTAAATATGCATTTTAATGTAACTTAGCTAGTCGGGTCGCATTGATATGACCCAGTCTACAATGCCTCAAGAAGAATTCGTTCATTTCTGAATTCTTCCTCTTGTGTGTGTTCTATAAGTTAAGAACTGTGGTTTGATTTAGAACGTATATGCTGTTAGATAACGTGCCTGAACCGATCAACGCTTGATATAGGAAAATGTTCAAAACATTATTCAACAATACAAAATTATATCCTTCTTTATATAATAAAGAGACTGATATGATGTTGTATATCAGGTTCGATATCTAATAACATTTGTTCAGAATCAATGTATTCTGGTAATACAGGGTGAAAACTGCAAACAAACTTGGCTGCACACTTGCACCGTTTCCAACTCTTGAAACTTATCACCTATTCTCAGTTCTCTACCTATCTGTAGCCCATGCAATCTATTACATATGTGGGATCCTGATCCGGTATCACATACCCAGGACATAAAGGAAACTGAGAAACAGTTCTCGGTAATGAACATATCCGAAGAAGATGCATCATCATGCACTTTCTTCGTTTGGACGGCATAGGAATCCTGGTAATCCCCTATTTCCTGCCCGGTCTTATAACAGTTATAAGCTGGAGCGGGACCAACGTTCCCCTGCTCAGTATAACAAGCGGGTTCGGTCAATACATCCGTATTATTATCTTAATTAAGGCATGACATGGTCGCTACCTGGAGAGAGAGAGAAGAAAACACTCTGCGTGCGCTCTTGCAAGATTAGATTGGTTATTATTTTATCTAATCAGGATGGCTCCCACAGTTTTAGTCAAATCTTCTTTCAAACCCTAAAAGGAAAGACTAGCCGGGATTAATTACACCGTACAAGTTCGCCAATCTTTCGGCCAGGCTAGTGCCGGTACTTTGAGGGAGGTTTCCCGTGCTTTCGCACGGACCTAATTAAAATAAACCTCGTTTTCCCAGGGGCGTAACCCCGTTAACACCTTTCTAGACACCTACTTGATCGACTAATTATAATGTGTAAAACTCTTCCAGGAGTAACTCTTACTCGCAGTGGGTATCGGGATCCAACTATTTCATAGAAGGTATGCAATCTCATTGCAAATTTCAACACTTGAAATTCCCGATAATATTTTTTAACCCTATCGCGATATGACCTTGACGCATGCCAAACAACCCATAGTCCGTTAGTCAAGTTCAACCCGTGCATTTCCTGATTGAATTAAACCCACCCGTACGACCCTTGACGCATGCCAAACAACGCCGTGCGAATACCCTAATCCAATCGCATCTCATGTTACAGATAAGTACTAATCAGCTACCGTACACTACGCCTTGATGCATGCCAAACTACCGTAGCACAAATTCTAAATAATACTTATCTGAAATTACGGAGGGCTACACAGGTTTTTATGAAAACCATAAGCGTAATGAACTTGATATCGTTGTAGAAACAAGTGATTTTTGAAAAGGAGTGTTTTTGAGGTTTTTACTAGCTTTGCTAAAGAGGTCACTCCCGGTGAAGGGATCTCGCCTCTTTCCTTATCGAATAAGGTGCTGGATATTCTACAAGAAATACCGCTATGCAAAGCAAAAACAATAGAAGCAATCAAAAGACAAACCGAGTGTGTAGCATCTGCTAGTTTCGCTACAGAGGTCACTCCCGGTGAAAGGATCTCGGCTCTTTCCTTATCGAATAAGATACTAGATATTCTACAAGGAATACCGCTATGCAAAGCAAGAACTAGAGCTACCAGTTTTTTAAACAAATTTCTACAACATCTTTTAGGTTTCTTTTATTTCATTAATCTCATTAATGAAGTGCCATCATAATATGCTTCCTAAGAATCACGTATGAAACGAAAGCAATAATATATAATATATATCATATATATATATAATATAAGCATTCGTCTCAGAATATACACAGTGATCACATCACAGAATATCGCAGCAGAAGATAACATATGAAATATTAGATATACTGGGATTTTCGTGTTTTAGATCAAGCCAGTAGAAAACACGGATTCCACGGTCGCGATGAATAGCCAAACCCATATCCCTAGATCCCTACGAGAGCGGCAAGCAACCCTGCCAATTCTAGAGTTAGGAGACCCGGTCTCGACTCCTCGAGATGGTCTCCCTCTGGACCCTAGAACTCGGTTACTTGTGCTCCCCGCCTTGGGTCTATCCTAATGCGGAAAAGTAAATAATATACAATGGTGACATCATCCTCAACCCGGAAGTGCCCTAATAAAAGAATATTACATACAAAGAATTTTACATGAATGAAAATTAAAAACTCTCATCTCACATAAAAACCCCCGGCTATTCAAACACGACGATCCAATATAACATATCCCAGCAACACATAACATCACATGTCATCGACGTAAGTAAATATGCGTATCCCAATCGTCGTTGATATATAGCAACGAAACCGGCGAAATACCACATATTACACTTACGGTCGCAGAAAAAAAAGTGAAAACTATAACAGTTGGAATCCGCAACCACCTTAGACATCATAAACCGAAAATATCTCATACTTTGGATTTCATGCCTAACCAAATGAATTCCTTAGACATCTCACACCTAACAATTATAAACCCCACATTTTAGTCTCGATTTTGAAAACACTTTTCAATATCCAGTCGGGCAATTCAACAAGATTCGCAACATCCTGATCAAACGCTCGTCGGAAACTTTAGTAGACGTCCGCAACCCCCGATACCGTCGACGAAGTGCACTAAGGCGGAACACCGCTGCCGCGAGCACCCGAACGGATGCTTTTGGCGACGGGGTTTTCCTACAGTCACTTGGTCGGGGCTATGGGGCATGGCTATCTAATAATGTTACCCGGCGAGTATCCGCGTACGCTACGTGATTGGGACGGACTTTTGATCACATCAAAATCTCGTAGCAACCGATCAAATGAGACTAAATTGCTAGATTTATAACATTCAAAATTGTTATTACATAACTACTTTTGTGGATTCCAAATATTGTATCCCATCACATGATACCCGGTCGACGTTAAACTTTTCGATCGATTCATCAAAGTCCCACAATTACCCGTGAGCTCAACATTTGAGCACGGTTTAATAATACCCAGAACATGCCACAGTACCTATACACCAGCCGTAGAAGGGCAGATCCAAGCCTCACTCATGTTGCCACGGAACTGCGGCAAACCCTAGGGTATGACCGCGGTTCCGCAATCCAAAATGTCGTGTTAGGTTTTCATTCTTCTAGAGGGTTCACATAATTACTTGCATGTTTTTCCGAATACGTTAAACTTGGAAAAATAGGTTTTTGACATTCGATCGAACTTTTTAACTTCACCTAGACAACATGCGACAACCCGAAACAATGTTAAAACTACGAATACGAAACACTCCGAATTTCTTATAGTGTAAGATCACATCTCATGCAAAATTAGCGAAAACAAACAACACCTGAAACACCAAAACCCATGTCCTGGAACACACCAAAATATTCAATCCCAGAATGCACTAAGTGGCTGAGCAGGCCAGACTTTGTGTGCATGTGGCCGGCCATTTTCCGAGGTGAGGGGCTCAATTTTTTTGTGTGTTTATGATGCATCACATACAACATTCTGCACTTGTTTAAAAAAATTTTAGAGGACCTTTTAAAATCGACAGAAAGTGAGTTTCTGTGTTTCAAGTTTCGGAGAATTTCGGTTTCGTAATCTTAACAAAATCCGTCTAATTTTCTAGCAAGGCTCTGATACCACTGCAGGGTTGCCTAACACGGCAGCAAGGTTTCGGGAGGCATCTTTCATGCTATATTAAAATTTTATCCGTTCTAGCTAACCCTAACATAGAATCGTTTTACTAGAAAAAGCGACGAATCGAAAAGCAAGCAACTTTGCATAAGAAGTGAACAAGATATACAACCTTTGTAGACCGGTCCTTCACTTCATTAGCTCCATGTAGTCGTCCCTTTGCCGCGATCATGAACTCCGGGCTCTAGAGAGGCTCCACAAGAAGAATAGAACAAGCTTGCTTCGATGTCTTCGAGGTCGAAGATGATCTACGTCGAGGAGACACTAACCCAAGCTACCCCTTCACTAAATGTAAAATTAGTGAAGCAAACACCCTATACTAAACGACAAGTAGTAGAGGATGATGAAGTAGGAATTTTGTTCATTTTAGAAATCATTTTCTCACATTATTTTCTCACTTATCTAAAAGCTAGCAAGCTTTTCTCAATGAAGAAGAAGATGAATAATGAACAAGAGAGAATGAACTCATGAGGTGAGAAAATAAACCATAGTGAGTATATGACACACACTAACCCTTGTAGAGAGTTAACCATGGCTAGGTTTAATTGGTTGGGTTAATAAATATCTTAGGCAAAACAAAAGAGTGGACTTGGTCAATGCAACATGCAAGCTTCTACAAGCTTCATGCCTTGACTAAATCATTTAGTTTTGTTTTACTTAATCCATTAAAAACCCTAGGATTAAACCAAGTATGGTGTAAGTCATACACACACCCAAGTTCCATGTATCATCAAGCATGACACAAACAAGCACACAAATATACATATCACATATATACAATGTGCACATTAAGTGAGAAAAGAAATCTAAAGTGAATTAATATTAGTTAATGTAATTTAATATATCAAATATATAATTATACATTAAATTATCAAATCAACACTTAATTTAATAATCCGGATATATCCCATATAACCGACTAATATCAAATGCAACAATTTATCGAATCAACACTTGATCCGATAACCCGGCGATATCACATATTACCGACCGATGTCATATATCGCGAGAATAGAATACAGTATCATATATTTTATTAATCTCGATCCCTCACATATCCTATATGTGCTCCGACTCCGTTTCTCTTGAGCCAGGAAACCTCTGTGTAGGACTCTAAAGACTCGTCAATACACCGACAGTAGGCGATGATCATATCAAACACCCACAAGCCGCAAGCGGACTGCTAAACGTAACGTCCACCCGGGTATTGAGAGATCAGAAGATCAACAAGCAAGCCTGCTCATACTCCTGCGAATCCAATCAGTATCACTACCGTACAGTCTGGTCTCTTCGTCTGATATGTCACATATCTCGTCTAGGGGAGGTAAACGTTAGACCCCAGTAACTCGATAAGTCGTGCCGATGTGAGGCTCATAACGGGTCATGAAACTACTGATAACACTTACTAGTATATCTCTGAAGCAGCCCTGGCCAGGGACTTCCTGTTATAACCAATCGAGCACAGCGCAACATCAACCCCAATACCGGGAGAGACGAAACCCGTCCTATCGCTCATTGGGTCCATGTGATTCGGGACTGTACCCAAAAGGCTCCGTTTTGCATGTTGTCTTGAACGCGGTAAGGTGGAAATCAAAGCATAGTGGGAATCACACAAGACTCTATGACGATCTCGGGTCTACAGACTAACCTGTACCAGTGTCACCAGAGAACTGTCATATGACGTGAGGTATAATACCATCTAGGAGTTCTCGGCGAGTCCGTCTAGTGTACCCAGTCTCTACTAAGCACCCGTATACTATCTCTGATGTCAAACACCAATGGATATGGGATCATCCATCGTCTATCTACATGGGTCGAGAAGCTATACGCTAGTCTACTCTGGTATATCGATGCCCTGTCTCGATACACCTACGACTAGGAACATTTGAAGGATGTACATAACGACTACTCTGTCCCTACTAGTATGATCTGCATCATAATCCTGGTATTCAAGTACTAATCCTAAGGGCTTTACCAACATGTAACAGAGAGGCAATCAGTGTACATGATAAGACAAAGAGTAACCAGATAGCATACTATCATGTCGAGCAAGAAAGTCCTCCCTATATATGTCCAAGCATCCACTACAATATACATCTCATATACAGTAATGGCCTCTAGAGTATACATATAACTAACACCCTCTTCTCTATTCTATCCAAAAAAATTGTAAAACTAAAACCCGACGGAAGCGTAGTTAATCCGACTTCCGATTCGGTTTTTCTTAAAACTCCATCTTTTCTTAGAATACAACATATCAAACTCTTACATCTTGACTATTAATCATTAACAAAACATCATGAATAAGTTTCATAGCAAAATATTTCATATTGTAATTTTTATCGTACTTTTTCAGTAAAATACCATGTAGTTTAGTTTTGACATTAAACATCATATTTATTGCTATACTTTTAAATAGATCATGAGGTAATGACCTACCTCTTCACAACACTCATATGCAACATAGCACGATGCCTTTCATGAATATAGAATACGATAATACGAATTTACAATTAAATACCTTTTACTATTAAAACCGTTTTCTATAAGATTACGTATTTTTACAAATCTTTGCAAAGCGCCGCTACAGCCCATTTTGGGGAACCAGTCTGGGATGGTGCGGATTAGCGCACATCCCTGGGCTTAGTATTGCGAGATTCAGACCTCCGCAAGGAGCATTCGGTCACGAAAGATTTAAAAATACAAATATCTTAAGAAAAATGAGATTTCTAGAAAAATAATAAATTAAAATTATTTTATATAAATAAATATATATATGTATCATCAAAATATCTATTTTTGATATAATATAAATATTCCAACTTTTCTACATCAAAAGAATCACTTTACATGAAAATACCATAAAATTCTATACAAGTTCAATACTTTACAACTAAATACCATGTATTATGAAAAATAGGTTTATCTCACTAGAAATGTCACATATATAAAATCTACATCTATGAAAACTCTAAAGACGATAATAAAAAACTTGAGGTGTATTTTGAAAATTATACAAAATTATTTTTACATAAAACCCCCTCAAGTTTTATAAATTACAATAAGGACCCTAGTAAGTATAGGTTTAAGTGGGACCAATCTCTTGAGCCTTAGGGAGCCGGAGATATGGGTGCTTGCCTATTTAAGGTAGACAACTTAACAAACAGTGTTATCAACATGGAAATCGTTTTTGAAAAAGACACAAATTCTGCCGCTCATGTGCAGCGGTTACCGATAACATCAAAACTTAATTCAGGATTTCAATTTCTTTTCTAATTTTTCTGACTCAGACTGAGTCTCATTATAATAATCTGACTTGAATATGATTCAAGTAGAATCTACAATACTACAATTCAATATGAATTCACGAATCCATATATTCAATTTATTCAATCTGTATTGACTGAACCGAACCATGGATATACTTCCATTTACATGATTCTCCAGTTACATCCATTTACTGATATCATAGTTTCGGCAAGTCATACATCTGTACAATCTATAATACAAAATAATACAATACAATACAAACAATACAAATAAGACATCGCGGCGTTTACGGGGTAGATTGGTACGGAAGGTGTTAGAAATGGCACGAGACTGCAAGATTTAAGACACCTAACCTGTATTCCGTTGCTGTTGTCCCGTGGCATAACGGTTCCTTGTACATTCCGTTCACCTTAGTCTCTGGTCTACTGAGACTCCTCTCGTATACACTGGCATCCTTCTGTACCAAGCTACAAACAACAGCGTTAACACTAAATACAACTTTCAAAGTTACACACTCTCTTTCTGTCTATTCTACTTCTCCTTTATCTTGGGACATACCGAGCTATTTGTTCGCTGACGGCATTATCTTTCTTCTTCTTTGAATATCGTCAGGTGATTCGGATCTTCCAGAGATCGAGCCTAGCACTAAAGATTTGGACCAGTTTATTGAAGATCCCGAGCTGTAGTTACACTTGTACATTTCCTTTACATTTTGTATTTTCCATCTCTGTTATGCCACTGTTTAGGCATTGCTTTCATTTAGATGTATTTACTTTTCCATGCATTGTACAAAAGAATGTTAACAAATAAAGTTGTTGTTTCAATACATTTGTCTCTTGTGTATATTTCTTTTATATTGCTTAGTTACACTTAGCGTATTTACTTCTGAGTAAATACGTAGCGGTCTCATCACGTCCTCTATCCGTACACTGGGAAGCGGGGCGTGACAGAACTGTTCAGTCGAAAATATCGCACGTTTGATATAATATTTTCCTTACTTTTCTTAATTATTTAAAGGTATTTATTATAAATATAGAACATATTTGGGTTTATCTGCAAAATACTATTTACCATATGTTTATATATTATAATTAACATTATAAAGGAAAATTTATGCATATAATATTTATATAATATTTTTATTATGCATATCATATCAAATAATCTTAATCAGATTGCTTAAAGATTTATTACCATATAAAATGATTAAGATTATATCTCTATAACAATATTACTAACATTATTCATGGAGATATTGTGCAAGATTTGGCTCAGGTCAGGAGATCGGGATATCGAAATATCGGGAATCAAAAATTTGCCGATGATGTTTAATTAAATCATAAAATCAATACTGGCAGAGACTCAGAGAAGATATGAAGATTCCAGATATCACAACAATCTCCATGTGTCAATATGATGCTACAGAAGAATTTTCATCACTTGATCCTCTTAACCCACCGCCCAACCGCGACCAAAACATGCTAAGTGCGGCGGATCCATGGCATTATAGAGGAGTTAAGGTGCGGGATTTTGTGGGTAAGTTCTTCTCAACAAACCCTCACATATGACATTTAGGATTTGTATCTTCTGTGACTATAAATAGGACCGAGGGCTAAATTTAAGAATCATCACCTTTTACACGAAGCAAATCACCGTCAATGAACAAGTGATCCACAACAGGTTCGCAATTCGACGTGATAGAGCGACGTCAAATTCAACGGAACATCTACTTCCTACGAGGCGGAGATCGAGAGCAACTTCTTCTTCCTCTTGTTATCTAAACTCATATGATTTGTACTTTTGAAGTTTATTAATAAAGGTAGATCATTAGTTTAATTATTTCGTATTTAATTTCTGCATTTTGATTTCCTTCTATATCCTTTCTTCTTCTATCTCCATCATGCGCGAGTAATTCTCCGCTTGATAGGGTTCGTTGGATTAGGGTAGAGCAGTGGATGAGAAAATATTTTAACTTCTTTTAAATCTTATGAAGTTTATAAACTTTAACAAAAGAATTGTTAACATCCTAATCGGGCGCGCTATCAATTTATTGATAGTCTTGACCATGATCTGAGATCAGATTAACAATTGTTTTATTAAGGGCTAGACATGAATAGAGATCAATGAAGGGACAAGGGTCAATAATGGGGAAACTCTAGTTTTTTTCAAGAACCCTAATCCTCATTCATCACTATCAATCTAGTTTTAAATCTATCAAAAGATAAAATGAGTCATCTTTAGTAGTCATCCATGACTACTAAATCCTAACGAACCCTACAAGCCCTCTTTTTATATATTCTACATCCATGTTCAATATAGATCTAGGATTTACAACTATTCTCCCTATTCTTCTTTTACTTTATTCAACTCTTCTAAAGAAATATTAAAAGTTCCACGCATCCCTGAGGATGATCCGTACTCATCTCGGTTAGCTACATGCGACATCGTTATTGATTGCGGTTACAACCACACAAACACTTTCACCGAATCAATCAAATAGCGCCATTACCAGGGATACGTGCGTAATTTTTTTTCTTGCTATTCGTGTTGAATTCTTATTCGATCCATATCATAAACATAAAATAAAACAACAAATTGTGTATTTAACGATTAGTGTGTGATTTTTTACGAGGGAATCTGGAACCACTTGAACGAGGAAATCGAGATTCAGAGACCTTCAGAGAGGACCAGAGAAGCAAAGGAGGCCACAGTGAAAAAATTGTCAAGTGAACCCTCTTTTCTGTGGCGGAACCGCCGCAATATTGTGCATTTATCCGCGGAATCATGGCCACTTGGTAGGCTTGCCTAGCTAAAATCCTTTGGTAACTTCCACAACTCTCTCTCTTCTCTGGAAATCCAATATTTTTATTTTCTACAGGTTTCTCCCCAAAATATCGCCGCTCAAAAAAAAAAAATCTTTTTTCGTGTTTTGTTTTTTCGGGTTGTTTTTGCTTATTTTAAAACGAACTTTAAGGGGCAATAACCCAAATCTAGATTAGGTAGGGATTTCATCACCCTTCCTAGGCACCACAAATCACAAAACGAGCATCCGCATAACTAAAAAAATATTTAGACCAAGACTCTAAGGACCGTCGCGCTCAATTAGGACAGAGGAGGGTTGTGGGTAATCTATCGCCTATCCGCATTACTTTTGTGGTGTCTAGGCAAGTGTGACTAAGGAAAGTGATTACTTAATCAGGCTTGCTATTTTCGGTGATTCATATAGCGGATACCTCCCACTTATCTGGCCACAAGAGTGATAAAGAGGTGATAGAGGATTGATCCTGGGGCTTGTTCTTTGGAAGTCTAGGAGCGGTCTAATGCTTGACCTAGGTGACCTTAGTTGTAGGGTTTGTTTGTGCATTTTGTGATTTGTTGAGTCAACCCTCAAGTCCCACTTTCAAAGCAAAACAATCCAAACAAAGTTTAAATCATTCCCTTTTCACTCTCTTTTCTTTTCACCTTCTTATAATGGATAACCCAAACAGACAAACTCTCGCCGAGCTTTGCTATCCAGAACTAGATATTTCTTGTTTTCGTAATTGCTTTGGTCAAAATTCTGACTCTACCATGTCTTTAAGAGATCGGATTGAGCAAGCGGAAAGAAACAGTTGGACATCTCACTCCAGGTCCTATCAACCACATCAAAATTCTATATCTTCTTATGTTGATATTCCATTTAAAGCGTGTGAGGGGACTCCTAAACACATGTCCATCGCTGAGCATATGGCGAGGGAAAAAAGCCAAAGTTTCAATCCGGTCAAACCGTTAGGACAACAAACACCATCACTTTCTAAGGAAGATATTTCTACTCGTTTTGCGGCGTATATGACATCTGTTGCCAGTTGTCAACCAACCAACCAATATCAATATTCTTCTTATCACAATGTTGATCCAACTCCTGTCCATTTTTCACAACCATTCCATTCATATCAATCCTATCCGACTTTTACATCTTCTCTAGACATTTCTTCTGAACAGTCATTTGGGAGTTTTACCTATCTACAAGAATTTCAATCTTCTGCTGAAACCCTTTACCGACCCATGTCTAGTCTTGAACGGAAAGTGGAAGAATTTCGGGTAGCATCGTGCCGCCACATAGAGGAATTGAATGTGTCCATGGCCGCCCTCATACAACCCACCGAACGAGCAACTAGTTTCCAACTAGCTCAAAAAATTTGAATGTATGATACGACAATAGGACAAATTGAAAATTTGGGTAGTGAGAGAGAGCAGTACACCTTTCCAAATCAAACCTTCCCATCCCAAATTGAAATCCACAACTCCAGTTTCACAAATCTATCGAGTACACCAAATGATTCACCAATTGAAAATAGAAAGTTTGATGAGTTGTATGACTTTGTAGTGTTTGATTTACCCGATTGTGAAGGGTCTATTTCAAGTGAAACCACACCCAATCCTTGTGATCTCTACACCTCCACTCTAGAACCAAAATTGATTGAAAACCATGCTTTTGATGAGGTGTCTGAGAATTTTAACCTTCACTTGATTAAGGATATTGACGCTAGGGATATATTGGATGATGAACCCACAGTTTTGGATGAATTTTTCTCACCAATTCATCAGGTCCTTTCACTTCCGTGTGGACATCATCTCGAACCTTTAACTGTTTTTTCTGAACCCAATATGCATCTGGAAATTGATGATAAATGCATGACCGAAAAGCAGTACGAAATTCAGCCTTCATTTCCCACATCTGGTTCAGCAATACTTGACACCCAAATTTGTTTACCCATTTCATCACCCACTTGCTCTGGTTCTTCTTCTAATCTTCTTTTAATTTTATCGAGTGTTGATGACTCACACTCTGATATTTCGAATTTTATGATTCTTGAAATACCACTTGATTTAGACCCTTTGAGAATGAGATAGATGAGTTTTTCAAGGCTCCTACCTCTATAATTTTTGATAAATTAAGTGTGTTGAATTCTGGCACGATACTTATTGACATTGAAACGTTCAATCGGACCATCGATGAAAGTTTCGAAAATATTTTCGCCGACGAACTCGCATTCCTAAAGGACACGTATTTTGTGATTAATCAACCTCCACTCGAAGAAGTTGAACCACTACCATTTCTTCTTATCTATACGAGAATATGACTATTCTTCCCATTCCTAATCATTCACATTCTTGTTTTCGTTCACCATCACTGTTTCGTCTTTATCAACCAAGACGTAAAACATACCACCTATTATCTCCTCCCCACTTCTTCTTTTTCTACATATAACATGTTCTTCTACAAACCTTGGTGATATATTGATAAAATCTTTGAATGGTTGGTGTTGACTTTGAAGGGTTACCTAAGACGGCAGCAAGGTTTCGGGAGGCATCGTCCATGCCAAATTCAAATTTTTGCCGTTCTAGCTAACCCTAACCATGAATCGTTAACTAGAAATCGTACGGAAAGTAATGCAAACAACTTTGCATAAGAAGTGAGCAAGGAATACAACCTTTGTAGACCGGTCCTTCACTTCAATAGCTCAGTGTAGTAGTCCCCTTCGCTGCGATCGTGAACTCCGAACTCTAGAGAGGCTCCCTTGAAGAAATGAACATGCTTGCTTCGAAGACTTCGAGGCCGAAGATGATCTACGTCGAGGAGACACTAACCCAAGCTATCTCTTCACTAACTATGGAATTAGTGAAGCAAACACCCTATACTAAATGGCAAGTAGTAGAGAATGATGAAGTAGGAAGTGGGCTCACTTTAGTTTTTATTTTCTCACAAGAAATCATCACTTTCCATTGAAGCTAGAAAGCTTGAGAGGAAGAAGAAGATGAAGCAAGTGATGAACTCAAGAATGAACTCTTAAGGTTACAAATGCAACCATGGTTATAAAATATCATAGCTAACTCATGTAGAGAATAAACCATATAGTAAGGTTAAGGGTTGGGTTAAATAAATATCCTAAACTTGACAAAAGAGTTGACTTCGTCAATGGTTATCCAAAAGCTTTTGTCCAAGCTTAACCATGACAAAATCTCACTCATTTGAAATAGCTTAACATAAATAAAAACCCTAACTTAACCCTAGCATGGTATAAGTCTCATACATCCATGTTGCATGTGTAAGCTAGCATGACACACTTATATATATCACATATATATTTTGTCTCAAAAAGAAAACAATACATATATCACATATATGTAAAGTTTATCAAATGTGAGAAAAGAAATCTTAAGTGAGCTAATACTAGTTAATGTAATGTAATATATCAAATATATAATTATACATTAAATTAACACTTGATTTAATAATCCGGCTATATCACATATAACAGACTAATATCATATGCAACATCTTATCGAATCAACGCTTGATCCGATAATTCGGCTATATCATATATAACCAATCATGTCACACTTCGTGAGAATAGAATGCGGTATCACATACTCGCATTAATCTCGGTCCCGCATATATCACATATGTGCTCCTACTCCGTTTCGCTTGAGCTAGGAAACCTCTGTGTAGGACTCTAAAGACTCGTCAATACGCAGGCAGTAGGTGATGATCATATCAAACACCCATAAGCCGCAAGCGGTCTGCTAAATGTAATGGACACCCGGGTATTGAGCGATAAGAAGATCAACAAGCAAGCCTGCTCGTACTCCTGCGAATCCAATCAGTAACCCTGCCGTACAGTCCGGTCTCTTCGTCTGATATGTCGCATATCACAGCCTGGGGTGGTATAACGTCAGACCCCAATAGCCTGATAAGTCATGCCGATACAAGGCCCATAACGATTCGAGAAACTATTGATAAGACTTACCAGTAGATCTCTGCAACCCTGGACAGGGATTTCCTGTTATGGCCAATCGAGCATAGCGCAACATCAACTCCCTATACCGGGAGAGACGAAACCCCCCCTATCGCTCATTTCCTCCATGTGACTCGGGACTGTACCTAAAAGCCACCGTTTTGCACGTTCTCTTGAACGTGGTAAAGTGGAAATCAAAGAACAGTGGGAATCACACAAGACTCTATGACGATCTTGGGTCAACAGACTAACTTGTACCGGTGTCACCAGAGAACTGCCATCTGACGTGAGGTATAATACCATCTGGGAGTTCTCGGCGAGTCCGCCCAGTGTACCCAGTCTCGACTGAGCACCCGCATACCTTCTCTGATGTCAAACACTAGTGCATATGGGATCATCCATCGCCCATCATATGGGTCGAGAAGCGTATACGCTAGTCTACACTGGAGTGTCGATGCCCTGTCTCGATACTCCCACGGCTAGGAACATTTGAAGGATATACTTGTCGACTACTCTGTCCCCACTAGTATGATCTACATCATAATACCGGTAGTTAAGTACTCATCCTAAGGGCTTTATCAACATGTATTATAGAGAAAATCAATGTACATGTTAAGATAAAGAGCAACCAGATAGCATACTATCATGTCGAGCAAGAAAGTCCTCCCTATATATGTCCAAGCATCCACTATAATATACATCGTATGTACAGTAATGGCCTCTAGGGCATACATATTACTAATTTGGTCTTTGTAAAGCTTTATATTGATCAATAACTTTACCCCCCTCTTTCTAATTTTAAATGCTTAATACTATTTTACTCAAGTTGGGAGGGGGGAGAAAAATCTTTTGGCTCTTGAAAGAAAATAAATTTTTACATAATTATGAGCCAAAAATAAGTCTGGGGGAAGATTTCACTGTCATTTATTCATGTTCCCGTTACTAACTTTTCCTCCCAAGTCTACAGGTTTTCTTAAACTTAACAGATGACATCAGTGAGGACACTGCTGCAAACAGGTTTGGGAGAGCTTTGTGCTTAGTTACACATTATTTTGTATTATCAAAAATATAAGCACAAATTTTTTTTGATAATGAAAGTTTGAAAGTGAAAAATTACATATGAAAGGTAGGAATAGTTTGAGAAAAGTAAGAAAGTTAGATGTTTTTTTAAACGAAACTAGTAATAAGTAGTTATGAGCTGTTGTCCCAAGGGTTAGTAAGATGAAGAAAATTAATAATATGAGGATAAAAATAAGTCTGAAAAACAGTCCCTATTCTTAAGTCCAAATATTTGAACGTTGATACCCTACTATACGCAGTTGCACAAATCTTGAAACTTGGGATAGCAGAGGATACCTTGAAATGCTCTTGTCTAAAAGCCTTAGTATGAAGAAAAATCGAAAAAGAAGTATAAGTGGTGAAGAAAAATGAACACCGGTTTTGTAATTTCTTAAGGAAGCATAAAAAAAGTATAGCGAGGGTGCTTTATCACCTAATGCCTTAGACCAACTGGTTTAGGATCCACTCTTAAACCTTAGGTGTTGCAAGACGAGTAATTACACCTAAATGCGCGAGAACATTTTGTAATCGGTTTGTTAGTACCTCAAGAAGTATTAATTGTCGCATGAAGGATGTGTGAGCAATTTCATCTAAAATATTCACCGACTATAAAGTACTTTAGAAGATGGATAAGAGTATGATAGCTTGAATTGAATTCTCTAAGTGTAGAGATGTCTTTTACACACACGTAGGGGTATATGATTGATGTTTGGATGAATGGTAGGGAGGAAGACTAAAGGCGATGTTTTATTGAGGGATGATGTGATTTCTAACATCTTTTCACCACCATTAAGATAGGGCTCATGGCAACTGAAAAACTGGTGTAGTTGGAAACTCTTATTTTCAAGTTCTTTATTTTATAGTTCTTATCTTTGTATGTAACTTTCATCTTCTTTCTTTTATTATAGAATTTTATGGGTGTAATCCACTGAAAACCCTCAGGAGACAACACTCCTCATACCAGGGACACCTAAAGGTTTAACGACTTGTTGCACGTGCTCAGTGCAATCGTGTTGCCTGCGAAAGTGTGCTACTTAGGTTTTTCTTTTTTCTTTTTTATCCCTCTCTTGAATAAATTGTTTGCTTGGGACGATCAAAATTAAGTTTTGGGGTATTTGTTCAGTCGAAAATATCGCACGTTTGATATAATATTTTCCTTACTTTTCTTAAATATTTAAAGGTGTTTATTATAAATATAGAATACATTTGGGTTTATCTGCAAAATATTATTTACCATATGTTTATATATTATAATTAACATTATAAAGGAAAATATATGCATATAATATTTATATAATATTTTTATTATGTATATTATATCAAATAATCTTAATCAAATTACTTAAAGATTTATTACCATATAAAATGATTAAGATTATATCTCTATAACAAATATTATTAACATTATTCATGGAAATATTGTGCACGATTTGGCTCAGGTTAGGAGATCGGGATATCGAGATATCGGGAATCAAAAATCTGCCGATGAAGTGTAATTAAATCATAAAATCAATACTGGCAGAGACTCAGAGAAGATATGAAGATTCCAGATATCACAACAATCTCCATGTGTCAATATGATGCCATAGAAGAATTTTCATCACTTGATCCTACTAATCCACCGCCCAACCGCGGCTAAAACATGCTAAGTGCGGAGGATCCGCGGCATTATAGAGGAGTTAGGATGTAGGATTTTGTGGGTAGGATCTTCTCAACAAACCCTAACATATGAATTTTAGGGTTTGTATCTTCTGTGACTATAAATAGGACCGAGGGATAAACTTAAGAATCATCACCTTTTACACGAAGCAAATCACCGTCAAAGAACAAGTGATCTACGACAGGTCCGCGATTCGACGTGATAGAGCGGCGTCAAATTCGACGGAACATCTACTTCCTACAAGACAGAGATCGAGAGAAACTTCTTTTTCCTCTTGTAATCTAAACTCATAGGATTTGTACTTGTGAAGTTGATTAATAAAGGTGGATCGTTAGTTTAATTATTTCGTATTTAATTTCCGCATTATGGTTTCCTTCTCTATCTTTTCTTCTTCTATCGCCATCATGCGCGAGTAATTCTCCGCTTGATAGGGTTCGTAGGATTAGGGTAAAACAATAGATGAGAAAATATTTTAACTTCTTTTAAATCTTATGAAGCTTATAAACTTTAGCAAAAGAATCGTTAACATCCTAATCGGGCGCGCTTTCAATTTATTGATAGTCTTGACCACGATCTGAGATCAGATTAACAATTGTTTTGTTAAGGGCTAGACATGAATATAGATCAATGAAGGGACAAGGGTCAATAGTGGGGAAACCCTAGTTTCTTCCTAGAACCCTAATTCTCATTCATCACTATCAATCTAGTTTTAAATCTATAAAAAGATAAAAGGATTCATCTTTAGTAGTCATCCATGACTACTAAATCCTAATGAACCCTACAAGCCTTTTCCCTATAAAATCTATATCCGTATTTAAACTAGATTTTAAAACTATAAATTCTACATCCGTGTTTAATATAGATATAGACTCTACAACTATTCTCCCTATTCTTTTATTCTCTAATCAACTCGTCTAAAGCAAGGTTAAAAGTTCTACGCATCCCTTAGGACGACCCGTACTCATCTCGGCTAGCTACACGCGACACCGTTATTGATTGCGGTTAACTACACACACTTTCATAGATCAATCAGGAACATAGAAGGTTTTCATCTGGTCCAAGGTGGAGATTGAAAACACGTCAATCTCTTTGCACATCTGTTCCGGAACCCTTGTGATGGCTAGAGACCCATCTATGACTTCGAAGGTTTCTCTTAGATTTGCTTTTAGTATGAGAGCCCGATCAACACAACTGTTGCGAAAGGGGTCCTCTCCCTCCAATTCTTCGGTATTGCTGCCGAGATGAGGACGTATTTTGCTGGAGGATGGGCCTTCAGTATCAGACTCGTTCGTATCGCTACCGAAATGAGGACGAGTTTTATGGAAGGATGAACTTCCAGCGTCGAGCTCATCAGTGTCACTGCCGAGACGCGGGCGCACTTGGGGATTTTTACTTTTGAAGGTGACGACCGGTTTAGATTTGCTTTTGAGTCTTTATGCCCTCCTGTCTTTATTCGATCGCGGCTCAGCATTTTAGGGGTCCATAAAGTACCGAGAATCTTCGTATCGGACTTCATGTAAACCAAACGGCTGTATTTTTCCGTCAATGCGTCTTTCTTCGCCATTTTTGGTATACTTTCTGCTTTGATGGAGTGTTGATGGAACGATACCGTAATCGTGAAACCATGGTCGCCCCAAGAGAATCTTAGAGGACGTGTCGGCGTCGATCACGTATATCTTAGTTTCGGTTTGTAGGTCTTAAAATCTGATTGGCAAAGTTATGGATCCTAGAACTTACTGGCAGTTTTGATTGAAATCTTAGATGGAAATACTTTCCCTTGACAGGTGTCGGACGTCCATTGATAAACTCTTTAGAGTCCGCAAGTTCATGATGTTCACCGAGGACCCCGGATCAATCAATATGAGATTAATCCGATCTCCATCGCTGTACCCTGTAACGTAAAGTGGCCGGTTATGCTCAGCTGTTCCCACTAGCAGGTGTTCATCTTTAAATACAACCATAGCTGTGTGCAGAGTGTACTGGGCTTCTTTCATGTTGATTTCCGCGAAGCGAGCCTGGTACCGCTCGGGGTTTTGCAGAGCGTGAATAAGGACATCTCTAAGCTCCTTGGATAGAACCAAAGTATCATATATGCTTAAGAGGGACGGAAGCTTCCGAAGGTGAGCCAAGACATTATAGTCTACTGAGGAAGAGCTCGAGTCTCCGTGAGTCGGCTCTCCACCGTCCTCTTCATTAGCAACCTGTTTTTCTTTCTCTTTTTGGGCGCAGCTTTGTTTTGGAGGTAGAGCCTTGCCACTTCTGAGCTGGATTTGGTTGGCCTTTATAGCGAGCTCATCGTCCTCTTTAAGAAAATAGAGCTTCTTTTCAGAGTCGCTGCCAAACTGTGTGGCGTAGCAGGTCACAAGGGAACCCCATCATCAGCATCTTAACTTCTCCAAAATTTTGGCGGCTTCTATAGGGAAGAAGTCCTTTAGTCTGATAATGGTTCTTTCCCTTTGTACATAATTTTCGAGGGAATCGACGTACTGTTGAATGGCCGTTTTTCTAGCAGACTCTTCTTCGCGTCGGGCCACATTCTTCTTTTTCTTCTTTTTAATCTTCTTAGACTTCTAGCCCGCTCGTTTCAAATTAGCGGACGGGACAGTTGGCACTTTTTGCCCCTCCCACTCGACTCTGGTCTCTTTTTGAAGCAGTTTTAACATCTTCTCCATTTTCTTCGATATGTATACATTCTACGGAAGTTGCGACAGGTCGTCCTCATTTCTTCGGGCAGATGGTTCAGCGATATGCATCCATAAGGATTCAGCTTCTGTCTGTATGAAGTTGGTGATTGCGACTTGACCATTTGTCAATACGCCAGGGGACAATGAGATTTCTCCCACCTTGTACTGTTTCTTGACCCAGTCTTTGAAGACGTAGAAATCCTCGATGACATGACTCAGCATTCTATGATATGGGCAATACAGAGGGTTGTCGATCATGTTTACTTCATGTGGCCTCTTTGATTTCGGTAGTTGTAAATCATTTTTCAAGGTGTCCTTGAATATCTTCTGGACCTTGTCCCTTCTGAAGAAGTAGAACTTACTTTTCCTTTCTTCCAGAGTTGGTCCTTCACCTCTCAGCACTGGATTTTGAGGTTTTTAATCCGCCTGCCTTTCACCGATCTTCATTGTCAGACGTGTTGAAGGTGTTGGTATTGTTGGAGCTCCCATTTTTACGGTGGTCATCCTTTCGGCTCTACCAAGGCTTGTCATTCTGAGAGTCCGGGGTAGACTCTTGCTTCGAGCGTTCCAACATCCGAACTTTCTTGGTCAACTTCTGAAACATTTTGAGGCCCGCTGTACATAAGAATGAGACCATCCAATTACTGAGGTTCCCAATGAGGAGGCTGCCGGATTGGTCTTGCTCTAACAGTGGTTCGCACTTGACGGTGAGATTGCGCCATCGAGCAATAAAGTCCGTGTTGCTTTCAGTTTTCCTCGGCTTAGTCCTCTCAAGGTCAACAATGGAGATTTTATCGCTGACACTCATGAATCTTGCAAAAATAGAGACTCCATTTGGGCAAAAGTAGTGACGGAACCGTCTGGTATGCTCGCGTACCAGTCGAAAGCAACACCGGTTAGACTATTGATAAACTAAAGAAGAAAAAGTATATCATTTCCCCTTGTATTTCCGCATGATGCTTTAAAGTGGGCAACATGCTGATTCGCATTTTCCGCCCCATCGAATCTTCCGAATTTAGGAATGACGTTACCGCTGGAAAATTCGATAAGATCATACTGTGCGGGATACGACCTCCCACTGCCGCCAACATCTTTCTGCATCTCGTCTTTGGCAATAATTGTTTTAACTTTTTCGGTGACCAAATCCATTATACGATCTTGTGTCAATGGAATACTTCCATCAAGGGTTAAGACGTCCCCAGAAGTGGAATGTGGTTGGCTTTCGTGTAGCTCGCCCATATTCAAACCTGAAGGGACATGTATTGGTTGCTTTGGGTCATTGCCATATGGCTCCTAAGTAGAGCCTTGTTCTTGATTGGGAGGCGCCCGAGCAACTTGAGACGTGAGCTACATTACGACATTCGTCAGGTCGTCAATTTTGGAGTAAAATTTGGCCATCTCCTTGTCTTTACTCCATAGCTGCTTTTGGAGCTCTTGGAGGAGTTCCTGTTCGGCTGTCCGGGGGAGGAAATTCGGCTCTTCTTCGCTATCCGAGCTTGATTCCACATGGACCGAGGGGTCATTCTGTTAGGAATATGTATGCCCTAGAGGCCATTATTGTATGATATAGTAAATGCTTGGACATATATATAGAGGACTTTCTTGCTCGACATGATAATATGCTATCTGGTTACTCTTTATCTTAATATATACACTTGTTTTATTATTCTGTCTCTCTGATATATATTGATAAATCCCGTAGGATGTAGGCTTGACTACCAGGACTATGATGCATATCATACTAGTGAGGCTTATGTAGTCCGCAAGCACATTATTTAACAGTTCCTAATCGAGGGAATATCGAGACAGGGTATCGATATTCCAGAGTAGACTAGTGTGTACGTTTCTTGACCCTGTATGGGGCGATGCTTGGTCCCGCAACTATTGGTGTTTGACATCAAAGATTATACACAGGTGCTCACTAGAGAATGGGTACACCGAATAGGACTCGCCGAGAACTCCTAGATGGCACCATACCTATTGGCAGATAGTGGTTCTCTGGTGACACTTGTACAGGTTAGTCTGTAAACCCAAGATCGTCATAGTGACTTGTGTGGTTCCCATTGTGCTTTGATTTTCTCTTTACCACGGCTCAATGGAGTCGTGCAAACAGGTGGATTTTGGGTACAGTCCCGAGCAACATGGAGGCAGTGAGCGATAGGAGGGGTTTCGTCTCTCCCGGTATTGGGAGTTGATATTGCACTATGCTCGATTAGCTAAAATAGCAAGTCCCTGGTCAGGGCTGATGAGATTTACTGGTAAATATTATCAGTAGTTTCTCGAAAGGTTATAGGTCACACATCGGCATGACTTATCAATTTAGTGAGGGTCTGACGATTCCAGCCCCTAGACTCGATATGCGACATATCAGACGAGGAGACCGGACTGTATGATAAGTGTTTTTAATAGTCTCTTTGGGAGTTTGGACAAGTTTGCTTGTTGATCTTCTATTCGCTCAATACTTGGGAAGCCGTTATGTCCAGCTAGAACCGCTGACGGCTTGTGGGTATTTGATGTGATCATTACCTGCTGCTGGCGTATTGACGAGTCTTTAGAGTCCCACACAGAGGTTTCCAAGCTCAAGTGAAACGAAGTAGGGAACATATAGAGATATGTGTGGAGGCTTGATTAAATATGAGTATGTGATACCGTATTCTAATCTTGCGATATTTGATATCGGTTAGGTTATATATGATATAACCGAATTATTGACTCAAGTGTTGATTCAATAATTTGATTTATGTATATATATATATATATTTGATATTGGCCGGTTATATATGATATGACCGGATTATTGAATAAAGTGTTGATTTAATATCGAATATTGAATATTAGTCGGTTATATGTGATATGACCGGATTATTGAATCAAGTGTTGATTTAATAATGTGATATACATAGATATAAGATATTAGTCGGTTATATATGATATAACCGGATTATTGAATCAAGTGTTGATATTCCAATCTTATCTCTTAACCTCATATGGTTCATTCTCTCACTCTCACAACATCCAAGTTCATCCTCATCACTTCATTTTTCTCCTCTATGGTTTTTCTTGAGTTGGAAAAAAAGAAAAGGGAAAAAGATTTTTTAGTGAGAAAAATTCCTACTTCATCAACCTATACTAATCTAGCCTATTAGTTTAGGTTGTTTGCTTCACTAATACTTTGATTAGTGAAGAGTGGGCTTGAGTTAGAGAGACTTCAAGGTGGGTCATCTTCGGCATCGAAGACTTCAAGCAAGCTCGTTCCTTTCTTCAAGTGGAGCCGTGAGAAGTGTTCTAGGGACTACTACTTGGAGCTGTAGAAGTGAAGGACTTGGTCTACAAGGGTTGTAAACCTCCAACACTTAGTTTAAAACTTGTTTTCTTGCTTCAAAACCCTAATTCTCTAGTTCGATTCTTGTATAGTATGACTTCGACGTCTAGATTTTTTAAAATTTCATACTTGATGCCTGTATAAACCTAGTAGAGGTGCTAAGACACACTTTAACATTCTGTCTATCGGTCTCATCGAGAGGGTTTTCATTATCCTGTGGAGGAGGCTAATCTTGGAAAGTTGCAGCCACATTCAAGTCAGATTAGGCTTGGGATGTGGTGGCCCCATCTTTTCTTTTGCTGCGAAGATTGTCATTGGGGGCACGCCAGCCATATAGACCGTGAGGATCACATATTCGGTCATCTTCTTATCACTGGTAGCTGGTTTTGTAGACTGTTGTCGTGGCCCATCCGCTTCGGGAAAGGTTAATCGACTAAAGACGGTTGGCCTGACTTGGTTCTTGAGTGGAGATAGCGCTTCTTTCTTGGTTTTCCCATGTTGCTTTCAAGCGGCACGGAGTGCTTGGTAGACTCCTGACGAGAGGGTATCTCGCCTTCCCTTCTTAACACCGTTCGAATTGCCATCTTTTTTATTTTGGAAGACATCACATTATTCTAAACCCACTTTAAGGGTTTGAAAGAGTTATGGATTTTTACGGTCAAGACGGTCATCTTTGTGGGATAACTTGGTTCTTGGAATTTTACAAAATCCAGCTTGACCGATGCCCGCGCCCTTTTGTTGGATTTATACCTAAGCCGCTTCTGCCTCAGCTTTTCTGTTTTGAGCGCCTGGCAGGCTTCTGCTCTTCGGGAAGCCATTGTGGTTCGGTTGATAGAGATCCTTGAAAAGACATCCGATCGCGCACCCATTGAAGCCATCGCCTGAGCTTGCCCATGACGTCTGTCGACCTCTTTCATTCTGATGACTTTGCCCCCAGCTGGAGCCACAGAAATCATTCAAACACCGACATGCGCTTGAGCTGTGCTACTCTCAATATCACCACATTTGGCGTCCTGCCTTTCATGGCCGGTTTATCCGTCACTGGAGCTTGAGGCGTTGGAATGGTGTTAGCCGGGACAAATAGAATAGAGCAAAATTGTAGCAGCGGTTCATCCCACTGCCGCTCGAAACTTGCCGGGAGAACCGTCCGAGCGTCCACCTTCATCGTGTATGAGATGGGAGTTGCATTTAAAGGTGAGCTTGTTCTTGGAGACATCTTTGTTGCGCTCGGTGCTACGATTGAAAGCTGTTAACCTGTGCAAGGAAACATGACTTCAGTATAGACAATCAATATATATCAATTAGGCTCGCATGAACGGTTGACCCAAAATACGAGAAGAGAGAAAAGGTCCCACCGGGCGTGCTAGAATTTGTAAAGTGTTTTTCGTCACCCTATTCAGATAGGAATGCACGCTTGTGAGGCGTATACAGATTCCCCCTGCTTAGGGTAGGTTGGAGTTTATTGATTGCGGGGATTCAAATTTCCGGCAGTCATGGATTAAGATGCCATTAATTACCCCTCACTTTTGGAGCGAGGGAACCTCCGATTGACGGGTCAAACCGGTCATGCGAACTCAACGTAATGTGTTGGTGCTTGAAAGTAATGCAGTAGGGTGTGTTCATTTCATTTTTTTATTTATTCTATGTGTGAAAAAAATGATTTATTTATTCAAAAGAAACATATTTGTATTTTTATTTTATTATTATTTTTTAAGATAAAAGTGTGGGAGACATGGAGTGCAGAGCGTCCTCAGGATGCGTGAGAGGGCATGAAGCCGCTGGCGCCAGCGGGTCATGTGGCCGCTTGAAACACCAGCGGGAGAAGGCGGCCAAGCCTTTTGTCTGGGAGTTGAACTCCCAAGAGACTTTGGATTTGGAGTTGGACTCCCTTAAAAATGATTTGGAGTTAAACTCCTAAAAAGGGTTTTTATTTGGAGTTGAACTCCTAAAGGAAAAGATTTCTTTTTTTATTTGGAGTTACACTCCAGAAGATTTTTTTTTTGTTTGGAGTTGAACTTCCAAAAGATTTTTTTGTTTGGAGTTGAACTCCTAAAAGATTTTTATCTGGAGTTAAACTCCCAAAAGATTTTGAGAAAAAAACTAAAGGAAGAGGTCTCTGAAATTTCAAGATCTAAATCTTGAATGACGAAAGGGAACCCCTTTCTTATCTCTTGAGCCTTAGATCCTTCCGAAAATGAAACTTTTGAAAATGGGCCTCGTCCTTCCTCCTCTCTTTTTCTTAGATCTTGGAAAACTGGTGGTGAGATTTAAAATCTACCCATTTAGAGATTTGATGGGAGATTTGAACCCCTCTTCAATGATTTTATGGTGAAAATTATTTCTTTTTTTAGAAAAGAAGAGTTAAACTCTTGATTTAATTCAAAAAAAGAAAGAAGAAGATTTAAAATCTTGAAGAAGAAAGAGCCACAGAACCCTAGGTTGATATAGGAAGAATCTTGTTGTTTGTTATCATTCATCATGATGCCTTATATAGACTTTATATTTTACATATGCCCCCTTGGGCTACACATGAGCCTTTCCAATGTCACGTGCTTTCTTTTCTTTTTGCACATAAGCCATCGGCTTTTACAAAATTGGATTTCTTGTCTATTTTTATTACATTTATTCATGAAAATTACATTATGCCTATTTATTGCTTAATAATTATTCCTTTGGCATTGGGGCCGGCCTCTTCTTGTCTATTTTTATTACATTTATTCATGAAAATTACATTATGCCTATTTATTGCTTAATAATTATTCCATTGGCATTGGGGCCGGCCTCTTCATGCTTGGGCTCGACTCGGGCATGGGCCCACTTGATCCAGGCTTGAGCCCGCTTTCTTGAACTTGGGTTCGGGATTAGGCCCACTTGATTTGGATTCGGGTTTAGGCCCGGGCCCACTTTTTGGGCCTTGACTTTGACATGTTGATTTCGACTGCGGGGTGTAAATTTTGATCCCAACAAACATCTATCCTGAATTTGGGGGCAGATGCATAGGTTTTATCCATCCACCTCTCCGAAGACGCTAAATTGATTTATAGCGCCATATATCAGAGGTTTGGATGAATGCGACCGATATAACTAACTTTCAGATTTCCTCACACGGATGAGAGGTTTATTGATCGTGGGGACGCAGTTGTCCTACAGGCGCAAACCTCTGCAGTTAATTACGCTATCGCGAACGATAACAACTTTCTGCACTCCAGGTTCTTTCCTTTATATGTTATGTCTTTTGGTTTTTATTTCTATTTGGGTTTCCTTTGGATCGTATACGAAGACTAATTTTGTCGTCGCCCGTAGGGCACGGAATATTCCAAATCCGTACTTTATATTTTATATGATTTGGGTCCACGTTGGTATCTTGGTTTGCTAATGGGAGTGAACTTAGATCGCATTTCTCACATTTGTGAGGTCCATCAGTTCACGGGAAACTTAGGCTTTGTCTAAGGGTCGTTTTTTTTATTTGAGATTAAGATCAACTTAGATGTTTTGAGCATATGGGCTCAATTGATCTTAAAATCGATGAAACTTAAGTTTCAGGACTTAGTCAATTTAGGCTAAGGATTGGGTCTGTTTGACATAGTTTTGTGCTTAGCGCGGCTTGAACGCATGTTCACGTGCATTTCACGTGGCGCATGATAGGACAAAGTTTGGTTGGTGCTTGTCTTTTGGCGCATGGCGTCATGGTCGGCTTGGTGAAGCCAATATGGGGAGACTTAAGTCTCGTTGGTACTTGGCGCTTGATGCGCAACTCAACTTATGCTCGGGTGAGTTCTTTTTTGACGCTGGTGCCATGTGCGTCAAATTCCGGGTTTTGAGAGATTAATCTCTTCTGAAAGATCTGGACTTTCAAAAACTTAAGTTTTATGAAATTTAAGCTTCTGTTTTAATGGTATTTTGGCAATTAAAATCATCAAGATCAACTTTTTTATGATCTTGGGTTTCTGTTCATGCTTCATGGAGAGAACTTAGGGTCTTATGAAGTTTAAACTTCGTTCTTCATGGTGATCTTTAGGATCTCGATGATTTTGCATTTGTTTGATGAAGGGATTCTTAAGTTTTCCTTCAAATCTTAGATCTTAAGATCGAAAATTCCCCCATGAAAACTTAAGTTCTCAATAAGGAAGATGTTTGACTTAAGGACTTTGATCCAAAGGAAGAATTTAAGTTCTTTTTGAAGCTTAAGCTTCTTTTTAATGAAGATTAATCTCTTTACCTAGGGTTTTGAGGAAGGAGAAGAACTTGCAGATGCTTAAGTCTCTTTTATTCACTTTATGGGAAGAATTATGTATATTGATCTCCCCTATTTATAGGAGAGTGGATGGTTAGGTAGGTAGAGAAGATCTCTCATCTGTGATATCTCAAATTGATCTTAAAATCAACTGGGGTGCTTAAACAACTTTGGATCATTGATCTAAGGCAATTTCTTGTAAACAAGAGAATATCTTTCTGCTTTAGAAAGATATGGGAAAATATTTTCCAAAACAGAGCTTAAACTTTATCTGAAGCGATCGGTTCAAAATTTTGGCGCTGGTGTTGCTTGCGCCAGCGTCAAATTCATGAGCTTACACTCTTGAGCCGGCAGTTTAGCCGTGAACAAATGGTCCCCACCACAGTGCCTACATGCTTTGCACATGGGTGAAGTGGTGTTAGCCATCGTACTTTTGGTTTTTCTTGTGCTAAAATGTTTTTTCTTAGTATATTTACTTATCTCGGAGGGTTTAGTTTATCCTCCTTTTAGGCGTGAATAAACTTAGACTGGCGTTAACATACCCCCGTTAGCCTAAGAGGTGTTTACCGCAGAAGACCAGTCAGACGAACTGGTGTCAAACATCTTTCCTGAATTTAGGGGCAGATGCATAGGTTTGATATATCCACTTCACCGAAGACACTATGTTGATTTATAGTGCCGTATATAAGAGATTTGGAAGGATGCGACCGATATAGCTGATTTTCAGATTCCCTCTCACAGATGAAAGTTTTATTGATTGTGGAGACGCATTTTCCTGCAGGCGCACGCCCCTGCAGTTAATTATGTTATCACTAACGATAACAACTTTCTACACTCCGGGTTCTTTCCTTCATATTTCGTGTCTTTTGGTTTTTATTTTTATTTGGGTTTCCCTTAGATTGTGTACGGAGACTAATTTTTTCGTCGTCCGTATGGAGCAGATTAGCCTAAATCCTTACTTATATTTTCATGATTTGGGACAAGCATTTGCTTGACAGGGTCCATGTTGGTGTCTTGCTTTGCCAACGGGAATGACCTTAGATAGCATTTCTTACATTTGTGATGTCCATCAGTTCACATGAAACTTAGGTTTTATTTAAAAGTCGTTAGTCTTATTTGAGACTAAGATCAACTTAGATATTTTGAGCATATGCGCTCAATTGATCTTAAAATCAATGAAGCTTAAGGATCATGACTTAGCCAATTTGGGGCTAAAAATGGGGTCTGTTTGACACCAAAAACATGCCTGACGCATATTAGCTTGGCGCATAGTCCTTAGCTTGAATATCGGCTCATCGCTTGGGTGCACGCTCACGTGCATATCATGAGGTGCACGGTGGGAACATCGGGGCTCAATCACATGTTCATATCACGTGACGCTAGTGCTGCCCATCATTCTTAGCGCTTGGTGCATGCACATGTATTTCACATGGAGCAGCCCAACATAGAGCTTATGCTCTGGAGAAACTTTTCTTGGCACAAGGATTCTATAGTGTTGGCATAACACTAGGTTTTTTTTAGAGATTAATCTCTATATTTTTTAAAGAAGGTTAATCTTCCAGAGAAAAGGACTTATTTATATGAAGCTTAAGCTTTTGTTTAATGGTTTTTGGCTATTAAAATCAACAAGATCAAGTTTTCATGATCTTGGGCTTTGTTTTGTCATGGTATATATCTTTGGTGACAAAACATGAGTCTTGCGAAGCTTAAGCTTTGGTTTTAGGAAGATCTTGATGATCATATATTTCTAGGTGGAGAGGAAGACTTAAGTTTTCCTCCAAATCTCAGATCTTAAGATCGAAAATCCCTCCATGAGAACTTAAATTCTCGACAAGGAGGAGATTTGACCCAAGGATCTTCGATCCAGAGAAAGACCTTAAGTTCTTGTTGAAGCTTAAGCTTATTTTTAACGGAGATTAATCTCTTCACCTAGCGTTTTTTCAGAGGAAGGAAAACAACTTTGTAGATGCTTAAGTTTCTTTTCTTCACCTTATGGGGAGAATTCTTTCTATAAAGATTAATCACTTGGGCTCCTATTTATAGGAGAGGAGAATAATCAATTAGTTGAGAGAATTTCTTGAGAGATCTCAAACTGATCTTAAGATGAGCCGGTGGTGCTTAAGCACCGTTGGATCATTGATCTAAAGAGATTTCTTATTAACAAAAAAATATCTTTCTGTTTAGGAAAGATAGGGAAAATATTTTCCCAAATAGAGCTTAAGCTCTGATTGAAGCATGCGCTTCAACTAAACATGCGCTTGCGCCACGTGCTTTGCACGTGGTACGCTTGCTCATGGGATTGACAGCTTGCGCTTGCGCATGGGATTGGCGACTTGCGTCACGTGCTTTGCACATGGTGCGCTTGCTCATGTGATTGGCGACTCGCGTCACGTGCTTTGCACATGGTGCACATGCACATCCCGGCTTGACTCTTTCACCTCAGCGTTTTTTGCCTTTGTGAAGCTTAAGTTTCGAGTGCCAAATTTTGGCAGGAACAAAAGGCCATTAAGTTTGTTGTACTGGGTGTAGTTCTTCGCACTATTGCGTTAGCTGACTTCTTCTCGATTTGCATCCCTTGGATAGTGGTTCGAATAGCCACGCACTTGCCGTATCTCCAATCACTTTTTGAGGCAAGACACGACGTCTCAAGTAATTTTCTTTGGATGTTATGTGTAACTTGCTATCAGAGATTCAGCGTTGGGCGTCACTGTGGCGCTTTACCATGAGGTCAGGTTCCTTGATTATCAGGGAAGTCATAACTACACCTTCTGAGGTGAGATGACATCCATGGGTTTTTAGGCACGTATGCACTTCCATCGAGACCCGGAGCTAGGAATTTACTGTTACTCCACTTTTGTTTTGACTCCTTTGAGCCTTCATGATGTTGCACCGATAATTTACTGAAGTACGGTAGACATCCATATAGTCTCTAGACGGCATGCATTGTCGTCCAGACTTAGTAGTAGATTGATGCCGTCATACTGTACTTTGCATTATGGTCGAACTTCCCAAGCTCCGAGAAGTTGCAATATCTGATGGAGAAAATTGTTCTTTTTCATTTGTTTGCGCCCGTGAATTTTATACAAGAGTCAGTATTGATCTGCTTGCAGCGAAAAAAATTTATATATATACCGCGATTGCTCTATCATTTCAGCTTTTCTTATCGTGGGTGCCTAATCATTTCGGCTGTATTTTTTATTTTACTCGCTAATTTTTATTGTGAGCTGCCCCCATCATTTCGGCTATTTATTTTTACTCGCTGCTTTTTATTGCAAATTTCCTAATCATTTCAGCTATTTATTTTACTCGGTGCTTTTTTTTTGCGAGTCGCCCAATCATTTAGGTTATTTCTTTTCTTTTTTTATTTCCCAGTTTAACGACTTAGGGGTCGAGATCTTTGACTTCATGAAAGTATTTCTTAGCACCTCTACTAGGTTTATACAAGTATCAAGTATGCAATTTTTAAAAATCTAGAGTGCTAAGCTATACTAACCAAGAATCAAACTAGAGAATTAGGGTTTCAAAGTAAGAATAAAAGTTCTAATCTAAATGAAGAGGGTTATAACCTTTGCAGACCAAGTCCTTCACTTCTAAAGCTCCAAGTAGTAGTCCCTAGAACTCTTCTTGGCTCCACTTGAAGAAAGGATTGGGCTTGCAATATTATCTTCGAAGCCGAAGATGATCTACCTTGAAGTCTCTCTAACACAAGCCCACTCTTCACTAATCAAAGTATAGGTGAAGCAAACAACCTAAACTAATGAGCTAGATTAGTGTAGGATGATGAAGTATGAATTTTTCTCACTTTAGAAATCTTTTTCTCTTTCTTTTTCCAACTCAAGAAAAACCCTAGAGAGCTCTTTTGAGGAAGAAGATGAACTTGGGCGAGTGAGGTTGTGTAATGAGAGAATGAACCATGAGCTCAAGATAAGAATGGGATCAATAAATATCTAAGAGTAAAACAAAAAATAAGAGATGGGCCATGGCTTCTTAATACATCTCCAAGTATCCAAAGCCATGACTAAATTCTAGCCTTTTTATTTTTCTTTAAAATCATCCTATATAATCCTTAGCTCTAGTGTGAGTCTCATACACCCATGTCCTATGTATCATCAACCATGATATAATTTATTTTATATATAAATATATATCATATATATATAATTATATATAAAAAGAAGAGAAGAAAATCATTAGTGAGCTATATTAGTTATATATATGTATATATCAAATTATTAAATCAACACTTGATTCAATAAACTGGTTATATCATATATAACCGACTTATATCATTTATATGTATATCATATTATCAAATCAACACTTGATTCAATAACCCGGTTATATCACATATAACCGAGAACATTCAATATTAGATATTAAATCAACACTTGATTCAAAAATCCGGTCATATCATATATAACCGGCCAATATCAAATATATATATATATATACATATAATAAATCATTGAATCAACACTTGATTCAACAATTTGGTTATATCACATATAACCTAACCGATATCAAATATTGCGAGATTAGAATACGTTATCGTATACTCGTATTTAATCAAGCTCCCGCACATATCACTATATGTGCCTTACTTCGTTTCGCATGAGCTAGGAAACCTCTGTGTGGGACTCTAAAGACTCGTCAATACGCCGGCAGTAGGTAATGATCATATCAGATATCCACAAACCGTCAGCGGTACTAGCTGGACGTAACAGTTACCCATGTATTGAGCGAATAGAAGATCAACAAGAAAAATTGTCCAAACTCCCGTAAAGCCTATAAGTAACACTTACTGTACAGTCCGGTATCTTCGTCTGATATGTCGCATATCGAGTTTAGGGGCGGAATCGTCAGACCCTAGAAACTTGATAAGTCATGACGATGTGTGGCCTATAACCATCCGAGAAACTGCTGATAACACTTACCAGTAAATCTCATCAGCCCTGGCTAGGGACTTGCTGTTATAGCCAATCGAGCATAGCGCAACATCAACTCCTAATACCGGGAGAGACGAAAACCCCTCCTATTGCTCACTGCTTCCATGTGACTCGGGACTGTACCCAAAATCCACATGTTTGCATGACTCCTTTGAGCCGTGGTAGGGAGGAAATCAAAGCACAGTAGAATCACACAAGACACTATGACGATCTCGGGTCTATAGACTAACCTGTACAAGTGTCACCAGAGAACTACTATCTGACGATAGGTATAGTACCATCTAGGAGTTCTTGGTGAGTCCTGTTCGGTGTACCCATTCTGTAATGAGCACCTGTGTTCAATATTTGATGTCAAACACCAATGGCTGTGGGATCAACCATCGCCCCATACAGGGTCAAGAAACGTACACACTACTCTACTCTGGAATATCGATGCCCTGTCTCGATATTCTCTCGACTAGAAACTGTTAAAGGACGCGCTTTTGGACTATATAAGCCCCACTGGTATGATCTGCATCATAGTCCTGGTAGTCAAGCCAACATCCTAAGGGCTTTATTAACATGTATTAGAGAGACAGTATAATAATACAAATGTACATGTTAAGATAAAGAGCAACCAGATAGCATACTATCATTTCGAGCAAGAAAGTCCTCTCTCTATATATGTCCAAGTATCTACTATATCATACAATAATGGCCTCTAAGGCATACACATTCCTAACAATCTCCTATTTGCACTAAGGCCAGTTGTTAAAGTATCTCATACCGAACATCCTAAAAATTCTCTCAAACTGCATCTGGGGGAGGGCCTTCGTGAGTGTATCCGCTGTGTTGTCCTTCGTGTCAACTCTCCTGACCTCGATCTCCCGGCGATCAACTATCTTCCGGATCAAGTGATACCGCCTCAGAATATGTCAGGATTATTGATGGGACTTGGGTTCGTTGGCCAAAGCCACAGCTCTATTGTTATCACAATACAAAAGTATTGGATGCTCATTGGATGGAACTACACCAAGTTCAGCAATGAACTTCTTCATCCCGACAGCCTCTTTAGCAGCGATGTATTCAGCCTCCATCGTCGAGTCCGCCACGGTATCTTTCTTGGAACTTTTCCAATATACCACCCCCCCATTGAGGGTAAAGACAAAACCCGAGACCGACTTACCGTCGTCTTTATCACTCTGGAAGCTCGAATCGGTAGAGGACTCCACCTGGAGTTCTCCGTTGCCATACACCAAGAACAACTCTTTAGTCATTCTCAAGTACTTAAGAATGTTCTTCACAGCTATCCAGTGCTTCTCCCCTATGTCTGATTGATACCTACTTACCACACCTAGTGCGAAAGCTACATCTGGTCTGGTACATAACATCACGTACATGATAGACCCAACTGCAGAAGCATAAGGTATCACTTGCATGAGAGCCCTCTTCAAATCAGTTTTGGGAGACATCTCTTTGGAGAGAGTGATGTTGGAGATAGTGCCCTCATAGTCAATTATTGGATCGCAGGTACGTGATTGCAATGATTGCGGAGGACCTATCCCGGTAGGACAGTCTTACTCGAAATGATAGTATGCTATCTGGTTTGCCTTTATCAGTCGTGTACATGTTCAGGTGACTGATTGCATGTTACACTTTGATAGAGCCCTTAGGATCTTGCTTTACTACCAACAGTATGATGGCGATCATATACGTGAGAGTTGGGTAGTTTATATGCATATCCTTAATTGTGGTCCCTAGTCGTGGGAGTTTCGAGACAGGGCATCGATACTCCGGAGTAGACTAGTGTGTACAGTCGAGACCCCGACGAGGGGCGGTGGCCGGTCTCACAAGCCACTGGTGTCAGTTGGATCACCTAAGATGTATACAGGTGCTCATTGGGGTATGAGTACACCGGACAGGACTCGCCGGGAATCTGCTAGTTAGTACTATACCTATCGTCAGATAGCAGTTCCCTGGTGACATGTGTACAGGTTAGTTCATCGACCTGAGGTCGTCATTTGTCTCGTGTGAGTTCCCACTGTGCTTTGATTTCTACCCTACCACGGCTCAAAGGAGTCGTGCAAACAGGTAGCTTTTGGGTACTGTCCCGAGCCATATGGAGGCACGCGAGCGGATCGGCAGGGGATTCGTCTCTCCCGGTATTGGGGGCGAGGTCGTGCTGTGTCTAGGAGAGCCATTACATAAAGTCCATGGCCATGGCAGGAGATTTACTGGTAGGTACTCCAGTAGTATCTCAGGGTGTAATTGGGCTTCACTCCGACACGACTTATACTGCTATTGGGGGTCTGACGTTGCTAGCCCTCTAGACAGATATGCGATACTCATTGACGAACGGACCGGACTGTATATACATTGTCATTGTTAGGCTCAGTAGGGTTTTCCGGATGAGTGCGCTCATCGGCATCCCTTGAGGTCAGTCCGTGGGCAGCCGTTACGCATTGCTAGTGCCGCTGACGGTTTGTGGTTAAACCCACTGCCAGGGTGCTGACGAGTCATTAGAGTCCCCCACAGACAGTTTTCCAAGTTCGGGCGAAACGTTGTAGAGGCCGTATGGTTTTATGGCAGGGTTCGGAAAATGCACGTGCGTTTACGCACGTGTCAGTTTTCGGGCAGATGATACTGGTCGGCTTTGGTTTAAGCCGGAACCGAGTATTATATTGAGTAGGTATAATATCTTTGTCTCAGTTGCATTTGTATTCGGTTGTAATACAAATGCGGGTATATTTATACAGTTTCGGGGTTATCCTGAAAGTCGTTTCAGGATCACTTTTGGAAGTTGCCAGTTTTCAGTTTTCTATCAGCCGTCTTTTAACATTCGGTTAAAGACGGATTTATCTTTTCTTGAGATGAGTGTGGATTCTTCTAGAAGTTTCTAGATGAGGTGACTAGGATTAATTGGTGTTGGATTTTCATTGGTTGCTTTAAAGGTTCAATTAATGCATAATGACTCATGCTTTGTAATTAAGGCTTTTTGTTTTCCTTAAGATATTTTGTTCATAATATCTTATGCTTGTGGTCACCTCCCTCCTCCTACGGTCACCTCCCTCCATCATATAAAGAGGCCGGCCCCTCTCCCTCTCTCTACTTACTTCACTTGATGTTTTCATTTCGGTTAGAAAAGATTATGATAGTATTCGGGGTGTATGGAATTTTACAGTTCATTTCATTCCATCACCCGATTTCCACGGCAACTTCATTAACCGATCGTCCACGGACATGGACGAAGTGAGACAAAGTCATCTACTCATTCTCTACATCAATCTTGGTCGTCTCTTTTAGCAAACTTGACGATCGAGTTGCCTCGAGTCAGAGGCGGGAGCCCGTTTAAAGAACCGATCATGTGGTGCCACCTCGACGAGGATATCGGAGATCGATGAGATCGGAGCAGCCGCAACGGAGCGTGGGATGATGGTTGAAGAACGAAGGACTCGGATCGTTCGGTATAACCATTCTACACTCTTTACAATTTGTTAGTTTAGCAATAATGGTATATCCGGGTTAAAGTATACGATAGCGCCAGTTTAAAAGTTTTGTTCCGCATTTTGGCGTCTGTTGACGGCCGGGGCGCTAGCGTAGACTTACAGTGGTATCAGAGCCTAACCATTTTGCTATACTAACTTGTGCTAACGCGTTTAAAACATCGATCCGACCGGAAATCAAAAATCGCAAAAATCGCAATTTCTTATCCCGACAGTTTCTGTTAATTTTAAACGGTCTCAAAATTTATTTCTGGATGTCTTAAAAATCTGTGCAGGGAATTCTAAGAACTACGACGAAATTTGGGGTCGTGATCCCTCCAAGTCGCCGCGGAAGGGCGGCCAAACCCATGGTTTGGCCGCGCAACCGCGGCTACGTGAGGAGCACGTGCTGCTAAATTTTGTCAGTTGGTTCTTTGTGGGATTTTGGGGTTTTTGGTATATAAAGTTTTGGCCCAGATTTTGTTACTGTTCACCAGTAAGCAGTGGGGCCCACTTTTTGAAATTTGGCCTTTGGTCGATCGAAATTTAAACACGTTAGTTTACAGTGCTTACATTATATCTCCGACCGGGAATGTCATTTGATCGGTAAACCGCGTCTGATTGCTATAGTTCTTTTAGACGGGTTTGCGAACGTGACATTCGCGTTGATGTTCTGTGTTGTGCTGTGATGTTGCGGATTTGTCGTGGTGGATGGCAGTGTGCAATAGTAGTACTGTTTGAGTTTATTTGTACATTTGATATTGCGGGACGAGCGTCCAACTTGTGGACTGCCGTCACTGCCTGTTGTATAATATTCTTTTTGGGGCACGACCAGGTTGCGGTCGATGTACCTATTGTACTATTTTTCATTACTGTACTAGGTTTTGCCCCGAGACGGAGTGCACGGATAGCCGGGTTCTGGAGGGCAACGGGTCCGCATCTCATGGCTTTGAGAGGCAGAGGGGTCCCACTCTAGAATTGGCAGACTATTCGCCGCACTCGTAGGGGGTACAGGTTGATCCAAGGAGGGGTGCTCAAGATTACCGGATTCCGTGAAGTGCCGGGTGTTCCATTCACTATGCTGTGGGGACTACCTCGCTTCAGGTTTTGGCGGGTAACTTGCCGCACCCGTAGGGGTCTAGGTTTCATTGCACAGGCTATCCACACGACAGGGGAACGTCGGGTTTCAGCAGCGGCTCTGTGAAACTCGGGGATCCCAGATATCTGTATTGTTCTATGATGCTTATTACTTTTCTGTAATGTTGCATATTATCACGCCTGGAGCGATTATTGTATATTGGTTTATATACTATTAGATGTTGTATATGTTTTACACCCGCGCTAGTCCAGCCCCCGCTCTGTCGTTAGTTAAGTAACCTAACGAGTGATGACGGGACCCAGTGACGAATGCGGATGGCATATACGTACATTTTATTTTCGTTCTTTTCTGGTGTGATTGCATGATGGGACTGCGTTGATTCTGATCAATGCAAAGTAAAACAAACCTGTTTCAGTTGTTGGAACAATTTAAAAAGTGTTATTGCAAAGACGTTTTCTTTTGTTATGCATAGCGGTATTCAGTGGAATATCCTGCACCTCATTCGACGGGGCAAGGGTTGATATCCCTTCACCGGGACTGACCCCTTGGACGGAAGTTTGCGTCAGAGTAATAACTTCACTATAGTCGATTACATGTTGCTTTGCATAGCGGTATTCAGTGGAATATCCTGCACCTCATTCCACGAGGAAAGAGCCGAGATCCCTTTACCGGGAGTGACCTCTTTAGCAAAAGGTTTTCGCCACTATATTTTAAAAAGCTACCAGGTTCCTTCAGCGATATCAAGTTCACTACGTTAAAGGTTTTTCGCCAAAAACCAGTCGTAGCCCTCCGTCGTTTCTTATGGATGGTCAGTAGTATTCAAGCTATGTTTGTTGGCATACGTCAAGGCATAGTGTTTGGTAGCTGCTGGGTATTCATTTGTTGCATAGATAGATGAGTTGGTTTGGGACAGTCGTATTACCTTGTTGGCATACGTCAAGGGTATGTACGGGTGGGTTCAAATTAACAAGATAATGACGGGCAGAACTTGACATGTGACTTATGATTTGTTGGCATACGTCAAGGTCATAAGAGCATGGGGCAAGAAAATGATATCGGGAGTTTCTAAAGAAACTGAAACTTGCCAAGTATGCGCATACCTTCTGGAGTATGAATAACGTGGATGCATTCCATCATGTTAACATGCGATGAGAGTTGGATCCCGATTCCCACTGATGAGTTGGTTTACTCTTCGGGTGATCCCGATTGATTCTTCTTTAGGTTTGGAGGAGAATTTGACAGGACAGTGGGAGGTTTCCGGATTAGATAAAGTGATGACCATTCTGATCTAGGTTAGAGTGCACGCAGAGTGTTTCTTTTCTCTCTCTTTTTGGCAGCGACCTTTGACCGACCCTAGACTATGACTCAGTGACCAGGTTGACCGAACCTTCTTAAAATACTGGCTTTTGGATTGTCTAAGTTGCATAAGTCATTGCCACTCCTTCTTTTACCCTTTGTATTTCTCAGAGCACCCGTATTACTACGGATATCCACTTCCATTGGATAGAGCCATCGTATGGTTATATACGAACTCGAATGGACTTCTTCGGGGATGGATCCAGGTTCAGGAGAAATAGAATTGGTTTATTCAGTTGTCTTTTATTATCACCTTCTCTCAGGTTGCGAGAGCTCCTTGGTTTAGGAGAGTACACCTATTACGCCTATTGGATAGTCTTATTCCAAACCATAGGCTGGTGCCGAAAGGTAGGGAATGAAGAAAACCAATTAGCCTAAGTAGGGTGTGCAGAAGGTAATATGTAAAGACAAAATAAAGGGATTAGAAAGAGGGCAAAGTAAATTGCGACTGATATCATTCACGACCAAAACCGCGTACTTCATCACCGCTCCTATTTCACCTTTAAAAAGAATAAGGTATTATTCAGTTGTCTTTTATCATCACCTTCTCTCGAGATGCGAGTACTCCTTGGTTTAGGAGGGTACACCTATTATGCTTACTGGATAGTCTTCTTCCAAACCATAGGCTGGTGCCGAACGGTAGGGAAGGAAGAAAACCAGTTAGCCTAACGATGGTGTACAGAAGGTAACGACTAAAGACAAATAAAGAGGATTTGGAGAGATGGCAATAAAATATACGGTTGAAGTCATGAATTGGATTATGGAAGAGGCATTACTATGAATACCAGGATACCCCTACAAAACATTTTCATGTTTCAGTGCATTGTTAAAGGAAAAACTGTTTTCCCGATTAGACACTTACTCCAAGGGTATGTATTTACCAGGTTTCATTCTCATATCTGTATGGTTTTACAGATGATGAGTGGGAGTAAGATATTGGGAATTAGGTGATCATCCTCATTATATCTGAATTCGTTGTAATTGGTGATATTTGAGGAAATCGCCAGGGTACAGTTTTCTACCTACGACGCACAGGTTTTGAGTTGTTTAACTCAGCGGACTTATACAGAGTATTGTATGTTGTCCAGTGTCCATCAGGACAAAGGGGTAGGTCCTCGTACTATGTTCTGTTTACTTATAACTTCTCTAGTATTTAGACGAGTGTTTCGTAGAAATACATGGTCTAAGTTTTGAGAAGTTATGGGTATAAGAATAAAGTAGAGAACCAGGTATCACAAGTATCAGGATTCTTCAAAGAGATCGAAGATGTAGATTCTTGTGATTGGTATTCAGATGATAGTGATGGTTTTGAGAAACGTGTTTCTCTTTCAGGTTACTCATAATTGGATGGATTCCTAAGTTGAGTAATGCTGATTAGCCTCTTTCCATTAAGTTGATATGCACTGGAGACAGCTGCATGGATTGAATCTGGTTCCAATTAAATAAGTGCCAAAGTTTCTGTATTGGATATAGAATGGATCGTACCATAAAAGAAATTAAGGTACGGGGAGTTGTCCAGCTTATGATTAAAACCAGACACTGGATAACTCAGGGCACGGTTCTGTAATGGCTGTTTGTGGGTTGACCCTGGCTATGACGAGGGTTGATATTCTACCATTTGGAAGATCAATAGTGATATTGTTCTTGACTCGCCACAGTTTTAGTAAAAATGGATCTTTTTCAGAAAACAGTAGTGGGAGTATGGTAGAACTGGAAGTGATTCCAGAACCGCGAACGATTACGGGAAATTTAATAGGACCTATATATTCAATCAGGTTTGACATTCCAATAGCCACTCCGCAGATTTGGTGGGTAACCTCAGACACCCGAGAGGTACTTCGGTAGCCTCAAGGACGGTGACAGGGAGGTTCTTATCTACCCAGACTTGACACTACAGTTGTTCCAGGATATGAGACCCGGTAGGAGGGTTGTCGTAGTCAGTGGGAGCAACGGAAGCATAGTGGGCAAGATGCTTATATCTATTTATAGACTTGAGCAGTTATAGCGGAGATAGATCATCTAATTTTGATGTGACAGTCATGGGTTTGACTTCAATCAGAATAGGGGATGGATCAGGTAAGAAGGTAGTAGGGTGTGATGTCATGGTATCTGGATGACATACACAGAGTAGGAAGTAAAATTCCTATACTACGATCGGTTGTACTGTGGTCGTCACACAGTTGTTTCTCCAGACAGGATATGGATATAATATTAGACATTCTGGTTTCTAGATCTATGGTTTTAGATCTGGATTTGGGTAGTTTCCCAATGTGGGTACTTTGACAGATATTCTAATGGTTTTTAGAATAGTTGACTCCTAGCATGGTAGTGTACCTGCAGGTGATGGAGTCACCCTCTCTAAAGGTGTCGTATAGACTAAAGGGGAGAGGGATGCGCATGATTGGCAGATCACTTGCTTAGGCAATTGAGTCAATCATGAGATGTCAAGTACCACACCAGATGTTGTTTTTGCACTAGATGCAATAAGTTTGTATTAATCCAATCCTGGAGAAACATAAGGAAGCAGTTTTAGAACATTAGTACATGTTGTATGGATTTGATAACGGCAGCCTCTTTCGGGAGACGGTTATCATTCCAGGCTTCAAAGGTGACGTGGATGACAGAGTGACTGTCAGAGTTTTAGTTTTTCCCTCTGACGAAGAGGGACAGTATTATGGACAGGTGGTCCAAGAGGATACTGTGGGAAGCAAGGTGCCCGATACTGATTAGGTTCAGTGATCGATTCAGTCTAAGAAGTTTGGATATGGAGTTCATTTATGAACTAAGGTCCCATCAGATATCCAGACATATTCTAAGACAGGTATTACTCAATTCGGGAGATGGTTTTCTCCGCGAACTTGAGATTAAGAGAGATATAGAAAGATACTTCTAGGCGGATCCACTCACCGAGGCTATTTCTCGAACACAATAGTTTTACAAACGGGCTTTGTGAAACTGATTAGTAGAGGAGTTGGATGTTCGGTTTCACACGGGCTGTGAGTAGTCGACATCGCAATATTAGCCTTGAGTGCAAGTGGGAGATTGTTGGAGATAGTGCCCTCATAGTCAATTATTGGATCGCAGGTACGTGATTGCAATGATTGCGGAGGACCTATCCCGGTAGGACAGTCTTACTCGAAATGATAGTATGCTATCTGGTTTGCCTTTATCAGTCGTGTACATGTTCAGGTGACTGATTGCATGTTACACTTTGATAGAGCCCTTAGGATCTTGCTTTACTACCAACAGTATGATGGCGATCATATACGTGAGAGTTGGGTAGTTTATATGCATATCCTTAATTGTGGTCCCTAGTCGTGGGAGTTTCGAGACAGGGCATCGATACTCCGGAGTAGACTAGTGTGTACAGTCGAGACCCCGACGAGGGGCGGTGGCCGGTCTCACAAGCCACTGGTGTCAGTTGGATCACCTAAGATGTATACAGGTGCTCATTGGGTTATGAGTACACCGGACAGGACTCGCCGGGAATCTGCTAGTTAGTACTATACCTATCGTCAGATAGCAGTTCCCTGGTGACATGTGTACAGGTTAGTTCATCGACCTGAGGTCGTCATTTGTCTCGTGTGAGTTCCCACTGTGCTTTAATTTCTACCCTACCACGGCTCAAAGGAGTCGTGCAAACAGGTAGCTTTTGGGTACTGTCCCGAGCCATATGGAGGCACGTGAGCGGATCGGCAGGGGATTCGTCTCTCCCGGTATTGGGGGCGAGGTCGTGCTGTGTCTAGGAGAGCCATTACACAAAGTCCATGGCCATGGCAGGAGATTTACTGGTAGGTACTCCAGTAGTATCTCAGGGTGTAATTGGGCTTCACTCCGACACGACTTATACTGCTATTGGGGGTCTGACGTTGCTAGCCCTCTAGACAGATATGCGATACTCATTGACGAACGGACCGGACTGTATATACATTGTCACTGTTAGGCTCAGTAGGGTTTTCCGGATGAGTGCGCTCATCGGCATCCCTTGAGGTCAGTCCGTGGGCAGCCGTTACGCATTGCTAGTGCCGCTGACGGTTTGTGGTTAAACCCACTGCCAGGGTGCTGACGAGTCATTAGAGTCCCCCACAGACAGTTTCCCAAGTTCGGGCGAAACGTTGTAGAGGCCGTATGGTTTTATGGCAGGGTTCGGAAAATGCACGTGCGTTTACGCACGTGTCAGTTTTCGGGCAGATGATACTGGTCGGCTTTGGTTTAAGCTGGAACCGGGTATTATATTGAGTAGGTATAATATCTTTGTCTCAGTTGCATTTGTATTCGGTTGTAATACAAATGCGGGTATATTTATACAGTTTCGGGGTTATCCTGAAAGTCGTTTCAGGATCACTTTTGGAAGTTGCCAGTTTCCAGTTTTCTATCAGCCGTCTTTTAACATTCGGTTAAAGACGGATTTATCTTTTCTTGAGATGAGTGTGGATTCTTCTAGAAGTTTCTAGATGAGGTGACTAGGATTAATTGGTGTTGGATTTTCATTGGTTGCTTTAAAGGTTCAATTAATGCATAATGACTCATGCTTTGTAATTAAGGCTTTTTGTTTTCCTTAAGATATTTTGTTCATAATATCTTATGCTTGTGGTCACCTCCCTCCTCCTACGGTCACCTCCCTCCATCATATAAAGAGGCCGGCCCCTCTCCCTCTCTCTACTTACTTCACTTGATGTTTTCATTTCGGTTAGAAATGATTATGATAGTATTCGGGGTGTATGGAATTTTACAGTTCATTTCATTCCATCACCCGATTTCCACGGCAACTTCATTAACCGATCGTCCACGGACTTGGACGAAGTGAGACAAAATCATCTACTCATTCTCTACATCAATCTTGGTCGTCTCTTTTAGCAAACTTGACGATCGAGTTGCCTCGAGTCAGAGGCGGGAGCCCGTTTAAAGAACCGATCATGTGGTGCCACCTCGACGAGGATATTGGAGATCGACGAGATCGGAGCAGCCGCAACGGAGCGTGGGATGATGGTTGAAGAACGAAGGACTCGGATCGTTCGGTATAACCATTCTACACTCTTTACAATTTGTTAGTTTAGCAATAATGGTAGATCCGGGTTAAAGTATACGATAGCGCCAGTTTAAAAGTTTTGTTCCGCATTTTGGCGTCTGTTGACGGCCGGGACGCTAGCGTAGACTTACAAGTGATTCCAGAACAAGCGGGTAAATTACCACGCTTAGAATCTTCCATACTAAAGCTTTTTAGTATGGTGTCAATGTACCTGAATTGGGAAAATCCCAACATCCTTTTAGATCTATCTCTATAGATCTTTATCTCCAGGATGTTGGAGGCATCACCCAGATCTTTCATGTAGAACTTGTGTGATAGGAAGAGTTTGACCGAGTGTAGCATAGCAATATCATTTCCTATCAAGACTATGTCATCCACGTACTATATGAGGAAGACAACCTTACTCTCTACAACCTTTTTGTATATACAAGGTTCGTCTACATTTTTGATGAAGCCAAACTCTTTGACTGCCACATCAAAATTGATGTTCCAGCTCCGCGATGCCTGCTTTAATCTGTAAATTGATTTAAGCAGATTCCACACCTTTCCGCTGCTCCCACTGTTTATGAAGCCCTCTGGGAGTGTCATGTACACGCTCTCTTCTAAATCACCATTTACAAAAGCGGTCTTGACGTCCATCTGCCAGATTTCGTAGTCATGATATGCAGCAATGGCAAGTAGGATCCTGATGGACTTAAGCATAGCCACTGGACAAAAGATTTCATCATAGTCGATACCTGGTCGTTAACGAAAACCTTTTGCTACAAGTCTTGATTTGAAGGTCTCAACCTTCTATCTGCACCAAGTTTCTTCTTAAAGATCCACTTGCTCTCGATGGGTTTTACTCCTTCAGGAGCACCTTCCAAAGTCCATAATTTTTTGGTGTACATGGATTCCATCTCAGATCGCATAGCATCCAGCCATTTCACAGAGTCCCCACTTGTAATGGCCTGCTCGAAACTAGTTGGGTCATCATCTTCCATGATGCAATCCTCACTTTCACCGTCTATGAGAAAACCGTAGTATCTCTATGGTGGATGAGGAACCCTACTAGATCTGCGAAGTGGCTAAGATTCGTCGGGGACTATCAAATCCTCCGGTTCTACTAAATCAACAGTTGTAGTTTATGTAGCTGGAACTTCTTCCAGTTCTACCTCATTACTACTAATTTCTTTCATAAAAATTCCTTTTCTAAAAAGGTGGCATGTTGAGCAACAATCACCTTTTGTTCCTCGATGTGGTAGAATAGATATCCATGCGAATTCTTTGGATATCCCATAAACCTGCAAAGAACTGATCGTGCCTCGTGTTTTTCCGGATTTTGTTTTTTAACATAGGTCGGACAACCCCATATCTTAACTCATTTTAGATATGGTCTCTTTCCACTCTATATTTCATATGCTGTTTTAGGCACAGATTTTGATGGAACTTGATTCATTAGGTATGCAGCTGTCTCAAGTGCATAACTCCAAAAGGAAATAGGTAACTCAACATTACTAATCATAGAGCGCACCATATCTAATAGGGTGCGATTTCTCCGCTCCGAAACTCTATTGTGCTATGGTGTATACGGAGGAGTAAGCTGAAAGAGAATCCCATTCTATTTTAAATAGTCTTGGAATTCCGTGCTTAAGTATTCTTCTCCTCGATCAGATCGAAGGATTTTAATACTTTTACCCGTCTGGTTCTCAACTTCGTACTTATATTCCTTGAATTTGTCAAAAGCTTCAGATTTGTGTTTCAACAGGAACACATGTCTGAATCTTGAGAGATCATCGGTGAATGTAATAAAGTATGAGGAACCATTCCTGGCAACATAGGACCGCATACATTACTATGTATCTGTCCCAAGAGTTCAGTAGCTCTTTTTCTGTCCTGTAACGGAGTTTTGGTTATCTTGCCTTTGAGACATGACTCGCAAGTTTCATAATATGTAAATTCGAACGGATTCAAATATCCATCGTTATGCAACTTCGCTAGTCTTGTCGTATTGATATGACCAAATCTATAATGCCACAAGAAGGCTTCGTTCATTTCTGAACTTTTCCTTTTGTGTATGTTCTGTATATTTAGAACTGTATTTTGATTTTGAACGTATATACTGTTACATAACGTACCAAACCCAATCAACTCTTGATTTAGGAAAATGTTCATAACATTTTTTTCTAGTGCAAAGTTATATCCTTTTTTATCTAATAAGGAAACGGATATTATATTGCACATCATCGACGATACGTAATAACAGTCGTTCAAAATCAATGTATTATCATTTGGCAATACAAGGTGATATTTGCTGATAGCTTCGGCAGCAACAATTGATCTGTTCCCTAATCTAAGGGACATATCACCCTTTCCCAGTTCTCTACTTTTTCTTAACCCTTGTAACATATTACAAATATGGGATCCTGATTCGGTATCTAATACCCAGGGCGTAAAGCGAACTGAGAAACCGTTCTCAATAACGAACACACCCGTAGAAGGTGCATTAGAATACTCTTTCTTCATTCGGGTCGCGTAGGAATCATGGCATTCCCCTATTCCTTTCTCAGACTTATGTTAGTCATAAGATAGAGCAGAACCAACATTTCCCAGCCCAGTATAATAAGCGGGTTCGGTCAATATATCCATATTATTATCTTGATTAAGGCGTGTCATGGTCGCTACCTAGAGAGAGAGAGAGAAGAAAACACTTTCACGTGGGCTTTTGTAAGATTAGATTGGTTATTATCTTATCTAATCATGATGGCTCCCACTGTTTTTATCAAATCTTCCTTCAAACCCTAAAAGGTAAGACTAGCCGGGATTAATTACACCCTACAAGTTCGCCAATCGGTCAGCCAGGCAGGTATTGGTACTCCGAGTGAGTCTCCCCATGCTTTCGCATGGAACTAATTAAATAACCTCGTTTCCACATGGGCATAACCCTGTTAACACCTTTCTTGGACACATACCGGATCAGCTAATTGTAAAGTGAAAAACTCTCCCAGGAGTAACATTTACTTGCAGTGGTATCGGGATCCAACTATCATATAGAAGGTATGCAATCTCATTGCAAATTTCAACACTAGAAATTCCCGATATTCGTTTTTACTCCATGCGGTTTATGGCCTTGACAAGGTCAACAAACTATAAACCGCAAGTCAAGTTCAACCCATCATTCCATGATTGAATTAAACCCACCCGCACGACCCTTGACGAGGTCAACAAGGTCGTACGACTATCCTAATCCAATCGCATTGTATGCGGCAGATAAGCACTAATGAGCTACCGCACACTACGTCTTGACAAGGTCAACAAACGCAGCACGAATACTGAATAGCACTTATCTGAAATAACGGAGGGTTACGACTGGTTTTGATGAAAACCTTTAACGTAATGAACTTGATATTGTTGTAGAATCAAGTGATTTGAAAAGGAGTGGTTTAAACTTCGCTTTTAAAATCGAGTAGTTTTCAAAAAAACCGAGTGGGTTGTAGCATATGCTAGTTTTGCTAAAGAGGTCATTCTCGATGAAGGGATCCAGGCTCTTTCCTCATCGAATAAGGTGCTGGATATTCGTAAAGGAATACCACAATGTAAAGCAAGAACTGGAGCTACATTTTTGAAAAATTGATTCTACAATATCTTTTAGGTTTCTTTTCTTTTCATTAATCTCATTAATGACGTCCCATCAATTATGTTTCCTAAACATCACAGAAGAAACGAAAATAAAACACACATATATGCCATCCTCATTCATCACAGGCCCGGGTCTTCACCGTAAGGTTACTTAACTTACGGCAGGGCGGGGTCAGGACTAGTACGGATGCAAAATATATATAGTGTCTACTAATATATCATATATATAAGTAGCATTCGTCTCACGCAGTTAATGTGATCACATCATATTAGAATCAGCAGAAGCGGGAAATATGAACTATAGGATATACTAGGAAGTCCGTGTTTTAGATTAAGCCAGTAATGAAAACACGGATTCCACGGTCGTGATGAATAGCTAAACCCACATCCCTAGACCCCTACGAGAACGGCAAGAAACCCTGCCAATTCTAGAGTTAGGTGGCCCGGTCTTGACTCCTCGAGATAGGCTCCCACTGGACTCTAGAACCCAGTTACTTGTGCTCCCCGTCTTAGGTCTATCCTAATGCGGAAATGTAAATAATATACATCAATGGAGACAACATTCTCAACCCGGAAGTGTCCCAATAAAAAAATATTACATACAAATTTACATGAATGAAAATTGAAAAAACTCTCATCTCACACAAAAAACCCGGCTATTCAATCATGACAATCCAATATAACACAACAGAAGCAACACAGTAATATTACATGTTATCAACGTAAGTAAATATGTGTATCCCTAATGTCGTTGATGTATAGCAACGAGATTGGGGATACACCATATATTACACTTACGGACGCAGAAAAGAAATGAAAACCACATTCATTCGTGCAAGAAAGCATCTATACATGTAATAGAGAGACAGCATGTATACATGTTAAGATAAAGAGCAACCAGATAGCATACTATCATGTTGAGCAAGAAAGTCCTACCTATATATGTCCCAGCATCCACTACAATATACATCCAATGTACAGTAATGGCATCTAGGGCATACATATAACTAACAATCTCCCACTTGCACTAGGGCCATCTGTAGCAGTGGTTGCAGTATCTAATACTCAACCATCCCATAAAAGTCTCTCTCTGGGAAAAAACCTTTGTGAGTGGATCCGCTGTGTTGTCCTCTAAGTCTACTCTCCTAACCTTGATCACCCTGGAGAGATCAACTATCTCCATGATCAGGTGACGCCGCCTCAGAATATGTCTGGGTCACTGATGGGACCGGGGTTCCTAGGCCAAAGCCACACTTCCATTGTCACACAATGGTAGGAACCTAGTTCATCACATGAACCATTATACACCCAAACTGCCTCTTTGGTAGTATCTTTAATAGCGATGTTACCAGCCTTTATTGTCTAGTCTGCCACGGTATCTAGCTTGGAACTCTTCCAACACACCGTCCCTTTGAGGGTAAAGACAATGCCTGCGACTGACATTCAGCCGTGCTTATCAGCCTGGAACTCTTCCAGTGATTCTCCCCAGGATCGATTGATACTATCTTACTAAACTTAGTGAGAACCCTAATATCCATTTAGATCTATCTTATAGATCCAAATCCCAGGATTTAGGAGGTATCATCTTCATCCTATTTGGAGAATCTCTGTGATAAGAGGAGATTGACCGAGCGTAGCATAGGAAACTCCTTCCTTATCAAGAGTATGTTATCCACGTACTCTACGAGGATCACCACCTTACTCTCTACTACTTTTTTGTATATACAAGGTTCATCTACCATTTTGATGAAGTCAAACTTTTTGACTACCACATCAAAACAGATGTTCCAACTCCGCGATGCCTTCTTTATTCTGTATAGCAACTTGCACATGTTTCGCTGCTCCCACTGTTTACGAAGTTCTCTGGCTGTGTATTTATAGACGTTCTCTTCTAAATCAGTATTTAGAAAAATAGTCATGACACCCAACCACCAGATATCGTAGTCATGGTATGTAGCAATGTTAAGTAGGATCCGGATGGACTTAAGCATAGCCACTTGGAAAAGGTTTCATCATTATCCACGCCTGGTCGATGACGAAAACCTTCAACAAGTCTAGCTTTGAAAATCTTAACTTTTCCATCTACACCAAGTAATCTTCTCAAGATATACTTGCTCCTGATGGGGATTTAACCCTTCAGATATAGCATCCAAAGTCCATACTTTGTTGGTGTACATGGATTCCATCTCAGATCGCTAAGCATCCAGCCATTCTTACAGAGTCCCTACTCTCGATGGCCTGCTCGAAACTAGTTGGGTCATCATCTCATGATGCAATCCTCGCTCCCACTGTCATCGAGAAACTGAAGTATCTCTCAGGCAGGTGAGGAACCCTGCTAGATCGGCAGAGAGGCTGAGGTTCGTCGGGGACTATTGAATCCTCTGGTTCTGTCAAATCAGCTGCAGTTTTGTATGGTTGGAACCTTTCCAGTTCTACAGAACTGACCTTGCCTCGATCTTGTCCGGATTTTGCTTTTGACATAGGCCGGACAATCCCAAATCTTAACTTACTTAAGAAATAGGCTCTTCCCATACCATATCTTATATGGAGTGGTAGGCACTGATTTGATTCGAACCCAATTCAATAGGTATGCAACTTCTCAAGTGCATAACCCCTAAAAGAAAATAGGTAACTCAGTAGTACTCATCATAGAGCACACCATATCTAATATGGTGTGATTGCTCCACCCCGATACACCGTTGTGCTGTGGTGTATTCAGAGGAGTAACACCGAGAGAGAATCTCATTCTGCTTTAGAATAGTCCAAGAATTTCACGCACAAGTATTCTCCTCCCTGATCTCATCAAAGGACATAATACTTATACCCGGTTTTTGGTTCTCTACTTCTAACTTATATTCTGTGAATATCTCAAAAACTTCGGACTTAGGTTTCAACAGGAACATATGGCTGAATCTTGAGAGATCATCAGAGAATGTAATGAAGTACAAAGAACCGATCCTGGCATGTGCAGACAGGGGACCTTACATACATCATCTTGTATCAGTCCCAAGAGTTTACTAACTCTTTCTCTGTTTCTAATAAACTGAGCTATGGTCATCTAATCTTTGTGACATGACTGGAAAGTTTCACAAGATGTAAATTCAAACTGATTTAAATATGCATCTAAATGTAACTTCAGCCAGTCGGGTTGCATTGATATGACCTAGTCTACAATGCTTCAAGAAGGATTCGTTCATTTCTGAACTCTTCCTCTTGTGTGTGTTCTGTATACTAGGAACGTAGTTTGATTTAGAACGTCAATGCTTTTAGATAACGTGCCTGAACCGATCAACTTTTGAAATAAGAAATGTTCAAAACAATATCCAACAATACAAAATTTTATTATTTCTTTACTAATAAAGAGACTGATATGATTTTGTATATCAGGTTTGGTATCTAATAGCATTTGTTCAGAATCAATGTATTCGTAATACAGGATGACAGTGACCAACAGACTTGGCTGCAACACTTGCACCGTTTTCTGTCTCATGAAACTTATCACCCGTTCTCAGTTCTCTGCCTTTCTGTAGCCCTATATAACAGATTACATATCTGGGATCCTGATCCGGTATCAGATACCCAGGACGCAGAGGATACTGAGAAACAGTTCTGTGTAACGAACATACCCGAAGAAGATGCATCATATGCACTTTCTCCGTTTGGGCGGCATGGGAATCTTGGTATTCCCCTAATTCCTGCTCTGTCTTATAACAATTATAAGTTGGAGTGGGACCAACGTTCCCCAGCTCAGTATAACAAGCGGGTTCGGTCAATACATCCATATTATTATCTTGATCAAGGCGTGATATGGTCGCTACATGGAGAGAGAGAGAAGAAAACACTCTGCGTGTGCTCTTGTAAGATTAGATTGGTTATATATTTTATCTAATCAGGATGGCTCCCACTGGTTTTATCAAATCTTCCTTCAAATCTTAAAAGGAAAGACTAGCCGGGATTAATTGCACTCTACAAGTTCGCCAATCTTTCAGCCAGGCCAGTGTCGGTACTTTGAGGGAGGTTCCCCGTGCTTTCGCACGGACCTAATTAAAGTAAACCTCGTTTTCCCAGAGGCGTAACCCCGTTGACACCTTTCTAGACACCTACTTGATCGGCTAATTGCAAAGTGAAAAACTCTCCCAGGAGTAACAATTACTCGCAGTGGGTATCGGGATCCAACTATCACATAGAATGTATGCAATCTCATTGCAAATTTCAACACTTGAAACTCCCGATAAAGGTTTTTACCCCTAGCACCTATGACCTTAACTATGGTCAACAAATCATAAGCACTAGTCAAGTTCTACCCGTCATTTCGTGATTAATTAGACCCACCCACATGACCCTTAACTAAGGTCAACAAAGTCACGCGACTGTCCTAACTATTCGCATCATATGCGGTGTAGGAAGACATCACTTAGCTACCGTACACTGTGCCTTGACTATGGTCAACAAACACAGCACGAATACTAAGTACTCTACTTCCGAAAATGATGGAGGGTTGCGAATGGTTTTTAATAAAACCTTTAACGCTTTGAACTTGATCTCGTTGCGGAATCAAATGGTTTTTAAATGTAGTGTTTTTGAGGCTTTTCAAGTTTTGCTAAAGGGGTCACTCCCGGTGAAGGGATCGTCGGCCCTTTCCTCATCGAATAAGGTGCAGGATATATCATATATACCGCTGTGCAAAGCAAAAACTATAGAAGCAATCAAAGGACAAACCGAGGGTTGTAGCATCTGCCAGTTATTGCTAAAGGAGTCACTCCCGGTGAAGGGATCTCGGTCCTTTCCTTATCGAATAAGGTGCAGGATGTTCTACAAGGAACACCGCGATGCAAAGCAAGAACTGTAGCTACCTATTTTAATTTGAAATTCGATTCCACAACATCTTTTAGGTTTATTTTATTTCATTAATCTCATTAATGAATGTCCCATCATTTAAGTCCACCTAAACATCACAGATAAATATAACGTACGCTTATGCCATCCGCATTCGCCTCGATGTCCCGTCTGCACCGTTAGGTTAGGTAACTAACGCCAGAGAGAGGCAGGGCTAGCGTGGGTGTAAAACTAAGCAACGTCTATATAATATATCATATATACTATATCTATCTGAACAAATCACGTGATCACATCACAGATAACGCAGCAGAAAATATCATATGAAATATTGGATATTCTAAGACGTCCGTGTTTTTAATACGAGCCAGTATAAAACACGGATTCCACGGTCGCGATGAATAGCCAATCCCACACCCTTAGACCCTTACGAGAGCGGCAAGCAACCCTACCAATTCTAGGGTTAGGAGACCCGAACTAGACTCCTCAAGATGGTCTCCCACTGGACCCTAGAACCCGGTTACTTGTGCTCCCCTCCTTGGGTCTATCCTAATGCGGAAAAGTAAATAATATACAACAACAGTGACATCTTCCGCAACCTGGAAGTGCCCCAATAAAAGAATATTACATACAAGTTTTTTACATGAATGAAAATGAAAAACACTCGTCTCACATAAAAAACCCTGGCTATTCAAACACGACGATCCAATATAACATATCCAGCAACACATAACATCACATGTCATCAACGTAAGTAAATATGCGCATCCCAATTGTCGTTGACATATAGCAACGAAACCGGCGATATCACATATTACACTTACGGTCACAGAAAAGAAAGTGTAAAATTACAACAGTTGGAATCCGCAAACGCTTTAGACATCGCATGCCTAAATAAATGAATTCCTTAGACATCGCATGCCTAACAATTATAAACCTCGCATTTCAGTCTCAAAATCGAAAACACTTTTCAATACCAAGTCGGGCAATTCAACAAGATTCCCGACATCCTGATCGAATGCTCGTCGCAAACTTCAGTAGACGGCTGCACCCCTAATACCGTCGACGAAGTGCACCAAGGAGGAATACCGCTGCCGCGAGCACCCGAACGGATGCTTTCGGCGACGGGGTTCTCCTACAGTCACTTGGTCGGGGCTATGGGGTGAGGCTGTCCATTAAGTTTACCCGGCGAGTATCCGCGTACGCTACGAGATTGCGACGGACTTTTGATCACATCAAAATTCCGTGGCAACCGATCAAGTGAGACTAAACTGCTATGTTTATAACATTCAAATCAGTTATCTCATAACTACATGTGGATTCCAAATATTGTATCACATTCCAGATAAAATAGAAAATGTTAAACTTTCTGATCGAACAATCAAACACCCAAGTTTTCCCGAAACAGCTCAACACATGAAATAAGTTTAAAAACATTCACTTCATGCCTCAGTACCAACGGTCCAGCCGTCGAAGGGTCAAGCCAATGCCTCACATGTGGCACGTCGTACTGCCCCAAACCCTAAGGTTCAAAGGGCAGTTCAAGACGGTCACATAATCGAGTTAAGCTTTGTTGTCTTCTAGAGGGTCCATCACGTTACTTGCACTACTTAGAACGTTATTAAACTACGGAAAAATCCAACAATTGGAAATTTCCCGGCAGGGGAAAAATTGGGTATTTATATCCGGTCGAACTTTTTAACATATTCTAAAATTACCCGGAAAAATACATAGACGAAATTAGACTTCCCGATCGAAACACCGAGTCCCCAATACAACCCAGAAAACTCAACTCTTGAGTAAAATTTAAAACTTTCCAGAAAACACAGCAACTCCAGAAACAAATTACTGTACAAACCACGTGGCCTAACTCACCAGTATGGCCGCGGAACCGCCGCGCAAGCAGGGGTGGGGCCGCGGTTCCGCGGCTCTTTGGTCGAGTTGGGGTCACGTGCTGCACAGTAACTCATCCAATTCCCTGCTGAATTTTTTGGATATTTTTAATTTGGAAAAATCCACTTTTTTAGAAAAAGTCCAGAGAGTGGTTTTGAATTAGGGTTTCGGGTTCGATCGGGTTTCTAACATCGTCTACTCTTCGCCTAAGGCTCTAGCTAGGCTCAGATATCACTGTAGGTCAGGCAGCCACCCCATCCAATGGGGTCGCCGTGGCACCAACGGGTCCCTCAGCCGCTACTTTTTACGCATTCCCCCTCGCGAGGACTACAACTCGCCGGAACATTTTCCGGTCTCGGGACACCCTGGGGGTAAGAGCCTATGCTTCGCCACACTGTCACACAGTGAGAACCCCCAATAGGTCGACATCCAATGCCTAGTAGCTCTGATACCACTGTAGGGTTCCTATGCATACCCATGAGGTTCTACAACTGATCAATCATGTCCAATTCAAAAATTTCATGTGCCAAAGAACCCTAAACTAGATCGTTACTAGAGGTAAAGGCGAAACTATGCAAGTTAACAACTTTAAGTAAAAGGAAAGTGACTACAACCTTTGTAGATCCGGTCCTCCACTTCTCTAGCTCCGTGTTGACATCCCTCCGCTGCGATCATCGGAATCCTGGACTCTCTTGTCGGTTTCATCAGAGAAATGATCGGGCTAGGTCGTTGACATCGATGCCGAAGATGATCTACGTCGAGGCAACTCAAGATCAAGCTCCATCTTCACTTGGTCATAGAACTTGTGAAGATAACACACTCTACTACATGGCAAGTGGTAGAGGATGAAGAAATAGAAAGTGGGTTCACTTTGGATTTGGATTTCTCACTTGGAATCATCACTTGGAAATTTTCAAGAAAGCTTTCTTCTTCACTTGAAGAAGATGAAGAAGAAAATGGAAAAAGAATTATTTTCAAAAAGAAAATCCAAGTGATTCTTATCATTTTGCAACCATGGGTGAGTGTAACTCATGTAGAGAATAAACTAGGGTTTAGTTAAATGGTTAGGTTAAGGGATGAAACAAAATGGTCAAAGCTTTCAAAGTTTCATGAAGTTTCAAGAATGAAACAAATTTAACCACCATTTTATTCTTGCCAAAATAAATAAATAAATAAATAAATAAGGTAATGGAAACCCTAACCATTAACTAAACATGGTTTAAAGTAAACACACACCCAAGTTTGCATGTATCATCAAACATGATACAAACTAGTGCACAAACATATATCATATATACAATGTGCACATTCAAGTGAGAAAATCCATCTTAAGTGAACAAATACTAGTTAATGTAAAGTAATATATCAAATATATAATTATACATTAAATCATTAAATCAACACTTGATTTAACGATCCGGTCATATCGCATATGACCGACTAATATCCAATGTATCGACTTATCGAATCAATCCTCGATTCGATAACTAGGTTATATCACATACAACCAATCGATACATATATCGCGAGAATAGAATACGGTATCACATACACGCATTATTCTCGGTCCCGCACATATCTCATATGCGCTCCTATCTCGTTTCGCTTGAGCCAGGAAACCTCTGTGTAGGACTCTAAAGACTTGACAATACGCCGGCAGCAGGTGATGATCATATCAAACACCCACAAGCCGCAAGCGGTCTGCTAAACGTAACGGCCACCCGGGTATTGAGCGATCAGAAGATCAACGAGCAAGCCCGCTCACAGTCCTGTGAATCCAACCAGTAACACTTACTGTATCAGTCCGTTCTGTTCGTCTGATATGTCGCATATCTCGCCTAGGGGTGGTAAACGTCAGACCCCAGTAGCTTGATAAGTCATGCCGATGTAAGGTCCATAACAAGCACGAAACTACTGATAACACTTACCAGTAAATCAGTGCAACCCTGGCCAGGGATTTCCAGTTATGGCCAGTTGAGCATAGCACAACATCAACCCCCAATACCGGGAGATACGAATCTCCTCCTATCGCTCATTGCCTCCATGTGAATCGGGACTGTACCCAAAAACCACCTGTTTGCACGACTCAGTAGAGCCGTGGTAGGGTGGAAATCAAAGCACAGTGGGAGACACACAAGACTCTATGACAATCTCGGGTCAACAGACTAAGCTGTACCAGTGTCACCAGAGAACTGCCATCTGACGTGAGGTATAATACCATCTGGGAGTTCTCGGCGAGTCCGTTCAGTGTACCCAGTCACCACTGAGCACCCGCATACCATCTCTGATGTCAAACACCAATGGATATGGGATCATCCATCGCCCATTACATGGGTCGAGAAGATATACGCTAGTCTACTCTGGAATATCGATGCCCCGTCTTGATATTCCCACGACTAGGAACATTGAAGGATGTACTCATTGACTACCCAGGCCCCACTAGTATGATCTACATCATAGTCCTGGAAGTCGAGTACACATCCTAAGGGCTTTATTAACATGTAATAGAGAGACAACATGTATACATGTTAAGATAAAGAGCAACCAGATAGCGTACTATCATGTCGAGTAAGAAAGTCCTACCTATATATGTCCCAGCATCCACTACAATATACATCCAATGTACAGTAATGGCCTCTAGGGCATACATATAACTAACATATATAATGGGTAAGAAAGGGATGAGAGATCTTATCTCTCAAAATCCTTCCCCAAAGCTAACTCTAAACAATTTATCTATGGCAAGAAATTAAATCTACCTAGGGCAAAGAATTGAAATCTAAACTAGAGCAAGGAATTAAATCTACTTACAGATGCATCTCTCCAAACATCAACGCAGGTTTGTCAGATCTGAATTCATGAATGGAAAAGAAACACCGATGCTCTCCATAAAGAATTCTGAATTTTATTATTAAAAGGAGGCATAAGAAATTACAATGATTAGAGTTCTATTTATAGGGAATAGAAACCCTAGGTTACATTTGATTCGCATATGTGCTTTTACGAAAGTACCCCTAAGAAAAGACCTAATCTACAAGCCTTGCACTGCCACAGAATTTTTCGCTGATACGGGCTTAACCCAGCCGCGGTTCCGCAGCCAAAGGCATGCTTTGGCCGCGGTTCCGTGGCCAAAGTAAGGAGTTGAAGCTTGGTTTTTCCTGTGCTGTTCCTTCTTGACTTTTTCTTCTTGTTTCTATGGTTCTTTTCTCAGGTTGGCTTCTAGGTTTCTTCCAGATTTCCAGTGAACACTTTTAGTGAACTTTAACCTTTCACTTTGTAAACTTAGACCTTGCGTTGCCTTGTCAATTGTGAACTGTTCTTCGTTTAGGCTTGACTAAGATCGTTCTATTTGTTGGTCAAAGTCCACTTTTTCATCGTCTTTACATTGTTTTCACTGTTTTCTGTCCAAGAACCTGTAACCTGTAACATATAGCAGACATGCGTCAAAAGCACCTGTTTATTTATAAAAAGAATAAGAATGGGGAATATAATAATGCAATATTACGGTATGAACAAATACCCCCAAACTTATTTTTTGCTCGTCCTCGAGCAAACTTATTTTTTATTCACTAAAATCCTAACCGCACTTTCGCAGGGAAACGCGATTGCACTGAGCTCGTGCAATAAGCCGTTGAACCTCTATGTGTCCTTAGTAGGAGGAGTGTTGTCTCCTGAGGGTTTTCAGCGGATACTACCCACAAAATCCTATCAACTCGGCCCATTAATTTTTATTCTCCAATTAGGTTTTCTAACTAAGAATTCTGTTATCATCGTCCCGCAAATTATCCACCCATATTCTTCACACTTCCTCATCATTTAACTTAAGATTATATATGTTCTATAGACTTACTTAGCTTTCGGCATCTCTTAAGTTTTCATTCTAGGGTTCCATCTCCACTTAGGAATTTTTATCAACTCTACTAAAGATACAAGTTCTATTCTTCATTCCTTTCTCTCATCTAAACTCCAATCACATATCCCTACGTGTGTGTATAAGTCACCCCTACACTTAGAAATTCAAATCAAGCAATCATACCCTTGTCCGTTGTCCAAAGCACTTATTAATTGGTGAATTTTTAAATGAATTTTTCTTACACATCCTTCATGCGACTGTTAATACTTCTTGAGGTACCAACGACCGATTACAAGATGTGTTTGCACATTAAAGCGTAATTCCTAGTTTTGCAACACCCAAGGCTTTAGCAGTGACTCCCAAACCAGTTGGTCTAAGGCACTAGGTGATGAAGCACCCTCGTTAAATATTTTTTTCTATTTTTGCAGCCTTAAGTAATCACAAAAACCAGTGTTCATTTTTTTTTCTTTATTCACTTTTTTTTTCTTTTATTTTCATTGTACTAAGGACTTTAGAAAAGAGCATTTCAAGGTCTCTTCTACTATTCCAAGTTTCAAGGTGTGTGATTGTGCAAATTGTAGGATATACATTTTCAGAATCTAGACTTAAGCTAGGAATTATTTTTCAAACTTATACTCTAATAAAAATATCAATACTTTTCCTTTGCTTCGACTTAGCACAAGAAGTGAACTCAAAATTTGCCTATTTCTAAATAAACTACAAAGACATATAATTTCTACCGCTAAACTTTAAGGAAAGTTATCTTTAGGGTTTTTAATTTACTAAGTCTAAGATCTAGTTGTTCATAGCCAGTTAATCTATTTGTCAAACTCAAGTCAATTAGACCAAAATTGAATACAATAATTTTTATAATTTTTGAAATTTTCAAATTTTTATAGGTTTTCAAATAAGTATGCAAATGCAAAAATATGTACAAATGAATGCGAGGTAAGAAGACTTACCGAGCATACCCCCAAACTTAAACTTGACAGTGTCCTCCTTGTCATGCTACACCAAGAGGGTCAAAATGCCGGTACTCCCTTGTTTATTTATTTATACAATTTTTTTTATTTTATTGTTTTGAAATTTTTTTTTTGTTTTTTTATTTTATAGAAAAAGAAAACAAAAATATATACATATATACAAGAAGGTTCCCCCAAACTTAAGCTTGGCCTTACACAAGCCAAAGGTTAGCACCAACCATTCAAAAAATTTATTGTGGTAATGGCCGAGTTGGTGAAATAATGGGGTGTGGAGGAAAGAAATGAGAAACACGCGAGACCGTGCGGAAAGAAGAATGGTAGAATATGGTCTCGGTGGGGGAGAAGAATGGCGGAAAGGAGAAAGAAGGGTTGCGCGATCTTGAGGGTGTAAATCGAGTGAATAAATTAGCGCAATTTGTGATGACCGATGTGTTAAAAGCGATTGCGCTAACCTATCAACCCGTAGAGAAATGGGGTCAAATCTCTCAAGATTCAAAAGAAAACATGGGTACGCCGAACTTGGTATTGGAGATGAAAGCGTAACGGTCTTTTGTACGGTCGGATGGATAGGAAGGACGAAGGGAGTGAATTAGGGATAGTATCATTTTCACCGTAGTAAACTGTCTCGAACTTGAAAGATTCCATTAATGGTTCGAAACTACTGTAATCAACCGAGTCTGATGGTTCAACTAACTCATATGAAAATGTAAAGGACTCAAACTCGGACGGTGAGTCATCAACATCGTCCGAAAAAGTGAAACACTCGTAAGTGTTAACGTCTGTGAGAACTGTGTCAGATTCAAAGGAAAATTTTTCAAGCTCACAGTCTTCAAGCATGGTCGGAACGATAGAAAGGCGGGAGGGTGATTTAATAGTTAAAGGTTCAGGAGGATGAATTGGAAAATCAGACACATCAAACAAAAATGATTCACCCTCAATATTATCCCCAAAACACTCCTCAATACTTTCCTTATAATTCTCCTCAAAATTCAACTCATCCATGCCATTATCATCAACATCAAGACGCATATGAAGTTCGGGAGAAACATTTAATAACTCGGGATGATGATTTGAACATAAAATTTCAATTAAATCGACAGGTTCATCATCCGAAATATTCCCGGCGTCTATATCCTCAATCAAGTGAAAATCAATTTTTTTTGACACCTCATCACAAGCATGGATATTTATTGATTCAGGTTCTATAGTGGAGGTGTAAAGGTCAAACGGATTAGGTGCGGTTTCACTCGAAAGGGGTTCTTCACAATTTGGCAAATCAAACACTACAAAGTCGCACAACTCATTTTTATTTTGAAATTGTGAATCATTTAGGACATTCGATGGAACACTGGAGTTGTGGGCTTCAATTGGGTAAGGGTAAGTTTGATTTGGAAATCCTCTCACATTCTCATTCTGTCCAACCGCCTCCTCATACATTGAAAAATTTAGGGCTAGCGGGAAACTAGCTACCGGTTCAGCAGGTTGCATAAGGGCGGCCACATACGCTTCCACATTCCTAACCATTTTGTTTGTTGCAGCAATATAAGCTTCCAACGACTCTTCCAAACTAGACTTTGGTGGTAAGGGGGTTTCGGTAAAAGATTCGAAATTGTTTGGATACGTGAAACTCCCTAATGGCTGTGTAGAAACATTGTCTAGTGACGGTGGAAAAGTCGTGTAGGACTGGTAAGAAGTGGTTGGTTGGACAGGGGTAGGGTCAACATGTGGATAAAAAGGTGAATAATCATGCGGGCCCCTAGAACTAGATGAGTGGAGAGGGATGAAAGATCGGCTGCAAGATTGAGCAATATGCTCAGCAATGGATATCGGCTTAGGAGTGACAGAAGGACTTGAAAAGGTGGTGTCAACATATGGAGGTGGTAAAAATTGACTTGGTTGACACAAAGTGGGTTGAAAAGTCAAACTGTTTCTCCTAGACTCCTCTATTTGATCTTTCAAAGATATTTTAGGCAAGGAAGGACGTCTTTAAATTGACCGAACAAATTGACGTACGACTCAAAATTAGGTTCGGGATACCAAAGTTCGGCAAGTGATTTATTATGTGGGGTACCCATGTTAGAAGAAGGGGGAAAGAAAGAAAGTTTGTGGTTCAAGGATTTATTTGCAGCAAAAGTTTGCAAGTTTTCTAATAAAAATTTCCCCTTTTTTTTTATTCTTTTCTCTTTATTTGGAAAAATTTGTTGCAAAAAGATTTTCGAGAAAAGATATGCAACAGCAAAGATTATTTGCAATCAACTTCTAGTCTAAACAAGACGCAAAAAAATCCTGAACAAGATTGTTATTTGGAAGGGGAAATATTTTTATAGCGCACAAAATCTTGCAGGAAATTTTCAGAAAATATATGGAAATTTTTGCAGAGGAGGAACAGAGAAGCTTACAGAGCTTTTTTCACGATCTAAAGACACAAGAATACCGCGTTTCCACGGCTTTATATGGGTTCCCGCGGCGGAAGGGCGGCGGTCGAAGTGGCGCGGATCCCTAAATTTTTTTTCACGCGATGACTCGATAAGTAGGCCGCGGTTCCGCGGCCTAAAGCAGGTTATGGCCGCGGAAAGGCGGCGCTTTGCGGGGTTCAATGCTCCAAAATTTTTCTATTGTTCTGTTTTGAAAATCCTCCTCTGTTCTGATTTTCTGATTTCTGTTTCGCTTTCTGGAAATCTCCAGATCCGAGTTTGTTCCTGCAAGATTTCACACAACAAAGTACCCTTTCCAAAAAAAATAACAATTGATATATTTTTATAATTTTTTTGTGATTTTTCAGATTTTTATGATTTTTTAATTTAAGATTAACCCGAAATTGCAAAAAGGAAAGTTCTACGCCATCCCCGGCAACGACGCCATTTGATTTGTTCTAAAAAACTATCTAGTAACCGCAATCAAGAACGACGTCGCTTTGCAGCTAGCCGGTGAGTACGGGTCGGTCCACAGGGATGTTGTGAATCTCCTGGTCGCGCTAACGAGTTAATTCCGAAGGGTGTTCGGATTGATTATTAAATCTAAAAACCTAATTATTCTATACTACGATTATCTAGATCTAGTCTTGCTAGGGTTAGGTTTAGGGATGGTTTGGAAATGCAGGTAAATCTCAACGCTTTCTATACCCGAATGAAGATCTATGAGGAGTTATGGTAATTATCAATAAAGGGGATTAGATCCATTCGGGAAGGTGTTCCTTCCTCTAGGTTCTTGTCCTTCCTTTAGAGATCCTTACCCTAACCTCCATGGAAAACGCGCGCAACCGGGCTTTTACACTACGGTATCACCGCTACCTCGATGGGTAAGGTGCCGTAGGGCGCGGTATGTGCGTGTATGCATGGAGTCCTATTGTAAATATATAATGGGTAAGAAAGGGATGAGAGATCTCATCTCTCAAAATCCCTCCCCAAAGCTAACTCTAAACAATTTATCTATGGCAAGAAATTAAATCTACCTAGGGCAAAGAATTGAAATCTAAACTAGAGCAAGGAATTAAATCTACTTACAGATGCATCTCTCCAAACATCAACGCAGGTTTGTCAGATCTGAATTCATGAATGGAAAAGAAACACCGATGCTCTCCATAAAGAATTCTGAATTTTATTATTAAAAAGAGGCATAAGAAATTACAATGATTAGAGTTCTATTTATAGGGAATAGAAACCCTAGGTTACATTTAATTCGCATATGTGATTTTACGAAAGTACCCCTAAGAAAAGACCTAATCTACAAGCCTTGCACTGCCACAGAATTTTTCGCCGATACGGGCTTAACCCAGCCGCGTTTCCGCGGCCAAAGGCATGCTTTGGCCGCGGTTCCGCGGCCAAAGTAAGGAGTTGAAGCTTGGTTTTTCCTGTGCTGTTCCTTCTTGACTTCTTCTTCTTGTTTCTATGGTTCTTTTCTCAGGTTGGCTTCTAGGTTTCTTCCAGATTTCCAGTGAACACTTGTAGTGAACTTTAACCTTTCGCTTTGTAAACTTGGACCTTGCGTTGCCTTGTCAATTGTGAACTGTTCTTCGTTTAGGCTTGACTAAGATCCTTCTATTTGTTGGTCAAAGTCCACTTTTTCATCGTCTTTACATCGTTTTCACTGTTTTCTGTCCAAGAACCTGTAACCTGTAACATGTAGCAGACATGCGTCAAAAGCACCTATTTATTTATAAAAAGAATAAGAATGGGGAATATAATAATGCAATATTATGGTATGAACAGGTGGGACTTAAGGGTGATACGGATTGTTTATGCCCATGGATTGTATACATTAGCAAATTTGGAGACCGGTTGTAGGGCATTGATAGCTTAGGAGACAGGTTTAGGTCCCTATCATCTAAGGCTTTTCAATTTTATGAGCCGTGAGGGTCTTATAAAATTATTTTTTCTCTACGAGTCGAGAGGATCTCGTAGGCGTATTTTCTCCTTAGGAACCATAGGGATTGTTTGCACTCATTTTTAGGGTTCTTCCAATACATGGGATGCGACGCATGCAAGGCACGTGCGCATAGCAGAGGCCATCGCATACGATGCGATGCGTGCAACGCAGGTGCGCATGGCCGAGGCTATCACATGTACTTTATTAAATCATGTTTAGAAGAAAATCTTCTATCAGTTAACAAAGTTAACAAAAATAATCAAAATTGTTCTTTAGATCAATGATCCAATGGTGCACACGCACCCTAAATTGATATAAATTAATTTAAATCTGTTTGTTGGTAACAAATGAGACAAAAATAATTAAAATTGATCTTTGGATCAATGATCCTATGGTGCGCATGCATCCAAAAATTGATATGAATCAATTAAGAGCAAATTGAGATAAAAACTCACCCGATTGTTGGGAACAAACCCTAACAATTCCTCTCCTATAAATATGAACCCCCTCACAATGAAGATGGGAGATCTCTTTTTCTCAACTTTTATCCTTTTCGTCTTCTCGACAAAAAAATGAAGAAGAGAAGAACCGAAGTTCTTCAAGAAGAAAAAACCGTAGTTGACTAGGTAATAAAAATGAAGAGGATCATCACTTTTCATAAAAGCTAGCGCTTTTCATAACAAAACTAGTGCTTCTCTAAAACAAAAATCAAAAGATCTTACAGTTTATCTCTTTCATACAAAAAGATCTTACAGTTGACTAGGTAATAAAAATTCCTCTCCTATAAAACAAACCGTATGCACCTATGATGCACATGCGCATATGAACAAGCCATAGCTTGTATATTTAGCTAATATACACCATGTATAAAGGCTTATGCTCCATAATTAAGTTGATATTATTCTACAACAAGACTAACGATCCTTAATTAAAATATTTAAGTTGATCTTAGTCTCATGTACGATTAACGGTCCTTAATCAGAACTTAAGTTGATCTTAGTCTACAACAAGCCAACGATGTTTAAATGAAAACAAATATCCCATGAACTGATTGAACTCATCAAGATGAGAAATGCTACCTAAGTTCAACCCAAATCTAATATACGGATTTGGACTAATCGGCGACTTACAGGTGATGACATAAATTAGTCTCCGTATACAATCCAAGGGCAACCCCAAATAATCAAAAACACGACATATAAAGATTTCTGGAGTAGAGAAAGTTGTTATCGCTCGGCGATAACGTAATTAACTGCAGGGGCATGCGTCTTTAGAGAAAAGCGTCCTCACAATCGAAAACCCTTCAAATATGAGGGGGAATCTATTAAGTCTGCTACAACGGTCGCATCCATCCAAACCTCTGATATACGGTACTATAAATCAATTTTTTATCTTCAGAGATGTGAAAGGATATGTTTCATATAACATATACCCCCGTATTCAGGCTGGACATGCTCCCCGCGCCTCAGTTTCTCGTTTTCGGTGGTAAATAGATTTTGGTATGCCCGGTGGGACCTTTTTCTCTCCATACTTTGTGTGTCGTGTTTCGCGAATAAAATTGCGGTATATATATGTTTATAATTGCTCTTGGATTTTGGGATACTGAAGCTGGTGTTCTTCTTCCTATGTAGATCTCAATGGCATCCTTCAACTGCAATTGCAAATCTAGTTCCAACACTTCCGCATCTCAACTGATTATGTTTGGTCAATTCATGGCCCCACTGCTTTGCATTCCGACGGCTCAGATCCAACAAACGTTGAATGGGCTCCAATTCAGAAAATTTTCTCCACTCCCCACTATTAGCGCCTCAATGCCAAGGGAGGAAATCCTAAGGAAGTCTTTCTTCGATAGGCTGGCTACTATCTCCACAAGCTTTGCTGACGAACTTGCCAAATCTGAAAACTCGTTCTTCGGAAGAATGGGCTCAAGTACCGTGGGCCCACTCGAAAGAAGCCCATAGTACCTAAGAAGGCAGTCTTCGAGAGGCTAGCCCTCCCAACTTCTCGGTCACCCAAGGATCTTGCACTCCCAAGATGATCTGTCTTCCGCAGATTGGCCTATCAGAGTACTTCTCTAACTGCCACTTGGGTATCTTTGTTCAACCGCTTGGCACTGGCTGAGGTCCTCAAGCAACACAGGGGGAAAATTGAAGAACTTCTAAGGTTGATGAAGCTCCCGTCACCGGAGCTGCTCGACGTTGCTACTGGCATCGATCAAGATAAGATGGAGGCAGTTCTCCATCTGGTTTAACACCACTGGCCCCTATGCCGATCATCCATGTTGCTGTTCCAACCGGGAATAGCTTCGAACCCTTGAAGATGGTGAAGTACAACTCGTTCACCACAGTGCTCAAGAAATCTCCACCACTAATGGAGATACTAGGGGAATCTAAGCCTGTACGGTCACCCCCATGACTGTATTTGATGATCCATAAGATTTGGAAGGAAGTTCAGGGATCCACCATCGATCCGATCTATTCTCTTCGGGTTAAGAAGATGAAGAGTCAGCCCCGTTATTACGACTCTCCTCCTCGCACTAAGAATGTTCTCCCTAAGGCGATCCCTCACAAAAGAGAAAGGTTGTAGAAGATTCCTATGCCCGAGGCGAACTCCAAGGGCCGATATTCTAAATGCCCTAAGGCTGGGGTTATGGTGGTTCATACTGTTTACATGATGAACTCCAAGGAAGATAGCCGTAACTCTATCTTTCATAGACCGGTCACCCGATCTATAACAAAGGATCAACAAAAATTGCAAGAAATCATGGTTCAAGCGGCGAAACTTATGACTCTACCGCCTAACACAAGTCCGGATGTCGATTCCGAAGAGAGGACGAGTCAGGAGTCGGATATTGACTACCTAAAACGCGTCCTCGAGAAAAAAAGATGAAAAAGACATAGAGATAAATGCCAGGATGGACAAGATGGCCATCCTATTACAGAGTATGGCCGGGATGATAGCTCAGCCCGAATAGCCAGAAGAGGAACCAACGGTGGATATTACCGATGACTTTCCGTAAATCCCATCAGCAGTGAAGGAGGAGATGATTTCCAAGTCACAGATGGATGAATACATTACCCAGCAGTTTAAAGCGCATCAATCCAACGAAACTGCAGGCAAAATGATCAAGACGGGTTGATCATATCATGCATGGTACGACACAGTACCATGCAGAATATAAGATCCCGACGTTCCCCATATACAAAGGAACCGGTAACCCGAAGCAGCCTGTCACTCAGTTTAGATCCAAGGTTGGAAACACCGGAGGTAACGACACTCCTTCATCAGTTCATGAGCAGTCTCTCCGATATAACTTTCGAATGGTATGCAGAACTTCCGAATGACCCTATCAAGACCTTTGCTGAGATGGAGCTCCTCTTCACATGGAGGTTCGCTAGTGCAAGCGAACGCACTACCGTAACTGCACTAATCAATGAAAAGCCCAGACCTAGCGAGACGTGAGTCTAATATGCCATGAGGTGGAAAAATCTTTGGTCTAAATACGAGCAGTCCACTGCCGAAGCTCCGGCTGTAAGCATGTTCATAGGCACTATTGATAAGAAGCCACATATTTTCCCGTACCTGGAAATTTTCAAGCCTACGACTTTTCAAGAGCTCATCGACAAGTTGGCTCCTCTGGATACCATAGATCAAGGTCCTTCTTCATTCGGCGGAGAAGCTTGGAATAACGAGGGCAAGAACAAGGGGCATTTGTTGCCAATACCTAACAACAAATAGGTGGTTTCAAGGCAGGAGACCGCCGTAATGATAGCCTCTTAGGTCCCTCCCTTGAAGAAAAGATGGGACGTGAGTATTCTTTTCCCCATGCTAAAACAAAGAAATTATTTGACTTAGCCATAAAGAACAAGATGGTGACGTTGCCTGAGACCCAGCGTCCAGCACAATCCAGCTCGTTTATTGACCCTAATTACTGTCCTTATCATCTGCTCGTCAGTCATCCGATTGAGGACTATTTTTTTTTCAAGAATTGAGTTGAAGACTAGTATAAGCAAGGTAAGATCAAGCAGACATACAAATGGAAAGTGGAACTGCCACAAGGCCGCCCCTAAGAAAAGCGGATATGTAGAGGGCATCCTGTTCCAGGGTTGCAGAGGCTCCATAGGAGATGGTTCTCTCACAAAAAAAAATGAAGAAGTTGAATGATTTGCACGCATGCCCTGCAATCTGGTGGAAGAGCCCGGTTGAACCTCAGATTATTGAAAGGATGTAGAAGTCGCTTCCAATTCCGAAGATCGCTAATGAAGGGAAAAGATCCCAAGTCGAACCGTCTATCAAAAAGAAAAAGTCAAAGAAGCTCGTGCGACCAGCCAAGTATATAGACAGCCGTACGGACTTACAGAAATACATTGACGTGCTAGAAGAGTACAACTAGAAAGCGCGGACGCCCGTAATGCTCAAAGAATTCCTACAACACATTCTTGGAAGTAATAATGTAGAAGAGAGAGATTCGGCAAAATAAGAAGAGGAACGTATGGAAAGTTTCCACATGACTTCTTATATGTGCCATATGGTTTCTTACACTCTTGTAAGCGATGAAGAACAGAACACAATTTCCCTTACTCTCGAAGTCGAGCAAGAAGAAGAAGCACTATCGACAGATAATAGGGTTATGCAGGGGTAGGATCAGCGCCCAATGCTTCAAGCCCCTTTCAAGAAGATTTGATTGATAAGCTTCTAACGGAGGCTTTCCAAGCCAGCAAAAAGAATCAACGGCATGAAATGTCCCTATATGAAAAGGTAAAGCAACGGAGTTTGGAGAAAGAGGCTGCGGGAGAGGTAGATCGCGTAACTCCCCAACTGAAGAAGAATCCGCCATTGAAAAAGAAAAGCAAGACCGTCGCCGAGAAATGTTTCACTAAAACCCTATCCAAGGGGATGAAGTTTCCGCATCTCCTGATGTATACGCAAGGAGCCTCTTATTTCAAGAGAGGGGAAGAACATGTGAGATGCTGCTTATATCACCGGATGGTTATCCATTCTATTGAAGAGTGCTATGAATTTACAAAAAGGTGGTGTCGTTATATCACAGGAAGCTAAAGAGAGAGAAGCGAAGGGAAAAAGCTCGACTGCTTGAAGACGATGGTCCCGAAACCGGCAATATAGTGGGTCGGTGATAGTTGTAACATGGCTGATGCTCAGGGAACTTCCAGGGTTACCACCTTCGGGAGTGATTCTGAAGATGAATTCCCATTCAACCCTCGCTATGCAGAAGAAGAGAAAGATACGGAAGAGTACGACAATATACAATTGTGAAATCATACCCAGCCAGAAAAGAGTCTTGGACCCGCCAATAAAGGAACGTAGGACAAGGGAAAAGAAAAGGTTGTTGAAGAGATCGACGTGAATGAAGAAATCACCAAAGATCTCATTACAAAAGATCTTCCTAAGAAAAATAAGATAGATAATAATATCCTGGCACACTTGAAGAAGTTGCCATCGCACCTAAGCATTTATGATGCTCTCCTTCTATCGAAAGAGCTTTGAGATGTTCTCATTAAGGCGTTGGAGGAGCCTGAGCAGTTTCAAGCTTTCTTTGCGGAAGAAGATATGAAAAGTAAGCTCACATAGGTTAATATGGCCGGCATTACATTTAGTGAAGAAGACTCGCTCCTAAGCACTTTCGAGCACAACTGACCGCTCTATGTGGCTGGATACTGCGGCGACCAGAGGATAAATAAGATACTCATCGATAATGGTCAAACTATTGAATCTCAAAGTGCTCAAAGAATTGTCTATGGATGTTCGATATCTCGGCCGGGAGAAGATCACTATTTCTGGGTTCGATTCACAATCCTCACAGACACCGGGGTCTATTATTTTGACACTCCGCTTCGTACAGCTTGTTATGGACACCAAGTTCCATGTTATTGAGGCTAAAACATGTTATAAAGCCTTGCTCGGTAGACCTTGGCTACACGAGTACAATATTATCCCTTCTACACAACACCAGTGTATGAATTACTTTAAGGATGGCAAAGAGCACATCGTCGTAAGGGAAATCAATCCCTTTTCAGTAAATGAAGTATTAAAATATGAAGACGCCAAATACCTCCTGCCATATTTTGAAGATACGGAAACAATACGGCAAAGCGGAAGACAAACAGGAGCAGATGGCCAATGTCCTAGTCTTTGTAAGCGATTCTGAAGAAGGCGAGGAGATTGTATTCTCAGGTCGACCATGGGCGGAATGTGATCAACCAACTTCGTCAACCTTCATCCTGGTCTTCAGCAGCGATTCGGAAGAAGAGACCAATGCCGTGTTTTCCACTCATCCCTGGGTAAAAACTCTTGACGAGAAAGATCAGATTTTGCAGATTACCATGGTCCCATCTCAACATTATAAAGAGCTCGACACTATCAACGTTGCTAAGGTGGAGGAGCTGGTGACTTTCTACGTACCTTTCAGGCATAGAGGAGAAAGAACAATCTTCTTCTATAAGTCAAAAGAGACCAGGATACAAAGCGAGATATAGAAGGGGCTTGACCCAAGTCTTGATAGAATGAAGCCCGTCCTCATGCCAAGATATTGTGTTAGGAGTCTTGAGGACTTCTTGAAATGACAAGGGATATTGACCGAACAGACCGTTCGACATGCCTGACTCTACAAGAGAATCTGGGAAACACCAGAGACTCATGGACCCAAGTCTGACAGAAAGTTCGATACTTCGGGTTTGGGATATATCCAGCCCAAGAAGCGATGGAAAACCCACAGTTGACATACGGTAACACTCTTAAGCGATGACACTCTACCAAAAGAAGTCACGGCTGAGCAAGGGGAAGGATCCACACAAAGAAGTCCAAGCCCATCGCTAGAAGAGCACATTGATAGGATGATCAGAAAATCCTATCAGGTTAGCAGGGATAATCAAAGCCGTGAAATAGTCGAATATGAAATGGCCAAACAACAATACCTACATGAGAAAGCTATAGAAGAAATAAGATATGAGTCTCCCCAACTTCGGCTACTTCCACCTTTCTTCCTAGGAGGAAGATTCCGGGATAATGAAGATAAAAGTAAGGTGATGATCGCTGTCAATCCTCAAAAGCAGCGAAATAATCCCAGGATGCTTATTCACCAGAAAGAGATCGGCTACAGTCCCTCTTTACTAGAAAAATGGGGTAGAAATATTCTTTTTTTCGATTTAAGACGAGAAATATGTTCGCCCTTGTCATAAAGTATCAGATGTTGTCACTTTCAAGACCTTGACGACCGGAACAAGCAAACAAAGTTGACCACCCCGATTATTGCCCATATCATCGGTTACAAGCCACTCGATCGAAGACTGCTTTGTGTTTAAGGATTGGGTTGAAGACCGGTACAAGCAAGGTTGATTCGTGTTATCTAGCAGTTGGAAGATAGACCCGCCCCAGAAGCACGAACCAAAGAAAATCTACACCATCATATTAGGACCGGCTTGACCAAGAAAATGGAGGCGAACCCATACCTGCCACATGGTAAAATTCTTGACCGAAAGAGAAGATGAAAACATGATTCAACTTTTCAAATGTCTCACAAAAGAAGGTGAAGAAATCTTGGAACTGTCTCCAGCTGAGACCTTTCCACACTTTTTTGTATATAAAAATAATTTTAATATTTACACTTTTTTGTATATAAATAAGATAATGAAAGTTTAGATAGTGAACATTTACATCCATGAGATTAGAAAAAAATTTAAGAAAACCAAGAAAATTAGAAGTTTTCTTATACGAACTAGTAATAAGTAGTTATGAGCCGTTGTCCCAAGGGTTAGTAAGATAAAAGACGTCACTAATCTGAGGATAAAAATAAGTCTGAAAAATAGTTTCTATTCTGGAAGCCAAACATTTTGAACGTTGCTACCCTGCTATTCGCACTTACACACGTCTTAAAGCCTGGGATAGTAGAGAATACCTTGAAATGCTCTTGTCTTAAAGCCGATGTATAAAAAAAAAATGAAGAAAGTGGTGAGAAAAATGGACACTGGTTTTGTTATCACCAAGGGCAATAATAAAAAAATATATAGCAAGGGTGCCTTTTTCACCTAGTGCCCTAAGGCCAACTGGCCTGGGAGTCACTGCTATACCTGAGGTGGTGCAAGACGAGAAAAATACACCAAATAAGCAAGCACATGAGTAATCGGTCGGTTAGTACCTCAAGAAGTATTAACGATCGCATGAAAGTGTGTAAGCACATCTAAAAAAAGTACTGAGGCTGATGGGCAAGAGTATGATAGCTTGAATTGAATTCTCCGGGTATAGGGATGTCCTTTACACACACGCAGGGTGATATGATCGATGTTTGGAAGAAAGATAGGAATGAAAAATAAGACGATGTTTTATTGAGAGAGGACGTGATTTCTAACATTTTTTCATGACCATTAAGATAGGGCTCATGACAACCGAAAAGCTAGCTTAGTTGGAAACCCTAATTTTCAAAGCTTTTCTTTTACAATTCTTTTCTTTAAATGTAATATTCATGATCTTCCTTTTATTATTGGATTTTGTGGGTGCAATCCGCTGAAAACCCTCAGGAGACAACACTCCTCCTACTAGGGACACCTAGAGGTTTAAAGGCTTGTTGCACATGCTCAGTGTAATCGTGTTGCCTACGAAAGTGTGCTAGTTAGTTTTTCTCTTTCTTTATTTTCTCCTTCTCTTTTTAATAAAACATTCGCTCGAGACGATCGAAATTAAGTTTGGGGGAATTTGATTAGTCGAAAATATTGTATATTTTAACCGGCAATTTCCTCATCATTTGCATTCATATAGAAGTGTTCGGTATTCGTATTTCACATATTAGCAAATCTATCACAGATTATCAGATTACATGTATTAGACCTTAAAACCGGCATTTCTAGGGAAATTGACTGCATTGCATGGCATCGCAATATTTCTATATGTCGCAACCCGTGTTTCTAAGCCTGTGCAGGAAAAGGAGAAGCTCACTCAAATTTACACCGCTCAAAGATACGTCAACTCACTAACTTCAAATCTGGTATCATTACAAAGGAGAAATTGCAAATCAACATATCAAAGGAAGCCCTAAACTACAGTACAAGCCCACAGAAGAAAGTACAAAGCCCAAGCTCTTCAAAGTGCCGCGGATCCGCGGCAGGAGCCTGCTTGAGCAGCGGATCCGCGGTGGGTTCAGGAAATTAGCTCCTCAAATTTTCACCAAAACTCCTGTTTCATCTGCTACACTTCAAAAAGACATGTTAACTTCCAGAAGACTCCAGAGGTTTCTGCCAGATCAGCAAACAAGGGTTTCCAAGCCTAATTAAACCTTGCTTAAACCCTAAGCTAGCTCCTAACAAACTACCTTTTAGAAGACTCAACAAACTTTTGGAGGGAACTACCATTTCAAACCTAAACCTAGGGTTTGGGAAGTCTATAAATAGAAGCCTAGACCTAGGGTGAAAAGGATCTTAGATCTTAGATCTTAGATCATCATATATCATACATCCAAGAGAGGGTGTGATTCATTTTAGTTCATTTTAGCCATTCTCTTTCTTCTTCTTCTTCCACAAGTTTAGTGAGAGGGCTTGTGGGAAACCCTAACCCTAATTCCAATTAGAATCAAGATTCCCGAGTACCCATTAAGCAAGAAGCCCTACAACCTTTAGGAGCAGAGCCGATCTTCAACGGAGCAAGCGATCCGAGCCGATCCACGACTCACGAAGCCGAGCGACGCCCGATCAACAATCTAGATTCTTCTTCTTGTAGTTCTTGAAGCGAATGTAATCAAAATTGTTGAGATAAATAAAGGTGATATTCTTTTATCTTGTTTTCTTTAATTTCTGCATCATGACATCTTTAAAATTCATGAATATTTTCTGTAGGGTGATGTGTGAATAAAACTCCGCTCGTCGAGGAGTCGAGACGGTCAATAGAATGATGATGTAACATAGCTTTAATCGATTCTTGAGTCCTACGTGTTTTGAAAACCCTAGCAAGTTCAAGAAACGACGACCCATTTTGTTTCGATGCTTTCTTGATTGATATCGTTCAAAATTGGGAAGTACGATCGTTTCTTGAATTTGGTAGAGGCTGGAATGCGAATGAAATCAACGAAAGAACAAGGGTTATAAGATGAAACCCTAGTTTCATCAAGAAAGCCCTAACTCTCGTCGATCATCATCGATCTAGCATCAATCCTTCGAAGGACAAGAACACGATATCTTTAGATTACATCACGTCTATTGATCCGATCGATTCCTGCGAGCGTCTTTTAGATTCTTGACTATTGATTGGAAATATCATCGATACACCGATTCTTGACTGTTTATCTTTTTCTTGATTCTTGAATAGAATAGTGACACTTGAAAATCAAAACTCTTGAATCATGTTTTCGTTTATCTTAGCTTAACTTTTCAATTCAAGCATATCATAATACAAACGAATCGTGCAATCCCTGTGGACGATCCGCACTCATTCATGAACTACATTTGACACCGTAGTTTGATTGCGGTCAATATAATTTTTGGTTGTGATGTCTTTATAATTTTCTTAAATCGACACAACAAGATTTTAGATCAATCAAATGGCGTCGTTGCCGGGGATTACGCGCTAATTCGTTTCATATTATAGTTTGAATTGAAAGAATTATTCCATTGTTATTTTGAGATCAAAATTCGTGCAAACCCTAAACAATTTGTCGTGTTTCATTGCAAGGAGATCTGGAGCTTGCTGGAAATTGATAAAAATATTTGGAAAATTCTAGAGGGCTGAGGAAGTATACAGTAGCTTTGTAGTGAAATTTAGTGCATTGATCCCTTGAAAGGACCGCGGAAGGGCGGCATTAGGAGACTTACGCGGCGGAACCGCGGTGGACTTGAGGGTTCTCTGTACCAACTTTCTGCAGGTGACTTCTTACTCTCTCCTCTCTCCTCTTTTTAGCTCCAACTAATACTTTGCTGCAGGATTCTTTGCAAAGCACAGCAGCTAGCAAATTGCAAATTAAAATTGTGCGTGATTTTGTTTCTTGGTTGTTTGCATTATAAATACGGAAATTAAGGGGCACGGCCAAATCCAAATTAGGTGGGGATTTCATTACCCTTCCTAGGCCCCGAAAACCACCAAACTTGCATCCGCATTGACCCACATTAACTAAAAGAAATCTAGAGATGACTCTAAGGACTGTCGCGCTCAATTAGGACAGAAGAAGGCCGTGGGTAATTCATTGCTTATCCGCGTTTTCCTATGGTGCCTAAGGCGAGTGTGTCTAAGGCTAGTGGTTATTAATTAGGCCCACTACTTACGTAGTGGAGTACCTTCCCACTTACCTGACACTTATCCGGCCACAGGGGAACAAAGAGGCAGTGGAGGATTCTATCCCGCGACTTGTCTTTTGGCAGTTAGGAGCGGTCTAGAGCCGGACCTAGGTGACCATTAGATTCTAGGGTTTGTGTGCTGCATTTGTTGTGTCGCATCATTTTTTTCAAAAATCCGTCCCTTTTTCAAAAACAAACACCGCATTCATTTACCCCTAATTATAAGCCAACGCTGCCACTTGTACTAATCCTTTTTAGTACAAGATAGGCTGGACACGGGATTCTAGTGCCCGTTTAGTCCGCGTACCTTTTATCGACTCCGAAGTCGATATTTCTCCATTTACCTCTTCTTTACCTACTACCACACCCACACCGATGGATCCAAATCCATCAAATTTCTTTAACCCTAATCTGCCGCCGTCCGTTGGTGCGCAGAATCCACCCCGCATCTCTCTCCAGGAGAGGTGCTATCCACTTAGAGGTCCTCTTTCGACCTGCTTATCCACACCACCAGCCAATGGGGATAACTTCGAGATTAAGCCCCAGTATATCAATCTTTTACCCAAATACCACGGACTCGAGACTGAGGACGCTTACGTTTTCATTACCAAATTTGAAAACGTATGCGCAATGATGGGTACGTCACAACTTTCTGTGGATGCGATGCGTCTACGACTTCTTCCATTTATATTGTGCGATATAGCCGAGAAGTGGCTATATAACACTACCGCACACTCTATTACGAATTGGGAAGAATTCGTCGCTGCATTCCTTAAGAAATTTTACCCAATCCAAAAGACAGCTCGAATCCGTAGCGAACTGAATCAATTTGCCCAGCTCCCTACCGAACCATTTTCAAAATGCTTTGAACGTTTCAAGGATCTTTTGGTTCAATGTCGTCATCACGGCATCCCGAGATGGGAGCTTTGCCGAATCATTTATGAGGGCATTAACTCAAACACTAAACAGAGCCTTGAAAACATGTGTCAAGGTACATTTATGACTAAGGATGATGGGGAAGCTTGGAAGTACTTAGAAGAGTTCGCTGAAAAATCACTACAGTGGGAGAGTGGAACCCAACCATTGAATAGGGGTGGCGTACACCAAATAGATGTGTCCATAGGTGTTCGAGCTGAGATGGCAGCAATGCAAAAGAAGCTCGACGCTATGGAACACAAATTTTCTGCAGCCTCCCTAAACCCAATGTCGCTCCCCAAAACTGTTTGTGGGTGCTGTTCTGATCCGTCACACTTAACGGAAGAATGTCCATTAAACTCTGCGTTTCAAGGTCATGAGCATTCTAATGCCGCATTTCAAAGACCTCGAAACGATCCATATTCTTCCACGTACAATCAGGGTTGGAGGAATCACCCGAATTTTGCTTGGAACCAAAACCAATCTCAAAACACGGTTCCAAACACGAATAATTTTCAAAGGGCTCTTCCTCCACCACAACAGCAACCCCTTCAACTCACTCAGCACCCCTACCAGTCACAAAATTTCCAAAACCAGGGCAACAATCCTGCACAGTCTAATCCTATGCAGTTGTCCAGTTCTGACGAATTCTCTCAATTCACTCAAACCATGAAATCACTTTAATCAAATTTCATAGAGCTTTCGACTAAGGTTAGATCTTCCGTCAGTGAGATAAAGAAAAACTCAGCGTCCCAAGCTGAGAGTATCAGATCGATGGAAGCTGAAATCGCACGCCTCAAAGCCGAAATGAGTGCGAGAGAAAAAGGGAAACTTCCCTCTCAACCCCTACAGAATCCTGGGCATTACAATGTAAATGCCATCACAACGTTGAGATCGGGAAAAGTGCTGAATAATCATATCGGGGAAGGTATTGATGATACTGAAAATCATATCAACACCCCGGCTGAGACCTTTCCACACACACACACTTCTCCTTCTGATCCTTCTTCTTCTACCATACCACCTTCTCGTGAGCCTATTCTCCATTTCCCATTAGGCTCAAAACCTTCTCCCTACCCTTATAGTTCTCCACAGACGGTCCCCACACCTCTTTTGGGACCTCATCTACCCCCTCTTCCTTCTCCTGTGATGGACCCTGCGCTTATTGCGAAAGCTCCTTACCCGAACTGGTTAAGGGGTAACAGAACGAGTCCTCATATGGAGAAAATTATAGAAATGTTCAAACAGGTTAACATCAATATCCCTCTCTTAGATGCGATTCAACAAGTCCCCGCTTATGCGAAAATTCTTAAGGACTTGTGCACTAGGAAGAGGAAGACACAAGTGCCGAAGAAGGTCTTTATGTCTAATAATATCAGCACTGCTTTTATTCCCCAGCTACCAAAGAAACAAAAGGACCCAGGATGTCCAACAATATCGATTTCTATTGGGGGTAAAAACATAAATCGTGCTCTTTTAGACCTTGGCGCGAGTGTTAACCTGCTCCCTTATTCTGTCTATGAGCAACTAGGGATTGGAGAGCTGAAACCTGCTCACTGCACTCTCCAGATGGCGGACCAATCTATCACCAAACCAAGGGGTGAATTAGAGGATGTGTTGATAAAGGTCGGGGAATTTGTTTTCCCTGTAGACTTCATTATGCTCGACACACATCCTGTAGCAAACCCCCGGGGCCAAATTCCGGTGATTTTAGGTCATCCTTTCCTTGCCACTTCCAACGCTGTTATAAACTGTAGAAACGGTTCAATGAACTTATCATTTGGAAATATGACCATTGAACTAAATATCTACAAAGTTGGAAGTCAGCCATCAGAACCCTCTGCTCATATTTTAGATGTGTGCTCTGTCCATGAGATCGCTCCCGATAGTTGTGGAGCTGAGGAACTTTGCTTTACTGATCTCGATGACATTACCACATCTCTGTTTGACTTTGCACAAGATCTTAGTGAGGACACTTTACCTACACTTGAGTCCTGCACTTCTGACTTTTCTCCACCCGAGTCTGTATCTTTCACAGGCTCTGAGCTTCTTTGTAAATCCAAAAATCATTCAATGATACCTCCTTCTATCATTTCTCCGCCTGAATTAGATCTAAAAATTTTACCCTCTCATCTGAAATATGCTTATTTAGGTGAGAAGGAGACTTTACCGGTTATAATTTCAGCTTCTCTAGCATTAGAGCAAGAGAATGCACTTTTATCGGTATTGAGATCTAACAAAGAGGCGTTTGGTTGGAGTATGGCGGACATCAAAGGGATTAGTCCCTTGATAGTTGAACATCATATACATGTGATGGATGATGCCAGACCAACCCGAGAACCACAGAGACGGTTGAATCCTGTCATGAAGGAAGCGGTCATGAAAGAGATCGTCAAATGCTTAGATAATGGTATTATATACCCCATCTCCGATAGCCAGTGGGTGAGTCCTATACATGTCGTTCATAAGAAATCCGGCATCACAGTTATAACCAATGAGGCGAATGAGTTGATTCAGACACGCACCCAAACTGGGTGGCGTGTATGTATCGATTATAGAAAACTCAACGCTGCCACGAGGAAAGACCATTTTCCTCTACCATTCATTGATCAGATGCTGGAACGCTTAGCGGGACGAGAGTATTATTGTTTTATGGACGGATACTCAGGCTATAATCAGGTCCCCATCGCCAAAAAGGATCAAGATAAAACCACTTTTACTTGTCCTTTTGGTACTTTTGCTTACAGTCGCATGCCCTTCGGGTTATGCAATGCTCCCGCTACCTTTCAGCGGTGTATGATGGGGATATTCTCTGATATGGTAGAGAATTTCCTGGAGATCTTTATGGACGACTTCTCGATTTTTGGAGACTCTTTTTCCGATTGCCTAGCAAATCTTGACGCTGTTCTTACTCGTTGCAAAGAGAAGAACTTGACTTTGAACTGGGAAAAATGCCATTTTATGGTCCAAGAAGGAATTGTTCTTGGACATGTCATTTCACAGAAAGGCATTGAGGTTGACAGAGCTAAGATAGATGTCATTCAAAACCTCCCTCATCCCAAAAGCGTCAAAGATATTCGCTCTTTCCTTAGCCATGCGGGCTTTTATAGGAGATTCATTAAGAACTTTAGCAAAATTGCTAGACCTTTAACTCTTCTCCTGGCCAAGGATACGACCTTCCATTTTGACTCGGATTGCGAGACAGCTTTCGACTCACTTAAACACTCACTCACTTCAGCCCCCGTTTTATCATCACCAAACTGGGATTACCCTTTTGAGCTAATGTGTGACGCATCTGATTTTACAGTAGGTGCAGTCTTAGGACAGCACATCGAAAAGATGCCATACGTGATTTACTATGCTAGTAAGACCCTGAATGATGCGCAAATCAATTATACAACCATAGAAAAAGAACTCTTAGCGGTTGTATTTGCATTAGAAAAACTCAGGCCTTACTTAATCGGCTCACCTATAGTTGTGTATACTGACCATTCCGCTTTAAAACATCTTCTGGCGAAGAAAGATGCAAAAGTTCGACTAATACGTTGGATCCTACTGTTACAAGAATTTGATCTTGTTATCAAAGATAAGAAAGGATGTGAAAACGTAGTAGCTGACCACCTTTCACGCATCATTTCTTCTCCTGTGACCCTGCCGATCAATGACTCGTTTCCTGACGAGCAACTCTTGAGCGTATCCACCGAACCATGGTTCAGGGATATTGAGAACTATCATGCCACGGGACTTATACCCAGCGATTGGTCAAAACATGACAAATACCGTTTTCTATCCCAAGTAAAACACTTTTACTGGGACGAGCCCTATTTGTTTAAATATTGTCCTGATCAGATCATTCGCCGGTGTGTCCCGAATGAAGAGTTCAAGAGTGTTCTTTCTTTTTGTCATGATCAGGCCTGTGGGGGTCACTTTGGTCCTAGAAAGACAACGGAGAAGGTTTTGCAATGTGGATTTTATTGGCTGACCTTATTCAAGGACGCATTTGAGCATTGCAAAACCTGTACACAATGTCAGTATACGGGTAGAATATCCCAGAGGAATGAAATGCCTCAGCAACCCATTCTGGTTGTTGAAATGTTCGATGTTTGGGGCATAGATTTTATGGGTCCTTTTCCCAACACCTTTGGGAATCTGTACATACTGCTGGCGGTTGATTATGTCTCAAAGTGGGTAGAAGCCATTCCAAGTCGCACTAATGACAAGAAAGTTGTCATTAAGTTCTTGAAAGAGAATATCTTCTCGCGATTTGAACACCCACGCGCTATTATTAGCGATAATGGGACACACTTCTGCAACAGGTCTTTCGAGACTTTGATGCGGAAATATTCAATCAACCACCGACTTTCTACACCCTATCACCCTCAAACAAGCGGGCAGGCTGAAATCTCAAACAGACAAATCAAACTTATCCTGGAGAAAACTGTTGCTAAAAATAGAAAAGACTGGTCGACGAAATTGACGGATGCTCTTTGGGCATTCCGAACTACATATAAGACCGACCTAGGGATGTCTCCATATAGGATAGTATTTGGAAAAGCATGTCATTTACCCGTCGAGATAGAGCATAAAGCATTGTGGGCCATTAAAGAAATAAATTTTGATTTAAACCTTGCTTGCAACTTTCGGAAGCTGCAACTTAACGAGCTAAGCGAACTCCGCGATGAAACTTATGATAACGCTGTAATCACAAAGAATAGGACTAAGGTTTTTCACGATAAAACATTTTAAAGAAAACATTTTCACCTGGTCAACAAGTCCTTCTTTATGATTCACGATTACACCTTCATGCGGGTAAGCTCCGATCTCGTTGGACGGGACCTTTTGTTGTGCGGTCTGTATACCCGCACGGGGCAGTAGAAGTTGAAAATGTTAAAAACGGCACCTTTTTCAAAGTAAATGGACATAGATTAAAGCCGTATTTTTCCACTGACCCCACGGAGGAGCTCTTGTTCTTCCAAGAGCCAGTTTATTTGGATTAAAATTCCTCCGTCTCACCTTCATGTCCAGTATATCATTGCATCATTTTTTTGAATGAAGGTGAGTAAAAAGAATAAGTTTGGGGGAAGTTCTTCACTTATATATTTTGCCCCCACTAATAATTCCTCCAAGATTTACAGGTTTTGTAGATATAACTGTCGGCAACAGTGAGGACACTGTTGAAAACAAGTTTGGGGGAGGTTTGTGCTTATTTTCGCATCATTTGCATATCATCTGCATAAGCACAAAACATTTCTTTTAAAAATTGAAAAATTTTCAAAACCAATAAAAATTTAAAAATTTTCAAGTATAAAAATAATTTTAATATTTACACTTTTTTGTATATAAATAAGATAATGAAAGTTTAGATAATGAACATTTACATCCATGAGATTAGAAAAAAATTTAAGAAAACCAAGAAAATTAGAAGTTTTCTTATACGAACTAGTAATAAGTAGTTATGAGCCGTTGTTCCAAGGGTTAGTAAGATGAAAGACGTCACTAATCTGAGGATAAAAATAAGTCTGAAAAATAGTTTCTATTCTGGAAGCCAAACATTTTGAAAGTTGCTACCCTGCTATTCGCACTTACACATGTCTTAAAGCCTGGGATAGTAGAGGATACCTTGAAATGCTCTTGTCTTAAAGCCGATGTATAAAAAAAAAATGAAGAAAGTGGTGAGTAAAATGGACACTGGTTTTGTTATCACCAAGGGCAATAATAAAAAAATATATAGCAAGGGTGCCTTTTTCACCTAGTGCCCTAAGGCCAACTGGTCTGGGAGTCACTGCTATACCTGAGGTGGTGCAAGACGAGGAAAATACACCAAATAAGCAAGCACATGAGTAATCGGTCGGTTAGTACCTCAAGAAGTATTAACGGTCGCATGAAAGTGTGTAAGCACATCTAAAAAAAGTACTGAGGCTGATGGGCAAGAGTATGATAGCTTGAATTGAATTCTCCGGGTATAGGGATGTCCTTTACACACACGCAGGGTGATATGATCGATGTTTGGAAGAAAGATAGGAATGAAAAATAAGACGATGTTTTATTGAGGGAGGACGTGATTTCTAACATTTTTTCATGACCATTAAGATAGGGCTCATGACAACCGAAAAGCTATCTTAGTTCGAAACCCTAATTTTCAAAGCTTTTCTTTTACAATTCTTTTCTTTAAATGTAATATTCATGATCTTCTTTTTATTATTGAATTTTGTGGGTGCAATCCGCTGAAAACCCTCAGGAGACAACACTCCTCCTACTAGGGACACCTAAAGGTTTAAAGGCTTGTTTGACATGCTCAGTGCAATCGTGTTGCCTACGAAAGTGTGCTAGTTAGTTTTTCTCTTTCTTTATTTTCTCCTTCTCTTTTTAATAAAACATTCGCTCGAGACGATCGAAATTAAGTTTGGGGGAATTTGATTAGTCGAAAATATTGTATATTTTAACCGGCAATTTCCTCATCATTTGCATTCATATAGAAGTGTTCGGTATTCGTATTTCACATATTAGCAAATCTATCACAGATTATCAGATTACATGTATTAGACCTTAAAACCGGCATTTCTAGGGAAATTGACTGCATTGCATGGCATCGCAATATTTCTATATGTCGCAACCCGTGTTTCTAAGCCTGTGCAGGAAAAGGAGAAGCTCGCTCAAATTTACACCGCTCAAAGATACGTCAACTCACTAACTTCAAATCTGGTATCATTACAAAGGAGAAATTGCAAATCAACATATCAAAGGAAGCCCTAAACTACAGTACAAGCCCACAGAAGAAAGTACAAAGCCCAAGCTCTTCAAAGTGCCGCGGATCCGCGGCAGGAGCCTGCTTGAGCCGCGGATCCGCTGTGGGTTCAGGAAATTAGCTCCTCAAATTTGCACCAAAACTCCTGTTTCATCTGCTACACTTCAAAAAGACATGTCAACTTCCAGAAGACTCCAGAGGTTTCTGCCAGATCAGCAAACAAGGGTTTCCAAGCCTAATTAAACCTTGCTTAAACCCTAAGCTAGCTCCTAACAAACTACCTTCTAGAAGACTCAACAAACTTTTGGAGGGAACTACCATTTTAAACCTAAACCTAGGGTTTGGGAAGTCTATAAATAGAAGCCTAGACCTAGGGTGAAAAGGATCTTAGATCTTAGATCATCATATATCATACATCCAAGAGAGGGTGTGATTCATTTTAGTTCATTTTAGCCATTCTCTTTCTTCTTCTTCTTCCACAAGTTTAGTGAGAGGGCTTGTGGGAAACCCTAACCCTAATTCCAATTAGAATCAAGATTCCCGAGTACCCATTAAGCAAGAAGCCCTACAATCTTTAGGAGCAGAGCCGATCTTCAACGGAGCAAGCGATCCGAGCCGATCCACGACTCACGAAGCCGAGCGACGCCCGATCAACAATCTAGATTCTTCTTCTTGTAGTTCTTGAAGCGAATGTAATCAAAATTGTTGAGATAAATAAAGGTGATATTCTTTTATCTTGTTTTCTTTAATTTCTGCATCATGACATCTTTAAAATTCGTGAATATTTTCTGTGTGGTGATGTGTGAATAAAACTCCGCTCGTCGAGGAGTCGAGACGGTCAATAGAATGATGATGTAACATAGCTTTAATCGATTCTTGAGTCCTACGTGTTTTGAAAACCCTAGCAAGTTCAAGAAACGACGACCCATTTTGTTTCAATGCTTTCTTGATTGATATCGTTCAAAATTGGGAAGTACGATCGTTTCTTGAATTTGGTAGAGGCTGGAATGCGAATGAAATCAACGAAAGAACAAGGGTTATAAGATGAAACCCTAGTTTCATCAAGAAAGCCCTAACTCTCGTCGATCATCATCGATCTAGCATCAATCCTTCGAAGGACAAGAACACGATATCTTTAGATTACATCACGTCTATCGATCCGATCGATTCCTGCGAGCGTCTTTTAGATTCTTGACTATTGATTGGAAATATCATCGATACACAGATTCTTGACTGTTTATCTTTTTCTTGATTCTTGAATAGAATAGTGACACTTGAAAATCAAAACTCTTGAATCATGTTTTCGTTTATCTTAGCTTAACTTTTCAATTCAAGCATATCATAATACAAACGAATCGTGCAATCCCTGTGGACGATCCGCACTCATTCATGAACTACAATTGACAGCGTAGTTTGATTGCGGTCAATATAATTTTTGGTTGTGATGTCTTTACAATTTTCTTAAATCGACACAACAAGATTTTAGATCAATCACTCCTCAAGGTGGGATACTTCGCTATGTCTTCTTTCTAACGGATCCAATGACCAACAACGAGACAGAATATGAAGCTCTCGTTGCCATAATCGCAATAAAAATGGGCATTGAGAACCTTCTCATATATAGAGATTCTCATTTGATAGTCAGGCAAGTAAATAGTGACTACAAGATGTGTAAGTCAGAGCTGATAAGGTACGATGAAAGAGTACACCAGCAATTAACACAGATTCCATCATATATATTGGAAAATGTGGGACGAATGGAAAACAGCAAGGCATATGCATTAGCCGAGCTGGCCAAAGAAATGGCAGATGAAGGCCTCGACGACGTGAGGATCATCGTCCAAAGCCGTAAGGTCCTTGCGCCAGTGGAACTCCTTTCAGAATCTCCAGCAGAAGCACTTAACAAGGATAAAATGGTTAAAAAGAATGTTCTCCAAGCACAGGAAGAAGAAACCGAGGATTGGCGCCAAGTCTTTATATATTATTTCGTATTCCAACAAGTACCTGAAGATGCATCGCAGAAGCATCAGCTCGCTAAACGGGCTCTGTCATTTGCCTTCATCGACGAAACTCTCTATAAAAGGTCCTTCGATCAACTATGGTTAAGATGCTTTTGGACCAAAGAAAACCAATAAGGTCATCCAAGAAATCCATGACGGACTTTGCGGATCCTATGAAGCCGGTCCGAAAATGAAGATCAAGATTAAAAGAATGGGCTACCATTAGCCCACGATGATTCAAGATTGCATTGAATATGCAAGGTGATACCATTCTTGCCAAATACACGGGGATTTCATACATCATCATTCCAATCTGCTACATCCAACTGTAGCCAGCTGGCCATTCGAGATGTGGGGAATAGATATAGTTGGCCCCATCGAAGCAGCGTCCTCTAAAGGGCATCGGTTTATTCTTGCAACAACCAATTACTTCTCCAAGTGGGCGAAGGTAATATCGCTCAGGGAAGTAAATACAGAGAACATCCTGCACTTCTTCAAGACACATATCATATACCGGTTCAGAGTCCCGCGACAAATAGTCTCAGACAACGGACCAGCATATTGAAGCCACAAGATAAGTCGCTTTGCCCAACAATACAAGATAGAATAGAGATACTCTTCCATCTATAACTCCCGAGCCAGCGGTCTAGCTCAGGCTATCAACAAGATCTTGACCAAACTCATTAAGAAGATGGTGTCTATGAATAAAACAGATTGGCATGAAAGGTTACATGAAGCGCTATGGGCCTACCGGATGACGTACAAGATGGCAACAAAAATGACACCCTATGCATTAGTGTTCGGAACAGAAGTGATGTTCCCGTTAGAGATTGAACTCCCTTCTCCGTGAATGGAGATTCAACATGAACTCACAGACGAGGAAATGCTCACCTTCAGCTTGAAGAACTTGAAGCGTTGGATGAAAACTGTCTTGGAGCACAGCAAACCCTTGAAGCCCACAGAGCAAGGATGACCCGGTGTATGGAAGACTAGCCAGACCGAGAACATTTTGTCAAGGCAAACTCGTATTGGTGGTCAAAAGACCGATGATTCCCGGCCGCACGAAACATGGGAAGTTCGATCCAAACTATGAAGGCTCCTACATCATAGAACATGGATATTAAGGTGGAGCGTATATCTTGATAGACATGCATGGTGGAAGACCTCTTCGACTAATAAACAGTCGATTCCTCAAGAAATACTATGCTTAAAAATTTGCGACTTGGGTTAATGATAGATGACGACACTTATGTCCGCTCGCTATCTTCCCAAAATCAAGACTCTGAAAGCCCTACCAGATGGTACCCAAATACACCTCGCCCTATGGTATAGATCATATAACCAACCTTATACAATTCATGGGTACAGATGGTCTATGTCCCCCACGGACCACTATGTCCCTAAACTGGAATGACGGGCGGTCTATGTCACCCCATAAACCGTAATGTCCCTAAACTAATATGAGACCATAATGTCCTTAAACTAATGTGTTGCCCTATGGTAGATCTCCATATTAATCATCGTATATAATCCACGGGTATAAACGATCCATATCTCTCCTAAGTCCCATCGGCGAGGCTACACCTGATGTCCCACCGGCAATGAAACTCCACCAACGAGGCAGTCGTTAAAAAAATGGCATGTCTACAAGAAAAATGGGCATGGATGAAAAGCCGAAAGGGCTTCATGAGTAAAAACAGCAGGATTGCTGGAAAGCTTGTGAAAACCCGAAAAGGCGCAAACTCATGAAAAGAAAGTAAAGTACACTTGTAAAGTCCTCTTGACCTTGTAAGGAGAAAACACCTGCATGAGATCCTGACGACTCATAAAGGAGCAACACACTTAAGAATCCCTATGATCCCTAAGGAGAAAATCCACTTACGAGATCCTCACGACTCATAAGAAGAATATCCCCATATGAGACCTTCACAGCTCATAAAATTCAAAAGCCCTAGGTTACATGGATCTAAGCCTGTGTCTTAAGCCATCATATCCCCTAAACTGCCCTATGAGTGGTCCAATATCGATCTCATATACAATCCACGGACGTAAATAAATATGTTCCCAACCAAGTCCTACCAAAGGCGAGTGATATTCCTCGACATTGTGAACGACACTTGTGAGTCCCTATGACATGCAAGGAGAAAATACTCTTGTAAGAACCTTACGACTTTCAAGAGAAAATACCGGTTAGGAGTCCTAATGACCCCTAAGGAGAAATTACACATACGAGATCCTCTCGACTCATTGGAAGAAATACCACTTTGAGACTCTTACGGCTCATAAAGTCAAAAAGCTTTAGTTGGCAGGGATCTAAACCTGTCTTCTAAGCCACCTTTGTCCAAACAGACAATGGAAAATGATGAGTCACTTCTGGCATTGTGCTTCAGTGTTAGCAATATTGATGCCAAAAGGCACCCAAACTCCCATGTTCCAAATTCTTGACCCTTAAGTCGCTAAAAAAAGAGCCAAAATGATTGGACATTGTGAAAAAAAGTTGAAATGAAAATGCCATCGCGACTTCGACGATAAGAAAAGCTGAAATGATAGAGCATTGTGGGGAATAAAAATATATATAAAATAAAAAATTTCTAATTTACAGGTATATCGGTATCGACTCCTGTAAACAATCCACAGGCACAGATATATGAAAAGAGCAGCATGTTATTCCATGGGTCGCTGAAGGAAGAAGACGAGTCTCAACGGCTACATACATAAGCTCAGAGACCTTTGGATGTCGTCCTACCTCGGAACGGTGCGGTAAGGGTTCCCCGGGGGCTCCAAACAAAGCCTAACCTCAAGGTAAAGTGCCATGTTGATGTCTAATACTGAATCATCTGATGGCTATCTACAAATTCGTCTAGGAAGATTACTTGAGACATTATATTCCTACTTCTGATTGGATGGGAGATACGGCAAGTGCGTAGCTACTTGAAACATCGACCTGAGTGGATGCGAGCTGAGAAGAAATCAGCTAACTCAACGATGCGATGGACGAAACCTAATACCACAAACCTAATGGACTCTTGTGTTAACAAGGGTTATGTATGTTTAATGTCAGGCCAAGTTTATCCATTAAAGGAAGATAAGCTAACGCTCCGGGACGAGTACAGAAGCCAAGCCAGGTCATTTCAGCATAGAAAAAGTGTATATATAAAAGAAAAAAAGACTGCATTCCATTAACGTATCAAAGGATGAACTACAAGTTACTAGCCAGATACAAGAATTCACAATATGTTTACAACAGCGGCAAGAGATCGTCACTAGCACATTTGTTGTGGAATTCAAAAACGATATTTTCCAAGGCCTCCTAAACAGCACACTCTCTCTCCTTTCTCTCCATTAACAAACGCGGGCACCATGATTGTCGCCAATTCCTTCAGCTCCCGCATGCGAAAATATGATTGCCTTTTGCTAGTAGATTTGGTGCAAGGTATCTACAGAACGATCCCACCGCTTCTTGTAAATTAAGCCCATCAGATAGGACGAATGTACTTTATCCTCAGCCTGATCCAGTGCATGTTGCGGCATCGCTCTAAAAAGCCCGGGTATAGTCCTCCAGATCACATGAAAATAGCAGTTGCAAAAGAGAAGACCGACGTGGGAGTGATTTCCCGCAGTGATCCTCCAAAGGATGGAGTATGTCTTTGCGTTGAGTTTCAGAATAGTTGGGCATGTACCAGTAAATATCATCATAAGAAAAAATATCCCTAACGCCATATAAATGATCGGTCATAGTACCTGAGAAGAAAAGAGAAGCATTAGTTCACAAAACAGAAACTGTCGTGGGAAGAATGAAGACTTGAAGCATGCATCGTATGAAAAATCTAATTTTTTTAAAGTCTGCTGCAATGGTCCCATCCATCCAAACCTACGTATATGGTGCCATAAATCAACTTTGTATCTTTGAAGAGATGGACGATATGTTCCATATGTTGGATATAGTGCCCTTAAGGAAATTATTGTAATTGCAGACACACAATTATGATAATTGAGAGAGGACCTATACATGTAGAACAATCTTACTCAAAATGATAGTATGCTATCTTGTTTGTCTTGATCATTGATGTGTACACGTTTTACTTGTTATTATGTGTCACTAATACATAATGATGAAGCTCGTAGGGTTCTTGCTTGATACCAGCATTATAATGGCGATCATATACGTGAGAGCTGGGTAGTCTATAAGCACATCCTTAAATATCCCTAATCGTGGGAGTATCGAGACTGAGCATCGATATTCTGGAGTAGACTAGTGTATACGTTTCGAGACCCTGATGAGGGGTGGTGGCCGGTCTCACAAGCTATTGGTGTTATGTCACCTAAGATAGTATACAGGTGCTCACGGGAGGTGAGTACACTAGACGGACTCGCCGAGAACTTCTAGATGGTATTATATCTATCGTCAGATAGAAGTTCTCGAGTGGCATTAGTACAGGTTAGTCTTTTGACCTGATATCGTTATTTGTCTTGTGTGAGTTCCCACTGTACTTTGATTACTATCTTACCACGGCACAAAGGAGTCGTGAAAACAGGTTTTATTTGGGTACAGTCTGGAGCCACATAGAGGCAGTGAGCGATTTTCGGGGGTTCATCTCTCCTGATATTAAGAGTCGATGTCGCGCCGTATTCGGTTGGCTATCACCTTAAATCCGTGGCTACGGTGGATGAGATTTACTGATATGAGTTAAGTAGTTTCTCGGTTGGTGATGAGCTTGACTCCGATATGACTTATCGGGTTATTAGGGGTCTGACGTTTCCACCCTTAGACCCAGTATGCGATACTCTCAGATGAAGAGACCAGACTGTACGGAGATTGTCACATTCAGGCTCAGTAGGGTACGGACGAACTTGATTGTCGACCTTCTTTTCGACAGATACCTGGGTAGCCGTTACATACAGCTAGTGCCGTTGACGTGCTTATGGTTTTTGGATTTATCCAGTAAATCACTGCCAGCGTATTGTCGAGTTTTTAGAGTCGTATACAGAGGATTTTCCCGGTTCAGGCGATATGATGTAGATGACGTATGTTGGTGCATAATGGGTGTCCGCTTAAATACGTGTACAGGCTACATAGACTTTAATCGAAAGATTGATAATACTGGCGGCTTAGGATTAAGCCGAATTATTAAATCAGGTTTTGATTTATATATATTTAATATGTATATTCTAATATTACTGTTCACTACTCATTTTCTCTCTCTTTACTATTCGTATTTTTTGTACGAATACGCGTATATGTATTTCGATACATATACCGGGTTATATTCCGTATTTATACGGAATTTGTTCTAGAAGATGGACACTTCATTTCTTGATTTTTCTTTTATAAAAAATCAAAAATGAGGTTGAGGATGAGGTGTTTTTGTAGCCTGATAGAGAGGGATGGGTTGATTATTATATAGTATTTTCATTTGTGATAACTATTCATGGATAGTTGCTAAATAATCAAGCCATTCTCTTTTCTATGCTTGCTAGTTTTTTTTCACACAAAAAAAGACTTAGCCATTTTTCCATGGCTTCTTCTTCTTCACCCCATCATCCTTCTTCTAGTTAGCTCTCTTGAGCTTAGAAAAGAGAGAAAAAGATAGTGAAAATATACCTACATCCCCACTCTCCATTCGTAGCGAGTTTGGAGCGTCGGTCGCTTCATTAGGTAAAGCCGGAGCTTGGATCGGTTTCCCTCCGGTGGATCTTCTTCGGCAAGGGCAGTCGCCACTCAAGCTCGATCCGGATAGCATACACGGAGCTTGGAGGGGTTTTCCATGATTGGGTGGACACACATTGAAGGTAGTATTCTGTATCTTTGCATGCTTGGTTTGCAAGTTTAGGAGTTTGGATCGATTCTAGGTTCGGGGTTCTTTCGTGTTTGCATGAAATTTTTGTTCACAGTCCGCGCCTCTGCTATGCCATGGGCACAAGGGAACCCTACAGTGGTATCGGAGCCTCAAAACACCTTAAACTATCTAGTTACGGCATTAGAATTCGCGTTTTTTTCGGTCATCGAAAACCGTCGAAAAAAATAGTCCCGGAATTTTTAGTTTTGTGAAGTTTGCACACCCCGCGGGCTCACGATTTGAACCGAAAAGCCGCGGGGTGGTGTGTGGGTACCCCGGGGAGACCCAGGAGGGATCGAACGGCTGGGTCTACTCCCCAAGACCACTATATGGTTGTCTTGGGGGTGGGGACCCGAAACTGCCCCCCATAGGCAGTTTCGGGTCTGCCTCATTCCCTGGCCATCTCGTGGTGGATTCGGGGGTAGGGTACCCATCTAGTCCCCCCAAATCGAAGTTAATTTCATTCTCTAACTCCCCATGAAGGTTCGAGCGCATTTCGTTTTGATTCGGACTTCCGAATTAGCTCAAAACTCGACTTTTTTGGATGTTTAGTGCATTTGGTTTTTGATCCTTGGTAAATTTGGGATGTGCGCTAATTGTGTTTTTGAATTCTAATGTCGTGACTTCGTTTGCATGTGTGGTTGTGTTGTTTAATGTCATCTAATTGCTATATGCTCAATTAGACGGGGTTGCACACTTGTTTCGGTTACTTGTTTCTGGTGATAGATATCTTAGTTATGGCTTAGTCGGATTGTTGTGTCGGATAGTCCCTCATGTGTTACTTGTACAGTTTTGATTTATTATGTTGTATTTATTTGTTCGGGACAAGCTCCAACATGTGGCCGTCATTTTCGTATTATGTATATTCTTTTATTGGGGCTTGACCAGGATGCGGTCGATGTCACCATTGTATATATTTCATTTCTGTACTAAGATTAACTCATGAGAAGTGCTTGAGTATCCTGGTTCTAGAGTGCAGCAGGTGGCCATCTCATAGAGTTGAGATAGGGCCGCCACACTCTAGAGTTGGTGGGTTGCTCTCCGCAATTGTAGGGGTTATAGGATTTCACCCGCGGAGAGGTGCACAAGTTACCGGATTCTAGAGAGCGGTGGGTGATCGACTCATTTCATTAAGGGCTTGTTACCTAGTTTCTAAGATTAGTAGGTAGCTTGCCACACTTGTAGAGGCCTAGGATCGACTATGTACGGGCTATCCATATGACCGGGGAACGTCACATTTCATTTACGGCTCAGATGAAACGCGGGGCTCCATGTTTATCCGCTGTTCCATATTGTTGTTCGCATTCCTGTGATGATTCTTATCTGCCTGTGATGACTATTATCTGCCTACGATATTGATATATATATATATATACATATATATATATATATATGAGCAGATGCTTCTATATGTTTTGCATCCGCGCTAGCCCTGTCCCCGCCCTGCCGTAAGTTAAGTAACATTATGGTGAAGACCCGAGACCCTGTAGCGATTGCGGATGGCATATAAAAGCATGCTATTTTGGTTGTTTCTGATGTATCTTAGAAACTAGATTTTATGGGACCGCATTATATCTTTAATGCAAAGGAAAACAAACCTAAATAATGTTTTTGGAACCAATTTTTAAAACTACTCGGTTTTCTTCAAAAAAACTGTCGTATTCTTTTACTTTGTATTAAGATATTCGGTTAGGTATATCCTGCACCTTATTCTATAAGGGAAGAGCCTTGATCCCTTCACGAGGAGTTCACTATTAAGCAAAAGTTTATGTTACTAGTTTTAAAATGCGGAGCCTGAACTACTCCATTTCAAAGCCACTAGTGTTCCTTCAAAGATATCAAGTTCATTACGTTAAAGGTTTTTCACCAAAACTAGCTGTAACCCTCCGTCACTTCAGATGAGTATCAACTAGTATTCATGGTATGTGTTTTGACCTTCGCCATGGTATAGTGTTTGGTAGCTAGGGGATACTTGTTTGTTGCATAGGTAGATGCATTAATCTAGGACATGAGTACAACTGTTTTGACCTTCATCAATGGCTTGTACGAATGGGTTTTGATTAATTAGGACAATGACAGGTTGAACTTGACTTGCGACTTATGATATTTTGACCTTCGTCATGGTCATAAGCGCTTGGGGCAAAAACCATATCGGGAGTTTCAAATATAATGAAACTTGACAAGCATGTGCACACATTCTGGAGTGTGGTAATTTTGGTTGGCTTTCGTCAAAGTTATCATACGATGATAGTTGGGCCCAAATTCCCACTGATGAGTAGGTACTACTCCTTGAGAAATTTTTCACTTCACAATTAGTTAACCTATTAGGTGTCTAGAAAGTGTTAACAAGGTTACGCCTCTACGAAAATGGGGTTATTAATTAGGTCCGTGCGAAAGTACGGGGAACCTCGCTCGGAGTACCAACACTGACCTGGCTGAACGGTTAGCGAACTTGTAAGGTGTATATGATCCCGACTAGTTCTCCTTTTATAGCTTGAAGGAGAATTCTAGGAAACAGTGGGAGCCATCCTGATTAGATAAATTGATAACCAATCTATCTTGATAGAGTACACGTTGAGTGTTTCTTCTTCTCTCTCTCTCTCTCCGGTACAGCGACCCATGATTTACCTAAAACTCATTAACCAAGTTAACCAAACCTTCTTACACACATTGGCTTTAGATTGTCATGATTAATGAAAAAGTCGCAAATATCCCTTCTACTCCTACTTTCCCTTTGTATTTCTCCAGAACACTCTGTATCACTACAATGATCCATATTGCTTGGAAATGGCCATCGTATAGTTACATACGAACTCGAATAAATTATTTCAGTCGAGGATGGCCACTGGTTTTGGAGAATTTAGATTGTGCTATTCAGTTGTCTCTTCCTTTTTACCTTCTCTCAGATTGTGAGAGCTCCTTGTATTAGGAGAGCACACCTATTGCGCTTATTGGATAGTCTTCTTCCAAACTTTAGGCAGGTGCCGAAAGGTAGGGTAAGAAGAAAATCAGTTAGCGTAAGTGCGGTATTCAGAAGGTAAGATGTAGAGACATTTAAAGGGATTGAAGCGAGGGCAAAGGAAATTGCGACTACTGTCATGAATTTGGATTGGGAAAATGGAATTACTAGGAATACCCAGACATCCCCTTGAAATATTTATATTTTAGAATTTCTGTGTGCTTGTAAATGAGAACTGATTTCCCAATTAATTCTGACTCCAGGGTATATATTTACCAGATTTGGATCTCACATCTGTACGACATTACAGATATTGAGTAAGAGTAGAATATTGGAAAAAGGGCGATCTGATCCTCAATTTTGGAATTCGTTGTAATTGGTGATATTGGATTGAATCGCCTGGTTTTGCCTAATGGCAAAATATTTGGTTTTGAATAGCCATTGCTATGCACAAATTTTTAAAATGAAATATCTGTAACTTTATTTAATAAAGTGAGATACAAATTTTGAAAATTGTGTTCCAAACATTTACCTTTATCAGTTGAGAATAAGGTAAGGTATATTGAATAACGGTGTAAGAAATTCTCAACCAAAATACAGTTTTCAACATACAACACATGTAATTTGAGTTAGTACACTCTTAGGACTTATACATGAAAATGTATGTTGTCCATTGTCCTTCTGGATAAGGGGTTGGTAATCTTACTTCATTCAGATTTACCTATGAGTTCCTTGATTTTAGACATGCATTCGTTGTAATGCAAGGTCCAATTTTTTTTGAGAAGTTTATAGGTATAAGAATAAAATAGAGAACCATATGTTGGAAGTGTCAGGATTTTTCGAAGTGATCGAATATATAGATAATTATGCTAGGTATTGCGTCATACTAATATTGAGAACTTGATTCTTTCTCAGGTTACTCATCTGCGGGTTCGCTCTTTGATGACTAATACTGTATTGGTCTTTTTCCATTGAAGTGATATGCACTGGAAACAACTGCATGATATTTGAATCCGGTTCCATCTAAATTAGTGCCTTTGATTCTATATGAATATAGATTGGTTTCATATCTTAAGATTATTAAGATATGGATTTATCCGGTTCTTGTTTAAAAGCAAAATCCATAGAAACTCAAGGAACGCTTCGGTAATGCCTGTTTGTGGATTATCCCAAGCATTCGCTATGGTTTCGCTTCTACCATTTTTAAGATCAATATTCTTGACTCTCCACCTTTTTATAAAAGGAATCTTTTTCCAAAAGAAACTAGTGGGAGTATGGTAGAACTGGAAGTGATTCCAGAACCACAAACGGTTACCAAAAATTTCGTAGAACCTAAGAATTCAATTGGACTTGACAATCCATTAGCCACTCCGCAGATTTTAGTAGGTGACCTCAGCCACTCGAGAGATACTTCGATTTTCTTGGAGACGGTGACAGGGGGGTCGACAACATGATTATGATGGCCTTACTAGTTATCTGTAGGTCATAAGAAGTGGTAACTTCCAGGTGACCAGATGTTTCATATCCAAGTTAGACTCCACGCACTTCAGCAAACATTGGATTTTAGACTTTGCTGGGTTCTCCTAAATGGGTAAAACCAATTAGGAGAAAGCAGATCTTTCCAGATCTATGCAAGTGGAAAGGTATTAACCAAATAAGGCTAGACTTTTTGTAATTATTCTCATCAAATATCCGTTGTGGATTGTGATAAGACTTTTACTTCAGTGTCTACGCTAAAGTCCATACGGATATAACTTGACACAGCTGCTGCTCTAGACTATGATATCTGGCAAGAAGATGACTATAACGTCTTTCTAAATGGGAATTTGGAAGTGCACATGTATATGACTCTACCAGAGGGTTATCGTAGTCAGTGGGAGCAGCGGAAGGTGTGCAAGTTGCATTTGTCTATTCGTACACTAAAGCATGTATAGAGGAGATGGATTATAAGTTTTTGATGTGACAGTCAAGGTGATTGACTTGATCAAAACAATAGAAGAACCTAGTTAGAAGGGTGTAGAGAGTACTGTCCTTGGATTTAGATGGCATACTCCAGATAAGAAGTGATATTCCAATACTACAATCGGTCAAATTTTGGTTGTCACATAGTGTTTTCTCCATGTTGGATATGGATACAATATTAGGGATTTTGGTGACTAGATCTATGGTTTTAGATCTAGATTTGGGAAGTGTCCCAATCTGGGTACTTAGACTGCATTCTAAAAGTATTTTAAAATGGACGACTCCTGGCATGGTGGTGTACCCGTAGGTGATGGAGTCACTATCTCTAAATAGATGTATTTCAGACTGATGAGAAGAGGGACTGGCATGAATGACATATCATTTTCTTAGTCAAATGAGTCAATTATACAATGTCTAATACAAAACCAGATGTTGCTTATACACTTGTTATAGTAAGCAGATATTAATCCAATCCTGGAGAAACAAAGGGAAGCAGTTATGAACATTAGATGATATTCTTGGTATTTGGTAACGGCAGCCTCCTCTAGGAGGCGGTTATCGGTTTAGGCTTCCAAGGCGACCTGGATGACAGAGATGCTGTCAAAGTTTTGAGTTTTGCCTCTTCAGAGGATCAGTATATTGGATAGGGTTCCAATAGGGATACTGAGGTAAGCATGGTTCATGATGCTGGTTATAACTCAACAAAGAATACATCCTAAGAAGTTTTTAGGATAAGCTTGTTCATTTATGAACTTGATCCCATCTTGTATCCAAACAAAATTCTTAAGGTGGGGTATCGCTCAGTTCAGAAGATTGTTCATCTCCGTGAAGTTGAGATATAGAGAGAGGAAGTTGAAACATTATAGCGGATCCACTCACTGAGGCTATTTCTCGAACACGGATGTTCTTCAGACGAGATTTGAGAAACTGATTAGTAGAGAAATTGGGTATTCAATAACACACGCGATGTAGGTATACGATACCACAATAATTAGCCTTAAATGCAAGTGGGAGATTGTTGGATATAGTGCCCTCAAGGTAATTATTGTAATTGTAGGCACGCGATTATGATAATTGAGGTAGGACCTATACAGGTAGAACAATCTTACTCGAAATGATAATATGCTATATGGTTTGTCTTTATCATTGATATGTACACGTTTTACTTGTTATTACGTGTTGCTAATACATAATGATGAAACCCGTAGGGTCCTTGCTTGATTACCAGCATATGACCCCGATCATATACGTGAGAGCTGGGTAGTCTATAAGCACATCCTTAAATATCCCTAGTCGTGGGAGTATCGGGACTGGGCATCGATATTCCAGAGTAGACTAGTGTATACATTTTGAGACCTTGACAAGAGGTGGTGGCCGGTCTCTCAAGACGTTGGTGTTATGTCACCTAAGATAGTATACAGGTCCTCACGGGAGGTGAGTACACCGGACGGACTCGCTGAGAACTTATAGATGGTATTATATCTATCTTAAGATAGAATTTCTCAAGTGGCATTAGTACTTGTTAGTCTTTTGACCTGAGATCATCATTTGTCTCGTGTGAGTTCCCACTATACTTTGATTGTTACCCTACCACGGCTCAAAGGAGTCGTGGAAACAGGTTTTAGTTGGATAAAATCCCGAGCCACATAGAGGCAGTGAGCGATTGGCGGGGATTCGTCTCTCCTGATATTAGGAGTCGATGTCGTACTGTGTTCGGTTGGCTATCATCTTAAATCCGTGGCCACGATAGATGAGATTTACTGATATGAGTTCAGTAGTTTCTCGGTTGGTGATGAGCTTGACTCCAACACGACTTATCGGGTTATTAGGGGTCTGACGTTTCCACCCCGATACTCTCAGATGAAGAGACCGGATTGTACGAAGATTGTCACATTCAGGATCAGTAGGGTACGGACGGACTTGATTGTCGACCTCCCTTTTGACAGATACCTGGGTAGCCGTTACGTATAGCTAGTGCCGCTGACGTGCTTGTGGTTTTTTGGATTTATCCAGTAAATCACTGCCAGCGTATTGTCGAGTCTTTAGAGCCCCGTATAGAGGGTTTTCCCGATTCAGGCGATATGATGTAGATGACGTATGTTGGTGCATACAGGGTGTCCGATTAAATACGTGTATAATACCAGCGTCTTAGGATTAAGCCGGATTATTAAATCAGGTTTTGATTTAATAATATATATATATAATATGTATATTCTAGTATTATTGTTCACTATTCATTTTCTCTCTCTTAGCTATTCCTATTTTTTGTACAAATATGCGTATATGTATTTCGATACGTATACTGGATTGTATTCCGTATTTATACAGAATTTGTTCTAGAAGATGGACACTTCATTTCTTAATTTTTCTTTTATAAAAAATCAAAAATGAGGTGGAGAATGAGGTGTTTTTTTAGCATGGTAGAGAGGTATGGGTTGATTATTATATAGTATTTTCGTTAGTGAATACTATTCTTGGATGGTTGCTAAATAATCAAGCCATTCTCTTTTCTATGCTTGCTAGTTTGTTCTTCACACAAAAAAGACTTAGCCATTTTTTCATGGCTTTTTCTTATTCACCTCATCCTCCTTCTTCTAGGTAGCTTTCTTGAGCTTAGAAAAGGGAGAAAAAGATAGTGAAATTATACCTACAACCCCACTCTCCATTCGTAGCAAGCTTGGAGCGTCGGTCGCTTCACTAGGTGAAGCCGGAGCTTGGATTGGTTTCCCTCAGGTAGATCTTCTTCGGCAAGGGCGGTTGCTACTCAAGCTCGATTCAGAGAGCATACACGGAGCTGGGAGGGATCTTCCATGATTGGGTGGACAAGCATCGAAAGTAGTATTCCGTATCTTTGCATGCTTGGTTTGCAAGTTTAGGAGTTTGGTTCGATTCCAGGTTCGGGGTTCCTTCGTGTTTGCTTGAAATTTTGTTCGCAATCCGCACCTCCACTGCACCGCGGGCACAAAGGAACCCTACACCATATAGCATCATCCCCCGTATTTAGGCTGGACGCGCTCCCCGCGCCTCAGTTCCTCGTTTCCGATAGTAAACAGTGACCCCTAAGTGTCTTTTTCCCTTCATGTGTTGTAAGGACGCATAAGTGGGTCTTTCCTCACTAGTAGGTTTATTTTCCAACGTAGGATGTTTTGATGCAGGTTTGTTGTGATTCGTCCATGGATCGTTTACGGTAGTCAATTTGGAGACTGGCCATAGGGCATTGATGGCTTAGGAGACAGGTTTCGGTCCTTGTCACCTAAAACTTTTCAATTTTATGAGCCGTGAGGGTCTCATAAAAATATTTTTTTCCTTACAAGTCAAGAGGATCCAGCAGGTATATTTTCTCCTTAGGAGTCGTGGGGAACCCTAAGTGTTTCTTCCTTATGAATCGTAAGGATCTCACAAGAGGTTTGTAGCTTGGTTTGCCAATGAAGGACATTTTGATACAACTTTGTTGCGATTCATCCATGGATCGTATACGGTAGTCAATTTGGAGACAGACCGCAGGGCATTGATGGCTTATGAGACAAGTTTAAGTCTTAGTCCCCTAAGGCTTTTCAACTTTATGAGCCGTGAGGGTATCATAAAAGCATTTTTCTTATTACGAGTCGAGAGGATATCGTAAGTGGAATTTCTCCTTAGGAGTCATGATGATCGCTAAGTGTTTTTTCCCTTGTGAGTCGTAAGAATCTCACAAGAGTATTTTCTCCTTGCAAGTCCAGAGGACTCACAAGTGCCGTTCACCATGTTGGGAGGATTGCTTGCCTCTGGTGGGACTTTGTTGAAACTTTAGTTTCTTTTTATTTTACAAGTTTGTTCCCTTTCGGGTTTTCACAAACTCGTGAGCAGTCCGGTTGATTTTACTCACGGAGCCCTTTTTGGTTTTCATCCATACCCCTTTTTCTTATGGACCACCCTTTTTTGTTTCAGTTTAACGATTTAGTGGTCGATTCGCTCCAATTGAACCAGCTTGTCAAGGATCTCTTGATATGTGTTTCGTTTGGTGGAAGACAGGAATAAATAAACATGTGATTGCGGGTATAGGATGCTTATGAACATTCCGACGGCTGGAGCTTCGGCGATCGGTTGCTCACACTTTAAGGCAAGATTTCCTCATCGAATGGCATATTGTAGTCGTGTTTCATTCGATCTACACTCTTCATTGATCAGAGTGGAGATGGTGGTGCGCTTTCTCACACTAGTGAACCTGTAAGGACGTCGTGCTTGCCGGAAGGGTTTTTAAAACGTCGTGGAAGCGAAAATCGAAAATTCCTTATGAGCAAAACATCCTTAAACCTAGAATCTACTCCATAGACACATATCTTGTAAAATAAATGATTGAATAAGGAGGTACAACCTTTGTAGCGCATTGGACACCTCTCTTTAGATTCAGGCTAAGCTCTGAGTGCTCCGGATCGCACTTGGTCTCCAATCGGCTTCGTCGAAGATGATCCACGCATGGGTTCCCTAATGCTAGCTCCAACTTCATCAAATGAAGCAACTCTCATTTTATGTTTGCTAGACATCAAATGAAAGAGATGTAGAATATAAGAAATGAACTCTCAATCTTTCTCCTCTCTACTTGTGCTCTCTACTTCTTTCCTCTTTTCATCTTGGTCTTAGATGAGAGAGAAAAACATTTTACAAATGAGTATGGTTGTGTGAAGAGAGTAGAGAGCCTACTCATTTCACCCATCCTACTCTCTCATACAAGTGTCATGAATAAGAGGACGAGTAAGCATAAAAGCTCCACCTCACCTCTTATCATGCAAATAGAATAAAGGAGAAAAAGAAAATCATATATAAATATTATTGCATATGATATGTAACATGCACATAGCATGAAATATGCACATGATATGTAACATAACCTAAGAGAGAGAAAATGAGAATAAGATATAATACTAGTTTATAAATGCAACATCATATATAAGTAATATCATTAAATCAACACTTGATTTAATAACCCGGTTCAATCATAAACCGGCTAGTATTATAATCCGCCTAATTAATACATGTAGTATCATATACACATGTTTAATTGGAATCATGCACGCATCGCTGTATGTGCCCTACACCATTTTGCTAGAACCGGAAATCCCTCTGTGTGGGACTCTAAAGAGTCGACAATACGCAGGCGATAGGTTAGGATTATATCCGATTGATCTGAAACACTTTCAGATCAACCCCTCACCGGGTTAACCTCTAAGCACGTTAGCGATACTAGCTGTATGTAACGGCTACTCAGGTATTGAACGAAAAGCCGGTCGACAAGTAAGCTCGTCCGGTCTCTTCGTCTTAGACTGTCGCATACCGGGTCTGGGTGGTGGAAATTTTCAGACTCTCAATAAATCGATAAGTCGTATCGACATCAAGCTCATGACCACCAAAGAAACTACTGAAAACACTTATCAGTAAATCTCGTTTGCCTTGGCCAAGGACTTATGGTTCGTTCCCTTATGAAAAGGGAGAGAAAAGAAGAGAGAATTTCCCACGACTTAAGCCTCACGTATTAAACATGTGAGCACTTATATGCAAAGCATATAAGCGTTGCAATCAAACAACTAAAAGCTAAATAGGCCCTACGTGTTAAACACGTGAGCGTCTATATGTAAAACATATAAGCACTGCAACCAAACAACTAAAGGCTAAATAGACTTCACGTGCTAAACACGTGAGCGCCTATATGCAAAGCATATAAACGCTAAATAAGCATATTAAAAACCCACATTGGGATCACGTGTTAAACACGTGAGAACACCCTCATGAAGTATTAGCTTTAGATAGAGTTAAACTCTATACATTGAATTAAATTTTATTTGGTATGCAAAGCATATAAGCACTAAGAGTAGATGGCTGAAAACCAAATTGATCTCACGTGTTGAAAACATGAGCGCCCATATGCAAAGAATATGGACGCTAAATAAAATAAGCTAAACACTCACATAGGGGTCACGTGTTAAACATGTAAGAGTGCCTCCCTATATAGAATTAAATTCTATTCTTGAGAAAATATCACCCTTGATATTGCTAAAAGGGAAAGATATTCTCTGTTAACAGAGAACTGTTGGATCAAAGATCTAAGAGTGATTAAAAATCACCAAATATAGAATAAGATTCTATTAAGGGAAAATATCCCCCTAATCTTTTTAAATGAGAATGATATTTTTTGTTAAACAGAAATTTGTTGGATCAAAAATCTAATGAGATGGGAAAATATCTCCTATATCTTTCTAAACAGAGAAAGATTGTGCTCTGTTAAACCGAACACCATTGGATTTAGAATTCTATGGTGATTAAAAAATCACCGTTTGATAGAATAAAATTCTATATATGGGACAATATTTCTGCAATCTTGTTTAAAACAAGAAAAACATATTCTGTGAAATAAAAATCACTGGATCAAAGATCCAACGGCAGATAAAATCCCCTGAACAATTTTGAGACCAATTAAATCAATTGGAATCTCTCAATGAGAGATTTTCTCAAAACTAATTAACAATTTGCCTCTACTATATAAAGGACCTGAAACTTCAAGCCAACAAAAAAGATAGAAGCTACAACTGAGAATTTAATTATCCTTCAACGATGATCTACTTGTTCTTTCAAACTCTAGATAAAGAAAAACAAGAGATCAAAATATTTCCTTTGCCTAGTATAAACGGAAACAAGGGTTTAACTTATAAGAACATAGTTCTTCCTTTGATTTGAGATTTGTAAGTCAAATCTCCCCACAAATTGAGAATTTAATTCTCACCGGAGCGATTCTGTTTTTCAAACTCAAGATCTAGAAGAAACGAACTGGGTTTTGAAGAAAGAGAAAGAAAAAAGAACTTATGTTCTAAGGAATTTAATTCCTCTAAAAATAGGGTTTAACCCTACGTAAAGAACTTAGTTCTTATAAAAAAAGATGGAACTTAGTTCTTAAATAAACTGACCTCAGATCTTCAAAGTTGAGATCTGGGTGATCATTAATGGCCAAAATTCCATTAACAGAGATTATATCTCTAAAAGAAAAGAAATTGGCGCCTCACGTGTTTCCCACGTGGGTGGGTTCCCAAAAACAAAGAAGCTCATTTGCACTGATTGGGCAGCCACCAAAACAAAACAACCCAACACCCCAAAAAATAATAAAGCAATCACGTAAAATACACGTGAGCTACAAAAAAAAAGGGCTTAATGCCTCACATGCTTCCCACGTGAGCGCTATACCAAGTACTTAGCACTTTATATATACTTAGTTAAAATAACTAAGTGTTAGCACCAATTGGCAGCACCCATGCTCGTACACCTCACGTTCTTTCCACGTTAGCGCCAGAGCTCTAAACAAGTGCTTAGCACTTTTGCATAAAAGGAAAAGGGTTGAACAAACAAAACCCAAAAAAGTGCTTAGCACTTTTTTAAAAAAAAGGGGAAAGAAGAAAAGGCTGAGCAGACTAAGCCCAAATTGGCTAAGTTTCTGAATTTTCATGGAGCTGAGCCCAAATGCTCTGTTGTTGGATCTTAATAAAATTTATAATGATCCTGAAAATATCTCTAAGTTGATCTTAGTCTCAAATACGACTAATGTATCCTTAGTAAAAAAAATCGAGCCCAAATACTCTTATATTTAAGTTGATGGTAATCTCAAACTAGATTAATAGTCCTTAAATAAAACAAAAATATTCTTTGAATTATAGGAATATATAACCTAAGTTCAAACCCAAATCTAAAATATACGGATTTGGACTGATCCGCGCCCTACGGGCGACGACAAAAACTAGCCTCCGTATACAATCCACGGGAAAACAAAATACACATGACACGAAGTGAACTGCTGGAGCAGGAGAAAGTGGTTATCGCAATGCGATAACGTAATTAACTGCAGGGACTTGCGGCTGCAGGGAAAAGCGTCCCCACAATCAAAAACCCCTCACAAATGAGGAGGAATCTGATAAAATCTGCTACAATGGTCACATGTATCCAAACCTCCGATATATTGGTATCTTCGGAGAAGTGAATGGAGAAGCCCAAATAGCAACTGCTTTCAAATTCAGGCTAGACGTCCCAACGACTTAGTCCGGTCTTTCGGCGGTAAACTGATTTTGGCACGCTCGGTGGGACATTTTCTCTTTCTACTCCACACTTCGTGTGTCATGTTTCGTGAACAAAAATTCGCAGTTCGCTGTGGTTGCTCTGGATTCGAGGCACTAAAACTTGGTGTCTTTCTCCTATGCAGAAAATCAAAGACTCCTCAATGCACTGCATGCAACAGCAACACTCGCTCCACCCCAACTAGAGGAGTGACCTATGGGCCCAATGCGGCCTCTATTTTCTCAATGCCAGTGGAGCAAGTCATACAAACCACTGCTGGATTGTTCTTTAGGACCATGCTCCCACCTGTGAGTTTCGGTGAATCAGCGTTGAAAGTGTGTTTTAGCACCTCTACTAGGTTTCCACATGCGTCAAGTATGCAATTTAAAAAAATCTAGAGGTCTAAGCTATACTAACCAAGAATCGAAGTAGAGAATTAGGGTTTGTAAGCAAGAAAGCAAGTTCTATACTAAAGTGAAGATGGTTACAACCTTTGTAGACCAAGTCCTTCACTTCTATAGCTCCAAGTAGTAATCCCTAGAACTCTTCTTAGGCTCCACTTGGTGAACAGAACGAGCTTGCTTCGTCATCTTCGAGGCCGAAGATGATCCACCTTGAAGTTTCTATAACTCAAGCTACCTCTTCACTAATCAAAGAATTAGTGAAGAAAACAACCTAATCTAGTGGGCTAGATAAGAGTAGGTTTATGAAGTAGGAATTTTTCTTACTTTAGAAATTATTTTCTCTTTTTCTTTTTTCTACTCAAGAAAAACTAGAGAGGAAGAAGATGAACTTGGGTGAAGAAAATATCTCAAGTGATAAGTAGAGAGAGTTCACCATGGGCTAAAGATAAAGATTGGGTTATAAAATATCTAGAATAAAACAAAATTAGTGAGATGAGTCATGGCTTCTACATGCATCTTAAACCATACTCATTTTCACTCATTTTATTTTACTCTTAATAAATAATTACCACAATTATCTTTAGCTTTAGTGTAAGTCTCATACACCAATGTTCTTTGTATCATCCATCATGACACAATATATCATTATATATATATATCATATATACATATATATACAATATCAAGAGAAGAAAATCATTAAGTGAGCACATTATTAGTTAATATATAAATATATCAAATATAAATATATATCAAATTATTAAATCAACGCTTGATTTAATAATCCGGTCATATCATATATAACCGACTAATATCATTTATATGTATATCAATTTATCAAATCAACACTTGATTCAATAATCCATTTATATCACATATAACCTATCCGATATCATATATCGCAAGATTAGAATACGGTATCACATACTCGTATTTAATCAAGCTCCCGTACATATCATCATATGTGCCCTACTTCGTTTTGCTTGAGCTAGGAAACCTATGTATGGGACTCTAAAGACTCGTCAATACACCAGCAGTAGGTAATGATCACATCAGTCATCTATAAGCCGTCAGCAGTACTAGCTGGACGTAACGGATACCCAGGTATTGAGCGAATAGAAGATCAACAAGCAAGCTTGTCCAAACTCCCGCAAAGCCTATAAACAACACTTATCGTACCGTCCGGTCTTTTCGTCTGATATGTCACATATCGAGTCTAGGGGCGGAATCATCAGACCCCAGTAACTTGATAAGTCATGCCGATGTATGGCCTATAACCGTTCGAGAAACTACTGATAACACTTACCAGTGAATCGCATCAGCTCTGGCCAGGAACTTGCTGTTATAGCCAATTGATCAGTCGAAAATATTGCATTTTTAACACATCAATTTCCCTACTCTTTGCAATCATCTTAAGGTGTTTGGTATAAATATAGCACATATTAGCAATCTGTCTGCAAAATACCAAATAACATGTGTTATACATTATAACCGGCATTATGAGGGAAATTGTGAGTTTATTATTGCACGCATGATCTTTGTATATCGCAACACTTGTCTCGAGATTGTATGCAGGAAATTCCAGAAAAAAGAGCCGGAACTGCTTAAAGTGCTGATAAAATACGTCAAGTCAAAGGCTTGAAATCTGGCAGTGAACAAGAAAGTATAAAAATATTCCAGATATCAGAAAAGTGCCACTAAGCTAACTCAAATGAGCACAGAAATTTCCATGCTGTGATCTCCTCAAACGGCCGCGGATCTGCGGCTGAGTCAGGCAAATCCGCCGCAGATCCGCGACCGAGTTGACTCATTGGTGGCAGAAATTTTTCCCAAGGCTTCTCCTTAAATGGCAAACTTCTTTAAGACGCTTTAAAGTCTCTCGAATTCTCCAAAAGCTTCCCTTCTAAACAGCCAAGCTTCTTGTGCAAGTTTCATAACCAACAAGCTTCTTATGCAAGCTAGCTAACTACCTTAATCTAGAAACTTCTCTACAACTACCTAGCTTCCTATGCAAGCTTCATAACAACCAAGCTTCCAAGGGAAGCTAAACCTAGCTTCTAGGGGAAGCTAAAGGGAAACACTATAAAAAGGCACCTAAGGCTTCATTACGGGGGTTGTTCGTTGTTCAACAATTCCAAACACAAGTTGAGTGACACAACTTGTGATCCAAAGCCCTAATCTCAAATACAATTCAAAAGCCAAATCAAGATTCATCGAGTACCAAATTGAGCAAGAATCCAATGAGCCTTTTGAAGCAACGCCGATCTTCATCCGAGCAAGAGATCCACGACGATCCGCAACTCAGGAAGACGATGCGAAGCTAGTTCGATGATTTAGTTCCTCCTCAAATCTTGTAGTCTTTGAGTGTATTGTAACTAATCATCGATTAAATAAAAAGTGAAAATTCTTGATCTTGCTTTTCTTTACATTTGAGCATTATGAAGAGTTATCAATTCTTGATTGTTTTCTTTTTCATGATGTTTGAGTGAAAACTCCGCTTGTGGAGGAATCGAGAAAATAGATAGATGATGATGATTAAATTCTTGAACAATTCTTAAGTCTTATGAGTTTTGTAAACTTTAGAAAATTGAATCAACGATGACGTAGTTTTGAGCGAGATGCTTTCTTGAATATTTCGCTCCAAATTAGAGATCAACGATCCATGATTGAATTTCCTAGAGGCTAGAATTTAAATGATAATCAATGAAAGAACAAGGGATGATGATGAAGAAACCCTAGTTTCTTCAATTGTTCCCTAATCCTCGTTGATCGTCATCGATCTAGCAACAAATCTTTAATAGATAAGAATTTTTAATAATTAGTATTCATCATGACTATCGATTGGATCGATTCCTACAAGCCTCTTTATAAATCTTGACAATTCAAACAATTTGGGAACATTTCTTGATTCTTGATTTTAGATCTTTACTTTCTTTAAGTTTCTTGAAAATAAAAACTCACAAATCTTGAATCAATTTTATTGCTATTTCTTTTATCTTTTAATTTTTGACTCAACTAAAATAATGTTAGTTATATGTATGCCCTAGAGGCCATTACTATACATGAGATGTATATTGTAGTGGATGCTTGGACATATGTAGGGAAGGACTTTCTTGCTCGACATGATAGTATGCTATCCGGTTACTCTTTACCCTAACGTGTACACTGATTGTCTCTCTGTTACATGTTGGTAAAGCCCTTAGGATGTGTACTTGACTGCCTGGACTATGATGTGGATTATACTAGTGGGGACATGGTAGTCCATAAGTACATCCTTCAAGGTCCCTAGTCGTGGGTGTATCGAGACAGGGCATCGATGCACCAGAGTAGACTAGCGTATACGCATCTTGACCCATATGATGGGCGATGGATGATCCCATATCCATTGGTGTTTGACATCAAGGATGGTGTACGGGTGCTCAGTGGAGACTGGGTACACTGGACGGACTCGTCGAGAACTCCCAGATTGTATTATACCTTACGTCAGATGGCAGTTCTCTGGTGACACTGGTACAGCTTAGTCTGTTGACCCGAGATCGTCATAGAGTCTTGTGTGATTCCCACTGTGCTTTGATTTCCATCATACCACGTCCAAGAGGGCGTGCAAAAAGGTGGTTTTTGGGTACAGTCCCGAATCACATGGAGGCAATGAGCGATAGGAGGGGATTCGTCTCTCCCGGTATAGGGAGTTGATGTTGCGCTGTGTTCGATTGGCTATAACCGGAAATCCCTGGCCAGGGTTGCTGAGATTTACTGGTAAGTGTTATCAGTAGTTTCTCAAACTGTTATAGACCTCATATCGACACGACTTATCAAGCTACCGGGGTCTGACGTTTACCACCCCTAGGCGAGATATGTGACATACCAGAGGACGAGACCGGACTGTACAGGAGTGTTACTGATTGGATTCACAGGAGAACTAGCGGACTTGCTTGTTGATCTTCTGATCGCTCAATACCCGGGTGGCCGTTACGTTTAGCAGACCGCTTGCGGCTTGTGGGTGTTTGATATGATCATCACCTACTACCGGCGTATTGACGAGTCTTTAGAGTCCTACACAGGGGGTTCCTGGCTCAAGCGAAACAGAGTAGGAGCACATATGTGATATGTGCGGGACCGAGATTAATATGATATGAGATACCGTATTCTATTCTCGTGATTTGTATCATCGGGCGGTTATATGAGATATAGCCGGGTTACCGACTCAAGTGTTGATTCGATACATTGATACACTAGATATTAGTCGGTTATATGCAATATGACCGGATCGTTAAATAAAGTGTTGATTTAATGATTTAATATATAATTATATATTTGATATATTACTTTACATTAACTAGTATTGGTTCACTTAAGATTGATTTTCTCACTAAATTGTGCACATTGTTTATATGTGATATATGCAAGTGTACATGTTTGTATCATGCTTGATGATACATACAAGTTGTGTGTATGTGACTTGTATCAAGATTAGGTTTAAGATTAGGGTTATTGTTTTATCAAGAGATTTAACAAAAGAATTAAACTTGGTCAAAGTTATCAAGCTTGAAGAAGCTTGGAGAAACTTTGACAAAGTCTACTCTTTTGTCATTTCGCTTGATATTCTTTAACCTAACCCTTAACCTAATACCTTGGTCAATTCTCTACATGAGTTAAGCATAAGGGCTTAACTTAACCATAGTGCCATAATTAAATGGATAAGCTTTCCTTTGGATGACATAATTCATTATTCTTTCGTCTTCTTCTTCTTCATCAAGCTCCATCAAAAAGCTTGCTAGCTCCAATGGTGCCATGAGAAAAAGTTTGAGAAAAACAATTCTTAAGTGAGCCCACTTCCTATTTCTTCATCCTCTACTACTTGCCATGTAGTATAGGGTGTTCTCTTCATAAAGTTTTTGAACAAGTGAAGGAATAGCTTGGGTTTGAGTCTCCCCGACGTAGATCATCTTCGGCCTCGAAGTCAACGACCTAGCCCGCTCATTTTTCCGATGAAACCAACGCTAGGGTCCGGGATCCCGATGATCGCAGCGAAGGGAGGTCAACATGGAGCTTTAGAAGTGAAGGACCGGATCTACAAAGGTTGTAATCCCTTTCACTTGTAGTTAAAGTAGTTAACTTGCTTTTAGTTTCGCCTAATCTCTAGTAATGATCTTGCATAGGGTTGTTCGACACATAAAAATTTGATTTTGGCATGGTTGATGCCTTGTGGAACCTCATGAGTATGCCTAGGAATCCTACAGTGGTATCAGAGCCTAGCTAGAGCTTTAGGCGAAGTGTAGACGAAGTTAGAAAGCCGATCGAACCCCGAAACCTTAATCGATACCCTTCTCTGTACATTTTCTGATACTGTGGATTTTTCCAATTTAAAAATATCCAAAAAATTCAGCAGGGTTTTCTAGGAATTACTGTGGATCACGTGCCCCTAAGTCGACCAATGATCCGCGGAACCGCGGCCCCACCCTGGCTTGCGCGGCGGTTCCGCGGCCATAATGGTGAATCATGGCACGTGGTTTGCACAGTAATTTCTTTCTATAGTTCCTGTGTTTTCTGGGAATTTTTAATTTATACTCAAGAGTTGAGTTTTCTGGGTTGTATTGGGGACTCGATGATTTGATCGGATTATTTAACTTTGTTTATTGTGTTTTTCCGGGTAATTTAGAACCTGTTAAAATGTTCGACCAGACATCAATATCTTACCTTTTCCCCTGCCGGAAAATTTCCATGTGTTGGATTTTTCCGTAGTTTAAGAACGTCTAAGTAGTGCAAGTAACGCGATGGACCCTCTAGAAGACAACAAACCTTAACTCGATTATGTGACCGTCTTGAACTACCCTTTGAACCTTAGGGTTTGGGGTAGGACGGCGTGCCACATGTGAGGCGTTGGCTTGACCCTTCTATGGCTGGACCGTTGGTACTGTTGCATGAAATTGATATTTTTAAACTCCCCTCAAGTGTTGAGCTATTTGGGAAAACTTGGGTGTTTGATTATTCGATCGGAAAGTTTAACATTGTCTATTTATCTGGAATGTGATACAATAATTAGAATCCACAAATAGTTATGAGATAACTGATTTGAATATTATAAACATAGCACTTTAGTCTCAATTGATCGGTTGCCATGGGATTTTGATGTGATCAAAAGTCCGTCGCAATCACGTTACGTACGCAGATACTCGCCGGGTAAACTTAATAGACAGCTACACCCCATAGCCCCGACCAAGTGACTGTAGGAGAACCCCGTCGCCAAAAGCATCCGTTCGGGTGCTCGCGGCAGCGGTGTTCCGCCTTAGTGCACTTCGTCGAAGGCATCCGGGGGTGCGGCCGTCTACTAAAGTTTGCGACGAGCATTCGTTCAGGATGTCGGGAATCTTGTTGAATTGCTCGACTTGATATTGAAATGTGTTTTCGATAATGAGACTAAAATGCGGGGTTTATAATTGTTAGGCATGCGATGTCTAAGGAATTCATTTGGTTAGGCATGCGATGTCTAAGGAAATTGCGGAATCTAACTGTTGTAGTTTTACGCTTTCTTTTCTGCGACCATAAGTGTAATATGTGATATCGCCGGTTTCGTTGCTATATGTCAACGACAATTGGGATGGGCATATTTACTTACATTGATGACATGCGATGTTATGTGTTGCTGGATATGTTATATTGGATCGTCGTGTTTGAATAGCCGGGTTTTTTTTATGTGAGATGAGTGTTTTTCATTTTCATTCATGTAAAAAAAACTTGTATGTAATATTCTTTTGTTGGGGCACTTCCGGGTTGAGGATGATGTCACCATTGTATATTATTTACTTTTCCGCATTAGGTAGACCCAAGACGGGGAGCACAAGTAACCGGGTTCTAGGGTCCAGTTGGAGACCATCTCAAGGAGTCGAGACCGGGTTTTCTAACCCTAGAATTAACAGTGTTGCTTGCCGCACTCGTAGGGGTCTAGGGATGTGGGTTTGGCAATTCATCGCGACCGTGGAATCCGTGTTTTATACAGGCTCGTATTGAAAACACGGACGTCCTAGAATATCCAATAATTCATATATGTTTCTTCTGCTGCGATATCTGTGATGTGATCATTTGATATGTTGTGATAGATACTGCATATAGTATATACGATATATTATATAGACGTTACTTATATTTTACACCCGCGCTAGCCCTGCCCCGCTCTGCCGTTAGTTACCTAACCTAACGGTGCACGAGGGGACATCGAGGCGAATGCGGATGGCATAAGTGTACGTCGTATTTATCTGTGATGTTTAGGTGACTTAAATGATGGGACTTCATTAATATGATTAATGAAAGAAAAGAAACCTAAAAGATGTTGTGGAATCGAATTTTCAAAAACAGGTAGCTACGGTTTTTGCTTTGCATCGCGGTGTTCCTTGTAGAACGTCCTGCACCTTATTCGATAAGGAAAAGGCCGAGATCCCTTCACCGGGAGTGACCCCTTTAGCAATGACTGGCAGATGCTACACCCCTCGGTTTGTCTTTTGATTGCTTTTGGAGTTTTTGCTTTGCATAGTGATATATATGATATATCCTGCACCTTATTCGATGAGGAAAGGGCCGACGATCCTTTCACCGGGAGTGACCCCTTTAGCAAAACTAGAAAAGCCTCAAAACACTCCATTTTAAAATCATTTGATTCTACAACGATATCAAGTTCATTACGCAATAGGTTTTCAAAAAAACCTGTCGTAGCCCTCCGTCATTTCAGATAAGTCCTACTTAGTATTCGTGCTACGTTTGTTGACCTCCATGAAGGCGTAGTGTGCGGTAGCTAACTAGTATTTATCTGCTTATGCATATGATACAGATTGGATTGGGGTATTCGTACGACCTTGTTGACCTCCGTCAAGGGTCGTGCGGGTGGGTTTGATTCAATCAAGAAATGAAGGGTTGAACTTGACTTGCACCCTGTGGTTTGTTGACCTCCGTCAAGGTCATAGGATGCTTGGGGCAAAATATTATCGGGAATTTCAAGTGTTAAAATTTGCAATGAGATTGCATACCTTCTATGAGATAGTTGGATCCCGATACCCGCTACGAGTAAGAGTTACTCTTGGGAGAGTTTTACACATTACAATTAGCCGATCAAGTAGGTGTCTAGAAAGGTGTTGACGGGGTTATGCCTCTGGAAAAACGAGGTTTACATTAATTAGGTTCGTGCGAAAGCACGGGGGACCTCCCTCAAAGTACCGACACTGGCCTGGTTGAAAGATTGGCGAACTTGTAGCGTGTATTTAATCCCGGCTAGTCTTTCCTTTTAGGGTTTGAAGGAAGATTTGATTAAAACAGTGGGAGCCATCCTGATTAGATAAAATAATAACCAATCTAATCTTGCAAGAGCATACGCTGAGTGTTTTCTTCTCTCTCTCTCCAGGTAGCGACCATATCACGCCTTAATTAAGATAATAAAACAGATATATTGACCGAACCCGCTTGTTATACTGAGCTGGGGAACGTTGGTCCCGCTCCAACTTATAATTGTTATAAGACAGAGCAGGAAATTAGGGAATACCTGATTTCCCGTGCCGCCCAAACGAAGAAAGTGCATGCTGATGCATCATCTTCGGGTGTGTTCATTACATAGAACTGTTTCTCAGTATCCTTTACGTCCTGGGTATGAGATATCGGATCAGGATCCCGCATATGTAATTTGTTACATGGGCTACAGAAAGGTAGAGAACTGAGAACGGGTGATAAGTTTCATGAGACAAAAAACGGTGCAAGTGTTGCAGCCAAGTCTGTTGGTCACTATCACCCTGTATTACCAGAATACATTGATTCTGAACAAATGTTATTAGATACCGAACCTGTAACACCCGAGCCCAATAATACTATTTATATTACTGGTTGAGGGTTATATATTGCTCATTTTCAATTATTTTGATTTTCTGGTGTTTATTGCTAAATTTTAACCGGTTAAGTCATTTTGGCACATAACAAATTTTAACTCCTAAAATGAAATTTAAAATATCCATGTTGGCCTACTCGTCGCCACTAGTCGCGTGGTAGCGTCCACGTGTCGATATTCCGTCCCGTTCGGCTAAACGGGCAAGTTTGGACGACTAAGTGCGCGTGCAAGTGTCCGACTTGGGGGCATGCATTTTAATTACAAAACACCTCTTTTCAAAATTTGGAACCCGCTTAAAATCCTATAATTTGAATTTGGAACATTTGGGCGCAACCCGGGCGCGATTTGGAAATGTTTCATTTCGCGCCAAAAAGGCCCATTTAATTTAATATCCTTAAACTATAAATATACAATTATATATTCGTTCACAGTTAAATCTTTCACAAATCCTTACCAAATCAATTCTGCCTCGTGATCAGCCAATCACGAGCTCCCAATTTAACTCGTGGGCCCCACCTCCTCTTTCCCAATCTCTCTCTCTCTCTTCTTCTTTATATCTTCCCATGCAGCTGCCTCCCCTTCCTCTCGATCACGAGAAAACCCCTCACCCTAACCCTAACCTCCTCGTGACCTCGCCGCCGGCCCCACCGCGACCTCGCCGTCGCCGCCCTCGCCACCACGAGCCTAGCTGCACCCACCTTCCTCCTTCCTCCGTGCATCTTCCGCGCCTGCACCCAACCCCGACGCCTCTCTCCTCTCGAACCCATAGTCCCGACCTCGCCTGCCCTCGTCGTCGACCCTCGACCTCGACGTCGCCTCCACCTCCTCACCCTCTTTCACACCACCATCATCATCTTTCCGTCTCCGACCCTGCACGAACCCCGCCTGCACATCCCTGCCTCGCCGAAACGCCGACCACGGCCGCTAACCCTCTCCTGCGCCCCTCCGTCGCCGTCACCGATCCCCGACTTCGCTCTTCTCATCACCACCCAACTCCTGACACCACCACCACCACTATCCTTCATCACCACCATCTACTGATCTTCAAGAATCCCTCGCTGCCATTGCCAGAAAACCCGCTGCATGCCTTGCCGGGGACCTCGCCTTTGACGACCATCATCGTCGTCACCCCTCGTCTCTGTCCCCAGAGCACCTCACCAGAGCCGACATCCAAGCCATGACCTTGCTTGGGTCGTATTCACATCTCCGCCGTGTCGCATCCATCGTGGTCGTGATCGTTGTGTCGCGCGAAGGCCTAGCCGTGATCGTGCATCTGCAGTTTTGTGCTTCATGGTTGCATTACCGTTCGGTTCCCGAGGCAAGTACTTGATACTTGCTTACATGCTAGTGAAGTTTAAAACTTCCCTTAATACAAACTTTAAGTTGCCGTAACATTTACCCATGATATAATAAGGTATTATTCAGTAAATCACATTACATATATTGCTTCCTGTTCAACCCTAGTAGCATGCCAGATTAACTGTTTTCCTGTTGAATCCCCACATAGAAGTGATAATAGTAGAGCTCCCATTAACCGTATCAGGCTCCGCTGTACCCATATGTTTTCGAACTTGAGACTTAATCTCGCATTGAATCATTACAGTAGCTTCTTGAAATTAATCGGTCTGCTATCAATCCATACTTTAACTAATTAAACCAATTAGAACGTCCTTGCTTAACTTGCTAGATCATCCATGTGACTATTACCTATGCTGTAGTTTTAATAGCTTCATTGCTTCGTGTTAATAATATTGTTGTACCCTGTGACTATTGCACCCGAAGGGTGCTTGAACCTGTTAATAAGAGAATACAAAACATCACTGTGTTTACATGGAATAATATTGTTATTTACTGTTTCCTGCTGCTGTTCATTATTTGATTGTATACCTATTGTGAGCACATACTCGATTGCACTACATATTGGCCTGACCCTGCTACACATGACATATACCTACATACCGACTCATCCTGTTGTATCATGACATGACTTGTTTCATGATCTTGCCTAATGCCGACAAACCTGACCATTCCTGCTGTCTATCCAGACAGACCTACTTTTACCTGATTTTCTGTTGGCATTAGTCCTTGACTACTGAATACCTGACCTGACATACATAGCTTGGGGGTATGGGAAAATCAAAGGTGAAACCGACTTGTAACTCAACAGTTCGATACTTGTTCTGATCAGTCTTACGGGCTTGGCCAGTCCGGGAGTGATGATGCTGACATCACTCATCCATCCTACTACCTATTACTGCTTAGCGGCACGTCTCGGATTCAGCCCCGAGGACCTTGACCGTGGTCCCGGACACGCACGGGATACTATTGAGTTACATCGACGATTCATCAATTGATTTCAAAGACTATAGAGTAGAAACCTGATAGGACAGTTTAGTCACCCGTGCACTTTACCCTGCTCTGATATTGTACTGCTTATTCATGTTCATACCTGCACTGCTTATTGCCATGTTTATACTATATACTTGATGTCATGACGCGCTGACGTCTGGGTTTTGCATGGCCCAGATTCCGTACCACTGTCGCCGACCGTGCAGGAGTACTTCAGCCAGCAGGCTGATTTGAGTTCTATAGTGGTTAGTTTGTTTATTGCATTTTATTTCCAGGTGCGATCCCGCATTATGGGACGTACCTTTCTATTATTATATTGGATCATTTGCTTCCGCACTTATTGTTTATTGACTCTCGTTATTTTGGATTTGGACATGTGCTAGATTAGTTTTTTTTATCTTGTTCTCGATATCTCTACAACCGTAATGTGACTGTGAATGGATACTTCCTACCCACAGGTAGCATGGTTGGCTATGTCACGCGCCCAATCTTGCGTACTCTGGGAAGCGGGGCGTGACATGGTTCTTTTGGTATCAGAGCCATAGGTTAATTGGGTTGATTCTTTGTAGTTGGGTATTGAACCCGATACACGAATCATAATAGCCGTGTTTAGGAAACATGTCCAGCCACATTGACCGTTTTACCATTCTTGAATCACATTCTTCCTGATTATATCTTTTACGACGTGCAAACTTACTTTGCATGTCGACTCGGAAACCTGATTTCTTGTTATCCCTAGGACTTGGGCGACTTGGGTGGAGTTATGTAATTGCGGCTATGATACCGCGGCATAGCTACAATGCAGTACTCTATTTAAGTATCTTGGAGTTCTAGCCTTGATCTATATTCAGAATCTATCATCATGCTAATGTTGGGTGTTTTGAGTTCAGGATTACGACAGGTAAGAAGTTGAAGACGTACCGGAGGTGTGTGAGCGAAGCCGCCATGCTTGGAGTGATAAGAGAAATGCTGGAAATCAAAGAGACCGACTGAGCTGAATCAGCAATAGCAGATTTGTTTCAGGAAGGTTTGCAGATCGTTCAGCACTCTGTAAACAACGATGGAACTAGACCAGTCGAACGAGTAAGGACCGAAGCAGATTTCAGACTTTGGGTCCGTCTACATTTACTGGTTTAAAGGAGCTGTTACCAGCCGAGCAGAGGCTAGTGACACGGAGGATTTACTGATGGCGGCACAGATTCCAGAGGACAAGAGAGTTGTTGTGGTGCGCTTCAGCTAGTGGTTTACGCCGAGAGTGATGGCCTGTGGAGGAGACCCGCTTGCCCAAGCCAATCAGTTGAGCGGATTTCTCTAAGAGTTTCCTGGAGAAATTCTTCCCGCGGACTGCGCGGAGGAAATGGAAGAGAAGTTCATCGGACTAAGGCAGAATGGAGCAACCGTGGACGTGCATGCAGCAGAATGGACGAGACTCAGTAGTCTTGCTGGACCTTTCGTGGCCAACCATGTAGACAGCAGTTGCGGTAAGGAAGCAGTTCTGTCGGGCCAGTCGAGTTTAGGGCTAGGCCGACGAACAGTGTTCTTGCGGCTATGGTAGTGGATAGTAATGAAGAGCCGGCAGTTGTCCGCGACTTTATGGATGTGTTTGAAGATATTTCGGGCTTACCGCCGAAGCGAGATGTGGAGTTTGCGATTGACCTTATTCCTGGTGCAGCGCCAGTATCAAAATCTTATTATCCGATGGCACCGGTGGAATTGGAAGAAGTTAAGAAACAAGTTGGTGAATTACTCGAGAAGGGATGGATTCGAAGCAGCAACTCGCCTTGGGGAGCCCCGGTTCTTTTAGTAAAGAAGAAGGATGGCACGAGAAGGATGTGCATTGATTATCGAGAATTGAACCGGGTGACTATTAAGAACAAGTACCCGATCCCTCGCATTGGAGAACTTTTTGAGCAGCTTAGTGGCGCGAGGATATCCTCGAAACTGGACTTGCGATCGGGATATCATCAGGTCCGAGTGAAAGCAGAAGACATTTGCAAGACGGCGTTTCGAACTCGATATGGACATTTCGAGTATCTAGTGATGCCCTTCGGAGTGACAAATGCGCCAGCAATATTTATGGATTTGATGAACAGGATCTTTTCACCGTTCTTGGACCAGTTTATCGTGGTATTCATTGACGATATTCTGGTGTACTCGAAGAGTCCGGAGGAGCATGCCGAGCATTTAAGGATCGCACTGCAGACGCTGAGACAAGAGAAGTTATTTGCGAAAATGAGTAAGTGCGAGTTCTGGCTGGAAGAAGTGAAGTTTCTGGGGCATGTTGTGTCGGGCAATGGAATCGCCGTTGATCCCGAGAAGATTACAGCAGTTCGAGATTGACCTATTCCAAAGAATGTTGCGGAAATAAGAAGTTTTCTTGGACTCGCCGGATACTACAGAAGATTTGTGGAGAACTTCGCTCGTTTAGCTGAGCCGTTGACCAAGCTTACGCGTAAGGAGGTACCGTTTGTTTGGACGGATGGATGTGCATTGGCCTTCGAGACGTTGAAGCAGAAGTTGATAACCGCCCCTATCCTAACCGTACCGGATGATTCAGGAGGACTGGTGATTCTTAGCGACGCATCCGGAAAGGGATTGGGATGTGTTTTGATGCAGAATGGGAAAGTCCCATCAGGAGCAAGTATATCTTGAGAAGGTTACTTGGTGTAGATGGAAAAGTTGAGACTTTCAAAGCTAAACTTGTTAAAGGTTTTTCGTCATCGACCAGGCATGGATAATGATGAAACCTTTTCCAGTGCCTATGCTTAAGTCCATCCAGATCCTACTTGCCACGGCTACATACCATGACTACTATATCTGGCGGTTGGGTGTCATGACTGCTTTTCTAGATGATGTTTTAGAAGATAGCGTCTATAAGTACACAGCCAGAGGGCTTCGTAGACAGTGGGAGCAGCGGAAACATGTGCAAGATGTTTTATATGATAAAACAGGCATCGCGGAGTTGGAACATCTGTTTCGATGTGGTAGTCAAAGAGTTTGACTTCATCAAAATGGTAGATGAACCTTGTATATACAAAAAGGTAAATGGGAGTATGGTGGTGATTCTCGTAGAGTACGTGGATGACATACTCTTGATAGGGAAGGAGTTTCCTATGCTACGCTCGGTCAATCTCCGCTTATCACAACGATTCTCCAAATAGGATCAAAGTGATACCTCCTATATCCTAGGTTTTGGATCTATGAGATAGATCTAATTTGATGTTCGGATTCTTAGTAGTTGTAGTGAGATGGTATCAATCGATCCTAGGGAAAATCACTGGAAATGTTCCAGGGTGATAAGAACGACTGAATGTCAGTCGCAGGCATTGTCTTTACCCTCAGTGGAGGGACGGTATGTTGGAAGAGTTCCAAGCTAGATACCGTGACTTACTAGACGATTAAAGGCAAGATACATCATTACCACAGATGCTACCAAAGAGGCAGTCTGGATATATAAGTTAATGAGATGAACTCCGTTCCTACCATTGTGTGACAATGGAGTTGTGGCTTTAGCCAAGGAACTACCGTCCCATCAGAAATCCAGATATAATTCTTAGGCAGTATCACCTGATCATGGAGATGGTTGATCTCCAGGGAGATCGAGGTTAGGAGAGTGGACTCAGAGGACAACACGGCGAATCCACTCACAAAGGCTTTTTCCCAGAGAGAGACTATTATGGGATGGTTGAGTATGAAATACTGCAACCACTGTTATCAGATGGCCCTAGTGCAAGTGGGAGATTGTTAGTTATATGTATGCCCTATAGGCCATTACTATACATGAGATGTATATTGTAGAGGATGCTTGGACATATATAGGGAGGACTTTCTTTCTCGACATGATAGTATGCTATCTGGTTACTCTTTACCTTAACGTGTACACTGATTGTCTCTCTGTTACATGTTGGTAAAGCCCTTAGGATGTGTACTTGACTGCCTGGACTATGATGCGGATCATACTAGTGGGGACATGGTAGTCCATAAGTACATCCTTCAAGGTCCCTAGTCGTGGGTGTATCGAGACAGGGCATCGATGCACCAGAGTAGACTAGCGTATACGCATCTTGACCCATATGATGGGCGATGGATGATCCTATATCCATCGGTGTTTGACATCAAGGATGGTGTACGGGTGCTCAGTGGAGACTGGGTACACTGGACGGACTCGCCGAGAACTCCCAGATGGTATTATACCTTACGTCAGATGGCAGTTCTCTGGTGACACTGGTACAACTTAGTCTGTTGACCCGAGATCGTCATAGAGTCTTATGTGATTCCCACTGTGCTTTGATTTCTATCATACCACGTCCAAGAGGGCGTGCAAAAAGGTGATTTTTGGGTACAGTCCCGAATCACATGGAGGCAATGAGCGATAGGAGGGGATTCATCTCTCCCAGTATAGGGAGTTGATGTTGCGCTGTGTTCGATTGGCTATAACCGGAAATCCCTGGCCAGGGTTGCTGAGATTAACTGGTAAGTGTTATCAGTAGTTTCTCGAACTGTTATAGACCTCATATCGACACGACTTATCAAGCTACCGGGGTCTGACGTTTACCACCCCTAGGCGAGATATGTGACATATCAGACGACGAGACCGGACTGTACGGGAGTGTTACTGATTGGATTCACAGGAGAACTAGCGGGCTTGCTTGTTGATCTTCTGATCGCCCAATACCCGGGAGGCCATTACGTTTAGCAGACCGCTTGCGGCTTGTGGGTGTTTGATATGATCATCACCTACTACCGGCATATTGACGAGTCTTTAGAGTCCTACACAGGGGTTTCCTGGCTCGAGAAATGGAGTAGGAGCACATATGTGATATGTGCAGGACCGAGATTAATAAGATATGAGATATCGTATTCTATTCTCGCGATTTGTATCATCGGGCGGTTATATGAGATATAGCCGGGTTACCGAATCAAGTGTTGATTCGATACATTGATACACTAGATATTAGTCGGTTATATGCAATATGACCGGATCGTTAAATCAAGTGTTGATTTAATGATTTAATATATAATTATATATTTGATATATTACTTTACATTAACTAGTATTGGTTCACTTAAGATTGATTTTCTCACTAGATTGTGCACATTGTTTATATGTGATATATGCAAGTGTACATGTGTGTATCATGCTTGATGATACATACAAGTTGTGTGTATGAGACTTGTATCAAGATTAGGTTTAAGATTAGGGTTATTGTTTTATCAAGAGATTTAACAAAAGAATTAAACTTGGTCAAAGTTATCAAGCTTGAAGAAGCTTGGAGAAACTTTGACAAAGTCCACTCTTTTGTCATTTCTCTTGATATTCTTTAACCTAACCCTTAACCTAATACCTTGGTCAATTCTCTACATGAGTTAATCATGAGGGCTTAACTCAACTATGGTGCCATAATTAAATGGATAAGCTTTCTTTTGGATGAGATAATTCATTATTCTTTCGTCTTCTTCTTCTTCTTCTTCTTCATCAAGCTCCATCAAAAAGCTTGCTAGCTCCAATGGTGCCACGAGAAAAAGTGTGAGAAAAACAATTCTAAAGTGAGCCCACTTCCTATTTCTTCATCCTCTACTACTTGCCATGTAGTATAGGGTGTTCTCTTCACAAAGTTTTTGACCAAGTGAAGGAATAGCTTGAGTTTGAGTCTCCCCGACGTAGATCTTCTTCGGCCTCGAAGTCAACGACCTAACCCGCTCATTTTTCCGATGAAACCAACGCTAGGGTCCGGGATCCCGATGATCGCAGCGAAGGGACGTCAACACGGAGCTTTAGAAGTGAAGGACCGGATCTACAAAGGTTGTAATCCCTTTCACTTGTAGTTAAAGTAGTTAACTTGCTTTTAGTTTCGCCTAATCTCTAGTAACGATCTTGCATAGGGTTGTTCGGCACATAAAAATTTGATTTTTGCATGGTTGATGCCTTGTGGAACCTCATGAGTGTTCCTAGGAACCCTACAAATAATAACGAACAAATCACACTTTCTCAGTGGACGATCCGCATTCACCGACGAAACTACAATAGACACCGTCAATTGATTGCGGTATAAATTTCTTTGGTTGTGAAACATTTTACATACACACGAAGATAAATAATCAATCACCAATCGAGCATAGCGCAATATCAACTCCCTATACCGGGAGAGATGAAACCCCTCCTATCGCTCACTGCTTCCATGTGATTCGGGACTGTACCCAAAATCCACCTGTTTGCATGACTCTTTTGAACCGTGGTAGGGAGGAAATCAAAGCACAGTGGGAACCACACAAGACTATGACGATCTCGGGTCTACATACTAACTTGTACAAGTGTCACTAGAGAACTGCTATCTGACGATAGGTATGGTACCATCTAGGAGTTCTCGGCAAGTCATGTTCGGTGTACCCATTCTTTAATAAGCACCTGTGTACAATCTTTGATGTCAAACACCAATGGATGTGGGATCAACCATCGCCCCATACAGGGTCAAGAAACGTACACACTAGTCAACTCTGGAATATCGATGCCCTGTCTTGATATCCCTGCGACTAGGACTGCTTAAAGGATGTGCTTGTGGACTACACAAGCCCCGCTAGTATGATCTGCATCATAGTCCTGGTAGTCAAGCTAGCATTCTATGGGCTTTATAAATATGTATCAGAGAGACAAAATAACTGTAAGTCGATGTCGCGCACCCCGCGGGTTCACGGGGAGGCGGAGTTTACAAAAAAAACGATTTTTATATCCTTTGCTACACCGACTAAACTCTAGAATCGATACTAAACCTTATCTAGCATAACAACTAAGAGGTTTAACTACTGTGTAAGAAAGTTATAACTCAAGTATCAAGTCCTTTTTCTTCTTATACTCATCATCCTCTTTTTGTGCTCTTTGAAGAGTGTACGGATCGTGCTTCCTCTTCGGCCTCCTTGAGTCAAAGAAGACCCACCCGAGAGTGTTTACTAAGAGCTCCCACCTCTAAGATGAGCTAACTAGGGTACCTAGTATGCTAATCTAACTATCTTAGAGGACGTAGAGAGTGATTATGGATAGTTTAGTCTCACTAACCCTAGGTTTCTCAACAAATGAGACAATTAGGGTTTGAGGGAGAAGAAGAGAGCTCTTGAGGTGAGAGAGTGTTTAAGATAATAATAGAATGAAGATGGCTAATTTTGATGACTATATGGCATCCCAAAATATCTCACAAAATATCTAAGTCCACCCTTGCCTCAATAGTCATCCATGAGTCACCAAGTAGCCATGCTTCATTTATCACAAAATAACACCTCATACCTCCACCTCATTTATCTTTTAATCAAAAGATTAAAACACAAATGAGGTGCCCCCTTCTAGAAGTATACTTGAGTAAATTACAAGAATACCTCTCACCTTACATACATACCTGTATCCGTATTCCGAGGAACACGAATACAATGAGACGAAACTAATCCAATAATCTAATACTAGAATCCGACTTAAACTAAAGCCCACTAGTATTATCCGCTCGAACATCATGTAGGGTTCCTAAGCACGACAACAAGGTTTCGGGTGGCATCATCCATGCCAAATTAAAATTTTGCCAAGCTTAAAAGAACCCTAACCAAGATCTTTTACTAGAGAATCATATGGAAACTTAAAAGTACACAACTTTACAACTAAGTGAGTAGGGATTACCACTTTTGTAGTCCGTTCCTTCACTTCTATAGCTCCTTTTTGTGGTCCCTTCGCTGCGATCAACAAACTCCCGGACATTTGAGAGGCTCCACAAGATGTATGATGCATGCTTGCTAGAAGTATTTAAAGTCTGTGATGATCTACTTCGAGAAAACACGGACTCAAGCTCTCAATTCACTAATATGGAATTAGTGAATCTAACACCCTAAACTATATGGCTAGCATAGAAGAGGATGATGAAGTAGGAATTTTTCTCACTTTAGGTTTATTTTTCCCACTAGGGTTCATCATCTCATGAAACCCTAGAAAGCTTTTGAGATGAGAAAGAAGATGAAGAGAAAAATGAACAAGTGAATGAGTTGTATGAGAATAGCAACCATGGTGAGATAATATCTCATACTAAACTCTTGTAGAGAATAAACCATGGTCAAGGATAAATGGTAAGGTTAATAAATATCTTAAGTAATCCAAATTAAGTGGACTAAGTCAATGGCAAACCCTAGCTTCTCCAAGCTTCTTTGCCATGACAAAATCCACTTCATTTTGAATTACTTTAAATGTGTAAAACCCTAATTTATCCAAAGCATGGTGTATGTCTCATACACCCATGTTGCATGTACCAATAACCATGACACAATATCATATATCACATAAATACAAAGTGAGAAAAAGAAATGTTTAAGTGAGCAAATATTAGTTAATGTAATTCAATATATCAAATATATAATTATACATTAAATTATTAAATCAATACTTGATTTAATAATCCGGTTATATCACATGCAACAGGCTAATATCATATGTAACATCATATCGAATCAACACTTGATCCGATAACCCGGCTATATCACATATAACCGACCGATATCACATATCGCGAGAATTGAATACGGTATCACATACGCGCATTAATCTCGGTCCCGCACAAATCACATATGTGCTCCTACTCCGTTTCGCCTGAGCCAGGAAATCTTTGTGTAGGACTCTAAAGACCCGTCAATAGGCCGGCAGTAGGAGATGATCATATCAAACACCCACAAGCCGCAAGCAGTCAGCTAAACGTAACGGCCACCCAGGTATTGAGCGTCAGAAGATCAACAAGAAAACCTGTACATACTCTTGCGAATCCAATCAGTAATACTACCGTATAGTCCGGTCTCATCGTCTGATATGTCGCATATCCAGTCTAAGAGTGGTAAACGTCAGACCCCAGTAACCGATAAGTCGTGCCGATGTGAGGATGATAACGAGTTTAGAAACTACTGATAACACTTACCAGTAGATCTCCATATCAGCCCTGGCCAGGGACTTCCAGTTATGGCCAATCGAACACAGCGCAACGTCAACCCCCTATACCGGGAGAGACGAAACCCCTCCTATCGCTCATTGCCTCTATGTGATTCGTGAATGTACCCAAAAGCCACTGTTTTGCACGTTCTCTTAAACGTGGTAAGGTGGAGATCAAAGCACGGTGGGAATCACACAAGACTCTATGACGATCTCGGGTCTACAGACTAAGCTGTACCAGTGTCACCAGAGAACTGCTATCTGACAATAGGTATAATACCAACTAGGAGTTCTCGGCGAATCCGTTCAGTATACCCAGTCTCCACTGAGCACCTGTACACCATCTTTGATGTCAAACACCAATGGATGTGGGATCATCCATCGCCCATCATATGGGTCAAGATGCGTATACGCTAGTCTACTCTGGAGTATTGATACCCTGTCTCGATACACCCTCGACTAGGAACAATTATAGGATGTACTTGTGGACTACCATTGGCCCCACTAGTATGATCTCCATCATAGTCATGGTAGTCAAGTATACATCCTAAGGGCTTTACCAACATGTGAGAGCAAGACAGTATCACTATACTAATCTACATGTTAAGACAAGTCGAGCAAGAAAGTCCTCTCTATATATATCCAAGCATCCACTATAATATATATCACATATACAATAATGACCTCTAGGGCATACATATAACTAACAATCTCCCACTTGCACTAAGGCCATATGTTGTAGTATCTCATACCCAACATCCCGAAAAGTCTCTCAAATTGTATATGGGGTATGGCCTTCGTGAGTGGATCCGCTGTGTTGTCCTTCGTGTCAACTCTCCTAACCTCGATCTCCCGGCGATCAACTATCTCCCGGATCATGTGATATCGCCTCAGAATATGCCTAGATCTCTGATGGGACCTGGATTCCTTGGCTAAAGCCACTGCTCTATTGTTATCACAATACAAAGGTATTGGATGCTCGATGGACGGAACTACTCCAAGTTCATTTATGAACTTCTTCATCCACACAGCCTCTTTGGCAGCATCGTTGGCAGCGATGTATTCAGCCTCCATCGTCGAGTCTGCCACGGTTTCCTACTTGGAAATCTTCCAGTAAACCGCCCCTCCATTGAGGGTAAAGACAAATCCCGAGACCGACTTAGAGTCATCCTTATAAATCTGGAAGCTCGAATCGGTAAAGGACTCCACTTGGAGTTCTTCGTTACCATACACTAAGAACATCTCTTTAGTCCTTCTCAAGTACTTAAGAATGTTCTTCACAGCTGTCCAGTGACTCTCTCCAGGATCTGCTTGATACCTACTCACTACACTTAGTAAGTATGCTACATCGGGTCTGGTACATAGCATCACGTGCATGATAGAGCCTACTGCCGAAGCATAAGGTATCCCTTACATGAGAGCTCTCTCCAAATCAGTCTTGGGAGATATCTCTTTGGAGAGAGTGAGTCAAGAGACCATGGGTAAATTCCCATGCTTGGATTCTTCCATACCAAACCTCTTTAGTATGGTGTCAATGTACCTGGATTGGGACAATCCCAGTATCCATTTAGATCTATCTCTATAGATCTTAATCCCCAAGATGTAGGAGGCATCACTTAGATCTTTCACCGAGAATCTTTGTGATAAGAAGAGCTTGACCGAGTGCAGCATAGGAACATCATTTCCTATCAAGGGTATGTCATCCACGTATAATACGAGGAAGACAACCTTACTCTCTGCCACCTTCTTGTATATACAAGGTTCATCTACGTTTTTGATGAAGTCAAACTATTTGACTACGACATCAAAACAGATGTTCCAACTCCGTGATGCCTGCTTATACCCGTAGATGGATTTAAGTAGCTTTCACACCTTCCCGCTGCTCCCACTGTCCACGAATCCCTCTGGATGAGTCATGTACACTCTCTCTTATAAATCACCATTTAGAAAGGCGGTCTTAACATCCATTTGCCAGATTTCATAGTCATGGTATGCAGCAATGGTAAGTAGGATCCGGATGGACTTAAGCATAGCCAATGGAGAAAAGGTTTCATCATAATCCGCACATGATCATTGATGAAAACCTTTTGCAACAAGTCTAGCTTTTAAAGTCTCAACTTTTCCATCTACACCAAGTTTCTTCTTAAAGATCCATTTGCTCCCAATGGGTTTCACCCCTTCAGGAGCAACTTCCAAAGTCCATACTTTGTTGGTATACATGGATTCCATCTCAGATCGCATTGCATCCAGCCACTTCACCGAGTCCCTACTCGTGATGGCCTGCTCGAAGCTAGTTGGGTCATCAGCTTCCATGATGCAATCTTCGCTCCCACCATTAATGAGAAAACCGTAGTATCTCTCAGGTGGATGAGGAACCCTACTAGATCGGCGGAGAGGCCGGGGTTCGTTGGGAGCTATCGAATTCTCTGGTTCCACTAAATCTTCAGTTGCAGTTTGTGTAACCGGAATTTCTTCCAGTTCTACCTTGTTGCCACTAATTTCTTTTGCAAGAAATTCCTTTTCTAAAAAGGTGGCATGTCGAGAAACAAACACTTTTTGTTCCTCCCCATGGTAGAAAAGATATACATGTGAATGTTTAGGATATCCTACAAACTTGCAAAGAACCGACTGTGCCTCGAGTTTGTCCAGATTTTTCCTTTTGACATAAGCCAGACAACCCCATATCTTAACTCGTTTAAGACATGGTCTCTTTCCACTCCATATCTCATATGGTGTGGTAGGTACAGATTTAAATGCAACTTGATTCAATACATATGTTGTCGTCTTAAGCGCATAACCCCAAAAGGAAATAGGCAACTCAGCGGTGCTCATCATAGAGCGCACCATATCTAATAGGGTGCAATTCCTCCGCTCTGATACACCGTTGTACTGTGGTGTATATGGAGGAGTAAGCTGGAAGAGAATCCCATTCTCTTTTAGATAGTCCAGGAACTCATAGCTCGAGTATTCTCCTTCTTGATCAGATCGAAGGATTTTAATACTTTTACCTGTTTGGTTCTCTACTTCGTGCTTATATTCTTTGAATTTCTCAAAAGCTTCAGACTTGTGTTTCAATAGGAACACATGTCCGTATCTTGAGAGATCGTCATTGAATGTAATGAAGTACAAGGAACCATTCCTGAAATGTGTAGACATGGGACCGCATACATCACTATGTATTAGTCCCAAGAGTTCCGTAACTCTTTCTCCGTGTCCACTAAACGTAGTTTTGGTCATTTTTCCTTTGAGACATGAATTGCAAGTTTCATAAGATGATAATTCGAACGGATTTAAATATCCATCCTTATGTAACTTAGCTAGTCGTGTCGCATTGATATGACCCAGTCTACAATGCCACAAGAAGGATTCGTTCATTTCTGAACTCTTCCCCTTGTGCGTGTTTTGTACATTAAGAACTGTGGTTTGATTTAGAACGTATATGCCATTATTTAACGAGTCTGATCCAATCAACATTTGATTCAGGAAGATGTTAATAACATTATCCTGTACTAAAAAATTATATCCTTCTTTACTCAATAAAGAAACTGTTATAAGATTGCATATCAGGGTCGGAATGTAATAGCATTCGTTCAGAATCAATGTATTACCATTTGGCAATACAAGGTGATATTCGCCAACTGCTTTGGCTGCAACATTTGCACCATTCCCTTCTCTTATGGAATGATCACCCATTCCCAGTTCCCTACCTTTCCTTAGCCCATTTAACATATTACATATGTGGGATTCTGATCTGGTATCTAATACCCAGAACGTAGAGTGAACTGAGAAACAGTTCTCAATAACTAACACACCCGAAAAAGACGCATCAACATACTTATTCTTCGTTTGGACGGCGTGGGAATCCGGATATTCCCCTATTTCCTGTCCAGTCTTATAACAATTATAAGAAAGAACGGAACCAACGTTCCCCTGCTCAGTATAACAAGCGGGTTCTGTCAATACATCCATATTATTATCTTGATTAAGGCCTGACATGGTCGCTACCTGGAGAGAGAGAGAGAAGAAAACACTTTAGCGTATGCTCTTGCAAGATTAGATTGGTTTATTATCTTATCTAATCAGGATGGCTCCCACTGTTTTTATCAAATCTTTCTTCAAACCCTTAAAGGTAAGACTAGCCGTGATTAATTACACCTTACAAGTTCGCCAATATTTCAGCCAGGCCAGTGTTGGTACTTTGAGGGAAGTTCCCCATGCTTTCGCACGGACCTAATTAAAATAAACCTCGTTTTCCCAGAGACATAATCCCGTTAACACTTTTCTAGTCACCTACTTGATCGGCTAATTGTGATGTGTAGAACTCTCCCAGGAGTAACTCTTACTCGCAGTGGGTATCGGGATCCAACTATCTTATAGAAGGTATGCAATCTCATTGCTGATTTCAACACTTGAAATTCCTGATAATACTTTTGCTCCTAACCTCCTATGACCTTGACAAAGGCCAACAAACCATATGATGCTAGTCAAGTTTAACCCGTCATTTCCTGATTGAATTAAACCCACTTGTATGACCCTTGACAAAGGCCAACAAGGTCGTACGACTACCCTAATCCAATCGCATCACATGCATAAGCAGATAAGTACTAGTCAGCTACTGCACACTACTCCTTGACAAAGGCCAACAAACGCAGCACGAATACTAAATAGTCTTTATCTGAAATGACGGAGGGCTACGTCAGGTTTTTAAGAAAACATTTTGCGTAATGAACTTGATATCTTTGTAGAAACAAGTGATTTTAAAATGAGTGTTTTTGAGGCTTTTACTAGTTTAGTTAATGAGGTCACTCCCGGTGAAGGGATCTCGGCTCTTTCCATATCGAATAAGGTGTAGGATATTTCACAAATACCACTATGCAAAGCAAGAACTATAGAAGCAATCAAAAACAAAACCGAGTGAGTTGTAGTATCTGCTAGTTTCGCTAAAGAGGTCACTCCCTGTGAAGGGATCTCAGCTCTTTCCTTATCGAATAAGGTGCTGGATATTCTACAAGGAATACCGCTATGGAAAGCAAAAACTAGAGCTACCCTTTTTTGAAAATTTGATTCTACAACATCTTTTAGGTTTCTTTTCTTTCATTAATCTCATTAATGAAGTCCCATCATTTATGCTTGCTAAGCATCACAAAAGAAACGAAAATACAAAGTACGCTTATGCCATCCGCATTTGCCACAGTGTCCCGTAATGCACCGTTAGGTTACTTAACTAACGGCATACCGGAGCGGGACTAGCGCGGTTGCAAAACATAAGCAACGTTTATTATATATCATATATATAATAATAAAGCATTCATCTCATGCATATAAAGTGATCACAACACAGAATATCAGCAGCAGAAGATAACATATGAAATATTGGGTATACTAGGAGGTTCGTGTTTTATTTTGAGCCTGTATAAAACACGGATTCCACGATCACGATGAATAGCCAAACCCACATCCCTATACCCCTACGAGAGGGGAAAGCAACCTTACTAATTCTAGAGTTAGGAGACCCGGACTCGACTCCTCGAGTTGGCCTCCCACCGGACTCTAGAACCCGGTCACTTGTGCTACCCTCTTTGGGTCAATCCTAATGCGGAAAAGTAAATAATATACAACAATGGTGACATCATCCTCAACCCGGAATTGCCCCAATAAAAGAATATTACATACAATGAATTTTACATGAATGAAAATAAAAACTCTCATCTCACATAAAACCCCCGGCTATTCAGAACACGACGATTCAATATAACATATCACAGCAACACATAACATCACATGTCATCAATGTAAGTAAATATGTGTATCCCAATTGTCATTGACATATAGCAACGAAACCGGCGATACACCATATATTACACTTACGGTCGCAGAAAAGAAAATATCAAACTACAACATTTGGAATCCACAATCATCTTAGACATCATAAACCCGAAATATCGCATACCTCGGATTTCATGCCTAACAATATGAATTCCAAATATTGTATCACTTTCCAGTTAGCTAGACAATGTTAAACTTTTCGATTGAATCAACAAACACCCACAATACCCCAAGGGATCAACACTTGAGCGTAGTTAAAGCATACCCAAAATATGCCACAGTACCTATGAACCAGCCGTAGAAGGGTCAACCAATGCCTCACCTGTGGCGCCGCAGAACTACGGCAAACCCTAAGGTTTGACCGCGGTTCCACGGCCACAGAATCGAGTTAGGGTTTCGTTCTTCTAGATGGTCTATAGAATTACTTGCATGATCATTCGAATATATATTAACATGGAAAACTCCAACACTTGAAAATTTCCAGCGAGTGTTAAAGTGGGTATTTGTTATCCGTTCGAACTTTTTAACACCGCCTGAATAACCCGAAACAAAACTAGAATTACGAATACGAAACACTCCGAATAGCCAATGCATAAAGATGACATCACATGCAAATTTAGCAAAAACTAGCAACACCTGAAACAGCAAAACCCAGAGACTGGAAAACTGTAAAAAATTGAACCCCAGATAACACTGTACGGTCGGCCTGCTCGGTTTTTAAAGGGTTTTGCTCGGCCAAAATCCGGCGAGGGGTGTTCAATTTTCTACTGTGTTCATATTGTATCTCATACAACATTCTGCAGTTGTATAAATAATTTTTTGACTCTCAGAAAATTTCGATAGAAACTAGGGTTTAGAATAGGGTGTTTCGGAGTTGTTTCGGTTTCGTAATCCTACACAATCCGTCTAATTCTCTAGCTAGGCTTTGATACCACTGTAGGGTTCCTAAGCACGACAGCAAGGATTCGGGTGGCATCATCCATGCCAAATTAAAAAATTTCCATGCTTAAAAGAACCCTAACCAAGATCTTTTACCAGAGAATCATACGTAAACTTAAAAGTAAACAACTTTACAACTAAGTGAGTAGGGATTACAATCTTTGTAGTCCATTCCTTCACTTCTATAACTCCTTGTTGTGGTCCCTTCGCTGCGATCAACAAACCCCCGAACTTTTGAGAGGCTCCACAAGATGTATGATGCATGCTTGCTAGAAGACTTCAAAGTCTATGATAATCTACTTCGAGGAAACACGGACTCAAGCTATCACTTCACTAATATGGAATTAGTGAAGCTAACACACAAACTATATGGCTAGTATAGAAGAGGATGATGAAGTAGGAATTTTGCTCACTTTAGATTTATTTTTCCCACTAGGGTTCATCATCTCATGAAACCCTAGAAAGCTTTTGAGATGAGGAAGAAGATGAAGAGAAAAATGAACAAGTGAATGAGTTGTGCGAGAATAGCAACCATGGTGATATAATATCTCATACTAAACTCTTGTAGAGAAAAAACCATGGTCAAGAATAAATGGTAAGGTTAATAAATATCTTAAGTAATCCAAATTAAGTGGACTAAGTCAATGGAAAATCCTAGCTTCTCCAAGCTTCTTTGCCATGACAAAATCCACTTCATTTTGAATTACTTTAAATTAGTAAAACCCTAATTTATCCAAAGCATGGTGTAAGTCTCATACACCTATGTTGCATATATCAACAACCATGACACAATATCATATATCACATATATGCAAAGTGTACATAAAAGTGAGAAAAAGAAATGTTTAAGTGAGCTAATATTAGTTAATGTAATTCAATATATCAAATATATAATTATACATTAAATTATTAAATCAATACTTGATTTAATAATCCGGCTATATCATATACAACCGGCTAATATCATATGTAACATCATATCGAATCAACACTGGATCCGATAACCCGGCTATATCACATATAACCGGCCGATATCACATATCGTGAGAATTGAATGCGGTATCACATACGCGCATTAATCTCGGTCCCGCACATATCACATATGTGCTCCTACTCCGTTTCTCCTGAGCCAGGAAACTTCTGTGTAGAACTCTAAAGACTTGTCAATACGCCGGCAGTAGTTGATGATCATATCAAACACCCACAAGCCGCAAGCGGTCAGCTAAACGTAACGGTCATCCGGGTTTTGAGCGATCAGAAGATCAACAAGCAAGTCTGTACATACTCCTGCGAATCCAATCAGTAACACCACCGTACAGTCCGGTCTCTTCATCTCATATGTCGCATATCTAGTTTAGAGGTGGTAAATGTCTGACCCCAGTAACCGATAAGTCATGCCGATGTGAGGCTCATAACGGGTCGAGAAACTACTGATAACACTTACCAGTAGATCTCCATATCAGCCCTAGCCAGGGACTGATTGATCGTTGTTTTGCGTACGTGCGTTTTGAAATCAAAGAATTAACCGCAATCAAGAACGGTGCCGCTTGGTAACTAGCCAGTTGAGTACGGGTCGGTCCACAGGGAAAACGTGTATTTTCTAGTTGTTCTAACGAGTCAATTCCTATTTGTGGTAGGTTTTGATTTTCTATAAAAACTGAGATTGAAATTGATTTGGATTAAGACCTTGCTAGGGTTAGGATTAGGTTAGTTTGGAAAGTCAATTATTCCCACCGCTTTCTTTGCCGTAATTAAGAACTTTAGGGGTTAAGGTAATAGTTAACAAAGGGGATTACCACGACCGGGAAGAAACTAGGTTTCTTATCTTTGGTCCTTGTCCGTCCTTTCTTAACTCTTAGCCCTAACTTTTATAGAAATCAAACACAACCGGTCTTTAACTATGGATTCACCGCTACCTCGTGGGATAGGGTGCCGTAGTGAGCGGTGTGTGTATGGTTTGCATAGAGTCCTACTTTAAAATATTGAACGGGCAAAGAAAGGGGTGAGAGATTTTCATCTCTTAAACCTCCCCAAACCTAACCCTAACAAGTGAGGAACTACTCACTCATTAGGGAATTAACAAAGGAATTCATTTTTATGATTTTTAATAATCTAATTAACGTGCGGAAAATAACTACGATAGATAAAAAATTGCAGAGAAATAAAAATTGCAAATAACAAATTCAAGATAAAAAGAAACTTACTTTTTATTGATGCACTCTTCGACGATTACAATGAATGGAAAATTTAAACTAGAGAATATAAAAAGAGGCATCTCTAAAGAGAGGCACCCAAAAGAGGCACACCCCAAATGAGGCTGTAGGCTTTCCTATTTATAGATAGGAGAAACCCTAGGGTTCCCATCTGATCCATACATGAAATTACAAAACAACCCCAAAGACCGAGTCAAAGCACTGACTTATCCACCGACACGTGCATTGCACGGCCGCGGAACCGCGGCAGAATAGCCTGTTGGCCGCAGATCCGCGGCCAACAGGTGGGCTCATGGGCTCTTCTTTTCTGGGTTGCTTTATGTTGTTTTCTTCTATTTTATTCTCTTGGTTCTTCAGAATCTTTTCCACTTTCTTCCAGATTTCCAACAGTGTAGAATTTGTGGACTTTTACCGTAAGCTTCGCGTTGAAGTCTTGAATTTTTGTCCTGCCCTCGTACTTTGTGCAATCGAACTGTTCATTGATCTTCACTTGTTCCTTAAACTGTAGGCGACATCATAAAGATTCTTCTATTTGTTGGTCGTAGTCTCACTTTTGTAGCGTTTTTCATCATTTTCACTGTATTGTTCCGAGAACCTGTAACCTGCAACTATTCAGCGGACATGGATCAAAATCACCTATTTATTTGCAATATGATTAAGAATGGGGAATATAATAATGCAAAATTCTGATATGACCAAATACGCCCAAACTTATCTTTTGCTCGTCCCGAGCAAAACTAGTTTTATTCTCGAAAAAGCCTAACCTCACTTTCGCAGGGAAACGCAATTCCACCGAGTTCGTGCAACAAGCCGTTAAACCTCTAGGTGTCCCTAGTAGGAGGAGTGTTGTCTCCTGAGGGTTTTCAGCGGATACTACCCACAAAATCCTATCAATTTGGCCTATTGACTTTCATTCTTCAATTCGGTGTTCTAGCAAGAAATTCTATTAACTTCAACTTAGAAATCATCAACCCGTATTTTTCACGCTTCCTTATCATTTAACTTAGGATTGTATATGTTCTGTAAATTTACTTAGCTTTTAGCATCTTTTGAATCTTCCTTCTAAGGTTCCATCTCAACTTAGGAATTTTTATCATTTCTACTAAAGGTATAAACCCTATCTTTCATTCCTATCTATCATCCAAACCCCAATCATATACCCCTACGTGTGTGTATATATCACCTCTACACTTGGAATTTCAATTCAAACTATCATACTCTTGTCCATCGTCCAAAGTACTTTTAGTTGGTGAATTTTAGATGAAATTGCTCACACATCCTTCATGCGACCGTTAATACTTCTTGAGGTACTGACGACCGATTACAAAATGTGTTCATGCATTTAGGCGTAAATTCTCGTCTTGCAATGCCTAAGGCTTAGCAGTGACTCCCAAACCAGTTGGTCTAAGGCACTAGGTGATAAAGCACCCTCGCTATATATTTTTTTTACGCAGCCTTAAGTAATTACAAAATCAGTGTTCATTTTTTTTATATCTCTTTATTCACACTTATAATTTTATTTTTTCTTCGTACTAAGGATTTTAGAAAAAAACATTTCAAGGTATCCTCTACTATTCCAAGTTTCAAGGTGCGTGTTTGTACAAGTTATAGGGTATATATTTTCAGAATTTAGACTTAAGGTTCGGAATTATTTTTCAGACTTACACTTCAAATAAAAATTTCAATACTCTTCCCTTATTTTGACTTAGCCCAAGAAGTGAACTCAAAATTTGCCTATTTCTAAGTAAACTACAAGGACATATATTTTCTACCGTTAAATTTTAAGAAAGGTTATTTTTATGGTTTTTAATTTACTAAGTTTAGGATCTAGTTTTTCCTAGCTAGTTAACCGTCTTATCAAACTTAAGTCAATTATGGCCAAAATTGAATTTTTCAATTTTTTTTAATTTTTTAAATTTTTTTTCAATTTTTATTTGATTTTTTTTTTCTATTTTTTTTTCGTTTTTCTAATTTTTATGATTTTTTTTATAAAGATGCAATGCAGAATTAAACATGCAAAAGAAAAAGAAAAAAAATATATACCGAATTTTTTTTTAAAAAATGCAATGCAATGATAACTATTTACAACCACCTCCTCCCCGAAACTTACCAAAAGCAGTGCCCTCACTACTCGGCCCCACGCCGTCCCCTTGAGCGTGAACGGGAACGCTCCCCCTAACTAGCAGGGTTCTGACCCCCTGCTCTACTTCTATCAGTCGTCGATCATGCTCCCTCATCATCCCCCTCAAATCGTCAATCCCCCTAATGGCTCTTCTCATTAAACATGCATGTTCTAAGGGGGTGAGCTCCTCTTCGCTCGCGGTCGAGCTAGAGCTAGGTGTTCTGGCGGGTACGTGTTCCGCCGGTTCTGTTCGTGACCAAACATCTGTCAAGCGTGTATAGGACGTAGATACGCCCTCAATGAGAGGTCTGATGGGTATATCTCCATGCATGTAGAATTGAAATTCCTCTACAGGGAGGAAATAGCGACACAGTTGTGTCACTAACATAGGGCATGGGTAGTTCGCGGCTCTTTTGCCCGCTCCAATTGAGTTAAGCAGAACCGTGCACATGTCGAATCTAGGGTTCCTAGTCTAATGTGTGTGCACGATATGAAGTGACGAGGTGAAAAATGTGGTGTTATGGGAACTCCCAAAATTATTGTTTTGTGCCCACCGGCACACGGTTAAAACATTAGCGAAAAGGATTCTCGCTTGTATTCCTTTCCTCGGTTCCCTCGAGCAATCATTACCCATTAAGGGCATGTAATCTTCAAACTGAAGGGGTTGATCGTGAACAGGTAACCTAGGGATCAAAGTGACTTCATGGATGAAGTCTCTATCAATAATTATCTCCCTATCACCCCACAACAACTTGATAAAACCATATTGTGCAAGGTACCCTTCTTCTATGCACTCGTAAAAACGAGTGACTAGATATGGAAGGGCGTAAGCATTTGGGTGATTATAGATTAAAAAATTCCAGCCCCTCCGTATGATTTCATCAGTAAAATAACTCCCATATATCGTGTGTGAAAAGATCTGTGAGAAATCACGTTCTAATTGCATATTCGTTGCCGTCACAGAAAATTTACAGATCTAAAAAATTTAACTGAGAAGGATTTTAGAGATCGAACCTCCTATGAAAAAAATCAGAGGGTGAAGTGGCAGACAGGCGGCAGAAGTGCGTCCGATGGTGGGTAGTTGCGGCGGATCAGCGGCGGCTTGGAGGGTTCTCTCTGCAAAAGTTGGAGCGGCGGCTAGGGTTTGAGGAGAGGTGAAAAAATTAGGGTTAAGAAACAGAGAGGGTCGGGGTTTATTTATAGGGGAGAAGTGTGTTGGATATTTGTAAAAAGCCCCTCTTAAAAGAGGAAATTTTTGCAAATAAAAATTTTATTTTTATTTTATTAAATCTGGAAATTTACAAAAATACCCAAAAAAAAATTTCAATTTTTTTTTATGTTATTTTGTTTTTATATAATTAAAAATGATACATACCTCCAACTTATTTAAAACAGTGTTTTTGGCTAGATGATCGAAATTTAGGGGTAAATAGAGGAAGATCAGTCAGTATAAATCGGCTCCTGCAAAAACAGGAGCTCTTCCGAAGGGTCCGTAGTGAGGAACGGTTTAAGTCGATGTCCGTTTACTTTAAACAGTGTACCGTCCTCCAGGTTTTCTAGATCTACCGCACCGTGCGGTTATACGGTGAGTATAAAAAATGGCCCTTTCCATCGAGATTTGAGCTTACCGGGATGAAAATGTAACCGAGTATCGTAAAGCAAAACCTGTTGACCAGGTTTGAAAGTCTTGCGCATAAGGTGTTTGTCATGGAACACCTTCGTTCGGTTTTTGACAACTACTGCGTTCTCATAGGCCTTATCCCGCAGCTCATCTAATTCATTCAATTGCATCTTTTTATTGTTGCCCGCATCTCCCAAAGATAGGTTCAACTCTTTAATTGCCCAAAATGCCTTATGCTCTATTTCAACAGGAAGGTGGCAAGCCTTTCTATAAACAAGCCTGTATGGAGACATGCCAAGATCGGTCTTGTAGGCAGTACGGAATGCCCAAAGTGCATCAATCAGTTTTGATGACCAATCTTTACGGTTTTTGGAAACCGTTTTCTCCAATATCTGTTTAATCTGCCGATTTGAAATCTCGGCTTGCTCACAAGTTTGGGGGTGATATGGCATTGACAGCTTGTGAGTAATGGAGTATTTTCACATTAAGGACTCGAAAGTCCTATTACAAAAGTGAGATCCATTATCACTGATAATCGCGCGAGGATGCCCAAACCGAGAAAAAATGTTTTCTTTGAGAAATCTAACGACAACCTTGTTGTCATTAGTTCGGCTTGGCATAGCCTCGACCCATTTTGAAACATAGTCAACAGCAAGTAGAATGTACATGTTCCCAAAGGAATTGGGAAAAGGTCCCATAAAGTCTATCCCCCAAACATCAAAAATTTCAACAACCAAAATTGGTTGGAGCGGCATTTCTTTTCTCCGAAATATCCGGCCTAAGTGTTGGCACTGGGAGCATGTCTTGCAGTATTCGTATGCGTCTTTAAAAATTCGTGGCCGGTAGAAGCCATACTGCAAGATTTTTTCTGCTGTCTTTTTGGGGCCAAAATGCCCGCCACACGCTTGATCGTGGCAGAATGACAGCACGCTCTTAAACTGATTGTCGGGGACACACCGACGAATGATTTGGGTGGAACAGTATATGAATAGATACGGTTCATCCCAGTAAAAATGTTTTACTTGAGACAGGAATTGGAGTCTGTCCTGATTCGACGAATCGTTTGGTATCAGTCCGGTGGCCAAATAATTTACGATATCAGCGAACCAAGGTTCGCATGACACGGTTAAGAGCTGCTCATCTGGGAAAACGTCTTTAATAGGAGTTTGAAGTATAGGCGAAGAAGGGAGTCGTGAAAGGTGGTCGGCGACTACGTTTTCATATCCTCTCTTGTCTCTTATGACAAGGTCAAACTCTTGTAGCAAGAGGATCCAACATATTAGCCGGGATTTAGCATCCTTCTTCGCAAAAAGATGGCGAAGAGCTGAGTGGTCCGTGTAAACGATGACTGTGGAGCCGATTAAATAGGGCCTGAATTTTTCTAGTGCAAACACAACGGCTAAGAATTCTTTTTCGGTTGTTGTGTAATTTAATTGGGCCTCATTTAATGTTTGGCTAGCGTAATTAATTACGCACGACATCTTATTTATGTGCTGTCTAAGGACAGCACCAATGGCGAAATCAGATGCATCGCACATAATTTCAAATGGATGCGTCCAGTCGGGAGATGAAAGAATGGGTGCGGAAATAAGTGAGTGTTTCAATGACTCAAATGCCTTCATGCAGCTTGAGTCAAAATCAAAAGTTGTGTCCTTGGCCAACAAAAGAGTCAAGGGTCTAGCTATCTTGCTAAAATCCTTGATGAATTGTCTATAGAAACCGACATGGCCAAGGAAGGCTCGGATGTCTTTGACGCACTTGGGAGGAGGAAGATTGGAAATGACTTCAATCTTAGTTTTATCAACCTCAATGCCGTTTTGCGAGATGATATGTCCTAAGACAATACCCTCTCGTACCATAAAGTGGCATTTCTCCCAATTTAACGTGAGGTTCTTATCCCTACAGCGGGTAAGAACAGCGTCCAAATGTAGCAAACACTCGTCAAAGAAGTCGCCGAAAATGGAGAAATCATCCATAAAAATCTCCAAGAAATTTTCCACCATGTCTCAAAAGATACCCATCATACACCGCTGGAAGGTAGCGGGTGCATTACATAACCCAAAGGGCATGCGACGGTAAGCGAATGTACCGAAAGGACAAGTAAATATAGTCTTGTCTTGATCCTTTTCGGCGATGGGAACTTGATTATAGCCGGAATAGCCATCAAAAAAGCAGTAAAATTCATGCCCAGCCAATTGTTCTAGCATTTGGTCAATAAAAGGTAACAGAAAGTGGTCTTTCCGTGTCGCGGCGTTGAGTTTTCGATAATCGATGCAAACTCGCTACCCAGTTTGGGTGCGAGTAGAACTCATTCGCCTCATTAGTTATGACCGTTTGCCCGATTTCTTTGGGACAACGTTAATGGGGCTAACCCACTGGCTATCAGAGATAGGGTAAATCATACCACTATTAAGACATTTTACAATCTCCTTTAACAGCCTCCTTCATTATGGGGTTGAAGCATCTCTGTGGATCCCTTACTGGCTTCGCATCATCCATCATATGTATATGATGTTCAACTATGAGGGGACTAATCCCCTTGATGTCCTCCATAGTCCAGCCAAAAGCTTGCCAGTTATTTTGTAAGACCATTAAAATGGTTTTCTCTTGCTCGAGAGCTAGAGATGCCGAAATGATAACAAGAAGGGTCTCATTCTCACCTAAGTAAGCGTATTTAAGGTGAGACGGCAACAGCTTGAGTTCGAGTTTTGGAGGCGAAACAATTGAAGGTAAAATTGGTGAAACTGTCTCGAACTCGAAGGATTCCAACAATGGTTCGAAATGAGTGTAAGCAACCGAGTCGGATGGTTCAGCTAACTCATCCGAAAATTCAAAGAACTCAAACTCGGGTGGTGAGTCTTCAAAATCGTCCAAAAAAGTGAAACACTCGTAATCGTTATCGGGTGTAAAAGTTGTGTCAGAATCAAGGAGTAACGCACTAGTGGCGTCAAAACTGCTGTGATCGAACAGAAATTTTTCGAGCTCACTGTCCTCCTGCGTGATCTTTTGGATCGAGCAAACATCAAGTATATTAGCATTAGGCTCAGAGGGTTGATTCCCCAACTTAAAAATGTTGAGTTCAATTATCATATTTCTAAAAGATAGGTTCATCGAACCATTTCGACAATTGATCACCGCATTAGAAGTCGCAAGGAATGGTCGACCGAGTATCACCGGAATTTGACTCCGGGGGTTAGCCACAGGCTGTGTGTCCATAACAATGAAATCAACGGGGAAAATGAAGTCCCCTACTTTGATCAACACATCCTCTAACTCACCCCTAGGGTGGGTGATGGATCGGTCGGCCATTTGGAGAGTACAATGTGTGGGTTTCAGCTCTCCAACGCCTAATTGTTCATATACTGAATAGGGAAGCAAATTAACACTGGCATCAAGATCTAAAAGTGCGCGATTGATGTTCTTATCCCTAATTGTTATTGAAATTGTAGGACAGCCAGGGTCCTTGTGTTTTTGGGGTAAAGGTTGGGTAAGAGCATCACTTACTGCACTAGCCAAGAAAACTTTCTTAGGTACCTGCGATTTCCTCTTCTTGGTGCATAAGTCCTTTAAGATTTTAGCGTAAGAAGGGACTTGTTGGATTGCATCCAAGAGAGGTATGTTAATGCTAACCTGTTTGAATAACTCCACAATATTCTCCATTTGTGGAGTAGGTTTATTGGATCTCAACCTGTTTGGAAATGGAATATTTTGAAAATTTGTTGAGTCCAATGCTTGTGGAGTAGATTGCGGAGTTGGAATGGATCCCAGTGTTGGTGTTTTCATGGAGTGAGATGTGGGTCCGTCCAAATTAGAAGAAGTAGAGCCTTGTGAAGAATGAAGAACATGATCTGAAGAAAATGAAGAAGATGAAGAAGAAGAAGAAGATGCGGCGGCCGGGATGTCATTATCGCCAACATTGTTGTCCAATACCTTTCCAGATCACAATATAGTCACGGCACTCACATTATGATTTTGTTGTTCATGAGCTACATATGTATTTTGTGTGTGACCGGGATTTGGCAGTGGTTGAGATGGAAGTTTCCCCTTCTCTCGCTCGCTTAACGCAGCATTCAGTTGTGCAATTTGGGCTTCAATTATTTTGATGCTCTGATCATGTTAAGCAGTGTGTTGCACCAAGGACTGAATGGAAGATTGGATACTGGCTGAGGATTGCGTAGATTGTTTTAAAAACGCATCCAGACTTCGTTCTAGCGATGAAACCTTATCGTTATTTGGCTGAATAAAATTGTTTTGAGGATAAGAGTTGTTTGGTACAAAATTGTTCATTTGGTTTTGGTAAGGTTGGGTTGGAAAGGTTGCTGATATTGAGTTTGTTGAGGGGCTTGTTGTTGTGGAGGAGGCCTTTGAAAGTTGTTATTGCCTTGGAATTGCTGTTGATTTTGATTCAAAGCAAAATTTGGGTGGCTCCTCCAACCAGGATTGTAAGTTGAAGAGTATGGATCATTTCTTTGTCTTTGCTGAAAGGAAGCATTGACTTGATCTTGTCCTTGAACAGGTGGGTTGTAAGGACACTCTTCGGTTAGATGAGACGGATCCGAACAACAAGCGCAAATAGTGCGTGGGGGTAAAGCTGGGGCAGGAGAAGGCGATGAGAATTTGCTCTCAATTGCTTCTAGTTTTTTCGTGAGTGCAGCCATTTCGGCCTTCATTGCAATCGATATATCAAGTTGATGTATGCCTGCCCTAGACTGACCTGATGAAGTAGATGAAGTGGTCTTAGTGCTTTCCCACTGAAGTGTTTGTTCAGCAAGATCGTCGAGAAATTGCCAAGCTTCCTCGCTTGATTTTGTAAGAAAGTGACCTTGACAAATGGTTTCCAACAACTGCTTAGTTGCCGGGTTCAGTCTTTCGTATAAAGTTTGGCAAAGTTGCCAATTCTCGATACCGTGGTGAGGGCACTGAACAAGAAGGTCCTTAAATCTTTCAAAACATTTCCAAAAAGGTTCGGAAGGAAGCAGGGAAAATTGAATAATTTCATTGTGAATTCTCGCGGTCTTGTGGTGTGGGTAAAACTTTTTTAGAAAAGGCTTAACAAACTCTTCCCATTTTTTTATGGAGTGTGATGCTGTGCTATATAACCATTTTTCGGCTAGGTCACATAAAGTGAATGGAATGACACGTAGCCTTATAGAATCATCAGAAAGTTTTGTGGTCTTCATAAATGCGGAAACATTCTGTAATTTATTAATGAAGATGTAAGCATCTTCGGATTCCAGCCCGTGAAATTTGGGCGACATATTGATGAAGTGGGGTTTAATTTCAAAGTTATCCCCATTAGCCGGTGGAAGTGAAAGACAAGTGGGAAGTGCGGTGCGGATGGGATAGAAAAGATCCTGAAGCGCGATTCGTTGGGGCGCTTAAACAGGAGGGTGTGGTGGGTTATTCGCACCCAGTGGAGGTGGAATCATTCCCGTAGGTAAGGGGTTGTTAGGATTGAATCCCTACATCTCCTTAGAAGACGATGAATTTGAAGATGAAGGTAAAGAAGTGGAGGGAATTTCGACTTTGGAGTCGAAAGCGTCGTCAGTCGGCACTAACGAGACACGGACTAAACGGGCGCCAGTGTTCCTAGTCCAACTGGACATACACTAAAGAGGTGTAGTGTAGTCAAAAGGTAAAAAAAATAGAAGGTGGGGGTAAGAAAACGTCAATGAGAGAAAGTTGGATGCAATGGATTTCTAGTGACAAATTGGCAAGTTTTTGTAAAAATTTTGTTTTGTGGTTTTTTTATGGAGTTTTTTTTTTGCAAAAGATTTTTATAAGGAGCTTAGACACACTTTCAAGCAATCACAATATGCACAATCTAGCCTAGAGCTAGGGTCTCCTAAGTCAACTAGACTGCTCCTAACTGTTCCAAAGGGCAAGTTATGAGATCCTCAAATCGCCTCTTCACCGCCAATTGTACCCAGGTAAGCACAAGTAAAGAAAGGAGGGATCCGCTCACGAATCACCGTGAGACGAGCCTTTTAAAATTACCTTTCCCACTTGTCTAGCCTAGGCACCACAAAGTCTGGTTTAGATAATTGACCGATGCCTACAACCTTTCCTTTGTCCTACTGAGCACGGCAGTCCTTATTGGCTGAGTCTAATATTTTTTAATTAACTCGAAGGTTGATACAAAATGCTTTTTGTGATTTTTGGGGTCCTAGGAAGGGTAATGAAATCCCCACCCAATCTGGATTGGTGTTATAACCCCTTAAAAGTCTGTTTTAAAAATGCAAAGCAGTAAACACACAAAAATCCAAAACACTTGCCAATTTTTTTTTCTTTTATTTGCGGCGCAAAGAATCCTGCACAAAATCACGTTATTGGAGAAGGGGGAGAAGTTTTGCGTAAAGAACCCTGCAGGAAAATTTTTCAGAGGAGTTTAGAGGGTTACAAAGAGGAAAAGAATGCTTACAGAGAAGTTTCCACCTGCTGACGTCAGCAAACGGCCGCGGATCCGCCGCCAATTGCCTGTTAGTGTCGCGGTTCCGCGGTGGAATAGTCGGTTCAGATCTCCAAAATCTTTCTGTTTTCTGTTGTGGTTCTCCTCTGTATGTTCAGATCCGCTGTTTTGTTCACTGGATTTTTCCAGATCTGAATCTGTTCGCCTTTCCGATCCTGCACAATTCATACGAAAACCCTTCAAAAAATAACAAGATGATAATTTTTTTAATTTGTATATTTTTCAGTTTTTATGATTTTTTAATTTTTAACTAACTCGAAATTACAAAAAGAAAATAACTACCGTTATCCCCGGCAACGGCGCCATTTGATTGATTGTTGTTTTGCGTACGTGCGTTTTGAAATCAAAGAATTAACCGCAATCAAGAACGGTGTCATTTGGTAGCTAGCCGGTTGAGTACGGGTCGATCCACAGGGAAAACATGTATTTTCTAGTTGTTCTAACGATTCGATTCCTATTTGTGGTAGGTTTTGATTTTCTATAAAAACTGAGGTTGAAATTGATTTGGATTAAGGCCTTGCTAGGGTTAGGATTTGGTTAGTTTGGAAAGTCAATTATTCTCACCGCTTTCTTTGCTCTAATTAAGAACTTTAGGTGTTAAGGTAATAGTTAACAAAGGGGATTAGCACGACCGGGAAGAAACTAGGTTTCTTCCCTTTGGTCCTTGTTTGTCCTTTCTTAACTCTTAGCCCTAACCTCTATGGAAATCAAACACAACTGGTCTTTAACTATGGATTCACCGCTACCTCGTGGGATAGGGTGCCGTAGTGAGCGGTGTGTGTATGGTTTACATAGAGTCCTACTTTAAAATATTGAACGGGAAAAGAAAGGGGTGAGAGATTTTCATCTCTCAAACCTCCCCAAACCTGACCCTAACAAGTGAGGAACTACTCACTCATTAGGGAATTAACAAAGGAATTCATTTCTATGATTTTTAATAATCTAATTGACGTGCAGAAAATAACTACGGCAGATAAAAAATTGCAGAGAAATAAAAATTGCAAATAACAAATTCAAGATAAAAAGAAACTTACTTTTTATTGATGCACTCTTTGACGATTACAATGAATGGAAATTTTAAACTAGAGAATATAAAAAGAGGCATCTCTAAAGAGAGGGACCCAAAAGAGGCACACCTCAAAAGAGGCTGTAGGCTTTCCTATTTATATATAGGAGAAACCCTAGGGTTTACATCTGATCCATACATGAAATTACAAAACAACCCCAAAGACCGAGTCAAAGCACCGACTTATCAACCGACACGTGCATTGCACGACCGCGGAACCTGGTAAGGTGGAAATCCAGTTATGGCCAGTCTTGTCCATTCTCCGCGGAACCTGGTAAGGTGGAAATGAGCGATATCAGAATTTTGCATTATTATATTCTGATATGAACAGGGACTTCCAGTTATGGCCAATCGAACACAGCGCAACATCAACCCCTTTACCGGGAGAAACGAAACCCCTCCTATCGCTCATTTCCTCCATGTGATTCGGAACTGTACCCAAAAGCCACCGTTTTGCACGTTCTCTTGAACGTGGTAAGGTGGAAATCAAAGCACAGTGGGAATCACACAAGACTCTATGACGATCTCGGGTCTACAGACTAACCTGTACCAGTGTCACCAGAGAACTGCTATCTGACGATAGGTATAATACCAACTAGGAGTTCTTGGCGAGTCCGTTCAATGTACCCAGTCTCCATTGAGCACCCGTACACCATCTTTGATGTCAAACACCAATGGATGTGGGATCATCCGTCGCCCATCATATAGGTCAAGATGCGTATACGCTAGTCTACTCTGGAGTATCGATGCCCTGCCTCGATACACTCTCGACTAGGAACAATTATAGGATGTACTTGTGGATTACCATTGGCCCCACTAGTATGATCTCCATCATAGTCCTGGTAGTCAAGTACACATCCTAATGGCTTTATCAACATGTGAGAGCAAGACAGTATCACTATACTAATCTACATGTTTAGACAAAGAGCAACCAGTAGCATACTATCATATCGAGCAAGAAATTCCTCTCTATATATATCCAAGCATCCACTATAATATACATCATATGTACAATAATGGCCTCTACTGCATACATATAACTAACACATCATACGTGCACAAGTACACGTATATGTTCGAACCCTGTCGTAAAACCATACGACCTCTACATCGTTTCGCCCGAAGTAGGGAAACCCTCTATGTGGAACTATAAAGACTCGACAGTACGCCGGCAGTAGGTTTAACCACAAGGACTTCAGCGGTACTAGCTGCACGTAACGGCTACCCAGGTATCTGTCGATAAGAAGGCTGATGAGAAAACACATCTGAACTCCTAGTGAGCCTATCTGTGACAATCTCCGTACAGTCCGGTCTGTTCGTCTAAAAGTATCGCATATCGGGCCTAGCGGGGCGGTAGCCGTCAGACCCCTAATAGCGCAATAAGTCGTGCCGGAGTAGAGCCCAAAAACACCCTGAGAAACTACCGCACTACCTACCAGTAAATATCACTTGCCCTGGCCAAGGACTTTGTGTAATGGCTTTCCAAACACAGCGTAGCAACCCCCAATACCGGGAGAGACAAATCCTATCTAACCGCCACTGCCTCCAAGTGCAACGGGACTGCACCCAACTACTACCTGTTTGCACAACTCATCAGAGCAGTGGTAGGGTAGTAATCTAAGAACAGTGGGAACACACTCGAGGAGAAGTAGCAGTGTCAAGTCAACGGACTACGTTGTACTCATGTCACCTGGGAACTGCTACCTGACGATAGGTATAGTACTAACCAACAGTTCCCCATGAGTCCATCCCGTGTAACTCATAACTCAATGAGCACCTGCATACTATTTCCAGTAAGGCGTACTAATGGCTGTGGGACAGACAATCTCTCCTACTGGGATGAGAAGCGTAAAAACTAGTCTACTTTGGAGTATCGATTCTCTATCTCGATAATTCTACGACTAGGGACCTATATAAGGATGTGTCATGCCCCGCTTCCCGGTGTACGGCGAAGGGGATGTTAGTTATGTATATTCCCTAAAGGCCATTGTTGTACATATGATGTATATTATAATGGATGCTTGGATATATATAGAGATGACTTTCTTGCTCGTCATGATAGTATGCTATTTGGTTTCACTTTATCTTAACATGTTGACTTGTATTGGTTTACTGTTTTTCTCTCACATGTTGATAAAGCCCTTAGGATCTGTACTCGACTACTGGGACTATGATGAGATCATACTAGTGGGGCCACGGTAGTCGATGAGTACATCCTATAACTGTTCCTAGTCGAGGGTATATCGAGACAGGGCATCGATACACCAGAGGTAGACTAGCGTATACGCATCTTGACCCATATGATGGGCGATGGATGATCCCATATCCATCGGTGTTTGACATCAGAGATGGTGTACGGGTGCTCAGTGGAGACTGGGTACACTGGACGGACTCGCCAAGAACTCCCAAATGGTGATATACCACACGTCAGATGGCAGTTCTCCGGTGACACTGGTACAGGGTAGTCTGTAGACCCGAGATCGTCATAGAGTCTTGTGTGCTTCCCACTGTGCTTTGATTTCCACCTTACCATGTCTAAGAGGGCGTGAAAAACGGTGGCTTTTGGGTACAGTCCCGAATCACATGGAGGCAATGAGCGATAGGAGGGGATTCGTCTCTCCCGGTATAGGGAGTTGATGTTGTGCTGTGTTCGATTGGCTATAACTGGAAGTCCCTGGCCAGGGCTGATATAGAGATTTACTGGTAAGTGTTACGAGTAGTTTCTCGACCCGTTATGAGCCATACATCGACACGACTTATCGGTTACTGGGGTCTGACGTTTACCACCCCTAGACTTGATATGCGACATATCAGACGAACAGACCGGACTGTACGGGAGTGTTACTGATCGGATTCACAGGAGAACGCACAGGCTAGCTTGTTGATCTTCTGATCGCTCAATACCTGGATGGCTGTTACGTTTAGCTGACCGCTTGTAGCTTGTGGGTGTTTGATATGATCATCACCTGCTACCGGCATATTGACGATTCTTTAGAGTCCTACACAGAGGTTTCTTGTCTCAGGCGAAACGGAGTAGAGGCACATATGTGATATGTGCAGGACCGAGAATAATGCGATATGGGATACCGTATTATATTCTCGCGATATTTAGATATGAATCGGGACATCGGATCAAGTGTTGATTCGATGAATCGGTACATGATATATTAGTCGGTAATATTCGATATAGCCGGATCATCGATTCAAGTGTTGATTCGATGATTTAATGTATAATAATATATATGATATATTGTATTACATTATCTAATATTGGCTCGCTTTATTATTTCATTTTCTCACTGGATGATACATTGATATATATGCGATATATGTTAATTGTATTATTTTCTTTTGTTGCAAATATATAATATATATGTGATATATATTATTATGACATGATATGATTAATTGTTAAACATGTTTAAGGATGATTAATTGAGGTTAGGGTTTGATTAGGGTTAGATGCTTCATGCACCTTCTAGAAGCTTTTTTCTTTTGTCATTCTTAAGATATTTTTGGATGACACATTCTTAACCCAACCAAACCCTAACTCTAGTTTATTCTCTACTAAATCCTAGCCACTCATCCTTGACCATGGTTTATAAATCAATCATATAGCTTTCATCCTATTCATCACAAAAGGATTATCATGTTTATTGATTTTCCATTATCATCTTCTTCTCTCTTGAAAAAAGCTTACTTGATTTTCTTTATGTGATGAATAAATATGAGAAAATGATTTAAAAAGAAAGCAAAAATACTACTCTCTCATCCTCATCTCATCTAGCCTATGAGATTAGTGTGTTCATCTCTTTAGAGTGAGAAAGCTTGAGTCTTTGCAACTTCGACATAGATCATCGGAGATTTGGAACACTTCAAGCTAGCATGGATCGTTCGAGTCGTGGAGCCTCTCATGAGTCCGGGAGATCGTGGATCGCGGCAAAGGGACTTCTACTCGGAGCTTGTGAAGCTAAGGAGCGGACTACAAAGGTTGTAATTCCTCACACTTAGATAAAAGTTATCATCTTGCATGTTAAACCCTAATAATCTAGCAAAGATCCCGGCTTTGGGTTGTTCGGCACGTCTAAATTTTTATCCGGGCATGTTTGATGCCTTATGAACCTTCACAAGAGTGCCTAGGAACCCTACAGTGGTATCAGAGCCTTGCTAGAGCATTAGGCGATGTGTTTACGAAGTTAAAACTCCAATCGAACCCGAAACGACAAAACTAGACCCCTCTCTGGAAATTTTTTAAAAACAGGGTTTTTTCTGAATTAAAAATACGTAAAAAAATCAGCAGGGAATTCTAAGGATTACCCTGAAACACGTGCCCCCAATTCATCTAAACGGCGGCGGAACCGCGGCGTAAGCATGCTTACGCGGCAGTTCCGCGGCGGAATGATGGATTGCTGACACGTGTTTTCCATGGTAATAACCGTAGGTACTTGTTGATGCTTCTGGGTATTTTTAATCTGTTTTAACTGTTAATACTTCTGGGGTTTGTTTTGTAATAGTAGATTCGATCGGAATATTTAAATTCGTATTTCTTTCCGGATATTTAGAAACTGTTAAACTAGTTGAACGGATATCATTAACCCACTTTTTCCCGGCACGTAAAACTTTCAAGTGTTGAATTTTTATCGGTTTTAAATCTTTCGGAAAAATTATACAAGTTAAGCGGTGGACCCTCTAGAAGACAACAAACCTTAACTCGATTATGTGACCGTCTTGAACTGCCTTTTGAACCTTCGGGTTTGGAGCAGTACGGCGTGTCACATGTGAGGTGTTGGCTTGACCCTTCTACGGCTGGATCACCGGTACTGTGACATATTCTGGGATTATTTGGACTCCGCTCAAGAGTTGAGCACTTTGGGAAATTTTGGGTATTTGATTATCTGTTCGGAAAGTTTAATACTGTCTATTTATCTTGAATGTGATACAATATGTGGAATTCATAGAGTTAGGCATGAAATGCGAAGTATGTGATATTTCGGATTTACGATGTCTAAAGTGATTGTGGATTCCAAATGTTGTAGTTTTACACTTTCTTTTCTGTGACCGTAAGTGTAATATGTGATATCGCCGGTTTCGTTGCTATATGTCAACGACAATTGGGATGCGCATATTTACTTACGTTGATGATATGTGATATTATGTGTTGCTGTGATATGTTATATTGGATCGTCGCGTTCTGAATAGCCGGGGGTTTTATGTGAGATGAGGGTTTTTATTTTCATTCATGTAAAATTCATTTGTAATGTAATATTCTTTTATTTGGGGCACTTCCAGGTTGCGGTTGCTGTCACCAGTGTATATTATTTACTTTTCCGCATTAGGTAGACCCAAGGAGGGGAGCACTAGTAACCGGGTTCTAGGGTCCAGTGGAAGGCCATCTCGAGGAGTCGAGACCGGGTCTCCTAACCCTAGAATTGGCAGTGTTACTTGCCGCTCTCGTAGGGGTCTTGGGATATGGGTTTGGCTATTCGTCGCGACCGTGGAATCCGTGTTTTATACAGGCTCGTATTGAAAACACGGACGTCCTAGTATATCCAATATTTCATATATGTTCTTCTGCTGCAATGTTCTGTGATGAGATCATATTACTGCCTGAGACGAATGCTTATACTATATATATATGCTGATATATAAATATTACTGCTTTCGTTTCTTCTGTGATGCTTAGGAAGCATAAGCTGATGGGATATTTATTAATAAGATTAATAAAAAGAAAAGAAACCTAAAGATGTTGTAGAATCAAAAACTTTATAAAAAGGGTAGCTACAGTTCTGCTTTGCACAGTGATATATATGATATGTCCTGCACCTTATTCGATGAGGAAAGGACCGAGATCCCTTCACCGGGAGTGACTCCTTTAGCAAAACTGGCAGATGCTACAAAACACGGTTTGTCTTTTGATTGCTTTTAGTGTTTTGCTTTGCACAGCGGTATATATGATATATCCTGCACCTTATTCGATGAGGAAAGGGCCGACGATCCCTTTACCAGGAGTGACCCCTTTAGCGAAACTAAGAAAAGCCTCAAAAACACTCCTTTTCAAAAACTACTCGATTCTACGACGATATCAAGTTCATTACGCTCAGGGTTTTCTGAAAAACCTGCGTAACCCTCCGTCATTTCAGATAAGTACTACTTAGTATTCGTGCTACGGTTGTTTGGCCTCCGTCAAGGCGTAGTGTACGGTAGCTAACTAGTGCTTATCTGTAGGCATATGATGCGATTGGATTAAGGTATTCGTACGGCGTAGTTTGGCCTCCGTCAAGGGTCGTACGGGTGGGTTTAATTCAATCAAGAAATGACGGGTTGAACTTGACTAGCGTCCTATGGGTAGTTGGGCCTCCGTTAAGGTCATGGGACGCTAGGGGTAAAAATATTATCGGGAATTTCAAGTGTTGAAATTTGCAATGAGATTGCATACCTTCTATGAGATAGTTGGATCCCGATACCCACTGCGAGTAAGAGTTACTCCTGGGAGAGTTTTGCACAGGACAATTAGTCATTCAAGTAGGTGTCTAGAAAAGTGTTAACGGGATTACGCCTCTGGGAAAACGAGGTTTACTTTAATTAGGTCCGTGCGAAAGCACGGGGAACCTCCCTCAAAGTACCGACACTGATCTGGCTGAAAGATTGACGAAATTGTAGGGTGTAATTAATCCCGGCTAATCTTACCTTTTAGGGTTTTAAGGTAGATTTGATAAAAACAGTGGGAGACATCCTGATTAGATAAGATAATAACCAATCTAATCTTGCAAGAGCATACGCTAAAGTGTTTTCTTCTCTCTTTCTCCAGGTAGCGACCATTTCAGGCCATAATCAAGATAATAATATGGATGTATTGACTGAACCCAATTATTGTACTGAGCAAGGGAACGTTGGACCCGTTCTTTCTTATAAGAGTTATAAGACTGAACAGGAAACAGGAGAATATCTGGATTCTCAAGCCGCCCAAAAGAACATGCATGTTGATGCATCTTCTTCGGGTGTGTTAGTTATTGAGAACTGTTTCTCAGTTCACCCTACGTCCTGGGTATTAGATACCGGATCAGGATCCCACATATGTAAATTGTTACATGGGCTACGGAAAGGTAGAGAACTGGGAAAAGGTGATCATTCCGTTCAAGTAGGGAACGGTGCAAGTATAGTAGCCAAAGCTGTTGGCGAATATCACCTTGTATTACCAAGTCGTAATACACTGATTCTAAATGAATGCTATTATATACCGAACATGATGTGCAACATTATATCTGTCTCTTTATTAAGTAAAGAAAGATATAATTTTGTAGTACAGGATAATGTTATGAACATATTCCTAGATCAAAAGTTGATTGCATCAGGGTCGTTAAATAATGGCATATTCATTCTAAATCAGAATACAGTCCTGAATATACAAAACACACACAAGAGGAAAGGTTCAGATATGAACGAATCCTACTTGTGGCATTGTAGACTTGGTCATATCAATGCGACACGACTGGCTAAGTTACATAAAGATTTTTATTTAAATCCGTTCGAATTATCATCTTATGATACTTGCCATTCATGTCTCAAAGGAAAAATGACCAAAGCTCCGTTTAGTGGACACGGAGAAAGAGTTACTGAACTCTTAGGACTAATACATAGTGATGTATGCGGTCCCATGTCTACGCATGCCAGGAACGGTTCTTCCTACTTCATTACATTCACTGACGATCTCTCTAGATACGGACATGTGTTTCTGATGAAACACAAGTCTGAAGCTTTTGAGAAATTCAGAGAATATAAGCATGAAGTAGAGAACCAAACGGGCAAAAGTATTAAGATTCTTCGATCTGATCGAGGAGGTGAATACTTAAGCGGTGAGTTTTTAGATTATCTAAAAGAGAATGGGATTCTCTCTCAGCTTACTCCTCCTTATACACCACAGCACAACGGTGTATCTGAGCGGAGGAATCACACCCTATTAGATATGGTGCGCTCGATGATGAGCACTGCTGAGTTACCTATTTCCTTTTGGGGGTATGCGCTTGAGACAGCGGCATACATACTGAATAAAGTTCCTACCAAATCTGTGCCTACCACCCCATATGAGATATGGGAAGGGAAGAGACCATATCTTAATTTTATTAAGATATGGGGTTGCCCGGCCTATGTTAAAACACAAAATCCGGGCAAACTCGAGGCAAGGTCTGTCCTATGTAAGTTTATTGGATATCCCAAGCATTCGCGAGGGTATATCTTCTACCACTCCGAGGAACAAAAAGTGTTTGTTTCTCGACATGCCACCTTTTTAGAAAAGGGTTTTCTTATGAAAGAAATTGATGGCAATGAGGTAGAACTGGAAGAGGTTCCAGCAACACAAACTACGACAGATGATTTAGTAGAACCAGAGGATTCAGTAGTACCCGACGAACCCCAGCCTCTCCGCAGATCTAGTAGGGTTTCTCGTCCACCTGAGAGATACTACGGTTTTCTCATTGATGGTGGAAGCGAGGATTGCATCATGGATGATGATGAACCGACTAGTTTCGAGCAGGCCATCACGAGTGGTGACTCTGTGAAATGGCTGGATGCAATGCGATCTGAGATGGAATCCATGTACACCAACAAAGTATGGACTTTGGAAAATGTTCCTGAAGGGGTAAAACCCATTGGGAGCAAGTGGATCTTTAAAAAGAAATTTGGTGTAGATGGAAAAGTTGAGACTTTCAAAGCTAGACTTGTAGCAAAGGGTTTTCGTCAACGACCAGGTGTGGATTATGACGAAACCTTTTCTCCAGTGGCTATGCTTAAGTCCATCCGGATCTTACTTGCCATTGCTGCATACCATGACTACGAAATCTGGCAAATGGATGTTAAGACCGCCTTTCTAAACGGTGATTTAGAAGAGTTCGTGTACATGACTCAGCCAGAGGGCTTCGCAGATAGTGGGAGCAGCGGAAAGGTGTGCAAGCTGCTTAAATCCATTTATGGGTTAAAGCAAGCATCGCGGAGTTGGAACATCTGTTTTGATGTTGTAGTCAAAGAGTTTGACTTCATCAAAAATATAGATGAACCTTGTATCTATAAGAAGGTAGCAGAGGGTAAGGTTGTCTTCCTCGTATTGTACGTGGATGACATACTCTTGATAGGAAATGATATTCCTATGCTGCAATCAGTCAAGCTCTTCTTATCACAGAGATTCTCAATGAAAGATCTAGGTGATGCCTCCTGCATATTGGGAATCATGATCTATAGAGATAGATCTAAACGGATACTGGGATTGTCCCAATCCAGGTACATTGACACCATACTAAAGAGGTTTAGTATGGAAGAATCCAAGCGTGGGAACCAACCCACGATCTCTGGACTCACTCTCTCCAAAGAGATGTCTCCCAAGACTGATTTGGAGAGAGCTCGCATGCAAGGGATACCCTATGCTTCGGCAGTAGGCTCTATCATGTATGCGATGCTGTGTACCAGACCCGATGTAGCATACTCACTAAGTGTGGTGAGTCGGTATCAAGCAGATCCTGGAGAGAGTCATTGGACAGCAGTGAAGAACATTCTCAAGTACTTACGAAGGACTAAGGAGATGTTCTTGGTGTATGGTAACGGAGAACTCCAGGTGGAGTCCTTTACCGATTCCAGCTTCCAAAGTGATAAGGACGACTCTAAGTCGCAATCGGGTTTTGTCTTTACCCTCAATGGAGGGGCGGTATGTTGGAAGAGTTCCAAACAGGATACCGTTGCAGACTCGACGATGGAGGCTGAATACATCGCTGCCAACGATGCTGCCAAAGAGGCTGTCTGGATAAAGAAGTTCATTAGTGAACTTGGTGTGGTTCCATCCATTGAGCATCCAATACCTCTGTATTGCGATAACAATGGAGCTGTGGCTTTGGTCAAGGAACCCAGGTCCCATCAAAAGTCCAGACATATTCTGAGGCGGTATCACCTGATCAGGGAGATAGTTGATCGCCGGGAGATCGAGGTCAGGAGAGTAGATACGAAGGACAACACTGCGGATCCATTCACGAAGGCTATTCCCTAGATACAGTTTGAGAGATTATTCGGGATGCTAGGTATGCGATACTACAGCAGCTGGCCTTAGTGCAAGTGGGAGATTGTTAGTTATGTATATGCCCTAGAGGCCATTGTTGTACATATGATGTATATTATAATGGATGCTTGGATATATATAGAGATGACTTTCTTGCTCGTCATGATAGTATGCTATTTGGTTTCACTTTATCTTAACATGATGACTTGTATTGGTTTACTGTTTTACTCTCACATGTTGATAAAGCCCTTAGGATCTGTACTCGACTACTGGGACTATGATGAGATCATACTAGTGGGGCCGCGGTAGTCGATGAGTACATCCTATAACTGTTCCTAGTTGAGGGTATATCGAGACAGGGCATCGATACACCAGAGGTAGACTAGCGTATACGCAGCTTGACCCATATGATGGGCGATGGATGATCCCATATCCATCGGTGTTTGACATCAGAGATGGTGTACGAGTGCTCAGTGGAGACTGGGTACACTAGACGGACTCGCCGAGAACTCCCAGATGGTGATATACCACACGTCAGATGACAGTTCTCCGGTGACACTGGTACAGGGTAGTCTGTAGACCCGAGATCGTCATAGAGTCTTGTGTGATTCCCACTGTGCTTTGATTTCCACCTTACCACGTCCAAGAAGGCGTGCAAAACGGTGGCTTTTGGGTACAGTCCCGAATCACATGGAGGCAATGAGCGATAGGAGGGGATTCGTCTCTCCCGGTATAGGGAGTTGATGTTGTGCTGTGTTCGATTGGTTATAACTGGAAGTCCCTGGCCAGGGCTGATATAGAGATTTACTGGTAAGTGTTACGAGTAGTTTCTCGACCCGTTATGAGCCATACATCGACACGACTTATCGGTTACTGGGGTCTGACGTTTACCACCCCTAGACTTGATATGCGACATATCAGACGAACAGACCGGACTGTACGGGAGTGTTACTGATCGGATTCACAGGAGAACGCACAGGCTAGCTTGTTGATCTTCTGATCGCTCAATACCTGGGTGGCTGTTACGTTTAGCTGACCGCTTGCAGCTTGTGGGTGTTTGATATGATCATCACCTGCTACCGGCATATTGACGATTCTTTAGAGTCCTACACAGAGGTTTCTTGGCTCAGGCGAAACGGAGTAGAGGCACATATGTGATATGTGCAGGACCGAGAATAATGCGATATGGGATACCGTATTATATTCTCACGATATTTAGATATGAATCGGGACAGCGGATCAAGTGTTGATTCGATGAATCGGTACATGATATATTAGTCGGTAATATTCGATATAGCCGGATCATCGATTCAAGTGTTGATTCGATGATTTAATGTATAATAATATATATGATATATTGTATTACATTATCTAATATTGGCTCGCTTTATTATTTCATTTTCTCACTGGATGATACATTGATATATATGCGATATATGTTAATTGTATTATTTTCTTTTGTTGCAAATATATAATATATATGTGATATATATTATTGTGACATGATATGATTAATTGTTAAACATGTTTAAGGATGATTAATTGAGGTTAGGGTTTGATTAGGGTTAGATGCTTCATGCACCTTCTAGAAGCTTTTTTCTTTTGTCATTCTTAAGATATTTTTGGATGACACATTCTTAACCCAACCAAACCCTAACTCTAGTTTATTCTCTACTAAATCCTAGCCACTCATCCTTGACCATGGTTTATAAATCAATCATATAGCTTTCATCCTATTCATCACAAAAGGATTATCATGTTTATTGATTTTCCATTATCATCTTCTTCTCTCTTGAAAAAAGCTTACCTGATTTTCTTTATGTGATGAATAAATATGAGAAAATGATTTAAAAAGAAAGCAAAAATACTACTCTCTCATCCTCATCTCATCTAGCCCATGAGATTAGTGTGTTCATCTCTTTAGAGTGAGAAAGCTTGAGTCTTTGCAACTTCGACGTAGATCATCGGAGATTTGGAACACTTCAAGCTAGCATGGATCGTTCGAGTCGTGGAGCCTCTCATGAGTCCGGGAGATCGTGGATCGCGGCAAAGGGACTTCTACTCGGAGCTTGTGAAGCGAAAGAGTGGACTACAAAGGTTGTAATCCCTCACACTTAGATAAAAGTTATCATCTTGTATGTTAAACCCTAATAATCTAGCAAAGATCCCGGCTTTGGGTTGTCCGGCACGTCTAAATTTTTATCCGGACATGTTTGATGCCTTATGAACCTTCACAAGAGTGCCTAGGAACCCTACAGGGGACGCGGCGAGGTCCGCTACGTTTATACTCAGAAGTACATACGCTAAGCGTATCTAAGCAATATAAAGATAAATCACAAGAGACAAGAGATAAAAATAATAACAACTTTATTTATTAACATTCTTTTGTACAATGCATTAAAAGTAAATACAACTGGAATAAAAAGCGATGCCTAAACAATGGCATAACAGGGAATGAAAAAAAATACTGAATAGGAAAAGTACAATGTTTAGAGCTTAGGGTCTTCAAGAAACTGATCCAAGTCTTCACTGGTGGGCTCGATCTCCGCTGTGTCCAGATCACCTGACGACATTCAAAGAAGAAAGAAATAGAATGTCGTCAGCGAACTGGTCGCTCGGTAAGTCACAAAGTTAAGGGAGAAATAGAAAAGACAGAATAAGAATGTATCTTTTAAAGTTGTATAATATTGTAGAATATTGTGTTAACGTTGTTGTTTGTAATTTGGTACAGAAAGATGCCAGTGTATACGAGAGGGGTCTCTATATGCTAGAGACCAGGGCAAACTGAAAGTACAAGAATCCGTTATGCCACGGTACAACAACAACAGGATTCATGTTAGGTGTATTAATCTTACTGTCTCGTGCCACTTTTAACACCTTCCGTACCAATCTACCCCTTAAACCCCGTAGTGTTTTGATTGTATTGTTATATTGTACTGTATAAGTTGTATAGTTAGATGACTGACCGAAACCATGATATCATTAATGGATGTAATGTATTTAAACTGGATTCATGTACATGGAAAGTATATCCATGGTTTGGTTCAGTCAAGTTGAATAGATTGATAACTGGATTCATGGATTCGTGTATTCATGTTGAATTGTAATATTGTAGATCTATATGGTACTTGAATCATATTCAAGTCGGATTATAATCAGACTCAAATCCGAGTCAGACAGAAGAAATGCAAATCGAAGTTCTACATTTACTAGGGTCCTTAGGGTAATTTATAAAACTTGAGAGGGTTTTATGTAAAAATACTTTATATACTTTTCAAGATACACCCCAAGTATTTATTATTCATCTTTAGAGTTGTAATGATGGTGGATTTTATATTGTGACATTTCTAGTGAAAATATCCTAGTTTTTATAACTGAAGCTTTTTATCTATAATATTGATTTAGTTGAAGTTCATGGTATTTTAATGTAAAATTTATTCTTGTGATTTTTAGAAAAAGGTGGAATATTTATTTTATAATAAAATAGATATTTAAATGATAAATATACATATATGTATACAAAAATAATTTTAATAAATATTTTATATTCCAAAAATCTTATTTTTTTTAAATGTCATATTTTAAATCTTTCGAGACCGAATGCTCCTTGCGGAGGTCTGAATCTCGCACTACTAAGCCCGAGGGTGCACGATAAACCGTACTATCCCTAACGGGTTCCCCAAAGTGGGTTGTAGCGGTGCTTTGCAAAGATTGTAAAATACTAAATCCTTTAGAAAATGGTTTTATAAAGTAAATGGTATTTATTTGTAAAAGTCGATTTTCCGTATTTTAGATCCTAGGGTTTTCTAATTCAACTAGACTATTTCTAAATGGTCTAAACAACAAGTTGTTAGATGCCTCAAATCGCCTCTTCACCGCCAATTGTGGCCAGGTAAGTACCAGTGAAGAAAGGAGGGATCCGCTCACAAATCACCGTGAAGCGGGCCTTTTAAAATTACCTTTCTCACTTGCCTAGCTTAGACACCACAAAGTCTGGTTTAGATAAACGGCCGATGTCCACAACTTATCGTATTATTCCTAGTAAAAGGTATTTGTTTTAAAAGTGTATCAAAACTAAAACTTTTAGAAATGGTTTTATTAAGAATATGGTATTTACATGAAAGTATTGTTTTATCGAATTCTATGTTTTTGATGATATCGTTTTAGGTTGTATATGCGTGTGTGTGGAGGTAGGTCATTACTTCGTGTTCTATTTTAAATGTATAGTAAGGTTAAGGGGTTAAATGTGAAATCGAAACATTGTGGTATTTAAGTGTAAAAATACGATAAATTGGAAAGACTATCATTTCATGTGATGAAACTTGTTCAAATTGTTTGTTAAATGTTTAATAGTCAACATAAAAAAGTTTAAGCATGAATGTATTGGTAAGAAGTGAAATTTTATAGAAAACCGAATCGGAAATCGGATTTGTTCCGATTCCGTCAGGTTTTGTAAATTTGTATTTTTAGAGAATAAGAAAGAGGGATAGAATGGGGACTTATGGGTTTAGACAAACACGAGAGTGATAAGGAAGAAGAGGGTTCGCCGGTGCGTCGATTCGTCGCCGAGGGTTCCTAGATCACTGGAATTTCGCCGTTGATTTCGTCGGAGCTTTGCCTTTGGCTCGTTTTCAAAGTACACAATATTTTCTTGAGATTTTGAGAGAGTGGGCTCAGAATTTTGGGATGAGAGGGTAGGAGGTAGGGGCGTATTTATTGGGTTAGGCTAGAGTTAGGGTAGGTGTACGGTTTTTAATTAAAAATGTAAAAATAATAGGAAAAATGTATTAAAAATGGATTGAATGAGAGTTAATGTGCTCTCTAGAAATTATTACAGAATTTAGAGTATGCAGGGGGGTAGGGTAGCCCAAAAGCCAACTTTTCTCTGTTGATGACTCGGCCGACCGGCCATGTCCGGTCGGCGGCGCCGGCCCGAGTCGGTCGGTCCGCCGGCCGACTCGGCCGACTCGGGGTGCCGAAAGCTGGGGGGTCGCCGGGGGTAGCCACTAGAACATCTAACTTTTCATGGGTAGTGGGGTTTTTGTGAGAAAACACGTGTTGACTGTTGGTATTCTAGAAATTTTAAAACAAAATAATATTAAAAATAATGTGGGGCATGGGATTTGAACTCTGTTGGCTTGGTTCAGCAGTACAAGGTATTACCAATGAGCTACAAGCTCCTTCTTGAAATTATGGTGTGAAATAAATACTTAAAGAGATATCAGCAACATTAAATACTGTAAGTATACTTTGAATTTAAATCAATTCTTTGTACATTAAAAATGGAGTTGTTACAGTCTACCCTCCTTACAAAAATTTCGTCCTCGAAATTTACAACTTTTATTTGAGGACTAGTTTACAAAGAGGTATGGATATCTAGTACGCATTTCATCCTCCCTTTCCCAAGTGGACTCTCCTGGAGTGTCTTTCCTCCACATCACTCGGACCAAGTTAACTTTCTTGTTCCGAAGTGTCTTCACTTTCCTGTCCAGGATCTCCACAGGCTGTTGCTCACAAGACAAATCGGGTTGTATTGTGAGCTCGGAATGATCGAGAACATGGCTGGGGTCACTCACATACTTTCTGAGTTGGGATATGTGGAACACGTTATGCACTCCTTCCAATGAAGGTGGAAGCGCTAAGCGGTATGCCACTTCACCGACTCGTTCGAGTATGTCGAATGGTCCAATATATCTCGGACTTAGCTTACCCCGTCTTCCAAATCGGATCACTCCGCGGTTTGGAGATATCTTCAAGAACACATGATCTCCTGGCTGGAACTCCAGATGACGTCTCTTTGTATCAGCCCAGTGTTTCTGTCGATCTTGGGCTATGCGCATCCTTTCCCTGATAGTACGAATCACACCAACAGTCACTACTATCATCTCTGGTCCAAGAAGTTCCCTATCTCCGATGTCGTCCCAACTTAATGGCGATCGACACTTCCTTCCATATAATGCTGCAAAAGGTGCCATTCCTATACTTGCTTGGTAGCTGTTATTGTACAAAAACTCCACAAGATGTAGGTGATCTTCCCACAATCCTTTGAAGTCTAACATACATGCTCTAAGCATGTCCTCCAAGATCTGAATAGTTCGTTCCGACTGACCATCTGTTTGTGGATGATAAGCCGTGATGAAGTTCGGACTTATTCCCAAGCTTGCTTGCAGACTTTGCCAAAATTGCGATCGAAACCTGGTGTCACGATCGGAGACAATGCAGACCGGTACTCCATGAAGTCTCACAATTTCCTGTATGAGTTCATGGGTATCAGAGATAGTACATTATGAAGAGCTTAAATCTTAAGTAGATTATTACCTCCATGTACTTCATTGCTAGTGTCTCAGTTGATTGGCCAAGTCGAAATGGGATGAAGTAAGCCGACTTTGTGAGTCGATCCACAATGACCCATACGGCATAGTTACCCTTTGTGCTGCGAGGAAGAGAAGTCACAAAATCCATCGTGATGTGTTGCCACCTCCATTCTGGGATTGGTAACGGTTGAAGTAATCCAGCAGTCCTGTGATGTTCAGCCTTTACTTGCTGACACACCAAGCATTTTACGACGCTTCTGGATACTTCACACTTCATTCCATGCCACCAATAATTTTGACGTAGATCTTTGTACATTTTTTTACCTCTAGGGTGTACTGAGTAGGGAGAGCTGTGAGCTTCTTTCATTAACTCTTCCCGAACAGGACCTTTTGGCACACACAATCTACTGCCGTATCTCAAAGATCCGTCTTCATGGATGATGAAGTCTATTCTGAGTCCATTCTCCACTTGTTCTCTGATCCTTTGCAACTTAGCATCACTTTCTTGAGCTGCTTTGATCTGATTGACAATGGTTTATTGAACTTGTAAATTCATCAAACTTGAATCATTACCTGGCATGACTACTTCAATCTCCATCTGATGCAAGTCTTGTTGAAGCTTCCACTGAGCGGTGAGATTCATTGATAATGGTTGACGACTAAGAGCATCAGGTACCACATTCACCTTCCCTGGGTGGTATTGTAAGTTGATGTCAAAGTCTGCCATGAGTTCTAACCATCTTCTCTGCCGCATATTCAACTCCTTCTGAGTAAACACGTACTTCAGGCTCTTATGATCTGTGTAGATGTTCACACGTTCACCAAGTAGATAATGGCGCCAAATCTTGAGAGCAAAGATGACGGCTGCCAACTCCAGATCATGCGTCGGATAATTGCGCTCATGAGTCTTCAGTTGTTTTGAAGCATAAACCACAACTTTACCGTGCTGATGTAGAACACATCCTAATCCCTTACCGGATGCATCGCAATGCACTTCGAATCCTCCAGATTGATCCGGTATAACGAGAATAGGCACTGATGTCAACCTTGACTTGAGTTCTATGAAAGCTTGTTCGCATGCTTCTGACCACACAAAATCTTCATCTTTACGTGTGAGCTTGGTCAGGGGTGTTGCTATCTTCGAAAATCCTTCAATGAATCTTCTGTAATACCCAGCTAAACCTAAGAAACTCTGAATGTCCTTCACTGACTTTAGTGTAGTCCATTCGCTAACTGCTGAAACTTTTGCTGGATCCACCGAGATTCCTTCTCCTAATACGATATATCCAAGAAAACCAACTTGCTTTAGCCAAAATTCGCACTTGCTGTACTTGGCATAGAGCTGATGTTGTCGAAGAGTTTCTAGGACAATTCGTAGATGTTCTGCATGCTCTTTCCGATTCTTTGAATACACCAGGATGTCGTAGATAAAGATGACAACAAATCTATCTAAGTACTCCCGGAAAACTTGATTCATTAGGTTCTTGAATATTGCGGGTGCGTTGGTCACTCCAAATGGCATCACGAGAAATTCGTAATGTCCATAGAGAGTTCTGAAAGCTGTTTTGTGAATATCAGTTTCCTTGACCTTCACCTGATGATAACCTGAACGAAGATCCAATTTAGAGAAAACACAAGATCCACTTAGCTGATCGAATAAATCGTCGATGCGCGGAAGTGGATACTTGTTCTTTATAGTGACTTCATTCAAGGCTCTGTAATTGATGCACATTCTGTATGAACCTTCCTTCTTCTTCACAAGTAGTACAGGTGATCCCCAACTTGAAGTGCTGGGACGAATCCATCCTTTCGCCAGTAATTCGTCCAACTGTGTTCGGACTTCCTTCAAACCTTCCGGACTTAAACGATATGGTGCTTTGATAACCGGTTGTACTCCTGGTACTAAATCAATACTGAATTCAAGAGCTCGATCGGGAGGCAAACCTGATATATCGTCAGGAAATACATCGTCGAACTCTCGAACCACATCTGGTCTTGATTGTTCCTCCGCTTGAGTTGCTGCAACTACTGCTTCTCTTGGCTTCGCCTTGTAGGTACTTGGCTCCAGTGTACGGTCTCCGCCTTTGAAATAGAAGACCGGATGGTTTGGAATCTCGAATACTACCCTCCTTTGACGACAGTCAATGGTAGCATAAAAAGTTCCAAGACAATCCATTCCTAGAATCACATCAAAGTTCGGTATGTCCAGCACTTTGAAGTCAGCATAAAACTCTCTGCTGCAGATGATGACTGGAAACAAACGGTATCCCATGGTTTCCTTTAGAACGCCATTTCCTGAACTGACATTCCAACTGGATTCAAGCGGTGAGACTGGAATCGCATGGGTTCGAACAAACCGTTGCGACATAAAGCAGTGAGATGCTCCAGTATCAAATAGTGCTAGTGCAGGGATTGAGGATACTAAGATTGTACCTAAGGTATGTGGGATATGTTTTAGGTATAGGGAAAGTGTGTAGATAAACAAGACAAAAAGAAAAGTTTGAGAAGAAAAGTTTACCGGTGATGACTTGGCCAGTGGCCTCAGCTTCTTCCACTGACATAGTGAAAGCCTGGCGCCTTGGTACATTCCTTCTGGCCGGAGGAGCATTCCTCGGAACGTTCCTTTGAGCTTGATGGAACTGACGAGGAGGTGGTGCAGCTTGTGGTCCTCTGGGTGGTGCAGGTAGTGCAAGTCTTGGAGCAGGTGCTTGAAGAGCTGGTCGCTGCGGATAGGTAGATGAATGCCTGGGTGTAGCAACTGGGTTTTGCTTTTGGGGACAAGACCCAATATCATGAGCAGCTAAGCCACAGATCAAGCAAAGATGGTTGGCTCGTCGGCAGTCTTTCATCATATGTCCATTTCTCTTGCAGTAGGTATAAAAGGCTGGGCTGGGACGGTTGTTCTGTACTCCGGGTCGCCTTGGCACAAAAGATGGCCTGGACGAGGCTCTTCCTGCCATCTGGTTGGCAGGACGCTTAAATCCAGCAGATTGAGGTCTTCCCCTCGCCTTTACCACTGCCTCATAACGGCGGGCAGCTTTCAGAGCCGATTCATGAGTCGGAAAATCTCCTGTGGCCAGTGCAGCCTGGATTTCCGAATCCAAACCTTGTTGAAAGCGACGGGCTCTGATTTCATCCGTCGGTATAAGGTGTGCCACGAATCTGTAAAAATATTGTGTTAGCTGTGTAATTTGTGATATAAAAAAAAATTCGAATTCTTGAGACATATCTTACCGACTGAGCATGGTGGACTCAGCGTCATACTCATCTACTGACTTGGTCCACATCGACCCTTGTTGTAGATGGAACTGCTGTTCCATGTCGAACCTGGCAGTCTCAGGAAAGTACTTAGCGTCAAACATGTCGCGGAAAGTCTTCCATTCGATAGGCTGTTCAAGAAGGCTTTCTTCCGCCTTCCACCATTTGCGAGCATTGTCCGTGAGCTATAGTTTCGCCACACGTACCCAAGCTATGTCTAGCACTTGTGCTGCCGCCAGATCATCCTCTATGCTCTGTGCCCATTCCTCAGCTTCAAGTGGGCTTCCCTTTCCGGAGAACGGTTTGGGGTGTAAAGCCCTAAATTGCTTTACCCCAGGTGTGTCTGCCTCGGGACGGTTCATTAAAAGAGAAGGCTGTTGCTGCTGTCCCTCTAGGAGGCTTCGGATTGCCTCAAGCAGGACCGTCTGCTCGTTGATCAGAGCAGGGACGACAGGTGTGAGTGGTAGGGCTGGAGGTGTGTTGTTAACATTGGTGCTGGTGTTGTTCGGGGAATCCATAACCTTGAAGAAAAATTTGGGTTAGGACATATTCAAAATATTTGAAATGATAAGATTCAATGAATATGAAATTGTAAGATTCAAGGAACATGAATTGTAAAGAATGTTTTAGTTGCTGGTTCTTATGTTATATTGCTTAGGTTGTTCACGCAGAATAGAACTGCATAGTATGATTCTATACAGCTCAGAACTGCATGGGCCACAACCAAAACCTGTCACGCCCCGCTTCCCGGTGTACGGCGAAGGGGACGTGACGAGGTCCGCTACGTATATACTCAGAAGTACATATGCTAAGCGTATCTAAGCAATATAAAGATAAATCACAAGAGACAAGAGATAAAAATAACAACTTTATTTATTAACATTCTTTTGTACAATGCTTGAAAAGTAAATACAACTGGAATAAAAAATGATGCCTAAACAATGGCATAACAGGGAATGAAAAAAATACTGAATAGGAAAAGTACAATATTTAGAGCTCAGGGTCTTCGAGAAACTGATCCAAGTCTTCACTGGTGGACTCGATCTCCGCTGTGTCCAGATCACCTGACGGCATTCAAAGAAGAAAGAAATAGAATGTCGTCAGTGAACAGGTCGCTCGGTAAGTCCCAAAGTTAAGGGAGAAATAGAAAAGACAGAATAAGAATGTATCTTTTAAAGTTGTATAATATTGTAGAATATTGTATTAACGCTGTTGTTTGTAGCTTGGTACAGAAGGATGCCAGTGTATACGAGAGGGGTCTCTATATGCTAGAGACCAGGGCAAACTGAAAGTACAAGGAACCGTTATGCCACGGTACAACAGCAACAGGATTCATGTTACGTGTCTTAATCTTACTGTCTCGTGCCACTTTTAACACCTTCCGTACCAATCTACCCCTTAAACCCCGTAGTATTTTGATTGTATTGTATAAGTTGTATAGTTAGATGACTGACCGAAACTATGATATCATTAACGGATGTAATGGATTTAAACTGGATTCATGTACATGGAAAGTATATCCATGGTTTGGTTCAGTCAAGTTGAAAAGATTGATAACTGGATTCATGGATTCGTGTATTCATGTTGAATTGTAATATTATAGATTTATATGGTACTTGAATCATATTCAAGTCGGATTATAATCAGACTCAAACCCGAGTTAGACAGAAGAAATGCAAATCGAAGTCCTACATTTACTAGGGTCTTTAGGGTAATTTATAAAACTTGAGGGGGTTTTATGTAAAAATACTTTATATACCTTTTAAGATACACCCCAAGTATTTATTATTCGTCTTTAAAGTAGTAATGAGGGTGGATTTTATATTGTGACATTTCTAGTGAAAATATCCTAGTTTTTATAAATGAAGGTATTTATCTATAATATTGATTTATTTGAAGTTCATGGTATTTTAATGTAAAATTTATTCTTGCGATTTTTAGAAAAAGGTGGAATATTTATTTTATAATAAAATAGATATTTAAATGATAAATATATTTATATTTATAAAAAAATAATTTTAATAAATATTTTATATTCCAAAATTCCCATTTTTTTAAAATGTCGTATTTTAAATCTTTCGAGACTGACTGCTCCTTGCGGAGGTCTGAATCTCGCACTACTAAGCCCGAGGGTGCACGATAAACCGTACAATCCCGAACGGGTTCCCCAAAGTGGGTTGTAGCGGCGCTTTGCAAAGATTGTAAAATACTAAATCCTTTAGAAAACGGTTTTATAAAGTAAATGGTATTTATTTGTATAATGTCGATTTTCCGTATTTTAGATCCTAGGGTTTTCTAATTCAACTAGACTATTTCTAAATGGTCTAAACAACAAGTTGTTAGATGCTTTAAATCGCCTCTTCACCGCCAATTGTGGCCAGGGAAGTACAAGTGAAGAAAGGAGGGATCCGCTTATGAATCACCGTGAGGCGGGCCTTTTAAAATTACCTTTCTCACTTGCCTAGCCTAGACACCACAAAGTCAGGTTTAGATAAACGACCGATGTCTACAACTTATCGTATTATTCCTAGTAAAAGGTATTTGTTTTAAAAGTGTATCAAAGTTAAAACTTTTAGAAATGGTTTTATTAAGAATATGGTATTTACATGAAAGTATTGTTTTATCGTATTCTATATTTTTGATGATATCGTTTTAGGTTGTATATGCGTGTATGTGGAGGTAGGTCTTTACCTCATGTTCTACTTTAAATGTATAGTAAGGTTAAGGGGTTAAATGTGAAATCGAAACATTGTGGTATTTAAGTGTAAAAATACGATAAATTGGAAAGGCTATCATTTCATGTGATGAAACTTGTTCAAATTGTTTGTTAAATGTTTAATAGTCAACATAAAAATGTTTAAGCATGAATATATTGGTGAGAAGTGAAATTTTATAGAAAACCGAATCGGAAATCGGATTTGTTCCGATTCCGTCGGGTTTTGTAAATTCGTATTTTTAGAGAGTAAGAAAGAGGGATAGAATGGGGACTTACGGGTTTGGACAAACACGAGAGTGATAAGGAAGAAGAGGGTTCGCCGGTGTGTCGATTCGTCGCCGAGGGTTCCTAGCACGATCACCGGAATTTCGCTGTCGATTTCGTCAGAGCTTCGCCTTTCGCTCGTTTTCAAAGTACACAATATTTTCTTGAGATTTTGAGAGAGTGGGCTCAGAATTTTGGGATGAGAGGGTTGGGGGTAGGGGTGTATTTATAGGGTTAGGCTAGGGTTAGGGTAGGTGTAGGGTTTTTAATTAAAAATGTAAAAATAATAGGAAATATGTATTAAAAATGGATTGAATGAGAGTTAATGTGCTCTCTGGAAATTATTACAGAATTTAGAGCATGCAGGGGGTAGGTTAGCCCAAATGCCAACTTTTCTCTGTTGATGACTCGGCCGACCGGCCAAGTCCGGCCGGCGGCGCCGGCTCGAGTCGGGCCGAGTCGGGGTGCCGGAAGCCGGGGGGTCGCCGGGGGTAGCCACTGGAATATCTAACTTTTCATGGGTAGTGGGGTTTTTGTGAGAAAACACGTGTTGACTGTATGTATTCTAGAAATTTTAAAATAAAATAATATTAAAAATAATGTGGGGCATGGGATTTGAACTCTGGTGGCTTGGTTCAGCAGTGCAAGATATTACCAATGAGCTACAAGCTCCTTCTTGTAATTATGGTGTGAAATAAATACTTAAAGAGATATAAGCAACATTAAATACTCCAAGTATACTTTGAATTTAAATCAATTCTTTGTACATTAAAAATGGAGTTGTTACAGCTTATAGACTATCCATCCCCCACTAGTGTGACTGCCATCACAATGCTGGTAGTCAAGAAAAGATTCTAAGGTCTCTACCAATATGTATTAGCGATACGCTAAAAGAAACATATACACATATTAAGATAGAAACAAACCAGTTAGCATACTACTATATTGAGCAAGACTGTCAAAAAATCCTTGTATATCCCAAGCTTCCAAAATGTAATATACAAACCAGTACTATACAATAATGGACTCTAGGGAACATATCACTAACAATAACAATACAAGTGTACATGTTAAGATAAAGAGCAACCAGATACTATATTATCATGTCGAGCAAGAAAGTCCTCTATATATATGTCCAAGTATCCACTATATCATACAATAATTGCCTCTAGGGCATACATATTCCTAACAATCTCCCACTTGTACTAAGGCCAGTTGTTGCAGTATCGCATACCCAACATCCCAAAAAGCCACTCAAACTGCGTCTGGGTGAGGGCCTTCATAAGTGGATCCGATATGTTATCCTTTGTGTCAACTCTCCTGACCTCGATCTCCCGGCGATCAACTATCTCCTGGATCAGGTGATACCGTCTAAGAATATGTCTGGATCGCTAATGGGACCAGGGTTCCTTGGCCAAAACCATAGCTCCATTGTTATCACAATACAAGGGTATTGGATGCTCAATGGATAGAACCATACCAAGTTCAACAATGAATATCTTCATCCAGAAAGTTTCTTTGGCAGCATCGTTGGCAGCGATATATTCAGCCTCCATCGTCGAATTTACCACGATATCTTTCTTGGAACTCTTCCAACATACTGTCCCACCATTGAGGGTGAAGACAAAACCCGAGACCGACTTGCTGTTGTCCTTATCACTCTTGAAGCTCGAATCGATAAAAGACTCCACTTGGAGTTCACCGTTACCATACACTAAGAACATTTCTTTAGTCCTTCTTAAGTACTTAAGAATGTTCTTCACAGCTGTCCAGTGTTTCTTCCCAGGATCTGATTGATACCTGCTTACCACACTAAGTGTTGGGTTTCGCCTGCGCCCTGGCCATCTACCATAGCGATGCAGAACAAAAACCGGCGTTTAAAAATTTTGCGCAAACGAAAACCCACTTCCAAGATCGAACCATAAATCTATACTAGCAAACTAAAGAAGCTAAACTAAAGGGTTAGAAGTGTTATACCAAAAGAACCAAGTCCTTCGGTCTTCCATCACCTTCCTAAGCTTCTTGAGGCGTGCTCGAACGAACTTGGCCGCCGATCTTCCTCCGTCGAAGATGATCCACCCGAGGGATGTAGTTATGTCTTTAGCTCCACATAATGAATGCAAGTGAAGCAACTAGGGTTTCTAGGTTGCTAATATAGAAAGCCAAGGATGTAGTGAGTGAACTAAGTGTTTATATACCTCACCTCACCTCCTCACATGATTCTCAACACATGAGAGGATTGAAAGGAGGTGGAAGATGAAGGTGGAGGAAACCATGAAACTCAAGAGAGGAGTGAAGCACAAAATGGTGAGGAGAAGATGGCTTGCTCAAGAGAAAGAACCATCTCACAAAAATAATGAGCTAACAATGGAGAGAGAAAATAAGCATGCTTGGTTTTGTAAAACAATATCTTTCATTTTTAAAATGTGACCATACTTGAATAGTATGCACAAATGAATTAGGAATTCATTTGTGCACACTATGCAAGCATGGTCCTCACCATACTCCCATCATATCAATGCCACCTCATTTATCCATTTAAAAATAAATGGTCAAACTAAAATGAGGTGTCCACCTTCTAGAATGTTTTCCGGAAAAACACGGATTACATTCTACTGTATATACATACCTGTATTCGTACCGAAATACGAATACCCAAAGAGATAGAATAACACAAAGAACATAATACTAGAATATACGTATCGAAATACATATACGTAAATTATTAAATTAGTACCTGATTTAATAATCCGGCTCAAACCCAAGCCGGCTAGTATTATTAACTGTCCAATAGAAAGTCCGGGTACATTGTACAAGCAATCGATCAAAAACCTGCACGTATCCAATACGACTACTACATCATTTCGCCAGAACCAGGAAAACCCTCTGTGTGGGACTCTAAAGACTCGTCAATACGCTGGCAGTGGGTTTAACCATAAGCACGTCAGCGGCACTAGATGTACGTAACAGCTACCCAGGTATTGAGCGAAAGGAAGGCCGACGAGCAAGATCATCCAAACCCCTAATGAGCCTGTCCGTGACAATCTCCATACAGACCAGTCTGTTCGTAAAAGAGTATCGCATATCGAGTCTAGGAGGGTGGATAAAGTCAGACCCCTAATAACATGACATTTCGTGTCGGTATGAAGCCCGTCACCCACTGAGAAACTGTAACAACCCTAAACTTCCTGTACAACTTTCTGTACAAATTTTTCAAAAAATACAAAAAGATGTATTTTTGCCAGAGCACAGGTTATAAATTTGTTTTGCTTTTTAATAGTAAGAAGGAGCTTGTAACTCATTGGTAAGACCTTGCACTGCTGAACCAAAGCACCAGAGTTCATATCCCATCACCCATATTATTTTTTAATATTGTTTTCTTTTAAATTTTTAGAATTCCAAGAGTCTACACGTGCTAAATCCGTAAAACCAAAATTCACAAATAAAACAAACTGGACTAGGGGGTTAACCAAGAGACGATGAACACGTGGAAGGAAGGTACAGACTAACTCGGCCGGCGCCGCCGGCCGAGTCGTCGCAAAATCCGAGTTGCTCTTCTTAGAAGATGTGTCTCTTAGCCTTCTTATAACCCCTATACTGTTTAAAAATTCTGTACATTAACAGAGCCTATTCAAAACACATATTTACTCCATTTTTAATACAATTTTTAATACAATTTTTAATACATTTTCTCACACCCTTTCACCTAACCTAATCCTAGTTTTTCCTATAAATACCACCCCTAAACACACCCCTCCTCACTTCCAAACTCTGTGCAAAACTCTCAAGGAAATTCTAAGTTCAATAGTGTACAAGTGGAATTAGCAAAGGGCGAAACTCCGGCGAACTTCCGACGGCGATACGAGGAGTTTCTGGCGACGAAACGATGCACCGACGATTCCCTTCTCTACCTCTATCTTCCCTCTTTCTTGTTAGCTTGTAAGTCCCTCCACCCTCACCTCTTCTCTATTCTTAAAACTCATAATTCTAAAACCCGACGGAATCGGAATTAATCCGACTTCCGATTCGGTTTTCTTTAACAACATCAACTTTCCTCAAATACAACCATACTAAACTCTTACATCTGGACTACTAATCATTAAAAAAATATGTTGAACAAGTTTCATAGTAAATAATTTCTTATTGCAATTTTTATCGTACTTTTTCAGTAAAATACCATGTAGTTTAGTTTCGACTTTAAAACATCATTAATCTTGCTATACCTTTAGATAAATCACGAGATAATGACTTACCTCCTCACAACACTCATATGCAATATAGCACGATACCTTTTGTGAAACATAGATTCGGGAAAATACCGTTTTACACAAAACTATCTCTAACTTATAAAAACCATTTTCACAAGATTATGTATTTTAAACAAATCTTTGCAAAGCGCCGCTACAACCCATTTTGGGGAACCCAACTTGGATGGTGCGGATTATCGCACATCCCAGGGCTTAGTAGTGCGAGATTCAGACCACCGCAGGGAGCATTCGGTCATGAAGGATTTAAAAATCCAAATATCTTAAGAAAAATGTGATTTCTAGAAAAATAATAAATTAAAATTATTTTATATAAATAAATATATATATGTATCATCAGAATATCTATTTTTGATATAATATGAATATTCCAACTTTTCTATATCAAAAGAATCACTTTACATGAAAATACCATGAAATTCTATACAAGTCAATACTTTATAATTAAATACCATGTATTATGAAAAATAGGTTTATCTCACTAGAAATGTCACATATATAAAATCTACATCTATGAAAACTCTAAAGACGATAATTAAATACTTGGGGTGTATTTTGAAAACGATACAAAATTACTTTTACATAAACCCCCCTCAAATTTTATAAATTACAATAAACGCCCTAGTAAATATAGGTTTAAGCGGGACCACTCTCTTGAGCCTCAGGGAGCCGGAGATATGGGTGCTTGCCTATTTAAGGTAGATAACTTAACAAACGGTGTTATCAACACGGTAATCATCTTTGAAAAAGTCACAAATCCTGCCGTCCATGTGCAGCGGTTACCGATAACATCAAAATTTAATTCAGGATTTCAATTTCTTTTTAAATTTTTCTGACTCAGACTGAGTCTCGATATAATAAATCTGACTTGAATATGATTCAAGTACAAACTACAATTCAACATGAATCCATGAATCCATATATTTTCAATTTATCAATTTATACAACTTTACTGAACCGAACCATGGATATACTTCCATTTACATAATTCTCTAGTTACATCCATGATTCTCCAGTTGCATCCATTTACTGATATCATGGTTTCGGCAAGTCATCCAATATTACAATCTATATTACAATTCAATTACAAGTTACAATACAAACAATATTTTGCGGGGTTTAAGGGATAGATTGGTACGGAAGGTGTTAGAAGTGGTACAAGACTGCAAGATTTAAGACACCTAACCCGAATACAATCGCCGTTGTTCCGGGCTTTCTAACCGATCCTTGTACTCCATTTGCCTTTAGTCTCTGGCATATAGAGAATCCTCTCGTATACACTGGCATCCTTCTGTACCAAACTACAAACAACAGCGTTAACCATATAATACAACTTTAAAAGTTATACTCTCTCCCTGTGTCTATTCTACTTCTCTCCTATCTTTGGGACTTATTCAGCGAATTGTTTGCTGACGACATTCTCTTTCTTCTTCTTTGAATGTCGTCAGGTGTTTCGGACCTTCCAGAGATCGAGCCTAGCTCTGAAGACTTGGACCAGTTTATTGAAAATCCCGAGCTGTAGTTAGACTTGTACACATTTCATTTCATTACTTTCCATTTCTGTTATGCCACTGTTTAGGCATTGCTTTTATTCAGATGTATTTATTTTTCCATGCATTGTAGAAAAGAATGTTAATAAATAAAGTTGGTGTTTATTACATTTGTCTCTTGTGTATATTTCTTTTATATTGCTTAGTTACGCTTAGTGTATTTACTTCTGAGTAAATACGTAGCGGCCTCGTCCCGTCCCCTGCCTGTACACTGGGAAGCAGGGCGTGACAGGTTTTGTTGGTGGCCCATGCAGATTAGTGCTGTAAGGAACCCTACCATGCAGTTCTGTTCTGCGTGAACAACCTAAGCAATATAACACAAGAACCAGCAACTAAAACATTCTTTACAATTCATATTCCTTGAATCTGATCATTGCATATACATTGAATCTGTCCTAACCCAAAATTTTCATTCAAGGTTATGGATTCCCCAAACAACACCAGCACCAACTTCAATAACACTCCACCTCCACTACCAATCACACCTGCCGTCCCTGCTCCGCTCAATGAGCAGACAGTTCTGCTTGAGGCAATCCACAGCCTCCTAGAAGGATAACAGCAGCAGACTGCTCTTTTAATGAACCATCCAGAGGCAGAAGAACTTGGGGTGAAGCAATTCAGGGCTTTGCACCCTAAACAGTTCTCAGGAAAGGAGAGCCCTCTGGAAGTGGAGGAATGGGCTCAAAGCATCGAAGATGACCTGGTAGCAGCACAAGTGCCAGAGGTTGCTTGAGTTCGAGTTGCAAAGTTGCAGCTCACTGACAATGCACGGGTTTGGTGGAAGGCGGAAGAAAGCCGTCTTGACTAACCTATCGAATGGAAGACTTTCCGCGACATGTTCGACTCAAAGTACTTCCCTGAGACTTCCAGGTTCGACATGGAACAACAGTTCATCCATCTGCAACTAGGTTCAATGTAGACCAAGTCAGTAGATGAGTATGATACTGAGTTTACTATGCTCAGCAGCTAAGATATGTCTCAGTGTTCGATTTTATATCATATCTACACAGCTAACACAAGACCGTAACAAGTTTGCGGCCCATCTCATACCGACTGCTGAGATCAGAGCTAGAAGATTTCAGCAAGGGTTGGACTCGGAAATCCAAGCTGCTCTACCTACAGTGGATTTCCCAACCCATGATTTGGCTTTGAAGGCTGCCCGAAGATACGAGGCAGTGGTGAAGAGGAAGGGCAGACCTCAATCTGTCGGTTTGAAGCGCCCTGCCACTCAAATGGAAGGAGAAGCCTCTTCTAGGCCATCGTTCGAACCCAGGAGAACTGAAGAAATCAATAACTAGTCGAGCCCAGAGTTCTGCTACTACTGCAAGAGAAAGGGACACTTGTGGAAGGACTGTAGGAGTGCAAAAGGCCTATGTTTAGTTTGTAGTACGTCCAATCACGGAATTGGAAACTGTCCTTATAGACGCTGCCCAGATCACCCACCCACCAACTATCTGCAGCGGTCAACTATCCAGGCTCCTTCATCTCGTCTTGCACTCACAGCTCCACCATCTGCACAGCCTACTCGCCAATTCCAACAAGCAATGAGGGATATGCCTCGAGGGCAGAGAAACATGCCCCAAGGACAGAATGTGCCTCCAGCTAGGAGGAATGTACCATGGCGTCAGACTTTCACATTAGCAGCCGTAGAAGCCGAGACTGTAGGTCAAGGTAATACTGGTAATTCTCTTTCACATTCTCAAATCCTTGTATCACTTTGTTATTCTTCATACATCACCAAACTTTTCTTAAATCGGTTACACTTTCCTTTTACAAATTTCGAGGACGAAATTTTTATAAGGAGGGTAGAATGTAACAACCCTAAACTTCCTTTACAACTTTTTCAAAAAATATAGAAAGATGTATTTTTGCCTCAGCACAAGTTATAAATTTATTTTGCTTTTTAATAGCAAGAAGGAGCTTGTAGCTCATTGGTAAGACCTTGCACTGCTGAACCAAAGCACCAGAGTTCAAATCCCATCACCCACATTATTTTTTAATATTGTTTTCTTTTAAATTTTTAGAATTCCAAGAGTCTACACGTGCTAAATCCGTAAAACCAAAAGTCATAAATAAAACAAACAGGACCAGGGGGTTAACCAAGAGACGATGGACACGTGGCAGGAAGGTACGACTTGACTCGGCCTAACTCGGCCGGCGACGCCGGTCGTGTCGTCGCAAAATCCGAGTTGGTCTTCTTGGAAGATGTGTCTCTTAGCCTTCTTATAACCCCTGTACTGTTTAAAAATCCTGTACATTAACAGAGCCTATTCAAAACACCTATTTACTCCATTTTTAATACTTTTTATCACATCCTTTCACCTACCCTAACCCTAGTTTTTCCTATAAATACCAACCCTAAACACAACCCTCCTCACTTCCAAACTCTGTCCAAAACTCTCAAGAAAATTCTAAGTTCAATAGTGTACAAGTGGAGTTAGCAAAGGGCGAGACTCCAGCGAACTTCCGACGGCGATACGAAGAGTTTCCGGCGACGAAACGATGCACCGATGATTCCCCTCTCTACCTCTATCTTCCCTCTTTCTTGTTAGCTTGTAAGTCCCTCCTCCTTCGCCTCTTCTCTATTCTTAAAACTCATAATTTTAAAACCCGACGGAATTGGAGTTAATCCGACTACCGATTCGGTTTTCTTTAAAAGGATCAACTTTCCTCAAATACAACCATACTAAACTCTTACATCTTGACTATTAATCATTATAAAAATATGTTGAACAAGTTTCATAGTAAAATATTTCGTATTGCAATTTTATTGTACTTTTTTCAGTAAAATACCATGTGCTTTAGTTTCAACTTTAAAACATCATTAATCTTGCTATACCTTTAGATAAATCATGAGGTAATGACCTACTTCCTCACAAAACTCATATGCAATATAGCACGATACCTTTTGGGAAACATAGATTCGGGAAAATACCGTTTTACACAAAACTATCTCTAACTTATAAAAACCATTTTCACAAGATTATGTATATTAAAAAAATCTCTGCAAAGTGCCGCTACAACTTATTTTGGGGAACCCGACTTGGATGGTACGGATTATCGCACATCCCTGGGCTTAGTAGTACGAGATTCAGACCTCCGCAAGGAGCATTCGGTCTCGAAGGATTTAAAAATACAAATATCTTAAGAAAAATGTGATTTCTAGAAAAATAATAAATTAAAATTATTTTATATAAATATATATATATGTATCATCAAAATATCTATTTTTGATATAATATGAATATTCCAACTTTTCTATATCAAAAGAATCACTTTATATGAAAATACCATGAAATTCCAAACAAGTCAATACTTTACAATTAAATACCATGTAATATTAAAAATAGGTTTATCTCACTAGAAATGTCACATATATAAAATCTACATCTATGAAAACTCTAAAGACGATAATTAAATACTTGAGGTGTATTTTGAAAACTATACAAAATTACTTTTAAATAAAACCCCCTCAAGTTTTATAAATTACAATAAGGACCCTAGTAAATATAGGTTTAAGCGGGACCAGTCTCTTGAGCCTCAGGAAGCCGGAGATATGGGTGCTTTCCTATTTAAGGTAGATAACTTAACAAACGGTGTTATCAACACGGTAATCATCTTTGAAAAAGACACAAATCCTGCCGTCCATGTGCAGCAGTTACCGATAACCTCAAAACTTAATTCAGAATTTCAATTTCTTTTTTAATTGTTCTAACTCAGACCGAGTCTCGATATAATAAATCTGACTTGAATTTGATTCAAGTACAAACTACAATTCAAAATGAATCCATGAATCTATATATATTCAATCTATCAATTTATACAACTTGACCTAACCGAACCATGGATATACTTCCATTAACATGATTCTCTAGTTACATCTATGATTCTCCAGTTTCATCCATTTACTGATATCATGGTTTTGGCAAGTCATCCAATATTACAATCTATATTACAATTCAATTACAAGTTACAATACAAACAATACTTCATGGGGTTTAAGGGGTAGATTGGTACGGAAGGTGTTAGAAGTGGCACGAGACTGCAAGATTTAAGATACTTAACCTGAATACAATCTCCGTTGTTCCGGGCATTCTAACGGATCCTTGTACTCCATTTTCCTTTAGTCTTTGGCATATAGAGACTCCTCTCGTATACACTGGAATTCTTCTGTACCAATCTACAAACAACAACGTTAACCATATAATACAACTTTAAAAGTTATACTCTCTCTGTGTGTGTCTATTCTACTTCTCTCCTATCTTTGGGACTTACCGAGCGAATTGTTCGCTGACGACATTCTCTTTCTTCTTCTATGAATGTCGTCAGGTGTTTCGGACCTTCCAGAGATCGAGCCTAGCACTGAAGACTTGGACCAGTTTATTGAAGATCCCGAGCTGTAGTTACACTTGTACACATTTCATTTCAGTACTTTCCATTTCTGTTATGCCACTGTTTAGGCATTGCTTTCATTCAGATGTATTTACTTTTCCATGCATTGTACAAAAGAATATTAATAAATAAAGTTGTTGTTCATTACATTTGTCTCTTGTGTATATTTCTTTTAAATTGCTTAGTTACGCTTAGCGTATTTACTTCTGAGTAAATACGTAGCGGCCTCGTCCCGTCCCCTGCCCGTACACTGGGAAGAGAGGCGTGTGTTCATATCATAATATTGCATTATTATATTCCCCATTCTTATGCATTTTACAAATAAACAAGTGCTTTTGATGTCTGCTACATAGTTGCAGGTTACATATTCTCGAGACAAAAACAGTGAAAAAGACATAAGACGATACAAAAATGAGACTACGACCAATAAATGGAAGAATCTTGATCAAGCCTACAGTTTGGAAACTAAACGAAGATCAATGGACGATTTCACAAGGAACAAAGGCAGCGCAAGGTTCAAGACTTCGTCACGAAGAAATGGTAAAAGACCACTACAGTTATTCACTGTGGAGATCTGGAAGAAACCTAGAACCCAATCTGAGAAAACAACTGAAGAAAATTGAAGGAAACATGCACCAGAAGCAACCAGGAGAAATTGAGCCCACAAGCCCCACATACGGCCGCGGAACCGTGGCCAAATGTGGGCTTTGGCTACGGATCCGCGTCCACGTGGCCCAAGTGTCGGTGGAAAATTGCAACTGACGCGTGGCCCAAGGGTCGGTGGAAAATTGCAACAGACGCGTCGGTGCGTTGACTAGTTCTTTCCTTAGGGGGTATTTTTGTAAAGCAGATATGACGCGATTGTAACCTCGGGTTTCTATGAATCTATAAATAGAACCCTAAAAACCTGTTTTAGGTTATGCCACTTTTTATTCATCTATTCAGATCTGAAAAGTCCTGTGTAAATGTTTGGAGAGAGCCATCAATAAAGTAAGTAGTTTTATTTAATTGCCTTAGTTAATTTTTATTCTGCCGTAGTATAGATCTTTAATTCCTTGCCCTAGTTAGATAGTTAGATATGTTCTTCAATTCCCTAATGAGCGAGTAGTCTCCTCTCTTGTTAGGGTTAGCTTTAGGGAAGGCTTGAAAGATGAAGATCTCTCACCCCTTTCTTGCCCATCACACGTTTTTATAGGACTCCATGTAAACATGCACACACCATTCCAAACGGCACCCTATCCCACGAGATAGCGGTGATACCGTAGTATAAAGGCCCGGTTGAGCGTGTTTTCCTTGAAGGTTAGGGTAAGGATTAAGAAAGGAAGGACAAGAACCTAGAGGAAGAAACACTGTTTCTTCCCGATGGTACTAATCCCCTTTATTAATAATTACCATAACTCCTAAAGAGATCTTAATTTGGGTATAGAAAGCGGTGAGGAGATCTTTGCTTTTCCAAACTTTACCTAAACCTAACCCTAGCAAGATTTAGATCTAGATAAATTTAGTTTTTAGATTTAATCAATCCATTCACACCGTTTGGAATTAACTCGTTAGAACAATTAGGAAATACACAACATCCCTGTGGACCGACCCGTACTCACCGGCTAGCTACCAAGCGACACCGTTCTTGATTGCGGTTAATAAATATTTTTGATCATAAATCTCATTCAATCAAATGGCGCCGTTGCCGGGGATGGCGTGTTATTTTCTTTTTGCAATTTCGGGTTAATCTGAAATTAAAAAAATCATAAAAACTGAAAAATTAAAAAATATAAAAATTTATCACCTTTTTATTTTGTGAAGGGTATTTTTGTTTGAATTTTGCAGGATCTACAATCGAGTTCGGATCTGGAAAAATCCAGAGATCAAAACAGAAAACTGAAGATCTGAACAACATGGGATTTCCACAACAGAACAATAGAAGAAAGTTGGAAGGCCAAGTCAACAGAGAGACCGCGGAACCGCCGCAAAAGCTTGCTCCCGCCGTGGAAGCGCGGTGATTTGGTGACATCAGCAAAATTTGGAGGGCCAAGCCGATCTTTAAGCCGCGGAACCGCCGTCAGACCATACCTATTGCCGCGGAAGCGTCGCGCCCTGCTTACGTCAGCAGTCCAAATTAACTCTGTTTGTTTATCTCTCCTTCCTCTGCAACCCCAAATATCTTCTCTGTCAAATCTCCTGCAGGATTCTTTGCGCTTAAAAATATCTCCCCCTTCTCAATAACTTGATCTTGTGCAGGATTCTTTGCGCTGTGCTAAAAAAATAAAAAATTTGATTGCAAGTGATTGTTACTGCTTTGCATATTTTTAATCGGACTTTAAGGGGCTTGAGACCAATCCAGATTGGGTGGGGATTTCATCACCCTTCCCACGACCCCAGAAATCACATAAGGCATATTGCATTGACCATTATTAATTAAAAAAGATTAGACTCAGCCCTAAGGACTTCGCGCTCAATAGGACATAGGACTAGTTGTAGGCATCGACCGTTTATCCTAACCTGACTTTGTGGTGTCTAGGAAAGTGTGTCTAAGGAGAGTGGTTACTTAATTAGGGCCACTACTTGTAGTGGAGAGACTCCCACTCACCTGGCACTTACCTGGCCGCAATTGGCGGTGAAGAGGCGGTTTGAGGTCCTATTTCTTGCCCTTTGGAACAGTTAGGAGCTGTCTAGCTGACCTAGGTGACCCTAGATCTAGGCCTGATTGTACATTTGTTGTTGATTGAACGTGTGTCTAAGCCTTTTATCGAAAATATTTTTGTAAAAAGCTCCACATAAAGAAAAGAGGAAAATTTTATAAAAACTTGCAAAATTTTGTCGCTAAGAAATCTGTGCACCCCACATTACTTTTCTTCTCCTTTCTTACATCATGGGTACCCCACGTCACAAAACCCTTGCCGAACTTTGGTACCCTGAACCAAACTTTGCTTCATACGCGAATTGTTTCGGTTGAATTACGGATGACCCCTCCATGCCAAAAATTTCTTTGAAAGATCGAATAGAAGTGTCTAGGAGAAACAGTTCGACTCCGCAATCCACTTTGTATCAACCATTTCAACCATTTCAACCTTCTTACGTTGATACCCCTTCTTCGAGTCCTGTTGTAACTCCTAAACCCATGTCTATTGCTGAACACATAGAACAATCTCGTAACCGATCTTTCACTCCTCTCCACACATCCAGTTTTAGGGATCAACAAGTCCATTCACCTTTTTATCCAAATGTTGATCCTACTCCTGTCCAACCATCCAATTCCTATCAGTCCTACCCGACTTTCCCACCTTCACTAGATATTGCTTCTACACAACCATTAGGGAGTTTCCAAAATCCAAACAACTTTGAATCTTTTACTGAAACCCCTTCAAAGCCCATGTCTAGTGTGGAAAAGTCGTTGGAAGCTTACATTGCAACAACAAACCAAATGATGAGGAATGTGGATGCGTCCATTGCCGCCTTTATGCAACCTAGTGAACCGGTAGCTAGTTTCCAACTAGCTCCAAATTTTCCAATGTATGATGAGGCGGTTGGACAGAGTGAGAATTTGAGTGGTGAGAGTGAGTTCTACACACTTCCAAATCAAACCTACCCATACCCAATAGAATCCTACAACTTCGGTTTTCAATCAAGTGTCCCAAATAAATCGTTTAATGAGTTGTGCGACTTTGTAGTGCTTGATTTGCCAGATTGTGAAGAATCCCTTCCGAGTGAAACCATCACCAATCCTTTTGATATCTACACCTCCACTCTAGAACATGAATTGATAAATATCCATGCTTTTGATGAGGTGTCTGAGAATATTGATTTTCAGTTGATTGAGGATATAGACGCCGGGAATATTTTGGATGATGAACCCGTAAATTTGACTGAAATTTTATCTCCAATTCATCATCCCGAGTCATTAAATGTTTCTCCCGAACTTCATATGCGTTTTGATTTTGATGATAATTTCATGGATGAGTTAACTTTTGAGGAGAATTATGAGGATAGTATTGAGGAGAGTATTGAGGATAGTATTGAGGATGAACCATTTTTGTTTGATGTGTCGGATTTTTCAATTCATCCTCATGAACCTTTAACTGTTACACTTCCTAAATCAAACTCCCTTCTTTCCATCGTTCCGACGACGCAAAAGATCACGCTTGAGGACTGTGAGCTTGAAAAATTTCTGTTTGATCACAACGGTTTTGACGCCACTAGTGCGTTCCTCTTTGAATCTGACACAGTTCTCACAGCTGATAACGATTACGAGTGTTTCACTTTTTCGGACGATATTGAAAACTCACCTCCCGAGTTTGAGTCCTTTAAATTTTCAGATGAGTTAGTTGAATCATCAGACTCGGTTGCTTACAGTCATTTCGAACCATTGATGGAATCCTTCAAGTTCGAGACAGATTACTTAGGTGAGAATAAGACTATCCCTAAATCACTCCCTTTCGTCCTTCCTATCGTTTCGACCACGCAAGACTTCGTCGCGTTTCCATTTTCAAAGGAGGGTTTACCAAGTTCGACGTACCCATGTTTTTTTACGAATCTTGAGGAATTTGACCCCATTTCTCGACGGGTTGATAGATTAGCACAATCGCTTTTAACACATCAGTCATCACAAATTGCGCTAATTTATTTACTCGATTTACACCCTCAAGATCGTACTATGCTTCTTTCTCTTTTCCACCATTCTTTTCCTCCACCGAGACCTTATTCCACCCTTCTTCCCATACGGTCTCGTGTGTTTCTCAACTCCTTTCTCTACACTCCATTATTCTACCAACCCTACCATTATCACGATAGAATTTTTGAATGGTTGGTGCTAACCTTTGGTCTGTATAAGACCTTGTATAGTTTGATTTTTCTCCTCCCTAACTCTGAACTTTAACGTTTAAAATAGTGGAAACACTGTCTCACTTAAGTTTGGGGGGGACCTTGTTGTATATTAATTTTTGTTTTTCTTTTAACAATAAAAAAAATTTGTAAATAAATAAACAGGGGAGTGCCGACACTTTCAACCCTCTTGGTGTAGCCTGACAGTGAGGACACTGTCAAGTTTAAGTTTGGGGGTGTGCTCGGTAAGCCTTCTTCCTTCGCATTCATATGTACATTTTTGCATTTGCGTACTTATTTTGAAACCCATAAAAAATTGAAAATTATAAAAATTAAAGTATTCAATTTTGGCCATAATTGACTTGAGTTTGACAAAAATGTTAACTAGCTAGAAACAACTAGATCTTAGATTTAGGAAATTAAAAACCCTAAAAATAACCTTTCTTAAAATTTAACGGTAGAAAGTATATGTCTTTGAAGTTTCTTTAGAAATAGGCAAATTTCGAGTTGACTTCTTGGGCTAAGTTAAAATAAGGGAAGAGTATTGATATTTTTATTAAAGTATAAGTTTGAAAAATAATTCCTAAGCTTAAGTCTAAATTCTGAAAATATATACCCTACAAATTGCACAAACACGAATCTTGAAACTTGGAATAGTAGAAGAGACCTTGAAATGCTCTTGTCTATAGTCCTTAGTATAAAGGGAAATAAAATAAAAATACAAGTGTGAATAAAGAGATAATAAAAAAAATGATGAAAACTGGTTTTTGTGACTACTTAAGGCTGCATTAAAAGAAAAAAAATATTTAGCGAGGGTGCTTCATCACCGAGTGCCTTAGACCAACTGGTTTGGGAGTCACTGCTAAAGCCTTAGGTGTTGGAAGACTAGGAATTACGCTTTAATGTGCAAACACATCTTGTAATCGGTTGTTGGTACCTCAAGAAGTATTAACAGTCGCATGAAGGATGTGTGAGCGAAATTCATCTAAAAATTCACCTATTAAGAAGTGCTTTGGACGATAGACAAGAGTATGATAGCTTGATTTGAATTTCCAAGTGTAGGGGTGATATATACATACACGTAGGGGTATGTGATTGGGATTTAGATAAGAGATAGGAATGAATAATAGGACTTGTATCTTGAGTAGTTATGATAAAAATTCCTAAGTTGAGATGGAACCCTAGAAGGAAAACTTAAGAGATGCCGAAAGCTAAGTAAATTCACAAGAACATATATAATCTTAAGTTGAATGATAAGAAAGCGTGAAGAATAAGGGTGGATAATTTACGAGTCGAAGATAATAGAATTCCTTGTTGGAAAACCTAATTGGAGAATAAAAGTTAATAGGCCAAATTGATAGGATTTTGTGGGTATTATCCGCTGAAAACCCTCAGGAGACAACACTCCTCCTACTTGGGACACCTAGAGGTTTAACGGCTTGTTGCACGAGCTCAGTGCAATCGCGTTTCCCTGCGAAATTGAGGTTAGGATTTTGTTGAGAATAAAACTAGGTTTTGCTCAAGGATGAGCAAAAGATAAGTTTGGGGGTATTTGTTCATATCATAATATTGCATTATTATATTCCCCATTCTTATGCATTTTACAAATAAACAGGTGCTTTTGACCCAGGTCTGCTATATAGTTGCAGGTTACAGATTCTCGGGACAAAAACAATGAAAAAGACATAAGACGATACAAAAGTGGGGCTACGACCAATAAATGGAAGAATCTTGATCAAGCCTAAACGAAGATCAATGGACAATTTCACAAGGAACAAAGGCAGCGCAAGGTTCAAGACTTCGTCACGAAGCAACAGTAAAAGTCCACTACAGTTATTCACTGTAGAGATCTGGAAGAAACCTAGAAGCCAATCTGAGAAAACAACTGAAGAAAATTGAAGGAAACATGCACCAGAAGCAACCAGGAGAAATTAAGCCCACAAGCCCCAAATATGGCCGCGGAACCGTGTCCAAATGTGGGCTTTGGCCACGGATCCGCGGCCACGTGGCCCAAGTGTCGGTGGAAAATTGCAACAGACGCGTCGGTGCGTTGACTAGTTCTTTCCTTAGGGGGTATTTTTGTAAAGCAGATATGACGCGATTGTAACCTAGGGTTTCTATGAATCTATAAATAGAACCCTAAAAACCTATTTTAGGTTATGCCTTTTTTTATTCATCTATTCAGATCTGAAAAGTCCTGTGTAAATGTTTGGAGAGAGCCATCAATAAAGTAAATAGTTTTATTTAATTTCCTTAGTTAATTTTTATTCTGCCGTAGTATAGATCTTTAATTTCTTGCCCTAGTTAGATATGTTCTTCAATTCCCTAATGAGCGAGTAGTCTCCTCTCTTGTTAGGATTAGCTTTGGGGAAGGCTTGAGAGATGAAGATCTCTCACCCCTTTCTTGCCCATCACACGTTTTTATAGAACTCCATGCATACATGCACACACCGCTCCATACGGCACCCTATCCCACGATGTAGCGGTGATACCGTAGTATAAAGGCCCGGTTGAGCGTGTTTTCCATGGAGGTTAGGGTAAGGATTAAGAAAGGAAGGACAAGAACCTAGAGGAAGAAACACCGTTTCTTCCCGATGGTACTAATCCCCTTTATTAATAATTACCATAACTCCTAAAGAGATCTTAATTTGGGTATAGAAAGCGGTGAGGAAATCTTTACATTTCCAAACTTTACCTAAACCTAAACCTAGCAAGATTTAGATCTAGATAAATTTAGTTTTTAGATTTAATCAATCCATTCACACCGTTTGGAATTAACTCATTAGAACAATTAGGAAATACACAACATCCCTGTGGACTGACCCGTACTCACCAGCTAACTACCAAGCGACGCCGTTCTTGATTGCGGTTAATAAATATTTTTGATCAAAAATCTCATTCAATCAGCATGACAGAAACTACCGATCCAAATCAGTAATTCTCGTCCACCTCAGCCGAGTATTTCTTGTGATGGCCATCCGTGCACAACGCGACATCAACCCCCAATACCGGGAGTGACGAATCCCTGACGATCCGCTTACTGTCTCTATGTGGCTCGGGACTGTACCCAACTAAAACCTTTTTGCACGACTCCTTTGAGCCGTGATAGGGTAGTAATCAAAGTACAGTCGGAACTCACACGAGACAAATGACGATCTCAGGTCGACAGACTAACCTGTACTCATGTCACCTGGGAACTGCTATCTGACAATAGGTATAATACCAACTAGCATGTTCCCGACAAGTCCGTCCAGTGTACTCATAACCCAATGAGCACCTGTATACTATCTTAGGTGACTAACTGACACTAATGGTTTGTGAGACAGGCTACCCCCCTATCGGGGTCTCGATAAGTATACATTAGTCTACTCTGGAGTATCGATGCCCAGTCTCGATACTCCCACGACTAGGGACATTTAAGGATGTGCTTATGGGCCATCCAGCTCCCACGTATATGATCACTATTATAGTGCTGGTAGTCAAGCAAGAATCCTATGTGCTCTATCAACATGTAATAGTGATATGTAATGCCACCTAATGCTGTACATGGATAAAGAAAAACCATATAGCATACTATCATTTTGAGTAAAACTGTTCTACCGGTATAGGTCCTCCCTCAATCATCACAATCGCATGTCAGCGATTCAATAATTGACTTAAGGGCACTATAACCAACACTAAGTACGTAAGCTACATTCGGTCTTGTGCATAATATCGCGTATATGATTGACCCAACTACAGAAGTATAGGGTATCCCTTGCATGCGAGTCCTCTCCAAATCAGTCTTGGAAGACATCTCTTTGGTGAGAGTGATTCCTGAGCAAGCGGGTAAATTACCACGCTTAGAATCTTCCATACTAAACCTCTTTAGTATGGTGTCAATGTACCTGGATTGGGACAATCCCAACATCCGTTTAGATCTATCTCTATAGATCTATATCCCCAGGATGTAGGAGGCATCACCCAGATCTTTCATGGAGAACTTTTGTGATAAAAAGAGCTTGACCGAGTGTTGCATAGGAACATCATTTCCTATCAAGAGTATGTCATCCACGTACAATACGAGGAAGGCAACTTTACTCTCTACTACCTTCTTGTATATACAAGGTTCATCTACATTTTTGATGAAGTTAAACTCTTTGATTGCCACATCAAAACAGATGTTCTGGCTCCGCAATGCTTGCTTTAATCCGTAGATTGATTTAAACAGCTTGCACACCTTTCTGCTGCTCCCACTGTCTACGAAGCCCTCTGGCTGTATCATGTATACGCTCTCTTCTAAAGCACCATTTAGAAAAGCGGTTTTGCCATCCATCTGCCAGATTTCGTAGTCATGGTATGAAGCAGTGGAAAGTAGGATCCTGATGGACTTAAGCATAGCCACTGGAGAAAAGGTTTCATCATAGTCTACACCTGGTCGTTGACGAAAACCTTTTGCTACAAGTCTAGCTTTGAAGGTCTCAACCTTTCCATCTATACAAAGTTTCTTCTTAAAGATCCACTTGCCCCCGATGGATTTTACCCCTTCAGTAGAAACTTCCAAAGTCCATACTTTGTTGGTGTACATGGATTCCATCTCAGATCGCATAGCATCCAGCCATTTCACAGAGTCCCCACTTATGATGGCCTGCTCGAAACTAGTTGGGTCATCATCTTCCATGATGCAATCATCGCTCCCACCGTCAAAGAGAAAACCGTAGTATCTCTCAGGTAGATGAGAAACTCTACTAGATCCGTGGATTGGCTGAGGTTCGTCGGGGACTATTGAATCCTCCAGTTCTACCAAATCATCAGTTATAATTTATGTAACTGGAACTTCTTCCAGTTCTACCCCATTACCACTAATTTCTTTTACAAGAAATTCCTTTTCTAAAAAAGTGGCATATTGAGAAAAAAACACTTTTTGTTCCTCAGTGTGGTGGAAGATATATCCATGTGAATTCTTTGGATATCCCACAAACTTGCAAAGAACAGACTTTGCCTCGAGCTTGTCCGGATTTTGCTTTTTAATATAGGCCGGAAACCCCCATATATTAACTTGTTTAAGAGATGGTCTCTTCCCATACCATATCTCATATGCAGTGGTAGGCACAGATTTGGTCGGAACCCTATTCAATAGATATCAGTTGTCTCAAGTGCATAACCCCAAAAGGAAATAGGTAACTCAAAAATACTCATTATAGAGCGCACCATATCTAATAGGGTGCGATTCCTCTGCTCTGAAACCCCATTATGCTGTGGTGTATACGGAGGAGTAAGCTGAGAGAGAATCCCATTTTCTTTTAAATAGTCTCGGAATTCCATGCTCAAGTATTCTCCTCCCCGATCAGATCGTAGGATTTTAATACTTTTACCCGTTTGGTTATCTACTTCGTACTTGTATTCCTTGAATTTTTCAAAAACTTCAGATTTGTGTTTCAACAAGAACACATGTTCAAATCTTGAGAGATCATAGGTGGATGTAATAAAGTACGAGGAACCATTCCTGGCATGCGTAGACATAGGACCGCATACATCACTATGTATTAGTTCTAAGAGTTCAGTAGCTCTTTCTCCGTGTCCAGTAAATGGAGTTTTGGTCATCTTGCCTTTGAGACATGACTGGAAAGTTTCATAAGATGTAAATTCGAACTGATTCAAATATCCATCTTTATGCAACTTGGTTAATCTTGTCGCATTGATATGACCAAGTATACAATACCACAAGAAGGATTCGATCATTTCTGAACTTTTCCTCTTGTGTGTGTTCCTTATATTTAGAACAATAGTTTTTTTTAGAAAGTATATACTGTTACACAGCGTACCAAACCCAATCAACACTTGATTTAAGAAAATGTTCATAACATTTTTCTCTAATACAAAGTTATATCCTTCTTTATCTAATAAAAAAATTGATATTATATTGCACATCATTTTTGGTACAAAATAACAGTCGTTCAAAATCAATGTAATACTATTTGATAATACAAGGTGATATTCGCCAACTGCTTTGGCTGCAACAATTGCACCATTCCCTACTATGAGAGGCTTATCACCCTTTCCCAGTTCTTTACTTCTTCTTAACCCATGTAACATATAAAAAACGTGGGATCCTGATCCGGTATCCAATATCCAGGACGTAGAGCATACTGAGAAACAGTTCTCGGTAACGAACACACCCGAAGAAGATGCATCATCATGCTCTTTCTTCGTTCGAGTTGCGTGGGAATCCTGATATTCCCCTATTCCTTTCTCAGACTTATGATAGTCATAAGATAGAGCGGAACCAACGTTCCCCAGCTCAGTATAATAAGCGGGTTCGGTCAATACATCCATGTTATTATCTTGATTAAGGTGTGTCATGGTCGCTACTTGGAGAAAGAGAGAAGAAAACACTTTAGCGTGTGCTCTTATAAGATTAGATTGGTTATTCTCTTATCTAATCAGGATGGCTCCCACTGTTTTTATCAAATCTTCCTTCAAACCCTAAAAGGTAAGATTAGCCGGGATTAATTATACCCTACAAGTTTGCCAATCGGTCAGCTAGGCAGGTATAGGTACTCCGAGGGAGTCTCCCCATGCATTCGCATGGAACTAATTAAATAACCTTGTTTCCGCAGGGGTATAACCTCGTTAACATCTTTCTTAGACACCTACTAGATCAGCTAATTGTAAAGTGAAAAACTCTCCCAGGAGTAACACTTACTCGCAGTGGGTATCGGGATCCAACTATCTCATAGAAGGTATGCAATCTCATTACAAATTTCAACACTTGAAATCCCCAATATCTGTTTTTACCCCTAGCGACAACTATGGTTAACAAATCATAAGCACTAGTCAACTTCTACCCGTCATTTCATGATTGATTTATACCCATCCGTATGACCCTTAACTATGGTCAACAAAGTCGTACGAATGTCCTAATCGATCGCATCATATGCTTTATAAGAAGACATCACTTAGCTACCGTACACTACGCCTTAACTATGGTCAACAAACGTAGCACGAATACTAAGTACTCTACTTCCTAAAATGGCGGAGGGTTACGAATGGTTTTGAAGAAAACCTTTATCGTAATGAACATGATATCGTTGTAGAATCTAGTGTTTTGAAAAGGAGTGGTTTAAGCTCCGCTTTTTTCTTATAAAATCATGTAGTTTTCAAAACAAACCAAGTGGGTTGTAGCATTTGCTAGTATTGCTAAAGAAGTCACTCCCGGTGAAGAGATATAGGCTCTTTCCTCATCGAATGAGGTGCTGGATATTCATAAAAGGAATACCACTATGCAAAGAAAAAACTAGAGCTACCATTTTGAAAAATTTGATTCTACAACATCTTTAGGTTTCTTTTCTTTTGATTAATCTCATTAATGATGTCCCATCATTTAAGTTTCCTAAACATCACAGAAAAAACAAAAATAGAACGTACGCTTATGCCATCCGCATTTGCCACAGGGCCCGTCATGCACCGTTAGGTTACTTAACTAACGGCAGAGCGGGGGATAGATTAGCGCGGGTGCAAAACATAAGCAACGTTTATCATATATATCACATATATATAGCATTCGTCTCACGCAATTATATGATCACATCAAAAAACACAGGAAACAGAAACAAACATATGAAATATCGGATATACTAGGGGGTCCGGGTTTTAAATTAAGCCAGTGATGAAAAACACAGATTCCACGGTCGTGATGAATAGCCAAACCCACATCCCTAGACCCCTACGAGAGCGGCAAGTGACCCTGCCAATTCTAGAGTTAGGAGACCCGATCTCAACTCCTCGAGATGGTCTCCCGCTGGACTCTAGAACCCGGTCACTTGTGCTCGCCTCCTTGGGTCTATCATAATGCGAAAAAGTAAATAATATACATCAATGGTGACATCATTCTCAACCCGGAAGTGTCCCAATAAAAGAATATTACATACAATTTATTACATGAATAAAAATATAAAAAACTCTCATCTCACGTAAAACCCCCCGGCTATTCAATCATGACGATCCAATATAACATATCACAAGCAACATATAACATCGCATGTCATCAACGTAAGTAAATATGCGTATCTCGAATGTCGTTGACATATAGCAACGAGATTGGGGATACACCACATATTCCACTTACGGTCGCAGAAAAGAAATGAAAACTACAATAATTAGAATCCGTATCAAACCTTAGACATCACAAACCCGGAATATCTCATATCTCGGATTTCATGCCTAACATAATAAATCTTGCATTTAAGTCTCAAATTGAAAACACTTTTCAATAGTCAGTCGAGTAATTCAAAAAGATTCCCGATATAATGATCAAATATTCGTCGAAAATTTTAATAGATTGCCGCACCCCCGATGCCGTCAACGAAGTGCACTTAGGCGGAAAACCGCGGCCGCGAGCACCCGAGTGGATGCTTTTGGCTACGGTGTTCTCCTATAGTCACTTAGCTGACGCAATGGGGCGTGGCTATCTAATAGTGTTTCCCGACGACTATTCGCGTACAATAGGAGATTGGGACGAAGTTTTGATCCGAATCGAAATTCTATGGCAATCGATCAAAAGAGACTAAAACGCGAGATTTACAAAACACAAACTAGTTTTCACAAAACTAATTAATGTGGATTCCAAATATTGTATCACATATCATAAAAATCTAGACGATGTTAAACTTTTCGATCAATTCATCAATCACCCACAAATCACAGAGACCTCAATAATTTGAGCCTCACTAAAAATAACCAGAAAATGCCAAATAGCATAATGGAGCAGCGCAAGAAACATGAGTCCCAAACTCATCTATGTTGTCATGGAACCACGGCTAAACCCTAGGTTATGCCGCGGTCACGCGGCCACTTGGTAGAGTTGGGCCCTCGTATTTCTCGGGGCTCCATTAAATACCCTGCATGATTTTCTGAATATTTTTAATCTGCAAAATATCAACGTTTGAAAAAATGGACAGAAAAATCAAAAATACGGGTTTTTGAACGTCGATCGAACACTTTAACGTCATCAAGACCTTGCCTAATGCTCTAGCTTGGCTCTGATACTATGAAAGTGTATCTTAGCACCTCTACTAGGTTTCCACATGCATCAAGTATGCAATTTAAAAAAATCTATAGGTCTAAGCTATACTAACCTAGAATCGAACTAGAGAATTAGGGTTTGTATGCAAGAAAACAAGTTCTATACTAAAGTGAAGAGGGTTACAACCTTTGTAGACCAAGTCCTTCACTTCTATAGCTCCAAGTAGTAGTCCCTAAGCTCCAAGTGGTAGTCCATAGAACTCTTCTTAGGCTCCACTTGGTGAAAGAAACGAGCTTGCTTCGTCGTCTTCGAGGCCGAAGATGATCCACCTTGAAGTTTCTCTAACTCAAGCTACCTCTTTACTAATCAAAGAATTAGTGAAGCAAACAACCTAATCTAATGGGCTAGATGAGAGTAGGTTGATGAAGTAGGAATTTTTCTCACTTTAGAAATTCTTTTCTCTTTTTCTTTTTTCTACTCAAGAAAAACTAGAGAGGAAGAAGATGAACTTGGGTGAAGAAAATATCTCAAGTGATAAGTAGAGAAAGTGAACCATGGGCTAAAGATAAAGGTTGGGTTATAAAATATCTAAACTAAAACAAAATTAGTGAGATGAGTCATGGCTTCTACATGCTTCTACAAGCATCTTAAGCCATGCTCATTTTCACTCATTTTATTTTACTCTTAATAAATAATTACCACAATTTTCTTTAGCTTTAGTGTAAGTCTCATACACACATGTTCTTTGTATCATCATCATGACACAATATATCATTATACACACACACATACATATATATACAATATCAAGAGAATAAAATCATTAAGTGAGCACAATATTAGTTAATATATAAATATATCAAATATAAATATATTTCAAATTACTAAATCAACACTTGATTCAATAATCCGGTCATATCATATATAACCGACTAATATCATTTATATGTATATCAATTTATCAAATCAACACTTGATTCAATACTTGATTCAATAATCAAGTTATATCACATATAACCTATCTGATATCATATATCGCGAGATTAGAATACGGTATCACATACTCGTATTTAATTAAGCTCCCGCACATATCATCATATATGCCCTACTTCGTTTCGCTTGAGCTAGGAAACCTATGTATGGGACTCTAAAGACTCGTCAATACGCCGGCAGTAGGTAATGATTACATCAGTCACCTATAAGCCGTCTGCAACACTAGCTGGACGTAATGGCTACCCAGGTATTGAGCGAATAGAAGATCAACAAGCAAGCTTGTACAAACTCCCGCAAATCCTATAAGCAACACTTATCGTACAGTCCGGTCTCTTCGTCTGATATGTCACATATCGAGTCTATGGGTGGAATCTTTAGACCCAAGTAACTTGATAAGTCATGCCGATGTATAGCCTATAACCATTCGAGAAACTATTGATAACACTTACCAGTAAATCTCATCAGCCCTGGTCTTGCTGTTATAGCCAATCGAGCATTGCGTAATATCAACTCCCTATATCGGAAGAGACGAAACCCCTCCTATCACTCACTGCCTCCATGTGATTCGGGACTGTACCTAAAATCCACCTGTTTGCATGACTCCTTTGAGCCGTGGTAAGGAGGAAATCAAAGATCAGTGGGAACCACAAAAGACTCTATGACGATCTCAGGTCTACAGACTAACCTGTACAAGTATCACCAAAGAACTGCTATCTGACGATAGGTATGGTACCATCTACGAGTTCTCGGCGAGTCCTGTTCGGTGTACCCATTCTCTAATAAGCATCTGTGTACAATCTTTGATGTCAAACACCAATGGATGTGGGATCAACCATCGCCCCATACAGGGTCAAGAAATGTACACACTAGGCTACTCTAAAATATCGATGCCCTGTCTCGATATCCCATCAACTAGGAACTGCTTAAAGGATATGCTTGTGGACTATACAAGCCCCACTAGTACGATCTGCATCACAGTCCTGGTAGTCAAGCCAACATCCTAAGGGCTTTATCAACATGTATCAGAGAGACAGTATAACAATACAAGTGTACATGTTTAGATAAAGAGTAACCAGATAGCATACTATCATGTCGAGCAAGAAAGTCTTCTATATATATGTCCAAGCATCCACTATATCATACAAAAATGGCCTCTAGGGCATACATATTCCTAACAAGTGCTGCAAGAGGAAGCTCCTAAAAGGTCATTCTTCGATCGACTGGAAACCACAACCGTCCCTCTCAGCGGGCCGTCCAAATCTGGCGTCTCATTTTTCAAAAGGCTGAGAAAGAACTCAAACCGGCCTGCAAAGAAGCTCGTGATACCTGAAGGGGCTACTCCAAAATGGCTGTCCTTCCCTACTCCTTCTATAAGCGAAGCCGTCAAAGGTGCTTCCCCTATCAGACGGTCGGTCTTCGGAAGATTGGTTGGCTCTCCTCAAACCCTATCAAGGATGTTGGTCTTTAATAGGCTGACACCGATTGAAACCCCTCAGCAAAGCCGGGGGCATGATGAAGCCTCTTTCAAAACTAAGGCGGTTCCTTCAACGAAGCACACTCGATGTCACCACTGGCGCCGAATGAGAGAAACTAGGGGCAACTCCCCCTCTGGACTCACTCAACCAGCTCCACTAGTAGAGGTCGATGTTGTTGTTCCAACCGGGAACATCTTTTATCCGTTTAAGAGGGTGTACAAAAACTCCCCAACGGCGGTGCTAAAGAAATCACCCTTACCTACAAAAGTTACAGTGCAGGCAAAGCCGGAGTGGCCTTATTAGCGGCTCTCCTCGCAAATTCATAGGATCTGGCGAAAAGTCCAAGACTCTGTGATTGACCAAAACTACACCCGTCGACCAAAGAAATCGAAGGTTCGATAAGAAAAAGTCCAATCCTCCGCCACACAACGCGGGACTTCTCCTAAATAGGTGCCTGTTACAGCGGCTCTTTCAACTCTAATCTCTCATAAAAGAACGAGGCTGGAGAAAGCTCTACCGTCTGCGGCAAATTCTGAATGCGATAAATCTAAACGCCCCAAGTCTGGGTGCATGATCGTACATACGGTCTACATAGCTTTAGGAAGAGAGGAAACCCGTGCTTCGGTGATCAACCGACCGCAAACTCAGTCGCTAACAAAAGCTCAGGAGTAACAACAAAAGCTCCAAGAAATGCTGGCCAAAATGGCAACACTTACCGGACAGAAAGAAAGTCCATATAAAGAAGCCGAACAGCGCCAAGAGTAGGAGACCGATACAGAGTTTCTGCGAAGAGTTCTAGAGAGGAAGGACAAAGAGGCCAGTGAACAAGCTGCTTACATAAAATAGATGGCTCTTTTATTCCAAGACATGGTTGGAATGATGATCCAGTTAGAACCCCCGGCCGAATATCCATCGTTAATCATCAAGGATGACAGAGGGGAAACATCAAACCCTCCTCCGTCCTTATCAGCGGCCAAGGAGGAAACAAACTCCAAGGCCGCCCTTGATGATTACATTACTCAACAAATAAGAGCTCATTAAGCTAATGAAGCCACTGGACAAATAAACAGAACTGGGCGATCATATCCATACTGGTATGATCAAATCAAATACCCACTGGTATATACGATCCCCAAGTTCCATGTCTACAAAGGAACATGCAACCCTCATCAACATGTCACGCAATTCAGAGCTCTGTGCGACAACACCAGGGGAGATGAAAAACTATTGCTTCGCCAGTTCGTTGGCAGTCTGTCAGAAATATCCTTCGAATGGTACTCGGAGCTCCTAAATGACTGCGTGAAAATATGTGCAGAGATGGAACTGCCGTCCACCCAACATTTTGCCAGCGCAAGTGAACACACTCCGATCACGACATTAATCAATACCAGGGTAAAGCCAGGAGAGACATGGGTCCAATACGTGATCCGGTGGCGGAACCTGTGGTCTAAGTGCGAACAACGCATTGAAGAATCCTCTGCCGTGGGCATGTTCATCAAGACCCTTGATCCTCAAACGACTGTGTCCCAGTTCATGACATTCTTCAAACCAACTACCTTCCAGGCTCTGATAGATAAACTGGCTCAAATGGACCAGATGAGCCATGGGCATTCCTCCTCAAATAAGGACCCTCGAAATATCAAGAGTAAAGGGAAAGCTGCCTTCGTTGCCAATACGAAAAAACGGCCGAGTGGCTCAAAACCAGATGAGCCATGGGAATTCCACTTCAAATAAGGACCCGATGAGCCATGGGCATTCCTCCTCAAATAAGGACCCTCGAAATAACAAGAGTAAAGGGAAAGCGGCCTTCGTTTCCAATACGAAAAAACAGCCGAGTGGCTCAAAACCAGTTGCTTTCCAAAACAACACGCGTCCGCACCCATCCTTGGAGGAAAGACTAGGATGTGCTTACTTGTTTCGCCGCGACAAGACGAGGAGACTGTTCGAATTGGCAATGCGTAATAAACTCATTACATTGCCAGACCCGCGGCATCTACCACAACCCAGCGACGCCCACAACCCTAATTACTGCTCCTATCACAGAATTGTGAGCCTCCAAATTGATGATTGTCTTCAAGAACTGGGTCGAAAACCAGTATCAACAGAGGAAATTCGCGCTGTCTGATAACTAGAAGGTAAACTCACCCCAGAAGCACACTCCCAAAAAGGTGGTTGCGCAGGGGGCATCATGCTCACTCGTAGAAAAAACTCCATGGGAAGTCGTTCTTTCAGCGAAAACCAAAAGAATGTTGAAGGATCAATAAGCATGTCCGGCAGTCAGGTGGAAAAGCCCACTTGAACCCGAAATAATCAAAAGGATGTTAAAACCTCGTCCCGCATCGAAAATTGTTGACGAGGGGAAAAAACCCCAAGTCAAGTCTTTGAAGTCTTCGAAGAAAAACAAGAAGACCAAGAAGCCTGTGCAGCCTGCCGAGTATGACGACAAGCGCACAGATCTACAAAAATACATTGATGCGCTGGAGGAGTACAACCAGAAGACGTGGACACCGGTCATGATCGAAGAGTTCCTCAAGCATATTCTTGAAGACGAACATAGTGACAATGATGAGAAAAATGACTCATCAGAAGACACTGAAGACCGTGTAACAAGTTGCCGCCTGGTCTCCCATTCGTCGTTAGATGATGAAGAAGCTTTCTCAGTGTCAGAAAATAACGCAGAGGAAATGGGGGCAGAATCGGTGCTAAAATCCTCGGAACTACCAGAAGACCCGATTGAAAGGCTGTCAAACAAAGCCTTTCAAAAGAGCAAAGTTGACCGAGAACGCGAGACATCCATATATGAAAAGGCTAAGCGCCAACATCAGGATAAAGGAGCTGCGGTGAGGACAAGTCATAAAGGACTCCGACCAAACCAAAGCATACCTACTACAAATAAGAGCAAGATCAAAACAGAGAAGCGGTTTGCCAAAGCCCTGTCAATGGGGATAAAGCTGCCATTTTTCATAAGGAACACTCCTGGGATCACATGCCTCGATGGAGAAGAATCACATCCAAATTACTGCCTATACCATCAGAGGGTCACCCATCCCACCAAGGAATGCAGTGCCTTCATGAAGTGGTGGCAAAGATATGTTGCCCATCGAAAACACTTCTAGATGATGAAGCGCGAAGCTTGTGCCCATTAGTGGAAAAATAATGGAACGAACACACATGAAGAAACGATTGGCAACTGTCATATGGTTGGTATCAGTTCAGATATAGAAAAAACTCCAGTTCCTACGTTCGGGAGCGATTCCGAGGATGAAATACCCATCAGCCCTCTCTTCAAAGACTCCGCCTCCGAAAAAGAAGAAGAGGAGAAGAACTACGAGAATATTCAGCCGCGTAACCGCACACTGCCTGAGATGAACCTCAGACCTACAAACAAAGGTTTGAACAAAAAAGACAAAGGGAACGGGAGAATCTTTGAGGAAATTTCCCTCGATGATGGAATGGTAAAAGAGCTCATAACAAAGGACCCGCCTAAGAAAAACAAGATGGATTACAATGTCTTGGCACATCTGAGGAAAATACCCTCGCAACTGAGCATATTGGATGCTCTTTTTCTGTCCAAAGAGGCACGAGATTCCTTGATCAAGGCATTACAAGATCCCGATCATTTTCAGGCTTTTCTCACAGAAGAGAAGATGAAAGATGAACTAGAAGAGGTCCACACAGCTGATAATACATTCACTGATGAAGATCTCCTCCTCGGTACATGTAAGCATAATCGCCCGTTATACGTCACTAGATACTGCCACGACATCATGATAGGGAAATCCTTGTCGAAAAAGGATCTTCCGTTAACCTTCTCAACGTGAGAGTGCATAAGGAAATTTGCATGAACGTTCAACACCTTGCCCGAGATAAAATTACCATCTCTGGGTTCGACTCATACTCATCACGGACACTTGGGTCCGTAATACTGATGCTACGCTTTGGGCTGCTTTTCACTGACATCAAATTTCATGTTATTGACACCAAGACTTGTTACAATGCTATGCTCGGCAGGCCTTGGTTCCATGAGTACAACGTCATCCCTTCTATACAACATCAGTGTATAGAGTATTTCAAGGATTGCTCGGAGTACACCATCATTGGAGAGCTAAACCCATTCTCCATAAACGATGTCCGGAAATACAAAGATGTAAAGTACTTCCTACAAGACTTCGAGGATACTGAAAGTGCCACAAGCCCGAGAATAAACAGAAATCCATCGCTACTATCCCGATCTTTAGGAGCGATACCGAGGAAGATGAAGAAATAGTCTACTCAGGGCAACCCTAAAAAGAAAACAATAAGCCCGGATCATCTATTCCTATCTTAGTCTTTGGCAACAACTTTGAGGACGTGGCCAACACAGTGTTCTCCGTCCGCCCGTCAATGCAAATTTTTGCCAAAGCAGATTAGAGTCTACAAATTACAATGGCTCTGTCTCGGCATTACAAGAAACTTGATGCACTTTATACATACAGCGTACAAGAACTGCAAAATTTCTATATACCTCCCAGGCGAAGAGGTGAAAAAGCGATCCTCTTCTACCAATCTACGAAGACCAAACTAGAAAAAGAATTCTGGTATAGTGCCGATTTTTCACTCGACAGGCTTCAACCCATCCTCCTGCCAAGATATTATACGGAGGGATTGAAAAGGCTGTTAAGATGCCAAGGTGTACCCCTCAAACAAACTGTTTGACAAGCCCAATTCTACAAAAATATTTGGGATATTCCCGGCCCACAGCGAAAGATGCCCAACAGGAATATGGAGACAACCGGGATCGGATATGTTCGTTCCAAGAAATGGGAGTAGATCTACAATTTCCACATCGTAAACAGGTCAAGTGAAGCAGAAAACGCTCTTCCAAATAGCCTTGACATCAAATAGGAGCAAGCTCATGTTCTAAAAACGTTGAGTCTGTCGCTGGAAGAACAAATTGACAAGCTAATAAAAGAAGTTTATCAAACGATCCGGGAAAACCACAGCCGCGAAATGGCCATTTATGAAAAGTCCAAGACGCAGCATCTCAACCAGCAATCTGCAGAGAAAATAGACCGTAATACTCTCCATCCCCGGCCCAACATATATTCTCACGAAAGGGGAAAACTCCGAAATGGAGACAAAAACAGGGCTAAGACCGAAAACAACATTCGAAGATAATAAAGCGGATCTAAGATGCTGTGCAATAGAGAAAAACCCAATTGGAGCCCATCCTTTATAAAGAAGATGAGTCGGGAATACTCTTTCCCCCAAGACAAGACGAGGAAAATATTCAACCTTTTTATGAAGCACCAAATGATGAAGTTTCCGGAGTTTCGGTACTCCGAACAAATAAACGAGGTCCATCATATGGATTATTGCTCCTATCACCGAGTAATAGGTCACCCCCTTGAAGACTGCTTCACCTTCAAAGATTGGGTAGAAGACCAGTATCGACATGGCAGGTTCGCTTTATCCAACAGCTGGAGGGTAACCCCCTACGAAAGCAAGAGCCAAAGAGGACCTATACCGTTAGGATAGGACCAGCTCAACATCGAGAAGGGAAGCGAACTCGTACTTGCTATATGATAACACTATCAAAAGAAGGAGGGCACGAGACTATGAATGACCTTTTCAGGTGCTTCGCAAATGAAGACGAGGACGAGATGATGTCAGAGTTTCCACCAGCACCAAAAGAGCTAGAAGATGGGATACACAGTACGGCGGACAACCTAAGAAAAATTAACTTAGGGATGGAAAATGATACGAAGCCAACGTTCGTCAGTGAGCTACTATATGAAAAACAGGTGGCCATGTTAAAAGACGTGCTCATGCAGTATAAAGATTTTTTCGCCTGGAACTACTATGAAATGCCGGGTCTAGATCCAAAAGTGGCAGTACATAAACTGGATATATCGCCAGGTATAAAGACAATCAAACAAGCACCGAGAAGAATGCGACTCGAACTTGAAATGAGTATCAATGTTGAAGTCAGGAAACTAATCGACTTCGGCTTCATCCAAGAAGTTCAATATCCTGACTAGATCGCTAACATCATTCTAGTGATGAAGAAAAATGGGACGGTGCGCATCTGCATGGACTTTTAGGACCTCAACAATGCTTGCCTGAAGGGTGACTTCCCAGTATCTGTTACCAAGATGATGATCGATAACATTTCTACTCATAAGGACTTCTCCTTCATGGATGGATCTTCAGGATACAACCAAATAAAAATGCATCCTGAAGACCAAGAGCATACTGCCTTCCAAACCCCATTGGGCATATTTTGCTATAAAGTGATGCCTTTCGGTTTGAAGAACGCTGGCGCTATCTACCAGATGGCCATGACAAAGATCTTCGATGATCTCATCCATGATATTGTCGAATGCTACATCGATGACCTTGTTGTAAACAGTAAATCTCACGAGGAACATTAGGAACATCTAAAAAAAGTGTTCCAACGTCTTCAGAAGTATAATCTGAAGATGAATCCTCGCGTTTGGAGTTTCCTCAAGCAACTTCTTTGGGTTCATCATACACCACCGAGGTATCGAAATCGACTCCTCAAAGATCAGGGCTGTTATGGAAATGCCCATGCTAAGAATCCTCAAACAACTGCGGTCTCTCCAAGGAAAGATCGCGTATATCCGGCGTTTCATATCCAACCTTTCCGGAAAATGCCATCTCTACAGTCATGTCACGACCCGAAAAAGGCACGTGACTGACACTTGAATCATGTGAAGTCTATAGGATCCCATCTAATTCAAGTAAGCCAAAAGCAAGAAATCTAAACCTTTTTAGGGGAAAAATAATGGAGGTGCAGTTTTGAAATAAGGTTTACTGAAATCAAACTTATTCTTATATATACATAAGTAGTAATATATGAAAACACTATACTTGTATCTAACTTGAAAACCCTTTTTGTCGTTTGAAATTCGGGCAGCACCTCCTCTGTAATTTTTAACCCCAAAACGAATACAAGCAATAATATATAAAGCATCCCCAAGCGGGAGCTTGCTCTTCGCCAATTGGTTGAAACAACCACAGAAGATAAAATAAATATACAACGCCGAAGGGAGAGGATCAAAACTCAGAAAGAAAGAGAGAAAACTAAGCATCATTAAGAAAATCCCAACAATAAAGAATACAAGAACGCGACTCTAAGGCTGAAAGAATATACAAACCGAGGTCATCTAAGTCTACTAAAAATACAAGTCTGGTTGTTGGAGCCTTTAACTAGATACAACTGAAATAATATACGGCAAGGTTTCCTAGGTCGCCGCTGGGGTTCGGGAGGCATCGACCATGCCATTTTATAAAAATTGGCAAGCTAAAGAACCCTAACGCTAGAATCTAAACTAGAGAATTAGACGAACAAGCATGTAAATATCTTTATATCTAAGTGAACAAGGAATACAACCTTTGTATACCGGTCCTTCACTTCAATAGCTCCGTGTAGTAGTCCCTTCGCTCCAAGTAGTGATCTCCCGGACTCTAGTGAGGCTCCACAAGGTGAAATGAACAAGCTTGCTTGAAGTCTTCGAGACCGAAGATGATCTACGTCGAGGAGACACTAACTTAAGCTACCTCTTCACTATGTGATGAACTTGGTGAGGAAACAACCCAATCTAAATGGCTAGTAGAGAAGAGGTTGATGAAGTAGGAATTTTCCTCACTTTAGAAATAATTTTCTCACTATTTTTCTTCATCCCCCAAAAAGCTAGAAAGCTTGAGGAGGAAGATGAAGAAAGCTCTCATGGAATGAAGCAAGTGAAGAATGAATCAAGTAGTGAGAATAGCAACTATGGGTTAGTTAATATCATACACTAACTCATGTAGAGACTAAACCATGGCTAAACAATAATGGTTGGGTTAATAAATATCTTCAAGTAAAACAAAATTAGTAAACTTGGTCAATGGTTTCACAAGCTTCTACAAGCTTCAACCATGTGACAATTTCCAACTAATTTGATTTACTTTAAATAAAAAAAACCTTACAATATTATAAGCATGGTGTGAGTCTCATACACCCATGAAGTATGTGGCATCAAGAATAACACAAAAAATGTACATTAATATATATCGCATATATACTATATGCACACAAGTGAGAAAAAGAAATGTTTAGTGAGCTAATATTAGTTAATGTAAGATAATATATCAAATATATAATTATACATTAAATTATCAAATCAACACTTGATTTAATAATCCGGTTATATCACATACAACAGACTAATATCAAATGTAACAACTTATCGAATCAACACTTGATTCGACAGTCCGGCTATATCATATACAACCGACCGATATCACATATCGTGAGAATAGAATGCGGTATCACGTACGCACATTAATCTCAGTCCCGCACATATCATATATGTGCTCCTACTTCGTTTTGCATGAACCAGGAAACCTCTGTGTAGGACTCTAAAGACTCGTGAATACGCCGGCATTAGGTGATGATCATATTAAACACCCACAAGCCGCAAGCAGTCTGCTAAACGTAACGGCCACCCGGATATTGAGCGATCAGAAGATCAACAAGCAAGCCTGCTCATACTCTTACGAATCCAGTCAGTAACACTACCGTACAGTCCGGTCTCTTCGTCAGATATATCGCATATCACAGCCTGGGGTTGGTAAACGTCAGACCCTAATAGCATGATAAGTTATGCCAATGTGAGGTTCATAACAGTTTGAGAAACTACTAATAACACTTACCAGTAGATCTCAGCAACCCTGGCCAGGGATTTCCTGTTATGGCCAATCAAGCGTAGCTCAACATCAACCCCCAATATCGGGAGAGACGGATCCCCTCCTATCGCTCATTGCCTCCATGTGACTCGGGACTGTACCCAAAAACCACCTTTTTGCACGATCTCTTGAACGTGGTATGGTTGAAATCAAAGCACAGTGGGAATCACACAAGACTCTATGACGATCTCGGGTCGACAGACTAACCTGTACCAGTGTCACCAGAGAACTGCTATCTGACGATAGGTATAATACCATCTAGGAGTTCTCGGAGAGTCCGTTCAGTGTACCCAGTCTCCACTGAGCACTCGTATACCATCGCTGATGTCAAACACCAATGGATATAGGATCATCCATCGCTCATCATATGGGTCGAGAAGTGTATACGATAGTCTACTCTGGAATATCGATGCCCTGTCTTGATACTCCCACGACTAGGAATAATTGAAGGATGTACTTACCAACTATCTCTGCCCCACTAGTATGATCTGCATCATAATCCTGGTAGTCAAGTACTTATCCTGAGGGCTTTATCAACATGTAATAGATAGACAATAAGTGTACATGTTAAGTTAAAGTGCAACCAGATAGCATACTATCATGTAGAGAAAAAAGTCCTCCCTATATATGTCCAAGCATCCACTACAATATACATCGCGTGTACAGTAATGGCCTCTAGGGCATACATATAACTAACAGGTATCACATACGCGTATTAATCTCGGTCTCGCACATATCACATATGTGCTCCTACTTCATTTCGCTTGAGCCAGGAAACCTCTGTGTAAGACTCTAAAGACTCATCAATACGCTGGGAGTAGGTGGTGATCATATCAGTCACCCACAAGCCGCAAGCGGTCTGCTGAATGTAACGGTCACCCGGGTATTGAGCTATCAGAAGATCAACAAGCAATCCTGCTTATACTACTGTGAATCCAATCAGTAACACTACCGTACAGTCCGGTCTCTTCGTCTGATAAGTCCCATATCACAGCCTTGGGGTGGTAATCGTCAGACCCCAATAGCCTGATAAGTCATGCAGATGTGAGGCTCATAACGGTTTGAGAAACTTCTGATAACACTTACCAGTAGATTTCAGCAACCCTGGCCAGGGATTTCCTGTTATGGCCAATCAAGCACAGCGCAACATCAACCCCCAATACCGGGAGAGACGAAATCCCCTCCAATCGCTCATTGTCTCCATGTGACTCGGGACTGTACCCAAAAACCACCGTTTTTCACGATCTCTTGAACGTGGTAAGGTGGAAATCAAAGCACAGTGGGAATCACACAAGACTCTATGACGATCTCGGGTCGACAGACTAACATGTACCAGTGTCACCAGAGAAATGCTATCTGACGATAGGTATAATACCATCTAGGAGTTCTCGTCGAGTCCGTCCAGTGTACCCAGTCTCCACTGAGCACCCGTATACTTTCTCTGATGTCAAAAACCAATGGATGTGGGATCATCCATCGCCCATCATATGGGTCGAGAAGCGTATACGTTAGTCTACTCTGGAATATCGATTCCCCATCTCGATACTCTCATGACTAGGAACAATTGAAGGATGTACTTACCGACTACCTATGCCCCACTAGTATGATCTGTATCATAATCCTGATAGTCAAGTACTCATCCTAAGGGCTTTTTCAACATGTAATAGAGAAAGAATATGTGTACATGTTAAGATAATAAGCAACCAGATAGCGTACTATCATGTCGAGCAAAAAAGTTCTCCCTATATATGTCCAAGCATCCACTATAATATACATCACATGTATAATAATGGCCTCTAGGGTATACATATAACTAACAATCTCCCACTTGCACTAAAGCCATTTGTTGTAGTATCTCATAGGGAAAGGCCTCTGTGAGTGGATCCGTCGTGTTATCCTTCGCGTCAACTCTCCTAACTTTGATCCCTTGGTGTTCAACCATCTCCATGATCAGGTGATACTATCCTCAGAATATGTCTGGATGGCTGATGGGACCGGCATTACTTGGCCAAAACCACAACTCCATTGTTGTCACAATAACAATTATTGGATGCTCAATGGTAGGAACCATGTTCATCTCATGAACAAGAAATATCCAGACATCCACTTTGGTAGCATCGTTGGTAGCGATGTATTCAGCTTTTATCGTCTAGTTTGCCACGGTATCTAGCTTGGAACTCTTCCAGCATATCGTCCCTCCACTGAGGGTAAAGAAAAAGCCCGTGACTGACTTTCAGTCGTTCTTATCACTCTGGGAGCTGGAATTGGTAAAGGACTCCCACCGGAGTTTATCGTAACCAAACTCGAAGAACATTTCTTTAGTGCTCTATCCTTAGAATATGTCTGGATGGCTGATGGGACCGGCATTCCTTGGCCAAAGACACAACTCCAATGTTGTCATAATAACAATTATTGGACGCTCAATGGTAGGAACCATGTTCATCTCATGAACAAGAAATATCCAGACATCCACTTTGGTAGCATCGTTAATAGCGATGTATTCAGCTTTTATCGTTTAGTTTGCCACGGTATCTAGCTTGGAACTCTTCCAACATATCGTCCCTCCATTAAGGGTAAAGACAAAGCCCGTGACTGACTTTCAGTCGTTCTTATCACTCTGGGAGCTGGAATTGGTAAAGGACTCCCACTGGAGTTTATCGTTACCAAACTCGAAGAACATTTCTTTAGTGCTTCTCAAGTACTTAAGAATGTCCTACACAGCTGTCCAGTGATTCTCCCAAGATCCGATTGATTCCTGATCACTACACCTGGTGAGTCAGCTACATCTGATATGGGACATAACATCGCATACATGATAGAGCCTACTGCCGAAGCATAGGGTATCCCTTGCACGCGAGCTCTCTCCAAATCAGTCTTGGAAGACATCTTTTTAGAGAGAGTGATTCCTGAGTAAGTGGGCGAACCACCACGCTTAGAATCGTCCATACTAAACCCCTTTAGTATAGTGTTTATGTACCTGGATTTGGGACACTCCCAACATCCACTTACATCTGTCATCATAGATCATAATCCACAAGATGTAGTAGGTATCATCTAGATCTTCCATGGAGAATCCTTGTGATAAGAGGAGCTTGACCGAGTGTAGCATAAGAAACCATTTCCTATCAAGAGTATGTCATCTACGTACAATACGTGAAAGACAACCTTACTCTCTACTACTTTCTTGTATCTACAAGGTTCATCTACCTTTTTGGTGAAGTCAAACTCTTTGACTGCCACATCAAAACAGATGTTCCAACTCCGCGATGCGTGCTCTAATCCTGATGGACTTAAGTATAGCCACTGAAGAAAAGGTTTCATCATAAACCATACCTGGTTATTGACGATAGCCTTTTACTACAAGTCTGGCTTTGAAATTCTCAACTTTTCCATTTACACCAAGAATCTTCTCAAGATCCACTTGCTCCCGATGGGTTTTACCCCTTCAGATGCAACATTCAAAGTTATACTTTGTTGGTGTATACGGATTCCATCTCAGATTACATAGCATCCAGCCATTTCACAGAGTCCCCACTCAGGATGGCCTGCCTGAACCAGGTTGGGTCATCATCTACCATGATGCAATCCTCGCTCCCACTTTCATCGAGAAAATCGTAGTATCTCTAAGGGGATGAGAAACCCTACTAGATTCGCGGAGAGGCCGAGGTTCATCGGAGACTATTGAATCCTTTGGTTTCACCAAATCATCAGCTGTTAGTTTGTCCAGCTGGAACTCCTTCTAGTTCTACCTCATGACTACAAATTTCTTCATAAGAAATTCCTTTTCTAAAAAGGTGGCATGCTGAGAAACAAAACACATTTTTCTCCTCAGATTAGTAGAAGATATTCCCTTGCAAATGTTTGGGATATCCAACAAACTTATACAGATCTGACCTAGCCTCGAGCTTGTCTGGATTTTGCTTTTCAATATAGGCCGGACAACCCTATATCTTAACTCGTTTAAGACATGGTCTCTTCCCATTCCATATCTCATATGGAGTGGTAGGCACTGATTTGGATGGAATATCATTCAATAGGTATGCAGCTTCTCAAGTGCATTACTCCAAAAAGAAACAGGCAATTCTGCAGTACCCATCATAGAGCGCGCCATATCTAATAAGGTACGATACCTCCGTCCCGATACACCGTTGTGCTTTGGTGTACTCGAAGGAGTAAGCTGAGAGAGAATCTCATTCTCTATTTTAGAAAATCTAGGAACTCCATGCCCAAGTATTCGCCTCCTCAATTACATCGAAGGACTTTAATACTTCTACCCGCCTGGTTCTCAACTTCAAGCTTATATTCCTTGAATTTCTCAAAAGTTTCAGACTCGTGTTTCAACAGGAACACATGTCCGAATCTTGAGAGATGATCAGTGAATATAATGAAGTACGAAGAACCAAGCCTGGCATTTGTAGACATATGACCGTATACATCATCATGTAGTCCTAAGAGTTTAATAACTCTTTCTCTGTTTCCAGTAAACGGGGTATCGGTCATTTTACCTTTGTGACAAAACTGGCAAATAGCATAAAATGAAAATTCGAACAGATTCAAATATTCATCCTTATGTAACTTAGATGGTCATGTCTCATAGATATGACCTAGTCTACAATGCTACAAGAAGGATTCGTTCATTTCTGAATTACTCCTCTTGTATGTGTTCTAGATACTTTGAACTGTGGTTTGATTTAGAACGTATATGCCATTTCATAACGTGCCTGATCCAATCAACTCCTGATTCAGGAAAATGTTCACAACATTATCCTCTAATACAGAATTATATCCTTCTTTAACTCAATAATGAATCTGATGTAATGTTGTATATCAGGTTCGTTATCTAATAACATTTGTTCAGAATCAATGTATTTACCAATTGGTAATACAAGATGATATTTGCCAACTGAGTTGGCTGCAACAATTACACCATTCTCTAACACTTAGAGATATATCAACATATCCCAGTTCTCTACCTTTCTGTAGCCCATGTAACAGATTACATATGTGGTATCCTAATCCGGTATCTCATACTTAGGACGTAGAGTGTACTGAGAAATAGTTCTCGGTAATAAACACACCTGAAGAAGATGCATCAACATGCACATTCCTCGATTGGGTCGCGTGGAAATTCGGATATTCCCCTATTTCCTGCTCGGACTTATAACAATTATAAGATTGAGCGGAACCAACATTCCCCAACACAGTAAAATAAGCAGGTTCGGTCAATGCATCCATATTATTATCTTGATTAAGGCATGTTACGGTCGCTACCAGGAGAGAGAGAGAGAGAGAAGAAAAACACTCTGCGTGCGCTCTTGTAAGATCAGATTGGTTATTATTTTATCTAATCAAGATGGCTCACACTGTTTTTATCAAATCTTCCTTCAAACCCTAAAAGGTAAGACTAGCCGGAATTAATTACACCCTACAAGTTCGCCAATCTTTCGGCCAGGCCAGTGTCGGTACTTTGAGGGAGGTTTCCCGTGCTTTCGCACGGTCCTAATTAAAATAAACCTCGTTTTCCCAGGGGCATAACCCCGTTAACACCTTTCTAGACTCCTACTTTGATCGGCTAATTGTTATGTGTAAAACTCTCCCAGGAGTAACTCTTACTCGCAGTGGGTATCGGGATCCAACTATCTCATAGAAGGTATGCAATCTTATTGCAAATTTCAACACTTGAAATTCCCGATAATATTTTACCCCTAGCGTCCTATGACCTTGATGAAAGCCAACAAACCATAGTCCGCTAGTCAAGTTCAACCCATACATTTCATGATTGAATTAAACCCACCCGCACGACCCTTGACGAAAGCCAACAAATTCGCACGACTACCCTAATCCAATCGCATCACATGCTTTAGCAGATAAGCACTAGTTAGCTACCGCACACTACGCCTCGACGAAAGCCAAAAAACGTAGCATGAATACTAAATACTACTTATCAGAAATGACGGAGGGCTACGATAGGTTTTTAAGAAAAACTTTTGCGCAATGAACTTGATATCGTTGTAGAATCGAGCGATTTTGAAAATGAGCGTTTTTGAAGCTTTTGCTAGTTTTGCTAAAGAGGTCACTCCCGATGAAGGGATCTCGGTTCTTTCCTTATCGAATAAGATGCAGGATATTTCACAAATACTACTATGCAAAGCAAGAACTAAAAAGCAGTCAAAAGAAATAACCGAGTGGGTTGTAGCATCTGCTAGTTTCGCAAAAGATGTCACTCCCGGTGTAGGGATCTCGGCTCTTTCCTTATCGAATAAGGTGCTGGATATTCTATAAGAAATACCGCTATGCAAAGCAAGAACTAGAGCTACCAGTTGTTTTAAAACAAAATTCCACAACATTTTTAGGTTTCTTTTATTTCATTAATCTCATTAATGAAGTCCCATCAATTATGCTTCCTAAGCATCACAGAAGAAACGAAAAAAAAATATTTATTATACATCATATATATAATATAAGCATTCGTCTCAACATATCAAGTGATCACATCACAGAATATCGGCAGCAGAAGAACACATATGAAATATTGGATATACTAGGAATTCCGTGTTTTAAATTAAGCCAGTAAAAAATGCGGATTCCACGGTCATGATGAATAGCCAAACCCATATCCCTAAACCCCTACGAGAGCGGCAAGAAACCCTCCTAATTCTAGAGTTAGGAGACCCAGTCTCGACTCCTCGAGATGGTCTCCCACTGGACCCTAGAACTCGGTTACATGTGCTCTCCTCCTTGGGTCTATCCTAATGCGGAAAAGTAAATAATATACATCAATGGTGACATCATTCTCAACCCGGAAGTGCCCCAATAAAAGAATATTACATACAAGCTTTTATATGAATGAAAATGAAAAAATCTCATCTCACATAAAAAAAACACGGCTATTCAAAACACGACGATCCAATATAACATATCACAGCAACATATAACATCATATGTTATCAACGTAAGTAAATATGCGTATCCTAATTGTCGTTGACATATAGCAACGAAACCAGCGATACACCACATATTACACTTACGGTCGCAGAAAAGAAAGTGAAAAACTACAACAATTGGAATCCGCAACCACCTTAGACATCAAAACCCAATGAATCACATACTTTGGATTTCATGCCTAATTAAATGAATTCCTTAGACATCACATGCCTAACAATTATAAAACCCGCATTTTAGTCTCGATATTGAAAACACTTTTCAATAACCAGTCGGGTAATTCAACAAGATTCCCGACAACCTGATCGAATGCTCGTCTGAAACTTTAATAGACGGCCGCACCGTCGATGCCGTCGATGAAGTGCACTTAGGCGGAACACCGCGGCCGCGAGCACCCGAACGGATCCTTTTGGCGACGGGGTTCTCCTAAAGTCACTTGGTCAGGGCTATGGGGCATGACTATCTAGTAAGGTTACCCTGCAAGTATCCGCGTACGCTACGTGATTGCGACAGACTTTTGATCCACATCAAAATTCCGTGACAACCGATCAAATGAGACTGAATTGCTAGATTTATAAAATTCAAATTAGTTTTCACAAGACTAAACTTTGTGGATTCCAAATATTGTATCACAATCACAGATAGCTAGACGATGTTAAACTTTTCGATCGAATCAACAAACACCCAAAATTTCCCAAAGAGCTCAATACTTGAGCGGAGTTTAAAAAGTACCCAGAACATGCCACAGCACCTATGGACCAACCGAAGAAGGGTCAACCCTTGCCTCACCTATGGCGCCACGGAACTACCGCAAACCCTAGGATTTAGTGGCAGTTCCGACGGTCACAGAATCGAGTTAGGGTTTCGTTCTTCTAGAGGGTCTATAGAATCACCTGCATGATTTTCTGAATATTTTAAACATAGAAAAAATCCAACTCTTGGAAAATTTCCAGCGGGGAAAAAATAGGGTTATTGATATCCGTTCGAACTTTTTAACGTCGTCTAAATAAGCCGAAATGATGTTAGAATTACGACTACGAAACACTCTGAATTGCCTTTACTTAAAGATAACATCACATGCACTTTCTGTAAAAACAAGCAACACCTGAAACACCAAAACCCAGAGCCTGGAACACCATAAAAAAATTAAACCCAAAACTCAGTTAAAAAACCGAGCATGCCGGTTTTAAGCTTCATGTGGCCGGCCAAAATCCGGCGAGGGGGGCTAAGTTTTCTGTGGTGTTTATGTTATATCTCATATAACATTCTGCAATTGCTTAAAAAAATTTTAGACACCTTAAAAATTTCGACAGAAACTGTGTTTTTGTATCGGGTGTTTCGGAGTTGTTTCGGTTTCGTAATTCTACAAATATCGGCTAATTCTCTAGCATGACTTTAATACCACTGCAGGGCTCCCTAGGTCGCCGCTGGGTTTTGGGAGGCATCGACCATACCATTTTATAAAAATTGGCGCGCTAAAGAACCCTAACGCTAGAATCTAAACTAGAGAATTAGACGAACAAGCATGCAAACATCTTTACATCTAAGTGAATAAGGAATACAACCTTTGTAGACCGGTCCTTCACTTCAATAACTCCATCTAGTAGTCCCTTCGCTCCAAATAGTGATCTCCCGGACTCTAGTGAGGCTCCACAAGGTGAAATGAATAAGCTTTTTTGAAGTCTTCGAGACCGAAGATGATCTACGTCGAGGAGACACTAACTTAAGCTACGTCTTCACTATGTGATGAACTTGGTGAGGAAACAACCCAATCTAAATGGCGAGTAGAGAAGAGGTTGATGAAGTATGAATTTTGCTCACTTTAGAAATAATTCTCTCACTATTTTTCTTCACCCCCCAAAAAGCTAGAAAGTTTGAAGAAGGAGATGAAGAAAGCTCTCATGGAATGAAGCAAGTGAAGAATGAAGCAAGTAGTGAGAATAGAAACTATGAGTTAGTTAATTTCACATACTAACTCATGTAGAGACTAAATCATGGCTAAAGAATAATGGTTGGGTTAATAAATATCATCAAGTAAAACAAAATTAGTGGACTTGGTTGTAACACCCTAGTTCATTTATACCAGTTATATTTTGGGTATTTCTTTATTTATGGCTATTTCTTGATTTATTGTGTTGGGTGCGAATATTGTAATTGATATATGTGTTTGCATTCGACCCGACCCGCATGCTGAAAACCTGTCTTGATTCCTGTTTATGTGTTATCCCGGCTAGTTATGACGATCCGTGCATTTTTCATGCTGTATATCCTGTATATCCGCATTATATCGGGCATCTGCATTTTTTTAATAATAAAATTTTTATTAAATAAAATATTTTAAAAATATCTAGCATGGCCTGCATGATACCCTTGACCCTATGGTGGCATCCGTACATCGTGTTCTTGTCCCGTTCAGTGAAAAGGACTCATTTGGATAGCTACATGAATCCATTCTTGGGGGTATGCATTTTCGTTACCCAGATATCGTATTTTAGTTTTGGTTGACACGTATATTATCCGTATTTTCAAACCCTAATTTTAGACCCAATTCGGACGCATTTTGGAATATTTTTGTATTAGCCAGAAAACTCAATATATTCAATATAATATTCTTATATCACATTCTGTAACTTATATAATCAAACTGTATATTTCCAACCATATAAATATTTTTTAAATATTTTTCTAAAATCAGATCCTATCTAACTCCCTCTATCTCTCTCCTTATATATATATATATATATATATATATATATATATATATTATAGTATAATTTTCTTTATATTTTTAAGCCATATAAAACCCATTACCCACGTTACTTCTTCTTCTCAAATATTTTCCCCGTTCCCGCCTTCGCCTTCGCGAGAACCCACGCGTCGCGCTCGCCCTTGCCGCGTTCGTTGCTGCTTCACCCTCGCTGTCATCACCTTATGACGACGATATCTCCTCCTCTTCTTCCTCCTCTTCCCTTCACCTCCCACGAGAACCCTGAGCATGAAACCCACGACCTCGAACAAAAGAACCCATCGCTTCCCTCATCGGCGCCGTCCCAGCCTCGCCGTCGCCACTACCCTCATCCTCGTGACCACCTTACCTCACCTCCCTCTCTTTCCTCCCCGCTGCAGCCCCGACCACGAAACCCCTGCAGAACCCAAAACTCACGCACCCATCTCCACCGCCGGAACCCTGTGCACCTCGCCGACCTCTTCTCGCCGTCGTCGACTCAACCCTCACCACCACCTTTTTCTCCTTTCCTCCTCTCCCTGCTTTCCCTCACACCAAACCCTGCACAGAAACCGACCCCAAGAAACCAAGAAACCCCATTACCTTGTCGCCGGAAAACCCTCGCCTGCACCCTCACCGTCGATGGCCCATCGTCGACGTTACCCCATTGCCACCTTCTCTGTCTCTGAGCACCACACTAAAGAACCACAGTGCAAACCCCAGCCCTCTTCACTTCTTCTCCTTTCTTGTTTTTCTTTTCTTTAATTTCTTGATCCATATTTTCCGGTGATCACCGGAGCTGTGGCCGTCATTGACGATCCACTCGATCCAGTTGACATCTCCAGCCAGCGTGGTCACTCTCTTGCATTGCCTGGTCCTGTCCCATGTGCGCGTGTGTACATTGCGACGTTTACCCGACGTCGGATACAGCGTACGCATCCCGTCTTGAGATTCGATCATGCAAGTTTATCTTGCTACATGCTATATTATTATATTTGCATCCATATTAAAAATAATATTACATGTTCATTGCATTGTGCATCCCTGTTACCATTTTACTGTTTTACGATACCAGTTCACATCCTTACAATTTATTACATATCTAGTCGCAAGCAAGTTTATCTTGCTACATGCTATGCCTATATATTTTCATTTAAATTAATAAAAATATTGCATGTTTATTTCATTATGCATCTCATGTTACCGTTTTATTATTTTACGATACTCGTTCGTACCTGTATCATTTATTATACATCTAGTTGCATGCTAGATCATATTATTTCATATTACTGTTATATTAGCACCCCATGCTTGATACTGTGCATCTTAAGTAATCATGGAGTTGTAGATGTAATCCCTGATAGATACTGTGCATCCGTGTTTCACTGTGCATCCGTACTTTTATCATGATTCGATACATGTTACATTTTACTGTTGGGTATTCATTTGATACGCTGTGCACCACCTGACATGACTTGATATACTGCTTGACTTGTTACCAGATCCTGTTACTAATGCCGACAATCCTGACTTGTCGTCCCGACGGACGTATCCTGTTGTCTATTCAGACAAAACCTGTACCTGCTTGATCCTGTGTTGGCATTAGCTCCAGATTTATCAATATCTGACTTGAACACATAACCTTGGGGGTAAGGGGACCTTGGGGGTAAGGGGAAATCAAGAATGTAACCGAACGTAACTCAAAGGGCTATTATATTGTTTACCGTTTTTCCGGGAGTTACGGAATAATCCTGTTACCGTGGTCCCGTAGGGAATGAACGGGGCATAGACCAAATAATCCTGTTACCATGGTCCCTTAGGGAATGAACAAGATATAGTCTGATGGGTTATGATGAGGATTACATTGATTGATTTCGAACACTTTAGATTAGATAACCTAGAATCCAGAAATAATTTGCACACCACATGCACATACACCTCACGGTTTCAGTTCCGTGTTTACTTTCTATGTTCATGTCATCATTTATATTCATGCCTGCATATCTCATGTATCCTTTTCACTTTATTGTTTGATATTATGAGGCACTGACATCTGGGTTTTGCATGGCCCAGATCCTCTGTCTCTTTCGCAGGCTAATCAGGAGTATTTTCGCCGTCAGGTTGAGCAGTGAGGATCCCGTTAGTATTTAGTTTAGTTTAGTTTTATTGCCGTACTTTCATTTCTTGATGTGAGCCCGTATTTGGGACGTACTTTCCAGATGTTATTGTTTATTGTATTTATTGCTTCCGCATATTATTTCTTGACTCGTTTATTCTGGCATATAGGCATGTACTAGATAGTTTATTTCATTTCTATTTTTCTTGATATCTTATAGACAGTCGTAATGTGACTGTGGAGGGATGTTTCCTAGCCACAGATAACATGGTTGGCTCTGTCACGTGCCTATTTTAGCACACTCTAGGACGCGGGGCGTGGCAGGGTTTGTTTGGTATCAGAGCCATAGGATTTAGGTTAATCGGGTTTGATCCTTTTGTAGTTGGGTATTGGACCCAATACACGAGTCAGAAAACCCGTAATTAGGAACATGTCCTGCCACATTGTTGTTGTGATTCTTGAATCTTATCTTCCTCTTGATACTTTGACTTGACGTTATGCAAACAATTTTGCATCTCGGCTTGAAATCTTTTTTGTTCTTTATTGTTTATCCTTTCCTATTCCTTTGATTCTGATACTAGGATTTGGACGACTTGAACGGAGTTATGTGATTGTAACTATGAACTGCAACATGGTTACAATGTGGTACTCTATTTAAGTCACTTGGAGTCATAGTCTTGATTCATTTCCTTGTTTTATGGTCATTATATTACCTTGCTTCTCTCGATTTCATTTCTTACCAGTTCATGTTTTATCGCAAGCTTGAATCCAGTTTACCATGCTTATCTTCTTCAGTGTCTTGGCATCAGATGAAGTCATTTCCGGTATCCTACTTGTTCATGTTTTTCCCGTATTAGCACTATTCGATTCAGGTGCATCCCATTGCTGTATGTCATCCAAGATTATTGCCGCACATTCGATTTCTTGCACGGCCATGTCTAGTTGTTGGGACATACACACAGGGAACGGGAAGATCATATATAGTAGTGAGTGCAAGGATTGCTCAGTTGTTATTTGTGAACGTGAGTTATTCACGGATTTCGTGGTGATCGATACTGGCAGCTATGATCTTGTCTTGGGAATGGATTTTCTCGGCACTTTCCACGCTCACATTGATTGTAGGGCAAAGAAAGTGATTTTCCAGATTCTCGGACCTCCGGAGTTTGTATTTGCTAGAGGTAGCAGTTCTGTCGGGCCAGTCGAGTTTAGGGCTAGGCTGACAAGCACCGTTCTTTCGTCGATGGAAGTTGAAAAGGAGGAAGCGCCAGCTGTAGTTCGAGAGTTCATGGACATGTTCGAGGACATCTCGGGTTTACCGCCAAAACGAGATGTGGAGTTCGCGATCGATCTTGTTCCTGGTGCAGTGCCAATTTCAAGGGCATACTATCCGATGTCACCAGTGGAGTTAGAAAAATTCAAGAAACAGGTTACCGAATTGCTAGAGTAGGGTTGGATCCGCAGCAACAATTCACCTTGGGGAGCTCCAGGTTTTGTAGTCAAGAAGAAAGATGCCATAAGGAGGATGTGCATCGATTTTCGAGAATTAAACCGGGTAACTATTAAGAACAAGTACCCGATCCCTCGCATTGGCAAATTATTCGAGCAACTCAATGGCGCGAGGGTATTCTCGAAGCTAGATTTGCGATCCGGATATCATCAAGTTCGAGTAAAATCAAAGGATATTTGGAAGACTATGTTCCGAACTCGATATGGACATTACGAGTATTTAGTGATGCCATTCGGAGTCACGAATGCATCGGCGATATTCATAGACTTGATGAACCGAATCTTTTCACCGTTCTTGGACCAGTTTATAGTGGTGTTTATGGATGATATTCTGGTCTACTCGAGAAGCCAAGAAGAGCATGCAGAACACTTGAAGATCGCACTACAGACGTTGAGGTAGGAAAATTTATATACAAAGATGAACAAGTGTGAGTTTTGGCTCGAAGAAGTGAAGTTTTTGGGGCATGTCCTATCCGGAGATGGAATGGCTGTTGATCCTAGGAAGATTGTAGCAGTTCATGATTGGCCGATTCCGAAGAACGTAGCGGAGATCAGAAGTTTTTCTTGGACTTGCCGGATATTATAGAAAGTTCGTGGAAAATTTTGCTCGTTTAGCTTAGCCTTTGACCATGCTTACGCGATAGGATGTTCCGTTCTTATGGACGGATAGATGTGCGTCAGCTTTTGAAGCGTTGAAGCATAGATTGATAACCGCTCCTATTTTGACCATGCCAGACGGTTCCGAAGGATTGGTTATCCACAGCGACGCATTTGGGAAAGGTTTGGGATGCGTTCTTATGCAGCATGGAAATGTTATAGCTTACGCATGAAGACAATTGAAGACCTATGAGAAGAATTACCCAACTCATGATTTGGAGCTGGCAACAGTGATTTTCGCTTTGAAGATTTGGAGACACTACTTATTGGGCGAAAGGGTCGAAGTATTCACCGATCACAAAAGCCTAAAGTACGTGTTCACGCAGAAAGAGCTCAACATGAGGTAGCGCAGATGGTTGGAGCTGATGGCTGACTATGATCTTGATCTCAAGTACCATCCGGAAAAAGTTAATGTAGTGCGGGATGCGCTTAGTTGGTTGCCAGCAATTTGAATGTTGACTGCACATAAGGAGCTTATCGAAGATTTTCGGAGATTCGAATTAGAGATCGTGTTACCGCATGCTTCAGGGTAGTTGATGCAGCTGCAAGTACAGTCGTCGTTGATCGATAATATTAAGGCATCGCAATCACAGGATCCAAGATTGCAGAAGTTTCGAGTACAGGTTGAAGCGGGACTTCGAACGGACTTATTGATTCATGAAGATGGTTCGTTGCGATATGGTAGCCGTTTATGTGTGCCAAAAGGAGATATTCGTGAAGAAGTTATGAAGGAGGCACACAGTTCCGCATATTCCGTACATCCAGGAGGCACGAAGATGTACCGTGATTTACGACAACATTTCTGATAGGAAAGCATGAAAAGGGAGATTGCTCGCTTTGTAGCAAGGTGCTTGGTGTGTCGGCAAATTAAGGCTGAACATCAAAGGGTAGTTGGTTTATAGCAACCACTTCCGATTCCTCAGTGGAAGTGGGAACATATAACCATGGATTTCATGACAGCTTTACCGCGGAGTCTAAAGGGTAACAATGCAGTTTGGGTGATTGTTGATCGATTGACCAAGGCAGCTCATTTCATACCGTTTTGAGTTGGTCAGTCAACGGAAGTGTTAGCAGAACGGTACATGCAGGAGATTGTGAGATTGGATGGAGTACCTGTGAGCATCGTTTCCGACCGTGATACCTGATTCTTGTCGCACTTCTGGAGGAGTCTATAGGAAAGTTTGGGGACACGATTGAAGTTTAGCACTGCTTATCATCTCCAGACAGATGGCCAGTCGGCGAGAACGATCCAAACTCTTGAAGTTATGTTGAGAGTTTGTATGTTGGACTTCAAGGGTTCATGGGAGGATCATCTACACTTAGTGGAGTTTTCTTACAATAACAGATTTCAGAAGACTATTCAGATGGCTCCATTCGAAGCGTTATATGGTCGCAAATGTCGCTCACCCGTTTGCTGGGACGATGTTGGAGAACGAAGATTGTTGGAACTGGATTTGATCATGCAAACAATAGAGAAGGTTAATACTATCCAGAATCAAATGAAGGCAGCACAGGATCGACAGAAGAGTTGGGCAGATACATCGAGAAGACCTCTTGAGTTCGCTGTTGGTGATCTTGTATTCTTAAAGATATCACCGACTAGAGGAGTGATTCGTTTTGGGAGTCGAGGCAAGCTTAGTCCTCGATTCATGGGGCCTTTCGATATTATTGAACGTGTTGGAGAATTGGCTTATCGATTGGCGTTACCACCATCTTTGGTGAGTGTTCATGATGTATTTCATGTATCTCAACTCCGTAAGTATGTTCAAGATGAAACACACATGCTAGATCATTCGGAGCTGACTGCAAGGGAGGATTTGACCTATGAGGAACGACCGACGTCGATTGTTGATCGAAGAGAAAAGGTCCTCAAGAATAAGGTTATCCCTCTCGTACTTGTTTCATGGGGGAATCGTTCGCACGGAGAATCGACTTGGGAATGAAAAGACGAGATTCGACAGAAGTTTCCAGATTTCTTCTTGTATATTCATGCTTGTCTTTCTTTTCTTGTTCCGGGAATTTCGAGGACGAAATTCTTTTGTAGTTGGGTATAATGTAACACCCTAATTCATTTATACCAGTTCTATTTTAGGTATTTCTTTATTTATGGCCATTTCTTGATTTATTGTGTTGGGAGCGAATAATGTAATTGATATCTGTGTTTGCATTCGACCCGACCCGCATGCTGGAAATCTGTCTTGATTCCTGTTTATGTGTTATACCGGCTAGTTATGAGGATCCGTGCATTTTTCATGCTGTATATCCTGTATATCCGCATTATATCGGGCATCTGCATTTTTTTAATAATACAATTTTTATTAAATAAAATATTTTAAAAATATCTAGCATGGCCTGCATGATACCCCTGACCCTGTGGTGGCATCCGTACATCGTGTTCTTGTCCCGTTCAGTGAAACAGACTCGTTTGGATACCTGCGTGCACGCTACGTGTATCCATTCTTTGGGGTATCCATTTTCGTTACCTGGATATCGTATTTTAGTTTTAGTTGACACGTATATTATCCGTATTTTCAAACCATAATTTTAGACCCAACTCGGACGTATTTTGGAATATTTTTGTATTAGCCAGAAAACTCAATATATTCAATATAATATTCTTATATCACATTCTGTTACTTATGTAATCAGACTGTATATTTCCAACCATATAAATATTTTTTAAATATTTTTCTAAAATCAGATCATATCTAACTCCCTCAGTCTTTCTCCTAATATATATATATATATATATATATATATATATATATATATATATATATATATATATACATATATATATAATAAAATTTTCTTTATATTTCTAACCAATATAAATCCCATTACCCACGTTACTTCTTCTCAAATATTTTCCATATTCCCGCCTTCGCCTTTGCGAGAACCCACGCCTCGCGCTTGCCCTTGCCGCGCTCGTCGCCGCTTCACCCTCGCTGTCGTCGCCTCACGACGATGATATCTCTTCCTCTTCTTCCTCCTTTCCCCTTCACCATCCATGAGAACCCCGAGCCTGCAACCCACGACTTCGAACCCAAGAACCCATCGCTGCCCTCGTCGGCGCCGTCCCAGCCTCGCCGTCGCCACTACCCTCATCCACGTGACCACCTTACCTCACCTCCCTCTCTTTCCTCCTCGCTGCAGCCCCGACCATGAAACCCCTGCATAACCCAAAACTCACACACCCATCTCCACCGCCGGAACCCCGTGCACCTCGCCGACCTCGTCTCGCCGTCGTCGACTCAACCCTCACCACCACCTTTTTCTCCTCTCCTCCTCTCCCTACTTTCCCTCGCACCAAACCCTGCACAGAAACCGACCCCATGAAACCAAGAAACACCAATGCCTCGTCGCCGGAAAACCCTCGCCTGCACCCTCGCCGTCGATGGCCCATCGTCGACGTCGCCCCATTGCCACCTTCTCTGTCTCTGAGCACCACACCAGAGAACCACAGTGCAAACCCCAGCCCTCTTCTCTTCTTCTCCTTTCTTCTTTTTCTTTTCTTTAATTTATTGATTCGTATTATCCGGTGATCGCCGGAGCCATGGCCGTCGTCGACGATCCAGGCGATCCAGTTGACATCTCCAGCCAGCGTGGTCACTCTCTTGCATTGCCTGGTCATGTCCCGTGTGCGCGTGTGTACATTGCGACGTTTACCCGACGTCGGATACAACGTACGCATCCCGTCTTGAGATCCGATCAGGCAAGTTTATCTTGCTACATGCTATGTTATTATATTTGCATCCATATTAAAAATAATATTACATGTTTATTGCATTGTGCATCCCTGTTACCGTTTTACTGTTTTACGATACCAGTTCACATCCGTACAATTTATTACATATCTAGTCGCATGCAAGTTTATCTTGCTACATGCTATGCCTATATATTTTCATTTAAATTAATAAAAATATTGCATGTTTATTTCATTATGCATCTCATGTTACAGTTTTACTGTTTTACGATACCCGTCCGTACCCATATCATTTATCATACATCTAGTTGCATGCTAGATCATATTATTTCATATTACTATTATATTAGCACCCCATGCTTGATACGGTGCATCTTATGTAATCATGGAGTTGTAGATGTAATCCCTGATAGATATTGTGCATCCGTGATTCACTGTGCATCCGTACTTTTATCATAATTCGATACTTGCTACATTTTACTGTTGGGCATTCACTTGATACAATGTGCACCACCTGACATGACCTGATACACTGCTTGACTTGTTACCTGATCTTGTTACTAATACCGACAATCCTGACTTGTCATCCCGACGGACGTATTCTGTTGTCTATTCAGACAAAACCTGTACCTACTTGATCCTGTGTTGGCAGTAGCTCCAGATTTATCAATACCTGACTTGAACACATAACCTTGGGGGTAAGGGGAAATCAAGAATGTAACCGAACGTAACTCAAAGGGATATTATATTGTTTTCCGTTTTTCCGGGCGTTACGGAATAATCCTGTTACCGTGCTCCCGTGGGGAATGAACGGGGAATAGACCGAATAATCCTGTTATCGTGGTCCCGTGGGGAATGAACGGGGCATAGTCTGATGGGTTACGATGAGAATTACATTAATTGATTTCGAAGACTTTAGATTAGATAACCTAGAATCCAGAAATAAGTTCCACACCACATGCACATACACCTCACGGTTTTAGTTCCGTGTTTACTTTCTATGTTCATGTCATCATTTATATTCATGCCTGCATATCTCGTGTATCCTGTTGACTTTATTGTTTGATATTATGACGTACTGACGTCTGGGTTTTGCATTGCCCAGATCCTCTGTCTCTTTCGCAGGCTGATCAGGAGTATTTTCGCCGTTAGGCCGAGCAGTGAGGATCCTGTTAGTATCTAGTTTAATTTAGTTTTATTGTCGTACTTTCATTTCTTGATGTGAGCCCGTATTTTGGACGTACTTCCAGATGTTATTATTTATTGGATTTATTGCTTCTGCATATTATTTCTTGACTCGTTTATTCTGGCATATGGGCATGTACTAGATAGTGTATTTCATTTCTATTGTTCTTGATATCTTACCGGACTGTATGAATACATTTCTCCCAACGATCCATTATAATATCATATCATATCTCATATCACGACTCAATCACATATCAAAATCTCACGGCATCATGCCCGGTCATATCGATTCATCTCCACATATCACATACTATCATCATCACCCGTGTGTGTGCGTGTGTACACACACACATACATGTATATATATACACACATATACACACAAAATCAAGTGTATGTGTATGTGCATGTATGTGTGTGTCTACATATAACCTGCGATTCACCACCAAGGTAAACATCCTATGGATAGGTCTTACTAGATCAATCTAATCTAACCTAAGGTCTTCTAAATACCCTATTCGCAAAGTATCCAAATATCATATCCAAACTTACCAATATAGTAATAAACTATTCTACTGTTGCGGGGGTGCTATACGCCATCCACCCGACTTCCCCCGTAGATATACATCTACTCATCTTGATCCTCGCTTGCTGAAGTCGATGATGCCACGCTCTCCTCGTCGTCCCGAAGTCCACACGAAGATACCTACATTTCAAACACGTCGCATCGTAAACAAGAATCAACACGAGAAAACCGAAATGGCTTACGAAGTGTACAAAGGTTAGAACCTACGGCCAACGCATGCAAGAATAGTCAGCAACTCTCGACGTTGACGTACAAACGTCAAACCACCGAGTCAAAACCTAAATACCAAAATCCAAGTCTTAAAAAGTCGCAAAACCAAAACAGCAACTCAAGAAAACACTCTCAGATTTTGCCCTAGGTTAAATTAGCCAATTCGGCATATATAGGAGGTCTAATTATCAGATAAATGAACCATATACCAATACCCAACCCCAGATTCCCTAATGTGGCCGCAATTTGCGACCATAAGCATTAAAATGGCAGCCGGGAGTAGGAGGTGGGGTCTCGGGTCTTTAGAATAGACTCACAATCATCTGCACATATCACTGTAATCGCTAAAAAAATTTCTAAGTCTCCGGGTCATAGCAGATCCCTAAATATCGTCACAATTCCCAAAATTTTCCGATATCGTGGGTTTCTAAGTTCAAGTCTTGGGTTTAAGTATCTGTTTTTAGTCCAATATACTATCACTACAGGGGTTGTAGCCCTGACTAACCCTCAATTGCTCCTTCATAAGTCAAATTATACCCTAAACCTCATCTTAGAATATTCTAACATCACTAAACTTCATAAGTTTAACTCTAAATCATCATAGGATGTTAGGAAAACCAATAACATAACCAATAGTGTAGAATTTACCTCATGGAAGCAACTAGAGAAAATTCTAGGGTTGCCCAAGTGTCTCAAAGTCTCAACTTGATCCAACCATGGGGTCTCTAGTGAGGTAAGAAATGATTTTTGTGAAGGTGGCATGGTGTTTTGTTGGAGATTTAAGGGTGGTTTGTGGTGGTAGAGGAGGTGATGGAGGATGAAGGAGATGAAGGATGAGAGGAGGTAAAGAAAAATGAAGGGATGAAAGAAGGCTTGAGAGTTATGTAGAAGTTTCTCACCCACTCTCTCCCCCCTCATGAGCCCATGTCACATGTCCCCTCACCCTCCCTCTCTCTCTCATCTTTATTCTTTTCTTTTATTTATCTTTTTCTTTTCATTTTATAAAACAATGACCATTTATAAGGGCAAATGGAGAATGGTTCAAATATGAAACAAGTGTTTGCAACATGTTATGTTGCATGACATGCACATAAACACGATTAATGCATGATTAATGAATACTAATCGAGTTTAGTAAATAACCCATTTACAAATAATTGTATAATAATTCATAAAATGCCCAAATCACATAAATACCTTCGAATCAATAATTCTTAATAATTTCCAAAATATTTTTCAAATTATCGGTATATAATTATACTATATCATTTAAAACTAATCCCCATACATTTAAATATTCATAATATTTATTATTTTAATTATTTAAATTCCCAAAAATAATATTTTATTTTCTGAAATGTTACAATCTTACCCCCTTAAATAAATTCGGTCCCCGAATTTAAATTTAAACCCCCCAAATACTTAAAGCATTTCAGTTAATTACTCAAATCAACAGGGCTCCGAGTATCATGAATACATAAAACATATCCTAGCGCAATACACGCATAATGAAAACGAGTGTAATACTCAAATTCAAAACTCCGTCAAGCAGCATGCAATCATCGGAGTTATGGAGAAAATACAGTGTCAAAATCCAATACGAAAACCAATATGATATACTCAAAACGATAATTCGTATATAGTACGCATCGTTGTAAAATCGTCCAAAACATCCAAATAGAAATGCATACAAAATCTTTTTCAACCCGCCGTGCGATGCGCATATCACGGCACAAGTAGCGGATGTTCATTGTAAGAAAATAGCTATATATATTATTTGTTTACCATATACGTTCCGTCTTTGGAAAACGATTTTAGAAGGGTTTCCTTTCTAAAGTTTTTGTGTCATCTTAGACATGTAGGAAAATATTGAGACTATAGTTCCATTTTGGAAATCCCTTCGGTAATTATCGATGCATGCAAAAACACTTAGGTACTGTTCTCAGAACAGTCCTGCTTGGTTACTAAACCAAATAGTAAATATCATAAAAACATGATGCTCAACAGGAAATCATCCCAAAAATGTAAACAAGAATACCACATGCGTCTGGTTTGCACGGAAATCGGAATCAATGCATGTACCATATATATGCATAGAAACAAAATCTAAGTGCAACGGGTGTGCACGAAAACATCTGAAAAGTGCAACGGGTGTGCCTAAAAACAATATCAGGTGCATCTGATATGCACGATGAATCATGAGTTAGTGCATCTGGTGTGCACAAATTCGCATCAAATGTGCCAATGTGTGCGCAAGAATCCCAATCAAGTGCAGAGTGTGCACGAAAAAGAATATTGATTATAAAAATCGAAATCAACGGTATATGACATACACTAATTTAAATCAAGTATACCGTGGCATATACACTCATAAACTCATGCATCTGCACGCACCAAAACCAAGTCAAAGCACTGCAAGCTCGCGTAGACTACCCGAATGTATAAATCAAATCATGTGCATAACATATGCATGAAATCAAATCAATTAAATCAAGGTGTACGAATTCAAAATCAAATACCTCATAATGTGTAAGGATCAAAATTAAGTACAATGGGTAAGCGCAAAAACGATCATCAGTACGACTGATACATGAAAATACGAATTAAGTGCAACTGTGGTGCACATAAGAAATATCAATCATAAAACAAATTGTCAAAATATCATAATCAAAACAACGAAAACACATTATCTGAATCATCCGGACGCGGATCATGAATAACTATCGTCGATGTGCCCTTCTTTTTGTGTCGAAAGGTGCCGGTGCACCCAAGGTTGGCAGAGAAAGAATATCTATTTGTCTCCTGCCCACGGTCTATCGTCCTCTGCTGTTATGTCCTTGTTTCTCACTGCGAATCATCGGTTACATGAATCCTCGGCTCAACAGCCCGACACGGAGTAATGACGGAAATCGTTCCGCTCTAGCACATTCTCTGAAGATCTCCTGTCCAATTAACATGGTCACTCGTAACGTGTCTCGTCAATGATGGCAAACTCTGTCCCACTGAGTGTGCGTGATATGACCGTTCCAGGGTCCAAGTCTTCTCGTGTAGGATTCCAGAAAGATCCTGTCGGGGTCTCTCCCAAATCTCATCTCTGCCGAACTACCCGGAAGTTATCACCCTTTACCAAATCCATTTCTTGCTCCGGGACAGCTACATTCTCTTTATGACTTTCTTTGGAATTATGGCTGCATTCACCGCCTCTGCATAGGCAACTAGTCTCTGATATCAACGGAGTGGAACGTCATCTATTCAAGATCTCTTACGACCCTTTTAATCCGCTTTTCTTCCATTTGGACCAATTTGGAATTCTCTCTTCGTAGCAGTGTGAACTGTACTCTAAACGGCTGCACTCAAATCTAGAGTTTCCTTTCCGAAGCTACGAACTCTACATCTCAAATATTTTGTAGAAGGCATCTGGCCAATTACATTCTCGGGAACTCATCCAATCATCGGAGGAATATACTTCCTTCGTCCGTTTTCGATCGACTCACAACGCATCTGGGTGAGGTCCTTCTATCCGAAGCTGAAGTTAGTTAATCAGATGATCTTGTCAATCGCAGTAACAGCTGGTTCATCTGTCAGTACGGTATACAACTCCTCAATCATCTGGAGTTAACGGTACCCTAATAGTCTTCGCAAAATGGCTGGCCTCTGGCAATAGCCCAATCATCTGGGGTAGATCTCGAATGCTCGTGTCAACGGAAAAATCCAAACAACAATATATCGATGTGTTTTGTATGCTACCGAAAACAGCCTGGTCAGTCCTCGTCCCTGACGAGCTCGTGCTGACCACAAATCTAGCCGCAGCTTTCTCTCTGCTCGTGTAACCATGGTAACAGAAACCATAATCCGACATTGATGAGGATAGATCATAGGAACCATTAGAAATACAATACCTAAGAAATGTACATCCTTAGGCTTCTTAAGCGGAGTAGCGTATCGTAAGTATGACGCGGAACATACACACGGTACGTCACTCTACTTAAGTCATCTACTCCATCAACCAAGGTCAACCTACGCGACGAAAGTTCGGGTCTAATACCCCCTCGGTCAAGTCTAAGTTCTGTAAGGTCAAGCCTAGGTTCCGAATATGAAAACGCCCTAGATTCCGCATAGTCAAACCTAGACTCGAACTAAGGTTAAACATAGCGCTCTGATACCAATTTTGTCATGACCCAGAAAAGGCACGTGACTGGCACTTGAATCACGTGAAGTCTATAGAATCCCACCTAATTCAAGTAAGCCAAAAGCCAGAAATCTAAACCTTTTTAGGGGAAAAAATATTGGAGGTGTAGTTTTGAAATAAGGTTTACTGAAATCAAACTTATTCTTATATATACATAAGTAGTAAAATATGAAAACACTATAATTGTATCTAACTTGAAAGCCCTTTTTGACTTTTGATATTCGGGCAGCACCGCCTCTGTAATTTTTAACCCAAAAACGAATACAAGTAATAATATATAAGGCATCTCCAAGTAGGAGCTAGCTCTTCGCCAATTGGCGGAAAAAAACCACGCAGGATAAAATAAATATACAACGCCGAAGGGCGAGAATCAAAACTCAGAAAGAAAGCGAGAAAGCTAAGCATCATTAAGAAAATCCCAACAATAAAGAATAAAAGAGCGCGACTCTAAGGCCGAAAGAATATAAAAACCGAGGTCATCTAAGTCTACTAAAAATACAAGTCTGGTTGATGGAGGCTTTAACTAGATACAACTGAAATAATATACAAATAAATACTGGTGGTCACGAAGCAATGTATCCCACCTACCAAAGCAATCATCCGGAAGAAAGTGGTGTGCCAGCGAAGCCGCTACGGAACCTGTACGGCAAAACCTGCAAGAAACTGTGTCACAACGGGGTGAGTTGCCAACTCATGAGTAGAAGACATTACCGGGTAGAAACCGAATGTATGACGATCTTCTAGGTCATAGAATAATATACTCATAATATAACACTAAAACATTTAGTAATGGCAAGGATAATCATCTAAATATAAGTGCAATACCAAGTACTCGTGTCCATGTCACAAAGTAGCAACATGTCATATATATGATATATGAATGCATCATGAAAGAATAATTAACATGAAATCGGGATACATCTGTATGAGAAAGCTGTGTTCTTATCTTAGAAAAATTTCAGTATAAAAACTGGAGTATCATCAATGAAATCAACAGAAATCTGTATTAAACATCGAAACAAAATCCTCAAATCCCGGGCTCCGTCGGTCCGGATCGGCCCATATCATCAATCTCACGACTACGGTCGGTATCCTCCGGATATCCGCTGAGCCAAATATCACCGGTTGGTAGTGCTCCTCTACCGGGCTCAACATCTCTCTATACGGTCTTCTTGCCCCGGGGTATTGCACCGGGTCCATCATGTACCCGCAGACGACGTCTCTCTCCTCGAATCGGGTATGTGTACACACGTAGCTTAAGAACCGAAAAAAGTCATGGTGGACGCCATACACATCATATCAAGAGAAAAACCGCCACTTGCATTTTTAAAATGATAATAAGTTTATAAAATTCTTGCGGTTTTCCCCCAAATCCAGAAATCACATGGAAAATCCAAAATCTCAAAATCATGAATCAATATACAGTAAATATCGACATAAACCCCCCCACAATATTTCATAATAGGATGAATATATAAATGCATGGTTTATCAAAGTAAGGAATGCAATATCTAAACTAGCATATGAGAGCAAGCATATTAATAATATGTTGAAACTACCGGCTAGCAGGTTATACCAATGAAGTAACATTTTCTGAAGTGTACATGACAGGAAAATTACCGATGATGTGTGTGTTAGCCGGCAAGCACGTGCATGTGTAACATGCGTATCATCGGTAATGGTGCAGGTGTCCTAACAGACGGGATTAATAATTGCTAATGAAACACTTGTGATAAATAGGCAATGCTATGAGAACAACATAAATATAACAGAAAAGTGAATAGTAGACGTAACATTAATCAATATACATATCGATGTACGAGTCATACGGTTTTAGTGTTTTGAAATAGCACGAATCGTGGTTTTTAGAAAAGTAAGGGCTACGGTGTTTTTGATAAAAGATACGTCCTTTGAAAAATCCGTAGCATCCCTCAGTTGTTCCTTTGAAAATACTCATGATTCGTTAGTTTTGAAAATAGGTATGTCTCGAGCCTAGTCTAGCATCTATCTAAACAACTAAAACACTAAACTAAGGAACTAGTCGGAAGGATAAGAAAATCTACATATATTCCGAGTCGATATACCTAGTAGTCGGCGATCCAGCCTCATAGCGTCACGTACTGTATAATACATAGTACGGCATCCTCAGGTCAAGAGTGTGGACCAATCATCTTATATGTATCTCGTACGGTAGAATCCATCGTACGTCATCCCTAAAATCGAGGATACGGGTCAAATAACATATAGACATCATCATTCATATGGTATCATCATCGCACAATATCATGATCAGGAGTACGGTTCTAAAGTCTCGTACTTTTAATATCATCAACTCACTTATTATCGTATGTATGAATACATATCGCCCAACGATTCATTATAATATCATATCATATCTCATATCACGACTCAATCACATATCAGAATCTCACGGCATCATGCCCGGTCATATCGACTCATCTCCACATATCACATACTATCCTCATCACCCGTGCATATACATACATACACACACACACACACACACACACACTGACACATACACATACACACATACATGTATATACACACACACATATATACACACAAAATCAAGTATGTGTGTGTGCGTGTGTGTGTCTCTACATATAACCTACGATTCTCCACCAAGGTAAACATCCTATGGATAGGTCTTCCTAGATCAATCTAATCTAACCTAAGGCTTTCTAAATACTCTATTCGCTAAGTATCCAAATATCACATCCAAACTTACTAATATAGTAATACCCTATTCTACTGTTACGGGGGTGTTATACGCCATCCATCCGACTTCCCCCATTGATATACATCTACTCACCTCGATCCTCGCTTGCTGAAGTCGATGACGCCATGCTCTCCTTGTCGTCCCGAAGTCTACAGGAAGATACCTACATCTCAAACACGTCGCATCATAAACAAGAATCAACACGAGAAAACCGAAACAGCTAACGAAGTGTACATAGGTTAGAACCTACGGCCAATGCATGTAAGAATAGTCAACAAATCTCGACGTTGACGTACAAATATCAAACCACCGAGTCAAAACCCAAATACCAAAATCTAAGTCTTAAAAAGTCGCAAAACCAAAATAGTAACTCAAGAAAACATTCCCAGATTTTTCCCTAGGTTGAATTAGCCAATTCTGCATATATATAAGGTCTAATTATCAGATAAATGAACCATATACTCAGACCCAACACTAGATTCCCTAATGTGGCCGCAATTTGCGGACACAAGTATTAAAATAGTGGCCTGGAGTAGGAGGTGGGGTCTAGAGTCTTTAGGGTACACTCACAATCACCTGCACATATCACTGTAATCGCTAAATAATTTTATAAGTCTCCGGGTCACAGCAGATCCCTAAATATCGTCACAATTCCCAAAATTTTCCGATATCAGGGGTTTATAAGTTCAAGTCTTGGGTTTAAGTCTCTGGTTTTAGTCCAATATACTATCATTACAGGGGTTGTAGCCATGACTAACCCTCAATTACTCCTTCATAAGTCAAATTATACCCTAAACCTCATCTTGGAATATTCTAACATTCCTAAACATCATAAGTTTAACTCTAAATCGTCATAGGATGTTAGGAAAACCAATAACATAACCAATAGTGTAGGATTTATCTCATGGAAGGAACTAGAGAAAATTCTAGGGTTGCCTAACTGCCTCAAGGTCTCAACTTGATCCAACCATGGGGTTTGTAGTGAGGTAAGAAATGGTTTTCGTGAAGGTGGCATGGTGTTTTGTTGGAGATTTAGGGGTGGTTTGTGGTGGTAGAAGAGGTGATGGAGGATGAAGGAGATGAAGGATGAAAGGAGGTGAAGAAAAATGAAGGGATGAAAGAAGGCTTGAGAGTTATGTAGAAGTTTCTCACCCTCTCCCCCCCATGAGCCCATGTCACATGTCTCCTCACCCCCTCCCTCTCTCATCTTTATTCTTTTCTTTTATTTATCTTTTTCTTTTCATTTTATAAAACAATGACCATTTATAAGGGTAAATGGAGAATGGTTAAAATATGAAACAAGTGTTTGCAATATGTTATGTTGCAGACATGCACATAAACACGATTAATGCATGATTAATGAATACTAATCGAGTTTAGTAAATAACCCATTTACAAATAATTGTATAATAATTCATAAAATGCCCAAATCACATAAATACATTCGAATCAATAATTCTTATTAATTTCCCAATTATTTTCCAAATTATCGGTATATAAATATACCATATCATTTAAAACTAATCCCTAAACATTTAAATATTCATAATATTTATTATTTTAGTTATTTAAATTCCCAAAAATAATATTTTATTTTCTGATATGTTACAATCTTCCCCCTTAAATAAATTCGGTCCCCGAATTTAAATTTAAACCTCCCAAATACTTAAAGCATTTCAGTTAATTACTCAAATCAATGGGGCTCCGAGTATTATAAATACATAAAACATATCCTATCGCAATACATTCGCAATGAGAACGAGTGTAATACTCAAATTCAAAACTTCGTCAAGCAGCATGCAATCATTGGTGTTATAGTGAAAATACAGTGTCAAAATCCAATACGAAAACCAATATGATATACTCAAAACGATAACTCGTATATAGTATGCATCGTCCTAAAATTGTCCAAAACATCCAAATAGAAATGCATGCAAAACCTTTTTCAACCCGCCTTGCGATGCGCGTATCACGGCACAAGTAGCGGACGTTCATTGTAAGAAAATAGCTATATATATTCTTTGTTTAACATATACGCTGCGCCTTTGGAAAATGATTTTAGAAGGGGTTCCTTTGTAAAGTTTTCATGTCATCTTGGACATGTAGGAAAATATTGAGACTATAGCTCCTTTTTGGAAATCCCTTCGGTAATTATTGATACATGCAAAAACACTTAGATACTGTTCTCAGAACAGTCCTGCTCGGTTACTAAACCAAATAGTAAATATCATAAAAACATGATGCTCGACAGGAAATCATCCCAAAAATGTAAACAAAAATACCATGTGCGTCTGGTGCGCACGGAAATCGAAATCAATGCATGTGCCATATATATGCACAGAAACAAAATCTAAGTGCAACGGGTGTGCACGAAAACATCTGTCAAGTGCAACGGGTGTGCCGGACAACAATATCAGGTGCATCTAATATACACGAAGAATCCCGATTTAGTTCATCCGGTGTGCACAAAATCGCATCAAATGTGCCATTGTGTGCACAAAATCGCATCAAACAAAATCTAAGTGCAACGGGTGTGCACGAAAACATCTGTCAAGTGCAACGGGTGTACCGGACAACAATATCAGGTGCATCTGATATACACGAAGAATCCCGATTTAGTTCATCTGGTGTGCACAAAATCGCATCAAATGTGCCAATGTGTGCGTAAGAATCCCAATCAAGTGCAGAGTGTGCACGAAAAAGAATATTGATTATAAAAATCGAAATCGACGGTATACGACATACACCAATTTAAATCAAGTATACCGTGGCATATACACTCATAAACTCGTGCATCTGCATGCACCAAAACCAAGTCAAAGTACTGAAAGCTCGCGTATACTACCCGAATGTATAAATCAAATCATGTGCATAACATATGCATGAAATCAAATCAATTAAATCAAGGTAACCTAAATAAAAATCAAATACCTCATAATGGGTAAGGATCAAAATCAAGTGCAATGGGTACGCACAAAAATGATCATCAGTACGACTGATACAAGAAAATACGAATTAAGTGCAACTGTGGTGCACATAAGAAATACTAATCATAAAACGAATTGTCAAAATATCATAATCAAAACAACGAAAACACGTTATCTGAATCATCCGGACGCAGATCATGAATAACTATCGTCGATGTGCCCTTCCTTTTGTGTCGAAAGGTGTCGGTGCACCCAAGGTTGGTAGAGCAAGAATATCTATTTGTCTCCTGCCCATGGTCTATCTTCCTCTGCTCTTATGTCCTCGTTTCTCACTGCGGATCATCGGTTACATGACTCCTCGGCTCAACAGCCCGACATGGAGTAATGACGGAAACCGTTCCGCTATGGCACATTCTCTGAGATCTCCTGACCAATTAACATGGTCACTCGTAACGTGTCTCGTCATTGATGGAAAACTCTGGCCCACTTAGTGTGCGTGATACGACCGATCCAGGGTCCAAGTCTTCTCGTGTTGGATTCCAGAAAGATCCTGTCGGGGTCTCTCCTAAATCTCATCTCTGCCGAACTACCCGGAAGTTATCACTCTTTACCAAATCCATTTCTTGCTCTGGGACAACTGCATTCTCTTTATGACTTTCTCTGGAATTATGGCTGCATTCACCGCCTCTGCATAGGCCTAGTCTCTGATATCAACGGAGTGGAACATTATCTAATCAAGATCTCGTACGAACCTATTACTCCGCTTTTCTTCCATGTGGACCAATTCGGAATTATCTCTTCGTAGCTGTGTGAACTGTACTCCAAACGGTTGCACTCAAATCTAGAGTTTCCTTTCCGAAGCTACGAACTCGGCATCTCAAATATTCTGTAGAAGACATCTGGCTAATTACATTCTCGAGAACTCGTCCAATCATCGGAGGAATATACTTCCTTCGTCCGTTTTCGATTGACTCACAACGCATCTGGGTGAGATCCTTCTATCCGAAGCTGAAGTTAGTCAATCAGATGATCCTGTCAATCGCAGTAATAGCTAGTTCATCTGTCAGCACGGTAGATAACGCCTCAATCATCTGGAGTTAATGGTACCCTAATAGTCTTCACAAAACGGTTGGCATTTGGCAATAGCCCAATCATCTGGTGCAGATCTCGAATGCTCGTATCAACGGAAAAATCCCAATAACAATATATCGATGTGTTTCGTATGCTACCGAAAACAGCCTGGTCAGTCCTCGTCCCTGACTAGTTCATGCTGACCGCAACTCTAGCCACAACTCTCTCTACTCGTGTAACCATGGTAACAGAAACCACAATCCGACATCGATGAGGATAGATCATAGGAACCATTAGAAATACAGTGCCTAAGAAATGTACATCCTAAGGCTTCTTAAGCGGAGTAGCGTATCGTAAGTATGCCGTGGAACGTACACACGGTATGTCACTCTACCTAAGTTGCCTACTCCATCAACCAAGGTCAATCTACACGACGAAAGTTCGGGTCTAATACCCCCTCGGTCAAGTCTATGTTCCGTAAGGCCAAGCCTAGGTTCCGAATATGAAAACGCCCTAGACTCCGCATAGTCAAACCTAGACTCGAACCAAGGTTAAACCTAGCGCTCTAATACCATTTTTTTCATGACCCAGAAAAAGCACATGACTGGCACTTGAATCACGTGAAGTCCATAGGATCCCACCTAATTCAAGTAAGCCAAAAGCCAGAAATCTAAACCATTTTAGGGGAAATAATAATGGAGGTGCAGTTTTGAAATAAAGTTTACTGAAATCAAACTTATTCTTATATATACATAAGTACTAATATATGAAAACACTATACTTGTATCTAACTTGAAAACCCTTTTTGTCGTTTGAAATTCGGGCAGCACCTCCTCTGTAATTTTTAACCCAAAAATGAAGTCCCGCCGGCTACACGGCTACTCCAGCAACGAAGTCACCCCCAAGTCCCACAGGCAAACAGATGGGTCACCTTCGACGAAACTATGTTCGAGAGTTTCACCGTTAAAAAAAGGTATGTCCTCAAGAGAAACGGGCACGGGTGAAATCCCGAAAGGGCGCTGTGAGTAAAAACAGCAGGACTGCCAGCGAGCTAGTTAAAACCCGAAAGGGCGTGAACTCATAAAAAAAACATGCGTTAGATCCTTACGACTCAATAAGGAGCAACACACTTATGAGTCCCCATGATTCCTAAGTAGAAATTACACTTGCCAGATCCTCACGACTCGTAAGGAGAATTTCCCCCTATGAGACCCTCATGGCTCATAAGATTCAAAAGCCTTAAGTTACAGGGATCTAAACATATTCTTAAGCTATGTAAAAACCTTACAAAACCCTTTGCCCTATAGGTAGTCCAATATTGACCTTTGTATACAATCCACGTGCATAAATAAATATTCTCCCACCAAGTTCCACCGATGGCGAGAGATATCCCCATACGGTGAATGACACTTGTAAGTCCTCTCGACTTATAAGGAGAAAACACCCCTGTATGATCCTTACGACCTATGAGAGAAAGACAAACTTAGGAATCCTTATGATTCCTAAGAAGAAATTACACTTGCGAGATCTTCACGACTCGTAAGGAGAAATACCTTTATGAGACCTTTACGGCCCATCAAGCAACAAAGCCTTAGTCGACAGGATCCTAACCCTATTTGCTAAGCCATCTTTGTCCAAACCAACAAAGGCAAATGATGATTTCCTCCTGGCAATATTCCAGTGGTAGCGATGCTGATGCCAAGATTGGTATTAGATTTCAAATAAAATAAAAATAAAAAATAAAAAAAGCCGAAAGGATTGGGCAACTTGCAATAAAAAATAGCGAGTAAAAACAAAAACAGCCAAAATGATTGGGCACCACGATAAATAGCCGAAATGATTGAGCAATCACGACTTTCGCGACATAAAAGCTGAAAAGATAGAGCATCGCGGAAAGAAATAAAAAAAAGTTAAAATGAAACTTTTCTGCCTTGCAAGTATGTCCATATTGACTCTTGTATACAATCCATTGGCACAAATGAAAGAAAAGGAACCATATTTTCCCACCACGCTTCGTCAAAAGGAGCTCCATGTCTTGACAGGTACATGACTATCCTGGTGTTCCTTCTCATTCCAGCAGGATGCAGACACAACGTCATCATTAAAAAAGGATCCAAGGGTCAAAGCAAAAATGGAGTAATAGAAAAATCCTAACTCCAGGTCTTGACGGTTCATATACAATCTAGAGACTATCCCGGTGTTCCCCCTCATTTCAACAGGATGTGAACACAGCAAACAAATGAAATTGGAGCAATGGCATATTCCTAGCTCCGGACTTCAATTGCAATACATACAGCATAGAGGTCTTACAGATGTCTACCCTACTTCAGTAAAGAATCAGTGTGATATCATCAAAACAAAAACGAAGTGACGGAATATTCCTAGTTTCGGGTCTTGACGGCAACACATATATAGCCTAAAGACCGTTGGAGATCATCCCACCCCAGAAGGGTGCGGTTATGATTCATCGGGGCTCCAAATTGAGCCTAACCTTAAGTAAAAAACGTCATGAAAAATACCTAACGCTTGTTCTTCCAACGGTAATATGACCTAAGAAGATTATTTGAAGATGTCTTGTTCAGCCTCAGAAGGGATCAGAGACACGACAGTCGCGGGGCTACTCGAACAGCAGCTTAAAGACTGCATATCGAGGAATATATCTGCCAACACGACGGCACCACGGACTAAAACCCTAGTACCACCAACTTAATGGACCTCTATCATAAAAGAATGGGGGTTATCTACATACAATGTTAGGACAAGTTTGCCTACAAACCCAAGGGAGGTAAACTAAAAATACTTTGAAATGAGTACATAAACTAAAAATACTCCGAAATGAGTATATAAACTAGAGACTCCGAAATGAGTGAATAAACTACAAACTCTGAAATGAGTATATAAACTAGAGACTCCAAAATAAGTGTATGAACTACCAATTCCGAAATAAGTACATAAACTAGAGACCCGGAAATGAGTGAATAAACTACAAACTCCGAAATGAGCACATAAACTACAAACTCCGAAATGAGTAAATAAACTAATTAGCGCCGAATCAAGACATCAAAAGATAGAGAGGTCCATGCATGAAATAAAATATGTCTTTTATTTATAAACCAAAATGAATACAAAAAAAGAGGAAAAAAATAATACAGCGACAAGAAAATTAAGACGGCGGACGGTTCAATAAGTCAGCTAGATCATCATTTTTCCACCGGACCTCCGCCTCAACCTCTAGCAGCGCCGCAAGCTGAGCCCCTGCCTGTGCCTGTTGTTGTTGATATAAAGAAAACCGATGCTCAAGCTTTTTCTCAGCAGTCTCGTGAGTTTCAACCATTTCGCACGTAAAAATGACAGTTTTATCGAGAGCCACCACTTTCGTAATTGCTTTTTGAATGACTCACCAAATTTCATAGGCTGAGTAGTCTTGGTTGTGAGCTGGGCTTGAAGTTCCCCTAAAGCCTTCGAGGCCAGCTCCCTCTCCGAAAATTTCCGGTTGAGCCTTTTCTCACAATTACGGAGGTTGGCTGCATACCGATCAATCCATTCATGCAAGTTGGCCTTTACAGATAAGATATCAAAGGGAAAGTGTATGCATTCGACTCCATGTAGAGAAGCCTCCACTCGACGACAATATTCAACCCAAGTACGCACCAACGCCTCGTCATGGTAGGTGGCAAGGAAGGAAAAAGAAGCATTAGCTTCGACAGCAAATTCCTCTGTCATGACGGAAGTGCCAGCATGGAGATCTTCAATAAGAGTGGCCTGTGAATGAATACTTTGTTTATCTATCCTCTCAGACATAAGGGTCTCGCGGCATGCAAATATGGGACTCTAATGAAGCCAGGGTTGGCAAAACTATGAAGATACATGTATGATTAGTCGCCTTTCCGAATCGGGAATAAGTAAAAGAATACAAGGGCTAAGGCGTCACTTACCTATGGCCACAGAAGGCAAATATGAGAAATCCTTAGGCCCATCAAGAACTTCAACTTCATCATCAGTCTGTAGAACTGTGGTTTAAAGTAAAAGGCATGTCAGTATCATTATGAAAATATAATGCGGAAGGCAAAGGAATACAATCTGTGGCCTGAAGAAAGGACGATGCACTATGGGGGTATCACGTGTGGGGCCGTCATGTTAAGTAGACGTAAGAAGGTTTCCTCCGGAGAACGATCCACAATAGAGGGCGACGGTTCCCGCAATTCTGAGAGAAAGGAAAGGTCAGGAATATTGAAAGTCGTTAAAAAGAAAGAAAGATATAAGATTACCTTCAATATTTCGTCCATTCTGGACCAAAGGGACAGCAGCCTCAAGAATCTCCTCTATATCAGTTTAGTCGAAAATACTGCACTTTTGATATAACATTTTCCTTACTTTTCTTAAATAATAAAAGGTGTTTCTTATAAATATAAAACATATTTGGGGTTTATCTGCAAAATACTATTTACCATATGTTTATATATTATATTTAACAATATGAAGGAAAAATGTATGCATATAATATTTATATAATATTTTGGTAATTAAAATATGCATATCATATCAAATATTCTAATCACAATTCTTAAAAGATATAATATCATACAAATGGTTAGAATAATATTTCAAAATATATGCATAATATTTTAGTAATTAAAAGATGCATATCATATCAAATATTCTTAATCAAGTTTCTTAAAGATTTATTACAATATAAAGTAATTAAGATACTCTCTCTAATTTAATAAATATTACTAATATTATTCATGGAGATTTTGTGCAGATTTAGCTCAGGTCAAGAGATCAAGATATTCAAGATGTCGGGATCAAAAATCTGCCAAACTCATAAAATCAATACTAGCAGAGACTCAGAATCCAGGCATGGAAATCACCATATTAGGCAATAACTATATTAGTAAATCACCAAATTAGGTAACTTGGTTTTCTGATTTGGGAGCTATATAAAGGACCGAGGGCTAATGTTAGAGGGCATCACCTTTACCACAAAGAAAATCACCATCCAAGAACAATAGATCCACGACAGGTCTACGATTCGACGTGATAGGACAACGTAAAAGTCGACGGAGCATCTACTTCCCATGGGGCAGAGATTAAGAGCAACTTCTTCCTCTTGTAATCTAAATTCATTGGATTTGTACTTGTAAAGTTAATTAATAAAGGTAGATCATTTTGTTTAATTATTTATTTTCTGTATTTTTCTGCATTATGATTTCTTTAACTATCCTTTCTTCTTCTTCTAAAAATATGCTTGAGTAATTCCTAGCTTATTAGGGTTCGTAGGATTAGGGTAGAACAGTGGATGGGAAAATATTTTAACTTCTTTTACATCTTATGAAGTTTATAAATTTTAGCAAAAGAATCGTTAACATCCTTATCGGGGGCACTACCAATTTATTGATAGTCTCAACCGCGATTTGAGATTAGATTAACAATTGTTTTGTTAAGGGCTAGACATGAATAGAGATCAATGAAGGGACAAGGGTCAATAGTGGGGAAACCCTAGTTTCTTCCAAGAACCTTAATCCTCATTCACCACTATCAATCTAGTTTTAAATCTATCAAAAGATAAAAGGAGTCATCTTTATTAGTCATCCATCAACTACTAAATCCTATGAACCCTACAAGCCTTTTCCCTATAAAATCTATATCCGTATTTAAACTAGATCTTAAAACTATTCTCCTTCCTCTTTTCTAATCAACACGTCTAAAACAAGATTAAAAGTTCCACGAATCCCTGAGGATGACCCGTACTCATCTCGGCTAGCTACAAGCGACACTGTTATTGATTGCGATTATTCTACAAACACTTTTTCACGATCAATCAAATAGCGCCGTTGCCGGGGATCGAACACGGGTCACCCGCGTGATAGGAGGGAATACTCACCACTATACTACAACGACCGAGATGGACGGTTCTCCATCAAATTTTAATAACACCACTCTTCCACCACCCGCAGGTGTGCAGAATCCACCGCGCATCTCTCTCCAAGAGAGATGTTATCCTATACGTGGTCCCCTTCCTACCTGTCTGTCCCTTCCACCAGCCAATATGGATAATTTTGAAATCAAACCCCACTTTATCAACCTTTTGCCAAATTTCACGGGCTCGAGTCTGAAGAGGCATATGTTTTTATCACCAAATTCGAAAACGTATGTCCAATGATGGGTTCTTCAAAACTTTCAGTCGATGCTATGCGCTTGTGTCTTCTCCCTTTCACTTTGTGCGATTTAGAAGAAAAATAGCTTTATAACACTGTCGCACACTCTATTACCAATTAGGTTGAATTCGTGATAGCCTTCCTTAAGAAATTTTACCCCAATCATAAGACCGTCCGTGTTCGGAGTGAAATCAACCAGTTTACCCAGCTTCCCAATGAACCATTTTGGAAATGCTTTGAACGGTTTAAGGATCTGCTTGTCCAATGTCCTCATCACGAAATACATAGATAGGATCTGTGCCGAATTCTATATGACGGTATTAATCCAGCAACAAAGCAGATACTTGAAACCATGTGTCAATGCAATTTTATGTCTAAAGATGATGGTGAAGCCTGGAAATACCTGGAAGATCTTGCTGAAAACACTTTGCAATGTGAAAGCATTAGACCACCTTCATCTAGGGGAGGTATCCATCAGCTCGATGTTTCCATCCTAGTAAAAGACGAAATGGCAGCGATGCAAAAGAAACTCGAAGCTATGGAAAACAAATTCTCATCTGTCTCCCTAAATCAGGTTACGCTCCCCAAAACCGTGTGTGGTTGCGGTTCCGACATATCACATCTGACGGAAGAATGTCCTTTGAATGCACCGTTTCAAGGTCAAGAACTCACTAATACTATCTTTCAGCAGCGACCTGGAAACGATCCTTATTCTTCCATATATAATCAAGGATGGAGGAATCATCCTAATTTTGCTTGGAACCAACACCGAAACCAAACTCGAAATACGGTTCCAAACCAAAATAACTATCAAAGGGTTCCTCCACAGCAAGAACAACCACCACAGAGTCAGCACCCCTTTCAACCACAAACTTTTCAAAATCCGGACAACAATTACACACCTTATAATAATTCTTTCTAAACGGACGGTACTGAAAACTCCTTTACACTTGAACGCACCTTGGATATGTTTATAAAACATTCCATACAAACGTCGGCTGATATAAAGTCTTCTATCGATACATTAACGAAGGACTCCGCCTCCCACGGTGAGAGTATAAAATCTATTGAAGCATAAATTGCACAATTAAATGCCGCAATGAGTGCGAGAGAGGAAGGGAAACATCCATCTCAACCCCTACCGAATCCTTGCCACTCACAACATCATAATGTGAGTGTCGTTACTACGTTGAGATCGGGAAGAGTACTGAAAAATCAGGTCCGTGAACAGGTTGATAATGAGGAATCAATCAATAATACCCCGGCTTCCACTTCATACCGTACTTCATCTAGTCTCCCACCCTCTTCCGAGCGTTTTCTCCAAGGCTCGAACACTTCGCCCACTTTCTCTAGTCAACCTCAAACGATTCCAACTCTAATTATGGGATCGAGTCCATCTCCACAAACTTCTCAACGAACGTTAGACCCAAAACTTATTGATAAAGATCTATTTCCGAACAGGCTGAGGGCCAACAAACCTAACACATAAATGAAGAAGATTGTAGAAATATTTAAGAAAGCTAACATAATATCCCTTTCCTAGATGCTATTCAACAAGTTCCGTCTTATGCAAAAATCCTTAAAGACTTGTGCACTAGGAAAAGAAAAACTCAAGTGCCGAAAAATGTATTCTTAACGAGTAACGTGAGCACTGCTTTTACACAACAACTACCTAAGAAACGAAAAGACCCTGGAAGTCCTACCATATCTATTTCTATTGGGGGTAAAAATATCAATCATGCTCTACTCGATTTAGGCGCTAGTGTTAACTTACTTCCATATTCTGTGTATGAGCAATTAGGGATCGGAGAGTTAAAACCGGCACACTGCACTCTCCAAATGGCATATCGATCTATCACCCAACCTAGGAATGAGCTAGAAGACGTGTTGATCAAAGTCGGGGAATTTATATTCCCTGTGGACTTTATCGTTATAGATACACAACCTGTAGCGAACCCACGAAACCAAATTCCGGTGATTTTAGGCCGACCTTTTCTCGTGACTTCCAACGCAATAATCAATTGTCGAAACGACTCTATGACCCTATCCTTCGGGAAGATGTCAATTGAGCTTAACATTTACAAGTTGGAAAGTGAACCCTCCGAACCATATGCTCAAGTATGTTCTGTCGAAGCGATAAATTCCGACAGCAGCGAACTTGAAAAGCTTCACGATACTGATCTCGACTCCGCTATTACGTTGTTGTTTGACCCTGCATTTTATTATACACATACGGACCCTTCTATCAAGCTGTCCGGGTCAACATCTAACGTTAAATATGAACCATTTATAGAGTCCGAGTATCATCCCGTTCTTTCCGATGAAATTATTATTCGGGATATCGATGAAAGCTTTGAAGAAATCTTCGCTGAAGAATTCGCATTCTTAGAAAACATAGCCGTTGTGATGAATCAACCCCAACAAAAAGAAGTTGACCCGCCACCTCTTCTTCTTATCAAGAACGAGAATGCGGGTAATCCACCATCACTGTTTCTTCTCTATACCCCGAGACGTAAACCCGTTCTATTCCACCTCTTATCCCCTCCCCACTTCTTCACATCAATAGGTGACATGACCTTCTACCAACCTTCGTGCTATATTGATAATTTTTTTGAATGGTTGGTGTTGACTTTTGGTCTTTGTAAGGCTTTACTTTGACCAATAACTTGAACCCCCCTCATAATTTTAAATGCTTAATACGATTTTACTCAAGTTTGGGAAGGGATATATTTTGGCTCTCGAACGAAAAGAAAATTTTTACATAATTATGAGCCAAAATAAGTTTCGGGAAGAATTTCACTTTCATTAATTATTATCCCCATTACTAACTTTTCCTCCCAAGTCTACAGCTTTTTTTAAGCTTAACAGATGACATTAGTGAGGACACTGCTGTAAACATGTTTGGGGGAGGTTTGTGCTCATTCACGCATTATTTTGCATTATCATAAATATAAGGACAAAATTTTTTGATAATAAAAGTTTGAAAGTGAAAAATTACATATGAAAGATAGGAATAGTTTGAAAAAAGCAAGAAAGTTAAATGTTTTCTTAAACGAAAGTAGTAATAAGTAGTCATGTGCCGTTGTCCTAAGGGTTAGTAAGATGAAGGATGTCACTAATCTGAGGATTAAAATAAGTATGAAAAACAGTCTATGTTTTGAGGCCAAATATTTGAATGTTGATACCCTACTATACGCACATACACACATCTTGAAACTTGAGATAGTAGAGAATACCTTAAAATGCTCTTATCTAAAAACCTTAGTATGAAGAAAAATAAATATAAATAAAGCATAAAGTACAAAATGGTGAAGAAAAATGAACACTGATTTTGTAATTACTTAAGGCAACATAAAAAAAATATAGCGAGGGTGCTTTATCACCTAGTTCCTTAGACCAACTGGTTTGGGAGCCACTGCTAAGTTTTAGGTACTGCAAGACGAGAAAATTGCTAATTACGCCTAATAAGTAAGCACATTTAGTAATCGGTCTGTTAGTATCTAAAGAAATATTAACAGTCGCATGAAAAATGTGTGAGCAATTCCATCTATAATATTCACCGACTAAAAAGTACTAAGGCGGAGGGAAAAGAGTATGATAGCTTGAATTGAATTCTTCGAGTATATGGGTGTCTTTCACATACACGTAGGGGTATATGATCGATATTTGGATGAAAGGCAGGGAGGAAGAATAAATGAGAAGTTTTATTGAGAGATAATGTAATTTCTAACATCTTTTCACGACCATTAAGATAGGGCTCATGGAAACCGAAAAGTTAGTGTAGTTGGAAACTCTTATTTCCAAGTTCTTTCTTTTATAGTTCTTATCTTTATATGTGATTTTCACCATCTTCCTTTTACTATAGGATTTTGTGGGTGTAATCCGCTGAAAACCCTCAGGAGACAACACTCCTCCTACTAGGGACACCTAAAGATTTAACGGCTTGTTGCACGTGCTCAGTGCAATCGTGTTGCCTACGAAAGTGTGGTACTTAGGTTTTTCTTTTTCTTTTTCTCCCTCTCTTGAATAAATAGTTTGCTCAGGAAGATCAAAGTTAAGTTTGGGGGTATTTGTTTAGTCGAAAATACTACACTTTTGATATAACATTTTTCTTACTTTTCTTAAATAATAATAGGTGTTTATTATAAATATAAAACATATTTGGGGTTTATCTGCAAAATACTATTTACCATATGTTTATACATTATATTTAACATTATGAAAGAAAATATATGCATATAATATTTATATAATATTTTGGTAATTAAAATATGCATATCATATCAAATATTCTAATCACAATTCTTAAAAAATATAATATCATACAAATGGTTAGAATAATATTTCAAAATATATGCGTAATATTTTAGTAATTAAAAGATGCATATCATATCAAATATTCTTAATCAAGTTTCTTAAAAATTTATTACCATATAAAGTAATACTCTCTCTAATTTAATAAATATTACTAACATTATTCATGGAGATTTTGTGCAAATTTAGCTCAGGTCAAGAGATCAAGATATTCAAGAAGTCTGGATCAAAAATCTCCCAAAATCATAAAATCAATACTGACAGAGACTCAGAATCCAGGCATGGAAATCACCAAATTAGGCAATCACCATATTAGGAAATCGCCATATTAGGTAACTTGGTTTTCTGATTTGAGAGCTATATAAAGGACCGATGGCTAAAGTTAGAGGGCATCACCTTTACCACAAAGAAAATCACCGTCAAAGAACAAGAGATTCACGACAGGTCCATGATTCGACGTGATAGGGCGACGTGAAAGTCGACGGAGTATCTACTTCCTACGGGGCATAGATCGAGAACAACTTCTTTCTCTTGTAATCAAAATTCGTAGGATTTGTATTTCTGAAGTTGATTAATAAAGGTAGATCATTTTGTTTAATTATTTATTTTCTGTATTTTTCTGCATTATGATTTCTTTAACTATCCTTTCTTCTTCTTCTAAAAATAAGCGTGAGTAATTCCTAGCTTGCTGGGGTTCGTAGGATTAGGGTAGAACAGTGGATGAGAAAATATTTTAACTTTTTTTACATCTTATGAAGTTTATAAACTTTAGCAAAAGAATCGTTAACATCCTTATCGAGCGCGCTACCAATTTATTAATAGTCTCGACCGCGATATGAGATTAGATTAACAATTGTTTTGTTAAGGGATATACATGAATAGAGATCAATGAAGAGACAAGGGTCAATAGTGGGCAAAGCCTAGTTTCTTCCAAGAACCCTAATCCTCATTCACAACCATCAATCTAGTTTTAAATCTATCAAAACATAAAAGAAGTCATCTTTATTAGTCATCCATCAACTACTAAATCCTATGAACCCTACAAGCCTTTTCCCTATAAAATCTATATCCGTATTTAAACTAGATCTTAAAACTATTCTCCTTCCTCTTTTCTAATCAACACGTCTAAAACAAGATTAAAAGTTCCACAAATACCCGAGGACGACCCGTACTCATCTCGGCTAGATACAAGCGACACCGTTATTGATTGCGGTTATTCTACAGACACTTTTTCACGATCAATCAACATCCTCCGGTGCGCCACTGGAACTATTTACAGATTATAGCCGGTCCTGCAACCTCCACTGAAAGAATAAAAATCATCACCGGAGGCTCTAAGGCACGATATGGGCTCGAAACTGCGCCCTCCGCGGAAGGCCCTACAAAAGAAAATATGTAAGGACGAATGCAACATGAAAGCAATGTAAATCATTTACTGAGAAGGATGTAAAAGGTACATACCGATACGCTAAGGAGACTGAATTATGGCCTCTTCGAGCCGCTGCTCTTTCCTGGTTAACCGCGCTCGTCGGGCTTCGATCGAAGATAAATCCCTACCCGCTTTCAGAGCAGCCTCGTCTTTAGAAACGACCGATATCGACTGCTTAAGAGCCTTTTCTTCTGCCGGCGTTAAAAGAACTACTGGTAATATAGCAGGAGCCGGATCAACATCATGAAACTCAACACGGGGAAAGCCTCCTTTCTTAGAGTGTATGTTTTCAGTCTCATCTTGTGATCACTTTAGGGATTCGGCCAGCTGAGCAGCCCCCTCGGCAGATGTACTAAAAAAAAGAAGACCATCATCTGGTTCGTGCACATACATAGGCTCATCACAAGTAAGAGGCTCAGGCCCCAGCAAGGTGTCGATCAAGCGCGCATCCTACTTCTTCCTCCTTTTATGTCTTGAGCCAGCACTCGTAGAAGGACACTTCCTCCCCTTAGGCACCTTAGCACGGCATTGCCTAATTTCATCTTCAGGATCCGACTTTGATGGCGTCGCAGCTTGTGCTTCATCGGGTGCCCCCGCGCCGTCTCCAGTACGAACTAGCATACCAGCAATACGGGGGGGGGGCGACTCTATTCGAGCAGCTTTCGGAATGACCATTGAATCTCTGTCTCTCAGAGGAGGGCAAACGACCGACCGTGGTCGCAATGGAATATTGATGGCTTGGGCTGGCATAGAGGACTTACACTCGAAAAGCACCCGTCTCTCCTCTGTGATGATGGGACTGACCCGGTGATGATACCAGCCCTTGAAGGGTCCCACAGGCCTTGGAATGTAATCGGGCTCGGGGATCATGAAGAGAGAACCAGTGTTTAGCCTCATGAAGTGATGAATAGCATCGCGGGCAGTCTCCAGCGAGGGAGTAGTCTCAACTAACAAAGCTTCAAAGGGAACACCCTGGTTATAACCCAACTGTTGGGCAAAGTTATGCGAATTATACCGCATGAAGAGAACATCAACATTCAATCGGAACACCAAGTACCCCGGCCTAATTGAATACAAGTGCATGATCTCCTTTTGTTTCAAAATTGGCATTCCATCCTTCAATAGATCAAACAATGGTTGAATAGGCCCTGTTGGTGCAGAATGAACTCGATCATTGAAAACTATGCCCCCTCGTTTGAACACGGGTTAAGCAGCACGCGCAAAGCCCCTAACTGAGTCGGATCAAAAGAGGAAGCATCAACCAATCTCATAACTCGTGAGAAAGTATAAGACTCATAGAAATCTGGCCGCCGATGCACAGCAAATGCGCCTAGCACATGCATCTCAATCCAGGATGAGAAGTAATGGAGGGAGAAGTTCATGGTGTCTGCACCTGGATTTGAAGTATTGGCTGCGGTATTCAAACCATGATACAGGTGTGATAACCTTGCAATGCTAATAGCCAGTCATGCTCCTTCGGCTATGCGGTGCGCGGGGTAGAAGTAAGAGGCTCTTATAAAGCGTCGGTGTATCAGCATTGCAAACCAACTGAGCCAAAGGCTGATGAAGCCTACAAAGAATGTCTCCTCGTCCATACCAGGGGCAGCAATCTCGTCAAAAGCCACGGTCGACGAACTTGGGATATAAAATTGTGGCAGATCTTCCTCTTTAGCCAGCAATTTTTCCAGGCCAAAGCTGAAGAGATCCTCGACCTTCGTAAATTTCAGAGCTTTCTTGGATAGAGCATCATTGTGAAGGAAGCGAGCGATGAAATCTTCAAAACTAACACCTTGCCCTTCTGATGCCACAAACAGGCTTTCAAAAATGCCTAAGGCCTTCATTAAACTTGGATGCTTGTGCTGAACAGCATTCTCAGTTGTCAAGCCTTCATGCATGGCATGCACTGTGGCAAAAATGTACCCGTCGGGGGTAGTAACTCCTCATAATGTTCTCCCCTGATCGGCAATCCTGAAATTTCTCGGAATTCCTCTATCGAAATGGATACCTTGCGGTTCCCCAATAGGAACGTGTGCGTCGAAAGATTCCATTGGTTTAAAAAGGCTTTAACCCATTAGATGTAGGGAACATGGTAGTAGAACAATGACACATACACCACTTGGTAAATCCAACTTTCTTCAACCGTGAGCGTTGGGAGGAGAGAATATACCGAGCCCAAGAAAGGTAGCCCACTAGATGCCGCGGGCTGACACCTATTTTATAGACCTCCCCCCAAGGTCGAGCTTCGCCTTGGCATATTCAGCGTCCAAGAATGTCAATAGCCACTGAGGGCTGATTGGGTATCCCTGTCATTGATGGCTCAAGCCGCCCTTCAGGAGTCCAATTAACCGCCTCCACTGCATAAGCAGTACGCAGACGCTCCGTAAACTGAATCGAATGAATGGGTTTTGTGTACTCCACAAGTAAAGCTACGACGACCCCTTATAATGTGATGCCCCATAGGAGAAGGCTCTTTCTGTCCTTATCATGATTCTTAATCATAGCCATAACTTCTTCGCCTAATGGTGATTGCGGGAAAGCGACCTCTGAGCGGGTGTAAGGGAAGTAGGGAAGTAAGGCCATTGTACCTAAAAAATGGGACAACAGAAAAAACAATACTATCAACAAAAGGTTTGAGTTGGTATTATGGAATTACTAACTAAAAAGCTAGTGGACCCCACGAAATCAAAATGGCGGCTCGTCAATGATAAGACAAAGTGCCCATTGTGAGAATCTAAAATGATTCTCATTAAATGAACAGTGGAGTTAAAAACTCCCAATATCCCCGAAAAGCGGGTTCTGTTAAAAATAACAACAGATTCAAATCTGTACAGAGGGTATTAAAAACCTAAAAAGGAAAATACTTAAGAACAGGAAGGGGAATAAAATCCTAAGAGTTCCAAAAAATTCAGAGCTAAGCTCTGCAAGATAAAATGGAATTAAAGTCCTCCAATAATGAGATTAAATCGCAGAAATCCCCATGATAGGAGACAAATAGGAAAAATAATGAAATTAAATTCCAGAAACCCTCAAAGATCGGGATCAATGATAGGGTAAAACCCTAAGAAGAGAACCAACGATTCTCGAAGATGCTCATTCATTCAAGACCCACGGTCTACTAAAAATGGTTTTTTAAGATCTTCAAGAGATTGGTTCAAGAAAAGAGCCAAGCTCTATTAATGGATTAAAAATACAAAACAAAATAAAAAAGTCTCGTAAGAGCTATGCTCTGTTCATAATCCTTATCAAATTTTTTGGCGGAGTTTAACTCTGATCAGAAAGAGTTCTGTGGGCAAAGATCTAAGCTCTGAAATAAGAATTAAATTCTCAAAAAAGAAAGAAACTTAAGGAAGAAGACAAAAAAACAGTAGTCATCTCAAAGGCCAAAGGCCCTATTTATAAGACGTGATGGGAGCGGTTCAACTTCCCATTCCCCTAAGCAATCCAACGGTGGTAAAGATGGACAATGTTTCGCTCACGTGCAATCCATGTGAGAGCAATGCTGGGAGCATTTCTTCCCTTATAAAAAGGCAGAGAAAAGAGGAGAGAATTCCCCACGACTTAAGCCTGACGTGTTAGACACATGAGCGCCTATATGCAAAGCATATAAGCACTGCAACAAAACAACTAAAGGCTAAATAGGCCTCATGTGTTAAACATATGAGTGCCTATATGCAAAGCATATAAGCACTGCAACCAAACAACTAAAGGCTAAATATGCCTCACGTGTTAAACATGTGAGCGCCTATATGCAAAGCATATAAGCGCTAAATAAACAGATTAAAAACCCACATTTGGATCATGTGTTAAACACGTGAGAGTGCCCTCTTGAAGCATTAGATTCAGATAGAGTTAAACGCTATACATAGAATTAAATTCTATTTGGTATGCAAAGCATATAAGCATTAAAAGTAGATGGTTGAAAGCCAAATTGATCTCACGTGTTGAACACGTGAGCGCCCATATGCAAAGCATGGGAGCTAAATAAAATAGGCTAAAAACCCACATAGGGGTCACATGTTAAACACGTGAGAGTGCCTCTCTATATAGAATTAAATTCTATTCTTAGGAAAATATCACCCCTGATATTGCTAAAAGGGAAAGATATTCTCTGTTAACAGAGAACTGTTGGATCAAAGATCCAAGGGTGATTAAAAATCACCAAATATATAATAAGATTCTATTAAGGGAAAATATCCCCCTAATCTTTTTAAATGAGAATGATATTTTCTGTTAGACAAAAAGTTGTTGGATCAAAGATCCAATGAGATGGAAAAATATCTCCTATATCTTTCTAAATAGAGAAAGATTGTGCTCTGTTAAACCGAGCACCCTTAGATTAAGAATCCAATGGTGATTAAAAAATCAGCATTTGACAGAATAAAATTCTGTATATGGGAAAATATTTCCCCAATCTTGTTTAAAACAAGAAAAAATATTCTGTGAAACAAAAATCACTGGATCAAAGATCCAACGGCGGATAAAATCCCCCAAAAAATTTTGAGATCAATTAAATCAATTGGAATCTCTCAATAAGTGATTTTCTCAAAACTAATTAACAATTTGCCTCTACTATTTAAAGCAACCGAGACTTCAAGCCAACAAAAAAGATAGAAACTGCAACTAAGAATTCAATTATCCTTCAACGAAGATCTACTTATTCTTTCAAACTCTAGGTAAAGAAAAAGAAAAGATCAAAATATCTCCTTTGCCTGGTATAAACAGGAAAAATGGTTTAACTCTTCATATAAGAACTTAGTTCTTTCTCTGATTTGAGATTTGTAAGGCAAATCTCCCTACAAGTTGAGAATTTAAATCTCATCGGGGAGATTCTGTTCTTCAAACTCAAGATCTAGGAGAAAAGAACTGCGTTTTGAGAAAGAGAAAGAAAAAAGAACTTATGTTCTAAGGAATTTAATTCCTCTAAAAATAGGGTTTAACCCTACGTAAAGAACTTAGTTCTTATAAAAAAAAGGTTGAACTTAGTTCTTAAATAAACTGATCTCAGATCTTCAAAGTTGAGATCTAGGTGATCTTTAACGGCTAAAATGCCATTAACAGAGATTATATCTCTGAAAGAAAAGAAATTGGCGCCTCACGTGTTTCCTAGATGAGTGCCTAAAAACAAAGAAGCTCATTTGCACCGATTGGGCAGCCACCAAAACAAAGCAACCCAACACCCAAAAAAATAATAAAGCAATCACGTGAAATACACGTAATACACGTGAGCTACAAAAAAGGGGCTGAATGCCTCACGTGCTTCCCACGTGACCCTATACCAAGTGTTTAGCACTATATATATGCTTAGTTAAAATGACTAAGTGTTAGCACCAATTGGCAGCACCCATGCCCGTACACCTCACATGCTTTCCACGTGAGCGCCAAAACTCTAAACAAGTGCTTAGAACTTTTGTATAAAAGCAAAAGGGCTGAACAAACAGAACCCAAAAAAGTGCTCCACTTTTGAAAAAAAAGGGGAAAGAAGAAAAGGCTGAGCAGACTAAGCCCAAATTGGCTAAATTTCTGAATTTTCTTGCAGCTGCGCCCAAATGCTCTGTTGTTGGATCTTAATAAAATTTAATGATCCTTAAAATATCTCTAAGTTGATCTTAATCTCAAATAGGACTAACATATCCTTATTAAAAAAATCGAGCCCAAATGCTCATATATTTAAGTTGATCGCAATCTCAAACTAGATTAATGGTCCTTAAATAAAACAAAAATATTCTTTGAACTATAGGAACATATAACCTAAGTTCAAACCCAAATCTAAAATATGCGGATTTGGACTGATCCGCGCCCTACAGGCGATGACATAAACTAGTCTCCATATACAATCCACGGGCAACTAAAATAAACAAAAAAATATACACGACATGAAGTGAACTGCTGGAGTAGGAGAAAGTGGTTATCGCAACGCGATAACGTAATTAACTGTAAGGGCTTGCACCTGCAGGGAAGAGCATCCCCACAATTAAAAACCCCTCACAAATGAGGGGGAATCTGATAAAGTCTGCTACAATGGTTGCATCTATCAAAACTTCCTATATATGGTATCATAAATCAACTTGGTATCTTCGGAGAGGTGGATGGAGAAGTTCAAATAGCATCTGCCACCAAATTCAGGCTAGACGTCCCAATGTCTCAGTCGGGTCTTTCGGTGGTAAACATGGTCATGGTTTGCTATGCACTGTGAGCCGTATCAACTCGCTATACTGGGAGAAACGAATTTTCTTGACTGCTTACTGCCTCTATGTGCTTCGGGACTGTACCCAACTAAAACCTGTTTGCACGGATCTTTAAAGCCATGGTAAGTTAGTAATCAAAGTACAGTGGGAACACACACTATACACTATGACGATCTCGGGTCTAGAGACTACCCTATACTCATGTCACCAGAGAACTGCTATCTGGTGATTGGTATGATACCATCTAGGAGTTCTCGGCAAGTCCTTCCAGTGTATCTCATCCAATGATCACCTGTATACAATCCTCAGTGTCAAACACAAATGGCTATGAGATCAACCATCGCCCCTTACAGGATCAAGAAACGTATACACTAGTCTAAAATGGAGTACTGATACCTAGTCTCGATAATCCTACGACTAGGGACTTTTAAGGATGTGCTTATAGACTACCTAGGCCCCAGCAGTATGATCCTTATCATAATTCTGGTAGTCAAGCAAAAGATCCTATGGGATTTATCATCATGTGTTAGTGATACGTTATAATAAGTAAAATGTATACTCATAAATGATAAATACAAACTAAATAACATAATATCATCTCGAGCAAGACTGTTCTTGGTATAGGACCTCCTTGAATTTAAGAATTGCATTCCTGCAACTACGATAATTGTCTTGAGGGAAACTACATCCAACAGAACCTCTACGTGAAGAGAAGTTCTATATCAGCGAACGTCACCATAGAGTCATTTGGGAGACCTGAATACAATTCGAAGGCAGTATCCGCCAGGATGCTGATGAACTGTCGGAGGAGTAACTTATCATCGCCTCCGGTGTTACCGCACATTGATTTTAACTGTGTGATGTGTTGGTGGGGATTCCCTATTCGTTTGACGTCGTTGAACTTCAGATCGTATATCCTGGAGGGTATTGCTTTTGGTCGTATCATGCTGGATATGGACGACCCGTTTGACCAGCTTGGCATTTGCTTCGCTGGAAGCGAGGAGTTTAACCTGTTGGGTGATGTACTCATTGAGTTGAGACTTCGAGATCATTTCTTCTTTTGCGGTTGAAAGGGCTTGGAAAGGGCTTGTAGAATTCCCTTTCTCATAATCAGGGACCACTGTCAATTCTTCGTCCGGTGGTTCTGATGGCTGAGCCATCATTCCATACATCTTCTGCAGGAGGAAGGCCATCTGATTCATGTTGGTGGTGTAAGTAGTTTCTCATACTCATGTCGTAGATTTGTCGCCAAGACGAAATGCAAAATGAAAATTTTAAACTAGAGCACAAGCTTCTATGACCTAGCGATCGATACCAAACACTAAACTAGTTAACAAGAAGGAGTTCAACAACTCGGTTAGCTTTAACAACCTTTGTAGTCATGTCCTTTGTCTTTTTCTCCACTTCTTAAGCTCTTAGGTCCACCGGGAACAAGCATGGATGTCGGTCTTCCTTATCGAAGATGATCTACTCGAGGGAACCCTAGCTCAAGCTATAGCTTCACTCATGATCATAAAGTGAAGCAGCTTGTGAACAAAACTTGTTAGGAATTGATCACAAGGATGTAGTAGTAGTTAATCTCTAGGTTTTCTCTCCTTTTCTTTTTCTTTTCTCAACTTTCAAAAATCAAGAGAGGAAAAAGTAGAAGCAAGCATGGCTAATGATCTTATTTCATTCTTTTCTCTCTTTTTCTTTTAGAATTTCTTGAATGGGATTGTGACTCACAAGTGTGAGTCACAAGTCCACACAACTCAAAAAGGAAGACGAAGAGAAAAGAGAAGAAGAGAAGCCAGCTCATTTGTACACACACACACACATATCCACACACACACACACAAATACAAGTATATGCTATAAATACATACACCCGTATCCGTATCAAAATACATATACCCATATTCATATAAAATACGAATACCCGTATTTGTATTAAGATACAAATACCCGTATTTATATCAAGACAAAAATACCCGTATTTATAAAAAAATACATGTATTAGTATAAATACATTATTCATGTCAAAATAAAAATACCAAAAGAGAGATACCAAAAAAAATATAATACTAGCCCACATTTCATCTAAATGTGATAATCTGGCTATCTTTCAAACCGGCTTGTATTAAAAAATTTCCAATTAAAAGTACGTGTACTAAAAACACGTATTTAATTGAACCTCCATACGTATGATAATACGCACACTATATCGTTTCGCCTGAGCCGGAAAACTCTCTATATAGGACTCTAAAGACTCGACAATATGCTGGCAGTGGGTTTAACCATAAGCATGTCAGCGGCACTAGCTATACGTAATGGCTACCCAGATATTGAATGAAAGGAATGTCGACAAGCAAACTTGTCTGTATCCCTACTGATCCCGAAAGTGACAATATCCATATAGTCCGGTCTCTTTATCTGAGAGTGTCGCATATCGGGTCTAGTGGGTGGAAAACGTCAGACCTCTAATAACCTAATAATTCGTGTCTATGTGGCTCAAAACTATCCTAAGAAACTATTGATCTCACTATCAGTAAATCTCATCTACCTTGGCCAAGGTCTTATGGCGATGGCCAATGGGACATTGCGTGATATCGAATCCCTATACCGGGAGAGACGAATCCCTTCTATCACTCACTGTCCCCAAGTGCTTCAGGACTATATCCAACTAAAACCTGTTTGCACGACTCTTTAAAGCCGTGGTAGGGTAATAATCTAAGTACAGTGGGAACACACTCGAGACAAATGATGATGTCAGGTCTAAAAACTAATCTGTACCTATGTCACTAGAGAACTGCTATTTGAAGATAGGTATATTACCATCTAAAAGTTCTTGGTGAGTCCGTCCAGTATAACTTATAACCTAATGAGCACCTGTATACAATCTTTGGTGCTATACACCAATGGTCGTGGAACTAACCATCGCCCCTCGTCAGAGTCAATAAATGTATACAATAGTCTACTCTGGAATATCGATACCCTGTCTCGATACTCCCACGACTAGGGACATTTAAGGATGTTCTTATGGACTACTCATCCCCTATAAGTATGATCGCCCACATATCGCTTGTAGTCAAGAAAAGATTCTACGGTCCTTATCAACATGTACCAACGATATATAATAAGTAATAAAACTTACATGTTAAGATAAAGATAAACCAAACAGTACACTATCATATCAAGCAAGATTGTCATGCACATACATATTCGTAGCATCCTATACAATAAAGGCCTCTAGGGCATACATATCCAACAATCTCCCACTTGCACTAAGGCATGTTATTGACGTATCGAGTACCCAAAAACTGCACTAGGGCCAGTTGTAGCGTATCGTATACCCAACATTTCAAAAAGTCGCTCAAACTGTGCTTGAGAGAGGGCATTTGTGAATAGATCTGCCGTATTCTCTTTCGTCTTTACTCTCCGAACCTTGATCTCCTGGCGATCAACGATCTCTATGATCAGGTGATACCGCCTCAAGATGTGTCTAGATAACTGATGGGACCGTGTTCCTTCGCTAATGCCATAGTCCTATTATTATCGCAACACAAAGGTATTGGATTAACAATAGATGGAACCATCTCAAGTTCTGTAATGAACTTCCTCATCCAGACCGCTTCTTTTGCGGCATCGTTGGCATCAATATACTCAACCTCCATCTTCAAGTCTGCTACGGTATCCTGTTTGGAACTTTTCCAACATACCACCCTTCCATTGAGGGTAAACACATAACCCGAGATAGACTTGCTTCCATCCTTATCACTTTAGAAGCTTGAATCGATAAAGGACTACTTTTGGAGGTCTCCATTACCGTACACTAAGAATATCTTCTTAGTTCTTCTCAGGTAGTTTAGAATGTTCTTTACAGATGTATAATGTTTCTTTCCTGGGATTGACTGATACCTACATCTGGTCTGGTACGTAATATCGCATACATTACAGATCCTACCACCGAGGTGTATAGTATAATGCTCATGCGAGCCCTCTCCTCATCAGTCTTAGGAGACATCTTTTTAGAAAAGGTGATTCCATGACAAGCGGGTAAATTACTATAATTGGAGTCTTCCATACTAAACCTTTTTAGTATGGTGTCTATATAGCTGGACTGTGAAAGTCTCAACATTCTCTTGGATCTATCTCTATAGATCTTTATCCCCAGAATACAGGAGGCATCACCTAGGTCTTTCATGGAGAACTTTTGTGACATGAACAGCTTGACCAACTGTAACATAGGTGTCACGACTCGAAAATGGCACATGACCTGCACTTGAATCTCGTGAAGTCTATAGAACCCTTCCGTAACCTAAGTAAGCCGAAAACCAGGAATCTAAACCTTTTAAAGTAAATAATGGAGGTGAAGTATTGAAAAAGGGTTATTTATGAAATTAGGTTCTTCTTTTTAAAGTATAAAAAGAGTTTATTGAAATATAAGTGAGTTGTAGACTAAAGTTTGAAAACATTTTCGTCATATAAAATTTGGGCACCTCCTTTGTAAATTTTGATAAAAACTAGTATATATACATAAATATAATCCACATCTCCAATCAGGGGCTATCTCATCGCCAATCAGTGGAATCACAACCACGCAATATATACGATGCCGAAAGCGAAGATCAACACAAGAAAGAAAATAAAAGAAGTACCAAAAACATCATCAAAATGCAACTATATTGTCATCAACTCAACATAAAGAATAATATACAAGTCTCGGTCTAAGTCCCAAAGAATATACAAGTTTTGGTCTTTAGGTCCTCAAAATATACAAATCTAGTTAATGGACTTTTCAACTAGATTATAAATGAATAAAAATATACAAGCAGCGGTTACTATCTGTATTGTAACCCACCTACTAAGCAATCACCCAAAAGAAGAAATGTGTCAGCAAGCCGTTGCTGATCCGAGCGGTCTGTTTTGCAAGAAAATTATGACACAACCGGGGTGAAGTGCCAACTCGTGAGTAGAAGACATTATCAGGTAGAAATCGAATGCATAATGATCTACCTAGATCATACTGTATAATAATATCATACTATATGGTAATGAATGTGTATGTTTATATATATATATATATATATATATATCGTGTCTGTATCAATATGTGGTAACATGTCATCCACAACATGTTATATATATACCATCCAATGAGTGTCCTTTAGCGACACTCGAAATCATCATAAAACACTGAGTGTCCAGTATCGACACTCGAAATCCTCATAAATCCTGTGTCCAATATCGACACGTAAATCCCTATATCTTAGGCGCTGTCTTTCGGATCGGCTCTCATATCCATCTGTCTTATATCACTCCGGTCAGTATCCTCTGGATATCCTCCGAGTCTCATACTGTTACCGGTAGGTAGTGTTTCCATCCAGGCTCAATGCCTTTCTATACGATCTTCTTGCTCCTGGGTACCGTATCGTGTCCACCATGTATCCGCTGACGGTGACTCCTTACTTCTCGAATCGGATAATAATCATAGCTAAGAACCAAGAAAACTCATGGTGAGCGCCGAAATATCATATCAAGAGAAAACCATATTTTTAAAACATTCACAAGTTTATAAAATCTTATCTACGGTTTCTCAAATCTCAGAAATCCCATTAAAACACAATCTTATAAGAACATGTAGATAATAGAACAACATGTAAAGGCACATAACAGTAATATAGTGCATGACAAGTGTGTTCATATAATCGTGTTCGTATAAGCAATGTAAAGAAAGTACGATATCCGGAATAGTACGTGGTGCTGGATACTAAACAATAATCTATAATGCTAACAGGGTATAGTGCGATAAGGGTGACAACAAATTCTATATATGTATGTGGTATGGTAATTACCGATGAGGTGTAGGTGTAACATGCGAGCATGTTCAAGTGCAACATGAATCATCGGTAATGGTGCGCGTGTCCTAGCACATGAAGTTAAGAAGAGTTAAAGATATGAATGAAGTATATATCGTAAATAATCGAAACACGAGTGTATGCAAAAATAAGGAAATTGAAATGCGAGCGTATACAGAATAATGCAATCGTAACGTGAATAAATATTAAAATATCCAATTATGTATGAGCCATAAAATTATAGTTTAAAATAGCACGAAACATTGTTTTGAAAATAAGGGACTACGATGTTTTTGAAATAAATACCATTTGAAAATTCGCAGTGCCCCCTTGAAGTTATCATTTAAAAGTACCTAAAAAATCATTAGTTTTTAAAATATGTTTGGCTTTAAACATCTCATGAATTTCCCCTTTTGTGATTTCGCAAGACTCCTCGAGTCGAAAAAAATATCGGCAGTATTCAGCAATCAATCCTCATCATATCACGTACGGAATATCCCTCGAACGATATCATCCAATTAATATGGTACCGATCTATAGTCGCGTATATCAACTCATCTTATATCATATCACATCATATCGTATCGTATCATATCAAATCAAATCATATATATACTTATATCATAATAAGTACTCAAATATATATATATATATATATATATATATATCTCAATGGCTATGAAATAGAAACTAGATATATAACTTCTACTAAGTATACTACTATACGCATGTGGTAATACTAGGTATATAATTCTAGTATATAAAGTATCGTAACTACTACGGTTGCGGGAGGGTTATACGTCATCCACCCGAGTTTCCCTGTAGATATACATTTGCTCACCTCATCTCCTCGCCCTAATCAAAGCCAACGAACGCCTTACCCTTCTTCGTCATCTCGGAAGTCCACACGATTGTACCTATAATCGAAATCATAACCAAAATCGCATAAAAACCCAAATGGAATTTGAAATCATGAGTGAAGCGCATATAGGTTAGAACATATGGTCAACGCATGCTAAAACGACAATATACCTCCCGACGTCGACGTACGAACGTCGAACGACCAAGTCAAGACACAAATATCCAAAAACCAAGTTTTCAAATATTGCAAAATATCGCCAAAACCAAGTAAAATGCTCCCAGATTTTTACTCATGTGATCTGGGACAAAATAGTGTATAAAGTGTGCTTAGTTATCGAGTGAGTGAACTTCAGAACAAACTGTAAACCCTAACTCCATGACATGGCCGCAATTTGCAGCCATTTGGATTAAATCTGCGGTTTTGATTGGGATTTGGGGGCTCGGGTTTCTACGGTGGTCTTCTACTGGTCCAAGCATCTCACTGTATCCTCTAATAATTTTCACAGATCCCTAATTACTCCAGATTCAATTCAAACCTCAAAATCTCAATGAAAACCAAGTTCTGAAACTTCAAAACTCATTTAAACCTAGGATACATGCACTAAAACACCTTCATCTATCACTAAATAGGTTGAAATTACTCACTAGATCTCTACCATACCACCACTACAAGTTCTATCCACCAAAATTCACTTTAGAAATCTCAAGACTAAGAAACATGCATATGAGCTTGAAATCTAGATTGTGAAGGCAAGTATACTAAAAACTTGATTAAAATGTGCGATTTTACCTCAAGATGGGAACTAAGGAAACTTCCAAGCTTGCAAAAAACCTCAAAGTGGAGACTAGATCACATCATGAAGCTTATGATAAGGATAGGAACATTTTTTTGTGAAAGCTTTAAGGTGTTTTGAGAGGTTTATGTTGATGTTTTAGGGTTGTAGTGGGAGGTGGAGAAGATGGAGAAGAAGAAGAGGAAGAAGAGATGAAGAAACAAGTGAATGGGTGAGGCAACCATATCCCTTTCACTCTCTCCCTCTCTCTAATGCCATACCTCATTTAATAAAAGAAATGCCATGCCTTCATGTCTCACACTCTCTCATTCATTTCCCTTTCCTTTCCTAAAATATAAAACCATAATTAAAACACAAACAAAAAGTTAACCCTCTCATATAAATATGTCATGGCACTAAGCATGGTTTAGCAAAAATTGCACTTGGTTTAGTGTAATAAATAGTAAAACACTAATTAATTTTAATCTTAAACTTGTATGGAAATAATTATATACTAATTTATGAAAATTCCAATTAAATAAACGCTTTCATAAATGATAAATCATTTTAATTTCCAAAATAGTGGCATATAATTATACCGATTTACGAAAACTCAAATCCATACTCGGTATAATATCCGTAAAATTCATTATATTTTTATTTAAATTATAAAATAATATTTTCCATTTTCTAAAATATTACAATAGGAATTTCATTTCCTATTTGGAATGTGTCATTAACTTACAAATTGAGAAATATGACAGTTCTCCCTACAATCTTCTTATATATATAAGACTCATCAACGCTTTTAATGAAGTCAAATTCCTTGACTGTCTCATCAAAATAGATGTTCCAACTTTATGATGCATGTTTTAATCCATAAATGGATTTAAGAAACCTGCACACCTTCCTGCTGCTCCCACTGTGTACGAAGCCCTCTGGCTGATCCATATAAACACACTCTTAAACTTTCATTTAGAAAATCCGTTTTTACGTCCATCTACTAGATGTCATAGTCATGGAAAGCAACAACGGTATGTAGTATCCGAATGGGTTTTAGCATAGCCACTGGAGAAAAAGTTTCGTCATAGTCGACACCTGGTCTTTGACATAAACCTTTTGCAACAAGTTTAGCTTTATAGGTTTCCACCTGTCCATCTGCACCAATCTTCTTTCTGAAGATCCATTTGCAGCCAACGAGTTTTACCCATGTTGGTGCAACGTCCAAAGTCCAATCTTTGTTGGTGTACATGGACTCCATTTCAGATCACATAGCATCCATCCAGTTTACAGAGTCTCTACTGGTAATGGCCTACTCGAAAATAGTAGGATCATTTTCTTCCAATATGCAATCCTCTCGATCCCTGTCTATGAGAAACCCATAGTATCTCTCGGGCGGATGATAAATCCTACTAGATCTGTGGAGTGCTGAGATTCGTCTGGGTGAATTGAATCCTGCGTTTCTACCAAATCTTCAGTTACAGTCTGTGACTCTGGAATTTCTTCCAGTTCTACCGTGCTCCCACAATTTCTTTTGCAAGAAATTCCTTTTCCAAAAAGGTTGCGTAGCGAGCAATAAACACCTTCTGTTACTTAGTGTGACCGAACAGATATCCTAGTGAATGCTTAGGATATCCCACAAATTTATATAGAACTAATCGTGCCTCTGGTTTGTTCGGATTTTGCTTTTTAACATAAGCTGAACAACCATATATCTTAACGAATTTAAGACATGGTCTCTTACCACTCTGTATTTCATATGGAGTTTTAAGCATTGATTTGGACAGAACTTGATTCAAAATATATACAGTTGTCTGAAGCGTATGTCCTCATAATGAAAAAGGCAACTCAACACTGTTCATCATAGAGCGAATCATATCCAATAGGATAAGATTCCTCCGTTCCGACACACCATTGTGTTGTGGTGTATTTGGAGGAGTAAGCTAAGAGAAAATACTGTTTTCTTTTAGATATTTAAGGAATTCCTGCTTAAGTATTCTCCTCATCGATCAGATCATAAGATTTTAATACCTTTTCCAGTCTGGTTCTCTACTTCACTTTTATATTCTTTGAATTTCTCAAAAACTTCATATTTTTGTTTCATTAGAAATACGTAGCCGAACCTAGAGAGATCATCAGTGAATGTAATGAAGTACGAGAACCCACCCATTTCATATGTAGACATTGGACCATACACATCAATGTCCCAAGAGAACTGTAGCTCTTTCTCCGTATCATTTAAACGGAGTTTTGGTCATCTTTCCTTTGAGGAAAGACTGACAAGTTTCATAAGATGAAAATTCGAACGGATCCAAATATTTATCTTTATGCAACTTACCTAATCTTTTCTCGTTGATATGACCAAGTCTACAATGCCACAAGTAGGCTTCGTTCATGTCTGAACTCTTCCTCTTGCGTGTATCTATATTGAAAACTGTGTTTAGATTAAGAACGTATATATCATTACATAATGTACCTACTGTAACCAATACCTGATTGAGGTAAATGTTCATGATATTTCTATCTAGAATAAAGTTATATCCTTCTTTATCTATTAAAGAAACTGATATAATATTGCATAACATAGATGGTACATAATAACAGTTGTTCAAAATCACAGTGTTGCCACTTGGCAATACCAGGTGATATTCGCCGACGGCAGCAGAATCAACCTGTGATATTTTCCTTACTCTGATAGACATATCACCCGGTCCAACTTTCTTACTTTTTCTCAGTCCCTGTAATAAACTACTGCCATGAGATCCCGATCCGGTATCTAGTACCCAGGAGATAGGGCTGACCGAAAAACAGTTCTAAATAATTAATACACCCGAAGAAAATGAATTAGAATGCTTATCTTTTAATAAGGTTATGTGGAAGTCCTTGCATTTCTATTCCCCTTACCCATGCTCGTGACAGTTGTCACAAATTAGAGCCGAACCGACGTTCCTCAATCTAGTGTAATAAGCTGGTTCGGTCAAGTCAAACATTTTATTATCTTGATTAATTCGTGACATAGTTGCTACCTGGAGATAGAGAGAAAAGAAACACTTAGCATGCGCTCTTGCAAGATTAGATTGGTTTTTAATTTATCTAATCAGAATGGCTCCCACTGTTTTCTCAAATTTTCCTTCAAACCTTAAAAGGAGAACTAGTCAGGATCATGTACGTCCCACAAGTTCGCTAACCGTTCAGCCAGGCCAGTTGCTACTCCGATGGAGGATCCCCGTGTTTTCTCACGGACCAAATTAAATTACCCCTTTTCCGCAGAAGTATAACCCTGTTAACACCTAATAGGTTAGCTAGTTGTGAAATGAAAATCTTCCGGGAGTTATACCTATTCATGGTAGGAATTGGGACCCAACTATCATCGTATGATAACGTTGATGGAATCCACTAAAGTCACCAAACTTCAGAAGGTATGCACTCACCTTGCAAGTTTCCCTTATAATTGAATCTCCCGATATAGTTTTTACCCATAGGACCGTAGTGACCTTGACGTATATGGGTCCTAGTCAAGTTCAACCCGTCATTATCCATGATTGTATTAGACCCACCCGTATAACCCTTGACGAATAATCAACAAAGCCATACGACTTTCCTAACCAATCGCATCACCTATGCAACAAATAAGCACTACTTAGCTACCGTATACTACGCCTTGACGAATAATCAACAAACACAGCACGAATACTAAGTACTAATTATCTAAAATGACGGAGGGTTACGACTGGTTTTTGGCGAAAAACCATTATCGTAATGAATTTGATATCGTTGAAGGAATTTAGTAATTTCTAAATGAAAGGTTCAAGCTCAATTTTGAAAACATTTGGTTTTATAGAAAAACCGAGTGAGTTTTTAAAAGAACCGAGTGGTTTTGAAATTTGGTTCCAACAACATCATTTTTGGTTTATTTTCTTGCATTAATTAGACTTATTGCAGTCCCATCATTTAAGTTCATATGCATCACAAAAACAACCAAAATACAATGCTTTATATGCCATCTACATTCGCCACGGGGTCCAGGGTCTTCACCGTAAGGTTACTTAACTTACGGCAGGGCAAAGACAGGGTTAGCGTGAATGCAAAATATATAAACGCATTTATAATATATCATCATCATAGGCAGGTAATAAAAATCACAAGCATGTGATAATCAATATGGAATAGTAGATAAACTAGGAGCCCCATGTTTTGTTTGAGCCGCAAAAGAAAACCGACGTTCTCCAATCGTGTAGATAGCTCAAACATCATCTAAACAAAGACCCCTATAAGCACAGTAAGCTACCCTTCAATTCTAGAAGTGAGGCAACCAACACTAAATGTCATGAGTGGGCCACCCAGCAATTCATGGAATTCGGTAACTTGAGAACTCCACCATGGGTCAATCCTAAACCCCTACAAGTGCGGCGAATAGCCCGCTAATTCTAGAGCGAGACGGCTCAAACTCATCACCATGAGTTGACCACCTAACACACTCTATAACCCGGCTACTCGAGCACTTCTCCACGGGTTTATCCTTGCACAAGAAATTATAATATACAATAGTGACATCAACCTCAACCTGGATGTGTCCCAATAAAATAATATACATCGAGCGGTAATGATGACTACAACCCGGCCATTCTTCTCGATAAAAAAATATACATCCAAACTATGATGAGAGGCTATCCACCATGAAAATCCGGCTAAACCATCACAAAATATATATCTACCACAACACAAACAAATTTGTGCAACCCCGTCTAATCGACCTATAGCAATTAGACGACATTTATAAACACATATACATCAACACAAAAATAAACGATGCTAAAGTTTCGATTTTAAAACTTTCTGTGTTGACCGTAAACAAAGGTAACATAAACTGAAACCTGGGCCAAAACAAAGTATACCAAAAATCCTAATTCTAAGAATCCAAGACACTAAAGAAAAACGAGACCAAATAGAGAAAACTTGGTCGCCAGAAATTTCCAAAATGGAAAAAGTATCGGCCATTTTAGCTCTGTTGTGGCTCGTTTTTAAACAGTGTTAATATCAAGTCAAGATCTCTCTTCTGCAATACTATAAAAAAAAATTGAGAGATCGTTTCAAAAAATGGACAAAGACATGGATTTGGGTTTTTAAAATACAGAATAATTCGTTTTTCAAAACTTAAATATCGTCTACTACTAGTTTAAGTGTTTGGGTGGCTCCGATATCATGTAAGTAGTTGCTTGTGCCACAAATTTGCGGCCAAGGAGTAATGCAAAACGAAAATTTTAAACTAGAGCACACGCTTTTACGACCCAGCGATCGATACCAAATACTAAATAGCTAACAAGAAGGAGTTTAACTACTCGGTTAGTGTTAACAACCTTTGTAGTCATGTACTTCGTATTGTTTTCGACTACTTAAGCTCTTAGGTCCACCAGGAACAAGCTTGAATATCGGTCTTCCTTTTCGAAAATGATCCAACCGAGGGACCCTAGCTCAAGCTATAGGTTCACTCAAGAACACAAAGTGAAGTAACTTGTGAACAAAACTTACTAGGAATTGATCACGGTGATGTAGTAGTGGTTAATCTTTAGATTTTCTCTCTTTTTCTTTTCTCAACTTTCAAAACTCAAGAGAGGAAAAAGAAGAAGCAAGCATGGCTAATGATCTTATCTCATTCTTTTCACTTTTTCTTTAGAATTTCTTGAGTAGAATTGTGACTCACAAGTATGAGTCACAAGTCCACACAATTATAAAAGAAACATGAACAGGAAAGAGGGGAAGAGAAGACACCTCATTTGTACACACACATATATACATACACTAATAAAAGTATATGCTATAAATACATACACCCGTATTCGTATCAAAATATACCCATATTCGTTTAAAATACGAATACCGGTATTTATATTAAGATACGAATACCAGTATTTATGTCAAGATATAAATACCCATATTTATTCAAATACCCGTATTCGTATAAATACCGTATTCGTGTCAAAATACAAATACCAAAAGAGAGATACCCAAAGAGATATAATACTAGCTCACATTTCATCTAAATATGATAATCTGGCTTTCTTTCAAACCGGCTAGTATTAACAAAATGTCTTATTAAAAGTACATATACTAAAAACACGTATTTAATTGAATCTCCGTACGTATGATAATGTGCACACTACATCCTTCCACCTGAACCGAGAAACCCTCTGTGTGGGACTCTAAAGACTCGACAATATGCTGGCAGTGGGTTTAACCACACGCACATCAGCTGCACTAGCTGTACGTAACGGTTACCCAGATATTGAATTAATGGATGGTTAACAAGAAAACTCGTCTGTATCGCTACTGATCCTGAAAGTGACAATCTCCGTACAATCCGGTTTCTTCATCTGAGAGTGTTGCATATTGGGTCTAAGGGTTGAAAATGTCAGACCCCTAATAACCTGATAAGTCATGTCGATGTGGCTCAAAACCATCCCGAGAAACTACCGATCTCACTGTCAGTAAATATCATCTACTTCGGCCAAGGTCTTTTGGCGATGGCCAATCGAATACTGTGCGACATCGACTTCCTATACCGGGAGAGACGAATCCTTTCTATCGCTTACTGTCCCTAAGTGCTTCGGGACTGTACCCAACTAAAACCTGTTTGCACGGCTCTTTAAAGCCATGGTAGGGTAGTAATCTAAATACAGTAGGAACACACTCGAGACAAATGACGATGTCAGGTCTAAAGACCAATCTATACCTATGTCACTAGAGAACTGCTATCTGACAATAGGTATATTATCATCTAGAAGTTCTCGGTGAGTCCGTTTAGTGTAACTCATAACCTATTGTGCACCTGTATACAATCTTTGCTGCTATACACCAATGGCTATAAGACCAACTATCGCCCCTCGTCGGGGTCAAGAAACATATACACTAGTTTACTCTAGAACATCGATACCCAATCTCGATACTCCTACGACTAGAGACATTTAAGGATGTGCTTATGGACTACCCAGCCCACACAAGTATGATCGCTCTCATAACGCTGATAGTCAACCAAAGATCTTACAGGATTTATCAACATGTACCAACGATATGTAATAACTAGTAAAACATATGAGTTAAGTTAAAGACAAACAAAATAGCATACTATCATATCGAGCAAGATTGTCCTGTACATACATATCCCTAGTATCCTATACAATAAAGGCCTCTCGGGCATACAAATCCAACAAGCAGACATTTTCGCCGCTTCTTTTTCTTTCTTGTTAAGAGCTCACTTTAAAGAGTCAACATCAGATTCTTGTTCTACCAGATCTTCTTGTTTGTCTTCCGGATGTGTCATGGGCGATGTCTGACGAGTGCTGCTTCTTGAGCTTCTATTTCTTTCAGCTGCTATTGTCTTTGAGCTTGAGTCAAGGACCGAGTTTGGGGTCAATGACTCGTGGAATCGTTGTTTTCCCTTCTTTTAAGGTGTATCATCCGCATAGTGTGAACCACATCAGCTTTGTGCATGGAGCTTTTAACATTTCGCCTTAGACTTGGAAGCTGAGTCGTCGGCCTTTAGAGGATTCCTGATCTTTTCAGACTTTGGAGATGGGCTGCTGTTGATAACAGAGCAATGAACTTCTTTCCGGACTTTGTAGATTGTGGAGAAACGTTTTGGTTTGAACATTGGCTTTTGTTCATTTGATGCCCCCACAGGTGGTGGGGACTTCTTTAAGACGGTGGTAGGCGAGTTTCGCCTTAGCCTCTTCAGTGGTTCAAAGTTGTTCTTTATCGGAACAACCATATTGATAGTGGGTATCGGTGGAGTTAGCCCTGATAGGGAGATACCCCCAGCCTGCCATTGTTAGCGCTAATAGCGACGACTAGTACACCTTGTAACGGGAACTTCTTCTGCTTTATAAGCCTCATAAACATGGACCCTGTGTGGCTTTGGAGCTTCGGTAAGCGGCAGTCGCTTGAACACTGATTTCTTTAGTAGTGTAGGAACATTGGGTGCCAGTCTATGGAAAAAAACTTTCTTGGAGGTGAAGTGCCATTTGGCGCTTTGGGAGCTGCATGAGCCAGCCTTTTAGAGATCGAGCTTTTGGAATTCACAGGCTTCTTTGCCAGGCCTATGGAGCTTGATGCTAGCCTCTTCAAGATCGAGCTTTCTAGTTTTACGGGATTCTTTGATGGGCCCACAGAGCTTGTTTCCAGCCTGTCAAAGGCTGATTTCTTTGGGGATTCCTCCCTTGGTGTTAAGACACCAATGGTAGGGAGGAGTGGAGCAATTTGCTCGAATTGGAGCACGTTCCATTCTTGCATGAGTTGGGCTGTTGGGATGCCGATCAGTGGGGCCATAATCTGCCAAGAAAAGATTAGCTGGGACAGAGTGGTGCTTGAGTTGAAATTGTTGCAAGATTCCATTGAGACCTTCATAGGAGAATTAGCACCTGCTTCAGTATAACCCGAATTCCAAGAGCAACCATAAACCACCGCGATTTTGTTCGCGAAGACACGACACATGAAGTATGGAGTGGAAAAAGAAAAATGGTTCCATCAAGCGTGACAGAATCTATTTTCCGCCGAAAACCGGGAGTGGAGACAAGGGAACGTATATCCTAAATTTGGGGGCAGATGCATAGGTTTGATCAATCCACCTCTTCGAAGACGCTAAGTTGATTTATATCACCGTATATCGGATGTTTGGATGAATGCGACTGATTTGTGTATTTTAATGCATATTTTTTAACCATATTTATCTTTAATATGTCATATTTAATATTACACGTAGGTATCTTATGATATTTGTAGGTGATATGGACTAAAGTGCAAAAAGAGAAGAAAAGTGACTAATATGTGCGTTTTACGTGCAAAAAAAGTTCATATGGAGCAGAGTACAGAAGATAACAAATTTTACAAAATATTTTTGAATGGATTCAAAATAACATAAAAGATCCAAGCCTAATTCAGCATAAAGGCCCGATATCAGAGCAAACTTAAAACAATCATATCTCGAAAACTGTAACTTTGATTTCAATTTGGCACCTATTGTTGGAAAGATCTTGACGAATCGAATTTTCACACAAAATTTGAGGGCCAAACTCCATAAAATTTCGGCCAAAAGTGCCAAAATGGAATATTCAGCTGAAATTTAATCAGATCAGGGCTCAAGTTTTTTAGGGAAAATTTAGGTTCTTTGTATCTTTTAGAAAGTTTGTTTCGAATCTCCATAATTACTATAAATACTCTGTATAGCTCATTAAGCTTTCATATCTCTCATGCTTAGATTAGGGTTTTCTTTTGGGGAGAGATCAAATAAATTGTAAGTTTCTATTTCATTAATGAAGACTTTTATTTTTTTTTTATATTGTTTCTTCAATTATGAATACCTAACTTTTTATTCTAGGGTTTGAGTTGCTTGATAATATGGTTGGATGTTTTTAATTTTACTTTCTTTCCTTACTTTTAATATGAATTTCCTTTGAGATAAAGATTGACTCCTTTTATTTTTCATCATAAAAAACTAATTTTTATAATGAAAGTTGACATCTTGAATAAGATTAGGGATAAACGATAATAACTAGAAACTAATTAGGTTCATGAAAGATTAACACCCGAGAAATCTAATTAGGAATGGTAAGAGATGATTAAAAATTAAAGATATTCAATCTAAATAAATAAGGTGATCTAGGTTAACCCATAACATGGTAGTTGTAAATTGATCACTTACAAATATTAATCGACGGTTAAACTTAGGTTATTTTTAATGAACTAGAACTAAGGTTTTAATTAATTCTAAATGCTTTTATATAATTGATAGGATCATATTAATTACATTAATTTACCCTATTGTTATATAATTAATGGATCATTAATTAAAACTAAGAAAAATAATAAAAGTATAATCATATAAACAAACCACATTAGAAAAGCAATTCAAAACCCTAGGATTCCCTTTCTATTATTCAAACCAAATTTTAAATTCATTCCTTTTAATTTTAATTTTAAACAATAACATCTATGTTACTTAGTTAGAATTGATTAAAATCACACCTCCCTATGAATCGATCCGTAAGTACTATAGCGAATAACTATACACTTGCGATAAAATTTAGGAAACTAATAAAATCTCAATCAAGTTTCTAGCGCCGTTGTTGGGGAGACGTAATATTTTAATTAGTTTTAATTTAAGTTAATTTAGTTTAGTTTTATTAGATTTGATTCTAAAGATTTTTCTTTTAATTTCAGGAAACGAGGCAAACTTCCTGGGACCCTGGATTGTGACAAGGACGAAGTCCCTGGATTGTGACAAGGACGAAGCAATTTTCCAAATTTTTATATCTTTAAAATTTTTGACTAATCCACCATATTAATGATTTCAGCAGAAATTTTTTGGCTTTCTGCTCACCGGTTTATTGCAGGCTGAAGCACTTCTCATCTACTTTCCATAAGTCTGTTCCATCTTTGAAAAAGTGCTAAGGGTGCAACAGAAACGAGGCTAATCTAATGCGCTTCCACCTCCCAGTTTGTAGCGAATCGTACTTCTAACGTCTTTGGTCTAGTGTCTTGGCTTTGGCTCGTCCATAGACGGATCTTAGGTCTAGGTTCTAAATAAATTTTCTTTCTTCCTTAGCCCCTCTTTCCAATAAACTGTTTTTGCAGGATTCTTTGCGCCGCAAAAATAAGATAAACATAAAAATAAATCATGTTTTTTGATTGTTTTAGATTTTTTTCTTGATTTTTTATTTGCATATTTTAAAACGGACTTTAAGGGGCAAGAAATCAATAATAAGATTAGGTAGGGATTTCATCACCCATCCTAGGCCTCATAAATCATAAACCTAGCATACGCATTCACCCATATTAATTAAAAAATATCTAGACTCAGCCTCCTAAGGACATTCGCGCTCATATATGACAAGAGATGGTTGTGGGTAATTTATTGTTTATCCGCATCTTTCTTATGGTGTCTAAGGCAAGTGTTTCTAGGGCAAGTGGTTTATTTAATTAAGCCCGCTACTTCGGTGATTCGTATAGCAGATACCTCCCTCTTACCTGGTACTTACCTGACTTCAAGATTGATAACGAGGCAGTAGAGCATCTTTCCTACAACTTGTCCTTTGGAAGTCTTGGAGGGGGACCTTAGTTTCTTGGGATTGCTTGCACATTTTTTTTTGTTGTGATTTGTTAAGTCCGTAGTTATTTTCTTCATTTTAGTTTTTTTTATAAAAAAAGATGGGTGATACGATCCCTACCGCACTTACACTACATGATAGATATTATCCTGTTCGCACATCTCTACCTTCTTGCATAATCTTACCGCTAGCCACCGGTGATTTTGAGATTAAACCCGCTTTTGTTAATTCACATCCCAAATTTCACGGTTTAGAATCAGAAGATGCTTACGTCTTTATTAGAGAATTTGAGGATATATGCCAATTATTTAAATTAAAGCAGTTAAATGCCGATGCGGTTAAACTTAGACTCATTCCTTTCGCCTTAACTGATAAAACTAAACATTATCTTTATAGTGTATCGGCTAACACTATCAAAACATGGGAGAAATTTACTAAAACATTCATTACAAAATTCTACCCTCGTTTAAAAACTGCTAAATTTCGAAGTGAAATTAGAACTTTTTCACAAAAACCGGGAAAGTCTTTTTGGAAATATTTTGAACGTTTTAAAGAACTCCTAATTAAATGCCCACATCACGGTATTGCAAAGTGGGAGTTGTGTCAAATAGTGCATGATGTGTCGAGTCTAAGTTTATGATAGAATCGATGTATCAAGGAGACTTCATGATGAAGCAGGAAGATAATTCATGGAATTTCTTAGAAGAATTATCTGACAGAACCATGCGATGGGAAAGCTCAACCGAGAGGATTGAAACCACATCCAAAGGAGGAATACATGCATTCAAAGCTTCTATTGGGATGCAAGATGAGTTGGCTGCCATTAGGCGACAAGTAGAAAAGCTAATAGCTACACCTTCCCTCGTTCAACAAGTCTGTCAACCCTCTCCGTGCTTAAATTGTCACGAGTCCTTTCATCTTTCTAAGGAATGTCCGCTTAGGTGCAGCTCTCAAGGTTAAGCTTCCACTAATTTAGAAAAGCAATTGGAAACCTTTATGCAAGTTATAGCTACAAATCAACAGGCAATCACAAGACTAGAAAAGAAGATTGACCAAGTAGTAGATAACCAAATTCACCAAGTGAACGTTATTACTGCTCTTCCTAGTGATAAGATCGCAACGCACTTAAATCCTGTCGAGCCTAAACCTGAGATGTTATTAAATAAAATCGATAAGTCTGATGAATTTCCTAAACCAAACCAGTCTTCATCGCAAGTTGAACAATCTACTGAGCCTGAAGTTATTTTCCTAAAATGATTAAAGGAGAAAAACGAGCTGCTAAGATAAAGAAGGTTATGGAAGATTTCAAACAAGACAAAACTAACATCCCACTTTTTGATGAAATCTAACAAGTACCCAATCATGCTCAATTTTCAACAAATATATATTCCGAGAATAGGCACACAACTGTATTTAAGAAAGTTTTCCTTGCTGGAAATATCTGTGACGTCTTGCATAGTGATAGACTCATAAAGTATAAGGACTCTGGTTGTTCTACTATTTCTTGCAATATATAAAACAAAATCATAGGCAGAGCCTTACTTGACTTAGGCGCGAGTGTGAACCTCCTTCCTTTTTCATTCTATGAGCAGTTAGGGTTAGGAGAGCTTAAACCTACTAAGGTAACTTTACAGATGGTCGATCATTCTATTAGAAAATCCAAAAGGCATATTGAGGATTAATTAAAATAGGAAATTTCATATTTCCAGTTGATTTCATTGTCTTAGAAATACAACTTGTATCCAATCCTAAGAGTCAGATCTCAGTTATTTTAAGACTGTCATTCCTACTTAAATCAAATTCATTGATAGATTGTCGAACCGGTTCTATAATACTCTCTTTTAGGAATATGGCAATTAATCTCAATATCTTTAAACTAAGAAGCAAACCATGTGAACTGTATGAGCAACCACTTGAAATTAATGCAATTCATGAAGTTGCTTTGGATGAAGAATATGTCTTGGAAAACAGTAATTTCGAGGGAATTTATGAAGAAGAATTTCTAGTAAATTCTAAGATGGAGGGATTTAATTGCGAAGTGGGCTATTTCGAAAAAATTAGTTTTGAAGAGATTTTTGCAGAAGAACTCATGTTCGTGGGTGAAGGTGAATGTACAGTGGATAACATGAATTACTATGAGCCAACTTTTGAGAAATTTTTTGAGGAAGAACTCTTAATTTTAGATGAATTATACGCACCACATTCTTCTGATTTGCACGTAAAAGAGAAATATCTTATTGAAAATAAATTATACCCCTCAAAGTTTGATACTATTTATTGTCACCTAAATACTGTACAAAAATCCAATACTATTAGAATTAAATTGAAAATTTTTAAAACTCTAAATTTCAAACCATAATTTAATTCTTGCAATTTTAAAAAATATATAATTTTAAATTTTAATTTTGAGCTTCATTGTCCTATCTTGTTTTACCAAGCTTATGGGTATATTCATAAATTCTTTAAGTGGCTAATTTTGATTTTTGGACTTTATATAGCAGCGGTTATAAATTTGTTAAGTAATAAAGGCTAATCAAGAGGAGAAGTTCATAGTTTTCCATTATTCAGAATATTTTATATAAAATCTTAACTCCTTTTTGTATATTATGGTACCAACTTTTGAAAATATTATGTGCAAAATGAACCAATCCTTTATTTATAGTCAAATTGTGTCTTATTCCCCAAAACCAAAGAGCGGTTATACAACAATATAGAACAAAGGAAGTGGCCCTTGAAATTTGCAGGCAAATATATTCCTCCAAATTTTTAGGGGAGGTAAATGTTTATTTCTCTTTTCTCAATCTAATACTTATTTTCTAGGTAAATTGCTCTGTTGATCAAACTTAATTTCATGAATCCAGGGTAGAGAATGTTGGATATGTAAACCGTAGAGGCTTGTATTGTATATGATGCTAGAGATATGTATGTACAGGATAATCTTGCTCAGTTATATAGTATACTATTTTGATTTGTTTTTATCTAAACATGTGTATTTGTTTTTCTTGCTGCTTTGTATTTCTTATACATGTTGATAAAGACTCGATACGGTAGTATATTATTTTGGCTTATTTTTATCTTAACATATGCATATGCTTTACTTGATATCACATATAGTTGATACATCTTGGTAAAGCCCATAGGATTTTGCTTGACTACCGGCGTTATGATGGTAATCATACTTGTGGGAGCAGGGCAGCCCATAAGCACATCCTTAAATGTTCCAAGTTGTAGGAGTATCGAGACCGGAACTTATAAATGGTATTATACCTATCGCCAGTTAGCGGTTCTCAAGTGATATGAGTACATGTTAGTCTTTCGACCTGAGATCGTCATTTGTCTCATGTGAATTCCCATTGTACTTAGATCACTACCTTACCACGGCTCTACTGAGTCATGCAAACAGGTTTTAGTTGAATACAGTCCCGAGTCATATAGAGGCAGTGAGTGATTGTCAGGGATTCTTCTCTCCCGGTATTGGGAGTCGATATCGCACTGTGTCCAGTTAGCCAGAACCATAAGACCTTGGCCAAGACAGATGAAATTTACTGATGGTTAGATCAGTGGTTTCTCAGATCGGTCCTGAGTCACATCGACATGACTTATCGGGTTATTAGGGGTCTCAAGTTTACCACCCTTTAGACCCAGTATGTGATACTCTCAGACGAAGAGACCGGACTGTATGGAGATTGTCACGAATAGGCTCGGTAGGGGTTCAGATGAATTTGCTTATCGACCTTATTTTCGACAGGTACCTGGATAGCCGTTACGTACAGTTAGTGCCTCTGACGTGTTTGTGGTTAAACCCACTTCCAGTGTACTGTCGAGTTTTTAGAGTCCCACACAATGGGTCCTGGTTCAGGCGAAACAATGTAGAGGCCGTATGGTTATACTTGTAGGGTTTTGAACAAATACGTGTACTAGCTACACGCATTCGAGTTCGGACGGTTAATACTAGCGGGCTTAGGATTAAGCCGGATTATTAGATCAATTATTGATTTAGTAATAATGTAGTATTATATTATTGGATTATTCTGTCTCTTGATATTCATATGAATATGGGTATGTATGTACGATTCGGTATTCTTGTATTTATACAAGTATATCTTCTAGAAGAGGGACACCTCATTTAGATTTTTCTATTTATTAGAAAATAAGAATTGAGGTGGCATGAAGAGTGTAGAGAGGAATGGGCAAATGAATTATGTATTCATTTTTCATTACTATTCAAGTATGGCTACATTTTTTTATTTGGAAAATGAATATGATACATATCTCTTTTTCCTTTGATTTTTGATTCATTCTATCCTAGTCATTCTCTCTCTTCTCAAGTTTCTCTTCTATCCTAAACACTCTCATGTATTGAGAAACCGAGGGTTCAAGAGATAGTAAAATTAGTCTAACACTCTCTATATCATCTTTATAACCTAGATTAGTAAACTAGGCTATTAAGTTGCTTCATTAGTGAAGTCTAGCTTGGACTACAAACTCTCGGATGGATCATCTAGGATTAAGAAGGCCCTCAAACAAGGTTGATCAAGGATCCCTAGAAGTATAAGCGGAAGAAGTTTTGAAGACCCGAAGGACACGTATATTTTAGGTATAACCCCTTTTCATAGTAGTTAAACTCTTTGTAGATACTAGTTTAGGGTTATGGTTTGATCCTTGGGGTTTTGTTGATTGTGCTTGCTCAAAATTGAATTTTTTGTGCATTCTGCCTCTCTAATTTCATTGTAGAGTGAGCACAATTAACTAACAGAGGACAATGAGGACAATATCTTAAATAAGTGTGGGGAGTGGTTTGGTTTTGTACAAAAATTTTCTTTTCCTTTTAGGTTTTTGTAGTTTCTTTTAATTTACTTTTTAGGTTTTCTTTTGAAAAAAATTAGAAAATTTTGAAAATGAAAATTAGAGAGTAAAAAATGTATATAAAAGAGAATATGAGATTTAAGAAGAATAAGAAAAAGAGATGTTTATGAATAAGCTAGCAATAGATGGTCATGAACTTGATTCCCAAGTGTTGAGTTAGATAAACGAGTTATTGAATTTGAGAATAGAAATAAGTCTGAAAAATAGTTTATATTCTTAAGTCCAAATTTAGAGAGTATATACCCTATAAAATACATATACACATATTTTGAAACTTGGAATAGAAGAGAATACCTTGAAATACTCTTGCCCGAAAGCCTAAGTATTAAAGAAAAAATTGTAATTGAAGCTAACCACGAAAAAAAGACATCGCTGAAAAGAAAATTATATACAAGTTTGGGTTGTAACTTATTTAGGGCTATAAAAAATATTAAAAAAAATATACAGCGACGGTACCTTATCACCCAGTGCCTTAGACCAACTGGTTTGAGAGTCACTGCTGAAGCCCAAGGCAATTACAAAACCAGGCTATATATATATAATAACTAATTACACCTTAATAAGTGATCACATTCAGTAATCGGCTCATTGGTATCTCAAGAAGCATTCATGGTCGCATGAAAGGTGTGTGAGCGAAATCGATCCATCCTTAATAAAAAAAAGTAGTTCTAAGGCGTTAGGGTAAGGGTATTATAGCTTGAATTTAATTATTTTGTGTAGGGATGAAATTACACACGCGTATGGATATATGACCGATATTTGGAGGAGAGGTAGGGATGGAGAATAGAATGATGTTTTGTTGAGAGAGGATGTAATTTCCAGATTTGATCAAGACTATTAAGAGAAAGTTCATGAAAACTGAAAAACTAGTGGAAGTCGAAACTCTTATTTTTCAAGTCTTTTCTTTTATCTATTTCTATCTTTGTATATTGATTTCATTTTTCTATTTTGTTTCTATTGTTTTCTTTTATCCTTTTTGGGATTTTATGGGTAGTATCCACTGAAAACACTCAGAAGAAACAACTCTTCCTATTAGGGACACCTAGAAGTTGAAAGGTTTGTTGCATACGCTCAATATAATCGCACGCCCACAAAAGGTGCATAGGAGTAAGAGTATTTTAGTTTGATTTTAGTAGATAGAGTTTGAAACTCTAGAATTGCTCGAGAACTAGCAAAAGATAAGTGTGGGGGTATTTGGTTGGTGTATTTTAATACGTATTTTATAACCATATTTGTTATTTTTATTGTGTCACATTTAATGTTGCATTAGGTATTTTATGATATTTGCAGGTGACAGGGACGAAAGTGCAAAAAGAGAAGAAAAATGACTGATACGTGCGTTTTACGTGCAAAGCAAGCTCATATAAAGCAGAAGCACAAAAGATATCAAATTATATAAAATATATTTGAATGGATTCAAAATAACATAAAAAATCTAAGCCCAATTCAGCATAAATGCCCGATATTATAGCAAACTTAAAACGATCATCTCTCGAAGACCGTAACACCAATTTTAATTTGGCACATATTGTTGGAAAGATCTTGATGAGACGAATCTTCACACAATTTGAGGCCCAGAATCCATAAAATTTCAGCCAAAAGAGGCAAAATGGAATATTCGGTCAAAATTTAATCAGATCAGGGCTCAAGATTTTTAGTGAAAATTTAGGTTCTCTATATCTTTTAGAAAGTTTTTTTCGAATCTACATAAGTCCTATAAATACCCTGTATAGTTCATTAGGTTTTCATATCTCTCATAGCATGGATTAAGGTTTTCTATTGGAGAGAGATCAAATAAATTGTAAGTTTCTATTTCATTAATGAAGACTTTTATTTTCTTTTATGTTGTCTCTTCAATTATGAATAGCTAACTTTTTATTCTAGGGTTTGAGTTGCTTGATAATATGGTTGGATGTTTTTAATCTTACTTTCTTTCCTTACTTTTAATATGAATTTCCTTTGGGATAAAAATTCTCTTTTTGATTTTTCATCTTAAAAAACTAATTTTTATAATGAAAGTTGACATCTTGAATAAGATTGGGGATAGATGGTAACAACTAGAAACTAATTAGGTTCATGAAAAATTGGCACCCTAGAAATCTAATTAGGGAAGATAAAAGATGATTAAAAATTAAATATATTCAATCTAAGTAGTTAAGGTGATCTAGTTTAACCTATAACATTGTAGTTGTAGATTGATCACCAATAAATACTAATTGATGGTTAAATTTAGGTTATTTGAAATGAACTAAAACTAAGGTTTTAATTAATTCTAAACGATTTTATATAATTGATAGAATAATATTAATTACATTAACTTACCCTATTCTTTTATATGATTAATAGATCATTAATTAAAACTAAGAAAAAGAATAAAAGTATAATCATATAAGCCAACGACAGTAGAAAGCAATTCAAACCCCTAGGATTCCCTTTCTATTATTAAAACCAAATTTTAAATTCATTGGTTTTAATTTTAAACAACAACTTCATTACTTAGTTAGAATTGATTAAAATCATACCACCCTATGAATGATTTGTAAATCCTATAGCGAATAGCTGTGCACTTGCGGAAAAATTTAGGAGACTAATAAAATCTCAATCAGCGACCAATGGAGCTGTTTTTCAGATTCCCTCTAACGGATGAGAGGTTTATTGATTGTGGGGACGCATTTTTTTCTGCAAGCGCAAACCCCTATAGTTAATTACGTTATCGCGCACGATAACAACTTTCTGCACTCCATGTTCTTTCCTTCATATGTCGTGTCTTTTGGTTTTTATTTCTATTTGGGTTGCTATTGGATTGTGTACGGAAATTAATTTTATCGTCGTCCGTAAGACGTGGATTAGTCCAAATCCTTACTTTATATTTTACATGATTTAGGTCCACATTGGTATCTTGGTTTGCCAACGAGAGTGAACTTATATCGCTTTTCTCACATTTGAGAGGTCTATTAGTTCACGGGAAAGTTGGGCTTTATCTAAGGGTCATTAGTCTTATTTGAGACTAAGATCAACTTAGATATTTTGAGCATATGGGCTTAATTTATCTTAAGATCGATGAAGCTTAAGTTTAGGGACTTAACCAATTTGGGCTAAGGATTGGGTCTGCTTGACGGAGTTTGGTGCTTAACACTTGGTGCGGCTTGGCATGGCTCGAACGCATGTTCATATGGCACATGATAGGACAAAGTTTGGTTGGTGCTTTGCTTTTGGCGGCTTGGTCGGCTTGGCGAAGCAAATATGGGGAAACTTAAGTCTCGTTGGTGCTTGATGTGCAGCTCAACATAGAGCTTAAGCTCAGATGAGTTCTTTTCTAACTCTGGTGTCATGTGCATGGCACCAGTGGCGTCAAACTCCAGGTTTTGAGAGATTAATCTCTAGAAAAAGATTTGGTATTTTAAAATTTTTAGTTTTATGAAGCTTAAGCTTATGTTTTAATGGTCTTTTGGCCATTAAAATCATCAAGAACTGTCGGGTTGTTAGGCGTCTCTAATAGGGTTTAAAGCATGACGGAAACGGTAATTTTAAAAATCTAGAGAGCTTTAGCAAACCCCAAACCAAGAATTAAACCAAACTACTAAACTGGTCACTAAACTAGTAAGCTAAAATAAGAGTTGGTGGACTACAACCTTTGTAGCGCATTAACCACTTCTCCTTGGACTTCGGCTAGACTCCACGATGTCCGGAATAAGCTTGCTCGATGATCTCCTCGCCAAAGATGATCCATCTTGAGATAACTCCAACACAAGCTCTAGTTTCAAATTGATCTCATCAAAATGAAGCGACCCACTAATTAAACTTGCTATGAATGATTAGTAAGGGATATAGAATAATTAGCTCACTTAATTTTCTCTTTTCTTTTCCATTACTCACTTGAAGAAAAATCAAGAGGAGGAAGAAGAAGCATGGAGGAGATGATTAAGAAGATGATAAGGTTCAATATGAGAACAAAATAAAAAATGAGTCATACAAACAAAAACACCTCATGAGTTCTACAACCATCTTAAATCTATGACTCATTCTTTTTTTCTTTTAAAATGAAATAAAAGAATAATCATGTTCTCATTTGAACCATATGATTCTTATACACCCATCTCATATGTCTCAATATACATTTCACAATATTTATATCAAATATAAATATTAATAAAGAGAAGAAAATAATTAACTGAGCATGATATTAGTTAATATATAAATATATCAATATATAAATATACATTTAATTATTAAATAAACACTTGATTTAATAATCCGGCTAATATCAATAAACACCCGCTTAAAATACATGCATCAAATACACGTGTTTAATCAAACTCCTGCACGTATCCCTATACGTGTCCTACATCATTTCGCATGTGCTGGGAAATCTCTGTGTGGGACTCTAAAGACTCGACAATACGCTGGAAATAGGTTAGGATCATATCTATAGCCCACAAGCATATCAGCGGTACTAGTTGCACGTAACGACTATCCAGGTATTGATCGAAAGAGGTCAACATGCAAGCTTATCTGAACTTTGCAAAGTCTATCAGAGACATTACCGTATAGTCTAGTCTCTTCGTTTACGAGTATCGCATATTGGGTATAGGGTTTGGAATCTGTCAGACTCCAATAACTCAATAAGTCTTGTGACAGAGAACTCATAACCAACTTGAGATACAACTGATAATACTTATCGGTTTATCTCCACTGCAATGGCCATCGACTTGTGGTTGTAGTCATGACCTGCACATTGCGACATCAACTCCCGATACCGGGAGAGACGAATCCTTTCGACCGCTCACTACCTCTACGTGCTTTAGGACTATACCCAACAAAAACCTATTTGCACGACTCCTTTGAGCCATAGCAGGATAGAAGTCTAAGTATAGTGGGAACACACACGAGACACTATGGCGATCTCAGGTCCTAGGGACTACCCTGTACCCATGTCATAAGAGAACCGCTGCATGACATTGGTATATTACCAACTAAGAGTTCTCGGTGAGTCCGTCCAGTGTACCTCATCCTATGAGCACCTGTATACAATCCTCGATGTCAAACACCAATAGCTGTAGGATTAGCTATCGCCCTCCAACCGTGTCAGGAAACGTACAAACTAGTCTAAACTGGAGTACTGATGCCCGGTCTCGATACTCCTACGATTAGGGACTTTTAAGGATGTGCTTATCGACTACCCAGGCCCCATTAGTATGATCTTTATCATCGTTCTGGTAGTCAAGAAAAATCCTAGGGTTTTATCTCATGTCTAAACGATACGTGATAGTAAATAAAATGCATCACATGAAAGATAAAGGCAAACCAGATAGCATACAATCATCTCGAGTAAGATTGTTCTCTCATATAGGTCTTCCTTAAATTACAATAATTGACTTGAGGGAACCTATATCCAATAATCTATCACTTGCTCTTAAGGCCAATTATTGCGGTAACTCATACCCAACTTCTGTACTAACAGTTTCGTAAACTGTGATCGAGAACTAGCCTCACTGAATTGACCCGACTCAACGCTTCTCTTTGTTTCTCCCTGAATCTTAATTTTGCGGAGATCAAATATCTCCCGAACTGAACGATACCTGCCTTAGTATTTTTGTGGACAGGCGATGGGATCATGTCCATAAATGAACAATTTTATCCAGCGAATTCTTAAGCGGTATACTTTTGCTGATTCACAATCAGCATCCAACACCACGACTATCTCAGTATCTCGCTTGGAACTCTTTCCAATATACTTCTCCTCAAAAGTGGGTAAACTTATAACTCGCGTCAAATGCTCCATCTTCTATGCGATGCTAGAATCGGTAACCACCTCCTTCAGAAGGCTACCATTACCATACACCAAGAAAATCAAATGCTCTTCACTGCTACCCTATGTTTCTCCAGGATTGGACTGACATCTATATCCTGTATGAAAAAACACGTGTGACCACTATTATTTTACCGATTTGCAGCATAGGAACATCACTTCCTATCATAAGTATTCATCCATATACCATATGAGGAATCTAATAACACTCCCTACTACCTTCTTACAAATACCAGGTTCATCTCTCATTTTTATGAAGTCAAACGCTTTGACCGTGACATCAAAACATATGATCCATTTCCACTATGCCTGCTTTACTCTAAAGATAGACTTAAGCAACTTGCACACTTACCGCTGTTCACACTGACTAAGATAACACTCTGGCAGAATCATATACACGTACACTTCTAAATCCAATTTAGAAAGACGTTATAGCCAAGTCATCCACATGCCAGATATGATAGTCATAAAAGACAACAATGGTAAGTTATATCTGAATGGACTTCGGCACAGACAATGAAGTAATAGGTTCATCACAATTCTCAATGGGTATTTGATGAAAATATTTTACTACAAGTCTAGCCTTATTAGGTCAGTACCTTTCCATTTACACCGATCTCGAAATATCCACTTGCTCCTTAAGGGTTTTACCCCTTCAGGAGCACCCAATAAAGTCCACATTTTGTTGCAGTGCATAGAGTCCAATTAGGATAACTTGGTATCCAGCCATCAATCGGAAGTCACCATTTTTCGTGGCCTGCTGTTAACTAGTAGGTCATCATCATATGATGCAATCCTTCTTGTCACCGTCAATGAGGAAACCGTAGTACCTCTCAGATGGCTGAGGTCACCTACCAAATATGCGGAGTAGGTTAAGGTTTGTCAGGGTCAATTGAATCTCCAGGTTCTACTAAATTTTCAGTAACTGTTTGTGGTTTGGAATTAATTTCAGTTCTATCATATTCCCACTAATTTCTTATGCAAGAAATTCCTTTTCTAAAAAGGTGGCGCATCGAGAACAAAATAACTTTTGATCCTGAAAATTTTAGAAAGTTAATCCCTCGTCAATGCCCGGGATATCCTATAAACTGGCATTACTAAAGCGTGCCTTGAGTTTATTCGGATTCTGGTTTTAATTATAAGCCGGACTGTTCCCCTCCGAAAGGCGGCGCACAGGACAGCGATGTCCTGACGCTGGGATTCGGGGCAGATACTATTTGGTTTTATCCGTCCACCTCTCCGAAGATGCTAAGTTGATTTATGGCACCGTGTATCGGAGGTTTAGACGGATGCGGCCGATGTAGCAGACTTCGTCAGATTCCCCCTCAGGGTGAGGGGTTTTCGATTGTGGGGACGCTCTTCCCTGCAGGCGCAAGCCCCTGCAGTTAATTACGCTACCGCATCGCGGTAACAACTTTCTCCTTCTCCAGAATTTCACTTCGTGTCGTGTGTGTTTGTTTTGTTTGTGGTTGCCCGTGGATTGTATACGGAGATTGAGTAATGCCGTCGCCCGTAGGACATGGATTAGTCCAAATCCATATTTACTTAGATTTGGGTTTGGTGTTTTTAGTTTAAGGATGTATTAGTCGCGTTGCGGCTAAGATCAACTTAAACGTTCGTTAAGGATACGTTAGTCCTGTTTTAGACTAAGATCAACTTAACGTAGTGATTCATTTAATATATGGCTGTCACGACTCGTCACCTCTCTGACGTCGTTGAAGGATTACAACGACAGGTGTCAGAGAAGTTCAGAGATGTACCTTTGAACCAAAGTTGACTTGGAGTTTTATCATTCATTTAAATGTCTAAGGATACGTTAGCCGTATTTGGGGCTAAGATCAACTTAAACGGGACCGTTTAGATCCGGCAAAAGAGCATTTGGAGGCTCTATTGTTCCAGTTTAGGGACGTAGTGGTCCATTATTAGTTTAGGGACGTCTCGGTCCGATATTAGTTTAGGGACGTTTCGGTCCGATATTAGTTTAGGGACGTTTCGGTCCGATATTAGTTTAAGGACGTTTCGGTCCACGAGTTTAAGGACCCCGCAGTCCATATTGACGTATGTGGTCGTCGGGACCCGTCACCTCTCTGACGTCGATGAATGATTACAACGACATATGTCAGAGGAGCTCGGAGATGTACCCTCGAACCGGATATAAATTGATTTGAGAGAGAGAGAGAGCAATTCTGCTCAGTCAATTTAACTTGAGGACTTACGACCACGATTGGGCTAAGTCCAGTTCAGAATATTCAACACTTTTATTTGTTTTTTGGCCTATTAGGCCTATGCTAGGGCTTGGCCCATTTTTAATAATGCATAGCATTAAATCTTGGTCTCTGTTGGACCTTTATTTAGGCTCTGCCCCTTTTAAGATAATGCATTGCATTATTTATTATTTTGTTTGGGCTTTGCCTATTTATAAATGATGCAGAGCATCAATTTTTTTTGGGCTCTGCCCTCTATAAAATGATGCAGAGCATCAATTTCATTTGGGCCCTCCCTTTTATTGCTCTGCAATTTAATTTGGGCCTGGCCCTTCAAGCAATGCATTGCATTGAGAATCTTCAAGAAACAGAAGTGCAGAGCACTTTTTAATCCTTTGATCTAAAGAAAAACAAGTTTTTTCTTCTTTTCTTGTTTTTCCTTATTTCAGAGAACCAAGGGTTCATAACAAGTGCAAGGCACTACTTTTTTTTATTTTATTTACTTATTTATTTATTTATTGAAGATCCATGATCTTGTTCTTAGATCAATGATCTGTTCCCAAGAGAATTTTCTCTTTTAAAGGTTTTACCGTTTTTTTTTGTGTTCTTCCAGAATTCTCAAGAGTTCTCTTTCTCTCCTCTTTCTTTTAGCAAGATGTTGATACCCTTTGAAATGAGGTCTGGGGTCCTTTTTATAGTGCTCACAAATTAGCTAGATTTGTTACAGAGATCTTTCTCTGAGTGATTTGGGGAATTTTCCCCACCGTTGGATCTTTGATCCAAAGGCCCCTGCCTTATACAAGAAAATCTTCTTGTTTCAACAAGATTTATTCTGTTTTGCGCAACTTCCCCAGTGAGTGACACGTGTCGCACAATGAAGCGCTTGCGCAACTGCGCAGACACGTGTCGCGCAGCGGTGCGCTTGCGCAGTCGTGCTTGCGCAACTGCGCAGACACGTGTCGCGCAGCGGTGCTCTTGCGCAATAGTGTTCTTGCAACTGCGCAGACACGTATCGCGCAGCAGTGCGTTTGCGCAACTGAGCGTTACTTTTGTTTTTTAAAGAGCCTTGCTCTGATTGGACGCACTGCCTTGGGCGTTGCGCTGTCGTCTGCGCCTGACACGTGGCGCATTGCGAACAGCGCAAAGAATCTGAAGCGTTGCTTCATTTATTAAAGTTTAAATTTTCAAAGCAAAGCTTTGCTCTGATTGGGGGAAGATGAAGCGTTGCTTTATCTCCCGCCTTGGAATTTGAACAGAGCTTTGCTCTGATTGGGGTAAACAAATGCCCCCCCACCATTGCGCTTACGTGGCCTCCAAACGCGAGCGCAACGGTGGCAGAATCCCAACCGTCGCGGCAGCTTTTGGAAGTTGGAAGGGCACTTAGTGCCTATAAATAGGACCTTTGGTCCTTCACAGATGATCATCATCTCCAAAACTTTTATTTTCAGAATCTCAGAGCCCTGCTCTTGTTTTTTAAAAAACTCTTAGATTTTCTTTAAAAGAAACTATTTGGGTAAGAATTATTCTTGAATTAAATCTTTTAATTAACAGAGCCTTGCTCTTATAGATCTTTGATCTAAAGAAACCCTTCTGGGGTTTCATCATTAGAGCCTTGCTCTCAAGAATCTGTTTCAAGGCTTCTTAACCCATGAACAGAACCTTGCATCTTTGTCAAAACATAGATCTCTTTGATCTGAAAATGATGAACTTTTAAGAGTTTGAATATGAATAATGAAAATTAAAAATGGAGTTTTGTATTTTAATGGACTATATCATCTTTTAATAATAGTGATCTCAGAATCTTGGGGGACTTCTTTAAATTTCCCTTATTAGGATTTTGATAGTCACTCATGTTCGTAGAGCATTGCTCTCGAGGAGTTTAATTGTCTGTGCTCGTTTTTTTAACAAGAATTCGCTTAATCAGTCGGTCTACTAATTCTGTTGATCTTCTTTCACAGGAACAATGGATGCCCATATGTATGCTCTTAACGAGATCATCTCTTACGGGGACATCCGCCGACTTGGCCGCTCTCAGAATCGTGAGTTCACAAACGCGGAGTGTGCTGAAATTATGAGCCGCTTCGACGCATACAATGGTCCACTGCTCCCCCGGCGTTCCTCCCTCCTTAAGCTTATCGTGGGAGCCATCTGGGAAGCGCTTCCCCTATTCTGTTCCGGCGTGCCGCTTAGGGCGTTGGATGCCGCTGAGGACAAGGTGCACTCGGTGTACCTATTGAACTTCATCTCGAAGAGACGGCGAGACAGTCTTATCGATCTCTTACACGAGGTCTTTCAACAGTCTGCCATACTCGCTGCTTATCGGAAGGTGGAAGACATCAGGGGGGACCCTGACGCTTGTGCTCGCGAGAGAAAGCACACTAGGATGGTCCGCGAGGCCTGGAAAGTCATAGATAGGGTCTCTTTTGAATTCCTCAATCCATGTCCTGGGTCCGAGGTTATTCCCTTGTAATAATGTTTTTCGTTTATTGCTTTTATGATTGTAAGAACTTCTGGCAATATTAATGAAGATTTTTGTTTTTCCTAGCCTGTCTTATCTTTTGTTCTGGGTCTTTTTGCCCATGCATGAATGATTGTGTCTTGAACGCTTGATCAAATGTAAATCGGATGCTCTTTCTGTTGCTTTTCCTCTTTCTCAGCATGTCGTCACAATTAGCAGGTAATAGAGTAAGCTTCTTGATTTCTTCATGAGATAGCGAGGGCTTAGGCCGCAGGTTCAGATCTGCTGCCTAAGACTTTTCAACTCTATGAGCCGTGAGGGTCTCATAGAGACTTTTCTCCCTACGGATCGAGAGGATCTCATAGGTGGGTTTTTCTCCTTAGGAATCGTGAGGATTCCTAACTGTGGTTTTCTCTTGTAAGTCGTAAGGATCCTACAAGAGAATTTTTCCCTCTTACGAGTCGAGAGGACTTGTAAGCGGTTGTTTCCCTCCTTGTCGAAGCTCGGTGTTGGAGAGTGAGACCCGTGGATGGTATGCAAGAGACCGTTTTGGGCCAACTTCCGGGGTCCCAATGCTTAGGAAACAGGCTTCTTTTATGCCCACTGCCTAAGGCTTTATCTCACGAGTCGAGCCGCCTCGACAATTTTTCACAAGTCGAGACGAATCGAACGTTTCTCGCAAGAACATCTTAACGTCGCATTTAACCTCTGCTCTTTACGACAGAAGCCCGTTAAGGTTGGTGGTACTTAGGGTTTTGGCCATCGTACCGTCGCATAGGCTGATATAGTCCTCGATAGGCAATCGTGCTGTTCGAGAAGCCCTGCGACTGCCGTGTCTCTGATCCCTTCGGGGGCTGGACAAGACGTCTTCAAGCAATCCTCCTTGGCAGTTTGACCGTCGGAAGAGTAAGCGCTAGGAATTTGCCATGCCGCTTTTTACTTGAGGTTGGGCTCATTTTGGAGAGCCCCGATGAGTCATAACCACTCCGCGCTGGTGTGGGATGATCTCCGATAGTCTTTCAGGCTTTATATGACTTGCCGTTAAGACCGTGAAGCTAGGAATTTGGCCTTTGCTTCGTTTGCTGGCATTGCGTCCTCTGTATCGAGACGAATGTCGTGGTTGTCTCTAGGTTGCTGATGAACCGTCGAGGTTTGGAACTAGGGATTTTGCCGTGGCTCCTTTTGGTGATGTTGCGTCTGCTGTATCGGGACGAACGTCGAGGTGGTGACCACTCCATGTGGGATGATCTCCGGTGGTCTTTCAGGCTTTATATGACTTGCCGTTAAGACCCTGAAGCTAGGAATTTGGCCTTCGCTTCGTTTGCTGGCATCGAGTCTGCTGTATCGAGACGAATGTTGCGGTGGGAACTAGGGATTTTGCCGTGGCTCCGTTTGTTTGATGACGTTGCGTCTGCTGTGTCGAGACGGACGTCGAGATTGTCTCTAGGTTGCTGGTGAACCGCCGAGGTTTGGAACTAGGGATTTTGCCGTGGCTCCATTCGTTTAATGACGTTGCACCTGCTGTGTCGAGACGAACCTTAGGGTGACATCTCGTCTACTGTATCGAGACGGACGTCGAGGTTATCTCTAGGTTGTTGGTGAACCGTCGAGGTTTGGAACTAGGTATTTTGCCGTGGCTCCTTTTCGTGATGTTGCGTCTGCTGTATCGAAACGAACGTCGAGATGGTGACCACTCCATGTGGGATGATCTCCGATTGTCTTTTCGGTTTTATATGAGTTACCGTCAAGACGTTGAAGCTAGGAATTTGGCCTTCGCTTCGTTTGCTTTGGCGCGTCCGAATCCTGTTGAGGGAAGAACGCTGAGGTGACATTTCATCTGCTGTATCGAGACGATCGTCGAGGTGGTGACCACTCCGCGCTGGTGTGAGATGATCTCCGATTGTCTTTCAGGCTTTATATGACTTGCCGTCAAGACGTATGAAGCTAGGAATTTGGCCTTCGCTTCGTTTGTTTCGACCATGGGGTCTCTTGTTGACGTTGCTTCTACATCCTGCTGGACTGCGAAGGAACGTCGTTGTTGACATTGCGTCTGCTGTATCGAGACGAATGCTGAGGTGAAGCTGGGATTTTGCCGTCGCTCCGCTTTACTGACCATGGGGGCTTTCGTTGACGTTGCATCTGCATCCTGCTGGACTGCGGAGGAACGTCGCCGTTGACATCTCGTCTGCTGTAACGAGACGAATGCTGAGATGGAGTTGGGATTTTGCCACCGCTCCGCTTGATGGTGTAACATCTGTGTCCTGTTGGAATGAGGAGGCACACCGTTGTTGGTCTCCAGGCTGTAGATGTGGCCATTGAGATTTGGAACTAAGGACTTTGTCATGGTTCCGTTTCGTTGTGACTCTGGGGTCGGTTGTTGACGTCACGTCTGCATCTGGTTGGAGTGAGGAGAAACGCCGTTGGTGATCTCTAAGTTGTCGATATTGACGTCGAGACCCTGAAGCTAGGGACCTTCCTTTGCTCCGTTTGTTGACATCGTGTCTGCAATATGGCGACAAATGTCGAGGTTGTCTCTAGGTTATCTATGAACCGTCGAGATTTGGCTTCGCTTTCTGGTGGAGCCTGTTGGGAAGGTATTGTTCCCTTTTTATCTGTGCCCCTGGATTGTATACAGGGATCGATGTGATTTCACCTGTAGGGCAAAAAGTTTCATTCTTTCATTTTTTTTATTCTTTCCGCGATGCTCTATCATTTCAGCTTTTTATATCGCAAAAATCGCGATTGCCCAATCATTTCGGCTATTTTTCGCGGTGCCCAATCATTTCGGCTATTTTTCTTTTTACTCGCTGCTTTTTATTGCGAGTTGCCCAACCATTTCGGCTATTTTGCATGCATACATTTTTACTTGTTGATTTTGTTTGCAAGTTGCCCCATCATTTCGGCTATTTCGTATGCATTTTTTTTTGGGCTCGCTGATTTTTTTTTTTTGTGAGTAGGGGATTTGGGATCTGATACTAATCTTGGCATCAGCATCACTGCGACTGGAATATTGCCAGGAGCGAATCATCATTTGCCGTGAAAGGACTTGAAATTTGATACCGGTTTAGACATCAGCATCGCTGCAACTGGGATATTACCAGGAGTGAATCATCATTTGCCTTGGAAGGACTCGGAATTTGATACCGTTTTAGGCATCAGCATCGCTACAACTGGGATATTGCCAGGAGCGAATCATCATTTGCCTCTGTCGATGCTGAACAAAGGTGGCTTAGTAAACAGGGTTAAGGGTCCTGTCGGCTAAGGCTTTTGACTTCATGAGCCGTAAGGGTCTCACAAAGGTATTTCTTCCTACAAGTCGTGAGGATCTTGTAGGTGTGTTTTCTCCTTGGGAATCGTGAGGATTCCAAAGTGCATGTTCTCTTGTAAGTCGTAAGGATCTTACAAAAGGGTTTTCTCCTTATAAGTCGAGAGGACTTACAAGTGTTGTTTGCTGTACAAGCATATCCCTAGTCACGGATGGGACTTTGTTAGGAAAATATTTATTCGTGCCCGTGGATTGTATACAAGGGTCAATATGAGCCGCTTGTAGGGCAATATCGAAGGTTGTGGGGGCTGCTTAAGAACAGGTTAAGGTTTCTGTAACTTAAGACTTTCAAATCTTATGAGCCATAAGGATCCCACAAGAGAGTTCTCCTTACGAGTCGTGAGGATCTCGCAAGTGTATTTTCTCCTTAGGAATCGTGGGGATACCTAAGTGTGTTGTTCCCTTATGAGTCGTAAGGATCTCACGCAGGTGGTTTCTCCTTATAAGGTCGAGAGGACCCTATAAGTGTCTTTTAACGAGGTTGCGCCCTTTCGGTCCGATATTACTTTAGGGACGTCTCGGTCCGATATTAGTTTAGGGACGTCTCGGTCCGATATTAGTTTAGGGACGTCTCGGTCCGATATTAGTTTAAGGACGTCTTGGTCCGATATTAGTTTAGGGACGTCTCGGTCCAATATTAGTTTAGCGATGTTTCGGTCCACGAGTTTAAGGACCCCGCAGTCCATATTGACGTATGTGGTCGTCGGGACCCGTCACTTCTCTGACGTCGATGAATGATTACAACGACATATGTCAGAGGAGCTCGGAGATGTACCCTCGAACCGGATATAAATTGATTTGAGAGAGAGAGAGAGAGCAATTGTGCTCAGTCAATTTAATTTGAGGACTTACGGCCACGATTGGGCTAAGTCCAGTTCAGAATATTCAACACTTTTATTTGTTTTTTGGCCTATTAGGCCTATGCTAGGGCTTGGCCCATTTTTAATAATGCATAGCATTAAATCTTGGTCTTTGTTGGACCTTTATTTAGGCTCTGCCCCTTTTAAGATAATGCATTGCATTATTTATTATTTTGTTTGGGCTCTGCCCATTTATAAATGATGCAGAGCATCAATTTTGTTTGGGCTCTGCCCTCTATAAAATGATGCAGAGCATCAATTTCATTTGGGCCCTCCCTTTTGTTGCTCTGCAATTTAATTTGGGCCTGGCCCTTCAAGCAATGCATTGCATTGAGAATCTTCAAGAAACAGAAGTGCAGAGCACTTTTTAATCCTTTTTCCTTATTTCATTTGGGCACTACTTTTTTTTATTTTATTTACTTATTTATTTATTTATTGAAGATCCATGATCTTGTTCTTAGATCAATGATCTGTTCCCAAGAGAATTTTCTCTTTTAAAGGTTTTACCGTTTTTTTTTGTGTTCTTCCAGAATTCTCAAGAGTTCTCTTTCTCTCCTCTTTCTTTTAGCAAGATGTTGATGCCCCTTTGAAATGAGGTCTGGGGTCCTTTTTATAGTGCTCACAAATTAGTTAGATTTGTTACAGAGATCTTTCTCTGAGTGATTTGGGGAATTTTCCCCACCGTTGGATCTTTGATCCAAAGGCCCCTGCCTTATACAAGAAAATCTTCTTGTTTCAACAAGATTTATTCTGTTTTGTGCAACTCCCCCAGTGAGTGACACGTGTCGCACAATGAAGCGCTTGCGCAACTGCTCTTGCGCAACTGCGCAGACACGTGTCGCGCAGCGGTGCGCTTACGCAGTCGTGCTAGCGCAACTGCGCAGACACGTGTCGCGCAGCGGTGCGCTTGCGCAGTCGTGCTTGCGCAACTGCGCAGACACGTGTCGCGCAGTGGTGCGCTTGCGCAACAGTATTCGCGCAACTGCGCAGACACGTGTCGCGCAGTGGCGGGCTTGCGCAATCGTGCTTGCGCAACTGCACAGACACGTGTCTCGCAGCGGTGCGCTTGCGCAGTCATGCTTGCGCAACTGCGCAGACACGTGTCGCGCAGCGGTGCGTTTGCGCAACTGAGCGTTGCTTTTGTTTTTTAAAGAACCTTGCTCTGATTGGACGCACTGCCTTGGGCGTTGCGCTGTCGTCTGCGCCTGACACGTGGCGCATTGCGCACAGCGCAAAGAATCTGAAGCGTTGCTTCATTTATTAAAGTTTAAATTTTCAAAGCAAAGCTTTGCTCTGATTGGGGGAAGATGAAGCGTTGCTTCATCTCCCGCCTTGGAATTTGAACAGAGTTTTGCTCTGATTGGGGTAAACACGGACAACTCAACATCTTAAAAATCTTAAGATGATAACCCATTTTATATCATATATAGAATTTGAGGTACAAATTTAGGTGGAACCGGTATTAAATGAAATGCATCTATTTCTAGTACATCTCTTAATCGAAAATGCGATTCAGCATTACTCATTATAGAGTACACCCACGAATGAGTAATCTGAGAGAGAATCAAATTCTTAATTATATCACTACGGAATACCTAGAATAAGTATCCACATCTTCGAACACTTCGAAGAATATTGATACTTCCAACATTTGGTTCTCTACTTTATTCATATATCTTATAACTTCTCAAAATCTTTGGACAATGCATTTCAACAAGAATGCGTATATAAAACCAGAGAACTTACAGTAAAACGGAATGAAGTATGAGTACCAATCCCTTATTCAAGCGGACACTGGACAACATACATCATTATGTATAAGTCTTATGAGTTCACTAACTCATACTCTGTGTGTTATAATTTGAAAACTGTATTTTGGTTAAAAACGTATATCCCGTTATTCAATACACCTTATCCAATCATCAAATGATAAAGGAAAATATTCATAACATAATTTTTGAAAATTTGTATTCTACTTTATCAAATAAAGAGACAGATATATCAGTGCATAATAGCAGATATTCAAAACCAAAAGTTTGTCGAGACAAAACCAGGTGATTTCCCTAATAGCAACAATTGTTTCGATATCCAATATTGAGGATCGAATCACCTTTTCAATAATCTAATCCTTCTTAGTATCTGTAATAATTTACAGAGGTGGGATGTTAATCTGGTATCTATATACCCAGGAGTCAGAATTAATTGGAAAACAGTTTTCGATTACAATAACATAGAAAACATGAAACATCAAATGTTTCAAGGGGTGGCCAAGTAATGCCTCTTTCATTACCTAGGGTCATAATAGTAGTTGCATTTTCCTTTCCGCTCACTTCTTCCCCTATCATTGTCTCTTTTTCTTACCTTGTGTATACCAGATTTATGCTAGTTAGTTTTCTTCTTTCCCTTCCTTTCAGCTCCAGCGTTAGGATTAGAAGAAGACTATTTAACAAGCGTAATCGGTATATTCTCCTTATTTAAGGAACTCTCAGACTTGAGATAAGGTGGAGAGGAGAGACAAATGAGTTGTATCATATACAATTCACTTTCTCCAGAACCAGTGGCCATCCTCGACTAAAACAATTTCTTTGAGTTTGTATCTAACTATACAATGGCCTTCCAAGCAATATGGATCTCTATATCGGATACAGAGTGTTCTGTAGGAAACAAAAGGGGAAGTGGGAAGGATATGGATATATGTGACTATGTCGTGAAAATAAGGCAAACATGACATTCCAAAACCGTTGATTGTAAAAAGGTTCGGTTAACTATGTTTATGAGTTTTTAGTTTAAGATCAGTCTTAGGTCACTGCTAAAGAGAGAGAAAAGAAACACTCGTCGTGCACTCTATCAAGATTAGATTGGTATATTTATCTAATCAGGATAGCTCCCACTGTACAGTCGAATCCTCCTTCAAACCCTAAAAGAAGAATTAGATGGGATCATATCCGAAGAGTAAGTATTACTTATAGTGGGAATCGAGATCCAAACTATCATGGAGTGGTAATCTTGAAGGGGTCAACAAGTCACCCTACACCATGGAAGGTATCCAATCTCATTGCACGTTTCAACACTTGAAACTCCCGATATAGGTTTTTACCCCTAACGGCTTATGACCTTAACGAGGTCAACAAATCATAAGTCGTTAGTTAAGTTCAACCCGTCATTTCATGATTAAGTTAGACCCACTAACAAAACCCTTAACGAGGTCAACAAATTCGTACGACCGTTCGATCTAATCGCATCACATGCAAGCAGGAAGACATCACTTAGCTACCGTATACTACGCCTCAACGAACTCGACAAACGTAGCACGAATACTAAGTACTCTACTTCCTGAAATGACAGAGGGTTATGAATGGTTTTGAAGAAAACCTTTGACATAATGAACTTGATCTCATCGTAGGAACCGAGTGGTTTTGCAAATTTATAGTTACGTAGACTATTGCTTAAGTGCAGATTCCCCGTGAAGGGATCAGAGCTCTTATCTCATTAAATGAGGTGCAGGATATTCCTAACCGAATATCTCGATGTAAAGAAAAAGACTACCGCTATTCAATTTGCAAATTTATAGTATTACATTTTTTTTCCAAAGAGGTCACTCTTTGTGAAGGGATCTAGGCTCTTTCCTCGTCGAATGAGGTGCAGGATATTCCTAACCAAATACCTTTGTACAAAGCAAAAAATTCGACTATAACACCACAATATCTGATATTTGGTTTCTACAACGTGTTTTAGGTTTATTATCTTTGTATTAATCTGTATCAATGCAATCCCATTAAATAGATAATCATATTACCTAGCATCTTCTCATACAATCACAAAAAACATGAAAAGAAAATAGAATGCACATATACGCCATCCGCATTCGTCACGGGGTCCCAGGTCTTCACCGTAAGGTTACTTAACTTACGGTAGAGCGGGGGCAGGGCTAGCGCGGGTGCAAAACGTATATAGCATTTATTTATATATCACACACACACACACACACACACACACACACAAATATCACTATATATATCATCGCTGGCAGATAATCAACATTAGAGGAAAGCGATAAATATCATCACAAGAAGGTAATCACATCACAAGCAAGAAATGAACATCATAGAATAGGAATGGTCGGATCACCTAGAAATCCTGCATTTTGTTCGAGCCATAAATGAAACGCGACATTCCCCGGTCGTGTGAATAACCCGTGCATAGCCAAAAGCAGACCCCTACGAGTGCGGAAGATACCAGGCAACCCAAGAAATTAGGCAACCCAACATCATCATCATGAGAGGACCATCCAACACTTTCTCAAATCCGGTGACTTGAGCACTCCTTCGCGGGTCTATCCTATAACCCCCTACAAGCGCGGCAAGTATTCCGCCAATTCTAGACTCGAGTGACCCGATCTCAACTCCTTGAGATGGCCATCCGCTACAATCTAGAACCTGGTTGCTCGTACGCTTCTCCGCGGGGTAATCCTAAATCTTTATTATATAACAACGACAACGTTCACAGCCTGATCGTGTCCCGACAAATAATAATATATCAATCGGTGACTACGACCACATGTGAACCACTAAGTCCTGAAACAAAGAATATACATATAGCGGAAATGGCGGCCATAATTTAGAGCTCGTCTCGAACAAATGAATATACAAGATGGCTACAAGCATGAATGAAAATAACACTTATCGCAACATTACACTTCCGCATAGGGACTATTCATTTCGCGACAATCCAACACATTCCAACAATGTTATATATCAATATATATCAACAACAATCATAATAACAAATGTGCAATCTCGTCTAATTGATCATATAGAAATTAGGCGATGTTTACCAACGCATATCCTTATTGTATCCGTGTTCAAGACGACTAAATCAAACACTTCGATTTAGTCGATTCGAACTATGACATTAGAATTCATAAACCGTGAGATCGCTAACTTGAAATTCCAAAAACTGAATTTCAAGTTCATACCGGCAATGAAAATACCCTCATTTTTTCAAGAAATCAAACGCCGATGACCCCATAAAACCCCACACTAGATCAGTCCCACATCAGGGCTGAATCAGCCCCAAATTGGGGCTGATCAAATGGCTGATTCAGCCTCTGATGCGGGCTGAATCGGCCTCGGTTCGGCCACGAATCGGGGCCGAATCGAGCTCAAATTGGGTGGGCTCGGGTTATCGTGAGCCTACTATAAACTCTTGGTCCGAACCAAGAATCCGTTGGATCTGACACAATCAAAAATGAGAGTTTTTCATGCAAATATTTAAAGCTAGTTATGAAAATTTTGGGTTTCATGAATTTCAATGTCACCAAAACAACTTTTAGTCTTTTGGTATGGCTCTGATACAACTGTTGGGTTGCTAGAAACCTCTATTAGGGTTTAAAGCATGGCCGAAGCGGTAATTTTAAAAATCTATAGAGTTTTAGCAAACCGAAACAAAGAATCAAACCAAACTACTAAACTTGTCACTAAACTAGTAAGCTAAAAATAAAAGTTTGCGGGTTACAACCTTTGTAGAGTATTTGCCACCTCTCCTAGGACTCCGGGTAGACTCCACGAAGCCCGGAACAAGCTTTCTCGATGATCTCCTCACCGAAGATGATCTACCTTGAGATAACTCCAACACAAGCTCTAACTTTAAATTAATCTCATCAAAATGAAGCAACCCACTATTTAAACTTGCTAAGAATGATTAGTAGGGGATGTAGAATAATTATCTCACTTAATTTTTCTCTTTTCTTTTCCATTACTCACTTGAAGAAAAATCAAGAGGAGGAGGAAGAAGCATGAAGGAGATGATGAAGAAGATGATAAGGTTCAATATGAGAACAAAATAAAAAAAAATGAGTCATACAAATAAAAACACCTCATGAATTTTACAACCATCTTAATTCTATGACTCATTCTTTTTCTCTTTTAAAATGAAATAAAAGAATAACCATGTTATCGTTTGAATCATATTATTCTTATGCACCCATCTCATATATATCAATATACATGTCACTATATTTATATCAAATATAAATATTAACAAAGAGAAGAAAATAATTAAGTGAGCATGATATTTGTTAATATATAAATATATCAATATCTAAATATACATTTAATTATTAAATAAACACTTGATTTAATAATCCGGATAATCTCAATAAACACCCGATTAAAATATGTGTATCAAATACACGTGTTTAATCAAACTCATGCACATATCCCTATACGCGTCCTACATCATTTCGCATGTGCTGGGAAATCTCTGTGTAGGACTTTAAAGACTCGACAATTTGCTGGCAGTAGATTAGGATCATATCCATAGCCCATAAGCACGTCAACAGTACTAACCGGACGTAATGGCTACCCAGATATTAATCCGGTCAATGAGCAAGCTCATCTGAACCCTGCAAAGTCTATCAATGATATTACCGTACAGTTCGATATCTTCATTTACGAGTATCACATATCGGGTTTAGGGTTTCGAAACTGTCAGACCACAATAACTTGATAAGTCATGCGGGAGAGGACTCATAACCAACCGGAGATACAACTGATAACACTTATCAGTTTTTCTCCACTGCGATGGCCATCGACTTATGGTTTTATTCATGTCCTACATAGCGCGACATCAACTCGATATACCGAGAGATATGAATCCCCTCGACCGCTCACTGCCTCCACCTGCTTCAGGACTATACCCAACAAAAAGCTGTTTGCATGACTCCTTTGAGCCATAGTAGGGTAGAAGTCTAAGTATTTTGGTAAAACACATGAGACACTATGGCGATCTCAGGTCCTAGAGACTACCTTGTTCCCATGTCACAAGTGAACTGTTACCTAACATTGGTATATTACCAACTTGGAGTTCTTAGTGAGTCCATCTGTAACACCCTAGTTCATTTATACCATATTCTATTTGAGTATTTTCTAATCTTTTGGCTATTTCTTGATTATTATTTACTTTGAGTGCGGATAGTGCTTTGGTATCTTTGGTTAGTATCCGACCCGACCCGCATGCTTGAAACCCATCTTGGTTCTAGATTATGACATATCCTTACTGGTACAGAGGATCTGTGCACACATATATGTTATATATAAATGTATCATATTTTAGTATTTGTATATAGTTTCAAATACTACATATTATAACCAAACTATATCTTTTAAACATATTGCATGGCCAGTATCATACCCTATATCTTGTGAGTGTATCCAGACATCGTGTTCACTTCTTGTTCGATGAAACAGACTCATTTGGATCGCTACGTGTTTTTACATGTATCCGTTCTAGGGGTTATGCATTTTATCTAACCGGATGTCGCATTATAATTTTAACTGACCCGTATATTATCCGTATTTTAAAACTAGATTTTTAGAAGTGACCCGGGTATTTTTAGAGTATTTTTGTATTAGCTATAAAATCCTATAATATATATTATAATCTATTTCTATACCTTAACAGTAATTATATATATCAAATGTATATTAAATATTTTTTAACAAAATTATATCCTCAGTCTCTCTCTCTCTCCCCCTAACATCTCTCTTCCCCATCTTATATATATATAACATATATATATATATATATATATATATATATTATTTTACTTAATATATTCAAAACACCTCTCACTCCTCAATATTCTCTTCTTCCTTCACTTCTCTTAACACGAGAACCCACGCCCTAACCCTAGCCGAGCTCTAGCCCTCGTCGCTGACCATCCCAACCACACCTCCTTCTCCTTTCCTTCTCTCAAATCCCGAGCTTCTTACGAACCCGACCAACACAGCAAACCCAACACCGCAACTCCTCACCACCTCGTCGTCGATCACTCTGACATCATCGTCGATCTCACCATCCTAACCCCGTCACCTCTTCCTTCTCCTTTCCTTCTCTCCAATGAGCACCCGACGAGATCCCTGCCACCCTCGACACTCGCGACCACGATTCCTGCAGCCGAACTCAACCCCAGAAACCCCAGCTACTTCCTCACCGCCGATCGCCCGACCCTCATCACCTCCTCGTCGCCACCTCCTCCTTCTCCTCACCTCTCCTCAACTCCGACACCACCATCTCCCAAGAACCCGACCCCTGCAAACCCGACACCCATGCCTGCAACTACCCTCGCTGTTACCTATCGTTGACGGTAGCAATTGTCGCCGTCGTCATCACCTCTCTCCTGTCCCTAGAACCACAGAGCTAAACCACAACCCTAATAACTTCATCTCTTTCTTTCTCTCCTTCTTTTCTTGTCTATTCTTGGTCATTGCCGGAGTCTCACACATCGCCGATGATTTGGGCGACCCAGTCATCGTCTTCATCCAGTGTGGTCACGTCTTGGATTTTCCAGGTCCAGTCTTGTACGCGCGTATGTGCATCGCGACGTTTACTCGACGTCGAACGTGACATACGTACTCCGTCGTGAGATTTGATCAGGCAAGTTTATCTTGCAACATGCTATATCAATATATTTATATCCATATGAATAAAAATAATACATGTATTTTTAATTGTGCATCTGATGTTATAGTTTACCGTTTTTTCGATATTCGTTCGTATCCGTACTGAGAATTGCATATCTAGTTGCATGCCGGAACCTCAGTATATCATATTACATTTATATTAGAGCAACATGCTTTCTAATGTGCATCATACGTAGTCATGGATATGTATACAGGTTATTACAAATAGACACGTATGCATCCTGATATCCATCATTCTTACCGTGTTCAGATTTTCATTACAGTTTTACATTGGGTATCCATTTGATATATATGCACCACATGACATGCCCTGATACACTACTTGACTTGATACTTTGATCTTGTTACTAATGCCGACAATCCTGACTTGTTGTCCTGACAGACGTAACCTGTTGTCTACATAGGCAAAACCTGTACCTGCTTGATCTTGTGTTGTCATTAGTTTCATATTATCAATACCTGAGTTGAACACATAACCTTGGGGGTAAGGGGAAATAAATGATGAAACCTGACTTATAACTCAACAGTTCGATACTTATACTGATCAGTCTTTACGGGCTAGGCCAGCCCTGGGATGCTGCTGCTGACATCATTCGTCTATACATGTTACCTGTTTACTGCCTAGCGGCACGTCTCGGATTCAGCCTGAGAGTCTTGACCGTAGTCCCGGGTATGCATGGGATACTATTGAGTTATATCGACGATTCCATTAAATTGATTTCAAAGACTTTTAGAATAGATAACTTAGAAGTACAGACCTTAGGTTACACGACACATACATACAACTCACTGTTTCATACCTGTGTTCTCTTTTATATGCATGTTTACCTATATCGTTACATCCCGGTTATTATTGTTGTTTTGATGTTATGACGCACTGAATTATGGGTTTTGCATGACCCAGTTCCTCTATCTCTATCGCAGGCTGAACAGGAGTACTTTAGCCGTCAAGCCGAGCAGTGAGGAATTGATTATGTGTGGTTTATAGATGTTTAGCTTTTAGACTCTAAGCTTATTTTTCCGCACTTTTATTCGTTGATGTGAGCCCATATTAGGACGTATTTCCAGATTTTGTTTATTGGATATTATATCGTTTCCGCTTATACATTTCCTTGACTCTTTTATTTGGCAAATGGACATGTACTAGCCAGTTTTATATTTTTACAGTTCTTGATATCCTATAGACAGCCGTAATGTGACTGTGGAGGGATGATTCCTATCCACAGGTAGCATGGTTGGCTCTGTCACGTGCCATAGTTAGCGCACTCTGGGAATCGGGGCGTGACAGGGTTTGTTTGGTATCAGAGCCATAGGATTTAGGTTAATCGGGTTTGGATCTTTTGTAGTTGGGTATTGGACCCAATACACTAACCAGGAAACCCGTGATTAAGATCATGTCCTGCCAAATTACTATCTTGCCATTCTTAAATCTATAACTATCCTATTTATTGAATCTTGTTTACCGTTGCTAATCATCTTCAGTGTCTTGGCTTCAAAATAATGGCGGATAGAGATATGCGGTCATACCAGAGACATGTAGATAATGCCGCGTTGCTTGGAGTTATACGTGGGATGCTGGAGAACCAGAAGAGGCAAATTGATCTGAATCAGTAGCAAGCCAAAGCTTTCCAGGAGGGTCTACGGACGGTCCAGCAGTCCGTAGACGCAGTAGCGGCCAAGCCAGCACAGTGTGAGGGCACCGTGGCGAATTTCAGGAGGCTTGGTCCATCCACATTTACTGGATTATAGGAGCCATTACCAACGGAGCAGTGGCTAGTTGATACGGAGAATCTCCTAGTCCCCACACAGATTCCAGATGACTAGAAGGTGGATGTAGTACGCATCCAACTGGTGTATTACGCTCGTGAGTGGTGGCTCGTAGAGGAGACCCGTCTACCCAAGCTTGTCAGTTGGGCAAAGTTTTCATGGAGTTTCTTGGAGAAGTTCTTTCCCCAAACCACGTGAGAAGAAATGGAAGAAACGTTTATTAGCATGAAGCAGAACGACGGATCCGTTGATGCGCATGCGGCTCAGTGGACTCGGCTCAGTCGATTTGCGGGACCTTTGCTTGCCGACGAGGCAGATAGGGCATGAAGGTTCATGCATAGTTTGGATGTGGATATCCAGAGACACATCATATCTCTAGGATTGACCAACTTTTCCCAAGTTCTCAAGGCATCCAGGGAGCAACAGAGTTTATCGGTGAAAGCGAAGAGTACGAAACAGCAATCCGTCGTAATGCAGAAGCCAGCGTTTATGCCAAACCGAGCTCCTGTATGCAGAGGCATCCCGGTGAACACGCGAGGCATTGTACCCATGAACAAGCCCATCGTATCCGATCAGAAAAGAAGTCTGAATTGTGACTTTTTCTATCTACCCGGACACTTACAGAAGGAATGCCGAAGGAGGCTTGGACTCTGTCTTGTTTATGGATCAGCTGACCATACCATAAATGCTTGTCCTTCAAAGCTACGATTGGGGGACGATGTTCAGCAGCCACCACAGAAGCAGATTACTTAGAGGCCTAATCAAGCATGAGCCTTCGCTTTGATGGCCGAGGAGGCCAAAGCTTCAGATGAAGTCGTTTTAGGTATCCTATTCGTTCATAATTTTCCTGTATTAGCATTATTCGATTCAGGTGCATCCCATTGTTTTATGTCGTCCAAGTTTATTACTGCACACTCGATTCTTCACGTGGCCCTGTCTAGTTGCTGGGACATACACACTGGGAATGGATAAATTATATCTAGTAGTGAGTGCAAGGATTGTTCGTTGGTTATTTGCGAACTAGAATTATTCGCAGATTTCTTGGTGATTGATACCGGCAGCTATGATGTTGTCTTGGGAATGGACTTTCTTGGCACTTTCCATGCTCACATCGTTGTAGGGTAAAGAAAGTGATTTTCCAGATTCCCAGACATCCGGAGTTTATATTTTCAGGAGGTAGCAGATATGTCGGGCCAGTCGAATTTAGGGCTAGGCCGACAAGCGCCGTTCTTTCGTCAATGAAAGCAGATAAGGAGGAAGTGCCAGCAGTAGTTCAAGAGTTTATGGACGTGTTTGAGAACATCTTGGGTTTACCGCCAAAATGAGATGTAGAGTTGCGATTGATCTTGTTCCTGGAGCAGCGCCAATCTCAAAGGCGTATTAACCAATGGCACCGGTGGAGCTAGAAGAAGTCAAAAAATAGGTCGCCGAATTGCTAGAGAAGGATTGGATTCGCAGCAGCAATTCACCCAAGGGAGCTCCAGTTCTTCTAGTCAAGAAGAAAGATGGCACGCAGAGGATGTGAATTGATTATCGAGAATTAAACCGGGTGACTATTAAGAACAAGTACCCGATCCCTTGCATCAGTGAGTTATTCGATCAACTCAGTTGCATGAGAGTATTCTCGAGGCTGGATTTGCAATCCGGATATCATCAAGTTCGAGTGAAATCAAAAGATATTTGCAAGACAGTGTTCCGAACTCGATATGGACACTATGAGTACTTAGTGATGCCATTCGGAGTCACGAACGCACCAGCAATGTTTATGGACTTGATGAACCGAATCTTTTCACCTTATTTGGACCAGTTTATTGTAGTGTTTATCGATGATATTCTGTTCTATCCGAGGAGCCAAGAAGAGCATGCGGAACACTTGAAGATCGTACTGCAAACGTTGAGAAAAGAAAGGTTATATGCGAAGATGAGCAAGTGCAAGTTTTGGCTCGAAGAAGTGAAGTTCTTGGGTCATGTCATGTCCGGAGATGAAATTGCAGTTGATCCTGAAAAGATTGCAGCAGTTCATGATTGGCCGATTCCAAAGAACGTAGCGAAGATCAGAAGTTTTCTTAGTCTTGCCGGATATTATAAAAGATTCGTGGAGAATTTCGCTCGAATTGCTGAACCATTGACCAAGCTAACACGAAAGGAGGTACCGTTCGTATGGACGGATAAATGTGCATCAGCTTTTGAGGTGTTGAAGCAAAGATTGACCACCGCCCTATTTTGACAGTGCCAGATAGTTTCGGAGGGTTGGTTATTCACAGCGACGCATCTAAGAAAGGCTTGGGATGTGTTCTGATGCAGTATGGGAAGGTTATACCCTACGCATCAAGACAATTGAGGACTCTTGAGAAGAAATACCCAACTCATTATTCGGAGCTTGCAGCAATGATTTTCGCTTTGATGATTTGGAGACACTAATTATTGGGTGAAAGGGTAGAAGTTTTTACCGATCGCAAAAGCCTAAAATATGTGTTCACGCAGAAAGAGCTCAACATGAGGTAGCGTAGATGGTTGGAGCTGATGGCTGACTTTGATCTTAATCTAATATAACATCCGGGGAAAGTTAATGTAGTGCCGGATGAGCTAAGTTAGTTGTCAGCAATACAGATATTGACTGCACAGAAGGAGATTATAGATGATTTCTAGAGATTCGATTTGGAGATCGTATTACCACATTCTTCGGTACAGTTGATGCAGCTACAGGTACAGTCATCATTGATTGATAATATTAAAGCAGCGCAGTCACATGATCAAAGATTCCAGAAGTTTCGAGGACAAGTTGAAGCGGGGCTTCGAACGGACTTGTTGATTCATGAAGATGGTTCGTTATGATATGGGAGCCGCTTATGTGTGACGAAAGGAGATATTCGTGAAGAAGTTATGAAGGAGGCTTATAATTCCGCATATTCCGTACATCCGGGAGGCACGAATATGTACCGAGATCTACGACGGCATTTTTGGTGGGAAGGCATGAAAAGGGAGATTGCTCGCTTTGTATAGAAGTACTTGGTGTGTCAGCAAGTCAAGACTGAACATCAAAGGGTAGCTGGATAATTGCAACCACTTCCGATTCCTCAGTCGAAGTGGGAACATATAACCATGGATTTCGTGACAGCATTACCGCGGAGTCTAAAGGGTAATAATGCAGTTTGGGTGATTGTTGATTGATTGACCAAGGCAGCTCATTTCATACTGTTTCGAGTTGGTCAGTCAACGGAAGCATTAGCAGAACGGTACATACAGGAGACTGTGAGATTCCATGGATTGCCTGTGAGCATCGTTTCCGATCGTGATACCCGATTTTTATCACACTTTTGGAGGAGTTTACAGGAAAGTTTGGGGACTCAATTGATGTTTAGCACCGCTTATCATCTTCAGACAGATGGCCAGTCAGAAAGAATGATCCAAACTCTTGAAGATATGTTCAGAGTATACATGTTAGACTTCAAGGGTTCATGGGAGGATCATCTACACTTGGTGGAGTTTTCGTATAATAACAGTTTTCAGGTGACTATTCAGATGGCTCCATTTGAAGCATTTTATGGTCACAGGTGCCGCTCGCCTGTCCGTTGGGATGATGTTGGAGAAAGAAGATTATTGGGACCGGATCTTATCGTACAAACCGTAGAGAAAGTTAATACGATATGAAATCATATGAAGGCGGCGCAAGATCGACAGAAAAGTTAGACTGATACAAGACGAAGACCTTTGGAGTTCGCAATTGTTGATCTTGTATTCCTGAAAATATTACCGACTAGAGTAGTGATTCGATTTGGTAGTCAAGGCAAGCTTAGTCCTCGATTCGTGGGGCCTTTCGGTATCATCGAGTGTGTCGGAGAAGTAGCTTATCGATTGGCTTAACCACCATCCTTGGCGAGTGTTCATGACGTGTTTCATGTATCCCAACTCCGCAAATATGTTTGTGATGAGACGCACGTCCTAGACCACTCGGAGCTGACAGTAAGGAAGGACTTGAAATATGAAGAACGACCGATGGCGATTGTAGATCGAAGAGAAAAGGTCCTCAAGAACAAGGTTATCCACCTAGTACTTATTTCATGGGGGAATCGTTCGCACGGAGAATCAACTTGGGAATGAGAAAACGAGATTCGACAGAAGTTTCTACACTTATTTTCTTAGATTCATGTTTTCTTGTCTTTTCTTGTTCCGGGAATTTCGAGGACGAAATTCTTTTGTAGTTGGGTATAATGTAGCACCCTAGTTCATTTATACCATATTCTATTTGAGTATTTTCTAATCTTAGGGCTATTTCTTGATTGCTATTTACTTTGGGTGTGGATAGTACTTTGGTATATTTGGTTAGTATCCGACCCGACCCGCATGCTTGAAACCCGCCTTGGTTTTAGATTACGACATATCCTTACTAGTACAGAGGATCCGTGCACACATATATGTTCTATATACATGTATCATATTTTAGTATTTGCATATAGTTTCAAATACTGCATATTATAACCAAACTATTTCTGTTAAACATCTAGCATAGCCTGTATCATACCCCATATCTTGTGAGTGCATCCAGACATCGTGTTCACTTCCTGTTTGATGAATCGGACTCGTTTCAATCGCTACATGTTTTTACGTGTATCCGTACTTAGGGGTATGCATTTTATCTAACCGGATGTCGCAATATAATTTTAACTAACACTTATATTATCCATATTTTAAAACTAGATTTTTAGAAGTGATCCGGGTATTTTTCAGAGTATTATTGTATCAGCTATAAAATCCTAATATATATTATAATCTATTTCTATACCTTAACAGTAATTATATATATTAAATATATTTTTAACCAAATTATATCCTCAGTCTCTCTCTCTCTCCACCCAACATATCTCCCCCCCTCTTATATATGTATAATATATATTATTTTATCTAATATATTCATAACACCTCTCTCTCCTCAATATTCTCTTCTTCCTTCACTTCCTTCGCCGCGAGAACCCGCGCCCTAACCGTAGCCGAGCTCTATCCCTTGTTGCTGACCATCCCAACCTCACCTCCTTCTCCTCTTCTTTTCTCTAATCCCAAGCTTCTTATGAACCCGACCAACACTGCAAAGCCAACATCGCAATTCCTCACCACCTCGTCGCCGATCACCCTGACATCATCGTCGATCTCACCATCCTAACCCTATCACTTCCTCCTTCTCCTCTCCTCCTCTCGAATCCCCAAGCACCCGATGAGATCCCTGCCAGCCTCAACACCCGCGACCATGATCCCTGGACCCGAACTCAACCCCAGAAACCCCAGCTACTTCCTCACCGCCGATCGCCTCACCCTCATCACCTCATCGTTGCCACCTCCTCCTTGCCACCTCCTCCTTCTCCTCACCTCTCCCCAACCTCGACACCACCATCACCCAAGAACCTGACCCCTGCAAACCCAACACTCATGCTTGCAACTTCCCTCACCGTTACCCATCGTCGACTGTAGCCATCGTCGCCGTCGTCTTCAGCTCTCCCCTGTCCCCAGAACCCCAGAGCCAAACTATAACCCCAATCCCTCCATCTCTTTCTTTCTCTCTTTATTTTCTTCTCTGTTCTTTGTCGTCGCCGGAGTCGCACACGTCGCCGACGATCCGGACGACCCAGTCGTCGTCTTCATCCAGCATGGTCACATATTGGATTAACCAGGTCCAGTCTTATATGCGCGTGTGTGTATCGCGACGTTTACCCGACGTCAAACGTAACGTACGTACCCCGTCGTGAGATCCGATCAGGAAATTTTATCTTGCAACATGCTATATCAATATATTTATATCCATATGAATAAAAATAATACATGTATTTTTAATTGTGCATCCAATGTTATAGTTTACCGTTTTTTCGAAATCCGTTCGTATCCATACTGAGAATTGCATATCTAGTTGCATGCCGGAACCTCATTATATCATATTACATTTATATTAGTGCAACATGAATTCTAATGTGCATCATACATAGTCATGGATATGTATACAGGTTATTACAGATAGATACATATATATCCTGATATCCGTCGTGCTTACCGTGTTCAGATTTTCATTACAGTTTTACATTGGGTATCCATTTGATACAAATCCACCACATGACATGCCCCGATACACTACTTGACTTGATACTTCGATCTTGTTACTAATGCCGACAATCCTGACTTGTTGTCCTGACGGACGTAACATGTTGTCTACATAGACAAAACCTGTACCTGCTTGATCATGTGTTGGCATTAGTTTCATATTATCAATACCTGACTTGAATACATAACCTTGGGGGTAAGGGGAAATCAATGATGAAACCTGACTTGTAACTCAATAGTTCGATGCTTATACTGATTAGTTTTTATGGGCTAGGTCAGCCCCGAGATGCTGCTGTTGACATCATCCGTCTGTACATGTTACCTGTTTACTGCCTAGCGGCACGTCTCGACTTCAGCCCGAGAGTCTTGACCGTAGTCCCGGGCATGCACGAGATACTACTGAGTTACATCGACGATTTTATTAAATTGATTTCAAAGTCTTTTAGAATAGATAACTTAGAAGTACAGACCTTAGGTTACACGACATATACATACACATCACTGTTTCATACCTGTGTTCTCATTTATATTCATGCTTACCTATATCGTTACATCCTGGTTATTATGGTTTTTTTGATATTATGACGCACTGACGTCTGGGTTTTGCATGGCCTAGTTTCTCTATCTCTATCTCAGGCTGAACATGAGTACTTTAGCCGTCAAGCCGAGCAGTGAGGATTTGATTATGTGTAGCTTATAGATGTTTATCTTTTAGACTCTTAGCTTATTTTTCTACACTTTTATTCCTTGATGTGAGCCCATATTAGGACGTATTTCCATATTTTTTTATTAGATATTATATTGTTTCCGTTTATACATTTTCTTGACTCTTTTATTTGGCAAATGGACACGTACTAGCTAGTTTTATATTTTTACAGTTCTTGATATCCTATAGACAGCCGTAATATGACTTTGGAGGGATGATTCATATCCATAGGTAGCATGGTTAGCTCTGTCACATGCCGTAGTTAGCGCACTCTGGGAAGCGGGGCGTGACACCGTCCGGTGTACCTCATCTTATGAGCACCTGTATACAATTCTCGATGTCAAACACCAATAGCTGTAGGATTAGCTATCGCCCTCTAACCGGGTCAGAAAATGTACACACTAGTCTAAACTGGAGTACTGATACCCAGTCTCGATACTCCTATAGCTAAGGAATTTTAAGGAGTGCTTATCGACTACTCAGGCCCCACTAGTATGATCTTCATCATCGTCCTGGCAGTCAAGCAAAATTCTAGGTCTTTATCTCATGTTAGAACGATACGTGATAGTAAATAAAATGCATCACATGAACGATAAGGGTAAGCCAGATAGCACACTATCATCTCGAATAAGATTGTTCTCTCGTATAGGTCACTTCAATTATAATAATTGAGTTGAGAGCACCTATATCCAATAAGATCAACTTTTTTATGATTTTTGGTTTCTTTTCATGTTTCATGGTAAGAACTTGGGGCATTGTGAAGTTTAAACTTCGTTCTTCATGGAGATCATCTCGATGATTTTCATCTATTTGATGAAGGGATTCTTAAGTTTTCCTTCAAACCATAAATCTTAAGATCGAAAATCCCTGCATGAGAACTTAAGTTCTCGACAAGGAGGAGATTTGACTTAAGGATCTTTGATCCAAAGGAAGAACTTAAGTTCTTTTTGAAGCTTGAGCTTCTTTTTAATGGAGATTAATCTCCTTACATAGGGTTTTGAAGAAGGAGAAGAATTTGCAGAGGCTTAAGTTTCTTTACTTCACCTTATGGGAAGAATTCTGTATATTGATGTCTTCACCCTCCCGTCCTATTTATAGGAGAGTGGATGGTTAGGCAGGTAGAGAAGATCTCTCATCTAAAATCTCTCAAATTGATGTTAAGATCAACCGCGGTGCTTAAGCACCGTTGGATCATAGATTCAAGGCAATTTCTTGTTATCAAGAGAATATCTTTATGCTTTAGAAAGATATAGGAAAATATTTTCCAAAACAAATCTTAAGATCTATCTGAAGCGATCGCTTCAAAAGTTTGGTGCCTGCGCTGCTTGCGCCAGCGTCAGAGTCATGAGCTTAAGCTCTTGAGCCGGTAATTTAGCCGTGAACAGCCTTTAATTAATTTCAGACCAAGAATAAGATCTGCATGACCTAAATCTTTCATATCAAATATAGATGATAAATATTGTTTCACATGCTCGATAATATAAAGTGAAGTGCCAAACAATAATATATCATAAACATAAAGGCATAAAATGACATAATCATTATCAAATTGTTTATATAAACACATTTATCATATAGATTGATAATGAAACCATAATTTAAAATGAATTTATCAAATTTCATATGCTATTATTTAGGAGCATGTTTACATCACCTAAATATTCTAGATTAGCAAACTAGTTCATTTTGTTGCTTCATTTGTGATGTTGAAGCTTGAACCATATTCTTTAGGATGGATCATCTAGGATTAAGAAGGCCTCCAAGCAAGCTTGATCAAGGATCCCTATGAGCACAAGAGAGAAGAGTTTTGAAGACCGAAGGACATGAATCTCTTGGTATAACTTTCTTTCATAGTAGATAAACTCCTTCTAGATGCTAGTTTAGGGTTATGGTTTGATCACTTGTGTTTGGTTAATCGTGCTTACTCAAAATTTGATTTTTGTGCATTCTGCATCTCTACTTTCTATATAGAGTGAGAACAATTAAATAACATGGTATCATAGACACTCCATAAGACTTAACTAGCTTGTTACGATGTTTAAATTCCGCCGTTTTTGTCACGCAAAAACTGCCGACAAAAACAGTCATAGAATTTCAAGTTTTAAGATGTTCACAATCCTTGCTGGCTCATGGTTTCGATCGAGAAGCCGCGGGGTGTTGTGTGGGTACCCTTAGGGACAAAGGTCGATCCCACTCCCCGAGACAACCATGAGGTGGCCTTAGGGATGGGGACCCGAGACCTACCCCAAAAGGGTAGGCTCGGGTCTGCCCTCCCCTCTTGGCCACCTTATGGTGGCCTCAGGGGGTGGGTACCCTCTAGGACCCCCGAGCGATAGTTAATTTTGGGTACTTCTCCCCCGTGAAAATTTGGGCGAGTTTCGAGTTCATTTCGACTCCCAGATTGACTTAAAACGAAGGATTTTGGGGACTTTAGTACACTAAATTTTCAGTTTTGGAAAATCGGATGTGTTTGCTAATTGTACGTGGAATTCTAATGTCATGGAAGTTGTTACTTTCTCATATGATGCTTATATGTGTTGTGAATGTCTCATAATCGCTATACATAGATTAGAAGAGGTTGCATGCATCTGGTTGTTGCAGTGTCTATCTTTGTAATGTTTTGGACGATTTGTCGTGTTGGATAGCTTTTTGTGCGATACTAGTTGTATAGTTTTGAGTTCATTTGTATATTCATTATTTCAGGGTGAGTGTCCGACATGTGGATAGTCTTTTTCTGCCTGTTTGTATATTATTTTATTGGGAGATGGCTGGGTTGAGGTCAATGTCACCATTGCATATTATTTCATTTCTGTATTAGGATAAACCCACGAAGAAGTGCTCGAATAGCCAGGTTCTAGAGTGCGCTAGGTGGTCGTCTCATAGTGGAGTGCTCAAGTTACCGCGCTTATAGAGGTTTTAGGATGACCTACGATGGAGTGCTCAAGTTACCAGATTCCGTGAAGTGCCGGATAGCCCACTCATGACCTAGAGTATGGGTTGCCTTACTTCTGAAATAGGCAGGTAACTTTCTGCGCTCGTAGGGATCTTGGTTTTACATTGTACGGGCTATCCACAAGACCGGGGAACGTCGAGTTTCATTTTCGGCTCAAATGAAACCCAGGGCTTCTAGATTATCCACTATCCTATATTGTTTATCGCTTCTCTGTGATGTTGCTTATATCATGCCTATGACGAATGGTTATATATATATATATATATATATATATATATAAATGTTTTACATGTTTTGCATCCGCGCTAGCCCTGCCCCTACTCTGCCGTTAGTTAAGTAACGTAACGGTGCATGATCGGGCCCCATGGCGAATGCGGATGGCATATACGTACGTTTATTTTCGTTCTTTTCTGGTGTGATAGGAATTAATTGATGGGACCACATTAATTTTGATTAGTGCAGGAAAAATAAACCAAAAAGATGTTGTCGGAATAAATTTTTCAAAAAACTATAGTCGTATTTTTTGGCTTTTCAAAGAGGTATTCGGTCAGGAATATCCCACACCTCATTCGAGGGGGTAAGAGCCTAGATCCCTTCATGAGGAGTGATCTCTTGAGCAAAAGTTTATATTACTATAGGTTACTCGGTTTTCTTCAAAACCACTAGTTTTCAAAAGCGGAGCCTAAACCACTCCTTTTCAAAACTGCTCGGTTCCTTCAATGATATCAAATACATTACATTAATGGTTTTTTCGCCAAAACCAGCCGTAGCCCTCCGTCATTTCCTATGAGTAGTGCTTAGTATTCGTGCTGTGTTTGTTGACCTTGTCAAGGCGTAGTGTACGGTAACTGAGTGGTGCTTGTTTGTAGCATATGATACGATTAAGAAGGACAGTCGCATAGCCTTGTCGACCTTGTCAAGGGATTATGCGGGTAGGTCTAGGGTAATCAAGATAATGACAGGTTGAACTTAACTAGCGACTTAAGGTTTGTTGACCTTGTCAAGGTCATAGGTCGTTAGGGGCAAAAACCACATCGGGGGTTTCAAATATACAGGAAACTTGCTAGTGTTGCATACCTTCTGGAGTGTGGTAACTAGAGTAGCATCCATCTAAGTTATCACGTGATGATAGTTGGATCTCGATCCCACTTATAAATAGGATTACTCTTGGGAGATATTTTTCACCTCACAATTAGCTAACCTATTAGGTGTCTAGAAAGGTGTTAACGGGGCTACGCCTATGCGAAAACGAGATTTATTTTAATTAGGTCCATGCGAAAGCACGGGGAACCTGTCTCGAAGTACCAACACCCACCTGGCCGAATGGTTAGCGAACTTATGAGGTGTAAATGATCCGAACTAGTTCTTCTTTAAAGGTTTGAAGAAGAATTCGAGCAAATAGTGGGAGCCATTCTTATTAGATAAACTAATAACCAATCTAATCTTGCAAGAGCGCACACTGAGCGTTTCTTTTCTCTCTCTCCAAGTAGCAACCAAGTCACGCCCTAATCAAGATAATAAAATGTTTGACTTGACCGAACCAGCTTATTACACTGGGCTGGGGAACGTCAGTTCGGCTCTAAATTGTGACAACTGTTACGAGTATGGGTAAGGGAAAAAGGACCATATGGAATTCCATATGACCATAGTGAAGGAGAAGCATTCTAATGCATCTTCTTCGGATGTATTTGGTATTGAAAATTATTTTTCGGTCAACCCTACCTCCTGGGTATTAGATACCGGATCAGGATCTCATATCTGCAATTTATTACAAGGACTGAGAAAAAGTAGAATGGTTAGACCGGATGATATGTCCTTCAAAGTAGCGAACGAAGCATAAGTTGATGCTACTGCCGTCGGCGAATATCACCTTAAGTTGCCAAGTGGCAACACTATGATTTTAAATAATTGTTACTATGTACCATCTATGCTCTGCAATATTATATCAGTTTCTTTACTAGATAAAGATGGATATAACTTTGTTCTAGATAGAAATATCATGAACATTTACCTCAATTAGGTATTGGTTGCATAAGGTATATTATGCAATGGTATTTATGTTCTTAATCAAAACACAGTTTTCAATATACAAAACATATGCAAGAGGAAGAGTTCGGATAAAAACGAAACCTATTTGTGGTATTGTAGACTTGGTCATATCAATGAGAAAAGAATGGCCAAGTTGCATAATAATGGATTTCTGAATTCGTTCGAATTTTCATCTTATGAAACTTGCCAATTCTGTCTCAATGGAAAGATGACCAAAACTCCGTTTACAGGACACACACACACACACACACACACACACACACACACACACACACACACAGAGAGAGAGAGAGAGAGAGAGCTACAGAGCTCTTAGGACTCATACACGGTGATGTATGTGATCCAATGTCTATACATGCAAGGGGTAGGTTCTCGTACTTCATTACATTCACTGATGATCTATTCACGTTCGGATATGTATTTATGATAAAACACAAATCTGAAACTTTTGAGAAATTAAAAGAATATAAGAGCAAAGTAGAGAACCAGACAAGAAAAAGTATCAAGATCCTTCAATCTGATCGAAGAGAGGAATACTTGAGCACGGAGTTCCTTGATTTTCTAAAAGAGAATTGTATTCTCTCTCAGCTTACTCCTCCGTATACACTACAGCACAATGGTGTATTGGAATAGAAGAATCACACCCTCTTGGATATGGTTTGCTCTATGTTGAGTAATACTAGGTTGCCTATTTCATTCTAGGGATATGCGCTTCAGACAGCGGCATATCTATTGAATCATGTTCCATCCAAATCTTTGCCTAAAACACCATTCTAATTATGGAATGGTAACAGACCATACCATAAACGGTTTAAGATATGTGTTTGTCCATATTACGTTAAAAAGAATAATCTAGACAAACTAGAGACACGGTAAGTTCTATGTAAGTTAGTAGAATATCCAAAGAATGGTTATGGATATATGTTAAACCACACCGAAGAACAGAAGGTGTTTGTCACTCGCCACTTAGTCTTCTTAGGAAAAGAATTTCTTACAAAAGAAATTAGTGGGAGCACGGTAGAATTGGAAGAAATTCCGGAACTACAAACTATAAGTTAAGATTTGGTAGAACCGGAGAATTCAATAATCGCGGACGAACCTCGGCCACTCCGCGGATCTAGTAGGATTTCTCATCCGCCTGAGAGATACTACGGTTTTCTCGTATACGGTGATCGAGAGGATTGCATCTTGGAAGAAGATGATCCTACTAGTTTCTAGCAGGCCATTATCAGTAGGGACTCTGTAAAATGGATGGATACTATGCAATCCAAAATGGAGTCTATGTACACCAACAAAGTTTGGACTTTGGATGTTGTTTCTCCCAGGGTAAAACCCGTTGGATGCAAATGGATCTTCAAAAAGAAGATTGGTGTAGATGGAAAGGTGGAAACCTATAAGGCTAGGCTTGTTGCAAAAGGTTTTCGTCAATGATCAGGAGTGGACTATGACGAAACCTTTTCTCCAGTGGATTTGCTAAAATCCATTAGGTTCCTACTTGCCATTATGCCTTCCATGACTATGATATATGGCAGATGGACGTAAAAATGGATTTTCTAAATGGAAGTTTAGAAGAGTGTGTTTATATGGATCAGCCGGAGGGATTCATAGACAGCGGGAACAACGGGAAGGTGTGCAAGTTGCTTAAATCCATTTATGGATTAAAGAAGGTATCGAGGAGCTGGAACATCTATTTTGATGAAACAGTCAAAGAATTTGACTTCATCAAAAACAAAGATGAGCCATGTATCTACAAGAAGATTGTAGGGAGAACTGTCATATTTCTCATCTTGTACGTCGATGATATTCTCTTGATAGGAAATGGCATTCCTATGCTGCAATCAGTCAAGTTGTTCTTATCACTAAAGTTCTTCATGAAAGACCTAGGTGATGCCACATACATTCTGGGGATTAAAATCTATAGAGATAGATCCGAGAGATTATTGGGACTATCACAATCCAGTTATATAGACACCATACTAAAGAAGTTTAGTATGGAAGATTCCAAGCGCGGTAATATACCCGCTTTGCACGGAATTACCCTCTCTAAAGAGTTGTCTTCCAAGATTGATAAGAAGAGGGCTCGCATGAGCATTATACCCTACGCTTCGGTGGTAAGATCTATAATGTATGAGATACTATGTACCAGACCAGATGTAGCTTACGCGCTTAGCGTGGTGAGCCTGTATCAGTCGAACCCAGGTGAGAATCATTAGACAGCTGTAAAGAACATTCTTAAGTACCTGAGAAGGACTAAGGAGATGTTCTTTGTTTACGGTAATAGAGATCTCCAAGTCGAATCCTTTACCGACTCAAGATTCTAAAGTGACAAAGATGACACTAAGTCTATTTCGGGTTATGTGTTTACTCTCAACAGAGAGACAGTCTGTTGGAAGAGCTCCAAACAGGACACCATTGCAGACTCGATGATGGAGACTGAATACATTGCTTCCAACGATGCTGCAAAAGAAGCGGTCTGGATGAAGAAGTTCATTATTGAACTTGAGATGGTTCCATCCATTTTTAATCCAATACCCTTTGTATTGTGATAACAACGGGGCTATGGCTTTAGAAAAGGAACTACGATCCCATCAGAAATCCAAACACATATTGAGGCAGTATCACTCGATCAAGGAGATCGTAGATCGCCAGGAGATCGAGGTCCAAAGAGTATATATGAAAGACAATATGGTGGATGCATTTACCAAGGACCTCCCTCAAGCACAGTTCAAGCGACTTTTTGAGATGTTGGGTATGTGATACGCCAACAACTGGCCCTAGAGAAGAAGTTAGGTATTCGGTACGCTAATTACATGCCTTAGTACAAGTGGGAAATTGTTGGATATGTATGCCCTAGAGGCCTGTATTGTATAGGATACTAGGGATATGTATGTACAGAACAATATTAATCAGTTATATAGTATACTATTTGAGCTGTCTTTATCTGAACATATGTTTTTTGTTTTTCTTGCTGCTTTGTTTTGCTTATACATGTTGATAAAGACTCGATACAATAGTATACTATTTTGGTCTGTTTTTATCTTAACATGTGCATATGTTTTACTCGATATCACATATAGCTGATATATGTTGTAAACCCCGTAGGATTTTGCTTGACTAGCAACGTTATGATGGAGATCATACTTGTAGGGACTGGGTAGTTCATAAGAACATCCTTAAATGTCCTAAGTCGCTAGAGTATCGAGACCGGGTATCGATATTCCAGAGTAGACTTGTGTATACGTTTCTAGACCCTGACGATGGGTGGTGGTTGGTCCCACAGCAATCAGTGTGATCACCTAAGTTTATATACATGTGCTCACTTGGGGTGTGTATACTAGACAGACTTACCGAGAACTTCTAGATGGTATTATACCTATCGTCAGATAGCTGTTCTCAAGTGACATGAGTACATGTTAATCTTTAGAACTGAAATCGTTATTTGTCTCGTGTGAGTTCCTACTGTACTTAGATCACAACCCTACCATGGCTCTATTGAGTCATGCTATGGTTGGGTACAGTCCCGAGCCATAAGGTGGCAGTGAGAGATTGTCAGGGATTCTTCTCTCTCAGTATTGGGAGTTGATATTGCACTGTGTCCGGTTAGCCAGAACCATAAGACCTTGGCCAAGACAGAAGAAATTTACTGATGCTTAGATCAGTAGTTTCTCATATCGGTCCTGAGACACATCAACACGACTTATCGTGTTATTAGAGGTCTGACGTTTACCACCCCTTAGACCTGGTATGTGGGACGAAGAGACTGGACTGTACGGAGATTGTCATGGATAAGCTCAGTAGGGATTCGAATGAGCTTGCTCGTCGGCCTTCTTTTCGACAGGTACCTAGGTAGCTGTTATGTACAGTTAGGGCCGCTGACGTGCTTGTGGTTAAACCTACTGCCAGCGTACTGTCGAGTCTTTGGAGTCCTATATAGAGGGTTTTCCTTATTCGGACGAAACGATGTAGAGGCCGTATGTTTATATGTACAGGATTCTGATTAAATACGTGTACCGGATGTGTGGAATTTTATCGGACGGTTTATAATACTAGCGGGCTTAGGATTAAGCCGGGTTATTAAATCAATTATTGATTTAATTCTAGTGTTATATTTGTAGTATTATTCTATCTCTAGGGTATTTGTATTTTGGTACGAATACAAGTATGTATATATAGTAGAAAGTATTTTGTATTTATACAAAATACATTCTAGAATGAGGACACCTCATTCTTATATTTTCCATTTATTCTTTTATTTAGAAATGAGGTGAAAGGTCATGTGGCAAATGAGAATGGTGGAGGGTATGGCCAAGTGAATTATTAATTCATTTGGAGCTAATATTGAAGTATGGGAACCATTTAATATTATGGAATTCTTTTTCACAAAAGAAAAGGATTGTGAATATTTTTGGAAGAAGGTTTTCATTTCCTCATTCACATTCTCTCTCCTTTCAAGCTCTCATCTTCCTCCTCAACCCAAACCCTCTCATGTGTTGAGAATCATGGGTTATGAGATATATTAAAACCAAAAAGCAATCTCTGCATCACCTAAATATTTTAGATTCGCAAACTAGTTTATTTAGTTGCTTCATTTGTGAAGTTGAAGCTTGAACCTTATTCTTTCGGATGGATCATCTATGATTAAGAAGGCCTCCAAGCAAGCTTGATCAAGGATCCCTGGGAGCATAAGAGAGAAGAGTTTTGAAGACAGAAGGACATGAATCTCATAACTTTCTTTCATAGTAGATAAACTCCTTCTAGATGCTAGTTTAGGGTTATGGTTTGATCACTTGGGTTTTGTCGATTGTGCTTGCTTAAAATTTGATTTTTGTGCATTCCGCCTCTATACTTTCTATGTAGAGTGAGCACAATTAACTAACTGTTTTAAAGCATATGTAATGTGTTTTGAAATAGGGTTGAAAACACTTTCGTTATTTGAAATTTCGGCAACACCTCCTTTGTATTTTTTGATAAAAAAAAGTACATAAACATAAAAATATCTGCATCCCTACTCGGGAGCTATCTCAATGCCAAACGGTGGAATCATAACCATACAGTTATATACGATACTCGAAGGCGAAGGATCGTAATAAAATATATAAATAAACCGCGTAAGTAAAGCTAACTAGTCGACTCTACTCGAGTTCGACCCAAAAGAATATACATAAAGTCACAACTCGATCTAAGTTGCATAATACAAGTGATCTGATGGAGTAACACTAGATACAAGGAAAACCATATACGAAAGAGGCGGTTACTTTGCGTGTAACTCACCTAGCAAAATATGCGATGAACCTCAAAAGATGTGTCGGTGACACCGCTAAGTGTCTGTGCGGTCCGCCCTACAAGAAGTTAAGGCATGATTAGTCTAAAATATTGCACATTTGAATGAATATTTTCCCTATTATTGTTAAGTACTAAAGATGTTTATAGTAAATATAGAACATATGAAGGTTTATTCGTAAAAAGTTTATTATCATATGTTTCTACATTATAATTAATATAATGAGAGAAAATATATGCATATAATATTTAAATGAAATATTTGTAAATTAAAATATGTATGTCATATCAAATATTTCTAATCAATATTCTTAAGATATTATATTATATAAATGGTTAGAATAATATCTCAAAAATACCAAATGCTATCAACACTTTGATTTGAGATATTGTGCAGATATTAGCTTAGGTCTGGAATCTAAGTAAGAGATCCGAGTCAAATCGGGATATCGAAACCGAATTTGCCAAAATTTAGAAGCAAATCGAGAGATCTAGCAACGGCAGAGATTCAGAGCATTATTTTCATAATCTAGATATCAAAAGGATCTCCACATATCAACATAAGAAACCAAAAAAATTCCCATGTCATGATCCCACCAAAGCACGGCGGAAGGGAGGCCAAACGTGGCATTTTGCGGCGGTTCAACGATCAAATCTGGGCCATTCGATGTGAGATTTTGGGATCATTATCTTAACTGCATATATTCCTATATGGAATCTAGGGTTTCTGGTTTCGAGGACTATCTAAGGGACTGAGAGCTATATATCGAAAATCATCACCGAAAAGATCAAGAGATCCACGTATCCGAGTGATCATCATCTATTCATCTACCTCCAGCAAGAGAGAGATCTAGAGCAAACTAGGGTTCTTGTATTCTACTTTCTAAGGAGAATTATAAATGCAATAATTAATTAATAAAGGTTGTTTTTAGTTTATTTCTTTTTGCAATTTTTTCCGCATTTAATTTCTGCACTTACTTTTCTGCATTTTAACTATACTTTCATTCACCTTCAACATTTCTTCTAACTTAACCATGAGCGAGTAATTCCTAGCTTAGTAGGTTTGTAAGATAGGGTAGAATAATGGATGAAAAGATCTCTTACTACTTTTATACATTTTAAAGTTTATAAATTTTAGCAAAATAAATGTTAACCTCCTTATCAGGCGCGCTACCAATTTATTGATAGTCACGACCACGATTTGGGATTGGTTTAACACATGTTTTGTTAAGTGCTAGACTTGAACAGAGATCATTGAAAGGACACTGGTTAATAGTGGGGAAACCCTAGTTTCTTCTAAAAAAAACCTAATCTACATTCATCACTATCGATCTAGTTTTAAACTATTAAAAGATAAAAGAGTCATTTTTAATTATTCATCCATTACTACCAAGTCCTATGAACCCTACAAGACATTTTATTAAAAATCCTATATCTATTTCAAATAGAATGGTAATCAAACAATCACCCTTCTTTCATCAACTCGTCTAAAGCAATAAAAGAGTTCAGGTTTCCCTGCGGACGACCCATACTCATCGCGGCTAGTTACAAGCGACACTGTCTTGATTGCGGTTATTTACAAAAACACTTTCTTTCAAACGATCAATCAAATGGCGCCGTTTCCGGGGAAACGGTCGTAATTTTTTTCTTTTTATTTGGGTTGATTTCTAATAAAATCTAGAAAACATAAAATAAACAAAACCGCATCTTGCACTTTTAACGATTATTGTGCGAGTTTTGCAAGGGAATCTGGAGTAGCTGGAGCAGGCAAATAAAGATTCAGAGAATTTCAATTTGGACCAAAGGAGTAGTGGTGTGCCATGAAGAAATTTGAGCAGAAGATTCTTCAAAGAGGCGGTGGAACCACGGCTATTTGGTCGATTTGGCGGCAGAACCGCAGTACTCTTGACGATTGGGGCTCCCAATCTTCTGTGGTATTTTCCTATTGACTTTCTCTCTCCTATAATTCTCCAACAAATTGATTTTACTTGCAGAATTCTTTGCAAATATCGCCGCTAAAAATATTTTTGCGTGTTTTAGATTTTGGTTTATTTTGCATATCTAAAACGAACATTACGAGGCAATAAACCCAAAATTCAGATTAGGTGGGGATTTCATCACCCTTCCTAGGCCCCACAAATCACAAACGAGCATACGCATAACCCTTCATTAATAAAAAAAATAACTAGATCAAGCCTCTATGGACTGTCGCGCTCAATTATGACAGAGGAAAGTCGTGGGTAATCTATTGCTTATCCGCATTTTTCTTATGGCATCTAAGGTAAGCGTGACTAAGAAAAGTGGTTACTTAATTAGACCCGCTATTTCGCTGATTCGTATAGTGGATACCTCCCACTTACCTGGCACTTACCTGGCAGCAAGATTGATAAGGAGGTAGTAGAGGATTGATCCTACGACTTGTCTTTTAGAAGTCTAGGAGCGGTCTAGTAAATTGACCTAGGTAACCCTAGTTCTAGGTATTGTTTGTGCACGTTTTTCAGTCCCTCTTTCAAAGAAAAACAATTTCCAAAATCCAAAAAGTGCTTAAATCATTACCATTTCACCCTCTTTTCTTTTCACTTTCTTATAATGGGTAACCCAAACAGACGAACTCTTGCCGAGCTTCGCTATCCAGAACCAGATATTTCTTATTTTCGTAATTGCTTCGGTGCAAATTCCGACTCTACCATATCTTTAAGAGATAGGATAGAGCGCATGGAAAAGAACAGTTGGATACCTCACTTAAGGTCCTATCAACCACATCAAAATGCAACATCTTCTTATGTTGATAATCCGTTTAAGACCAGTAAGGGAACTTCTAAACACATGTCCATCGCTGAGCATATTGCGAAGGCTAATAGCAAAAGGTTCAATCCTTTCACTAATCCAAAACCGTTAGGACAAAAAAAACAATAATTTCCATATGAAAATATTGATACTCGTTTTGAGGCGAATATAACATCTTTTACACCCATGACCATTGTTGAACAAATAGCAATTGCCAGTCGCCAACTAACCAACCAATCTCAATATTCTTCATATCGCAATGTTGATCCTAATCCTGTTTATGAAACTTGGGTAAACCCTTCTAATTCTTATCCACGGTACCAAACTTTCACACGCTCTCATGTTGACACTTAACTTGAGGCTAATGGGACAAGTCATAAACGCATGTCAATTGCAGAACACATTGAACTCGTCTGTAGCCAACAATTAAAGGCATCTCTTGTTAACACTTCTCTTAAGTCTAATGTGGCAAATTATAAACGCATGTCAATTGCGGAACACATTGAACTTGCTCGTAGCCAATAATTAAACACATTCCAACCATACTCAACTTTTTCACCTCATCTAGACAGTATTTCTGAAAATCAATTAGGAAGTTCCACGATACAAAGAGAATCCTTCATTGGAACTTCTTCACAAACCACGTCTAGTACTGAAGTAGAGATGGAATTGAGCAGTGAAAGAGAACAAGAGATCCATCAAAGTCAAACCAAAACCATTTCTTTTGATCTCGATACCCTCCATCCTGCACTCCAACCGAATGTATTCAATGATCAACCGCTTAATAATCTAAGTGCTGAGGTGCCCAAGAATAACATGTTTGACTTTTCCAATAGTGAGTGTGAAAGGGAGCCTTACACCGGTCCAAATCAAACCGATCCTTATTCGACTGCACTTGATATTTCAAACCTTTCAACTCCGTCAAGTGAACCAAGTGATTTATCGATTGGGGATAGTATAATTGATGAATTATTGAAGAACTGTTCATTTGATTTGACTGAAGATGTTAGTGAGAGCGGTGATGAGAATATCGTTGAAGATGAACCCGTTATGTTAGATGAGTTGGATTCTCCGACCCATCATGTCCTTTCTATTGAATACGAACATCTTCCTGTACAATTAACCAATCCTATTCTTACCACCGAACTATCCGATAAGCAGAACGATATTCAACCTTCATCTCCCACATCTGGTTCAACAATACCCGACACCCAAAATTTGTTTACCCATTTCATCATCCACTTTCTTTGGTTCTTCTAATCTTCTTTCAACTCCACCGAGTTTTGATGAACGACACTCCAATATTTCGAGTTCTATGATTCTTGAAAGACCACTCGATTTAGACTCTGTTGAAAATGAGGGAGACAATATTTTCATAATTTCTAACGAATCAAGTGTTTTGAATCTTTGTGCGCAAAATACTGACCTTGGAACTTTCAACCGTCCTAGTGAATCTACTAACATAGATATTGATTCCTCTCTTTTCGATGAGATTATCACTCGAGCTATCGATGAAAGTTTCGAAAATATTTTTGCCGAAGAACTCGCGTTCTTTAAAGACTTGGATGTTGTGATGAATCAACCTCCACCCGAAGAAGTTGAACCGCCACCTCTTCTCCTTATCAAGTACGAGAATGCGAATATTCCACCTACTCCTTATCTTTCATATTCTCGTTTTCGTTAAACATCATTATTTTGTCTCTACCAACCGAGACGTAAATCTTTTCAATTACACCTCTTATCTCCTCCCTATTTCTTCATGTATATTTGTGACGTGATCATCTACCAACCATGGTGTTATATTGATAAAATATTCAAATGGTTGGTGTTGACTTTTAGTCTTTGTAAAGCTTTGCATAGACCAATAACTTTACCCCCCTTATGATTTTAAATGCTTAAAAAACTGTTTTATTCAAGTTTAGGGGGAGAGAAAAATATTTTTGCTCTTGAAAGAAAAGAATTTTTTTACACAATTGTGAGCTAAAAATAAATTTGGGGGAGGATTTCACTGTCATTGAATTTTGTGCCCTTTTGCTAATCATTGAGAACTTTTCCTCCTAAGTTTACTGGTCTTGATATTAAAAGATGACATCAGTGAGGACACTGCTGCAAATCGGTTTGGGGGAGGTTTGTGCTTATTCATGCATCATTTTACATTATACTAAATAATAGCACTAAATTTTTTTGGAAATAAGAGTTCGAAAGTGAAAAATACATATGAAAGATATGAAGAAATTTAAGAAAAGAAAGAAAATTAGATGTTTTAAAACAAAGCTAGTAATAGGTAGTCATGAGCTGTTGTCCCAAGGGTTAGTAAGATGAAAGGAATCACTAATCTGAGAATAGAAATAAGTCTGAAAAATAGTCTATATTCTTGAGTCCAAACATCTGAACGTTGATACTGTTGGAGATAGTGCCCTCAGAGTCAATTATTGGATCACAGGCACGTGATTGCAATGATTGAGGGAGGACCTATCCCGGTAGGACAGTCTTACTCGAGATGATAGTATGCTATCTGGTTTATCTTTATCATCATGTACTGCTTTAGGTGACCTGACATGTCGCTATTACACGTTGATAGAGCCCCTAGGATTCTTGCTTGACTGCCGGCAGTATGATGGCGATCATATACGTGAGAGCTGGTGGTCCATAAGCACATCCTTAAAAGGTCCCTAGTCGTGGGAGTTTCGAGACAGGGCATCGATTCTCCAGAGTAGACTAGTGTATACAGTCGAGACCCCGACGAGGGGCGGTGGCCGGTCTCATAAACCACTGGTGTCAGTTGGTTCACCTAAGATGTATACAGGTGCTCATTGGGTTATGAGTACACCGGACAGGACTCGCCGGGAACATGCTAGTTGGTCTTATACCTGACGTCAGATAGCAGTTCCCTGGTGACATGTGTACAGGTTAGTTCATCGACCTGAGGATCGTCATTTGTCTCGTGTGAGTTCCCACTGTGCTTTGATTACTACCCTACCACGGCTCAAAGTAGTCGTGCAAACAGGTTTTAGTTGGGTACAGTCCCGAGCCACATGGAGGCAGTGAGCGGATCTTCAGGGGTTCGTCTCTCCCGGTATTGGGGGTGGGGTCGCGCTGTGTCTAGGAGAGCCATTACGCAAAGCCCTCGGCCGAGGCAGGAGATTTACTGGTAGGTATTCCAGTAGTATCTCAGGGCGTTCTGGGCTACACTCCGACACGACTTGTACCGCTTTTGGGGGTCTGACTTTTACCAACCCCCTAGGCCCGACATGCGATGCTCATAGACGAACGGACCGGACTGTACGGATATTGTCACTGACAGGCTCAGTAGGGTGTCAGGATGAGTTCGCTCATCGACGTCCTTTTTGGTCAATAGCTGGTGGCCCGTCACGTATTGGCTAATACCTTTGACGTGCTAGTGGTTAAATCCACAGCCATAGTATTGACGAGTCTTTAGAGTCCACCACACTTTCAGTTACTCAAGCTTTCGGGCGAAACGCTGTAGAGGCCGTATGGAGATATGGCAGGGTCCGATCAGATACGTGCGGTATTGCACGGATCATGATCGGACGGTTTGTACTAGTGGCCGTATGGTTATATGGCAGGGTTCGATCAGATACGTGCGGTATTGCACGGATCAGGATCGGACGGATAATACTAGCCGGCTTTGGTTTAAGCCGGATCCTAGTTTAGTACAGTGTAGATTTTGTCTCATTGCATTTGTATCCGGTCAGAATACAGATGCGGGTGTGTATGCACAGTATCGGGGTTTTCCTGTGATTTATTACGGGACCAGTTTTCTGGAGTTGCCAGTTTGCATTCCGTTCCGGCCGGTTTTTCTTTGTTCTTTCCCGGCCGGACTTTTCCGATGGAGGGGGTTATTTGCAAGTTTGCAAATAACACATTGTGGAGGGTTTTCATGCAAATGGATTGATTATGATGGCTTCATGATTTGATAAGTATCATGAGATCCTTTTTCTTTCTTATCCTTTGCTTTTTGTTGATTAGAAAGGATTAAGATTGATTTGAGTTTTGTTATCATGATGTTTGGATGTAGTCACCATTCTTCTTCTCCTACACTCACCTCCCTCTTGGATTAGTTTTTCTTTTCCTCCACCATTCTCACTTGATGAGAGGAATGCTTCACTTGAGAGAAAAAGATTGAGAGAGTTCATTTTGGTTATGTGAGGAATTCTTCATCTCATCTTCTTCTTGCTAGAAAATTGTAAGCACCAATTTTCTTTACCTCTTCCTCCATCCTCCAAGGCAACATAAACCCCAAATGAGACATAGCCTCTACACTACACATTCTACAGCAAATCTTGGGCACGTCGACTTGCCAGCTTCGTGCCCGAGTTGCCTCGGCATTGAAGTGGGAGCCCGTAAAAGATGCAGACGATGTGGTGCCCTTCCGGCGAGGAGGCGACGACATGGAGACAAGACTTTCCGCGGGAGATCGGGACGATGACGAGAAGACCGGAGGACCCGGATCACTCGGTATATCTCTCACCCTTTCTCTTGATAGCTAGTATCGGTTAATGGTTACGATCCGGGTGTATTGTCCGCGGTAGCGCCAGTTTGAAAGTTAAGAAAATTTTGATTCTGCATTTTGGCCTCGGATAGACGGCCGGGGCGCTGCCGTGGCGCAACATGGTATCAGAGCCACGCCATTAACCTTGCCTAGCTTGTTCTAGTGTGTTTTACATTTCCGATCGAACAAAATCCCAAAAACCACATTTCGTGTGCATCAGTTTTCTGTCGATTTTTTCCGAGCTCTAAAAATTTTTCAGGTTGTAAAAAACTAATGTACTGGAAATTCTAAGACATCTGTAAAAATTCGACACATTCAGTCGACAACTGTAGCGCGGAACCGCGGCCAAACCCCCTCTTGGGCCGCGGTTCCGCCGCACATTTGTATCTTCACTGTGTCCAATTTTTCCAGTGGGCTTGTGGGCTAATTTTAGGGGTTTTGGGATATTAAATTTGGGCCCAGATTCTCTGTGACTGCTACATTATTGCTTGGGGGCCCACTTGTTAATTGTTTGATCGATCGGATATTTTAAACACATTATTTCACAGTATTTACATTATATCTGCGACCGTGAATGTCACTTGATCGGTAAATCCCGTCTAACTGCTATAGCCCGGTTAGACGGATTTGTGAACGTGACTTTCACGTTGATGTTCTATGTTTATGCTGTGTTGTTGCGGATCGGTCGTGGGGGATAGCCTGTATGCAATGTTAGTACAGTTTTGTTTTATATGTACATTTGATATTGCGGGGCGAGCGTCCGACATGTGGACTGCCGTCACTGCCTGTTTGTATTATTCTTTTGGGGCACGACCTGGTTGCGGTCGATGTACCCGGTGTATGTATTTTTTACTTTCTGTACTAGGATTACCCCGCGGAGGGGTGCACGGATAGCCGGGTTCTAGAGGGCAACGGGCCCGCATCTCATGGCATTGAGACGGAGGGGGCTTCACTCTAGGATTGGCGGGCTATTCGCCGCACTCGTAGGGGGTACAGGTTGACCCAGGAGGGGTGCCCAAGTTACCGGATTCCGTGAAGTGTTGGGCGGTCCATTCACGGTGCTGGAGGGGACTGCCTCGCTTCAGGTTTTGGCGGGTGACTTGCCGCGCCCGTAGGGGTCTAGGATTTCATTGCACAGGCTATCCACACGACCAGGGGAACGTCGGGTTTCAGCAGCGGCTCTGTGAAACCCGGGGATCCCAGATATCTGTATTGTTCTATGATGCTGTACATTTCTGTGATGTTGCATTTTATCACGCCTTGAGAGAATATAATATATTGGTATATATATTAGTAGATGTTGTATATGTTTTGCATCCGCGCTAGTCCAGTCCCCGCTCTGTCGTTAGTTAAGTAACCTAACGGGTGATGACGGGACCCAGTGGCAAATGCGGATGGCATATACGTACATCAATATATTTTCGTTCTTTGTGGTGTGATCAATTGATGGGACTGCGTTGATTCGGATCAATGCAAGATAAACAAACCTATTCTGATGTTGTTGGAACAATTTTTCAAAAAGCTGTTATTGCAAGGACGTTCACTTTTGTTTTGCATCGTGGTATTCATTTGGAATATCCTGCTCCTCAGTCGACGAGGCAAGGGCCGAGATCCCTTCACCGGGAGTGACCCCTTGGACAGAAGTTTGCGTCAGGGCATTAACTTCACTATAGTCGATTACTTTTGCTTTGCATCGTGGTATTCAGTTGGAATATCCTGCACCTCATTCTACGGGGAAAGAGCCGAGATCCCTTCACCGGGAGTGACCTCTTTAGCAAAGGTTTTCGTCACTATATTTTTATAAAAAGTTATCCGGTTCCTTCAACGATATCAAGTTCATTACGTTAAAGGTTTTTTTCCAAAAACCAGCCGTAACCCTCCGTCATTTCAGATCAGTATTGCTTAGTATTCGCGCTACGTTTGTCGTTGCCATTCGCCGAGGCGTAGTGTGCGGTAGCTCTGTAATGCTTTCTGTCGTATGGATATGTGGATTGGTTAGGACAGTCGTACGACTTTGTTGATTATTCGTCAAGGGTCGTGCGGGTGGGTTTAACGCAATCAAGATAATGACGGGTTGAACTTGACTAGGACCTTTTGATTTGTTGATTATTCGTCAAGGTCACTTGGGTCCTAGGGGTAAAAATCACATCGGGAGTTTCAAAAGAACTGAAACTTGCCAGGCATGCGCATACCTTCTGGAGTGTGGTGACTTGAGTGGATTCCGTCAAGTTATCATGCGATGATAGTTGGATCCCGATTCCCACTGATGAGTTAGTTTACTCCTCGGGTGACCCCGACTAATTCTTCTTTCAGGTTTGGAGGAGAATTTGAGGTACAGTGGGAGGTTTCCAGATTAGACAAAGTGATAACCATTCTGATCTAGGTTAGAGTGCACGCTGAGTGTTTCTTTTCTCTCTCTCTTTGGCAGCGACCATTGACCCGACCCTGGACTATGACTCAGTGACCAAGTTGACCGAACTTTCTTAACACTGGCTTTTGGATTGTCAGAGTTGCAGACCTCATTGCCACTCCTACTTTTACCCTTTTCTCCAGGACACCCTGCATTACTGCGAACGCCCACTTCCATTGGACAAAACCATCGAATGGTTATATACGAACTCGAAGGACTTCGAGGATGGTTTCTGGTTCTGGAGAAAACGAATAAGATTATTCAGTTGTCTTTTCTTTTCACCTTCTCTCATTGCGAGTACTCCTTGGTTTAGGAGATAGTACACCTATTACGCAAATTGGATAGTCTTCTTCCAAACCTTAGGCTGGTGCCGAACGGTGGGGAATGGAGAAAACCAATTAGCATAACGATGGTGTACAGAAGGTATTAAGTTAAGACAAAGCAAGGGATTAGTAAGAGGGCAAAGTAAATTGCGACTGCTATTCATGACCGAACCAAGTATTTCTTCGCCAATCCTAAATCACCTTTGTATTTCTCCAGGACACTCCGTATCACTACGAAGATCCACAGTTTATTTGGATACTCCATCGTATGGTTATATACAAACTCGAAAGGAACTTGTTCCAGTTCGGGGATGGATTCTGGTCCAGGAGAAATAGGAATACAGTTTATTCGGTTGTCTTTTATCTTCACCTTCTCTCGCTTTGCGAGTGCTCCTATGATTAGGACAGTACACCTTTTATGCTTATTGGATAGTCTTCTTCCAAACCATAGGCTGGTGCCGAACGGTAGGGAAGGAAGAAAACCATTTGGCCTAAAGGGTGTGCAGAAGGTAATGACTAAAGACATATAAAGGGATTTGGAGAGGTGGCAAAGAATTATACGGTTATAGTTGTGAATCTGGATAATGGTAGAGGCGTTACTAGGAATACCAGGATACCCCATCGAAACATTTCAATGTTTCAGTTCAGCTGTGTACTGTTAAAAGAAAACTGATTTCCCGATTGGACACTTGCTCCAGGGTATGTATTTACCAGGTATGATTCTCACATCTGTATGGTTTTACAGATGATGAGTGGGAGTAAGTTATTGGGAATAGGGTAATCATCCTCATTATATCGGGATTCGTTGTAATCAGTGATATTTGAGGAGATCATCTGGGCTGTTTGCCGGTCGGAAAATATTTGGTTTTGAATATCCGTTGCTATGCACCAATTTCAAAATAATATATCTGTACGTCTATTTTTATAGAGTGAGATGTACCCTTTTGAAATTATTTCTATGACATTTACCTATATCAATGGACGGTTAGGTAAGGAGCATTAAACAGCGGTGTAATTCTTCTTAACCATAAGTACAGTTTTCAACCTACGACACACAGTGAAAGAGTTGTTAGACTCAGCGGACTTATACAGAGTATTGTATGTTGTCCAGTGTCCATTAGGACAGAGGGGTTGGTCCTCATACTATATTCTGTTTACTTTTAACTTCTCTAGTTCTTAGACATGTGTTTCGTAGGAACACAGGGTCTAAGTTTTGAGGAGTTATAGGTATTTGAATAGAGTAGAGAACCAGGTGTAGCAAGTATCGGGATTCTTCAAAGTGATCGAAAATGTAGATACTTGTGTATGGTGTTCAGTTGATAGTAATGATTAAGAGAAATTGCTTCTCTTTCAGGTTACTCATAATTTGAAGCATTCCTAAGTTGAGTAACGCTGATCGGCCTCCTTCCATTTAGTTTACATGCACTGGAGATAGCTGCATGATTTGAATCTGGTTCAATTGAATCAGTGCCTCTGGTTCTATATTGGATATAGAACAGTTCATATCTTAACGATGTTAAGGTACGGGGAGTTGTCCGGCTTATGCTTAAAACCAGACACTGGACAACTCAAGGCACGTTTCTGTAATGGCTGTTTGCGGGTTGACCCAGGCTATGACGAGGGTTGACTTTCTACCATCTGGAAGATCAATAAAGATATTGTTCTTGACTCGCCACATTTTTAAAAGAAATGGTTTTTTTTTAGAAAACAGTAGTGGGAGTATGGTAGAACTGGAAGTGATTCCAGAACCGCAAACGATTACTGAAGATTTGATAAGGAACCTAAAGATTCAATCTGGTTTGACATTCCATTGGCCACTCCGCAGATACGGTGGGTAACTTCAGGCACCCGAGAGGTACTCCGGTAGCCTCAAGGACGGTGACAGGGAAGTTCTTGTTTACCCACACTCGCCATTGTTGTTGTTCCAGGCTGCGAGACCCGGCAGGAGGATGAGTATAGCGTCGTTCTAAACTAGCTTTAGAAGTGCACGTCTATATGACTCTGCCAGAGGGTTGTCGTAGTCAGTGGGAGCAGCGGAAGCATTGGTGGACATCAGGCTTATGTCTATTTATAGACTAAGGCAGATATAGCGGAGATAGATCATCTATTTCTGACATGACAGTCATAGGTTTGACGTCATCAGAATAGGGGATGGATCTGTTGAGAAGGTAGTAGGGTGTAATGTCCTGGTTTTGGATGACATACACAGAGTAGGAAAGGAAACTCCTATACTACGATCGGTTATACTTTGGTTGTCACACAGTAGTTTCTCCACACAGGACTTGGATATTATATCAGACATTCTGGTTACTAGATCTAAAGTTTTAGATCTAGATTTAGGTGGTTTCTTAATCTGGGTACCTTGACAGCATTCTATGAGTATTTAGAATGGACGACTCCTGGCACGGTAGTATACCTGCAGGTAATAGAGTCACCCTCTCTAAAGGTGTCTTACAGACTAAAGGGGAGAGGGATACGCATGATTGGCAGATCACTTGCTTAGGAAATTGAGTCAATTATGAGATGTCAAGTACCACACCAGATGTTGTTCTTGCAGTAGATGCAATAAGTTGATATTGATCCAATCCTGGAGAAACAGTCGGAAGCAGTTTTAGAACATAAGTTAATGTTCTAGGGATATGATAACGGCAGCCTCCTTTAGGAGACGGTTATCATTCCAGGCTTCCAAGGTGACATGGATGGCAGAGTGGCTGTCAAAGTTATAGTTTCTCCTTCTGACGAGGGGCAGTATTTTGGACAGGTGGTCCAAGGCAATACTGAGGGAGGCATGGCGCTGGGTACTGATTAAGTTCAGTTATCGATACAGTCTAAGAAGTTTGGATTTGGAGTTCATTTATGAGCTAGGTCCCATCAGATATCCAGACATACTCTAAGACAGGTATTGCTCATTTCGGGAGATGGTTTTCTCTGCGAACTTGAGATATAGAGAGACATAGAAAGAAACATCACAACGGATCCACTCTCTGAGGCTATTCCTCGAACGCAATAGTTTCGCAAACGGGTTTTGTGAGACTGACTAGTAGAGGAGTTGGGTGTTCGGTATCACACGGGCTGTGAGTATGCGACATCGCAATAATTAGCCTTGAGTGCAAGTGGGAGATTGTTGGAGATAGTGCCCTCAGAGTCAATTATTGGATCACAGGCACGTGATTGCAATGATTGAGGGAGGACCTATCCCGGTAGGACAGTCTTACTCGAGATGATAGTATGCTATCTGGTTTATCTTTATCATCGTGTACTGCTTTAGGTGACCTGACATGTCGCTATTACACGTTGATAGAGCCCCTAGGATTCTTGCTTGACTGCCGGCAGTATGATGGCGATCATATACGTGAGAGCTGGTGGTCCATAAGCACATCCTTAAAAGGTCCCTAGTCATGGGAGTTTCGAGACAGGTCATCGATTCTCCAGAGTAGACTAGTGTATACAGTCGAAACCCCGACGAGGGGCGGTGGCCGATCTCATAAGCCACTGGTGTCAGTTGGTTCACCTAAGATGTATACAGGTGCTCATTGGGTTATGAGTACACCGGACAGGACTCGCCGGGAACATGCTAGTTGGTCTTATACCTGACGTCAGATAGCAGTTCCCTGGTGACATGTGTACAGGTTAGTTCATCGACCTGAGGATCGTCATTTGTCTCGTGTGAGTTCCCACTGTGCTTTGATTACTACCCTACCACGGCTCAAAGGAGTCGTGCAAACAGGTTTTAGTTGGGTACAGTCCTGAGCCACATGGAGGCAGTGAGCGGATCTTCAGGGGTTCGTCTCTCCCGGTATTGGGGGTGAGGTCGCGCTGTGTCTAGGAGAGCCATTACGCAAAGCCCTCGGCCGAGGCAGGAGATTTACTGGTAGGTATTCCAGTAGTATCTCAGGGCGTTCTGGGCTACACTCCGACACGACTTGTACCGCTTTTGGGGGTCTGACTTTTACCAACCCCCTAGGCCCGACATGCGATGCTCATAGACGAACTGACCGGACTGTACGGATATTGTCACTGACAGGCTCAGTAGGGTGTCAGGATGAGTTCGCTCATCGACGTCCCTTTTGGTCAATAGCTGGTGGCCCGTCACGTATTGGCTAATACCTCTGACGTGCTAGTGGTTAAATCCACAGCCATAGTATTGACGAGTCTTTAGAGTCCACCACACTTTCAGTTACTCAAGCTTTCGGGCGAAACGCTGTAGAGGCCGTATGGAGATATGGCAGGGTCCGATCAGATACGTGCGGTATTGTACGGATCAGGATCGGACGGTTTGTACTAGTGGCCGTATGGTTATATGGCAGGGTTCGATCAGATACGTGCGGTATTGCATGGATCAGGATCGGACGGATAATACTAGCCGGCTTTGGTTTAAGCCGGATCCTAGTTTAGTACAGTGTAGATTTTGTCTCATTGCATTTGTATCCGGTCAGAATACAGATGCGGGTGTGTATGAACAGTATCGGGGTTTTCCTGTGATTTATTACGGGACCAGTTTCCTGGAGTTGCCAGTTTGCATTCCGTTCCGGCCGGTTTTTCTTTGTTCTTTCCCGGCCGGACTTTTTCGATGGAGGGGGTTATTTGCAAGTTTGCAAATAACACATTGTGGAGGGTTTTCATGCAAATGGATTGATTATGATGGCTTCATGATTTGACAAGTATCATGAGATCCTTTTTCTTTCTTATCCTTTTCTTTTTGTTGATTAGAAAGGAGTAAGATTGATTTGAGTTTTGTTATCATGATGTTTGGATGTGGTCACCATTCTTCTTCTCCTACACTCACCTCCCTCTTGGATTAGTTTTTCTTTTCCTCCACCATTCTCACTTGATGAGAGGAATGCTTCACTTGAGAGAAAAAGATTGAGAGAGTTCATTTTGGTTATGTGAGGAATTCTTCATCTCATCTTCTTCTTGCTAGAAAATTGTAAGCACCAATTTTCTTTACCTCTTCCTCCATCCTCCAAGGCAACATAAACCCCAAATGAGACATAGCCTCTACACTACACATTCTACAGCAAATCTTGGGCACGTCGACTTGCCAGCTTCGTGCCCGAGTTGCCTCGGCATTGAGGTGGGAGCCCGTAAAAGATGCAGACGATGTGGTGCCCTTCCGGCGAGGAGGCGACGACATGGAGACAAGACTTTCCGCGGGAGATCGGGACGATGACGAGAAGACCGGAGGACTCGGATCACTCGGTATATCTCTCACCCTTTCTCTTGATAGCTAGTATCGGTTAATGGTTACGATCTGGGTGTATTGTCCGCGGTAGCGCCAGTTTGAAAGTTAAGAAAGTTTTGATTCCGCATTTTGGCCTCGGATAGACGGCCGGGGCGCTGCCGTGGCGCAACAGATACCCTACTATACGCACTTGCACACATCTTGAAACTTGGGGTAGTAGAGAATGCCTTGAAATGCTCTTGTCTAAAGACCTTAGTATGAAGGAAAAAAATATAAATAAACAAAATGACGCCTAAAAAATAAACGGTGAAGAAAAAATGAACACCTGTTTTGTAGTTACTTAAGGCAGCATAAAAAATATAGCGAGAGTGCCTTATCATCTAGTGCCCTAGACCAACTGGTTTGGGAGCCACTGCTAAGCTTTAGGTGTTGCAAAACTAGGATATTGCTAATTACGCCTTAATAAGTGAGCACATTTGGTAATCAGTTAGTTAGTACCTCAAGAAGTATAAACGGTCGCATGAAGAATGTGTGAGCAATTCCATCTATAAAACATTCACTGACTAAAAAAGTACTAAGGAAGATGGACAAGAATATGATAGCTTGAATTGAATGTTCTAAGTGTAGGGATGTCTTTTACACACACGTAGAGGTATATGATTGATGTTTGGAAGAAAAGTAGGGAGGAAGACTAAAGACGATATTTTATTGAGGGATGATATGATTTCTGACATCTTTTAATGAGTATTAAGATAGAGCTCATGGCAACTAAAAAGCTAGTATAGTTTGAAACTCTTATTTTCAAGTTCTTTCTTTTATAAGATCTTATTTTTGTATGTAACTTTTATCTTCTTTCTTTTATGGGATTTTGTGGGTGTAATCTGCTGAAAACCTTCAGGAGACAACACTCCTCTTACTAGGGACACCTCTATTATTGTTAAGTACTAAAAGGTGTTTATTGTAAATATAGAACATATGAGGGTTTATTTGTAAAAAGTTTATTATCATATGTTTCTACATTATAATTAATATAATGAGAGAAAATATATGCATATAATATTTAAATGAAATATTTGTAAATTAAAATATGCATATCATATCAAATATTTCTAATCAATATTCTTAAGATATTATATTATATAAATGGTTAGAATAATATCTCAAAAATACCAAATGCTATCAACACATTGATTTGAGATATTGTGCATATATTAGCTCAGGTCTGGAATCCAAGTAAGAGATCCGAGTCAAATCAGGATATCGAAACCGAAACTGCCAAAATTTAGAAGCAAATCGAGAGATCTAGCAACAGCAGAGATTCAGAGGATTATTTTCAGAATCTAGACATCAAAAGGATCTCCACATGTCAACACAAGAAGCCAGAAAAAATCCTAAGTCATGATCCCACCAAAGAGCGGCGGAAGGGCGGCCAAACGTGGCATTTTGCGGCGGTTCAGCGGTCAAATATGGACCGTTGGATGTGAGATTTTGGAATTATGATCTTAACTGCATATATTCCTATATGGAATCTAGGGTTTCTGGCTTCAAGGACTATATAAGGGACCGGGAGCTGTACATTGAAAATCATCACCGAAGAGATCCAAGATATCCACATATCCGAGTGATCATTATCTATTCATCTACAACCAACAAGAGAGAGATCTAGAGCAAACTAGGGTTCTTGTATTCTACTTTCTAAGGAGAATTGTAAATGCAATAATTGATTAATAAAGGCAGTTTTTAGTTTAATTGTTTTTGCATTTATTTTCCGCATTTAATTTCTGCACTTACTTTTCTGCATCTTAAATATACTTTCATTCACCTTTGTCACGCCCCGCTTCCCAAAGTACGCTAAGGTAGGCACGTGACATAGCCAACCATGCTATCTGTGAATATGAATTATCCTTCCACAGTCACATTACGGCTGTAGAGATATCAAGAACAAAATAAAACTATCTAGCACATGTCCATAAGCTAAAATAAATTGAGTCAAGAATAAATAATGCGGAAGTAAGAGATCCAATACAAAAATAACTGGAATGTATGTCTCATAATGCGGGCTCACATCAGAAATAAAATGCTGAACAGTAAAAGAACTAACTACTACTGAGTCCTCACTGCTCAGCCTGCTGGCTGAAGTACTCCTGCTCGGACTGTGGCAAGGGTACGGAATATGGGTCATGCAAAACCCAGACGTCGGCGCGTCTTGTCATCAAGCAATAAAATATAAACAGCGTAACAAGACATGCAAGTATAATCATAAATGGTAAAGCAGGTGTAACAGCAATATAAATTAGGGCAGTGAAGGATAGTGTACAGTGAGTAAACTAAACTGGTCTATTAGGTTATCTACTCTCAAGTTTTTGAAATCAATTTGATGAATCATCGATGTAACTCAATAGTATCCCGTGCGTGCCCGGGATCACGGTCTAAGACTCTCGGGCTGAAACCGAGACATGCCGCTAGGCACTAAAGGAAAAGGGTAAAGATGAATGATGTCTATGGCATCATCCCAAGGCTGGCCTAGCCTCTAAAAGGTAATGGATAACGATGGATGATGTCAGCAGCATCATCCCAAGGCTGGCCCAGCCTCTAAAACTGATCGGTAAAGATAGCCCACTGTCGAGTTACAAGTCAGGTTTCATCATTGACTTCCCCATATCCCCAAGTTATATGTGTCCAAGTCAGGTATTAAGTAATCAAGAACTAATGCCAACACAGGATCAGGTAGGTGGAGGTTTGTCTGTATAGACAACAGGAACGGTCCGTAAGGACTACAGGTTATGTTTGTTGGCATTAGACACAAGAACAGGTAACGAGAAAAGCCATGGTACATCAGGTCAAGTCAAGTAGTGTATTTAGGTGTCATGTCATGTCAAGAGTGTACGGTACCATGTCATATCAAGTAGGAAGTGCAACAGGTCATGTCAGGAAGCACAAAATGTTATGTGGGTGCTCATAATCAAACTAACATAAACAAGATTATAAATGAACCAGCATGAGTACTATCAGAAGAATAAACTGGACATGTAATATAATATGCAAATAGGTACAGGTTAAATTATATCGATGCACGGTTATCATTTAGAGTTCGGTTTATGGTTCGAACATTAAGTATCATATACTTAAACAAATATGGATTGTTAAAAATCATGTTAATGTGTACTAAATAATCTAAAGATGCAATTGAATATAAATCAGGTTAGTTGTATGCAACGGTCGTCCTACAGGGTATAAAATATAAAAGGGTATTATGGGTTATGCAAATAATTGTTATAAGATTTAAACATGAATGTGGGTACTATGTATAATAGAAATAAATGCAAACTGGTATGTTTCGAGTCATGAATCTAAAATGATATAATGGGACGTCGACATGTTAAAATGGAATTCTGGTATTAAATGGAAACACAGGTCTAACGTGCACTCTAATAGGTATATAGTAATTTAAATAGCATATATAGTAGTTTAAAATAGCATGTAGCAAGTTTCACTTGCCTTGACGGATCGCGAAGCGGTAAACGGAATGTTACGCGTTGGCGGGAAAAGTCGCGACGCGCGCACGGTACACGGAGCGAATCCACACAACGTCCAGTGGGCTCACACGGGTCAGGTATCATAGCTGGATCGTCGAGGTCGTCGACGGCACGGCCGGATTCCGACAACCCAAAACGACAGTGAATAACACAAGAATGAAAATGCGAAAAGAAGTGTAGAAGAGGAGAAAAAGAAGATCTTACGGTGGTTAGGCGTCCTGGGATTCCAGGGAAGTCAGCAAGGGGCGACGACGATGGGGTTGGTCGGCGTGGTGGTTTTCCGGCGAAGGGCAGTGGGTTACAAGGGTGCTGTTGTGGTCGGAGGGTTTGCAGAGGGTGGTGGTAGCGGTTTCGTGGTGTCGGGAAGTGGAGAGGGATGTGAGGAGGTGACGAGGAAGACGACGGCTAGTCACCGGAGAGGTTGGGCTCGCTGGAGGTTGCTGCAGGTGGCCTCGTCGGGGTTGCAATGGGTTCTCAGGGTTCGTCTGAAGGCAGAGAGGAGAGGAAGGAGGTGGAGAGAGTGGTCACGAGGGCGAGATGATGGTGGCGACGATGAGGTACGGTCGGTGGAGATGGAGCGACGAAGGCTAGGGCTAGGTTTTCGAATATGGGTTCGTGAGAAAATGAGGAAGAAGGAATATATATTAAGAGGGAGAGAGAAAAGATTTTGATGACAGGAGAGAGAGAGAGAGAGAAATCCTGAGAGAAAGAAATCGCGAGAGGAGAGAGAGGAAGAGAGAGAGAGGGGGAGAAAGATGAGAGAGAAGGAGAGAGGGGTGTGGGCCCGGCACAGGGAAGAGAGGGGATTGGCTCGGTGGTTAGGAAGATTTGTTTTAAGAAAATTATTAAAGATTTTCTGGTTTAGAGAATTACTTCATTATGTGAAAGAATATTACGGGTGTAAAAGAATATTTTTAAACTGATTTAATAAATTTAAAAATAAATAGGATTTGGCGGGATACAAAATATTTTAGAATTGCACCCGGGTCGGGTCCAAAATTTTGGATTTGAAATATGAAAATTATTAGCAAGTTCCAAATATTGAAATGAAGGATTATGTAATGAAAAAGCATACCCCCAAGAACGGACGCACGTACGTGCGCGTAGTCGTCCAAACACGTCCGTTTCACTGAACGGGACGAGAACACGATGCAAGGACGCTCCCACAGGGTTAGGGGTATCAAGCAGGCCATGTTATGTATTTTTTAAATTATTTTAAATGACTTAATTTGTTATATGTAAAATATGTACTGTCGGGTAATCTAAAACTAGGAAACAACAAGCTCAGTAAACGGGTCGAATATAAGGTAACCTACCATTAGCAACCAACAGGGTAAAAGAAATAAACACCACAAACAACACATAAGGCAACAGAAAATGGTATAATTGAACTCTGTTGTTACAACCTTCAACCTTTCTTCTAACTTAATCATGAGCGAGTAATTCCTATCTTGTTAGGGTTTGTAGGATAGGGTAGGATAATGGATGAAAAGATCTCTTAATTTCTTTTATACATTTTAAAGTTTATAAAGTTTAGTAAAATAAATGTTAACCTCCTTATCGGGAGCGCTACCAATTTATTGATAGTCATGACCATGATTTGGGATTGGTTTGACACTACTACAATAAGGGGTTGCCCCTACGGCTTTATCCATATGGGCAAAGCACTGCCCCTACGGATATATTCGTAGGGGCTAGAAAATTCTCCGTAAGTGCAATCGCCGCAGGTGCAAGTCTTCGTCCTTAACATGCCACTATGGAGTAAAACTTGCCCCTACGGTTGCATGCGTAGGGGACTATGTACCTACGGTGTATTCCATAGGGACAAAATATTTATTTAATTTAGTGGTTTATAAAATAAAATACTTGCCCCTCCGGTGCTATCCGTAGGGGCAACTTCCAGCCCTTATGGAGTTAGCTGTAGGTCTACATATAAGCCCCTACAGGTTTATCCTTAGGGGCACGTGTAACTACTGTTACTGAATCCATAGTGGAAAAATGTCAGTTATCCAGCCCCAACAGAATTAGCCGTAGGTCTACATATAAGCCCCTACGGGTGTATCCGTAGGGGCATGTGTAACTCCTGTTACTGAATCCATAGGAGCAAAATGTCAGTTAACCTGATATTTTGTCCCCACGGATAAATATGTAGGGGCAAACATTGGACCTACGGATGAATCCGTAGGTGCAACAGATGGCCCTACGGATTAATCCGTAGGGACATAATATCCGGGTTTTTTTTAAAAAGGGCTTCCTGTTTTTAACCTGCCCTGTGCACAATAATATATACATCATATAACCAAATACAGAAATATTCATAATCAACATCTCATGCATAATATATAAAAGAAATAGACACACAGAATACGATATCAGGATAAATCATCGTTCATAAACAACCACCAACCATTATCGTCCAAAATTTATACAATATGTATCAGATAAGTATATACATTCTCAAAAATATAAATAAAGCTACCCTACCTCGGTCCAGCTCCTCCACCTCTAATAATCAACGTAATCTGGCGCATCTGCTCCTCGGTGCAACCCTAAGTCGTCAACAACTCGACCAATGAAGGAGTGGACTGTGTAGGAGTCTGAGCAGGCTGTAGAGCTGCAGGAGTGGTCTGCGCAACCGCAGCCGAGGTAGTGGCTTGCGGAGCCGCAGCTGAAGGAGATGCATGTGGATCCGCAGCCGAAGTATCCTGTCGCATCTGTTCAATTTTGTGTGTAATAAACGAGTAAGAACCGTGCATTAGTCGAATTAGTTTCATTATCAGGTTATTGCGAAACCCCAATCTAAGATTAATCAAAGTTAAGTCTACAATTAAATAAGCTCAGGCTATTAATATTGGATATGTTACTATCTATAATATGATATAATATTTTACTATTAAGTAGTATACATACCATCATCTTCTTCAACTCCTGGACGGTGGTCTTTAAGGTGGCAACATCTTGCTCTAGACGTCGTTCATGGGGGCTAAGGGAAGTAACCACCGGAGTAGAGTCCAACCTCATATAGGCCCTGCTAGGACCAAGTCCCCGGCATCTCTCCCAACCTCCGTGGTGCCTTCCGCGTGCGGCGTCTAGAACTGGGGTCAGCAGCATCGGATCGTTCTGTCCAGGAAAATCGATCTCTGATGCCTCCGCCTGCTCCACCACCCGCTCCTACACCCACATTAACCATAAAAATATAAGTATATCATTTAAATTTGAACTTTTTCAAAAAAAAATTTCAAACCTATTAGAATAAATATTATCACTTATGCAATACTCCTGGGTAGCGGTGTCGGGGAATCGAAGCTCACCCGTAGAAGGATCTGTTGAGGTACCGTGGACGGCAAGATACGCGGACGGCATGCTCGGTGTACCACCCTGCGCCAGGGTCTGAGCTCTTTGCAATTCACGAAAAATTTACATATATTATAAAATAACTCTTAATATTATATTATATCACAGTAAGTCTATTGTAATTTACCAATAACTCCATGGCACGAGTAATATTCCTCGAACCACCTATATTAGTGGGGCGATCCCTCTTCGCCAACTTCCTATTCTCTTTATTTTGATCGGCATGTTTCTGCAAAACACATTCAGATTTAGTTTTCTAATTAAGCAACACAAAAAAATAAATTATATACTAAACAATGAATTACATTTAAAATACAAACCTGTTTGCGCCGAGAGTCGAAATATTGGAAAAAGAGAGGCAATGTATCTACGTCGACTCTCGCAAAGGCCGGAGTATATAGGAGAGCCGCTCTCTCTGCCTCGGAGGTCGCCATCCATAGAGAATAGCAGTTGATCTTTAGCTCGTTCCTATTATATCGGACCTTTGATTGCATGTTCTTCATCAGGCCATGGTACAGAGCGTGAAGATCGAGCACTCTCTCAGGGTGATCAGGGTCGAGTACAGGCTGAAAGTCGTAATCCAACTGTAAATAAAAAAACAATGTTATTAAATTTCAAGTGTTAAATAATAATAAATATATTGGGTAAGTCAAATGAAACTATATATTAATACCCGAGCCTGATCCCAGAAGAGGGCAAATGAGCGCCGGTGCTGGTCGCCCCACTCAATGTGAAGTGGATACTTCTTCACGAGGCGGCTCTTATCCCCCATATACCGGCCGAACCTCTCGGCATAATCGCCGGTATAGCGCTAATCAGGGGTAAAGAAGAGGGGGAATGTTGCCTCCCCCTAACTCTGTCCGGCATCAGCCTGTGAGACTGATTTGGGCCTCGAGTCCCCCTCTCGGGATGGGGATGCCCTGCATCTACAAGAAATATCAAGAAAATCAATATTAAGACAAAGCGGTATTAAGAAATCAAGGTTTAACGAAAATTGAAGTGTGATATATATCTTCGGCGACAGAAGCACGAGCCTGGGCCCGGGCAGCAGCACGAGCGGGACGATAGTTCCTCCGGTGAGGAACAGCCGGTGACCCGGACATGGACGTATCTCCAACTAGAAAATAAACATCGATAAAATTACATGAAGTTCATGTTTATTCTTAAAGGATATGTAAAATTAATAAATATTTTATATTTATTCATACAAACTACAGACTGAGCGGAGGGTATGAAAGTGACGGGAGTGGCCCCTGCACAGGACGAGGACGCACCACCTATAATTAGACAATCAAACATTGACTATATAAGTAATTGCAAAAAGAATGTGTATATCGATAATATAACATTCTAAATCAACATGTATACACTATAAGATATATAAACATACCCGCAGCTGCGGTGGTGGCCTCTGCCCGACATGTGGAGACACCACCTACAGCCCGAGATGTAGGTACGTAAGAGCAAAAAGAATGTATGTATATTTATGATATAGCATTCTAAATCAATATACATGCACTATATGATATATAAACATACCTGGAGGTTCGGGAGTGGCCTCTGTCCCTAATGTGGACGCATCACCAATAGCTAGACAATCAAACATTGATTATGTAAGTAAGTTTGACATGAATATGCATGCATATCTTTAATATTACATTCAAAATGAATATGCGTGCAATATAACTGGAGGTGTGGCAAAGTCCACATGGAAGGAGGCATCCGAAGGGATCTCCGATCGGGGTGCAAGACTGGCCCTCTGAAGCTCCCTACGCAGCTCTCCGGGCGGCAGAACCGCTCAGCCTCTTCCTCTGCCGGTGCCGCGGCTGGAGCTCTTGTCGCCCCTCGCTGCTCCCGTCATCGTCATCAAATCTAGATAAAACGGTTCATGGACGCATTAGACAATCATTACATATGCATGATATATATGTATAGATCGTAAAATGTGAAGTAATAATATAACATTACTGATAACCTTTTTCGTTTCGTGGACGCATTAGACATATCTACTTGGATTTCATCATTGATATCATTTCTAACCCACGTAACTTCATGATCAGCCAAAGACAACCTGTTATTCGAAACATACGGTCGGAGCACTCTCTTTCTTCTCACTTCTTCATCCTCATCACTGTCCTCGAATTCTGGGACAACGTAAACATCCCTAGGTTTCCAACGGCATATGACACTCCATCCCGGATGCTTCAAACACTGTGAGTAGTATACTTGGAACGCTTGGTTCGGAAAGATAAACGGATCGTCCTGGCCATAAAATCGAAATGTGTTCACACTGGTCAATCCATATTCATCTTTCCAAGTCCTGAGATTGCTTCTCCACTTATCCGTATCGGTTCTTGTATCGTACCAAGTACACTGAAATATATAAAACGGTTCTGATCGTCCGGGATATTGGATGCCAAGTATACAATTTAAGTATCAATAATAAATCACACCATCCGATCCTACTGTCGCAATCCCACTATTCTGAGTGGTTCTAGATGATTCTATGTCCTTAACTTCGAATTTATATCCAAGGACACCGAATCCTTTATAATATGCAACCTCCATACTAGGAAACTGAGCTAAACATCTTGAATCACTCTCTAATGATGCAGACAAGTTCGGATCGTAGATCTAACAAAACAAATTTTACGACAAATACATAACGATAAAGTTTAGATTAAAACTGATAGCAATAACATGTTATTCAAATAACTTACATGATCTGCAACCCAATCGCAAAAATTATCCTGATGATATTTTTCCAATCGTTCATCATTCCAATCAGGATGCCCCTCACGTACCTCATTAAAATGAATTCTGTTCTCTACAATAAATTATGACATTATTATTATATCATTTCATACACACACAAACAAAAATATAACAATTAATCCAAAAAAAACTTACTCTCTAATTTTTTCAAGACATGCGCTATTAAGGAGGATAAACCGGTATATCTTGTTGATAAACATAGTGTCTACCCTCTTATAATCAGCTTTACCATATGGCCTGTCCTGAATTCTTCGAGGCCGGTTAAGTCTCATCTCAATGTTCTCGTCCAGACAGCGGGAACAAAATGTGGTTGCTTCATCTAGAAGATAACCTTGCATGATAGAACCCTCTGGTCGATTTCTATTACGTATATACTTTTTTAGAGTGTAGAGGTACCTAAAGAAAAATATGTTAAATAAATAAATACGGGCATACAGGACAACAATAATTTTATAAATTGCGCGAAACGAAAAATTCCACGTACCTCTCGACGGGATACATCCATCGATATTGTACCGGTCCAGCTAACTTACCCTCGGTTGCAAGATGAACCGTCAGGTGTATTATGATATCAAAGAATGACGGGGGGAAAATACGCTCAAACTTGCAAAGTATCAACGAAATAGAATTTTCTAGTTTCTCCAGCGTCACAACATCCAGTGTTTTAGCACATAATTCTCTAAAAAAACAACATAGATCATTGATTACTAGAACAACCGATTCGAGAAGGGAAGTCCTGAGGGCTAATGGGAGAAGGTGCTCCATAATAACATGGTGATCATGACTTTTCAGCCCATCGATCTTGCCTTTCACAATTTTTATCTTCTTGCTGAATGATCCTGAGAAACCTGTGGGAACATTCAAATCATGAACATCTGAAGGAATCTTTTCTTCTCCGGTTGTGACATATGATACGCGGCATTGGGAAGTACAAACTTGTCTGGTTTACCCACTATCTGTTTAGGATGCAATTCACTTCTAATTTCCCAGTCCTGTAGATCCATCCGAGCATTGAGGTTTTCTTTCGATTTCCCGTCTTTACAAAGAAGTAAAGTTGAGTACGTGCTCGGATACTCCCTTCTCTATGTGCATGACGTCCAGACAATGACACACTAAATTTGTTGACCGGTACGGAAGCTCGAAGAAAATGCTTAACTTGTTCCAGAATGGTGGTTTGACATGTTTTGTCGGATCCATCCTGAAGGTCACATTATTGTAACCATCCCACTGAGCAGTCACGTCCTCTCCGGACAATGGGGCTGGAGGTCCAAGAAGCTCCTGATGACTATCAAAGTGAACAGCGTCTAACCTGTAGGGGTGGTCTAGAGGCAGGAAACGCCGATGGCCGCAATAACAAACCTTCCTGCTAAAATTCAAGAATTTCGATGTTGTATGTTGATGGAAATAAGGACATGCTTTGTGACCATGTACAGACCAACCTGATAGCATTCCATACGCAGGAAAGTCATTAATTATCCACATTAAAGCCGAACGCAGTATAAAGGTTGTATTTGTGTTTTCATAGTAAGTCTCTACACTATCAATGAATAAAGATTTTAACTCCTCGATTAAAGGTCGGAGATAGATGTCGATATTGTTTCCCGGTGAGTTTAGTCCATCGATAAGAAGAGGCATCATAAAGTATGATTGGTCCATAGCCAACCAAGGCAACAGATTATTAACTATCATTACAACGGGCCATGTGTTGTGGCTTCCAGCCATATAGTTGAATAGACAGAAGCCATTACTAGCGAGTCCGAGCCTGACATTGCGAGGATCACTACTGAATATTTCGTACCTCCTATCGAAATCCTTCAATGCCGGTGAATCTCTTGGATGACTCATTTTTCCATCTTCACTTGGAGGAGCAAGGTGATGCCAAATCATTACCTCGGTTGTTTTCTTGCACCTGAATAGCCTTTGCAGCCTTTGTGTTATGGGAAAGTATCGTGCTATCTTGATAGGTATATCGAGCTTCTTATCAGAATCATTTGGCTTATACCTGGCCTCTCCGCATGTTGGACACTCTTTCAAATCTGAATTCTCTTTCCGATACAACACGCAATTTTTAGGACATGCTTGAATCTTCTCATACTTCAGACCCAAATCGGACATCATCTTCTGGGCTCCGTACCAGCTGTCGGACACGTTATTTCCCGGGGGCATAGAATCTTTCAAGAACGAAAGAAGCATTATGAATGGCTTGTTGCTCCATCCATTTAGGCATTTAATCTGAAAAAGTTGGACGAACCATGAGAGGGTGGAATACTTTGCATTCTCATAAATTGGTTTTCTAGCATCATTCATGAAATTTTCGTACTTATCCGCACGCGGTCCTTGACCGGAAGGAATGTCATCTTCGGTATGAATAGATTCACCTAGGGCATCATCTACCATATCCTCCATTTCTTCTCCTGGAAAGAAATTACCGTCTTCTTCTTCTGCCGCATTACCGTCTTCTTCTTCTTCTGCCGCATTACCGTCCTTCTGCCGCATTACCGTCTTCACCTTCTTCTTCTGCCATATTACTGTCTTCTTCTCCGTGATATAGCCAAGTTGTATAAAATCTAGTAAAACCATGTTTAACGATATGAAGCTCTGCAAATTCTACCTTCTGCCGGTACTTATTCTCATATCTATCGCACGGGCAGAGAATCTTCTCTATCACGATCTTATTATGTGCGCGTGCAAATTCAATAAAAGCAGCAGCTCCTGCGATAAACTTAGGTTGCATACGTTGTTGCTAATCCACATACATCCAGTCCTTAACTCTGATGTACTCATGGGCCATGTTAGACAGTATAACATATAAATTGTAGGTTATGATGACTATATTGAGAAATCTAAGAACGGGATGGTTACTGACAAAGGAGAAAATCCGTGTATATGCTTTGTGTGTGCGTTTGTCATTGAAAAAAATAAATTATCGATAATCAACGTTATATTTGAGGATACCCATGTATGAGTTGTATTCTATATATGTGTGTTTCAATTTATGATTTCGCTTAAGTGTAGGGTTGTTAGTGTGTATGTGTTGTGTATGCATTTGTTGTGTATTCGTGTTGTATGTATGTGTTTCGGCTGTCGGGGGTAAGGTTTTTATCCCATTAAGAATGTATAGAGCAGAAACCCATTTGCTTGTGCTTTCAACTGTTTCGAGTAAATTTCGGCAGCACCTCCCCGGTGTTCTCCGAGTACACTGTAATAGAATAGATAATCATTTCAAAGCTGTGAAACAGTATTGAAATGAACATCTAATCTATCTTTGTACACGGAGAACCAGCGGAAAAGTACCGAAGAAATAACTCGAAACGGATGAAAACACAAGTGAATGCAGGTGTTTGGTTTATACATTCCTAACTTGTCCACACTGAACAAATCTATCGGTTATCATACGATTGAATCTTCTCATCACATAGACTATACGACGGTTGTTAGTACCGAATTATACCGTCCGATATTTAATAACTTTCGTATAGTTCTATATCACGACGAACATCGAACGTATGTTAACCGATAGACGGGGACTAAGTCGCGCTTTGATTTTCATATATCAGATCGATGAGAATATGAAAGTTTCATATTATCATCGAGTATCATATATTGGTTTTAACTTGAACATTTAACTTGAATAGGTTTTACGTTTATGTTTCGTTATTAAGGGTTCGAAGTTTTTAGTTTAGGGTAAATTTTTCTTGCGTTTACGGTAAAGTTGTACGTTTACGTTATCATCGAGTATCCTACTGAATGAACTAGTGTACCCTAAACCCTAACCCTAAATAACCCAAATTAACCTAATTAACCACAATTAACCATAATCGTTACCCTAACACAAATTATCCCTAATTAACCCAAACTTAACCCAATTTACTCAAATTAACCTAATTAACCATAATCAACCCAAACTTAGCCCAATTTACCCAAATTAACCTAATTAACCCTAATCAACCCAAACTTAACCCAATTTACCCAAATTAACCTAATCAACCCTAATCAACACCCTAACCCTTTCAAATTATCAATAATTAACCCAAATTAAACCTAGCCTCTAATTCACCCAAATTAACCCTAGCCTCTAATCCTAAACCTGAACCAAACCATAACTCTAACCATACACTAAACCCTAACCCTAACCCTAGCACAAGTCTTACCCTTACCCTAACCCTAACCCCAACTAATTAACCCTAACCCTAACCCTACCCTCAACTGAACCCTCAACTGAACTCTAACCCTCTCTCTAACCGAACCTTGAACCCTAACCCTAGTCTAAGTAGCAACCCAATAATCAACAAAAACAGAAATAAAAGCATAATTAGAAGTAAAACTATGAAATTTACTAACCTGTAGCTAGGCCGGCGATGGAGGAGATCGGAGACGGTCGACGACGCAATCGGCGACGAGTCGCGGGTGGTGACGACGAGGAAGTCGACGGTGATGTCGGGGATGACAAGCCGCGCGCAGGAGGGAGATGGCAAAGAGGCGCGGGCGGTGGCGACGAGAGGCGCGCGCAGGAGATCGAGTGATGAGAGAAAGTATTTTTTTTGGGATCGAGGACTTTTCTGTGTTTATTTTCTTATTAATAACCCATATACATGCCCCTATGGATTAAACAGTAGGTCCTTCTTTTGCGGCTCCGTAGGGCCAAATAACAAATTACGTTTTAATATTTTTAAATTAATTCGTATGGCACCGTAGGGACAACCATGGGAACCTACAGGTTAATCCGTAGGGGCAAACTTTTATTGACCCCACGGATAACTATATCCGTAGGGGAAACTCCTTATTGTAGTAGTGCGACACTTTTTTGTTAATGAATGTGTGTCTTAGTACCACTACTAGTTTTCCACATGTATCAAGTATGTAATTTTTAAAAAACTAGTGGTCTAAGTTACACTAAACATGAATCAAACTAGAGAATTAGGGTTTGTAAGCATGTAAGCAAGTTCTAAACTAAGTGAAGAGGGTTACAACCTTTGTAGACCAAGTCCTTCACTTCAATAGCTCCAAGTAGTAGTCCCTAAGCTCCAAGTAGTATTCCGTAGAACTCTTCTTAGCTCCACTTGAAAAAAGTAACGAACTTGGTATGCAATCTTCGATGCCGAAGATGATCCACCATGATGCCTCTCTAGGTCGGGCTAACTCTTCACTAATCAAAATATTAGTGAAGCAAACAACCTATACTAAAATGCTAGGATAGTGTAGGTTGATGAAGTAGGATTTATGCTCACTATAGAAATATTTTCCTCTCTCTTTTTCTTCAACTCGAGAAAAATGCTAGAATGGTTTCAATAGGAAGAAGAACTTAGGTGTGTGAGTGAGAAAAAAATATCTTGTAATAAAAAATCAACCATGGAGTCAAGATAAGGTTGTGATGAATAAATATCTAGAGTGAGACAAAATGAGAGGATGGGTTATGGCTTCTCCAAGCTTCTCCAAGCTTGCAAGCCATGACTCATTATCCATTCATTTTCAATTTCCCTCTAAATAAAAATCATCGCAATAATCTCAAAACCCTAGTGTGAGTCTCATACAGCCATGTTCCATGTATCATCAACCATGATACATAATCCATTTATATATATATATATATATATATATATATGATATATATATCATATATATATATATCATTATATATAAAGAGAAGAAAAATCTTAGTGAGCTAATATTAGTTAATATATATGTATATATCAAATATATTAATATATATCAAATTATTAAATCAACTAATAATTCAACAATCCGGTTATATCATATATAACCGACTAATATCTTTTATATGTATATCATTTTATCAAAACATCACTTGATTCAATAACCCGGTTATATCACATATAACCGACAATATTAAATATTGAATATCAAATCAACACTTGATTCAATAATCCGGTCATATCATATATAACCGGCCAATATCAAATATATATATATATATATATATATATATAGAATCAACACTTGATTCAATATTTCGGTTATATCACATATAACCTAACCAATATCAAATATCGCAAGATTAGAATATGGTATCACATATTTGTATTTAATCAAGCTCCTGCACATATCATCATATGTGCCCTACTTCGTTTCGCTTGAGCTAGGAAATCTCTATGTGGGACTCTAAAGACTCATCAATACGCCAGCAGTAGGTAATGATCACATCAGATACCCACAAGCCGTCAGCGGTACTAGATGGACGTAATGGCTACCCAGGTATTAAAAGAATAGAAGATCAACAAGCAAGCTTGTCTAAACTCTTATGAAGCCTATAAGAAACACATACCGTATAGTCCGGTCTCTTCGTCTGATATGTCACATATCAAGTCTAGGGGTAGAATTGTTAGACCCTGGAAACTTGATAAGTCATGCCGATGTGTATCCTATTACCGTTCGAGAAACTACTGATAACGCTTACTAGTAAATCTCATCAGTCCTGGCCAGGGACTTGCTGTTATAGACAATCGAGCATAGCGCAATATCAACTCCTTATACCAAGAGAGATGAAACCCCTTCTATCGCTCACTGCCTCTATGTGACTCGGGACTGTACCCAAAATCCACTTGTTTGCACGACACCTTTGAGCCGTGATAGGGAGGAAATCAAAGCACGGTGGTAACCACACATGCCACTATGATGATCTCAGGCTAACATGTACAAGTATCACCAGAGAACTGCTATCTGATGATAGGTATAGTACCAACTAGGACTTCTCGGCGAGTCCTGTTCGGTGTACCCATTCTCTAATGAGCACCTGTGTACAATCTTTGATGTCAAACACCAATGGTTATAGGATCAACCATCATCCCATACAGGTTCAAGAAACGTACACACTAGTCTACTCTGGAATATCGATGCCCTGTCTCGATACTCCCTCGACTAGGAATGGTTAAAAGATGTGCTTGCGGACTACATAAGCCCCACTAGTATGATCTGCATCATAGTCCTGGTAGTCAAGCCAACATCCTAAGGGCTTTATCAACATGTATCAGAGAGACAATATAATAATACATGTTAAGATAAAGAGCAACCAGATAGCATACTATTATGTCAAGCAAGAAAGTACTATATATATATGTACAAGCATCCACTATAATATACAATAATGGCCTCTAGGGCATACATATTCCTAACAGTTAAGGGCTATATATGAATAGAGATCATTGAAAGGACAAGGGTTAATAGTGGAGAAACCCTAGTTTCTTGCAAAAAACCCTAATCTACATTCATCACTATCGATCTAGTTTTAAACTATTAATGATAAAAGATTCATTTTTAATTATTCATCCATTACTACCAAGTTCTATGAATCCTACAAGAATTTTTATTAAAATCTTATATCCGTTTCAAATAGAACGATAATCAAACAATCACTCTTCTTTCATCAACTTGTCTAAAGCAAGAAAAGAGTTCACGTTTCCATGCGGACGACCCGTACTCATCGCAGTTAGCTACTAGCGACACCGTCTTGATTGCGGTTATTTACAAAAACACTTTCGTTCGAACGATCAATCAAGGCACAATGGGGGTGAGTTACCCACTCAATGAATAGGAATATAACATCACAAGGTATAATATGATATGCGTTGTAATGAATGCAAGTACAATAGAAATGAAGTCACATAAGAATAACATCATTCATCATCAAATCCTCATCAATCTTGTGTGTATCATCAACACTAAAAATCGGGATATCGTAGGCAACGTCTAACCGATCGGCCCTCTCCTGATATCAACCTAGCCTCAGTCGGAATCCTCCGGATATCCGCTACACTCCAATATCACCTTCGGTATCGATCATTCTCGCTAGGCTCATCGTACCTCCCTCGGACTTCCTGCCCCTCGGAATCGTACCGGGTCCACCATGTATCCGTAATTAGTTAACCCCTATCTCGATTCAGATATCTCATCATGTAAACCAAAAACTCATGGCCGACGTCAAAACATCAATCACGAGAAAACCTCACATTAAAAACAAAATTAGTTTCGTATAAAGTTATCCGCGGTTTCTCAAATCCATAGAAAACATCATATCTATGATATCAACATTTCATTCTTGCTATGGTTAGCAGCTATAACATGTAAATGTACGGACGATGGCATTCAAATAATGAAACAAGGTAAATAGCAATTAATACTATAACGAAACATTGCAATATGACTAGACGTGGAAATTTTGTGTCATGGCAATACTAATGATGTGTGGTGTAGCATGCAAGTCTGTGAACTGTGCAACATGGAAATCATTAATATTTGTGCTTGTGTTCTATCCAGCGTATACATGTATCAGGGCAATTATTGTAGGGTTCCTAGGCACCCTAAGGAGGTCTCACAAGGCATCGAACATGCCAATATAAAAATTTACGGTGCCGGGAAACCCTAGACTACGGATCTTAGACTAGATGTTTAGGCGAAAATTAAACTAGTTTACACTTAACTAAGAGTTTAACGGAAATACAACCTTTGTAGATCCGTTGCTCCACCTCCATAGCTCCGTAACGAAGTCCCTTTGCTGTCCAAATAAATTCCTGGGCTCTAGCGTCGGCTTCGTCGGAGAAATGGCGAGCTAGGTCGTCGATGTCCATGCCGAAGATGATCTACGTCGAGGCATCGCTAAATCAAGCTCCAACTTCACCAAGTCATGAAAACTCGTGAAGGAAACACACTCTACTACTTGGCAAGAGATAGAGGATGAAGAAATAGGAAGTGGGTAGACTTTAGAATTGGATTTCTCACTTGTTTCCATCAATCACCATTGATGGAGCTTGCTTTCTTCTTGAAGAAGAAGAAGAAGAAGAAGATAGCTAGAAGAAGATAAGTGTTATGATAAGTTAATTTTAAAATAGAAAAGAAAATCAAAACTTATCATAATCCAACCATGGTTATGTGTAGAGAGCAAACTATAGTTAGGTGAATGGTTAGGTTAGGCATAAAACAAAAATGGTGGACTTTATTCGAAGCTTCATGAAGCTTCAACAAAGAACAAAATGAGCCACCATTTTCCTTTTGCCAAAATGAAATAAACAATTCAATAAATGAATGAATAAATATATAATAACCCTAACCATTTACTTAACTAAGGTTTAACTCTTTACACAAACCCTAGCATGCATGTATCATCAAACATGATACAATCAAGTGCACAAAAATATATCACATATACAATGTGCACAAATCAAGTGAGAAAATCCATTTAAAGTGAACCATTACTAGTTAATGCAAAGTAATATATCAAATATATAATTATGTATTAAATCATTAAATCAACACTTGATTTAATGATCCGGTCATGTTGCACACAACCGACTAGTATACAATGTATCGGCTTATCGAATCAACGCTTGAATCGATAACTAGATTATATCGCATACAACCATTAGACACATTGATCGCGAGAATGAAATACGGTATCACATATACGCATTATTCTCGGTCCGGCACATATCTCATATGCGCTCCTATTTCGTTTCGCTTGAGCCAGGAAACCTCTGTGTAGAACTCTAAAGACTCGTCAATACGCCGGCAGCAGGTGATGATCATATCAAACACCCACAAGCCGCAAGCGGTCTGCTAAACGTAACGGACACCCGGGTATTGAGCGATCTGAAGATCGACGAGCAAGCCCGCTCACACTCCAGTGAATCCAACCAGTAACACTACCGTACAGTCCGGTCTGATTGTCTGATATGTCGCATACCTCGCCTAGGGGTGGTAAACGTCAGACCCCAATAACTCGATAAGTCGTGTCGATATGAGGTCTATAACACTTCGAGAAACTACTGGTAACACTTACCAGTATATCTCAGCAACCCTGGCCAGGGATTTCCTGTTATAGCCAATCGAACACAGCGCAACATCAACCCCCTATACCGGGAGAGACGAATCCCCTCCTATCGCTCATTGCCTCCATGTGACTCGGGGCTGTACCCAAAAACCACCATTTTGCACGCCCTCTTGGACGTGGTAAGATGGAAATCAAAGCACAGTGGGAACCACACAAGACTCTATGACGATCTCGGGTCAACAGACTACTCTGTACCAGTGTCACCAGAGAACTGCCATCTGACGTGAGGTATAATACCATCTGGGAGTTCTCGGCGAGTCCGTCCAGTGTACCCAGTCTCTACTGAGCACCCGTATATCTCCTCTGATGTCAAACACCAATGGATATGGGATCATCCATCGCCCATCTGTATGGGTCGAGAAGGTACACGCTAGTCTACTCTGGTATATCGATGCCCCGTCTCGATACACCCACGACTAGGGACTTTGAAGGATGTACTTATGGACTACCATGTCCCCACTAGTATGATCCGCATCATAGTCCAGGTAGTCAAGTACACATCCTAAGGGCTTTACCAACATGTAACAGAGAGACAATCAGTATACACGTTAAGGTAAAGATCAACCAGATAGCATACTATCATGTCGAGCAAGAAAGTCCTCCCTATATATGTCCCAGCATCCACTACAATATACATCCAATGTACAGTAATGGCCTATAGGGCATACATATAACTAACAATCTCCCACTTGCACTAGGGCCATCTGTAGCAGTGGTCGAAGTATCTCATACTCAACCATCCCATAAAAGTCTCTCTCTCGGAATAGGCCTTCGTGAGTGGATCCGCCGTGTTATCCTCTGAGTCTTCTCTCCTTACCTCGATCACTCTGGAGATCAACCATCTCCATGATCAGGCGATACTGCCTTAGAATAAGTCTGGATCACTGATGGGACCGGCGTTCCTTGGCATAAACCACAACTCCATTGTCTCACAATGGTAGGAACGTAGTTCATCTCATGAACCATTATACACCCAAACAGCCTCTTTGGTAGCATCTTAAGTAGCGATGTATCCTGCCTTTATCGTCTAGTATGCCACGGTATCTAGCTTGGAAGTTTTCCAACATACCGTCCCTTTACTTAGGGTAAAGACAATGCCTGCGACTGACATTCAGTCGTCTTTATCACCCTGGAATCCTTTCAGTGATTCTCCCCTGGATCGATTGATATCATCTCACTACAACTAGTGAGAATCCTAACATCCAATTAAATCTATCTCATAGATCCAAAACTCAGGATTTAGGAGGTATCATTTTGATCCTACACGGAGAATCTTTGTGATAAACGGAGATTGATCGAGCGTAGCATAAGAAACTCCTTTCTTATCAAGAGTATGTCATCCACGTACTCTACGAGGATCACCACCATACTCCCTACTACCCTTTTGTTTATACAAGGTTCATCTACCATTTTGATGATGTCAAACTCGTTGACTACTACATCAAAACAGACGTTCCAACTCCGCGATGCCTGCTTTATCATATAAAACATCTTGCACACGTTTCCGCTGCTCCCACTGTTTACGAAGCCCTCTGGCTGTGTACTTACAGACGTTCTCTTCTAAATCAATATTTAGAAAAGAAGTCATGGCACCCAACCGCCAGATATCGTAGTCATGGTATGTAGCCGTGGCAAGTAGGATCTGGATGGACTTAAGCATAGGTACTGGAAAAGGTTTCATCATTATCCACGCCTGGTCAATGACGAAAACCTTTAACTAGTCTAGCTTTGAAAGTCTCAACTTTTCCATGTACACCAAGTAATCTTCTCAAGATATACTTGCTCCTGATGGGGATTTAACCCTTCAGATATATCAACTAAAGTCCATACTTTGTTGGTGTATAAGGATTCCATCTCAGATCGCTAAACATCCAGCCATTCTTACAGAGTCTTACTCCTGATGGCCAGCTCGAAGCTAGTTGGGTCATCATCTCATGATGCAATCCTTGCTCCCACTGTCATAGAGAAACCGAAGTATCTCTCAGGTGGGTGAGGAACCCTACTAGATCGGCGGAGAGGCTGAGGTTCGTTGGAATCTACTGAATCCTTCAGTTCTACCAAATCTTCTGCTATAGTTTGTATAGCTGGAACCTTTCCAGTTCTACATAACAGACCTTGCCTGGAGCTTGTCCGGATTTTTCTTTTTAGACATAGGCCGGACAACCCCAAATCTTAACTAGCTTAAGACATGGGCTCTTCCCTTTCCATATCACATATGAAATGGTAGGCTTTGATTTGATTCGAACCCTAATTCAATAGGTATGCAGCTTCATAAGTGCATAACTCCCTAAGGAAATAGGTAACTCAGTAGTACTCATCATAGAGCACACCTTATCATATAGGGTGTGATTGCTCCGCCCCGATATACCATCATGCAATGGTGTATACGGAGGAGTAATGCTGAGAGAGAATCTCATTCTCCTTTAGAATAGTCCAGGAATTCCATGCACAAGTATTCTCCTCCCTGATCTCATCATAGGACATAATACTTATACCCGTATTTTGGTTCTCTACTTCTAACTTATATTCTGTGAATATCTCAAAAGGTTCGGACTTGTGTTTCAACAGGAACATATGTCTGAATCTAGAGAGATTATCAGAGAATGTAATGAAGTACAAAGAATCAGTCCTGGCATGTGTAGACTGGAGACCTTACATACATCATCATGTATCAGTCTCAAGAGTTCATTAACTCTTTCTCTGTTTCCAGTAAACGGAGCTACGGTCATCTTATCTCTGTGACATGACTGGCAAGTTTCACAAGATGTAAATTCAAACTGATTTAAATATGCATCTACATGTAACTTCAGCTAGTCGGGTCGCATTGATATGACCTAGTCTACAATGCCTCAAGAAGGATTCGTTCATTTCTGAACTCTTCCTCTTGTGTGTGTTCCATATACTAAGAACTGTAGTTTGATTTAGAACATAAATGCTTTTAGATAACGTGCCTGAACCGATCAACTTTGGATATAGGAAATGTTCAAAACATTATCCAACAATACAAAATTATATCCTTTCTTTACAGATAAAGAAACTGATATGATTTTGTATATCAGGTTCGGTATCTAATAACATTCGTTCAGAATCAATGTATTGGCAATACAGGGTGACAGTGACCGACAGACTTGGCTGCAACACTTGCCCCGTTTTCTGCCTCATGAAACTTATCATCCATTCTCAGTTTTTCTACCCTTTTGTAGCCCTATGTAACATCTTACATATCTGGGATCCTGATCCGGTATCAAATACCCAGGATACGGAGGATACTGAGAAACAGTTCTTTGTAATGAACACACCCGAAGATGATGCATCAACATGCACTCTCTTCGTTTGGGCGGCACGGGAAATCTGGTATTCCCCAATTTCCTGCTCTGTCTTATAACAATTATAAGTTGGAGCGGGACCAACGTTCCCCAGCTCAGTATAACAAGCGGGTTCGGTCAATAATCCGTATTATTATCTTGATTAAGGCGTGATATAGTCGCTACCAGGAGAGAGAGAGAAGAAAACACTCAGCGTGCGCTCTTGCAAGAATAGATTGGTTTTTATTTTATCTAATCAGGATGGCTCCCACTGCTTTTTATCAAATCTTCCTTCAAACCCTAAAAGGAAAGACTAGCCGGGATTAATTACACACTACAAGTTCACCAATCTTTCAGCTAGGCCAGTGTCGGTACTTTGAGGGAGGTCCCCCGTGCTTTCGCACGAACCTAATTAATGTAAACCTCGTTTTCCCAGAGGCGTAACCTCGTTAACACCTTTCTAGACACCTACTTGATCGGCTAATTGTAATGTATAAAACTCTCCCAGGAGTAACAATTACTCGCAGCGGGTATCGGGATCCAACTATCTCATAGAAGGTATGCAATCTCATTGCAAATTTCAACACTTGAAATTCCCGATAATATTTTGCCCCTAGCACCCTATGACCTTGACGGAGGCCAACAAACCATAGGTTACTAGTCAAGTTCAACCCGTCATTTCTTGATCGAATCAAACCCACCCGCACGACCCTTGACGGAGGCCAACAAGGTCGCACGACTACCCTAACTCAATATGCATCATATGCATAAGCAGATAAATACTGGTTAGCTACCGCACACTGCGCCTTGACGGAGGCCAACAAACGCAGCACGAATACTAAACAGCACTTATCTGAAATGACGGAGGGCTACGACAGGTTTTATGAAAACCTATTGCGTAATGAACTTGATATCGTTGTAGAATCAAATGATTTTAATGGAGTGCTTTTGAGGCTTTTCTTGTTCTGCTAAAGGAGTCACTCCCGGTGAAGGGATCGTCGGTCCTTTCCTCGTCGAATGAGGTGCGGGATATATCATATATATCACTGTGCAAAGCAAAAACACTTAAAAGCAATCAAAAGACAAACCGAATGTGTAGCATCTGGCAGTTATTGCTAAAGGAGTCACTCCCGGTGAAGGGATCTCGGTCCTTTCCTTATCGAATAAGGTGCAGGATATATCATATACACCGCTGTGCAAAGCAAGAACTGTAGCTACCTGTTTTATTTTGAAATTCGATTCTACAACATCTTAGGTTTCTTTTATTTCATTAATCTCATTAATGAAGTCCTATCATTTATGTACCTAAACATCACAGATAGATATGACGTACACTTATGCCATCCGCATTCGCCTCGATGTCCCCTCGTGCACCGTTAGGTTAGGTAACTAACGACAGAGCAGGGCAGGGCTAGCGCGGGTGTAAAACATAAGTAACATCTATATAATATATCATATATACTATATACTATATCCATCACAGAAACACATCAGAGATATTGCAGCAGAAGAATCATATGAAATATTGGATATACTAGGACGTCCGTGTTTTCAATACGAGCCAGTGTAAAACACGGATTCCACGGTCGTGATGAATAGCCAAACCCATACCCCTAGACCCCTACGAGAGCGGCAAGCAACCCTACCAATTCTGGAGTTAGGAGACCCGGACTCGACTCCTCGAGTTGGTCTCCCACTGGACTCCAGAACCCGGTTACTTGTGCTCCCCTCCTTGGGTCTATCTTAGTGCGGAAAAGTAAATAATATACATCAACGGTGACTACTTCCGCAACCTGGAAGCGCCCCAATAAAAGAATATTACATACAAGTTTTTACATGAATGAAAATGAAAAACACTCATCTCACATAAAAACCCCCGGCTATTCAAACATGACGATCCAATATAACATATCCAGCAACACATAACATCACATGTCATCAACGTAACTAAATATGCGCATCCCAATTGTCGTTGACATATAGCAACGAAACCGGCGATATCACATATTACACTTACGGTCACAGAAAAGAAAGTGTAAAACTACAACAGTTGGAATCCGCAACCACCTCAGACATCGCATGCCTGACAAAATGAATTACTTAGACATCGCATGCCTAAGAATTATAAACCCCGCATTTTAGTCTCAAAATCGAAAACTCTTTTCAATATTAAGTCGGGCAATTCAACAAGATTCCCGACATCCTGATCAAATACTCGTCGCAAACTTCAGTAGGCGGCCGCACCCCCGACGCCGTCGACGAAGTGCACCAAGGCGGAACACCGCTACCGCGAGCACCCGAACGGATGCTTTCGGCGACGGGGTTCTCCTACAGTCACTTGGTCGGGGCTATGGGGTGTAGCTGTCTATTAAGTTTACCCGGCGAGTATCCGCGTACGCTACGTGATTGCGACGGACTTTTGATCACATCAAAATTTTGTGGCAACCGATCAAGCGAGACTAAACTGCTATGTTTATAACATTCATTCAGTTATCTCATAACAACTTGTGAATTCCAATTATTGTATCCCATTCCGGATAAATAGAAAACGTCAAACTTTCCGATCGAACAATCGAACACCCAAGTTTTCCCGATACAGCTCAACACATGAAATAAGTCTAACAACATTCAGTTCGTGCCTCAGTACCAACGGTCCAGCCGTAGAAGGGTCAAGCCAACGCCTCACATGTGGCACGCCGTACTGCCCCAAACCCGAAGGTTCAAAGGGCAGTTCAAGACGGTCACATAATCGAGTTAAGGTTTGTTGTCTTCTAGAGGGTCCATCGAGTTACTTGCACTACTTAGAATGTCGTTAAACTACGGAAAAATCCAACACTTGGAAATTTCCCGACAGGGGAAAAATTGGGTATTTATATCCGGTCGAACTTTTTAACATATTCTAAAATTTATCCGGAAAGTCACACAGACAAAAATTTGATAATCCGATCGAAACAACGAATCCCCAAAACAACTCCAGAAAATTCAACTCTTGAATAAAGTTTAAAAAATCCCAGGAAAACCAGCACAGAAATCTGAGAATTACTGTGAAAAACAAAATACACAAAACGACAAAACTGCCGCGGAACCGCACCACGAGCCATGCTCGTGCCGCGGATCCGCGGCTCATTGATGGAATTAGGGCATACGACTTCACAGTAACTCTTAGATATTCCTGCATGTTTTTCTGCATATTTTTAATATCGAAAACTCCACAATTTTCAAAAAAGGACAGAGAGCATGTTAGAAATGGGTTTTCGGGTTCGTTCGGACTTCAAACTTCGTCTGGACTTCGCCTAAGGCTCTAGCTAGGCTCTGATACCACTGTAGGGTTCCTAGGCACCCTAAGGAGGTCTCATAAGGCATCGAACATGCCAATATAAAAATTTACGGTGCCGGGAAACCCTAGACTATGGATCTTAGACTAGATGTTTAGGCGAAAATTAAACTAGTTAACACTTAACTAAGAGTTTAACGGAAATACAACCTTTGTAGATCCGGTGCTCCACCTCCATAGCTCCGCAACGAAGTCCCTTTGCTGTCCAAATAAATTCCCGGTCTCTAGCGTTGGCTTCGTCGGAGAAATGGCGAGCTAGGTCGTCGATGTCCATGCCGAAGATGATCTACGTCGAGGCATCGCTAAATCAAGCTCCACCTTCACCAAGTCATGAAAACTCGTGAAGGAAACACACTCTACTACTTGGCAAGAGGTAGAGGATGAAGAAATAGGAAGTGGGTAGACTTTAGAATTGGATTTCTCACTTGTTTCCATCAATCACCATTGATGGAGCTTGCTTTCTTCTTGAAGAAGAAGAAGAAGATAGCTAGAAGAAGATAAGTGTTATGATAAGTTAATTTTAAAATAGAAAAGAAAATCAAAACTTATCATAATCCAACCATGGTTATGTGTAGAGAGCAAACTATAGTTAGGTGAATGGTTAGGTTAGGCATAAAACAAAAATGGTGGACTTTATTCAAAGCTTCATAAAGCTTCAACAAAGAACAAAATGAGCCACCATTTTCCTTTTGCCAAAATGAAATAAACAATTCAATAAATGAATGAATAAATATATAATAACCCTAACCATTTACTTAACTAAGGTTTAACTCTTTACACAAACCCTAGCATGCATGTATCATCAAACATGATACAATCAAGTGCACAAAAATATATCACATATACAATGTGCATAAATCAAGTGAGAAAATCCATTTAAAGTGAACCATTACTAGTTAATGCAAAGTAATATATCAAATATATAATTATGCATTAAATCATTAAATCAACACTTGATTCAATGATCCGGTCATGTCGCACACAACCGACTAGTATACAATGTATCGGCTTATCGAATCAACGCTTGAATCGATAACTAGGTTATATCGCATACAACCATTCGACACATTGATCGCGAGAATGAAATACGGTATCACATACACGCATTATTCTCGGTCCCGCACATATCTCATATGCGCTCCTATTTCGTTTCGCTTGAGCCAGGAAACCTCTGTGTAGAAGTCTAAAGACTCGTCAATACGCCGGCAGCAGGTGATGATCATATCAAACACCCACAAGCCGCAAGCGGTCTGCTAAACGTAACGGCCACCCGGGTATTGAGCGATCTGAAGATCGACGAGCAAGCCCGCTCATACTCCAGTGAATCCAACCAGTAACACTACCGTACAGTCCGGTCTGATCGTCTGATATGTCGCATACCTCGCCTAGGGGTGGTAAACGTCAGACCCCAATAGCTCAATAAGTCGTGTCGATATGAGGTCTATAACACTTCGAGAAACTACTGGTAACACTTACCAGTATATCTCAGCAACCCTGGCCAGGGATTTCCTGTTATAGCCAATCGAACACAGCGTAACATCAACCCCCTATACCGGGAGAGAAGAATCCCCTCCTATCGCTCATTGCCTCCATGTGACTCGGGACTGTACCCAAAAACCACCGTTTTGCACGCCCTCTTGGACGTGGTAAGATGGAAATCAAAGCACAGTAGGAACCACACAAGACTCTATGACGATCTCGGGTCAACAGACTACTCTGTACCAGTGTCACCAGAGAACTGCCATCTGACGTGAGGTATAATACCATCTGGGAGTTCTCGGCGAGTCCGTCCAGTGTACCCAGTCTCTACTGAGCACCCGTATATCTCCTCTGATGTCAAACACCAATGGATATGGGATCATCCATCGCCCATCTGTATGGGTCGAGAAGGTACACGCTAGTCTACTCTGGTATATCGATGCCCCGTCTCGATACACCCACGACTAGGGACTTTGAAGGATGTACTTATGGACTACCATGTCCCCACTAGTATGATCCGCATCATAGTCCAGGTAGTCAAGTACACATCCTAAGGGCTTTACCAACATGTAACAGAGAGACAATCAGTATACACGTTAAGGTAAAGATCAACCAGATAGCATACTATCATGTCGAGCAAGAAAGTCCTTCCTATATATGTCTCAGCATCCACTACAATATACATCCAATGTACAGTAATGGCCTCTAGGGCATACATATAACTAACAATTATGACATAGAACACGAAGATACTAGCACATATAGCAATCCTATCCATTATAGCAATTCTAACCAAGGTATCTATTCTAACAAGTATAATTATTCATTAGGGATGCTATGGTACTCATGTAATCAATATGACATAGAAATGCGGTTAAGTATCGAGAATGGAGTTTAAAAACCGATACGGAGTTTTATAACGTCTCCGGTAATCTGGGTGCTATACGCCATCCGTCCGAGTTCCCACTTATAAATGTCCCCTTACTCAACTAAAATCGACATGTGCTAGAAAAAACTCGTGAATGCTTTGCCCTTGTTTGCCGCATCGAACGTCTCCATGACCGATCTTATACATTAAATCAAGCATATTCATAAGAATCAAAACACAAACATTACTAAAAGCCTAGCGCACATAGGCTAGGACGTACGACCGTCGTGTTCTAACGCGTACTATCTTTATCGAATTACCCCCAGAAATCACAAAAACCTAAACTTAGGTTTTTAAAACATGAAACGTTAAATTTCTATAAGACACATGCCCCAGATTTTACTACATGTTACCAGGAACAAAAAGAAGTATAAAAAGGGTCTAAATAGGAAGTTTGTGAGACACGGTAGAAAGCTCAACCCCAAACTCAATGTTCTGGCAACAATTTGCGGCCATTTTGATTAAATGGGCGGCCAGGGTTAGGTCAGGATGGCTTGGGCTTTGGGTGTGGTCTCGTGTTGGTCCCAGCATCTTAGAAAAATACTCTGATAAATTTTTTGAGCTCCAAAATTACACCAGATTTCATATAAACACCAAAAACACCAATATCTTAGTATAAAAACTTTTAAAAATTAGTCTACTAGCACCAAAACATCTTTATATTTCCCAAACCAGTAGTGATTATCAACTATACCCAACAAACTAGGCAAGACATGATAACTTAAATGATATAAAAAAGGATTTTTATCTCTTCTAATTAAGGGAAGAGGGATCCAAGCTCAAGAGATGTCTTGGTGAAGATCTTTGAAGAGATATATGCTTATCTTGGTGTATTGATCAGTCTACTTGAAGAAATCTTCCAGACCCATGGTGATTTTAGTGAAGGGAGTTGAGAGAATTATTATGAAGAGAATTTTTGTAGAAAGGAAATGAACCATACATGCTAGATATTTGTTAGGATATTTTTGGTGTGATAGGTGAGGGTTCATCCTAGTTAACCTATCCCTCCCTCTCACTCACAAAAATAAAAGAATTTATCACAAACCTAAATGAGAACAACATATTTGTCGTGACATATTTTAAAATAGACTTAGAAAAATAAAATGTTGTCTCATCTATAAAAATTCATTTTATTATTAAATAAATACAAAAAAAATATTTTAAATTTTTACGAAATGTTACAATATCCCCTCTTAAGAAAATTCAATCCCCGAATTTAAAATCTAACTATGCGTACCTTCGAAGAGATGGGGAAATTTCTTTTGCATCTCACCGTCGGCTTCCCAGGTGACCTCCTCGCTATTCGTTCCACGCCATAAAATCTTTTCTGAAAGGAGTACCCTAGATCTCAGCTTTTTTACCTGCCGGTCGAGAATGGCCACCGGCTGCTCAGTGTAAAATAGATCGCACACCAGCTGGATAGTTTGATATTGAATACCGAGAGAAGGATCATGAAGGTACTTGCGGAGTATGGACACATGGAACATAGGGTGCACATTCGAAAAACTGGGCGAGAGCGCTAAACGATATGCTATAGCACCCACCTTCTCTATAATCTCGAAGGGTCCAATATATCTGGGACTGAGCTTGCCATTTTTTCAAAATCGCATCATACCCTTTATCGGAGAAACCCGGAGAAACACATGGTCACCCATAGTGAACTCAAGCCTGCGGCGATGGCGATCAACATAAGACTTTTTCCTACTCTGGCGGTCCTCATTTTATCATGTATCAACTGGACCTTCTCGGTAATCTCCTGAACCAACTAAGGCGCTAGGAGGCTTCTCTCACTAAGCTCAGTACAACAAACCAGCAATCAACACTTTTTCCCATATGATGTCTCGAAAAGTGCTATCTGAATCAACTCCTGAAAGCTATTGTTATAGGAGAACTCAATCAAGGGCAAGTGACAATCCCAACTGCCATCCAAATTTAGCGCACAAGCTTGGAGTATATCCTCAAGAGTCTTAATAGTATGCTCTGATTGACCATCGGTCTATGGGTGGAAGGCAGTACTAAAACTCAAGCGAGTGCCTAAAACATCCTGAAGTTTCTGCCATAGAGGACTGGTAAACTATGTGCCTCTATCGGAAACTATACAGGTCAGAACGCCATGCAACCGCATAATCTCATCGATATAAATCTGGGTATATTGAGCATATCCGAATGGAGTCATACCCAATGCTGGACCTAAGTAGACCCATAACGAAATCCATAGAGATCTGCTCCCATTTCCACTCCGGAACGGGTAAGAGCTGCAACTCTCCTGCCGTCCTCTGATACTCGGCCATGACTTGCTTACAAGTCAGACATCTCGAAACGAACACATTCCGTTTCATCCCTTCCCATTAATTCACATCTCATAAATCGTGATATTGTAACGACTCTGAAATCCCTGTACAGAATTATTTGTTTAAATGTATAGAAAAGGGTATTTCAGACTATGTAGGAGTTATAAGTTATTTTTGTTTAATAAAAGTAAGAAGCAACTTTTAGCTCACTTGTAAAGCTTCTACACTGCTGGAACGTAGCCTATGTGTTCAAATCCCAAAAGTCCCAAAATTTTTAAAGATTTTTCTATTTTAATTTATCGGAAGCCTAAGAGTTGCACGTGTAATTAATGGAGAAATGAAAAGTTTCAGAAAAATCAAACATGTGCAAAGAGGAGTAAACACACATCTAAACACGTGGCACGAATTTTAATTCTTTTAATCCAAATTTTAATTTGTAAACCATAAATTCTTCACTATAAATACCACCCCATACCGTAGCTCTCCTCTATTCTGAAAATTCCTTAAAAATTCTCTAAGTTCAAGAAGGGTTATGATTATTCAAGTGGAGTTAAGCAAGCCAAGAGGAGTAGCGATCAAATTCCGACGACCGGAGCAACTCCGACGAGTCCAAGGCCCCCTCTCTCTTCCTTACCCTCTTTCTAACACTATACAACCAATAAGTCCCTCCATCTCCTTCTCTTTTCACTTCAATATAATTTTTAAGACATATCGACAAAAGCGAAGTTAACATATAACCTTTGTCTTTAAAACAATTTTTGTCACTTTTCCATGTTTAAAAATTTATACAAATACTCTAATGTCACTTCAAGGTAATATTTACATCAATTGCCTTTTGACGTAACCAAAATTTTATGTTCAATAATCATATAAATGAATTTTTCAGAAAAAATACCATGAACTTTAATATAATTGTAATTTCAATAACTAGAGTATATACTTTTAGATCATTCACAGGGTAACGATCCATCCCATACGCACACTATGATTTCATAGCACGGTATTCTAATTATATAGGTAATTCAAAAAAGAAGCTTTTCATTAAAATATCATATTTTTTTTAAAACGGTTTTCATTTAAATCGATATTTTAAATTCTTGGCAATTACGCCTCTACAACCCTCGTTAGGGGACCCGGTAATGGATGGTGTGGATTATCACACATCCTTAGGATAGTAGAGAGAGATGCAAAACTCCTCACGGAGTATTTGGTCTCGAAAGGAAATAAAAATCCGGTTTTTAAGAAATATGACTTTTCTAATCAAAACTAAAATTATATAAAACTATGAATCCATATTTTCAATAAAAACATATTATGAAACCATATTTTTAAAATGAAAGATCAGAATTTTTAATAACATACCATCAAGTTTTGAAAAGAACTAGTTTTCATAAAAATACCATAAATTTTTAAATGCTAGGTTTTATCACCAAAATACCATAACAATTAAAATACATGTTTATGAAAACCCTAAATATTATAAATCATCCTTGAGGTTTATTTTTAAACTATATTAAAGTATTTTTCATAAAAACCCCTCAAGATCTACAAACAATATTTAAGGACTCTAGATTAATATAGTATTAAGCAGTATCATTTCTCTTGAGCCCTAGGGTGCCGGAAAAAGTGAGTGCTTACTTATTCAAGTTAGACAACTTAACGGAGTTATCAAATGGCAATTGTCTTGAAAATAGACATAAATCCTACCGTCCATATGCAGCGGTTGTCTGATATCTTCCGGACATAAGATCTTCAAAAGTTAAATCAATTCATATGAAAAAGATTTGAACTCAAACTCGAACTCTTACTCAACTCGAATCTAAACTTGAACATGAACTCGAATCCAGTCTCCTCGAACTAACTTGACTCGAACCAAGATTGCAATTGATATGACTCGCATTTTACTCGACTCACTCGACTTCATTCTACACTTTTTGGAATCTATGGTTTCGATCAAGACATGTTATAACCAACTAATCAATTTAATTAAGTATACTATACAGTTATAAACTATTTATACTCGGGGTGTTTGGGATAGTTTCTTGTATTAATCCAACGGAGCTTCAAGAGTCCTGTATTAACCTTTTTTTTTATTTTACTCGAATATCAGTCGGGTCGACTCATCCATAACCTAGAGCGCCGATGCTAACACATGAAATGGGCCCGTATTTCCTTGCTCCTGGGGCCCCACTCTTGAGCTCGTGAATACTTCTATGGCTGTGTTGACATTCACACTTGGAACTTAACGTTAACATAGTGACCATATAGCGACCCATAGTACATATTTACCCATGATCATATATTTTTACTCGTCATATTTATATATTATATACTTGACATTCTTTTACTCTTACTTTATCCTTGGGACTTACCGAGCGCTAGTTCGCTGATGGGCATTCCACCCACCCTTGTTTTCTTGGAATGTTCGTCAGATACGGTCGAGACGGAGGAAGTGGAGGCCACAGAGGAAGACTACAACCAGATTGCTCCTCAGTATTAGATTAGCTTCACTTTTTATTCAGCTTATGTATGCCACATGTTTAGGTATTTTCTTTTATTGTATTTACTTTCCAGTTGGAACTCATATACTTGTAAATATTGAAAGTTGAATATAAATAAAGATGTTTGTTGAAAAATTTTACAGTCTCTATTTATTCTTGCATTATGTATTATTTTTTTAATACGCTTAGTTTATTTATTTAGAGAATGGCCTTTTCTGGATAAATATGTCGCGGACTTACCACGTCACCATTTCCGTCTACTGGGAAGAAGGGCGTGACAGGTTTGTTGGTGGCCTATGTAAGTCAGTTCTGCATGAAGTCATAAACAATATACCGCAAAAATTAATGAGTTCAACAAACATCTACATTCCTTGCATTACAAATTCATTGAATATATCCTATCCTATCTATTGTACCAAGGTGATGCACTCTCCGAACAATACCTGCACAAACGTCAATGGCAATACTCTACCGCCTACGCTACCACCATCACCTACCGTTATAGCTCCTATTAATGAGCAAACGGTACTTCTCGAGGCTATCAAGAGCCTATTGGAGGGTCAGCAGCAGCAGACTGTTATCCTTATGAACCCCCCGAAGCCGAAGTACCTGGAGTTAAGCAATTTCGAGCACTGCACCCAAAGAACTTCTCGGGTAAAGAGAGCCCACTTGAGGCAAAAGAATGGGCTCAAGAGATCAAGGATGATCTGGCAGCGGCTCAAGTGCCAGATATAGCCTGGGTGAGAGTTGCTAAGTTGCAACTGACAGATAATGCCAGAGTTTGGTGGAAGGCTAAGGAGAGCAGACTCGCGCAACCGATAGAATGGAGAACATTCCAAGACCTCTTCGATGCCAAGTACTTCCTAGAGACTTCCCGCTTTGACATAGAGCAGCAATTCATCCATTTACAACAAGGCTTGATGTGGGTCAACTCAATGGATGAATATGATGCTGAGTTTACCATGCTCGGCAGGTAAGATATAATCTCAAATTCAATTTTCTGATCTCACCCACAACACTGCTAACACAAGGTCATAATAGTTTTTCGACACACCTTATTACCACTACTGAGATCCGGGCATGACGATGCTAGCAAGGGTTAGACCATGAAATCCAAGCTGCACTCGCTACAGGGGATTTCCTAACCCATAATCTTGCTTTGAAGGCTGCTCGACGCTATGAGGTAGTTGTGAAGAAGAAGGGCAGGCTGCAGACTGCCGGTGTGAAACGCCATATGCACCAGATCATAGGAGGGGCCTCTTCCAGGCTAACTTTCAATGGACCATCTCGGAGGCCAGGAGGTTCGTTCGCCAATAATAGGCCAGAATTTTGCATCTACTACAAAGGAACAGGGCATCTAGTGAAGAATTGTCGCAGGACGAACAACTTGTGCCTGATTTGTGGGTCTTCTACTCATGCCATTGGAGCATGCCCCCAGAACCGAGGAACTAACAACCCTCCAGCTAGACCGGCGATCCAAGCTCCTCCTACCCGGTTAGCTACCAACTCCAACTCCCCGCACCCAGACCGCTCAACCCCAACGTCGAGTGTTTATCCATGCATAGAGGAAAGTGCCACGACGCCAAGCATTCACTATGTCGGTCGAAGAGGCCGAAGTTACGGGTTAGGTTATCACTGGTAAATCTCTTCCCTATTTCCTTTCAAGTGCTTTCAATTCATAGCCATCTTATATTTTTATACCTAATCATATCCCATGCGACTTAGGCACAATCTTAGTAGCTCCCATACCTGCACTCGCGCTCTTTGACATTGGGGCATCGCATTGCTTTATGTCACAACGTTTCATCCGAACTCATGCAATCCCAGTTAAGTCGCTCGTATCTAGCTGGAATGTCAGTTCAGGGAATGGCATTCTAAAAGAAAATTTGGTATACGATCTATGTCCAGTGGTCGTATATAGTCGAGAATTCTATGCAGAGTTCAAGGTACTGGACATACCGAACTTCGACGTAGGCTTGGGAAAGGAATGGCAGGGAACTTTCTTCGCTACCATCGACTGTCGCCAAAGGAGGGTAGTGTTTGAAATACCAGACCACCCGGTGGTCTACTTCAAAAGTGGAGACCCAACCTTGGAGCCTAGTATCTACATAGAAAAACTAAATAAGGCAGAGATTACAGCGTTCTAAGCGGAAGGATCGAATCCAGAGGTGGTTCGAGAGTTCGAGGATGTATTCCTGGAAAGCATATCAGGTTTGCCTCCCGATCGAGCTCTTGAATTCAACATTGATTTGCATCCCGGCGCACAACCAGTAATAAAAACTCCATACCGATTAAGTCCGGAAGGATTGAAAGAGATCCGTATTCAGTTGGACGAACTCCTGAAGAAAGGTTGGATCTGACTAAGTACTTCAAGTTGGGGATCTCCGGTGCTACTGGTGAAGAAGAAGGAAGGTACCTATAGGATGTGCGTAGATTATTGAGCTCTGAACGAGGTGACAATTAAAAACAAGTATCCGCTACCACGCATCGATGACCTTTTCGATCAGTTAGGTGGATCTTGTGTCTTTTCAAAATTAGATTTTCATTCAGGATATCATCAGGTGAAGGTCAAGGAGTCCGACATTCTGAAGACGACATTTAGGACACATTATGGTCATTATGAATATCTCGTAATGCCATTTGGAGTGACCAATGCACCTGCCATCTTTATGAACCTGATGAACCAAGTTTTTCGAAAGTACTTAGATAGTTTTGTTGTTATCTTCATCGACGACATCCTGATATATTCAACCGATATAGCAGACTTATCAGATTCCCCTTGTATGTGAGGGGATTTTTTTATTGTGGGGATGCTTTTTTCTATAGGTGGAAGCCCCTGCAGTTAATTACGTTATCGCAAAGATATAACAACTTTCTACTGCTCCATGAATATCACTTCATGACGTGTTGTATATTGTTTATTTTGGTGTTGCTCTTGGATTGTATATGGAGGCTAACTTTGTCGCCCGTAGGGCACACTTAGATTTGGGATGAACTTAGGTATTTTCTGTTAGTTCATCGAGGGTGGGGTCGCAACAATTATGACCACGGCCGAATCATAGAATCAAAATTTTATGAGAGCTTAGCATCAATTAACCACAACAAGATCGTTTCATGCACTACAATTGCTAAACAAGAAAACAAGAGAGCAAGTTGAGAGATACAACCTTTGTAGCGTGTCCGGTTAATCCCAGAAAACCCCATCAACGCTCCTATGCAATCTGGATCAAGCTTGACCGATGATCTCCTTGCCAAAGATGATCCACCTTGAGATAACTCTTACACAAGCTATAACTTCAAATTGATCTCATCAAAATGAAGCAACCCTCTAATTAAACTTACTAAGGATGATTAGTAGGAGATGTAGAATAATTAGCTCACTATCTTCTTCTCTTTTCTTTTTCATTCCTTACTTGAGAAAAACTCAAGTGAAGAAGCCATAGAGATGAGAGTATGAAGATTAGATTCAAGATGAGAACAAAACCAAATGATAAATGAGTCATCAAAAATGAGTCATCAAAGTAAACACCTAAAAAAATCTACCAACATCTAAATTTCCATGACTCATACCATTTAAGAATGTTCTTATCTAAACCATATAAGTCTCATACACCCATCTCAAATGTATCTACATACATGTCACAATATTTATATCAAATATAAATATTAGTAAAGAGAAGAAAATAATAAAGTGAGCATGTTATTAGTTAATATATAAATATACATTTAATTATTAAATCAATACATGATTTAATAATCCGGTTATACACACACACACACACACCGGCTAATATCATTAAACACCCGATTAAAATACATGTATCAAATACACAAGTTTAATTGAACCCTTGCACGTATCTACATATGTACCCTACATTGTTTCGCTTGTGCTGGGAAACCTCTGTGTAGGACTCTAAAAACAAGAAAATACACTGGTAGTAGGTTAGGATCATATCCATAGCCCACAAGCACGTCAGCGGTACTAGCTGCACATAACGGCTACCCAGATATTGATCGAAAGAAGGTTAACGAGCAAGCTAATCTGAACCCTGCAAAGTCTATCAGTGACATCACTGTACAGTCCGGTCTCTTCGTCTAAGAGTATCGCATATCGGGTCCAGGATTTTGAATCTGTCAGACCCAATAACTCGATAAGTCGTGCGACAGAGGACTCATAACCAATCAGAGATACAACTGATAACACTTATCAGTTTATCTCTACTGTAGTGGCCACCGACTTGTGGTTGTAGTCATGTCTTGGGAATCGCGACATCAACTCCCTATACCGGAAGAGACGAATCCCCTCGACCACTCACTGCCTCCACATGCTTCGAAACTATACCCAACAAAAACCTGTTTACATGACTCATTTGAGCCGTGGTAGGGTAGAAGTCTAAGTATAGTGGGAACATACATGAGAGACTATGGCAATCTCAGGTCTTTGGGACTACCCTGTACTCATGTCACCATAGAACTGCTACTTGGCATTGGTATATTACCAACTAGGAGTTCTCGGTGAGTCTGTCTAGTGTAGCTCATCCAATGAGCACCTATATACAATCCTTGATGTCAAACACCAATAGCTGCAGAATCAGCTGTTGCCCTCCAACCGGGTCAGGAAATGTACACGTTAGTCTAAACTGGAGTACCGATACCCAGTCTCAATACTCCTATGACTAGGGACATTTAAGGATGTGCTTATCAACTACACGGGCCTTATTACTATGATCTTCATCATCGTCCTGGTAGTCAAGCAAAATCCTAAAGGCTTTATCTCATATCTAAATGATACATGATAATGAATAAACGCATCACATGAAAGATAAAGAAATACCAGATAGAATACTATCATCTCGAGTAAAATTGTTCTCCGTATAGGTCCTACTTCAATTACAATAATTGCCTTGAGGGCACCTATATCCAATATTTTTTGCCATCGGTTCAAAGGTTTAAGGATCATTAATCTTGTTTTAGACTAACACCGACATAAAAAATATCGATATATAGACCGTTAGTCATCTTTGAGACTAAGATCAACTTATATTTATTGATGTTTTGATCAATGGATCATACATGAGAAGCAAAAGCTTCTATACTTAGTTTATTTTTTATTAAGTGATCAAGCAATGGCTTGTTGTTTCAAGTGCGCGAATGCGTATGGGATACGCATATACATTTATACTTTTGAAAATGGTGCGCACGTGTGTATCACGTGATGCACACTTGTTGTTAGGTCAAACTGCTATGTGCACACGTATATATGTGCGCATCTGACTAAGTCAACGTCTTTGACTTGCGCTCATATGCTTGTCACGTGACGCACATGCGTTCATTGGGTAACATTTTCGCCTGCGCTCTCGTGGATATCACGTGACGCGCATACCTTTTTAGGCCGTATTTATCAAGTGTGCACACGTGCATATCACGTAACGTGCATATCTGTGTAAACAATTTTTATTACATGCGTACATGGTTTGGGTGAGAACTTATTTTGATTAGAAAGCAAAAGCTTTCAGAAAGAAGCAATGGCTTCTGTTCTTTGATTTTCTTTGGTGATGATATTATCACAAGATCATTTTATGTGGGTATTAAGTCATATTTTGATAAGTATCTCATATCGTTAAGATCAATCTCTCATAAAAGTGTAAACTTTTATATAAGAGCGATCGAAACTAAAATCCATTGATTTCTTTTATGATGAATCGATGGATTCGATGAAATGCAAAAGCTTTTATGAAAGAAGCAAAGGCTTCTGTGATCAAAAAGAAATATTTCTATTTTTATTATGTTCTAACCCTTTCTTCATTTTCTGATTGAAGGAGATGAGTTTTTTTTTCCGCAGGAGCTTTTGGAGGGTCCGTGATATTCAAATTCTTCATATGAGGCTCCTATTTATTGGAGAGCGAAAACTAAGGTTTGTCAGGGTTTGTTGCTGACAAATTAGGCTAGTTTTGATTTTATTTGGATATGATTTTATTTTAATTGATACATATCAATTAAGGGTGATGTGCGCATCGTTGGATCAATCTTTGGTGCATATGCACCGTTGGATCTTTGATCCCTAAATTTATTTGATTTGGTTTGTTATTATTGTTGGCGTCAAAATTTACACTCCGGTTGACCAATTCAAAATCAAAGTCAACCCCAAGCCAAATGAGCCCAAGCCCAGGTCAAGTGGGCCAATGCCCGGGTCGAGCCCGAACATGAAGCGGCCGGCCTCCCCCATACCAAAATAAAAATTTTGTAATAAATAATTTTGGTGTATTTCTTTTTTTATTTTATTTTATGAATAAATGTAAGAAAAATGGGCATAAATACAAATTTTTGTAAAACTCATAGCTAATGTGCGTGAGGCATGGGATGGGCAAAATACCATTTTGTAAAGCCTAAGGGGCTATATGTAAAGTGTGTAGCCTATAAAGGCAAAGATGATGAAAATATCTCAACAACTTTTTCTCTCTCTCAAAAACTAGAGTCTGTGCCTCCTTCTCCTTCCTCAAGGTTCTAAAACCTTTTTCCCCTTTTGAATTAAATCAAGAGTTTTACTCTTCTTTTTCAAAAAATAAATAGTTTTTCACCACAAAACCAACAAAGGAGAGCTCAGATCTTCCATTAGATCTCAAAAAGGGGAGATTTTTAAATCTCACCCCCTTTCTCCAAGATCTGGCCAATCGAGAGGAGGAAGAAGGAGACCCATCTCCAGAAATCTCATCTTGGGAAGATCCAGAGCCAAAGGGGAGAGAAACAAAGGGACCCCCTTTAATCATTTCTAAAGATTTTTACGAGTTTAACTCCATTCAAAATCCGTTGGCGTTCAACTCCATAAATTAATCTCTTTTTAGGAGTTTAACTCCAGAAATCAAATCGGGAGCACAGCTCCCAGTGCAGGGACAAAGTCCCTTCTTCTGCTGATGCCCAGCGCCCGCGTGTCGGGCAAATGGGGGCGCTGGCGCCCATTGCCCGCTTGCCGGGCAAGTAGGGCGCCGGCGCCCGGCGCCCGGCGCCCGGCGCCCGGCGCCCGGCGCCGGGCGCGTGGGGCGCTGGCGCCCAGCGTGAGGGTGTGGGCACCTAGCGCCTAGCGCTAACGCAAGCGCCTAAGCGCCCAGCGCCCAGCTCCCACGTGCCGGGCACGTGAGGCGCCCGCGCCCAAGCGCCCACTGCCGGCGCCCAGCACCCGCGTGCTAGGCACGTGAGGCGCTGGCGCTCACGTGTCCTTTGGACACCTTTTCCCCCCTCATTTTATATACATTCCACACTAAAAATAGCTCCTCCGTTAGAAAAAAATTCAAACGGGGCGCTGCCCCGCACCCTGCAATGGGGTTGCTAGCCCCCTTGACCTCCAACCCACTATCCAGATAGCGGGACCCCCGTAAAAACTCTATGGGGCCCTCAATATATCCAAAACCCCTTCAAAACACAACATTGCACATTGAGTTCGCATGACCTGTTTGACCTGTCAATCGGAGGTTCTCTCGCTCCAAAGGCGAGGGGTAATTAACAACAGCTTAGTCCGCGGCTGCCGGAGATTTGGATCCCCACAATCAATAAACCCCAGCCTACCCTAGGCAGGTGGAATCTGTAATGCACCCGACAAGCGTGCGCTTATTCCCATCTCAATAGGGTGACGAAAAACACCCTACAGATTCTGGCACGCCCAGTGGGACCCTATCTCTCATCCTATATTTCGGGTTAAACATTCATGCGAAATCAATCAACATACATATCGATATTTATACTAAAATAATGCTCTTTCATGCAGGATTTCAAGCAAATAATTTTCAACAATGTCTCCAAAGATGAACTCAGCTCTCAAGACAGCTCCCATCTCCTACACGATGAAGATGGACGCCAGGACGGTCCTCCCGGCCAGTCTCGGGTGACAATAGGAGGAGCCGCCGCTACCATTTGGATCTATTCTGTTCGTGCCAGCTAGTCGCATCCCGGCTTCTCAAGCTCCGGTGACAGGAAAACCGGTCTCGAAAGGCAAGAGGCCAAATGTGGTGATCTCGAGGGCACCACTACCCAAACACAAGTCGGTGTTTGAATGACTTTCCTTGGACCCGGCTAGGGGCAAGGCCATCAACACCAACAAAGCAACAAGGCATCTCGGGCAAGCTCCATTGGGTATCTTCTCTAAGCTCCCTGTTAATCGGCTCACGATGGCTTCCTGGATGACGAATCCCTGCCAAGCCCTCAAAATCGAGAAGCTAAGACAGAAAAGGCTAAGATACAGAGCCAACAAAAGGGCTAGGGCTTCTGCTGATTTGAACATCGTAGGGTTCTAAGAACGAGGTTACCCAGCAACAACAGCTGAAACGGCTATAAATCTCGCTAACACTTTTGAACTGCTGAAATTGGTTCAGAAGAATGCCATGACCGCGAGGGTCAAGAAAGCTGCGTTACGGACAGCCCCGCCCAAAGACCCAGCCGGGCCAACTGTCTTTAGTCGCCTGTCCTTTCCAGAAGACGAAGGGCCGCGACAATGGCCCGAAAAATCAGCCGCCAAAGATAAAGAGTTGGTTGGATATGTAGTCCACACTGTCTACATGGTCGGACATGAAGAAACGAACCCTCTTATACTTCACAGCCATGGTGATGATATGGTTGACGCTACCCATCATCAGCTCGGTCTATATAATGAAGAGCCCACTCAGGCCGATAAGCCAAAGGAGCCCTGGTTCTCGCCGGATCAAGCTCAGGGGGTAAAGATGACCCCGTTGTCACGTCCGGAACTATAGAACAAGCATTATTCCAATGGCTTCAAAAGCAGCTTCATGACAGGGACAAGAAGATGGCCAAGGTCCATTCCAAAGTCGACGAGCTAGCAAACGTCGTGGCAGATCTCGTGAACCAAGTCGCCCGATTGCAATTACAGAAGAATCAAATGTTGGATCATGAGCTAGGGATTGATATCCGAAAGCAGCCAACCGATACTTCTTCCAACCCAAGAGCGGAACACTTTTGCGAAAAACAGCTGCGATCAGCCTCTAGTCCCTCTGATACGTACAATGAACATGGTAAGCGGACAGTAGGTGAACCAAAGACTGAACATCCTCAGGGTCCAGCACCAGTAAGGGAACCTATTCTAATGGAGAGAAAGAAGAAAGTATACTCTTTCAGGAGGGATGAAGTCCGCAAAATATTCAAGGACGCCTTGAACAACGGTCTGCAACTGCCTATTCCAAAGAGGCCACATGAAATTAACATGACCAACAATCCCATATACTGCCCATATCATAGAATGGTGAGTCATACCATTGAAGACTGCAATGTTTTCAAAGATTGGGTGGAGAACCAATACAAGTTTGGGAAAACCTCACAATCGTCAGATGTACCGACAAGTCACTGAGCTATGGTCATCAACACAACTCCATCAAGATCAAAGTTCGAGGAGCTGAGATAAGCAAGCACACTTGACCATCATGTCGTTAAACTGGGAACAGTCGACCACCACGTCGTTAAACTAGGGGACAACCGGCCACCACGTCATTAAACTAGGAACCGAGGACCACCACGTCGTTAAACTGGGAACAATCGACCTCTAAGTCGTTAAACTGGGGATGTGAAAATGTGTAAATAAAACAAAAATAAAAAAATAAAAAAATAAAATGCCGAAATGATTGGGAAACTTGCAATAAAAATCAGCGAGTAAAAATAAAGATGAAAATAAAGCCGAAGTTATGGGGCAACTTGCAATAAAAATCAGCGAGTAAAAATAAAGATGAAAATAAAGCCGAAATGATGGGGCAACCGTGAATAAATAGCCGAAATGATAGGGCAATCGCGACCTTCGCGATAAGAAAAGCTGAAATGATAGAGCAATCATAATAAAACAAAAAAACAAAAAAACGTCGAATGATGAGTCGCTCCTAGTACCATATTCCAGTGCAGCGATACAGAAGCCAACTAAAACACAAATCCCCGAATATCCCAATGGAGAATGATGAGTCTCTCCTGATCCCATATTCCAGTGCAGCGATGAAGACGCCAACCGAACTCTGAATGTCCCAATGGAGAATGATGAGTCGCTCCTGGTACCATATTCCAATGCAGCGATGCAGACGCCAACCAAAATCCAAATTCTCAAACGGCGAATGATGAGTTGCTCTTGGTACTATATTCCAGTGCAGCGATGCAGACGCCAATCGAACTCTCAATGTCCTAATGGCGAATGATGAGTCGCTCCTGATACCATATTCCAGTGCAGCGATGCAGACGCCAACCAAAATCCAAATTCTCAAACGACGAATGATGAGTCGCTCTTGGTACTATATTCCAGTGCAGCGATGCAGACGCCAACCAAAATCTAATTTCCTAAAATTCTTCCAGCCCTACGGTTGGTCCCCAAGTTGACTACTGTATACAATCCATGGGTTCAAATAATTCCCATCATACCCATGCCCCACTGCAATCACCCGTCCAGCGGCCGGTCTCTGCCCTTGGAATTATGCTCCATTTAGGAAGACCTACTCATGCGTCCTCAAGATGCATGAGGAGAACAAATCTTACGGGATCCTTACGACTCGTAAGAAAACACCTTCATGGGATCCTTACGACTCACAAAAGAAAAACACACTTGGGAGTCCCCACGACTCCTAAGGAGAAAGTACACCTACAAGATCCTTTCGACTCGTAGGGAGAAAATGCTTTTATGGGACCCTTACGGCTCATAAAATTGAAAAGCCTTAGGTGATAGGGATCTAAATCTGTCTCTTAAGCCATCGCTCCTCAATGGGAAATGGCAAATGATGAGTTTCTCCTGGCATTACGCTTCAGTGTTAGCGGTGCTGATGCCGACCCAAAAACCAAATCCCAAGTCCTCCCGGGGCAAATGATGAGTTGCTACTGGCATTATTCCAGTGTAGCAATGCTAATGCCAAACAAGATCCAAATTCCAAGTCCCTAAACGACGAATGATGAGTCGCTCCTGATATCATATTCCAGTGCAGCGATGCAGACGCCAACCAAAATCCAATTTTCCAAAATTCTCCCAGCCCTACGGTTGGTCTCCAAGTTGACTATCGTATACAATCCACGGGCTCAAATAATTCTCATCATACTCATGCCCCACCGCAATCACTAGTCCAGCGGCCGGTCTCCGCCCTTGGAATTGTGCTCCATCTGGAAAGACCCACTCATGTGTTCTCACGATGCATGAAGAGAACAAACCTTACGAGATCCTCTCGACTAGTAAGAAAACTCCTTTGTGGGATCCTTATGACTCACAAGGGAAAAACACACTTGGGAGTCCTCATGACTCCTAAGGTGAAAATACACCTGCGGAATCCTTTCGACTAGTAGGGAGTAAATGCTTTTATGAGACCCTTATGGCTCATGAAATTGAAAAGCCTTAGGTGACAGGGACCTAAACCTGTCTCCTAAGCCATCGCTCCTCAACAGGCAGGGAAAATGATGAATTGCTCCTGGCACATGTGCTTCAGTGTTAGCAACGCTGAAGCATACCCTAACCCCAACATTCCAAACTCTAATCTAATAAACCCCTAAGTCTTTAAACTAGGAAATAGATGACCCCTAAGTCGTTAAACTGGGAACAGATGACCCCTAAGTCGTTAAACTGGGAACGAGGGAAATTCCCTCACGGCAAATGATGATTCGCTCTTGGTACCATGTTCCAGTGTAGCGGTGCTGATATCAAACCAAAACCAAAATCCCGAAATCTTCTCATGGAAAATGATGATTCGCTCCTGATACCATATTCCAGCGTAGTGATGCTGATGTCAACCCATTTCACATCAAATGAGCAAGACAACCAACGACCTCCCTGGCGGAATCAAGCTCCACCTCGGAAACAAGTCAAATCCTTACACCGCAGGAAGCGGAGCGAGTCAAATCCAATCCCTGACACCGCAAGAAGCGGAGCAAGTCAAATCAAGTACCGACCGTCCAAGTCGCAAAAAGGACAGCAACGACCGTCCAAGTCGCAAAAAGGGCAGCAGCGACCGTCCAAGTCATAAAAAGGGCAGCACCGACCGTCCAAGTCACAAAAAGGGCAGCACCGACCGTCCAAGTCGCTAAAAGGGAAGCACCGACCGTCCAAGTCGCAAAAATGGCCGAACCAACCGTCCAAGTCGCAAAAATGGCAGAACCAATCGTCCAAGTCGCTAAAAGGGCCGCACCGACCGTCCAAGTCACAAAAATGGTAGAACCGACAATCCAAGTCGCTAAAAGGGCAGCACCGACCGTCCAAGTCGCTAAAAGGGCAGCACCGACCGTCCAAGTCGTAAAAAGGGCAATATCGACCGTCCAAGTAGCTAAAAGGGCAGCACCGACCGTCCAAGTCGCAAAAAGGCAGAACTGGCCATCTAAGTCGCAAAAAGGGCAGAATCGACCGTTCACGTCGCAAAAAGGGCAGAATCGACCATCCACGTCGCTAAAATGGCAGAAGCGACATCCACGTCGTCAAAACGGAAACCAAATTAAATCAACCTCCACGCGAATGAAGATCCATCAATTTCATGCACACAACCAACATATGTGGTGTGCATTTATTAATGGGGGGCAATTTTTTGGGGTCAAATTTACACCCCGGTTGACCAAGTCAAAATCAAAGTCAACCTCAAACCAAGTGTGCCTAAGCCCAGGTCAAGTGGGCCAATGCCCGGGTTCAGCCCGAACATGAAGCGGCCGGCCTCCCCCATACCAAAATAAAAATTTTGTAATAAATAATTTTGGTGTATTTCTTTTTTTTATTTCATTTTAGGAATAAATGTAAGAAAAATGGGCATAAAGCCAAATTTTTGTAAAACTCATGGCTCATATGCAAAAGAAATAAACACATGAGGTATGGGATGGGCAAAATACCATTTTGTAAAGCCCAAGAGGCTATATATAAAGTGTGTAGCCTATAAAGGCAAAGATGATGAAAATATCTCAACAACTTTTTCTCTCTCTAAAAAATTAGGCTCTGTGCCTCCTTCTCCTTCTTTAAGGTCCTAAGACCTTCTTCCCCTTTTGAATTAAATCAAGAGTTTTACTTTTCTTCTTCCAAAAATAAATAGTTTTTCACCACAAAACCCATAAAAGGGAGCTCAGATCATCCATTAGATCTCAAAAAGGAAAGATTTTTAAATCCCGCCACCTTTCTCCAAGATCCGGCCAACCGAGAGAAAGAAGAAGGAGACCCATCTCCAGAAATCCCATCTTGGGAAGATACAGGGCCAAAGGGGAGAGAAACAAAGGGGGGCCCTTTGATCATTTTTAAATATTTCTTGGAGTTTAACTCCATTCAAAATCCGTTGGAGTTCAACTACATAAATTAATCTCTTTTTAGGAGTTTAACTCCAGAAGTCAAATCGGAAGCACAGCTTCCAGTGCAGGGACAAAGTCCCTTTTTCTGCTGATACCCAGCGCCCGCGTGCCGAGCACGTAGGGTGCTGGCACCCAGCACTCATGTGCCGATCACATGGGGGCGCTGGCGTCCAGCTCCCGTGTGCCGAGCACGTAGGGGTGCTGGCGTCCATCGCCCGCTTGCCGAGCATATAGGGCGCTAGCGCCCGGGCACCTAGCGCCTAGCGCTAACACAAGCGCCCAAGTGCCTAGCGCCAGCGTCCAAGCATCCAGCGCCCACGTGCCGGGCACGTGAGGCGCCCGCGCCCAACGCCAGCGCCAGCGCCCAGCGCCCGCATGCTAGGAACATGAGGCACTGGCGCTTACATGTCCTTTGGACGCCATTTTCCCCCTCATTTTATATACACTCCACACTAAAAAAACCTCTCCCGTTTGAAAAATTTCTAACGGGGTGCTGCCCCGCACCCCGCAACGGGGCTGCTAGCCCCTTGACCCCCAGCCCGCTATCCGGGTAGTGGGACCCCCGTAAAAACTCTGCGGGCCCCCAATATATCCAAAACCCTTCAAAACACAGCACTGCACATTGAGTTCGCATGACCTATTTGACGCGTCAATCGGAGGTTCTCTCGCTCCAAAGGTGAGGGGTAATTAACGGCAGCTTAGTCCGCGGCTGCCGGAGATTCGGATCCCAACAATCATTAAACCCCAGCCTACCCTAGGCAGGGGGAATCTGTAATACGCCTGACAAGTGCGCGCGTATTCCCATCTCAATGGGGTGACTAAAAACACCCTACAATTATATTTTTTATATAATGGGACCGGCTATGGTCAAGGTGCACATGCACACGTGCGTTGCACGTGCCGCATGTCTCGAATATAGGCTTTGCCACTTGCGAAGATGCTACTTACGCAACGAGCATATGCGCATGTGCCTTGCACATGTTCATAGCAGCCGGTGATTTTACCAAGTGCGTATATCATCAGAGTCGTTTTTCCATCAAGTGCACACTTGACATTGATTCACACTTAAATATGTCTAAACAAATGCCCCCCATTGATTGCGTGCACGTGACCTGCATGTGGGTGCGATCAGTGTCAAGCAGCGGACCACCGGATTTGTTTTGAGATTCATGGGATGCAAACCGACATTTGACTCCTATAAATAGGGCCCCACTCCTTTCATCGAAGTGCGCCATTTCTATTTTCTCTTTTGCATTTTAAGAACCTTGTTGCGCACTTTCCCCCTTCAGTGCTTACGCACTTGTTGAAGCTTTTGCTTCTTTAATTGTCAATTGGTAAGCGTGATGCGCACCTCTACTCTTGATGCGAAGCCTTTGCTTCCATTTTCTTAGTGCGCATCTCATGGGTTGCACACTTGCCATTATGGGTTGCGCACTTATTTTGATATGCACATATGGGTAACCGGGCTTGAGCTTTAGCTTAAGTGCTTAGGAAAAAACTTAAAACACTTTTTCCAAAAAATTTCTTTTATGGAGTTTCTTGACTTCATAATTAAGAATCCCACTCTTTATCACCCATGGGATCTTCCATGTTTGCGATTTAACGCCCCTTTTTCTTCTTTCTTTATAAGCATTATGGCATATTCGCCGGATTTTGGGTATGAGCGCCAAGAAACTTGCGCCCAGAAGAGCCAATAGACCGAGAAATCTTCCGGATGATCTGGGAGCACGACGCTTTGCAACAACATCTCCTCTTATAGGCTGGATGGTACAACCAGATAGTCCAATGCTGAGTTAGCTTCTAGTGTGAGGCACCATCTGATCCTTTGGGCCCTATTTAGTATACAAAGCCTTCGCCGACTGCCTTCACGATGGAGATGGAGGACTGGACATCTCATAATCAGTTGCAGCCCTCTGCAGAAGGAGCGACAACGCCGACGCCCGTAGATCTTCTAGGACGTCGGATGAGCCAAGATGAGGCCAGACCATGGGGAATACCCTACCATGTGGGTATGATCCCGTGATATTTGGCCGGCTACGTCGGCTGGGCCAGATTCATTTTTTCGACGGAGAAGACTTTGTTGGAACACACCAGGCTATATGGAGCAGTCTATGTGTCATTATTTGACTATAGTAGGTAAAATCCTTCTCCGAGTAATGGAATGTTCAGACAAGTACGCTCATGATGTCTGACAGAGAGGCATCTATCTCCTTATTAGAGTTCCAGCATATTTCTGGATTTCCTATCATGGGGGAACATTATGAAGAGATAGTACCCCGCGATGAGTTTGTATTTGCCGCAAGCCCGGTTGCAGCGAATTTGATGGGTGACAATGCTATAACCTTCCAACAAATAGATCTTTGAAAGGTACTAGGTATCTTTGAAGAGATGCATACGACTTCTGGATGACAGGGGGTCACTATTGAAGCTTTTATCGCTAGGTTCGTACATCCGAACATTCTCAAGGCCGATATTGATAGGCACGCAAATATGAGAAATCCCTTCAGTTTACGCATGCAAGGGAAATATTCTGCGGCAGTGGAGAAATGATTCCGACCCAGTACTTCTCCTTATGATCTTAAGAACGTTGCCGCTCCGGGGATCGACTGGGAGTCTTTCTTCATCGCCTTCATAGGCATATGGTTGATCTGGTTCACGATTCCAGTTCATCCGAGACTGATGCGGGCCTCTGCTTTCTACACTGCTAACCACATAGCTTCCGGTGCCAGTTGACCATGGGTATTTCCGGATTATCATTCTTGTATCAGGGTCTCATTGAGTTGGCCACTTCAGATGACCCAGGGGAAAAGCATGTACACATGCCACTGCATTATTTTGGCGCTTAAATTCATCTGCATTTACACGGGGCATACAGTGAGCGCGTACGGCCGATATTCTTCTACACGGGTCGCTTCCCCATGGTAATGAGACTCGTAGGGGCTGCGGGGATTAAGCCCAACAGAGACATCCTTCGGTTATGCCTCAATCCATATAACCTTAGAGAGCATAAGCAGATTTATTTTAAGGATTGGGCGCTTGTAAGGCCTCCCCCACTAATCAACCTTTGTTGGATGTATTGAACGAGGGTAACTTGGATTTGTACTCGATCCGGCCTAGTTTCTTGGTGTACCAAGGAGTAATGACATCGCCTATAGGCCGTATAACCCATATCGCTTTTCCCAACAATTTGGGTACGATCAAGTGGTTCCTCTCCAAGCCTTCCATTACCAACCTGTTTTTATAAAAGAATCAACGAGGAATGCGATTCTCCACTTTATAAGGCTGAGCACCGGATCCGGCTTTGCCATTCCCAATACAGACCATGTCCCTCGCCCGTTATCTGCTTTCAGGTTATGGTATTTTGCATTCATGAATGGGGTCATTGAGCATAAGAAGCACGTCTTTCTTGTTTGCTGTAGTTGCCATAAATGGCAAAGAAAACAGGGTTAGGATTCCGTCAACTAAGACTTTTCAATGTTTGCGATCCGTGAGGGTCTCGTAAAGCTATTTTCTCCCTATGAGTTGAGAGGATCTTATAGGTGCATTTTCTTCCTAGGAATCGTGAGGTCTTCTAAGTGAATCTTGTTAGTCGTAAGGTTCCTGCAAAAGTGCTTTTCTCCTTGCAAGTCGAGAGGACTTATAAGTGTCGTCCACCATGTGGAATTTGGGTTTGTTTATGTTTATTTATGCTCGTGGATTGTATACAAGAGTTGGGATCAAACTACCTGTAGGGCTATTTTAGAAGGTCATATGATGGCTTAGGAACAGGTTCAGATCTGTAACCTAAGTCTTTTGAATTGTATAAGCCCTGATGGTCTCATAGAGGGGCGTTTTCTCCTTACGAGTCGAGGGGATCTCGTAAGTGTATATTCACCTTGGAAATCGTGGGGATTCCCAAGTGTCTTTCACCTTTGTGAGCCATAAGGATCTTACTTAGGTGTTGTCGTTGCAAGTCAAGAGGACTTTGCAAGTGTATATTATTGAGTTTGCTTCCTTTCGGGTTTTCACAAACTCGCCGATAGTCCCGCTATTTTTACTTACGGAGCCCTTTCGGGTTTTCATCTGTGCCCATTTTTCTTATGGACATGCCTTTTTTAACAAAGCTTCGTCGATGGTTGATGGTTCAACATCGCTTGTCGGCGGGACTCTGGGAAGTAGTTTCGCCACAGGTGACCAACTGTTTGCCGCTGGGACTTGAGGACAATATGGATAATTTGTGCCCATGGATTGTATATGGTAGTCAATTTGAAAACTGTCCGCAGGGAAACAAATATTAGTTTAGGGATATTTCGGTCCAACATCACCATACATGGGGTGACGTACTAGTTTAGGGACATTTCGGTCCATCTTTCTAGTTTAGGGACATGGTGGTCCAACATCCCCGTGCTTGGGGCAATGTGCTGGTTTAGGGACATTTCGGTCCAACATTAGTTTAGGGAAATTACGGTCCAACATTGACATGTTGGGGAGGGTGCTTGGCTCTCTGGGATCCGACTTAGGAAGATAAAGAGTGGACATAGGCGTCCTCATTTATCATTGACCTAAGTCGCAACCCTTCAAGTATAATACTTCTTGAGAAATCGACAGTTTATTGGTCGATATATTCTTTCTCTGTGCATATCCACGAGTTGGTAAGATCCACACTGGTATACTTCCTCTATAACAAACATGCCTTCATAATTTGGTTCGAACTTCCCACGTTTTGCATGGTTAGGGATGATGGGTCTTTTGACAACAAGTAAGAGTTCGTCTTGGCAGAATGTTCTTGGTCTGGTTAATCTTCCGTATGCTTGGGTCATCCTTGCTCGATAGGCTTCTAGGCTTTGGTGTGCTGCGAGATGTGTCTCGTCAAGTGCATCAAGTTCTTTGAGTCGGAGGTGAGTATTATCTTCATCTGTAAGTTCATGGTGAACTATCAGCCTTAGTGAAGGAAGTTCTATCACCAGCAGGGGCACTGCTTCAGTTCCAAACACCAAAGCATAAGGTGTTGTCTTTGTGGCCATCTTGAACTTCATTCGATACACCCAAAGAGCTTCATTCAGCCTTTCATGCTAGTCCTTTTTATTCTTGGACGCCATCTTCTTTATGAGCTTTGTTAACGTCTTCTTGAAGGTTTCAGCTAGACTGTTGGCTTGCGGGTCATAGACGGAGGAATATCTCCAGTCTATCTTGTGTTGCTTGGCGAAACGGCTTATTTTATAGCTTCTATATGTTGGTCCATTGTCCGAGATTATACGCCATAGAGATCTAAACTAATATATCACATGAGTTTTGAAGAAGTGGAGAATATTCTACATTTTTACTTCTCTCAGAAGAACTGCTTTTTCCCATTTGGAGAAATAGTCGGTTGTCGCCAAGATGAATCGATGCCCTCTTAACGATGTCAGTTCAATGGGGCCGATTATATCAGTTCCCCACATTTCGAACGACCAACTAGCTATGGTCGGATACAGTAGATTGGGGTGCTGATGTATAAAATCTCCGTATATTTGGCATGAATGGCATCGCTTCGCATATTCGTTGCAATCTTGAATTATCGTGGGGCCAGTAGTAACCAATCCTTTTGATCTTCAATTTCATCTTAGGACCGGCTTGATGGGACCCACAAAGACCGTCATGAATTTCTTAGACGACCATTTTGGCTTCCTATGGACCTAGACACCTTGGCTATATATGATCAAAGGACCTTGTATATAAAGTTCCATTGATTTGGGTGAAAAACAATGCTCGTTTGATGAACTTGTGCCTTTGTGATGCATCTTCAGGCATCCGCTGGGATTTGAAGTAGTCTATAAAGACTTGCTTCCAATCTTCATCTTCTTCTTCTTTTTCAGCTTGGAGAACCTTCTCTCCAAGTATTTCTTCTTATTCCTCGGGCGTCTCCATTGGAGGCTCCGAAGGAAATTCGGCTGGCGATAGGATCTTGAAGCTTTAGACACTGATTCTTTGGAAAGTTTTGCTAATACATCTGCTTTGTTGTTTTCCTCTTGTGACACATTTTCCAGTGTATATGACAGAATCTATGTTAGCAATTGTTGCATTTTATCGATGTATCTTATTAGCTCAAGTTTGCACGTTTTATAGTCGCCATTCACTTGATTGACGATCAACTGAGAGTCTCCGTATATAACGAGATCCTTGATGCCCATTTCGATCGCGATCTCAAGACCGGCTATAAGAGCTTCATATTCAGCTTCGTTGTTGGTTCTTGGTTCTGTCAATGAGAAGGTATAGCGGAGTATCTCGCCTTGTGGACTCATGAAGATAAGACCTACCCCGGCTTTGATTATTGGGGTATTTCTCTTTCGCGTTTTCATTGAGGAGGATCCATCGAAGTATAGTTTCCAATGGGGCTTTCCTGTTTCTTCTATCTCTTCACTTTTGTTGAATGCATATTCATCCGGCAGCTCGCTATTTAATGGAAAGTCGGCCGGAATCGGATGTTCTATGAGGAAGCCGGCGATGACTTGTCCTTTTACCACTTTGAAAGGGTGATAAAATAATCGTGAACTCTATCAACAGAAGGGCCCATTTAGCGAGCCTTCATGTCATCATAGCTTTAGACAAGAGGTTCTTGAGGGGATTCACCTTCAATATGAGATAGACTTCATGCGCTTGGGCGTAATGTCTGAGTTTTGTGATGGCAAAGATCAACGCCAGGAAATACTTTTTGATAGAAGAGTAATTGATTTCTGCTCCTAGTAGGACTCGACTTATATAGTATAGAGCTCTCTCCTTTCCTTGTTCATTCTCTTATGCCCACAGTGCTCCTAAACAACCATCAAGGGCGGTTTTATAGAGGATAAAGGGCTTTCCCTTAATCGGAGCGGCCAAAACTATTGCGGTTCCTAGCGCCCTAGCCACTAATCACGGCCCTAGAATCTAACTAAATATTAAACTAGTAAACTAGAGGAGTTCTAACTACTCTGTAAAGAGGATTATACCAAATGATTCATGTCCTTCGGTCTTCTACCCTCTTCCTTAGCTCCATGAGGTCACCTTGATCGATCTTGACTGCCGTTCTTCCTCCGTCGAAGATGATCCACCTGAGGGATGTGAGTCATGGCTCTAGCTCCACACTAAGAATCAAGTGGAGCAGCTAAAGGTCCAAGTTTGCTAAACTAAGATGTCTAGAGATGTAGTGAGTTGTTCATGAAAGTTCTTAGTGCCCTTGCTGCTAACCTGCGGCCAATGCGGAATCCGAAAACAAAAATTTTCATGGCACTAAAAACTTACACCCAAGAATCTAAACCAAACACCTAAACTAGCAAACACAAAAGGTAGAAATCACAACCTTTGTAGCATCTTCATTTTCTCCAATTGGGTTGGACTCTAGCATGCTCTCAAGAGCTCTGGATCGCGCTTGCAAGCCGGTCCTCCTTCGCCGAAGATGATCCACCCGAGGGAACCAAGTTCAAGTTTCAACTTCATCAATGAAGTAACCAAAAATTCTAGGTTGCTAATCTAGGATGCTTAGTGATGTGTGTGGGTGTTCTACCATTTTTCTTTCTCTTTATCTTCATGATTCTCAACTCATGAGAGGGTTGAATATGAAGAAGAAGAAAGAGCTATGGAAGAGAGAGGAGAAAGAATGGTGGAATGAATAAAAACACTTAACCAATTCAAGCATGCTTCATTTCTTTTGTAAAAAGAATTTTTTCATTTTAAAACTACAACCATGCTTGAATAAAAAATGCAAACGAATTTATAATTCATTTACCAATACCCTCCACCATTTCTCTTTTCCACTTCATTTCATATTTTCTTTAAAAGAAAATCCTAGAAATGAGTTTTCCTTCTTCAAGAAGTATTCTTGTATAAATATAAGAATACGTCCTCGCAAATATATGCCCATATTCGTATCAAAATACAAATACCCAAGAGATAGAAAAATACAATGAATGTAATACTAGAATATACATATTGAAATATATACATGTAAATTATTAAATCAAAACTTGATTTAATAATCCGGCTTAATCCTAAACCGGCTAATATTATTATCCGCCCGAATAAAGTTCGTGTGGCTAGCACACATATCTAATCGGAATCCTGCACGTATCAATATATAGCCACAACATCATTTTGCCTGAACCGGGAAAAACCTCTGTATGGAACTCTAAAGACTCGTCAATACGATGACAGTGGGTTTAACCACAAGCACGTCAGCGGCACTAGCTGTCCTTAATAGCTACCCATGTATTGAGCAAAAGGAAGGCTGACGAGAAAACTCATCCGTACCCCTACTAAGCCTGTCTGTGAAAATATCCATACAGTCCGGTCTTTTCATCTGAGATAATCGCATATCGGGTCTAGGGGGTGGATAACGTCAGACTCCAACTAACCTGATAAGTCATGCCGGTGAGATGCTCATCACCCACTGAGAAACTACTGATATCACATCAGTAAATCTCATCCACCTTGGCCAAGGATTTCTAGTGATGGCTGACCCAACACAACGCGACACCGACTCTCAATAACAGGAGAGACGAATCCCTGACGATTGTTCACTGCCTCCATTTGGCTCAGAACTGTACGCAACTAAAACCTGATTGCATGACTCTTTTAAGCCTTGGTAGAGTAGTAATCTAAGTACAGTAGAAACTCACACAAGAAAAATGAAAATCTCAGGTCAAAGGATTAACATGTACTCATACCATAAGAGAACTTCCATCTGAGGATAGGTATAATACCATCTAGAAGTTCTCGGCGAGTCCGTCCGATGTACTCACCTCCAGTGAGCATCTATATACAATCTTAGGTGACTCAATACCAATGGCTTATGAGACTGGCCACCGCCCCTCGTCGGGGTCTCGAAAAGTATACACTAGTCTACTCCGAAGTATCAATGCCCAATCTCGATACTCCCTCGACTAAGGACATTTAAGGATGAGCTTATGGACCACCCGGCTCCCAGGTATATGATCTCCATCATAATGCTGGTGGTCAAGCAATAATCCTATAGGCTTTATCAAAACGTATACACATAATGATAAAGATAAACCAGATAGCATACTATCATCTCGAGTAAGACTGTTCTACCTGTATAGGTGCTCCTTCAATTATCATAATCGCCTCCTTACAATTACAATAATTATCTTAAGGGCACTATATCCAACAATCTCTCGCTTGCACTTAAGGCTAATTATTGTGGTATCGCATACTCATAGGTCGTATGCTACCGAATACCTAACTTCTCTACTAGTCAATTTCTCAAAACTCGTTTTGAGAAACTTACGTGTTCGAAAAATAGCCTCAGTGAGTGGATTTGCTCCAATGTTTCTATCTTTATCTCTCTATATCTCAACTTAGTGGAGAACGACTATCTCAAATTAGTGGAGAACGACTAAATCCAACAAGTTTCTTAGATGATATCCATTGCTGATGTAATCAGCACCCTGCGCCATGACCACCTTAGTATCCTGCTTGGAAAACTATCCAGCATACTACACCTCAGAAGAGGGTAAACTTATAATTCTGACAGCTACTCTATCATCCAGGTCACCTTGGAAGCTTAAACCGGTAACCGCCTCCTGCAGGAGGCTGCCATTACCATACACCAAGAATAACATCTTTTGTTCTTAACTGTTTCCCAGTATTTTTCCAGGATTGGATTAATATATGTTTATTTCAGCTAGTGCAAAAGCAATATCTGGTGTGGTACTTGATATCTCATGATTGACTTAATTGCCTAAGCAGGTGATATGTCAATCATGCAAATACCTCTCCTCATCAGCCTAAAATACATCTCTTTAGAGAGGGTGACTCCCTCACCTGCGGGTACACCACCACGCCAGGAGTCATCCATTCTAAAACACTTTAGGATAGTGTCAAGGTACCCGAATTGGGACACTTCTCAAATCTAGATCTAAACCATAGATCTAATCACCAGAATCCCAGATATTTTATCCAGATCCTACGTGGAGAAACACCTTGTGATAACCACAGTATAACCGATCATATTATAGGAACATAAATTCCTATCATGACTACGTCATCCAAATACTAGGACATCACTCCCTACTACCTTCTTAACAGGTCTATCCGTTGCTCTGATGAAGTCAAACTCTATGACTGTTTCATCAAAACAAATGATCAGTCTCCGCTCTTCTTGCATTAGTCTAGAAATAGACGTAAGCAACTTGCTCACCACGCTTCCGCTGCTCCCACTGACTACAAAAACCCTCTGGAAGAGTCATATACACATGCATCGTCCACACATTTCTTAGCTGTTATAACATGAAAATTCGATTTTTAGAGATAGCATTATTCCTTTTCCTTCGGTTCGCGAAACCCGGTTGGGGAACTCTAATTCCATCGGTATCGGTCACTCAGTCTGTGAAAGAGGTTGCAAAAAAAGTAGATTCTAAATTCAATTTAGAATGACGTTATAGTCATCCACCTTCCAGATCTCATAGTCAAGGACAACAGTAGTGACAAGCTTGGGTTATCAAAACCTTCCTGTCACCGTCTTTGAGGAAACCGAAGTATATCTCGTATGGCTGAGGTTACCCACTAAAACTACGGAGTGGCTAATGGATTGTCGAATCTAATTGAATCTTCAGGTTCTACTAATTTTCAGTAACCGTTTGTGGTTCTGGAATCACTTTCAGTTCTACCATCCTCCCACTTGTTTTTTTTTGCAAAAAGATTTCTTTTTATAAAAAAGTGGAGAGTCAAGAACAAATCAACTTTTGATCTTGAAATGGTAGAAGTTAAACCCTTGCTAAAAGCCTGAAATAACCCATAAACTGCCGTTACAGAAACGTGCATTGAGTTTGTCCAGATTCAGTTTTTAAACAGAAATCGGATAACTCTATGTCTTAACATCCTTAAGATATGCAACCATTCTATGTCCATATAGAAACAAAGGCACTAATTTAGATGGAACCGTATTCAATTGTTATGCAACTGTGTCCAGTGCATATCAGCTAAATGGAAGAAGGCCATGCAGCATTACTCATCAAAGAGCGCACCTACAGATGAGTAACCTGAGAGAGAAGTAAGTTCTCAAATATTACTATGTTGGAATACCTAGCATAAGTATCTACATCTTCGATCACCTCCTGATACTTCCAACGCATGGTTCTCTACTTTATTCTTATACCTATAAGTTCTCAAAATCTTTGGATCTTGCATTACAACGAATGCGGGTCTAAAATTAGAGAACTCATAAGTAAACTGAATGAAGTAAGGTTACCAACCCCTTGTTCCGAAGGACACTGGACAACATACATTTCTATATATAAGTCCCTAGGGTATGCTAACTCAAATTCTATGTGTTGTAATTGGAAAACTGTATTTTGGTTAAGAATGTCTATACCGTTATTCAATGCACCTTACCTTATCCTCAATTGATAAAGGTAAATGTTTAGAACACAATTTTCAAAATTTATATCTCACTTTATAAAATAAAGATACATATATTGAATTTTAAAAATTGGTGCATAACAACGGTTATTCAAAACCAAATATTTGTCGTAAGGCAAAACCAGGTGATTTAATCCAATGTCACCAATTACAAAGAATCCTGATATTAAGGATCTAATTACCCAATTTTCCAATATTCTACTCCCACTCAGCATCTGTAATGCCATACAGATGTGATAATCATGTGTGGTAAATACATACCCTGAAGTCAAAATCTAATTAGGAAAACAGTTTTCAATTAACACTGCACAGTAAAACTGAAACATGAAAATATTTCGAGGGGGTGGCCGGGTAATCCTAGTAATGCCTCTTCCACTATTCAGATTCATGATAGTAGTCACAATTTTCCTTACCCTCACTACAATCCCTTTATATGTCTTTACTTCTTACCTTCTGTACACCACACTTAGACTAATTAGTTTTCTTCTTTCCCTACCATTCGGTACCAGCCTAAGCTTTGGAAGAAGACTATCCAATAAGCGTAATAGGTGTACTCTCTTAATACTAGGAGCCCTGCAACCTGAGAGAAGGTAAAGATGGAAAACAACCGAATAATCCTATTCAATTTCTCCAGAACCTGTGGCCATTCTCGAACTGAAACAAGTTTCTTCGAGTTCGTATGTAACTATGGGAGATGACCTTTCCAAGAAATATGGATTTCCATAGTGATACAGAGTGTTCTAGAGAAATGCAAAGGGAAAGTAGGAGCGGTAGGGATATATGCGACTTTGTCGTGAACCAGGACAATCCAAAAGCCAAATTGTGTAAGAAGGATCGATTAACTTGGTTCATAAGTTTTAGTTTAAGGTAAGTCATGGTCGCTGTAACAATAAAGAGAGAAAAGAATCACTCAGCGTGTACTCTAACCTAGATTTGATTGGTTAATCACTTTATCTAATCTGGATGGCTCTCACAATTTCTTCGAATTCTCCTTCAAACCCTAAAAGGAGAATTAGTGGGGATCATCTGAAAATCACTCGAGGAGTAACACCTACTCATCAGTAGAAATCGGGACCCAACTATCATTGTGTGATAACTTTGATGGAAGCCAACCAAAATTACCACACTCCAGAAAGTATGCGCAAATTTGGCAAGTTTCCCTTATATTTGAACTCCCGATATGGTTTTTGCCCTTAACGGCTTATGACCTTGACTAGGTAAACAAACCATAAACCGTTAGTCAAGTTCAGCCCATCATTTTCTTGATTGCATTAAATCTACCCATACGAGCCCTTGACTAGGTCAACAAGGACACACAACTGTCCTAACCAATGGCATCTCTATGCCCAGAAAAGTACCACTTAGCTACCGCACACTACGCCTTGATTAGGTCAACAAACACAGCACGAATACTAAATACTACTAATATAAAATAACGGAGGGCTATGGCTGGTTTTTTGCGAAAAAACATTAACATAATGAACTTGATATCATTGAAGGAACCGAATTGCTTTGAAAGGGAGTGGTTTAGGCAACACATTTAAAACTAGTAACATAAACATTTTCTTAAGAGCAAACTCTCCATGAAGGGATCAAGGCTCTTCCCTCATAGAATGAGGTGCAGGATATTCCTAACTGAATACCTAAATGCATAGCTAAAGGATATGACTACGGTTTTGAAGAAAACCGAGTAATTTTAAAAATTGGTTCCGACAACATCATTTAGGTTTTTTTTCCTTGTTTCAATCAGAATTAATACAATCCCATCAATTAATCATATCATGCTAGAAAAGAAATGAAAATAGGCATGAACATATATACCATCCGCATACGCCACAGGGTCCGGAGTCTTCAACGTAAGGTTACTTAACTTACGGCAGGGCGGGGACAGGACTAGTACAGATGCAAAACATATATAGCGTCTATTAGATATATATATAATATATATAGCAACATTCGTCTCATGCATGATATCAAGTAACATCACAGAAGCATAACAACAGAAGCAAAACAGTATGTAAATGCGGATAATCTAGGAAAAGTACATTTCAAAGGAGACAAATATGAAATGTAATTTTCCTGGTCATGTGGATAGCCCGTATTATCGGAACCTAGAAACCTACGAGTACGACAAGCCACCCGCCAATCTCATAAGCGAGGCAACCCCAATCAATGAAGTGAATGGGCCACCCAACACTTCTAAAATCTTGTGACTTGGGCACCCCTCCACGGGTTTATTCTATACCCCATACGAGTGTGGCGAATAGCCCACCAATTCTAGAGTAAGGCACCCCGGTCTTAACTCCATGAGATGGAGGCTCGTTGCCCTCTAAAACCCGGCTACTTGAGAACTCTGCCGCGGGGTAATCCTAGTGCATGTAATGAAAACCTGAATATACAACAGTGACTATGTCTGCAACCTGAACGCGCCCTAAAGAATAATATACAAGCCGCAATGACGGCAGTCCATATGTCGGACACTCTCCACGCAATATGAATATACATTACATCACAGAGAATTAAATCTAATATTACGTACAACAGGCTATCCATCGCGACAAATCCAACATAACCATAACCACTAAGCAATATCCATCACAGAACATGCAAACTTGTGAGTATCAATTCTGTAGCCCCGTCTAATTGATACATATAGAAATTAGAAGACATTTTACCAAATGTTATGATACACGAAACCATCAAAAAGCCTATGAAAATCGAATACCATACACATGTAGCCAACACTTCGATTTTCCAAAACACCGAAAATCAAGTGTGCTAAAAACAGAAAGAAATTCCATGTTAAAACCACTCCGGGAGTACGAAATGACCTCAGATTGAGACGAAACATCACGGAGGACCCCGACATGAAATTAACATCGAATCGAAGGCATCTAGGGGGTACGTACCCCCTAGGCCACCTTAAGGTGGCACAAGGGGTAGGCAGACCCAAAACTGCCTTCTAAGGCAGTTTCGGGTCTCCCCCCCAAGGCTACCATTTGGGTGGTCTCGGGGGTGTAGGCCCTCCATAAGTCCCATCAAGACGTCCTTGGGGTCCCTGTTCACCTCCTCACGGATTCTCAGTCCAAACCGAGAGCCCACAGGGAGTCAAAACATCAATGCAACATGGAATTGCTCACTGGTTTTACGGCTGTTTTTGCGGAGCAAGAACCGGCGAGATTCGAAAGTCGTAACTATATAGTTTAGGGGGTTTGGATGGCTCTGATACTATTAAAAGTTCCTAGTACCCTTTCCGCTAATCCGCGGCCAATGCTAAATCCGAAAAATAAAATTTTCATGGCACTAAAAACTTACACCCAAGAATCTAAACCAAACACCTAAACTAGCAAACACAAAAGGTAAAAATCATAACCTTTGTAACTTCTTCATTTGCTCCAATTGGGTTAGACCCTGGTATTCTCTCAAGAGCTTCGGATCGTACTTTCAAGCCGGTCCTCCTTCGCCGAAGATGATCCACCCGAGGGAACCAAGTTCAAGCTTCAACTTCATCAATGAAGTAACTAAAGGTCATAGGTTGCTAATCAAGGATGTTTAGTGATGTGTGTGAGTGTTCTAGCACTTTTCTTTCTCTTTATCTTCATGAATCTCAACTCATGTGAGGGTTGAAGATAAAGAAGAAGAAGGAGCCATGGAATAGAGAGGAGCAAGAATGATGGAATGAATAAAAACACTTAACCAATTCAAGCATGTTTCATTTCTTTTGTAAAAAGATTTTTTTCATTTTAAAACTATAACCATGCTTGAATAGTAAATGCAAATGAATTTATAATTCATTTTCCATACCCTCCACCATTTCTCTTTTCCACTTCATTTCATATTTTCTTTAAAAGAAAATCCTAGAAATGAGTTGTCCTTCTTCTAGAAGTATTCTTGTATAAATTCAAGAATACGTCCCCGCAAATACATACCCGTATTCGTATCAAAATACGAATACCCAAAAGATAGAAAAATACAATGAACGTAATACTAGAATATACATATCGAAATATATACATGTAAATTATTAAATCAAAACTTGATTTAATAATCCAGCTTAATTCTAAGCAAGCTAGTATTATCATCCACCCGAATAAAGTCCGTGTGGCTAGCACACATACCTAATCGGAACTCTGCACGTATCAATATACATCCACTACATCATTTTACCTGAACCGAGAAAAATCTCTGTGTGGGACTCTAATGACTCGTCAATACGCTGGCAGTGGGTTTAACCATAAGAACGTCAGCAGCACTAGCTGTAAGTAACGGCTATCTCGGTATTGAGCGAAAGAAAGGCCGACGAGCAAACTCATCTGTACCCCTACTGAGCCTGTCTGCGACAATCTCCGTACGGTCTGGTCTTATCGTCTGAGATAATCGCATACCAGGTCTAGAGGGTGGATAATGTCAGACCCCTACTAATCCGATAAGTTGTGCCGGTGAGAAGCTCATCACCCAATGAGAAAATATTGATATCACATTAGTAAATCTCATCCATCTTAGCCAAGGACTTCTGGTGATGGCTGAGCCAACACAACGTGACATCGACTCCCAATACCGAAAGAGACGAATCCCTGACGATTGTTCACTGCCTCCATGTGGATCGGGACTATACCCAACTAAAACCTGTTTACACGACTCCTTTGAGTCTTGGTAGGGTAGTAATCTAAGTACAGTAGGAACTCATACAAGACAAATGAAAATCTCAAGTCAAAATACTAACCAGTACTCATGCCACAAGAGAACTTCCATCTGACGATAGGTATAATACCATCTAGAAGTTCTCGGCGAGTCCGTCCGACGTACTCACCTCCAAGGAGCACCTGTATACTATCTTAGGTGACTCAACACCAATGGCATGTGAGACTGGCCACCGCCCCTTGTCGGGGTCTCGAAAAGTATAGACTGGTCTACTCCGGAGTATTGATGCCCAGTCTCGATATTCCCTCGACTGGGGACATTTAAGGATGTGCTTATGGACCACCCAGCTCCCACGTATTTGATCGCCATCATAATGCTGGTAGTCAAGCAATAATCCTACGGGCTTTATCAAAATGTATACACATAATAAATACAAACCAGATAACATATTATCATCTCGAGTAAGACTGTTCTACCTGTATATGTGTTTCTTCAATTATCATAATCGCCTCCTTGCAATTACAATAATTGCCTTAAGGGCACTATATCCAATAGTTCTAGTGTTTTTCTATCTCTCTTCCACCCTTATTTCTGAACTCATGAGAGGGTAAGGAGGAAGATGAAGGAGGATTTCCAGAAAGGGAGAGATAAAGAGAATGGTGAAATGGAAAAAATCTCACAATAATAATCAAGCAAGCATGGTTTTGATCAAATTGATTTTTGCAAAATAAAAACCAACCATACTTGAATAGTGTAGACAAATGAATTTTAAATTCAATTTCCTACTCTATTCATCCATGCCTCACACTGTTCTCATGCCACCTCACCCCTCCACCTCATTTCTATTTTCTAGAAAAGAAAAAACAAGGAAATAAGATGTCCTCCTTCTAGAATTTTTTTCCATATAAATACGGAATATACTCTACCGTATATACATACTCGTATTCGTATCAAAATTAGAATACCCAAAGGGATAGAATAACACAATGAACATAATATTAGAATATACATATCGAAATATGTATATATAAATTATTAAATCAATACCTGATTTAATAATCCGGCTCAATCCTAAGACGACTAGTATTATCAACCGTTCGATCGAACGTCCGGGTAGCTAGTACAATCATTCAATTGGAACTCTACACGTATCAAAATATGGCTACTACATCATTTTGCCTGAACCAGGGAAACTCTCTATGTGGGACTTTAAAAACTCGACAGTACGCCGGCAGTGAGTTATTGGATAAATCCATAAGCACAAGCACTTCAGCGGAACTAGCTATACGTAATGGATACCCGAGTACCTATCGAAATGGAAGGTCGACGAGCAAACTCATCCGAACCCCTACTGAGCCTATCTGTGACAATCTCCGTACAGTCCGGTCTCTTCGTCTAAGAGTATCACATTCTAGGTCTAGGGGTGGTAAACGCCAGAACCTAATAACCCGATAATTCATGCCGATGTGGTTTAGGACCAGTCCGGGAAACTACTGATCTAACTATTAGTAAATCCCAACTTCCTTGGCCAAGGTCTTATGGTGTCGGCCAACCGAACACAGTGCGATACCGACTCCCTATACCGGGAGAGACGAATACCTAATAATCGCTCACTACCTCCATGTGGCTCAGGACTGTACCCAACTAAAACTTGTTTGCACGATTTAGTAGAGTCGTGGTAGGGTAGTAATCTAAGTATAGTGAGAACTCATACGAGACAAATGATGATTTTAGTTCTAAAGACTAACCTGTACTTATGTCACCTAAGAATTGCTATTTGACGAAATGTATAGTACCATCTAGAAGTTCTCGGTGAGTTTGTCCAGTGTACTCACCCCAGTGAGCACATGTATACGATCTTAGGTGCAAAAAACCAGTGGCTGTGGGACCAACCATCACCCCTCGTCAGGGTTTAGAAACATATACACTGGTCTACTTCGGAATATCGATGCCCAGTCTCGATACTCCCACGACTAGGGACATTTAAGGATGTGATTATGGACTACCCGGCCCCCACATTTATGATCACCATCATAACGCTGGTAGTCAAGCAATAATCCTAAGGGCTTTATCAACATGTATTAATGATACGTAATAACAAGTATAATATATACACATGTTAAGATAAAGACAAACCAAATAGAATACTATCATATCAAGAAAGATAGTCATGTATATACATATGTCATAACATCCACTATATATACATATACAATAATGGCATCTACGACATACATATCCAACAATCTCCCACTTGTACTAAGGTCATCTATTAGTGTATCGAGTATCCAACGTTTGCTTTAGGACCAGTTGTTGGCGTATCGCATACCCAAAATCTTAAATAGTCTCTCGAACTGTGCTTGAGGGAGGGTCTTGGTGAATGGATCCGTCATGTTCTCTTTTGTGTCTACTCTCTGCACCTTGATCTCCCGGCGATCAACGATCTTCCTGATCAGGTGATACCTCCTTAAAATGTGTCTGGATTTCTGATGGGACCGTGGTTCCATTGCTAAAAGCATATCCTCATTGTTGTCGCAATACCAAGGTATTGGATCTAAAATGGACGGAACCACCTCAAGTTTAGTAATGAACTTCTTTATCCAGACCGCTTCTTTTACGGCATATTTGGCAGCAATATATTCAGCCTCCATCGTCGAATCTGCGACGATGTCCTGTTTGGAGCTCTTCCAACAGACCGCCCCTCCGTCGAGGGTAAACACAAAACCAGATACGGACTTGATGTCGTCCTTGTCACTCTGGATGCTCGAGTCGGTAAAGGACTCTACCTGGAGGTCCCCATTACTGTACACTAAGAACGGTTCATAAGTCCTTCTCAGGTACTTAAGAATGTTCTTCACTGCTGTCCATTGGTTCTCTCCTTGGTTTGACTGATATCGGCTCACCACGCTAAGCGCGTAAGCTATATCTGGTCTGGTACATACATACATTATAGATCCTACCGTCGAAGAGTAGGGTATAATGCTCATGCGAGCCCTCTCTTCATCAGTCTTGGGAGACATCTATTTGGAGAGGGTGATTCTGTATGATGCGGATATATTATCGTGCTTGGAATCTTCCATACTAAATCTCTTTAGTACGGCCTCTATGTATCTGGACTGTGAAAGTCCCAACAATCTCTTGGATCTATCTCTGTAGATCTCAGAATTTAGGAGGCATCACCCAGGTCTTTCATGGAGAACCTTTGTGTCAAGAACATCTTGACCGATTGTAGCATAGGAATATCATTTTTTATTAAGGGAATGTCGTCCACGTACAAAACTAGGAATACGACAGTTCTTCCTACAATCTTCTTATAGATACAAGGCTCATTCGCATTCTTGATGAAGTCAAATTTCATGACTGTCTCATCAAAACAGACGTTCCAGCTCCGTGATGCTTGCTTTAATCCATAAATAACCAACTTGCACACCTTCCCGCTGCCTCCCACTGTCCATGATTCCCTCTGGCTGATCCATATAAACGCACTCTTCCAAACTTCCATTCAGAAAAATCGTTTTTACGTCTATCAGCCAGATTTCATAGTCATGGAAGGTAGCAATGGCAAGTAGGATCCGAATGGATTCAACATAGCCACTGGAGAATAGGTTTCGTCATAGTCCATACCGGGCCTTTGACGAAAACCTTTTGCAACAAGTCTAGCCATATAAGTCTCTACCTGTCCATCTACACCAATCTTCTTTTTGAAGATCCATTTGCATCCAACGGATTTTACCCCAGGAGGAGCAATATCTAAGGTCCAAACTTTATTGGTGTACATGGATTCCATTTCGGATCGTATAGCATCCAACCATTTATCAGAGTCCCTACTGGTAATGGCTTGTTTGAAACTAGTAGGATCATCTTCTTCTAAGTTGCAATCCTCTCGATCCATGTCTATGAGAAAATTGTAGTATCTCTCGGGCTGATGAGAAATCCTACTAGATCTGCGTAGTGGTTGAGGTTTGTCTGGGATTATTGAATCCTGTGGTTCCACCAAATCTTTAGTCGTTTTTTGTGTATCTGGAATTTCATCCAGTTCTATCATGTCCCCACAGGTTCTTTTTGCAAGAAACTGCCATTCCAAAAAGGTGGTATTCCGAGAGACAACAATCTTTTTTTCCTCTGCATGGTAGAAAAGATATCCTCGCGAATTCTTGGAATATCCCACAAGTTTACACAACACTGAACATGCCTCGAGTTTTTCCGGATTGTGCTTTTTAACATAAGCCGGACACCCCCATATCTTAATGAATTTAAGACATGGTTTCTTACCTGTCACGCCCCGCTTCCCAGTATACGGGCAGAGAACGCGACGAGGCCGCTACGTATATACTCAGAACAAAACACGTTGAGCGCATGTAAGAAATATAAGTAAAATGCACAAAAGACAATGTCAATGGATATAATTGAACATCAACTTTATTTATTAACAATCTTTTTACAATACATCTGAAAAGTAAATACATGGAATGAAAAGCAATGCCTAAACAGTGGCATAACAGAAATGGAAAATGCAGAATGTAAATGTGTACAAGTAACTAGAGCACCGGGTCGAAGGCTAGCTGGTCCAAATCCTCGCTGGTGGGCTCGATCTCCAGTGAGTCCGAATCGCCTTAGGACATTCCAAAGAAAAGAAAGAGAATGTCGTTAGAGAACAAATCGCTCGTTAAGTCCCAAAGATGAGAGAGAAGTAGAATAGACAGAGAGAATATATTTTTATAATGTTGTATTTAGTGTTAACGCTATTGTTTGTAGCTTGGTACAGAAGAGGCCAGTGTATATGAGAGGAGTCTCACTAGACCAGAGACTATGGTATATAGACTACAAGGCTCCGTGATAATACCCGGAACAACGACGATTGAATTCAGATTAGGTGTCTTATGGTTGCAGTCTCATGCCATTTCTAACACCTTCCGTACGAATCTACCCCAAATAAACACCGCGATATCTTTTTCGTATTGTTTATATTGTATGGTCTTGTAAATTGAATTGTATAGATGGATGACTTGCCGAAACCATGATATCTGTAAATGGATGTAACTTGAGAATCATGTAGATGGATGTATATCCATAGTTCGGTTCAGTCAATATAGATTGAATATATGGATTCATGGATTCAGGTTGAATTTGTAGTTTGTACTTGAATCATATTCAAGTCAGATTAATTATATCGAGACTCAGTCTGAGTCAGACAATTAGAAAAGAAATTGAATCCTGAATTATATTTTGGTGCTATCGGTAACCGCTCCACATGGATGACAGGATTTGAGTCTTTTTCAAAGACGATTACCGTGTTGATAACACCGTTTGTTAAATTGTCCACCTTAAATAGGCAAGTACCCATATCTCCAGCTCCCTGAGGCTTAAGAGACTGGTCCCGCTTAAACTTATATTTACTAGGGTCCTTATTGTAATTTAGTATAACTTGTGGGGGGTTTATTTAGAAAATTATTGTATAATTATCAAAATACACCTCAAGTATTTTATTATCGTCTTTAGAGTTTTCATTGATGTATATTTTATCAATGTGACATTTCTAGTCAATAAAACATAATTTCGTAATATATGGTATTTATTTGTAATATTGGAATTGTATAGTATTTTATTGTAAATGAGATGTTTTTCTTGAATTTTGGAAATGTGGAATATTTTAAATATTAAAAATATATATTATGATGTTAATTATATATTTATTTATTTATTGAAAATATAAGGTTTATTTATAAAAGAAATCATATTTTCTAAAGAAAATTGTATTTTTTAAATCTTTCGAGACCGTTGCGGAGGTCTGCATCTCGCACTACTAAGCTCGAGAATGTGCGATAATCCGCACCATCCTGAATGGGTTACCCGAATTGGGTTGTAGCGGCGCATTGCAAAGATTTGTTAAATATACATATCTTGTAGAAAAAGGTTTTTATAAGTTGGATATAGTTTTGTGTAAAATCGTATTTTCCCAAAACTAAGTTCCTAAAGATCATAGTGCTATGTTACATATGAGTGTTGTGAGGATGTAGGTCATTACCTCATGAACTATCTAAAGTTATAGCAAGGGGTAATGATGTTTTATGTCGAAACTAAACTATATGGTATTTTTCTGTAAAAGTGCTATAAAAATTGAAATATGAATTATTTTGATATGAAACTTGTCAATATGTTTTGTTAATGTTTAATGATCATGATGTGAGAGCTTGGTATTATTGTGTTTAAGAAAAATATGACTTTTAAGGAAAAACCGAATCGGAAGTCGGATTAACTCCACTTCCGTCGGGTTTTAGAATTCTAAGTTTTTAGAATAGTAAAGAGAAGGGGGAGAATGGACTTACTAGATTGTAGGATAGAGGAGAGGAAAAGAAAGAATTGGAAGGCCCCGGTGCGTCGTTTCGTCGTCGGAATCTCCTCGAATCGTCATCGGAAGTTTGCCGGAGCTTCGCCCTTTGCTAACTCCACTTGCACACAAAAAGTCTATGGAATTTTCTTAAGAGTTTGGACACAGATTTGGAAGTGAGGAGGGGTGAGTTTAGGTGTGGTATTTATAGGAAAAATTAGGGTTTAGGGTAGATGAAAGGGTGTGATAAAAATGTATTTAATTTTGCATTTAAAAAATTAAAAAGGGTGTTTTAAATTCTTTGTTTAATTTCAGAGATTTTAAATGGTGCAGGGGGAGTGGGGTAGGCTAAAGGTCTCAAGGAGTTTAAGAAAAAATGGGATCGTCCAAGTCAACCCGGCGGCGCCGGCCGAGTCAGGCTCCCCGCCGGCCCGAGTCAAGCGAGTCGGGGCTGGGATCGTCGCCACGTGTCCTCTATCGCTTGGTCTATCTCGTAGACCTGTTTGTTTTATGTGTGACTCTTAGTTTTACGAGTTGTGCACGTGTAGACTTTTGGGCTTCTAGAATGATGAAAAGAAATCAATTTAAAAAGATTATGTGGTTGATGGGATTTGAACTTTGGTGCTTTGGTTCAGCAGTGTAAGGTCTTACCAATGAGCTACAAGCTCCTTCTTGCTATTCAAAAGAAAATCAAATTTATAACGTGTGCTCAGGCTCAAGTACCCCTTTCTGTATTTTTTGAAAAAAAATTGTACAGAAAGTTTAGGGTTGTTACATTCTACTCTCCTTATAAAAATTTCGTTCTCGAAATTTATAAAAGGAAAGTGTAACGGATTCAAGGAAAGTTTGGTGACTGAAGTACTAATAGTGTATGAAAATTAACAAAGTTATACAAGAGTTTTAAAAATGTGAAAGAGACTTACTAGTGTTACCTTGGTCAACTGTCTCGGCTTCTACGGCTGCTAAGGTGTAAGCCTGTCACCGGGGCATGTTTCTCCTAGCTGGGGGCACATTCCTCTATCCTCGAGGCATGTTCCTCAGTGCCTGTTGGAATTGGCAAGTAGGTTGTGCAGGTGGTGGAGCTGGGAGTGTAAGACGAGGTGCAAGAGCCTGGATGGCTGGCCGCTGCGGGTAGTAGGTGGGTGTGTGAGCTGGGTTGCGCCTATAAGGATAGTTTCCAATTCCGTGATTGGATGCACCACAAACTAAGTATAAACCTTTTGCGCGCCTACAGTCCTTCTACAAGTGTCCTTCCCTGTTGCAATAGAATCAAAAGTCGGGACTTGGCTGGTTATTGGGTTCTTCCGGTCTCCTGGGTTCAACAGTTGGTCTTAAAGAGGCTCCTCCTGCCATCTAAGTGGCAGGACGCTTCACTCCGGCAGATTGAGGTCTGGCCTTCCTCTTTACCACTGCCTAATATCGTCGGGCAGCCTTCAAAGCCAAATCATAGGTTGGGAAATCCACTGTAGCTAATGCAGCTTGGATTTCCGGGTCCAACCCTTGTTGAAATCTTCTAGCTCTGTCTCAGCAGTCGGTATGAGATGGGCTGCAAACCGACTGAGCATGGTGAACTCAGCGTCATATTCATCTACATACTTGGTCCACATTGAACCTTGTTGCAGATGAATGAACTGTTGTTCCATGTCGAACCTGTCAGTCACAGGGAAGTACTTTGCGTCGAACATATCGCGGAAAGTTTTCCATTCGATGGATTGATCAAGACGGCTTTCCTCTGCCTTCCACTAAACCCGTGCATTGTCCGTAAGCTGTAATTTCGCAACACAGACCCAAGCTATCTCTGACACTTGTGCCGCTGCCAGATCATCTTCGATGCTCTGAGCCCATTCTTTAGCTTCTAGAGGGCTCTCCTTTCCTGAGAATTGTTTGGGGTGCAAAGCTCTGAATTGCTTCACCCCAGGTGCTTCTGCCTCTGGTCGGTTTATCAGAATACCGGTCTGCTGCTGCTGTCTTTCTAGGAGGCTGCGGACCACCTCAAGCAGAATTATCTGCTCGTTGGTCGGAGCAGCGACGGCAGGTGTAATCGGTAGTGGAGGTGGAGTGTTGTTGAAATTGGTGCTGGTGTTGTTCGGGGAATCCATAACCTTGAAAGAAAATTTTGGTTTAGGATAGATTCACGGTATATGAAATGATAAGATTCAAGGAATATGAATTGTAAAGAATGTTTTCAGTTGCTGGTTCTTGTGTTATATTGCTTAGGTTGTCCATGTAGAACAGAACTGCATGGTAGTGTTCCATACAGCTCTGACATACATGGGTCACCAACAAAACCTGTCACGCCCCGCTTCTCAGTATACAGGCAGAGAACGCGACGAGGCCGCTACGTATTTACTTAGAAGTAAACACAGTGAGCGTATCTAAGCAATATAAGTAAAATGCACAAGAGAAAATGTCAATGGATATAATTGAACATCAACTTTATTTATTAACATTCTTTGTACAATACATCTGAAAAGTAAATACGTGGAATGAAAAGCAATGCCTAAATAGTGGCATCACAGAAATGGAAAATACAGAATATAAATGTGTACAAGTAACTACAGCTCCGGATTGAAGGCTTGCTGATCCAAATCCTCGCTGGTGGGCTCGATCTCCGGTGAGTCCAAATCATCTGACGACATTCCAAAGAAAAGAAAGAGAATGTCGTTGGCGAACAAATCATTCGGTAAGTCCCAAAGATGATAGAGAAGTAGAATAGACAGAGGGAGTATATTTTTATAATGTTGTATTTAGTGTTAACGCTGTTGTTTGTAGCTTGGTACAGAAGATGCCAGTGTATATGATGTTGGAGATAGTGCCCTCAGAGTCAATTATTGGATCACAGGCACGTGATTACAATGATTGAGGGAGGACCTATCCCGGTAGGACAGTCTTACTCGAGATGATAGTATGCTATCTGGTTTATCTTTATCATCGTGTACTGCTTTAGGTGACCTGACATGTCGCTATTACACGTTGATAGAGCCCCTAGGATTCTTGCTTGACTACCTGCAGTATGATGGCGAACATATACGTGGGAGCTGGTAGTCTATAAGCACATCCTTAAAAGGTCCCTAGTCGTAGGAGTTTCGAGACAGGGCATCGATACTCCATTAGTAGACTAGAGTATACAGTCGAGACCCCGACGAGGGGCGGTGGCCGGTCTCACAAGCCACTGGTGTCAGTTGGTTCACCTAAGATGTATACAGGTGCTCATTGGGTTATGAGTACACCGGACAGGACTCGCCGGGAACCTGCTAGTTGGTCTTATACCAGATGTTAGATAACAGTTCCCTGGTGACATGTGTACAGGTTAGTTCATCGACCTGAGATCGTCATTTGTCTCGTGTGAGTTCCCACTGTGCTTTGATTACTACCCTACCACGGCTCAAAGGAGTCGTGCAAACAGGTTTTAGTTGGGTACAGTCCCGAGCCACATGGAGGCAGTGAGCGGATCTTCAGGGGTTCGTCTCTCCCGGTATTGGGGGTGAGGTCGCGCTGTGTCTAGGAGAGCCATTACGCAAAGCCCTCGGCCGAGGCAGGAGATTTACTGGTAGGTATTCCAGTAGTATCTCAGGGCGTTCTGGGCTACACTCCGACACGACTTGTACCGCTTTTGGGGGTCTGACTTTTACCAACCCCCTAGGCCCGACATGCGATGCTCATAGACGAACGGACCGGACTGTACGGATATTGTCACTGACAGGCTCAGTAGGGTGTCAGGATGAGTTCGCTCATCGACGTCCCTTTTGGTCAATAGCTGGTGGCCCGTCATGTATTGGCTAATACCTCTGACGTGCTAGTGGTTAAATCCACAGCCATAGTATTGACGAGTCTTTAGAGTCCACCACACTTTCAGTTACTCAAGCTTTCGGGCGAAACGCTGTAGAGGCCGTATGGAGATATGGCAGGGTCCGATCAGATACGTGCGGTATTGCACGGATCAGGATCAGACGGTTTGTACTAGTGGCCGTATAGATATATGGCAGGGTTCGATCTGATACGTGCGGTATTGCACGCATCAGGATCGAACGGATATTACTAACCGGCTTTGGCTTAAGCCGGTCCTAGTTTAGTACAGTGTAGATTTTGTCTCTTTGCATTTGTATCCGGACGGAATACAGATGCGGGTGTGTATGCACAGTATCGGGGTTTTCCTGTAATTTATTACGGGACCAGTTTTTTGGAGTTGCCAGTTTGCATTCCGTTCCGGCCGGTTTTCCTTTGTTCTTTCCCGGCCGGACTTTTAGGATGGAGGGTGTTATTTGCAAGTTTGCAAATAACATATTGTGGAGGGTTTATTTGTGAGATAAGAGATTATGAAAGCATCTTTTTTATTCCTTTCTTTTCTATCATCATTTCTTGTAAAAGGTGATTAGGATTGATTTGGTTTTGATGTGAGATTGTGATGATAATGTTTGGATATGGTCACCTTTCTTTTTCTCCTACACTCACCTCCCTTCTTGTTATGGTTTGGATTTTTCATTCCTCCACGATTCTCACTAGATGAAGAAGGCTTCACTTGAGAGAGAAAAAGAATGAGAGAGTTCATTTTGTGATGTGAGGAATTCTTCATTTCATCTTCTTCTTGCTAGAAAATTGAAAGCACCAATTTTCTTTACCTCTTCCTCCATCCATCAATGGCAACAACATAACCCCAAAGAGACAAGTATCTTCTACACTACATTCTACAGCATTTCTTGGGCATGTCGACTTGCCGGCTTCATGCCCGAGTTGCCTCGGTATTGAGGCGGGAGCCCGTAAAAGACGCAGGCGATGTGGTGCCCTTCCGGCGAGGAGGCGACGATATGGAGACTAGACTTTCCGCGGGAGATTGGGACGATGACGAGAAGACCGGAGGACTTGGATCACTCGGTATACTTCTCTTCCCATCTCTTGTTAGCTAGCATTAGGTTAATGGTTACGATCCGGGTTTTCATTGTCCGCGGTAGCGCCAGTTTCCAAGTAAGGAAAATTTTTGATTCCGTATTTTGGCCTCGGATAGACGGCCGGGGCGCTGCCGTGGCGCAACATGGTATCAGAGCCACGCCATTAACCTTGCCTAGCTTGTTCTAATGTGTTTTACTTATCCGATCGACCAAAATTCCAAAAACCGCGTTTTGCTTGCATCAGTTTTCTGTCGATTTTTTTCGGGCACTAAAAATTTTTCACGTTGTAGAAAACTGATGTACATGAAATTCTAAGAAAACTGCAAAAGTTTGGTAAGTTGATCCTTCCAGTGGACCGCGGAACCACGGCAATGACCCCTCTTTTGCCGCGGTTCCGCCGCAGTATATTCCCTTCATTTTACCAATTTTTTGTGGTGGGCTTTTGGGCTGAAAATGGGGGTTTTGGGATATTAAATTTGGGCCCAGAATTTCTGTGAGTGCTACAGTATTGCTTGGGGGCCCACTTGTTAATTTTTGATCGATTGGATATTTTTTTAACACATTATTTCACAGTATTTACATTATATCTGCGATCGTGAATATCACTTGATCGGTAAATCCTGTCTAACTGCTATAGCCCGGTTAGACGGATTTGCGAACGTGATTTTCACGTTGATGTTCTATGTTTATGCTGTGTTGTTGCGGATCGGTCGTGGGGGATAGCCTGGATGCAATGCTAGTACAGTTTTGTTGTATTATATACATTTGATATTGCGGGGCGAGCGTCCGAGATGTGGACTGCCGTAACTGCCTGTTTGTATTATTCTTTTGGGGCACGACCTGGTTGCGGCCGATGTACCCGGTGTATGTATATTTTACTTTCTATACTAGGATTACCCCGCGGAGGGGTGCACGGATAGCCGGGTTCTAGAGGGCAACGGGCCCGCATCTCATGGCATTGAGACGGAGGGGGCTTCACTCTAGGATTGGCGGGCTATTCGCCGCACTCGTAGGGGGTACAAGTTGACCCAGGAGGGGTGCCCAAGTTACCGAATTCCATGAAGTGCTGGGTGGTCCATTCACGGTGCTGAAGGGGGCTGCCTCGCTTCAGGTTTTGGCGGGTGACTTGCCGCGCCCGTAGGGGTCTAGGATTTCATTGCACAGGCTATCCACACGACCAGGGGAACGTCGGGTTTCAGTAGCGGCTCTGTGAAACCCGAGGCTTCCAGATATCTGTATTATTCTGAGATGCTGTATTTTTCTGTGATGTTGCATTCTTATCACGCCTTGAGCGAATATAATATATTAGTATATATATTAGTAGATGTTGTATATGTTTTGCATCCGCGCTAGTCCAGTCCCCGCTCTGTCGTTAGTTAAGTAACCTAACGGGTGATGACGGGACCCAGTGGCAAATGCGGATGGCATATACGTACATCAGTATATTTTCGTTCTTTGTGGTGTGATCGATTGATGGGACTGCGTTGATTCGGATCAATGCAAGATAAACAAACCTATTCTGATGTTGTTGGAACATTTTTCAAAAAGCTGTTATTGCAAGGAAGTTCACTTTTGTTTTGCATCGTGGTATTCATTTGGAATATCCTGCTCCTCAGTCGACGAGGCAAGGGCCGAGATCCCTTCACCGGGAGTGACCCCTTGGACAGAAGTTTGCGTCAGGGCATTAACTTCACTATAGCCGATTACTTTTGCTTTGCATCGTGGTATTCAGTTGGAATATCCTGCACCTCATTCTACAGGGAAAGAGCCGAGATCCCTTCACCGGGAGTGACCTCTTTAGCAAAGGTTTTCGTCACTATATTTTTATAAAAGGCTATGCAGTTTCTTCAACGATATCAAGTTCTTTACGTTAAAGGTTTTTCGCCAAAAACCATTCGTAGCCCTCCGTCATTTCTTATGGGTATTATTTAGTATTCGTGCTGCGTTTGTTGACTCCGTCAAGGCGTAGTGTACGGTAGCTAAGTGGTGCTTGTTTGTTGCATAAATGGGATTGGTTAGGACAGTCGTGCGGCCTTGTTGACTCCGTCAAGGGCACGTACGGGTGGGTTTAATGCAATCCAGAATAATGACGGGTTGAACTTGACTAGCGGTTTATGGTTTGTTGACCTAGTCAAGGTCATAAACCGCTTGGGGTAAAAATCACATCGGGAGTTTCAAAAGAACTGAAACTTGCCAGGAATGCGCATACCTTCTGGAGTGTGGTGACTTGAGTGGATTCCGTCAAGTTATCATGCGATGATAGTTGGATCCCGATTCCCACTGATGAGTTGGTTTACTCATCGGGTGATCCCGACTAATTCTTCTTTCAGGTTTGGAGGAGAATTTGAGGTTACAGTGGGAGGTTTCTAGATTAGACAAAGTGATAACCATTCTGATCTAGGTTAGAGTGCACGCTGAGTGTTTCTTTTCTCTCTCTCTTTGGCAGTGACCATTGACCCGACCCTGGACTATGACTCAGTGACCAAGTTGACCGAACCTTCTTAACACAGGCTTTTGGATTGTCAGAGTTGCAGACCTCATTGCCACTCGTACTTTTACCCTTTTCTCCAGGACACCCCGTATTACTGCGAACGTCCACTTCCATTGGACAAAACCATCGTATGGTTATATACGAACTCGAAGGACTTCGAGGATGGTTTCTGGTTCTGGAGAAAACGAATAGGATTATTCAGTTGTCTTTTCTTTTCACCTTCTCTCGTTGCGAGTACTCCTTGGTTTAGGAGATAGCACACCTATTACGCAAATTGGATAGTCTTCATCCAAACCTTAGGCTGGTGCTGACCGGTAGGGAATGAAGAAAACCAATTAGCCTAAACGGTGTGCAGAAGGTATTAAGATTAAGACAAAGCAAGGGATTAGTAAGAGGGCAAAGTAAATTGCGACTGCTATTCACGACCGAACCAAGTATTTCTTCGCCGATCCTAAATCACCTTTGTATTTCTCCAGCACACTCCGTATCACTACGAAGATCCACAGTTTATTTGGATACTCCATCGTATGGTTATATACGAACTCGAAAGGAACTTGTTCCAGTTCGGGGATGGATTCTGGTTCAGGAGAAATAGGAATAAGGTTTATTCGGTTGTCTTTTATCTTCACCTTCTCTCGCTTTGCGAGTGCTCCTAGGATTAGGACAGTACACCTTTTATGCTTATTGGATAGTCTTCTTCCAAACCATAGGCTGGTGCCGAACGGTAGGGAAGGAAGAAAACCATTTGGCCTAAAGGGGTGTGCAGACGGTAATGACTAAAGAAATATAAAGGGATTTGGACAGATGGCAAAGAGATATACGGTTACAGTTGTGAATCTGGATAATGGAAGAGGCATTACTAAGAATACCGGAATACCCCACCGAAACATTTCAAAGTTTCAGTTTCACTGTGTGATGAAAACTGATTTCCCGATTAGATACTTACTCCAGGGTATGTATTTACCAGGTATGATTCTCACATCTGTATGGCTTACAGATGATGAGTGGGAGTAAGTCATTGGGAATAGGGTGATCATCCTCATTATATCGGGATTCGTTGTAATCGGTGATATTTGAGGAGATCATCTGGGCTGTTTGCCGGTCGGCAAATATTTGGTTTTGAATATCCGCTGTTGTGCACCAATTTCAAATTGATATATCTGTACGTCTATTTTCATAGAGTGAGATATACCTTTTGATATTATGTCGATGACATTTACCTATATCAGTGGATGGTTAGGTAAGGAGCATTAAACAGCGGTGTAATTCTTCTTAACCATAAGTACAGTTTTCAACCTACGACGCACAGTGAAAGAGTTGTTAGACTCAGCGGACTTATACAGAGTATTGTATGTTGTCCAGTGTCCATTAGGACAGAGGGGTTGGTCTTCATACTATATTCTGTTTACTTTTAACTTCTCTAGTTTTTAGACATGTGTTTCGTAGGAACACAGGGTCTAAGTTTTGAGGAGTTATAGGTATTTGAATAGAGTAGAGAACCAGGTGTAGAAAGTATCGGGATTCTTCAAAGTGATCGAAGATGTAGATACTTGTGTATGGTGTTCAATTGATAGTAATGATTAAGAGAACTAGCTTCTCTTTCAGGTTACTCATAATTGGAAACATTCCTAAGTTGAGTAACGCTGATCGGCCTCCTTCCATTTAGTTGACATGCACTGGTGACAGCTGCATGATTTGAATCTGGTTAAATTAAATCAGTGCCTCTGTTTCTATATTGGATATAGAACAGTTCATATCTTGACATTGTTAAGGTACGGGGAGTTGTCCGGCTTATGCTTAAAACCAGACACTGGACAACTCAAGGCACGTTTCTGTAATGGCTGTTTGTGGGTTGACCCAGGCTATGACGAGGGTTGACTTTCTACCATCTGGAAGATCAATAGAGATATTGTTCTTGACTCGCCACATTTTAAAAGAAATGGATTTTTTCAGAAAACAGTAGTGGGAGTATGGTAGAACTGGAAGTGATTCCAGAACCGCAAACAATTACTGAAGATTTGATAAGGAACCTAAAGATTCAATCTGGTTTGACATTCCATTGGCCACTCCGCAGATACGGTGGGTAACTTCAGGCACCCGAGAGGTACTCCGGTAGCCTCAAGGACGGTGACAGGGAAGTTCTTGTTTACCCACACTTGCCATTGCTGTTGTTCCAGGCCGCGAGACCCGGCAGGAGGATGAGTATAGCGTCGTTCTGAACTAGCTTCAGAAGTGTACGTGTACATGACTCTGCCAGAGGGTTGTCGTAGTCAGTGGGAGCAGCGGAAGCATTGGTGGACAGGTGGCTTATGTCTATTTATAGACTGAAGCAGATATAGCGGAGATAGATCATCTATTTCTGACATGACAGTCATAGGTTTGACGTCATCAGAATAGGGGATGGATCTGTTGAGAAGGTAGTAGGGTGTGATGTCATGGTATTTGGATGACATACACAGAGTAGGAAGTGATATTCCTATACTACGATCGGTTATACTTTGGTTGTCACACAGTTGTTTCTCCACACAGGACTTGGATATTATATCAGACATTCTGATTACTAGATCTATGGTTTTAGATCTAGATTTGGGTGGTTTCCCAATCTGGGTACCTTGACAGCATTCTATGAGTATTTAGAATGGACGACTCCTGGCACGGTAGTGCACCTGCAGTTGATGGAGTCACCCTCTCTAAAGGTGTCTTATAGACTAAAGGGGAGAGGGATACTCATGATTGGCAGATCACTTGCTTAGGCAATTGAGTCAATCATGAGATGTCAAGTACCATACCAGATGTTGTTCTTGCACTAGATGCAATAAGTTGACATTGATCCAATCCTGGAGAAACAGTCGGAAGCAGTTTTAGAACATAAGTGGATGTTCTATGGATATGATAACGACAGCCTCATTTGGGAGACAGTTATCATTCCAGGCTTGAAAGGTGACATTGACGATAAGGAGGTTGTCAGAGTTATAGTTTTCCTTCTGACGAGGGGCAGTATTTTGGACAGGTGGTCCAAGGCAATACTGAGGGTGGCATGGCGCAGGATACTAATTAAGTTCAGTTGACGATACAGTCTAAGAAGTTTGGATTTGGAGTTCATTTATGAGCTAGGTCCCATCAGACATCCAGACATTCTAAGACAGGTATTGCTCATTTCGGGAGATGGCTTTCTCCGCGAACTTGAGATATAGAGAGACATAGAAAGAAACATCACAGCGGATCCACTCACTGAGGCTATTTCTCGAACGCAATAGTTTCGCAAACGAGCTTTGTGAGACTGACTTGTAGAGGAGTTGGGTGTTCGGTATCACACGGGCTGTGAGTATGCGGCATCGCAATAAATAGCCTTGAGTGCAAGTGGGAGATTGTTGGAGATAGTGCCCTCAGAGTCAATTATTGGATCACAGGCACGTGATTGCAATGATTGAGGGAGGACCTATCCCGGTAGGACAGTCTTACTCGAGATGATAGTATGCTATCTGGTTTATCTTTATCATCGTGTACTGCTTTAGGTGACCTGACATGTCGCTATTACACGTTGATAGAGCCCCTAAGATTCTTGCTTGACTACCTGCAGTATGATGGCGATCATATACGTGGGAGCTGGTAGTCTATAAGCACATCCTTAAAAGGTCCCTAGTCGTAGGAGTTTCGAGACAGGGCATCAATACTCCATTAGAAGACTAGTGTATACAGTCGAGACCCCGACGAGGGGCGGTGGCCGGTCTCACAAGCCACTGGTGTCAGTTGGTTCACCTAAGATGTATACAGGTGCTCATTGGGTTATGAGTACACCAGACAGGACTCGCCGGGAACCTGCTAGTTGGTCTTATACCAGATGTCAGATAGCAGTTCCCTGGTGACATGTTTACAGGTTAGTTCATCGACCTGAGATCGTCATTTGTCTCGTGTGAGTTCCCACTGTGCTTTGATTACTACCCTACCACGGCTCAAAGGAGTCGTGCAAACAGGTTTTAGTTGGGTACAGTCCCGAGCCACATGGAGGCAGTGAGCGGATCTTCAGGGGTTCGTCTCTCCCGGTATTGGGGGTGAGGTCGCGCTGTGTCTAGGAGAGCCATTACGCAAAGCCCTCGGCCGAGGCAGGAGATTTACTGGTAGGTATTCCAATAGTATCTCAGGGCGTTCTGGGCTACACTCCGACACGACTTGTACCGCTTTTGGGGGTCTGACTTTTACCAACCCCCTAGGCCCGACATGCGATGCTCATAGACGAACGGACCGGACTGTACGGATATTGTCACTGACAGGCTCAGTAGGGTGTCAGGATGAGTTCGCTCATCGACGTCCCTTTTGGTCAATAGCTGGTGGCCCGTCATGTATTGGCTAATACCTCTGACGTGCTAGTGGTTAAATCCACAGCCATAGTATTGACGAGTCTTTAGAGTCCACCACACTTTCAGTTACTCAAGCTTTCGGGCGAAACGCTGTAGATGCCGTATGGAGATATGGCAGGGTCCGATCAGATACGTGCGGTATTGCACGGACCAGGATCGGACGGTTTGTACTAGTGGCCGTATGGATATATGGCAGGGTTCGATCTGATACGTGCGGTATTGCACGCATCAGGATCGAACGGATATTACTAGCCGGCTTTGGCTTAAGCCGGTCCTAGTTTAGTACAGTGTAGATTTTGTCTCTTTGCATTTGTATCCGGACGGAATACAGATGCGGGTGTGTATGCACAGTATCGGGGTTTTCCTGTAATTTATTACGGGACCAGTTTTCTGGAGTTGCCAGTTTGCATTCCGTTCCGGCCGGTTTTCCTTTGTTCTTTCCCGGCCGGACTTTTAGGATGGAGGGTGTTATTTGCAAGTTTGCAAATAACATATTGTGGAGGGTTTATTTGTGAGATAAGAGATTATGAAAGCATCTTTTTTATTCCTTTCTTTTCTATCATCATTTCTTGTAAAAGGTGATTAGGATTGATTTGGTTTTGATGTGAGATTGTGATGATAATGTTTGGATATGGTCACCTTTCTTTTTCTCCTACACTCACCTCCCTTCTTGTTATGGTTTGGATTTTTCATTCCTCCACGATTCTCACTAGATGAAGAAGGCTTCACTTGAGAGAGAAAAAGAATGAGAGAGTTCATTTTGTGATGTGAGGAATTCTTCATTTCATCTTCTTCTTGCTAGAAAATTGAAAGCACCAATTTTCTTTACCTCTTCCTCCATCCATCAATGGCAACAACATAACCCCAAAGAGACAAGCATCTTCTACACTACATTCTACAGCATTTCTTGGGCATGTCGACTTGCCGGCTTCATGCCCGAGTTGCCTCGGTATTGAGGCGGGAGCCCGTAAAAGACGCAGGCGATGTGGTGCCCTTCCGGCGAGAAGGCGACGATATGGAGACTAGACTTTCCGCGGGAGATTGGGACGATGACGAGAAGACCGGAGGACTCGGATCACTCGGTATACTTCTCTTCCCATCTCTTGTTAGCTAGCATTAGGTTAATGGTTACGATCCGGGTTTTCATTGTCCGCGGTAGCGCCAGTTTCCAAGTAAGGAAAATTTTTGATTCCGCATTTTGGCCTCGGATAGACGGCCGGGGCGCTGCCGTGGCGCAACATATGAGAGGAGTCTCACTTGACCAGAGACTACGGTATATAGAGTACAAGGCTCCGTGATAATACCCGGAAAAACGGCGATTGAATTCAGGTTAAGTGTCTTATGGTTGCGGTCTCCTGCCACTTCTAACTTATTTTGTACCAATCTACCCTTTATAAACCCCGCGATATCTTGTTTTTATTGTATGGTCTTGTAAATTGAATTGTATAGATGGATGACTTGCCGAAACTATGATATCAGTAAATGGATGTAACTGGCGAATCATGTAGATGGATGTATATCCATGGTTCGGTTCGGTCAATATAGATTGAATATATGGATTCATGTTGAATTTGTAGTTTGTACTTGAATCATATTCAAGTTAGATTAATTATATCGAGACTCGGTCTGAGTCAGACAATTAGAAAAGAAATTGAATCCTGAATTATATTTTGGTGCTATCGGTAACCGCTGCACATGGACGGCAGGATTTGTGTCTTTTTCAAAGACGATTACCGTGTCGATAACACCGTTTGTTAAGTTGTCTACCTTAAATAGGCAAGCACCCATATCTCCGGCTCCCTGAGGCTCAAGAGAGTGGTCCCGCTTAAATCTATGTTTACTAGGGTCCTTATTGTAATTTAGTATAACTTATGGGGTTTTTATGTAGAATAATATTGTATAATTTTCAAAATACACCTCAAGTATTTTTTTATCGTCTTTAGAGTTTTCATTGATGTATATTTTATCAATGTGACATTTCTAGTGAATAAAACTTAATTTCATAATATATGGTATTTATTTGTAATATTGAAATTGTATGGTATTTTCTTGTAAATGAGATGTTTTTCTTGAATTTTGGAAATGTGGAATATTTTAAATATTAAAAATAGATATTTTGATGTTAATTATATATTTATTTATTTATTAAAAATATAAGTTTTATTTATAATAGAAATCACATTTTCTAAAGAAAATTGTATTTTTAAAATCTTTCGAGACCGTATGCTCCTTGCGGAGGTCTGCATCTCGCACTACTAAGCTCGAGAATGTGCGATAATCCGCACCATCCCGAATGGGTTCCCCGAAATGGGTTATAGCGGCGCATTGCAAAGATTTGTTAAAAATACATATTTTGTAGAAAAAGGTTTTTATAAGTTGGATGTAGTTTTGTGTAAAATCGTATTTTTCCAAAACTATGTTCCCAAAGATCATCGTGTTATGTTACATATGAGTGTTGTGAGGAGGTAGGTCATTACCTCGTGATCTATCTAAAAGTATAGCAAGGGGTAATGATATTTTATGTCGAAACTAAACTATATGGTATTTTTCTGTAAAAGTGCTATAAAAATTGAAATATGAATTCTTTTGATATGAAACTTGTCAATATGTTTTATTAATGTTTAATGATCATGATGTGAGAGTTTGGTATTATTGTGTTTAAGAAAAATAGGATTTTTAAGGAAAAACGAATCGGATGTCGGATTAACTCCACTTCCGTCGGGTTTTAGAATTCTAAGTTTTTAGAATAGTAAAGAGAAGGGGGGAGAAGGGACTTATTGGATTGTAGGGCAGAGGAAAGGAAAAGGAAGAAGTGCGTCGTTTCGTCGCCGGAATCTCCTCAAATCGTCGTCGGAAGTTCACCGGAGCTCCGCCCTTTGCTAACTCCACTTGCACACAAAAAGTGTATGGAATTTTCTTGAGAGTTTGGGCAGAGATTTGGAAGTGAGGAAGGGTGAGTTTATGTATGGTATTTATAGGAAAAATTAGGGTTTAGGGTAGATGAAAGGGTGTGAAAGAAATGTATTTAATTTTGCATTTAAAAAATTAAAAGGGGTGTTTTAAATTCTCTGTTTAATTTCAGAGATTTTAAATGGTGCAGGGGGAGTGGGGTTGGCCAAAGGTCTTAATGAGTTTAAGAAAACATTAGGATCGGCCGAGTCAACCCGGCGGCGGCGGCCGAGTCAGGCTTCCCGCCGGCCTGAGTCAAGCGAGTCGGGGCTGGGCTCGTCGCCACGTGTCATTTTTCGCTTGTTTTATCTCGTGGACCTGTTTGTTATATGTGTGACTCTTGGTTTTTATGAGTTGTGCACGTGTAGACTCTTAGGCTTCTAAAAAGATTAAAAGAAATCAATTTAAGAAGAATATGTGGTTGATGGATTTGAACTCTGGTGCTTTGGTTCAATAGTGCAAGGTCTTACCAATAAACTATAAGCTCCTTCTTGCTATTCAAAAGCAAATCAAAATTATAACTTGTGCTCAGGCTCAGGTATTCCTTTCTGTATTTTTTGAAAAAAAATTGTACAGAAAGTTTAGGGTTGTTACATTTTACCCTTCTTATAAAAATTTCGTTCTCTAAATTTATAAAAGGAAAATGTAACGGATTCAAGGAAATTTTGGTGACTGAAGTACTGATAGTGTATGAAAAATAACAAAGTGATACAAGGGTTTTAAAAATTTGAAAGAGACTTACTAGTGTTACCTTGGTCAACTATCTCGGCTTCTACGGCGGCTAAGGTGTAAGCCTGTCGCCAGGACACGTTTATCCTAGCTGGGGGCACATTCCTCTGTCCTCGAGGCATGTTCCTCAGTGCCTGTTGGAATTGGCGAGTAGGTTGTGTAGGTGGTGGAGCTGGGAGTGCAAGATGAGGTGCAGGAGCCTGGATGGCTGGTCGCTGTGGGTAGTTGGTGGGTGTGTGAGCTGGGTTGCGTCTATAAGGACAGTTTCCAATTCCATGATTGGATGTCCCACAAATTAAGCATATGCCTTTTGCGCGCCTACAGTCCTTCCACAAGTGTCCTTCCCTCTTTCAATAGAAGCAAAAGTCGGGACTTGGCTGGTTATTGGGTTCTTCCGGTCTTCTGGGTTCAACAGTACCGACTGAGCATGGTGAACTCAGCGTCATATTCATCTACTGACTTGGTCCACATTGAACCTTATTGCAGATGGATGAACTGTTGTTCCATGTCGAACCTGGAAGTCTCAAGGAAGTACTTTGCGTCGAACATGTCGTGGAAAGTCTTCCATTCGATGGGTTGATCAAGATGGCTTTCTTCCGCTTTCCACCAAACCCGTGCATTGTCCGTAAGCAGTAATTTCGCAACATGGACCCAAGCTATCTCTGGCACTTATGCCGCTGCCAGATCATCTTCGATGCTCTGAGCCCATTCCTGAGCTTCTAGAGGGCTCTCCTTTCCTGAGAATTATTTGGGGTCCAAAGCTCTGAATTGGTTCACCCCAGGTGCTTCTGCCTCTGGTCGGTTCATCAGAATACCGGTCTGCTGCTGCTGTCCTTCTCCGGCAGATTGAGGTCTACCCTTCTTCTTTACCACAGCCTCATATCATCGGGCAGCCTTCAAAGCCAAATCATGGGTTGGAAAATCCCCTGTAGCTAATGCAGCTTGGATTTCTGGGTTCAACCCTTGCTGAAATCTTCTAGCTCTGATCTCAGCAGTCGGTATGAGATGTGCCGCAAACCGACTGAGCATGGTGAACTAAGCGTCATATTCATCTACTGACTTGGTCCATATTGAACCTTGTTGCAGATGGATGAACTGCTGTTCCATGTCGAACCTGGCAGTCTCAAGGAAGTACTTTGCATTGAACATGTTGCAGAAAGTCTTCCATTCGATGGGTTGATCAAGACGGCTTTCTTCCGCCTTCCACCAAACCCGTGCATTGTCCGTAAGCAGTAATTTCGCAACATGGGCCCAAGCTATCTCTGGCACTTATACCGCTGCCAGATCATCTTCGATGCTCTGAGCCCATTCCTCAGCTTCTAAAGGGCTCTCCTTTCCTGAGAATTGTTTGGGGTGCAAAGCTCTGAATTGCTTCACCCCAGGTGTTTCTGCCTCTGGTCGGTTCATCAAAATACCGGTCTGCTGCTGCTGTCCTTCTAGGAGGCTATGGATCGCCTCAAGCAGAACCGTCTGCTCGTTGATCGGAGCAGCGACGGCAGGTGTAATCGGTAGTGGAAGTGGAGTATTGTTGAAATTGGTGCTAGTGTTGTTCGGGGAATCCATAACCTTGAAAGAAAATTTTGGTGTAGGATAGATTCACGGTATATGAAATGATAAGATTCAAGAAATATGAATTGTAAAGAATGTTTTCAGTTGCTGGTTCTTGTGTTATATTTCTTAGGTTTTCCACGCAGAACAGAACTACATGGTAGTGTTCCATACAGCTCTGACCTGCATAGGCCACCAACAAAACCTACCATGCCCCGCTTTCCCGGGCAGAGGACGCGACGAGGCCTCTACGTATTTACTCAGAAGTAAACACGCTGAGCGTATCTAAGCAATATAAGTAAAATGCACAAGAGACAATGTCAATGGATATAATTGAACAGCAACTTTATTTATTAACATTCTTTTTACAATACATCTGAAAAGTAAATACATGGAATGAAAGCAATGCCAAAACAGTGGCATAACAGAAATGGAAAATACAGAATGTAAATGTGTACAAGTAACTAGAGCTCCGGGTCGAAGGCTAGCTGTTCCAAATCCTCGCTGGTGGGATCGATCTCCAGTGAGTCCAAATCACATGATGACATTCCAAAGAAATGAAAGAGAATGTCATCAGCGAACAAATCGCTCGGTAAGTCCCAAAGATGAGAGAGAAGTAGAATAAACAGAGAGAGTATATTTTTATAATGTTGTATTTAGTGTTAACGTTGTTATTTGTAGCTTGGTATAGAAGAGGCCAGTGTATACGAGAGGGGTCTCACTAGACCAGAGACTACGGTATATAGAGTACAAGGCTCCGTGATTATACCCGGAACAACGGCGATTGAATTCAGGTTAGGTGTCTTATGGTTGCAGTCTCGTGCCACTTCTAACACCTTCCATACCAATCTACCCCTTATAGACCCTGCGATGTCTTATTTGTATTGTTTGTATTGTATAGTCTTGTAAATTGAATTGTATAGATGGACGACTTGCCGAAACCATGATATCAGTAAATGGATATAACTGGAGAATCATGTAGATTGATATATATCCATGGTTCGATTCAGTTAATATAGATTGAATAGATTGAATATATGGATTCATGGATTCATGTTGTATTTGTAGTTTGTACTTGAATCATATTCAAGTCAGATTAATTATATCGAGACTCAGTCTGAGTCAGACAATTAGAAAAGAAATTGAATCCTGAATTATGTTTTGGTTCTATCGGTAACAGCTACACATAGACGGCAGGATTTGTATTTTTTTCAAAGACGATTACCGTGTTGATAACACAGTTTGTTAAGTTGTCTACATTAAATAGGCAAGCACCCATATCTCTGACTCTCTGAGTCTCAAGAGACCGGTCCCGCTTAAACCTAAGTTTATTAGGGTTCTTATTGTAATTTAGTATAACTTGAGGGGGGTTTATGTAAAATAATTTTGTATAATTTTCAAAATACACCTCAAGTATTTTATTATCGTATTTAGAGTTTTCATTGATGTATATTTTATCAATGTGACATTTCTAGTGAATAAAACCTAATTTCATAATATATGGTATTTATTTGTAATATTGGAATTGTATGGTATTTTCTTGTAAATGAGATGTTTTTCTTGAATTTTGGAAATGTGGAATATTTTAAATATTAAAAATAGATATTTTGATGTTAATTATATATATATATATTTATTAAAAATATAAGTTTTATTTATAATAGAAATCATATTTTCTAAAGAAAATTGTATTTTTTAAATCTTTGGAGATCTTATGCTCCTTACGGAGGTCTGCATCTCGCAATACTATGCCCCAGGATGTGCGATAATCGGTACCATCCCGAATGCGTTTCCCAAAATGGGTTGTAGCGGCGCATTGCAATGATTTGTTAAAAATACATATCTTTTAGAAAAAGGTTTTTATAAGTTGGAGGTAGTTTTGTGTAAAATCGTATTTTCCCAAAACTATGTTCCCAAAGATCATCGTGCTATATTACATATGAGTGTTGTGAGGAGGTAGGTCATTACCTCATGAACTATCTAAAGGTATAGCACGAGGAAATGATGTTTTATGTCGAAACTAAACTATATGGTATTTTTCTGTAAAAGTGCTATAAAAATTGAAATATGAATTATTTTGATATGAAACTTGTTAATATGTTTTGTTAATGTTTAATGATCATGATGTGAGAGTTTGGTATTATTGTGTTTAAGAAAAATATGATTTTTAAGCAAAAACCCAATCGGAAGTCGGATTAACACCACTTCCGTCGGGTTTTAGAATTCTAAGTTTTTAGAATAGTAATGAGAAGGAGGAGAAGGGACTTACCGGATTGTAGGGTAGAGGTGAGGAAAAGGAAGAAGTAGGAAGCGCCGGTGCATCGTTTCGTCGCCGAAATCTCCTCGAATCGTCGTCGGAAGTTCGCCCTTTTCTAGCTCCACTTGCACACAAAAAGTCTATGGAATTTTCTTGAGAGTTTGGACAGAGATTTGGAAGTGGGGAGGGGGTAGTTTAGGTGTGGTATTTATAGGAAAAATTAGGGTTTAGGGTAGATGAAAGGGTGTGAAAAAAATGTATTTAATTTTGCATTTAAAAAATTAAAAGTGGTGTTTTAAATTCTCTGTTTAATTTTAGAGATTTTAAATGGTGCAGGGGGTGTGGGGTAGGCCAAAGGTCTTAAAGAGTTCAAGAAAATATTGGGATCGGCCGAGTCAACCCGGCGGCGCCGGCCAAGTCAGGCTTCCCGCCTGTCCGAGTCAAGCGAGTCGGGGCTGGGCTCGTCGCCACGTGTCCTCTGTCGCTTGGTCTATTTCATGGACCTGTTTGTTTTGTGTGTGACTCTTGGTTTTTACGATTTGTGCACGTGTAGACTCTTGTGCTTCTAAAAAGATTAAAAGAAATCAATTTAAAAGAATATGTGGTTGATGGGATTTGAACTCTGGTGCTTTGGTTCAGCAGTGCAAGGTCTTACCAATGAGCTACAAGCTCCTTCTTGCTATTTAAAAGAAAATCAAATTTATAACTTGTGCTCAGGCTCAAGTATCCCTTTCTGTACTTTTTGAAAAAAAATTGTACAGAAAGTTTAGGGTTGTTACATTACCACTCCATACTTCATATAGAGTAGTAGGCACAGATTTGGACGGGACATGATTCACTAGATACGCAGCTGTCTCTAGTGAATGTCCCCAGAATGAAAGAGGCAACTCAGCATTGCTCATCATGGAGCGAACCATATCCAATAGGGTACGATTCCTCCGCTCCGATATGCCACTGTGTTGTGGTGTATACGGAGGAATAAGATGAGAAAGAATACGATTCTCTTTTAGAAAATCAAGGAATTCCATGCTCAAGTACTCCTCTCCTCGATCAAATCGGAGGATCTTGATACTTTTTAGTCTGGTTTTCTACTTTGCTTTTATATTCTTTGAATTTCTCAAAAACTTCAGATTTATGTTTCATCAGAAATACATATCCAAATCTAGAGAGATCATCAGTGAATGTAATGAAGTACGAGAACCCACCCCTTACATGTATAGACATTGGACCATATACATCACTGTGTATGAGTCCAAAGAGCTCTATTGCTCTTTTTTCGTGTCCCGTGAATGAAGATTTGGTCATCTTTCCTTTGAGACAAGACCGACAAGTTTCATAAGATGAAAATTCGAACGGATTCAAATATCCATCTTTATGTAACTTAGACAGTGTTTTCTCATTGATATGACAAAATCTACAATGCCTTAAATAGAATTCGTTCACTTCTGAACCCTTCCTCTTGTGTGTGTTTTGTATATTGAAAACTGTATTTTGATTTAGAATGTAGATACCATTACACAGTGTACCTTCTGCAACCAATACCTGATTAAGGTAAATATTCATGATATTTCTATCTAGAACAAAGTTATATCCATCATTATCAAGTAAAGAAATCGATATGATGTTGCAAAGCATGGACGTTATATAGTAGCAGTTGTTCAAAATCATAGTATTGCCGCTTGGAAGTACTAGGTGATATTCATCGACGGCAGCGGCATCAACTTGTGCTCATTTACCTACTCTGAGGAACATATCACCAGGTCCAACTATCCTACTTTTTCTCAGTCCCTATAATAAATTACAGATATAAAATCCTGATCCGGTATCTAGTACCAACGAGGTAGGACTGACCGAAAAACGGTTCTCAATAACAAAACACCTAAAGAAGACGCAATGGTATGCTTCTTCTTCACCGGGATCATCAAGGAATTCATGCAATCCTCTTTCTATTTCTCATGCTCGTGACATGTGCCACAAGTCAGAGCCGAATCGACGTTCTTCAGCCCCGAATAAGAATCCGGGTCGGTCAAGTCATAAATTTTATTATCGTGATTAAGGCGTAAATTGGTTGCTATCTGGAGAAAGAGAAAAGAAACACTCAGCGTGCGCTCTTGCAAGTTTAGATTGGTTATTATTTTATCTAAACATCATGGCTCCCACTGTTTCCTCGAATTCTCCTTCAAACTTTAAAAAGAGAACTAGCCGTGATTATTAACACCTTACAAGTTCGCTAACCATTCAGCCAGGTGGGTGTTGATACTCCGAGGAAGGTTCCCCGTGCTCCCGCACGGACTTAATTAGAATAAACCTTGTTTCTGCAGAGGCGTAGACCTATTAACACCTTTCTAGACACCTAATAGGTTAGCTAATTGTGAAGTGAAAAATATCTCCCAAGGGTTATCCTACCCATCAGTAGGATCATGATCTAACTATCATCGCGTGATAACCTAGATGGATGCCACTCTAGTCACCACACTCCAGAAGGTATGCAACACTAGCAAGTTTTCTATATATTTGAAACTCCCGATGTGGTTTTTGCCCTTAGAACCTAAGTGATCTTGAGTAAAAATCAAAATGTCAAAATTTCCTAGTCAAGTTCTACACATCATTTTCTTAATTGCATTAGACCCACCCGTATGAGCCTTGACTAAAGATCAAAATGATCGCACAACCGTCCTAACCAATCGTATTAACATGCAACAGAAAATCATTACATAGCTACCAAACACTACGCCTTGACTAAAGATCGAAATGCGCGGCACGAATATTAAGCATTACCAATCTGAAATGACGGAGGGCTGCGGTTGGTTTTTCGCGAAAAATCTTTAACGTAATGAACTTGATATCGTTGAAGGAACCGAGTAGTTTTGAAAAGGAGTGGTTTAGGCTCCGCTTTTGAAAACTGGTAGTTTTGAAGAAAACCGAGTAATCTATAGTAACATAAACTTTTACTCAAGAGATCACTCCTTGTGAAGGGATCTAGGCTTTTGCCCTCTCGAATGAGGTGCGGGATATTCATGACCAGATACCGTTATGCAAAGCAAAACAATACAACAATAGTTTTTCGAAAATTTGTTCCAACATCTTTTAGGTTTATTTTTCCTTATATTAATCAAAATTAATGCGGTCCCATCAATTAATTCCCATCACACCAGAAAAGAAAGAAAATACAATGTACGTATATGCCATCCGCATTCGCCACGGGGCCCTGTCATGCACCGTTAGGTTACTTAACTAACGCCAGAGTAAGGGCAGGACTAGCGCGGATGAAAAACATATACAACATATACTAATGTGTGTGTGTGTATAACTATTCATCCCAGGCATGATATAAGCAACATCATAGAAAAGAGATAAGCAAAATGCAATGGCGGATAATCTAGGAGCCTTGGGTTTCATTTAAGACACAAATAAAACTCGATGTTCCCCGGTCGTTTGGATAGCATGTACAATGTAGAAACAAGACCCCTACGAGTGCAACAAGTTACCTACCAATCTCGGAAGCGAGGCAGCCACAATCAATGAAGTTAATAGGTAACCAGCATTTAACAGAATCTGGTAACTTTAGCACTCCATCATGGTTCAACCTATACCCCCTACGAGTGTAGCGGATAGCCTGCCAATTCTAGAGTAAGGCACCCCGGTCTCAACGCCATGAGATGGAGGCCCGTTGCCCTCTAGAACCTGGCTACTTGAGCACTCCGCCATAGGGTAACCCTAGTACAGAAAAGAAATAATATATACAACGATGACATCGATCTCAACCCGGCCGTGCCCCAATAAAAGAATATACAAACTGGTACAAAAGGCAGTCCACGTGTAGAACGCTCGCCCCGCAATATTGAATATACAAATGAATCAAAACTGTACAACAAACATTGCACTAGGGGCTATCCAACATGACAATCCGAATAAACCATCACAGAGATAAATATCACAGCAGCAGAAGCAAGTATGTGCAACCCCGTCTAAATGACATATAGCAATTAGACGATGTTTGAAAACATAAACACAACATCACAGATATCAACGATACATAAGTTTCAAGTTTTAAAACTTTCCAAGTTGCCCCAATATAAATATAACACTAAGTGAAATCGGGAAAATCAAATAAGACCAAAAATCCCAATTCTTAAAACCCTAGACACTTGATGAAAACGAAGACCGGGGGAGTTTTAAAAAACGCCAGAAGCGGGGTTTGGGGAAAAACTGGCAGTTTTGTTATGGTGGATTCACCTCATTTTCATCGTGTGTCATAAATATATCAAGAAAAAGCCTATGCACTTGTTTAAAAAAATTTCAGAGACCATAAAATTTTTGAATAGAAAGTTGGTTTTGAAAATCGAAAATTTTCGGTTTTGAAGCTAAAGCACCGTCTACTACTAGTTTATAATGTTTGGGTGGCTCTAATACCATGTTGCGGTTCCTAGCGCCCTAGCCGCTAACCTCGGCCGTTGCGGAACGAAAAACTTTTACTTTTAAAAACTTGGCGCTAGAAACAACTACCTAGAATCTAACCAAATATTAAACTAGCAAACTAGATGAGTTCTAACTACTCTATAAAGAGGGTTATACCAAATGATTCATGTCCTTCGGTCTTATACCATCTTCCTTAACTACTTGAGATCTTCTTGATCGAGCTTGACCGCCAGTCTTCCTCCGTCGAAGATGATCCACCTGAGGGATGTGGTTCATAGTTCTAGCTCCACACTAAGAATAAAGTGGAGCAACTAAAGGTCCAAGTTTTCTAAACTAGGATGTTTAGAAATGTAGTGAGTTGTTCTAGTGTTTTTCTATCTCTCTTCCATCCTTATTTCTCAACTCATGAGAGGGTTTGAAGGAAGATGAAGGAGGAGCTCAAGAAAGAGAGAGAGGGAGAGAGAGAATGTTGAAATGGAAAAAATCTCACAATAATAATCAAGCAAGCATGGTTTTGATCAAAATGATTTTTGCAATATAAAAACCAATCATACTTGAATAGTGTAGACAAATGCATTACCCTATTCATCTATGCTTCACACATTCTCATGCCACCTCACCCCTCCACCTCATTTTTATTTTCTAGAAAAGAAAAACCAAGGAAATGAGGTGTCCTCATTCTAGAATGTTTTCCGTATAAATACGGAATACACTCTACCATATATACATACTCGTATTCGTATCAAAATATGAATACTCAAAGAGATAGAATAACATAAAGAACATAATACTAGAATATACATATCGAAATATGTATATGTAAATTATTAAATCAATGCCCGATTTAATAATCCAGTTCAATCCTAAACCAGCCAGTATTATCAACCGTCCGATCGAAAGTCCGGATAGCTAGTATAATCATTCGATCGAAACCCTACACGTATCAAAATACGGCTACTACATCATTTTGCCTGAACCAGGGAAACCCTCTGTATGGGACTCTAAAGACTCGACAGTACGCTGGCAGTGAGTTACTGGAAAAATCCATAACTACAAGTACGTCAGCGGCACTAGCTGTACGTAACGGCTATCCGGGTATCTGTCGAAAAGGAAGGCCGACGAGCAAACTCATCCAAACCCTTACCGAGCCTATCTGTGACAATCTCCGTACAGTCCGGTCTCTTTGTCTAAGAGTATCGCATTCCGGGTCTTGGGGTGGTAAATGTCAGACCCTAATAACCCGATAATTCGTGCCGATGTAGCTCAGGACCAGTCTGGGAAACTACTGATCTAACTATTAGTAAATCTCAACTGCCTTGGCCAAGGTCTTATAATGTTGGCCAACCGAACACAGTTCGATATCGACTCCCTATATCTGGATAGACGAATCTCCAACAAACGCTCACTGCCTCTATGTGGCTCGGGACTGTACCCAACTAAAACCTGTTTGCACGACTCAGTAGAGCCATGGTAGGGTAGTAATCTAAGTACAGTAGGAACTCACACAAGACAAATGACGATTTCAGGTCTAAAGACTAACATGTACTCATATCACCTGAGAACTGCTATATGAAAATAGGTATAGTACCATCTATAAGTTCTCCGCGAATCCGTCCAGTGTAATCACCCCCAGTGAACTCCTGTATATGATCTTAGGTGCAAAAGACCAATGGCTATGGGACCAAGCATTACCCCTCGTCATAGTCCAAAAATGTATACACCTGTCTATTCCGGAATATCGATGCCCAGTCTCAATATTCCCATAGCTAGGGACATTTAAGAATGTGCTTATGGACTACCCAGCCCCCACTTGTATGATCGCCATCATAACACTGGTGGATAATCCTACGGGCTTTATCAATATGTATTAATGATACATAATAACAAGTATAACATATACACATGTTAAGATAAAAACAAATCAAATAGCATACTATCATATCGAGCAAGATTGTCCTATACATACATATCTCCAAGCATCCACTACACACACACACACACAATAATGGCCTCTAAGACATACATATCCAACAAATACCGGTGGATTCTGAAATATTGCTTGATCTCCTCTGGTGCTTTCTGACATTTCTGGTCCCATATGAAGGGGGTCCTTTTTTTCATCAGATGGTTGTATGGACTGCATTTATCGGACCGGTTGGTGATGCACTGTCAAATATAGGCGAGCTTTCCTAGTTGAGATCGCTGTTGTTTTAGATTCACAGGAGGGGGAATTTCTGAAAGGTTATGCTAACGCCCTGGCCATCATCCGTGGCCGTTTGCGGAAAAAAAATTTACAACGATTTAAACTTGGCGCTAGAATAACCCTAAACCGGATCTAACCATAAACCTAACTAGCAACAAGAGAATCTCTATCTACTATAATAGAAATTATACCTAAAAAAACAAGTCCTTCGGATCTTCGCTCCTCTCCTTTGGCTCCTCAAAAGATGTACGGATCACGCTTGAATTTCGGCCTCCTCGCGTCAAAGATGATCCACCCGAGAGTGCTTATTTGAGATCCTACCTCCTAATCAAGGTAACTAAGGTACTTAGAATGCTAATCTAAGTAGCCTAGATGAAGTAGAGTGAGATGATGGATTAATATGTCTCACTAACCCTAGGTTTCTCAACTCATGAAACAATTAGGGTTGGATCTTAGAAGAAGAGAGCAAGGAGAAGAAGAGAGTGTTCAAGTGAGAAATGAATATCATCAAGTGAAGAATGGATAAGTGTTGTGTATTAATAATGCAAACCAATATTGCCACACCAAAATATCTAGATAACACAAAAATATCTAGATGCCACTATTCCCGTCAAAAATTTCTGCGTAAAAGAGCCCAAGGTATCAAATGGCAGCGATACGTTTAAGAAAATGTGAACCAGTATTTTCTGGGCTGTATTTTAACAAACACCCGAATGGGAAACAGCTAAATTCTGATGGTATCGAAAGCGTCTCGAAAAAGCCATCGATTTGATATATTATGGGCCTCATAATTCATCCCGGATCAAAAGTTATGAGGTATCACGTGCTCACACGTGATCGGGCATCACGTGCCCACACGTGACCAGGCATCATGTGCCCACACGTGACCGGGCATCACGTGCAGACACATGACCATTTACAGGCAAAGCCTGTAGGCACTAAATAAAATAAATAATTAGAAATAATTAATCAGTGGGGTCACATGCCAACACGTGATGGGCCTTTAAACCCACTGAAAAGAATTAAAGGTATAATAAAATAACAAGGAAAAACCCCAATGGGGCATCACGTGCCAAGACGTGACCAAGGGTCACGTGCTGACACGTGATAATTCCTGAGTTCTTTAAAACGACAAAATTAAATTCTGGTCAAATGCTTAATCAGGGGGCCACGTGCCAACACGTGATGAGTTCCTAAAGATTTATGAATTAATAGAATTAAATTCTAATTAAGAGGGAATCAAAAACCCTAATAGGAAAAATATATCTCTAAATCTTTCCAAACAAAAAAGATGGTGCTCTGTAAAATAGAGCACCGTTGGATTAAAAATCCAACGGTGATTAAAAATCACCAATTTATGCAAAGATTTTATACAAGGAAAGATTTCCCAGAAATTTGCCAGGAATAACAGATAAAATATCTTTTGGATTAAAAATCCAATGGTGAATAAAATTTACTGGATGATCTAAAAGATCATGTTGGTTACAAAAAAACAACTAAAATCTTTCAATGAAAGATTGACAAAACAAATTGATTCTTTTCTTTCTCCTATAAATAGGAGCCAAGAAGAGCAAAAAGGGGGATCTACTTTTTTGGGAGATATACAACAACAGAGAGAAAAAGAGAGGAGAATTTAATTCTCAAGAGAGAAAAAGAAGATCTCTTCAGAGGAAAAAAACCCTAGGTGAGAAAGGGAAAGAGATCGAGGCTCCATAAAACAAAAAAGAGAATTTAATTCTCAAATTAAGAATTTAACTCTTCTGAATAAGAATTTAGTTCTTCCTTTGGTTGAAGATCTGCCGAAACAGATCTCCCCACAAGTTGAGAATTTAATTCTCATCGGGGAGATTCTGCCATGCAGATCCAAAACTTAGAGAGAGAATTTAAGTTTAAGGAATTTAATTCCTCCAAATTCATAGGAATTTAATTCCTCCCAATGAAACTAGGGTTTAATCCTACATAAGAATTTAATTCTTTCATATACATAGGAATTTAATTCCTCCAAATGAAACTAGGGTTTAACCATACATAAGAATTTAATTCTTCAATATATATAGGAATTTAATTCCTCAAAACAAAATTAGGGTTTAACCCTACCAAAGAATTTAATTCTCAAACAAAGGACTTAAAACTCTCCATGCACGTAAACCTGATCACGTGGCAACACGTAACCCTCCCTTCAATGATCAGAAAAGGACGAACAAGACTAGGTCACATGCCCCCACGCGACCCTTAAACTGACTCCTCAAGATGAGAAAGAAAAAGCTCGGAGGCAATGCCTCACATGCTCACACGTGACCCTCAAAAATAAAGAGAACAAAGCCAAGGCAGAACAGACTACGGGCGCCCTCACGTGTCCCCACGTGACCCCTGACAAACACCTCATTAAAAAAGAGAAGATGGAAAGAACTGAAAGATTAAAATCCAATGCATGGGCGCCCTCACGTGTCCCCACGTGACCCCTAGCAAATCCTTTCAGTATGAAGTGCATGGATACCCATCACGTGCCCACACATGATGGTCGTGAAGATTAAAAGTGTTTAACACTTATTTAAATATTCTGAGAATAAGATAAGAGAAGTTTGGGCCCAACACTCAAGCGCCTCACGTGACCCCATGTGAGCGCTTCCCTTTTTTAGTGTTTAACACTATTTTGGGTGTCGTATCCCTAGTGTTTAACACTATTCTGAGCGCATCACGTGGGAGCACGTGATAGCTGAGTTTACTCTAGTGTTTACCACTATATCCAAACCAATCTTAGCTTGAACTAGCTAAGTCCTCCAGAGGCAAGACTCCCCTTTTGACTGAACCTCAAACACACTTTTGTCTTCCAAAATTGGTCATCTCATATGACATTCAAAATAATTCCCAGAGCCCTTTCAATTAACTTTGGTTCGATGGTACATCTCTTCACACCTCTGATACATGTCGTTGTAATTCTTCAACGTCTTCAGAGAGGTGGTGGGTCCCGATGACCAATAACTATTTGGTGCATTTCCAAACCCATGCTTGCATCTGAACCTGGACCGCAATAGAGCCCAAATGATATTTTGTGGGATCTAAATGATCCCGTTAAGTAGATCTTAGTCTAAAATTAGACTAACGTATCCTTAACAAACGTTTAAGTTGATCTTAGTCTTAAACGAGATTAACGGTCCTTAAATCAATCCAATTACAGATTTCCCAACCAATATTGGTTCAAGGGTACATCTTTTCACTCCTCTGATATATGTCGTTGTAATCCTTTAACGTCTTCAGAGAGGTGACGGGTCCCGACAACTAGATTTTATATGGACTGTGGGGTCCTTAAACTCATGGACTACGATGTCCTTAAACTTTATAGACTATGACGTCTTTAAACTACGGACTGTGGGGTCCTTAAGCCCATGGACTATGATGTCCTTAACCTCGGACTGTGGGGTCCTTAAGCCCATGGACTATGATGTCCTTAACCTTTACAGACTATGTTGTCTTTAAACTGGACCACCATGTCCTTAAACTGGTAATCGACCGCAATGTCCCTAAACTAAACAATAGAGCCCCAAATGCTCTTTTGTTGGATCTAAACGACCCCGTTAAGTTGATCTTAGTCTAAAATTAGACTAACGTATCCTTAACATACGTTTAAGTTGATCTTAGTCTCAGATGTGACTAACGTATCCTTAAACCCAACCCCAAACCCAAATCTAAGAAAATACGGATTTGGACTAATCCACGCCCTACGGGCGACAACATAAATTAGTCTCCGTATACAATCCACGGGCAACCAAAAAATAAAACAAATACACATGACACGAAGTGACCATCTGGAGAAGGAGAAAGTGGTTACCGCGATGTGGTAGCGTAATTAACTGCAGGGGCTTGCGCCTGCAGGGAAGAGCATCCCCACAATCAAAAACCCCTCAAATGAGGGGGAATCTGACGAAGTCTGCTACATCGGCCGCATCCGTTTAAACCTTCGATACATTGTGTCATAAATCAACTTGGCATCTTCGGAGAGGTGGACGGATAGCACCAATTAGCATCTTCCCTCGAAATTCAGGCCGGACGTCCCAACATCTCAGTCGCATCTTTCGGCGGAGAACAGATTGTGGCACACCCGGTTGGACCTTTTCCTCTTTCCACTCCACACTTCGTGTGTCGTGTTCGCGAATGAATCGCGGTTTGCTATGGTTGCCTGTGGATTTGAGGTACTAAGATTTGGTGTCCTGCTCCGTGCAGAAAACAGAAGATCAATGGCTTCCAACTGCACCAACTGCAACAATTGCTGCAACTCCCGTGCCGTCCAGTCCAGAGGAGTGACTTACGGGCCCCAAGCGGCCTCCATCTTCGCTATGCCTGTGTACCAGGTGACGCAAGCCACCACTGGGCTATTCTTTGGGACCATGATCCCGCCAACAAGCTTCAGTGCTCCTGTACCATCACAAGAATCTCCGAAGAAGTCGGTCTTTGATCGGCTTGCAACTACTGCGGCCCCTCTCAACGGGTCATCCAAGTCCAGTGCCTCAGTTTTCAACATACTGGGCCAAAGCTCAAGTGGACCCGTGAAGAAGCCCGCGATACCTGAAACGGCCATCCCGAAGCGGATAGCCATTCTTGCTCCTTAAGTCGTCAAGGCAGCTTCTCCTGCTAAAGGGTCGGTCTTCACAAGACTGACCGTTTCAGCTCCTACTCCACACGAAGCCACGAAGGCTGTTTCCCTTGTTCGAAAGTCGGCCTTAACAAGACTGATTATCCCCTCTCAATGGAGGTCAGTCTTCGATCGGCTAGCGCCAATAACAGCCTCTCCTCAAAGTAGGGGGCATGTGGAAGCTCATCCGACAACGGAGGTGATCCCGGTCACACGACATGCTCGACGTCGCCACTGGCACCGAGTGAGGAAGGCTGGGGGAAATTCCCCTTCTGAACTGACTCCGCCGGCTCCAATGGTGGAAGTTTATGCTGCTGTTCCAATTGGGAACAGCTTTGAACCATTCAGGAGGGTCCGCAAGAACTCTCCTGTAGGGTTCCTAGGCACGCTAAGGAGGTCTCACAAGGCATCAACCATGCCAATTTCAAAAAATCTAGGTGCCGAGAAACCCGACTACGGATCGTTGGCTAGAAATCTAGGCGAAAAAGAAAACTAGTTAACACTTAACTACAAGAACGGAAATACAACCTTTGTAGATCGGTGCTCCACCTCCATAGCTCCGTGATGATGTCTCCTCGCTGTCCAAAACGGATCCCGGGCTCTAGCGTCGGCTTCATCGGAGAATGGACGGGCTAGATTTAATAATAAATCCGAACACCCTTCGGAATTAACTCGTTAGCGCGACTAGGAAATTCACAACATCCCTGTGGACCGACCCGTACTCACCGGCTAGCTTCATGCCACGCCGTTCTTGATTGCGGTTACAAATATTTTTGATCTATCTTTTAGAAAGCGCAAGCACGCTAAAATCATTCCAATCAAATGGCGCCGTTGGGTGGGGATTTCATCACCCTTCCTAGGACCCCAGAAAACAACTAAAGCATGTGCATTGACCACAATTAATTAAAAAATATTAAACTCAGACCTAAGGACATCGAGCTCAATAGGAAAAGGACTAGTATAGGCATCAACCGTTTATCCTAACTGATTTTGCGGTGTCTAGGCTAGTGGTTTTTAATTAGGTCCGCTGTCGTGGTGGTTCCTTCCCACTTACCTGGCCGCAATTGGCGGTGAAGAGGCGGTTTGAGGTCCTATTTCTAGCCCTTTGGAACAGTTAGGAGCTGTCTAGCTGACCTAGGTGACCCTAGATCTCGGACTGATTGTGCATTTCTGGTTATTTGCATTTGTGTCTTAGCCCTTTATCGAAAATTTTTGCAAAACAAATAAAAAAGAATAATAAGAGGAATTTTAAAATAAAAAAAAAGGACTTGCAACTTTTGTCGCTAAGAAATCCTTGCACCACCTACCTTCTTCATCTTCTCTTTCTTCTATCATGGGTACCCCACATAATAAATCACTTGCCGAACTTTGGTATCCCGAGCCTAATTTTGCATCGTTCGGCAATTTGTTCGATCAATTTAAAGACGATCCTTCCATGCCTAAAATATCTTTGAAAGATCAAATAGAGACGTCTAGGAGAAACAATTCGACTTTTCAACCCACTTTGTGTCAACCAAGTCAATCTTTACCACCTACATATGTTGATACCACTTTTTCAAGTCCTTCTGTCACTCCTAAGCCGATGTCCATTGCTGAGCATATTGCTCAATCTCGCAGCCGATCTTTCACCCCTCTCCACTCAGGTAGTTCTAGGGATCCGCACGATTATTCACCTTTTTATTCATATGTTGACCCTACCCCTGTCCAATCACCCACTTCCTACCTGTCCTACCCGACCTTCCCACCCTCACTAGACACTGCTTCTACACAGCCTTTTGGGAGTTTCACATATCCAAACAATTTCGAATCTTTTGCCGAAACCCCTTTACCACCAAAGTCTAGTTTAGAAGAGGCGTTGGAGGCGTATATCACAGCAACAAACAAAATGGTTAGGAATGTGGAAGCGTCCGTGGCCGCCCTTATGCAACCTGCTGAACCGGTAGCTAGTTTCCCGCTAGCCCCAAATTTTTCAATGTATGAGGAGGCGGTTGGACAGAATGAGAATGTGAGAGGATTTCCAAATCAAACTTACCCTTACCCAATTGAAGCCCACAACTCCAGTTTTCCATCGAATGTCCTAAATGATTCACAAGTTCAAAATAAAGACGAGTTGTGTGATTTTGTAGTGCTTGATTTGCCAAATTGTGAAGAACCCCTTTCGAGTGAAACCGCACCTAATACTTTCGATCTTTACACCTCTACTCTAGAACCTAAATCAATAAACATCCATGCTTTTGAGGAGGTGTCTAAAGAAATTGACTTTCACTTGATTGAGGATATAGACGTCGGGAATATTTCGGATGATGAACCTGTCGATTTAATTGAAATTTTATGTTCAAATCATCATCCCGGGTTATTAAATGTTTCTCCCGAATCTCATATGCGTCTTGATTTTGATGATAATGGCATGGATGAGTTGAATATTGAGGAGAATTATGAGGATAATATTGAGGAGAGTGGTGAGGATCATATTGAGGTTGAACCATTTTTCTTTGATGTGTCGGATTTTCCAATTCATCCTCTTGAACCTTTACCTAAATCACCCTCCCTCTTTTCCATCATTCCGACCACACTTCATGTCACGCTTGACGACTGTGAGCTTGAAAACTTTTCCTTTGAATCTGACACAGTTCCCACAGCCGATGACACTTACGAGTGTTTCACTTTTTCGGACGATGTTGAAGTCTTACCGCCTGAGTTTGAGTCCTTTGCATTTTCAGATGAGTTAGTTAATCTATCAGACTCGGTTGCTTACAGTCGTTTCGAACCATTGATGGAATCTTTCCAGTTCGACATAGTTTACTACGGTAAGAATGATACAATCCCTCATTCACTTCCTTTCGTCTTTCCCATTGTTCCGACCGAACAAATGACCGTTACGCTTTCATCACCTATACCAAGTTCGGCGTACCCATGTTTTCTTGCGAATCTTGAGGGATTTGACCTCATTTCCAGACGAGTTGATAGGTTAGCGCAATCGCTTATAATATATCGGTCATCACATATTGCGCTAATTTATTCACTCAATTTACACCCTCAAGATCGTCCTCCACTTCCTTCTTCTTTTCGCCATTCTTCTCCCCCACCGATACCGTATTCTCTTCTTTCCATACGGTCTCGCGTGTTTCTCATTTCTTTCTTCTAAACCCCATTATTCCACCAACTATACCATTTCCACGATAAGATTTTTGAATGGTTGGTGTTAACCTTTGGCTTGTGTAAGGCCAAGCTTAAGTTTGGGAGAATCTTTGTATATATGTATATATATTTTTGCTTTCTTTTTCTATAAAAAAAAATATAAAAAAATTTCAAAACATTAAAAATATAAAAAAAATTATAAATAAATAAACAGGGGAGTGCCAGTATTTTGACCTCTTGGTTTAGCATGACAGTGAGGACACTGTCAAGTTCAAGTTTGGGGGTATGCTCGGTACGTCTTCTTCCTTCGCATTCATTTGTAAATATTTTTGCATTTGCATACTTATTTGAAAACCCATAAAAATTGAAAAATTTCAATAATTATAAAAATTATTGTATTAAATTTTGGCCATATTTGACTAGAGTTTGACAAATAGGTTAACTAGCTAGGAACAACTATATCTTAGACTTAGTAAATTAAAAACCCTAAAAATAACCTTCCTTAAAGTTTAACAGTAGAAAGTATATGCCTTGTAGTTTATTTAGAAATAGGCAAATTTTGGGTTCACTTCTTGGGCTAAGTCGAAACAAGGGAAGAGTATTGATGTTCTTATTAGAGTATAAGTTTGAAAAATAGTTCCTAGCTTAAGTCTAGATTCTGAAAATGTATACCCTACAATTTGCACAATCACGCACCTTGAAACTTGGAATAGTAGAAGAGACCTTAAAATGCTCTTGTCTAAAGTCCTTAGTATGAAAAAGTGTGAATGAACAAAAAAAAAAATGGACACTGGTTTTTGTGATTACTTAAGGCTGCAAAAATAGAAAAATACTTAGCGAGGGTGCTTCATCACCTAGTGCCTTAGACCAACTGGTTTGGGAGTCACTGCTAAAGCCTTGGGTGTTGCAAAGACTAGGAAGTATGCTTTAAAGTGCAAACGCATTTTGTAATCGGTCGTTGGTACCTCAAGAAGTATTAACGGTCGCATGAAGGATGTATAAGCGAAATTCAATTAAAAGTTCACCAATTAATAAGTGCTTTGGACAATGGACGAGAGTACGATTGCTTGATTTGAATTTCCAAGTATAGGGGTGATATTTACACACACGTGGGGATATGTGATTGGAGTTTAGATAAGAGAGAGGAATGAAGAATAGAACTTGTATCTTTAGTAAGGGTTGATAGAAATTCCTAAGTGGAGATGGAACCCTAGAAGGAAAACTTAAGAGATGCCGAAAGCTAAGTAGGTCTGCAGAACATATATAATCTTAAGTTAGATGATGAGGAAGTGTGAAGAATATGGATGGATAATTTATGAGTCGACGATAATAGAATTCCTTGTTAGAAAACCTAAATGAAGAACAAAAGTCAATGGGCCGAGTTGATAGGATTTTGTGGGTGTAATCCGCTGAAAACCCTCAGGAGACAACATTCTTCCTACTAGGGACACCTAGAGGTTTAACGGCTTGTTGCACGAGCTCAGTGCAATCGCGTTTCCCTGCGAAAGTGCGGTAAGGTTTTTTAGAGAATAAAAATAAGTTTGCTCGAGGACGAGCAAAAGATATGTTTGGGGGTATTTGTTCATATCATAATATTGCATTATTATATTCCTCATTCTTATTCTTTTTACAAATAAACAGGTGCTTTTGATGCATGTCTGCTACATATTACAGGTTACAGGTTCTTGGACAGAAAACAGTGAAAATGATGAAAAGACGATGCAAAAGTAGACTTTGACCAACAAACAGAAGACTCTTGATTAATCCTATATCAAAGATAAAATTCACAAAGTACAAGGCAATGCAAGGTCCAAGATTACAAAGCGAACGGTCAAAAGCCCACCGCAATTATTCACTGGAGATCTGGAAGAAACATTGAAGCTATTTTAATAAAGAACCAAATAATAAGGAAGCCCATAGATCCAAGGCCCAATACTTTCTTTTAAAGAGACATAAAATTTTACCAAAGCTTGAAGTCTACTTTGACTAGGTCTTCCTAAGGATATTTTGGTAAATATAGACATGCAAATCAATTGTAACCTAGGGTTTCCTATTCTTTATAAATAGGAACTCTAACCATTGTATTTTCTCATGCCTCCCTTCATTAATAAATTTTAGAATTCTTTTGGAGAGCATCGGTGTTTCTTTTCAATTCATGAATTCAGATCTGACAAACCTGCGTTGATGATTGGAGAGATGCATCAGTAAGTAGGTTATTTTCCTTGCAGTAGTTGTAGTTTTTCATATCTGCTCTAGGTAAATTATTTTCTCGCCTTAGTTTAATTTAGTTTAGCTTTTATTAACTTGCAATCGATGTTTTCTCTCTTTAATAAAATCATGTCTTTTTTCATCCCCTCAATGAGCGAGTAGTTTTCTCGCTTGTTAGGGTTAGGAATAGGGAAGGATTTGAAAGATGAAGATATCTCATTTCTTTACGTTGCCAAACTTTTATGAAAATTAGAACTCCATGCATACCTTCTTATTCCGCTCCCTACGACACTCTACCTTCGAGGTAGCGGTGATACCGTAGTATAAAGGCCCGGATTTTAAGGTTTTCCATGGAGGTTAGGGTAAAGATTAAGAAAGGAAGGACAAGGATCTAGAGGGAGAATCAATCTTCCCAATCATCCTAATCCCCTTTGTTAAGATTTACCATAACACTAATATGATATCTTTAATTAAAGGCAATGGAAAGAGATGTAGATCTTTGTTTACAAAATTTTCCCCTAAACCTAATCCTAGCAAGTTTCTAATCCTAGTATCATACAACTTCAATTTTTAGATTTAATAATAAATCCGAACACCCTTCGGAATTAAATCGTTAGCGCGACTAGGAAATTCACAACATCCCTGTGGACCGACCCGTACTCACCGGCTAGCTTCATGCGACGTCGTTCTTGATTGCGGTTACAAATATTTTTGATCTATCTTTTAGAAAGCGCAAGCACGCTAAAATCATTCCAATCAGTCATCGACGACGTGCCGAAGATGATCTACGTCGAGGCATCGCTAGATCAAGCTCCAACTTCACCAAGTCAAGAAAACTTGTGAAGGAAACACACTCTACTACTTGGCAAGAGGTAGAGGATGAAGAAATAGGAAGTGGGTAGACTTTAGAATTGGATTTCTCACTTTTATGCTCAAGATGCCATTGAAGTAGAAAGCTTTTCTTTCTTGCTCTTCAAGAAGAAGAAGAAAGAAATGAATATGATAAGTTAATTAAATCCAAAAGAAAAATGAATACTTATCATATTCAAACCATGGTTAAGTGTAGAGAATGAATCATGGTTAGTGGGAATGGTTAGGGTTTAGCATGGAGACAAAATGGTCACTTGGTCAAAGCTTCATGAAGCTTCAATATGAAACAAAGTTAGCCACCATTTTCTCTTTATGCTAAATATTTTTCCAAAAAGAATAAATAGATGAATAAAATGAATAAGCAAATAGTAAACCCTAACCATTTCATTAACCAAGGTTTAATTCTTTACACTTAACCAAAAGGCATGTATCATCAAACATGATACAAGCAAGTGCACAAAATCATATCGCATATGCAATGCGCACATATCGAGCGAGAAAATCCATTTAAAGTGAACCGATACTAGTTAATGAAAAGTAATATATCAAATATATATAATTATACATTAAACCATTAAATCAACACTTGATTTAACGATCCGGTCATATCGCATATAACCGACTAGTATCCAATGTATCGGCTTATCGAATCAATACTTGATTCGATAACTAGGTTATATCGCATACAACCAATCGATACATTCATCGCGAGAATAGAATACGGTATCACATACACGCATTATTCTCGGTCCCGCACATATCTCATATGCGCTCCTATTTCGTTTCGCTTGAACCAGGAAACCTCTGTGTAGGACTCTAAAGACTCGTCAATACGCCGGCATTAGGTGATGATCATATCAAACACCCACAAGCCGCAAGCGGTCTGCTAAACGTAACGGCCACCCGGGTATTGAGCGATCAGAAGATCGACGAGCAAGCCCGCTCACACTCCTGTGAATCCAACCAGTAACACTTACCGTACAGTCCGGTCTGTCCGTCTGATATGTAGCATATCTCGCCTAGGGGTGGTAAACGTCAGACCCCAATAGCTCGATAAGTCGTGTCGATATGAGGTCTATAACATTTCGAGAAACTACTGGTAACACTTACTAGTAAATCTCAGCAACCCTGGCCAGGGATTTCCTGTTATAGCCAATCGAACACAGCGCAACATCAACTCCCTATACCGGGAGAGACGAATCCCCTCCTATCGCTCATTGCCTCCATGTGATTCGGGACTGTACCCAAAAACCACCGTTTTGCACGCCCTCTTGGACGTGGTAAGATAGAAATCAAAGCACAGTGGGAACCACACAAGACTCTATGACGATCTCGGGTCAACAGACTACTCTATACCAGTGTCACCAGAGAACTGCCATCTGACGTGAGGTATAATACCATCTGGGAGTTCTCGGCGAGTCCGTCCAGTGTACCCAGTCTCTACTGAGCACCCGTATATCATCTCTGATGTCAAACACCAATGGATATGGGATCATCCATCGCCCATCTGTATGGGTCGAGAAGGTACACGCTAGTCTACTCTGGTATATCGATGCCCCGTCTCGATACACCCACGACTAGGGCTTTGAAGGATGTAATTATGGACTACCATGTCCCCACTAGTATGATCCGCATCATAGTCCAGATAGTCAAGTACACATCCTAAGGGCTTTACCAACATGTAACAGAGAGACAATCAGTATACACGTTAAGGTAAAGATCAACCAGATAGCATACTATCATGTCGAGCAAGAAAGTCCTCCCTATATATGTCCCAGCATCCACTACAATATACATCCAATGTACAGTAATGGCCTCTAGGGCATACATATAACTAACAATCTCCCACTTGCACTAGGGCCATCTGTAGCAGTGGTTGTAGTATCTCATACTCAACCATCCCATAAAAGTCTCTCTCTGGGAATAGGCCTTCGTGAGTGGATCCGCCGTGTTGTCCTCTGAGTCTACTCTCCTAACCTCGATCTCTTAGAGATCAACCATCTCCATGATCAAGTGATACTGCCTTAGAATATGTCTGGATCACTGATGGGACCAGCGTTCCTTGGCATAAGCCACAACTCCATTGTCACACAATGGGAGGAACATAGTTCATCTCATGAACCAATATACACCCAAACAGCCTCTTTGGTGGCATCTTAAGTAGCGATGTATCCTGCCTTTATCGTCTAGTATGCTACGGTATCTAACTTGGAACTCTTCCAACATACAGTCCCTTTACTGAGGGTAAAGACAATGCCTGCGACTGACATTCAGTCGTCTTTATCACCCTGGAACACTTCCAGTGATTCTTCCCAGGATCAACTGATACCATCTCACTACACCTAGTGAGATTCCTAACATCCAATTAGATCTATCTCATAGATCCAAAATCCAGGATTTAGTAGGTATCACTTTGATCCTATGTGGAGAATCATTGTGATAAGCGGAGATTGATCGAGCGTAGCATAGAAAACTCCTTCCCTATCAAGAGTATGTCATCCACGTACTCTACGAGGATCGTCACCATACTCCCTACTACCTTTTTGTTTATACAAGGTTCATCTACCATTTTGATGATGTCAAACTCTTTGACTAAGACATCAAAACAGACGTTCCAACTCCGCGATGCTTGCTTTATCCTATAAAGCATCTTGTTCACGTTTCCGCTGCTCCCACTGTTTACGAAGCCCTCTGGCTGTGTACTTATAGACGCCCTCTTCCAAAACATCATTTTAGAAGAGCTGTCATGACACCCAACCAACAGATATCGTAGTCATGGTATGTAGCCGTGGCAAGTAGGATCTGGATGGACTTAAGCATAGCTACTTGAAAAAGGTTTCATCATAATCCACGCCTGGTAAATGATGCAAACTTTTAACAAGTCTAGCTTTGAAAGTCTCAACTTTTCTATGTACACCAAGTAATCTTCTCAAGATATACTTGTTCCTGATGGGGATTTAACCCTTCAGATATAGCAACTAAAGTCCATACTTTGTTGGTGTATAAGGATTCCATCTCAGATCGCTAAACATCCAGCCATTCTTACAGAGTCCCTACTCTTGATGGCCAGCTCGAAACTAGTTGGGTCATCATCTCATGATGCAATCCTCACTCCCACTGTCATAGAGCAACCGAAGTATCTCTCAGGTGGGTGAGGAACCCTACTAAATCGGCGGAGAGGCTGAGGTTCGTTGGAATCTACTGAATCCTTTGGTTCTGTCAAATCATCAGTTGCGGTTTGTTTAGCTGGAACATTTCCAGTTGTACATAACTGACATTGCCTCGAGCTTGTCCGGATTTTGCTTTTCAGACATAGGCCGGACAACCCCAAATCTTAACTAGCTTAAGACATGGGCTCTTCCCTTTCCATATCACATATGAAATGGTAGGCTTTGATTTGATTCGAACCCTAATTCAATAGGTATGCAGCTTCATAAGTGCAAAACTCCCAAAAGGAAATAGGTAACTCAGTAGTACTCATCATAGAGCACACCATATCGAATAGGGTGCAATTGCTCCGCCCCGATATACCATCGTGTTATGGTGTATACGGAGGAGTAATGCTGAGAGAGAATCTCATTCTCCTTATGAATAGTCCAGAATTTCCGTGCTCAAGTATTCTCCTCCTCGATCACATCAAAGGACATAATACTTATACCCGTATATCGGTTCTCTACTTCTAAATCATATTCTGTGAATATCTCAAAAGGTTCGGACTTAAGTTTTAACAGGAACATATGACTGAATCTTGAGAGATTATCAGAGAATATAATGAAGTATAAAGAATCAGTCCTGGCATGTGTAGACTGGAGACCTTACATACATCATCATGTATCAGTCCCAAGAGTTCACTAACTCTTTCTCTGTTTCCAGTAAACGGAGCTATGGTCATCTTATCTTTGTGACATGACTGGCGAGTTTCACAAGATGTAAATTCAAACTAATTTAAATATGCATCTTTATGTAACTCTAGCTAATCGGGTCACATTGATCTGACCTAGTCTACAATACCTCAAGAAGAATTCGTTCATTTTTGAACTCTTCCTCTTGTGTGTGTTCTGTATACTAAGAACTGTAGTTTGATTTAGAACATTAATGTTTTTAGATAACGTGCCTGAACCGATCAACTTTTGATATAGGAAATGTTTAAAACATTATCCAACAATACAAAATTTTATCGTTTCTTTACTAATAAAGAGACCGATATAATTTTGTATATCAGGTTCGGTATCTAATAACATTCGTTCAGAACCAATGTATTGGTAATACAGGGTGACAGTGACCGACAGACTTGGCTGCAACACTTGCCCCGTTTTCTGCCTCATGAAACTTATCACCCGTTCTCAGTTTTTCTACCCTGTTGTAGCCCTACGTAACAGATTACATATCTGGGATCCTGATCCGGTATCATATACCCAGGATGCGGAGGATACTGAGAAACAGTTCTTTGTAATGAACACACCCGAAGATGATGCATCAGCATGCACTCTCTTCGTTTGGGCGGCACGGGAAATCTGGTATTCCCCAATTTCCTGCTCTGTCTTATAACTATTATAAGTTGGAGCGGGACCAACGTTCCCCAGCTCAGTATAACAAGCGGGTTCGGTCAATAATCCGTTTTATTATCTTGATTAAGGCGTGACATGGTCGCTACCTGGAGAGAGAGAGAAGAAAACACTCAGCGTGCGCTCTTGCAAGATCAGATTGGTTATTATTTTATCTAATCAGGATGGCTCCCACTGCTTTTTATCAAATCTTCCTTCAAACCCTAAAAGGAAAGACTAGCCGAGATTAATTACACACTACAAGTTCGCCAATCTTTCAGCCAGGCCAGTGTCGGTACTTTGAGGGAGGTCCCCCGTGCTTTCGCACGAACCTAATTAATGTAAACCTCGTTTTCCCAGAGGCGTAACCTCGTTAACACCTTTCTAGACACCTACTTGATCGGCTAATTGTAATGTATAAAACTCTCCCAGGAGTAACAATTACTCGCAGCAGGTATCGGGATCCAACTATCTCATAGAAGGTATGCAATCTCATTGCAAATTTCAACACTTGAAATTCCCGATAATATTTTTCCCCTAGCGTGCTATGACCTTGACGAAAGCCAACAAACCATAGCCCGCTAGTCAAGTTCAACCCGTACATTTCTTGATCGAATTAAACCCACCCGCACGACCCTTGACGAAAGCCAACAAAGCCGCACGACTACCCTAATCCAATCGCATCGTATGCTGGCAGATAAGCAGCATATAGCTACCGCACACTGCACCTTGACGAAAGCCAACAAATGCAGCACGAATATTATATACAACTTATTTGAAATGACGGAGGGCTACGACAGGTTTTTTCTGAAAACCTATTGCGTAATGAACTTGATATCGTTGTAGGATCAAATGAATTTTGAAATGGAGTGCTTTTGAGGCTTTTCTAGTTTTGCTAAAGGAGTCATTCCCGGTGAAGGGATCGTCGGTCCTTTCCTCGTCGAATGAGGTGCGGGATATATCATATATATCACTGTGCAAAGCAAAAACTCTTAAAAGCAATCAAAAGACAAACCGAGGGTGTAGCATCTGCCAGTTATTGCTAAAGGAGTCACTCCCGGTGAAGGGATCTCGGTCCTTTCCTTATCGAATAAGGTGCAGGATATATCATACATACCGCTATGCAAAGCAAAAACTGTAGCTACCTGTTTTATTTTGAAATTCGATTCTACAACATATTAGGTTTCTTTTATTTCATTAATCATATTAATGAAGTCCCATCATTTAAGTACCTAAACATCACAGATAAATACGACGTATACTTATGCCATCCGCATTCGCCTCGATGTCCCTTCGTGCACCGTTAGGTTAGGTAACTAACGGCAGAGCGGGGCAGGGCTAGCGCGGGTGTAAAACATAAGTAACATCTATATAATATATCATATATACTATATATTGTATCTATCACAGAACATCACATGATCACATCACAGATATCGCAGCAGAAGAATCATATGAAATATTGGATATACTAGGACATCCGTGTTTTCAATACGAGCCAGTATAAAACACGGATTCCACGGTCGTGATGAATAGCCAAACCCACACCCCTAGACCCCTACGAGAGCGGCAAGCAACCCTACCAATTCTGGAGTTAGGAGACCCGGACTCGACACCTCGAGTTGGTCTCCCACTGGACTCCAGAACCCGGTTACTTGTGCTCCCCTCCTTGGGTCTATCCTAGTGCGGAAAAGTAAATAATATACAAACGGTGACTACTTCCGCAACCTGGAAGCGCCCCAATAAAAAGAATATTACATACAAGTTTTTACATGAATGAAAATGAAAAACACTCATCTCACATAAAAACCCCCGGCTATTCGTACACGACGATCCAATATAACATATCCAGCAACACATAACATCACATGTCATCAACGTAAGTAAACATGCATATCCCAATTGTCGTTGACATATAGCAACGAAACCGGCGATATCACATATTACACTTACGGTCACAGAAAAGAAAGTGTAAAACTACAACAGTTGGAATCCGCAACTACCTCAGACATCGTATGCCTGACCAAATGAATTACTTAGACATCGCATGCCTAACAATTATAAACCCCGCATTTTAGTCTCAAAATCGAAAACACTTTTCAATATCAAGTCGGGCAATTCAACAAGATTCCCGACATTTTGATCGAATGCTCGTCGCAAACTTCAGTAGACGGTCGCACCCCTGACGCCGTCGACGAAGTGCACCAATGCGGAACACCGCTACCGGGAGCACCCGAACGGATGCTTTCGGCGACGGGGTTCTCCTACAGTCACTTGGTCGAGGCTATGGAGTGAAGCTGTCTATTAAGTTTACCCGGCGAGTATCCACGTACGCTACGTGATTGCGACGGACTTTTGATCACATCAAAATTCCGTGGCAACCGATCAAGTGAGACTAAACCGCTATGTTTATAACATTCATTCAGTTATCTCATAACTTATTGTGAATTCCAATTATTGTATCCCATTCCGGATAAATAGAAAATGTCAAACTTTCCGATCGAACAATCGAACACCCAAGTTTTCCCGATACAGATCAACACATGAAACAAGTCTAAAAACATTCAGTTCGTGCCTCAGTACCAACGGTCCAGCCGTAGAAGGGTCAAGCCAACGCCTCACACGTGGCACGCCGTACTGCCCCAAACCCGAAGGTTCAAAGGGCAGTTCAAGTCGGTCACATAATCGAGTTAAGGTTTGTTGTCTTCTAGAGGGTCCATCGAGTTACTTGCACTACTTAGAATGTCTTTAAACTACGGAAAGATCCAACACTTGGAAATTTCCCGACAGGGGAAAAATTGGGTATTTATATCCGGTCGAACTTTTTAACATATTCTAAAATTTATCCGGAAAGCCACACAGACAAAATTTGATAATTCGATCGAACATTCAAATCCCCAAAACAACCCTGAAAATTAAAACTCTGGAAATAATATTAAAAATACCCAGAAAACACAGCATTCAAATAAAGAAGTTACCGTGCCAAAATCGTTGACTGATGAGACTTGTTGACCGCGGAACCGCCGCATAAGCCATGCTTATGCCGCGGTTCCGCCGCGCTTTGGAGGAGTCATGAGTCCCGTTTTGTACAGTAATTCTTAGAATCTCCTTCTTAGTTTTCTGCATATTTTTAATACTCAAAAATCCACAAATTCAGAAAAAGTCCAGAGAGCCGTTTTGAGTTGGGGTTTCGGGTCGATCGGACTTCAAACTCCGTCTAGACTTTGCCTAAGGCTCTATCTAGGCTCTGATACCAATGTAGGGTTCCTAGGCACGCTAAGGAGGTCTCACAAGGCATCAACCATGCCAATTTCAAAAAATCTAGGTGCCGAGAAACCCGACTACGGATCGTTGGCTAGAAATCTAGGCGAAAAAGAAAACTAGTTAACACTTAACTACAAGAACGGAAATACAACCTTTGTAGATCAGGTGCTCCACCTCCATAGCTCCGTGATGATGTCTCCTCGCTGTCCAAAACGGATCCCGGGCTCTAGCGTCGGCTTCATCGGAAAATGGACGGGCTAGGTCATCGACGACGTGCCGAAGATGATCTACGTCGAGGCATCGCTAGATCAAGCTCCAACTTCACCAAGTCAAGAAATCTTGTGAAGGAAACACACTCTACTACTTGGCAAGAGGTAGAGGATGAAGAAATAGGAAGTGGGTAGACTTTAGAATTGGATTTCTCACTTTTATGCTCAAGATTCCATTGAAGTAGAAAGCTTTTCTTTCTTGCTCTTCAAGAAGAAGAAGAAAGAAATGAATATGATAAGTTAATTAAATCCAAAAGAAAAATGAATACTTATCATATTCAAACCATGGTTAAGTGTAGAGAATGAATCATGGTTAGTGGGAATGGTTAGGGTTTAGCATGGAGACAAAATGGTCACTTGGTCAAAGCTTCATGAAGCTTCAATATGAAACAAAGTTAGCCACCATTTTCTCTTTATGCTAAATATTTTTCCAAAAAGAATAAATAGATGAATAAAATGAATAAGCAAATAGTAAACCCTAACCATTTCATTAACCAAGGTTTAATTCTTTACACTTAACCAAAAGGCATGTATCATCAAACATGATACAAGCAAGTGCACAAAATCATATCGCATATGCAATGCGCACATATCGAGCGAGAAAATCCATTTAAAGTGAACCGATACTAGTTAATGCAAAGTAATATATCAAATATATATAATTATACATTAAACCATTAAATCAACACTTGATTTAACGATCCGGTCATATCGCATATAACCGACTAGTATCCAATGTATCGTCTTATCGAATCAATACTTGATTCGATAACTAGGTTATATCGCATACAACCAATCGATACATTCATCGCGAGAATAGAATACGGTATCACATACACGCATTATTCTCGGTCCCGCACATATCTCATATGCGCTCCTATTTCGTTTCGCTTGAACCAGGAAACCTCTGTGTAGGACTCTAAAGACTCGTCAATACGCCGGCAGCAGGTGAGGATCATATCAAACACCCACAAGCCGTAAGCGGTCTGCTAAACGTAACGGCCACCCGGGTATTGAGCGATCAGAAGATCAACGAGCAAGCCCGCTCACACTCCTGTGAATCCAACCAGTAACACTTACCGTACAGTCCGGTCTGTCCGTCTGATATGTCGCATATCTCGCCTAGGGGTGGTAAACGTCAGACCCCAATAGCTCGATAAGTCGTGTCGATATGAGGTCTATAACATTTTGAGAAACTACTGGTAACATTTACTAGTAAATCTCAGCAACCCTTGCCAGGGATTTCCTGTTATAGCCAATCGAACACAGCGCAACATCAACTCCCTATACCGGGAGAGACGAATCCCCTCCTATCGCTCATTGCCTCCATGTGATTCGGGACTGTACCCAAAAACCACCGTTTTGCACGCCCTCTTGGACGTGGTAAGATGGAAATCAAAGCACAGTGGGAACCATACAAGACTCTATGATGATCTCGGGTCAACAGACTACTCTGTACCAGTGTCACCAGAGAACTGCCATCTGACGTGAGGTATAATACCATCTGGGAGTTCTCGGCGAGTCCGTCCAGTGTACCCAGTCTCTACTGAGCACCCGTATATCATCTCTGATGTCAAACACCAATGGATATGGGATCATCCATCGCCCATCTGTATGGGTCGAGAAGGTACACGCTAGTCTACTCTGGTATATCGATGCCCCGTCTCGATACACCCACGACTAGGGACTTTGAAGGATGTACTTATGGACTACCATGTCCCCACTAGTATGATCCGCATCATAGTCCAGGTAGTCAAGTACACATCCTAAGGGCTTTACCAACATGTAACAGAGAGACAATCAGTATACACGTTAAGGTAAAGATCAACCAAATAGCATACTATCATGTCGAGCAAGAAAGTCCTCCCTATATATGTCCCAGCATCCACTAAAATATACATCCAATGTACAGTAATGGCCTCTAGGGCATACATATAACTAACATCTCCGACTACTGTGTTGAAAAGATCTCCTCCACCTATGGAGAATGTTAAAAAGGTGAAGCAGGAGCAGCCCCCTCAGTGGTTGTCCTCTAAAATTTACAAGTTCTGGCGTCAAGTCCAAGACTCGGTAATTGATCAAGATTACCGCCGCCGACAGAAAAAGTTGAAAGTTCGGCGAGAAGAGGATCACCCTGTTGAGCCACAGAAGGTGTCATCTACTCAGGAGCCCTCTACAACGGCCCCCTCAACTTCGACCTCCTACAAAAAAAGAAGGCCGGAGAAGATTCCCTTGTCTGCGATGAATGTCAAAGGCACTGAACTTAAACGCCCTAAGTCCGGGGGTATGGTGGTTCATACTGTCTATATGGCATCCGGAAAAGAAGATAGCCGTATCTCCATAGGTCATCGACCGCTTACGCGATCAGAGACTAAGGCTCATGAGCAACAACAACAAAAGCTCCAAGAAATGCTAACAGCTATGGCCGCACTTACGGGACCGAAAGAAAGCCCGGAGACATCCTCGGAGCAGCGCCGTGAGTAGGAAACTGATGCTGAATTCTTTCGAAGAATGCTTGAGAAGAAGGACAAAGAGGCTGCGGAACAAGCGGCCAATATAAAACAAATGACCCTTCCATTCCAAGATATGGTGGGCATGATGATCCAGCCAGACCCTCCAGCCGAAGACCATCCAGTAATAATTGAAGATGATAGAGGAGAGACATCAAATCCTCTTCCGGCTCTGTCAACATCCAAGGAGGAGAAAATCTTCAAAGCTGCCCTGGATGACTATATCGCTCAACAAATACGAGCTCATCAGGAGAACGAGGCGGCCGCCCAAATTGTTAAAACTGGATGACCCTATCCGGGTTGGTACGACCAAATAAAGTATCCGCCGAGATATACGATCCCAAAATTCTATATATATAAGGGGGCTCTGTGCGGCAACACTGGAGGTGATGATTAACTACTGCTCCGCCAGTTTGTCGGCAGCTTGTCGGAGACGGCATTCGAGTGGTATTTGGAACTCCCGAATGACTCCGTCAAAACTTTTAGAGAGATTGAATTGCTATTCACCCAGCGTTTCACAAGCGCTAGTGAACGCACCCCGATCACGGCACTCATTAACGCCAGAGTGAAGCCAGGCGAAACATGGGTGCAGTACGCGATACGGTGGCGGAATCTATGGTCGGAATGCGAACAGGGCATAGAAGAGGCTCTTGCAGTGGGCATGTTTATAGGAACCCTCGATCCGCAGGCGACCATATCCCAGTTCATGATGTTCTTCAAGCCAACCACTTTCCAGGCTTTTATTGACAAGCTGGCCCAAATGGATCAGATGGGCCATAGACCGTCTTCCTCAAAGACGGATCCTCGGAATGAGAAGGGGAAAATTAAAGCAACCTTCATCGCCAACGCTCAACAACAACTGAGTGGCCCGAGACCGGTTTTTCGCCAGAGCAACAAGCGGCAATCTCTCGACGAGAAGTTGAGACGTCCTTACTCGTTTCCCCAGGATAAGACAAGGAGATTGTTTGAACTAGCATTGCGCAACGGGCTTATCACTCTAACGGAGCCGAGACACCCACTACAACCGAACGATGTCAACAATCCCAATTACTACCCCTACCACCGAGTGTTAGGCCATCGATCGAAGAATGCTACATCTTCAAAAATTGGGTTGAAGACCAGTATCAACAGGGCATGTTCGCGCTGTCCGAAAACTGGAAGGTAAATCCGCCACAACCACATGCTCCGAAAAAGATGGACATGTCGTGGGCATCGTGATCATTCATAAAGGAAGCTCCTTGGGAAGTTGTCCTTTCGGCAAAAACTAAAAGAATGCTGAAAGATTTTCAAACATGTCCGGCGATCAGGTGGAAAAGCCCATAAGAGCCGGAGATCATCGACGGGATGCTGAAACCACGCCCAACATTGGGAATTAATAGCAATGGGCAAAGCACCCAGGAACAGCCGTCAAAGTCTTCGAAGAAAAAAAAGAAGACCAAAAAGCCCGTGTCGTTTGATGACAAGCGCATGGATCTGCAAAAGCATATTGACGCGCTGGAGGAATATAACCAGAAGGCGCGAACCCCGGTCACACTCCAAGAATTTCTCAATAATATCCTTGGGAGCGAAGATAACGACAATAACGACGAGGATGACTCGTAAGAAGAATCTAAGGACTATGTGGTAAGTTGCCACATGATCTCTCATTCGGCGTTAACTAATGAAGAAGCTCACTCAGCGATAGAAGACAGCATAAAAGAGCTGGGGGCAGGATCGAAGCCAAAACCCTTGGAACCGTCTGACGAGATGATCGACTTGCTACTGAACTAAGCCCGTCAGAGAAGCAAAGCCAATCGAGAGCGCGAACTGGCTATATTCGATAAAGCCAAACGCCGACGACTGAATGAAAAGGTCGAGGCACCCCAACCGGATTGAAGCATCCCTATCGTCAGCTAAAGCAAGCTTAAAGAAAGGAAACGATTCGCTAGAGCTCTGTCAATAGGAATGAAGTTGCCCTCTTTCAGAGGAAATTCTCCTGGCAGTATACATCGTGATGAAGCGGACATACATCCTAACTTCTGCTTATACCATCAGAGGATTGCACACCCTACCGAGGAGTGCATAGCCTTTAAAAACTGGTGGGAGGGATATGTTGTCCACCAACAACACGATCAACGAGTGAAGCGCAAGGCTCGTCGAGAACAGAAAAGCACGACAGATGAGCGCAAAAGAGCCGCTGGCAACTGTCACCTAGTCGACACCAAGGAATCACAAGTTATCACCTTTGGAAGTGACTCTGACAAAGAAATCGCCCTCATACCTCTCTTCAAGGAATCCACCTCCGACACAAAAGATGCGAAGATTTGCGAGAAAATCTAGCTGCGTAATTGTTGGAGATAGTGCCCTCATAGTCAATTATTGGATCACAGGTACGTGATTGCAATGATTGCGGAGGACCTATACCGGTATGACAGTCTTACTCGAAATGATAGTATGCTATCTGGTTTGCCTTTATCAGTCGTGTATATGTTCAGGTGACTGATTGCAGGTTACACTTTGATAGAGCCCTTAGGATCTTGCTTTACTACCAACAGTATGATGGCGATCATATACGTGAGAGTTGGGTAGTTTATACGCATATCCTTAATTGTGGTCCCTAGTCGTGGGAGTTTCGAGACAGGGCATCGATACTCCGGAGTAGACTAGTGTGTACAGTCGAGACCCCGACGAGGGGCGGTGGCCGGTCTCACAAGCCACTGGTGTCAGTTGGATCACCTAAGAGGTATACAGGTGCTCATTGGGTTATGAGTACACCGGACAGGACTCGCCGGGAATCTGCTAGTTAGTATTATATCTACCGTCAGATAGCAGTTCCCTGGTGACATGTGTACAGGTTAGTTCATCGACCTGAGGTCGTCATTTGTCTCGTGTGAGTTCCCACTGTGCTTTGATTTCTACCCTACCACGGCTCAAAGGAGTCGTGCAAACAGGTAGCTTTTGGGTACAGTCCCGAGCCATATGGAGGCACGTGAGCGGATCGGCAGGGGATTCGTCTCTCCCGGTATTGGGGGCGAGGTCGTGCTGTGTCTAGGAGAGCCATTACACAAATCCATGGCCATGGTAGGAGATTTACTGGTAGGTACTCCAGTAGTATCTCAGGGTGTTATTGGGCTTCACTCCGACACGACTTATACTGCTCTTGGGGGTCTGACGTTACTAGCCCCCTAGGCAGATATGCGATACTCATTGACGAACGGACCGGACTGTATATACATTGTCACTGTTAGGCTCAGTAGGGTTTCTGGATGAGTTCACTCATCGGCCTCCCTTGAGTTCGCTCATCGGCCACCCTTGAGGTCAGTCCATGGGCAGCCGTTACGCATAGCTAGGGCCGCTGACGGTTTGTGGTTAAACCCACTGCCAGGGTACTGACGAGTCATTAGAGTCCCCCACAGACAGTTTCCCAAGTTCGGGCGAAACGTTGTAGAGGCCGTATGGTTTTATGGCAGGGTTCGGAAAATGCATGTGCGTTTACGCACGTGTCGATTTTCGGACAGATGATACTGGTCGGCTTTGGTTTAAGCCGGATCCGAGTATTATATTGAGTAGGTATAATATCTTTGTCTCAGTTGCATTTGTATTCGGTCGTAATACAAATGCGTGTATATTTATACAGTTTCGGGGTTATCCTGAAAGTTGTTTCAGGATCACTTTTGGAAGTTGCCAGTTTCCAGTTTTCTATCAGCCGTCTTTTAACATTTGGTTAAAGGCGGATTTATCTTTTCTTGGATGAGAGTGAGTCGTGCTTCTAGAATTTGTGACAAGGCTAAGTGACTCATGCTTTGATTTCATTACATTCTTGTTTTGCTAAAGATCTTTATGCAAGATATTTAGTTTGTGTTCACATATGATATTTATCCAATGGTCACCCCCCTCTCCTACGGTCACCTCCCTCTTTGCTATAAGAGGCCGGCCCCCTCTCTCTCCTAACTCTTACTCTCACTTGATAGTTTTTCATGGTTGTAAAAAGATATGATAGTATTTGGGGTGCATGGAATTTTACAGTTCATTTCATTCCATCACCCGATTTCCACGGCAACTTCATTAACCGATCGTCCACGGATTTGGACGAAGTGAGACAAAGTCATCTACTCATTCTCTACATCATTCTTGGTCGTCTCTTTTAGCAAACTTGACGATCGAGTTGCCTCGAGTCAGAGGCGGGAGCCCGTTTAAAGAATCGGTGATGTGGTGCCACCTCGACGAGGATATCGGAGATCGACGAGATCGGAGCAGCCGCAACGGAGTGTGGGATGATGGTTGAAGAACGAAGGACTCGGATCGTTCGGTATAACCTTTCTACACTCTTTACAGTTTGTTAGTTTAGCAATAATGGCAGATCCGGGTTAAAGTATACGATTGCGCCAGTTTAAAAGTTTTGTTCCGCATTTTGGCGTCTGTAGACTGCCGGGGCGCTAGCGTAGACTTACAGTGGTATCAGAGCCTAACCATTTTGCTATACTAACTTGTGCTAACGCGTTCAAAATATCGATCGAACCGAAAATCAAAAACGGCAAAATCCTTGCTTGACAGTTTCTGTTGTTTTTAAACGGTCTCAAAAATTATTTCTGTATATCTTAAAAATCTGTGCAGGCGTTTTTAAGAGCCACGACAAAATTTGGGGTCGTGATTCCTCCAAGCTGCCGCGGAAACGCGGCCAAACCTATGGTTTGGCCGCGCATCCGCGGCCATGTGGTGAGCACGTGCTCCCAAATTTGGTCAGTGGGTTCTGTGATGGATTTTGGGGTTTTTGGTAAATATCGTTTTGGCCCAGGTTTTGTTACTGTTCACCAGTAAGCAGTGGGGCCCACTTTTTGATATTTGGTCTTTGGTCGATCGAAATTTAAACACGTTAGTTTACAGTGCTTACATTATATCTCCGACCGGGAATGTCATTTGATCGGTAAACCGCGTCTGATTGCTATAGTTTTTTTAGACGGGTTTGCGAACGTGACATTCGCGTTGATGTTCTGTGTTGTGCTGTGATGTTGCGGATTTGTCGTGGTGGATAGCAGTGTGCAATGGTAGTACAGTTTGAGTTTATTTGTACATTTGATATTGCGGGGCGAGCGTCCAACTTGTGGACTGCCGTCACTACCTGTTGTATAATATTCTTTTTGGGGCACGACCAGGTTGCGGTCGATGTACCTATTGTACTATTTTTCATTACTGTACTAGGTTTTGCCCCGTGACGGAGTGCACGGATAGCCGGGTTCTGGGGGGCAACGGGTCCGCATCTCATGGCTTTGAGAGGCAGAGGGGCCCCACTTCAGAATTGGCAGACTATTCGCCGCACTCGTAAGGGGTACAGGTTGACTCAAGGAGGGGTGCTCAAGCTACCGGATTCCGTGAAGTGCTGGGTGGTCCATTCACTATGCTGTAAAGGGGCTGCATCGCTTCAGGTTTTGGCGGGTAACTTGCCGCACCCGTAGGGGTCTAGGTTTCTTTGCACAGGCTATCCACACGACAGGGGAACGTCGAGTTTCAGCAGCGGCTCTGTGAAACTCGGGGATCCCAGATATCTGTATTGTTCTGTGATGCTTATTACTTTTCTGTAATGTTGCATATTATCACGCCTGGAGCGATTATTGTATATTGGCTTATATACTATTAGATGTTGTATATGTTTTACACCCGCGCTAGTCCAGTCCCCGCTCTGTCGTTAGTTAAGTAACCTAACGAGTAATGACGGGACCCAGTGACGAATGCGGATGGCATATACGTACATTTTATTTTCGTTCTTTTCTGGTGTGATTTAATGATGGGACTGCGTTGATTCTGATCAATGCAAAGTTAAAACAAACCTGTTTACAGTTGTTGGAACAATTTAAAAAGTGTTATTGCAAAGACGTTTCCTTTTGTTATGCATAGCGGTATTCAGTGGAATATCCAGCACCTCATTCGACGGGGCAAGGGCCGATATCCCTTCACCGGGACTGACCCCTTGGGCAGAAGTTTGCGTCAGCGTAATAACTTCACTATAGTCGATTACATGTTGCTTTGCATAGCGGTATTCAGTGGAATATCCTGCACCTCATTCCACGAGGAAAGAGCCGAGATCCCTTTACCGGGAGTGACCTCTTTAGCAAAAGGTTGTCGCCACTATATTTTAAAAAGCTATCAGGTTCCTTCAGCGATATCAAGTTCACTACGCTAAAGGTTTTTCGCCAAAAACCAGTCGTAGCCCTCCGTCACTTCTTTTGGGTATTCAGTAGTATTCAAGCTACGTATTTTGACCAATGCCAAGGCATAGTGTTTGGTAGCTGCTGGGTATTCAATTGTTGCATAGATAGATGAGTTAGTTTGGGACAGTCGTTCTGCCATTTTGGCCAACGTCAAGGGCATGTGCGGGTGGGTTCAAATTGACAAGATAGTGACGGGTAGAACTTGGCGTGTGACTTATGACATTTTGACCAACGCCAAGGTTATAAGAGCATGGGGCAAAAATCATATCGGGAGTTTCTAAAGAAACTGAAACTTGCCAAGTATGCGCATACCATCTGGAGTATGAGTAACGTGGATGCATTCCATCACGTTATCATGCGATGAGAGTTGGATCCCGATTCCCACTGATGAGTTGGTTTACTCTTCGGGTGATCCCGATTGATTCTTCTTTAGGTTTGGAGGAGAATTTGACAGGACAGTGGGAGGTTTCCGGATTAGATAAAGTGATAACCATTCTGATCTAGGTTAGAGTGCACGCAGAGTGTTTCTTTTCTCTCTCTCTCTTTGGCAGCGACCTTTGACCGACCCTAGACTATGACTCAGTGACCAGGTTGACCGAACCTTCTTAAAATACTGGCTTTTGGATTGTCTGAGTTGCATAAGTCATTGCCACTCCTTCTTCTACCCTTTGAATTTCTCAGAACACCCGTATTACTACGGATATCCACTTCCATTGGATAGAGCCATCGTATGGTTATATACGAACTCGAAGGGACTTCTTCGAGGATGGATCCAGGTTCAAGAGAAATAGAATTGGTTTATTCAGTTGTCTTTTATTATCACCTTCTCTCAGGTTGCGAGAGCTCCTTGGTTTAGGAGAGTACACCTATTACGCTTATTGGATAGTCTTATTCCAAACCATAGGCCGGTGCCGAAAGGTAGGGAATGAAGAAAACCAATTAGCCTAAGCAGGGTGTGCAGAAGGTAATATGTAAAGACAAAATAAAGGGATTAGAAAGAGGGCAAAGTAAATTGCGACTGATATCATTCACGACCAAAACCGCGTACTTCATCGCCACTCCTATTTCACCTTTAAAACAATAAGGTATTATTCAGTTGTCTTTTATCATCACCTTCTCTCAGTTGCGAGTACTCCTTGGTTTAGGAGGGTACACCTATTATGCTTACTGGATAGTCTTCTTCCAAACCATAGGCTGGTGCCGAACGGTAGGGAAGGAAGAAAACCATTTAGCCTAACGATGGTGTACAGAAGGTAACGACTAAAGACAAATAAAGGGGATTTGGAGAGATGACAAAGAGATATACGGTTGAAGTCATGAATTGGATTATGGAAGAGGCATTGCTATGAATACCAGGATACCCCTACGAAACATTTTCATGTTTCAGTGCATTGTTAAAGAAAAACTGTTTTTCCCGATTAGACACTTACTCCAAGGGTATGTATTTACCAGGTTTCATTCTCATATTTGTATGGTTTTACAGATGATGAGTGGGAGTAAGATATTGGGAATTAGGTGATCATCCTCATTATATCGGAATTCGTTGTAATTGGTGATAGTTGAGGAAATCGCCAGGGTACAGTTTTCCACCTACAACGCACAGGTTTTGAGTTGTTCAACTCAGCGGACTTATACAGAGTATTGTATGTTGTCCAGTGTCCATCAGGACAAAGGGGTAGGTCCTCGTACTATGTTCTGTTTACTTATAACTTCTCTAGTATTTAGACAAGTGTTTCGTAGAAATACAAGGTCTAAGTTTTGAGAAGTTGTGGGTATAAGAATAAAGTGGAGAACCAGGTGTCACAAGTATCGGGATTCTTCAAAGAGATCGAAGATGTAGATTCTTGTGATTGGTATTCAGATGATAGTGATGGTTTTGAGAAACGTGTTTCTCTTTCAGGTTACTCATAATTGGATGGATTCCTAAGTTGAGTAATGCTGATTAGCCTCTTTCCATTAAGTTGATATGCACTAGAGACAGCTGCATGGATTGAATCTTGGTTCCAATTAAATAAGTGCCAAAGTTTCTATATTGGATATAGAATAGTTCGTACCTTAAAAGAAATTAAGGTACGGGGAGTTGTCCAGCTTATGCTTAAAACCAGACCCTGGATAACTCAGGGCACGTTTCTGTAATGGCTGTTTGTGGGTTGACCCTAGCTATGACGAGGGTTGATATTCTACCATTTGGAAGATCAATAGTGATATTGTTCTTGACTCGCCACAGTTTTAGTAAAAAATGGATCTTTTTCAGAAAACAGTAGTGGGAGTATGGTAGAACTGGAAGTGATTCCAGAACCGCGAACGATTACGGAAAATTTAATAGGACCTAAATATTCAATCAGGTTTGACATTCTAATAGCCACTCCACAGGTATGGTAGGTAACCTCAGACCCCCGAGAGGTACTTCGGTAGCCTCAGAGACGGTGACAGGGAGGTTCTTATCTACCAAGACTTGACACTACTGTTGTTCCAGGTTATGAGACCCGGTAGGAGGGTTGTCGTAGTCAGTGGGAGCGATGGAAGCATAGTGGGCAAGATGCTTATATCTATTTATAGACTTGAGCAGTTATAGCGGAGATAGATCATCTAGTTTTGATGTGACAGTCATGGGTTTGACTTCAACCAGAATAGGGGATGGATCAGTTAAGAAGGTAGTAAGGTGTGATGTCATGGTATCTGGATGACATAGACAGAGTAGGAAGTGAAATTCCTATACTACGATCGGTTGGACTGTGGTCGTCACACAGTTGTTTCTCCAGACAGGATATGGATATAATATTTGACATTCTGGTTTCTAGATCTATGGTTTTAGATCTGGATTTGGGTAGTTTCCCAATGTGGGTACTTTGACAGATATTCTAATGGTTTTTGGAATAGTTGACTCCTAGCATGGTGGTGTACCTGCAGGTGATGGAGTCACCCTCTCTAAAGGTGTCTTACAGACTAAAGGGGAGAGGGATGCGCATGATTGGCAGATCACTTGCTTAGGCAATTGAGTCAATCATGAGATGTCAAGTACCACACCAAATGTTGGTTTTGCACTAGATGCAATAAGTTTGTATTAATCCAATCCTGGAGAAAGATAAGGAAGCAGTTTTAGAACATAAGTATATGTTCTACGGATTTGATGACGGCAGCCTCTTTCGGGAGACGGTTATCATTCTAAGCTTCAAAGGTGACATGGTTGACAGAGTGATTGTCAGAGTTATAGTTTTTTCCCTCTGACGAAGAGGGACAGTATTATGGACAGGTGGTCCAAATGGATACTGTGGGTGGCTTGGTGCCCGATACTGATTAGGTTCAGTGATCGATACAGTCTAAGATCTTTGGATTTGGAGTTCATTTATGAACAAGGTCCCATCAGATATCCAGACATATTCTAAGACAGGTTATTACTCAATTCGGGAGATGGCTTTCTCCGCGAACTTGAGATTAAGAGATATATAGAAAGAAATTTCTAGGCGGATCCACTCACTAAGACTATTTCTCGAACACAATAGTTTTACAAACGGGCTTTGTGATACTGCTTAGTAGAGAAGTTGGGTGTTGGTTTCACACGGGCTCTGAGTACGCAACATCGCAATAATTAGCCTTGAGTGCAAGTGGGAGATTGTTGGAGATAGTGCCCTCATAGTCAATTATTGGATCACACGTACGTGATTGCAATGATTGCGGAGGACCTATACCGGTATGACAGTCTTACTCGAAATGATAGTATGCTATCTGGTTTGCCTTTATCAGTCGTGTACACGTTCAGGTGACTGATTGCATGTTACACTTTGATAGAGCCCTTAGGATCTTGCTTTACTACCAACAGTATGATGGCGATCATATACGTGAGAGTTGGGTAGTTTATACGCATATCCTTAATTGTGGTCCCTAGTCGTGGGAGTTTCGAGACAGGACATCGATACTCCGGAGTAGACTAGTGTGTACAGTCGAGACCCCGACGAGGGGCGGTGGCCGGTCTCACAAGCCACTGGTGTCAGTTGGATCACCTAAGATGTATACAGGTACTCATTGGGTTATGAGTACACCGGACAGGACTCGCCGGGAATCTGCTAGTTAGTATTATATCTACCGTCAGATAGCAGTTCCCTGGTGACATGTGTACAGGTTAGTTCATCGACCTGAGGTCGTCATTTGTCTCGTGTGAGTTCCCACTGTGCTTTGATTTCTACCCTACCACGGCTCAAAGGAGTCGTGCAAACAGGTAGCTTTTGGGTACAGTCCCGAGCCATATGGAGGCACGTGAGCGGATCGGCAGGGGATTCGTCTCTCCCGGTATTGGGGGCGAGGTCGTGCTGTGTCTAGGAGAGCCATTACACAAATCCATGGCCATGGTAGGAGATTTACTGGTAGGTACTCCAGTAGTATCTCAGGGTGTTATTGGGCTTCACTCCGACACGACTTATACTGCTCTTGGGGGTCTGACGTTACTAGCCCCCTAGGCAGATATGCGATACTCATTGACGAACGGACCGGACTGTATATACATTGTCACTGTTAGGCTCAGTAGGGTTTCTGGATGAGTTCACTCATCGGCCTCCCTTGAGTTCGCTCATCGGCCACCCTTGAGGTCAGTCCATGGGCAGTCGTTACGCATAGCTAGTGCCGCTGACGGTTTGTGGTTAAACCCACTGCCAGGGTACTGACGAGTCATTAGAGTCCCCCACAGACAGTTTCCCAAGTTCGGGCGAAACGTTGTAGAGGCCGTATGGTTTTATGGCAGGGTTCGGAAAATGCACGTGCGTTTACGCACGTGTCGATTTTCGGACAGATGATACTGGTCGGCTTTGGTTTAAGCCGGATCCGAGTATTATATTGAGTAGGTATAATATCTTTGTCTCAGTTGCATTTGTATTCGGTCGTAATACAAATGCGGGTATATTTATACAGTTTCGGGGTTATCCTGAAAGTTGTTTCAGGATCACTTTTGGAAGTTGCCAGTTTCCAGTTTTCTATCAGCCGTCTTTTAACATTTGGTTAAAGGCGGATTTATCTTTTCTTGGATGAGAGTGAGTCGTGCTTCTAGAAGGTTCTAGAAGGTTCTAGAATTTGTGACAAGGCTAAGTGACTCATGCTTTAATTTCATTACATTCTTGTTTTGCTAAAGATCTTTATGCAAGATATTTAGTTTGTGTTCACATATGATATTTATCCTATGGTCACCCCCCTCTCCTACTGTCACCTCCCTCTTTGCTATAAGAGGCCGGCCCCCTCTCTCTCCTAACTCTTACTCTCACTTGATAGTTTTTCATGGTTGTAAAAAGATATGATAGTATTTGGGGTGCATGGAATTTTACAGTTCATTTCATTCCATCACCCGATTTCCACGGCAACTTCATTAACCGATCGTCCACGGATTTGGACGAAGTGAGACAAAGTCATCTACTCATTCTCTACATCATTCTTGGTCGTCTCTTTTAGCAAACTTGACGATCGAGTTGCCTCGAGTCAGAGGCGGGAGCCCGTTTAAAGAATCGGTGATGTGGTGCCACCTCGACGAGGATATCGGAGATCGACGAGATCGGAGCAGCCGCAACGGAGCGTGGGATGATGGTTGAAGAACGAAGGACTCGGATCGTTCGGTATAACCTTTCTACACTCTTTACAGTTTGTTAGTTTAGCAATAATGGTAGATCCGGGTTAAAGTATACGATAGCGCCAGTTTAAAAGTTTTGTTCCGCATTTTGGCGTCTGTAGACTGCCGGGGCGCTAGCGTAGACTTACAGTAATCGTACGTCACCCGAAAAATCTCGGACCTATGACCGAAACGTCTTTAAACTACTACAAAACTGCGGCATCCCCAGGCTGACGTGGTAAAAAATAAAAAATAAAAAAAGGGTACGTCCATAAGCGAAATGGGCACGGATGAAAACCCGAAATGGCTCCGTGAGTAAAAACAGCGGGACTACCGGCGAGTTTTGTGAAAACCCGAAAGGGCGCAATCTCGTCAAAAGACACTTGCAAGGTCCTCTCGACCCTGTAAGGAGAAACCACTTGCATGAGATCCTTACGACTCACAAAGGAGAAACACGATTCCTAAGGAGAAAACACACTTACGAGATCCTCACGACTCGTAAGGAGAACCCTCTTATGAGACCCTCACGGCTCATAAGATTCAAAAGCCTTAAGCTATTGGGATCTGAACCTGTTCTTAGCCATCACAATCCCCAGACTGCCCTACAAGCGGTTCCGTATTGACCCTTGTATACAATCCACGGGCACGAATAAACATTTCCCTAACAAAGTCCTACCAGCGACTGGGGATATACTCATACGGTGAACGACCCTTGCAAGTCTTGTCGAATTATAAGGAGAAAACATTCTTGTAAGATCCTTATGACTTACAAGAGACCATACACTTAAGACTCCTCACGATTCTTAAGGAGAAAATGCACTTACGAGATCCTCACGACTCGTAGGGAGAAATACCTTTATGAGACCCTTACGGCTCATGAAGTCAAAAGCCTTAGTTGACAGGATCCTAAACCTGTTTACTAAGCCACCTTTGTTCGACATCGACAAAAGCAAATGATGATTCTTTCCTGGCAATATCTCAATTGTAGCGATGCTGATGCCTAAATCGGTATTAAATCCCAAAACCGCAGCGAAAAGTCAGCAAGCCACAAATGCATATAAAATAGCCGAAATGATTGGGCAACTTGCAAATCAGCAAGTAAAAATGTATGCATGCAAAATAGCCGAAATGATTGGGCAACTCGCAATAAAAAGCAGCGAGTAAATAAAACAAATAGCCGAAATGATTGGGCACCGCGAAAAATAGCCGAAATGATTGGGCAATCGCGAATTTCGCGATATAAAAAGATGAAATGATAGAGCATCGCGGAAAGAAATAAAAAAAATGAAAGAATGAAACTTTTTGCGCTACAGGTGAGATCACATCGATCCCTGTATACAATCCAGGGGCAAAAACAAAGAGGGAACCATACCTTCCCACCAGGCTCCATCAGAAAGCGAAGCCATATCTCGACGGTTCATAGACAACCTAGAGACAACCTCGACATTTTTCGCAATATTGTAGACACAATGTCAAAAAACAAATCAAAGGAAGATCCCTAGCTTCAGGGTCTTGACGTCAACATCGACAACTTAGAGATCACCAACAGCGTTTCTCCTCACTCCAACCAGATGCAGACATGACGTCAACAACCGACCTCAGAGTCGCAATGAAACGGAGCCATGACAAAGTCCCTAGTTCCAAATCTCAATGGCCACATCTACAGCCTGGAGACCAACAACGGTGTGCCTCCTCATTCCAGTAGGACACAGATGTTACACCATCAAACGAAGCCACGACATAGTCCCTAGTTCCAAATCTCGATGGTTCACAGACAACCAAGAGACCATCTCAGCATTCATCTCGTTACACCAGACGCAATGTCAACAATGGCGTTCCCTCACAGTCCAGCAGGATGCAGATGCAACGTCAATAAAAGACCTCACGGTTGAAACAAAGTGGAGTGACGGCAAAATCCCAGCTCCACCTCAGCATTCGTCTTGCTACACCAGACATAATGTCAACAACGGCGTTCCTTCGCAGTCCAGCAGGATGTAGATGCAACGTCAACAAAAGACCTCACGGTCGAAACAAAGCGGAGTGACGGCGAAATCCCAGCTCCACCTCAGCATTCGTCTCGTTATACCAGACGCAATGTCAACAACGGCGTTCCTTTCTAGTCCAGCAGGATGCAGACGCAGTGTCAACAAAAGACCCCATGGTTAAAACAACAAAGTAACGGCAAAATCCCAGCTCCACTTCGGCAATCGTCTCGTTACAGCAGACGCAATGTCAACAACGGCGTTCTTTCGCAGTCCAGCAAGATGCGGATGTGACGTCAACAAAAGAGCCCATGGTCGAAACAAAGCGGAGTGACGGTCTCCCAGCTCCACCTCAGCATTCGTCTTGTTACAGTAGACGCAATGCCAAAGCAAATGAAGCAAAGGTCAAATTCATAGCTTCAGGGTCTTGACGGTAACTCATATAAAACCTAAAAGACTATCGGAGATCATCCCACATCAGCGCGGAGTGGTCACCACCTCGACGTTCGTCTCGATACAGCAGAAGAGATGTCACTACAGCGCCCTTCCTCCAACAGGATTCGTACACACCAAAGCAAACGAGGCGAAGTCCAAATTCTTATCTTCAGGGTCTTGACGGTAACTCATATAAAACCTGAAAGACTACCGGAGATCATCCCACATGGAGTGGTCACCACCTCAACGTTCATCTCGATACAGCAGACGAGATGTCACCACAGCGTTCTTCCTCCAGTAGGATTCAGACGCGACAATCAAACAACGGAGCCATGGCAAAATCCCTAGTTCCAAACCTCGACGGTTCACCAACAACCTAGAGACAACCGCGACACTCGTCTCGATACAGCAGACGCAATGCCAGCAAACGAAGCAAAGGCCAAATTCCTAGCTTCAGGGTCTCGACGGTAACTCATATAAAACCTGAAAGACTATCAGAGATCATTCCACACCAGCGTGGAGTGGTTATGACTCATCGGGGCTCCCCAAACTGAGCCTAACCTCAAGTAAAAAGCGGCATGGCAAAATTCCTAACGCTTGCTCTTCCGACGGTCAGACTGCCTATGAAGATTGCTTGAAGACCTCTTGTCCAGCCCCCGAAGGGATCAGAGACATGACAGTCGCAAGGCTACTCGAACAGTAAGATTGCCTATCGAGGAATAAATCAGCTAACGCGACGGTACGACAGGAAAAACCCTAGTACCGCTGACCCTAACGGACTTCTGTCGTAAAGAGCAGAGGTTAACTGTGACGTTAGGACATTCTTTCGAGAATCTCTCGATTCGTCTCAACCCCAGGGAAATCATTGTCCTTGGAAACCTCCTCGATTCAGGGAAATCCGCGTCCGTGACGAGAGCATCTCGAGTCGTGTCGACCCGCAGAGAAATCAGTGTCTTTGCAGGAATACCTCGATTCGTCTCAACCCCAGGGAAATCGATGTCCTTGGCAACCTCCTCGATTCAGGGAAATCAGCGTCCTTGACGAGAGCATCTCGATTCGCGTCAACCCGTAGAGAAATAAGCGTCTTTACAGGAATACCTCGATTCGTCTCAACGCCAGGGAAATCAGTGTCCTTAGCAACCTCCTCGATTTAGGGAAATCAGCGTCCTTGACGAGAGCATCTCGATTCGCGTCGACCTGCAGAGAAATCAGCGTCATTGCAGGAATACCTCGATTTGTCTCAACCCCAGGGAAATCATGGTAGTGTATATGCCCTAGAGGCCATTACTGTATCATACTAGTTTGTATATTACTTGATGGAAGCTTCGGATATTCACAGTTGTATATACAATCTTGCTCGAAATGGTAGTATGCTACTTGGTTTGTCTCTGCTTTAATATGTGCATGTGTTTTTTTTAGCATATCGCTTATATACATATTAGTAGAGCCCTTAGGATCTTTGCTTGATTACCAGCGTTGTGATGGCGCTCACACTCGTGGGGGCTGGGTAATCCATAAGCACATCCTTATACAGGTCCCTAGTCGTAGGACTATGGAGATAGGGCATCGATACTCCGGAGTAGACTAGCGTATGCGCATCTCATCCCAGCATGGAAGACGGTCTGTCCCACAGCCGTCGGTACGTCGTACTTGAGATAGTATGCGGGTGCTCGTTAGGTTACGAGTACACTGGACAGGACTCGTCGGGAACTGTTGGTTGGTATTATACCTATCGTCAGTTATCAGTTCCTAGGTGACATGAGTACAGCTTAGTCCGCTGACTTGACACTGTCACTTCGCCTCGGGTGTGTTCCCACTGTACTTTGATTACTACCCTACCACGGCTCAAAGGAGTCATGCAAACAGGTAGTAGTTGGGTGCAGTCCCGAAGCACTTGGAGGCAGTGACGGTTAGACATGATTCGTCTCTCCCAGTATTGGGGGTTGATATCGCGTTGTGTCCAGGAGAGCCATTACACAAGTAGTCCCTGGCCTTGGCAAGCGAGATATACTGGTAGGTTTCCAGTGTTATCTCAGGGTGTTCTGGGCTTCACTCCGACATGACTTGTACCGCTATTAGGGGACTGACGTTCACCGCCCCTAGGCCCGCCATGCTATGTATCAGACGAACAGACCGGACTGTACGGAGACTGTCACATTCAGGCTCAGTAGGAGTTCAGATGGGGTCACCTCGTCAGTCTTCTTATCGGCATTTACGTGGGGATCGTTACGTACAGCTAGTGCCGCTTGCGGTCTGTGGTTAAACCCACTGCCAGCGTAGTGTCGATTCTTTAGAGTCCCACACAGAGAGTTATTCGCCTTTAGGCAAAATGAGTAGAGGTCGCATGGTTTTGCGACAGGGTTCGTTCACATCCGCGCACTTGTGCACGTTTGCTGTCCGGACAGCTTATACTAGCGGGCTTTGGTTTAAGCTAGATCCTAGTATATGATTTGGGATTGGTTTTATCTCATTGTATTCGTGTTCCTCGTATCACGAATACGGGTACGTATGCACAGTTGACTGAGACAGAGGCAGAGGACTTTGATTTGGGTTAATGACCATTGTCATTTTCTTAATCCTAATGTTTATGTGTGTATTATGAATAATTGATATTAGTTATATATAATTGTGCGTGGTTAGGGTTGTTGACCTTTTGACCATACTTGACTTGTTGACCTATGTTGACACTTTGACCATCATCATTCCATATAAAAGATGCTCTTTGATCCTTGCAATTTGCATTAAATATGAAATGATAATGGTCAAGTCTTAATTAACCATGACAATTATCTAACTAATTATCTAATTTCATAATTCACCCATATTTAGAGAGAATGGTTCATTATTTCTCTTATTCTATCATATTGATTCTCTCTCCTCCTCTTCCTCTCTCTCAAGCTCTCCGCTCTCATGTGTTGAGAAACACTTGAGCTTGAGATAAACCTCTCCAAATTAATCACTACTCTCATCTAAGGTTCTAGGATTAGCACTTCTAGCACCTTAGTTACTTCTAGCTTGAAGTTGAAGCCAAAGGTTGAGGCTCTCGGGTGGATCCTTCTTCGACTAGAGAAGGCGACAAGGTGATCTCTTTCTTCCACTCCAAGGAGCAAGGAGAGAAGGACATAAAGCCCAAGGTATAACCTTTCTTCCATGTAGCTAAATCTAGTTAGCTTTTAGTTAGTTTTTGTTTAGCAAAGATCCTCCTTTAGTTAGTCCATGTTGCCTAGTTCGATAAAAATACGATTTTTATTCCGTTTTCCGCCTCCCCGCAAGCACCGGGGTGGGCAACGTGGACTTACAGTGGTATCAGAGCCTAACTAAACATAAACTAGCTAGTTAGTAAAGTGTATGGAAGTTCGATCGGAAAAATCGCAAAACTAGAATTTCAAAACCCTAAGTTTCTGTTGATTTTTTGTCTGCTCCAAAAATAATAAATCATACTTCAAAAATAGGCTCAGGCTTTTTTTAAGAAGCACACCAAAAACGATCCAATGAACCGTTCAAAGCGCCGCGTTTCCGCGGCAAGAACATGCTTCTTGCCGCGGAACCGCGGCCGAGTTGACTCGGTTCTGGACCGAGTTTGGTGCAGTGTTCTTCTGTGATGGTTTTGGGATTTTTAAGATATTTTATTTCTGCCCAGATTTTCCAGAATAGAAATTTGTATTTGGTGGCTATAAATCCGTATTTTTGATCGAACTTCACTATACTTTGACTATTGGGTTATATCTGTGATGTTTATATGTATTTAACGTCTGCTAATCGCTATACGTCGATTAGTGGGGGTTATACATATCTGTGATCTGTAATGCTTATTGGTTTGTGTATATGAACTCGGTGGATTGTCGCGAATGAATAGCCTGGGTGGATGTGAGATGAGAGTTTCTTTTTTCCTTTCATTCATTGTAATATGTAAATTGATGTAATATTATTTATTTGGCCGCACAACCGGGTCGGGGTTGTAGCCGTCATTGTATAATTTCTTTTTACCGTTTTTGCTCCTAGGATTGACCCATGGTGGGGTGAACAAACTACCGGGTATCTCGAAGTGCCGAGTGGCCTACTCACGTCGTTGAGGGAGGTTGCTTCGCTTCGGGTACTTGGCGGGTAGTTTGCCGCACCCGTAGGGGTCTTGGGTGGGGTATTGGCTATTCATCGCGACCGTGTAATCGGCTTTTCGTTGCAGGCTCGAACGAATCGCGGATTCCTAGTATATCCAAAGTGTTCATCTGTGATCTGTAATGGCTATCATTGCTATATATTTATATATGATAACTATTTAGGTGTTGCTTATGTTTTGCATCCGCGCTAGTCCAGCCCCCGTTCTGTCGTTAGTTAAGTAATCTAACGGGTGATGACGGGGCCCCAGTGGCGAATGCGGATGGCATAAGCGTACACCATATTTTGGTTGTTTTCTGCAATGGTAGGATTAAATGATGGGACACATTGGAATTAATGCAAGAAAATAAACCAAGTAAAAGTCGATTGGAAAACTTTGAAAACCACTCGGTTCTTTTCAAAACTAAACTTTTAAATGCGGAGCTTGAACCACTCCTTTTAAAAGCTATCTCGTTCCATCGATTATATCAAGTTCACTACGTTCACGGTTTCGCCAAAACCATTCGTAGCCCTCCGTCATTCCACATGAATGGTCAAAAAGTATTCAAGCTATGTATTTTGGCCAAAGTCAAGGCATAGTGATTGGTAGCTATTGCGTATTCATGTGCAGCATAGGTAGATGCGTTGGTTTGGGACAGTCGTGCTGCCATTTTGGCCAAAGTCAAAAGTAAGTACGGGTGGGTCCAAATTAACCAGGAGAATGACGGGTAGAACTTGACATGTGACTTATGATATTTTGGCCAAAGTCAAGGTCATAAGAGCATGGGGCAAAAATCCACATCGGGAGTTTCATAAGTACTGAAACTTGCTAGCGCTGCATACCATTTGGAGTGTGATGATTCTGGTAGGATTCCTTCGGTTTTATCACGCGATGATATTTGGATCCCGATCCTACTGTGAGTATATGCTACTCCTCGGGAAATCTCTCATTTAACGATCAATGCTATAAACCTAGTAGGTGTCTAGAAAGGTGTTAGCGGGGCTATGCCCACAGGGAAAAAAGGTTACTTAATTAAGGAACTTCGCGAAAGCGTTGGAAAACCTCCCTCGAAGTACCGACACTGGCCTGGCTGAACGGTTAAGCAAGTATTGTACGGTGAGATTGATCCTGACTAATTCTTCCTTTATAGTTTGAGGAGGGATTCGAGAGACAGTGGGAGCCATCCTGTTTAGACAAATTAAAAACCACTCTAAACTTGCAAGAGCATCATGCTAAAGTGTTTCTTTTCTCTCTCCTAATTGCAGCGACCATTCAACATGACCGGACTTAAGTTATTAATAGATAAAAATATACTGACAGGGCCAAACTATAAAGATTGGTTCAGGAATGTCAAGATGGCAATCACTTACGACAAGTTGGGGTATATCCCTTACCACCAAAGCTCCCCCTGTCCCAGGTCCCACCTCCAGCGTCGCGGATGTAGAAATCCGTAAGACATGGGAGATAGATTGCGCGAAGGCCAAATGCCTCGTACTTGCCTCGATGGACAACGAACATCAGAGGAGGCACAAGAATATGGACCCAGAGTCCATATTTCTCCATACAAAAGAACTGTATGGAGAGCAGTCTCGTATCGCAAGATTCGAAGTGTCGAAGAAGATATTTTCGGCAAGATTGTCTATCGGATCATCGGTAGCGGAACACGTGCTTAAGATGATTGGCTACATAGAGGAGCTCGCGGACCTCAGAACCACGTTGGAGAATGAACTCTACACTGATTTGATTCTCCAGTCCCTTCCTTCCACTTACGCCCAGTTTATCCTAAACTTCAACATGCAAGGAAAGGAAGTTGAACTTTCCGAACTTCTGAACATGTTGAGGAGTGCTGAGGGAACCCTATATAAAGGTAGGGAGAAATCCACTTTGTTTGTAGGAGGATCTTCCTCTTCTAGGTCCAGGGCGAAAACCAAGGGTAAGAAGAAGAAAGCCCCCGCTAAGCCAAGAGGCGGTGTCAGTAAAGTGGATACGAAGGGAAAAGGAAAGGAAACAAAGGTAGCGGGAAAGCTGGTGGGGAAGGAAGAATGCTTCTACTGTCACAAAAGTGGACACTGGAAACAGGATTGCAAGGCTTGGAAGGCCAGAACCCAGGATCTGAAGCGAGTTGCGGCTTCAGCTTCAGGTGTGTATGTTATTGAAAACTGTCTATCAATAAACTCTACTTCCTGGGTATTGGATACCGGATCAGGATCTCATATCTGTAATTCTTTGCAGGCGTTGAGAAAGCGTAGAGTTTTGAAGGCAGGTGATATGACCCTCAGAGTTGCAAACGGAGCTAGCATGGATGCTGAGGCCGTGGGGGACTATCACCTGGGATTGTCGGATGGACACTTTTTGGTTTTACGTAGTTGTTATTTTGTACCAAATGCAACCTGTAATATCATTTCTGTATCTTTATTATCTAAATAAGGTTATGAATTTGCATTTGTAAGTAATGTAGTGAACATTCACCTTAATCAAGTTTTGATTGGGTCAGGTACATTAAACAACGGTATATACGTATTAAACCAACCACAGATTTTCAATGTCCAGAATACACACAAAAGAAAGTCTCCAGAAATTAATAAGACTTTCTTATAGCATTGTAGACTCGGTCACATTAATGAGAGAAGGTTGACGAAGTTACATACAGAAGGATATTTGGATCCGTTCGAATATCAATCGTATGCAACCTGTCAATCCTGTCTCAGAGGAAAGATGACAAAAACTCCATTCACTGGACACGGAGTAAGAGCGAGCGAGCTCTTGGGACTCGTACACAGCGACGTGTGCGGTCCAATGTCTACGCATGCACGAAGCGGTTATTCTTACTTCATTACTTTTACGGATGACTTTTCAAGGTACGGATATGTCTTCTTAATGAAACATAAATCCGAGGCTTTTGAAAAATTCCAGGAATACAAGAGTGAAGTAGAAAAACAAACAGGCAAAAGTATCAAGGCACTGAGATCTGATCGAGGTGGTGAATACTTGAGTGCCGAGTTCCTGGGTTACTTAAAAGAGAATGGAATTCTCTCTCAGCTTACTCCTCCATACACCCCGCAACATAACGGTGTATCGGAGAGACGGAACCGAACCCTATTGGATATGGTACGGTCCATGATGAGTAACGCTGAGTTTCCGCGATCGTTCTGGGGATATGCGCTAGAATCAGCTGCATACCTTTTGAACCGAGTTCCAACTAAGACTGTGCCTACTACACCATATCAGATGTGGTGTGGGAAGAGACCTTATCTTAATCACATTAAGACATGGGGATGTCCAGTTTTTGTCAAAAAGCAGCATGCGGACAAGCTCGAGGCACGCTCAGTACAGTGCAAGTTTGTGGGATATCCAAAGAACTCCAAGGGATATTTCTTCTATTGCGAAGAGGAACAAAAGGTTTTTGTTTCTCGCCATGCCCACTTTCTAGAACATCAGTTCTTAGGAAAAGAAATAAGTGGGAGCGCAATAGAACTGAAAGAAATTCCAGAACCACGAGCTATTACTGAAAGCTTAGTAGAACCAGAGGGTTCGAAAGATCAGGACATTCCCACGCCACTCCGCAGGAGTAGTAGGCAGTCTCATCCGTCCGAGAGATACTACGGTTTTCTCATAGACGGGGATAGAGAGGATTGCATCATAGATTGTGATGAGCCTACTAGCTTCCAGCAAGCCATTCAGAGCGTTGACTCGGTAAAATGGCTGGATGCAATGCGGACCGAAATGGAGTCCATGTACACCAACAAAGTATGGACGTTGGACATTGCTCCAGATGGGGTAAAACCTGTAGGATGCAAGTGGATCTTCAAAAGGAAGATTGGTGTAGATGGACAGGTTGAGACCTATAAAGCTAGACTGGTTGCGAAGGGTTTTCGTTAGCGACCTGGTTTGGACTATGACGAAACCTTTTCTCCAGTAGCTATGCTGAAATCCATTCGGATCCTTCTTGCCATTGCTGCCTTCCACGATTATGAGATTTGGCAGATGGACGTAATGACCGCTTTTCTAAATGGACATTTAGAGGAGTGTGTCTATATGGACCAGCCAGAGGGCTTCATTCAGAGTGGGAGCAGCGGAAAGGTGTGCAAGTTGCTCAAGTCCATTTATGGACTAAAGCAGGCATCGAGGAGCTGGAACATCTGTTTTGATGAGACGGTCAAGGAATTTGGCTTTATTAAAAATCCAGATGAACCATGCATCTATTGTAGATTTGTAGCAAGAACTGTAGTATTCCTCGTTTTATACGTGGATGACATTCTCTTAATAGGAAATGACATTCCTATGTTACAATTTGTCAAGGGGTTCTTGTTACACAGGTTCTCCATGAAAGACCTGGGTGATGCCTCATACATTCTGGGGATCCGGGTCTACCGTGACAGATCCAAGAGGATTTTAGGACTCTCACAGTCCAGGTACATCGACACCATACTGAAAAGATTCTGTATGGAAGATTCCAAGCGCGGTAATCTACCGGCTTGTCACGGGATCACCCTCTCCAAAGAGATGTCTCCCAAGACTGATTTAGAGAGGCATCGCATGTCTATTATACCCTACGCTTCTGCGGTAGGCTCTATAATGTATGCGATGTTGTGTACCAGAACAGATGTGGCTTATGCACTGAGTGTGGTAAGCAGGTATCAGTCAAACCCAGGGGAGAAACATTGGATAGCGGTAAAGAACATTCTCAAGTACCTGAGAAGGACTAAGGAGATGTTCTTGGTATATGGCGGAAAAGACCTCCAGATTGAGGCCTTTGCTGACTCCAGCTTCCAGAGTGACAAGGATGATTCCAAGTCCATGTCGGGTTTTGTCTTTACCCTCAATGGAGGGGCGGTGTGTTGGAATAGTTCCAAACAGGAAACCGTTGCTGACTCGACTATGGAAGCGGAATACATCGCTGCATCTGATGCCGCAAAAGAGGCTGTCTGGATGAGGAAGTTCTTGAAAGAACTTCAGGTGGTTCCGTCCATTGTTGATCCAATACCTCTGTATTGCAACAACAACGGGGCTATAGCTTTAGCAAAGGAACCCAGGTCCCATCAGAAATCCAGACACATCTTGAGGCGGTATCACCTGATCAGGGAGATCATGGATCGCCAGGAGATCGAGGTTCGGAGGGTTGCTTCAGAAGATAACACTGCAGATCCATTCACAAAGGCCTTACCCCAGACTCAGTTCGAGCGGCTGATCTAGATGATAGGTCTTCGATACGCCAGTACATGGCCTTAGTGCAAGTGGGAGATTGTTAGTGTATATGCCCTAGAGGCCATTATTGTATCATACTAGTATGTATATTACTTGATGGAAGCTTGGAATATTCACAGTTGTATATACAATCTTGCTCGAAATGGTAGTATGCTACTTGGTTTATCTCTGCTTTAATATGTGCATGTGTTTCTTTTAGCATATCGCTTATATACATATTAGTAGAGCCCTTACGATCTTTGCTTGATTACCAGCGTTGTGATGGCGCTCACACTCGTAGGGGCTGGGTAATCCATAAGCACATCCTTATACAGGTCCCTAGTCGGAGGACTATCGAGACAGGGCATCGATACTCCGGAGTAGACTAGCGTATGCGCTTCTCATCCCAGCGTGGGAGACGGTCTATCCCACAGCCGTCGGTATGTCGTACTTGAGATAGTATGCGGGTGCTCGTTAGGTTACGAGTACACTGCACAGGACTCGTCGGGAACTGTTGGTTGGTATTATACCTATCGTCAGTTATCAGTTCCCAGGTGACATGAGTACAGCTTAGTCCGCTGACTTGACACTGTCACTTCGCCTCGGGTGTGTTCCCACTGTACTTTGATTACTACCCTACCATGGCTCAAAGGAGTCGTGCAAACAGGTAGTAGTTGGGTGCAGTCCCGAAGCACTTGGAGGCAGTGACGGTTAGACAGGATTCGTCTCTCCCGGTATTGGGGGTTGACATCGCGCTGTGTCCAGGAGAGCCATTACACAAGTAGTCCCTGGCCAGGGCAAGCGAGATATACTGGTAGGTTTCCAGTGTTATCTCAGGGTGTTCTGGGCTTCACTCCGACATGACTTGTACCGCTATTAGGGGACTGACGTTCACCTCCCCCTAGGCCCGCCATGCGATGTAACAGACGAACAGACCGGACTGTATGGAGACTGTCACATTCAGGCTCAGTAGGAGTTCAGATGGGGTCACCTCGTCAGTCTTCTTATCGGCATCTACCTGGGGACCGTTACGTACAGCTAGTGCCGCTTGCGGTCTGTGGTTAAACCCACTGCCAGCGTAGTGTCGAGTCTTTAGAGTCCCACACAGAGAGTTATTCGCCTTTAGGCAAAATGAGTAGAGTTCGCATGGTTTTGCGACAGGGTTCGTTCACATCCGCGCACTTGTGCACGTTTGCTGTCCGGACAGCTTATACTAGCGGGCTTTGGTTTAAGCCAGATCCTAGTATATGATTTGGGATTGGTTTTATCTCATTTTATTCGTGTTCCTCGGATCACGGATACGGGTGCGTATGCACAGTTGACTGAGACAGAGGCAGAGGACTTTGATTAGGGTTAATGACCATTGTCATTTTCTTAACCCTAATGCTTATGTGTGTATTATGAATAATTGATATTAGTTATATATAATTGTGAATGGTTAGGGTTGTTGACCTTTTGACCATACTTGACTTGTTGACCTAGGTTGACACTTTGACCATCATCATTCCATATAAAAGATGCTCTTTGATCCTTGCAATTTGCATTAAATATGAAATGATAATGGTCAAGTCTTGATTAACCATGACAATTATCTAACTAATTATCTAATTTCATAATTCACCCATATTTAGAGAGAATGGTTCATTATTTCTCTCATTCTATCATATTGATTCTCTCACCTCCTCTTCCTCTCTCTCAAGCTCTCCCCTCTCATGTGTTGAGAAACACTTGAGCTTGAGATAAACCTCTCCAAAGTAATCTCTACTCTCATCTAAGGTTCTAGGATTAGCACTTCTAGCACCTTAGTTACTTCTAGCTTGAAGTTGAAGCCAAATGTTGAGGCTCTCGGGTGGATCCTTCTTCGACTAGAGAAGGCGACAAGGTGATCTCTTTCTTCCACTCCAAGGAGTAAGGAGAGAAGGACATAAAGCCCAAGGTATAACCTTTCTTCCATGTAGCTAAATCTAGTTAGCTTTTAGTTAGTTTTTGTTTAGCAAAGATCCTCCTTTAGTTAGTCCATGTTGCCTAGTTCGATAAAAATCCGATTTTTATTCCATTTTCCGCCTCCCCGCAAGCACCGGGGTGGGCAACATGGACTTACAAATCAGTGTCCTTGGCAACCTCCTCGATTCAGGGAAATCAGCGTCCTTGACGAAAGCATCTCGATTCACGTCGACCCGAAGAGAAATCAGCGTCTTTCCAGGAATACCTCGATTCGTCTCAACCCCAGGGAAATCAGTGTCCTTGGCAACCTCCTCGATTCAGGGAAATTAGCGTCCTTGACGAGAGCATCTCGATTCGCGTCGACCCACAAGAAAATCAGTTTCTTTGCAGGAATACCTCGATTCGTCTCAACTCCGAGGAAATCAGTGTCCTTGGTAAAAACCTCGATTCGCGTCGGCCCGCAGAGAAATCAGTGTCTTTGCAGGAATACCTGGATTCGTTTCGACTCCAGGGAAATCAGTGTCCTTGGCAAAACCTCGATTCAGGGAAATCAGCGTCCTTGGCGAGAGCATCTCGATTCGCGTCAACCCATAACGAAATCAGTGTCTTTACAGGAATACCTCGATTCATCTCAACTCCTAGGAAATCAGTGTCCTTGGCAAATACCTCAATTCAGGGAAATCAGCGCCCTTGACGAGAACATCTCGATTCGCGCCGACCCGCAGAGATATCAGTGTCTCTGCAAGAATATACGACGTCAGTAAAGCAGAGCCGCGGCAAAGTTCCCAGTTCCATCACTCGGCGATGCACAGACAACCCAAAGTCAACCCTCGACCTCCCTGTTGAAGCAATGCTTTGACTCAGGAGTAGGTCAACTCATCAATCACTTACGATTCCTCTCGACTTGTACGGAAGAAAATTCTCTTGTGAGATCCTTACGATTCTCAAGAGAAAACGCACTTAGGAGTCCTCACGACTCCTAAGGAGAATAGACACCTACGAGATCCTCACGACTCGTAGGGAGAAAAACCTTTGTGGGACCCTCACGGCTCATAAAGTTGAAAAGTCTTAGGCAGCAGATCTGAACCTGTTTCCTAAGCCATCACTTCATATCTCGATTCAGGGAAATCAACATCCTTGGCGAGAACCTCTCGATTCGTTTCGACCCGCAAGGAAATCAGTGTCTTTGCGAGAATCTCTCGATTCATCTCATCTTGCGGGGAAATTAGTGTCCCTACGCATAAAAAAAATTCTCTTATGGGATCCTTACGATTCTCAGGAGAAAACGCACTTAGAAGTCCTCACGACTCCTAAGGAGAAAAGAAACCTACAAGATCCTCACGACTTTTAGGGAGGAAAACCTTTGTGAGACCCCCACGGCTCATAAAGTTGGAAAGTCTTAGGAAACATATCCTAACCCTATTTCCTAAGCCATCGCTACCTTATAAAGAGTTCAAGATGAGCTGTTATCGACCATCTATGGGCCACACTTGCCAAAGCTACATGCCACTGAAATAGAGAAGTTGCTCATGAGCATATAAACTACTTCACGCCAGAGTAAAACATAAAGAAATAGAAGGGTGCGGCTCATGGAGCCGAGAGTTTGGAACTATATCCCTTAAGAGTTGAGATTTGAGTCAATGATAAATGACGACGCTTGTGTCCGCTCGTTATCTTCTGAGATCAAGATTCTGAAAGTTATATACCAACCCGAAACTGGTCATACGCCATGCATAACTCTGCACTACTTCACCCACGTACATACTTACGTGGGCAATGTAGTAGGGGGGGGCATTTGTCCCTGTCAAAAATTTCTGCGCAAAAGAGCCCAAAGTATCAAATGGTAGCGATACGTTTAAGAAAATGTGAACCAGTATTTTCCGGGCTATATTTTGAAAAACTCACGAATGTGAAACAGCTAAATTCCGATGATATCGAAAAAGCCTCGAAAAAGCCTTCGATTTGATATATTATGGGCCTCATAATTCATCCGGGATCAAAAGTTATGGGGCATCACGTGCTCACACGTGATCGGGCATCACGTGCCCACACGTGACCGGGCATCACATGTAGACACATGAACATTTACAGGCAAAGCCTGTAGGCACTGACTAAAATAAATAATTGGAAATAATTAATCGGTGGGGTCACGTGCCAACACGTGATGGGCCTTTAAACCCACTGAAAAGAATTAAAGGTATAATAAAATAACAAGGAAAAATCCCAATGGGGCATCACGTGCCGACACGTGACTAAAGGTCACGTGCTGACACGTGATAATTCATGAGTTCTTTAAAACAACAGAATTAAATTATGGTCAAATGCTTAATCAGGGGGTCACATGCCAACACGTGATGGGTTCTTAAAGATTTATGAATTAATATAATTAAATTCTAATTAAGAGGGAATCAAAAACCCTAACTGGAAAAATATTTCCCTAAATCTTTCCAAACAAAAAAGATGGTGCTCTATAAAATGGAGCACCATTGGATTAAAAATCCAACGGTAATTAAAAATCACCAATTTATGGAAAGATTTTATACAAGGAAAGATTTCCCTGAAATTTGTCAGGAATAACAGATAAAATATCTTTTGGATTAAAAATCCAACGGTGAATAAAATTCACTGCATGATCTAAAAGATCATGTTGGTTACAAAAAAAAACAACTAAAATCTTTCAATGAAAGATTGACAAAACAAATTGATTTTTTTCTTTCTCCTATAAATAGGAGCCAAGAAGAGAAGAGTGGGGGATCTACTTTTTTGGGAGATATACAACAACAGAGAGAAAAAGAGAGGAGAATTTAATTCTCAAGAGAGAAAAAGAAGATCTCTTCAGAGAGAGAAAAAACCCTAGGTGGTAAAGGGAAAGAGATCTAAGCTCTAAAAACCAAAAAAGAGAATTTAATTCTTAAATTAAAAGTTTAACTCTTCTGAATAAGAACTTAGTTCTTCCATTGTTTGAAGATCTGCAGAAGCAGATCTCCCCACAAGTTGAGAATTTAATTCTCATCGGGGAGATTCTGCCATGCACATCCAAAAATTAGAGGAAGAATTTAAGTTTAAGGAATTTAATTCCCCCAAATTCATAGGAATTTAATTCCTCCCAATGAAACTAGGGTTTGACCCTAAATAAGAATTTAATTCTTCCATATACATAGGAATTTAATTCCTCCAAATGAAACTAGGGTTTAACCCTACATAAGAATTGAATTCTTCCATATATATAGGAATTTAATTCCTTAAAACAAAAGTAGGGTTTAACCATACTAAAGAATTTAATTCTCAAACAAAAGACTTAAAACTCTCTATCCACGTAAACCTGATCACGTGACCCTCCCTTCAATGATCAGAAAAGAACAAATAAGACTACGTCACATGCCCCCACGTGACCCTTAAACAGACTCCTCAAGATGAGAAAGAAAAAGCTCGGAGGCAATGCCTCACGTGCTCACACGTGACCCTCAAAAATAAAGAGAACAATGCCAAGGCAGAATAGACTACGGGCGCCCTGACATGTCCCCATGTGACCCATGACAAAGACCTCTTTAAAAAAGAGAAGATAGAAAGAACTGAAGGATTAAAATCCAATGCATGGGCGCCCTCACGTGTCCCCACGTGACCCCTAGCTAATCCTTTCAGTATCCAGTGCATGGATACCCATCGCGTGCCCACACATGATGGCCGTGAAGATTAAATGTATTTAACACTTATATAAATATTCTGAGAATAAGATAAGGGAAGTTTGGGCCTAACACTCAAGCGCCTCACGTGACCCCACATGAGCGCTTCCCTTTTTTAGTGTTTAACGCTATTTAGGGCGCCGTATCCCTAGTGTTTAACACTATTCTGAGCGCATCACGTGGGAGCACGTGATAGCTGAGTTTACTCTAGTGTTTAACACTATATCTAAGCCAATCTTAGCTTGAACTAGCTAAGTCTTCCAGAGGCAAGACTCCCCTTTTGACTGAACCTCAAACACACTTTTGTCTTCCAAAATTGGTCATCTCATATGACATTCAAAATAATTCCCAGAGCCCTTTCAATTAACTTTGGTTTGAGGGTACATCTCTTCACACCTCTGATACATGTCATTGTAATTCTTCAACGTCTTCAGAGAGGTGGTGGGTCCCGATGACCAATAACTATTTGGTGCATTTCCAAACCCATGCTTGCTTCTGAACTTGGACCGCAATAGAGCCTAAATGCTCTTTTGTTGGATCTAAATGATCCCGTTAAGTAGATCTTAGTCTAAAATTAGACTAACTTATCCTCAACAAACATTTAAGTTGATCTTAGTCTCAAACGAGATTAACGATCCTTAAATCAATCCAATTACAGATTTCCCAACTAATATTGGTTCAAGGGTACATCTTTTCACTCCTCTGATATATGTCGTTGTAATCCTTCAACGTCTTCAGAGAGGTGACGGGTCCCGACAACCAGATTTTACATGGACCGTGGGGTCCTTAAACTCATGGACTATGATGTCCTTAAACTTTATAGACTATGACATTTTTAAACTATGGACCGTGGGGTCCTTAAGCCCATGGACTATGATGTCCTTAACCTCGAACTGTGGGGTCCTTAAGCCCATGGACTATGATGTCCTTAACTTTTACAGACTATGATGTCTTTAAACTGGACCACCATGTCCTTAAACTGGTAATCGACCGCAATGTCCCTAAACTAAACAATAGAGCCCTAAATGCTCTTTTGTTGGATCTAAACGATCTCGTTAAGTTGATCTTAGTCTAAAATTAGACTAACGTATCCTTAACATACGTTTAAGTTGATCTTAGTCTAAAATGAGACTAACGTATCCTTAAACCCAACCCCAAACCCAAATCTAAGAAAATACGGATTTGGACTAATCCACGCCCTACGGGCGACAACATAAATTAGTCTCCGTATACAATCCACGGGCAACCAAAACACAAAACAAATACACACGATACGAAGTGACCATCTGGAGAAGGAGAAAGTTGTTACCGCGATGCGGTAGCGTAATTAACTGCAGGGGCTTGCGCCTGCAGGGAAGAGCGTCCCCACAATCAAAAACCCCTCAAATGAGGAGGAATCTAACGAAGTCTGCTCATCGGCCGCATTTAAACCTTCGATACATGGTGTAATAAATCAACTTGGTATCTTCGGAGAGGTGGACGGATATCATAAATTAGTATCTGCCCTCGAAATTCAGGCCGGACGTCCCAACGTCCCGGTCGCGTCTTTCGGCGGAGAACAGCCACCTTGGATTAAATTATTCACAACAAAAGAAAATATCAAGCATACTCAAATAGTAAAGACTGAGTCATTCCATGAGTCACCTAGTAGACATGTTTCAATTAATGCAAATGAACACTTCATTTCTCCACCTCATTAACCATTAACAAAAATGGTTAAACATAATAATGAGGTGTCTTCTTCTAGATGCATCTTGTACAATTATAAGACTGCCCCTCACCGTATATACATATTCGTATCCGTATTCCGAAAAATACGAATACAAAGAGACAAATAATCCAAGAATATAATACTAGGATCCAGTATAAACCAAAGCCCACTAGTATTACCCACCCGAACATCACACGTGCACAAGTACACGTATATAATCGAACCCTGCCGTAAAACCATACGGCCTCTACATCGTTTTTCCCGAAGAAGGAAAACCCTCTGTTTAGGACTCTAAAGACTCGACAGTATTCTGGCAGTGGGTTTAACCATAAGCACGTCAGTAGCACTAGCTGTACGTAACGGCGATCCAGGTACCTGTCGAAAAGGAAGGCCGACAAGCAAACTCGTCCGAACTCCTACTGAGCCTATCCATGACAATCTCCGTACAGTTCGGTCTCTTCGTCTAAGAGTATTGCATACCGGGTCTAGGGGGTGGCAAACATCTGATCCTAATAACCCGATAATTCATACTGATGTGGCTCAGGACCAATCCGGGAAACTACTGATCAACCTATCAGTAAATCCTAACTGCCTTGGCCAAGGTCTTATGGTCCTGACCAATCGAATACAGTGCGATATCGACTCCCGATACTGGGAAAGACGAATCCCCAACAATCGCTCACTGCTTCCATGTGGCTCGGGACTGTACCCAACCAAAACCTATTTGCACGACTCAGTAGAGCCGTGGTAGGGTAGTGATCAAAGCACGGTGGGAACTTATACGAGACAAATGAAAATCTCAGGTCTGAAAACTAACCTGTACACATGTCATCTGAGAACATCCATCTGACGATAGGTATAATACTATCTGGAAGTTCTCGGTGAGTCCGTCCAGTGTACTCACACCAAGTGAGCACCTGTATACGATCTTAGGTGCATCAGACTAATGGTTGTGGGACCAACCATCGCCCCTCGTCATGGTCTAAAATCGTATACACTAGTCTACTCTGGAGTATCAATGCCCAGTCTCGATACTCACGCGACTAGGGACCATTTAAGGATGTGCTTATGGACTACCCTGCTCCCACAAGTATGATCGCCTCACAATGCAGGTAGTCAAGCAAGATCCTACGGGATTTATCAACATGTAACCGCAATATGTAATAACATGTATAACATATGCTATGTTAAGATAAAGTCAAACCATAACAGTATACTACTGTATCAAGTCTTTATCAATATGTTCAAGCTGGATAAAGCATCAATAAAAACAAATACACATATCCTGATAAAGAAAACTGAAATAATATACTATATAACTGAGCAAGAATGTCCTGTACATACATTTCCCATGCATCCACATGTATACATATACAATAATGGCATCTAGGGCATACATATCCAACAATCTCCTACTTGCACTAAATACCAATAATTGGTGTATCGAATACCCAACGTCTGCACTAAGGCCATCTGCTGGCGTACCGCATACCCAACATCTCAAAAATTCTCTCGAACTGAGCTTGATGGAGGGCCTTGGTAAATAGATCCGCCGTGTTTTCTTTAGTGTCCACTCTTCGTATCTCGATCTCCTAGCGATCAATGATCTTCCTGATCAGGTGATACCGCCTTAAGATGTGTCTGGATTTCTGATGGGACAGTGGTTCCTTCGCTAAAGCTATAGCCCCATTGTTATCACAATACAGAGGAATTGGATCAACAATGGACAGAACTACCTGAAGTTCAGTAATGAACTACTTCATCCAGACCGCTTCTTTTGCGGCATCGTTTGCAGCAATGTATTCAGCATCCATCATCGAGTCTGCAACGGTGTCCTATTTGGAGCTCCTCCAACACACCGCCCTTCCATTGAGGGTAAACACAAAACCTGAGACAGACTTGTTGTAATCCTTATCACTCTGGAAGCTTGAATCGGTAAAGGACTCGACCTTCAGGTCTCCATTACCTAAAATTAAGAATATCTCCTTAATCCTTCTCAGATACTTAAGAATGTTCTTCACTGCTGTCCAGTGGTTCTCACTTGGGATTGACTGATACCGGCTCACCACGCTAAGTGCGCAAGCTACATCTGGTCTTGTACATAGCATCGCATATATTATAGATCCTACCACCGAAGCGTAGGGTATAGTGCCCATGCAAACCCTCTTCGGTCTTAGAAGACATCTCTTTGGAGTGGGTGATTCCATACAATGCGGGTATGTTACCGCGCTTGGAATCTTCCATACTAAATCTCTTTAGTACGGTCTCTATGTACCTCCCAATAATCTCTTGGATCTATCTCTGTAGATCTTGATCCCCAGAATGTATGAGGTATCACCCAGGTCCTTTATGGAGAACCTTTGTGATAAGAACAACTTGACCGATTGTAGTATAGGAATATCATTTCTTATCAAAAGAATGCCATCCACGTACAAGACTAGGAATATGACAGCTCGTCACACAATCTTCTTATAAATATATGGCTCATCCTCGTTCTTTATAAAGTCAAACTCCTTGACTGTTTCATCAAAACAGATGTTCCAGCTCCGCGATACCTGCTTTAATCCATAAATGGATTTAAGCAACTTGCATACCTTCTCGCTACCCCCACTGTCTACAAAACCTTCTGGCTGATCCATATAAACGCACTCTTCGAAACTTCCGTTTAGAAAAGTCGTTTTACGTCCATCTGCCAGATTTTATAGTCATGGAAGGCAGCAATGGAAAGTAGGATCTAAATGGATTTGAGCATAGCCACTGGAGAAAAGGTTTCATCATAGTCCACTCCTGGTCTTTGACGAAAACCTTTTGCAACGAGTTTATCCTTATAGGTTTCCACCTTCCCATCTACACCAAATTTCCTTTTGTAGATCCATTTGCATCCAACGGGTTTTACCCCAGGTGGAGCAATATCCGAGGTCCACATTTTATTGGTGTACATTGACTCCATCTCGGATCGCATAGCATCCAGCCACTTATCAGAGTCCCTACTGATAATGTCCTGCCTGAAACTAGTAGGATCATCCTCTTCCAAGATGTAATCCCCTCGATCCCCGTATATGAGAAAACTGTAGTATCACTCGGGCGGATGAGAAATCCTACTAGATCTGCGGAGTGGCTGAGGTTCGTCTGGGATTATTGAATCTAGTGGTTCTACCAAATCTTCAGTTACATTTTATGGTTCAGAATCTTCTTCCAGTTCTACCGTATGCCCCACTAACTTCTTTTGCAAGAAGTTCCCTTTCTAAAAAGGTGGCGTGGCGAGATACATAGAACTGATCGTGCCTGAAGTTTGTCTGGTTTCTGTGTTTTCACATAGGTCGGACAACCCCATATCTTAAATCGCTTAAGATATGGATTTCGTCCACTCCATATTTCATATGGAGTCTTAGGCATAGATTTGGATGAAACGTAATTCAGTAAGTATGCTGCTGTCTGAAGCGCATATCCCCAAAATGAAAGAGGTAACTCAGCACTACTCATCTTAGAGTGAACCATATCCAAAAGGGTAAGATTCATCTGCTCCGATACACTGTTATGCTGTGGTGTATACGGAGGAGTAAGCTGAAAGAGAATACCATTCTCTTTTAAAAAGTCATGGAATTCCTTACATAAGTACTCCCCTCCTCTAACAGATCGGAGGATCTTGATACTTTTGCCAGTCTGGTTCTCTACTTCATTCCTGAATTCTTTGAATTTCTCAAAAGCTTCAGATTTGTGTTTCAAAATATACACATATCCGAACCTAGAGAGATCGTCGGTGAAAGTGATGAAGTACGAGAACCTACCCCTTGCATGTATAAACATTGGACCACATACATCAATATGTATGAGTCCCAAGAGCTCTGTTGCTCTTTCTCCGTGTCCGGTGAACAGAGATTTAGTCATCTTTCCCTTGAGACAAGACTGACAAGTTTCATAAGATGAAAATTCGAACGTATTCAAAAATCCTTCTTTAGCAACTTACTTATTCTTTTCTCTCCGATATGACCAAGTATACAATGCCACAAGTAGGATTCGTTCATTAATGAACTCTTCCTCTTGCGTGTGTCTTGTATATTGAAAACTGTGTTTTGATTTAGAACATAGATACCATTACACAGTGTATCTTCTGCAACCAATACCTGATTAAGATAAATGTTCATGATATTTCTTTCAAGAACAAACTTATATCCATCTTTATCAAATAAAGAAACTGATATGATGTTGCAAACCATGGAAGGTACATAGTAGCAATTATTCAAAATCATAGTATAGCCATTCGGGAATACAAGGTGATATTCACCGACGGCTGCAGCATCAACTTGTGCTCTGTTCCCTACTCTGAGGGACATATCACCAGGTTCAACCATCCTACTTTTTCTCAGTCCTTGTAATAAATTACAGATATGAGATCTTGATCCGGTATCTATTACCCAGGAGGTAGGACTGACCGAAAAACAATTCTCAATAACAAGAACACCTGAAGAAGACGCAATAATGTGCTTCTTCTTCATTAGGGTTATCAAGGAATTCATGCAATCCTCTTTCCCTTGCTCATACTCAGAACTTCTGCCATAGTTTAGAGTCGAACTGACGTTCCTCAACGCCGAATAAGAATTCGGATCGGTCAAGCGATACATTTTTATTATCTTCATTAAGGCATGAAAAGGTTGCTACCTGGAGAGAGAAAAGAAACACTTAGCGTGCGCTCTTGCAAGATTAGATTGGTTATTAGTTTATCTAACCAGGATGGCTCTCACTGTTTTCTCGAATTCTTCATCAAACCTTAAAAGGAGAATTAGTCGGGATTAATCGCATGTTACAATGCTTGCTTAACCTTTCGGCCAGGCTAGTGTTGGTATTTCGAAGGAGGTTTTCCAACGCTTTCGCGAAGTTCCTTAATTGTGTAACCTCTTTTCCCTGGAGGCGTAGCCCCGCTAACACCGTTCTAGACACCTACTTGGTTTATAGCATTGATTGTTTAGTGAAATAATCTCCCAACAGTAATCCTACTCATCAGTGGGATCGGGATCCAACTATCATTGTGTGATGACCTAGATGGAATCCACTCTAGTCACCACACTCCAGAAGGTATGCTAAATCTGCAAGTTTCCTGTATATTTGAAACTCCCGATGTGGTTTTTGCCCCTAGGACCCTAGTGACCTTGACGGAGTAAACAAATCAAAAAGCCCTAGTCAAGTTCAACCCGTCATTATCTTGATTGCATTAAACCCACCCGCATAACCCTTGACGGAGTCAATAAGGTTATACGACTGTCCTAACCAATCGCAACTAATGCTACAAACGAGCACCATTTAGCTACCGTACACTACGCCTTGACGGAGTCAACAAACGCAGCACGAATACTAAGTACTACTCGTAGGAAATGACGGAGGTCTACGGGTGGGTTTTTGGCGAAAAACCTTTTAACATAATGAACTTGATATCGTTAAAGGAACCTGAGCAGTTTTGAAAAGGAGTGGTTCAGGCTCTGCTTTTGAAAACTTCTGATTTTGAAGAAAACCGAGTAATCTATAGTATAAGCTTTTGCTCAAGAGGTCAATCCTCGTGAAGGGATCTCGGCTCTTGCCTCCTGGAATGAGGTGCTGGATATTCAAAACCGAATTCCACTATGCAAAGCGAAAGAATATTACTACAGTTTTTCGAAATTTGTTCCAACAACATCCTTTTAGGTTTCTTTTATGTCATTAATCAAAATTAATGCGGTCCCATCAATTAATCCTATCACACAAGAAAAGAAAGAAAATACAATATACGTATATGCCATCCACATTCGCCGCTGGGCCCCGTCATCACCCGTTAGGTTACTTAACTAACGGCAGAGCGGGGGCTGGACTAGCGCGGGTGCAAAACATATACAACATCTACTAGTATATAAATAAATATATATAACATTCGTCCTAGGCATGATAATAAGCAACATCACAGAATCTCAGCAAGCAACACAGAATGGTGGATAATCTTGGAGCCCCGTGTTTCATTTGAGCCGCAAATAAAACCCGACGTTCCAGGTCGTGTGGATAGCCTGTGTAATGAAAACCTAGACCCCAACGAGCGCGGCAAGTTATCCGCCAATCCCAAAAGTGAGGTAACCCCAATTAACAAAGTGAATGGGCCACCCAACACTTCACAGAATCCGGTAACTTGGGCGCCCCTCCGTGGGTCAAACTATACCCCCTACGAGCGCGGCAAGTTATCCGCCAATCCCAGAAATGAGGTAACCCCAATCAACAAAGTGAATGGGCCACCCAACACTTCACGGAATCCGGTAACTTGGGCGCCCCTCCGTGGGTCAAACTATACCCCCTACGAGTGCGGAGAATAGCCCGCCAATTCTAGAGTAAAGCCCCCTCCATCTTAACACCATGAGATGCGGTCTTGTTGCCCTCTAGAACCTGGCTATTCGTGCACTCCACCTTAGGGTAAACCTAGTATAGAAAAGAAAAATAATATGTACAATGGTGACATCGACCTCAACTTGGTCGTGCGCCAATCAAATAATATACAACAGGCAGTAACGGCTGTCCATATGTCGGAAGCTCGCCCCGCAATAACAAATGTACAAATGAATATCAACTATACCACTAACATTGCACCATAAGCTATCCACCACGACTATCCAACCACAACCACAGCACTAACACAGAACATCAACGTGAGTGTCATGTTCGCAAACCCGTCTAAAAGAACATATAGCAGTTAGATGAGCTATACCACTCTAATGACATTAACAGCCGCAGATAGTAATGCATGTACTGAAACTATTAAAGAGTGTTAAAAAGAAACAACGCCTGGAATCCTAAATCCAAGTAATAAGAACACAAACCAAAACACAAGCCAATTCCACTCAATAGAACCGGTGGGGCCGGCCATTTTGGCACTTTGGCCGGCCATGAGGAGGTGGAATCGTCTCGTTTTTGGTTTGTGTTCATCTCACAACTAAAGGAGCACTCTGCAATTATTTAAAAAAAATTTAGAGCCTCTAAAAATTTCGAAAGAAGCTTGGATTTTCGTTTCGTGTTTCGGAGTTATTTCGGTTTCGTTACTTTAACATTGTTTAAACCTGCTAGTATAGGGTTTATTGACTGGCTCTGATATTATGAAAGGTTATGCTAATGCCCTGGCCATCATCCGTGGCCGTTTGTGGAATAAAATTTTTTACAACGATTTAAACTTGGCGCTAGAATAACCCTAAACCAGATCTAACTATAAACCTAACTAGAAACAAGAGAAGCTCTATCTACTATGATAGAAATTATACATAAAGAAACATGTCCTTCGGGTCTTCGCTCCTCTCCTTTGGCTCCTCAAAAGATGTACGGATCGCGTTTGAACTTTGGCCTCCTCACATCAAAGATGATCCACACGAGAGTGGTTACTTTGAGCTCATACCTCCTAATCGAGGTAACTAGGGTACTTAGAATGCTAATCTAAGTAGCCTAGATGAAGTAGTTTGAGATGATAGATTAATATGTCTCACTAACACTAGGTTTCTCAACTCATGAGACAATTAGGGTTAGAGTTTAGAAGAAGAGAGAAAGGAGAAGATGAGAGTGTTCAAGTGAGAAATGAGTATCATCAAGTGAAGAATGGATAAGTGTTGTGTATTAATAATGCAAACCAATAATGCCATACCAAAATATCTAGGTACCACAAAAAATATCTAGATGCCGCCTTGCATTAAAATATTCACAACAAAAGAAAATATCAAGCATACTCAAATAGTAAAGAATGAGTCATGCCATGAGTCACCAAGTAGCCATGCTTCAATTAATGCAAATAAACATATCATTTCTTCACCTCATTAACCATTAACAAAAATGGTTAAACATAATAATGGTATCTTCTTCTAGAAGAGTCTTGTATAATTACAAGAATGCTCATCATCGTATATACATACCCGTATCCGTATTCCGAAAAATACGAATACAAAGAGACAAAAGAATCCAAGAATATAATAATAGGATCCGGCTTAAACCAAGGCCCACTAGTATTATCCGCCAAAACATCACACATGCACAAGTACACGTATGTGATCGAACCCTGCCGTAAAACCATACGACCACTACATCATTTCGCCCGAAGCAGGGAAACCCTCTGTGTGGGACTCTAAAGACTCGACAGTACGCTGGTAGTAGGTTTAACCACAAGCACGTCAGCGACACTAGCTGTACGTAAAGGGTAACCAGTTACCTGTCGAAAAGGAAGGCCGACGAGCAAACCCATCCGAACACCTATGGAGCCTATCCGTGACAATCTCCGTACAGTCCGGTCTCTTCGTCTAAGAGTATCGCATACCGGGTCTAGGGGTGGTAAACTTCAGACCCTAATAACCCGATAATTCATGCTGATGTGGCTCAGGACCAATCCGGGAATCTACTGATCAACCTATCGGTAAATCCTAACTTCCTTGGCCAAGGTCTTATGGTCATGGCCAATCGAATACAGTGCGATATCGACTCCCAATACCGGGAGAGACGAATCCCCAACAATCGCTCACTGCCTCCATATGGCTCGAGACTGTACCCAACCAAAACCTGTTTGCACGACTCAGCAGAGACGTAGCAGGGTAGTGATCAAAGCACAGTGAGAACTCACATGAGAAAAATGACGATCTCAGGTCCGAAGACTAACCTGTACATATGTCACCTGAGAACTTCCATCTAACGATAGGTATATTATCATCTGGAAGTTCTCGGCAAGTCCGTCCAGTGTACTCACACCCAGTGAGCACCTATATACGATATTAGGTGCATCGGACCAATGGCTGCGGGACCAACCATCGCCTCTCGTCGGGGTTCTAAAAACGTATACACTAGTCTACTCTGGAGTATCAATGCCCAGTCTTGATACTCCCAACACAAGTAGTGAAGCAAGATCCTACGGGCTTTATCAACATGTAACCACAATATGTAATATCATGTATAACATATGTCATGTTAAGATAAAGTCAAACCATAATAGTATACTACTGTATCAAGTCTTTATCAATATGTGAAAGCTGGATAAAGTATCAATAAAAACAAATACACATATCCTGATAAAGACAACTGAAATAATATACTATATAACTGAGCAAGAATGTCCTGTACATACATATCCCCAGCATCAACATGTATACATATACAATAATGGCCTCTAGGGCATACATATCCAACAATTTCCATAATTTCCCTGATCTTGGAAGGGTCGATTTCGATCCCTCGGTGGCGGATTGTAAAGCCCAGAAACTTCCTTGATGAGACCCCGAATGCACATTTCAACGGATTCATCTTCAGCTTGTATTTTCGGAAGCGCTTGAAGACTGTCCTGCTCCAAGTGCTCTTCATACGACATGCTCTTGACCACTAAATCATCGATGTTGCATTCAACGATGTCATGTATCATGTCATCGAATATCTTGGTCATTGCTCTTTGATATGTAGCCCCGGCATTCTTTAGTTCGAAAGGCATAACTTTGTAACAGTATATGCATAACGGTGTGCAGAAGGCCATATGCTTCTGATCTTCGGTATGCATCTTTATCTGATTGTATCCTAAAGATCCATCCATGAAGTATAAGACCTCATGGGTAGAGGTGTTGTCGATCATCAGTTCGGTGACTAGTACGGGGAATTCATCTTTCGGACACTCCTTATTGAGATCATGAAAATCTACGTAGATCTGGTCGGTCCCATCCTTCTTCATCACGAGGATGATTGTAACAACCCTAAACTTTTTGTACATAATTTTTTTCAAAAATACATAAAGGGGTACCTAAGCCTGAGCACAAGTTATAAATTTGAATTGCTTTAGAACAGCAAGAAAGCACTTGTAGCTCATTGGTAAAGCCCTGCACTGCTGTGACATAGTACCTGTGTTTGAATCCCCCAGCCACATAATATTTTTATTAATTTTTCTTTTAAATTTTTAGAAGCTCAACAGTTTATACGTGCAATACAAGTAAAACTGAAAAGTCACTTAAAATAAACATGTGGAAATTAGTATTTAAGCATACTGGGACACGTGGCATTGATCTAAGAACCCCACCCTATAGAATGGCCGGCGAAGATCACCCAAGGGCCGGAGCCGCCAGTTTTCTCAATAGGTAATGCCCAAATTTTTTTACCTTAGCACCCCTTGGACTCCCACCACTAACCCTAGACTATTTGATTTCCTGCACATTTCCAGAGAAATTAAAATGATGCATTAATCCAAATTTTAATGCATTTTTAATTCTCTCTTCACTCACAAAATCTTAATTTCTCCTATAAATACAACCCTACACCATAGCCCTCCTCATTCAGAATTCCATTGCCAAAACTCTCTAAAATTTCTAAGTCCAAGAAGTTGTACAAGTTGAGTTAGCTCAAGGCAAAGTTCCGGCGACGTTTCAGGACAAATCCGGCGACAAAATGACTCCCCGACGATTCCATAAGCTTCCTCTACCTCTCATCTTTATTTATAATCTATAAGTCCCACTTTCTCTCTTCTCCTTCTATTAAAACGAATTCCATTTTCAAACCTAGTCGGAAGTGGAATTAATCCGACTTTCATTTCTAATTTAACTAAAAACACCATTTATGTTAATAACAAATTTACAATCATTTTGTATATTGTAGCAATCATAAAAAAACATATTAGAATAAGTTTCATCTCAAAATAATATGTATTGCAACTTGTATTTCAATTTTACGGTAAAATAACATTATGTTTACATACGACATTGCTTATTCATTTTGATCATGTTACATTTAAAAAACTCACGAGGTAATGACCTACCTCATCACAACACTCATCTTGACATAGCACGATGGCTTTTGTAACATTATTTTAGGACAAAATACGAATTTACATTTAAATACCATAAACTTTCAAAAATTGTTTTCTTTAAAAGTGTTTTATTTAATTTCTTGCAAATGCAACTCTACAACCTATTTTGGGGAACCGTGATCGGGATGGTGTGGGTTATCACACATCCTCGGACCTAGTAGAGCGAGATACAGACCTCCTCACGGAGCATCCGATCTCGATAGAATTTTTAATGCAATTTTTAAGAAAATGTGATTTCTATTTAATAAATAAGTTCTATTTTTATAAATATATATATATAATCAAAATATCTACTTTAAATATACAATATATATATTCCATATTTTCTAAATCAAAGGAATCACAAATTTCATGAAATTACCATTACAAATCAATACAATTCCAATATTACACTGTAATACCATATACAATTCAAGTTAGGATTATATCCACTAGAATATTTCATTTTATAAAAATTACAACTATGAAAATCCTAAAGACGATAATTAAATACTTGAGATGTATTTTGAAAATATATCAAAACTATTTTTATAAAACCCCCTCAACTTATATCAATTTACAATAAGGACCCTAGTAAACATAAGTTAAAGCGGGACTAGTTCTCTTGAGCCTCAGAGAGATGGAGAATATGGGTGCTTGCCTATCTAAAGTAGACAACCTAATAACGGTGTTATCAATACGGTAATTGTCTTGGAAAAAGACACAAATCCTGCCGTCCATGTGCAGCTGTTACCGATAACATCAAAACTAATTCAGAACTTCAATTCGTTTTAAAGTGTCTGACTAAAACAGAGTCTTAGTCTAATCTTAAATCAATCAATCTATTCTTGAATATGATTCAAGTATAACTCCATTTCAAGATGAATCCATTTATACCAGAATTCAATCCATATCAACATGACTGGACTAAACCGAACCATGCACATATTCTGATTACATGACTATCCATTTATATCCATTCCGTTTAGATGATATCATGGTTTCGGCAAGTCGTACATCCATTAAACAAAAAAATACAAATCAATACAAAATACATTACGGGGTTTTAAAGGGGTAGACTAGCACAGAATGAGTTAAAAGTGGCACGAGATGGTCATTAAAAGACGTAACTATACATCCATTGCCGTTGTTCCGTGGTTTTATCGATGGAGCCTTATATTAAGGATTACCATAGTCTACGGTGTATGTTGGACTCCTCTCGTATACACTGGCATATTCTGTACGAAGCTACAATCAACTGCATTAACATAACAAACTCACATTACATCAGTTATATTCTCATATCTATCTATTATATTCCTTCTTTTCTTTGGGACTTACCGAGCGATTGTTCGCTGACGACATTCCTATTTCTCTTCTTTCTTTGGATGTTGTCAGGAGGACCCGACTCTGAGGAGTTCGAGACCAGCCAGGAGCACTTGGAGCAGACCACTGAGCAGCATGACTTTTAGGCTTTACTTGTACTTATTTCTCATTCAGTTCATGCCATTGTTTAGGCATTGCTTTCATCATTATATTTACTTTTCAGTTGTATTTTAAAGAAATGTTTAATAAATAAAAGTTGTTGTTCATTTACATTTCATGTCTTCATGTGTATATTTACATTATATTGCTTATTACGCTTAGCGTGTTTACTTTTGAGTATATACGTAGCGGGACTCGTCGCGTCTCCTTACCCGTACACTGGGAAGCGGGACGTAACAGGTTTTGTTGGCGGCCCATGCAGGTCAGTGCTGCATAGAACCCTACCATGCAGGTCAGTTCTGCATGGACATTGTTCATACATGAATATTGCATTTTATACCGCCCATTCTTAAGCTCGTTTGTTTATAGGCAGGTGCTTTTAATCAGTGTTTGCTACATGTTTACAGGATACTGGTTCTCATCTCTAAACAGTAAAATTCATGGAAAAGTACGTCAAATTCCGGATTACTGCCAACAACAGATAAAACACGGGTCTCCGCTCTCTATCCGTGTGTTGCCACACACCAGTTTAAGGGACAAAATGGCAAATCGATGTCCTTTTCGTGCACAAAGCACAATAGCAACACAAAATCCAACATATCTACGCGGAGCTCGAGGAAATCTTGGCAAAAGATCCACATCACATCACCTTTTGATATACTGAAATTCTGGAAGAAATGGGAAAAGTGTCTGAGAAAAAGTCATATACCAAACAGCAAACAACATAAAACCAGGGATCCCCACAAAATATGAAGGCCTAACTCCTCTAAAGCGCTGCGGTTCCGCGGCATAAGCAGGCTTAGGCCGCGGAACCGCGGCCATATAGTCTCCGTGCGTTGTCGTTTTTTGTGGGCGGTTTGGTCATTTTATTTGGGGTCAGAATGTTGCCCTAGGTTTCCATTTCCCTGCCTATAAATACCCCGGTTCTGAGCCAAACCAAGGGGACATTCTTAGTTAATTTCTTTAGCCTCTTTTTGCTAGTTTTAGTGTTCTTCTTCTTCTTCTTCATCTTTCCTCCATGAAAATTGTAATGAGAGCTTTTTGAGTGGAAGATCAATGAAGATGAGGGTTTTTTTATATTATTCTTTTTGTTTAGCTTCCCCTTGAGATCCTTGCTTTCTCTTGATCTTTCAACCTCTTCATTGAGGTTGAAAGTTTAAGGGTTTGTTATTGATCTCAAGGGTTGTATCTTCATATGGAATTTGTGCTTCATTTCACATGAGTTCTTTACCCTTCTCTTGATCTTGCAACCTCTTGATTGAGCTTGCAAGTTTAAGGGTTGGCTATTGATCCCATACTTGTCTTGAGTTCTATGGTTCTTAGTATTACTTTCTTGCATTTTTCATTCTTGTCTTTTTTTAATTGCAATTTACTTTCATGCACTTAAATTCCATGCCCTTACTTACTTGTAATTTTTTCTTTTCTTTGTTCTTTTCTTTTGCTCTTTTTGGTTTGTTTTGTGAATGGTTGTAATTATTGTTGTTAAGAAGAAATACGATATTGTAAGTTAACGTTTCGTTCCTCATTTCCTTTTCCCGTTATTTTCCTTTGAACTCCGCCCAAACGTTACGCAAGCGCTCCGTTAGGCACCCTACCCTACCAAGGTAACGGTGATTCCTAACCGCGACCGGTTGCGTTCGGTTTGGCCGGAGGCGAAAGCAAGAAACAAGAACGGAAGGACAAGGGTAAATAAGCCGAATTCCACGAATACCGTGCTTAAATCCCCTAATCCACGTTGTTGCCGATTGCTCTTGCTTCAATTGGTCAAGACTCGGCTCAAAGGTTTTGAGTACGGATTTCTTTATCTTACACTTTCGTATCTTTTCTTAACAACTTTATACTTGCATATAACACATAGGTTCGTTTGAACAAACATATACACATTCTTTTTTGACTCGTCTAAGACAAGAACGGACATACAACCATCTCCCTGTAGATCGACCCGTGCTCAACCGGCTAGCTGCAAAGCGACACCGTATTGATCGCGGTTATAACTTTAGAACTTTGAACATCCGACACGCTCTTGGCGTGCGATCAAATGGCGCCGTTGCCGGGGAGACGGTAGCGTATTTTCTTTCTTGTTATTCGGGTTAATATTCTTTTTGTATATATTTATAAAAAAAAACTTTTTTGTTTTTATATAATTTTTGAGCAAGTCTGCAGATTTTTGCGGATTTCCGAACTGTGATTGTGGGGAGCAAAGTGTACGTTCAAGGCTAAGGTGATTGCAAAGTACAGTGCCAAAGATCCGGCTAGTTTGACCCGCGCAAGCGAATTTTTCAAGCTTATCGGATAATATTCAACGGGGGTTTCCTAACCCAAAAACTTAACGGTACGTACTTTACTAACACCTTCTTCTCAAATCCGACGCATCCAATATACTATTCTTTGCAGGATTCTTTGCAAGTTCGCTAGCAAACGCTAAAAATTGACTAACCCGTATTTGTTTCTGTTAGTTATATGTATGCCCTAGAGGCCATTACTGTACATAGGATGTATATTGTAGTGGATGCTGGGACATATATAGGGAGGACTTTCTTGCTCGACATGATAGTATGCTATCTGGTTACTCTTTATCTTAACGTGTGCTCAGATTGTCTCTCTATTACATGTTGGTAAAGCCCTTAGGATGTGTACTTGACTACCTGGACTATGATGCGGATCATACTAGTGGGGACATGGTAGTCCATAAGTACATCCTTCAAAGTCCCTAGTCGTGGGTGTATCGAGACGGGGCATCGATATACCAGAGTAGACTAGCGTGTACCTTCTCGACCCATACAGATGGGCGATGGATGATCCCATATCCATTGGTGTTTGACATCAGAGATGATATACGGGTGCTCAGTAGAGACTGGGAACACTGGACGGACTCGCCGAGAACTCCCAGATGGTATTATACCTTACGTCAGATGGCAGTTCTCAGGTGACACTGGTACAGAGTAGTCTGTTGACCCGAGATCGTCATAGAGTCTTGTGTGGTTCCAACTGTGCTTTGATTTCCATCTTACCACGTTCAAGAGGGCGTGCAAAATGGTGGTTTTTGGGTACAGTCCCGAGTCACATGGAGGCAATGAGCGATAGGAGGGGATTCGTCTCTCCCGGTATAGGGAGTTGATGTTGCACTGTGTTCGATTGGCTATAACAGGAAGTCCTTGGCCAGGGCTGATCAGAGAATTGCTGGTAAGTGTTACCAGTAGTTTCTCGACCCGTTATGAGCCTCATATCGACACGACTTATCGAGCTATTGGGGTCTGACGTTTACCACCCCTGGGCAAGATATGCGACATATCAGACGATCAGACCGGACTGTACGGTAGTGTTACTGGTTGGATTCACTGGAGTGTGAGCGGGCTTGCTCGTCGATCTTCTGATCGCTCAATACCCGGGTGGCCGTTACGTTTAGCAGACCGCTTGCGGCTTGTGGGTGTTTGATATGATCATCACCTGCTGCCGGCGTATTGACGAGTCTTTAGAGTCCTACACAGAGGTTTCCTGGCTCAAGCGAAACGAAATAAGAGCGCATATGAGATATGTGCGGGACCGAGAATAATGCATGTATGTGATACCGTATTCCATTCTCGCGATGAATGTATCGATTGGTTGTATGCGATATAACCTAGTTATCGATTCAAGCGTTGATTCGATAAGACGATAGATAAGATACTAGTTGGTTATATGCGATATGACCGGATCGTTAAATCAAGTGTTGATTTAATGATTTAATGTATAATTATATATCTGATATATTACTTTGCATTAACTAGTATTGGTTCACTTTAAATGGATTTTCTCACTTGATTTGTGCACATTGTATATGTGATATACTTTTATACACAAGATTGTATCATGTTTGATGATGCATACTAACTTGGGTTTGTGTAAAGACTAAACCATGGTTATTTGAATGGTTAGGGTTTTGTTTTCTTTTTGATTTATCTTATTTAGATATTCATATTGAAAATGATAAGCATAAAAGGAAAATGGTGGCTTTGTTTGTTTTCTAGTTGAAGCTTCTTGAACATTTGACCAAAGTGACCATTTTGTCTCATGCTTAACCCTAACCACTCCATTTAACCCTAGTCTATTCTCTACAACTAACCAAGATTAGGATATGATAAGTATTCATATTATTATTCTTTTTAGATAATACTTATGATATTCTATCTTCTTCTTCTTCTTCTTCAAGATGAAGAACCTTGAGTCCATCAATGGTGATTGATAAAAACAAGTGAGAAATCCAATTCTAAAGTCTACCCACTTCCTATTTCTTCATCCTCTACCTCTTGCCAAGTAGTAGAGTGTGTTTTCTTCACAAGTTTCTTGTCTTGGTGAAGTTGGAGCTTGATCTAGCGATGCCTCGACGTAGATCATCTTCGGCACGTCGTCGATGACCTAGCCCGTCCATTCTCCGATGAAGCCGAACCAAGAGCCCGGATTTCGATTTGGACAGCGAGGAGACTTCATTGCGAAGCTATGGAGGTGGAGGACCGGATCTACAAAGGTTGTATTTCCGCACTTTTAGTTTAGTTGTAAACTAGTTTCATGTTTTGCCTAGACATCTAGCTAACGATCCGTAGTCTAGGGTTTCTCGGCACCGTAATTTTTGAAATTGGCATGTTTGATGCCTTGTGAGACCTCCTTGATGTGCCTAGGAACCCTACAGTGGTATCAGAGCCTAGCTAGAGCCTTAGGCGAAGTCTAGACGACGTTTGAATCCCGATCGAACCCGAAACCCCATTTTTCCCATGCTCTCTGTCCTTTTTTCAAAACTGTGCATTTTTCCACATTAAAAATATGCAGAAAATTAAGCAGGGTTTTATATGAATTACTGTGAAATACGGGGGCCTAATTCAATTAAACCACCGCGGAACCGCGGCACGAGCTTGGCATGTGCGGCGGTTCCGCGGCCGTATGGTCTCCTCTTGCGTTGACTTTTGCACAGTAATTCCTATTTAACAGTGATGAGTTCTCTGGGTATTTTTAATATTTATTCAAGAGTTGAATAATCTGGGATGTTTTGGAGCTTCGATGATTCGATCGAGTTTATCAGATTTTGTCTATTTGGCTTTCCGGATAAATTTTAGAATATGTTAAAAAGTTCGACCGGATATAAATACCTAATTTTTCCCCTGTCGGGAAATTTCCAAGTGTTGGATTTTTCCGTGGTTTAAAGACGTTCTAAGTAGTGCAAGTAACGCGATGGACCCTCTAGAAGACAACAAACCTTAACTTGATTATGTGACTATCTTGAACTGCCCTTTGAACCTTTGGGTTTGGGGCAGTACGGCGTGCCACATGTGAGGCGTTGGCTAGACCCTTCTACAGCTGGACCGTTGGTACTGAGGCACGAACTGAATGTTTTTAGACTTGTTTCATGTGTTGATCTGTATCGGGAAAACTTGGGTGTTCGATTGTTCGATCGGAAAGTTTAACATTTTCTGTTTATCCGGAATGTGATACAACAATTGGAATTCACAAAAGTTATGTGATAACTGAATGAATATTATAAACATTGCAGTTTAGTCTCACTTGATCGGTTGCCACGGAATTTTGATGTGATCAAAAGTCCGTCGTAATCACGTAGCGTACGTGGATACTCGCCGGGTAAACTTGATAGACAGCCTCACTCCATTGCCCCGACAAAGTGACTGTAGGAGAACCCCGTCGCCGAAAGCATCCGTCCGGGTTCTCGCGGTAGCGGTGTTCCGCCTTGGTGCACTTCGTCGACGGCATCGGGGGTGCGGCCGCCTACTAAAGTTTGCGACGAGCATTCGATCAGGATGTCGGGAATTTTGTTGAATTGCCCGACTTGATATTGAAAAGAGTTTTCGATTTTGAGACTAAAATGCGGGGTTTATAAATGTTAGGCATGCGATGTCTAAGTAATTCATTTGGTCAGGCATGCGATGTCTGAGGTGGTTGCGGATTCCAACTGTTGTAGTTTTACACTTTCTTTTCTGTGACCGTAAGTATAATATGTGATATCGCCGGTTTCGTTGCTATATGTCAACGACAATTGGGATGGACATATTTACTTACGTTGATGACATGTGATGTTATGTGTTGCTGGATATGTTATATTGGATCGTCGTGTTCGAATAGCCGGGGGTTTTTATGTGAGATGAGTGTTTTTCATTTTCATTCATGTAAAAACTTGTATGTAATATTCTTTTATTGGGGCACTTCTAGGTAGCGGAAGATGTCACTGTTTGTATATTATTCACTTTTCTGCACTAGGATAGACCCAAGGAGGAGGGCATAAGTAACCGGGTTCTGGAGTCCAGTGGGAGACCAACTCGAGGAGTCGAGTCCGGGTCTCCTAACTCTTGAATTGGTAGGGTTTCTTGCCGCTCTCGTAGGGGTCTAGGGGTGTGGGTTTGGCTATTCATCACGACCGTGGAATCCGTGTTTTATACTGGCTCGTATTGAAAACACGGACGTCCTAGTATATCCAATATTTCATATGTTTCTTCTGCTGCGATATCTGTGATGTGATCATGTGATGTTCTGTGATAGATACAGTATATAGTATATATGATATATTATATAGACGTTACTTATGTTTTACACCCGCGCTAGCCCTGCCCCGCTCTGCCGTTAGTTACCTAACCTAACGGTGCACGAGGGGACATCGAGGCGAATGCGGATGGCATAAGTGTATGTCATATTTATCTGTGATGTTTAGGTACTTAAATGATGGGACTTCATTAATGAGATTAATGAAATAAAAGAAACCTAAGATGTTGTAGAATCGAATTTCAAAATAAAACAGGTAGCTACAGTTCTTGCTTTGCACAGCGGTATATATGATATATCCTGCACCTTATTCGATAAGGAGAGGACCGAGATCCTTTCACCGGGAGTGACTCCTTTAGCAATAACTGGCAGATGCTACACCCTCGGTTTGTCTTTTGATTGCTTTTAAGAGTTTTTGCTTTGCACAGTGATATATATGATATATCCCGCACCTCATTCGACGAGGAAAGGACCGACGATCCCTTCACCGGGAGTGACTCCTTTAGCAAAACTAGAAAAGCCTCAAAAGCACTCCATTTTTAAAATCATTTGATTCTACAACGATATCGAGTTCATTACGCAATAGGTTTTCAGAAAAACCTGTCGTAGCCCTCCGTCATTTCAGATAAGTCATATTTAGTATTCGTGCTACGTTTGTTGGCCTGCGTCAAGGCGTAGTGTGCGGTAGCTAACTAGTATTTATCTGCTTATGCATATGATGCAGATTGGATTAGGGTAGTCGTGCGACTTTGTTGGCCTGTGTCAAGGGTCGTGCGGGTGGGTTTAATTCAATCAGGAAATGACGGGTTGAACTTGACTAGCGGACTATGGTTTGTTGGCCTGCGTCAAGGTCATAGGACGCTAGGGGCAAAATATCATCGGGAATTTCAAGTGTTGAAATTTGCAATGAGATTGCATACCTTCTATGAGATAGTTGGATCCCGATACCCGCTGCGAGTAATTGTTACTCCTGGGAGAGTTTTACACATTACAATTAGCCGATCAAGTAGGTGTCTAGAAAGGTGTCAACGGGGTTACGCCTCTGGGAAAACGAGGTTTACATTAATTAGGTTCGTGCGAAAGCACGGGGGACCTCCCTCAAAGTACCGACACTGGCCTGGCTGAAAGATTGGCAAACTTGTAGTGTGTAATTAATCCCGGCTAGTCTTTCCATTTAGGGTTTGAAGGAAGATTTGACAAAAAGCAGTGGGAGCCATCCTGATTAGATAAAATAATAACCAATCTATTCTTGCAAGAGCGCACGCTGAGTGTTTTCTTCTCTCTCTCTCCTGGTAGCGACCATATCACGCCTTAATCAAGATAATAATACGGATTATTGACCGAACCCGCTTGTTATACTGAGCTGGGGAACGTTGGTCCCGCTCCTACTTATAAATGTTATAAGACAGAGCAGGAAATTAGGGAATACCAGATTTCCCGTGCCGCCCAAACGAAGAGAGTGCATGCTGATGCATCATCTTCGGGTGTGTTCATTACAAAGAACTGTTTCTCAGTATCCTCTGGATCCTGAGTATATGATAGTGGATCAGGATCCCAGATATGTAATCTGTTACATAGGGCTACAAAAAGGTAGAAAAACTGAGAACGGGTGAAAAGTTTCATGAGGCAGAAAACGGGGCAAGTGTTGCAGCCAAGTCTGTCGGTCACTGTCACCCTGTATTACCAATACATTGATTCTGAACGAATGTTATTAGATACCGAACCTGATATACAAAATCATATCACTCTCTTTATTAGTAAAGAAATGATAATATTTTGTATTGTTGGATAATGTTTTGAACATTTCCTATATCAAAAGTTGATCGGATCAGGCACGTTATCTAAAAGCATTAATGTTCTAAATCAAACTACAGTTCTTAGTATACATGAACACACACAAGAGGAAGAGTTCAGAAATGGACAAATCCTTCTTGAGGTATTGTAGACTAGGTCAGATCAATATGACCCGACTATCTAGAGTTACATTTAGATGCATATTTAAATTAGTTTGAATTTACATCTTGTGAAACTCGCCAGTCATGTCACAAAGATAAGAAGACCATAGCTCTGTTTACTGGAAACAGAGAAAGAGTTAGTGAACTCTTGGGATGATACATGTTTGATGTATGTAGGTCCCCAGTCTACACATGCCAAGACCGGTTCTTTGTACTTCATTACATTCTCTGATAATCTCTCGAGATTCAGACATATGTTCCTGTTGAAACACAAGTCCGAACCTTTTGAGATATTCACAGAATATAAGAAAGAAGTAGAGAACCAAAATATGGGTATAAGTATTATGTCCTTTGATGTGATCGAGGAGGAGAATACTTGTGCATGGAATTCCTGGACTATTCTAAAGGAGAATGAGATTCTCTCTCAGCATTACTCCTCCGTATACACCATTGCACGATGGTATGTCGGGGCGGAGCAGATACACCCTATTTGATATGGTGTGCTCTATGATGAGTGCTACTGAGTTATCTTTTTCCTTAGGGGGTTATGCACTTGAGAAGTTGCATACCTATTGAATAGGGTTCCAATCAAATCAGTTGCCTACCGCTTCATATGTGATATGGAAAGGGAAGAGCCCATGTCTTAAGCTAGTTAAGATTTGGGGTTGTCCGGCCTTTGTCTAAAAGCATAATCCGGACAATCTCGAGGCAAATACTGTTATGTAGAACTGGAAATGTTCCAGCTATACAGATTGCAGCTGATGATTTGATAGAATCAAGGATTCAGTAGATTCCAACGAACCTCAGCCTCTCGGCCGATCTAGTAAGGTTCCTCACCCACCTGAGAGTTACTTCGGTTTCTCTATGACAGTGGGAGCGAGGATTACATCATGAGATGATGACCCAACTAGTTTCGAGCTGGCCATCTGGAGTGAGACTCTGTAAGAACGGCTGGATGTTTATCGATCTGATATGGAATCCTTATACACCAACAAAGTATGGACTTTGGTTGCTATATCTGAAGGGTTAAATCCCCATCAGGAGCAAGTATATCTTAAGAAGATTACTTGGTGTACATGAAAAGGTTGAGAGTTTCAAAGCTAGACTTTTTAAAGGTTTTCATCATCAATCAGGCGTGGATAGTGGTGAAACCTTTTCAAGTAGCTATGCTTAAGTCCATCCAGATCCTACTTGCCATGGCTACATACCATGACTACGATATCTGGTGGTTGGGTGTCATGACTGCTTTTCTAAATGATGTTTTAGAAGAGTGCGTCTATAAGTATACAGCCAGAGGGCCTCGTAGACAGTAGGAGCAGCGGAAACGTGTGCAAGATGCTTTATAGGATTAAAGCAGGCATCGCGGAGTTGGAACATCTGTTTTGATGGATTAGTCAAAGAGTTTGACATCATCAAAATGGTAGATGAACCTTGTATAAACAAAAAGGTAGTAGGGAGTATGGTGGTGATCCTCGTAGAGTACGTGGATGACATACTCTTGATAGGGAAGGAGTTTCCTATGCTACGCTCGATCAATCTCCGCTTATCACAAGGATTCTCCATATAGGATCAAAATGATACCTCCTAAATCCTGAGTTTTGGATCTATGAGATAGATTTAATTGGATGTTAGGATTCTCACTAGTTGTAGCGAGATGGTATCAATCGATCCTGGGGAGAATCACTGGAAGGGTTCCAGGGTGATAAAGACGACAGAATGTCAGTCGCAGGCATTGTCTTTACCCTCAGTAAAGGGACGGTATGTTGGAAGAGTTCAAGCTAGATACCGTGACATACTAGACGATAAAGGCAGGATACATCGCTACTAAAGATGCTACCAAAGAAGCTGTTTGGGTGTATATTGGTTCATGAAATGAACTATGTTCCTCCCATTGTGTGACAATGGAGTTGTGGCTTATGCCAAGGAACGCAGGTCCCGTCAGTGATCCAGACATATTCTAAGGCAGTATCACCTGATCATGGAGATGGTTAATCTCTAAGGGATCGAGGTTAGGAGAGTAGACTCAGAGGACAACACGGTGGATCCACTCACGAAGGCCTATTCCCAGAGAGAGACTTTTATGGGATGGTTGAGTATGAGATACTACAACCACTGCTACAGATGGCCCTAGTGCAAGTGGGAGATTGTTAGTTATATGTATGCCCCAGAGGCCATTACTGTACATAGGATGTATATTGTAGTGGATGCTGGGAGATATATAGGGAGGACTTTCTTGCTCGATATGATAGTATGCTATCTGGTTACTCTTTACCTTAACGTGTGCTCAGATTGTCTCTCTATTACATGTTGGTAAAGCCCTTAGGATGTGTACTTGACTACCTGGACTATGATGCGGACCATACTAGTGGGGATATGGTAGTCCATAAGTACATCCTTCAAAGTCCCTAGTCGTGGGTGTATCGAGACGGGGCATCGATATACCAGAGTAGACTAGCGTGTACCTTCTCGACCCATACAGATGGACGATGGATGATCCCATATCCATCGGTGTTTGACATCAGAGATGATATACGGGTGCTCAGTAGAGACTGGGTACACTGGACGGACTCGCCGAGAACTCCCAGATGGTATTATACCATACGTCAGATGGCAGTTCTCAGGTGACACTGGCACAGAGTAGTCTGTTGACCCGAGATCGTCATAGAGTCTTGTGTGGTTCCCACTGTGCTTTGATTTCCATCTTACCACGTCCAAGAGGGCGTGCAAAACGGTGGTTTTTGGGTACAGTCCCGAGTCACATGGAGGCAATGAGCGATAGGAGGGGATTCGTCTCTCCCGGTATAGGGAGTTGATGTTGCACTGTGTTCGATTGGCTATAACAGGAAGTCCCTGGCCAGGGCTGATCAGAGAATTGCTGGTAAGTGTTACCAGTAGTTTCTCGACCCGTTATGAGCCTCATATCGACACGACTTATCGAGCTATTGGGGTCTGACGTTTACCACGCCTAGGCAAGATATGCGACATATCAGACGATCAGACCGGACTGTACGGTAGTGTTACTGGTTGGATTCACTGGAGTGTGAGCGGGCTTGCTCGTCGATCTTCTGATCGCTCAATACCCGGGTGGCCGTTACGTTTAGCAGACCGCTTGCGGCTTGTGGGTGTTTGATATGATCATCACCTGCTGCCGGCGTATTGACGAGTCTTTAGAGTCCTACACAGAGGTTTCCTGGCTCAAGCGAAACGAAATAGGAGCGCATATGAGATATGTGCGGGACCGAGAATAATGCGTGTATGTGATACCGTATTCCATTCTCACGATGAATGTATCGATTGGTTGTATGCGATATAACCTAGTTATCGATTCAAGCGTTGATTCGATAAGACGATACATAAGATACTAGTCGGTTATATGCGATATGACCGGATCGTTAAATCAAGTGTTGATTTAATGATTTAATGTATAATTATATATTTGATATATTACTTTGCATTAACTAGTATTGGTTCACTTTAAATGGATTTTCTCACTTGATTTGTGCACATTGTATTTGTGATATACTTTTATACACAAGATTGTATCATGTTTGATGATGCATGCTAACTTGGGTTTGTGTAAAGACTAAACCATGGTTATTTGAATGGTTAGGGTTTTGTTTTCTTTTTGATTTATCTTATTTAGATATTCATAATGAAAATGATAAGCATAAAAGGAAAATGGTGGCTTTGTTTGTTTTCTAGTTGAAGCTTCTTGAACATTTGACCAAAGTGACCATTTTGTCTCATGCTTAACCCTAACCACTCCATTTAACCCTAGTCTATTCTCTACACCTAACCAAGGTTAGGATATGATAAGTATTCATATTATTATTCTTTTTAGATAATACTTATGATATTCTATCTTCTTCTTCTTCTTCTTCAAGATGAAGAACTTTGAGTCCATCAATGGTGATTGATAAAAACAAGTGAGAAATCCAATTCTAAAGTCTACCCACTTCCTATTTCTTCATCCTCTACCTCTTGCCAAGTAGTAGAGTGTGTTTTCTTCACAAGTTTCTTGACTTGGTGAAGTTGGAGCTTGATCTAGCGATGCCTCGACGTAGATCATCTTCGGCACGTCGTCGATGACCTAGCCCGTCCATTCTCCGATGAAGCCGAAGCAAGAGCCCGGATTTGGATTTGGACAGCGAGGAGACTTCATTGCGGAGCTATGGAGGTGGTGGACCGGATCTACAAAGGTTGTATTTCCGCACTTTTAGTTTAGTTGTAAACTAGTTTCATGTTTCGCCTAGACATCTAGCTAACGATCCGTAGTCTAGGGTTTCTCGGCACCGTAATTTTTGAAATTGGCATGGTTGATGCCTTGTGAGACCTCCTTGGTGTGCCTAGGAACCTTACAGTTGCAGTGCCGTGCTTAAACTAAAATACAATTGTTTGATTCTTTATAGAATTTTTATTGAATTGCGCATTGCATACATTAATACGGACTTAAGGGCAAGCGAACCCCACAACATACGGTAAAGGATTTCATCACCTTTTCCGTGGCCCACAAATCACGAACTTGAGCATAACGTTTACCCGCACAAACTTTAAAAGAAATTAGACTTTAAGCCTTAAGGACTTTGCGCTCACCAGGAGAAGTTAACTGTGTTTAGAACCTCGCTTAACGGTATATTGTTTACGGGGTGTCTAGGAAAGTGTTAACGGCGAAACGGCCAAAAGAGAAAGGGTTATTTAATTAAGGACCTTCGCGAAAGCGTCGGAAAACCTCCCCTTATCTCTGCAATTACCTGGCCTCGTGATCAGTGTATCTTGAGCCCGTTTCTCGACACAGTTTTACTTCAACAATCAAGTTCTGGAGCAGGTCTAGTTGACCTAGGTGAACCCTAGAACGATTAGGCGTGTGGTATTTTTGTGTCGTGATTGTTTTTGGTCCAGATTCTTTTTATGTGTATATTTCATTCTTTTTGTTAATAACTAACTAAAAAAATTTAAAAAAAATCTTCACATTCTTTTTCCCTCCCTTTTCTCCTTCTTTCTTTCTTTCTCTATTCATATCATGGGTACCCCACCTCGCAAAACTCTTGCTGAACTTTGGTACCCACAACCAGACATTACCTCATATGGTTCTTGTTTTGGTCGAACTTCGAACGACCCCTCCATGCCCAAAATTTCTTTGAAAGATCGGATAGACGCATTTAGGACGAACAACTGGACCCCACAATCCACTTCATATCAACCATTTCAAACATTCACCCCTTCTTGCGTTGATACCCCTTTTGAAAGTCCAGTTGTAGCCATAAGACCTATGTCTCTTGCTGAACAAATTGAACAATCCCGTAGCCGATCTTTCATTCCTTTCACCACTACAGATTCTTGGGATCAACAATTCCATTCACTTTCTTCTCCAAATGTTGATCCTGCTCCTGTCCAGCCATTCAATTCCTACCAGTCCTACCCGACTTTTGCACCTTCCCTAGACATTGCTTCTGAACCGCCATTTGGGAGTTTTCAGTATCCAAACCACTTTGAATCTTTTATCACAACCCATGTCTAGTCTGGAACAGTCTTTGGAAGACTTTAGGGTAGCGTCGTACCAACAGATGATGGATTTGAATGCTTCCATGGCCGCCCTCATACAACCTAGTGACCCGGTAGCTTGTTTTCAACTAGCTCGAAATTTTCCAATGTATGAAGAGGCGGTTGGACAGGTTGAGAATTTGAGTGGAGAGAGTGAGATGTACCCCCTTCCGAATCAAGCCTACCCGTTTCAACTTGAATCCCACAACTCCGGTTTTGAATGTCTATCTAGTGTTCCAAACGATTCATTGATTAAAGATAGAACAGATAATGAGTTGTGTGACTTTGTAGTGTTTGATTTGCCCGATTGTGAAGGGTCCTTTTCGAGTGAAACCATACCCAATCCTTTTGACCTCTACACCTCCACTCTAGAACCTGAATTGATTAATATCCATGCTTTTATTGAGGTGTCTGAGAATATTGATTTTCACTTAATTGAGGATATTGACGCCGGGAATATTTTGGATGATGAACCTGTAGATTTGGCAGAGTTTTTCTCTCCAATTCATCATCCCAAGTCATTAACTGTTTTTCCCGAACCCCATATGCGTCTTGATTTTGATGAAATTTGCATGGATAAGCTGAATTTTGAGGAAACTTTTGAGGATATTTTTTAGGATGAACCAGTTTTAATTGATGAGTCAGATTTTCCAATTCATCCTGTTACTTTCATTGACTGTGTACACCCTCCTGAACCTTTAACCGATAACCTTCCTCAATCACCTACCTCCATCCTTTGCATTGTTCCGACCTTGCAAGAAACCGTCTCACTTTCATTTCATATGTTTGGTTTACCGAGTTCGGCGTATCCATGGTTTCTCACGAATCTTGAGGGATTTGACCCCATTTCTCGACGGGTTAATAGATTTGCACAATCGCTTTTTACACATCGGTCATCACAAATTGTGCTAATTTATTTGCTCCATTTCCACCGTCAAGTTCGTATTCCACTTCTTTCTCCCATCCGCCATTCTTCTCTTCCACCGAGACCGGACACCACTTCTATCCCCACACGGTCTCGCGTGTTTCTTATTTATTTTCTCTACACTCCATTCTTTCACCAACTGTCGCTTTATAGAGATAAAATCTTTGAATGGTTGGTGCTCTCTTTTGGCCTGTGTAAGGCCTTGTATAGTTTGAAACTGTTCTCTTTCCCCCCTAATCCTGAACTTCAACGCTTAACAGTGGAAACACTGTTTTACTTAAGTTTGGGGGGGACCCTTTTTTTCTATATATTTTTTGTTTTCCTTTTTGTTTTGTATATAATTTGTTTTTAGGGGGAGCGCCGATAATTTTGACCCTCTTGGTGTAGCCTGACAGTGAGGGCACTGTCAAGTTTAAGTTTGGGGATGTGCTCGGTAAGCTTTCTTCCTTCGCATTCATTTGTATATTTTGCATTTGCATACCTTATTAAAAACCCATAAAAATCGAAAATTTTCCAAAATATAAAAACTTTGTCGTCAAGTTAGCTAATAGGATAACTTAGATTTTTATTCTGAAAGTTTAGATGATATGTTAGAAACAACTAAATTCTAGGCTTAGGAATTGAAAACTCTAAAAATAACCCTCATTCTGTCTAATTTTGGTAAGTATACGTCCTTACAGTTTTTTTGTGAAATAGGTAATCTTGAGTTCAGTTCTTGAGTTAAGTCAAGATGAGGGGAAAGTATTGAAGCTCAACTGAAGAATAAGTCTGAAAAATAGTTTCTATTCTTGAGTTCAAATTCAGAAAGTATATACCCTACAACTGCACTTACACGCACCTTGAAACTTGGGATAGTAGAGGATACCTAGAAATACTCTTGCCTGAAAGCATAGTATGAAAGAAAAAACGGTATTTAAAGCTAAACACCAAAAGAGCATATTGAAAAATATATCCGGTCTGGAAAAAGAAAAAGAAAAATAGAATAAAGTCAAGACCTTGAAACTGATATTTACGCTTTAAAGTTCACACATTCAGTAATCGGCCGTTAGTGCCTCAAGAAGCATTAATAGTCGCATGAAAGGTGTGTGAGCAAATCCGTCCATCCTTAATGAAAAGAAGTAGTATTAGGTATTAGGGCAAGGGTATTATAGCTTGAATTGAATTCTTGAGTGTAGGGGTGCAAATATACACACACGTAGGGGTATACAATCGATGTTTGAATAAAAGATAGAAATGAAGGATAAGACTTATGTCTTCTGTAAAGTTGATAAAAATCTCTGATTTGAGGCCGCACTTTAGAAGGAAAACTCAGGAGAACCAACATCTTTCTAAATTTTTTTGGAACGTATAGGATCCAAGGTTAAATAGATAGGAGGTGTGAAAAATAAGGGTTGGATATTTCTAACTTAGGATGATAGAGTTTCTAACGTAAATACTAAACTGTAGGAGTAGAATCAATGTTAACTTATGACACTAGCTTGACGGGATTTTGTGGGTAGTATCCGCTGAAAACCCTCAGGAGACAACACTCCTCCTACTAGGGACACCTAGAGGTTTAACGGCTTGTTGCACACGCTCAGTGCAATCGCGTTCCCTGCGAAAGTGCGGTTAGGATTTTATTTTTGTGAATAATTGGTTTTGCTCGGGACGAGCAAAAGTTAAGTTTGGGAGTATTTGTTCATACCAGAATATTGCATTTTATACCGCCCATTCTTACGCTCGTTTGTTTATAGGCAGGTGCTTTTAATCAGTGTTTGCTACATGTTTACAGGATACTGGTTCTCATCTCTAAACAGTGAAATTCATGGAAAAGTACGTCAAATTCCGGATTACTGCCAACAACAGATAAAACACGGGTCTCCGCTCTCTATCCGTGTGTTGCCACACACCAGTTTAAGGGACAAAATGGCAAATCGATGTCCTTTTCATGCACAAAGCACAATGGCAACACAAAATCCAACATATCTACGCGGAGCTCGAGGAAATCTTGGCAAAAGATCCACATCACATCACCTTTTGATATACTGAAATTCTGGAAGAAATAGGAAGAGTTTCTGAGAAAAAGTCATATACCAAACAGCAAACAACATAAAACCAGGGATCCCCACAAAATATGAAGGCCTAACTCCTCTAAAGCGTCGCGGTTCCGAGGCATAAGCAGGCTTAGGCCGCGGAACCGCGGCCATATAGTCTCCGTGCGTTGTCATTTTTTGTGGGCAGTTTGGTCATTTTATTTGGGTCAGAATGTTGCCCTAGGTTTCCATTTCCCCGCCTATAAATACCCCGGTTCTGAGCCAAACCAAGGGGACATTCTTAGTTAATTTCTTTAGCCTCTTTTTGCTAGTTTTAGTGTCCTTCTTCTTCTTCTTCTTCATCTTTCCTCCATGAAAATTGTAGTGAGAGCTTTTTGAGTGGAAGATCAATGAAGATGAGGGTTTTTTTTATATTATTCTTTTTGTTTAGCTTCCCCTTGAGATCCTTGCTTTCTCTTGATCTTTCAACCTCTTCATTGAGCTTGAAAGTTTAAGGGTTTGTTATTGATCTCAAGGGTTGTATCTTCATATGGAATTTGTGCTTCATTTCGCATAAGTTCTTTACCCTTCTCTTGATCTTACAACCTCTTGATTGAGCTTGCAAGTTTAAGGGTTGGCTATTGATCCCATGCTTGTCTTGAGTTCTATGGTTCTTAGTATTACTTTCTTGCATTTTTCATTCCTGTCTTTTATTAATTGCAATTTACTTTCATGCACTTAAATTCCATGCCCTTACTTACTTGTAATCTTTTCTTTTCTTTGTTCTTTTCTTTTGCTCTTTTTGGTTTGTTTTGTGAATGGTTGTAATTATTGTTGTTAAGAAGAAATACGATATTGTAAGTTAACGTTTCGTTCCTCATTTCCTTTTCCCGTTATTTTCCTTTGAACTCCGCCCAAACGTTACGCAAGCGCTCCGTTAGGCACCCTACCCTACCAAGGTAACGGTGATTCCTAACCGCGACCAGTTGCGTTCGGTTTGGCCGGAGGCTAAAGCAAGAAACAAGAACGGAAGGACAAGGGTAAATAAGCCGGATTCCACGAATACCGTGCTTAAATCCCCTAATCCACGTTGTTGTCGATTGCTCTAGCTTCAATTTGTCAAGACTCGGCTCAACGGTTTTGAGTACGGATTTCTTTAGCTTACACTTTCGTATCTTTTCTTAACAACTTTATACTTGCATATAACACATAGGTTAGTTTGAACAAACATATACACATTCTTTATTGACTCGTCTAAGACAAGAACGGACATACAACCATCTCCCTGTGGATCGACCCGTGCTCAACCGGTTAGCTACAAAGCGACACCGTCCTGATCGCGGTTATAACTTTAGAACTTTGAACATCCGACATGCTCTTGGCGTGCGATCAGACATGCAGGTCAGTTCTGCATGAAGTCCTAAGAATTATAACACAAGAATCAGCAACTAAAAACATTCTTTGCATTTCATATTCCTTGAATTTCGCATTCTTTGAGTCTATCATGACCCTATTTTTTCTTTCAAGGTTGTGGATTTTCGAAACAATACCAACACAAAATTCAACAACAGACCACCACCTCTTCCACTTACGCCTACTGTTATAGTTTCGATCAACGAGCAAACGATATTGCTTGAGGCAATCCGAAGCCCCCTAGAATGGTGGCAGCAACAGACTGCTATATTATTGAACCGTCCAGAAGAGGAAGCACCCAGAGTGAAGCAATTCCGGGCATTGCACCCGAAGCAATTTTCTGGGAAAGAGAGCTCTTCAGAAGTTGAAGAATGGGCTCAGAGCATTGAGGATGATCTGGCAGCAGCACAAGTGCCAGACATCACTTGGGTACGGGTTGCGAAGCTGCAACTCACCGACAACGCCCGAGTATGGTGCAAAGCGGAAGAAAGCCATCTTGCCCAGCCTATCGAATGGAAAACTTTTCGCGACATGTTCGACGTGAAATATTTCCCCGAGACTGACCGATTTAACATGAAGCAGCAATTCATCCACCTGCAACAAGGTTCGATTTGGACCAAATCTGTAGATGAGTTTGATGCTGATTTTACCATGCTCAGTAGGTAAGATGTCTCAAATATTCAATTTTCTTATATCACATACTACACAGCTAACACAAGACCGTAACAGGTTGGCGGCATATCTCATTCCGACTGCTGAGATCAGGTCCAGACGATTTCAGCAAGGGTTAGATCCGGAGTCCAATCTGCCTTAGCTACAGGGGATTTCCCAACTCACGAACTGGCTCTGAAAGCTGCCCGTCGATATGAGGCAGTAGTGAAGAAGAAGGGCAGACCTCAATCTTCCAGTGTAAAGCGCCCTGCCACCCAGATGGCAGGAGGAGCCTCTTCAATACCAACTTTTGAATCCAGGAGACCGGAAGTAACAAATAACCGGCCAAGTCCAGATTTTTGCTTCTACTGGAAGAGGGATGGATATCTGTGGAAGAACTGTATGCGTGAAAAAGGCCTGTGTTTAGTTTGTGGCGCATCCACTCATGGAATTGGAACATGTCCTTATAGACACAATCCAGTTCCAACTCACATCACTTATCCGCAGCGGCCAGCTATCCAGGCTCCTGCACCTGGTCTTGCTCTCCCAGCTCCACCTTCATGTGGACCTTCTGCACAGCCTCCATGCCAATTCCATCAGGCACTGAGGAACATGCCTCGAGGGCAGGGAAACATGCCCCAAGGACAGAAGAATGTGCCTCCAGCTCCGAGGAATGTATCTCGGCGTCAGGATTTCACATTAGCGGTCGTAGAAGCCGAGACTGTAGATCAAGGTAACCCTGGTAATTTCCTTAAATCTTTTTCAATCTTTCTAAAACTTTTGCATTTTTTCGTTCTTCCAAATTTTTTTCATGCACTATCAATAGATCTATCACCAAACTTTTCTTGAATTTGTTACACTTTCCTTCTATAAATTTCGAGGACGAAATTTTTATAAAGAGGGTAGAATGTAACAACCCTAAACTTTCTGTACAATTTTTTTTCAAAAATACAGGAAGGAGTACCTAAGCCTGAGCACAAGTTATAAATTTGAATTGCTTTAGAACAGCAAGAAAGCACTTGTAGCTCATTGGTAAAGCCCTGCACTGCTGTGATATAGCCCCTGTGTTCGAATCCCCTAGCAACATAATATTTTTATTGAATTTTCTTTTAAACTTTTAGAAGCTCAAAAGTTTATACATGCAATACACGTAAAACTGAAAAGTGACTTAAAATAAACATGTGGAAACTAGTATTTAAGCAGACTAGGACACGTGGCATTGATCCAAGCACCCCACCCCATAGAATGGCCGGCGAAGATCACCCCAGGGCCGACGCCACCGGTTTTCTCCGTAGGTAATGCCAAAATTTGTTTACCCTAGAACCCCTCGGACTCCCCCCACTAACCCTAAACTGTTTGATTTCCCTACACATTTCCAGAGAAATTAAAATGATGCATTAATCCAAATTTTAATGCATTTTTAATTCTCTCTTCACTCACAAAATCATAATTTCTTCTATAAATACAACTCTACACCATAGCCCTCCTCATTCAGAATTCTATTGCCAAAACTCTCTAAAATTCCTAAGTCTAAGAAGTTGTATAAGTGGAGTTAGCTCAAGGCAAAGTTCTGGCGACGTTTCGGGACAAATCCGGCGACGAAACGACTCCCCGAAAATTCCATAAGCTTGCTCTACCTCTCTTATTTCTTTCTAAGCTATAAGTCCCACTTTCCCTTTTCTCCTTCTATTAAAACGAATTCCATTTTCATAACTAGTCAGAAACGGGTTAATCCGACTTCCGTTTCTAATTTAACTAAAAACACCATTTATCTTAAGCTTCTTAACTTCAGCGTTGACACTTATTTCCAATTCAAGATGCATTCTTCTCAGAGATTGTTTGACAGGCTTAACACTCGGCATTATAGACAGTTTATGAACTGCATCATCTGGATCAAGGCCTGGCATCTCGGAGTAATTCCACAAGAATCGGTCTTTGTATTCCATAAGTAATACTTTCAGACCAGCTACTTGCTCATTTGAAATTAGCTCGCTGACATACGTAGATCGAGAATCTTCTTCGGTTCCTAAGTTTATCCTTTTCAATTCATCATTGGTGGTATGGATCCCGTCTTCTAGTTCTTTTGGTGTTGGCCGCTGCTCCGAAATCTCTTCTTCTTCATTTGTGAAGCTTTCGAGGCACTAAACCGTATTTTCATTGAAGAGTCGTATCATGTAGCAAGTGAAGGTGAGCTTCCGCTTCTTAAGCCTGTTATGCTCAGACTTGGCGGGGTTGTCTCAAATTGGCTCATGCTTTTGTGGAGGTTCCATTTTCCAGTAGTTACTCGGTATGAACTTGCCTTGTATGTACTGCTTTTCTACCCGGTCTATGAAGGGAAAGCAATCTTCGATTGGATGACCAACGATTCGATGGTAGGGATAGTAGTTGGGAAGATCAAAATCATTCGCTTCATGAGGCCACTTAGACTTGGGTGGTATTAACATCTGGTGCTTCATGACGAGCTTAAATATTTTCCTTGTTTTATCTTGAGAAAAAGAATATCCCCGTCCCTTCCTCTCTATAAGAGGTGGGGCTAAGAAACCTTATGGCTTGGATGTGGATGGCATCCTATCATTAATGTGGCCACCTTAAATTTCTTCATTTATAAAGGTATAAGCAGCTGTCGAGGATGAGGTTTCTGGCCTGTCTCCCCTATAGATTTCCTGCTTAAGTGCAATCTTTTGGCTGCTTCATACAAAATTGTCTCACCTATTCGATAGGTTTCTCTTAATAGCTTCTCGGTCGGGTCCTCTGTGGCAGAGTTGCAGTATCTTGCGAAGCAGAATTAATATAGCTCATTGCTTGCCTTCTTGGGGGTAATTGTATGGCCTTTTTGTATATGGCCATTATGCCTTCTCTAAGCTCATCAAATTCTTGAAACACATCTTTCATCAGCAACTCGATCGACACTTCAGATGATCCAATTAGAGTACTTTGCGAGGTTTCTTCACCTTGCTCGGCTGATTTTTCTGTCACCACGTATTTTCCCTTTCGCTTAAGACATAGCAGCAATGATCTTGCTCCCTCTTCTTAGGTCGGACATAGCCCAAACCAGTGGCATCGAAATTTCTATGGGACGCTGCTTGGCGGGTCCATGGCACTTTCCAGATCTTCTTATAATACTGGGCCTGATGGACAATCTGTTCAAACGATATTTCTTGCTGATGAATGAGTTCTTTTAAGCTCTTTGTATAGTATCTTAGTATAGGGATTGGTTATAACCTATCGAGATTCGGCTCGAGTCCATGTCAAATCTCTTTCTCCACCTTGGTCTCTTCCTATTTATAGAAGAGAATCGCCATTTCTCTTTTACATCTGGGAGGCTCGTGGAAGGTTATTATATCTTGCACGCTGTAGGTGCTGAGTGCATTGATCTCTTTGTGGTGATGCGGCAGAACCATTGTAATATATAAGGCTTGATCGGCTTCATCAGGCACCTTTACATGCGGATGGATGGAGAAAACAGTATCAGTTTCTTCTTCCGAGTCACTGCCTAAGATCGGAATAGGAATTGATGAGCTTGGTTTATCAATTTCACTTGGAAGTTGACCCGTGAGTACTATTTCTTCCTCTTCTTCGAAGTCACTTCTAAAGATTGGGATGATTACCGCTTGCACTTGTTTATCTTTCGTCCTGTCGCATTTCTCTGTATCTTCAAAGTCCAACAAGAAGTACTTCACATCTTCATACTTCCGTACTTCATTTACTTAGAATGGGTTGAGCTCCCCCATGATGGTATGCTCTTGGCCATCCATAAAATACTTTATACACTAATGTTGTGTAAAAAGGACGACGCTATACTAGTGTAACCAAGGCTGACCCAGTAAAGCTCTGTAGCATGTTTCTTCTTCAATGACGTGAAATTTAGCATCTGTGACGAGTTGTCCAAAGCGAAGCGTCAACATTATGGACCTCAGCGTTCTTGAAGACTGGGAGTCGAATCCGAAGATGGTGATTTTCTCTCGGTCGAGGTATCGTACATCCATGGACAGTTGCTTGAATACCTTAACATTTAGCAGGTTGACCGAAGATTCATTGTCGACGAGGATTTTATTTATCCTCTCATCATCACAGCACCCGACGATGTAGAGCGGTCGATTGTGCTCGAATGTCCGTAAGAGATGATCTTCTTCGCTGAAGATGATATCGGCCGTGTATATCTCTGCCATTTTATCCTTCATCTCTTCTTCAGTAAAGTGCGCTTGAAAAAGGTTCGGTTCTTCGAAAGCTTTAATTAAAGACTCCTGTGGTTCCTTTGACAAGAGCAGAGCATCGTATATGCTCAAGTATGAAAGTAACTTCTTTAGATGGGCTAACACATTGTAGTCCATCTTATTTTTCTTGGGGAGATCCTTAGCTTGACCGCATCTTCATCAAGGGCATTCTCTTTGGCCATTTTCCCTTTACCCTTCTCTTGGTTCTTAGGATCCTTACTTGCAGGCCCATGGTTCATCTCAAGGAGAGTGCGGTTCCACAAAAGATTGTTACTTCGGTCCTTTGTCTTTTCTTCATCTCTAGACAAGAAGCTTACATGGGGGAGATTGACGGGAGATTCATCTTCTGAATCACTTCCGAAAGTCGGCACTACCGAACTTTCTCCCTCTGAGGTCTGAGCCTTGGTCATATAACAGTTTTCGGTCATCATCGTTGCTTGACCGTCTTCCTTGGAACCATCATGTTGAGGCGGGTGAGCCTTGGCCATCCGCTTCTCTCTTTTTAGATGCATGTTATGGAGAACATACTTTCACCACTATTTTTCGGACATTTTACACTCGTCGATGGGGTAGCGGACCCTCCGGTGGTAGCCCTCCGGTGGTAGATGCAATACTTTGGATTATGTTCTCTGCAGGGTTGTCTAGCACGGCAGCAAGGATTCGCGAGGCATCGTCCATGCCAATTTCAAATTTTTTCCGTTCTAGCTAACCCTAACCCTAGAATCAATACTAGAAAATCCGACGAACGATATGTAAACAACTTTACAATCAAAGTGAATGAGGAATACATCCTTTGTAGATCGATCCTTCACTTCAATAGCTCCGTGTAGTCGTCCCTTCGCTGCGAATCATGAACGCCCGAACTCTCGAAAGGGTTCTCCTAAAGAAATGAGCAAGCTTGCACTAAGTATTCGAGGCCGAAGATGATCTACGTCGAGGAGACACTAACCCAAGCTACCCCTTCACTAATTGTGGAATTAGTAAAGCAAACACCCTATACTAAATGGAAAGTAGTAGAGGATGATGAAGTAGTATTTTTACTCATTTTAGAAAAAAATTCTCACTATTTTTCTCTCATCTCCATTGAAGCTAGAAAGCTTTTTTTTGGAAGAAGAAGAAGAAAAATCTCTCATGATCAATTATCAACTTGAGAATGATAACCATGGGTGAGTTAATATCAAATATTAACCCTTGTAGAGAGTTAACCATGGCTAGGATAATGGTTAGGTTAATAAATATCTTATGCAAAACAAAACAAGTGGACTTAGTCAATGAACCATGCAAGCTTCTCCAAGCTTCTAGCCATGACTAAATGCCACTAATTTTTGATTTACTTAAGAAATTAAAACCGTAGGATTAAACCAAGTATGATGTAAGTCTTACACACCCATGAATCATGTATCATCAAACATGCCACAAAACATGTACACAACTATAAATCACATATATACTTAATGCACAATATTAAGTGAGAAAAGAAATCTTAAGTGAGCCAATACTAGTTAATTTAAGTTAATATATCAAATATAAAATTATACATTAAATTATTAAATCAACACTTGATTTAATAATCCGGCTATATCACATATAACAGACTAATATCAAATGCAACAACTTATCGAATCAACACTTGATTCGATAACCTGGCTATATCACATATAACCGACCGATGTCACATATCGCGAGAATAGAATACGGTATCATATATCGTATTAATCTCGGTCCCGCACATATCACATATGTGCTCCTACTCCGTTTCGCTTGAGCCAGGAAACCTTTGTGTAGGACTCTAAAGATTCGTCAATACGCCGGCAGTAGGTGATGATCATATCAAACACCCACAAGCCGCAAGCGGTCTGCCAAACGTAACGGCCACCCGGTTATTAAGCGATCAGAAGATCAACAAGCATGCATGCTCATACTCCTGTGAATCCAATCAGTAACACTATCGTACAGTCCGGTCTCTTTGTCTGATATATCGCATATCTCGTCTAGGGGTGGTAAACGTCAGACCCCTGTAACTTGATAAGTCGTGCTGATGTGAGGCTTATAACGGGTTGAGAAACTACTGATAACACTTACCAGTATATCTCTGAATCAGCCATTTCCAGAGACTTCCTGTTATAGCCAATCGAGCACAACGCAACATCAACCTCCAATACCGGGAGAGACGAAACCCCTTCTATCGCTCGCTCATTGCCTCCATGTGGCTAGGGACTGTACCCAAAAGCCACTATTTTGCACGTTCTCTTGAACGTGGTAAGGTGGAAATCAAAGAACAGTGGGAATCACACAAGACTCTATGACGATCTCGGGTCTACAGACTAACCTGCACCAGTGTCACCAGAGAACTGCCATCTGACGTAAGGTATAATACCATCTGGGAGTTCTCGGCGAGTCCGTCCAGTGTACCAGTCTTCACTGAGCACCAGTATACTATCTCTGATGTCAAACACCAATGGAAATGGGATCATCCATCGCCCATCTACATGGTTCGAGAAGCTATACGCTAGTCTACTCTTGTATATCGATGCCCTGTTTCGATACACCCACGACTAGGAACATTTGAAGGATGTACTTACCGACTACTCTGTCCCCACTAGTATGATCTGCATCATAATCGTGGTAGTCAAGTACTCATCCTAAGGGCTTTATCAACATGTAATAGAGAGACAATAAGTGTACATGTTAAGATAAAGAGCAACCAGATAGCATATTATCATGTCGAGCAAGAAAGTCCTCCCTATATATGTCCAAGCATCCACTACAGTATACATCGTATGTACAGTAATGGGCTCTAGGGCATACATATAACTAACAATCTCCCACTTACACTAGGTCCATCTGTTGTAGTATCCAATACCCAACAATCAGCAGTGGTTGTAGTATCTCATACACAACCATCCCATAAAAGTCACTTTTGGGAAAAGGCCTTTGTGAGTGGATCCGCCGTGTTGTCCTCAAAGTCTCCTCTCCTGTCCTCGATCTTCCTGTAGATCAACCATCTCCATGATCAGGTGATACTGCCTTAGAATATGTCTGGATCACTGATGGGATAGGGGTTGTTGGAGATAGTTCCCTCAGAATCAATTATTGGATCACAGGCACGTGATTGCAATGATTGAGGGAGGACCTATCCCGGTAGGACAGTCTTACTCGAGATGATAGTATGCTATCTGGTTTACGTTTATCATCGTGTACTGCTTCAGGTGACCTTACAGGTCGCTATTACACGCTGATAGAGCCCCTAGGATTCTTGCTTGACTGCCGGCAGTATGATGGCGATCATATACGTGAGAGCTGGTGGCCCATAAGCACATCCTTAAAAGGTCCCTAGTCGTGGGAGTTTCGAGACAGGGCATCGATTCTCCAGAGTAGACTAGTGTATACAGTCGAGACCCCGACGAAGGGCGGTGGCCGGTCTCACAAGCCACTGGTGTCAGTTGGTTCACCTAAGATGTATACAGGTGCTCATTGGGTTATGAGTACACCGGACAGGACTCGCCGGGAACATGCTAGTTGGTCTTATACCTGACGTCAGATAGCACTTCCCTGGTGACATGTGTACAGGTTAGTTCATCGACCTGGGGATCGTCATTTGTCTCGTGTGAGTTCCCACTGTACTTTGATTACTACCCTACCACGGCTCAAAGGAGTCGTGCAAACAGGTTTTAGTTGGGTACAGTCCCGAGCCACATGGAGGTAGTGAGCGGATCTTCAGGGGTTCGTCTCTCCCGGTATTGGGGGTGAGGTCGCGCTGTGTCTAGGAGAGCCATTACGCAAAGCCCTCGGCCGAGGCAGGAGATTTACTGGTAGGTATTCCAGTAGTATCTCAGGGCGTTCTGGGCTACACTCCGACACGACTTGTACCGCTTTTGGGGGTCTGACTTTTACCAACCCCCTAGGCCCGACATGCGATGCTCATAGACGAACGGACCGGACTGTACGGATATTGTCACTGACAGGCTCAGTAGGGTGTCAGGATAAGTTCTCTCATCGACGTCCCTTTTGGTCAATAGCTGGTGGCCTGTCACGTATTGGCTTATACCTCTGACGTGCTAGTGGTTAAATCCATAGCCATAGTATTGACGAGTCTTTAGAGTCCACCACACTTACAGTTACTCAAGCTTTCGGGCGAAACGCTGTAGAGGCCGTATGGAGATATGGCAGGGTCCGATCAGATACGTGCGGTATTGCACGGATCAGGATCGGACAGTTTTGTACTAGTGGCCGTATAGTTATATGGCAGGGTTCGATCTGATACGTGCGGTATTGCACGGATCAGGATCGAACGGATATTACTAGCCGGCTTTGCCTTAAGCCGGTCCTAGTTTGGTACAGTGTAGATTTTTTCTCATTGCATTTGTATCCGGACGGAATACAGATGTGGGTGTGTATGCACAGTATCGGGGTTTTCCTGTAATTTAATACGGGACCAGTTTTCTGGAGTTGCCAGTTTGCATTCCGTTCCAGCCGGTTTTCCTTTGTTCTTTCCCGGCCGGACTTTTCCGATGGAGGGGGTTATTTGCAGTTTTGCAAATCACATTTGGGGAGGGGGTATCTTGCATATTGGTGGCATCATGATAGCTTTTCATGATGAGATTCTTTTTCCTTCTTATCATTTGCTTTATGTGATTAGAATTGATAAGAATGGTTGATGTGAGCTTTGCTTTTGATATGGTCACCATTCACTTTCTCCTACACTCACCTCCCTCTTGATGTTGATTATTTCCCTCCACCATTTTCCAAAGGCATATGGCCAGCCACATTTTGATTGAGAGGAGAAAGAAAATGAGAGGTTTCATTTTAGAAGAAGAAAATCTATCATCTCATTCCATGCTTGATAAATGAGAGCTCCACTTCAAAGTTCCATTCTATTCCTCCATCAAGGCAACATAACCCCAAAGAGACATAGCACTACACTTTCTACAGCAAACCTTGGGCACGTCGACTTGCCAGCTTCGTGCCCGAGTTGCCTCGGTATTGAGGTGGGAGCCCGTAAAAGATGCAGACGATGTGGTGCCCTTCCGGCAAGGATGCGACGACCGGAGATTCCGCGGGAGATCGGGACGACGACGAGAAGACCGGAGGACTCGGATCACTCGGTATATCTCTTACCCCTTCTCTTGATTGCTAGTATTGGTTAATGGTTATGATCCGGGTATATTGTCCGCGGTAGCGCCAGTTTAAAAGATAAGAAAATTTTGATTCCGCATTTTGGCCTCGGATAGACGGCCGGGGCGCTGCCGTGGCGCAACATGGTATCAGAGCCTCGCCATTAACTTCGTCTAGCTTTGTTTGATGTGTTTTGCATTTCCGATCGACTAAAATTCCAAAATCTACATTTTTGTTCACATCAGTTTTCTGTTGAAAATTTTTGGTGTCAAAATTTTTTTCAGGTTACAGAAAAGTGATGTACTTGAAAATCTAAGGGTTCTGCAAAAATTCGATGCAGTGATTCAACTGTAGGAGCGTGGAACCGCGGCAAACACCCCCTTCTTGCCGCGGTTCCGCCGCACCTTTATGTGATCACTGTATCATATTTCTGCAGTTTCCTCCGGAATGGAATTTAGGGTTTTTGGAATATTAATATTGGGCCCAGAATTTCCTGATCTGCTACAGTAATGCTTTGGGGCCCACTTGTTAAAATTTGATCGATCAGATATTTTAAACACATTATTTCACAGTATTTACATTATATCTGCGACCGTGAATGTCACTTGATCGGTAAATCCGGTCTAACTGCTATAGCCCGGTTAGACGGATTTGCGAACGTGACTTTCATGTTGATGTTCTATGTATTGCTGTGATGTTGCGGATCGGTCGTGGGGGATAGCCTGGATGCAATGCTAATACAGTTCTGTTGTATCATGTACATTTGTTATTGCGGGGCGAGCGTCCGACATGTGGACTGCCGTCACTGCCAGTTTGTATTATTCTTTTGAGGCATGACCTGGTTGCGGTCGATGTACCCGTTGTATGTATATTTTACTTTCTGTACTAGGATTACCCCGCGGAGGGGTGCACGGATAGCCGGGTTCTAGAGGGCAACGGGCCCGCATCTCATGGCATTGAGACGGAGGGGGCTTCACTCTAGGATTGGCGGGCTATTCGCCGCACTCGTAGGGGGTACAGGTTGACCCAGGAGGGGTGCCCAAGTTACCAGATTCCATGAAGTGCCGGGTGGTCCATTCACGGTGCTGAAGGGGGCTGCCTCGCTTCAGGTTTTGGCGGGTGACTTGCCGCGCCCGTAGGGGTCTAGGATTTCATTGCACAGGCTATCCACACGACCAGGGGAACGTCGGGTTTCAGCAGCGGCTCTGTGAAACCCGGGGCTTCCAGATATCTGTATTGTTCTGTGATACTGTAAATTTCTGTGATGTTGCTTTTTATCACGCCTTGAGCGAATATAATATATTGGTATATATATTAGTAGATGTTGTATATGTTTTGCATCCGCGCTAGTCCAGTCCCCGCTCTGTCGTTAGTTAAGTAACCTAACGGGTGATGACGGGACCCAGTGGCGAATGCGGATGTCATATATGTACATCAGTATATTTTCGTTCTTTGTGGTGTGATCAATTGATGGGACTGCGTTGATTCGGATCAATGCAAGATAAACAAACCTAATCTGATGTTGTTGGAACAATTTTTCAAAAAAGCTGTTATTGCAAGGACGTTCACTTTTGTTTTGCATCGTGGTATTCATTTGGAATATCCTGCTCCTCAGTCGACGAGGCAAGGGCCGAGATCCCTTCACCGGGAGTGACCCCTTGGACAGAAGTTTGCGTCAGGGCATTAACTTCACTATAGCCGATTACTTTTGCTTTGCATCATGGTATTCAGTTGGAATATCCTGCACCTCATTCTACGGGGAAAGAGCCGAGATCCCTTCACCGGGAGTGACCTCTTTAGCAAAGGTTTTCGTCACTATATTTTTATAAAAAGTTATCCGGTTCCTTCAACGATATCAAGTTCATTACGTTAAAGGATTTTCGCCAAAAACCAACCGTAGCCCTCCGTCATTTCAGATCAGTATTGCTTAGTATTCGCGCTACGTTTGTCGTTGCTATTCGCCGAGGCGTAGTGTGCGGTAGCTCTGTAATGCTTTCTGTTGTATGGATATGTGGATTGGTTAGGACAGTCGTACGACTTTGTTGATTATTCGTCAAGGGTCGTGCGGGTGGGTTTAACGCAATCAAGATAATGATGGGTTGAACTTGACTAGGACCTTTTGATTTGTTGATTATTCGTCAAGGTCACTTGGGTCCTAGGGGTAAAAATCATATCGGGAGTTTCAAAAGAACTGAAACTTGCCAGGCATGCGCATACCTTCTGGAGTGTGGTGACTTGAGTGGATTCCGTCAAGTTATCATGCGATGATAGTTGGATCCCGATTCCCACTGATGAGTTAGTTTACTCCTCGGGTGACCCCGACTAATTCTTCTTTCAGGTTTGGAGGAGAATTTGAGGTACAGTGGGAGGTTTCCTGATTAGATAAATTGGTAACCATTCTGATCTAGGTTAGAGTGCACGCTGAGTGTTTCTTTTCTCTCTCTCTGGCAGCGACCATTGACCCGACCCTATGACTATGACTCAGTAACCAAGTTGACCGAACCTTCTTAACACTGGCTTTTGGATTGTCAGAGTTGCAAACCTCATTGCCACTCCTACTTTTACCCTTTTCTCCAGGACACCCCGTATTACTACGAACGTCCACTTCCATTGGACAAAACCATCGTATGGTTATATACGAACTCGAAGGACTTCGAGGATGGTTTCTGGTTCTGGAGAAAACGAATAGGATTATTCAGTTGCCTTTTCTTTTCACCTTCTCTCATTGCGAGTACTCCTTGGTTTAGGAGATAGTACACCTATTACGCAAATTGGATAGTCTTCTTCCAAACCTTAGGCTGGTGCCGAACGGTAGGGAATGAAGAAAACCAATTAGCATAACGATGGTGTGCAGAAGGTATTAAGTTAAGACAAAGCAAGGGATTAGTAAGAGGGCAAAGTAAATTGCGACTGCTATTCACGACCGAACCAAGTATTTCTTCGCCAATCCTAAATCACCTTTGTATTTCTCCAGGACACTCCGTATCACTATGAAGATCCACAGTTTATTTGGATACTCCATCGTATGGTTATATACGAACTCGAAAGGAACTTGTTCCAGTTCGGGGATGGACTCTGGTCCAGGAGAAATAGGAATAAGGCTTATTCGGTTGTATTTTATCTTCACCTTCTCTCGCATTGCGAGTGCTCCTAGGACTAGGACAGTACACCCATTATGCTTATTGGATAGTCTTCTTCCAAACCATAGGCTGGTGCCGAACGGTAGGGAAGGAAGAAAACCATTTGGCCTAAGGTGTGTGCAGAAGGTAATGACTAAAGACATATAAAGGGATTTGGAGAGGTGGCAAAGAATTATACGGTTATAGTTGTGAATTTGGATAATGGTAGAGGCATTACTAGGAATACCAGGATACCCCATTGAAACATTTCAATGTTTCAGTTCAGCTGTGTACTGTTAAAAGAAAACTGATTTCCCGATTGGGCACTTACTCCAGGGAATGTATTTACCAGGTTTGATTCTCACATCTGTATGGTTTTACAGATGATGAGTAGGAGTAAGTTATTGGAAATAGTGTGATCATCCTCATTATATCGGGATTCGTTGTAATCGGTGATATTTGAGGAGATCATCTGGGCTGTTTGCCGGTCGGCAAATATTTGGTTTTGAATATCCGCTGTTGTGCACCAATTTCAAATTGATATATCTGTACGTCTATTTTCATAGAGTGAGATATACCTTTTGATATTATGTCGATGACATTTACCTATATCAGTGGATGGTTAGGTAAGGAGCATTAAACAGCGGTGTAATTCTTCTTAACCATAAGTACAGTTTTCAACCTACGACGTACAGTGAAAGAGTTGTTAGACTCAGCGGACTTATACAGAGTATTGTATGTTGTCCAGTGTCCATTAGGACAGAGGGGTTGGTACTCATACTATATTCTGTTTACTTTTAACTTCTCTAGTTCTTAGACATGTGTTTCGTAGGAACACAGGGTCTAAGTTTTGAGGAGTTATAGGTATTTGAATAGAGTAGAGAACCAAGTGTAGCAAGTATCGGGATTCTTCAAAGTGATCGAAGATGTAGATACTTGTGTATGGTGTTCATTTGATAGTAATGATTAAGAGAACTAGCTTCTCTTTCAGGTTACTCATAATTGGAAACATTCCTAAGTTGAGTAACGCTGATCGGCCTCCTTCCATTTAGTTGACATGCAGTGGAGACAGCTGCATGATTTGAATCTGGTTCAATTAAATCAGTGCCTCTGTTTCTATATTGGATATAGAACAGTTCATATCTTGACATTGTTAAGGTACGGGGAGTTGTCCGGCTTATGATTAAAACCAGACACTGGACAACTCAAGGCACGTTTCTGTAATGGCTGTTTGTGGGTTGACCCAGGCTATGATGAGGGTTGACTTTCTACCATCTGGCAGATCAATAGAAATATTGTTCTAGACTAGCCACAGTTTTATTAAAAATGGATTTTTTCAGAAAAACAGTAGTGGGAGTATGGTAGAACTGGAAGTGATTCCAGAACCGCAAACGATTACTGAAGATTTGATAAAGAACCTAAAGATTCAATTAGATTTGACATTCCATTGGCCACTCCGCAGATGGGTAACCTCAGGCACCCGAGAGGTACTCCGGTAGCCTCAAGGACGGTGGCAGGGAGGTTCTTGTTTACCCACACTTGCCATTGTTGTTGTTCCAGGCTGCGAGACCCGGCAGGAGGATGAGTATAGCGTCGTTCTAAACTAGCTTTGGAAGTGCACGTCTATATGACTCTGCCATAGGGTTGTCGTAGTCAGTGGGAGCAGCGGAAGCATTGGTGGACATCAGGCTTATGTCTATTTATAGACTAAAGCAGATATAGCGGAGTTAGTCTGATGTGACAGTTATAGGTTTGACGTCATCAGAATAGGGGATGGATCTGTTGAGAAGGTAGTAGGGTGTGATATCCTGGTATTTGGATGACATACACATAGTAGGAAAAGAAACTCCTATACTACGATCGGTTATACTTTGGTCGTCACACAGTGGTTTCTCCACATGGGACTTGGACATAATATCTGACATACTGGTTACTAGATCTATGGTTTTAGATCTAGATTTGGGTGGTGTCCCAATCTGGGTACTTAGACAACATTCTAAGAGTATTTAGAATGGACGACTCCTGGCATGGTAGTGTACCTGCAGGTAATGGAGTCACCCTCTCTAAAGGTGTCTTACAGACTAAAGGGGAGAGGGATGTGCATGATTGGTTGATCACTTGCTTAGGCAATTGAGTCAATCATGAGATGTCAAGTACCACACCAGATGTTGTTCTTGCACTAGATGCAATAAGTTGACATTGATCCAATCCTGGAGAAACAGTCGGAAGCAGTTTTAGAACATAAGTGGATGTTCTAGGGATATGATAACGACAGCCTCATTTGGAAGACAGTTATCATTCTAGGCTTCCAAGGTGACATGGACGACAAGGAGGTTGTCAGAGTTATAGTTCTCCTTCTGACGAGGGGCAGTATTTTGGACAGGTGGTCCAAGGCAATACTGAGGGAGGCATGGCGCTGGGTACTGATTAAGTTCAGTTATCGATACAGTCTAAGAAGTTTGGATTTGGAGTTCATTTATGAGCTAGGTCCCATCAAATATCCAGACATACTCTAAGACAGGTATTGCTCATTTCGGGAGATGGTTTTCTCCGCGAACTTGAGATATAGAGAGACATAGAAAGAAACATCACAGCAGATCCACTCACTGAGGCTATTCCTCGAACGCAATAGTTTCGCAAACGAGCTTTGTGAGACTGACTAGTAGAGGAGTTGGGTGTTCGATATCACACGGGCTGTGAGTATGCGGCATCGCAATAATTAGCCTTGAGTGCAAGTGGGAGATTGTTGGAGATAGTGCCCTCAGAGTCAATTATTGGATCACAGGCACGTGATTGCAATGATTGAGGGAGGACCTATCCCGGTAGGATAGTCTTACTCGAGATGATAGTATGCTATCTGGTTTACCTTTATCATCGTGTACTGCTTCAGGTGACCTTACAGGTCGCTATTACACGCTGATAGAGCCCCTAGGATTCTTGCTTGACTGCCGGCAGTATGATGGCGATCATATACGTGAGAGCTGGTGGTCCATAAGCACATCCTTAAAAGGTTCCTAGTCATAGGAGTTTCGAAACAGGGCATCGATTCTCCAGAGTAGACTAGTGTATACAGTCGAGACCCCGACGAGGGGAGGTGGCCGGTCTCACAAGCCACTGGTGTCAGTTGGTTCACCTAAGATGTATACAGGTGCTCATTGGGTTATGAGTACACCGGACAGGACTCGCCGGGAACATGCTAGTTGGTCTTATACCTGACGTCAGATAGCAGTTCCCTGGTGACATGTGTACAGGTTAGTTCATCGACCTGGGGATCGTCATTTGTCTCGTATGAGTTCCCACTATACTTTGATTACTACCCTACCACGGCTCAAAGGATTCGTGCAAACAGGTTTTAGTTGGGTACAGTCCCGAGCCACATGGAGGCAGTGAGCGGATCTTCAGGGGTTCGTCTCTCCCGGTATTGGGGGTGAGGTCGCGCTGTGTCTAGGAGAGCCATTACGCAAAGCTCTCGGCCGAGGCAGGAGATTTACTGGTAGGTATTCCAGTAGTATCTCAGGGCGTTCTGGGCTACACTCCGACACGACTTGTACCGCTTTTGGGGGTCTGACTTTTACCAACCCCCTAGGCCCGACATGCGATGCTCATAGACGAACGGACCGGACTGTACGGATATTGTCACTGACAGGCTCAGTAGGGTGTCAGGATGAGTTCTCTCATCGACGTCCCTTTTGGTCAATAGCTGGTGGCCCATCACGTATTGGCTTATACCTCTGACGTGCTAGTGGTTAAATCCACAGCCATAGTATTGACGAGTCTTTAGAGTCCACCACACTTACAGTTACTCAAGCTTTCGGGCGAAACGCTGTAGAGGCCGTATGGAGATATGGCAGGGTCCGATCAGATACGTGCGGTATTGCACGGATCAGGATCGGACAGTTTTGTACTAGTGGCCGTATAGTTATATGGCAGGGTTCGATCTGATACGTGCGGTATTGCACGGATCAGGATCGAACGGATATTACTAGCCGGCTTTGGCTTAAGCTGTCCTAGTTTGGTACAGTGTAGATTTTGTCTCATTGCATTTGTATCCGGACGGAATACAGATGCGGGTGTGTATGCACAGTATCGGGGTTTTCCTGTAATTTATTACGGGACCAGTTTTCTGGAGTTGCCAGTTTGCATTCCGTTCCGGCCGGTTTTCCTTTGTTCTTTCCCGGCCGGACTTTTCCGATGGAGGGGGTTATTTGCAGTTTTGCAAATCACATTTGGGGAGGGGGTATCTTGCATATTGGTGGCATCATGATAGCTTTTCATGATGAGATTCTTTTTCCTTCTTATCATTTGCTTCATGTGATTAGAATTGATAAGAATGGTTGATGTGAGCTTTGCTTTTGATATGGTCACCATTCACTTTCTCCTACACTCACCTCCCTCTTGATGTTGATTATTTCCCTCCACCATTTTCCAAAGGCATATGGCCGGCCACATTTTGATTGAGAGGAGAAATAAAATGAGAGGTTTCATTTTAGAAGAAGAAAATCTATCATCTCATTCCATGCTTGATAAATGAGAGCTCCACTTCAAAGTTCCATTCTATTCCTCCATCAAGGCAACATAACCCCAAAGAGACATAGCACTACACTTTCTACAGCAAACCTTGGGCACGTCGACTTGCCAGCTTCGTGCCCGAGTTGCCTCGGTATTGAGGTGGGAGCCCGTAAAAGATGCAGACGATGTGGTGCCCTTCCGGCAAGGATGCGACGACCGGAGATTCCGCGGGAGATCGGGACGACGACGAGAAGACCGGAGGACTCGGATCACTCGGTATATCTCTTACCCCTTCTCTTGATTGCTAGTATCGGTTAATGGTTACGATCCGGGTATATTGTCCACGGTAGCGCCAGTTTAAAAGATAAGAAAATTTTGATTCCGTATTTTGGCCTCGGATAGACGGCCGGGGCGCTGCCGTGGCGCAACAGGGGTTCCTAGGCCTAAGCCACAACTCCATTGTCACATAATGGTAGGAACGAAGTTCATCTCATGAACTTATATATACCCAGACTGCCTCTTTGGTAGTATCATTGGTAGCAATGTATCCGACCTTTATCATGTAGTTTGCCACGATATCTATCTTGGAACTCTTCCAACATACCGTCCTTTTATTGAGGGTAAAGACAATGCCTATGACTGACATACAGTCGACCTTATCACCCTGGAAGCTTTCCAGTGATTCTCCCCAGGATCGATTGATACCATCTTACTACACCTAGTGAGAATCCTAACATCCACTTAGATCTATCTCATAGATCCAAAACCAAGGATTTAGGAGGTATCACCTTGATCCTATATAGAGAATCCTTGTGATAAGAGGAGATTGACCGAGTGTAGCATAGGAAACACCTTCCCTATCAAGAGTATGTCATCCACGTACAATACGAGGAAGACCACAATACTCTCTACAACTCTTTTGTACATACAAGGTTCATCTACCATTTTGATGAAGTCAAACTCTTTGACTACCACATCAAAACAGATGTTCCATCTCCGCGATGGCTGGTTTAACCTGTAAAGCAACTTGCACACGTTTCCGCTGCTCCCACTGTCTACGAAACCCTCCGGCCATGTACTTATAGACGCTCTCTTCTAAATCACTATTTAGAAAAGCAGTCATGACACCCAACCGCCAGATATCATAGTCATGGTATGTAACAATGGCAAGTAGGATCCGGATGGACTTAAGAATAGCTACCGGAGAAAATGTTTCATCATAAACCACACCTGATCGATGACGAGAACCTTTTACAACAAGTCTAGCTTTGAAAGTCTCAACTTTTCCATCTACACCAGGTAATCTTCTCAAGATATACTTTCTCCTGATGGGGATTTAACCCTTCAGATATAGCAACCAAAGTCCATACTTTGTTGGTGTATATGGATTCCATCTCAGATCGTTTTGCATCCGGCCATTCTTACAGAGCCGCCACTCTTGATGGCCTGCTCGAAACTAGTTAGGTCATCATCTCATGATGCAATTCTCGCTCCTACTGTCATTGAGAAAACCGAAGTATCTCTCAGGCGGATGAGGAACCCTACCAGATCGGCGGAGAGGCTGAGGTTCGTCAAGAACTATTGAATCCTCCGGTTCTACCAAATTGTCAGCTGTAGTTTGTATAGATGGAACTCCTTCCAGTTCTAACTCATGACCACAAATTTGTTTCCAAAACAAATTCATTTTCTAAAAAGGTGGTCATGCCGAGAAATAAAACACATTTTGTTCCTCGGTGCAGTAGAAGATATTCCCTTGCGAATGCTTGGGATATCCAACAAACTTCTACACAACTGACCTTGCCTCGAGCTTGTCCGGATTTTTCTTTTAGACATAGGCCGGACAACCCCAAATCTTAACTTTCTTAAGGCATGGGCTCTTCCCATTCCATATCTCATATGGAGTGGTAGACTCCTGATTTGGTTGGAACCCTATTCAATAGGTATGCAGCTTCTCAATTGCATAACCCCCAAAGAAAATAGGCAATTCAGTAATACTCATCATAGAGCGTACCATATCTAATAGGGTGTGATTGCTCCGCCCCGATACACCGTTGTGTTGTGGTGTATTCGGAGGAGTAATGCTGAGAAAATCTCATTCTCCTTTAGAATAGTCCAGGAATTCTGTGCTCAAGTATTCTCCTCCCTGATCACATCAAAGGACATAATACTTATACCCTTTTTGGTTCTCTACTTCTAACTTATATTCTTTGAATTTCTCAAAAGCTTCAGACTTGTATTTCAACGGGAACATATGTCTGAATCATGAGAGATCATCAATGAATGTAATGAAGTACAAAGAACCGGTCCTGGCATGTGTAGACAGGGGACTTATATACATCATCATGTATCAATCCCAAGAGTTCACTAACTCTTTCTCTGTTTCCAATAAACGGAGCTATAGTCATCTTATCTTTGTGACATGACTGGAAAGTTTCATAAGATGTAAATTCAAACTGATTTAAATATGCATCTTAATGTAACTTAGCTAGTTGTGTCGCATTGATATGACCTAGTCTACAATGCCTTAAGAAGGATTCGTTCATTTCTGAACTCTTCCTCTTTTGTGTGTTCTGTACGTTAAGAACTGTATTTTAATTTAGAACGTATATGCCATTAGATAACGTGCCTAAACCGATCAACACTTGATATAGGAAAATGATCAAAACATTATCCAACAATACAAAATTATATCCTTCTTTACTTAATAAAGAGACTGATATGATGTAATATACCAGGTTCGGTATCTAATAACATTTGTTCAGAATCAATGTATTTGGTAATACAGGGTGATAACTGCCAACAAGCTTGGCTGCAACACTTGCACCGTTTCCAACTCTTCAAACTTATCACCCATTCCCAGTTCTCGACCTATCTGTAGCCCATGTAAAAGATTACATATATGGGATCCTGATCCGGTATCTCATACCCAGGACGTAAAGAATACTGAGAAATAGTTCTCAGTAATGAACATACCCGAAGAAGATGCATCCGCATGCACTTTCTTCGTTTGGGCGGCACGGGAATCCTGGTATTCCCTATTTCTTGCTCGTTCTTATAACAATTATAAGTTGGAGCAGGACCAACGTTCTCCAGCTCAGTATAACAAGTGGGTTCGGTCAATACTTCCATATTATTATCTTGATTAAGGTATGACATGGTCGCTACCTGGAGAGAGAGAGAAGAAAGCACTCAGCGTATAGACTTGCAAGATTAGATTAGTTATTATTTTATCTAATCAGGATGGCTCCCACTGTTTTAGTCAAATCTTTCTTCAAACCCTAAAAGGAAAGACTAGCCGGGATTAATTACACCCTATAAGTTCTCCAATCTTTCAGCCAGGCTAGTGCCGGTACTTTGAGGGAGGTTCCCCATGCTTTCGCACGGACCTAATTAAAATAAATCTCATTTTCCCAGGGGCGTAACCCCGTTAACACCTTTCTAGACACCTACTTGATCGGCTAATTGTAATGTGTAAAACTCTTCCAGGAGTAACTCTTACTCGCAGTGGGTATCGGGATCCAACTATCTCATAGAATGTATACAATCTCATTGCAAATTTCAACACATGAAATTCCCGATAATGTTTTGCCCCTAGCTACTTATGACCTTAACATGGTCAACAAATCATAAGCGCTAGCCAAGTTCAACCCGTCATTTCCTGATTGAATTAAACTCACTCGCACGAACCTTAACATGGTCAACAAAGTCATACGACTACCCTAATCCAATCACATCTCATGCTTTAGCAGATAAGCACTAATCAGCTACCGCACACTACGCCTTAACATGGTCAACAAACGTAGCACGAATACTAAGTAGTACTTATCTGAAATGACGGAGGGCTACGACGGGTTTTTAAGAAAACCTTTTGTGTAATGAACTTGATATCGTCGTAGAATCGAGTGATTTTGTAAAGGAGTGTTTTTTAGGCTTTTACTAGTTTTGCTAAAGAGGTCACTCCCGGTGAAGGGATCTCGACTCTTTCCTTATCGAATAAGGTGTACGATATTCCACAAATACCACTATGCAAAGCAAAAACTATAGAAGCAATCAAAATACAAACCGAGTGGGTTGTAGCGTCTGCTAGTTTCGCTAAAGAGGTCACTCCCGGTGAAGGGATCTCGGCTCTTTCCTTATCGAATAAGGTGCTGGATATTGTACAAGGAGTACCGCTATGCAAAGCAAGAACTAGAGCTACCAGTTTTTAAAACAAGTTTCTACCACATCTTTTAGGTTTCTTTTATTTCATTAATCTCATTAATGAAGTCCCATCATAATATGCTTCCTAAGCATCACATATGAAACGAAAGCAGCAATATTAATTATATCTCATATATATAATATAGGCATTCGTCTGAACATATCACAGTGATCACATCACAGAGCAGCAGAAGATAACATATGAAATATTGGATATACTAGGATTTCCGTGTTTTAAATTAAGCCAGTATAAAACACGGATTCCACGGTCATGATGAATAACCAAACCCACATCCCTAGACCCCTACGAGAGCAGCAAGAAACCCTACTAATTCTAGAGTTAGGAGACCCGATCTCGACTCCTCGAGATTGTATCCCACTGGACCCTAGAACCCGGTTACTTGTGCTCTCCTCCTTGAGTCTATCCAAATGCGGAAAAGTAAATAATATACAATGGTGACATCATCCTCAACCCGGATGTGCCCCAATAAAATAATATTACATACAAGCTTTTACATGAATGAAAATGAAAAACTCTCATCTCACATAAAAAAAAACCCGGCTATTCAAACACGACGATCCAATATAACATATCCCAACAAACATAACATCACATGTCATCAACATAAGTAAATACGCATATCCCAATTGTCGTTAACGTATAGCAACGAAACCGGCAATACACCACATATTACACTTACGGTCGCAGAAAAGAAAGTGAAAAACTACAACAGTTGGAATCCGCAACCACCTTAGACATCATAAACCCAAAATATCACATACTTTCGATTTCATGCCTAACGAAATGAATTCCTTAGACATCACATGCCTAACAATTATAAACCCCGCATTTTAGTCTCGATATTGAGAACACTTTCTAATAACCTATCGGGTAATTCAACAAGATTCCCGATAACCTGATTAAATGCTCGTCCGAAACTTTAGCAAACGGACGCACCCCCCGATGCCGTCGACGAAGTGCACCAAGGCGGAACACCGTGATCGCGAGCACCCGAATGGATGCTTTCGGGGTTCTCCTACAGTCACTTGGTCGGGGCTATGGGACATGGCTATCTAACAAGGTTACCCGGCGAGTATCCGTGTACGCTACGTGATTACGACGGACTTTTGATCACATCAAAATCCCGTGGCAACCGATCAAACGAGACTAAATTACTAGATTTATAAAATTCAAATTAGTGTGGATTCCAAGTATTGTATCCCATCATATGATACCCGGATGATATTAAACTTTTCGATCGATTCATCAAAGTCCCACAATTCCCCGAGAGCTTAACACTTGAGAACAGTTAAATAATACCCAGAATATGCCACAATACCTATGAACCAGCCGTAGAAGGGCAGACCCAAGCCTCATTAATGGCACGCGGAACTGCCACAAACCCTAAGATTCGAAAGCGGTTCCATGGTCATTATGTTGAGTTAGGGTTTCATTCTTCTAGAGGGTTCACAGAATTACTTGCATGATTTTCCGAATACGTTAAACTTGGAAAAATAGGTTTTTGACATTCGTTCGAACTTCTTAACTTCGCTTAGACAACATGTGAATATCCGAAACAAGTTAGAAATATGAATACGAAACACTCTGAATTGCCTACACTGTAAGATCACATCTCATGCAAAATTAGCAAAAACAAACAACACCTGAAACACCAAAACTCAGTGACTGGAACACTACAAAAATTTGAAGCCCAAACTCCTCTGGAAAACCGAGCAGCTCGGAAATTTGACTAATGTGGCCGGTCAAAAAGCGATCAAATTGCATCAAATTTCTGTGGTGTTCATGTTATATCTCATACAATATTCTTCAGTTGTTTTAAAAAAAATTTAAGACTTTTTAAAATCGAAAGAAACTATGTTTTCGTGTTTCAAGTTTCGGATTCGTTTCGGTTTCGTAATCTAACAAACATCGTCTAATTTTCTAGTATGGCTCTGATATCACTGCATGGTTGTCTAGCACGGCAGCAAAGATTCGGGAGGCATCGTCCATGCTAATTTCAAATTTTTGTCGTTCTAGCTAACCCTAACCCTAGAATTGATACTAGAAAATCCGACGAACGATATGTAAACAACTTTACAATCAAAGTGAATGAGGAATACAACCTTTGTAGACCGGTCCTGCACTTCAATAGCTCCGTGTAGTCATCCTTTCGCTGTGAATCATGAACGCCCGAACTCTCGAAAGGGTTCTCCTGAAGAAATGAGCAAGCTTGCACGAAGTCTTCGAGGAGACACTAACCCAAGCAAACCTTTCACTAATTGTGGAATTAGTGAAGCAAACACCCTATACTAAATGGAAAGTGGTAGAGGATGATGAAGTAGGATTTTTACTCATTTTTGAAATAATTTTCTCACTATTTTTCTCTCATCTCCTTTGAAGGTAGAAAGCTTTTTTTGGAAGAAGAAGAAGAAAAATCTCCCATGATCAATTATCAACTTGAGAATGATAACCATGGGTGAGTTGATATCAAATATTAACCCTTGTAGAGAGTTAACCATGGCTAGGATAATGGTTGGGTTAATAAATATCTTATGCAAAACAAAACAAATGGACTTAGTCAATGAACCATGCAAGCTTCTCGCCATGACTAAATGCCACCAATTTTTGATTTACTTAAGAAATTAAAACCGTAGGATTAAACCAAGCATGGTGTAAGTCTTACATACCCATGAATCATGTATCATCAAACATGACACAAAATATGTACACAAATATATATCACATATATACTTAATGCACAATATTAAGTGAGAAAAGAAATCCTAAGTGAGCCAATACTAGTTAATGTAAGTTAATATATCAAATATATAATTATACATTAAATTATTAAATCAACACTTGATTTAATAATCTGGTTATATCACATATAACCAACTAATATCAAATGCAACAACTTATCGAATCAACACTTGATTCGATAACCAGCTATATCACATATAACCGACCGATGTCACATATCACAGGAATAGAATACGGTATTACATATCGTATTAATCTCAGTCTCACACATATCACATATGTGCTCCTACTATGTTTCACTTGAGCCAGGAAACCTCTATGTAGGACTCTAAAAACTCGTCAATACGCCGGCAGTAGGTGATGATCATACCAAACACCCACAAGCCGCAAGTGGTCTGCCAAACGTAACGGCCACCCGGGTATTGAGTGATCAGAAGATCAACAAGCATGTCTGCTCATACTCCTGTGAATCCAATCAGTAACACTACCGTACAGTCCGGTCTCTTTGTCTGATATGTCACATATCTCGTCTAGGGGTGGTAACGTCAGACCCTAGTAACTCGATAAGTCGTGCCGATGTGAGGCTCATAACGGGTCGAGAAACTACTGATAACACTTACCAGTATATCTCTGAGTCGGCCCTTGCCAAGGACTTCCTGTTATAGCCAATCGAGCACAACACAATATCAACCCCCAATACCGGGAGAGACGAAACCCCTCCCATCACTCATTGCCTCCATATGACTCGGGATTGTACCCAAAAGCCACCATTTTGCACGTTCTCTTGAACGTGGTAAGGTGGAAATCAAAGCACGGTGGAAATCACACAAGACTCTATGACGATCTCGAGTCTACAGACCAACCTGCACCAGTGTCACCAGAGAACTGCCATCTGACATAAGGTATAATACCATCAGGGAGTTCTCGGCGAGTCCGTCCAGTGTATCCAGCCTCCACTGAGCACCCGTATACTATCCCTTATGTAAAACACCAATGGATATGGGATCATCCATCGCCCATCTACATGGGTCGAGAAGATATACGCTAGTCTACTCTGGTATATCGATGCCTTGTCTCGATACACCCACGACTAGGAACATTTGAAGGATGTACTTACCGACTACTCTGTCCCCACTAGTATGATCCGCATCATAATCCTGGTAGTCAAGTACTCATCCTAAGGGCTTTATCAACATGTAATAGAGAGACAATAAGTGAACATGTTAAGATAAAGAGCAACCAGATAGCATACTATCTTGTCGAGCATATTATCATGTCGAGCAAGAAAGTCCTCCCTATATATGTCCAAGCATCCACTACAATATACATCGTATATACAGTAATGGCCTCTAGGGCATACATATAACTAACATTCTCCACCTTCGAAGTCCACAACTCCTGAGGTATACATCTTTAAAGGCGACAGCTTCATCTCTTTGGATAAATCCTTAGCGAAGTGTTTCTCAGCCTTGCCTTTCTTTAGCAGTATCTTCTGCTTCAGTTATTCATTCGGCTTTTTTTGGGGAGCTACATAACTCAACTTTTCCTCGGCTTCTTTTTTTGGACATTGATGTCTGGGTTTTTCATAGATAGCCAGCTCACGCCTTTGATTTTCCTTGCTCCTCTGATAGGCTTCCCTTAGGAGCTTCTCAATTGGATCTTTTTGTGGCGAACTCGGAGCTTCAGGCATTGATTCTGCCCCATGTCTATCCGAATCACTTTGGGACACGTCTGGGGACTCATCATAATAGATGGAAGAGTAAGAGATCATGCTGCAGCTTTCCACACGGTCTTTTGTTTCTTCCTCTGAGTCATCATTCTCATCCTCTCTGCTATTTTCGAGGACGTGTTTGATAAACTCCTCAAGAGTAATGGGAGAACACGCTTTCTGATTATGATCTTCTAGCGCGTCAATATACTTTTGGATGTTTGTACGGCAGTCGACAAGCTCAGCTGGCTGTATAGGCTTTTTCACTTTCTTCTTATTTTTCTTCTTGGAAGACTTCTTGATTTTGGGGCTTTTCCTTTTATCAATAGCCTTCAGAGTGGGACGTGGCTTCAACATCCCTTCTATGATCTCCGGTTTAAGCTGGCTTTTCCACCTGATTGTAGGACATGCTTGGAGATCTTTTAACATTTTCTTCATCTTAGGAGACAACATCACCTCCCAAGGGGTTTCTTCAACGAACGAGTAGGATGCCCCCACTATATTGGTTGCTTTAGATATATGCTTCTGAGGAGGATTCACCTTCCATTTATCGGAGAGCGTGAACTTGCCATGTTTATATTAGTCCTCAACCCAGTTCTTGAAGATATAACAGTCTTCAATTGGATGTCTTACCATCCGATAATATAGGCAATAAGTTGGACTGTTGATGTCACTGGCTTGGGCTGGTCGCCGTTGTTCACCGCTGAAAATGGAGACGAACCACGATGGATCATCCTACCTGAATTCTGGGGCCAGATGCTATTTGTATTTATCCGTCCACCTCTCCAAAGATACCAAGTTGATTTATGGCACCGTATATCGGAGGTTTGGACAGATGCGGCCGTTGTAGCAGACTTCGTCAGATTCCCCCTAGTTTGCGAGGGTTTTTGATTGTGGAGACGCTCTTCCTTGCAGGCGCAAGCCCCTGCAATTAATTACGTTACCGCATCGCAATAACCACTTTCTCCTGCTCCGGAAGTTCACTTCGTGTCATGTGTGTTTCTGTTTGTTTAGGTTGTCCGTGGATTGTATACGGAGACTAATTTATATTGTCGCCCGTAAGGAGTGGATTAGTCCAAATCCGTATATTTTTAGATTTGGGTTTGGGTTGATTTAAGGATCGTTAATCTGGTTTGAGATTAAGATCGACTTAAATGTATGTGAGCATTTGGGGCTCGATTTGTTTTTGGTAAGGATACATTAGTCCAATTTGAGACTAAGATCCACTTAACGGGGTTTCAGGATCATTTTTATTTCAGATCCAACAAAAGAGCATTTGGGCTCTATTTTTTTAGTTTAAGGACGTTTCGGTCGATTATCGCCATTTTGGAGGCAAATATTAGTTTAAGGACGTTTCGGTCCGCTACGCCATTTTGGAGGCGAATATTAGTTTAGGGACATTTCGGTCCTTTGTTCATCTTGCGCGCACGTGTATTTGTTACGTGGCGAAGTGAACAATGAAGATATGGAATGTGCCCAATTTGAGACGCGGTCTGATTTGAGGTGTGCATGTCAATTTGGAAGTGGACCAAAGAGTTGTTGGTTGTCGAGACCCGCCACCTTACTGAAGACGTTGAAGAATTACGACGACATATATCGAGGTGTGGAGAGATGTACCCTTAAAACCAAATCCCGTTTTTGAGGAAAAAGGGGTTATTGAACCTAAGAATCATTAGTCATATTTGAGACTAAGATTACTTTAGGAAACATAGGATGAATATCGTTTTGGATATCATCATGAGAGATCATTAGTCATGTTTGGGACTGAGATCAATTTGGAGAATCGTGAGCACAGGAGGCACGGTTGATTGGAAATCGAAGAGGTTTTTACCTTGGGAAAACTTAGCCAATTTGGATTAGGTCTGGGTCTCCATAGTTACCCAACAGTGCTAAGCATTGGTATATGCAACACTCACGTGTATCCCACGTGAGGGGCTGAATCAGTGTTAAACACAGAACTCTGAAGGCGCTCACGTGTGACCGCGTGAGGCACCCCAAATATGGGCTATGCTCTTTGGATTTTATTTCCGTTTTTTTATACAAGTGCTAAGCACTTGGTTCTCATGGCGCACACGTGTGAAACACATGAGGCGCCCCAAATACAGGCATTGCTCTTTGGGTTTTATTTCCCCTATTATATAGAAGTGCTAGGCATTTGATTGGGGGTCGCGTGCAAAGCACGTGACTGCCTAAGGAAGTGCTCCTTGCTCTTCTTTTAAGCACTCGTGTGGGAAACACGTGAAACAATCTCGGCCTTTTCTTTTTATTCATTAGAAGTACTCACGTGAAAAATACGTGAGGTCTCATTATAGTGTTAAACACTAATGAATCACCAGGCTGTTCTTCTGTGTTCTTGGAGATTTGATCTCATATTAATGACATTTCTAGTCATTAGGCTTTGGGTTTGGAAGGTCTCAAATTATTATCATCGTCTAAGGGATCAAGTTCTCCTCTTGTTTATGCAGGAATCAAATTCTTTATATAGGGTTAAACCCTAGTTTTCAGAGGAATTAAATTCCCATATGTTTTTGAAAGAATTAAATTCTTTGGACTTGGTTCTTTCTCCTAGGTTTTGAATCTTCATGAGAGAATCTCCCCAATGAGAATTAAATTCTCAACTTATGGGGAGATATGCTTCTGCAGATCTTAACCAGAGGAAGAACTAAGTTCTTGTATGAAGGGTTAAACCCTTAGAGAGGCAAAGAAGGAATGAAACAATCTTTGTGTTTTTTCTTCTTTTTATCTAGTATGTTCTGACGAAACAAATCTTCGCTGAGAATCAAATTCTCTTCATCTTTTTTCTCTACTTCTTTCTTCCCTCTCTCTGTGTGTGTCTCCCCCGCCTCTTTGAGACTTGAAATATCGGGCTCTTTATATAGTGGAGAGAAGTTTGTTTAATTCTCAGAAAATCTCTCATTGAGAGATCCCCATTGATTTAATTGGTTTTAGAATTGATTTGGGGAATTTTACCCACCGTTGGATTTTTGATCCAAAGACTTCTGTTTTTATAGAAGATATTGTTCTTGTTTTCTAACAAGATTGGGGATATTCTCCCATATATAGAATAAAATTCTATCGAACGGTGACATTTTAATCACCATTGGATTTTTAATATAAGGGTGCTCAGTTTAACGGAGTATAATCTTTCTCTGTTTAGAAAGATATAGGAAATATTTTGGATGTTTAATCCACTAACTCTATGTTTAACAGAAAATATTATCTCCAATAGAATTTAATTCTATGTTTAATCACTGTTGGATCCTTGATCCAATGGTTTATTAAGTTATTAAGTAGAATTTAATTCTACGCAAGGAGGTGTTCTCACGTGTTAACACGTGAGGCTTGCAGTTAAATGCAGCGCTTAGGCGCTCATGTGTTGGCACGTGAGGCTGGTTTAACCTAGTTGTAGTTTAATTGCAGCGCCTATTTATAGGAACTCATGTGTTGGCACATGAATCTGGTTTAGCCTAATTGTAGTTTAATTGCAGCGCCAATTTATAGGCGCTCACGTATTGGCACGTGAGGTTGGTTTAGCCTAGTTGTAGTTTAATTGCAGTGCCTATTTATAGGCGCTCACGTGTTGGTACGTGTGTCTGGTTTAGCCTAGTTGTAGTTTAATTGCAGTGCCTATTTATAGGAGCTCACGTGTTGGCACGTAAGGCTTGTTTAGCCTTCTTATAGTTTTAATGGCAACGCCTACATGCCTTGTATATAGGCGCTCACGTGTTTAACACGTGAGGCTCGAATAGTGGAGACTTTCCCCTTTTCTTTCTCCCATCTTATTTTTTTGAGGGAACAAATGCCCACACAGTGTTGCTCTCATGTGGCTTGCCCGTGAGTGCAACGTTGTCCACTTTTACACCCATTGGATTGCTTAGGGGAACGGGGAGATGAACCACTCCCATCATGTCTTATAAATGCGAGTGCTTAGCTCTTGAAATAGCCACTGTTTCTTCATCTTCTTCCTTAGTCTTTCTCTTGAGAATTTAATTCTCTTTTCAGAGCTTAGTTCTCTGCCCGCTGAAATTTCATAGTTAAACTCTGTCAAAAAGAACTCTATAGGGTAAAGAACTTGAACGACATTTGTCTCTTAGGAACAAGAAACCCTTTTCTCTAATTTTCTCTGGATTTTAAATCCATCGCAAGAGCTTTTCTCTTTTCTGGAACCGGTCTCTTAGAGATCCAAAAAGACATAATTTTTTTGTGTAGTAAAGCCTGATATTTTCGAAGATTGGTCGTTTCTCCTCTGATCTTTGAGGATCTTTGGAATGTAATTTTGTTTCTTCATTTTCCCATCATGGGGGTTTCTGGAATTTAATTCCATTGTTTAAAAGGAATTTGATTCCTCATTAAAGAGCTTAGCTCTATAAGTATTAGAGGCCTTTTGAGAAATTTATTCTCTGGTGCTCTTTAGCATATCTTGTTTTTAGGGGTTTAACCTCATTTTCACATATTTAACTTCGTTGGGCATTTTAACAAAACTCATCATTTTCATCATTCATCATTTTTAGGGTGATAAGAGTTATTTAAACTCCAGTGTCTATTTAATGAGAATCCTTTTTGATTCTCGTAATGATTATCTTGCCTCATCATTGGTGAGCCGCCATATTGATTTTGTGGGGTCTATTGGTTTTGCAGCCCGTGGCCCCATGAAACAAACATCACATTTTTAATGGATTTTTCTTTCTCTTATTTCAGGAACAATGGACTCACTTCCTGACTTCCCTTACACTCGCTCAGAAGTCGCTTTTCCGTAATCGCCATCGGACGAGAAAGTTATGGCGATGATTAGGGCGCATGACAAGGACCATACGAGTCTTCTCTTGTGGGGGGTGTAGTACGGTCATATCATCAGGGGCCGCCGTAGCTTTACTTGTGAAGTGCTAACAGAACCTATCCACTCGATGTCATTGATAGAGCGTCCGCGCATGGCTAATGCGGTGGAAGCTGTTAATTGGACCCCCATGGGCCGGCTTGAGATGTTGACGACTGGGATACCTAATAAACCTACGATAACCATTGATATCTTGGGACGCCGGATATGTCAGGGTGAAGCTCGACCCTAGGGGCAGGTGTATAAGGTAGGCGTTACCCCATGCCATCCAGTGGGCTACCCTTCTTGGGCTCGATACATTCTCTCCACCTAACGCTCACGGCTGCAGAAGGTTGGGTTGTACCAAGCAGTATATGCATCATTATTCTACTATCATGCTCATCACGTCTGGTGGGTCAAGGATTTCTTGAACCAATGGAATCTTCCCATGAACACGTTCTTGCTAAGGGATCGCGAAGTCTCGATCTCACTGGAGGAGTTTCGTGAAATTTCAGGGTTGCCGATCAGGGGAGAGCATTACGAAGAGTTACTGCCTCCTGATGAGTACGTCTTTGCTACGGCGCCTGCTATGCTTGATAGCCTAACGACGGAGAACGCCGCTCGTCATAAGCACCCGAGTCTAATCAAGGCCCTAGGTATTTTTGAAAAACCGTTCGTGACATTGGAAGGGAAAGGTGTCACTTTTGATGCTTTCATTACCTGCTTTCTCCGTGAGGATATATTATCCAAGAAGGCTCCAAAATTCATGAAAATTGAAGATCCATTTGGATTCGGGTTGAAGAAATTGCCGGCCAAAGAAGAAGACCTGCCGCATTTTTATATTCCAAACTCATCGGCCGTGGCTTTTGATGCGATCGCGGCTCCTGGCATGGACGAAGAAACTTTCTTTGTCGACTTTATCAGTCTCTGGCTTAGCTGGTTTTCCATGCCGATGCATCGACGTTTCGTGAGAGCCTCCGTCTTCTACCCTGCTCATCGCATAGCTGAAAGAGCGTGATTAGCTGTTGGTGTTGCGGGATTGTCGCGTCTATATCACGGGTCAGGCACTGCCGCCAATACTTCGAACCCAGGTGCGGATACCGTGAACTTCTCCCTCCACTGCTTCATATTGTGGATCGAGATGCACGTGTTAGGGGCGTTTGTCGCGCATCGGTGGCCTGCTTTCTATGAGTTGTACACATTTCTATGGATTATGAGGATGGTTGATTCATCCGCTCCTGACCCGACCCAGCTAGGGGCTTTGCGCGTATTATTTAATCCGTATTCAAACGAAGGCGGGATGGTCTTCAGCAATTGAGTCCTTTCTGCTCCTGCGGGACCTGTTCAACAGTTGTTTGATTTATCAAAGAATAGGGTTCCAACTTTAAAGCCAAAAGAGATCATGCACTTATACTCAATCAGGCCAGGGTATCTAGTGTTCCGCCAGAATAGTACTGCCCTCTTTATGCGATATAATCCGCATCGCTTCGCCCAGCAGTTAGGTTACAACCAGGGCGTCCCCCTTGAAGCCTTTCTAGTTGAGCATACTCCCTCTCTAGAGGTAGCCCGCGATGTTATCCATCACTTCATGCGGTTGAATATGAGTTCTTTTTTCATGGTCCCGGAGCCTGACTATCTTCCAAGGCCCCTGGGACCCTTCAAGGGATGGTATCGCCATCGGGTCAGTCCCATCATCACAAAAGAGAGACGGGTGCTTTTCGAGTATAGAGCTCCTGCTCCAGCTCAAGTTATCAGCGCTCCATTGCGGTCGCGGTTGGTTGTTCTCCCTCCTTTGAAAGACAGCGGTCCAGTTCTTATCCCTAAAGCTACTCCAGCAAAATCAGTCCCCCATACTGCTGGTATGCCGGTACGTACTAGGGCCGAGGAAGAGGCTCCTGATAAAGCACCAGTTGGGCAGCGCCGTGCCAAAGCAACAAAGGGGAAGAAGCGCTCCTCCGCTGGTGTTAGCAAAAGCTCCAAAAAGAGAAAGAAATTGGTCGCCGGCCTACTTGACACTTTTCTTGAATACGAGCCCTTTATTCAGGACGAGCCAATATCTATGCAGGAGCCAGACGACGGTCTTCTCTTTCCGGGTTCGTCTTCCGAGGAAACCGCGCAGTGGCCGAGGCTTTAAAGCGTTCACAAGATGAGGCTGAAAACGTTCCCTCCCGGAAAAGAAAACTTCCTGCTGTCGTATTTCATAATATCGATCCGACTCCAGCCATGTTGCCGATAATTCCTTTGACACTGAAAGAGGAACGTGCTTTGAAATAGCTGATGTCGAACGCCTCTGAAGATGAAGCTGCTTTGAAAGTGGGTAGGGATCCATTTTCGATTGAAGCCTGACGAGCGCGTCTGAAAAAAAAGCGCAGCGGATCGAACAGAACATCCTTCAGGCTCCTTAGGTTATTGGTACGTATATTTCTTTCCCTTTTCAGCAAATAATTTGTATTACTTTCACGTTGCATTATCTTTTAAACAAAAATTTGTAGGGCCCTCTGCAGCGGGAGTAATTTCGAGATCGAGCCATAGATGTGGATTCTACGAATATCTCCCGTGACACACTGGAGGGTGTAAAGGAGATCAATGAAGCTACTATCCCCGCTGTGGAGCTTCTGGTGATGGCTTCTAACCCATCAGCGTTCCTCCAGCAGAGGTGGTCTTGTCGGCTATAGATCCCATGGATATTTCTTGTGACGCACCGGAGAGTGTAGAAGAGATTGTTGAAATTGTTATCCCCGCCTTGGGGCCTTCAGCGGCGGCTTTTGTCCCTCTATTGAAGACTGCCATGCCGGCTATAGATTTCACAAATATCCTCAGTGATGCACCTGAGGGTGTAGAGGAGGCTGCCGAAGCTGCCATCCCTCCAGTTCAGGATGGGCGAAGCATCGAAGGTAGTCTTATATACATATACATTTTGTTTAATGACCCCTCCATTATCTGAACCTTTCTTTCCCTCAGAATTGAGGGAACTGGCGTCTTCCATCGTGGATCTTTCTCCGAGGAAAACCTTCCAGCGTTTGCTTGACATGGTGGCCCCACAAGCGATACCTCCACAAAGCATAGTCTTTTCTTCTGGCCAAGGTCAGTATTCTTTTACCTTTTTTGTTTTACATTTTTATAATGATGCTGATATGCCTTTCATTTTAAACCACAGTTCTGGAAGCCGACTACGAAGTCGAGATTTTTGATGGACCTGGGGATCTCTCAAACCCGCCTTGCATGACTATGGGTAAGTGGCGTTTTATCCTTGGCATCGTTTTGTTTACTCTATATTTGGAAATACAACCGACCGCACATATATCTTCATAGCTTTGCCATCCCTGACCCCATTAGAGTCTCGGATCTCCATACCACCAGGCCCTTACGCCCGACGCGTATCTGAGAGGATGGCAAAACAGAGCATTTATTCCCTGGCGGCTCTCATTGAAGATCTTCATGCTAGTACTTCTGTCGTGACCGAAGAATTTTCTGCTGAAGCCAACACTTCCTTATCTGTTCTTGCCACTTATCATGACGAGGCATTGGTGTGTACCTGGGTTGAGTACTGCCGTAGAGTAGAGGCTTGTCAACATGGGATTGAATGCATACGCCTTCCCTTCGACATCTTGTCTGTAAAGGCGAGCCTGCGTGGGTGGATTGAACGATGTGCAGCCAATCTCTAGTCGTGCGAGAAAAGGCTCAACCGGAAGTTTTCGGTAAGGGAGTTGGCTTCAAAGGCTTTAAGGGGGCTTCAAGCCCAGCTCACTGTCAAGACCACTCGTGCATACGAAATTAGGCGGGTGCTTCAAGAAGCTATTACAGAGGTGGTGGCTCTTGACAAAGCCGTTATTTTTACATGTGCGATGGTTGAAGCCCACAAGGTCGCCGAGAAAGAGCTTGAGAGTCGGTTTGCTTCATACCAGAAGCAACAGACACAAGCAGGGACTCGTCTTGCGGCACTGATAGAGCTCAAAGTAGAAGTCCGGCTGAAAAATGATGAAGTTGCTGGCTTATTGAACAGTCTGCCAACTTAGACATTTTTGTTGCTGTATGATTGAAAGAATTAAAGTTATAACCGCAATCAAGACGGTGTCGCTTTGCAGCTAGCCGGTTGAGCACGGGTCGATCCACAGGGAGACGGAGCGTTTTATGTTCTTTTCGTTATGAGTTAATGCGCGAGGGTGGAAAGTTCTTTATCTACCCTATGTGTTATATGCAAGTATAAAGTTGTTAGGAAAATATACAATAGTGTAAGTTAATGGATTCCGTATTCAAGTACTTCGAGCCGAACTCAACCAATGAAGCTAGAGCAATCAACAACAATGTGGATTAGGGTATTTAAGAATGGTATTCATGGAATCCGGCTTATTGACCCTTGTCCGTCCGTTCTTGTCTCTTGCTTTCGCCTCCGGCCAATCCGAACGCAACCGGTCGTGGTTAGGAATCACCGTTATCTTGGTAGGGTAGAGTGCCTAAGGGAGCGCTTGCGTAAGGTTTGGGCGGAGTTTCAAGTGGAAAAGACGGGAAAAGGAAATGAGGAACGAAACGTTAACTAATAATATCTTTCTCTTTTCCTAACAACACATATTTACAACCATTCACAACAACAACAAAAGGACAAAAGAAAAGATAAGCAAAGAAAAGAAAGGAAAACATTACAAGTAAGTAAATGCATGGAATTTAAGTGCATGAAAGTAAAGCAAGATAATAAAAATGCAAGAAAGAAATAAGCAAGAAAGTAACACTAAGAACCATACAACTCAAGACAAGCCATGAGATCAATAACCAACCCTTAAAATTGCAAGCTCAATGAAGAAGTTGCAAGATCAAGAGAAGGGTAAAGAACTCATGTGAAATGAAGGCAAAGAAGAGAGCTTTATTAATTCCAAAAGAAGATACAACCCTTGAGATCAAATACCAATCCTTAAACCTTCAAGCTCAATGAAGAGGTTGAAAGATCAAGAGAATGCAAGGACCTCAAGGGGAAGCTATGTACAAGAACTAAAAAGAAAACAAAAGAGTTACAAAGTGTAAAATGAAAGATACCATGTGAGAGCTTGAACCCTTGCTCACTGCCTGCTATATATAGGCAAAAAAGAAAAGAAAATAAACAATAAAATTAGGGCTACGTGGCAGCATAGGACAAGCTGTAGAAATTTGGGACACTCTGGAGCCTGTAGGGCCGGCCACACCGGATTTTCTGGGAATGTGGCCGGCCTAAATCCGATGGATGATGCCCGTACTTATAGTGTGGGTTTGTGTGTCCCCTCGTAGCATTTTGGTGCAGTTTATTTACTCTGTTTTGAACTTGTGGTGCACCAGGAATTGGAGGGAAACTAGTAGCTTAAAGTCAACACACACTTGTAGCATTTAATGCATGTCACACTCATGCCCACTTGTGTCTTGGGCAGCCCCCTTGCTTATAGCCATCATGCCATAGCTGCCCCCTAGGTCCATGGTCCAAGTCCCAAGAGTTAGTGTGTACACATACTATGTGTTGGACCAAAATATTGTGCACACACACTGTTTGCAAAATAACTCTTAGGATATCGGTCAGTTTGCGGTTTTGGTTGCAGTGTCAGCTCACAAATGATATATCCGTGATTCTGGATGTATTTATAGTATTTTGTCACGGACACCTGTAATCTGTATTACTGAGCAAACACCGGTTAATAGTACCGATATATACAAAAAATCGATAATGAATGAGCGGTATTAAAATGCAATATTCTGGTCTGAACAAATACCCCTAAACTTATCTTTTGCTCGTCCCGAGCAAAACAAAATCCTAGCCTCACTTTCGCAGGGAACGCGATTGCACTGAGCGCGTGCAACAAGCCGTTAAACCTCTAGGTGTCCCTAGTAGGAGGAGTGTTGTCTCGTGAGGGTTTTCAGCGGATACTACCTACAAAATCCCGTCAAGCTAGTTTCATAAGTTAACGTCGATTCTACTCCTACAGTTTAGTATCTACGTTAGAAATTCTATCATCCTAAATTAGAAATATCCAACCCTTATGTTTCACGCCTCCTATCTATTTAACCTTAGATCATATACATTCCAAAAAAGTTTAGAAAGATGTCGGTATCTCCTGAGTTTTCCTTCTAAAAGTGCGGTCTCAAATCAGGGATTTTTATCAACTTTACAGAAAATATAAGTATTATTCTTCATTTCTATCTTTTATCCAAACATCGATTGTATACCCCTACGTGTGTGTATATTTGCACCCCGACACTCAGGAATTCAATTCAAGCTATAATACCCTTGTCTTAATACCTAATACTACTTCTTTTCATTAATGATGGACGGTGTTGCTCACACACCTTTCATGCGACTATTAATGCTTCTTGAGACACTAACGGCCGATTATTGAATGTGTGAGCTTAAAGCGTAAATAGCAGTTTCCAGGTCTTGAGTTTATTTATTTTTTTCTTTTTCTTTATTTTTCTTTTTCAAGACTGGATATATTTTTCACTGATGCTCTTTTGGTGTTTAGCTTTAAATACCTTTTTTTTCTTTCATACTAGGTTTTCAGGCAAGAGTATTTCTAAGTATTCTCTATTATCCCAAGTTTCAAGGTGTGTGTAAGTGCAGTTTGTAGGGTATATACTTTCTAAATTTGGACTCAAGAATAGAAACTATTTATCAGACTTATCCTTCAGTAAAGCTTCAATACTCTCCCTTCATCTCGACTTAACTCAAGAACTGAACTCAAGATTACCTATTTCTCAAAAAAAAACTGTAAGGACGTATACTTACCAAAGTTAAACAGAAGGAGGGTTATTTTTAGGGTTTTCAATTCCTAAGCCTAGGATTTAGTTATTTCTAACGTATCAACTAAACTTTTCGGAATAAAAATCTAAATTACCCCATTAGCTAACTTGACGACAAAGTTTTTATATTTTTTGGAAAAATTTCGATTTTTGTGGGTTTTTAATAAGGTATGCAAATGCAGAATATATAAATGAATGCGAAGAAAGAAAGCTTACCGAGCACACCCCCAAACTTAAACTTGACAGTGCCCTTACTGTCAGGCTACACCAAGAGGGTCAAAATTGTCGGCTCTTCCTAAAAGAAAATTTTATACAAAGCAAAACAAAAAGAAAAAATATATACACAAAAAGGTTCCCCCCAAACTTAAGTGAAACAATGTTTCCACTGTTTAAGCGGTGAAGTTCAGGATTAGGGGGAAAGAGAACAGTTTCAAACTATACAAGGCCTTACACAAGCCAAAAGTTAACACCAACCATTCAAAAATTTTATCGTTATAATGGTGTGGTTAGTGAAAGAATGCGGAGAGGTAAGAAATGGAGAATAGCGATACCTTATGGGGATAGAAGTGGTATATGGTCCCGGTATATGAGAAGAAGAATAGCGGAATGGAAAAAGAAATGGAGTACAAACTTGAGGGTGAAAATGGATTGAATAAATTAGTACAATCTGTAATGATCGATGTGAAAAGATGGATTGTACTAATCTATCAATATGGCGAGAAATTGGGTCAAATCCCTCAAGATTCATGAGAAAACATGGATACGCCGAACTTGGTAAACCAGACACAAGAAATGAAAGTGATACGGTGTCTTGCAAGGTCGGAACGATGGAAAGGATGGAGGGAAGTGATCGAGGAGGGGTATCGGGTAAAGGTTCAGGAGGGTGTACACAGTCAGTGAAAGGAACAGGATGAATTGGAAAATCCGACTCATCAATTAAAACTGGTTCATCCTCAAAGCTATCCTCAAAAGTCTCCTCAAAAATTATCTCATCCATGCAATCCTCATCAAAATCAAGACGCATATGAAGTTCGGGAAAAATATTTAATTACTCGGGATGATGAATTGGAGAGAAAAACTCATCCAAAGCAACAGGTTCATCATCCAAAATATTCCCAGCGTCAATATCCTCAATCAAGTGAAAATCAATTTTCTAAGACACATCATCAAAAGCATGGATTTCAATCGATTGTGGTTATAAGATGGAGGTGTAGAGGTCAAAAGGATTGGGTGTGGTTTCACTCAAAAGGGACCATTCACAATCGGGTAAATCAAACACTACAAAGTCGTGTAGGGTTAGTATAGCACCTTAGCAAGGTTTAGGAAGGCATCACACATGCCATATTGAAATTTTTAGGGTGTTAAACAAACCCTAACCAAGATCTTAACAAGAGAATTAAGCAAACAAGCATGTTAAACACTTTAACATCTAAGAGTTAGGGATTACAACCTTTGTAGTCCGTTCCTTCACTTCTAAAGCTCCGTGTTGAGGTCCCTTCGCTGCGATCATTGAGTAACCGGGCTCAAGAGAGGCTCCATGAAGAGAAAGATGCAAGCTTGCTTCCAATCTTCAACAACAAAGATGATCTACCTTGAAGAACCTCAATCCCAAGCTCTTGCTTTACTAATCAAGTATTAGCAAAGCAAAATGCCTAATCTAAATGGCTAGAATAGATGAGGATGATGAAGTAGGAATTTAGCTCTCATTTGTTTTCAATTTCTCACTCAAAATCATCACATAAGAAAAAGCTAGAAAGCTTTTCTCAAAGGAAGAAGAAGAAGAAGAAGAAGAAATTACTTTGTGATGAATAATGAATTATCATTCTATGGTTACAATTGCAACCCATGGTTAAGAATAAAGACTTAACCCATGTAGAGAGTTAACTAGGGTAAAGGGTTTGGGTTGGGTTAATAAAATATCTACAAAAAAATATCTTTGCTTAAAACAAAAATAAAACTTCTAGAAGCTTCATGAAAAAGCTAACCGAAATCAAACCCTAACTATGTTTAATCTCCACAAAACATATTGCATCTGTAATCATAACTTGTTACAATATTATATATCACATATATAATATATTTTGTAACAAAAGAAAATAATACAATTAACATATATCATATATATATCAATGTATTATCCAAGTGAGAAAAAGAATCTTTAAGTGAGCTTATATTAGTTAATGTAATATAATATATCAAATATATAATTATAAATTAAATTATCGAATCAACACTTGATCCGATAATCCGGCTATTTCACAAATAACCGATTAATATAATCTGTATCAGTTCATCGAATCAACACTTGATCCGATGACCCGGCTATATCATATATATCCGGCCGATATCTCATATCGCGAGAATCTAATACGGTATCGCATACACGTATTATTCCCGGTCCCGCACATATCACATATGTGCTCCTACTCCGTTTTTCCTGAGCCAGGAAACCTCTGTGTAGGACTCTAAAGAATCGTCAATACGCTGGCAGTAGGTGATGATCATATCAAACACCCACAAGCTGCAAGCGGTCAGCTAAATGTAACAGCCACCCAGGTATTGAGCAATTAGAAGATCAACAAGCAATCCTGTACATTCTCCTATGAATCCAACCAGTAACACTCCCGTACAGTCCGGTCTCTTCATCTGATTTATCGCATATCTCGCCTAGGGGTGGTATACGTCAGACCCCAGTAGCTTGGTAAGTCGTGTCGATATGAGGTCCATAACAGCTCGAGAAACTACTGATAACACTTACCAATAAATCTCAGCAACCCTGGACAGGGATTTCCAGTTATAGCCAATCGAACACGGCGCAACATCTACTCCCTATACCGGGAGAGATGAAACCCCTCTTATCGCTCATTACCTCCATGTGATTCGGGACTGTACCCAAAAGCCACCGTTTTGCACGCCCTCTTCGACGTGGTATGATGGAAATCAAAGCACGGTAGGAATCACACAAGACTCTATGACGATCTCGGGTCTACAGACTAACATGTACCAGTGTCACCAGAGAACTGCCATCTGACGTGAGGTATAATACGATCTGGGAGTTCTCGGCGAGTCCGTCCAGTGTACCCAGTCTCCACTGAGCACCCGTATACCTTCTCTGATGTCAAACACCAATGGATATGTGTTCATCCATCGCCCATCATATGGGTCAAGAAGCACATACGCTAGTCTACTCTGGAGTATCGATGCCCCGTCTCGGTATTCCCACGACTAGGAACATTTGAAGGATGTACTTAGTGACTACACTGTCCCCACTAGTATGATCTGCATCATAGTCCTGGTAGTCATGTACTCATCCTAAGGGCTTTATCAACATGTAATATAGAGACAATCAGAGTACATGTTAAGATAAAGGGCAACAAGATAGCATACTATCATGTCGAGCAAGAAAGTCCTCCCTATATATGTCCAAGCATCCACTACAATATACATCGTATGTAAAGTAATGGCCTCTAGGGCATACATATCACTAACAATCTCCCACTTGCACTAGGGCCATCTGTTGTGGCATCGCATACCCAACAATCAGCTGTGGTTGAAGTATCTCATACTCAACCATCACATAAAAGTCTCTATTGGGAAATAGGCCTTTGTGAGTGGATCCGCTGTTGGAGATAGTGCCCTCAGAGTTAATTATTGGATCACAGGCACATGATTGCAATGATTGAAGGAGGACCTATCCCGGTAGGACAGTCTTACTCGAGATGATAGTATGCTATCTGGTTTACCTTTATCATCGTGTACTGCTTCAGGCGACCTGACAGGTCGCTATTACACGTTGATAGAGCCCCTAGGATTCTTGCTTGACTGCCAGCAGTATGAGGGCGATCATATACGTGGGAGCTGGTAGTCTATAAGCACATCCTTAAAAGGTCCCTAGTCGTAGGAGTTTCGAGACAGGACATCGATTCTCCAGATTAGACTAGTGTATACAGTCGAGACCCCGACGAGGGGCGGTGGCCGGTCTCACAAGCCACTGGTGTCAGTTGGTTCACCTAAAATATATACAGGTGCTCATTGGGTTACGAGTACACCGGACAGGACTCGCCGGGAACATGCTAGTTGGTCTTATACCTGACGTCAGATAGCAGTTCCCAGGTGACATGTGTACAGGTTAGTTCATCGACCTAGGGATCGTCATTTTTCTCGTGTGAGTTCCCACTGTACTTTGATTACTACCCTACCACGGCTCAAAGGAGTCGTGCAAACAGGTTTTAGTAGGGTACAGTCCCGAGCCATATGGAGGCAGTGAGCGGATCTTCAGGGGTTCGTCTCTCCCGGTATTGGGGGTGAGGTCGCGCTGTGTCTAGGAGAGCCATTACACGAAGTCCTTGGCCAAGGCAGGAGATTTACTGGTAGGTATTCCAGTAGTATCTCAGGGTGTTCTGGGCTACACTCCGACACGACTTGTACCGCTTTTGGGGGTCTGACTTTTACCAACCCCCTAGGCCCGACATGCGATGCTCATAGACGAACGGACCAGACTGTACGGATATTGTCACTGACAGGCTCATTAGGGTGTCAGGATGAGTTCGCTCATCGACGTCCCTTTTAGTCAATAGCTGGTGGCCCGTTACGTATTGGCTTATACCTCTGACCTGCTAGTGGTTAAATCCACAGCCATAGTATTGACGAGTCTTTAGAGTCCACCACACTTTCAGTTACTCAGGCTTTCGGGCGAAAAGCTGTAGAGGCCGTATGGAGATATGGCACGGTCCGATCAGATACGTGCGGTATTGCACGGATCAGGATCGGACGGTTTGTACTAGTGGTCGTATGGTTATATGGCAGGGTTCGATCTGATAAGTGCGGTATTGCACGGATCAAGATCGGACGGATAATACTAGCCGGCTTTGGTTTAAGCCGGGTCCTAGTTTAGTACAGTGTAGATTTTGTCTCGTTGCATTTGTATCCGGGCGGAATACAGATGCGGGTGTGTATGCACAGTATCGGGGTTTTCCTGTAATTTATTACGGGACCAGTTTTCTGGAGTTGCCAGTTTGCATTCCGTTCCGGCCGGTTTTCCTTTGTTCTTTCCCGGCCGGACTTTTCCGATGGAGGGGGTTATTTGCAATTGTGCAAATAACATTTGTGGAGGGGGTTTCTTGCAAATATATTCATTATGATATGTTTAGCATCTTTCATCCATGATGGTGCATTAATTGTGATTTAAAAGGGTATGGAGTGATAAGTATGGTTGATGTTTCTTTGCTTTATGATATGGTCACCATTTCTATCTCCTACACTCACCTCCCTCTTGTGATATACTTTGTCTCCACCACCATTTCCATATAGAGAAGAGGACGGCCATAATTTTGAGGAGAGAAAAAATGAGAGAGCTTGATTTTTCTTTTGGTGTGGGAAATTAATCATCCATCTCATTTTTCCATTGCTACCAAAAATCCCCAAGTTCATATCTTGTTGATTCCTCCATCAAGGCAACTTAACTCCATTGAGACAAAGCGTATTCTACACTACATTCTACAGCACATCTTGGGCATGTCGACTTGCCAGCTTCATGCCCGAGTTGCCTCGGTATTGAGGTGGGAGCCCGTAAAAGATGCAGGCGATGTGGTGCCCTTCCGGCGAGGAGGCGACGACCGGAGTTTCCGCAATAGATCGGGACGACGACGAGAAGACCGGAGGACTCGGATCATTCGGTATATCTTTTCCCTATCTTGCTACTTTGCTAGATCTAGTTTAATAGCTAGATCCGGGGTTTAGTGCGCGGTGGTGCCGGTTTGCTAAGTTCGCAAAATTAAAGTTTATCACCGTTTCCGCGTTTGGCCGTCGGATTGACGGCCGGGACGCCGCCGTGCACTTACAGTGGTATCAGAGCCTCGCCATTAACTTAGTCTAGCTTGCCTTAATGTGTTTTTCAGTTCCGATCGACCAAAAATTCCAAAACCCCAATTTTAGTTCACATCAGTTTTCTGTTAAAATTTTTTGGTGTCCAAAAATTTTTCAGGTTGTAAAACATTGATGTACTGAAAAATCTAAGAGCTCTGTAAAAATTCGATGAAGTGACTCCAATGTGGGAGCGCAGAACCGCCGCAAATACCCCCTCCTCGCCGCGGTTCCGCCGCACTATTTTGGATTCGCTGCACCAATTTTTTACAGAGGCTTTCTGGGATGAAAATAGGGGTTTTGGAATAATTACATTGGGCCCAGAATTTCTTGATCTGCTACAGTATTGTTTGGGGGCCCACTTGTTAAAATTTGATTGATCGGATATTTTAAACACATTATTTCACAGTATTTACATTATATCTGCGACCGTGAATGTCACTTGATCGGTAAATCCGGGCTAACTGCTATAGCCCGGTTAGACGGATTTGCGAACGTGACTTTCACGTTGATGTTCTGTTTTTGCTGTGATGTTGCGGATCGATCGTGGGTTTAGCCTGGATGCAATGCTAGTACAGTTGTGGTTGTATTATGTACATTTGATTTTGCGGGGCGAGCGTCCGATATGTGGACTGCCGTCACTGCCTGATTGTATTATTATTTTGGGGCACGACCTGGTTGCGGTCGATGTACCCGTTGTATGTATATTTTACTTTCTGTACTAGGTTTACCCCGCGGAGGGGTGCACGGATAGCCGGGTTCAGGAAGGCAACAAGCCCGCATCTCATGGCATTGGGACGGAGGGGGCTTCACTCTAGAATTGGCGGGCTATTTGCCACACTCGTAGGGGGTACAGGTTGATCCAGGAGGGGTGCCCAAGTTACCGGATTCCGTGAAGTGCTGGGTGGTCCATTCACGGAGCTGAAGGGGGCTGCCTCGCTTCAGGTTTTGGCGGGTAACTTGCCGCGCCCGCAGGGGTCTAGGATTTCATTGCACAGTCTATCCACACGACCAGGGGAACGTCGGGTTTTCAGTAGTGGCTCTGTGAAACCCGAGGATCCCAGATATCTGTATTGTTCTGTGATGCTGTACATTTCTGTGATGTTGCATTTTATCACGCTTGAGCGAATATAATATATTGGTATATATATTAGTAGATGTTGTATATGTTTTACATCCGCGCTAGTCCAGTCCCCGCTCTGTCGTTAGTTAGCTAACCTAACGGGACCCAGTGGCGAATGCGGATGGCATATACGTACATCAGTATATTTTCGTTCTTTGTGGTGTGATCCATTGATGGGACTGCGTTGATTCGGATCAATGCAAGTTAAACAAACCTATTCTGATGTTGTTGGAACACTTTTTAAAAAGCTGTTATTGCAAGGACGTTCACTTTTGTTTTGCATCGTGGTATTCATTTGGAATATCCTGCTCCTCAGTCGACGAGGCAAGGGCCGAGATCCCTTCACCGGGAGTGACCCCTTAGACAGAAGTTTGCGTCAGGACATTAACTTCACTATAGCCGATTACTTTTGCTTTGCATCGTGGTATTCATTTGGAATATCCTGCACCCCATTCTACGGGGAAAGAGCCGAGATGCCTTCACCGGGAGTGACCTCTTTAGTAAAGTTTTTCGTCACTATATTTTCTAAAAAGATATCAGTTCCTTCAACGATATCAAGTTCATTACGTTAAAGGTTTTCGCCAGAAACCATTCGTAGCCCTCCGTCGTTTCATATGGGTAGTCAATAGTATTCAAGCTGTGTTTGTTGGCCAAAGTCAAGGCACAGTGTTTGGTAGCTGTTGGTTATTCATATGCAGCATAGATAGATGCGTTGGTTTGGGGCAGTCGTATAGCCTTGTTGGCCAAAGTCAAGGGCTTGTACGGGTGGGCTCAAATTAACCTGGAGAATGACGGGCAGAACTTGACATGTGACTTATGATTTGTTGGCCAAAGTCAAGGTCATAAGAGCATGGGGTAAAAATCACATCGGGGGTTTCAAAAGAACTGAAACTTGCCAGATATGCGCATACCTTCTGGAGTGTGATAGCATGAGCGGATTCCGTCACGTTATCATGCGATGATAGTTGGATCCCGATTCCCACTGATGAGTTGGTTTACTCCTCGGGTGACCCCGACTAATTCTTCTTTCAGGTTTGGAAGAGAATTTAAGGTACAGTGGGAGGTTTCCTGATTAGAAAAAGTGATAACCATTCTGATCTAGGATAGAGTGCACGCTGAGTGTTTCTTTTCTCTCTCTCTCTGGCAGCGACCATTGACCCGACCCTAAGATTATGACTCAGTGACCAAGTTGACCGAACCTTCTTAACACTGGCTTTTGGATTGTCAGAGTTGCAGACCTCATTGCCACTCCTACTTTTACCCTTTTCTCCAGGACACCCCGTATTACTGCGAACGTCCACTTCCATTGGACAAAACCATCGTATGGTTAGATACGAACTCGAAGAAATTCGAGGATGGTTTCTGGTTCTGGAGAAAACGAATAGGATTATTCAGTTGTCTTTTCTTTTCACCTTCTCTCAGGTTGCGAGTACTCCTTGGTTTAGGAGTAGTACACCTATTACGCAAATTGGATAGTCTTCTTCCAAACCATAGGCTGGTGCCGACCGGTAGGGAATGAAGAAAACCAGTTAGCCTAAACGGTGTACAGAAGGTATTAAGTTCAGACAAAGAAAGGGATTAGTAAGAGGGCAAAGTAAATTGCGACTGATATTCACGACCAAACCAAGTATTTCTTCGCCAATCCTAAATCACCTTTGTATTTCTCCAGGACACTCCGTATCACTACGAAGATCCACAGTTTATTGGATACTCCATCGTATGGTTATATACGAACTCGAAAGGAACTTGTTCCAGTTCGGGGATGGATTCTGGTCCAGGAGAAATAGGAATAAGGTTTATTCGGTTGTCTTTTATCTTCACCTTCTCTTGCATTGCGAGTGCTCCTAGGACTAGGACAGTACACCCATTATGCTTATTGGATAGTCTTCTTCCAAACCATAGGCTGGTGCCGAACGGTAGGGAAGGAAGAAAACCATTTGGCCTAAGGGGTGTGCAGAAGGTAATGACTAAAGACATATAAAGAGATTTGGAGAGGTGGCAAAGAATTATACGGTTATAGTTGTGAATCTGGATAATGGTAAAGGCATTACTAGGAATACCAGGATACCCCATCGAAACATTTCAATGTTTCAGTTCAACTGTGTACTGTTAAAAGAAAACTGATTTCCCGATTAGACACTTGCTCCAGGGTATGTATTTACCAGGTTTGATTCTCACATCTGTATGGTTTTACAGATGATGAGTGGGAGTAGGTTATTGGGAATTGGGTGATCATCCTCATTATATCAGGATTCGTAGTAATCAGTGATATTTGAGGAGATCACCTGGGCTGTTTGCCGGTCGGCAATTATTTGGTTTTGAATATCCGTTGTTATGCACCAATTTCAAATTGATATATCTGTACGTCTATTTTTATAGAGTGAGATATACCTTTTTGAAATTGTGTCTACGACATTTGCCTATATCAGTGGATGGTTAGGTAAGGAGCATTAAACAGCGGTGTAATTCTTCTTAACCATAAGTACAGTTTTCAACCTGCGACACACAGTGAAAGAGTTGTTAGACTCAGCGGACTTATACAGAGTATTGTATGTTGTCCAGTGTCCATTAGGACAGAGGGGTTGGTCCTCATACTATATTCTGTTTACTTTTAACTTCTCTAGTTCTTAGACATGTGTTTCGTGGAAACACTGGGTCTAAGTTTTGAGGAGTTATAGGTATTTGAATATAGTAGAGAACCAGGTGTAGCAAGTATCGGGATTCTTCAAAGTGATCGAAGATGTAGATACTTGTGTATGGTATTCAGTTGATAGTAATGATAAAGAGAAATTTCTTCTCTTTCAGGTTACTCATAATTGGAAGCATTCCTAAGTTGAGTAACGCTGATCGGCTTCTCTCCATTTAGTTGACATGCACTGGAGACAGCTGCATGATTTGAATCTGGTTAAATTAAATCAGTGCCTCTAGTTCTATATTGGATATAGTACAGTTCATATCTTAACATTGTTAAGGTACGGGGAGTTGTCCGGCTTATGATTAAAACCAGACTCTGGATAACTCAAGGCACGTTTCTGTAATGGCTGTTTGTGGGTTGACCCAGGCTATGACGAGGGTTGATTTTCTACCATCTGGCAGATCAATAGAAATATTGTTCTAGACTCGCCACAGTTTTATTAAAAAAATGGATTTTTTCAGAAAAACAGTAGTGGGAGTATGGTAGAACTGGAAGTGATTCCAGAACCACAAACGATTACTGAAGATTTCATAGGAACCTAAAGATTCAATCTGGATTGACATTCCATTGGCCACTCCGCAGATAAGGTGGGTAACTTCAAGCACCCGAGAGGTACTTCGGTAGCCTCAAGGACGGTGACAGGGAAGTTCTTGTTTACCCACACTTGCCATTGTTGTTGTTCCAGGCTGCGAGACCCGGCAGGAGGATGAGTATAGCGTCGTTTTAAACTAGCTTTAGAAGTGCACGTCTATATGACTCTGCCAGAGGGTTGTCGTAGTCAGTGGGAGCAGCGGAAGCATTGGTGGACATCAGGCTTATGTCTATTTATAGACTAAAGCAGATGTAGCGGAGATAGATCATCTATTTCTGATGTGACAGTCATGGGTTTGACGTCATCAGAATAAGGGATGGATCTGTTGAGAAGGTAGTAGGGTGTGATATCCTGGTATTTGGATGACATACACAGAGTAGGAAAGGAAACTCCTATACTACGATCGGTTATACTTTGGTCGTCACACAGTAGTTTCTCCACAAGGGACTTGAACATTATATCAGACATACTGGTTACTAGATCTATGGTTTTTAGATCTAGATTTGGGTGGTTTCCCAATCTGGGTACTTAGACAGCATTCTAAGAGTATTTAGAATGGACGACTCCTGGCACGGTAGTATACCTGCAGGTAATGGAGTCACCCTCTCTAAAGGTGTCTTATAGACTAAAGTAGAGAGGGATGTGCATGATTGGCAGATCACTTGCTTAGACATTTGAGTCAATCATGAGATGTCAAGTACCACACCAGATGTTGTTCTTGCAGTAGATGCAATAAGTTGACATTGATCCAATCCTGGAGAAACAGTCGGAAGCAGTTTTAGAACATGAGTGAATGTTCTAAGGATATGATAACGGCTGCCTCCTTTGGGAGACAGTTATCATTCCAGGCTTCCAAGGTGACATGGACGACAAGGAGGTTGTCAGAGTTATAGTTTTCCTTCTGACGAGGGGAAGTATTTTGGACAGGTGGTCCAAGGCAATACTGAGGGTGGCATGGCGTAGGATACTGATTAAGTTCAGTTGACGATACAGTCTAAGAAGTTTGGATTTGGAGTTCATTTATGAGCTAGGTCCCATCAGACATCCAGACATTCTAAGACAGGTATTGCTCATTTCGGGAGATGGCTTTCTCTGCGAACTTAAGATATAGAGAGACATAGAAAGAAACTTCTAGGCGGATCCACTCACTGAGGCTATTCCTCGACCGCAATAGTTTCACAAACGGGATTTGTGAGACTGACTAGTAGAGGAGTTGGGTGTTCGGTATCACACGGGCTGTGAGTATGCGACATCGCAATAATTAGCCTTGAGTGCAAGTGGGAGATTGTTGGAGATAATGCCCTCAGAGTCAATTATTGGATCATAGGCACGTGATTGCAATGATTGAGGGAGGACCTATCCCGGTAGGACAGTCTTACTCGAGATGATAGTATGCTATCTGGTTTACCTTTATCATCGTGTACTGCTTTAGGCGACCTGACAGGTCGCTATTACACGTTGATAGAGCCCCTAGGATTCTTGCTTGACTGCCAGCAGTATGAGGGCGATCATATACGTGGGAGCTGGTAGTCTATAAGCACATCCTTAAAAGGTCCCTAGTCGTAGGAGTTTCGAGACAGGGCATCGATTCTCCAGATTAGACTAGTGTATACAGTCGAGACCCCGACGAGGGGAGGTGGCCGGTCTCACAAGCCACTGGTGTCAGTTGGTTCACCTAATATGTATACAGGTGCTCATTGGGTTATGAGTACACCGGACAGGACTCGCCGGGAACATGCTAGTTGGTCTTATACCTGACGTCAGATAGCAGTTCCCAGGTGACATGTGTACAGGTTAGTTCATCGACCTGGGCATCGTCATTTGTCTCGTGTGAGTTCCCACTGTGCTTTGATTACTACCCTACCACGGCTCAAAAGAGTCGTGCAAACAGGTTTTAGTTGGGTACAGTCCCGAGCCATATGGAGGCAGTGAGCGGATCTTCACGGGTTCGTCTCTTCCGGTATTGGGGGCGAGGTCGCGCTGTGTGTAGGAGAGCCATTACACGAAGTCCTTGGCCAAGGCAGGAGATTTACTGGTAGGTATTCCAGTAGTATCTCAGGGTGTTCTGGGCTACACTCCGACACGACTTGTACCACTTTTGGGGGTCTGACTTTTACCAACCCCCTAGGCCCGACATGCGATGCTCATAGGCGAACGGACCGGACTGTACGGATATTGTCACTGACAGGCTCAGTAGGGTGTCAGGATGAGTTCGCTCATCGACGTCCCTTTTAGTCAATAGCTGGTGGCCCGTTACGTATTGGCTTATACCTCTGACGTGCTAGTGGTTAAATCCACAGCCATAGTATTGACGAGTCTTTAGAGTCCACCACACTTTCAGTTACTCAGGTTTTCGGGCGAAAAGCTGTAGAGGCCGTATGGAGATATGGCAGGGTCCGATCAGATACGTGCGGTATTGCACGGATCAGGATCGGACGGTTTTTACTAGTGGCCGTATGGTTATATGGCAGGGTTCGATCTGATACGTGCGGTATTGCACGGATCAAGATCGGACGGATAATACTAGCCGGCTTTGGTTTAAGCCGGATCCTAGTTTAGTACAGTGTAGATTTTGTCTCATTGCATTTGTATCCGGGCGGAATACAGATGCGGGTGTGTAAGCACAGTATCGGGGTTTTCCTGTAATTTATTACGGGACCGGTTTTCTGGAGTTGCCAGTTTGCATTCCGTTCCGGCCGGTTTTCCTTTGTTCTTTCCGGGCCGGACTTTTCCGATGGAGGGGGTTATTTGCAATTGTGCAAATAACATTTGTGGAGGGGGTTTCTTGCAAATATATTCATTATGATATGTTTAGCATCTTTCATCCATGATGGTGCATTAATTGTGATTTAAAAGGGTATGGAGTGATAAGTATGGTTGATGTTTCTTTGCTTTATGATATGGTCACCATTTCTATCTCCTACACTCACCTCCCTCTTGTGATATACTTTGTCTCCACCACCATTTCCATATAGAGAAGAGGCCGGCCACAATTTTGAGGAGAGAAAAAATGAGAGAGCTTGATTTTTCTTTTGGTGTAGGAAATTAATCATCCATCTCATTTTTCCATTGCTACCAAAAATCCCCAAGTTCATATCTTGTTGATTCCTCCATCAAGGCAACTTAACTCCATTGAGACAAAGTGCATTCTACACTACATTCTACAGCACATCTTGGGCATGTCGACTTGCCAGCTTCATGCCCGAGTTGCCTCGGTATTGAGGTGGGAGCCCGTAAAAGATGCAGGTGATGTGGTGCCCTTCCGGCGAGGAGGCGACGACCGGAGTTTCCGCAGGAGATCGGGACGACGACGAGAAGACCGGAGGACTCGGATCATTCGGTATATCTCTTCCCTATCTTGCTACTTTGCTAGATCTAGTTTAATGGCCCGATCCGGGGTTTAGTGCGCGGTGGTGCCGGTTTGCTAAGTTCGCAAAATTAAAGTTTATCACCGTTTCCGCGTTTGGCCGTCAGATTGACGGCCGGGGCGCCGCCGTGCACTTACATCCGCGCTGTTGTCCTCTGTGTCTGCTCTCCTAACCTTGATCTCCCTGGAGATCAAACATCTCCATGATCAGGTGATACTGCCTAAGAATATGTCTGGATCACAGATGGAACGGAGGTTCCTAGGCATAAGCCACAACTCCATTGTCACACAATTGCAGGAACGAAGTTCATCTCATTAACTAAAATATATCCAGACTGCCTCTTTGGTAGTATCATTGGTAACGATGTATCTTGCCTTTAATCGTCTAGTAAGTCACGGTATCTAGCTTGGAACTCATCCAACATACCGTCCCTCCACTGAGGGTAAAGACAATGCCTGCGACTGACATTCAGTCGTCCTTATCACCCTGGAACCTTTCCAATGATTCTCCCCAGGATCGATTGATACCATCTCACTATAACTAGTGAGAACCCTAACATCCAATTAGATCTATCTCATAGATCCACAACCCACGATTTAGGAGGTATCACATTGATCCTATATGGAGAATCTTTATGATAAGAGGAGATTGACCGAGCGTAGCATAGGAAACTCCTTCCCTATCAAAAGTATGTCATCCACGTACTATACGAGGATCACCACCATACTCCCTACTACCTTTTTGTATATACTTGGTTCATCTACCATTTTGATGAAATCAAACTCTTTTCCTACTACATCAAAACAGACGTTCCAACTCCGCGATGCCTGATTTATCACATAAAACATCTTGCACACGTTTCCGTTGCTCCCACTGTCTACGAAGCCCTCTGGCTGTGTACTTATAGACGCTCTCTTCCAAATCACTATTTAGAAAAGCAGTCATGACACCCAACCGCCAGATATCGTAGTCATGGTATGTAGCAGTGGCAAGTAGGATCTGGATGGACTTAAGCATAGCTTTGAAAGTCTTAACTTTTCCATGTACACCAAGTAATCTTCTCAAGATATACTTGCTCCTGATGGGGATTTAACCCTTCAGATAAAGCAACCAAAGTCCATACTTTGTTGGGGTATAAGGATTCCATCTTAGATCGCTAAGCATCCAGCCATTCTCACAGAGTCCCCACTCCTGATGGCCTGCTCGAAACTAGTTGGGTCATCATCTCATGATGCAATCCTTGCTCCCACTGTCATAGAGAAACCGAAGTATCTCTCAGGTGGGTGAGGAACCCTACTAGATCGGTGGAGAGGCTAAGGTTGGTTGGAAACTATTGAATCCTCCGGGTTTACCAAATCATCAGTTGCAGTTTGTATAGTTGGAACTCCTTCCAGTTCTACCTCATGACCACTAATTTCTTCACAAGAAATTCCCTTTCACAAAGGTGGCATGCTGAGAAACAAAACATCTTTTGTTCCTCGATGTGGTAGAAGATATTCCCTTGCGAATGCTTGGGATATCCAACAAACTTCCACAGAACTGACCTTACCTCGACCTTGTCTGGATTATGCTTTTAGACATAGGCCGGACAACCCCAAATCTTAACTTCCTTAAGAGATGGGCTCTTCCCATACCATATCACATATGGAGTGGAAGGCACCTGATTTGATTGGAACCCTATTCAATAGGCATGCAGCTTCACAAGTGCATAACTCCCAAATGGAAATAGAAAACTCAGTAGTACTCATCATAGAGCACACCATATCTAATAGGGTGTGATTGCTCCGCCCCGATACACCGACGTGCTTTGGTGTATACGGAGGAGTAATGCTGAGAGAGAATCTCATTCTCCTTTAGAATAGTCTAGGAATCCCGTGCTCAAGTATTCTCCTCCCTGATCACATCAAAAGATATAATACTTATACCCATTTTGGTTCTCTACTTCTAACTTATATTCATTGAATTTCTCAAAAGGTTCAGACTTGTGTTTCAACAGGAACATATGTCCGAACCTTGAGAGACAATCAGTGAATGTAATGAAATATAAAGAACCGGTCCTGGCATGTGTAGACAGGGGACCTTACATACATCATCATGTATCAATCCCAAGAGTTCACTAACACTTTCTCTGTTTCCAATAAACAGAGCTATGGTCATTTTATCTTTGTGACATGACCGGCAAGTTTCACAAGATGTAAATTCAAACAGATTTAAATATGCATCTAAATGTAACTTAGCTGGTCAGGTCGCAATGATATGACCTAGTCTACAATGCCTCAAGAAGGATTCGTTCATTTCTGAACTCTTCCTCTAGTGTGTGTTCTGTATACTAAGAATTGTGGTTTGATTTAGAACGTATATGCTTTTAGATAACGTGCCTGAACAGATCAACTCTTGATATAGGAAATGTTCAAAACATTATCCAACAATACAAAATTATATCCTTCTTTATTAAATAAAGAGACTGATATGATATTGTATATCAGGTTCGGTATCTAATAACATTTGTTTAGAATCAATGTATTCTGGTAATACAGGGTGATAACTGCCAACAGACTTGGCTGCAACACTTGCATCATTTCCAACTCTTGAAACTTATCACCCGTTCTCAGTTCTCTACCTATCTGTAGCCCATGTAACAGATTACATTTGTGGGATCCTAATCCGGTATCTCATACCCAGGACGTAAAGGATACCGAGAAACAGTTCTCGGTGATGAACACACCCAAAGAAGATGCATCAGCATGCACTTTCTTCGTTTGGGTGGCACGGGAATTCTGGTAATCCCCTATTTCCTGTTCTGTCTTATAACAATTATAAGTTGGAGCGGGACCAACGTCCCTTAGTGCAGTATAACAAGCGGGTTCAGTCAATACATCCGTATTATTATCTTGATTAAAGCGTGACATAGTCGCAACCAGGAGAGAGAGAGAAGAAAACACTCTGCGTGCGCTTTTGCAAGATTAGATTTGGTTATTATTTTATCTAATCAGGATGGCTCCCACTGTTTTAGTCAAATCTTCCTTCAAACCCTAAAAGGAAAGACTAGCCGGGATTAATTACAATCTACAAGTTCGCCAATTTTTCAGCCAGGCTAGTGTCGGTACTTTGAGGGAGGTTCCTCGTGCTTTCACACGGACCTAATTAAAATAAACCTCGTTTTCCCAGGGGCGTAACCACGTTAACACCTTTCTAGACACCTACTTGATCGGCTAATTGCAATATGTAAAACTCTCCCAGGAGTAACTCTTACTCGCAGTGGGTATCGGGATCCAACTATCTCATAGAAGGTATGCAATCTCATTGCAAATTTCAACACTTGAAATTCCCAATAATATTTTACCCCAAGCGATCTATGACCTTGACAAGGTCAACAAACCATAGACCGCAAGTCAAGTTCAACCCGCCATTTCCTGATTGAATTAAACCCACCCGCACGACCCTTGACAAGGTCAATAAAGTTGCACGACTACCCTAATCCAATCCCATCATATGCTTATGCAGATAAGCATAAATAGCTACCGCACACTACGCCTTGACAAGGTTAACAAACGCAGCACGAATACTATGAAATACTTATCTGAAATGACGGAGGGCTACGACAGGTTTTTAAGAAAACCGTTTGCGTAATGAACTTGATATCGTTGTAGAATCGAGTGATTTTAGAATGGAGTGTTTTTTAGGCCTTTGCTAGTTTTGCTAAAGAGGTCACTCCCGGTGAAGGGATCTCGACTCTTTCCTTATCGAATAAGGTGCGGGATATTTCGTAAATACCACTATGCAAAGCAAAAACTATAGAAGCAATCAAAAGACAAACCGAGGGTTGTAGCATCTGCCAGTTATTGCTAAAGAGGTCACTCCCGGCGGAGGGATCTCGGCTCTTTCCTTATCGAATAAGGTGCTGGAAATTCTACAAGGAATACCGCTATGCAAAGCAAGAACTAGAGCTACTAGTTTTTAAACAAGTTTCTACAACATCTTTAGGTTTCTTTTATTTCATTAATCTCATTAATGAAGTCCCATTTTAATTATGCTTCACAAGCATCAGATATGAAACGAAATCAACAATATATAATATATATCTCATATATATAATATAAGCATTCGTCTCAGGCAGTAATATGATCTCATCACAGAACATTGCAGCAGAAGAACATATATGAAATATTGGATATACTAGGAGGTCTATGTTTTAATACGAGCCTGTATAAAACACGAATTCCACGGTCGTGATGAATAGCCAAACCCACATCCCTAGACCCCTACGAGAGCGGCAAGTAATCCTGCAAGTTCTAGAGTTAGGAGACCCAGTCTCGACTCCTCGAGATGGTCTCCCACTGGACCCTAGAACCCGGTTACTTGTGATCCCCGCCTTGGGTCTATCCTAATGCGGAAAAGTAAATAATATACAATGGTGACATCATCCTCAGCCCGAAAGTGCCCCAATAAAAGAATATTACATACAATTGAATTTTACATGAATGAAAATGAAAAACTCTCATCTCACATAAAACCCCCGGCTATTCGGAACACGACGATCCAATATAACATATCACAGCAACACATAACAACACATGTCATCAACGTAAGTAAATATCCGTATCCCAATTGTCGTTGATGTATAGCAACGAAACCGGCGATACACCACATATTACACTTACGGTCGCAGAAAAGAAAGTGTAAAACTACAACAGTTGGAATCTGCAACCACCTTAGACATCGCATGCCTAACAAAATGAATTCTTTAGACATCGCATGCCTAACAATTATAAACCCCGTATTTTAGTCTCAATATCGAAAACACTTTTCAATATCTAGTCGTGCAATTCAACAAGATTCCCGACATCCTGATCGAATGCTCGTCAAAAACTTTAGTAGACGGCCGCACCCCTGATGTCGTTGACGAAGTGCACTAAGGCGGAACACCGCTGCCGCGAGCACCCGAACGGATGCTTTTGGCGACGGGGTTCTCCTACAGGAACTTGGTCGGGCTATGGGGCGTGGCTATCTATTAAGTTTACCCGGCGAGTATCCGCGTACGCTACGTGATTGCAACGGACTTTTGATCGCATCAAAATCCCGTGGCAACCGATCATCTGAGACTAAACTGCTAGATTTATAACATTCAAATTAGTTATCTCATAACTACTTGTGGATTCCAAATATTGTATCACATTTCAGATAAATAGACAATGTAAAACTTTCCGATCGAATAAAAAAACACCCAAGATTTACCTTTAGTTCTCAACACTTAAAATTAGTTTAAAAGCATCCATCACATGCCACAGTACCAATGGTCCAGCCGTAGAAGGGTCAAACCAACGCCTCACATGTGGCAACGCCGTACTGTCAAAAACCCTAAGGTTTAGAGGCGGTTCTGACGGTCACATAATCGAATTAAAGTTACGTTCTTCTAGAGAGTCCACCGCGTTACTTGCACGACTGTGAATGTTCTTTAACTAAGGAAAAAATCCAACACTTGGAAATTTTCCGGCAGGGGAAAAAGTGAGTTATTGATATCCGTTCGAACTTTTTAACACGTTCTAAATTACCCGGAAAAACTTAAACGAAGTTAAACTTTCCGATCGAATCAACGAGTTCCCAATATTTCCCAGAAAGCTCAACACTTGAGTAGAATTAAAAATTCCCAGAAGCATGAAAAAGTACCCAAGAATAAACCCCTGAAGTATTAGCCCCTAACTCCCAAAGATGGCCGCGGAACCACCGCCAAACGCATGGTATGGCTGCGGTTCCGTGGTCTCTTGAGGGAGTTAGGGCTTCGTACTTCACAGTAATTCTTAGAATTCCCTGCATGATTTTCTGAGTATTTTTAATATGAAAAATTTCAACTTTTGAAAAAAATTCCAGAGAAGGGGTTTGTATCGGGGTTTCGGGGTTCGATCGGACTTCAAACTTCGTCCAGACAACGCCTAAAGCTCTAGCTTGGCTCTGATACCACTGTATGGTTAGTATAGCACCTTAGCAAGGTTTAGGAAGGCATCACACATGCCATATTGAAATTTTTGGGGGTGCTAAACAAACCCTAACCAAGATCTTAACTAGAGAATTAAGCAAACAAGCATGTTAAACACTTTAACATCTAAGAGTTAGGGATTACAACCTTTGTAGTCCGTTCCTTCACTTCTAAAGCTCCGTGTTGAGGTCCCTTCACTGCGATCATCGAGTACCCAGACTCAAGAGAGGCTCCATGAAGAGAAAGATGCAAGCTTGCTTCCAATCTTCAACAACAAAGATGATCCACCTTGAAGAAACTCAAGCCCAAGCTCTTTCTTTACTAATCAAGTATTAGCAAAGCAAACAGCCTAATCTAAGTGGCTAAAATAAATGAGGATGATGAAGTAGGAATTTAGCTCTCATTTGTTTTCAATTTCTCACTCAAAATCATCACATAAGAAAAAGCCAGAAAGCTTTTCTCAAAAGAAGAAGAAGAAGAAATTACTTTGTGATGAATAATGAATTATCATTCTATGGTTACAATTGCAACCCATGGTTAAGAATAAAGACTTAACCTATGTAGAGAGTTAACTAGGGTAAAGGATTTGGGTTGGGTTAATAAAATATCTACACAAAAATATCTTTGCTTAAAACAAAAATAAAACTTCTAGAAGCTTCAAGAAAAAGCTAACCCAAATCAAACCCTAACTATGTTTAATCTCCACAAAACATGTTGTATTTGTAATCATAACTTGTTACAATATTATATATCACATATATAATATATTTTATAACAAAAGAAAACAATACAATTAACATATATCACATATATATCAATATATTATCCAAGTGAGAAAAAGAATGTTTAAGTGAGCTTATATTAGTTAATGTAATATAATATATCAAATATATAATTATACATTAAATTATCGAATCAACACTTGATCCGATAATCCGGCTATTTCATAAATAACCGACTAATATAATCCGTATCAGTTCATCGAATCAACACTTGATCCGATAACCCGGCTATATCACATATACCCGGCCGATATCTCATATCGCGAGAATCTAATACGGTATCGCATACACGTATTATTCCCGGTCCCGCACATATCACATATGTGCTCCTACTCCGTTTTGCCTGAGCCAGGAAATCTCTGTGTAGGACTTTAAAGAATCGTCAATACGCTGGCAGTAGGTGATGATCATATCAAACACCCACAAGATGCAAGCGGTCAGCTAAACGTAACAGCCACCCAGGTATTGAGCAATCAGAAGATCAATAAGAAAGCCTGTACATTCTCCTGCGAATCCAACCAGTAACACTCCCGTACAGTCCGGTCTCTTCGTCTGATATGTCGCATATCTCACCTAGGGGTGGTAAACGTCAGACCCTAGTAGATTGATAAGTCGTGTCGATATGAGGTCCATAACAGTTTGAGAAACTACTGATAACACTTACCAGTGAATCTCAGTAACCCTGGCCATGGATTTCCAATTATAGCCAATCGAATAAAGCGCAACATCTACTCCCTATACCGGAAGAGACGAAACCCCTCCTATCGCTCATTGCCTCCATGTGATTCGGGACTGTACCCAAAAGCCACCGTTTTGCACGCCCTCTTGGACGTGGTATGATGGAAATCAAAGCACAGTGGGAATCGCACAAGACTCTATGACGATCTCGGATCTAGTTTCTTTTTAAAAATTTGTGTGGGTATACGTTATGAACAGTTCGTGATTTGTGGGCCACGGAAAAGGTAATGAAATCTTTTACCGTATGTTGTGGGGTTCGCTTGCCCTTAAGTCCGTATTAATGGATGCAATGCGCGAATTAATGAAAAAATTTGTTCAAAATTTCAAACAATCTTTTTTTGTGTTAAGTGCAGCACTGCAACAAATACGGGTTAGTTAATTTGAGCGTTTGGAAGCGAACTTGCAAAGAATCCTGCAAAGATATATAGTGGATGCGTCGGATTTGAGAAGAAGGTGTTGGTAAAGTACGTACCGTTAAGTTTTTGGGTTAGGAAACCCCCGTTGAATCAAATCCGGTAAGCTTGAAAGGTTCGCTTGCGCGGGTCAAACTACCCGGATCTTTGGCACTGTACTTCGTAACCACCTTGTCCTTGAATGTACACTTTGCTCCCCACGTTCGCCGTTCGCAATTCCGCAAAATCTACAAATGTCGGAAAAAATGGATATTAGTGCGGAAAAGCGATACGAATGCCCAAATACCTGCACACTAAAATTTAAAACAAGCAAACAATAAAAATGGGACAAAACCAGAACAATGGAGCACAGATGAAAAATTAGAGGCGGAAGGGGTGGTACGGCCGGCGACGCCGGAATTTCAGGGTGTGTCGCTGGTTTTCTTATGCTAGATGGACTCCAACTTTCTTCAGGTGTCACACTGTCATACTCATGTCATACTGTTATTGTTTGGTTTTTCTGTTTGGTTACAGAGTGCAAGCAGATCCAAAATCCAGAGAGCAAAACAAAGTTAGCAAAGTTAGTGTTTTTGTTTTGGTTTTTGAAATTTTTATGTTGTTTTGAAAATAAGGTTAGTTGTAAAGATGGAATGTACAATGATTAACCCGAAATAACAAAAAGTAAAGCATTACCGTTTTCCCGGCAACGGCGCCATTTGATTGAAAGAATTAAAGTTATAACCGCAATCAAGACGGTGTCGCTTTGCAGCTAGCCGGTTGAGTACGGGTCGATCCACAGGGAGATGGAGCGTTTTACATTCTTGTCGTTACGAGTTAATGCGCGAGGGCAGAAAGTTCTTTTTCTACCCTATGTGTTATATGCAAGTATAAAGTTGTTAGGAAAATATACAATAGTGTAAGTTAATGGATTCCGTATTCAAGTACTTTGAGCCGAACTCAACCAATGAAGCTAGAGCAATCGGCAACAACGTGGATTAGGGTATTTAAACACGGTATTCGTGGAATCCGGCTTATTGACCCTTGTCCGTCCGTTCTTGTCTCTTGCTTTCGCTTCCGGCCAATCCGAACGCAACCGGTCGCGGTTAGAAATCACCGTTACCTTGGTAGGGTAGGGTGCCTAACGGAGCGCTTGCGTAAAGTTTGGTCGGAGTTTCAAGTGAAAAATACGGGAAAATGAAATGAGGAACGAAACGTTAATTTACAATATCTTTCTCTTTTCCTAACAACACATACAACCATTCACAACAACAACAAAAAGGACAAAAGAAATGATAAGCAAAGAAAAGAAAGGAAAACATTACAAGTAAATGCCTGGAATTTAAGTGCATGAAAGTAAAGCAAGATAATAAAAATGCAAGAAAGAAATAAGCAAAAAAGTAACACTAAGAACCATACAACTCAAGACAAGCCATGAGATCAATAACCAACCTTTAAAATTGCAAGCTCAATGAAGAGGTTACAAGATCAAGAGAAGGGTAAAGAACTCATGTGAAATGAAGGAAAAGAAGAGAGATTTATTAATTCCAAAAGAATATACAACCCTTGAGATCAAATACCAACCCTTAAACCCTCAAGCTCAATGAAGAGGTTGAAAGATCAAGAGAAGGCAAGGACCTCAAGGGGAAGCTATGTACAAGAACTAAAAAGAAAACAAAAGAGTTACAAAGTGTAAAATGAAAGATACCATGTGAGAGCTTGAACCCTTGCTCACTGCCTGCTATATATAGGCAAAAAGGAAAAGAAAATAAACAATAAAATTAGGGTTACGTGGCAGCATAGGACAAGCTGTAGAAATTTGGGACACTCTGGAGCCTGTGGGGCCGGCCACAGCGGATTTTCTGGGAATGTAGCCGGCCCAAATCCGATGGATGATGCCCGTACTTGTAGTGTGGGTTTGTGTGTCCCCTCACATCATTTTGGTGCAGTTTATTTACTCTGTTTTGAACTTGTGGTGCACCAGGAATTGGAAGGAAACTAGTAGCTTAAAGTCAACACACGCTTGTAGCATTTAAGGCATGTCACACTCATGCCCACTTGTGTCTTGGTTAGCCCCCTTTCTTATAGCCATCATGCTATGGCTGCCCCCCTAGGTCCATGGTCTAAGCCCCAAGAGTTAGTGTGTACACATGCTATGTGTTGGACCAAAATATTGTGCACACACACTGTTTGCAAAATAACTCTTGGGATATCGGTCGGTTTGCGGTTCTGGTTGTAGTGTCAGCTCACAAATGATATATCCGTGATTCTGGATGTATTTCTACTATTTTGTCACGGACACCTGTAATCTGTATTACTGAGCAAACACCGGTTAATAGTACCGATATATACAAAAAATGGATAATGAATGAGCGGTATTAAAATGCAATATTCTGGTCTGAACACTGTATATTCTCCTTTTTTGTATTCATTTTGATTCATAAATAAGAGTATCTTGTATTCATTTTGATTCATGAATAAAAGACATATTTCATTTCATACTAGCGCTTCTCTTTCCTTCGATGTCTTGACTTGGCGTAAAGTAGTTTATGTACTCATTGCGGAGTTTGTAGTTTATTCACTCATTTCGGATTCTCTAGTTTACGCACTCATCTCAGAGTTTGTATTTTATTCACTCGTTTCAGAGTTTCTGGTTTATGTACTCATTTCGGAGTTTGTAGTTTATTCACTCGTTTCGATGTTTCTAGTTTATGGACTCATTTCGGAGTTTGTTTAGTTTATGGACTCATTTCGGAGTTTGTTTAGTTTACCTCCCTTGGGTTTACAGGCAAACTTATGCTAACATTGTATATAGATAACCCCTACTCTTTGCGACAGAGCTCCGTTAGGTTTTGTGGTACTAGGGCTTTGGTCCATGGTACTGTCGCGTTGGCTAATGTATTTCTCGATATGCAGTCTGTAAGTTGTTGTTCGAGTAGCCCCACGACAGTTGTGTCTCTGATCCCTTCGGGGGCTGGACAAGACGTCTTCAAGTAATCTCCTTAGGTTATATGACCGTCGGAAGATCAAGCGTTAGGAATTTGCCACGTCGCTTTTTACTTGAGGTTAGGCTCAGTTTGGATCCCTGATGAGTCATAACCACTCCACACTGGTGTGGTATGATCTCCGATAGTCTCTTGAGATTTATATGACTTGCCGTCGAGACCCTGAAGCTAGGAATATGCCGTTGCTTTGATTTGATTTGTCTATTTGGAGCCTCTGTTGACATTGCGTCTACTGTAACGAGAAGAATGTTAATTGATCGTGAAAAAGTGTTTGTAGAATAACCGCAATCAATAACGGTGTCGCTTGTAGCTAGCCGAGATGAGTACGGGTCATCCGCAGGGATGCGTGGAACTTTTAATCTTACTTTAGACGAGTTGAATACAATAAAAGAAGAAAGAAGAATAGTTTATTTAAGATCTAAATTAATTATGGATGTAGATTTTATATAAAAAGGCTTGTAGGGTTCGTTAGGATTTAGTAGTCATGGATGACTAATAAAGATTACTCACTTTATCTATTGATAGATTTAAAACTAGATTGATAGTAATGAATGAGAATTAGGGTTCTTGGAAAAAACTAGGGTATCCACACTATTGACCCTTGTCCTTTCATTGATCTATATTCATGTCTATCCCTTAACAAAACAATTGTTAATCTGATCTCAAATCGCGGCCGAGACTAGCAATAAATTAGTAGCGCGCCCTATTAGGATGCTAACGATTCTTTTGCTAAAGTTTATAAAATTCATAAGACTTAAAAGAAATTAAAATATTTTCTCATCCATTATTCTACCCTAATCCTACGAACCCTAGCAAGCTAGGAATTACTCACGCATGTTGTGAGAAGAAGAAGAAAGGATAAAGAATGAGATCATAATTAAAATGCAGAAAGTAAAAATACAGAAAATAAATAATTAAACAAAATGATCTACCTTTATTAATCAACTTCACAAGTACAAATCTCACAAATCTAGATTACAAGAGGAAGAAGTTGCTCTCGATCTCTGCCCCGTAGGAAGTAGATGCTCCATCGATATTCACGTCGCCCTATCACGTCGAATCATGGACATGTCGTGGATCTCTTGTTCTTTGACAGTGATTTGCTTTGTGGTAAAGGTGATGCCCTCTAATTTTAGCCATCGGTCCTTTATATAGCACTCAAATCAGAAAACCAAGTTACCTAATATGGTGATTTCCTATTATGGTGATTTCTATGCCTGGATTTTGAGTCTCTGCCGATATTGATTTTATGATTTTGGAAGATTTTTGATCATGACATCTTGAAAATCTTGATCTCCTGACCTGAGCTAAATTTTGCACAATATCTCCATGAATAATGTTAGTACTATTATTAATTTAGAGAGAGTATCTTAATCACTTTATATAGTAATAAATCTTTAAGCAACTTAATTAAGAACCTTTGATATGCTATACATATTTTAATTACCAAAATATTATACATATATTTTGAAACATTATTCTAACCATTTGTATGATATTATTTCATTTAAGAATTATGATTAGAATATTTGATATGATATGCATATTTTCAATTACCAAAATATTATATAAATATAAAATGCATATATTTTCCTTCATTATGTTAATTATAATATATAAACATATGGTAAATATTATTTTGCAGATAAATCCAAATATGTTCTCTATTTATAATAAACACCTTTAAATATTTAAGAAAAGTAAGGAAAATGTTATAACAAATGTGCAATATTTTCGACTGAACAAATACCCTAAACTTAACTTTGATCGTCCCGAGCAAACTTGTTATTCAAGAAAGGGAGAAAGAAGAAAAGATGGAATTTCTCACACATTTTTCATACTCTTCCCTCTCCGTCTTAGTACTTTTTAATCGGTGAATATTATAGATGGAATTGCTCACACATTTTTCATGCGACCGTTAATACTTCTTGAGGTACAACAGACCGATTACTAAATGTGCTTACTTATTAGGCGTAATTAGCAATTTCCTCGTCTTGCAATACCTAAGACTTAGAAGTGGCTCTCAAACCAGTTGGTCTAAGGCACCAGGTGATAAAGCACCCTCGCTATATTTTTTTTATGCTGTCTTAAGTAATTACAAAACCAGTGTTCATTTTTCTTCACCATTTTATACTTTATGCTTTATTTATATTTATTTTTCTTCATACTAAGATTTTTAGACAAGAGCATTTCAAGGTATCCTCTACTATCCCAAGTTTCAAGATGTGTGTAAGTGTGTATAGTAGGGTATCAATATTCAAATGTTTGGCCTCAAAACAGGAACTATTTTTCAGTCTTATTTTTATCCTCAGATTAGCGACTTCCTTCATCTTACTAACCCTTAGGACAACGACTCATGATTACTTATTACTAGTTTTGTTAAAGAAAACATCTAACTTTCTTTCTTTTCTCAAACCATTCCTATCTTTTATATGTAATTTTTCACTTTCTTTTATTATCTCAAAAAAAATTTAGCCTAGTGCCAAAAGATAATTCAGTGAATACAAACCCCCCCCCTCCCAAACCTGTTTTTAGTAGTATCCTCACTGATGTTGTTCTTTGAGTGCAAAGACCTGTAGACTTAGGTAGAGAAAATAATAGGGGTAAAATAATAGTCAAATGAAAACTACCACCAAACTTGTATTTTGGCACGCACGGATATTCAGTTCAGTCCTTTTTTCACTCACCTCCATTCTTAAGATGAGAAAATATTATTGAGACATGGAGGTAAGGCAGAGGAAATTTAGTTTTGATAAAACGGCTTCTGTAAAAACATGAGCTCCTCCGCGGGGTCATTGGAAAAATACGGTTTTAATCTTATGCCCATTTACTTTAAAACTAGAACCGTTTTTAATATTTTCAACTTCAACTGCCCCGTGCGGGTATACATTTCGCACCACAAATGGTCCTTTCCAACGAGATCTTAGCTTGCCCAGATGAAGATGGAGACGGGAATCGTAAAGAAGGACTTGTTGTCCCGGTGTGAAGGTTTTTCTAAAAAGGTTTTTATCGTGGAAAACTTTAATCCAGTTCTTTACTATGACCGCATTATCGTAAGCTTCATCGCGGAGTTCTCTTAGCTCATTTAATTGTAGCTTTCGATAGCTGCTGGCTTGATTGAAATCGAAGTTTAGCTCTTTAATAGCCCACATTGCTTTATATTCGATCTGGACAGGAAGGTGGCAAGACTTCCCAGACACTAGGTGGTAAGGAGACATACCAAGATCGGTCTTACAAGCGGTACGAAATTCCCAAAAAGCATCTGTCAATTTAGTTGACCAATGTTTACGGTTTTTAGAAACCGTCTTCTCCAAAATTTGTTTACTCTGTCTATTAGAAATCTCAGCTTGCCCGTTCGTTTGGGTTTGATAGGGCGTAGAAAGTTTGTAGTTGGTTGAATATTTCCGCGAAGACCGATTACAGGAATGCGTCCCGTTGTCGCTAATTATAGCGCAAGGGTGTCCGAATCGCGAAAAGATATTTTCTTTAAGGAACTTAATAACAACCTTGTTGTCATTAGTGCGACACGGTATTGCTTCCATCCATTTTGAGACATTATCAACCGCTAACAAGAAATATAAATTCCCAAAAGAGTTGGGAAAATGGCCCATAAAATCAATACCCCAAACATCGAATATCTCCACAACCAAGATAGGTTGAAGCGGCATCTCATTTCTCCGTGAAATCCGACCCATGTATTGACACCGATGACAACTTTTGCAATAATCGTATGCATCTTTAAATAATGTTGGCCAATAAAAGTCACATTGCAAAACTTTCTCCGCCGTTTTACGTGGACCAAAGTGACCGCCACATGCCTGATCATGATAAAAAGACAATACACTCTTGAATTCATCGTTAGGGACACATCTGTGAATAATTTAATCGGAACAATACTTAAACAAATAAGGTTTAACCCAGTAAAAGTGTTTTACTTAGGATAGAAAACGAAGATTGTCTTGTTTCGACCAATCTCTAGGAATAAGTCCCGTCGCTAGATAATTTACAATATCCACGAACCAAGGTTCACAGGATACGGTTAAGAGTTGTTCATCAGGGAAGGGGTTATTTATTGGCACGGTCAACGTTGGTGAAGAAGTGATGCGTGAAAGATGGTCGGCTACAACGTTTTCAGATCCACTCTTGTCTTGTATGACAAGATCAAATTCTTGTAACAACAGGATCCAACGTATTAGCCTGGCCTTAGCATCCTTCTTCGATAAAAGATGTTTTAGGGCGGAGTGATCGGTGTAAACCACTATCGGTGAGCCAATCAAGTAGGGCCTGAATTTTTCTAATGCAAATACAACTGTCAAGAGTTCTTTCTCGGTAGTAGTGTAATTAATTTGGTTATCGTTCAAGGTCCTACTTGCATAATAAATTATATGTGGCATCTTATCAATGTGCTGTCCTATGACTACACCAATGGCAAAATCTAATGCATCACACATAAGATCGAACGGGTGGTTCCAATCGGGAGATGACAGAACGGGAGCTGTAGTGAGGGAGCTTTTAAGTGATTCAAAAGTAGCCTCGCAATCCGAATCGAAGTAAAATGTTGTATCCTTGGCCAAGAGAAGAGTTAAGGATCTAGCAATTTTACTAATGTCCTTAATGAATCTCCTATAAAATCCTGCATGACCAAGGAAGGATCGTATATCTTTGACGCATTTGGGATGAGGAAGGTTATGGATGACATCTATTTTAGCTATGTCTACCTCAATGTCTTTTTGTGAAATGATATGTCCAAGCACAATACCTTCTTGGACCATGAAATGGCATTTTTCCCAATTCAAAGTTAAGTTCTTATCCTTACAGCGGGTAAGAACTTCATCAAGATAACGTAGGCAATCCTCAAAGGAGTCCCCAAATATAGAGAAATCGTCCATAAATATCTCCAGAAAATTCTCCACCATGTCTGAGAATATCCCCATCATACACCGCTGAAATATAGCGGGAGCGTTACATAACCTAAAGGGCATGCGTCTATAAGCAAAAGTACCGAAAGGACAAGTAAATGTTGTTTTATCTTGATCCTTTTCGGCGATGGGGACCTGGTTATAGCCAGAGTATCCGTCCATGAAACAATAGTATTCATGTCCAGCTAATCGTTCCAACATCTGGTCAATGAAAGGTAGAGAAAAGTGATCTTTCCTCGTTGCGGCATTGAGTTTCCTATAATCAATACATACGCGCCATCCCATTTGGGTGCGTGTTTGGATCAACTAATTAGCATCATTAGTTATGACCGTGATGCCAGACTTTTTAGGGACTACATGAATAGGACTTACCCATTGGCTATCAGATATTGGGTAAATTATACCACTATCTAGGCACTTTACGATTTCTTTCTTTACCGCATCTTTCATAACGGTATTTAACCGTCTTTGTGGGTCTCGGGTTGGTTTGGCTTCATCCATCAAATGTATATGATGTTCAACAATCAAGGGATTAATCCCTTTGATGTCTACCATTGTCCACCCAAATGCTTGCCGATTTGATCTCAAGACCGTCAAAAGAGCTTTCTCTTGCTCTAAAACTAGAGAAGCGGATATGATCATGGGCAAAGACTCATTCTCACCTAAATATGCATATTTAAGATGAGAAGGTAGTGGTTTGAGATCCAGTGTCGGCGGAGATACGATAGAAGGTAGGGTAAGGGAATGATACTCGGACTCCCCAAGAGGTTCATAACTTGCATAGGATATTGACTCGAAAAGTACTACTGACTTTTGCGATGAGTCAAAAGGTTCGAACTCGGGGGTGGACTCGTCAAAGGTGTCCTCACCATAATAATTTGCTAGATCAAACAATGACGCACTAGTGTCGTCGAGATCATTATAGCAAAGTTCCTCAACCTCGCAGCTGTCAGGAGCTATCTCGTTGACGAAACAGACATCGATTAAATGAGCAGAAGGTTCAGATGCTTGACTTCCTAGCTTGTAAATATTAAACTCAATTGTCATTTTCTGAAGGATAAGTTCATAGAACCGTTACAACAATTAATGACAGCATTGGATGTTGCTAGGAAAGGCCGACCGAGAATCACCGGGATTTGGTTTTGTGGATTTGCTATAGGCTGTGTATCTAGAACAATAAATTCCACAGGGAATATGAATTCCCCGACTTTGATTAACACATCCTCTAACTCACCTCTAGGTTAGGCGACAGATCGGTCTGCCATCTGGAGAGTGCAGTGGGAAGGTTTCAACTCTCCTATACCTAGCTGCTCATAGACAGAATATGGAAGCAAGTTAACACTGGCGCCGAGGTCAAGTAGAGCACGATTGATGCTTTTACCCCTAATAGTTACAGATATTTTAAGACAACCGGGGTCCTTACGTTTTTTAGGCAATTGTTGGGTAAAAGCTGTGCTTACATTACTTGTCATGAATACCTTTTTAGGCACTTGAGTTTTTCTCTTTCTAGTGCACAAGTCTTTAAGGATTTTTTCATAAGACGGAACTTGTTGAATAGCATCTAGGAGAGGGATATTTATGTTAACTTGCTTAAACATTTCCACAATCTTCTCCATTTGTGCGATAGGTTTGTTTGCCCTCGGCCTGTTTAGAAATGGAGCTTTATTAATAAGTTTTGGGTCCAACATTCGTGGAGAAGTTTGTGAGGATGGACACGATCCCATAATTGGAGTTGGAATCGTTTGAGGTTGACTCGAGAAAGTGGGCTAAGTGTTCGAGCCTTGGGGAAAACGGAGAATAGGTTCGGAAGAAGGTAGGAGACTAGACGAAGTACGGTAAGAAGTAGAAGCTGGGGTATTATTGATTGATTCCTCATTATCAACATGTTCACCGACCTGATTGTTCAGTACTCTTCCCAATCTTAACGTAGTAACGGCACTCACATTATGATGTTGTGAGAGGACAGGATTCGGTAGGGGTTGAGATGAAAGTTTCCCTATATCTCTCTCACTCATTTGCGGCATTTAATTGTGCAATTTGTGCTTCTATCGATTTTATACTCTCACCGTAGGAGGCGGAGTCCTTCGTTAATGTGTCGATAGAAGACTTTATATCAGCCGGCGTTTGCATGGAATGTTTTATAAACATATCCAAGGTGCGTTCGAGTGTAGAGGAGTTTTCAGTACCGGCCGTTTGGAAAGAATTATTATAAGGTGTGTAATTGTTCGCCGGATTTTGAAAAGTTTGTGGTTGAAAGGCGTGCTGACTCTGTGGTGGTTGTTGTTGTTGTGGAGGAACCCTTTGATAGTTATTTTGGTTTGGAACCGTATTTTGAGTTTGGTTTCGGTGTTGGTTCCAAGCAAAATTAGGATGATTCCTCCATCCCTGATTATATGTAGAAGAATAAGGATCGTTTCTAGGTTGCTTCTGAAAGTAGCATTAGTGTGTTCTTGACCTTGAAACGGTGCATTCAAAGAACATTCTTCCGTCAGATGTGATTGGTCGGAACAGCAACCACACACGGTTTTGGGGAGCGTAACCTGGTTTAGGAAGACTGATGAGAATTTGTTTTCCATAACTTCGAGTTTCTTTTGCATCGCTGCCATTTCGGCTTTTACTGTGATGGAAACATCGAGCTGATGGATACCTCCCCTAGATGAAGGTGGTCTATCGCTTTCCCATTGCAAAGTGTTTTCAGCAAGATCTTCCGGGTATTTCCAGGCTTCACCATCGTCTTTGGACATGAAATTGCATTGACACATGGTTTCAAGCATCTGCTTTGTTGCTGGATTAATGCCTTCATATATAATTTGGCACAGATCCCATCTATTTATTCCATGATGAGGACATTAGACAAGCAGATCCTTAAACCGTTCAAAGCATTTCCAAAATGGTTCATTGGGAAGCTGGGTAAACTAGTTGATTCCGCTCCGAACACGGGCGGTCTTATGATTGGGGTAAAATTTCTTAAGGAATGCTATCACGAATTCGTCCCAACTAGTAATAGAGTGTGCGGCAGTGTTATAAAGCCATTTTTCTGCTAAATCGCACAAAGTGAAAGGGAGAAGACGCAAGCGCATAGCATCCACTGAAAGTTGTGAAGTACCCATCATTGCACATACGTTTTCGAATTTGGTGATAAAAACGTATGCGTCTTCAGACTCGAGCCCGTGAAATTTGGGGAAAAGGTTGATAAAGTGGGGTTTGATTTCAAAATTATCCCCATTGGCCAGTGGAAGGGATAAACAGGTAGGAAGGGGACCACATATAGGATAGTATCTCTCTTGGAGAGAGATGCGCGGTGGATTCTGCACACCTGCGGGTGGTGGCAGAGTGGTGTTATTAAAATTTGATGGAGAACCATCTATCTCGGTCGTTGTTGTGGGTGGGGGGAAAAAAGAAGATGAAGAAGTACCGACTTCGGAGTCGATAGCAGGAACGCGGACAGGACAAGCACTAGAATACCGTGTCCAGCCGAGCATGCACTAAGCGGGTTTAGTGGAAGTGGCAGCGTGTGAACGATTAAAGGGTTTGTTTTGAAAAAGTGTCGGACGTGAGACAAATCACAAAAAAAATGCACAATCAACCCTAGAACTAAGGCCACCTAGGTCAAGTCACTAGACAGCTCCTAGACTTCCAAAGGATAAGCCGCAGGATCAATCATCTGCCACCTCTTTATTACTCTTGTGGCCAGGTAAGTGCCAGGTAGGTAGGAGGTATCCGCTATACGAATCACCAACAATAGCGGGCCTAATTAAGTAACCACTTGCTTTAGACACACTTACCTTAAACACCACGCAAGTAATGCGGATAAGCGATAGATTACCCACGACCTTCCTCTGTCCTAATTGAGCGCGGCGGTCCTTAGAGTCTTGGTCTAGATATTTTTTTAATTAATATAGGGTGATAAGGATGCTCGTTTTGTGATTTGTGGGGCTTAGGAAGGGTGATGAAATCCCCACCTAATCTGATTTTTGGTCTTACCTCTTAAAGTCCGTATTAAAAATATGCAAAAACAAACCGAAAAACAAAACAAGCAAAAAGAATTTTTTTTAGCGGCGAAATTTGCAAAGAAACCTGCAGAAAAATATATTATTGGATTTTTCAGAGAAGATAGAAAGAGATAGGAAAATTACCAGAGAAGTTTGGAAACCTAATTCCCAAACTATGTCGCGGTTCCGCCGCCAAAAGTTGCTGGCTGCTGCTGTTCCGCCGCGTGATTGAGGGTTCTTTTGAAAAAAAAATTCCACTGTAGCCTCCTTTTCTCCTCTGGTGCTCTCTGAAAGTCTCTGAATCTCAAATTCCACATTCAAGTGACTCCATATTCTCTTGCAAAATTCGCACAATAATTGTTAAATACACAATTTGCTGTTTTGTTTTATATTTTATAGCTCGGATAAAAATTCAACCCGAATAGCAAGAAAAAAATTTACGCACGTATCCCCGGCAACGGCGCCATTTGATTGATCGTGAAAAGTGTTTGTAGAATTACCGCAATCAATAACGGAGTCGCTTGTAGCTAGCCGAGATGAGTACGGGTCGTCCACAGGGATGTGTGGAACATTTAATCTTACTTTAGACGAGTTGAATAAAATAAAAGAAGAAAGGAGAATATTTTATTTAAGATCTAAATTAATTACGGATGTATATTTTATATAAAAAGACTTATAGGGTTCGTTAGGATTTAGTTGTCATGGATGACTAATAAAGATTACTCCTTTTATCTATTGATAGATTTAAAACTAGATTGATAGTGATGAATGAGTATTAGAGTTCTTGGAAGAAACTAGGGTTTCCACACTATTGACCCCTTGATCTATATTCATGTATAGCCCTTAACAAAACAATTATTAATCTGATCTCAAATCGCAGTCGAGACTAGCAATAAATTGGTAGCGCGCCCGATTAGGATGTTAGCGATTCTTTTGCTAAAGTTTATAAACATCATAAGACTTAAAAGAAGTTAAAATATTTTCTCATCCATTATTCTACTATAATCCTACGAACCCTAGCAAGCTAGGAATTACTCTCGCATGTTGTGAGAAGAAGAAGAAAGGATAAAGAATGAGATCATAATTAAAATGCAGAAAGTAAAAATATAGAAAATAAATAATTAAATAAAATGATCTACCTTTATTAATCAACTTCACAAGTACAAATCCTACGAATCTAGATTACAAGAGGAAGAAGTTGCTCTCGATCTCTGCCCCGTAGGAAGTAGATGCTCCATCGATATTCACGTCGTCCTATCACGTTGAATCGTGGACCTGTCATGGATCTCTTGTTCTTTGACGGTGATTTGCTATGTGGTAAAGGTGATGCCCACTAACTTTAGACCTCGGTCCTTTATATAGCTCTCAAATCAGAAAACCAAGTTACCTAATATTGTGATTTCCTATTATGGTGATTTCCATGCCTGGATTCTGAGTCTGCCGATATTGATTTTATGATTTTGGCAGATTTTTTATCCTGACATCTTGAAAATCTTGATCTCCTGACCTGAGCTAAATTTTGCACAATATCTCCATGAATAATGTTAGTACTATTATTAATTTAGAGAGAGTATCTTAATCATTTTATATGATAATAAATCTTTAAGCAACTTGATTAAGAACATTTGATATGCTATGCATATTTTAATTACCAAAACATTATACATATATTTTGAAACATTATTCTAACCATTTTTATGATATTATTTCATTTAAGAATTATGATTAGAATATTTGATATGATATGCATATTTTCAATTACCAAAATATTATATAAATATAAAATGCATATATTTTCTTTCATTATGTTAATTATAATATATAAACATATGGTAAATAGTATTTTGCAGATAAATCCAAATATGTTCTCTATTTATAATAAACACCTTTAAATATTTAAGAAAAGTAAGGAAAATTTATAACAAATATGCAATATTTTCGACTGAACAAATGTCGAGCTGGAATTGGGATTTTGTCGTCACTCTTTTTTGTTTTGGCTATTTGGAGCCTTTATTGACATTGCGTCTGCTATAACGAGAAGAATGTCAAGCTGAAGCTGGGATTTTATCGTCACTCCTTTTTGTTTTGGCTATTTGAAGCCTTTGTTGACATTGTGTCTGCTGTAACGAGAAGAATGTCGGGTTGAAGCTGGGATTTTGTCGTCACTCTTTTTTGTTTCGGCTATTTGGAGCCTTTGTTGACGTTGCGTTTGTATCCTGCTGGAATGAGAATGAACGCCGAACTGATCTCTAGATTGTGGATATTGCCGTCGAGATCTGGCTCTCCCTTTGACGGAGCCTGGTGGTAAAATATGGTTCACTTTTTTCATTTGTGCTTGCTTTGACGGAGCCTAGTGGTAAAATACGGTTCCCTTTTTTCATTTGTGCCCATGGATTGTATACAGGGGTTGGTGTAGACTCACTTGCAGGGAAGAGGAAATTTTATTTTATTTTATTTTATTTTTTTATTTTCTCGATGCTCTATCATTTCAGCTTTTCATATCGCGAAAGTCACGATTGCCCAATCATTTCGGCTATTTATCGCGGTGCCCAATCATTTTGGCTATTTTTATATTTTTACTCGCTGCTTTTTATTGCGAGTTGCCCAAACATTTCGATTGTTTTTATATGCGCATTTTTTGCTCGCTGATTTTTATTGCGAGTTGCCCCATCATTTCGGCTATTTCTATATGCATTTTTTGCTCGCTGATTTTTTATTGCGAGTATGAAACAAAAGATCTGATACCAATCTTGGCATCAGCATCGTTGTGACTGGAATATTGCCAGGAGCGAATCATCATTGCCTTGACACCTGTTTAGACATCAGCATCGCTACTACTGAAATATTGCTACGAGCGAATTATCAGTTGCCTTTGTCGATTTGAACAAAGATGGCTTAGTAAACAGGGTTAGGATCCTGTCAACGAAGACTTTTTGACCCTATGAGCCGTAAGGGTCTCACAAAGTTATTTCTCCCTACGAGTCGTGAGGATCTCGTAGGTGTAGGTTCTCCTTAGAAGTCGTGAGGAATCCTAAGTGGTATTTTCTCTTGCAAGTCGTAAGGATCTTACAAGAGTATTTTCTCCTTATAAGTCGAGAGAGCTTACAAGTGTCGTTCACCATATGGGAACATTTCTCGCCATCGGAGGTGTTAGTGTATATGCCCTAGAGGCCATTACTGTATCATACTAGCTTGTATATTACTTGATGGAAGCTTGGGATATTCACAGTTGTATAGATAATCTTGCTCAAAATGGTAGTATGCTACTTGGTTTGTCTCTACTTTAATATGTGCATGTGTTTCTTTTAGCATATCGTTTATATACATATTAATAGAGCCCTTAGGATCTTTGCTTGATTACCAGCGTTGTGATGGCGCTCACACTCGTGGGGGCTGGGTAATCCATAAGCACATCCTTATACAGGTCCCTAGTCGTAGGACTATCGAAACAGGGCATCGATACTCCGGAGTAGACTAGCGTATGCGCTTCTCATCCCAGCGGGGGAGACGGTCTGTCCCACAGCCGTCAGTACGTCGTACTTGAGATAGTATGTTGGTGCTCGTTAGGTTACGAGTACACTGGACAGGACTCGTCGGGAACTGTTGGTTGGTATTATACCTATCGTCAGTTATCAGTTCCCAGGTAACATGAGTACAGCTTAGTCCGCAGACTTGACACTGTCACTTCGCCTCGAGTGTGTTCCCACTGTACTTAGATTACTACCCTACCACAGCTCAAAGGAGTCGTGCAAACAGGTAATAGTTGGGTGCAATCCCGAAGCACTTGGAGGCAGTGACGGTTAGACAGGATTCGTTTCTCCCGGTATTGGGGGTTGACATTGCGCTGTGTCTAGGAGAGCCATTACACAAGTAGTCTCTGGCCAGCGCAAGCGAGATATACTGGTAGGTTTTCAGTGTTATCTCGGGATGTTCTGGGCTTCACTCCGACACGACTTGTACCGCTATTAGGGGACTGACGTTTACCGCCCCCCTAGGCCCGCCATGCGATGTATCAGACGGACAGACCGGACTGTACGGAGATTGTCACATACAGGCTCAGTATGTGTTCGGATGGGTTTACCTCATCGTCCTTCTTATCGACATCTACCTGGGGACCGTTACGTACAGCTAGTGCCGCTTGCGGTCTGTGGTTAAACCCACTGCCAGCGTAGTGTCGAGTCTTTAGAGTCCCACACAGAGAGTTTCCCTGCATTGAGCGAAACGTGTAGAGGCCGTATGGTTTTACGGCAGTGCTACGATCACTTATGTGCACTTGTGTGCGTATGCTGTTCGGGCAGGCAATACTAGTGGGCTTTGGTTTGAGCCAGATCCTAGTATTGCACAGATGGATTTGTTTTGTCTTCTGTGCATTCGCATTCTACGGAATGCGGATGCAGGTGTGTATGCACAGATTTGTGGAGTGGAGAAGAAGGAGGTGCCTCGTTAGGGTTTTGACAGTTGGTTCGGTCAAAACCATTATGAGCCGGAAACATTATTTACTAATCCTTTTATTGATAATTATGTTATGGCTAATTACATTGACCATTTGACCATCTTGACTTTGTTGACCGTTTGACCAAAGTTGACTAAGATCTTCTTGAAAGGTCTAAAGTATTCTTTGGTTTTCTTTTTCATTTTTGTTATGATAATGGTCATGTCATTTGTAGCCATCAACTTTATCTTGATGGGATTAGTAATGATAGTGTTTTTGCATTATTGCAACCATGGTTGTGTTTTCTCTTAGTTAAGCTTTTCATTTGTTCACTCTCATTCTCTCTCTTGAAAAGAGAAGCTCCATGGTTGCTAACCTTTCTCCTTCTTCTTCCTCCTCTTGATCTCATCTTTTGATCTCATGTGTTGAGAGAAAAAGATCCCACGAAGACAAATACATCCATACATCTCCTTTATACATTCTAGGGCTTCTTGACTAGCAATCACTTTGCCCTAGTTGCCTCGGCTTGAGGCGGAGCTTAGTGTACATCTCTCGGGTGGATCGTCTTCGACTCAAGAAGGCCGCGGAGGTGCCCAAGGTCCGGATCGTCACTTGGAGCTTGGATGGAAGAGCGGGACAGAAGAATGAAGACCCGAAGGACCGGTTTCGTGAGGTATACTTTCTACAGCATAGTAGTTATAGCCTCTTGTTGTTTACTAGTTTCTAGTTTAGCAAAGATCCGTGCTCTATGTCCATGTCGCCTTGCGCCAAATTATTGTTTTTCGTCGTTTCCGCCTCCCCGTAAGAACCGGGATGAGCAACGTGGACTTACAGTGGTATCAGAGCCTAGCTAAACATAAACTAGTAAGTTAGCAAAGTGTTTAGAACATCGATCGGAAAAAAGTCGCAAAACACATCCGCAAAAACCTCTAGTTTCTGTCGATTTTTATACTGCTCAAAAAGTGTTTTAAAATATATGAAAAATCGTCTCAGGGTTTTGTAAAAACACTGCAGAAAAACGAGCCAGTGAATCGATCAAACGGCCGCGGTTCCGCGGCAATGACATGCTCATTGCCGCGGTTCCGCGGCAATGACATGCTCATTGCCGCGGTTCCGCCGCGGTTTTGACTCGTCACTGGATCGGGTTTTGTGCAGTGTTTTAGTTTGGCTGTTTTGGGATTTTTAATGCATGTTGTTTCCACCCAGATTTTCCAGAGAGCAAATTGACTTTTGGAGTGGTTAAAAATCCGTATTTTGATCGGTATTCCGTACACTTTGGCTAATGGATATTATCTGTGATGTGATATATGTATTGAACGTCCGCTAATCGCTATACGTCGATTAGTGGGGTTTATACATATCTGTGATCTGTAATGTTGATAGTTTGTGTATATGAACTCGGTGGATTGTCGCGGATGAATAGCCGGGAATGGGTGTGAGATGAGAGTTTCTTTTTCTTTCATTCATTGTAAAATTTGTAAATTGATGTAATATTATTTGTTTGGCCGCACAACCGGGTCGGGGTTGTAGACGTCATTGTATTATTTCTTTTTACTGTTTTTGCTCCTAGGATAGACCCAAGGTGGGGTGCACAAACTACCGGGTATCTCGAAGTGCCGAGTGGCCTACTCACGGTGTTGAGGGAGGTTGCTTCGCTTCGGGTACTTGGCGGGTAGTTTGCCGCACCCGTAGGAGTCTAGGGTGGGGTTTGGCTATTCATTGCGATCGTGTAATCCGTTTTTCGTTGCAGGCTCGAACGAATCGCGGATTCCTAGTATATTCAAAGTGTTCATCTATGATCTGTAATGTCTATCATTGCTATATATATTAACTATTTAGGTGTTGCTTATGTTTTGCATCCGCGCTAGCCCAGCTCCCGCTCTGTCGTTAGTTAAGTAACCTAACGGGTGATGACGGGGCCCCGTGGCGAATGCAGATGGCATAAGCGTACACCATATTTTGGTTGTTTTCTGCAATGGTGGGTTTAAATGATGGGACGCATTAAAAGAACTAATGCAAGAAAATAAACCAAGTAAAAGTCGTTGGAACACTTTGAAAACCACTCGGTTCTTTTCAAAAAACCAGCATTTTAAACGCGGAGCTTGAACCACTCCTTTTAAAAGCTATCTCGTTCCATCGACTATATCAAGTTCACTACGTTCACGGTTTCTCCAAAACCATTCGTAGCCCTCCGTCATTTCGTATGGATATTCAATAGTATTCAAGCTATGTTTGTTGACATTCGTCAAGGCATAGTGATTGGTAGCTGTTGGGTGTTCATATGTAGCATAGATAGATGCGTTGGTTTGGGACAGTCGTATTACCTTGTTGACCTTCATCAAGGGTATGTATGGGTGGGTTCAAATTAACCTGGATAATGACGGGTAGAACTTGACATGTGACTTATGATTTGTTGACCTTCGTCAAGGTCATAAGAGCATGGGGCAAAAATCCACATCGGGAGTTTCATAAGCACTGAAACTTGCTAGCGCTGCATACCATTTGGAGTGTGATGATTCTGGTAGGATTCCTTCGGTTTTATCACGCGATGATATTTGGATCCCGATCCTACTGTGAGTATATGCTACTCCTCGGGAAATCTCTCACTTAACGATCAATGCTATAAACCAAGTAGGTGTCTAGAAAGGTGTTAGCGGGGCTACGCCCACAGGGAAAAGAGGTTACTTAATTAAGGAATTTCGCGAAAGCGTTGGAAAACCTCCCTCGAAGTACCGACACTGGCCTGGCTGAACGGTTAAGCAAGCATTGTACGGTGAGATTGATCCTGACTAATTCTTCCTTTATAGTTTGAGGAGGGATTCGAGAGACAGTGGGGGCCATCCTGTTTAGATAAAATAAAAACCAATCTAAACTTGCAAGAGCATCATGCTGAGTGTTTTCTTCTCTCTCTCTTAATTGCAGCGACCCAGTGACCGCACCTAGGTTACATCTAGATAATAAAATGACTGAATCTGACTGTTATGACTGGCAAAGGTCTGTCCAGATGTCCATTGCCCATGACAAGCTGGAACACCTCTTGACTGATCCAACCCCTGCCGTCTCAGGTCCAGTTTCCCCTGTCACGGATGTTCATATCCGCGAGACATCGGAAAGGAACTGTGCGAAAGCCAAGTGACTCGTGTTAGCCTCAGTTGATGGTTTATACCAGAGGCAGCACGAGAAGATGGACTCAGCTTCTATCTTCCTCCATAACAAAGTTTTATATGGAGAGCAATCTCGTATCGCAAGATATGAGACCTCGAACGAATTGCTTCCAGCGAGGTTGGGTATCGGGTCATCTGTAGGGGCAACGTCCTTACAGAGACCAGCTCTTTTGAGCTCTCGGACCTGAAGACCACGTTGAAGAACGAGTCAGATGCTGACTTAGTTCAACAGTCTCTACCTACTACCCTGAAGGAAACCAGGGAAGTAGAAAGAAAGAGAAGGGCAGAAGTTTCAGGAATGGATGCAGTAAAAGAGGGATGTTCCTATTGTTACGGGAATGAACATGGACAGAAGGATTGCAGGGCTTGCAAAGCCAGTAGCCAGAATTCGAAGCATGTTGTGGCTTCGGCTTCGGGTGTGTTTGTAATAGAGAACTGTATGTCAGTTAATCCTACTTCCTGGGTATTGGATACCGGATCAGGATCTCATATCTGTAATTCGTTACAGGCTCTGAGAAACCGTAGGGTTATCAGGAAAGTTGATATGACTCTCAGGGTTGCTAACGGAATGAGCATGTAAGCTGAATCCGTAGGGTAATATCATCTAGGACTGACAACTGGGCAGATATTGATTCTGGGTAACTGTTTTTATGTACCAGGTGCGACTTGTAATATCATATCTGTATCCTTGATTTCCAAGGAAGGATATGATTTTACTTTTGTAAGCGATGTAGTAAACATCCACCTAAATCAAGTCCTGATTGGGTCAGGTACATTACAAAACGGAATATACGTATTGAATCAAGCTCAGATCTTCAGTGTCCAGAACACACTTAAAAGAAAGTCTCCGGAAACAAATCAGGCTTTCTTATGGCATTGTAGACTGGGTCACATTAATGAGACACGGTTAACAAAGTTACATAAAGAGGGATACTTGAATCCGTTTGAGTATCAGTCTTATGCCACTTGTGAATCTTGTCTCATGGGAAAGATGGCAAAGACTCCGTTCACTAGACACGGAGAAAGAGCAAGTGAGCTCTTGGGACTCATACACAGTGATGTGTGTGGTCCAATGTCTACACATGCGCGAAGTGGTTATTCATACTTCATTACTTTCACAGATGATTTCTCTAGGTATGGGCATGTCTTCTTGATGAAGCACAAATCCGAGGCCTTTGAGAAATTTCAGGAATACAAGAATGAAGTTGAAAAACAAACAGGCAAAAGTATCAAGATACTAAGATCTGATCGAGGTGGTGAATACTTGAGTGCCGAGTTTCTGGGCTACTTAAAAGAGAATGGAATTCTCTCTCAGCTTACTCCTCCATACACACCACACCACAACGGTGTATCGGAAAGACGGAATCGAACCTTATTGGATATGGTTCGTTCCATGATGAGTAAAGCTGAGTTACCGCGATCCTTCTGGGATTATGCGCTAGAAACAGCAGCATATCTCTTGAACAAGGCTCCAACCAAGACTGTGCCTACCACCCCATATCAGATGTGGAGTGGGAAGAAACCCGGTCTTAATTACCTTAGGACATGGGGATGTCCAGCTTTTGTAAAGAAGCAGCATGCGGACAAGCTCGAGGCACGCTCAGTACTGTGTAAGTTTGTGGGATACCCAAAGAACTCCAGGGGGTATCTTTTCTATTCCGCAGAGGAACAAAAGGTTTTTGTTTCTCAGCATGCCCACTTCTTGGAAACTGAATTTTTAGAAAATCAGATAAGTGGGAGCGCAATAGAACTGGAAGAAATTCCAGAACCACAAGCTGTTACTGAAACCTTGGTAGAACCAGAAGGTTCAGGAGAACCGGACATTCCAGCGCCACTCCGCAGGAGTAGTAGGCAGTCTCATCCGCCCGAGAGATACTACGGTTTTCTTATAGACGGGGATAGAGAGGATTCACCATGGATTATGGTGAACCTACTAGCTTCCAGCAAGCCATTCAGAGCGGTGACTCGGTAAAATGGCTGGATGCAATGCGGGCCGAGATGGAGTCCATGTACACCAACAAAGTTTGGACTTTGGACTTTGCTCCAGAAGGGGTAAAACCCGTAGGCTGCAAATGGATCTTCAGAAAGAAGATTGGTGTAGATGGGCAGGTTGAGACCTATAAAGCTAGACTTGTAGCAAAGGGTTTTCGACAAAGACCTGGTTTGGACTATGACGAGACCTTTTCTCCAGTGGCTATGCTAAAATCCATTCGGGTCCTTCTTGCCATTGCTGCCTTCCACGATTATGAAATCTGGCAGATGGACGTAAAGACGGCTTTCCTAAATGGAAATTTGGAAGAGTGCGTCTATATGGATCAGCCTGAGGGATTCATTCAGAGTGGGAGCAGCGGTAGAGTGTGCAAGTTGCTAAAGTCCATCTATGGAATTAAGCAGGTATCGCGGAGTTGGAACATCTGCTTTGATGATACTGTCAAAGAATTCGACTTTATCAAAAACCCAGATGAACCATGCATTTACAGTAAGATTGTAGGGAGAACTGTAGTATTCCTCGTCTTGTACGTGGATGACATTCTCGTAATAGGAAATGATATTCCTATGCTACAGTCAGTCAAAGGATTCTTGTCGCAGAGGTTCTCCATGAAGGACCTGGGCGATGCCAACTACATTCTGGGGATCCAGATCTATCGTGATAGATCTAAGAGGATGTTGGGACTTTCACAGTCAAGGTACATCGACACCATACTGAAAAGATTCAGTATGGAAGATTCCAAGCGCGGTAATTTACCGGCTTGTCACGGGATCACCCTCTCCAAAGAGATGTCTCCCAAGACTGATTTGGAAAGGGATCGCATGTCTATTATACCCTACGCTTCTGCGGTAGGCTCTATAATGTATGCGATGTTATGTACCAGACCAGATGTAGCATACGCATTGAGCGTTGTAAGCCAGTATCAGTCGAACCCAGGGGAGAAACACTGGATAGCGGTAAAGAACATTCTCAAGTACCTGAGAAGGACTAAGGAGATGTTCTTTGTGTATGGCGGAAAAGACCTCCAGCTCGAGGCCTTTGCTGACTCCAGCTTCCAGAGTGACAAGGATGACTCCAAGTCCATGTCGGGTTATGTCTTTACCCTCAATGGAGGGGCGGTTTGCTGGAAGAGTTCCAAGCAGGAGACCGTTGCAGACTCAACTATGGAAGCGGAGTACATAGCTGCTTGCGATGCCGTAAAGGAAGCTGTCTGGATGAAGAAGTTCCTCACGGAGCTTTAGGTGGTTCCTACCATTGTTGATCCAATACCGCTGTATTGCGACAACAACAGAGCTATAGCTTTAGCGAAGGAACCCAGGTCCCATCAGAAGTCCAGGCACATTTTGAGGCGTTATCACCTGATCAGGGAGATCGTAGATCGCCGAGAGATCGAGGTGAAGAGAGTAAATACGGAGAACAACACTGCAGATCCACTCACGAAGGCCCTACCCCAGACTCAGTTCGAGCGGCTGATCGAGATGATAGGTCTTCGATACGCCAGTACATGGCCTTAGTGCAAGTGGGAGATTGTTAGTGTATATGCCCTAGAAGCCATTACTGTATCATACTAGCTTGTATATTACTAGATAGAAGCTTGGGATATTCACAGTTGTATAGACAATCTTGCTCAAAATGGTAGTATGCTACTTGGTTTGTCTCTACTTTAATATGTGCATGTGTTTCTTTTAGCATATCGCTTATATACATATTAGTAGAGCCCTTAGGATCTTTGCTTGATTACCAGCGTTGTGATGGCGCTCACACTCGTGGGGGCTGGGTAATCCATAAGCACATCCTTATACAGGTCCCTAGTCGTAGGACTATCGAGACAGGGCATCGATACTCCGGAGTAGACTAGCGTATGCGCTTCTCATCCCAGCGGGGGAGACGGTCTTTCCCACAGCCGTCAGTACGTCGTACTTGAGATAGTATGCGGGTGCTCGTTAGGTTACGAGTACACTAGACAGGACTCGTTGGGAACTTTTGGTTGGTATTATACCTATCGTCAGTTATCAGTTCCCAGGTGACATGAGTACAGCTTAGTCCGCAGACTTGACACTGTCACTTCGCCTCGAGTGTGTTCCCACTGTACTTAGATTACTACCCTACTACGGCTCAAAGGAGTCGTGCAAACAGGTAGTAGTTGGGTGCAGTCCCGAAGCACTTGGAGGCAGTGACGGTTAGACATGATTCGCCTCTCCCGGTATTGGGGGTTGACATCGCGCTGTGTCTAGGAGAGCCATTACATAAGTAGTCCATGGCCAGGGCAAGCGAGATATACTGGTAGGTTTCCAGTGTTATCTCAGGTTGTTCTGGGCTTCACTCCGACACGACTTGTACCACTATTAGGGGACTGACGTTTACCGCCCCCCTAGGCCCGCCATGCGATGTATCAGACGGACAGACCGGACTGTACGGAGATTGTCACATACAGGCTCAGCAGGTGTTCGGATGGGTTTACCTCATCGTCCTTCTTATCGACATCTACCTGGGGACCGTTACGTACAGCTAGTGCCGCTTGCGGTCTGTGGTTAAACCCACTGCCAGCGTAGTGTCGAGTCTTTAGAGTCCCACACAGAGAGTTTCCCTGCATTGAGCGAAACGTGTAGAGGCCGTATGGTTTTACGGCAGTGCTACGATCACTTATGTGCACTTGTGTGCGTATGCTGTTCGGGCAGGCAATACTAGTGGGCTTTGGTTTGAGCCAGATCCTAGTATTGCACAGATGGATTTGTTTTGTCTTCTGTGCATTCGCATTCTACGGAATGCGGATGCAGGTGTGTATGCACAGATTTGTGGAGTGGAGAAGGAGGAGGTGCCTCGTTAGGGTTTTGACAGTTGGTTCGGTCAAAACCATTACGAGCCGGAAACATTATTTACTAATCCTTTTTTTGATAATTATGTTATGGCTAATTACATTGACCATTTGACCATCTTGACTTTGTTGACCGTTTGACCAAAGTTGACTAAGATCTTCTTGAAAGGTCTAAAGTATTCTTTGGTTTTCTTTTTCATTTTTGTTATGATAATGGTCATGTCATTTGTAGCCATCAACTTTATCTTGATGGGATTAGTAATGATAGTGTTTTTGCATTATTGCAACCATGGTTGTGTTTTCTCTTAGTTAAGCTTTTCATTTGTTCACTCTCATTCTCTCTCTTGAAAAGAGAAGCTCCATGGTTGCTAACCTTTCTCCTTCTTCTTCCTCCTCTTGATCTCATCTTTTGATCTCATGTGTTGAGAGAAAAAGATCCCACAAAGAAAAATACATCCATACATCTCCTTTATACATTCTAGGGCTTCTTGACTAGCAATCACTTTGCCCTAGTTGCCTCGGCTTGAGGCGGAGCTTAGTGTACATCTCTCGGGTGGATCGTCTTCGACTCAAGAAGGCCGCGGAGGTGCCCAAGGTCCGGATCGACATTTAGAGCTTGGATGGACAAGCGCGACAGAAGAATGAAGACCCGAAGGACCGGTTTCGTGAGGTATACTTTCTACAGCATAGTAGTTATAGCCTCTTGTTGTTTACTAGTTTCTAGTTTAGCAAAGATCCGTGCTCTAAGTCCATGTCGCCTTGCGCCAAATTATTGTTTTTCGTCGTTTCCGCCTCCCCGTAAGAACCGGGATGAGCAACGTGGACTTACAGGAGGAACTTGGTGGGGGAGTATTTATTCGTTCCCGTAGATTGTATACAAGGGCCAATATTGGACCATCTGTGGGGCAACTTGGGAGATATGATGGCTTAAGAACAGGTTTAAGTGCATGTAGCTTAAGGCTTTTGAATCCTATGAGCCGTGAGGGTCTCATAGGGGGTGTTCTCCTTACGAGTCGAGAGGATCTCGTAAGTGAAAATTTAACGAGATTGTGCCCTTCCGTGTTTTCACAAACTTGCCGGAAGCCCTGTTGTTTTTACTCAATGCGCCCTTTCGGGTTTTCATCCGTGCCCATTTTGCTTATGGACATACCGTTTTTTTAACGAGATTGCATCCTTCCGGGTTTTCACAAACTCGCCGGTAGCCCTGCTGTTTTTACTCACGGCGCCCTTTCGGGTTTTCATCCGTGCTCATTTTGCTTGTGGGCATACCTTTTTTTTTTACGAGATTGCGCCCTTCCGAGTTTCACAAACTCGCCGGTAGCCCTGCTATTTTTACTCACGGCGTCTTTTCGGGTTTTCATCCGTGCCCATTTTTCTTGTGGACAGACCTTTTTTTACTGAGATTGCGCCCTTCCGGGTTTTCACAAACTCGCCGGTAGCCCTGCTGTTTTTACTCATGGCGCCCTTTCGAGTTTTCATCCGTGCCTATTTTTCTTGTGGACATACCTTTTTTTTAACGAGATTGCGCCCTTCCGGGTTGTCACAAACTCGCCAGTAACCCTACTGTTTTTACTCACAGCGCCCTTTCGGGTTTTCATCCATGCCCATTTTGGTTGTGGACATACCGTTTTTTTAACGAGATTGTGCCCTTCCGAGTTTTCACAAACTCGCCGGTAGCCCTGCTGTTTTTACTCACGACGCCCTTCCGGGTTTTCATCCGTGCCCATTTTGCTTGTGGACCGTTTTTTTTATCGGTTTGCCAATGGGACCTGAGTTGCAGTCTTCGCCGTAGGAACTTTGATTGCAATATAAATCTCAAGAGAGGATATCACCGTATTTGGGGCGATGCAACATGTTTCTGGCGGCGCCCTAGTTTAAGGACATTCCGGTCCATTGTTAGTTTAGGGACATCTCGGTCTATAGCCAGTTTAAGGACGTAATGGTCCATTGTTACCATTTTCGAGACAACGGATCTTCTAGATACTACTTTCAGGGTTCTGACTCAGGAAGATAGCGAGCGAACACGGACGTCATCATCTATCATTGACCTGAATCGTAACCTGTTAGGCGTAGTATCTTTTGAGGAATCGGCTATTTATTGGCCGGAAGGGTCTTTCGCCATACATATCCACGAGAAGGTAGGCCCCACCTTGATAGACCTTATCTATGATGTATGGGCCTTCATAGTTTGGCTCGAATTTCCCTCGTTTGGCACGGTTGGGAATCATAGGTCGTTTGACAACTAGCACGAGCTCGCCTTGGCGGAATGTTCTCGGCCTAATCAGTCTTTCATATGAGCGCGTCATCCTTATCTTGTAAGCTTCTAGGTTTTGCTGTGCTATCAGGCGTGTTTCGTCGAGGGCGTCGAGCTCATCAAGCCGGAGATGAGCGTTTTCTTCATCTGTTAGCTCATATTGAACCGCTACTCGGAGAGAAGGGAGTTCTATTTCCAAAGGAAGGACTGCTTCTGTGCCGAATACCAATGCGTATGGGGTCGTATTCATGGATGTTTTGAATGTCGTCCGGTACGCCCAGAGAGCTTCATGCAGCCTTTCATGCCGGTCTTTTTTGTTTCTCGACGCCGTTTTCTTTATAATCTTGGTCAATGTCTTGTTGAAAGCTTCAGCTAGACAGTTAGCTCAGGGATTATAGACGGAAGAGTATCTCCAATCTATTTTATGTTGTTCTGCGAAGCGGCTGATTTTATGGCTCTTGTAAGCTGCTCCATTATCCGAGATTATCCGTCGCGGAGTACCGAACCGATAGATGACATGTGTCTTAAAGAAATAGAGAATATTCTCCGTCTTCACTTCCCTTAGTGATATTGCTTCTGCCCACTTAGAAAAGTAATCGGTCGTTGCTAGTATGAACCGATGTCCTTTGGATGATGCTGGTTTGATGGGGCCAATTATGTCGGTTCCTCACATTTCGAACGGCCAGCTAGCTACGGTTGGGTGTAGCGGATTTAGATGTTGGTAGATGAAGTCCCCATGAATCTGGCATGAGTGAAACTGCTTCGCATATTTGAGGCAGTCATGAATCTGGCATGAGTGAAACTGCTTCGCATATTTGAGGCATTCATGAATCATCGTGGGCCAATAATATCTTATCTTTTTTATCTTCAGCTTCATCTTTGGCCCGGCTTGATGAGAACCGCAGAGTCCGTCGTGAGTTTCTTGAACGACTCTCCTTGCTTCTCCTGACCCCAAGCACCATAGCCACAAACCGTCAAGCGATCTTTTGTATAGAGTATCATTGACGAGAGCAAAAGACAGAGCCCGTTTCGTGAGCTGATGTCTTGACGACACGTTTTCGAGCGTTCGATGGGATTTGAAGTAGTCTATGAAGACTTCCATCCAATCCTTGGCCTTTTCTTCGTCTTCTATTTGGAGGACAGCTTGTTTGGTTGTTTCCTTTCCTTCAGATGACTTTGTTAAATCTTCCGAAGATATCTTTGCTGGCTTAAGAACTCGGCGGCTTTGCACGATGATCTTTACGTCATTGAGGTCTTCGTCGGCCAATTCTTTAGCCAATCTAGCTAATACGCCCACTTTGCTGTTTTCCGCACGTGGTATACTCTCCAGAATGTAGGAAGGAATTTATGTCAGCAGTTGCTGCACTCTTTCACCATACCTGAACAGTTATGGGTTGCATGTCTGATAGTCGCCCTTTATTTGGCTAACGACCAATTGGGAGTCTCCATATATGAGGAGGTCTTTGATTCCCATGTCAACAGCGATCTCGAGACCTGTTATCAAAGCTTCATATTCAGCTTCGTTGTTAGTCCTTAGTTCTGTCAGGGAGAAGGCGTAATGCAGTATCCCTCCTTGCGGAGTCATGAAGATGAGACCCACCCCAGCTTTGATTATGGGGGTGTTATGCTTCCGCCTTTTCATGGAAGATGCTCCATCGAAGTAGAGTTCCCATCAGGCATCATTCTTTTCTTCCTTTGCGTCGAACGCATGTTCGTCCGGTAGCTCACAATTTAAAGGGGAGTCGGGGGGTATCGGATGCTCGGCGAGAAAGTCGGCGATGGCCTGGCCCTTCATTGCTTTGAGAGGTCGATACATTATCGAGAACTCCATCAGGAGGAAGGCACATTTGGCGAGCCTTCCTATTAGTATGGCCCTTGACATCAAATATTTGAGAGCATCCACTTTTGATATGAGATGGACCTCATGTGCCAAAGCGTAGTGTCTGAGCTTCATTATCGTGAAGATCGGCGCCACACAATTCTTTTTGATGGGGGAGTAGTTGTTTTCTGCCCCTAGTAGAACTCGACTCAAATAGTACAGATCTCTCTCCTTTTCCTTGTCATTCTCCTATGCTCATAGCGCACCCAGAGAACCTTCAAGGGCCGTTGTGTATAGGATAAGCGGTTTTCCCTTAACCGGAGCGGTCAACACTAGCGGATTTTGTTGGTATTGCTTAATTTCGTCCAGTGCATTTTGGCTCTTATGATCCTATAAGAACAGGGTCCCCTTCTTCATTAGACGACTGTAGGGACGGCATTTTCCGGAAAGGTTGGCTATGAACCGCCGGATATACGTGAGCTTTCCTTGGAGAGACCGCAGTTGTTTGAGAGTTCTCGGCGTGGGCATTTCCATAATCGCCTTGATCTTCGATGGGTCTATTTCGATACCTCGGTGTCGTATGATGAATTCTAAGAATTTGCCTGAAGAGACTCCAAACGCGCATTTTAGAGGATTCATCTTCAGATTATACTTCCGAAAACGTTAGAACACTATGTCCAGATGCTCCCAATGCTCCTCATAAGATTTGCTCTTCACCACAAGGTCGTCAATGTAAGCATTCAACAACCTCATGAATGAGGTCATCGAAAATTTTCATCATGGCCCTCTGGTAGGTAGCACCAGTGTTCTTCAAACCTAAAGACATTACCTTGTAGCAAAATATGCCCAACGGAGTCCGGAAGGCGGTATGCTTTTGGTCTTCAGAATGCATTTTTATTTGATTGTACCCTGAAGATCCATTAATGAAGGAGATGACCTCATGGGTAGACGTGTTATCTATCATCAGCTCGGTAACTGCTACTGGGAAGTCATCCTTTAGGCAAGCTTTGTTGAGATCCCAAAAGTCTACGCAGATGCGCACTATTCCATTTTTCTTCATTACTGGAACAATGTTGGCGATCCAGTCGAGATATTGAATTTCTTGGATGAAGCCGGAGTCAATTAGTTTCTTGACTTTGGTGTTGATACTCATCTCGATTTCGAGCCGCATTCTTCTTGGCACTTGTTTGACTGGCTTGATGTCCGGCGATATGGACAGTTTGTGTACTGCTTCTTCTGGATCTAGACCCGGCATCTCGGAATGGTTCCATGGGAAGCAGTCTTTATATTGCATGAGCACATCTTTTAAAATGGCCACCTTCTTTTTAGATAGCAGCTCACTGACAAACGTGGGCATCGGCTCGTTTTCCGTCCCTAGGTTAATTCTTCTTTGGTTGTCCGCCGTGGTATGTATCCCATCTTCCAGCTCTTTTGGCGCTGGTCGAAACTCTGAGATCACCTCCTCTTCGCCCTCATTTAAGAAGCACTTGAAGAAGTCATCCATATTCTCGTGCCCTGCCTCCTTTGAGAGTGTTATCATGTGGCAAGTACGAGTTCACTTCCATTCTTGGTGTTGAGCTGGTCCTACCTTCGCGATATAGGTTCTCTTTGGCTCATGCTTTTGCGGTGGAGTCACCCTCCAGCTGTCGGATAAAGCGAACCTGCCTTGATGATATTGGTCTTCGACCCGGTCTTTAAAGGTGAAACAGTCTTCAAGAGGATGTCCTATTACTCGATGATAGGAGCAATAATCCGGGTGATGGACCTCATTTATCTGTTCGGGGTACTGAGGCTCCGGGAGCGTCATCATTTGATGCTTCATGACAGGGTTGAATATTTTCCTTGTCTTGTCTTAAGGGAAAGAGTATTCTCGACCCATCTTCTTCATAAAAGATGGATTTCAGCTGACTTTTTCTCGATTGCGTGGCTTCTTGGATCCGCTTTGCTATTTTAGAGCGTCATTCTCTTTCTTCACCTTGTTTTTGGCCCCGTTTTGGGCTTTTCTCTTGTTGCGAGAACGTATAGCGGGATGAGGGTGGTGGGCGTCGTAATCTTCTCTTTCTGCAGACTGCTGAGTGAGGCGCTGTGTCCTGGCCTTTTCGTAAATAGCCATTTCGCGGCTATGATCATCCCGAACCTTTTGACCGGCTTCCTTTATTAGCATGTCAACTTGCTCTTCGAACGACAGACTTGACGTTCTTATAGAGGGATTTTGCTCCCTTTCAACGTCGGCGCTATCTGGAAAAACATTCCCCTCTTCACCGGAGCTATTTATGACGCGGCATCCATGTAATCGCTCCCGTTTCTTAGACCGAACATATCTAAGCCTAGTCGTATCCATCCTCCCGTTGGGCATCTTTCGCTAAGTCCCAGAAACGCCCCAAATTTTGTTATAGAACTGGGCTTGTCGAGCGGTTTGTTCGAAGGGTACGCCTTGGAAACTTAAAAGCATTTTCAATCCCTCTGCATAATATCTGGGAAGTCGGATTGGTTGAAGTCTGTCAAGCACAAGCTCGGCACCATGCTAGACTTCTTTTTCCACTTCGGTCTACGTAGATTGATAGAAGAGGATTGTCTTTTCACCTCTTCGCCTGAGAGGGACGTAGAAAGTCTGCAGCTCTTTTACGCTGTATGTATCAAGCGCATCAAGTTCTTTGTAATGCCGTGGCGGAACCATGGTGAATTGTAAACTCTGATCAGCTCTAGTAATGGCTTGTGCTGACGGGCGAACGGAAAATACGGCATTGGCCTCGTCCTCAGAGTCGCTGCCGAAGACCAAAATAGGAGTAGATGGTCTGGGCCTATTGCCTTGGGGTTGCCCCGAGTAGACTATTTCCTCGTCTTCCTCGGTGTCACTCCTAAAGATCGGGATGGTAGCAATGGGCTTCTGTTTAACCTCCGGCTTATGACATCTTTCCGTGTCTTTGAAGTCTGGTAGGAAGTACTTGGCATCTTCATATTTTCGGACTTCGTTTACAGAGAATGGATTTAGTTCCCCCGTAACGGTGTACTCGAAGCCGTCTTTGAAATACTTCATACACTGGTGTTGTGTAGAAGGAATAACGTTGTACTTGTATAACCAAGGCCTGCTGAGCAGAGCGTTGTAGCAAGTCTTGGCGTCAATGACATGAAATTTTATGTCAGTGACGAGTAGCCCGAAGCGTAATGTCAGTATTACAGACCCGAGCGTCCATGATGACTGTGAATCAAACCCGAAGATGGTGATTTTGTCCCGAGCCAGGTACTAAATGTTCATGCAAATCTCCTTCAGCACCTTCACGTTGAGGAGGTTGACAGAGGACCCGTTGTCGACAAGGATTTTGACTGTCTTGATGTCGTGGCAATACCCGGTGACGTATAGCGGACGGTTATGCTCTCACGTTCCGAGGAGGAGATCTTCATGGCTGAATGTGATGTCATCCGTGTGAACCTCTGCTAACTCGTCCTTCATCCTTTCTTCTGCGAGGAAAGCTTGAAACTGATCAGGCTCTTGCAATGCCTTGATCAAAGAATCCCGCGCCTCTTTGGACAGGAGGAGAGCATCCAATATGCTCAGTTCTGAGGGCATCATCCTCAGATGTGCTAGGACATTGTAATCCACCTTATTTTTCATAGGTGGGTCCTTGGCTGCGAGCTCTTTAACGACTCCATCATCGAGGGTGATTTCCCCAGGGACTTTTTATTTCCCCTGTCTCTTTTGCTCGAACCTTTGTTTGTAGGTCCGAGGTTCTTCTCAGGCAGCGTGCGGTTACGCAACTGAATGTTCTCGCAATTCTTATCCCCTCTTCTTTTTCGGAGGTGGAGTTCTTGAAGAGAGGACCGAGGGTCATTTCTTCCTCAGAATCGCTCCCGAAAGTAAGAACTTGAAGTTTTTCGTTTTCCCGACTGGTATTAATCATTTGACAGTTGCCAGTCATTTTCTCACGCGCACTTGTCGAACTTCTTTGCTGTCGACGAGCTTCATGTTTCATCCTCTTGAAGTGCTGTTGATGGGAAACGTGTCCTTGCCACTTCTTGAAGGCACCGCATTCTTCGGTGGGGTGAGTGACTCTCCGATGGTATAAGCAGTAGTTCGAATGTGAATCCTCTCCGTTGAGGCTTATGACCCCGGGCATGTTTCCTTTGAGAGGCAGCAGCTTCATTCCCACTGACAGGGCTTTGACAAACCGTTTCTCTATCTTGATCATGCTCTTGTTTTCCGCAGGTGTGCTTTGGTTTGGTCAGAATACTTTACGACTCCTCCTTGCCGCAGCTTCTTCGTCCTAACGCTGATACTTAGCCTTTTCGTATATGGTTGTTTCGTGTTCTCGGTCAGCTTTGCTTTTTCGAAAGGCTTTGTTTAATAGCCTATCGATTGGGTCTTCTAACAGTTCCAGGGATTTTAACGCCGCCCTACCTCTAGTTCCTCTGCGTTGCTTTTCAACGCCGAGGTAGCTTCTTCGACATTTGACGACGAATGGGAGACCATGTGGCAACTTGCTACAAAGTCCTGGGTTTCTTTTGATGAGTCATTTCCCTCATCATCATTACTATTTCCGTTCTCAAAGATATGCTTGAGAAACACTTCGAGAGTGACTGGGGTCCACGCCTTCTGGTTGTACTCCTCCAGCACGTCGATATACTTTTTCAGGTCCGTGCGCTTGTCTTCATACTCGGCAAGCTGCATAAGCATCTTGGTCTTCTTATTTTTCTTCAAAGACTTTGAAGGCTTGACCTGGGGGTTTTGCCCCTTGTCAACTGTTTTCGGTGTGGAACACGGTTTCAGCATCCCTTCAATGATCTCGGGCTCTAGCGTGCTTTTCCATCTGATCGCCGGACACGCCTGAAGATCTTTCAGCATTCTTTTGGTTTTAGCTGAAAGGACAACTTCCCATAGAGCTTCTTCCACGAGCAGGCATGATGCCCCCGGGATGTCTACCTTCTTGGGAGCATGCTTCTGTGGTGGGTTGACCCTCCAGTTCTCCGATAGCGCGGACTTCCCTTGTTGGTACCGATCCTCGACCCAATTTTTGAAGACGTAGTAATCCTCAATTGGGTGGCTCAAGATCCTGTGATAGGAGCAATAGTTGGGGTTGTTGACGTCGCCGGGTTGCGATGGATGTCGTGGGTCCGGTAACGTGATGAGTTTGTTGCGCACTGCCAGCTCGAACGGTCTCCTCATCTTATCATGGGGAAACAAGTAAGCACGTCCTAGCCTTTCTTCCAGGGATATACGCGGACGCATGTTGTTTTGGCTAGTAACTGGTTTCAGGTCACTCGGCTGTTGTTGAGTGTTGGCAACGAAGGCTTCTTTCCCTTTACCCTTGTCATTTCGAGGGTCCATTTTTTAGGAGGAAGGCCCGTGGCCCATCTGGTCCATTTGGGCCAGCTTGTCGATCAGCGACTGGAAGGTGGTCGGCTTGAAGAACGTCATGAACTGGGACACAGTCGCTTAAGGATCAAGGGTCCCGATGAACATGCCCAGGGCAGGAGATTCTTCGATGCGCTGTTCGCATTTTGACCATAGGTTCCGCCACCGGATCGCGTATTGGACCCAGGTCTCTCCTGACTTCAGCCTAGCATCGATTAATGTTGTGATCGGGGTGTGTTCGCTTGCGCTTGCGAACCGCTATGTGAACAGCAATTCCATTTCTATGAATATTTTGACGGAGTCATTTGGGAGCTCCGAGTACTATTCGAATGTTGTTTCTGACAGGCTGCCAATGAACTGGTGAAGCAGCAATTTTTCGTCGCCTCCAGTATTGCCGCACAAAGCTCTGAACTGAGTAACGTGCTGATGAGGATTGCATGTCCCTATGTACATATGGAACTTGGGAATCGTATATCCCGGCGGGTACTTGATTTGATCGTACCAGCCTGGGTACGGTCGCCCGGTTCTGACAACTTGGCCAGCCGCTTCGTTGGCTTGATAAGCTCGTATTTGTTGAGCTATGTAATCGGCAAGGGTAGCTTTGGAGATCGTTCCCTCCCTGGCCACTAATAGAGCCGGAAGAGGGTTCAATGTTTCCCCTCTGTCTTCCTCGATGATTATCGGTGGATCTTCGGCTGGAGCTTCTGGCTGAATCGTCATTCTAACCATGTCCTGGAACAGAACCACCATCTGCTTTATATTAGCAGCTTGTTCAGCGGCCTCCATGTATTTTCATTCTAGCACCCTTCGCAGGAACTCTGTATCGGTCTCCTGCTCCTGGCGCTGTTCAGATGCCGATTCCGGGCTTTCTTTCTGCCCAGTGACTGCTGACATTTTGATCACGATTTCTTAGAGATTTTGTTGTTGCTCCTGAGATTTTGTCAACGACCGAGTTTGCAGCTGATGACCCATTGAAGCAGGGTTATCCACTTTCCCGGAAGCTATGTAGACCGTGTGCACTATTATGCCCCCAGACTTGGGGCATTTGGGTCCATCGCCTTTGGAATTTGCCGCGGGTAGTGGGATTTTCTCCGGCCTTCTCCTTTTGTGGGAGGTCAAAGTTGAAGGAGCCGTTGCATCAGGCGCCTATGTTGAAGACGTCCCTCGATGTATGGTGGAGGGATAGTTTTCCTCTTGTCGAACCTTCAAATTCTTCGGTTGACGAGAGTAATTCTTGTTGATCACAGAATCTTGGACTTTCCGCCAGACCCTATGGATCTGCGAGGACAACCGCTAAGGGGGCTGCTCCGGCTTTGCCTGCATTAAGTTTTCAGCAGGCAGGGGAGATATCCTCAGCACCGCAGTTGGAGAGTTCTTTCTCACCCTCCTAAGTAGATCAAAGTTGTTACCGGTTGGAACAGCAGCATCAATTTCCACCATTGGAGCTCGTGAAGTAAGTCCAGAGGGGGAGTTACACCCAGCTCTTCTCACCCGGCTCCAATGGCGACGTCAAGCGTGTCTTGCAGAAGGGACCACCTCAGTTGTGGAAGCAGCTCTGTCATGCCCTCGGCTTTGATGAGGGGCTACTTTTGGTGTCAGCCTATCGAAGACTGACGTCCGTTGAGAGGGAACGAGCAATCTTTCGAAGGTCGATTTTCTGACAGGGGAAGCACTTTTGACGACTTCACCTGCCGGAGGAGTTCGACGGACTATCTGTTTTGGGACAACCCTTTCAGGTATTATGAGACTCTTTCAGGCTCACTTGAGCTTCGACTCAGCCTATTGAAGACTGAGGTAGCAGACTTGGACGACCCATTGAGAGAGGTCGTGGTGGTTGCCAGTCGATCGAAGACCGACTTCTTAGGAGCTTCCGTGGTGGCGCAGCTTGAAGCCATTGATCTTTTTTTTCTTCCTGCATAGAAGAAAGACACCAAATCTTAGTACCTCAAACCCAAGGGAAACCATAGCAAACTGCGATTTTGTTCGCGAAACACGACACACAAAGTGTGGAGTGGAAAGAGGAAAAGGTCCCACCGGGAATGCCAGAATCTGTTCACCGCCGAAAATGGAGACGAATCGGGATGAATCGTCCTGCCTGAATTCTGGGGGCATATTCTATTTGGATTTATCCATCCACCTCTCCGAAGATGCCAAGTTGATTTATGGCACCGTGTATCGGAGGTTTGGACGGATGCGGCCTTTGTAGCAGACTTCGTCAGATCCCCCCTCGTTTGCGAGGGGTTTTTGATTGTGGGGGCGCTCTTCCCTGCAAGCGTAAGTCCCTACAGTTAATTACGTTACCGCATCGCGATAACCACTTTCTCCTGCTCCGGAAGTTCACTTCGTGTCGTGTGTGTTTTTGTTTGATTAGGTTGCCTGTAGATTGTATACGGAGACTAATTTATGTTGTCTCCCATAGAGCGTGGATTAGTTCAAAGCCGTATATTTTTAGATTTGGGTTTGGGTTGATTTAAGGATCGTTAATCTGGTTTGAGATTAAGATCGACTTAAATGTATGTGAGCATTTGGGGCTCGATTCGTTTTTGTTAAAAATACATTAGTCCAATTTGAGACTAAGATCCACTTAACGGGGTTTCAGGATCATTTTTATTTCAGATCTAACAAAAGAGCATTTGGGCTCTATTGTTTTAGTTTAAGGACGTTTCGGTCCATTATCGCCATTTTGGAGGCGAATATTAGTTTAAGGACATTTCGGTCCGCTATCGCCATTTTGGAGGCGACTATTAGTGTAGGGACATTTCAGTCCTTTGTTCATCTTGCGTGCACGTGTATTTGTTACGTGACGAAGTGAAAAACGGAGATATGGAATGTGCCAAATTTAGGGTGCGGTCTGATTTGAGGTGTGCACGTCAATTTGGAAGTGTACCAAAGAGTTGTTGGTCGTCGGGACCCGCCACATCGCTGAAGATGTTGAAGAATTACAATGACATATATCAGAGGAGTGGAGAGATGTGTTAGTTATATGTATGCCCTAGAGCCCTAGAGGCCATTACTGTACATACGATGTATATTGTAGTGGATGCTTGGACATATATAGGGAGGACTTTCTTGCTCGACATGATAGTATGCTATCTGGTTGCTCTTTATCTTAACATATACGCTGATTGTCTCTATGTTACATGTTGATAAAGCCCTTAGGATGAGTACTTGACTACCAGGACTATGATGCAGATCATACTAGTGGGGACAGTGTAGTCGCTAAGTACATCCTTCAAATGTTCCTAGTTGTGGGTGTATCGAGACAGGGCATTGATATACCAGAGTAGACTAGCGTATAGCTTCTCGACCTATGTAGATGGGCGATGGATGATCCTATATCCATTGGTGTTTGACATCAGAGACAGTATACGGGTGCTCAGTGGAGACTGGGAACACTGGACGGACTCGCCGAGAACTCCCAGATGGTATTATACCTCACGTCAGATGGCAGTTCTCTGGTGACACTGGTACAGGTTAGTCTGTAGAACCGAGATTGTCAAAGTGTCTTGTGTGATTCCCACTGTGCTTTGATTTCTACCTTACCACGTTAAAGAGAACATGCATAACGGTGGCTTTTGGGTACAGTCCCGAGTCACATGGAGGCAATGAGCGATAGGAGGGGTTTCGTCTCTCCCGGTATTGGGAGTTGATGTTGCGTTGTGCTCGATTGGCTATAACAGGAAATCCATGACCAAGGCTGCTTCAGAGATATTCCAGTAAGTGTTATTAGTAGTTTCTCGACCCGTTATGAGCCTCATATCGACACGACTTATCGAGTTACTGGGGTCTGACGTTTACCACCCCTAGACGAGATAAACGGCATATCAGACGAAGAGACCGGACTGTACGGTAGTGTTACTAATTGGATTCGCAGGAGTGTGAGCAGGCTTGCTTGTTGATCTTCTGATCACTCAATACCCGGGTGGCCGTTACGTTTAGCAGACCGCTTACGGCTTGTGGGTGTTTGATATGATCATCACCTACTGCCGGCGTATTGACGAGTCTTTAGAGTCCTACATAGGAGTTTCATGGCTCAAGCGAAACGGAGTAGGAGCACATATGTGATATGTGCGGGACCGAGATTGATACAATATGAGATACCGTATTCTATTCTCGCGATATGAGATATCGGCCGGTTATATATGATATAACCGGGTTATCGGATCAAGTGTTAATTCGATAAGTTGATTCATATGATATTAGTCGGTTATAGGTGATATAACCAGATTATTAAATCAAGAGTTGATTTGATAATCTAATGTATAATATATATTTGATATATTACATTACATTAACTAGTATTAGCTCACTTATGATTTCTTTTCTCACTTTAGATACATTGATATATATGTGATATATGTTAAATGTATCATGCTAGGTTACAAATGCAACTAGGGTTATGAGACTTGAACCATGCTAGGGTTAAGATTAGGGTTTTATATTTATCATTAAGTTATTCAAAATTGTGGATTTTATCATGGTTGATATTTGTTGAAAGCTTGTAAAAGCTTGTAAGCATCTTTGACTTTGTCCACTCTTTTGTCTAGCTTAGGATATTTGTTTAACCCAACCCTTTAACCTATGGCCATGGTTAACTCTCTACAAGGGTTAAGCATGATATGCTTAACCCTTGGTTGCATTTCTAATCTCACACAATAATTCATATGATGAATTCATTCTTCTTCTTCTTCTTTCTCAAAGCTTTCTAGCTTCAATGGAGTTGATGGAAAAAGTGTGAGAAATTGAAATCTAAAGTGAGCCCACTTCCTACTTCATCATCCTCTACTACTTGCCATTTAGTATAGGGTGTTTGCTTCACTAATTCCATAGTTAGTGAAGAGATAGCTTGGGTTAGTGTCTCCTCGACGTAGATCATCTGCGACCTCGAAGACATCGAAGCAAGCATGTTTGTTTTTTCATGGGAGCCCTCTAGAATCCGGAGTTCACGATCGCAGTGAAGGGACTACTACATGGAGCTATTGAAGTGAAGGACCGGTCTATAAAGGTTGTATTCCATGTTCACTTTTCATTTGCAAAGTAGTTTGCATTATATTCCGTCGATTTCTAGTTAACGATTCTTAGTTAGGGTTAGCTAGAACGGTAAATTTTTGAATTTGGCAAGGACGACGCCTCCCAAAACCTTGTTGTCGTGCTAGGTAACCCTGCAGTGGTATCAGAGCCATGCTAGAAATTTATACGGATTTTGTTAAGATTACGAAACCGAAACAACTCCGAAACATGCAACGCAAAACCCAAGTTTCTGTCGATTTTAAAAGTTGTTCAAAAAAAGTTTTAAACTAGTACAGAATGATGTATGAGATATATCAAGAACACTTTGAAAATTTGAGGGGGTCTCATGAAAAAGTGGCCGGCCACATACACCCCCATCTCGGCCAAAACCGAGCCCCTCCCCCTGAAAATTTTTATGTGTTCCAGTGACTTGATTTTGATGTTTCAGGTGTTGTTTGTTTTTGCTAATTTTGCATGTAATGTAATCTTACACTATAAACAATTCGGAGTATTTCGTATTCGTAGTTTTAACAATATTTCGGGTTATTCGCATGTTGTCTAGGCGCAGTTAAAAAGTTTGATCGAATGTCAAAAACCCATTTTTCCAAGTTTAACGTATTCAGAAAAACATGCAAGTGATTCTATGAATCCTCTAGAAGAATGAAACCCTAGCTCTACTTTTTTGGATCGCAGAACCGCGGTCAAACCCTAGGGTTTGCCGTAGTTCCGTGGCGACATGAGTGAGGCTTGGGTTTGCCTTTCTACGGCTGGTGCATAGGTACTGTGGCATATTCGAGGTATTACTAAAACTGTGCTCAAGTGTTGAGCTGTTGGGAAATTGTAGGACTTTGATGAATCAATCGAAAGGTTTAACGTTCGTCCGGGTATCATGTGATGGGATACAATATTTGGAATCCATAAATGTAGTTATGAGATAACTAATTTGAATGTTATAAATCTAGCAATTTAGTCTCAATTGATCGGTTGCCACGGGATTTTGATGAGATCATAAGTCCGTCGCAATCACGTAGCGTACGCGGATACTCGTCGGGTAAACTTAATAGATAGCCACGCCCCATAGCCCCGACCAAGTGACTATAGGAGAACCCCATCGCTAAAAGCATTCGTTCGGGTGCTCGCGGCAGCGGTGTCCGCCTTAGTGCACTTCGTCGACGGCATCAGGTGGTGCGACCTTCTACTAAAGTTTCCGATAAGCATTCGATCAGGATGTTGGGAATCTTGTTGAATTGCCCGACTAAATATTGAAAAGTGTTTTCGAGATCGAGACTAAAATGTGGGGTTTATAATTGTTAGGCATGCGATGTCTAAGGAATTCATTTGGTTAGGCATGAAATCCAAAGTATGTGATACGTTGGGTTTATGATGTCTAAGGTGGTTGCGGATTCCAAATGTTGTAGTTTTTCACTTTCTTTTCTGCGACTGTAACTGTAATATGTGGTGTATCGCCAGTTTCGTTGCTATATGTCAACGACAATTGGGATATGCATATTTATTTACGTTGATGACATGTGATGTTATGTGTTGCTGTGATATGTTATATTGGATCGTCGTGTTTTGAATAGACGGGGGTTTTATGTGAGATGAGAGTTTTTATTTTCATTCATGTAAAATTCATTGTATGTAATATTCTTTTATTGGGGCACTCCGGGTTGAGGATGATGTCACCATTGTATATTATTTACTTTTCCGCATTAGGATATACCCAAGGCGGGGAGCACAAGTAACCGGGTTCTAGGGTCCAGTGGGAGACCATCTCGAGGAGTCGAGACCGGGTTTCTTAACTCTAGAATTGGTAGGGTTGCTTGCCGCTCTCGTAGGGGTCTAAAGGTGTGGGATTGGCTATTCATCACGACCGTGGAATCCGTGTTTTATACAGGCTTAATTTAAAACACGAAAATCCTAGTATATCCAATATTTCATATGTTATCTTCTGCTGCAATGTTCTGTGATGAGATCATATTACTGTTCTAAGACGAATGCTTATATTATATATTACTGCTTTCGTTTCATATGTGATGCTTGGGAAGAAAAATAAATGGGACTTCATTAATTAGATTAATGAAATAAAAGAAACCTAAAGATGTTGTAGAAACTTGTCTCGAAAACAGGTAGCTCTAGTTCTTGCTTTGCATAGCGGTATTCCTTATAGAATATCCAGCACCTTATTCGATAAGGAAAGAGCCGAGATCCCTTCACCGGGAGTGACCTCTTTAGCGAAACTAGCAGATGCTACAACCCTCGGTTTTTCTTTTGATTACTTTTATAGTTTTTGCTTTGCATAATGGTATTTATGAAATATCCTGCACCTTATTCGATAAGGAAAGAGCCGAGATCCCTTCACCGGGAGTGACCTCTTTAGCAAAACTAGTAAAAGCCTCAAAAACACTCCTTTTCAAAAATCACTCGATTCTACGACGATATCAAGTTCATTACGCAAAAGGTTTTCTTAAAAACCTGTCGTAGCCCTCCATCATTTCAGATAAGTAATAGTTAGTATTCGTGCTACGTTTGTTGACCTCTATCAAGGCGTAGTGTGCTGTAGCTGATTAGTGCTTATCTGCATAGCATATGATGTGATTGATTTAGTGTAGACGTGCGACCTTGCTGACCTCTGTCAAGGGTCGTGCGGGTGGGTTTACTTCAATCAGGAAATGACGGGTTGAACTTAACTAGCAGCTTATGGTTTGTTGACCTCTGTCAAGGTCATAGGACGCTTGGGCCAAAACATTATCGGGAATTTCAAGTGTTGAAATTTGCAATGAGATTGCATACCTTCTATGAGATAGTTGGATCCCGATACCCACTGTGAGTAAGAGTTACTCCTGAGAGAGTTTTACACATCACAATTAGCCGATCAACTAGGTGTCTAGAAAGGTGTCAATGGGGTTACGCCTCTGGGAAAACAAGGTTTATTTTAATTAGATCCGTGCGAAAGCGTGGGGAACCTCCCTCAAAGTACCGACACTGGCCTGGCTGAAAGATTGGCGAACTTGTAAGGTTTAATTAATCGCGGCTAGTCTTTCTTTTTAAGGTTTGAAGGATGATTTGACTAAAATGGTGGGAGCCATCCTGATTAGATAAATTAATAACCAATCTAATCTTGCAAGAGCATACGCTGAGTGTTTTCTTCTCTCTCTCTTTCCAGGTAGCGACCATGCCACACCTTAATCAAGATAATAATACGGATGTATTGACCGAACCCGCTTGTTATACTGAGCTGGGGAACGTTGGTCCCGCTCCAAGTTATAATTGTTATAAGACCGAGCAGGAAATAGGGGATTACCAGGATTCCCGTGCCGCCCAAACGAAGAAAATGTATATCGATACATCTTCTTCGGGTGTGTTCATTACCGAGAACTGTTTCTCAGTATCCTTTACATCCTGGGTATGTGATACTGGATCAGGATCCCGCATATGTAATCAGTTACATGGACTAAAGATAGGTAGAGAACTGAGAATGGGTGATAAGTTTCAAGAGTTGGAAACTGTGCATGTGTTGCAGCCAAGTATGTTGGCAGTTATCACCCTGTATTACCAAATACATTGATTCCGAACGAATGTTATTAGATACCGAACCTGATATACAACATCATATCAGTCTCTTTATTTAGTAAAGAAGGATATAATTTTGTATTGTTAGATAATGTTTTGAACATTTCCTATATCAAGAGTTGATCGGTTCAGGCACGTTATCTAAAGCATATACGTTCTAAATCAAACCACAATTCTTAACGTACAGAACACACACAAAAGGAAGAGTTCAGAAATGAATGAATCCTTCTTAAGGCATTGTAGACTAAGTCATATCAATGCGACCCGACTAGCTGAAGTTACATAAAGATGCATATTTAAATCAGTTTGAATTTACATCTTGTGAAACTTTCCAGTCATGTCACAAAGATAAAATGACCATAGCTCCGTTTATTGGAAACAGAGAAAGAGTTAGTGAACTCTTGGGATTGATACATGATGATATATGAGGTCCCATGTCTACACATGCCAGGACCGGTTCTTTGTACTTCATTACATTCACTGATAATCTCTCATGATTCGGGCATATGTTCTTGTCGAAACACAAGTCTGAAGCTTTTGAGAAATTCAAAGAATATAAATTAGAAGTAGAGAACCACAACGGATATAAGTATTATGTCCTATGATGAGATCAAGGAGGAGAATACTTGATCACGGAATTCCTGGACTATTCTAAAAAAGAATAAGATTCTCTCTCAGCATTACTCCTCCGAATACACCACAGCACGTTGGTATATCGGGGCGGAGCAATCGCACCCTATGTGATATGGTGTGCTCTATGATGAGTACTACTGAGTTGCCTATTTCCTTTTGGGGTTATGTGCTTGTGAAGCTGCATACCTATTGAATAGGGTTCCAATCAAATCAGGTGCCTACCACTTCATATGTGATATGAAATGGGAAGAGCCCATCTCTTAAGTATGTTAAGATTTGGGTTGTCCAGACTATGTCAAAAGCAAGATCCAGACAAGCTCGAGGCAAGATCAGTTCTGTGGAAGTTTGTTGGATATCCCAAGCATTCGCAAGGGAATATCTTCTACCACACCGAGGAACAAAAAGTGTTTTATTTCTCGGCATGCCATCTTTTGGAAAGGGAATTTCTTGTGAAGAAATTATTGGTCATGAGGTAGAATTGGAAGGAGTTCCAGCTATACAAACTGCCGCTGATGATTTGGTAGAACCGGAGAATTCAATAGCTCCCAATGAACCTCAGCCTCTCCGCCGATCTGGTAGGGTTCCTCACCCACCTGAGAGATACTTCGGTTTTCTCTATAACAGTGGGAGCAAGGATTGCATCATGAGATGATGACCCAACTAGTTTCGAACAGGCCATCAAGAGTGGGGACTCTGTGAGAATGGCTGGATGCAAAGCGATCTGAGATGGAATCCATATACACCAACAAAGTATGGACTTTGGTTGCTATATCTGAAGGGTTAAATCCCCATCAGGTGAAAGTATATCTTGAGAAGATTACTTGGTGTAGATGGAAAAGTTGAGACTTTCAAAACTAAGACTTGTTGCAAAAGGTTCTCATCATCCACCAGGTGTGGATTATGATGAAACATTTTCTAGTCCCTATGCTTAAGTCCATCCGGATCCTACTTGCCATTGCTACATACCATGACTACGATATCTGGCAGTTGGGTGACATGACTGCTTTTCTAAATGGTGATTTAGAAGAGAGCATGTATAAGTACACAGCCAGAGGGCTTAGTAGACAGTGAGAGCAGCGGAAACGTGTGCAAGTTGCTTTATGGGATAAAACAGGCATCGCGGAGTTAGAACATCTGTTTTGATATGGTAGTCAAAGCGTTTGACTTCATCAAAATGGTAGATGAACCTTGTAAATACAAAAGGTACTAGGGAGTATGGTGGTGATCCTCGTATTGTACGTGGATGACATACTCATGATAGGAAAGGAGTTTTCTATGCTACACTCGGTCAATCTCCTATTATCATAAGGATTCTTCATATAAGATCAAGGTGATACCTCCTAAATCCTAGGTTTTGGATCTATGAGATAGATCTAAGTGGATGTTAGGATTCTCACTAGGTGTAGTGAGATGGTATCAATCGATACTGGGGAGAATCACAGGATAGCTTCTAGGGTGGTAAGGTCGACTGAATGTCAGTCACAGGCATTGTCTTTACCCTCAGTGGAGGGACGGTATGTTGGAAGAGTTCCAAGCTAGATACCGTGGCATACTAGACGATAAAGGCCGGATACTTGCAACCAAGGATGCTACCAAAGAGGCGGTCTGGATGTATATAAGTTCATGAGATGAACTTCGTTCCTACCATTGTGTGACAATGGAGTTGTGGCTTAGGCCTAGGAACCCCCGTCCTATCTATAATCCAGAAATATTCTTAGGCAGTATTACCTGATCATGGAGATGGTTGATCTCTAGGGAGATCAAGGATAGGAGAGTAGACACAGAGGACAACAGCGTGGATCCACTCACAAAGGCCTATTTCCCAGTAGATACTTTTATGGGATGGTTGAGTATAAGATATTTCAACCACTGTTGATTGTTAGGTATGGGATAGTACAACAGATGGCCCAGTGCAAGTGGGAGATTGTTAGTTATATGTATGCCCTAGAGGCCATTACTGTACATACGATTTATATTGTAGTGGATGCTTGGACATATATAGGGAGTACTTTCTTGCTCGACATGATAATATGCTATCTGGTTGATCTTTATCTTAACATGTACGATGATTGTCTCTATGTTACATGCTGATAAAGCCCTTAGGATGAGTACTTGACTACCAGGACTATGATGCAGATCATACTAGTGGGGACAGTGTATTCGCTAAGTACATCCTTCAAATGTTCCTAGCTGTGAGTGTACCGAGACAGGGCATTGATATACCAGAGTAAACTAGCGTATAGCTTCTCGACCCATGTAGATGGGCGATGGATGTTCCCTTATCCATTGGTGTTTGACATCAGAGACAGTATACGGGTGCTCAGTGGAGACTGGGTACACTGGACGGACTCACCGAGAACTCCCAGATGGTATTATACCTCACGTCAGATGGCAGTTCTCTGGTGACACTGGTACAGGTTAGTCTGTAGACCCGAGATCGCCATAGAGCCTTGTGTGATTCCCACTGTGCTTTGATTTCAACCTTACCACGTTCAAGAGAACGTGCAAAACGGTGGCTTTTAGGTACAGTCCCGAGTCACATAGATGAAATGAGCGATAGGAGGGGTTTCGTCTCTCCCGGTATTGGGAGTTGATGTTGCGCTGTGCTCGATTGGCTATAACAGGAAGTCCTTGGCTAAGGCTGCTTCAGAGATACCCCGGTAAGTGTTATCAGTAGTTTCTCGACCCGTTATGAGCCTCATATCGACATGACTTATCGAGTTACTGGGGTCTGACGTTTACCACCCCTAGACGAGATATGCGACATATCAGACGAAGAGACCAGACTGTACGGTAGTGTTACTGATTGGATTCGCAGGAGTGTGAGCAGGCTGGCTTGTTGATCTTCTGATCGCTCAATACCCGGGTGGCCGTTACGTTTAGCAGACCGCTTGCGGCTTGTGGGTGTTTGATATGATCATCACCTACTGCCGGCGTATTAACGAGTCTTTAGAGTCCTACACAGGGGTTTCCTGGCTCAAGCAAAACGGAGTAGGAGCACATATGTGATATGTACGGGAACGAGATTGATATGATATGAGATACCGTATTCTATTCTCGCGATATGAGATATCGGTCGGTTATATATAATATAGCCGGGTTATCGGATCAAGTGTTGATTCGATAAGTTGATTCTTATGATATTAGTCGGTTATAGGTGATATAGCTGGATTATTAAATAAAGAATTGATTTGATAATCTAATGTATAATTATATATTTGATATATTACATTACATTAAATAGTATTAGCTCACTTATGATTTCTTTTCTCACTTTGGATACATTGATATATATGTGATATATATTAAATGTATCATGCTAGGTTACAAATGCAACTAGGGTTTTAAGACTTGAACCATGCTAGGGTTAAGATTAGGGTTTTATATTTATCATTAAGTTATTCAAAATTGTGGATTTTATCATGGTTGATATTTGTTGAAAGCTTGTAGAACCTTGTAAGCATCTTTGACTTTGTCCACTCTTTTGTCTAGCTTAGGATATTTGTTTAACCCAACCCTTTTAACCCATGGCCATGGTTAACTCTCTACAAGGGTTAAGCATGACATGCTTAACCCTTGGTTGCATTTCTAACCTCACACAATAATTCATATGATGAATTCATTCTTCTTATTCTTCTTCTTCTTCCTCAAAGCTTTCTAGCTTCAGTGGAGTTGATGGAAAAAGTGTGAGAAATTGAAATCTAAAGTGAGCCCACTTCCTACTTCATCATTCTCTACTACTTTCCATTTAGTATAGGGTGTTTGCTTCACTAATTCCATAGTTAGTGAAGAGATAGCTTGGGTTAGTGTCTCCTCGACGTAGATCATCTTCGACCTCGAGGACATCGAAGCAAGCATGTTCGTTTCTTCATGGGAGCCTCTCTAGAGTCCGGAGTTCACGATCGCAGTGAAGGGACTACTACATGGAGCTATTGAAGTGAAGGACCGGTCTACAAAGGTTGTATTCCTTGTTCACTTTTCATTTGCAAAGTAGTTTGCATTATATTCCGTCGATTTCTAGTTAACGATTCTTAGTTAGGGTTAGCTAGAATGGAAAATTTTTGAATTTGGCAAGGACGATGCCTCCCGAAACCTTGTTGTCGCTAGGTAACCCTGCAAGATGTGCCCTTAAAACCAAATCCTGTATTTGAGGGAAAAGGGGTTATTCTACCTAAGAATCATTAGTCATATTTGAGACTAAGATTACCTTAGAAGACATAGGATGAATATCATTTTGGATATCATCATGAGAGATCATTATTCATGTTTAGGACTAAGATCAATTTGGGGAATCATGAGCACAGAGGGCTCGGTTGATTGGAAATCGAAGAGGTTTTGACCTTGGGAAAACTTAGCCAATTTAGGCTAAGTCTGGGTCTCCATAGTTACTCAACAGTGCTAAGCACTGGTAAATGCAGAACTCACGTGTATCTCACGTGAGGCGCTGAATCAGTGTTAAACACTGAACTTTGGATGCGCCCCAAATATGGGCTCTGTTCTTTGGGTTTTATTTCCCCTTTTTTTATAAAAGTGCTAAGCACTTGGTTCTCGTGGCGCTCACGTGTGAAACACGTGAGACTCCCCAAATACGGGCCCTGCTCTTTGGGTTTTATTTCCCCTATTATACAGAAGTGCTAGGCACTTGATTGGGGGTCACGTGCAAAGCACATGGTTGCCTTAGGAAGTGCTCCTTTCTCTTCTTTTAAGCACTCGCGTGGGAAACACGTGAGGCAGTCTCGGCCTTTTCTTTTTATTCATTAGAAGTACTCACGTAGAAAACACGTGAGGTCTCGTTATAGTGTTAAACACTAACAAATCACCAGGTTGTTCTTCAGCGTTCTTGGAGATTTTGGTCTCATATTAGTGAGATTTCTACTCATTAGGCTTTGGGTTTGGAAGGTCTCAAATTATTATCATCGTCTGAGGGATCAAGTTCTCCTCTTGTTCGTAGAGGAATCAAATTCTTTATATAGGGTTAAACCCTAGTTTTCATAGGAATTAAATTCTCATATGTTTTTGTAAGAATTAAATTCTTTGGACTCAGTTCTTTCCCCTAGGTTTTGAATCTTCATGACAGAATCTCCCCAATGAGAATTAAATTCTCAACTTGTGGGGGGATCTGCTTCTGCAGATCTCAGCCATAGGAAGAACTAAGTTCTTGTATGAAGGGTTAAACCCTTAGAGAGGCAAAGAAGGAATGGAACAATCTCTGTGTTTTTTCTTCTTTTTACCTAGTATGTTCTGACGAAACAAATCTTCGCTGAGAATCAAATTCTCTTTTCTTTTTTTTTCTCTACTTCTATCTTCCCTCTCTCTGTGTGTGTCTCCCCGCCCCCTTGAGACTTGAAGTCTCGGGCTCTTTATATAGTGGAGAGAAGTTTGTTTAATTCTCATAAAATCTCTCATTGAGAAATCCCCATTGATTTAATTGGTTTCAGAATTGATTTGGGAAATTTTACCCACTGTTAGATTTTTGATCCAAGGACTTCTGTTTTTATAGAAAATATTGTTCTTGTTTTTGAAAAAGATTGGAGATATTCTCCCATATATAGAATAAAATTCTATCGAGCGGTGACATTTTAATCACCATTGGATTTTTAATCCAAGAGTTCTCAGTTGAACGGGGTATAATCTTTCTCTGTTTAGAAAGACATAGGAAATATTTTAGATCTTTGATCCACTAACTCTCTGTTTAACAAAAATATTCTCTCCACTAGAATTTAATTCTATATTTAATCACCGTTGGATCCTTGATCTATTGGTTTATTAAGTTATTAAGTAGAATTTAAATCTACACAAGGAGGTGTCCTCACGTGTTAACACGTGAGGCTTGCGGTTTAATTGCAGCGCTTAGGTGCTCACGTGTTGGCACGTGAGGCTGGTTTAGCCTAGTTGTAGTTTAATTGCAGCGCCTATTTATAGGCGCTCACGTGTTGGCACTTGAGTCTTGTTTAGCCTAGTTGTAGTTTAATTGCAGCGCCTATTTATAAGTGCTCACGTGTTGGCACGTGAGGCTGGTTTAGCCTGGTTGTAGTTTAATTGCAGCGCCTATTTATAGGCGCTCACGTGTTGGCACATGAGTCTGGTTTAGCCTAGTTGTAGTTTAATTGCAGTGCCTATTTATAGGTGCTCACGTGTTGACACGTGAGACTTGTTTAGCCTTCTTATAGTTTTAATGGCAGCGCCTATATGCCTTGCATATAGGCGCTCACGTGTTTAATACGTGAGGCTCGAATAATGGGGACTTTCCCCCTTTCTTTCTCTCATCTTTTTTTGTTTTATGAGGGAACAGCCGTGGCTCGGGCCAAGTCAGAAAGCCGCTCTTCATTGCAAGGTCGAATAACTTCCTTGTTTTATCACAAGGGAACGAATATTCTTGTCCCATCCTTTCTTCAAGAGTGGGTCCCGTGCGGTTGTTATTTTGACAACCAGACGCTTTAGGACCGTTTAGCTGTTGTTGCATATTAGCGACAAACGCTGCATTACCCTTGCCCTTAAAGTTTCGCAAATCTCCATTAGAAGAAGGATGACCTTGGTTCATCATATCTAGCTGAGGTAACTTATTGATGAGCTCTTAAAAAGTTGTTGGGCTGGGAAGGGCCAGATAAGGGAATACTTGCGCCTTTTTATCGAGAGTACTCACGAACATACTTATGGCCAGAGCTTTAGCGATTCTTTGTTTGCACTTGGACCAAAGATTTCTCCATCTCATCGCGTACTAAACCCATGTCTCATTTGATCTAAGCATCTCGTTGACCAAAGTGGTCACGGTCTCGCACTAAAGAATCTCTGGCAAAAAAGGAGCACCATCTCATCAAAGGTTTTGATCGAGTCGTTAGGAATTTCCAAGTATCATTCGTAAGCCACGTCTGCTAGACAGCTAACGAACTGTCGAAGGAGCAATATGTTGTTACTCCCAGTGTTGCCGCAAGTGAACCTGAACTAGGTGATATGCTACTTTGGGTTTCCGGTTCCTTTCTATATAGGGAACATCGGAATTTTATATCCTGGCGGGTAGTATATTTGGTCATAACACGCCAGGTAAGGTCGGTCAGTCTTTATCAACTTACCAGCAGCTTCACTGGCTAGGTGAGCTTTAAACTCCTGGGCGATATATTCATCCAGTTGGGATTTGGAGATTACTTCCTCCTTTGCTACTGATGAGACTTAGAGGGGATTCGAAGTCTCGCATTTATCTTCAACGACGACCATCGACGGTTCATCAGGTCATGGTTCTGGGTGAGCCATCATCCCGATCATACTTTAGAATAAGTGGGCCATCTTATCCATTCTGGCCTCTATTTCCATAGCATTTTCGTCCTTTTTCTGGAGCATGCGTTTCAAATAACCAGTATCATATTCCAACTCTACTTATCCTCGAAAGAGCCATCCAGATTTGCACTGGGCAGAGGACTCATAATTTCTGCCGCTTGAGCCATCAACTCTTACAGCTTCTGAGGATCTTTATTTATAGATCGTGTAATTGGTATTTGAGAAACGAAAGTTTTGCTCTTTGTTAGTGATATGTATGCCCTAGAGGCTATTATTGTATGATATAGTGGATGCTTGGACATATATATGGAGGACTTTCTTGCTCGACATGATAGTATGCTATCTGGTTGCCTTTATCTTAACATGTTAACTAGTATTATTATATTGTCTCTCATATACATGTTGATAAAGCCCTTGGGATGTAAGCTTGACTACCAGGACTATGATGCGGATCATACTACTGGGACCTGGGTATTCCACAAGCACATCCTTCAATTGTTCCTAGTCGAGGGAATATCGAGACAGGGCATCGATATTCCAGAGTAGACTAGTGTATACATTTCTTGACCCTGTATGAGGCGATGGTTGATCCCATATCCATTGGTGTTTGACATTAAAGATTGTACACAGGTGCTCATTAGAGAATGGGTAGACCGAACATGACTCGCCGAGAACTCCTAGATGGTACTATACATATCGTTAGATAGCAGTTCTCTGGTGACACTGGTATAGGTTAGTCTGTAGACCCGAGATCGTCATAGAGTCTTGTGTGGTTCCCACTGTGTGTTGATTTCCTCCCTACCATGGCTCAAATGAGTCGTACAAACAGGTGGATTTTGGGTACAGTCCCGAGTCACATGGAGGCAATGAGCGATAGGAGGGGTTTCGTCTTTCCCGGTATAGGGAGTTGATGTTATGCTAAACTCGATTGGTTATAACAGGAAGTCCCTGGCCAGGGATGTTGATGAGATTTACTGGTAAGTGTTATCAGTAGTTTCTCGTACCGTTATAGGCCTTACATCGGCATGACTTATCAAGTTATTGGGGTCTGACGATTCCACCCCGAGACTCGATATGCGACAAATCAGACGAAGAGACCGAACTGTACGTTAAGTGTTACCTATAGGCTTCATGGGAGTTTGGACAAGCTTGCTTGTTGATCTTCTATTCGTTCAATACCTGGGTAGCCGTTGCATCCAGCTAGTACCGCTGACGGCTTGTGGGTGACTGATGTGATCATCACCTACTACTGGGGTATTGACGAGTCTTTAGAATCCCACATAGAAGTTTCCTGGTTCAAGCGAAACGAAGTCGGGCACATATATTGATATGTGCCGGGGCCTGATTAAATATGAGTATGAGATACCGTATTGTAATCTGGAGGCTATTTGTTATCAGTTAGGTTATATGTGATATAATCGGATTATTGAATCAAGTGTTGATTTTATAATATGATATACAGATAAATGATATTAGTCGGTTATATGTGATATAACCGGATTATTAAATCAAGTGTTGATTTAATAATATGATATATATTTATATTTAATAATTGTATATTGACTAATATTAATGCTCACTAATTTTGTGTGTGTGTGTATCACATATATATATTATATTATATCAATTTCTATTTTCTAAAAATAGAAAAAAAAACATGCCATGCTTCAATTTCTATTTTCTAAAAATAGAAAAATCACGCCATGCTTCATATAATATATATATAATAATATATATATGTGATATATATATATATATAAAGCATGACATGGTTTTTCTATTTTTCGAAAATAGAAATTGAGGTGGAAAATGGGAAGACTTTTGTGGAATGGAACATAGCATGGCTTATTCTATTATATATTCACTTGCTTGCACTATTAAAGCATGGCTAAAAATTTTAAGTGTTAAAAATTGTATGCTTCAATAATGGGTGAGCTTTGTTGAGCCATTCTACACTTCATTCCACACTTAGCCATTTTCTTGAGTTAAGCTCATGTGATGAGTTTTCACTCTAGCTCTCTCCCTTTTCCTCACCTCCACCTCCAAGCTGAATCCCTCATACGAGTTGTGAACCCTTGAGCTTGTAAGAACCCTAGTGAGCAAATATAACCCCTACTTCACCATCCTACACTAGATTAGCGCTTTGGTGTACAGTGTTTCCTTCACTAAAGAGTTTAGTGAAGATGTAGTGTAACACCCTAGTTCATTTATACCAATTCCAGTTCACGTATTTCTTTAATTATGGTATTTTCCTGATTTACTGTATTTTGGGTGCAATTAATACGTCTGACATCTATATTAGTATCCGACCAGACCCGCTTGCTTGAACCCGTCTTGGTTCATGATTATGATTTATCCTGACTTGTTACATAGACTTGTGCACATTCATAAATACTGCATACTGGCATTTTATCTGACATGCGCATTTTACCATATAACATTTTAAGTCACGTAAAATATTTTAAAAATACATTGCATGGCCTGCATGATACCCCTAACCCCATGGTAGCATCCGCGCATCTTGTTCTCATCCCGTTCAGTAAAACGGACTTGTTTGGATGGCTACGCGCACGTACGTGAATCCGTTCATGGGGGTATGAATTTTCGTTACCCGAGCATTCATTTTGAAATTTGGTCATCACATATATTTTTCGTATTTTAAAACTGAAATTTTAAACCCAACCCGGGCACGTTTTGGAATATTTTTGTATCCCGCCAAAGTTCAAATTCTATTTCATTTAAAATCTTTATTTTTAAATCAGCTTTTAAATTTAATTAACTAACAAAAAATCTTTTAAAATATAAAATCCCAACTCTTTAAAAAACCCAGCCCTATCTCTCTCTCTCTCTTCTTCTATCCACTACGAGACAATTTCTTCTCTCCTCCCCCCTCTCTCTCTCCTCTCGATCTCTCGATCTCTCTCTTTCACTCATTCTTTCTCTCTCTCCCTCTCTATTTATATTTTATAAACCCATACACGTCCTCTCTCTCTCCCCTCTCGAACTCTCTCTTTCTCTCGTTCTTTCTCTCTCTCCCTCTCTATTTATATTTTATAAACCCATACACGTTCTCTCTCTCTCCTTCTTCTCAAAATTTTCCTTCCTTTCCCGCCTCCCGCCGCTCGTGAACCCACGCCCGCTGCCTCGCCGTCGCCACCACCGACGACGACTTCGCTCATCTCAACCTCTCCTCGTCCTCACTTTCCTCCCCTCTCCTCTTTTTTCTCCCCTCGATGAGCTCCGATCACTGCACCCATCGTCGTCTGCTTCGCTGTGCCTCATCTCCTTGTCGACTACCTCCTTTGTCTCCGTCTCACCACCTCCCTCTTCACCTCCACAACCATCTCCTCTTCCCTCTCCATTCCCTACACAGAACCCCGATCCCAACATCAAGAACCTATAAACCCACTGCCATTGTCATCTGCACCTCGTCGGATTTCCGACCACCTCGACGTCGGCCTCGCCTCATCATCATCACCTTCTCCCCATCTTCCTCCACTCCCTTCTCCTCAACACCAGAGTTTTCCCTTCAACCCAAAAACCCTACACCTCGCTGCCTTTGCCGAGCACCCTCGCAACACCTTGCCGGAACTCCGATCATCTCCTCGACACCAACACTCGTCTCCTGACCCCTGTACACCACAACCATAGTAAGCCAATCCCCTCTTCTTCTTCTTCTTCTTTTTCTTCCTCCTCCTCCTCTTTTTTCTTTTCTTTTCTTCACTTCTTGATTTTCTGAAATTCCGGCGATCACCGGAGCCGTGACGTCGCCGACGATCCAGACGACCCAGTGGATGTACCTGACCTGCGTGATCACCTTCTTGCATTGCGGGGACTCGTCTCGTGTGTCGTGCGTGCGTTGCGACGTTTTGCCGACGTCAGACATGTCGTGCATATCCGTTTCACGGTCCGTCTAGGCAAGTTAATCTTGCTACATGCTATAATTCTATAATTTATATCTATTTGAATTATAATACTTCAAAATGATTAATTTTGCAATCCACATTATTGTTTTTCAGTTTTATCGATTTATTCGACATCCGTATATATCCGTATATATCATTTCAGATCTAGTGCATGAAAACATATCTTGTTACATACTATACTACAATATACTGTATCCAATTGAATATAACAGTTCATATTGTTTAAATTGTACATTCCGTATTTACCAGTTTATCATTTTACGGTTATTTGATATCCGTTTGCATCCATATCATATAGTATACATATAGCTGCATCTACAGAGCACATTAATACATAATATTGTTAAATTAACACCCCATGTTTAATAAAGTGCATCCTAATTAGTATTAGAACTATAAATGTAACCCTGATTGATAATTGTGCATCCCTATCATTGACCTTATATCTATTTGCATACCATGTCACATTATTTCATTTTATTATTATATTAGTACTCTATACTTGATTTTGTGCACCCATACTTATTACAGTTTGATTATGAGCACCCACTTGATACTTGTGCACTACCTAACATAACCTGATACACTACTACTAACATGACTTGATACATGTGCACTACTTGACATGACTTGATACATGTACACCACCTGACATGACCTGATGTACCACAACTTGACATGTTACCTGATCTTGTTACTAATGCCGACAATGTTGACATGTTGTCCCTACGGACATTTCCTGTTGTCTATACAGACAAACATGTTCCTGCTTGATCCTGTATTGGCATTAGCTCCAGATTTATCAATACCTGACTTACACACATAACCTTGGGGGTATGGGGAAATCAAGAATGTAGCTGAACGTAACTCAAAGGGCTATTATATCATTTTACCGTGGTCTCGTGGGGAATGAACGGGATATAGACTCACGGTCTATTATATCCTTTTACCGTGGAAATGAACGGGGCATAGACCGATGGGTTACGCTGATAATTACATTAATTGTTTTCGAATAATTTTAGAGTAGATAACCCTGTAGCACAGTTTAGACTACTCACTGCACTTCACCCGTATATATATCATGTTCACTGATCTATATATTCATGTTACTGCTTATTTCTTGATAACTTGTTACTATTCATACTTCATGCCTGCATATTTTCATTACATCATGCTTGCTTAATATTATTAATATTATGACGCACTGACGTCTGGGTTTTGCATAGCTCAGATCCCTTATCCTTATCGCAGGCTGCTCAGGAATATTTTGATCAACAGGCCGAGCAGTGAGGACCTGTTATTAGTTTAGTTTAGTTTCCTTTCAGTATTTCATTCCTGATGTGAGCCCGCATTATGGGACGTACATTCCAGTTTATTATTGTATTGGATCTTTTGCTTCCGCGATATTTTATTTCATGACTTGTTTATTCTGGCTTATGGACATGTATTAGATAGTTTAGTTTATTTTACTGTTCTTGATATCTCTAAATAGCCGTAATGTGACTGTAGAAGGATGTTTCCTATCCACAGGTAGCATGGTTGGCTCTGTCACGTGCCGATCTTAGCGCACTCTGGGAAGCGGGACGTGACATGTAGCTTAGATTAGCGGACTTCAGGTGGATCATCTTCAGCACGAAGGTCATCGAAGGAAGTTCGTTCAACCTTCAAATAGAGCCTAGTGGAGTCGCGTGGACTACAACCTAGAGCTTTTAAAGAGAAGGACATGATCTACAAAATTTATAGCCATCCATCTCTTAGTGTAAAGTTTATGATATCAAGCTAAACCCTATTCATCTAGTTTAAGATCTTGGTTAGTGTAGATTAGCACCCTAAATTTTTTAAAAATGGAATGCTTGATGCTAGTAAACCCCAGTGGTGGTGCTAACATACACTTTCATGGTATCAGAGCCAAGGCTAGAAGATTATACGATGTTTATAGAATCACAAAACCGAAACAACTCTGAAAACCGAAACCTTAAAACCAAGTTTCTGTCGATTTTTAAACGATCTCTAAAATTTTTTTAAACAACTACAGAAGATTACATATGGTGTAATTAGAACACCCTACAAAAACGAACCCCAAATGTTAAAAAATGGCCGGCCAAATGCAAAAAAAACCGGCCTGGCCGGTTTTTCTAAGTAGTTGGGGTTTGGATTTTGTATGATTTTCTTAGCTCTTGGTTTTAGGGTTTCAGGTCATGTTTGATTGGCCAAGTTTGCATGTGATGTTAACTTTTTTGCTGTGGCAACATGGAGTGTTTCGTAGTCGTAATTTTAACGTCGTTTCGGATTTAAGTTTGATATGTGATACAGTAGTTGGAATCCACATTAAATTAGTTTTGTGAAAACTAGTTTATTTGTAAATCTAGCATGTTAGTCTCTATTGATCAATTGCCACGAAGTTTTGATTCGGATCGAAACTCCGTCGCAATCGCGTATCGTACGCGAATACTCGCCAGATAACTTTACTAGGTAGCCTCGCCCCATAGCCCCGACCAAGTGACTTTAGGAGAACCCCGTTGCCAAAAGCATCCACTCGGGTGCTCGCGGCCACGGTGTTCCGCTTAAGTGCACTTGGTCGACGGTATCAAGGGTGCGGCCATCTACTAAAGTTTCTGAGGAGTATTCGATTGGGCAGTCGGGAATCTTGTTGAATTACCCGACTAAGTTATTGAAAAGTGTTTTCGATATGAGACTAAAAGCAAGGTTTATAGGTTAGGCATGAAATTCGGTATATGAGATATTCCGAGTTTATGGTATCTAAGGAAATACGGATTCTAATTATTATAGTTTTTCATTTCTTTTCTACGATCGTAAGTGTAATATGTAGGGTATCCCAAATCTCGTTGCTATATGTCAATGGAATTTGGGATACGCGTATTTACTTATATTGATGACATGTGATGTTATATGTTGTTGTGATATGTTATATTGGATCGTCGTGAATGAATAGCCAGGGGTTTTATGTGAGATGAGAGTTTTTCAATTTTCATTCATGTAAAATTTGTATGGAATATTCTTTTATTGGGACACTTCCGGGTTGAGGATGATGTCACCATTGATGTAAATTATTTACTTTTCCGCATTAGGATAGACTCAAGGCGGGGAGCACAAGTAACCGGGTTTTGGAGTCCAGTGGGAGACCATCTCGAGGAGTCGAGACCGGGTCTCCTAACTATAGAATTGGACGGGTTGCTTGCACTCTTGTAGGGGTCTAGGGATGTGGGTTTGGCTATTCATCACGACTGTGGAATCCGTGTTTTTCATTACTGGCTGAATTTAAAACACGGACCTCCTAGTATATCCAATATTTCATATTTTGACTTCTGCTACTTGGTTCTGTGATGTGATCATATAACTGCGTGAGACGAATGCTATATATATGATATATAATAAACGTTGCTTATGTTTTGCACCCGCGCTAGTCCAACCCTCACTCTACCGTAAGTTAAGTAACCTAACGGTGCATGACGGGGCCCCGTGGCGAATGCGGATGACATAAGCGTACGTTCTATTTTCGTTTCGTTTTCTATGATGTTTAAGGAAACATTAAATGATAGGACTTCATTAATGAGATTATTGAAAAGAAAAGAAACATAAAGATGTTGTAGAATCTAAAGTTTTTTAAAAGGCAGCTCTAGTTCTTGCTTTGCATAGTGATATTCCTTGATGAATATCCAGCACCTCATTCGATGAGGAAAGAGCCGAGATCCCTTCACCGGGAGTGACCTCTTTAGCAAAACTAGCAAATGCTACAACCCACTCGGTTTATCATCATAGCTTCTGTAGTTTTTTCTTTGCATAGTGGTATTCCTTGATGAATATCCAGCACCTCATTCGATGAGGAAAGAGCCGAGATCCCGTCACCGGAAGTGACCTCTTTAGCAAAAGCTAGTAAATGCTATTCGGTTTGTTTTTGAAAACTAATCGATTTTAAAAGAGGAGCTTAAACCACTCCTTTTCAAAATTACTAGATTCTACAATGATATCAAGTTCATTACGCTAAACGTTTTCTTAAAAACCAGCCGTAGCCCTCCGTCGTTTTAGATAAGTGCTATTTAGTATTCGTACTACGTTTGTTGACTATGTTAAGGCGTAGTGTGCGGTAGCTAATTAGCGCTTATCTCCAACCATATGATGCGATTGGATTAGGATAGTCGTACGGCTTTGTTGACTATGTTAAGGGTCGTACGGGTGGGTTTAATTCAATCAAAAAATGACGGGTTGAACTTGGCTGGCGCTTATGATTTGTTGACCTTGTTAAGGTCATAAGTGGCTAGGGGAAAAACAAATATTGGGAATTTCAAGTGTTGAAATTTGCAATGAGATTGCTTACCTTTTATATGATAGTTGGATCTCGATACCCACTGCGAGTAAGTGTTACTCCTGGAAGAGTTTTCCACTTTATATATAGCCGATCTATTAGGTGTCTAAGAAAAGTGTTAACGGGGTGATGCCCCTGCGGAAACGAGGTTATTTAATTAGTTTCATGCGAAAGTATGGGGAGACTCCCTCGGAGTACCAATACGTGCCTGGTCGAACGATTGGAGAACTTGTAGGGTGTAATTAATCCCGGCTAATCTTACCTTTTAGGGTTTGAAGAAAGATTTGATAAAAACAGTGGGAGCCATCCTGATTAGATAAAACAATAACTAATCTAATCTTGCAAAGAGCGCACGCAAAACTAATTATCCTTCTCTCTCTCCTGGTAGCGACCAATGACACGCCTTAATCGAGATAATAATATGGATGTATTGACCAAACCCACTTATTATACTGGGCTAGGTTTTACTCTATCTTATGACTGTCATAAGTCTGAGCAAGGAATAGGGGAATATCAGGATTCCCACGCTACCCAAACGAAGAAATATTGATGCATCATCTTCGGGTGTGTTCATAATCGAGAACTGTTTCTCAGTTTGTTCTAAGTCCTAGATATTAGATACCGGATCAGGATCTCACATATGTAATTTTTTATATGGGCTAAAGAGAGGTAGAGAACTGAGAAAGGGTGATAAGTCTCTAGTAGTAGGGAATGGTGCAATTGTTGCAGCCAAAGTAGTTGGTGAATATCACCTTGTATTACCAAGTGGTAAGACAATGATTCTGAGCGACTGATATTTCGTACCAAAAATATTGTGAATGTTTTCCTAAATCAAGTGTTGATTGGGTATGGTACGTTGTATAACGGTATATACATTCTAAATCGCAATACAGTTCTAAGTATACAGAACACACACAAGAGGAATAGTTCAGAAATGAATGAAGCCTTCTTGTGGCATTGTAGACTAGGTCATATTAATGCGACAAAACTAGCTGAGTTGCATAAGGATGCATATTTGAATCCATTCGAATTTACATCTTATGAAACTTGCCAGTCATGTCTCAAAGGAAAGATGACCAAATCTCCGTTTACTGGACACGGAGAAAGAGCTACCGAACTCTTGGGACAGATACATAGTGCTGTATGCGGTCCTATGTCTACACATGCCAGGAATGGTTCCTCGTACTTTATTACATTCAATGATGATCTCTCTAGATTCATACATGTGTTCTTGTTGTAGCACAAGTCTGAAACTTTTGAGAAATTCAAGGAATATAAGTATGAAGTTGAGACCAGACGGGCAAAAGTATTAAAATCCTTCGATCTGATTGGGGAGGAGAATACTTGTGCACGGAATTCAGAGACCACTTAAAAGAGAATAGAATTCTCTCTCAGCTTACTCCTTCATATACACCGCAGCACAATGGAGTTTCAGAGCGGAGGAATCGCACCCTATTAGATGTGGTGCACTCTATGATGATTAATACTGAGTTGCCTATTTCCTTTTGGGGTTATGTACTTGAGATAGCTGCATACCTATTGAATAGAGTTCCGACCAAATTCGTTGCCTACCACTCCATATAAGATATGGAATGGGAAGAGACCATCTCTTAAATGAGTTAAGATATGGGGTTGTCCGGCCTATGTTAAACAGCAAAACCAGGACAAGTTCAAGGCAAGTTCAGTTCTGTGCAAGTTTGTAGGATATCCCAAACATTCGCGAGGGTATATCTTCTACCACACCGAGGAACAAAAGGTATTTGTTTCTCAACATGCCAACTTTTTAGAAAAGGAATTTCTTGTGAAAGAGATTAGTGGTAATAAAGTAGAACTGGAAGAAGTTCCAGCAACACAAACTATAACTGATGATTTGGTGGAACCGGGGGATTCAATAGTCCCCAACGAACCTTAATCACTCCGCAAATCTAATAGGGTCCCTCATCCACCTGAGAGATACTACGGTTTTCTCATAAACGGTGGGAGCGAAGATTGCATCATGGAAGATGATGACCCAACTAGTTTTGAGCAGGCCATCACAAGTGGAGACTCTGTGAAATGGATGGATGCTATGCGATCTGAGATGGAATCCATGTACACCAACAAAGTATGGAATTTGAAAGTTGCTCCTGAAGGGGTAAAACCCATCGAGAGCAAGTGGATCTTGAGAAGATAATTGGTGTGGATGGAAAAGTTGAGACTTTCAAAACTAGACTTGTAGCAAAAGGTTTTCTTCAATGACCAGGTGTCGACTATGATGAAACATTTTTCTCCAGTGGCTATGCATAAGTCCATCAGGATCCTACTTGCCGTTGTTGCATACCATGACTACGAAATTTGGCTGATGGACGTCAAGACCGCTTTTCTAAATGGTGATTTAGAAGAGAGCGTATACATGACACAGCCATAGGGCTTTGTAGACAGTGGGAGCAGCAGAAGCATGTGCAAGCTGATTAAATCAATCTATGGATTAAAGCAGGCATCGCGGAGCTGGAACATCTGTTTTGATGAAGTTGTCAAAGAGTTTGACTTCATTAAAAATGTAGATGAACCATGTATATATAAGAAGGTTGTCTTCCTCGTATTGTACGTGGATGACATACTCTTGCTAAGAAATGATGTTCCTATACTACACTCGGTCAAGCTCTTCTTATCATAAAAGTTCTCCATGAAAGATCTAAGTGATGCCTCCTACATCCTGGGGATAAAGATCTATAGAGATAGATCTAAGCGGATGTTGGGATTGTCCCAATCCAGGTACATTGACACCATACTAAAGAGGTTTAGTAAGGAATCACTCTCTCTAAAGAGATGTATCCCAAGACTGATTTAGAAAGGGCTCGCATACAAGGGATACCCTATGCTTCGGCAGTCGGGACTATCATGTATGTGATGTTATGTATCAAACCAGATGTAGCTTACTCACTAGGTGTAGTGAGTAGGTATCAATCAGATCCTGGGAAGAAATACTGGACAGTTGTGAAGAACATTATTAAGTACTTAAGAAGGACGAAAGAGATGTTCTTGGTTTATGGTAACGGTGAACTCTAGGTGGAGTCCTTTACCGATTTGAGCTTCCAGAGTGATAAGGAAGACGGTAAGTCGGTCTCGGGTTTTGTCTTCACCATCAGTGGAGGAACGGTATGTTGTAAGAGTTCCAAGCTAGATACCGTAGCAGACTCGATGATGAAGGCTAAATACATCGCTACTAACGATGTTGCCAAAGAGGCTGTCTGGATGAAGAAGTTCATAAGATAAACTTGGTGAGGTTCCATCCATTGAGCATCCAATACCTGTGTATTGTGATAACAATGGAGATATGGCTTTGGCCAAGGAACCCCGGTACCATCAGTGATCCAAACATATTCTTAGACGGTATCACCTGATCAGGGAGATAGTAGATCGCCGAAAGATCGAGGTCAGGAGAGTTGACACAGAGGATAATACAGCGGATCCACTAACCAAAGCCCTCCCCCAGATGCTAATCGAGAGACTTTTTGGGATGTTAGTTATGAGATACTACAACAACTGGCCTTAGTGCAAGTAGGAGATTGTTAGTGATATGTATGCCCTAGAGGCCATTATTGTATGATATAGTGGATGCTTGGACATATATATGGAGGACTTTCTTGCTCGACATGATAGTATGCTATCTGGTTGCCTTTATCTTAACATGTTCACTGGTATTATTATACTGTCTCTCATATACATATTGATAAAGCTCTTAGGATGTAGGCTTGACTACCAGGACTATGATGTGGATCATACTACTAGGACCTGGGTAGTCCACAAGAACATCCTTCAATTGTTCCTAGTCGAGGGAATATCAAGACAGGGCATCGATATTCCAGAGTAGACTAGTGTGTACGTTTCTTGACCCTATATGGGGCGATGATCGATCCCATATCCATTAGTGTTTAACATCAAAGATTGTACACATGTGCTCTTTAGAGAATGGGTACACCGAACAGGAATCGCCGAGAACTCCTAGATGGTACTATACCTATCGTCAGATAGCAGTTCTCTGGTGACACTGGTACAGGTTAGTCTGTAGACCCGAGATCATCATAGTGTCTTGTGTGGTTCCTACTGTGCTTTGATTTCTTCCTTACCACGGCTCAAAGGAGTCGTGCAAACAGGTGGATTTTGGGTACAGTTCCGAGTCACATGGAGACATTGAGCGATAAGAGGGGTTTCGTCTCTCCCGGTATAGGGAGTTGATGTTGCACTATGCTCGATTGGCTATAATAGGAAGTCCCTGGCCAGGGCTGTTGATGGGATTTACTGGTAAGTGTTATCAGTAGTTTCTCGTATTGATATAGGCCTTATATCGGCAAGACTTATCAAGTTATTGAGGTCTGACGATTCCACCTCCAGACTCGATATGTGACATTATACAATGAGACCGGACTGTACGGTAAGTGTTACATATAGGCTTCATGGGAGTTTGGACAAGCTTGCTTGTTGATCTTCTATTCGTTCAATACCTGGGTAGCTGTTACGTCCAGCTAGTACCGCTGACAGCTTATGGGTGACTGATGTGATCATCACCTACTGCTGGCGTATTGACGAGTCTTTAGAGTCCTACATAGAAGTTTCCTGGTTCAAGAGAAATGAAGTAGGGCACATACGTTGATATGTGCCAGGGCCTGATTAAATACGAGTATAAGATATCGTATTGTAATCTGGCGGCTATTTGTTATCAGTTAGGTTATATGTGATATAACTGGATTATTGAATCAAGTGTTGATTTGATAATGTGATATACAGATAAATGATATTAGTCGGTTATATGTGATATAACCGGATTATTAAATCTAGTGTTGATTAATAATATGATATATATTTATTTCATATAATTGTATATTGACTAATATTATTGCTCACTAATTCTATGCTTATCTTTATATATATATATGTATGTGTGTGTGTGTGTGTGCGCGCAGCGCGCGCGTGTGCGCGATATATATATATAGCACGAGCGCGCGTGCGCGCGCGCACACACACACACACATATATATATATATATATGTATGTGTACGCGCGCGTGCGCGATATATATATATATATATGAAGCATGGCATGGTTTTTCTATTTTTAGAAAATAGAAATTGAGGTGGAAAATGGGGAGACATTTGCGGTATGGAATATAGCATGGCTTATTCTATTTTATATTCATTTGGTTGCACTATTGAAGCACGGCTAAAATTTTTAAGTGTTAAAAATTGTATGCTTCAATAATGGATGAGCTTTGTTGAGCCATTCTAAACTTCATTCTTGACTTCATTCCACACTTAGCCATTTTCTTGAGTTAAGCTCATGTGATGAGTTTTCTCTCTAGCTCTCTCCCTTTTCCTCAACTCCACCTCCAAGCTCAATCCCTCACATGAGTTGTGAACACTTGAGCTTGTGAGAACCCTAGTGAGCAAACATAACCCCTACTTCACCATCCTATACTAGATTAGTGCTTTGGTGTAGTGGGTTTCCTTCATTAAAGAGTTTATTGAAGAGGTAGCTAGGATTAGCGGACTTCAGGTGGACATCTTTGGCACGAAGGTCATCGAAGGAAGTTCGTTCAACCTTCAAGTGGAGTCGCATGGACTACAACCCGGAGCTTTAGAAGAGAAGGACACGGTCTACAAAGATTGTAGCCATCCATCTCTTAGTGTAAAGTTTATGATATCAAGCTAAAACCTAATCATCTAGTTCAAGATCTTGGTTAGTGTAGATTAGCACCCTAAATTTTTAAAAAACGGCATGCTTGATGCTAGTAAAACCCAGTGGTGGTGCTAACATACACTTTCACTCTCGTCCTTGTAGTTCACCATATAAACGGTGTGAACTACCACGCCTCCAGTCTCAGGGCATTTGGAGTGTTAGCCTTCGGAGTTTGCCTTAGGCTATTGAATCTTCTCTGACCTCTCTTTTTTGTGAGAAGCTGGTTTCGGAGGAACCATCATAGCAGGAGCCTCCTTAGGTTGGTAGGAAGAGTGTTTATCATGACTTTTCAGCTCTTAGGGTCGGAAAGAGTAATCCTTATTGATTACTAACTTCTATACTTCATTTCAGACCTTGTGGATGGTCGAGGAAAATTTTCTCACCGATGGAACCACTTTTGGCTCATCATACATCTCGATGGGAGGTGGAGTTTTCTTTTGTATGGTAGTTAGAGATTTGCGCTTCACCATTTTCAGCGCCTCGAAATTGTTCCCAGTTGGAACAGCGGCCTGGATCATTAAAGCTAGCGTGGTTAGTCCAGATGGCGAACTGCCCCCAGCCTGCCTTATTCGGCGTCAGTTTCGACGTCGAGCATTTCTGGAAGCAGGGGCCTCTTCGGCCTTAGGAACCTCTTGTATCTGTCTCCAGCGTTGGTCTTGACATTCGGCCGGTGCCAGTCGCTTGAAGACTGACTGCTTTGGCAGAGCAGGAGATGTCAGTCTGTGGCAGACATAAGGCCTTAGAGATGAAGCGCCCTTTGGTGCCTTAGGAGTAGCAAGGGCGGCAGGTGTCAGCGTTTTAGTGACAGTCTTCTTAAGAATAGTTGGGACAGTTGAAGCATCCAGAGCAGCAATGATCAGCCTCTTGAAGACTGATTTCTTTGGAATCATGGGCTTCTTAGAGGGGCCCATGGAGCTTGTGCTCAGCCTCTTGAAGACCGAACCTTCAGACTTGGTAGACTTCTCGGAAGGGCCTGCGAAGGTGGTTGTCAGCCTGTTGAAGACCGACTCCTTCTGACCCTCACATTCAACGTTGAGGCACCGATGGTGGGATGGGGGAGCATTACACCAAATTGAAGCCCATTGAGATCCTGCAAGATTTTGGCAGTCGGGATGCAGAGTAATTAAGCCATGGCCCTGCAGAGAAAACCACCTTGGATGGAGTAGTGTTGATGTTACAGTTGCAGTTGCATTTGCCAGGGCCATTGAGTTCTGTATATGGAGGAGAACACCAGCTTTAGAATTTCGAAAGCCAAGGACAACCATAAACATAATATATCGTGATCTTGTTCGCGAAAGCACGACACATGAAGTGTAGAGTGGAAAGAGAAAAAAGAAGTCCCACGGGATATGCCAGAATCTGTTTACCGCCGAAAATGAGAAACTGAGGCGCGGGGAGCGCGTCCATCCTGAATACAAAGGCATATGCTACATGGAACATATCTGTTCACCTCTCCAAAGTTACCAAATTGATTTATAGCACTGTTTATCGGAGGTTTGGACGAATGCGACCGATTTAGTAGACTTATCAGATTCCCACTCGTATGTGAGGGGCTTTTTTATTGTGGGGATACTTTTTCCGGCAGGCGCAAGCCACCGTAGTTAATTATGTTATCTCAAAGCAATAACAACTTTCTACTGCTCCATGAATATCACTTCGTGTCGTGTTGTATGTTGTTTATTTTGGGGTGGCCCATGGATTGTATACGAAGACTAACTTTATCGCCCGTTGGGCGCGAATTAGTCCAAATCCGTAAATCTCAGATTTGGGATGACCTTAAGTATTTTTTTCCATCAATTCAAAGGTTTAAGAATCATTAATCTTATTTTAGACTAAGATTGACTTAAAAAATATCGATATAAGGACCGTTAGTCTTCTTTGAGACTAAGATCAACTTATATTTATTGATGTTTTGATCAGTGGATCATATATGAGAAGTAAAAGCTTCTGTACTTAGTTTATTTTTGACTAAGTGATCAAGCAATGGCTTGTTGTTTCAAGTGCGCAAACGCGTATGGGATATGCATGTACTTTTATTCTGTTAAAAAGGGTGTGCACGTGTGTATCACCTGATGTGCACTTGTTGTCGGGTCAAACTGCTATGTGCGAACGTATATATGTGCACATCTGACTAAGTCAACGTCTTTCACTTGTGCACATGTGCTTGTCTCGTGACGCACATGCGTTCATTAGGTAGAATTTTCGCCCGCGCACACATGGATATCACGTGACGCGCATGCCTTTTTGGTGGTATTCATCAAGTGCGCACCGTGCATATCACGTGATGCGTATGTCTGTGTAGACGATTTTTATCACGCGTGCACGTGGTTTGGGTGCGCACTTTTTATGATCAGAAAGAAAAAGCTTTCAGGGAGAAGCAATGGCTTTTGTTCTTTGATTTTCTTTGGTGATGATATCATCACAAGATCATTTTATGGGGGTGTCAAGTCATATTTTGATAAGGATCTCATATCTTTAAGACCGATCTCTCATAAAAGTGTGAACTTTTATATGAGAGCGATCGAACCTGAAATCCTTTGATTTCTTTTATGATGAATCAATGGATTTGCTGAAAAGCAAAAGCTTTTATGAAAGAAGCAAAGGCTTCTGTAATCAAAGAGAAATATTTCTCTTTTTATTTTGTTCTTACCCTTTCTTCTTTTTCTGATTAAAGGAGATGAGTCTTCTTTTTTGCAGGAGCTTATGAGGGGGTCCGTGATATCCAAATTCTTCATATAAGGCTCTTATTTATATGAGAACAAAAACTAGGGTTTGTTGCTGACAAATTAGGCTAGTTTTGATTTTATTTGGATGTGATTTAATTTTAATTGATATATATCAATTAAAGGCGACATGTGCATCGTTGGATCAATCTTTGGTGCATGTGCACCATTGGATCTTTGATCCCCAAATTTATTTGATTTGGTTTGTTATTATATATTTTATTTAATAGGACCGACTATGGTCAGGGTGCGCTTGCGCACGTGCGTTGCACATGTCGCATGTCTCGAAGATAGGCTTTGCCACTTGCAAAGATGCTATGTGCGCATCTAGCATATGCGCATGTGCCTTGCACAGGAGCATGGCAGCCGGTGATTTTACCAAGCGCGCATGTCATCAGAGTCGTTTTTCCATCAAGTGTGCACTTGACATTGATGCTCACTTAAATAGTTGCAAACAACGATGATAAACCGGTCGAGGAATGGCTTGAAGATCCGGTTCATCAGATCCATGAACACTGTTGGGGCATTGGTGAGCCCGAACGACATCACCAAGAATTCATAATGCACATAGTGCGTCCGAAAAACAATCATCGAAATGTCATCATTCCTAACTCGCAACTGATGATACCCTGATCGTAAATCAATCTTTGAGAAATATCCTGCTCCCTGCAGCTGATCGAACAAACCATCAGTGCGAGATAATGGATACCTATTCCGCACCGTAACTCGGTTCAGTTGACGATAATCGATACACAATCTCATACTATTGGGTTATTGCAGCTCCCTGGCCATCAAACCGTGGCTAAATGCAGAACAAAAATTTTCTAAACCGGCGCTACCACAACCCCCGAATACGGATCAACCATTAACCCTAAATCTAGCAAGCAATAAAAAGTGTTTGGAATGTTATACCGAATGATCCGTGTCCTTCGGTCTTTAACTTCTTCCCAAGCTCCTAGTGGCAACCATGATCAAGTTTGGTCGCCGGTCTCCTACCATCGAAGATGAACCACCCGAGAGTTTATGAATCGAGCTCCTACTTCATAACCGAAGTAACTATAGCATCTAGTTAGCTAAACTAGATAGCCAAGATGATGTAGAGTCTAATGAGGGATTAATTTGTCTCTAAACACCCTAGGTTTCTCAACACGTGAGAGGGTTAGGGTGGAGAAAGAAGAAGCCATGAGAGATGAGAGTGTGGAGCTTAGAGCTCAACATATGAAAAAGCAAAGTGTTGTGAGAGTGTGAAAAGAATGAAGCCACTAAAGAAAAAATTATCTCAAGTCTTCAAAAATATCTCACCACCACAACAAATGTCAAGCATGCTAGAATAGTGTATCATGAGTCACACAATGAGTCACCCCATGTGTCACCACCATAAGTCACTAAGTAGCATGCTTGAATTAAAGCTAAGCACACTCATCCCTCCACCTCAATTAACCATTTAACCTAAATGGTTAATAAACATAATGAGGTGTAATCTTCTAAAAAACAATCATGTAATAAATTACAAGAATACCCCTCATCCGTATATACATACCCGTATCCGTATTCCGAAAAATACAAATACAATGACATGAAAATAATCCAACAATATAATACTAGGATCCGGCTTAAACCAAAGCCTACAAGTATTATCTATCCGAATCATGATACGTGCACAAGTGCACGTATATGATCGAACCCTTCCGTAAAACTATACAGCCTCTACATCGTTTCGCCTGAAGCAGGGAAACCCTCTGTGTGGGACTCTAAAAACTCGTTAATACGCTGGCAGTGGGTTTAACCACAAGCACGTCAGCAGCACTAGCTGTACGTAACGGCTACCCAGGTATTGAGCGAAAAGAAAGCCGGCGAGCAAACTTATCCTGACCCCTACTGAGCCTGTCTATGACAATATCCATACAGTACGGTCTGTTCGTCTAAGAGTATCGCATAAGTCAGACCCCTAATAACGCGACATTTCGTGTCGGTATGAAGCCCATCACAAACTAAGAAACTACTGATCCAAATCAGTAATTCTCAACTATCTTGATCAAGGATTTCTGGTTATGGCCATCCGTGCACTGTGCGACATCAACCCCCAATACCGGGAGAGACGAATCCCCGACGATTCGCTTGTTAGTTATATGTATGCCCTAGAGGCCATTACTGTACATGTGATGTATATTATAGTGGATGCTTGGACATATATAGGGAGGAATTTCTTGCTCGACATGATAGTATGCTATCTGGTTGCACTTTATCTTAACATGTACACTTATTTTCTCTCTATTACATGTTGATAAAGCCCTTAGGATGAGTACTTGACTACCAGGATTATGATGCAGATCATACTAGTAGGGACAGGGTAGTCGGTAACTACATCCTTCAAATGTTCCTAGTCATGGGAGTATCAAGACGGGGCATCGATATTCCAGTGTAGACTAGCGTATACACTTCTCGACCCATATGATGGGCGATGGATGATCCTATATCCATTGGTGTTTGACATCAGAGATGGTATATGGATGCTCAGTGGAGACTGGGTACACTGAACGGACTCGCTGAGAACTCCTAGATGATATTATACCTATCGTCAGATAGCAGTTCTCTGGTGACACTGGTACAGGTTAGTCTGTCGACCCGAGATCGTCATAGAGTCTTGTGTGATTCCTACTGTGCTTTGATTTCCACCTTACCACGTTCAAGAGATCGTGAAAAATGGTGGTTTTGGGGTACAGTCCCGAGTCACATGGAGGAAATGAGCGATAGGAGGGGATTCGTCTCTCCCGGTATTGGGGGTTGATGTTGTGCTATGCTTGATTGGCCATAACAGGAAATCCCTGGTCAGGGTTGCTGAGATCTACTGGTAAGTGTTATCAGTAGTTTTTCGAACCGTTATGGACCTTACATCGGCATGACTTATCAGGCTATTGGGGTCTGACGTTTTACCACCACCAGGCTGCGATATGCGACATATCAGACGAAGAGACCGGACTGTATGGTAGTGTTACTGATTGGATTCGCAGGAGTATGAGCAGGCTTGCTTGTTGACCTTCTGATCGCTCAATATCCGGATGGCCGTTACGTTTAGCAGACCGCTTGCGGCTTGTGGGTGTTTGATATGATCATCACCTACTGCCGGCGTATGGACGAGTCTTTAGAGTCCTACACAGAGGTTTCCTGGTTCATGCGAAATGAAGTAGGAGCGCATATGTGATATGTGCGGGACCGAGATTAATGCGCGTAAGTAATACTGCATTCTATTCTCGCGATATGTAATATTGGTCGGTTATATGTGATATAGCCGAGTTATTGGATCAAGTGTTGATTCGATAAGTTGATACATTTATTATTAGTCGGTTGTATATGATATAACCGGATTATTAAATTAAGTGTTGATTTGATAATTTAATGTATAATTATATATGTGATATATTTAATTACATTAACTAATATTAGCTCACTTAAACATTTCTTTTTCTCACTTGTGTACATATAGTATATATGTGATATATATTAATGTACAACTTATTGTGTCATGCTAGATGATACATGCTTCATGGGTGTAAGAGACTTACACCATGCTTATCATAATCTAAGGTTTTTATTTATTTTAGTAATTCACAAATTGGTGGAAATTTGTCATGGCTAGAAGCTTGGAGAAGCTTGATGTGTCCATTGACTTAGTCCATTAATTTGTTTTACTTAAGAAATTTATTAACCTAACCATTATTGTTAGCCATGGTTTATTCTCTACATGAGTTAGTGTATGACACTAACTCGCCCATGGTTGCTATTCTCACCTTATGAGTTTTTTCATTCTCATCTCCACTTCATCTTCTTCTTCCTCATGAGAAAGCTTTCTAGCTTTTCTCAAGATGAAGAAATATTGTGAGAAAAATAAATCTAAAGTGAGCCAAATTCCTACTTCATCATCCTCTACTATATTAGCCATTTAGTTTAGGGTGTTTGCTTCACTAATCTACCATTAGTGAAGAGGTAGCATGAGCTTGAGTCTTCTCGACGTAGATCATCTTCGGCCTCGAAGACTTCGAGCAAGCTTGTTCAATTCTTCATGTGAACCCTTACTAGAGTTCGGGTGTTCACTACTTGGAGCGAAGGTACTACTATACGGAGCTTTAGAAGTGAAGGACCGGTCTACAAAGGTTGTATTCCTCATTCACTTAGATGTAAAGTTGTTTGCATTGCTAGTTCGTCTAAATCTCTAGTTAAGATTCTAGGGTTAGGGTTCTTTAGTACGGAAAATTTTTGAAATTGGCATGGACAATGCCTCCCGAAACCTTGTTGTCGTGCTAGGTAACCCTGTACCGTTCACTGCCTCCATGTGGCTCGAGACTGTACCCAACTAAAACCCGTTTGCATGACTCCTTTGAGCCGTGGTAGGGTAGTAATCACAGCACAGTGGGAACTCACACGAGCAAATGACGATCTCAGGTCAACAGACTAATCTGTACACATGTCACCTGGGAACTGCTATCTGACAATAGCTATAATACCAACTAGCAGGTTCCCGGCGAGTCCGTCCAGTGTACTCATAACCCAATGAGCACCTGCATACTATCTTAGGTGAATAAACTAACACCAATGACTTATGAGACCGGCCACCGCCCCTCGTCGGGGTCTCGATCAGTATACACTAGTCTACTCTGGAGTATCAATGCCCAGTCTCGATACTCCTATGACTAGGGACATTTAAGGATATTCTTACGACCACCCAGCTCCCACATATATGATCGCCATCATAATGCTGGTAGTCAAGCAAGAATCCTATGGGCTCTATCAACATGTAATAGTGAACGTAATGCAACCTAAAGCATGTACATGATGAGAAAGAAAAACCAGATAGCATACTATCATCTTGAGTAAGACTGGTATACCCGTATAGGTCCTCCCTCAATCATCTAATCGTGTGCCTGCGATTACAATAATTGACTTGAGGGCATTATAGCCAACATCTCATACTGCCGTCCTTCTTCTTAACGAACAAGACATGAGGTCCTCAAGGAGATACACTCGAACGAGCAGGTCCTCTATCAAGCAACTCCTGCAACTGATCCTTAAACTCCTTGAGCTTCGTTAGGGCCATTTAATAGGGCGATATAGAAATAGGCCATGTGCAAGGGATCGGGTCAATGTAGGACTCAGTATCACGCTCTGTAGGCAATCCAGGTAACTCATCAGGAAACATATCGGGAAACTCTCGCACGATCGAAACTTGGTCCAACAGGACCTCTATGGATCCAATATCCTGAATATACGCTAAAAACCCACGACATCCCTTCCTCAAAAGCCGGCTAGCACAAAGTGCAGAAACCAAATTGGCAGGAATGGCACTGCGGTACCCCTGCACAACCAAAACCGGCTCTCCCGGAAAACAGAATCTAACCTCCTTCCCGCGGCAATCAACGTACACATGACAAGCGGCCAACCAATCCATGCCGAGGAGGATGTCGAAATCTAACCTATTTAAAAGAATCAAATCGACTAACGAATCTCTAACATCAATCCGTATGGAACACGGTTTGTATACGTGTCATGCTATGAAAGAATCTCCCACTGGAGTAACCACAACTAACGGTAGGTCTAACAGTGATGAACCTCTACTCAGTCTTGGTGCAAAGTGTGAGAATACATACAAGTACGTAGAACCGGGATCGAACAAAATATGTGCATCAATGGAACATATGGGAAGGGTACCTATAATCACTACATTGGATGCCTGGGAATCCTTGGGAGTCATGAAGAAAACCCTAGCCTAACCCCTACTTCCTCCTTGGGGCCCTCTGCTTCTGGCCTTAGGTCCCTTCTATGCATAACCACCAACACAGAGCAACTGTCTGGCGCAGAGCAATGACTGTCAAAGAAAGTAAGGCCATCGGAGGATGAGGTGGAAGGGGTAAAGCGGTCTAAGAACCCACGGTCCCACCCTGACGTCTTATGGGATTGTCCCTGTAGAAATGATCTGGATTCCTACAGTTAAAACATGCCAGCGGTGACCTCTACCCCTCAGGATACGAGCCATACATCCGGCCCTGAGTCTAACCTCTGCCGCCGCCACGGCCCGAAATGAATCCACCATGGCCTTTCTTTCCGGAAACTGGAACAAACCCTTTTCGGTTCCAGAGCAATCGCCGTCTCACTGAAACTCTCCTCCATTTGTATCGCTGCGTCCAAAGCATCGGCATAGATAGCGAAGTGATGTGTGCTAAGAGTAAGGAACAACTGGGTATCAAGACTCCTCACATATCTATTCACCCCGAGCTCCTCGGTGGGAACCAAATACGGAGCATAGCACAGCAGCTGGGTGAACTGCAACTCAAAGTCGGCTATGGACATACTCGTTGGTTTGCGCGATGCCTTAAAAATACAAGTGCTGGCGTCTCTCACACTCTATGGAAGGAATAGGGCAAGGAAGACTTCGGAGAATTGTGCCCATGTCATCGGAGGAAGATCTGTTGCATGACTTCTCTCGATCGACTCGCACCAAGTCTGGGCAAGTCCCTCTAACCGAAAACTAGTCAACACCACCGACTTCTTATCTGGGCACCTTAAGGACCTACTGATCCGAGCCATCTTGTCGAGGAACGACTGAGGATCCTCTATTGCATCTTTCTCTGTGAACACCGGAGGATTCAGTCTCATAAACTCTGAAAGTGATACCTCCATAACTCCGGTGACAACGGGTGCGACTATCTAAACAATGGATGGTACTACAGGCTCTAGAATAGGCGGTGCATCATCCTGCCTCTGAATCCGGGTAGTCTCAGCCAACTTCCACATCATCTACTTTAATCCCAACATGCCCTCCTCTAGTCTAGTCATCCAGTCCGGAAGAGGAGAATCGACATGTCCGGGTACTATCGGAATGCCCTGCTGGTCAGTCCCCGTCAATGGCAGACCTGCCCTAGATGCATCCCTGGCTGCGGCCATCTTGTCTCGCGTAACCATGGCAACTGGAACAAGAAAACGAGAGTTGATAAGGTGTAACAACGGGAACAAAAGGATGCAGAGAGTCAAGGAAATGGTTAATAATGTTGGGGTGAGGTTGCAATCTACCCTACTAATTTTGGAAAGCACAATAGGATTTTAAAAAATTCCCTAGAATGCAAACACACCACTACATAGAATCAAAACTAAAGAGCTAAACTTGCAAACAAAAACCAAGTGAGCTAAGCTAATCTACTGTATATAGAATACTCACATCCTTAATTTTTCTTCAAGAGCTCCATTGATGGACTCTAGCTAGGCCCTTAGGTGAGGGGATAAGCTTGGAGAGGACTTCCCTATGCTGAAGATGATCCACCTGAGGGAAACTGATCCAAGCTCCAGCTGTTAGTTATATGTATGCCCTAGAGGCCATTACTGTACATAGGATGTATATAGTAGTGGATGCTGGGACATATATAGGGAGGACTTTCTTGCTCGACATGATAGTATGCTATCTGGTTACTCTTTACCTTAACGTGTATGCTGATTGTCTCTCTGTTACATGTTGGTAAAGCCCTTAGGATGTGTACTTGACTACCTGGACTATGATGCGGATCATACTAGTGGGGACATGGTAGTCCATAAGTACATCCTTCAAAGTCCCTAGTCGTGGGTGTATCGAGACAGGGCATCGATATACCAGAGTAGACTAGCGTATACCTTCTCGACCCATACAGATGGGCGATGGATGATCCCATATCCATTGGTGTTTGACATCGGAGATGATATACGGGTGCTCAGTAGAGACTGGGTACACTGGACGGACTCGCCGAGAACTCCCAGATGGTATTATACCTCACGTCAGATGGCAGTTCTCTGGTGACACTGGTACAGAGTAGTCTGTTGACCCGAGATCGTCATAGAGTCTTGTGTGGTTCCCACTGTGCTTTGATTTTCACCTTACCACATCCAAGAGGGCGTGCAAAACGGTGGCTTTTGGGTACAGTCCCGAATCACATGGAGGCAATGAGCGATAAGAGGGGATTCGTCTGTCCCGGTATAGGGAGTTGATGTTGCGCTGTGTTCGATTGGCTATAACAGGAAATCCCTGGCCAGGGTTGCTGAGATTTACTGGTAAGTGTTACCAGTAGTTTCTCGAACTGTTATAGACCTCATATCGACACGACTTATCGAGCTATTGGGGTCTGACGTTTACCACCCCTAGGCGAGATATGCTACATATCAGACGAACGGACCGGACTGTACGGTAAGTGTTACTGGTTGGATTCACAGGAGTGTGAGCAGGCTTGCTCGTCGATCTTCTCATCGCTTAGTACCCGGGTGGCCGTTACGTTTAGCAGACCGCTTGCGGCTTGTGGGTGCTTGATATGATCATCATCTGCTGCCGGCGTATTGACGAGTCTTTAGAGTCCTACACAGAGGTTTCCTAGCTCAAGCAAAACGAAATAGGAGCGCATATGAGATATGTGCGGGACCGAGAATAGTGCGTGTATGTGATACCGTATTTCATTCTCGCGATTAATGTTTCGATTGGTTGTATGCGATATAACCTAGTTATCGAATCGAAGATCGATTCGATAAATCGATACATTGTATACTAGTCGGTTTTGTGCGACATAACCGGATCATTGAATCAAGTGTTGATTTAATGATTTAATGCATAATTATATATTTGATATATTACTTTGCATTAACTAGTATTGGTTCACTTTAAAAGGATTTTCTCACTTGATGTACACAACTTGTATATGTGATATACTTTTGTGCACTTGTTTGTATCATGTTTGATGATACATGCTCGCTTGGGTGTAGTTTTGGTTTAAACATTGGTTATGTAAGTGGTTAAGGTTTTAAATTATTTATTCATTTATTTATTTCATTTTGGCAAGAAATAAAATGGTTGCTAGTTTTGTTTTATATTGAAAGTTCATGAAGGTTTGAAAAGTTGACCATTTTGTTTCTTTCCTTTAACCTAACCATTCCACTTAACCCTAGTTTATTCTCTACACCTAATCATGGTTTGAATATGATAAGTATTGATTTTCTTTTCCATTTTTAATCAACACTTATCATATTCTATCATCATCTTCTTCTTCTTCAAAGATGAAGAAAGCTTGCTTCATCAATGGCAACTTGTGATAATGAGTGAGAAATCCAATTCTAAAGTGAACCCACCTCCTATTTCTTCATCCTCTACCTCTTGCCAAGTAGTATAGGGTGTTTCCTTCACAAGTTTTCATGGCTTGGTGAAGTTGGAGCTTGATCTTGTGATGCCTCGACGTAGATCATCTTCGGCACGAAGCCGACGACCTTGCCCGCCCATTTCTCCGATGAAGCCGACGCTAGAGCCCGGGATTCCATTTGGACAGCGAGGAGACTTCATTGCGGAGCTAAGGAGGTGGAGGACCGAATCTACAAAGGTTGTATTTCCGTTCACTTAGTTAAGTTGTTAACTAGTTTCTCTTTTCGCCTAAAAATCTAGTTAACGATCCGTATTAGGGTTTCTCGGCACCCGTAAAATTTGAAATTGGCATGGTTGATGCCTTGTGAGACCTCATTAGCATGCCTAGGAACCCTACAGCGGTATCAGAGCCTAGCTAGAGCATTAGGCGAAGTCTAGACGACATTTGAAGTCCGATCGAACCGAAACCCCATCTCCAAAATGCTCTCTGGATTTTTTCTGGATTTGTGGATTTTTCGAAATTAAAAATATGCAGAAAAATCAGCATGGAATTTGAAGAATTACTGTGGAGCCCGTACTCATGATTCGATCAAAACGAGGCGGAACCGCGGCAGAAGCATGGCTTCTGCGGCGGTTCCGCGCCCAATATGTCTCTTTACTCCACCATATTTGCACAGTAATTTCTTTTTTTTAATGCTGAGTTTTCTGGGATATTTTAATATTTACTCTACAGTTGAGTTTTCTGGTGTTGTTTAGGGAACTCGTGGATTCGATCGGATTGTCTAATCTTGTCTATGTGTCTTTTCCGGATAATTTTTGAATATGTTAAAAAGTTCGACCGGATATAAATACCCAATTTTTCCCCTGTCGGGAAATTTCCAAGTGTTGGATCTTTCCGTGGTTTAACAACGTTCTAAGTAGTGCAAGTAACGCAATGGACCCTCTAGAAGACAACAAACCTTAACTCGATTATGTGACCGTCTTGAACTGCCCTTTGAACCTTCGGGTTTGGGGCAGTACGGCGTGCCACATGTGAGGCGTTGGCTTGACCCTTCTACGGCTGGACCGTTGGTACTGAGGCACGAACTGAATGTTTTTAGACTTGTTTCATGTGTTGATCTGTATCGGGAAAACTTGGGTGTTTGAATGTTCGATCGGAAAGTTTAACATTTTCTAATTATCTGGAATGTGATACAATAATTGGAATTCACAAGTAGTTATGAAATAACTGAATGAATGTTATAAATCTAGTGTTTTAGTCTCACTTGATCGGTTGCCACGGAATTTTGATGCGATCAAAAGTTCGCCGCAATCACGTAGCGTACGCGGATACTCGCCGGATAAACTTAATAGACAGCTACACCCCATAGCCCCGACCAAGTGACTGTAGGAGAACCCCATCGCCGAAAGCATCCGTTCGGGTGCTCGCGGTAGCGGTGTTCCGCCTTGGTGCACTTCGTCGACGGTATCGGGGGTGCGGCCGCCTACTAAAGTTTGCGACGAGCATTCGATCAAAATGTCGGGAATCTTGTTGAATTGCCCGATTTGATATTGAAAAGAGTTTTCGATAAAGAGACTAAAATGCGGGGTTTATAATTGTTAGGCATGCGATGTCTAAGTAATTCATTTGATTAGGCATGTGATGTCTATGGAGGTTGCGGATTCCAACTGTTGTAGTTTTACACTTTCTTTTCTGTGACCGTAAGTGTAATATGTGATATCGCCGGTTTCGTTGCTATACGGCAACGACAATTGGGGTATGCATACTTACTTACATTGATGACATGTGATGTTATGTGTTGCTGGATATGTTATATTGGATCGTCGTGTTCGAATAGCCAGGGGTTTTTATGTGAGATGAGTGTTTTTCATTTTCATTCATGTAAAAACTTATTTGTAATATTCTTTTATTGGGGCACTTCCAGGTTGCGGAAGATGTCACCTTTTGTATATTATTTACTTTTCCGCACTAGGATAGACCCAAGGAGGGGAGCACAAGTAACCGGGTTCTGGAGTCCAGTGGGAGACCAACTCGAGGAGTCGAGTCTAACTCCAGAATTGGTAGGGTTGCTTGCCGCTCTCGTAGGGGTCTAGGGGTGTGGGTTTGGCTATTCATCACGACCGTGGAATCCGTGTTTTATACTGGCTCGTATTGAAAACACGGACGTCCTAGTATATCCAATATTTCATATGATTCTTCTGATGCGATATCTGTGATGTGATCATATGATGTTCTGTGATAGATACTGTATATAGTATATATGATATATTATATAGACGTTACTTATGTTTTACACCCGCGCTAGCCCTGCCCCGCTCTGTCGTTAGTTACCTAACCTAACGGTGCACGAGGGGACATCGAGGCGAATGCGGATGGCATAAGTGTACGTCGTATTTATCTGTGATGTTTAGGTAATTTAAATGATGGGACTTCATTAATGTGATTAATGAAAGAAAAGAAACCTAAAGATGTTGTAGAATCGAATTTCAAAATAAAAACAGGTAGCTACAGTTCTTGCTTTGCACAGTGATGTATATGATATATCCCGCACCTCATTCGACGAGGAAAGGACCGAGATCCCTTCACCGGGAGTGACTCCTTTAGCAATAACTGGCAGATGCTACACCCTCGGTTTGTCTTTTGATTGCTTTTAAGAGTTTTTGCTTTGCACAGTGATATATATGATATATCCCTCACCTCATTCGACGAGGAAAGGACCGACGATCCCTTCACCGGGAGTGACTCCTTTAGCAAAACTAGAAAAGCCTCAAAAACACTCCATTTCAAAATTCATTCGATCCTACAACGATATCAAGTTCATTACGCAATAGGTTTTCAGAAAAACCTGTCGTAGCCCTCCGTCATTTCAGATAAGTACTAGTTAGTATTCGTGATGCGGTTGTTTGGCATGCGTCAAGGCGTAGTGTACGGTAGCTAACTAGTGCTTATCTGCTAGCATACGATGCGATTGGATTAGGGTATTCGTACGGCGTTGTTTGGCATGCGTCAAGGGTCGTGCGGGTGGGTTTAATTCAATCAAGAAATGTACGGGTTGAACTTGACTAGCGGACTATGGGTTGTTTGGCATGCGTCAAGGTCATAGCACGGTAAGGGCAAAACATTATCGGGAATTTCAAGTGTTGAAATTTGTAATGAGATTGCATACCTTCTATGAGATAGTTGGATCCCGATACCCGCTGCGAGTAAGAGTTACTCCTGGGAGAGTTTTACACATTACAATTAGTCGATCAAGTAGGTGTCTAGAAAGGTGTTAACGAGGTTACGCCTCTGGGAAAACGAGGTTTACATTAATTAGGTTCGTGCGAAAGCACGGGGGACCTCCCTCAAAGTACCGACACTGGCCTGGCTGAAAGATTGGCGAACTTGTAGCGTGTAATTAATCCCGGCTAGTCTTTCCTTTTAGGGTTTGAAGGAAGATTTGATAAAAAACAGTGGGAGCCATCCTGATTAGATAAAATAATAACCATTCTGATCTTGCAAGAGCATACGCTAAGTGTTTTCTTCTCTCTCTCTCCAGGTAGCGACCATATCACGCCTTAATCAAGATAATAATACGGAATATTGACCGAACCCGCTTGTTTTACTGAGCTGGGAAACGTTGGTCCCGCTCCAACTTATAATAGTTATAAGACAGAGCAGGAAATAGGGGAATACCAAGATTCCCATGCCGCCCAAACGAAGAGAGTGCATGTTGATGCATCATCTTCGGGTGTGTTCATTATACAAAACTGTTTCTCAATGTCCTTTACGTCCTGGGTATATGATACCGGATCAGGATCCCAGATATGTAATCTGTTACATGGGCTAAAGATAGGTAAAGAACTGAGAACGGGTGATAAGTTTCTTGAGGCAGAAAACGGGGCAAGAGTTGCAGCCAAGTCTGTCGGTCACTGTCACCCTGTATTACCAATACATTGATTCTGAACGAATGTTATTAGATACCGAACCTGATATACAAAATCATATCAGTCTCTTTATTAGTAAAGAAATGATAAAATTTTGTATTGTTGGATAATGTTTTGAACATTTCCTATATCAAAAGTTGATCGGTTCAGGCACGTTATCTAAAAGCATTGATGTTCTAAATCAAACTACAGTTCTTAGTATATAGAACACACACAAGAGGAAGAGTTCAGAAATGAACGAATCCTTCTTGAGGTATTGTAGACTAGGTCATATCAATGTGACCCGACTAGCTAAAGTTACATTTAGATGCATATTTAAATCAGTTTAAATTTACATCTTATGAAAGTTGCCAGTCATGTTACAGAGATAAGATGACCATAGCTCCGTTTACTGGAAACAGAGAAAGAGTTAGTGAACTCTTGGGATGATACATGTTGATGTATGTAAGGTCCCCTGTCTACACATGCCAAGACCGGTTCTTTGTACTTCATTACATTCTCTGATAATCTCTTTAGATTCAGACATATGTTCCTGTTGAAACACAAGTCCGAATCTTTTGAGATATTCACAGAATATAAGTTAGAAGTAGAGAACCAAAATACGGGTATAAGTATTATGTCCTTTGATGAGATCGAGGAGGAGAATACTTGAGCACGGCAATCCTGGACTATTCTAAAGGAGAATGAGATTCTCTCTCAGCATTACTCCTCCGTATACACCATAGCACAATGGTATATCGGGGCGGAGCAATCACACCCTATGTGATAAGGTGTGCTCTATGATGAGTACTACTGAGTTACCTATTTCCTTTTGGGAGTTATGCACTTATGAAGATGCATACCTATTGAATAGGGTCCCGATCAAATCAGTTGCCTACCACTTCATATGTGATATGGAAAGGGAAGAGCCCATATCTTAAGTTAGTTAAGATTTGGGGTTGTCCGGCCTATGTCTAAAAGCAAAATCCGGACAAGCTCGAGGCAAGGTCTGTTATGTAGAACTGGAAATGTTCCAGCTATACAAACTGCAGCTGATGATTTGAAAGAACCAAAGGATTCAATAGTTACCAACGAACCTCAACCTCTCCGCCGATCTAGTAGGGTTCCTCACCCACCTGAGAGTTACTTCGGTTTCTCTATGACAGTGGGAGCGAGGATTGCATCATGAGATGATGACCCAACTAGTTTCGAGCTGTGCATCAGGAGTAAGACTCTGTAAGAATGGCTGGATGTTTATCGATCTGAGATGGAATCCTTATACACCAACAAAGTATGGACTTTAGTTGCTATATCTGAAGGGTTAAATCCCCATCAGGAGCAAGTATATCTTGAGAAAATTACTTGGTGTACATGGAAAAATTGAGATTTTCAAAGCTAGACTTGTTAAAGGTTTTCGTCATTGACCAGGCATGGATAATGATGAAACCTTTTTCCAGTAGCTATGCTTAAGTCCATCCAGATCCTACTTGCCACGGCTACATACCATGACTACGATATCTGGCGGTTGGGTGCCATGACTGCTTTTCTAAAAGATGTTTTAGAAAAGAGCTTCTATAAGTACATAGCCAGAGGGCTTCGTAAATAGTGGGAGCAGCGGAAACGCGTGCAAGATGTTTTATGTGATAAAGCAGGCATCGCGGAGTTGGAACATCTATTTTGATGAGTTAGTCAAAGAGTTTGACATCATCAAAATGGTAGATGAACCTTGTATATACAAAAAGGTAGTAGGGAGTATGGTAGTGATCCTCGTAGAGTACGTGGATGACATACTCTTGATAGGGAAGAAGTTTCCTATGCTACGCTCGGTCAATCTCCGCTTATCACAATGATTCTCCATATAGGATCAAAGTGATACCTACTAAATCCTAGGTTTTGGATCTATGAGATAGATCTAAATGGATATTAGGATACTCACTAGTTGTAGTGAGATGGTATCAATTGGTCCGAGGAAGAATCAATGGAAGGGTTCCAGAGTGATAAGGATGACTGAAAGTCAGTCACAGGCATTGTCTTTACCCTCAGTAAAGGGACGGTATGTTGGAAGAGTTCCAAGCTAGATATCGTGACATACTAGACGATAAAGGCTGGATACATCGCTACTTTAGATGCTACCAAAGAGGCAGTCTGGATGTATACATGTTCATGAGATGAACTTAGTTTCTCCCATTGTGTGACAATGGAGTTGTGGCTTATGCCAAGGAACGTCCGTCCCATCAGTGATCCAGACATAATCTAAGGCAGTATCACATGATCATGGAGATGGCTGATCTCCAAGGTGATCGAGGTTAGGAGAGTAGACTCAGAGGACAACACAGCGGATCCACTCACAAAGGCCTATTCCCAGAGAGAGACTTTTATGGGATGGTTGAGTATGAGATACTGCAACCACTGCTACAGATGGCCCTAGTGCAAGTGGAAGATTGTTAGTTATATGTATGCCCTAGAGGCCATTACTGTACATAGGATGTATATAGTAGTGGATGCTGGGACATATATAGGGAGGACTTTCTTGCTCGACATGATAGTATGCTATCTGGTTACTCTTTACCTTAACGTGTATGCTGATTGTCTCTCTGTTACATGTTGGTAAAGCCTTTAGGATGTGTACTTGACTACCTGGACTATGATGCGGATCATACTAGTGGGGACATGGTAGTCCATAAGTACATCCTTCAAAGTCCCTAGTCGTGGGTGTATCGAGACAGGGCATCGATATACCAGAGTAGACTAGCGTATACCTTCTCGACCCATACAGATGGGCGATGGATGATCCCATATCCATTGGTGTTTGACATCGGAGATGATATACGGGTGCTCAGTAGAGACTGGGTACACTGGACGGACTCGCCGAGAACTCCCAGATGGTATTATACCTCACGTCAGATGGCAGTTCTCTGGTGACACTGGTACAGAGTAGTCTGTTGACCCGAGATCGTCATAGAGTCTTGTGTGGTTCCCACTGTGCTTTGATTTCCACCTTACCACGTCCAAGAGGGCGTGCAAAACGGTGGCTTTTGGGTACAGTCCCGAATCACATGGAGGCAATGAGCGATAGGAGGGGATTTGTCTCTCCCGGTATAGGGAGTTGATGTTGCGCTGTGTTCGATTGGCTATAACCGGAAATCCCTGGCCAGGGTTGCTAAGATTTACTGGTAAGTGTTACCAGTAGTTTCTCGAACTATTATAGACCTCATATCGACACGACTTATCGAGATATTGGGGTCTGACGTTTACCACCCCTAGGAGAGATATGCGACATATCAGACGAACGGACCGGACTGTACGGTAAGTGTTACTGGTTGGATTCACAGGAGTGTGAGCGGGCTTGCTCGTCGGTCTTCTCATCGCTCAGTACCCGGGTGGCCGTTACGTTTAGCAGACCGCTTGCGGCTTGTGGGTGCTTGATATGATCATCATCTGCTGCCGGCGTATTGACGAGTCTTTAGAGTCCTACACAGAGGTTTCCTGGCTCAAGCAAAACGAAATAGGAGCGCATATGAGATATGTGCGGGACCGAGAATAGTGCGTGTATGTGATATCGTATTTCATTCTCACGATTAATGTTTCGATTGGTTGTATGCGATATAACCTAGTTATCGAATCGAAGATCGATTCGATAAATCGATATATTGTATACTAGTCGGTTGTGTGCGACATGACCGGATCATTGAATCAAGTGTTGATTTAATGATTTAATGCATAATTATATATTTGATATATTACTTTGCATTAACTAGTATTGGTTCACTTTAAAAGGATTTTCTCACTTGATGTACACAACTTGTATATGTGATATACTTTTGTGCACTTGTTTGTATCATGTTTGATGATACATGCTCACTTGGGTGTAGTTTTAGTTTAAACCTTGGTTATGTAAATGGTTAAGGTTTTTAATTATTTATTCATTTATTTATTTCATTTTGGCAAGAAATAAAATGGTTGCTAGTTTTGTTTTATATTGAAAGTTCATGAAGGTTTGAAAAGTTGACCATTTTGTTTCTTTCCTTTAACCTAACCATTCCACTTAACCCTAGTTTATTCTCTACACCTAATCATGGTTTGAATATGATAAGTATTGATTTTATTTTCCATTTTTAATCAACACTTATCATATTCTTTCATCATCTTCTTCTTCTTCAAAGATGAAGAAAGCTTGCTTCATCAATGGCAACTTGTGATAATGAGTGAGAAATCCAATTCTAAAGTGAACCCACCTCCTATTTCTTCATCCTCTACCTCTTGCCAAGTAGTATAGGGTGTTTCCTTCATAAGTTTTCATGGCTTGGTGAAGTTGGAGCTTGATCTTGTGATGCCTCGACGTAGATCATCTTCGGCACGAAGCCGACGACCTTGCCCGCCCATTTCTCCGATGAAGCCGACGCTAGAGCCCGGGATTCCATTTGGACAGCGAGGAGACTTCATTGCGGAGCTAAGGAGGTGGAGGACCGGATCTACAAAGGTTGTATTTCCGTTCACTTAGTTAAGTTGTTAACTAGTTTCTCTTTTCGCCTAAAAATCTAGTTAACGATCCGTATTAGGGTTTCTCGGCACCCGTAAAATTTGAAATTGGCATGGTTGATGCCTTGTGAGACCTCATTAGCGTGTCTAGGAACCCTACACCAGCATCGCTCCGAATCGAACATCGAGAAAGCAACCGACACTCCAAGCTTTCTAGAAATGAAGTGTGGGGGTGTGGGATTTATCACTTGCCAAAATCTCTCTTTTCTTTGGCTCAAGAGAGCTAAAGAAGAAAGAGGAGGAGGAAGATGATGAGAGGAGAGAGTGTGAAAGGAATGAAAAACCACTTAGGAAAATAATAATCCTCTCATTTCATTTTGCAACTATACTCACAATTAAATAAAATGGTGCATCCAAATTAAATTCACGATATAAAATTGTGCTCATTCCTTTCAACCATACTCTCTACCATACTTCTTTCCACCTCATTTCTTTTCTTTTCAAATTAAAAGAAAACCTAAATGAGGTGTCCTCCTTCTAGAAGTTTTTCCGTATAAATATGGAATACGACTCCGGTATATGTATCGAAATACATTTACGCGTATCCGTATAAAAATACGAATAGCCAAGAGAGAAAATGAATAGTGAACATAATACTAGAATATATATATATCGAAATATATATATATATATGTAAATTACTAAATCAATACCTGAATTAATAATCCGGCTTAATCCTAAGCCAGCTAGTATTATCAAACGTCCGATTAGAATCCGTGTAGCTAGTACACACATTTAATCGGACCCCTGTACATATCAACGTACATCATCTACATTATATCGCCTGGACCAGGAAAACCCTTTGTGTGGGACTCTAAAGACTCGACAATACGCCGGCAGCGGGTTTAACCACAAGCACATCAGCGGCACTAGTTGTACGTAATGGCTACCCGGGTATTGAGCAAAAGGAAGGTCGAGAGGCAAGCCCGTCCAAACCCTTACTGAGCTTATAAGTGACATGCACCGTACAGTCCGGTCTGTTCATCAAAGACTGTCGCATATCATGTCTAAGGGGTGGTAAAAGTTAGACTCATAATAACGCAATAAGTCATGCAGATATCAAGCCCATCACCATCCGAGAAACTACTGATCTGAATCCGTAAATCTCATTTGCCTGGCCAGGTCTTATGGTGATGGCCAATCGGGTACAGCACGACATCAACCCTTAATACCAAGAGAGACGAATCCTTGCAATCCGCTCACTGCCTTTATGTGGCTCGGGACTGTACCCAACTAAAACCTGTTTGCATGACTCCTTTGAACCGTGGTAAGGTAGTAATCAAAGTACAGTAGGAACTCACACATGACAAATGACGATCTTAGGTCGACAGACTAATCTGTACTAATGCCACTAGAGACCTGCTACCTGACGATAGGTATAATACCATATAGCATGATCTCGGCGAGTCCGTCCAGTGTAACTCATAACCTAATGAACACATGTATACAATCTCGGTGACTGAATAACACTAATGGTTGTAAGACTGTTCTACGTATAGGTCTACCCACAATCATCATAATCGCCAACCTGCGAATACAATAATTGCCTTGAGGGCACTATATCCAACAAATAAGACATAAATTCTAAGGTCACTTAAGCAGAGTATCATATCATAAATATGCCACGGAACATGCGTACGCTATGTTACTCTACCTGAGTTACATACTACATCACACCAAGGTCAATCTACGTAACGAAAGTTCGGGTCTAACACTCCCAAAGTCAAGTCTAAGTTTCATAGGGTTAATCCTAAGTTCCGAAAATATATACCCTAGACTCTACATAGTCAAACCTAAAACTCAATAAAAGTTAAAGATAGCACTCCGATACCAACTTTGTCATGACCCGATATGGCACGTGACCGGAACTTAGATCACATGACGTCTAAAGATGTCGACACGATCCAAGTAAGCCAAAAACCAAGATCTAAACCTTTTTAAAGAATAAAAATGTGAAGTTTTAAAAAGGGTATTTAACATGAAACACAATTTGTTTATAAGGATTTTTTGTTTTAAAGCATATGTAACGTGTTTTGAAATAGGGTTGAAAACGTTTTCGTTATTTGAAATTTCGGCAACACCTCCTGTGTATTTTTTTGATAAAACCAAGTACAAAAACATATAAATATCTACATCCCCACTCAAGAGCTATCTCAACGCCAAACGGCGGAATCAAAACCACGCAGTTATATACGATGCTTGAAGGAGAAAGATCATAAAAAAATATATAAATAAACTGCGTAAGCAAAGCTAACTAATCGACTCTACTCGAATTCGACCCAAAATAATATACATAAAGTCATAACTCGATATAAGTCACATAATACAAGTGGTCTGATGGAATGATACTAGATACAAGGAAAATCATATACGAAAGAGGCGGTTACTATGCGTGTAACTCACCTAACAAAATATGCGATGAACCCCAAAAGATGTGTCGGTGACACCGCTAAGTGTCTATGCGGTCGGTCCTGCAAGAAGCTAAGGCACAACGGGGGTGAGTTGCTAATTCAATGAATAGGAATATAACATCACAAGATATAATATGATATGTGTTGTAATGAATACAAGTACAATATAAATGAAGTCGCATAAGAATAATATCATTCATCATCAAATGCTCGTCAATCTCTACCATCGACACTAAAAATCTAGATATCGTAGGCACCGTCTAACCGATCGGCCCTCTCTTGATTTCAACCCAGTCTCAGTCGGAATCCTCCGGATATCTGCCATACTCCAATATCACCTCCGGTATCGATCATCCTCGCTAGGTTCACCGTACCTCCCTACGGACTTCATGTCCCTCGAAGTCGTACCGGGTCTTTAATGTATCTGTAATCGGTTAACCCCTATCTCAATTCGGATATCTTATCATGTAAACCAGAAAACTCATGGTAGACGTAAAAACATTAATCATGAGAAAACCTCACTTTAAAAACAAAATCAGTTTCATAAAAAGTTATCCACGGTTTCTCAAATCCATAAAAAACATCATATCTATGATATCAACATTGAATGATTTATTTTTGCAATGGTTGGCAGCTATAACATGTAAATGTACGGACGATAGCATTCAAATAATGAAATATGGTAAATAGCAATTAATACTATAACGAAACATTATAATACTACTAGACGTGGCAATTATATATGTCATGGCAATTCTAATGATATGACCTGTGCAACATGGCAATCATTAGTATTTGTGCTCGTGTTCTATTCAGTGTATGCACGTATCAGTGAAATTATGACATAGAACACGAAGATACTAGCACATATAGCGATCCTATCCATTATAGCAATTCTAACCAAGGTATCTATTCTAACAAGTATAATTATTCATTAGGGATGCTATGGTACTCATGTAATGCATATGACATAGAAATGCAGTTAAGTATCACAAATGGAGTTTAAAAACCGATACGGAGTTCTATAAAGTTTCTAGTAGTTGGGGGTGCTATACGTCATCCGCCCGAGTTTCTACTTGTAGATGTCCCCCTACTCACCTAGAATCGACACGTGCTAGACGAAACTCATGAATGCTTTACCTTTCTTCGCCGCGTCTGATGTCTCCGTGACCGATTCTATATATTAAACCAAGCACATTCATAAGAATCAAAACGCAAATGTTACTAAAACCCTAACGTACATAGGCTAGTACGTATGACCGTCGTGTTCTAACACATACTATCTACATCGAACTACCCTCCAGAAATCACGAAAACCAAAACTTAGGTTTTAAAAATATAAAACGTCGAATTTCTATAAGCTGTGTGCCTCAGATTTTACTACAAACCTGGTACAAAAAGAAGTATAAAAAGAGTCTAAATGGGAAGTTTGTGAGACACGATAGAAAGCTCAACCCCAAACTCAATGTTCTAGCCTTAATTTGCGGCCATTATGATTAAATGGGCGGCCAGTGTTTGTTCGGTGGGCTCGGGCTTTAGGTGTGGTCTCGTGTTGGTCCCAGCATCTCAGAAAAATACTCTGATAAATTTTCAGAGCTCCAAAATTACACCAGATTTCATATGAACATCAAAAACACCAATATCTTAGTTTAAAAACTTTTAAAACTTAGTCTCCAAGCACCAAAACACCTTTATATTTCCCAAACCAGTAGTGATTATCAACTATACCCAACAAACTAGGCAAGACATGATAACTTGAATGATAAAAAATGGATTTTTACTTCTTGTGATTAAGAGAAGAGGGGTCCAAGCTCAAGAGATGTCTTGATGAAGATCTTTGAAGAGATACATGCTTATCTTGGTTTCTTGATCAATCTACTTGAAGAAATCTTCAAGACCAATGGTGATTTTGGTGAAGGGAGTTGAGAGAATTGTTATGAAGAAAAATTTTGTAGAGAGGAAATGAGGGAATGAACCATACATGCAAGATATTTGTTAGGATATTTTTGGTGTGATGGGTGAGAGTTCAACGTAGTTAACCTATCCCCCCTTTCATTCACAAAAATAAAAGAATTTATCAAAAACCCAAATGAGTAAAACAAATTTGCCATGACACATTTTAAATTAGACTTAGAAAAATAAAATGTTGTCTCATATATAAAAATTCATTTTATTATTAAATACATACAAAATAAATATTTTAAATTTTTACGAAATATTACAGTTTCTCTAGGACACTACTACAAATAAGGGTTGCCCCTACGGATTTATCCGTAGGAGCAAACCACTGCCCCTACGGCTATATCCGTAGGGACAAGAAAATACCCTATAGGTACAAACGCCGTAGGTGCAAGTCGAAGCCTTGAACTTGCCCCTATGGACAAAAATTTGCCCCTACGGAGTTCTGTGTAGGTCCAGTTTGCCCTACGGAATAGGCCGTAGGGGCAAAAAATTTATTTTATTTACGGTTTTATAAAATAGATTAGGTGTACCTACGGATGAATCCGTAGGGCCAAGCAGTAGCCCCTACGGATATATGCGTAGGTACCTATCCGTAGGGACAAAATATCAGGATTCCTGATATTTTGTCCCTACGGATAACTGGGTAGGGGCGTTTGTTTGTCCCTACGGATATATCCGTAGGGGCAAGCTTAACCCCCTGATACTGAGATCACAGGGAAAAATATCAGTTATCATGATATTTTGCCCCTACGGATTAATCCGTAGGGGCAACGTTGGGCCCTACGGATTAATCCGTAGGTACATATTATCAGGGTTTTTTTTTTAAAAAAGGGCTGCCTATTTTTTTCTCGCCCTGTGCACAATAATATATACATCGATCAAATATAAAATTAATCATCACACAGAACATATATCGCAGTATTCATAATCACATCTCACGCATATAATATACAAAAGAAACCAAAAAGCAGAATATGATATAAATATAAACACGCAAACACCACCAATATCAATATCGTCCAAAATGTAGTACAATATGTATCATATAAATAAATACATGTTTCAAAAAATAAGAATCAAAAAGCTACCCTAGCTCGGTCCAGCTCCACCTCTGATAAACGCCAGAATCTGGCGCGCCTGCTCCTCGGTCAATAAATCATGCAATGCGGAGCGTGCGGGAGTCTGAGCGGGATGTGGAGCTGGCGATGTGGTCTGCGCAGCCGCAGTCGAGGTAGTGGCTTGCAGAGCCACGGCTGCGGGATTCTGAGCGGGCGGTGGAGCTATAGGAGCTGTCTGCGGAACCACGGCCGATGTAGTGGCTTGCGGAGCCGCAGCCGAAGGAGATGCATGTGGAGGCTCGGCCGATGTACCCTGTCGCGTCTGGACCTAACGTGTGTAATAAGCGAGTAAGAACTGTGTATTATTCGAATTCGTATCATTATCAAGTTATTTCGAAACCCCATTTGGATATCTAGTTTGGAAAACCGTAGTTTATTTTAATTAGATATGTATGTATGATTAATCAAAACTAAGTCTACAACCAAATAAGCTCAGGCTACATACTAATATTGGATATGTTGATATCTATAATATGACATGATATTTTACTATTAAATAGTATACATACCAGCATCTCCTTCAACTCCTGAACGGTGGCCTTCAAGCTCTCCAGTTCATGCTGGACACGTCGCTCACTGGAGACGGAGGAAGTAACCGCCGGGGTGGAGTCCAACCTCATATGGGCCCTGCTAGGGCCCAGTCCCCGGCCTTTCTCCCAACCTCCGTGGTGCCCTCCGTGTGCGGCGTCCAGGACTGGGGTCAGCAACCTCGGATCGCTCTGTCCGGTAAAATCGATCCCCGATGCCTCGGCCTGCTCAACCACCCGCTTCTACACCCACATTAAGCAATAAAATATAAGTATAAAATTTAAATTTGAACCTTCCAAAACTATAATTTCAAATAGGGGTTGAATAAATATTAACACTTAAGCAATACTCCTGGGTAGCGACGTTGGGATATCGAAGCTCGCCCGTGGCGGGATCTGTCAAGGTGCCGTGGATGGTAAGATATGCGGACAGCACGCTCGGTGTACCACTTTGCGCCAGGGTCTGAGCTGTCTGCAATATTAGAAAATAACTCTTAATATTAGATATATTAGAAAATAACTCTTAATATTTCATTATATCACAAAGGTCGGTCTATTGTAATTTACCGATAACTCCATGGCTCGAGTAATATTCCTCGAGCCACCTGTATAAGTGGGGCGACCCCTCTTCGCCGACTTCATATTCTCTATATTTTGAGCGGCCTGTTTCTGCACAACACATTCACATTTAGTTTTCTAATTAAGGAACACAAAAAAATAAATTATATCCTAAACAATGAATTACATTTAAAATACATACTTGTTTGTGTTGAGAGACGAAATATTCGCACAATAGAGGCAATGTCTCTACGTCGACTCTCGCAAAGGCCGGAGTAGATAGGAGGGCCGCTCTCTCTGCCTCGGGGGTCGCCATCCATAGGGAGTAGCAGTCGGCCTTCAGCTCATTCCTGTTGTATCGGACCTTGGTCTGCATATTCTTCATCAGGCCATTGTACAGAACATGAAGGTCGAGCACCCTCCCAGGGTGATCAGGGTCGGGTACAGGCTGAAAATCGTAATCCAACTGAAAATACAAAAAAAACATTGTTATTAGATTGCAAGTGTTAATAATAAATATATTGGATAAATCAAATGAAAATATATATTAATACCCGAGCATGATCAAATAAGAGGGCGAATGAGCGCTGGTGCTGCTCGCCTCACTCAACGTGAAGTGGATAGTTCTTCACGAGCCGGCTCTCATCCCCCATATACCGGCCGAACCTCTCGGCATGAGGACCGGTATAGCGATAATCAAGGGTAAAAAAGAGGGGGAATGCTGCCTCCCCATAGCTCTCTCAGGCCTCAGCCTATGGGACTGATTCGGGCCTTGAGTCCCCCTCTGGGGATGGGGAGGCCCTGCGTCTGCAAGAAATATCAAGACAATCAATATTAAGACAAAGTTGTATTAAGAAATAAAGGTTAAACGAAAATTGAAGTGTGATATATACCTCCGGTGACTAAAGCACGAGCCTGGGCCCGGGCAGCAGCACGAGCGGGACGATAGTTCCTCCGGTGAGGAAGAGCCGGTGTCCCAGATGCGAACGCATCCCCTCCAACTAGAAAATAAACATTGACACTAAATTTCCATGAAGTTCATATTTATTCTATAGAGAATATGTAAAATGAATAAATATTTTATATTTATTCATACAAACCTACAGACGATGCGGAGGGTATGGAAGTGGCAGGAGTGAACCCTGCGTCAGATGTGGACGCACCACCTATAATTAGACAATTAAAAATAGATTATATAAGTAATTGCAAAAAGAATGTGTAAATCAATAATATAACATTCTAAATCAATATGCATGCACTATAGGATATATAAACATACCCGCAAGTGCGGTGGTGTCACCACCTACAGCTAGACAATAATAAAAATTACTATCTAAGTAAGAGCAAAAGGAATGTGTGTATATTTATGATATAGCATTCTAAATCAATATACATGCACTATATGATATATAAATATACCTGGAGGAGCGGGAGTGGCCTATGTCCCTGATGTGGACGCATCACCAACAACTAGACAATCAAACATTGACAATATAAGTAATTTTGACATAAACAGGCATGAATATCTATAATATTACATTCAAAATGGATATGCGTGCAATATACCTGGAGGTGTAGCAAAATCCACACGGAAGGAGGCATCCGAAGGGGTCTCCGATCTGGGTGCAAGACCGGCCCTCTGAAGCTCCCTACGCAGCTCTCCGGGCGGCAGAACCACTCTGCTTCTGCCGGTGGTGCGGCTGGAGCTCCTGCCGCCCCTCGCTGCTCCCGTCATCATCATCAAATCTAGATAAACGGTTCGTGGACGTATTAGACAATCATTAAATGTATTGACTATATATGTATAGATCGTAAAATGTGAAGTAATAATATAACATTTCTGATAACCTTTTTCGTTTCGTGGGCGCATTATACATATCTACTTGGATTTCATCGTCGATTTCATTTCTAACCCACGTAACTTCATGATCGGCCGAAGACAACCCATCCTTCGAAACAGACGGTTGGAGCACTCTAAGCCTTCTCTCTTCTTCATCCTCATCGCTGTCCTCGAATTCTGGGACATCGTAGACATCCCTGGGTTTCCATCGGCATACAACACTCCATCCCGGATGCTTCAAACACTGTGAGTAGTATACTTGGAACGCTTGGTTCGGAAAGATAAACGGATCTTCCTGACCGTAAAATCGAAGTGTGTTCATACTGGCCAATCCATATTCATCTTTCCAAGTCCCAAGATTGCTTCTCCACTTATCCGTATCGGTTCGCGTATTGTACCAAGTACACTGGAATATATAAAAGGGTTCTGATCGTCCGGGATAGTGGATGCCGAGCATACAATTTAAGCACCCATAATAAATCACACCGTCCGATCCTACCATCGCAATCCCATTATTCTGAGTGGTTCTAGATGTTTCTATGTCCTTAACTTCGAATTTGTATCGAAGGACACCAAATCCTTTGTAATATGCAACCTCCATACTAGGAAATTGAGCTAAACATCTTGAATCACTCTCAAATGATGCAGACAAGTTCGGATCGTGGATCTAACAAAACAAATTTTACGAAAAATACATAACGATACAAGTTTAGATTAAAACTGATAGCAATAAAATATTATTCGAATAACTTACATGATCTTTGACCTAATCACAAAAATTATCCTGATGATATTTTTCCAATCGTTCTTCGTTCCAATCAGGATGCCCCTCACGTACCTCGTTAAAATGAATTCTGTTTTCGACAAATAATGGTGACATTAATATTATATCATTTCATACACACACAAACACAAATATAACAATTAATCCAAAAAAACTTACTCTCTAATTTGTTCAAGACATACGCAATTAAACAAGATAAACCGGTATATCTTGTTGATAAACATAGTGTCTACCCTCTTATAATCGGCTTTACCATATGGCCCGTCTTGAATTCTTCGAGGCCGGTTAAGTCTTGTCTCAATGTTTTCGTCCAGATAGCGGGAACAAAATGTGGTTGCTTCATCAAGAAGATAACCTTGCATGATAGAACCCTCTGGTCGATTTTTATTGCGTATATACTTTTTAAGAGTGTAGAGGTACCTAATGAAAATATGTTGAATAAATAAATACGGGCATACAGGACAACAATAAATTTAAAAATTGCGCGAAACGAAAAATTACACGTACCTCTCGACGGGATACATCCATCGATATTGTACCAGTCCGGCTAACTTAGCCTCAGTTGCAAGATGAACCGTCAAGTGTATTATGATATCGAAGAATGACGGTGGGAAAATACGCTCAAACTTGCAAAGTATCAACGCAATAGAATTTTCTAGTTTATCCAGCGTCACAACCTCCAGTGTTTTAGCACACAACTCTCTGATAAAACAGCATAGGTCATTGATTACTAGACCAACCGTGTCTAACCTATAGGGGTGGTCTGGAGGCAGGAAACGTCGATGGCCGCAATAACAAACCTTCCTGCTAAAATTCAAGAATTTCGATGTTGTGTGTTCATGGCAATGAGGACATGCTTTGTGACCATGTACAGACCAACCTGATAGCATTCCATACGCAGGAAAGTCATTAATTGTCCACATTAAAGCCGCACGCAGTATGAAGGTTGTATTTGTGTTTGCATCGTATATCTCTACACCATCAATGAACAAAGATTTCAACTCCTCGATCAGAGGTCGGACATAGACGTCGATATTGTTTCCCGGTGAGTTTGGTTCGTCGATAAGAAGAGGCATCATAAAGTATGATTGGTCCATAGCCAACCAAGGCGACAGATTATAAATTATCATTACAACGAGCCATGTGCTGTGACTTCCAGCCATATAGTTGAATGGGCAGAAGCCATCACTAGCCAGTCCGAGCCGAACATTACGAGCATCGCTACTGAATATTGCGTGCCTCCTATCAAAATCCTTCCATGCCGGTGAATCTCTTGGATGGCTCATTTTTCCATCTTCACTTGGAGGAGCACGGTGATGCCAAATCATTGCCTCGGCTGTTTTCTTGCACCTGAATAACCTCTGTAGACTCTGTGTTATGGGAAAATATCGTGCTATCTTGACAGGTATATCGGGCTTCTTATCAGAATTTTTCGGCTTATACCTGGCCTCTCTGCATGTTGGACACTCTTTCAAATCTGAATTCTCTTTCCGATACAACACGCAATTTTTAGGACATGCTTGAATCTTCACGCACTTTAGACCCAAATCAGACATCATCTTCTGGGCTCCGTACCAGCTGTCGGGCACGTTATTTCCCGGGGGCATAGAATCTTTCAAGAACGAAAGAAGCATTGTGAATGACGTGTTGCTCCATCCATTTAAGCACTTAATCTGGAAAAGTTGGACGAACCATGAGAGGGTGGAATACTTCACATTCTCATAAATTGGTTTTCTAGCATCATTCATGAAATTTTCATATTTATCCACACGTGGTCCTTGACCGGAAGGAATGTCATTTTCGGTACGAATAGATTCACCTAGGGCAGCCTCTACCATATCCTCCATTTCTTCTGATGGAAATAAATTACCGTCTTCTCCTTCTGCCGCATTACCGAATTCTCCTTCTTCTCCTGCCGCATTATCGTGTTCTCCTTCTTCTTCTACCGCATTACTGCATTCTTCTCCTTCCCCGTGATATTTCCAAGTTGTATAAAGTCTAGTAAACCCATATTTTACAATATGAAGCTCTGCCAATTCTACCTTCTTCCAGTACTTATTGCCACATCTATCGCACGGACAGAGAATCTTCTCTATTATGATCTTATTATGTGCGCGTACAAATTCAATAAAAGCAGAAACTCCTGCGACAAACTTAGGTTGCATACGTTGTTGCCAATCTACATACATCCAGTCCTTAACTCTGACATACTCATGGGCTGTGTTAGACTGTATAACATATAAATTGTAGGTTATGGTGACTATATTGAGAAATATAAGAACGGGATCGTTACTGACAAAGGAGAAAATCCGTGTATATGCTTTGAAACAACGTTGAAATAAACATCTAATCTATCTTTGTACATGGAGAACCAGCGGAAAGGTACCGACGAAATAACTCGAAATGGATGAAAACACAAGTGAATGAAGGTGTTTTCTTTATTCATTCCTAACTTGTCCACACGGGACAAATCTATCGGTTACCATACGATTGAATCTTCTCGTCACATAGACTATACGACGGTTGTTAGTATCGAGCTATACCGTCCTATATTTAACAACCTTCGTATAGTTCTATGTCACGACGAACATCGAACGTATGTTAACCGATAGACGGGGACTAAGTGGAACTTTTAGTTTCATATATGAGTATCGATGAGAATATGAAGGTTTCATATTATCATCGAGTATCATATATTGGTTTTAACTTGAACATCTTGAATCACTCTCTAATTATGCGTTTGTTGTGTATTCTTGTTGTATGTGTGTGTTTCGGCTGTCGGGGGTAAGGCTTCTATCCCATTAAGAATGTATAGAGCGAACACCCATTCGCTTGTGCTTTCAACCGTTTCAAGTAAATTTCGACAGCACCTCCCCGCTGTTCTCCAAGTACACTATAATAGAATAGATAATCATTTCAAAGCTGTGAAACAACGTTCAAATGAATATCTAATCTATCTTTGTACATGGAGAACCAGCGGAAAGGTACCGACGAAATATCTCGAAACGGATGAAAACACAAGTGAATGAAGGTGTTTGCTATATACATTCCTAACTTTTCCACACGGGACAAATCTATCGGTTACCATACGATTGAATCTTCTCGTCACATAGACTATACGACGGTTGTTAGTATCGAGCTATACCGTCCGATATTTAACAACCTTCGTATAGTTCTATATCACGACGAACATCGAACGTATGTTAACCGATAGACGGGGACTAAGTGGCGCTTTTAGTTTCATATATGAGTATCGATGAGAATATGAAGGTTTCATATTATCATCGAGTATCATATATTGGTTTTAACTTGAACATCTTGAATCACTCTCTAATTATGCGTTTGTTGTGTATTCTTGTTGTATGTGTGTGTTCCGGCTGTCGGGGGTAAGGCTTCTATCCCATTAAGAATGTATAGAGCGAACACCCATTCACTTGTGCTTTCAACCGTTTCGAGTAAATTTCGGCAGCACCTCCCCGCTGTTCTCCGAGTACACTGTAATAGAATAGATAATCATTTCAAAGCTGTGAAACAACGTTCAAATGAACATCTAATCTATCTTTATACACGGAGTACCAGCGGAAAAGTACCGACGAAATATCTCGAAACGGATGAAAACACAAGTGAATGAAGGTGTTTGCTTTATACATTCCTAACTTGTCCACACAGGACAAATCCATCGGTTACCATACGATTGAATCTTCTCGTCACATAGACTATACGACGGTTGTTAGTATCTAGCTATACCGTCCGATATTTAACAACCTTCGTATAGTTCTATGTCACGACGAATATCGAACGTATGTTAACCGATAGACGGGGACTAAGTGGCGCTTTTAGTTTCATATATGAGTATCGATGAGAATATGAAGGTTTCATATTATCATCGAGTATCATATATTGATTTTAACTTGAACATCTTGAATCACTCTCTAATGATGCGTTTGTTGTGCATTCGTGTTGTATGTGTAACATGATTTTAAACCATTGAGATCAAGATTGATAGAACTGATCATCCACAAAGAGATTAAGGATTGACTTTTGACAGCCATATGAAGGAAAAATTTCTTATACGGCAACCTAATAATATACCCATTATCCTCATATATACATATATGCAGGCAGGCATGGATACATACATGCAAATATTTGAAAAATTAATATATCAACCAAAAACTATTATTGCAATGGCATTCATCTATAACAATCAATAATTAAGACTACAAATGTAGGATACTGATATCATAAAGCGTTATACGCAACATATGAATTCACATGACTGAAACATGCATCAAAAAAACATGTTCATCCAAAAGAAAGGCCATTGTCAACAAATATAGACAAATACGTCATAAAACAGTAACTAATTAACAAGTTGATTAGCATCTGGATCAAGAAAATGATAGGAAAAACAATTGACTATGATCTATAATGACAAGTCTATTACCATGACTCTCGACTAACAAAGGTGGCTTTTCGTCCTCGGTAGCTTGATAATTGGGATTTCATGGCGAATAAAAATATGCATATGCCGTTTGACCGGGAACTTCAATAGGAAACTCAATGAGGTCGGGTGTACTGAAGTACGCTTTGTATTTCGCTATATCAGGTGATGAAGCCCAAGCCCTAGCTAGCCCCAGCCCCACCCCAACCGAACCCTAGCCCCAGCCCCAGCCCAGCCCCAACCCCAACAGAACCCTAGCCCTAGCCCCAGCCCCAGCCCAGCCCCACCCTAACCGAACCCTAGCCCCAACACCAGCCCAGCCCCAACCCCAACCGAACCCTAGCCCCAGCCCCAGCCCAGCCCCAACCCCAACCGAACCCTAGCCCCAGCCCCAGCCCAGCCCCAGCCCTAACCCCAACCGAACCCTAACCCCAACCGAACCCTAACCCTAACCCTAACCGAACCCGATGCCGATGCCAAACCCTCACCCCTACCCGAACCTGGCCTGAACCCTAGACCTAACATCATCAAAATTAAAAATAATTTGAAATTTAATTACTAACCGGGCGGTGGAGAAGACGACAAAAATCGGTGGTCGACGACGATCGGCGAAGGTGGCGACGAGGCGCGGGAAGTCGACGAAGGTGTGGGAACGACCGACGAAGGTGGCGACGAGGCGCGGAGCGCGGTGGCGACGAGGCGTGGGAACAGGCGATGAGGCGTGGGAGAGTGAGAGAGAGAATTTTTGGGAACGATGAATGACTTTTCTGTGTTTTTTTATTATTAATAACCTATTTATATGCCCTTACGGACATAACCGTAGGTCTACCGTTTGCGGCTCCGTAGGGCCAAACAACAAATTAGAACGTAAGGCACCGTAGGGACAACGATGTGGCCCTACGGATAAATCCGTAGGGGCAAGAAATAGTTGCCCCTATGGATTCCTGAGTCCGTAGGGGCAACCCCATATTGTAGTAGTGGGATTGGACTAATATCTGCTTACTACATCAACTGTATAAGCTACATTTGGTCTGGTACTTAATATCACACGATTGACGTTACTGTCATTCATGCGAGTCCCTCTCCTTATCAGTCAAGAAGATATCTCTTTAGAGATGGTGACTCTATCTTGTGCGGGTACACTACCACTCCAGGAGTCATCCATTCTAAACCCCTTTAGAATGGTGTCGGGGTACCTGAATTGGGACAATCCCAAAACCCATCTAAATCTATCATTATAGATCTAGTCCCCAAATTGTTTGATACTTATTGCCTAAATCCTATATGGAGAAAAATATGTGACAACCATAACTTAACCGAATTGTAACATAGGAACATCACTTCCTATCAAGAGTATACCATCCACAATCCATATGAGGAATATCACAGTACTCCCTAGATCTTTCTAACAAGTTCCAGGTTCATATATCATTTTGATGAAACCAAACACTTCGACTGTAACATCAAAACAGATGATTCATCTCTGTTATACCTTCTTTAGTTTATGAATAGAGTTAAGCAACTTGTACGCTATCTGTTGCTCCCACTGACTACGATAACCCTCTGGCAGAGTCATATACACGTACACTTCTAAATTCCCATTTAGAAAAATGTTATAGTCATCCATCTGCCAGACATCATAGTCATAAAAAGCATCAGTGGAAAGTTATATCTATATGTACTTCAGTACAGACACTGAAGTAAAAGTTTCATCACAATCCACATCGGGTATTTGGTGAAAATATTTTACTACAAATCTAGCCTTATTATGTAACTACCTTTCCATCTGCATTGATCTTATCATGGAATATCTACTTTCTCCTAATGGGTTTTCCCCCTTCAGGAGCACCCAACAAAATCCATACTTTGTTGCGGTGCATGGAGTCCAACTTGGATAACTCGGTAACCAGCCATAAGTCGAAAGTCACTACTCTCTATAGCCTGCTGATAACTAGTAAGGTCTTCATCACATGATGCAAGCCTCCTTTCCACCGTCTACAAGAAAACCGAAGTATTTCTCGAGCGGCTAAGGTCACCTACTAAATCTGCGGAGTAGCTATGGTTTGTCAGGGTCAATTGAACCTCCAGGTTCTACTAAATTTTCAGTAACCGTTTGTGGTTCTAGAATTTTTTTCAGTTCTACCATACTCCCACTAATTTCTTTTGTAGAAATTTCTTTTCTAAAAAGGTGGTGAGTCAAGAACAAAACAAATTTTGATCCTGAAAATGGTATAAATTATACCCTTGCAAAAGCTTGGGATAACCTACAAACTGATCGTTACTGAAATGTGCCTACAAGCTTGTCCGGATTCTGCTTTTGACATAAGCCGGACAATACCATATCTTAACAAACTTAAGACATGGTCTCCATTTTATATAACATATAGAATTTAAGGCACAGATTTAGATGAAACTCTATTCAATTAGTATGCAGCTGTTTCCAGTGCATACCCTTTTATGAAAAGGACAACTATGGAATACCGAGCATAAGTATTCATCTCCTATATCAAGGATTCGGTTTGTCATTTGATTGCTTCTACAGTTCCTGCTTTGCACAGTGATATATATGATATATCCCGCACCTCATTCGACGAGGAAAGGACCGACGATCCCTTCACCGGGAGTGACTCCTTTAGCAAAACTAGAAAAGCCTCAAAAACACTCCATTTCAAAATTCATTCGATCATACAACGATATCAAGTTCATTACGCAATAGGTTTTCAGAAAAACCTGTCGTAGCCCTCCGTTATTTCAGATAAGTACTAGTTAGTATTCGTGCTGCGGTTGTTTGGCATGCGTCAAGGCGTAGTGTACGGTAGCTAACTAGTGCTTATCTGCTAGCATACGATGCGATTGGATTAGGGTATTCGTACGGCGTTGTTTGGCATGCGTCAAGGGTCGTGCGGGTGGGTTTAATTCAATCAAGAAATGTACGGGTTGAACTTGACTAGTGGACTATGGGTTGTTTGGCATGCGTCAAGGTCATAGCACGCTAGGGGCAAAACATTATCGGGAATTTCAAGTGTTGAAATTTGTAATGAGATTGCATACCTTCTATGAGATAGTTGGATCCCGATACCCGCTGCGAGTAAGAGTTACTCCTGGGAGAGTTTTACACATTACAATTAGTCGATCAGGTAGGTGTCTAGAAAGGTGTTAACGAGGTTACGCTTCTGGGAAAACGAGGTTTACATTAATTAGGTTCGTGCGAAAGCACGGGGGACCTCCCTCAAAGTACCGACACTGGCCTGGCTGAAAGATTGGCGAACTTGTAGCGTGTAATTAATCCCGGCTAGTCTTTCCTTTTAGGGTTTGAAGGAAGATTTGATAAAAAACAGTAGGAGCCATCCTGATTAGATAAAATAATAACCATTCTGATCTTGCAAGAGCATACGCTAAGTGTTTTCTTCTCTCTCTCTCCAGGTAGCGACCATATCACGCCTTAATCAAGATAATAATACGGAATATTGACCGAACCCGCTTGTTTTTACTGAGCTGGGAAACGTTGGTCCCGCTCCAACTTATAATAGTTATAAGACAGAGCAGGAAATAGGGGAATACCAAGATTCCCATGCCGCCCAAACGAAGAGAGTGCATGTTGATGCATCATCTTCGGGTGTGTTCATTATACAAAACTGTTTCTCAATGTCCTTTACGTCCTGGGTATATGATACCGGATCAGGATCCCAGATATGTAATCTGTTACATGGGCTAAAGATAGGAAAAGAACTGAGAACGGGTGATAAGTTTCTTGAGGCAGAAAACGGGGCAAGAGTTGCAGCCAAGTCTGTCGGTCACTGTCACCCTGTATTACCAATACATTGATTCTGAACGAATGTTATTAGATACCGAACCTGATATACAAAATCATATACAAAATCCGTGTATATGCTTTGAAACAACGTTGAAATAAACATCTAATCTATCTTTGTACATGGAGAACCAGCGGAAAGGTACCGACGAAATAACTCGAAATGGATGAAAACACAAGTGAATGAAGGTATTTTCTTTATTCATTCCTAACTTGTCCACACGGGACAAATCTATCGGTTACCTTACGATTGAATCTTCTCGTCACATAGACTATACGACGGTTGTTAGTATCGAGCTATACCGTCCTATATTTAACAACCTTCGTATAGTTCTATGTCACGACGAACATCGAACGTATGTTAACCGATAGACGTGGACTAAGTGGAACTTTTAGTTTCATATATGAGTATCGATGAGAATATGAAGGTTTCATATTATCATCGAGTATCATATATTGGTTTTAACTTGAACATCTTGAATCACTCTCTAATTATGCGTTTGTTGTGTATTCTTGTTGTATGTGTGTGTTCCGGCTGTCGGGGGTAAGGCTTCTATCCCATTAAGAATGTATAGAGCGAACACCCATTCGCTTGTGCTTTCAACCGTTTCAAGTAAATTTCGACAGCACCTCCCCGCTGTTCTCCAAGTACACTATAATAGAATAGATAATCATTTCAAAGCTGTGAAACAACGTTCAAATGAATATCTAATCTATCTTTGTACATGGAGAACCAGCGAAAAGGTACCGACGAAATATCTCGAAACGGATGAAAACACAAGTGAATGAAGGTGTTTGCTTTATACATTCCTAACTTTTCCACACGGGACAAATCTATCGGTTACCATACGATTGAATCTTCTCGTCACATAGACTATACGACGGTTGTTAGTATCGAGCTATACCGTCCGATATTTAACAACCTTCGTATAGTTCTATGTCACGACGAACATCGAACGTATGTTAACCGATAGACGGGGACTAAGTGGCGCTTTTAGTTTCATATATGAGTATCGATGAGAATATGAAGGTTTCATATTATCATCGAGTATCATATATTGGTTTTAACTTGAACATCTTGAATCACTCTCTAATTATGCGTTTGTTGTGTATTCTTGTTGTATGTGTGTGTTCCGGCTGTCGGGGGTAAGGCTTCTATCCCATTAAGAATGTATAGAGCGAACACCCATTCACTTGTGCTTTCAACCGTTTCGAGTAAATTTCGGCAGCACCTCCCCGCTGTTCTCCGAGTACACTGTAATAGAATAGATAATCATTTCAAAGCTGTGAAACAACGTTCAAATGAACATCTAATCTATCTTTATACACGGAGTACCAGCGGAAAAGTACCGACGAAATATCTCGAAACGGATGAAAACACAAGTGAATGAAGGTGTTTGCTTTATACATTCCTAACTTGTCCACACAGGACAAATCCATCGGTTACCATACTATTGAATCTTCTCGTCACATAGACTATACGACGGTTGTTAGTATCGAGCTATACCGTCCGATATTTAACAACCTTCGTATAGTTCTATGTCACGACGAACATCGAACGTATGTTAACCGATAGACGGGGACTAAGTGGCGCTTTTAGTTTCATATATGAGTATCGATGAGAATATGAAGGTTTCATATTATCATCGAGTATCATATATTGATTTTAACTTGAACATCTTGAATCACTCTCTAATGATGCGTTTGTTGTGCATTCGTGTTGTATGTGTAACCTGATTTTAAACCATTGAGATCAAGATTGATAGAACTGATCATCCACAAAGAGATTAAGGATTGACTTTTGACAGCCATATGAAGGAAAAATTTCTCATACGGCAACCTAATAATATACCCATTATCCTCATATATACATATATGCAGGCAGGCATGGATACATACATGCAAATATTTGAAAAATTAATATATCAACCAAAAACTATTATTGCAATGGCATTCATCTATAACAATCAATAATTAAGACTACAAATGTAGGATACTGATATCATAAAGCGTTATACGCAACATATGAATTCACATGACTGAAACATGCATCAAAAAAACATGTTCATCCAAAAGAAAGGCCATTGTCAACAAATATAGACAAATACGTCATAAAACAGTAACTAATTAACAAGTTGATTAGCATCTGGATCAAGAAAATGATAGGAAAAAAAATTGACTATGATCTATAATGACAAGTCTATTACCATGACTCTCGACTAACAAAGGTGGCTTTTCGTCCTCGGTAGCTTGATAATTGGGATTTCATGGCGAATAAAAATATGCATATGCCGTTTGACCGGGAACTTCAATAGGAAACTCAATGAGGTCGGGTGTACTGAAGTACGCTTTGTATTTCGCTATATCAGGTGATGAAGCCCAAGCCCTAGCTAGCCCCAGCCCCACCCCAACCGAACCCTAGCCCCAGCCCCAGCCCAGCCCCAACCCCAACAGAACCCTAGCCCTAGCCCCAGCCCCAGCCCAGCCCCACCCTAACCGAACCCTAGCCCCAGCCCCAGCCCAGCCCCAACCCCAACCGAACCCTAGCCCCAGCCCCAGCCCAGCCCCAACCCCAACCGAACCCTAGCCCCAGCCCCAGCCCAGCCCCAGCCCTAACCCCAACCCCAACCCCAACCGAACCCTAACCCCAACCGAACCCTAACCCTAACCCTAACCGAACCCGATGCCGATGCCAAACCCTCACCCCTACCCGAACCTGGCCTGAACCCTAGACCTAACATCATCAAAATTAAAAATAATTTGAAATTTAATTACTAACCGGGCGGTGGAGAAGACGACAAAAATCGGTGGTCGACGACGATCGGCGAAGGTGGCGACGAGGCGCGGGAAGTCGACGAAGGTGTGGGAACGACCGACGAAGGTGGCGACGAGGCGCGGAGCGCGGTGGCGACGAGGCGCGGGAACAGGCGATGAGGCGTGGGAGAGTGAGAGAGAGAATTTTTGGGAACGATGAATGACTTTTCTGTGCTTTTTTTTATTAATAACCTATTTATATGCCCTTACGGACATAACCGTAGGTCTACCGTTTGCGGCTCCGTAGGGCCAAACAACAAATTAGAACGTAAGGCACCGTAGGGACAACGATGTGGCCCTACGGATAAATCCGTAGGGGCAAGAAATAGTTGCCCCTATGGATTCCTGAGTCCGTAGGGGCAACCCCATATTGTAGTAGTGGGATTGGACTAATATCTGCTTACTACATCAACTGTATAAGCTACATTTGGTCTGGTACTTAATATCACACGATTGACGTTACTGTCATTCATGCGAGTCCCTCTCCTTATCAGTCAAGAAGATATCTCTTTAGAGATGGTGACTCTATCTTGTGCGGGTACACTACCACTCCAGGAGTCATCCATTCTAAACCCCTTTAGAATGGTGTCGGGGTACCTGAATTGGGACAATCCCAAAACCCATCTAAATCTATCATTATAGATCTAGTCCCCAAATTGTTTGATACTTATTGCCTAAATCCTATATGGAGAAAAATATGTGACAACCATAACTTAACCGAATTGTAACATAGGAACATCACTTCCTATCAAGAGTATACCATCCATAATCCATATGAGGAATATCACAGTACTCCCTAGATCTTTCTAACAAGTTCCAGGTTCATATATCATTTTGATGAAACCAAACACTTCGACTGTAACATCAAAACAGATGATTCATCTCTGTTATACCTTCTTTAGTTTATGAATAGAGTTAAGCAACTTGTACGCTATCTGTTGCTCCCACTGACTACGATAACCCTCTGGCAGAGTCATATACACGTACACTTCTAAATTCCCATTTAGAAAAATGTTATAGTCATCCATCTGCCAGACATCATAGTCATAAAAAGCATCAGTGGAAAGTTATATCTATATGTACTTCAGTACAGACACTGAAGTAAAAGTTTCATCACAATCCACATCGGGTATTTGGTGAAAATATTTTACTACAAATCTAGCCTTATTATGTAACTACCTTTCCATCTGCATTGATCTTATCATGGAATATCTACTTTCTCCTAATGGGTTTTCCCCCTTCAGGAGCACCCAACAAAATCCATACTTTGTTGCGGTGCATGGAGTCCAACTTGGATAACTCGGTAACCAGCCATAAGTCGAAAGTCACTACTCCCTATAGCCTGCTGATAACTAGTAAGGTCTTCATCACATGATGCAAGCCTCCTTTCCACCGTCTACAAGAAAACCGAAGTATTTCTCGAGCGGCTAAGGTCACCTACTAAATCTGCGGAGTAGCTATGGTTTGTCAGGGTCAATTGAACCTCCAGGTTCTACTAAATTTTCAGTAACCGTTTGTGGTTCTAGAATTTTTTTCAGTTCTACCATACTCCCACTAATTTCTTTTGTAGAAATTTCTTTTCTAAAAAGGTGGTGAGTCAAGAACAAAACAAATTTTGATCCTGAAAATGGTATAAATTATACCCTTGCAAAAGCTTGGGATAACCTACAAACTGATCGTTACTGAAATGTGCCTACAAGCTTGTCCGGATTCTGCTTTTGACATAAGCCGGACAATACCATATCTTAACAAACTTAAGACATGGTCTCCATTTTATATAACATATAGAATTTAAGGCACAGATTTAGATGAAACTCTATTCAATTAGTATGCAGCTGTTTCCAGTGCATACCCTTTTATGAAAAGGACAACTATGGAATACCGAGCATAAGTATTCATCTCCTATATCAAGGAATCATGATACTTCCGACGTCTGGTTCTCTACTTTATTCTTATACCCTATGAACTTCTCAATATCTTTAGACAGTGCATTTCAAAAAGAATGTGTGTTTAAAACCAGAGAACTCATAGGTAGACGGAATTAAGTATGAATACCAACCCCTTGTCCGTATGGACATCGTACAACATACATCACTATAGATAATTCCCTAGAGTTCACTAACTCAAACTCCGTGTTTTGTAAGTTGAAAACTATATTTCGATTAAGAATGTCAATACCATTATCTTTATGCACCTTACCCAATCAACAATTGAGGAAGTTAAATATTCAAAACATATTTTTCAAAATTTATATCCCACTTTATTAAATAAAAAGACAGATATTTCATTTTTAAAAGTTGGTGCATAATAACGGTTATTCAAAACCAAAAGTTAGCTGCTAGGTAAAACCAGGTGATTTTCCCCAATAGCAACATTTGCTACGATTTCCGACATTAAGGATCAAATCACCCATTCCTAATAATCTACTCTCTCTTAGCACCTATAAAACCTTACAGATATGGGATTCTAATCCAGTACCCATATACCCAGAAGTCATAATTAATTGAGAAATAGTTTCTAATTACAAGCACACAGAAAAACTGAAACATAAAAAATATTTCAAGGGTGTGGCCGGGTATTCCAAGTAATGCCTCTTCCACTTCCCAGGCTCATGATAGTAGTTGCAATTTCCTTTTCCCTCACTTCAACTCTTTTTGATATATCTCCATCTTACCTTCTGTATACCGAACTTAGGCTGGTTGATTTTCTTCTTACCCTTTCTCTCACCTCCAGCCTCGAGATTGGAAGAAGACTATTCAACAAGCACAACTGGTATAATCTCATTATTTAAGGAGCTCTCGAACTTGAGATAAGGTGGAAGAAAGAGATAAATGAACAATTCATTTTTCCCAGAACCAGTGGCCATCCTTAGACTGAAACAATTTCTTCGAGTTCGTATCTAACTATGTGAGATGTCATTTCCAAGCAATACAGATCCCTGTATTTGATACAGAGGGTTCTGAAAAAACAAAAACGAAAGTAGGATGGGCAAGGACATATGTGATTTCGTCGTGAATTAGGGTAATTATGACATTCCAAATCTAATGATTATAAAAAGGTCAGTTAATATGGTCTTACGAGTTTTAGTTTAAGGTCGGTTATGTTCACTGTCAGAGAAAGAGAAAAGATACACTCAGCGTGCTCTCTTGCAAGATTAGATTGGTTTATTAATTCATCTAATCATGATGGCTCCCACTATTTCGTCGAATCCTCCTTCAAATCCTAAAAGGAGAACTAGTCAGGATCATATACACTCATAAGTTCGCTAATCGGTCAGCCAGGCAAGTGCAAGTACTCCGAGAGAGGTCCCCTATGCTTTCGTACGGACCCAATTTAATAACCCCGTTTTCTAAAAGGCATAACCTCGTAAATACCTTTCTAGACACCTAATAGGTTAGCTAATTATGAAGTGAAAATCTCTTGAGAATAACTCTTGCTCACAGTAGAAATCAGGATCCAAATGCAATCACATTGCAAGTTTCAATACTTGAAACTCCCGATATGGTTTTTATCCCTAGAGGCTTATGACCATGACTAGGTTAACAAACCATAAGTTGCTAGTCAAGTTCAACCCGCCATTTCGTGATTAATTTAGATCCACCCACACGAGCCCTTGACTAGGTCAACAAGGCTATGCGACTATCCTAGCTAATCGCATCAACATGAAAGCAGAAAAATATCACTTAGCTACCGATCACTATGCGATGACTAGATCAACAAACATAGTATGAGTACTAAATACCCTACTTATTAAAATGACAGAGGTCTATGGTTGGTTTTGAATAAAAGCTTTAACGTAATGAACTTGATATCATTGAAAGAACCGAGTGGTTTTGCAAGTTTAGTAACATAAACTTTTGCTCAAGAGCGAACTTCCCGTGAAGGGATCAAGGATTTTTCCTCATCGAATGAGGTGCGGGATATTCCTAATTGAATACCTCTATGCAAAGCAGAAAGAATATGTCTATAGTTTCCTTTTTTTTAAATATGGTTCCTACAGCGTATTTTAAGTTTGTTTTCTTTGCATTAATCCAATTAACGCAATCTCATCATTTATATAATAAAACATATTATCTAGCATCTTCTCACACCAGAAAAATATGATATGAAAAGAAAATAGAATACTTTTATATGCTATCCGCATTCACCATAGAGCATCGGGTCTTCACTGTAAGGTTACTTAACTTACGGTAGAGGCGGACGCAAGGTTAGCACGGATGCAAAACATATAGAAGCATTTATTTATATATCATATATATCATCATATATATACAATATCGCAGGCAGGTAATCATCATTACAGGCATGCGGTAAATATCATCACATGAATATAATCACATTATAGGCATACGGTCAATATCACAGAAATGGAATGGTCGGATTTTCTAAGAATCCCACATTCCGTTTGAGCCGCAAACGAAACACGACATTTTCAGATCACATGAATAGCCGTACATAGCCAAACCAAGACTCCTACGAGTGTGACGGGCCACCCGCCAATCCTATAAACAAGGCAACCCGGGCTCAAAACCATAAGGGCGCCACTCGATGCTATCTAGAATCTTACAACTCGAGACTCCTCTGCGGTTCAATCCTATACCCACTACAAGCGCGGCAAGCAACCCGCTAATTCTAGAATGAGATGGCCTGCCTTGAGATGGCCATCTACCGCATTCTAGATCTGGCGATTCGAGCGCTTTTTCACAGGATAAAACTTGTATTATATACACTCAACGGCAACAACGGCCTCAACTCGACCGCGTCCCGAAAATGAATAATACATACACCGACAACAACGGCCACAATCTGATCGCTCATTACGAAAAAGAATATACATTTGGCATTATACAATACATGAATATGAATACAAAACTTTGTATACAAACATTCACACGCGGGGCTATTCATTGCGACAATCCGAACCAAACCAAACACACCAACATTGCAAACTCACAATATGGAACCCCGTCGAATTGATCAAACATCAATTCGTCGACGTTAACCGACACGTATCAACATATATAATGATATAATGATGCAATAATTTTCAAAACTACTCCTTCACAATGTTGAAAAACCTTCTAGATTTTGATATATAAAATCTAGGAATTTTTTATACCCAAAAAAGTCTAAGTTTTCAACAAAACAAGTCATTGTCCAAAACCCGATCCCAAACTACAAAGTGAAGCCGACAGGGGCGGCCATAAGGGGTTAGGGGGGCCAGAAAAGTGAATTGAGGGCTCAAGTTTTAGGGTTGCTTAAAACAATGTCTTATCAGTTCAAAAAAGTATTTCAAAAAAATTTTAGAGACTAAATTTTTTTTCCAACATAGACTTGCATTAAGAAAACCGTACAAGAAAGTTCATTTTGAAACTATTGAATCATTAAAGCAATCAATTAGTAAATGATCGGCTCTGACACCATGAAAGGAAACCGGTGCTCGGGTCGCAACACTTGCGGAAGCATAGAACAAAAAATAATCAAGGCATAACACCAATTCTCATAACAAGATTAAGTCATTTACTATAAATTACAACAAACCAAGCAAGAAATGAGTCAAGTTTAGAGTGATACAACCTTTATAGTGTGTCCGTCCAATTGCGGAAGACCCATACTAGACTCCATCGTCGTAGGGATCGTGCTTGCAATCTGACTTCCTTGCCGAAGATGATCCATATCGAGGAAACCCCAACTCAAACTCCAACTTCACCAAAAGCAAGTTTCAAGTGAAGTAACATTGCCTTCATGATTTGCTAGGGCATGAAGGAAGTGATGTATTGTGCTCACTATAATTTTTCTCTCATATTTCTCTCTTTTAGGTTCTTATTTTTTAATTAGGAAAAAAGAAGAGAGAGCATGTACAAACCATCAAGTGAAGGGATAAGAAGAAGAGAGGATATACTTCATATAATCATAGTCTTTAACTTTTAATTCTTTCTCTTATTATAATGAAGCTCATACCTCCCTACACTCTTTTTATTTTCTTTATTATTAATAAGAAATGACTCATTTCTTAATAATAATAGCAAGAAAATGAGGTGTCCCTTCTAGATACAAGCATGTGTATCGTATACACAAAGTATATGTATCGAAGACATATAAACGTATTTGTATCGTATACAGATGCCGAATGAGAGATAAATAGAAAATGAACATAATACTAGAATATATATATATATATATATATATATATATATATATATATATATTATTAAATCAATACTTGATTTAATAATCTGGCTTAAACATAAACCAGTTGGAATTATCAAACATCCGATTAAAGTACATGTATCAAATACACGTATTTAATCGAACTCCTGCACGTATCACCATACGGGAACTACATCATTTCGTCTGAGTGGGAAAAACATCTGCGTGGGATTCTAAAGACTTGAAAATACACTGGCAGTAGGTTAGGACCACATCTGATTGATCTGAAATACTTTCATATCAACCCTCTCATGGGTTAACCCACAAGCACGTCAGCGGTACTAGCTGCATGTAACGGCTACCCAGGTATTGATCGAAAGGTAAGTCAACAAGCAAGTTCTTCCATACCTAATAGAGACTATCAATGACAATCACTGTATAATCCAGACTCTTATCAGAGATGGTCGCATATCGGGTCTAGGGGTGGAAATTGTCAGACCCCCAATAACCCGATAAGTCGTACTAATGTCAAACACATAACCACCTAAGATACAACTGATAACAATTATCAGTTTATCTCTACCGCCTCGGCGCCGAGGACTTCTGGTTAGCACGACATCAACTCCTTATACCGGGAAAGACAAATCCCTTCCGATCACTCACTGCCTCCATATGGCTCGGAACTGTACCTAATTAAAACCTATTTGCATGGCTCTTTAAAGCCATGGTAGGGTGGTAATCAAAGCACAGTGGGAACCACATAAGACACTATGACGATCTCAATTCTACAGACTACCATGTACTCATGTAACCAGAGAACTACTATCTGACGATAGGTATAATACCATCTAAGAGTTCTCGGTGAGTCCGTCCAGTGTAACTCATAACCTAATAAGCACATACATACAATTATCGGTGTCAAACACCAATAGCTGTGAGATTAGCTATCTCCCTCCAACCGGGTCAGGAAACATACATACTAGTCTAAACTGGAGTACCGATGCCTAGTCTCGATACTCCTACGACTATGGACATTTAAGGATGTGCTTATGGACTAGCTAGGCCCCACTAGTATGATCCCTATCATTAATCTTGTAATCAAGCAAAGATCCAACAGGCTTTATTATTATGTATTAGCGACACGTAATAACAAGTAAAATATATACACATACATGATAAAGACAAACCAGATAGCATATTATCTTCTCGAGTAAGATTGTTCTATCCGTATAGGTCCTCCTTCAATTACAGTAATTGTCATCATGTAATTACAATAATTGCCTTGAGGGCACTATATCCAACATCTTACATGCATCATATTTGTCTCCACATGACAAAATGAAATACATACACACACACACTTATATATATAAGATAAGAGAGTGAGTATATATGTATCTTAATACATATATAATATATAAAAGATAGAGGGAGTATATATTTCCCATACAAATACACATCATGTATCATATACACAATAAATGAGAGATAAAGAGTGTGTGTATAAAATACACTATACTAGAAACTGTATTATATATATACGGTTATTAAGTCAGCACTTGACTTAATATTCCGGCTTATAAATAAACCGGCTAGTATAAAAGTCGTCCGATTAAATCACATATATCTAGTATACGTATTTAATCGAACTCATGAACGTATCCCCATACGCACGCCACATCACAATTTTTCCTAGGCATGCACTTTCATTACGGGACTCTAAAGACCTATCAATACAGTGGCAGTAGCTTAAACATGATCATATCTGATTGAATCTGAAACACTTTTAGATTCAACCCCTTTACGGGTTAACCCACAAGCTCGTCAACAGTACTAGCTGTAAAGATGTATGTGCTCACTAGTATACAAGGCGGAAGCAATAAACATGCAAAACTAAAACTTTTCTAGCAAGCATAAGCATCTAAACACTAGAATACGCCCAAAAGACATGAACTTGAACCAAGTAGAAAGCTATTGTCATGCCCCGCTTCCCAGTGTACGGGTAAGAAGATGCGACGAGGCCCGCTACGTATTTACTCAGAAGTAAATACGCTAAGCGTATCTAAGCAATATAATGTAAAATATACACAAGAGACATGAATGTAAATGAACGGCAACTTTTATTTATTAACATTTCTTTTCAAGTACAACTGAAAATGTAAATACAGGAATGGAAAGCAATGCCTAAACAATGGCATGAACTGAAAAAAAATATATATACAAGTATCTAGAGCTCTGGGTCAATGGCGAACTGCTCCAAGTCTTCGGTACTGGGCTCAACCTCTAAAGAGTCCGATCCACCTGACAACATCCCAAAGAAAGAAGAGAAGGAATGTCGTCAGCGAACAATCGCTCGGTAAGTCCTAAAGATAGGTAAGAACAGACATATGAGAATAGTCAGATATGAGAATATTACTGGTGAGTTTGTTATGTTAATGTAATTGTTTGTAGTTTGGTACAGAATATGCTAGTGTATACGAGAGGAGTCCCACTATTCCGGAGACTAAGATATATGGAGCACAAGGAACCGTTAAGACACGGTACAACAGCAATGGATATTCAGGTTAGGTGTATTAAAGTGACTGTCCTGTGCCACTTCTAACATATTCTGTACCAGTCTACCCCTTTAAAACCCCGTAATGTCTTTTGTATTGATTGTATTATTTTGTTTCATAGATGGAAGACTTGTCGAAACTATGATATCATGTAAACATAATGGATATAAATGGATAGTCATGTAAACAGAGTATATCCATGGTTCGGTTCGGTCGAGTCATGTTGATATAGATTGAATTCTGGTATAAATGGATTCATGTTGTATTGTAGTTATACTTGAATTGAATTTAAGTCAGATTGATTTCATATTAGACTGAGACTCTTTCTGGGTGAGACACTTTAAAACAAATTGAAGTACTGAATTAGTTTTGATGTTATCGGTAACTGTTGCACATGGACATCAGGATTTGTGTTTTTCCAAGACAATTACTGTATTGATAACACCGTTTTTAGGTTGTCTACCTCAGATAGGCAAGCACCCATATTTTCCGGCTTCCTGAGGCCCAAGAGAACTGATCCCGCTTAAACCTATGTTTACTAGGGTCCTTATTGTAAATTGATATAACTTGAGGGGTTTTATGAAAAATAGTTTTGATATATTTTCAAAATACACCTCAAGTATTTAATGATCGTCTTTAGAGTTTTCATGGATGTATATTTTAAAATATAATGTTTTCTAGTGAATAGAACCTAGTTTACATTGTATATGGTATTTTAATATAATATTGGAATTGTATTGATTTGTAAAGGTAGTTTCATGAAATTTGTGATTCCTTTGATTTAGAAAACATGGAATATATATATTGTATACTTAAAGTAGATATTTTGATAATATTGATATATATATATATATAATAGAATTTATTTATTAAATAGAAATCCCGTTTTTCTTAAAATTGTAATAAAAATTCCATCGAGACCGAATGCTCCTTGCGGAGGTTTGCATCTCGCTCTAGTAGGCCCGAGGATCTGCGATAACCCACACCATCCCGATCGGGGTTCCCCAAAATGGGTTGTAGAGGCGCATTTGCAAGGAATTAAATAATACACTTTTAAAGAAAATGGTTTTTGAATGTTTATGGTATTTAAATGTAAACTCGTATTTTCCCACAAACTAATGTTCCACAAGTTATCGTGCTATGTCAAGAATGTGTGTTTTGATGAGGTAGGTCATTACCTCGTGAGTTTTCTAAAGGTAATATGGGTAAAATGAATAAGCAATGTCGTATGTAAACATGATGGTATTTTACCGAATAGAAGTTGCTATACATATTATTTTGAGATGAAACTTGTTGTGAATGTTATTTTATGTTTGTTAAACAATATAAGAAGAGATGGTAATTTGTTGTTTAAGAAAAATTTGAGTTTTAAAAGAAAAGAGAATCGGAAGTCGGAATAACTCCGCTTCCGACGAGTTTTGAAAAGTGAAAGTTTTAGACTCGAGATTGAGAAGGGAAGAGGAGACTTACTGATTGAAAATAAAGAGGGAAGATGGAGGAAGCTTTTGGAATCGTCAGGGAGTCGTTTCGTCACCAGATTCTTCCCGAAATGTCGCCGGAACTTTGACCTTGGCTAACTCCTCTTGTATAACTTTGGACTTGGAAATTTTAGAGAGTTTTTGTGATAATTTTCAGAATGAAGAGGCCTAAAGGGTACGGGGTATTTATAGGATAAATTAGGGTTTAAGGTGATGAATTGAGAATTAAAAATGCATTAAATTTTGAATTTAAGAGAGGAATTATCACTCTCTGGATAAATGCAAAGAAACCAAACAACATGGGGGTAGTAGGGTAGGCGAAGGGGTGCTAGGGTGCATTTCCTACGGATATGCCCGGCGGTGCCGGGCCCCTCAACACATCTCGTCGGTCCAATCCGGTGGGATGGGGTTGGAATCTCTGCCACGTGTCCATGTCACTTGGAATATCTCAGTACACATGTTTGATTTTGTTATGACTTTTCATTTTACGTATTTTGCACGTGTAAACTTTTGAGCTTCTAAAAGTTTAAAAGAAAATCAACAAAAAAATATATGTGGCTGGGGGATTCGAACGCAGGGGCTACATCACAGCAGTGCTAGGCTTTACAATGAGCTACAAGTGTTTTCTTGCTGTTCAAAAGTAAATTAAATACTTATAGTATACACAGGTTTGCAAATACTCCATTTGTACATAAATTTTAAACAAATTTTCTGTACACTGAAACAAAGTTGTTACATTCTACCCTCCTTATAAAAATTTCGTCCTCGAAATTTACATTTTTATTTTAAGGACTAATTTGCAAACAATTGAGGGTATCTTGCACACATGTCTTCCTCATGTTCCCATGTTGATTCTCCTGGTGAGTCTTTTCTCGACATCACTCGAACCAAATTTACTTCCTTATTCCGAAGTGACTTCATCTTTTTATCCAGGATTTCAACAGGTTGATGCTCGCAGGATAAGTTTGGCTGTACAGTAAGCTCGGAGTGATCAAGAATATGACTGGGGTCACTCACATACTGTTCACACCAGAATATTGCATTTAATACCGCCCATTCTTATACTCGTTTGTTTATAGGCAGGTGCTTTTAATCCGTGTTTGCTACATATTTACATGCTACAGGTTCCTAGTCCAAAATAACGCAAATGATACAAAATCTCCACTGTTACGCCAAAATACAGAACATATGTTGTTAATAGATAAAAGCTGGGTTCCGGTTATCCGTATCTGTCCAGTGCCGCGTACCAGTTCCAGAGACAAGACATATGACAGTGGTCATTCGTGTCTCGGACAAGCACAGAGCACGAGAGGGGCAGCACAAAACTCAATGGGTGCGCGGAGCTCGAGGAAGATGGGGTCAAAAGAATTGTTTTTGAAGCCATTTTGGACTGTTGCAGATTTGACGAAATTGTGGATGCAATTTGCAATTTAGAACATTTAGAACAATAGAAGAGAGCAACACAAGAAACCATGAGAAAAATGGCATCCCAATTCCTCCACATGGCCGCGGAACCGCGGCCATGTGGCCACTTACGCGGCGGATCCGCGGCCGAGTTGACTCAGTGTCAACTCGGATTTTGGGGGTAGTTTGGACATTTCATTTGGACTCAGAATCTTGCCCTAAGGTTTCAGCACTCAGCCTAAAAATAGCCCAGTTTTGTGCCAAGCCAAGGGTCTCAATCCTTATGCTTTTCGTTGTTAGGAATTAGTTTAGTTTAGTTAGCTTCTTCTTCTTCTTCATGTCTTCCTCCATTAAAATGTAGTGAGAGCATTGAGTGGATGATGAAATGAAGATGGGGGTTTTTATTATCTTGTCTCTTTTACTTCTTGTCTTGTAATTTTATTATCTTGTATTGTAATTTTAATTCTTGTTCTTAAGTAGTTCTTTTTATTTCTTTGCTTGTTTTATTTTCCTTCTCTTCTCTTTTCCGTATTATTTTCAAGCGATGATACTCGACGGAGTTCCTTGCTAAGGTGAGGACCCAAGAGTTAGCTTGCACCATTTGTAAAACCGTATTTTACTTTTCTCTTTTTTCTTCCTTCTTTTTTTGTTTTATTTTCATTTACCATGTGTGAATAATTCCACACTTGTTAAGGCTAAGGATGGTGGTATGAGGGACGGAAAAATCCCTTGTGCTTCTCTTCGCCAAATATCTTGAAACGAACCCCGACCAAACAAACGCAACCCCCTCACTTAGACGTGCTATACGTGACATGTAGCCGCGACCTAAGTCAAGAAGTCCTTTAAGCGCACTACAACGTGACATGAAGTTATGACTTAATTGGATACATGGTTGCGGATGTTTGGCCGAGGGTTGGAAATAAGCGTATTTAGCGGACGGACAAGGGCACTAGGAATGGATTTAGCGTTGGAAAGCTCGCTTAAACTCGCAAATCCCATTCATATATCCTCCTAATCCTCGCTACTTTCGATTATCCCAACATCGTCTTAAGAATGGCAAAAGATAACCACAAGACTAATCTTAACTCTACTAACCAACCTTAACCTTAACAAATTTACTTGAACATAAAATACGAACACTTAGGATAGAATTGAACATACACATATACATTCTTTATTGACTCGTCTAAAACACAAACGGACATACAACCATCTCCCTGTGGATCGACCTGTTCTCAACCGGCTAGCTGCAAAGCGACACCGTCCTGATCGCGGTTATAACTTTAGAACTCTTAAAACTCGACACGCGAAAAGCGTGCGATCAAATGGCGTCGTTGCTGGGGAGACAGTAACGTATTTTCTTTCTTGTTATTCGGGTTAATATTCTTTTTTGTATATATATAAAATTTATAAATATAATATAAAAAGAAAATCTTTTGTTATTTTGATATTTTTTGTGTGCAAGTGTGCAGGCTATCTGGAGCAAGTACAGTAATCAAAAAAGAAAACAGAGCATTTTATTTTGGAGAAGAGACCAGGGGATTGCAGGAACCAAATGCGAAGACCCAACTCCATAGTTTGACCGCGGAACCATGGTCAAAGTAGGGAATTCGCGGCGGTACCGCGGTTGTATTGAGGCCTCTGTGCCCCAATTTTTTTTCTACCCTTTCTCTATCCTTTTATCTCCTCTGTGAATTCCACTAAACTGTATTTTATGCAGATTTCTTTTCACAGATTGCGCCGCCGCCAAATAAAATTTTTGTTGTTTTTTATTTTGTTTGTTTATACGCTTTGCATATAATAATACGGACTTTAAGGGGCTATAACTCCAATTCAGATTGGGTGGGGATTTCATCACCCTTCCTAAGACCCCACAAATCACTAATTGCATACGCATCACCTTGAGTTAATAAAAAATATCTAGACCAAACCTATAAGGACTTGTCGCGCTCAATTAGGACAAGTGAAGGTTGTGGGGAATCGGTCGTTTATCTAAACTTGACTTTGTGGTGCCTAGGCTAGACAAGTGAGAAGGTAATTTTAAAAGGCCTGTCTCACGGTGATTAGTGAGCGGAACCCTCCTTACCTCACTTATGCTTACCTGGCCACAATTGGCAGTGAAGAGGCGATTCAAGGGTTATCCTGCAACTTGTCGCTTGGAAGTCTAGGAGCAGTCTAGTTGGACTTTGAAGACCCTAGCTCTAGATATTTTTTGTGTATATTGTGATTGTGATTGTGCTCGTAAAAAGTTAGTCTCATAATTCCGTATTCTTTCAAAAACAAACAATTTAAAAACTCCAAAAACAAACATTTTTTTAATTAAAAAATATATTAAAAATATTAAAAAATATATCTTCCCTCCCTCCCTACCTTTTCACTCTTCTAACATGGGTACCTGACCTCGCAAAACTCTTGCCGAACTTTGGTACCCACAACCAGACATTACTTCTTACGGTTCTTTCTTTGGCCGAACTTCGAACGATCCATCCATGCCCGCAATTTCTTTGAGAGATCGGATAGACACATCTAGGGCTAGCAATTGGACATCGCATTCCACTTTGTATCAACCATTTCAAACATTCACCCCTTCTCATGATCACCACATCTGGGAGTAATGTTACGACTCCGACATCCATGTCCATTGCTGAACATATTGAACATTCTCGTAACCAATCTTTCACTCCTTTCACCACTTCGAATTTTTTTGATCAACAGTTTCAACCACCTTTTTATCATAACGTTGATCATCATCCTGTCCAACCATTCAATTCCTATAATTCCTACCCAACTTTTGCACCTTCCCTAGACATTGATTCTACACAGCCATTTGGGAGTTTCACATATCCATATAACTTTGAATCTTTTACTGAAACCCCTTCACAGCCCATGTCTAGTTTGGAACAGGCATTAGAAGATTTTCAGGTAGCGTCATGCCAAATGGAGGAAGTGAATGCATCCATGCCCGCCCTCATACAACTTAACGAACCGGTAGCTAGTTTCCAACTAGCTCCTAATTTTCCAATGTATGATGAGGCGATAGGACAGTTTGAGAATTTGAGTAGTGAGAGTGAGTTGTCCACCCATCCAAATCAAACCTATCTGTTCCAAATTGAATCCGACAACTCCGATTTTGAATATCTATTGAGTGTCCCAAAAGATACACCAATTGACGATAGACCGTTTGATGAGTTGTGCGACTTTTTAGTGTTTAATTTGCCCAATTGTGAAGGGTCCCTTTCGAGTGAAACCATCATCAATCCTTTTGACCTCTACACCTCCATCTTAGAACCACAATTGATTGAACTCCATGCTTTTGATGAGGTGTCTGAGTATATTGATTTTCACTTGATTGAGAATATCAACGCTGGGAATATTTTAGATGATGAACCCGCAGCTTTGGATGAGTTTGTCTCTCAAATTCATCATTTACTTTCACTTCCATGTGGATATCATCCTGAGTCATTAAATGTTTTTCCTGAACCCCATATGCGTCTGGAATTTGATGATAAATGCATGGATGAGCTAATTTTTTATGAGAACATTGAGGAAATTTTTGAGGATGAACCAGTTTTAATTGATAAGTCGGATTTTCCAATTCATCATGTCCCTTCCATTGACTGTGTACACCCTCCTGAACCTTTACCTGATACCCCTCCTCGATCACTCCCCTCCATCATTTCCATCGTTCTGACCTTGCAAGAAACCGTTTCACTTTCATTTCATATCTCTGGTTTACCAAGTTCGGCGTACCCATGGTTTCTCACGAATCTTGAGGGATTTGACCCAATTCCTCGCCACATTAATAGATTAGTACAATCCATCTTTTCACATCGATCATTACAGATTGTACTAATTTATTCAATCCATTTCCACCCTCAAATTCGTATTCCACTTCTTTCTCCCTTCCGCCATTCTTCTCCTCCACCGAGACTGAACGCCGCTTCTATCCCCATACGGTCTCGCGTATTTCGCATTTATTTTCTCTACACTCCATTCTTTCACCAACCACCGCTTTATAACGATAAAATCTTTGAATGGTTGGTGCTCACTTTTGGCCTGTGTAAGGCCTTGTATAGCTTGATACTGTTCTCTCTCCCCCCTAACTCTGAACTTCACCGCTTAAACAGTGGAAACACTGTTTCACTTAAGTTTGGGGGATCTTTTGTGTATATATTTTTGGTTTTATTTTTGTTTTGTATAAAAAAATTTAGGGAGCGCCGACAATTTTGACCCTCTTGGTGTAGCCTGACAGTGAGGGCACTGTCAAGTTTAAGTTTGGGGGTGTGCTCAGTAAGCTTTCATCATTCGCATTCATTTGTATATTTTGCATTTGCATACTCATTTAAAAACCCATAAAAATCGAATTTTTTTACAAAAATATAAAAACTTTGTCGTCAAGTTAGCTAATAGGGTAACTTAGATTTTTTCCGAAAGCTTAGTTGATACGTTAGAAATAACTAAATCCTCGGCTTAGAAATTGAAAACCCTGAAAATAACCCTCCTTCTGTTTAAACCTTGGTAATTATACGTCCTTATACTTTTTTTTAGATGTAGGTAATCTCAAGTTCAGTTCTTGAGTTAAGTCAAGATGAAGGGAAAGTATTGAAGCTTTACTGAAGGATAAGTCTGAAAAATAATTTCTATTCTTGAGTCCAAACTTAGAAAGTATATACCCTACAAACTGCACATACACGCACATTGAAACTTGGGATAGTAGAGGATACCTAGAAATACTCTTGCTTGAAAGCCTAGTATGAAAGAAAAAACGGTATTTAAAGTTAAACACCAAAAAAGCATATTGAAAAATATATCCGGTCTTGAAAAAGAAAAAAAAGAAAAAGAAAAATAAATAAAGTCAAGACCTGGAAACTGCTAATTACGTTTTAAGCTCACATATTCAGTAATCAGCCGTTAGTGCCTCAAGAAGCATTAATAGTCGCATGAAATGTGTGTAAGCAACACCGTCCATCATTAATGAAAAGAAGTAGTATTAGGTATTAGGGCAAGAGTATTATAGCTTGGATTGAATTCTCAAGTGTAGGGGTGAAATAATACACACACGTAGGGGTATACAATCGATATATTGAGGAAAGATAGAAATAAAGAATAAGACTTATGTTTTTAGTAAAACTGATAAAAATCCCTGATTGGAGACCGCACTTCAGAAGGAAAATTCAGGAGAGACCGAGATCTTTCTAAGCTGTAAAATGTATAGGATCTGAGGTTGAACAAATAGGAGGCGTGAAACATAAGGGATGAATATTTCTAACTTAGGATTATAGAAGTTCTAACTTAGATACTAAACTGTAGGAGTAGAATCAACGTTAACTTATGAAACTAGCTTGAGGGGATTTTGTGGGTAGTATCCGCTGAAAACCTTCAGGAGACAACACTCCTCCAAATAGGGACACCTGGAGGTTTAACGGCTTGTTGCACGAGCTCAGTACAATCGCGTTCCTTGCGAAAGTGAGGTTGGGACTTTTTGTGAATAATTGGTTTTGCTCGGGACGAGGAAAAGTTAAGTTTGAAGGTATTTGTTCACACCAGAATATTGCATTTAATATCGCTCATTCTTATACTCGTTTGTTTATAGGCAGGTGCTTTTAATCCGTGTTTGCTACATATTTACAGGCTACAGGTTCCTAGTCCAAAATAACGCAAATGATACAAAATCTCCACTGTTACGCCAAAATACAGAACATCTGTTGTCAACAGATAAAAGCCGGTTCCGGTCATCCGTATCCGTCCAGTGTCGCGTACCAGTTCCAGAGACAAGACATATGACAGGGGTCATTCATGTCTCGGACAAGCACAGAGCACGAGAGGGGCAGTACAAAACTCAATGGCTGCGTGGAGCTCGAGGGAGATGAGGTCAAAAGAATTGTTTTTGAAGTCATTTTGGACTGTTGCAGATCTGAAGAAATTGTGGCTGCAATTTGCAATTTGGAACATTAAGAACAATATAAGAGAGCAACACAAGAAACCATGAGAAAAACGACATCCCAATTCCCCCACATGGCCGCGGAACCGCGGCCAAGTGGCCACTTACGCGGCGGATTCGCGGCCGAGTTGACTCGGTGTCAACTCGGATTTTGGGGGTAGTTTGGACATTTCATTTGGGCTCAGAATCTTGCCCTAGGGTTTCAGCACTCAGCCTAAAAATAGCCCAGTTTTGTGTCAATCCAAGGGTCTCAATCCTTATGCTTCTTTTTGTTAGGAATTAGTTTAGTTTAGATAGCTTCTTCTTCTTCATGTCTTCCTCCATTAAAATGTAGTGAGAGCATTGAGTGGATGATGAAATGAAGATGAGGGTTTTTATTATCTTGTCTCTTTTACTTCTTGTCTTGTAATTTTATTATCTTGTATTGTAATTTTAATTCTTTTTGGTAAGTTGTTGTTGTTATTTCTTTGCTTGTTTTATTTTCCTTCTCTTCTCTTTTCCGTATTATTTTCAAGCGATGATACTCGACGGAGTTCCTTGCTAAGGTGAGGACCCAAGAGTTAGCTTGCACCATTTGTAAAACCGTATTTTCCTTTTCTCTCTTTTCTTCCTTCTTGTTTTGTTTTATTTTCATTTACCATGTGTAAATAATTCCACACTTGTTAAGGCTAAGGAAGGTGGTATGAGGGACGGAAAAATCCCTTGTGCTTCTCTTCGCCAAATATCTTGAAACGAACCCCGACCAAACAAACACAACCCCCTCACTTAAGCGTGCTATATGTAACATGTAGCCTTGACCTAAGTCGAGAAGTCCTTTAAGCGCACTACAACGTGATATGTAGTTGTGACTTAATCAGATACATGGTTGCGGGTGTTTGGCCGAGGGTTGGAAATAAGCGTATTTAGCGGATGGACAAGGGGTACTAGGAATGGATTTAGCGTTGGAAAGCTCGCTTAAACTCGCAAATCCCATTCCTATGTCCTCCTAATCCCCGCTACTTTCGATTATCCCAACATCGTCTTAAGAATGGCAAAAGATAAGCATAAGACTAATCCTAACTCTACTAACCAACCTTAACCTTAACAAGTTTACTTGAACATAAAATACGAACACTTAGGATAGAATTGAACATACACATATACATTTTTTATTGACTCGTCTAAAACACGAACGGACATACAACCATCTCCCTGCGGATCGACCCATGCTCAACCGGCTAGCTGCAAAGCGACACCGTCCTGGTCACGGTTATAACTTTAGAACTCTTAAAACTCGACACGCGAAAAGCGTGCGATCACATAACTTCTGAGTTGGGATATGTGGAATACATTGTGCACTCCTTCCAATGAGGATGGAAGTGCCAAGCGATAAGTCACTTCCCCGACTCATTCGAGTATGTCAAACGGTCCAATATACCTCGGACTGAGCTTACCCCATCTTCCAAAGCGAATTACACCGCTGTTTGGAGAAATCTTCAAAAAGACATGAACTCCCGATTGGAACTCCAAGTGACGGCGCTTTGCATCAGCCCAGTGCTTCTGTCGATCTTAGGCTATGCGCATTCTTTCCCTGATAGTACGAACTATATCGACAGTTGCTACTATCATCTCAGGTCCAAGGAGTTCTCTATCTCCGATGTCGTCCCAACTTAATGATGATCGACACTTCCTTCCATAAAGAGCTGCAAAGGGTGGCATTCCTATATTTGCTTGGTAGCTGTTATTGTATGAAAACTCCACAAGATGTAGGTGATCTTCCCACGATCCTCCGAAGTCTAGCATACAAGCTCTTAGCATGTCTTCAAGTATCTGAATCGTTCACTCAGACTGTCCATCTGTTTATGGATGGTAAGCTATGCTAAAGTTCAGACTTGTTCCCAAGTTAACTTGCAGACTCTGCCAAAATTGCGATTGGAATCTGGTGTCACGATCGGAGACAATGCAAACCGGTACTACATGTAATCTCATGATCTCCTGTATGAGTTCATGTGTATCAGAACTAGTAGACTATGAAGAGTTAAATCTTTCTTAGATTCATACTTACCTGCATGTAATTCTTTGCTAGTGTCTCAGTAGATTGGCCAACTCGAGATGGGATGAAGTGAGCCGACTTTGTGAGTCGATCCACAATAACCCATACAGTATCGTTACCTTTCGTGCTGCGAGGAAGTGCAGTCATAAAATCCATAGAGATGTGTTTCCACTTCCATTCTGGGATAGGTAACGGTTGAAGTAAACCAGCTGTCCTGTAGTGTTCAGCCTTTACTTGCTGACACACCAAGCATTTAGCGACGCTTCTGGCTACTTCATGCTTCATTCCATGACACCAGTAATTTTGACGCAGATCTTTGTACATCTTTGTGCCTCCAGGGTGTACTGAATAAGGAGAGTTGTGAGCTTCTTTCATCAACTCTTTCCGTACAGAACCTTTTGGTACATACAACCTACTGCCGTATCTCAAAGATCCATCTTCATGGATGATGAAGTCTGTTCGAAGTCCACTTTCTACTTGTTCTCTGATCTTTTGCAACTTATCACTTGATTGAGCTGCTTTGATCTGATTGACGATGGTAGATTGAACTTTTAAGTTCATCAAACTTGATGTGTTACCTGGCATGACCACTTCTTTCTCCATTTGATGTAAATCTTGTTGAAGTTTCCACTGTGCGGTGAGATTCAATGCTAATGGTTGGCGACTAAGTGCATCAGATACTATATTCACCTTCCCTGGATGATATTGTAGATTGATATCGAAGTCCGCCATAAGTTCTAACCATCTTCACTGCCGCATATTCAACTCTTTCTGAGTAAACACATATTTCAGACTTTTGTGGTCCTTGTATATATCCACTCATTCTCCAAGAAGATAATGGCGCCAAATCTTGAGTGCAAATATTACGGCCGCCAACTCCAAATCATGTGTCGGATAATTGCGCTCATGAATTTTCAGCCGTCTTGATGCATAAGCTACCACTTTACCATGCTGATGTAGAACACATCCTAATCCCTTACCGGATGCATCGCAATGCACTTCAAAACCTCCAGATTGGTCCGGTATGACAAGAATAGGTGTTGATGTCAATCTTGACTTGAGTTCTACGGAAGCTCGTTCGCATGCTTCTGACCACACGAATTCTTCATCTTTACGTGTGAGCTTGGTCAGGGGTGTTGCAATTTTCGAAAATCCTTCGATGAATCTTTTGTAATATCCTGCTAATCCCAAGAAGTTTCGAATGTCCTTCACTGACATCAGTGTCGTCCATTCGCTTACTACTGATACTTTAGCTGGATCTACAGAGATTCCTTCGCCTGATATAATATGTCCGAGGAAACCGACTCGATCTAGCCAAAACTCGCACTTGCTATACTTGGCATAGAGTTGATGTTGTCGTAAAGTCTCCAGGACTATTCATAGGTGCTCGGTATGTTCTTTCCGACTCTTAGAATAAACCAGGATGTCGTCGATGAAGATGACAACAAACCTGTCTAGGTACTCTCGGAAAACTTGATTCATTAGGTTCATGAATATAGCTGGTGCGTTGGTCACTCCAAATGGCATCACAAGAAACTCATAATGACCATAGCGAGTCCTGAATGCCGTCTTCGGAATATCAGACTCTTTGACCTTCACCTGATGATAACCCGAACGAAGATCTAACTTGGAGAAAACGTAAGACCCACTTAGCTAATCGAACAGATTGTCGAAGCGCGGTAGTGGATACTTATTCTTTATAGTTACTTCGTTCAGAGCTCTATAATCAATGCACATTCGATATGAACCTTCCTTCTTCTTCACAAGCAGAACCGGCGATCCCCAACTTGAAGTGCAGGGATGAATCCATCATTTCTTCAATAATTCGTCCAACTGAGTACGGACCTCCTTCAAACCTTCAGGGCTTAACGGATACGGTACTTTGATCACCGGTTGTGCTCCAGGTACAAAATCAATGCTGAATTCAAGAGCTCAATCGGGAGACAAACCTGATATGTCTTCAGGAAATACATCATCGAACTCTCGAACTACCTCTGGCTTCAATCCTTCCTCCACTTGAAGTGTTGCAATCATAGCCTTTTTCGGTTTTGCTTTGTATGTGGCTGGCTCCAGGGTACAGTCTCCACTTTTGAAATAAAAGACTGAATAGTCTGGAATCTATAACACTATCCTCATTTGACAACAGTCTATGGTAGCGTAAAAAGTTCTGAGCCAATCCATACCCAAAACGACATCGAAATTCGGTATGTCCAGCACCTTGAAGTCAGCATAGAATTCTCTGCTGCAGACGACCACTGGACATAGGTCATATCCCATTATTGCCTTTAGAACGTCGTTCTCTGAACCGACATTCCAGCTGGATACTAGAGGTTTGACTGGAATCGCACCGTTGCGACATAAAGCAATGAGATGCTCTAGTATCGAAAAGTGCTAGTGCAGGAAGTGAGGCTACTAAGATTGTACCTAAATTATGTGGGATCGGTTTTAGGTATAAGATAAAGATATATGGATATAACAAGTATTGAAAAGCTTTGAAAGATTGAAAGGTTGCTAGTAATGACTTGGCCAGTGGCTTCAGCTTCTTCCACAGTCATTGTGAAAACCCGTCGCCTTGGTACATTCCTCCTGGCTGAAGGAGCATTCCTCTATCCATTCCATTGTCCTTGAGGTAAGTTCCTTTGAGCTTGATGGAACTGATTAGGAGGAGGTGCAGCCGAACTGATGAGGAGGAGGTGCAGCCGGTCCATGAGGTGGTAGAGCTGGGAGAGCTAGTCGTAGAGCAGGTGTCTGGATGGCCGGTCGCTGTGGATAGGAAATTGGTAGTCTGGATGCAGCATTTGGATTGAGTCTTCGAGGACAAGACCCAATATCATGTTTGGCTGAGCCGTAGACTAAAAAAAGGTGATTTGCACGCCGGCAGTACTTCGCCAGGTGTCCATCCCTGCTGCAGTAGGTGCAAAAGGCTGGGCTGGGCCGGTTAATTGGTACTCCCGGTCTCTTGGGCACAAAAGGTGGCCTTGAAGAGGCTCCTCCTGCCATCTGGGTAGCAGGGCGCTTCACTCTAGCAGATTGGGGTCTGCCCTTCATCTTCACCACTGTATCATATCGACAGGTAGCTTTCAGAGCCAGTTCATGTGTTGGGAAATCCCCTGTAGCTAAGGCAGCTTGGATCTCTAGATCTAACCCTTGCTGAAATCGTCTGGACCTGATCTCAACGGTCGGTATCAAATGTGCCGCGAACCTGTTAAGGTCTTGTGTAGCTGTGTAGTATGTGATATTAGAAAATCGAATATTAAGACATATCTTACCTACTGAGCATGGTAAACTCAGCATCATACTCATCCACAGATTTGGTCCACATCGAACCCTGTTGTAGGTGGATGAATTGTTGCTCCATGTCAAATCGGCCAGTCTCTGGAAAGTACTTTGCGTCGAAAATGTCGTGAAAAGTTTTCCATTCGATCGGCTGGTCAAGATGGCTTTCTTCCGCCTTCCACCAAATTCGGGCGTTGTCGGTGAGTTGCAGCTTCGCAACTCGTACCAAAGTGATCTCTGACACTTGTGCTACTGCCAGATCATCCTCAATGCTCTAAGCCTATTCTTCAGCATCCACAGGGCTCTCTTTTTCCGAAAATTGCTTTGGGTGCAATGCCCGGAATTGCTTTACTCCGGGCGCTTCCGCTTCTGGACGGTTCAGTAATATAGCAGTCTGCTGCTGCTGTCCTTCCAGGAGGCTTCGGATTGCCTCAAGCAGTATCGTCTGCTCATTGATCGGAGCAGCAACGGTAGGCATAAGCGGTTGAGGTGGTGGTGTGCTGTTGAAGGTGGTGCTGGTATTGTTTGGAGAATCCATAACCTTGAAAGAAAATAGGGTTAGGATAGATTCAAAGTATATGCAATTGTAAGATTCAAGGAATATGAAATGTAAAGAATGTTTTTAATTGCTGCTTATTGTGTTATATTGCTTAGAACTTCATGCAGAATTGACCTGCATGTCCATGCAGAACTAACCTGCATGGGCTGCCAACAAAACCTGTCACGCCCCGCTTCCCAGTGTACGGGTAAGAAAATGTGACAAGGCCCGCTACGTATTTACTAAGAAGTAAACACACTAAGCGTATCTAAGCAATATAATGTAAAATATACACAAAAGACATGAATGTAAATGAACAGAAACTTTTATTTATTAACATTTCTTTATAAGTACAACTGAAAATGTAAATACAGGAATGGAAAGCAATGCCTAAACAATGGCATGAACTGAAAAGAAAATATATACAAGTATCTAGAGCTCTGGGTTAATGGTGAGCTGCTCCAAATCATCAGTACTGGGCTCAACCTCCAAAGAGTCCGATCCACCTGACAACATCCCAAAGAAAAAAGAGAAGGAATGTCGTCAGCGAACAATTGCTCGGTAAGTCCCAAAGATAGGTAAGAATAGACAGATGAGAATAGTCAGATATAAGAATATTACTGGTGAGTTTGTTATGTTAACGCAGTTGTTAGTAGTTTGGTACAGAATATGCCAGTGTATACGAGAGGAGTCCCGCTATTCCGGAGAATAAGGTATACGGAGCCCAAGGAACCGTTAAGCCACGGTACAACAACAATGGATATTCAGGTTAGGTGTATTAAAGTGACCATCTCGTGCCACTTCTAATACATTCCGTACCAGTCTACCCCTTTAAAACCCCATAATATCTTTTGTATTGATTGTATTGTTTTATTTTATAGATGGAAGACTTGCCGAAACCATGATATCTTGCAAACATAATGGATATAAATGGATAGTCATGTAAACAGAGTATATCCATGGTTCAGTTCGGTCGAGTCATGTTGATATAGATTGAATTCTGGTATAAATGGATTCATGTTGTATTGTAATTATACTTGAATTGAATTCAAGTCAGATTGATTTCATATTAGACTGAGACTCTACCTGAGTAAGAGACTTTAAAACAAATTGAAGTCCTGAATTAGTTTTGATATTATCGGTAACTGTTGCACATAGACGGCAGGATTTGTGTTTTTTCCAAGACAATTACTGTATTGATAACACCGTTTTTAGGTTGTCTACCATAGATAGGCAAGAACCCATATTCCCCGGCTCCCTGAGGTCAAGAGAACTGGTCCCGCTTAAACCTATGTTTACTAGGGTCCTTATTGTAAATTGATATAACTTGAGGGGGGTTTATGAAAAACAGTTTTGATATATTTTCAAAATATAACTCAAGTATTTAATTATCGTCTTTATGGTTTTCATGGATGTATATTTTAAATTATAATGTTTTCTAGTGAATAGAACCTAGTTTACATTGCATATGGTATTTTAATGTAATATTGGAATTGTATTAATTTGTAAAGGTAGTTTCATGAAATTTATTATTCCTTTGATTTAGAAAACATGGAATATATATATTGTATACTTAAAGTAGATATTTTGATAATATTGATATATATATATATATAAATAGAATTTATTTATTAAATAGAAATCTCGTTTTTCTTAAAATTGTAATACAAATTCCATCGAGACCGAATGCTCCTTGCGAAGGTCTTCATCTCACTCTACTAGGCCCGAGGATGAGCGATAACCCGCATCATCCTGATCGGGGTTCCCCAAAAATGGGTTGTAGAGACGCATTTGTAAGGAATTAAATAATACACTTTTAAAGAAAACGTTTTTTTAATGTTTATGGTGTTTAAATATAAACTCGTATTTTCCAACAAACTAATGTTCCACAAGTCATCGTGTTATGTCAAGAATGTGTGTTGTGATGAGTTAGTTCATTACCTCGTGAGTTTTCTAAAGGTAATATGGGTAAAATGAATAAGCAATGTCGTATGTAAACATGGTGGTATTTTACCGTAAAAATGGAATAGAAGTTGATATACATATTATTTTGAGATGAAACTTGTTGTGAATGTTATTTTATGTTTGTTAAACAAAATAAGAAGAGATGGTAATTTGTTGTTTAAGAAAAATTTGAGTTTTAAAAGAAAAGAGAATCGGAAGTCGGAATAACTTCGCTTCCGACGAGTTTTGAAAAGTGAAAGTTTTAGACTAGAGATTGAGAAGGGAAGAGGGGACTTACTGATTGAAAATAAAGAGGGGAGATGGAAGCAGCTTTTGGAATCGTCGGGGAGTCATTTCGTCACCAGATTCTTCCCTAAACGTCGCCGGAACTTTGACCTTGGCTAACTCCTCTTGTATAACTTTAGACTTGGAAATTTTAGAGAGTTTTTGTGATATTTTCAAGAATGAAGAGGCCTAAAAGCTAGGGGGTATTTATAGGATAAATTAGGGTTTAAGATGATGAATTGAGAATTAAAAATGCATTAAAATTTGGATTTAAGAGAGGAATTATCACTCTCTGGATGAATGCAGAGAAATCAAACAACATGGGGGTAGTGGGGTAGGCGAAGGGGTGCTAGGGTTAAAAATCCAAAGCATTCCCTACAGATATGCCCGGCGGTGCCGGCCCTTCAACACATCTCGCCGGTCCAATCCGGTGGGATGGGGTTGGGATCTCTTCCACGTGTCCATGTCGCTTGATATATCTCAGTACACATGTTTGATTTTGTTGTGACTTTCATTTTACGTGTTTTGCACGTGTAAACTTTTGAGCTTCTAAAAGTTTAAAAGAAAATCAATAAAAAATATATATGGCTGGGGGGATTCGAACGCAGGGGGTACGTCACAGCAGTGCAAGGCTTTACCAATGAGCTACAAGTATTTTCTTGCTATTAAAAAGCAAATTAAATACTTATAGCATACACAGGTTTGCAAATACTCCATTTGTACATGATTTTTAAACAAATTTTCTGTACACTGAAACAGAGTTGTTACAGCTATAGCTAATAGATTAGTGATTACAACCTTTGTAGCATGCTTGAAAGGTTGTATGGAACTCTTGCTATGCTCTTAGACACCAGGATCAAGCTTGGTTGTCGATCTAACCCGATGAAGATGATCCACATGAAGGAAACACCAACACAAGCTCTAGCTCCACTCAAGTATCAACTTTTATGAAGCAACTTGATCTTTTTACTTGCTAGGATCAAAGATCAAGTGATGTAGTGGTCTCTTTCTTTTTCTCTCTTTTTAGAAAGCTAACATAGAAAAAGATGAGTGTAGAGAATTAATTTATCTAAGCATATCTATTTATCTCTACTTCTAATGCTTTAGTGGAGAGGGGGGAAATTTGTATGACTCACCTCATGGATCATAAGCCTGCACCCTTCACTAACCTTCTTAAAAGACAAGAAAATAATGTGTATTAATACATATACATATATATAACTACATCCGTATATGCATCAAATACACATACCCGTATTCGTATCGAAATACAAATACCGTGTTTGTATCAAAACATGAATATCAAAAAAGAGAAAATAAAAAATATAATACTAGTGATATCAAATCAACACTTGATTTAATATCCAGCCGGTATTATCAAAACATCCGATTAAAATGCGTGTATCAAATACACGCGTTTAATTGAACTCCCGTGCGTATCACCATACACACACTACATCATTTCACCTGAGCTGGGAAACCTTCTGTGTGAGACTCTAAAGACTCGATAATACGCTGACAGTAGTTTTGTATCACAACCATAACCATAAGCATGGCGGTACTAGCTGCACGTAACAGCTACCCAAGTATTGAATGAAAGAAAGGTCGACAAGCAAGCTCATCTATACCCTACAGAGCCTATCGGTGACATTCACCGTACAGTCCGGTCTCTTCATCTGAGATGTCACAAACCGGGTCTGAGAGGTGGAAACCGTCAGACCCCCAATAACCCGATAAGTCATGCTAATATCTGACTCATAACCATCTGAGATACAACTGATAACACTTATAAGTTTATCTCGACCACCATGGCAAGGGACTTATGGTTATGGCCAATCTAGCACAGCGCAACATCAACTCCCTATACCGGGGAGAGACAAATCCCTTTGACCGCTCATGGCCTCCGTGTGCTTTAGGACTGTACCCAACTAAAACATATATGCACGGCTCTTTAAAGCTGTGGTTGGGTAGTAATCAAAGTAAAGTGAGAACACACATGACACTGTGATGATCTCAAGTCTACAGACTACCATGTACTCATGTCACCAGAGAACTACTATCTGACAATAGGTATAATACCATCTTGGAGTTCTCGGTGAGTCCATTCAGTGTACTCATTTCCTAATGAGCACCTGTATACAATCTTTGGTGTTAAACACCAATGGCTATGGGACCAACCACCGCTCTGGTCGGGGTCATGAAACGTATACACTAGTCTACTCTGGAATATCGATGCCCAGTCTCGATACCCTAACGACTAGAAATATTTAAGGATGTGCTTATGGACTACCCAGGCACCACTAGTATGATCGCATCATAGTCTTGGTAATCAAGCAAAGATCCTGTGGGCATTATCAACATGTATTAGCAATTGATTGATCGTGAAAAGTGTTTATAGAATAACCGCAATCAATAACGGTGTCGAGTGTAGCTAGCCGAGATGAGTACGGGTCGTCCTCAGGGATTCGTGGAACTTTTAATCTTGATTTAGACGTGTTTATTAGAAAATAGAAAGGAGAATAGAGAATAGTGAAGAATAGATTCTATTATAAATACGGATGTAGAATATATATTTTTCGGATCTAGTTTAAATAAAAATATAGAATATATAAGAAGAAAGCTTGTAAGGTTCGTTAGGATTTAGTAGTCATGGATAAATAATAAAAATTACTCCTTTTATCTATTGATAGATTTAAAACTAGATTGATAGTGATGAATGAGAATTATGGTTTTTGGAAGAAACTAGGGTTTCTACACTATTGACCCTTGTCCTTTCATTGATCTTTATTCATGTCTATCCCTTAACAAAACAATTGTTAATCTGATCTCAAATCGCGGTCGAGACTAGCAATAAATTAGTAGCGCGCCCGATTAGGATGTTAACGATTCTTTTGCCAAAGTTTATAAACTTCATAAGACTTAAAAGAAATTAAAATATTTTCTCATCCATTGTTCTGCCCTAATCCTATGAACCCTAGCAAGGTAGGAATTACTCACGCATGTTGTGAGAAGAAGAAGAAAGGATAGAGAATGAGATCATAATTAAAATGCAGAAAGTAAAAGTACAGAAAATAAATAATTAAACAAAATGATCTACCTTTATTAATCAACTTCACAAGTACAAATCCTACGAATTTAGATTACAAGAGGAAGAAGTTACTCTCGATCTCTGCCTCGTAGGAAGTAGATGCTCTGTCCATTTTCACGTCGCCCTATCACGTCGAATCATAGACCTGTCCTGGATCTCTTGTTCTTTGAAGGTGATTTGCTTAGTGTAAAGGTGATGAGTTTTAACTTTAGCCATCGGTCCTTTATATAGCCCTCAAATCAGAAATCCTAGATCTCATAGGTTTAGACTTGCCATAAAAATCCACTTTCCAAGTTTTCAGATCCTACGATTTTATAGGCGGATTTTTTATCCTAACATCTTGAATATCTTGATCTCTTGACCTAAACTAAATCTACACAAAATCTCCATGAATAATGTTAGTAATATTTATTAAATTAGAAAGAGTATCTTAATTACTTTATATGATAATAAATCTTTAAGAAACATAATTAAGAATATTTGATATGCTATGCATCTTTAAGAATATTTATATGGTAATAAATCTTTAAGAAACTTGATTAAGAATATTTGATATGCTATACATCTTTTAATTACTAAAATATTATGCATATTTTTTGAAATATTATTCTAACAATTTGTATGATATTATATTTTTTTAAGAATCTTGATTAGATAATTTGATATGATATGCATATTTTAATTACCAAAATATTATATAAATATTATATGCATATATTTTCCTTCATAATGTTAAATATAATGTATAAACATATGGTAAATAGTATTTTGCAGATAAACCCCAAATATGTTTTATATTTATAATAAACACCTTTTATTATTTAAGAAAAGTAAGAAAAATATTATATCAAAAGTGCAGTTTTTTCGACTGAACAAATACCCCCAAACTTAACTTTGATCGTCCCGAGCAAACTTGTTATTCAAGAGAGGGAGAAAGAAGAAAAGAAAAAGGAAAACTAACTAGCACACTTTTGTAGGCAACACGATTGCACTGAGCACTGCAATAAACCGTTAAACCTCTAGGTGTCCCTAGTAGGAGGAGTGTCGTCTCCTGAGGGTTTTCAGCGGATTACACCCACAAAATCCCATAATAAAAGAAAGAAGATGAAAGTTACATACAAAGATAAGGATATATAAAAGAAAGAACTTAAAAAAAGAGTTTCCAACTACACTAGCTTTTCAGTTGCGATGAGCCCTATCTTAATGGTCGTGAAAAGATATTAGAAATCACATCATCCCTCAATAAAACATCGCCTTTAGTCTTCATCCCTACCTTTCTTCCAAACATCGATCATATACCCCTACGTATGTGTAAAAGACATCCCTACACTTAGAGAATTCAATTCAAGCTATCATACTCTTGTCTATCTTCCTTAGTACTTTTTAGTCGGTGAATATTTTAGATGGAATTGATCACATATTTTTCATGTGACCGTTAATACTTCTTGAGGTACTAACCGACCGATTACCAAATGTGCTTGCTTATTTAGGCGTAATTTCTCGTCTTGCAACACCTAAGGTTTAGCGGTGGCTCCCAAACCAGTTGGTCTTAGGCACTAGGTGATAAAGCACCCTCGCTATATTTTTTTATGCTGCCTTAAGCAATTACAAAACCAGTGTTCATTTTTCTTCACCATTTTTTTTCTTTATATTTTTATTTTTCTTCATACCAAAGCTTTTAGACAAGAGCATTTCAAGATATCCTCTACTACCCCAAGTTTCAAGATGTGTGCAAGTGCGTATAGTAGGGTATCAACGTTCAAATGTTTGGCTTCAAAAATAGGGACTATTTTTCAGACTTATTTTTATCCTCGGATTAGTAATTTCCTTCATCTTACTAACCCTTGGGAAAACAACTCATAACTACTTATTACTAGCTTTGTTTAAGAAAACATCTAATTTTCTTACTTTTCTCAAACTATTCATATCTTTTATATGTAATTTTTCACTCTCTAATATTTTATTATCTCAAAACAAAATTATAGTGCTTAATGCCAAAAGTTAATTCAGTGAATACAAACCCCCCCCCCAAACCTATTTTTAGCATTGTCCTCACTGATGTTGTTCATTGAGCGCATAGACCTGTAGACTTGGGGAGAGAAAATAATAGAGGTAAAATAATAGTTAAATGAAAACTACCCACAAACTTGTACTTTGGCATGCACGGATATTCAGTTAAATCCTTTTTCACTCACCTCCATTCTTAAGATGAGACCATGTTACCAAAGTATGGAGGTGAGGCGGAAGTAATTTAGTTATGATAAAGCGGCTCCTGTAAAAACAGAAGCTCCTCCGCTGGGTCAGCAGAAAAATACGGTTTCAATCTATACCCATTTACTATAAAAGTTGAACCGTTTTTAATATTTTCAACTTCTACTGCCCCGTGCGGGTATGCATACCGCACCACAAAAGGTCCTTTCCAACGAGATTTTAGCTTACCCGGATGATGATGGAGACGGGAATCGTAAAGGACTTGTTGTCCCGGAGTGAAGGTTTTTCCTAAAAGGTTTTTATCGTGGAATACTTTAGTCTAGTTCTTTACTATAACCGCATTATCGTAAGTTTCACCGCGGAGTTCTCTTAGCTCATTTAATTACAGCTTCCGATAGCTGCTAGTTTGATCAAAATCGAAGTTAAGCACTTTAATAGCCCACATTGCTTTATGTTCGATCTCGACAGGAAGGTGGCATGCATTTCCAAACACTAGGCAGTATGGAGACATACCAAGATCGGTCTTATAAGCGGTACGTGCAGGGTTTCATAGCATGGCAGCAAGGTTTCGGGAGGCATCATCGATGCCAATTTCAAAAATTTGCCGCTCTAGCTAACCCTAACCTTAGAATCGTTACTAGAAAATCCGACGAAACAATATGTAAACTACTTTACATCTAAGTGAATAAGGAATACAACCTTTGTAGAGCGGTCCTTCACTTCAAAAGCTCCGTGTAGTAGTCCCTTCGCTGCGAGTTGTGATCTCCCGAACTCTAGAAAGGGTTCTTCCGGAGAAATGAACAACCTTGCTCGAAGTCTTCGAGGCTGAAGATGATCTACGTTGATGAGACTCAAGCTCATGCTACCTCTTCACTAATTGTGAAATTAGTGAAGCAAACACACTAAACTAAATGGCAAGTAGTAGAGGATGATGAAGTAGGAAATGGGATCACTTTAGGTTTATTTTTCTCACAATATTTTCTCACCTTGAGAAAAACTAGTAAGATTTTTCTCATGAAGAAGAGGAAGCTCAAGTGAAGAATCAAGAAGAGAGAAATAAACTCATGAGGTGAGAATAACAACCATGGGTGAGTTAGTGCCGTACACTAACCCATGTAAAAATTAAACCATGGCTAACAATAATGGTTAGGTTAATAAATATCTACAAGTAAAACAAAAGGAGTGGAATTAGTCAAAGATGCTACAAGCTTCTCCAAGCTTCCAAGCATGTGACTAATTAACACTAATTTTGATTTACTTAAATAAATATAAACCCTCACATTATTATTAGTATGGTGTGAGTCTCATACAACCATGTAGCATGTGGCATCAAGCATGACACAATAGTTGTACATTAATATATATATATATATATATATATATATATATATATATGCACAGAAGTGAGAAAAAGAAATGTTTAAGTGAGCTAATATTACTTAATGTAATCTAGTATGTCAAATATATAATTATAAATTAAATTATTAAATCAACACTTGATTTAATAATCCGGCTATATCACATATAACCGACTAATATCAAATGTAACAATTTATCGAATCAACACTTCATCCGATAACCCGGCTATATCACATATAACCGACCGATGTCACATATCGCGAGAAATAGAATGCGGTATCACATACGCGCATTAATCTCGGTCCCGCACATATCACATATGTGCTCCTACTTCGTTTCGCATGAATCAGAAAACCTCTGTCTAGGACTCTAAAGACTCGTCAATACGCCGGCAGTAGGTGATGATCATATCAAACACCCACAAGCCACAAGCGGTCTGCTAAACATAACGGCCACCCGGGTATTGAGCGATCAGAAGATCAACAAGCATACATGCTCATACTCCTGCGAATCCAATCAATAACACTACCGTACAGTCCGGTCTCTTCGTCTGATATGTCGCATATCTCGCCTGGGGGTGGTAAACGTCAAACCCCAATAGTTTGATATGTCATGACGATATAAGGCTCATAACGGGTCGAGAAACTACTGATAACACTTACCAGTAAATCTCAGAAACAGCCCTGGCCAGGGACTTCCTGTTATAGCCAATCGAGCACAGCGCAACATCAACCCCCAATACCGGGAGAGACGAACCCCCTCCTATCGCTCATTGCCTCCATGTGACTCGGGACTGTATCCAAAAACCACTGTTTTGCACGTTCTCTTGAACGTGGTAAGGTGGAGATCAAAACACAGTGGGAATCACATAAGACTCTATGACGATCTCGAGTCGACAGACTAACCTGTATTAGTGTCACTAGAGAACTGCCATCTGACGTGAGGTATAATACCATCTGGGAGTTCTCGGCTGGTCCGTCCAGTGTACCCAGTCTCCACTGAGCACCCGTATACCATCTCTGATGTCAAACACCAATGGATATGGGATCATCCATCGCCCATCTACATGGGTCGAGAAGCTATACGCTAGTCTACTCTGGTATATCGATGCCCCGTCTCGATACACCCACGACTAGGGACATTAAAGGATGTACTTACCGACTACCTTTGTCCCACTAGTATGATCCGTATCATAATCCAGGTAGTCAAGTACATATCCTAAGGGCTTTATCAATACGTAACAAAGAGACAATTAGTGTACATGTTAAGATAAAGTGCAACCAGATAGCATACTATCATGTTGAGCAAGAAAGTCATCCCTATATATGTCCAAGCATCCACTAAAATATACATATCATGTACAGTAATGGCCTCTAGGGCATACATATAACTAACAATCTCCCACTTGCACTAGGGCCATCATATAGCAGCGGTTGTAGTATCACATACTCAACCATCCCATAAAAGTCTCTCTCTAGGAAAGGCCTATGTGAGTGGATCCGCCGTGTTGTCCTCTGAGTCTGCTCTCCTAACCTCGATCTCCGTGGAGATCAACCATCTCCTTGATCAGGTGATACTGCCTTAGAATATGTCTGGATCACTGATGGGACGGGGGTTCCTAGGCCTAAGCCACAACTCCATTGTCACACAATGGTCAGAACGAAGTTCATCTCATGAACTTATATACTCCCAGACTGCCTCTTTGGTAGTATCGTTGGTAGCGATGTATCGAGCCTTTATCGTCTAGTTTGCCACGGTATTTGGCTTGGAACTCTTCCAACATACCGTCCCTCCACTGAGGGTAAATACAATGGCTGTGACTGACTTTCAGTCGACCTTATCATCCTAGAAGCTATCCAGTGATTCTCCCCAGGATCTTTTGATACCATCTCACTACACCTAGTGAGAATCCTAACATCCACTCAGATCTATCTCATAGATCCAAAACCCAGGATTTAGGAGGTATCACCTTGATTCAATATAGAGAATCCTTGTGATAAGAGGAGATTGACCGAGCGTGGCATAGGAAACTCCTTTCCTATCAAGAGTATGCCATCCACGTACAATACGAGGAATACCAATATACTCTCTACTACCTTTTTGTATATACAAGGTTCATCTACCATTTTGATGAAGTCAAACTCTTTGACTACCACATCAAAACAAATGTTCCAACTCCGCGATGCCTGTTTAACCCATAAAGAAACTTGCACACGTTTCCGCTGCTCCCACTGTCTATGAAGCCCTCTGACTGTGTACTTATAGACGATCTCTTCTAAATCAGTATTTAGAAAAGCAGTCATGACACCCAACCTCCAGATATCGTAATCATGGTATGTAGCAATGGCAAGTAGGATCCGGATGGACTTAAGCATAAGCACTAGAAAAGGTTTCACCATTATCCACACCTGGTCGATGACAAAAACCTTTTGCAATAAGTCTAGCTTCGAAAGTTTCAACTTTTCCATCTATACCAAGTAATCTTCTCAAGATATACTTTCTCCTGATCGGGGTTTAACCCTTCAGATATAGCAACCAAAGTCCATACTTTGTTGGTGTATATGGATTCCATCTCAGATCGCATAGCATCCAGCCATTCTTACAGAGTCCCCACTCTTGATGGCCTGCTCGAAACTAGTTGGGTCATCATCTCATGATGCAATCCTTTCTCTTACTGACATAGAGAAAACCGAAGTATCTCTCAGGTGGGTGAGGAACCCTACCAGATCGGCGGAGTGGCTGAGGTTCGTCGGGAACTATTGAATCCTCAAGTTCTACCAAATCATCAACTGCAGTTTGTATAGCTAGAACTCCTTCCAGTTCTACCTCATGACCACAAATTTCTTTTCAAAATAAATTCCTTTTCTAAAAAGGTGGTCATGCCAAGAAATAAAACACCTTTTGTTCCTCGGTGCGGTAGAAGATATTCCCTTGCAAATGCTTGGGATATCCAACAAACTTCCACAGAACTGACCTTGCCTCGAGCTTGTCCGGATTTTGCTTTTAGACATAGGCCGGACAACCCCAAATCTTAACTTACTTAAGATATAGACTCTTCCCATACCATATCGCATATGGAGTGGTAAGCACATGATTTGGTTGGAACCCTATTCAATAGGTATGCAGCTTCACAAGTGCATAACCCCCAAAATAAAATAGGCAACTCAGTAGTACTTATCATAGAGCGCACCATATCTAATAGGGTGCGATTGCTCCGTCCCGATACACCTACGTGTTGTGGTGTATACGGAGGAGTAATGCTGAGAGAGAATCTCATTCTCCTTTAGAATAATCCAGGAATTTCATGCTCAAGTATTCTCCTCCCTGATCACATCAAAGGACATAATAGTTATACCCGTTTTGGTTCTCTACTTCTAACTTATATTCTATGAATTTCTCAAAGGCTTCAGACTTGTGTTTCAATAGGAACGCATGTGCGAATCTTGAAAGATCATCAGTGAATGTAATGAAGTATAAAGAACCGGTCCTGGAATGTGTAGACAGGGGACCTACATACATCATCATGTATCAATCCCAAGAGGCACTAACTCTTTCTCTGTTTTCAATAAACGGAGCTATGGTCATCTTATCTTTGTGACATGACTGGCAAGTTTCACAAGATGTAAATTCAAACTGATTTAAATATGCATCTTAATGTAACTTAGCTAGTCGGATCGCATTGATATGACCTAGTCTACAATGCCTCAAGAAGGATTCGTTCATTTCTGAACTCTTCCCCTTGTGTGTGTTCTGTACATTAAGAACTATGGTTTGATTTAGAACGTATATACTTTTAGATAACGTGCCTGAACCAATCAACTCTTGATATTGGAAATGTTGAAAACATTATCCAACAATACAAAATTATACTCTTCTTTACTAAATAAAGAGACTGATATAATGTTGCATATCAGGTTCGGTATCTAATAACATTCGTTAGAATCAATGTATTTAGTAATACAGGGTGATAACCGCCAACATCTTGGCTGCAACAATTGCACTGTTTCCAGCTTTTGAAACTTTATTACCCATTCTTAGTTTTCTACATATCTATAGCCCATGTAACAGATTACATTAACGGGATCCTGATCCGGTATCTCATACCCAGGACGTAGAGGACACTGAGAAACAGTTCTCTGTAATGAACACACCCGAAGAAGATGCATCAACATGCACTTTCTTCGTTTGGGTGGCACGGGAATCCTAGTTTTCCCTATTTCCTGCTCGGTCTTATAACAATTATAAGTTGGAGTGGGACCAGCGTTCCCCAGCACGGTATAACAAGCGGGTTCAGTCAATACATCCATATTATTATCTTGATTAAGGCGTGACATGGTCGCTAGCTGGAGAGAGAGAGAAGAAAACACTCAGCGTATGCTCTTGCAAGATTGGATTGGTTATTATTTTATCTAACCAAGATGGCTCCCACTGTTTTTATCAAATCTTCCTTCAAACCCTAAAAGGAAAAACTAGCCGGGATTAATTACACCCTACAAGTTCACCAATCTTTCAGCCAGGCCAGTGCCGGTACTTTGAGGGAGGTTCCCCGTGGTTTCGCACGGACCTAATTAAAATAAACCTCGTTTTCCCAGGGGCGTAACCCCGTTAACACCTTTCTAGACACCTACTTGATCGGCTAATTGTAATGTGCAAAACTCTCCCAGGAGTAACTCTTACTCGCAGTAGGTATCGGGATCCAACTATCTCATAGAAGGTATGCAATCTCATTTCAAATTTCAACACTTGAAATTCCCGATAATATTTTGCCCCTACCATCCTATGACCTTGACGGAGGCCAAACTACCCATAGGACGCTAGTCAAGTTCAACCCGTTCATTTCTTGATTGAATTAGACCCACCCGCACGACCCTTGACGGAGACCAAACTACGCCGTACGAATACCCTAATCCAATCGCATCTCATGCTGCAGATAAGCACTAGTTAGCTATCGTACACTACGCCTTAACGGAGGCCAAACTACCGTAGCATGAATACTAAATACTACTTATCTGAAATGACGAAGAGCTACGACAGGTTTTTAAGAAAACCCTTTGCGTAATGAACTTGATATCGTTATAGAATCGACTGAATTTTAAAAGGAGTATTTTTTAGGCTTTTACTAGTTTTGCTAAAGAGGTCACTCCCGGTGAAGGGATCTCGGCTCTTTCCTTATCGAATAAGGTGCAAGATATTTCACAAATACCACTATGCAAAGCAAAAACTATAAAAGCAATCAAAAGACAAACCGAGTTTGTAGCATCTGCTAGTTTCGCTAAAGAGGTCACTCCCGGTGAAGGGATCTCGGCTCTTTCCTTATCGAATAAGGTGCTGGATATTCTACAAGGAATACCGCTATGCAAAGCAAGAATTAGAGCTACCAGTTTTTAAAACAAGTTTCTACAACATCTTTAGGTTTATTTTCTTTCATTAATCTCATTAATGAAGTCCCATCATTTAAGTTACCTAAGCATCACAGATAAATATAAAGTATGCTTATGCCATCCGCATTCGCCTCGAAGTCCCATCATGCTCTGTTAGGTTAGGTAACTAACGGCAGAGCGGGACAGGGCTAGCGCCGGTGTAAAACATAAGCAACGTCTATATAATATATCGCATATACTATATACAGTATCTATCTCATCATATAAAGTGATCACATCACAGAATATCGCAGCAAAAAACAACATATGAAATATTGGATATACTAGGATTTCCGGGTTTTATATTAAGCCTGTATAAAACACGGATTCCACGGTCGTGATGAATAGCCAAACCCACATCACTAGACCCCTACGAGAGCGGCAAGCAACCCTACCAATTCTAGAGTTAGGAGACCCGGTCTCGACGCCTCGAGATGGTCTCCCACTGGACTCTAGAACCCGGTTACTTGTGCTCCCCACCTTGGGTCTATCCTAATGCGGAAAAGTAAATAATATACATCAACGGTGACATCTTCCTCAACCCGGAAGTGCCCCAATAAAAGAATATTACATACAAGTTTTTACATGAATAAAAATGAAAAACTCTCATCTCATATAAAAAAAACCGGCTATTCAAACACGACGATCTAATATAACATATCCTAGCAACACATAACATCATATGTCATCAATATAAGTAAATATGCGTATCCCAATTGTCGTTGACATATAGCAACGAAACCGGCGATACACCACATATTACACTTACGGTAGCAGAAAAGAAAGTGAAAAACTACAACAATTGGAATCATCACTACCCTTGGACATCATAAACCCGGAATATCACATATTCTGGATTTCATGCCTAACAATGCAAATCTTACATTTAGGTCTCAACTATGAAACCACTTTTCAAAAGAAGTCGGGTAATTCAACAGGATTCCCGATTTCACCCGAGACCGAAATGTTAAACTTGCACACAACTAAATAGATTCTAATTATTGTATCACAATCACAGATAGCTAGACGAAGTTAAACTTTTTGATCGAATAATCAAGCACCCAAAATTTCCCAACAAGCTCAACACTTGAGCGGAGTTCAAAAAGTACCCAGAAACTGCCACAGCTCCTATGAACCATCCGTAGAAGGGCCGACCCATACCTCACTCGTAGTCGAGTTTGGGTATCGTTCTTGTAGAGGGTCCACAGAATCGCTTGCATGATTTTCTGAAAATTTTAAATTCGAAAAAATCCAACTCTTGGAAAATTTCAGTAAGGGAAAATATGGGTTATTGATATCCGTTCAAACTTTTTAATATCGTCTAAATAACCCAAATACATGTTAGAATTACGACTGCGAAACACTCTGAATTGCCTTTGCAGAAAGTTAACATCACATGCAAATTTAGAAAAAACAAACAACACCTGAAACCCTTAAACCCAGAGACTGGAACACCATGAAAATTTGAAGTCCAAACTCCAAAATTGGCCCGAGCTTGCCGGTTTTGAGGCCAATGTGGCCGGCCACTTTGTGTCCAAATAGCCTCAAATTTTCTTGGTGTTTATGCTATATCACATATAACATTTTGCAGTTGTTTAAAAAAAATTTGAAGACTTCATAAATTCGACAGAAACTGGGTTGTATTGTTTCAAGTTTCGGAGTCATTTCAGTTTCGTAATCTAACAAACATCGTCTAATTTTCTAGCATGGCTCTGATACCACTGCAGGGTTTCCTAGCACGGCAGCAAGGTTTCGGAAGGCATCATCCATGCCAATTTCAAAAATTTGCCGTTCTAGCTAACCCTAACCTTAGAATCGTTACTAGAAAATCCGACGAAACAATATGTAAACTACTTTACATATAAGTGAATAAGGAATACAACCTTTGTAGACCGGTCCTTCACTTTAAAAGCTCCGTGTAGTAGTCCCTTCGCTGCGAGTTGTGATTTCCCGAACTCTAGAAAGGGTTCTCCCGGAGAAATGAACAAGCATGCTCGAAGTCTTCAAGGCCGAAGATAATCTACGTCGAGGAGACTCAAGCTCATGCTACCTTTTCACTAATTGTAAAATTGGTGAAGCAAACACCCTAAACTAAATGGCAAGTAGTAAAGGATGATGAAGTAGGAAATGGGATCACTTTAGGTTTATTTTTCTCACAATATTTTCTCACCTTGAGAAAAACTAGTAAGATTTTTCTCATGAAGAAGAGGAAGTTCAAGTGAAGAATCAAGAAGAGAGAAATGAACTCATGAGGTGAGAATAACAACCATGGGTGAGTTAGTGTCATACACTAACCCATGTAGAGATTAAACCATGGCTAACAATAATGTTTAGGTTAATAAATATCTACAAGTAAAACAAAAGGAGTGGAATTAGTCAAAGATGCTACAAGCTTCTCCAAGCTTCCAAGCATGTGACTAATTAACACTAATTTTGATTTACTTAAATAAATATAAACCCTCACATTATTATTAGTATGGTGTGAGTCTCATACAACCATGTAGCATGTGGCATCAAGCATGACACAATAGTTGTACATTAATATATATCACATATATATACATATATATGCACACAAGTGAGAAAAAGAAATGTTTAAGTGAGCTAATATTAATTAATGTAATCTAGTATATCAAATATACAATTATACATTAAATTATTAAATCAACACTTGATTTAATAATCCGGCTATATCACATATAACCGACTAATATCAAATGTAACAATTTATCGAATCAACACTTCATCCGATAACCCGGCTATATCACATATAACCGACCGATGTCACATATCGTGAGAAATAGAATGTAGTATCACATACGCGCATTAATCTCGGTCCCGCACATATCACATGTGTGCTCCTACTCCGTTTCGCATGAACCAGAAAACCTCTGTGGAGGACTCTAAAGACTCGTCAATACGCCGGCAGTAGGTGATGATCATATCAAACACCCACAAGCCCCAAGCGGTCTGCTAAACGTAACGGCCACCAGGGTATTGAGCGATCAGAAGATCAACAAGCATGCCTGCTCATACTCCTGCGAATCCAATCAGTAACACTACCGTACAGTTCGGTCTCTTCGTCTGATATGTCGCATATCTCACCTGGGGGTGGTAAACGTCAGGCCCCAATAGCTTGATAAGTCATGCTGATATGAGCCTCATAACGGGTCGAGAAACTACTGATAACACTTACCAATAAATCTCAGAAACAGCCCTGGCCAAGGACTTCCTGTTATAGCCAATTGAGCACAGCGCAACATCAACCCCCGATACCGGGAGAGACGAATCCCATCTTATCGCTCATTGCCTCCATGTGACTCGCGACTGTACCCAAAAACCACCGTTTTGCATATTCTCTTGAACATGGTAAGGTGGAAATCAAAACACAGTGGGAATCACACAAGACTCTATGACGATCTCGGGTCGACAGGCTAACCTGTACCAGTGTCACTAGAAAACTGCCATCTGACGTGAGGTATAATACCATCTGGGAGTTCTCGGCGAGTCCGTCCAGTGTACCCAATCTCCAATGAGCACCCGTATACCATCTATGATGTCAAACACCAATGGATATGGGATCATCATCGTCCATCTACATGGGTCGAGAAGCTATACGCTAGTCTACTCTGGTATATTGATGCCCCGTCTCTATACACTCATGACTAGGGACATTAAGGATGTACTTACCAACTACCTTTGTCCCACTAGTATGATCCGCATCATAATTCAGGTAGTCAAGTACACATCCTAAGGGCTTTATCAACACGTAACAGAAAGACAATCAGTGTACATGTTAAGATAAAGTGCAACCATATAGCATACTATCATGTTGAGCAAGAAAGTCCTCCCTATATATGTCCAAGCATCCACTATAATATACATCTCATGTACAGTAATGGCCTCTAGGGCATACATATAACTAACGGTACGAAATGCCCAAAGAGCATCCGTCAATTTGGTTGACCAATCTTTACGATTTTTAGAACCGTCTTCTCCAAAATTTGTCTGATCTGCCTATTGGAAATCTCAGCTTGCCCGCTCGTTTGGGGATGATAGGGCGTAGAAAGTTTGTGGTTGATTGAATATTTCCGCATCAAAGCCTCGAAAGACCGATTATAGAAATGCGTCCCGTTGTCGCTAATTATAGCGCAAGGGTGTCCAAATCGCGAAAAGATATTTTTTTAAGGAACTTAATAACAACCTTATTATCATTAGTGTGACACGGTATTGCTTCCACTCATTTTGAGACATAATCAACCGCTAACAAGGTATATAAATTTCCAAAAGAGTTGGGAAAAGAGCCCATAAAATCAATACCCCAAATATCGAATATCTCCACAAAAAGATAGGCTGGAGCGGCATCTCATTTCTTCGTGAAATCTGATCCATGTGTTGACACTGTGGACCAGTTTTGCAATGATCGTATGCGTCTTTAAATAATGTTGGCCAATAAAAGCTACATTGAAAAACTTTCTCTGCCGTTTTACATGGACCAAAGTGACCGCCACATGCCTGATCATGACAAGAAGACAATATACTCTTGAATTCATCGTTAAGGATACATCTGCGTATGATTTGATCGGATCAATACTTAAACAAATAAGGTTTATCCCAGTAAAAGTGTTTTACTTGGGATAGAAATCGAAGATTGTATTGTTTCAACCAATCGCTGGGAATAAGTCTCATCTCTAAATAATTCACAATATCAACAAACCAATGTTCACATGATACGGTCAAGAGTTGTTCGTCAGGGAAGGAGTCGTTTATTGGCATGGTCAATGTTGGTGAAGAATTGATGCGTGAAAGATGGTCGGCTACAACGTTTTCACATCCACTCTTGTCTTGTATGACAAGATCAAATTCTTGTAACAACAGGATCCAACGTATTAGCCTGGCCTTAGCATCCTTCTTCGATAAAAGGTGTCGTAGGGCGGAGTGATAGGTGTAAACCACTATTGGTGAGCCAATCAAGTAGGGCCTGAATTTTTCTAATACAAATACAACTGCCAAGAGTTCTTTCTCGGTAATTTTGTAATGAGTTTGGGTATCGTTCAAGGTCCTACTTGCATAGTAAATTACATGTGGCATCTTATCAATGTGTTGTCCTAAGACTGCACCAATAGCAAAATCTGATGTATCACACAAAAGCTCGAACGGGTGGTTCCAATCCGGAGATGATAGAATGGGGGCTGTAGTGAGAGATCTTTTAAGCGATTCAAAAGCTGCCTCGCAATCCGAATCGAAGTGAAATGTTGTATCCTTGGCCAAGAGAAGGGTTAAAGATCTAGCAATTTTGCTAAAGTCCTTAATGAATCTCCTATAAAATCCTGCATGACCAAGGAAAGATCATATATCTTTGACGCATTTGAGAGGAGAAAGGTTATGGATGACATCTATTTTAGCTCTGTCCACCTCAATGCCTTTTTGTGAAATGATATGTCTAAGGAAAATACCTTCTTGGACTATAAAATGGTATTTTTCCTAATTTAAAGTTAAGTTCTTATCCTTACAGCGGGTAAGAACCGTGTCAAGATGACATAGGCATTCCTCAAAGGAGTCGACAAATATGGAGAAATCGTCCATAAATATCTCCAGAAAATTCTCGACCATGTCTGAGAATATCCCCATCATACACCGTTGAAATGTAGCGGGAGCGTTGCATAACCCAAAGGGCATGAGTCTATAAGCAAAAGTACTGAAAGGACAAGTAAATGTTGTTTTATCTTGATTCTTTTCGGCGATGGGGATCTGGTTATAGCCAGAGTATCTGTCCAAGAAACAATAGTATTCGTGTCCAGCTAATCTTTCTAACATCTGGTCAATGAAAGGTAGAGGGAAGTGATCTTTCCTCGTTGCGGCATTGAGTTTTCTGTAATCAATACATATGTGCCACCCAGTTTGGGTGCGTGTTTGGATCAACTCATTAGCCTCATTAGTCATGACCGTGATGCCAGACTTTTTAGGGACCACATGAATAGGACTTACCCATTGGCTATCAGATATTGGGTAAATTATACCACTATCTAGGCATTTGACGATTTCTTTTTTTACCGCCTCCTTCATAACGGGATTTAACCGTCTTTGTGGGTCTCGGGTTGGTTTGGCTTCATCCATCAAATGTATATAATGTTCAACAATCAAGGAACTAATCCCTTTGATGTCAACCATTGTCCAACCAAATGCTTGCCGATTTGATCTCAATACCGCCAAAAGTGCGTTCTCTTGCTCTAAAACTAGAGAAGCGGATATGATCACGGGCAAAAACTCATTCTCACCTAAATATGTATATTTAAGATGAGAAGGTAGCGGTTTAAGATCTAGTGTCAGCGGAGAGAAGATAGAAGGTGGGGTAAGGAAATGATACTCAGACTTCCTAAGAGATTCATAACTTGCGTAGGCTATTGACTCGGAAAGCGCTACTGACTTTTGTGACGAGTCAGAAGGTTCAAACTTAGGGATGGACTCATCGAAGATATCTTCACTATAATAATTTTCCAGATCAAACAATGTCGCACTAGTGTTGTCGAGATCATCATAGCAAAGTACTTCAGCTTCGCAGCTGTCGGGAGCTATCTCGTTGATAGAACAGACATCGATTAGATGAGCAGAAGGTTCAGATGGTTGACTTCCTATCTTGTAAATATTAAGCTTAATTGTCATCTTCCCGAAGGATAAGTTCATAGAACCGTTACGACAATTAATGACAGCGTTAGAAGTTACTAGAAAAGGCCGACCTAGTATCACCGGGATTTGGTTACGTGGGTTCGCCACATGCTGTGTATCTAAAACAATAAAGTCTACAGGGAATATGAATTCCCCGACTTTGATTAACATATCCTCTAGCTCACCCCTAAGTTGGGCGATAGATCGGTCTGCCATCTGGAGAGTGCAGTGGGCAGGTTTCAACTCTCCTATACCTAGCTGGTCATAGACGGAATATGGAAGCAAGTTAACACTAGCGCCGAGGTCAAGTAGAGCATAATTGATGCTTTTACCCCCAATAGTTATAGATATTGTAGGACAACCGGGGTTCTTATGTTTCTTAGGCAATTGTTGGGTAAAAGCCGTGCTTACATTACTCGTCATGAATACCTTTTTCAGCACTTGAGTTTTTCTCTTCCTAGTGCATAAGTCCTTAAGGATTTTTGCATAAGGCAGAACTTGTTGAATAGCATCTAAGAGAAGGATATTTATGTTGACTTGCTTTAAAATTTCCACAATCTTCTCCATTTGTGCATTAGGTTTGTTGGCCCTCAACCTGTTTAGAAACGGAGCTTTATCAATAAGTTTTGGGTCCAACATTTGTGGAGAAGTTTGTGGGGATGAAATTGATCCCAGAATTGGAGTGTGGATTGTTTTAGGTTGACTCGAGGAAGTGGGCAGAGAGTTTGAACCTTGGGGGAAATGGAGAATAGACTCGGAAGAAGGTGATAGACTAGACGAATTAGGGGAAGAATTGGAAGCCGGGGTTTCAATTGATTCCTCATCATCAATCTGTTCACCCACTTGGTTGTTCAACACTCTTCCTGATCTCAACGTGGTAACAGCACTCACATTATGACTTTGTGAGTGGCCAGGATTTGGTAGGGGTTGAGATGGAAGTTTCCCTTTTTCTCTAGCACTCATCGCGGCATTTAGTTGTGCAAGTTGTGCTTCTATCGATTTTATACTTTCACCGTGGGAGGTGGTGGACTGTGTTAATGCTCGCATAGAAGATTTTATATCATCTATCGATTGCATAGAACGTTTAATAAACATATCCACGCTTCGTTCGAGTGCAGATGAGTTTTCGGTACCGGCCGTTTGGAAAGAATTATTATATGGTGTATAATTGTTGGCCGGATTTTGAAAATGTTGTGATTGAAAGGGGTGCTGACTCTGTGGGTGTGGTTGTTGCTGCTGTGGAGGAGGTCTTTGATAATTGCTTTGGAACTGGTTTTGATTTTGAGTTTGGTTTTGGTTCCAAGCAAAATTAGGATGATTCCTCCATCCCTGATTGTATGTGGAAGAATAAGGATCGTTTCTAGGTCGCTGTTGAAAAGTAGCATTAGTGTGTTCTTAACTTTAAAATGGTGCATTCAAAGGACATTCTTTCGTCAGATGTGATGGGTTGGAACAGCAACCACACACGGTCTTAGGAAGCGTAACCTGGTTTATGGAGGCTGGTGAGAATTTGTTCTCTAAAGCGTCGAGTTTCTTTTGCATCGCTGCCATTTCAGCTTTTACTGCGATAGAAAAATCGAGTTGATGGATACTTCCCCTAGATGATGGTCTAACGCTTTACCACTGCAAAGTGTGTTCAGCAAGATCTTCCAGAAATTTCCAAGCTTCACCATCGTCTTTGGACATGAAATGGTATTGACACATGGTTGTTTACCACCGGAAGCCGGGAAGACAAACGTCTTGCCTGAATCTGGGGGCAGATGCTATTTGGTGCTATCCGTCCACCTCTCTGAAGATGCCAAGTTGATTTATGGCACCATGTATCGAAGGTTTAAACGGATGCGTCCGATGTAGCAGACTTCGTCAGATTCCCTCTCGTCGAGGGATTTTTTATTGTGGGGACGCTCTTCCCTGCAGGCGCAAGCCCCTGCAGTTAATTACGCTACCGCATCACGGTAACAACTTTCTCCTTCTCCAGATGGTCACTTCGTGTCATGGGTGTTTGTTTTGTTTGTGGTTGCCCATGGATTGTATACGGAGACTAATTTATGTTGTCGCCCGTAGGGCGTGGATTAGTCCAAATCTGTATCTTCTTAGATTTGGGTTTGGGGGTTGGGTTTAAGGATACGTTAGCCTCATTTGAGACTAAGATAAACTTAAACGTTTGTTAAGGATACGTTAGTCTAATTTTAAACTAAGATCAACTTAACAGGATCGTTCAGATCCAACAAGAGAGCATTTGGGCTCAATTGTTTAGTTTAGAGACATTGCGGTCGATTACCAGTTTAAGGACATGGTGGTCCAAGGTTAAGGACATCATAGTCCGTGGGTTTAAAGGGACCCCACAGTCCAAGGTTAAGGACATCATAGTCCATGGGCTTAAGGACCCCACAGTCCAGGTTAAGGACATCATAGTCCATGGGCTTAAGGACCCCACAGTCTAGGTTAAGGACATCGTAGTCCATGGGTTTAAGGACCCCACAGTCCAGGTTAAGGACATCGTAGTCCATGAGTTTAAGGACCCCACAGTCCAGTTTAAAGACGGCATAGTCTGTGGAATGTATAGCTGTCGGGACCCGTCACCTCTCTGAAGACGTTGAAGGATTACAACGACAAATATCAAAGGAGTTCAGAGATGTACCCTTGAACCAATTTTGGTTGGAAGATCTATAGTCTAATTTGGAACTAAAGTCTGTTAAAAGGTTTATGAGCATATGGGCTCAGTTGATATGAATTGAGGGCTTACGGCCAATCTTGGGTTAAGTCCAATAAATATTTAACATTTTATTGTTCTGGGCTGTTGAGCCTTTACTTGGGCTTGGCCCTTTTAATAATGCTGAGCATTAGATCCTGACATTTTTTGTCTCGTATTGAATGCATAGAATTCATCAGAACAATGTGTGTTCTGACAGCGCACCATGTGGCGTGTCAGGCGCTTTGCGCCAATTAAAGAGCGCATTGCGCTTCTGTCAAGTAGCACACACGAAGAGGACACGTGTCACGCTCTGCGCTATGCGCCAGTTTATGAGTGCATTGCGCTTTCAATTTATGAGCGCGTTGCGCTAGTTTAGTGGAGCACAAGTGAGTGACACGTGGCGCGCTTGGCGCTGAGCACCAGCCCATGAGAGCAGTGCACTGTTTCAGGAGAGCAAAGCGCAAGTTGTATCTGTGGTTGACATGTGGCACGTTTTGGAGATGAGCACCGGTCCAAGGAGCGCAAAAGCGCAATTCATGAGTGCAAGGCACTTTTCAGTAGCGCAAAGCGCATTTGATCAAATTTATGATTAGAGAACAAGTTTATGTTCTTTTTAAAGGAGGCTTTGCCTCAAGATTCAAGAACAACAGTTCTTATTTTAGAAAGGGCTTTGCCTTTGTAGATCAATGATCTGTGAATGAAGTAAATACTTCTTTTGTTTTCACGATGAGATCTTTTGATCTCTTTTTATAAAAGACCTTGGTCTTTTTTAGATCTATGATCTTTTTTAGAAGATAGTTCTTCTTTTCATGAGATGATTTCATCTCTGTGTTTATTACTCATGTTCTTTACCTTGAAGAAATGATCTTCTTTTACTAAAAGCTTACTTTTCTTTCTTTGAGTTTTCTCAAAATTTGTAGGGGGGTTCTCTATATCAGACTTGAAGTCTTGGGGCCTTTATATATGGCAAATTGATTTGTTAAATCAGTTTTAAGAGATCTTTCTCTGATTGATTTGGGGATATTTCCCCACCGTTGGATTACAATCTTCTTGTTTTTAACAAGATTGGAAAAATCTTTCCATAACAGAATTTTAATTCTGATTAATTAATGATTTATCACTATTAGATCTTTTGATCTATCGGTGGGGAATTTTTAATTCCAGCGCTAGCGCACCCGTGCTTTGCACGTGGTGCGCTGCTCAAAGCGCAGCGGACTTTGCGCTAGCGCACCTACGTTTGACACGTGGCGCGCAGCGCAGAGCGCAGCGCATCTGGCACGCAGCGCAGAGCGCAGCGCATCTGGCGCTAGCGCGTCCGTGTTTGACATGTGGCGCACAGCGCGCTTAGCGCTGGATCTGAAGCGTTGCTTCAACTTTTAAATTGTGAATTTTAAAACAGAGCTTTGCTCAGATTGGGGGAAACAATGGTTTCAAGCATCTGCTTTATCGCTGGATTAATGCCCTCATATATAATTTGGCACAGATCCCATATATTTATTCCGTGATGAGGACATTGGACAAGCATATCCTTAAACCGTTCAAAGCATTTCCAAAATGGTTCATTAGGGAGCTGAGTAAACTGATTGATTTCGCTTCGAACACGGGCGGTCTTATGATTGGGCTAAAATTTCTTAAGGAATGCTATCACGAATTCATCCCAATTGGTAATAGAGTGTGCGGCGGTGTTATAAAGCCATTTTCTGCTAAATTGCATAAAGTGAAAGGGAGAAGACACAAGCGCATAGCATCCACTGAAAGTTGTGAAGTACCCATCATTGCGCATACGTTTTCAAATTTGGTGATAAAAACGTATGCGTCTTCAGACTCAAGCCTGTGAAATTTGGGCAAAAGGTTGATGAAGTGGGGTTTAATTTCAAAATTATCCTCATTGGCTGGTAGAAGGGATAGATAGGTAGGAAGGGGACCGCGTATAGGATAGTATCTTTCTTGGAGAGAGATGCACAGTGGATTCTGCGCACCGACGGGTGGTGCCAGGGTGGTGTTATAATCTGATGGAGAACCGTCCATCTCGGTTGATGTGGTGGGTGGAGGGGAAAAAGAAGATGAAGAAGTACCGACTTCGGAGTCGATAGCAGGAACGCGGACAAGACGGGCACTAGAATCCCGTGTCCAACCGAGCATGCACTAAGCGGGTTTAGTGCAAGTGGCAGCGTGTGAACAATAAAAGGGTTTGTTTTGAAAAAGTGTCGGACGTGAGACAAATCAAACAAAAAATATGCACAATCAACCCTAGAACTAAGGTCACCTAGGTCAAGTCACTAGACCGCTCCTACACTTCCAAAGGACAAGCCGCAGGATCAATTCTCTACCACCTCTTTATTACTCTTGTGGTAAGGTAAGTGCCAGGTAAGTGAGAGGTATTCGCTATACGAATCACCGAAAATAGCGGGCCTAATTAAGTAACCACTTGCCTTAGACACACTTGCCTTAGACACCACGCAAGTAATGCGGATAAGCGATAGATTACCCACAACCTTCCTCTGTCCTAATTGAGCGCGACGGTTCTTAGAGTCTTGGTCTAGATATTTTTTAATTAATGTAGGATGATGCGGATACTCATTTTGTGATTTGTGGGGCCTAGGAAGGGTGATGAAATCCCCATCTAATCTTAATTTTGGTCTTGCCCCTTAAAGTCCGTATTAAAAATATGCAAAAAAAACCACAAAACAAAACAAGCAAAAAGATTTTTTTGAGCGGAAAAATTTGCAAAGAATGCTGCAGAAAAATATATTATTGGATTTTTCAGAGGAGAGAGAAAGAAATAAGAAAGTTACCAGAGAAGTTTGGAACCTTAATTCTCCAACTATGCCGCTGTTTCGCCGCGGAGTTGATCAAGTGACTCCAGATTCCCTTGCAAAATTCGCAAAATAATTGTTAAATACACAATTTGCTGTTTTGTTTTATTATGATATAGATCAAACAAGAATTCAACCCGAATAGCAAGAAAAAAAATTACGCACGTATCCCCGGTAACGGCGCCATTTGATTGATCGTGAAAAGTGTTTGTAGAATAATTGCAATCAATAACGGTGTCGAATGTAGCTAGCCGAGATGAGTACAGGTCATTCTCAGGGATTCGTGGAACTTTTAATCTTGATTTAGACGTGTTGATTAGAACATAGGAAGGAGAATAGAGAATAGTGAAGAATAGATTCTATGGTAAATACGGATGTAGAATATATATTTTTCAGATCTAGTTTAAATAACGATATCGAATATATAAGAAGAAGGCTTGTAGGGTTCGTTAGGATTTAATAGTCATGGATGAATAATAAAAATTACTCCTTTTATCTATTGATAGATTTAAAACTAGATTGATAGTGATGAATGAAGATTAGGGTTCTTGAAAGAAACTAGGGTTTCCACACTATTGGCCCTTGTCCTTTCATTGATCTCTATTCATGTCTACCCCTTAACAAAACAATTGTTAATCTGATCTCAAATCGCGGTCGAGACTAGCAATAAATTGGTAGAGCGCCCGATTAGAATGTTAACGATTCTTTTGCTAAAGTTTATAAATTTCATAAGACTTAAAAGAAGTTAAAATATTTTCTCATCTATTGTTCTACCCTAATCCTATGAACCCTAACAAGTTAGGAATTACTCACGCATATTGTGAGAAGAAGAAGAAAGGATAGAGAATGAGATCATAATTAAAATGCAGAAAGTAAAAATACAGAAAATAAATAATTAAACAAAATTATCTACCTTTATTAATCGACTTCACAAGTACAAATTCTACGAATTTAAATTACATGAGGAAGAAGTTGCTTTCGATCTCTGCCTCGTAGGAAGTAGATACTCCGTCCATATTCACGTCGCTCTATCATGTCGAATCATGGACCTGTCGTGAATCTCTTGTTCTTTGACGGTGATTTGCTTAGTGTAAAAGTGATGAGATTTAACTTTAGCCCTCGGTCCTTTATATAGCCCTCAAATCAGAAATCCTAGATTTCATAGGTTTAGACTTACCATAAAAATCCATTTTTCTAGTTTTCAAATTCTACGATTTTATTGGCAGATTTTTTATCCTGACATCTTGAATATCTTGATCTCTTGACCTGAACTAAATCTACACAAAATCTCCATGAATAATGTTAGTAATATTTATTAAATTAGAGAGAGTATCTTAATTACTTTATATGGTAATAAATCTTTAAGAAACATGATTAAGAATATTTGATATGCTATGCATCTTTAAGAATATTTATATGGTAATAAATATTTAAGAAACTTGATTAAAAATATTTGATATGCTATGCATCTTTTAATTACTAAAATATTATGCATATATTTTGAAATATTATTCTAACATGTGTATGATATTATATTTTTTTAAGAATCTTGATTAGATAATTTGATATGATATGCATATTTTAATTACCAAAATATTATATAAATATTATATGCATATATTTTCCTTCATAATGTTAAATATAATGTATAAACATATGGTAAATAGTATTTTGCAGATAAACCCTAAATATGTTTTATATTTATAATAAACACCTTTTATTATTTAAGAAAAGTAAGGAAAATGTTATATCAAAAGTGCAGTTTTTTCGACTGAACAGCGATACATAATAACAAGTATAACATATACACATGAATGATAATACAAACCAGATAGCAAACTATCATATCGAGCAAGACTATTCTGTACATATATATGTCCATCAATTAAAATAATTACCTCTAGGGCATACATATATAACAATCTCCCACTTTCACTAATGCCAATTATTGGCGTATCGCATACCCAACATCTCAAAAAGTCGCTTGGACTGAGTTTGAGGGAGGACCTTGGTAAATGGATCCACTGTGTTATCTTTCATGTCTACTCTCCGAACCCCGATCTCGCGGCGATCAACTATCTCCCGGATCCGGTGATACCGCCTCAAGATGTGTCTGGATCGCTGATGGGACTGGGGTTCCTTGGCTAACGCCATAAAACCATTTTTATCACAATACAAGAGTATTAGATCAACAATGGTTTGAACCACTTCAAGCTCTGAAATGAACTTCCGCATCCAGACCGCTTCCTTGGCAGCATCATTAGCAGCAATCTACTCAGCCTCCATCGTCAAGTCTGCTACGGTATCCTGTTTGGATCTCTTCCAAGATACCGTCCCTCCGTTGAAGGTAAACATATAACACGAGACAGACTTGTTGTCATATTTTCACTCTGAAAGGTTGAATCGGTAAAGGCCTCCATCTGGAGGTCGTTATTACCATACATCAAGAACATTTCTTTAGTCCTTCGCAAGTATTTAAGAATGTTCTTCACAGCTATCCAGTGTTTTCCCTCTGGGTTCGATTGATACATGTTTACCACACTAAGTGCATAAGCTATATCTGGTCTACTACACAATATCACATACATAATAGACCCTACTACCGAAGCATAGGGTATAATACTCATGCGAGCCCTCTTCTCATCAGATTTCGGAGACATCTCTTTAGAGAGGGTGATTTTGTGACAAACGGGTAAATTACCGCGCTTGGAATTTTCCATACTAAACCTCTTTAGTATGGTGTCAATGTACCTGGACTAGGACAGCTCCAACATCCTTTTAGATCTATCCCTATAGAACTTAACTCACAGAATGTAGGAAGCATCACCCAGGTCTTTCATGGAGAACATCTGTGACAAGAAGAGTTTGACCGATTTTAGTATAGGAAGGTCATTTCTTATCAGGAGAATGTCATCCACGTATAATACGAGGAATGTGACTGCACTCCCTACAATCTTCTTATAAATACAAGGTTTATCTATATTTTTTATCAAATCAAACTTTTTGATCATATCATCAAAGCAGATGTTCCAATTCCGCGACGCCTGCTTTAATTCATAAATGGATTTAAACAACTTGCACACCTTCCCGCTGCTCCTACTGTCAATGAAACCCTTTGGCTGATCCATATAAACACACTCTTCTAAATCACCATTTAGAAAAGCGGTTTTAATGTCCATCTGCCAGATATCATAGTCATAGAAGGAAGTAACGGCAAGTAGGATTCGTATGGATTTAAGTATAGTCACTGGAGAAAAGGCTTCATCATAGTCCACACCTGGTCTTTGATGAAAACCGTTTGCAACAAATCTATCCTTATAGGTCTCAACCTGTCCATCTACATCAATCTTCTTTTTGGAGCTCCGTTTGCTTCTAACGGGTTTTACCCCTGGAGGAGCAATATCCAAAGTCCATACTTTATTGGTATACATGGATTCCATTTCGGATCTCATAGTATCCAGCCATTTCACTGAGTCCCTACTCGTTATAGCCTGCTGAAAACTAGTAGGGTCATCATCTTTCATGATGCAGTCTTCTCTATCACCGTCTATTAGAAAACTGTAGTATCACTCGAGTGGATGAGAAGGCCTACCAGATCTGCGGAGCGGCTAAGGTTCATCTGGTTATATTGAAATTTCAGGTTCAACCACGTCTTCAGTAGCAGTTTGTGGTTCTGGATTTTTTTCCAGTTCTACTGCACTCCCACTAATTTCTTTTTTAAGAAATTCCTCTTCTAAAAAGGTGGAATGCCGAAAAACAAACACTTTTTGTTCCTCGGGGTAGTAGAAAAGGAATCCCCGTGAATTCTTAGGATATCCCACAAACTTGCACAAAACTGATCGTGTCTCGAGTTTGTCTAGATTCTGCTTCTTTACATAATCAGGACAACCCTATATCTTAATAAAATTAAGACTTTCTACTCCATCTTTCATATAGAGTGGATGGCATGGACTTGGTTAGAACCCTATTCAATAGGTATGTAGCTGATTCAAGCATATAACCCCAGAAAGAAAGTGGTAACTCAACACTACTCACCATGGAGCGCACCATATCTAATAAGGTATGATTTCTTCGCTCCGACACACCATTATGATGTGGTGTATACAGAGGAATAAGCTGAGAGAGAATTTCATTCTCTTTCAGGAACCCAAGGAACTCAGTACTCAAGTATTCCCCACCTCGATCAGATTGAAGTATCTTGATGCTTTTGCCCGTTTGTTTTTCCGCTTCATTCTTGTATTCTTTGAAATTTTCGAAAGCCTCGGACTTGTGTTTCAATAAGAACACATGTCCGTACTTCGAGAAATCATCGGTAAAAGTAATGAAATAAGAGTCACCGCTTCTTGCATGTGTAGACATTGGACCATATACATCACTATGTATGAGTCTTAAGAGTTCAGTAGCTCTTTCTCCGTGTCCTGTAAATGGAGTTTTGGTCATTTTACCTTTTGGACATGATTGACAAGTTGCATAAAATATATATTCGAACGGATTTACATATCCATTTTTATGTAACTTTGTCAGTCTTGTTTCATTGATATGAACAAATCTACAATCCCATAAGAAAGCTTTATTCATTTCTGAAGTCTTCCTTTTGTGAGTGTTCTGTATATTAAAAACTGTGTGTTGATTTAAAACGTAAATAACGTTATTTAATGTACCAGACCTAATCAACTCTTGATTCAAGTGAATATTCATAACATTAATTTGCAATACAAAACGATATCCTTCTTTATCTAACAAAGATACAGAGATAATATTACATAGCGTTGTCGGTAAAAAATAACAGTTTTGCAAAATTAAAATTTTTCCGCTCGGCAATCCAAGGTGATACTCTCCTACAGCAATAGCGTCAACACTTGCGCCATTTCTGACTCTGAGGGTCATATCTCCTTTCTTCAAAACTCTGCTACTTCTCAATGCCTATAGACAATTACAGATGTGAGAAGCTGAACCGGTATCTAATACCCAGGAGGCAGAATTTACCAAAACCGTCTTTCGATTACAAATACACCTGAAGCAGAAGTATCACCATAGTTCTTATCCTTGAGGGTGGCTGGGTAAGCCATGAAATTCCTCCTCCAGTGCCTGGTCTTATGACAATGGAAGCGTTCTCATTTTCCTGCTTCTGCTTCCCCAGTTTTGACCTTTCCCTTCGCCTTCTTTACACCTCATTTCGGTTTGGTGGGGTTCTTTTTCTACTTTCCCTTGGCTTTAGCTTTGAGGATAGAAGAGAAAGATTGCCCAACAAGAAGTGTAACGACCGTATTTTCTAATACCCAATAAAAAGTCTTTATTTAGTACTTAGTATTTATTTGCGTACTTACTTGATGGAAAAATATTTTATCTTAATGATTTTATTTTTAAAAGAGAGGTGAGTAATTTTTAAAGCATTTAAATATAATTAAAGGAATTTTCTGAAAGCTATTTATATTTTTCTGGACATAAAATGTTTCAATGAAATTTTATAATACCTTAAAAAAATTACATATTTTTATTATCAATTAAAATAATTATTTCGTAATTAAAATATTTTCAAGGATAAAATAGATTTTTAAATGATTATAATAACTAACAGATATCCTAGATATTTGAATATTATTTAGTTTTAGCCAAAATTATTTTTAAACTGAAGATAACAATAAAATATATTTTTTGTAATTTTTCTCATATTTTTTTCCGTATTTTCAATATTTTTAACAAATTTTTTTAAAACAAATTCGATTTTTATAAATAAACAGATAGATTTTTTATTTTAAAAAAAAATTAAAACCAACCTTTAACATGAACCGTTGGATGGGAGATCCAACGGCCCAGAACTGCTGGCGGCGCCCACGTGGTGGGGGATCACGGGAAACAGCGCGATCCATCACGCGGCCACGTGGCGACAGTGGCGGCGGCTCATGGGCCGTTGGATTCAGATCCAACGGCCACGATTCGGAGGCGGCGGCGGTAATCATCAGATAATGATTGAGGAAATCATTGGACATGGATTTTTGGGTATTTGACCAAATGTTTTGGATTTTATTGTTGGAGAAAGACCATATAAATAGAAACCTTCAAACTCTAATTTCTCACACCACAGAACTCCGAAAATTCTGAAAAAAATACCCAGGCTTTCATGTCAACGATGTCAACGCTGTAGTTCCACCCAAACATCGAGGAAATATCCAAGCACGGAGTTATTTAGATCGTAGTACAAGTCTACGCTTTCGACCCATCGACATCCAACTCAAACCAAAGGTAGGATCCGCCTCTCTCCACTTGTCTGTCACCTTCTTTCTTTTAATGATCTTAGTTTCAAGTTCTAATCTCCAACCTTATTGTAAATGATGTTAAAAATATTTTTGTACTCCTATTGTGGTACCTCTTAATTATAAATTTAACACATGCTTAAAATGGTTTAATTAAATTATCCCTATATGCGTAAATATTGCACCCCCATCCTACATGGAAAATGATATGCTTGATGTTATAACCCATGGGGTATCAATCCATCCTTTATGCACACACACTTACCTATGATACCAATAAGATCTCGAAATATGCTACTTCCACAAAATACCCTCATTTTATTAAAATGTTGTATGTATTTAAAACACCCATATGATATAAGATGATTTTGAATAAAATACTTTAGACACACTAAAACGATATGTTTTTACTTGCACTTTATCCACTAATTAATTCAGTTTGTTAACATCCCTTTACTTTTTAAAAAAAAGGGAAATACTAATCTAAATAATTATGCTATGGTTTTCAACTTAACCCCCTTCCAGTTAGAGAGAATATTTTTATAATAAATTTTCTTAGCCTATTAACTAAGATTTAATAAGATACCCTAATAGGGGAATATTTCACATGAAACACCCCGTGGTTAATAGACAATCGTCCCTGAAAAGGACACAAATCCTATCGTCCGTGTGCAGCGGTTGTCAACGCGGAGTTGTTCTTGTAGAATATCACATTTAATAAAACACCCTAATTTTTATAGGATAATATTTTACGTAAATACCTTGTGGTTGATAGGCAATCGCCCCTGAAAAGGACATAAATCCTATCGTCCATATGCAACGGTTGCCAACACGGACGTATTTCTAAAATGTTACCTCCAAATAAACACCATAACTTTATAAAATTATTAATTATAATAAAATCCATTCTGAAGGAATATAATTTCATTTAAATACCTTGACCTTTACTAAAAAGCTATTTTCAATAAAAAAAAAACCATAACCTTTATAAATGATATTTTCTAAAGAGAATACCTAAAACTTCATTAAAAGATAACTTCAAATAAATACCATAATTTTTCATTAAAATGATATTTTCACTAAAATACCATGGGCTTCCAAAATGATAATCACTCTAAATATCATGGTTTTCTTATAAACAATAACCATCATTAAATGCTATGATCTTTATTAACTAAACATTCTATAAAATAATATGATGCACGTTACAGACTTTAAAAGATAATAAGATAAAATGGGTGGTTGTGGAAGGCCATATTAAATGAGATCAACGTTTTGAATATATGTTTACGACATACATGACACATGATACGGTTAGGGTTAGAATGCGCGAACGTAGGTATGGAATACTTATAAATGAAGATCCCTGCAGGCAGGTGAACAGTCCAATATGTGGACGAATACTAACCCAATATTCGGACGAATACTAACCCTACTTTGAGGGTGAATGGTCCAATGTGTGGACGAATACTAATCCGGTATTCGGGTGAATACTAACCCTATTTTGAGGGCGAATAATCCAAAATGTGGATGACATACAATGTGGAAATTCCATGCCTAGATGATATACGCACTAACTCTAATTCGTCAGAACCTTTACACTGAATAACGGGGATGGGTAGTTTGATTAGGCAAGGAGATGCGGAACTCGGATTCCCCTACTACTCGATCATGATCCCTGGGAAGTGAAACGGTACATTTCACTTCCTCAGTTGTTGTTCTGTGGACACAACGGAATAATCGCGAGTATCCGGACCCTTGTTTAAACAAACTAATGCCAAACTTTTACCTAACATATACCTCATACAAACATACTTTTATTTACATACACCTTATACAACATACTCATATTCACATATACCTCTGTCAACCTGTCTTATTTGTATACACCTCATACCCTTATACCTATATACATCATATATGCGTATACACTTCATACCTATATACACTTGCTCGTTATGTATCTTTACTTCCTTATGAGGCAATCCTACCCGAGTGTAACTCGCTGACGGACTATTCTTTTCTCTCTCTATCTTTGGAATGTCCGTTAGATGAGAATGAGTATTATGACGAGGATCAAGGTGTGGGGCCAAATAATGAAGATTATGCGGACCTGACGGCGGAAGATTAGCTAGTTTATTTTTGTTTTGTTGCCCACGTGTTTAGGGCTTTTTGCTTCTGCTTTGATGTAATTAAACAATTTAGTTTATTTTACTCATTCTTTTGGGATGTAATAAAGTTGGTTAATGGAAATAAATGCCTTCCACTTTTATTATTTTGTTTTGGTACATACCCTTCATGTTATAGATATTCAGACGCTTAACGTAATTGTATTGAATAGACCACCTTCAATACAGTTAGGTTGCGGACCATGCCACGTCACCCTTCACCTTCTTTTGGGAAGCGGGGCATGACAGATTTTAGTGGTGGCCCATGCCGGTCCTTAATGTACTAAAATGAAACCGTTAACTAACTTATTATATTTGTGGATCTCATCCACTTATATCGATTTCATAATTTCCCCATGTTCCTTATCTTTTCCTTGGTATTCTGCATCCTAACCATGGCCTTCCTTTTCAGGTCATGGCCAATCTTTCGGATGAGAACAGCATGTCAGACATCACCTTTGAGACTATGCTTGGATATTCAGATGAAGAAGTATTAGGCCCCCAGACAGTTATTTCCGACAGCGACTCGGAAGATGAAGTCGATGTTGCAACTCCGGAGCCTATGATAGCCAATGACTCCGAAGATGAAGAAGAAGATCCTATGGAAGAGGATCATTTAGAGGAAGGGCTAGAAAAAGAGGCTCCTGCGGCGGAAGAGAATCCTATGGAATATGATCCTGATGGGGAGGCTCCTGCAAAAGAAGAAGGCCCTATAGAGGGGGAATCCGAGAACGAGGCTCCTGCCGAGGATGAGTCGAAGGACGAAGCTTCGAGTGAGGAGGAACTCGAGGACGAAGAAACTCAGGCAGATGTCCCCGCAAGACACTGTGGGGATAGTCGTCCCTCTCTTAGTGCGAGAGTCTATCGCGACATGTTGAACTCCCATAATCGAGATTAATAAGACTTATTTTTTCCTTTTGGCCGAATAAAATGATGTATAGCAGTAGGGACATGTCCTTCCTTTCAGTTGTACTCTCCTTACTGAAGTTGAATAATAAAATCTTAATTTCGAGCAAAATCTCTCTTGTGACTCTTGCCCTTCTTTTTTATTAGTTTTCGTCTTGTATTAATTGTTGTTCTTTCATGCAAGTTACTATCTTGCTTCACCCCTCGGTCTGTTTGTAACCTGACCCCTTTATAATTCAGATCACAATGGCCGGACGACACCATAACCGCAACAAAAGGGAAAATAGGGTCAATGAAGCCGCAGCTCAACAAACAACTATGTTACAAATGATGCAAGGACTACTAGAATAACAGCAGTAGCAGATGACTGCCCTTCATCAAGAGCTGCGAGAAGGTAGGAAACAACAAGCTGAGGTTTCAGGGAAGGCACTAGCCCCCGTTCCTCAAGGTGCAGAAGGGGTGAAGCAATTCAGATCACTTAACCCTAAGACATTTCACGGAAGGAAACTCCCTTAGAAGCTGAGGAATGGCTCAAAAGAACAGTCAATGATCTCGGTGCTACTCAAATTCCTAAGGACGCGTGGGTGAACATTGCTAAACTATAACTCACGAATAATACCAGAATATGGTGGGAAGCCGAGGAAAGTAGACTGAAGGAGCCCATCGACTGGGAAACGTTCAAACAGTGCTTTGATACCCAGTACTTTTCAGCCGTGGCACACCTAGAGATGGAAAGGGAATTTGTATAACTCCAATAAGAGAGCTTGTAGGATAAGCCCGTAGACGAGTACGCTTCAGAGTTCGCAAGGTTATGTCGGTTCGCATATCATCTGGTGGCAACCCTACAACTATATGCTAAGAGGTTCCGATAAGGGTTGGACCTGAAGACGCGGTCATCCATGTCTTCTGCTACCCTTTCGACTTATGATGCAATCTTAGATGCAGCACGAAACTTTGAAGACCTACAGAAATGTATAAGGAAGAATAACCATTCGTCAGGTGTTAAGCGACTGGCATGCCAATTTTCTGGAGAATCGTCTTCTAAATTCAACGGAGGGCAGCAATTTAAGAGGCCAGTAGGGCTAACTGTCTCAAGAAAACTAGCCGTTATATGCAACCATTGTGGTAGAACCGGACATTACATGAGAGACGGACGCATTTTGAACAAACTCTGCATAGTCTGTGGGTCTTCGGATCATGCTATTGGGGACTGTCTTCAGAGAAGGAGACAATTAGGCCCCATCAATAAGCCGGCTAACTATGGGGCACCACAACAGGAAAACCGGCCACTTCCGCCACTAAACCAACCAGTCAAGGGGCGTCACCAAAGGGACTACCCTTGCCATCACAGGAGCGTGTTTTTTAGCAAGCGCAGCGGAATAGACCCAAACGTTCACCATGATAGCTGAAAAGGTTGATACCACATGGCAAGATAGCATATGTACTCTTTCTTTCTTTCAACCTTCTTTTTCGATACCATACTTATTTATCCTTCGATGCAAATCTTAGTTATACTCACCATAATTTTTCTTAAATCCATAGTTCGACCAGCTGTCCTTATACTTCTATCTCTCAAGCTTTCTTGCATGTCGCATTATACGGTTTCTCTTAGTCTAGAAATACCTCTAACCTTCCTTCAACTTTCAAACTTTTCTATCCTGAAGCAACTACCGATTTTACACTTTCCGATTCTTTATATCTAAACCATTCATAGAGTTTCCATGCATCAAGCGATACACCAACTCCTAGAAGCGACACATATAGTGAAAGAGGGTTCTTGACAGCGTTACTAATTTTCGTGCTCAGTAGTGGCTACTTCTTTGAAAATTTCAAATATGAAATTACTCTGAGGAGGGTAGGTCATAACTAATGCACCCATCCTTGCCATACTCAATAGACTCGGAAGTTTTGACATCTACTACGATGTTTTCGGGGAAGAGACTTAGTGGTGCGATGTATCAGCACGGTAATGTAATACATATGCGTAAAGATAACTAAAGACTCGTAAATGCAATTATTCTATCTCTGGTAATTGTGATGTTCATCTTGAGGATATGGAGACACCACTGTAAAGAGAACGTATGAACACGGATGGTGGGAGCATATGGAGAAGATTGAGAGGGGTCAAGTTTTATATGGGAGAAGTGGCGATCTATCGGGAAAATCCTGAAGATTGAAAACTTGTGGAATTGAGATGATTGTAAAAACAATGGAGGTAGTGATACGATATAGGAAGCATAAAAAGCTCAGTCTGCGACTCATCGACCGTTTAACATCCCGGAAAAAGATAGTGGGGTTGCGTGTAACCTAGTTTTGCTACTTTCTTCGAAGGGCATGCTTAATGCTTTTATATCTTGCAGTTGAGGAGGTATGTCGGCTACCCTGTTAACGTTTTTTATCATTCTGAAATCACAGTAAGGGTTGGCGTAACCTACGAGCAACAACCGATCGGGATACTAGAAGGACGAGACCTTGAGGGACAAAATGATCCAGCTGGTTAGAGTTATGTGGAGGAAGAACTCCCAGGCAAACATACGCGGAAACGAGGAAACGGGACGAGAGAGCGAGACCTAAAATTTTTTTTTAACCACGATAATCCTTTCTTGGTAAATTTTTTTTCCTTAGCCACTACCTTCTGAAATTTCGAGAACGAAATTATTTTAAGGAGGGTAGATTGTAACGACCGTATTTTTTAATACCCAATAAAAAAAGTTTTTATTTAGTACCAAGTATTTATTTGGGTATTTACTTGATGGAAAAATATTTTATCTTAATGATTTTATTTTTAAAAGAGAGGTGAGTAATTTTTAAAGCATTTAAATATAATTAAAGAAATTTTCTAAAAGCTGTTTATATTTTTCTAGGCTTAAAATTTTTTAATGAAATTTTATAATAACTTAAAATAAATTACATAATTTTATCATCAATTAAGATAATTATTTCGTAATTAAAATATTTTCAAGGATAAAATAGATTTTTAAATAATTATAATAACTAACAGATATCCTAGATATGTGAATATTATTTAGTTTTAGCCAAAATTATTTTTAAACTTAAGATAACAATAAAATATATTTTCTGGAATTTTTCTCGTATTTTTCCCGTATTTTTCAATATTTTTAACAAATTTTTTAAAAACAAATTCGATTTTTATAAATAAACAGTAAGATTTTTTTTTTAAAAAAAATTAAAACCAACCTTTAACCTGGACCGTTGGATGGGAGATCCAACGGCCCATAACTGCCGGCGGCGCACACATGGTGAGTGACCACGCGAAACCACGTGATCCCTCACGCGGCCACGTGGCGATGCTGGCGGCGGCTCGTGGGCCATTGGATTCAGATCCAACGGCCACGATTCGGCGGGGCGGAGGCAATCATCATATGATGATTGGGAAATCATTAGGCGCGTATTTTGGGGTATTTGACCAGATTTTTTGGATTTTATTATTGGAGAAAGACCCTATAAATAGATACCTTCAAACTCTAATTTCTCACACCACAGAACTCCGAAAATTCTGAAAAAAAATACCCAGGTCTTCGTATCGACGACGCCGACGCTGTGGTTCCACCCAAATATCAAGGAAAAATCCGAGTGTGAAGTTATTTAGATCGCAGTACAAGTCTATGCTTTCGACCCATCGACATCTAACTCAAACCAAAGGTAGGATCCGCCTCTCTCCACTTGTCTGTCACCTTCTTTCCTTTAATGATCTTAGTTTCAAGTTTTAATCTCCAACCTTATTGTAAAATGATGTTAAAAATATTTCTGTACTCCTATTGTGGTACCTCTTATTTATAAATTTGACACATGCTTAAAATGGTTTAATTAAATTATCCCTATATGCGTAAATATTGCACCCCCATCCTACATGGAAAATGATATACTTGATGTTATAACCCATGGGGCATCAATCCATCCTTTATGCACACACACTTACCTATGATACCAATAAGATCTCGAAATATGCTACTTCCACAAAATACCCTCATTTTATTAAAATGTTGTATGTATTTAAAACACTCATATGATATAAGATGATTTTGAATAAAATACTTTAGACACACTAAAACGATATGTTTTTACTTACACTTTTATCAACCAATTGCTTCAGTTTGTTAACATCCCTTTACTTTAAAAAAAAAGGGAAATACTAATCTAAATAATTATGCTATGGTTTTCAACTTAACCCTCTTCCACTTAGAGAGAATATTTTTATAATAAATTTTCTTAGCCTATCAACTAAGGTTTAATAAGATACCCTAATAGGGGAATATTTCACATGAAACACCCCGTGGTTAATAGACAATCGTCCCTAAAAAGGACACAAATCCTACCCTTCCGTGTGCAGCGATTGTCAACGCGGAGTTGTTCTTGTAGAATATCACCTTCAATAAAACACCATAATTTTTATAGGATAATATTTTACGTAAATATCTCGTGGTTGATAGGCAATCGTCCATGAAAAGGACACAAATCCTGCCGTCCATGTGCAGCGGTTGCCAACACAGACGTATTTCTAAAATGTTACCTCCAAATAAACACCATAACTTTATAAAATTATTAATTACAATAAAATTCATTCTAAAAGAATATAATTTCATTTAAATACCTTGACCTTTACTAAAAGGCTATTTTCAGTAAAAACCATAACCTTTACAAATGATATTTTCTAAAGAGAATACATAAAACTTCATTAAAAGATAATTTCAAATAAATACCATAATCTTTCATTAAAAGGATATTTTCACTAAAATACCATAAGTTTCCAAAATGATAATTACTCTAAATATCATGGTTTTCTTATAAACAATAACTATCATTAAACGCTATGATCTTTATTAACTAAGCGTTTTATAAAATAATATGATGCACTTTACAGACTTTAAAAGATAACAAGATAAAATGGGTGGTTGTGGAAGGTCATATTAAATGAGATCAACTTTTTGAATATAAGTTTACGACATACATGACACATGATACGGTTAGGGTTAGAATGCGTGAACCTAGGTATGGAATAATTATAAATGAAGATCCCTACAGGCAGGGTGAACAGTCCAATATGTGGACGACTACTAACCCGATATTCGGGCGAATACTAACCCTACTTTGAGGGTGAATGGTCCAATGTGTGGACGCATACTAACCCGATATTCGGGCGAATACTAACCTTACTTTGAGGGCGAATAATCCAAAATGTGGATGATATACAATATGAAAATTCCATGCCTAGATGATATACGCACTAACTCTAGTTCGTCAAAATCTTTACACTGAATAACAGGGTTGGGTAGTTTGATTAGGCAAGGAAATGCAGAACTCGGATTCCCTTACTACTCGATCATGATCCCGAGAAATGAAACGGTACATTTCACTTCCCCAGTTGTTGTTCCGTGGCCACAACGGAATAACCGCGAGTATTTGGACCCTTGTTTAAACAAACTAATGCGAAACTTTTACCTAACATATACCTCATACAAACATACTCTTATTCACATACACCTCATACAACATACTCATATTCATATATACCTCTGTCAACCTGTCTTATTTGTATACACCACATACCCTTATACCCATATACATCATATATGCGCATACACTTCATACCTATATACACTTACTCGTTCTGTACCTTTACTTCCTTATGAGGCAATCCTACCCGAGTGTAACTCGCTGACGGGGTTTCCTTTTCTCTCTCTATCTTTGGAATGTCCGTTAGATGAAAATGAGTATTATGACAAAGATCAAGGTGTGGAGCTAACTAATGAAGATTATGCGGACCTGATGACGGAAGATTAGCTAGTTTATTTTTGTTTTGTTGCCCACGCGTTTAGGGCTTTTTGCTTCTGCTTCGATGTAATTAAACTATTTAGTTTATTTTAGTTATTCTTTTGGGATGTAATAAAGTTGGTTAATGGAAATAAATACCTTCCGTTTTTATTATTTTGTTTTGGTACATACCATACCCTGCATGTTATAGATATTCAGATGCTTAACGTAACTGTATTGAATAGACCATCTTCAATACAGTTAGGTTGCGGACCATGCCACGTCACCCTTCACCTTCTTTTGGGAAGCAGGGCATGACAAGAAGAATGGATGCTTTTCCTTCTTTAAGGTGCTCTCAGCACTCCTCAACATATTGAGGAGCTCAGGAAGATCAACTTTCATCTTGTGCATATTGAAATGCAATATAAACTGAGCATAAGCGAAGGGAAAGGAATGAAAAATTAGATCAATATATAATTCGATGTTCAGCGTCCATCGCAGGTCTGCGAGCTCTTCTATAAGACTAATCATCTTCAGGACGTGGTCCCCGACAGATGATCCGGCAGCCATCCATTTTTGAAACAGTTTTTTTGAGGCCTCATACCATGCGATACGAGATTGCTCTCCATACAAGTCCTTGCAGTGGAGAATGATGGAATAAAGGTCCATCTTCTCGTGCTGTCTTTGAAGTTCGTTATCCATCGAGGCCAGCATGAGGCATTTGGCCATCGCGCAGTCTTGATCCCACGTTTTGCGGATCTCAATATATTCAATCGAGGAATTTAGACCTGGGAGCTTGGGGTCAAAACGGTGAGGAAATATGCGACCTTATCATTGGTAAGGGCAATGGTAACATTCCTCGGCCAGTTTTTATAGTTAGGTCCCGTGAGTTTATTTTTCACTAATAAAAACCTAAGTCATGTCATGGTTGCTTCCTGGAAAGAGAGAAAAGAAACACTTAGTGTGCACTCTTGTAAGATTATATTGGTTAATTATCTTTTCTAATCAGGATAGCTCCCACTGTTTCGTCGAACTCTCCTTCAAATCTTAAAAGGAGAATTAGCCGAGATCAATTGCACCCTACAAGTTCGCTAACCGTTCAGCCAAACCAGTGTTAATACTCCGAGGGAGGCTCCACGTGCTTTCGCATGGACCTAATTAAATAACCTTGTTTCCGCAGAGGTATAACCCCGTTAACACCTCTCTCGACACCTACTGGATTAGCTAATTGTGAAGTGAAAATCTCCCGGAAATAACCATTACTCACAGTGGGAATCGGGATCCAACTATCATATTGAAGGTATGTAATCACATTGCAAGTTTCAACAATTGAAACTCCCGATATGGTTTTTACCCCTAACGACTTATGACCTTGACGAAAACCAACAAACCATAAGCCGCTAGTCAAGTTATACCTGTCATTTTGTGACTAATTTAAACCCGCCCGTATGAGCCATTGACGAAGGCCAACAGGCTATGCGAATGTCCTAACTAATCGCATCTTATGCGTCAAATGAGCATCACTTAGCTACCATACACTACGTCTTGACAAAGGCCAACAAACGCAACACAAATTCTAAATATTCTACCCATCTGAAATGACGGAAGGCTCCGACTAGTTTTGATGAAAACCATTAACGTAATGAACTTGATATCATTGTAGAAACATAATGATTTGAACGGAGTGGCTTAAACTCCACTTTTAAAACTAATGATTTTGAAGAAAACCGAGTGGTTTTAAAATTTGTTTCTACAATATCATTTTAGGTTTATTTCTTTGCATTAATCCAAATTAATGCAGTCCAATCATTTAACTTCCTATCACACCAGAAACAACTTAAATACAATGCAAATATAAGCCATCCGCATTCGCCATGAGGGTTCAGGTCTGCACCGTAAGGTTATTTAACTTACGGCAGGACGGAGCAGGGCTAGCACGGATGCAAAACATATAAAAAAGCATTTATTTATATATCATATATATAGTTATCTCAGACATGATATAAACATCATAGGTAGAATATCAAACATCTCAGAAAATAGAAAAGTGGATATACTAGGATTCCCGCGTTTCGTTTGAGCCGCAAACAAAACAAGAGATTCCACATTCGTATGAATAGCCCATACATCATCAATCCTAGACCCCTACGAGTGCGGAAAGCTACCCGCCAATCTTAGAAGCGAGGCAACCCTCCTCAATAACATGAGTGGATCACCAAGCGCATTTTAGGACCCGGTAACTTGAGCAGTCTACCTTTGGTCTATCCTAGATGCAATAAATGAAAAATATACATCAAATGGCGACATTGACCTTAAACCGGAAATCCCCCAATAAATAATATACAATTTACATCGAATGAACCATGAATTACATATAACAAATTATATACAAATATCTCACACGAGGGGCTATTTGCACGACGATCCATTTAACCATCACAACAACATCAACATCGCAAAAACTAATGTGCAACCCTATCGAATTGATTAGAATCAATACGATGACGTTTACCAACACATCTCTTTAATCATGAATCAAAAACGATGTTACAGTTTCGATCAAGAAGCTTCCCGTGAATCCCATAATCACTAATATGAACAGACTATGATCTGGGGGAAAAGAAGCAAAAAAAAATCTAGTTTCCATGACTATAAGCCCCTGGAAGAACTAAGGGCCAAAACATTGTTCTCTAGCCGACCGGGTCGGCCATAAGGATTATTTGGTCGGCCATGGAACAATTGTTTTGTTTCATGCTTCTCCAGTAGAGTTTGCATCAAGTATACAGCTCAAAATACCATTTAAAAAAATTTCAAGTCGAGGTTTAAAAAATGGACAGAGGCTTAATTCTTGGAAACCAAAAACGGAATCAAAACTTCATGATCCAAAATTAAAACAACATTAAGCCAAGTTAAAGTCCTTGGAGTGGCTGTGATATCATTGTAAAGATGTATGTGCTCACTAGTATACAAGGCGGAAGCGATAAACATGCAAAACTAAAACTTTTCTAGAAAGCACAAGCATTTAAACCCTAGAATACGCCGAAAAGACATGAACTTGCACCAAGTAGAGAGCTATAGCTAAGAGATTAGTGATTAAAACCTTTGTAGAGTGCTTGAAAAGTTGTATGGAACTCTTGCTAGGCTCCTAGACACCGGGATTAAGCTTGGTTGTCGATCTAACCACCGAAGATAATCCATGAGAAGGAGACACCAACACAAGCTCTAAATCTATTCAAGTATCAACTTTTATGAAGCAACTTGATCTTTTTACTTGCTAGGATCAAAGATCAAGTGATGTAGTGGTCTCTTTCTTTTTCTCTCTTTTTAGAAAGCTGACATAGAAGAAGATGAGTGTAGAGAATAAATTAATCTAAGCATATCTTTTTATCTCTACTTCTAATGCTTTAGTGGAGAGGGGTGATGTTTGTATCACTCACCTCATGACTCACAAGCCCACACCCTTCGCTAACCTACTTAAAAGAGAAGAAAAGAATATGTGTGTGTACCTACACCCGTATATGCATTAAATACACATACCCGTATTCGTATCAAAATAAAAATACTGTATTCGTATCAAAATATGAATATAAAAAAAGAGAAAATAAAAGATATAATACTAGTGACATCAAATCAACACTTGATTTAATATCCGACCAGTATTATCAAAACGTCCGATTAAAATACGTGTATCAAATACAAGTGTTTAATCAAACTCCTGTGTGTATCACCATATGCACACTACATCATTTCACCTGGATGAGAAACCTTCTATGTAGGACTCTAAAGACTCTACAATATGCTGGCAGTAGTTTAAGATTACATCCATAACCACAAGCATGTCAGCAGCACTAGCTGCACGTAATGGCTATCCAGGTATTGAACGAAAGAATGGTCGACAGGAAAGCTCATCCATACCCTACAGAGCCTATCAATGACATTCACCAAACAGTTCGGTCTCTTCGTCTGAGGGTGTCGCATACCGGGTCTGGAAGGTGGAAACCGTCAGACCCCCAATAACCCGATAAGTCATGCTGATGTCTGACTCATAACCACCTGAGATACAACTGAAAACACTTATTAGATTATCTCAACCGCCATGGCCAGGGACTTATGGTTATGGCCAATCTAGCACAGTGCAACATTAACTCCCTATACCGCAGAGAGATAAATCTCTTCGACCGCTCACTGCCTCCATGTGCTTCGGGACTGTACCCAACTAAAACATGTATGCACGGCTCTTTAAAGCTGTGGTTGGGTAGTAATCAAAGTACAGTGGGAACACACACAAGACAATATGATGATCTTATATCTACAGACTATCATGTACTCATGCCACCAGAGAACTGCTATATGATAATAGGTATAATACCATCTAGAAGTTCTCGGTGAGTCCGTTCAGTGTATTCATTTCCTAATGAGCATCCGTATACAATCTTTGGTGACAAACACCAATGGTTATGAGACCAACCGCCATCTCGGTCGGGGTCAAGAAATGTATACACTAGTCTACTATGGAATATTGATGTCCAGTCTCGATACTCCCACGACTAGGAACATTTAAGAATGTGCTTATGGACTACACATGCCCCACTAGTATGATCACATCATAGTCCTAGTAATCAAGCAAAGATCCTATAGGCTTTATCAACATGTATTAACGATACCTAATAACAAGTAAAACATATACACATGAATGATAAATATAAACCAGATAGCATACTATCATATCGAGCAAGACTGTTCTGTACATATATATGTTCATCAATTAAAATAATTGCTTTTAGGGTATACATATCTAACACTAGCTGCATGTAACAGCTACCCAGGTCTGATCAATATAAAGGCAGGTCGACGAGCAAGCTCATCCAAACCCGACAAATTCTATCAGCGATGAATACCATACAGTCTGATCTCTTCGTCAAAGAGTATCGCATACCGGGTTTAGAGGGTGGAAACTATCAGACCTCTTATAACCCGATAATTCGTGTGACATTGGACTCATAACTATTCGAGATACAACTGATAACACTTATTAGTTTATCTCAACTGCCTTGGCCAAGAACTTCCAGTTATAGTCATGTCCTGTACGGCACAACATTGACTCCCTATACCGGGAGAAATGAATCCCTTCGAGCGCTCACTGCCTCCATGTTTTTCGGGACGATACCCAACTAAAACCTATTTGCATGACTCGGTAAAGTCATGGTAGGGCAGTAGTCAAAGTATAATGGGAACACACATAAGAAACTATGACGATCTCAGATCAAGAGACTACCATGTACTATCATCACCGGAGAACTGCTATCTAACAATTGGTATAATACCATCTAAGAGTTCTCGATGAGTCCGTCCAGCGTAATCCATAACCTAATGAGTACCTGTATACAATCCTCGGTGTCAAACACTGTCATGCCCCACTTCCCAAAATACATCAAATCGGGAACGTAACAAAGTCAACCATGCTACCTACGGTAAGAAAATATCCTTCTATAGTCACATTACGGCTGTCAATCAGTAGTCAAGAATAATAATATAACTATCTCTAAACATATCCAATAGCCACAAAAACGATAACAGGAAATAGTAGCGGAAGCAATAATGATCCAAAGAATAACTAACCATCAATAAGATTTATATCAGTGAAATGGTCCTCGCTGATCAGTAGTCCTGTCGAAGTACTCACGTGCTAAGTCAAGTATCTGGGTCATGGAAAACCCAGACGTCGGTGCATCATAAATAACATAATAATAGTAATAAACTGAATAGTGTGCTATATAGGATGTCACGTGCAAGAGTAAGGTATGAGTATAAACAAAATCAATCACAGGCATATAACAAGTAACATATAGGTAGTCAAACATGTCACGTGTATATCTTAAGGTCGGTGTTTTTAGGTTAACTATCCTATAGGCATTTGAAACCAATGAATGTACTCCTCCATATAACTCAAAAGTATATATTCCGTTACCCCTCGGGACCACAGATCAAGATATATGAATCGGGAATGATTCTATCTTGTTACCCTTCGGAACCATGGATCAAGTAGTATGAATCACGAATGATTATGTTCTGTTACCCTTCGGAACCACGGATCAAGTAGTATTCTTTTAAGTTACACTTTTGATTTCCCCATTTCCCCAAGTTTCGTTTTCCAAGTCTGGTATGAATATAATATCTACATAATACCAACACAGGAACATGTAGGTACAAGTTATATCTATCTAGACAACAGGTCATGTCCATCAGGACAACAGGTTGGCATCGGTAAATATTACAGGTAACCTGTATTAACATGATAACGGTAATAGCAACTAGATGGCAGGGTACAAGTCATGAATTTGTGTACAAGCATGTCAGGGATGATGTAATCAATCAGGTAGGATGTATATATCATAATCACATATCATAGACAAATCCTGGTGTAAAGCAGGCAATATAGTCATCACAGTATATCGGTAAACACTAACGGATATAGATTAACTATTTCTTGTTCCTGATATTAATCCAACAGGATTAAGAATAGTATTTTGTCACGACTCTTGAATAACGTAACTAGATAGCAATGTAGACTAAACTGGTAGTTATCAAATTAATTAATGGCATGAAATGAAACCTATAGTGTTATGTTTCACCAATGTTGATTAATATACGTATTTTATACTCGATATTTAAACTTATAGACGGTTATTAACTAGAAAATGCAAATGTAACCATCAATATATCTAAACTACTATTTTATATTTTAACATTTATATTTTGTATTTAAAACTTCTATCTTATAATGTTAACTTACCAACTAATGTTGATTAGTTATATCTACATTAAATATCAATATATATTAAACTTATTATTAAGTATGCGTAACATGAAATGATACGGTTATAATAGCATTACGGCACTGTGTAAATTTGTCGTAACCATAGCACGTAGCAAGTAAAGAACTTGCCTGAAACGGAACGACGGATACACGGAGAAGCAAAACATGACACGATGCATGATCTCGACTAGGTGCTCGGCTAATGACGAGATGTCGATAAGGGCACGACTCGAGTTGTGCTCGGATGAAGCCCAACGGTTGTTGGCTTGCTCGGCGAAGGTGTCACGGCTTGAAGAGAGAAGAAGGAGGAAGAGCAGGTGGCTGGTCGAGTTTGGGTTTGCTGCGAGGTCGAAGCACCGGCGATGAAGAGGAGGTAGGTTTCAAGGTGATCGGGGTCGATGGAGGAGATGGGTCGGCAGAGTTGAGGGTTGACAGTGAGGTATAAAGAAGAAGAAAAAGGTTGCGGCGATGATTGTAGGGTGTTTTTCGTCACCCCGTTGAGATGGGAATACGCGCACGCTTGTCAGGCGTACTACAGATTCCCCCTGCCTAGGGTAGGCCGGGGTTTAATGATTGTGGGGATCCGAATCTCCGGCAGCCGCGGACTAAGCTGCCGTTAATTACCCCTCGCCTTTGGAGCGAGGGAACCTCCGATTAACGGGTTAAACTGGTCATGCGAACTCAATGTGCAGTGTACGTGTGTGTTGTTTTGGAAGGGGGGTTTGGATATATCGGGAGCCACGTAGAGTTTTCACGGGGTCCCGCTACCCAGATAGCGGGCTGAAGGTCAAGGGGGCTAGCAGCCCCCTTGCGGGGTGCGGGGCAGCGCCCCGGCCCAAAATTTTTTTGGGGAGGGAGTGTGTTGTAGAGTATGTGTATATGTGTATGTGTACATACGTATACATATGTATATGTATACATATGTATATATATACATGTATATATATACATATGTAGGGGGAAAAGACATCCAAAGGATGCGTGGGGCCAGTGCTTTGAGCGCAAGAGCTCTAGTGCGCCACGTGTCGGCACGTGGGCACTTTGCGCTTGAGCGCAAGTGCGCCACGTATCGGCACGTGGGCGCTTCGCGCTGGAGCGCAAGCGTGCCACGTGTCGGCACGTGGGCGCTTGGCGCTTGAGTGCTGGGTGCTTGAGCGCAAGCGCGCCACGTGTCGGTACGTGGGCGCTTTGCGCTTGAGCGCAGGGCGCTGAAGCGCAAGCACGCCATGTGTCGGCACGTGGGCTCTTTGCGCTTGAGCGCAAGCGCGCCACGTGTCGGCACGTGGGCGCTTTGAGCTTGAGCGCAAGCGCGCCACGTGTCGGCACGTGGGCGCTTTGCGCTTGAGCGCTGGGGGCTCGAGCGCCAGCGCGCCACGTGTCGGCACGTGGGCGCTTGGCGCTTGGGCGCCGGCGAGGAAAAGGGGGCTTTTAGTTCCAGAACCAGAAGGTATGCTTCAGAAAGGAAAAATTTATTATATATATATATATGTATATATATGGAGTTAAACTCCTAGGATATTTTGAAGCTGATGAAGGGTTTCTCCCCTTGAGCCCTTGTTCTTCCCCAAAGTGGGGTTTCTGGAGATAAGTCTCCTTCTTCTTCCTTTGTTTGGCCGGATCTTGAAGATCAAGAGATGTGAGATTTTAAAGATCTCTTCTTTTTAAGATCTAATGACAGATCCAAGTTCCCCTTTATGGGTTTTGTGGTGAAAAACTATTTAGTTTTGAAAAAAGAAGAGTAAAACTCTTGATTTAATTCAAAAGAAAGAAGAAAGTTTGGAACCTTCAGAAAGGGGAAAGAGGCACAAACCCTAGGTTTTTATTTTTGAGAGAAGGAAAAGTTGTCCCTTTATTCATCATCATTTTGCCTTATATAGGCTTACATATTTACATATAGCCCCTTGGGCTTTGCAGAAATGGCATTTTGCCCATCTCATGGCTCATGTGCCATTTCATTTTTGCACATAAGCCATGGGCTTACAAAATATTGGCTTTATGCCCATTTTACATACATTCATGTATAAAAAATCACATAAAAATTATTTATTACATGATTTTGTTGTTGGCATGGGCAGGCTGGCCGCGGGCTCGACTTGGGCATGGGCCCGCTTGACTTGGACTTGGGCCCACCTAGCTTGGGGGTTGACCTTGACTTTGACTCGGTCAACCAGGGTGCAAATTTTGACTTCAACAAAGTGCCCCCATCAATAAATGCACACCACATATTTGGGTTATGTGCATGAAATTGATGGATCTTGAAGTTGGAGTTCGAGGTGGAATATCATTCCAGTGGCGGAGCATCATCCCGGGGAGCATGATTCCCGGGGATCGGAGCATCATTCCGATTCGCGGAGCATAATTCCAAGGTCGGAGCATCATTCCGAAGAGTCGAAGCATAATTCCGAAGAGTAGAGGCATGATTCCAAGGATCGGAGCATCATTCCGAAGAGCGGAGCATGATTCTAAGGATCGGAGCATCATTCCGATGAGCGGAGCATCATTCCAGGGATCGAAGTATCATTCCGATGAGCGGAGCATGATTCCAAGGATCGGAGCATCATTCCGATGAGCGGAGCATCATTCCAGGGATCGGAGCATCATTCCGATGAGCGGAGCATGATTCCAAGGATCGGAGCATCATTCCGATGAGCGGAGCATCATTCCAGGGATCGGAGTATCATTCCAATGAGCAGAGCATGATTCTAGGGATCGGAGCATCATTCCGATGAGCGGAGCATCATTCCAGGGATCGGAGCATCATTCTGATGAGCGGAGCATGATTCCAGGGATCGGAGCATCATTTCGAAGAGCGGAGCATGATTCCAGGGATCGGACCATCATTCCGAAGAGCGGAGCATGATTCCGAGGATCGGAGCACCATTCCGAAGAGCGGAGCATGATTCTGGGGATTGGAGCATCATTCCGATGAGCGGAGCATCATTCCAAGGATCGGAGCATCATTCCGATGAGCGGAGCATCATTCTAGGGATCGGAGCATCATTCCGATGAGCGGAGCATGATTCCAGGGATCGGAGCATCATTCCGAAGAGCGGAGCATGATTCCATGGATCGGAGCATCATTCCGAAGAGCGGAGCATCATTCTGATGAGCGGAGCATGATTCCAGGGATCGGAGCATCATTCCGAAGAGCGGAGCATAATTCCAGGATTCGGAGCATCATTCCGAAGGGTGGAGCATGATTCCAGAGGATCGGAGCATGATTCCAGAGGATCGGAGCATCATTCCGATGAGCGGCAGACATTCTGACCGAAGCATAATTTCGATGCAGAGGTTGATTCCCAGGCGAAGCATAATTCCGACAGGGAAGGAAAATACTCCGAGGCGAAGCATGATTTCGACACGGGGTACATTCTGAGACGGAGCATAATTCCGGCGCAGAGCTTGTTGGCTGACTTGATTCCGAGACGAAGCATAGATTCGACAGGGAAGGCAGGTACTCCGAGGCGAAGTATGATTCCGACACTGGGTACATTCTGAGACGAAGCATGATTTCGACGCTGAGCTTGCTGGTTGACTTGATTCCGAGACGGAGCATAATTCCGACAGGAAAGGTAGATACACCGAGGCGAAGCATGATTTCGACACGGGGTGCACATTCTGAGACGAAGCATGATTCTGGCGCAGAGCTTGCAGGTTGACTTGATTCCGAGGCGGAGCATAATTCCGACAGGGAAGGTCGATATCCCAAGGCGAAGCATGATTTCGATACAGGGTAAATTCCGGGACGGAGCATGATTCCGCCGCAGAGGTTGTTGGTTTGATTTGATTTGGGTTGACATCAGCATCGCTACACTGGAATATGGTACCAGGAGCGAATCATCATTTGCCACGAGTGGATTTAAGGATTTCGGTTTTGGTTTGGCATCTGCATCGCTGCACTAGAATAATGCCAGGAGCAACTCATCATTTGCCCCGGGAGGACTTGGGAACTTGTTTACTTTTTTGTTTGGCATCAGCATCGCTACACTGGAATATGGTACCAGGAGCGAATCATCATTTGCGTTTGTTTATTAGGAAACGATGGCTTAGGAGACAGGTTTTAGGTCCCTATCACCTAAGACTTTTCAATTTTGTGAGCTGTAAGGGTCTCACAAAGCATTTTCTCCCTACGGGTCGTAAGGATCCCGTAAGTGTATTTTCTCCTTAGGAGTCGTGGGGACTCCCAAGTGCGTTGCTCCTTTATGAGTCGTAAGGATCTCAGGCGGGAATTTTCTCCTCACAAAGTCGAGAGGACTTTGTGAGTGCATTTCATCTCTTTCTCACGAGTTTGCGCCCTTTCGGGTTTTAACAAATTCGCCGGCAGTCCTGCTGTTTTTACTCACGGAGCCCTTTCGGATTTTTCATCCGTGCCCATTTTGCTTGTGGACATACCATTTTTTTTAATTTTTATTATTATTTTTTGTGGGACTTTGAATGTGGTCTCACCGGTAGAACTTGGGAGAGATTGGGAATGTTTTACGCCCGTGGATTGTATACGGTTTTGCAGGATGTATGATCCAGACCGTATGGCCGAAAAAAAAATTTGAGGTTTTGTTGGCGTCTGCATCGCTGCACTGGAATATGGTACCAGGAGTGACTCATCATTCGCCATTGGGGTATGGGAGTTGGAATTTGGTTGGCGTCTGCATCGCTGCACTGGAATATGGTACCAGGAGCGACTCATCATTCGCCACTTGGGGACTGGGGAGCGATGGCTTAGGAGACAGGTTTAGATCCCTATCACCCAAGGCTTTTCAATTTTATGGGCCGTGAGGGTCCCATAAAAGCATTTTCTCCCTACGAGTCGTAAGGATCCCGCAGGTGTATTTTCTCCTTAGGAGTCGTGAGGACTCCTAAGTGTGTTTTTCCTTTATGAGTCGTAAGGATCCCGCAAAGGTTTGTTCTCCTCATGTATCGTGAGGACACAAGAGTGGGTCTTCTCAATGGAGCATAATTTCAAAGGCGGAGACCAGCCGCGTAACTGGTGATTGCGGTGGGATATGGGTATGATGAGAATTATTTGAGCCCGTGGATTGTATACGGTAGTCAATTTGGGGACTGGCCGTAGGGCCGGAAGAATTTTGGGAAACTGGATTTTGGTTGGCGTCTGCATCGCTGCACTGGAATATGGTACCAGGAGCGACTCATCATTCGCCGTTTTTTTTGTTTTTTTGTTTTTTTTGTTTTACCGCGATTTCTCTATCATTTCAGCTTTTCTTGTCGCGAAGATCGCGATTGCCCTATCATTTCGGCTTTTATTCGGGGTTGCCCCATCATTTCGGTCTTTCTTTATTTTTCTTTGATTTACACATTTTTTTATTTACACATATTTTTTTTTACATTCACAGTTTAACGACTTAGAGGTCGATTATTCCCAGTTTAGTGACATGGTGGTCAACCGTTTTCAGAGAAAGGCAGATGTCTGAGAGAATGAGTTTCACGAAGAACTTCGGTCTCCGTTTGTATGAAATTGGCGGTCGCAGCTGGACTGTTTGTTAACACGCCTTTAGACAGTTCTATCTCTCCTGCCTTGTATTGCTTTTCGACCCAATCTTTGAAGACGAAGTAGTCCTCAATGGCATGACCTATCACTCTGTGATAGGGGCAGTATTTGGGATCGTCGGTCATATTCGCTTCCTGCGGTCTTTTTGACTCTGGCAGTTGTAGACCGTTCTTCAGGACGTCTTTGAATATTTTACGGATTTTGTCCCTTCTGAAGGAATAGACCTTATCTAGCTTCTCTTTGAGTGGAGATTCTCCTCTCTCTCCGAACACTGGCTTCCGAGGCTGGTTGGCGCTAGGCCCGCTCATCCCTTGCTTATTTCGGTTAGCCGAAATGTTGAAAGATTCAGAATCATCGGAGTTTCCGCCTTTGCGATTATCGTCCTTTCGGTTTCTCCAGGACCTATTGTTATTTTGGAAATCCGAGGAGGACTCTTGCTTTGAGCGCTCCAGCATTTGAACTTTCCTGGTTAGCTCTTGGAATGTTTTGAGACCCGCGGTGCATAGAAACGGCGCCATTCAATTGTTGAGATTTCCGACGAGGAGGCTGACAGATTGGTCCTGCTCTATCGGCGGTTCGCATTTAACGGAGAGATTGCGCCATCGGGTTATAAAATCCGTGCTTCTTTCGTTGTTCTTGGGCTTAGTCCTTACGAGCTCGGCAATGGTGATCTTATCGCTGACGCTCATGAACCTTTGTCGAAACAAAGATTCCATTTGGACGAAAGTAGTAATGGAGCCATCTGGTATGCTCGCATACCAGTCGAAAGCAACATCGGTCAAGCTATTAACGAACTGGCGGAGGAGAAGCGCATCGTTGCCCCCAGTATTCCCGCATGAGGCTTTGAAGTGGGCAATGTGCTGATTCGCATTTCCCGTCCCATCGAATCTTCCGAATTTGGGGATGACATAGCCGCTAAGAAATTCTACCAGATCATATTGAGCAGGATATGGTCTCCCACTGCTGCTAACATCATTTTGCGCTTCAGCTTCGGCTACCAGCGTTTTGACTTTGCTGGCAACCAAATCCATGATTTGATCTTGAGTTAGCGGGCTACTGTCATCGGTAGCCAAGACATTTCCCGAGATAGGATGCGACTGATTTTCATGCGGTTCTCCCACTTTTGGATTTGAGGGAATAAGCGTTGGCTGCGTTGGGACACCGTTTCCCGGTTCACGAGCAGAGCCCTGCGCTTGATTGGGCGGCTGAGTTCGTGAGCTGCAAGACGACGTTCGTCAAGTCGTCAATTTTGGAGTAAAGTTTGGCCATCTCCTTGTCTTTGCTTCTGAGCTGTTTTCGGAGCTCTTGGAGAAGTTGCTGCTCTGCATTCTTGGGACGGGGGATTGGCTCCTCTTCACTTTCCGAGCCTGACTCCTCATGGACCGAAGGGTCTTTCTGCCTATCATCCTCATCATCGAGGGTTTTCATCGTCCAGCGGAGGCGGCTGTTCTTGGGAAGCGGCGACCACATTCAAGCCAGATTGGATTTGAGATATGGTGGCCCCGTCCTTCCTCTTGCTATGCGTGCCCACTATATAGACAGTGTGGACCACATATCCCGCCATTTCCTCGTCTTTGGCGGGGTAACCCTGTTCCTCGAACCTCATGAGGTTCAGCCTAGCAGGAGACCTAGCCCTTTTGTTGACTCTATATCTGAGCCTTTTCTGCCTTAGCTTCTCAATTTTAAAGGCTTGGCGGGCATCTTTTTCCTGGGAAGCCACCGTGAGTCGATTAGCGGGGAGCTTAGAGAAGACACCCAATCGAGCAGTTGTCAGAGGCACCGCTGGAGCTTGCTCAAGACGCGTTGTTGCTTTATTGGTGTTGATGGCCTTACCCCCAGCTGGGGCCAAGGAAAGTCGTTCAGACACCGACTTGCGTTTGGGTTGGGGCGCCCTCGAGATCACCACATTTGGTCTCCTGCCTTTCGAGACCGGTCTGTCTGTTGCTGGAGCTTGAGGAGCTGGAATGGCGTTAGCTGGCACGAACAGAATAGAGCCGAACTGTAGCAGCGGCTCCTCCCACTGTTGCCCAAGACTGGCCGGAAGGACCGTCCTGGAATCCATCTTCATCGTGTATGAGATGGGAGCTGAGTTCATCTTTGGAGACATCGTTGAAAAGTGATTGCTTGAAACCCTGCATGAAAAGGCGTTATTTTAGTATAAATATAGATATGTATATTGATTGAGTTCGCATGAACGTTTAACCCGAGATATGGGAGGAGAGATAGGTTCCACCGGGCGTGCCAGAATCTGTAGGGTGTTTTTCGTCACCCCATTGAGATGGGAATACGCACGCGCTTTTCAGGCGTACTACAGATTCCCCCTACTTAGGGTAGGCCGGGGTTTAATGATTGTGGGGATCCGAATCTCCGACAGCCGCGGACTAAGCTGCCGTTAATTACCCCTCGCCTTTGGAGCGAGGGAACCTCCGATTAACGGGTTAAACTGGTCATGCGAACTCAATGTGCAGTATACGTGTGTGTTGTTTTGGAAGGGGGTTTGGATATATCGGGACCATGCAGAGTTTTCACGGGGGTCCCGCTACCCAGATAGCGGGCTGGGGGTCAAGAGGGCTAGCAGCCCCCTTATGGGGTGCAGGGCAGCGCCCCGGCCCAAAAAAAATTTTGGGAGGGAGAGTGTTGTAGAGTATGTGTATGTATACATATGTATAAATATGTATATATATACATGTATATATATATAAGGGGGGGAAAAGACATCCAAAGGATGCGTGGGGACAGCGCTTTGAGCGCAAGAGCGCTAGCGCGCCACGTGTCGGCATATGGGCGCTTTGCGCTTGAGCGCTGGACGCTTGAGCGCAAGCACGCCACGTGTCGGCACGTGGGCGCTTCGCGCTTGAGCGCTGGGCGCTTGAGCGCAAGCGCGCCACGTGTCGGCACGTGGGCGCTTCACGCTTGAGCGCTGAAGCGCAAGCGCGCCACGTGTCGGCACGTGGGCGCTTCGCGCTTGAGCGCAGGGCGCTGGAGCGCAAGCGCGCCACGTGTCGGCACGTGGACGCTTCGCGCTTGAGCGCAGGGCGCTCGAGCGCCAGCGCGCCACGTGTCGGAACATGGGCGCTTGGCGCTTGGGCGCCGGCGAGGAAAAGGGGGCTTTTAGTCCCAGAACCAGAAGCTATACTTCATAAAGGAAATATTTATTATATATATATATGTATATATATGGAGTTAAACTCCTAGGATGTTTTGAAGCTGATGAAGGGTTTCTCCCCTTGAGCCTTAGTTCTTCCCCAAAGTGGGGTTTCTGGAGATGAGTCTCCTTCTTCTTCCTTTGTTTGGCCGGATCTTGAAGATCAAGAGATGTGAGATTTTAAAGATCTCTTCTTTTTAAGATCTAATGACAGATCCAAGTTCCCCTTTATGGGTTTTGTGGTAAAAACTATTTAGTTTTGAAAAAAGAAGAGTAAAACTCTTGATTTAATTCAAAAGAAAGAAGAAAGTTTGGAACCTTCAGAAAGGGGAAAGAGGCACAAACCTTAGGTTTTTTTTTGAGAGAATGAAAAGTTGTCCCTTTATTCATCATCATTTTGCCTTATATAGGCTTACATATTTACATATAGCCCCTTAGGCTTTGCATAAATGGCATTTTGCCCATCCCATGACTCATGTGCCATTTCATTTTTGCACATAAGCCATGGGCTTACAAAATATTGGCTTTATGCCCATTTTGCATGCATTCATGTATAAAAAATCACATAAAAATTATTTATTACATGATTTTGTTGTTGGCATAGGGAGGCTGGCCGCGGGCTCGACTTGGGCATGGGCCCACTTGAACTGGGCTTGGGCCCACCTGACCTGGGCTTGGGCCCACCTAGCTTGGAGGTTGACCTTGACTTTGACTCGGTCAACCGGGTGCAAATTTTGACTTCAACAATGATGAGGGTGAAGGCCTCGGTTCAGAAAAGGATGGGTTGATGGATTCGGTAAAGCATTGGGGGAGAGATGATAGAAGAAGATGATGTCGATGGGTAAAGGGATGAAGTTGGGTGCAGGTTAGGAGATGAGTGCCACCGAATAGGGTGGCCGGAGTTAGGAGTTGCGGGCGAAGGCAAAGAGATGAAGATGATGATGGTGCTTGGGTGTGAGGATGCAGACGATGATGTTGGTGATGGGTGACGGGGAAAAGCGACAACGTAGATGATGGAGGCGGGACTGGGTTCGGGATCGATGATGAGGGAGAAGGAGATGGAGATGGTGGTGATGAGGGTGACGAGAGGAGGAAGGACACGAGATAGCGAAGGTGGTGTTGGGGCGAATGAGATTCGTCCACACGAAGAAGAAAAGAGGAAGAAGAAGGTGATCGGGAGAGAGAGAGTTGTGAAAGGGGGAGAGAAAGAAAGAGGGTTTTTTTTTATAAAAGAAAAAAAATATAAATTTTTATATTATATAGTTATATATATATATATATAATAAAAGATATTACCAAACTCCGATTCGTCTATACTACATTTAGAGAAAATATATTGGTAAATATTGTACATCGCACAGCCTCCTTAAACCATAGTCTAAAGGTTACAATAATTTATTCTAATCTGATAAATATCGGGTATTTAGGATATTTAAGATTTAGGCGTAATAGATAAATGTCAATATAAAACATGAGATAACATGATGACAATTTATATATATATAAAATATCCCTAACGTATAGCTACCAGAAAATATATGCATATAATTCAAATATTATATATTTGCTATATAGATTCATATGGATTTAGTTTATGGATAAATATTAATAAAATATAATCTAGCACCATAACGGGTTTCACACATACTGGTCGGGTCGGATAAACACATCTGCTATTCAAACCAATCACAACCCAAATAATAAAGAAAACAAATTTTTTAAAAGTTAATTAATTTCGTACGATCATGCTAGGGTGTTACAAACACCAATAGCTGTGGGATCAACTATCGCCCTCCAACCGGGTCACGAAACGTACACACTGGTCTAAACTGGAGTACCGATATCCAGTCTCGATACTCCTACGACTTGGGACATTTAAGGATGTGCTTATGAACTATCTAGATCCCACTAGTATGATCCCTATCATTATTCCTGATAGTCAAGAAAACATTCTATGGGCATTATCTTATATATTAGCGATACATGATAACGAGTAAAATGTATACACATGAAAGATTAAGATAAACCAGATAGCATGGTATTATTTCGAGCAAGATTGTTCTCCTATAGGTCCTTCTTGAATTCAGTAATTGCATTCCTGCAATTATGATAATTGCCTTGAGGGCATCTATATCCAACAATCTCCCACTTACACTTAAGCCTAATTATTGCGGTATCGCATAGCCATATCTCATGTGTTATCGCATACCTAACTTCTACCTGTTATGGTCAAAAATTACACCTCGGTTGACCAAGTCAATGTCAAAGTCAAAGTCAACCCCAAGTAAACGGGCCCAAGCCCAGGTCAAGTGGGACCATGCCCAAGTCGAGCCCCACGGCCAGCCTACCCCATGCCAAAATAAAAAATTATGTAAAAAATAAATTTGACAAAATTTTTACGAATGAATATAAAATAAATGGGCAAAAAGCCAAATTTTTGTAAAGCCCATGGCTCATGAGCAAAAAGAAATAAGCACATGAGACATAAGACGGGCAAAATACCATTTTGTAAAGCCCAAGAGGCTATATGTAAATTTGTAAGCCTATATAAGCTAACATGATAATGAAATAAAGGAAATAATTTATTCCTCTCAAAATCTAGGGTTTTTGTGCCTCTTTCTCTTTCCTCAAGGTTCTAAACCTTCTTCCCCTTTTTTTGAATTAAATCAAGAGTTTGACTCTTTTTTTTCCAAAAAGAAACAGTTTTTCACCATAAAACCCTTTAAGGGGGGCTCGGATCTTCGATCAAATCCCCAAAGAGGGTGATTTTTAAGTCTCGCCCCCTTTTCTCCAAGATCCAGCCAACACAGAGGAGGAAGAAAGAGACCCATCTCCAAAAAACCCCATTTTAGGAAGATCTAAGGCTCAAGAGAAGATTTAGGGCTCAAGGGAGAAGAAAGGGGTCCCCTTTCATCATCTCCGAAAATCTCTTGGGAGTTTAACTCCAAAAAAAAAAGAAAAAATGGCCTTTCTTTTTAGGAGTTTAACTCCAAAAGTCAATTGGAAGTACAACTCCAAGTACAGAGGCTAATCCCATTTTTCCTTTTTTAGGAGTTTAACTCCAAAAGTCAATTGGGAGTACAACTCCCTGTACAGGGGCTAAGCCCCTTTTTCCGCAGACGCCCAGCGCCCATGTGCCGGGCACGTGTGGCGCTGGCCCAGCGCCCAGGGCACGTGAGGCGCTGGCGCCCATGCGTCCTTTAGACGTTATTCATCTTTTTTTATATACACTCCACAACACTTTTCCCATTAGAAAAAAATTTCTAACGGGAGGCTGCCCCGCATCCTGGAAGGGGGCTACTAGCCCCCTTAACCCCCAGCCCGCTATCCGGGTAGCGGGACCTCCGTAAACTCTGTGAGGTCCCAGATATATCCAAAACCCCTCAAGACACATATACGCATACTGCACATTGAGTTCGCATGACCAGTTTGACCCGTCAATCGGAGGTTCCTTCGCTCAAAAGGCGAGGGGTAATTAACGGCAGCTTAGTCCGCGGTTGCCGGAGATTCGGATCCCCACAATCAATAAGCTCCGGCCTACCCTAGACAGGGAAAATCTGTAGTACGGCTGACAAGCGACGCGTATTCCAATCTTAATGGGGTAACGAAAAACACCCTACACTACCAATAGTTTCATAAACTGTGTTTGAGAAACGGCCTCAGTGAGTAAATTGTAACACCCAGCCCTTTTTATACCGATAAAACGTATCTCTCTTTAACATATACAGTTTGTTTTATTATTTTTTTTATTTATAATTATTAATTTATTGTTAGACCCAAACCCAAACATTTAATTTTCCTCAGCTCACTACCCCATTTTTCCTTTCCCTAATATTATTACTATTTCAGCCCCCGGCCCGCTTCTTTTCATTTCCCAATTAATTTCTTTTCTCCTGCGGCCCAAACTCCTTTAGCCCAAATCCTTTATTCTAATTAAATTTAATCCCCTCTAAAAACCCTGGTCTTTCCCATTCCCCGGCAGCCCGTTCCCTTTCCCCATTCCCCTTTTAATTCTTTTTACTTTTATTTTTATTTTTAGCCCAGCCCGTTTCTTTATTTTTCCCACTTAATTTCTCTTCTCTAAACCCCAGCCGGCCCAACTCCTTCTTATCAATTTTCTTTATTTTTCCGGCCCACTCCTCTTCGGCCCGCTCCCGCGTACCCCTCCCCAGCCGCACCCGCTTCCTCGACCCGACCCGCTCCTATTCATCCTTCTCCCCAACGACTTTCTCCCTATTTTCCCGCTCATTCCTTTACTCACGATCCTTTCTTTCTGCCGCACCCCACGCCTACGCCCACGTCGCCGCTCGTCACGCGCCCCGCTCGCGAACGTTACCACAACGCGCGCCCTCCACCTCTCTCCTCTACCCACTACTCCCTCTTTCTCTCTCGGATCTCTCCCTCCCTCTTCTTCCCTTCCCGTTTCTCCCTCGAACCCACGCTCACGCCAGCGCGTCGCGCTCGCCGTCGTTCCCTCACGTCACTCGCCTCCACCTCGCCTGCCTCACCGTCGCACGCCTTCACCTCGTCGTCGCCTTCTCGTCTTCGCGTCGACACACTCCCTGTCATCACCGCGACACCATCCCTACACACCCGTTTGTCGGCCAACCTTATCGAGCCCCTGCCTCCACCTCATCGCACCCACCAACCCACCTACACCCGAGCCGACTCTCTCCTCACCGCCATTCAGCCGTCGCCATCGGGACCTCCTCAACTACTCCACCTCGTCACCAAACTCCTCCACTCACCCACAGCACCCCCGAGCTCCTCCTCCTCCTCACACAACCTCTCTTCCCCTGCAACTCATCTCCCTCTCTCTCCCCCTGCTTCTCTCTCTCTCTGATCTCATCACTCTCTTTCTCTCTCTCTTTCTGATCTCATCACTCTCTCTCTCTACAACCTCACTCCCTCTGTCTCTCTCTCCTTGCACACTCCTTCTCTCTCCCTCACTCCATAACTCTCTTCCTCCTCTCTTTCCCGCTCCCTCTCTCGAACCCACATCCCGAGCGCCTCACCTGAACCCCCGCCAGCAATCTCCATCTCACCGCCAACTACTACGACCACCACCTCCAATGACACCCTACCAGCTCCTCACAACCCAGTAGCAATCACATGCTTCACCTCCAGCCAACCTTCGCTGCTATACTCGAGCTCCTAGCCTAGTCCAAGCTCCGAGGCCGAGCCAAGATCGAGCCGAGGCCAAACCTTGCTGTGTTCCATGCCACTGCTGCCGTACAACCCCGAGACATCTCCAGGCAAGTATTTTACTTGCTTACATGCTATATACTCAAGTTACAATCTTAGATTACATAGATCATAAAGTTATAATTTTAGATCAATTAAGTGTCCTACCTGTTCGATGTGTGTTCCCAATGGAAATACTTGTCTATATTGACGGAACTGGAGTGTTTATATTGGCCTTTGTAGTGATGAATATCTTGTGCAAGTTTCGCTGGAAAATATGACCGTTAACGACTAAAACGACTACCCCCAAGTTTACTCGTAAAACTGGAATTTTCTTGTACCTGAAAACCGTTAAAATCGCCATAAATTGTATACACACTGGAAAGATGAGTTCGAGGGCTCACATCGAATCCGACTCGACGAACTATAACCCTATGCTAGTTTCCAAATATTTCTGTACTCAAACTGTGTCAATATTTGGATCGGAGTGCGACTCTGGACTGCAGTCCAGAGCGACTCCAGATGTTGTTTACTGTCCCGTAATGGGTACCACACTGTTTCCTTAACTCGTAGGTTGCGGAACTCTACTGTTTATTATAGGTGAATCTGTTAGCTAGACAATACAAGTGGTTTCATCCTGTTTCGTTATCGTTTGTTATTTAATCTGTAATTTAATAGATGTGGACGTATAACAGTCCCAACAGAATCAGAATTTACATACTAGTTTTGAACAGTGTATATCTCCTGACGTACAGACCCGATTGAAGATCCGTCTATTGCGTTGAAAACCTTACTGAAAACCCCAGCTTTCATTCAACTGTAGCGTCTCTAAAATCTGATCCCAATTGGGATTAAAATGCGTTGCGAAACGGACTTCCGATTCTGAAACCGGATTTCCAGCCGTGAACGCTTAAAATGAAATGGCTATAATTAATGATCCTGGAACCCGATTGGCATGAAACTAAATTCGACGGATAGATAACTGAACATACTATTTATTCCTCGTTCATCATTTCACTAAACTGTGACCTTATGATTTATGATAAATTATGCAAGTGGTAGATTATCGATTCATGACACCCTAATCATGCTTTATATACTGTTTACGCATCATATCATATACATATCATTGCATTGATAACCTAGTGATAACGTGCATTACCCAGTGTTAGGTATTAGTGATGATTGTGGCAAGTACGTTAGTGTTCGTGTATCAGTGAATAAGTGAAAGTGATACGTACTTGTACACAATCAGTGAACCTTATTATTCTATTGCATAGTCGACGTCTGTGGAACGCGTGTACGTGTGACTATAAGTGGTATGGGACACTTATGGAAGCTCTTGCATGGGTGTCACAGATAAGACATCAGACTCTACCATTTATCTTAGGTATTAGTCGGGACGTGCTTGATGGAGGTCCTGCCTCCAATTCTCGCGCAGACTTGTCACAGACCGACTGGTATTTAGGGTTATGGCTAGCGTTTGATGTAGACCACAGGGTGTGGGGTAGTTTGAGTGTGAGTTCAACAGAATCTCGGGAGTCCCTTGCCAGCTTATATATATATGGAGATATATGGAGATTTACAGGGTACATGATTATTACTGTGAGTTACATGTTGGGCCCGTAGTCCCTTGCCCTTGGGTTCTACCCTTAGGTGGAGGACACTCGCGAGTGGTTGACTCTCACACTTGGACTGACGATAGGTTTAGTGACCTGTACAGTGAGACTTAGAGACTGATAGGGATGATAGCATCGATATACATACTTACTGTGTTGACATACGTGGTATATCATTCTACTGCTTTTACTGTTCCGCTGCATTGATTACTGCATGTTCATACCTACACCGTCATTGATTTACTGTTATATATATCTATTATCACTGTTAGAATTGTCACATGAATTTATATATTATTTTGCTATTGTGTCGCTCTGACGACCTGAGTATGCATGCTCAGCGTGAGGAGAAGATTTAGCCTGGACCGGGACTAGACGTATATCACAGACACCTCGATTTGCTATCCAGAGTTATACCTTTTGTTTCCCATCAGGTCAGTTCTTTATACTGTTTTGTTCCAGTTACTGCATTTCTCATTACCTGCGCATTATTTACTGATTACCATTTAAAGCTAGAAGCCGAAGTGTGACTACGGCAGGATGTTTCCTTGACCGTAGGAGCATGGCTGGCCTTGTCAACCCCTCGTATTCCGTATTTTGGGAAGCAGGTCATGACATGGTTTAGTTGGTATCAGAGCCCAGGTTTTTCTTCGATTCGGATTGCAGTTTTCCGTGTAGAGCTTGACAATCTAAGACATCTCTCAGTCTAGATTGTAAACTTGATATACTTGATCCATATTCTCATTGAGTGTTCTGCTATCCATTCGCTAGGGTTTCAGGTGACTTGGCAAAGTTTCGTGGTTGTAATTGTGAACTACATCACGGTTACACTACCATACTCTGTTTAAGTGACTTAGATTCATACAGTTGATTTTCCCATTTGTAAAGAATTTGATCACAGCTGATATTCTTGAATCTTTGTCCAATCCATAGTATATTTGATTCTTATAGCTTGTGCCTTATATGATCTTCAAAATTATTGTTTCCAGGATCATGTCTTCCAACAACTCTTCCTCTATCTCCACTCCCCAGAATCAGAACATTGAGATTCTGAGTATACTGCAAGGTTTAAAGGAAGCCCAGGAGCGAACAAACGACTTATTAGCTGAAGGACTGAGAAGGCAGGTGAATCAGGCACCAGCGAGAGTTTCCAATCATAAAGGGATCCCCGTTAGACGAGGAAAAGAGAAGAAGATGAAGCACCAGTTTGTTTCCCCGCGACAGAAGCAGCAGAAGACCCAATGTTGTGGGTACTGTAAGAGGCCAGGACACCTTCAGAGAGATTGTCGCCGCGCCCAAGGGAAATGTATTATTTGCGGATCCAGCGAACATCTTATCAACGGTTGCCCAAAAAGGAAGGAGCTACAAGGAGGAGACTCGTCCACACTCCCCACTTCTGCCAAGTGATGATTATTGCGTAGTTCGAACTTTGAGAATAAGGCGGACCCAGCCCAGGATCCAACTCGCGTGACGAGAATGCAGCGGTCTAGCAATCAAAGAAGAATTTTCATGTTTTCTAATTTCAGTGATAATGTTGTCATCATCTTAAAAATATTTCCTTCCGTTTGAAATCTTGTATCTGTCGAACTTTTAGTTGAATGCAATAAAACTTGAATCGTAATATATTCTCTAGTCCTTCCCCTTATTTATACTATTCTTTATCACAGCATTTTAATCCTGATCTTTCAGTTCCTGCCACCGCATATTTTCCTATACTTCGTACACTGAGCTTTTTTCTTGATGTATTCCACTGTCTAATCATGACTCTTTCTTTTCAGGCCATGGCCCACCCTGGAGCAGCACCGCATCTAGATGAGGATGCACAGTCATGCGTTTCCTTAGACCGCACGCTGATGAGTTCTGACGATGAGATCAACGGTCCCCAGGTCAATTTCGAAAACAACGATTCAGAGGACGAAGGAGCAGCCGTCCCAGAGTTTGACATGATAAGCGATTCCGACGAAGAGGAAGAAGACCCTGAAGAGAACCCGATAGAGGAAGATCCCGAGGAAGACCCGATAGAAGGAAATCCAGTGGAGAAAAATCCCATAGAAGAGAATCCCATGGAATCAGATCTTGATGAAGAAGATCCAGCCAAGAAAGAAGGACCAGAAGGACAAGAGCCTGCTGTGGAAGTACTCCCAATGGCGGTCCCCGCGAGGCGCTATGGAAATGGACGTCCCTACCTGAGCGCGCGAGCCTACCGCAACCTGCTGAATCTCCACAACCGCGACTGACGGGATTTCTTTTAGATGTTGTCTTCTCTGGCCAAATAAATCTGTGTATAGTTTAGGGCCACCTTTCGTCCTTGAGAATGCTTTGTTTAAAATCTTCTAGAATAAAACAAATTGCTGAGTTCGCTAATCTTTCGATCTTCTTAGTTCACTTGCTGCTCGATTTTCTCTCCTATACAATCATTTTCCTAATGGGGTCTGTCCACCCCTACTCCTTACATTGCCTTAACCCTCACTCAGATTAACCAGTACTACACCCGATCTTTTAGAGGTCCACCCTTCATCCTCCGTCTGTGCCTCGTTTGAGATCCTTCTGGGAGGAGAAAATTTTAGTGAAATTTCCGAGTTCGCTAACCCTTCAACTTTTGATTCGTGTGATGTACCGACTGTTGTCCTCCCCATACTTTTCCCCTTGTAGTCCTTTGTTGCTTATCCTTACTTCCTGTGCTGACCCGATCCCAATCTCTTTGACCTTCAGCCTAAAGCCGCCATACTCCAACCTTTGAATGATCCACACTTCCTTGTAATCCTTTCCCTAGCTAGCCCTGTACATTTTGTGTGTTTTCCTATTACCCTATATATATATATATTTAGGGACTGTATTATTCGAAATTTGGTTTTCATTATCTTGCATTTATCGAAGAGTGTGTTTTATCGACTATTCCCGTTTTACGCATTTCAAGTACTTCACCACTAGCGCTCCCATTATTTTTCGATAACGCAACCTTACATCGCGCATATTTTCGCTCCATGTTTCTTATTTTCACTATATGAGTTTTCTACGTTATTTGAACGATACATTAACCTAAAAATTTTTAATCTACCGACAAATCTTTCACTACGTTATTATCGTTACTTTATTTTCGGGTGTTGTGCCTATGGTTACTATTATAAGTGGTTGTACTTTATACTTATTATTTTTGCTGTGCTACGTTTAATATACTTATATGTGCACATATTTGGGTTCGATTCTATCGAACACGCTTTGATTATTATTGTTCGTTATTGTTGTTATTGCTATTCTTGTATACATGTAGTTGCCCCTATAGTTATTCCCTCCTTATACTTATTTAGACTTATTCTTGTATATGTTGTTTTTATACAGTATATACCTTCAAATTTCTTCGTCCACGGATTTCTAGTAAATCTTCATATGTTAGTTTGCAATATAATAGCTTTCGCCGATGTTTGTATAACTTATCGTTTATTTTAAATTTCGAGTACGAAATTTTTGTAAGGGTGGTATGATGTAACACCCAGCTCTTTTTATACCGATAAAACGTATCTCTCTTTAACTTATACAGTTTGTTTTATTATTTGTTTTATTTATAATTATTAATTTATTGTTAGACCCAAACCCAAACATTTAATTTTCCTTAGCTCACTACCCCATTTTTCCTTTCCCTAATATTATTACTATTTCAGCCCCCGACCCGCTTCTTTTCTTTCCCCAATTAATTTCTTTTCTCCTGCGGCCAAAACTCCTTTAGCCCAAATCCTTTACTCTAATTAAATTTAATCCCCTCTAAAAACCCTGGCCTTTCCCATTCCCCAGCAGCCCGTTCCCTTTCCTCATTCCCCTTTTAATTCTTTTTACTTTTATTTTTATTTTTAGCCCAGCCCGTTTCTTTATTTTTCCCACTTAATTTCTCTTCTCTAAACCCCAGTCGGCCCAACTCCTTCTCATCAATTTTCTTTATTTTTCCGGCCCACTCCTCTTCGGCCCGCTCCCGCGTCCCCCTCCCCAGCCGCACCCGCTTCCTCGACCCGACCCGCTCCTATTCATCCTTCTCCCCAACGGCTCTCTCCCTATTTTCCCGCTCATTCCTTTACTCGCGATCCTTTCTTTCCGCCGCACCCCACGCCTACGCCCACGTCGCCGCTCGTCACACGCCCTGCTCGCGAACGTTACCACGACGCGCGCCCTCCACCTCTCTCCTCTACCCACTACTCCATCTTTCTCTCTCGGATCTCTCCCTCCCTCTTCTTCCCTTCCCGTTTCTCCCTCGAACCCACGCTCACGCTAGCGCGTCGCGCTCGCCGTCGTTCCCTCACGTCACTCGCCTCCACCTCGCCTGCCTCACCGTCGCACGCCTTCACCTCGTCGTCGCCTTCTCGTCTTCGCGTCGACACACTCCCTGTCATCGCCGCGACACCATCCCTACACACCCGTTCGTCGGCCAACCCCATCGAGCCCCTGCCTCCACCTCGTCGCACCCACCAACTCACCTACACCCGAGCCGACTCTCTCCTCACCGCCGTTCAGCCGTCGCCATCGGGACCTCCTCAACTACTCCACCTCGTCACCAAACTCCTCCACTCACCCACAGCACCTCCGACCTCCTCCTCCTCCTCACACAACCTCTCTTCCCCTGCAACTCATCTCCCTCTCTCTCCCCCTGCTTCTCTCTCTCTCTCTGATCTCATCACTCTCTCGCTCTCTCTCTACGACCTCACTCCCTCTGTCTCGCTCTCTCCCTGCACACTCCTTCTCTCTCCCTCACTCCCATAACTCTCTTCCTCCTCTCTTTCCCGCTCCCTCTCTCGAACCCACATCCCGAGCACCTCACCTGAACCCCCGCCAGCAACCTCCATCTCACCGCCAACCACTACGACCGCTACCTCCAATGACACCCTACCAGCTCCTCACAACCCAGTAGCAATCACATGCTTCACCTCCAACCAACCTTCGCTGCTATACTCGAGCTCCTAGCCTAGTCCAAGCTCCGAGGCCGAGCCAAGATCGAGCCGAGGCCAAACCTTGCTGTGTTCCATGCCACTGCTGCCGTACAACCCCGAGACGTCTCCAGGCAAGTATTTTACTTGCTTACATGCTATATACTCAAGTTACAATCTTAGATTACATAGATCATAAAGTTACAATTTTAGATCAATTAAGTGTCCTACCTTGTCGGTGTGTGTTCCCAATGGAAATACTTGTCTATATTGACGGAACTGGAGTGTTTATATTGTCCTTTGTAGTGATGAATATCTTGTGCAAGTTTTGCTGGAAAATATGACCGTTAACGACTAAAACGACTACCCCCAAGTTTACTCGTAAAACTGGAATTTTCTTGTACCTGAAAACCGTTAAAATCGCCATAAATTGTATACACACTGGAAAGATGCGTTTGAGGGCTCAAATCGAAGACGACTCGACGAAATATAACCCTATGCTAATTTCCAAATATTTCTGTACTCAAACTGTGTCAATATTTGGATCGGAGTGCGACTCTGGACTGCAGTCCAGAGCGACTCCAGATGTTGTTTACTGTCCCGTAATGGGTACCACACTGTTTCCTTAACTCGTAGGTTGCAGAACTCTGCTGTTTATTATAGGTGAATCTGTTATCTAGACAACACAAGTGGTTTCATCCTGTTTCGTTATCTTTTGTTATTTAATCTGTAATTTAATAGATGTGGACGTATAACAGTCCCAACAGAATCAGAATTTACATACTAGTTTTGAACAGTGTATATCTCCTGACGTACAGATGCGATTGAAGATCCGTCTATTGCGTTGAAAACCTTATTGAAAACCCCAGCTTTCATTCAACTGTAGCGTCGCTAAAATCTGATCCCAATTGGGATTAAAATGCGTTGCGAAACGGACTTCCGATTCTGAAACCGGATTTCCAGCCGTGAACGCTTAAAATGAAATGGCTATAATTAATGATCCTGGAACCCGATTGGCATGAAACTAAATTAGACGGATAGATAACTGAACATACTATTTATTCCCCGTTCATTGTTTCACTAAACTGTGACCGTATGATTTATGATAAATTATGCAAGTGATAGATTATCGATTCATGACACCCTAATCATGCTTTATATACTGTTTACGCATCATATCATATACATATCATTGCATTGATAACCTTGTGATAACATGCATTACCCAGTGTTAGGTATTAGTGATGATTGTGGCAAGTACATTAGTGTTCGTGTATCAGTGAATAAGTGAAAGTGATACGTACTTGTGTAAATCCCCGTTTCCATTCTAATAAAAGTTTCCGATTCTCTGATTTACAGTAGGTTCTTTTCTTTTTCTTTCCTTTCCTTCATATTTTGAATTGGTTGTTTAAGCTTAATATTTATATTTTTCCCTAAAAGCCAAAACCCAAGGTTTAAAACCAAAGCCGAATTAAACCAAAGTGAATAAAATACTTAAACCTTAAACCTATTTTTTACCTTCAGCCCAAGCTTGAAATTAAACCCCAAACCCTTACTAATCCCCCAGCCCGTTTCTTTTCCCCAGCCCACTCTGATTTTTTTATAAATCCTTTAATAAGATATAGCCCAGCCCACTCTCCATTCTCAGCCCACATCTCATTTTAATAATTCTTCAATTATTTTTTATCCCGGCCCACTCCCATTAACCCGTACCCGCCTCCTTAGACCCAATCCGACCCCACTCCCCTGTTCATCTTCCTTCAAATTTCCCCAACGGCAACCTCCCGTAACTCGCGCACGCGATCCCTTTCCTCCGCCGCGCCTCACGCCCACGCCCCCGCTCCTGCCGTTACCCCCACGTTTTCAACCTCGTCTCCCTTATCTCCCTCACATCTCACTCCCCTCTCATTTTCCAAAAATTCCTCATCTCTCTCTCTCTCGAAAACTCACGAACCCACCGCACTCGACTCCCTCCGACGACGGCGAACCTCCTCGTCGACCCCACCATTCTCCCTCGCTCACTTCCCTCCACTAACTGAGCTCCCTACGCAACCACCTTCGCCTCCAGCCTTGCACACCCAACTCCCCTGCACACCCGACCCATTGCAACAGAGCTCGACCACCACCGGCACCCACGACACCGGCGATCTCCCCATCACGTCGTCGACCTCCACACCCTCTTCTCCTCAGCATCATCCCCATTACGACAGAACCCGAGCCACCACTTCTCTTCTCTCTCTCTCTTCAAAAATCCCATAACCCCAAGTCTCAAACACCACTGCGGCCCATCGCCGGAGCGACGCCGTCGACCGTCGGCAACCCCAACACTTCTCAGGCGAACCACAGAGCATCCCCTAAGCTTCCAGCACGCACAAGACGACTCCGGGAAACTCCGACGTAAAACCCGTGTTTCGAACCAAGCTCGCGAGAATCCGTTACACGGCGTACGTCACGCATCCGTGACGCCACTGCTGCCATACGACACCGAGAAGTTTCCAGGCAAGTATTTACTTGCTTCATGCTAATTTAGTTGTGTTACAAACCTAAATCACATAGTTATTAAACTTACCGATTACCGATATATATCATGACCTAAGTGCTCGATGTTAGATCCCAATGGAAATGATTGTTTATTTTGACGGAGACTGATATTTTCTGTTGGCCCATAGGATGATAAATATCGTGTATGAATCTCGCGGGAAAATACGATTGTTAGTGACAAAAATCGATACCCCCAAACATGTCGTTAAAACTAATATTTTCTCGTACCTGAAAACGAATAAAATCACCATAAATTATATTCAAACTGGAATGATACGTTCGAGGGCTTAAATCGAAGCCGACTCGACAAACTTTAACCCTATGTAAAATTCTAATGATTTCTGTTCTGTAACTGTGAAGATAATTGGATCGGAATGCGACTCTGGACTGCAGTCCAGAGCGTTTCTGATTATTGTGTTCTGTCCCAAGGCCTGTGTTACTGTGTTTCCTGAAGTAGTATGTTACGGAACCTTACCGTAGATTAAAGATAATGCTGTTGGATAAACAAAACAAGTGGTTCCATTCCGTTTCATCGCCGTTTGCTGTTTTAGACTGTATTTAAAAGGGCAGAACGTATAACTGTCCAGAACAGATTCTGAAATGACATACTGAGGTTAAACTGTGTATAACTTTCAACGTACAGATGCGATTGGTGATCCGTCTGTTGTGTTGAATACTCCATTTAAAACCCTAGATTTCATTTAACTGTAACATCGCTAAATTCTGAGCCCAACTAGGTTCAATTCGTGTCGCGAAACGGACGTTCAGTTCTGAAACTGAATTTCCAGCCGCGAGCACTTAAAATGAAATAGCTATATCTTGAAAACCGGAATCCCGATTGAACTGAAACAAATTTTGATGAATTTCTGACTGAGTGTTCTATTTATCTCACTTGTATCATTTTGCTGAATTCTTAACATATTAATTTATGCAAATTAATTTAGTTAATGACATGCATGTTGATTCATAACATACAGAGTTTATTGGTAGCATACAATACATATATCATACCCTTGCCATATACTCAGTGATTAGTGCGTGTGGACATTGTATTATCGTGCGTGATAGATGTTGGTTTAGGAGTGACGAGTACACCAATGGAAAGTGAATATTCGTGACAGTGATTGATACAGTGAACAGTGACAAAACCGTGCCATTGGTATACTCGTACACGACTAAATCAAGGTAATAACTAGTGAGAACCAGGGGAAAGGGGGAAATCAAAGTAGAAAGAGTATCGTATTTAGCGGGACTGTGTTTAGAGGATGATCATTCGAACTGTGATACTGATACATGTAGGGTAGGATCTAGCGATCCGGCTGACAGGGTTATGTCCCGGGCATGTGGGCCGTTGTCTCGGGTATGTACGAGACTTCTGTTAAACATGATCCTCCTTCCACTATGTGATTTCAAACATGACCTAGAGACTGATAGGGACACATAACATATTCTGCATCATATAGTGACACAGTGATTACTTACATTGTTCATACTCCAGTATTACCTGTTTCACCTTATTATAATAATATTGTTATTGTGTCGCTCTGACGACCTGAGTATGCATGCTCAGATTCCGCGGGAGGACCAGCACAGGAGACGGATCTACCCTTCGAATTCACAGAGATATAGTCTGGTGTACTCCCTATCTTTACTGCTTTCCATAGAGTGATCGTGAGATTGAACTTGGTTAGTTATTGTTCTTATTATCTGTAATTTTGTGAACAATGGAATTTTAATGTAATAAATTAGTGATGTGATTCCTTTAATACTGTGCTTTATTTACTGATTACCATGTAGTGCTAGAAGCCGAAGTGTGACTACGGCGGGATAATCGCTTGACCGTAGGAGCATGGCTGGCCTAGTCATACCTCGTATTCCGTATTTTGGGAAGCGGGGCGTGACAACTTGTACACAATCAGTGAACCTTATTATTCTATTGCATAGTCGACGTCTGTGGAACGCGTGTACGTGTGACTATAAGTGGTATGGGACACTTATGGAAGCTCTTGCATAGGTGTCACAGATAAGACATCAGACTCTACCATTTATCTTAGGTATTAGTCGGGACGTGCTTGATGGAGGTCCTGCCTCCAATTCTCGCGCAGACTTGTCACAGACCGACTGGTATTTAGGGTTATGGCTAGCGTTTGATGTAGACCACGGGATGTGGGGTAGTTTGAGTGTGAGTTCAACAGAATCTCGGGAGTCCCTTGCCAGCTTATATATATAGAGAGATATATAGAGATTTACAGGGTACATGATTATTACCGTGAGTTACATGTTGGGCCCGTGGTCCCTTGCCCTTGGGTTCTACCCTTGGGTGGAGGACACTCGTGAATGGTTGACTCTCACACTTGGACTGACGATAGGTTTAGTGACCTGTACAGTGAGATTTAGAGACTGATAGGGATGATAGCATCGATATACATACTTACTTTGTTGACATACGTGGCATATCATTCTATTGCTTTTACTGTTCCGCTGCATTGATTACTGCATGTTCATACCTACACCGTCATTGATTTACTGTTATATATATCTATTATCACTGTTAGAATTGTCACATGAATTTATATATTATTTTGCTATTGTGTCGCTCTGACGACCTGAGTATGCATGCTCAGCGTGAGGAGAAGATTTAGCCTGGACCGGGACTAGACGTATATCACAGACACCTCGATTTGCTATCCAGAGTTATACCTTTTGTTTCCCATCAGGTCAGTTCTTTATACTGTTTTGTTCCAGTTACTGCATTTCTCATTACCTGCGCATTATTTACTGATTACCATTTAAAGCTAGAAGCCGAAGTGTGACTACGGCAGGATGTTTCCTTGACCGTAGAAGCATGGCTGGCCTTGTCAACCCCTCGTATTCCGTATTTTGGGAAGCGGGGCGTGACATAAATCCACTATAATATTTCTAACTTTATCTCTATATATCTCAATCTCGCGAAGATCAATTATCTCCCGAATCAAGCAATACATGCCTTAGAATTTTGTTTGGATAGCTGATGGGACCATGTTCATAAATGAACGAATTTATCCAAATAGTTTCTTAGGTTGTATCCTCTACTGAGTCATAATTAGCATCTACCTCCACGACTACCTCAGTATCCCATTTGGAACCTTTTCCAATATACTGTTCCTCCGAAAAGGGTAAACTTATAACTCATGACAGACACTATGTCATCCATGTCACCTTAGAAGCTGGAATCGATAATCGCCTCTTGCAGGAGGCTGCCATTACCATACACCAAGAACATTCTCATATGTTCTTCACTGCTATCCATGTGTTCCTCCGGAACTGGACTATAATTCATATCCTATATGGAGAAACACCTGCGACTACCATAATTTTACCGATTGTAGTATAAGAATATCACTTCCTATCAAAAGTATATTATCCACATACCATATAAGGAATATGATAATAGTCCCTACATACTTCTTACAAATACCATGTTTATCTATCATTTTAATGAAGTCAAATATTTTGACCGTAACATCAAAATAGATGATCCATTTCCGATATGCCTGCTTTGATCTATAAATAGACTTAAGTGACTTGCACACCTTCCGCTGCTCCTACTGACTATGATAACTCTCTGGCAGAGTCATATACACATACACTTCTAAATCATCGTTTAGAAAGACGTTATAGTCATCTATCTTTCAAATATCATTGTCATGAAAAATAGCAGTGCCAAGTTATATCTGTATGGACTTCAGCACAAATACTGAAGTAATAGTTTCATCACAATCCACAGCGGGTATTTGATGAAAACCTTTTAGTACAAGTCTAGCCTTATTAGGTTACTACCTTTCCATCTGCACTGATCTCGAAAGATCTACTTGCTCCTAATGGGTTTTACCCCTTCAGGAGCATCCAACAAAGTCCATACTTTGTTGCAGTACATGGAGTCCAACTTGGATAACATGGCATACAACCATTAGTCGGAAGTCACCACTTTGTATAGCCTGTTGATAACTAGTAGAGGCATCATCACCATGATTCTAACCTCCCTATTACCGTCTACGAGGAAACCGAAGTATCTCTCGGATGGCTGTGGTCACCTACTAAATCTGCGGAGTGGCTAAAGTTTGTCAGGGTCAATTGAATTCTCGGGTTCTACTAAATTTTTAGTAATCGTTTGTATTTCTGGAATCACTCCTAGTTCTACCATACTCCCACTATTTTTTTTGCAAGAAATTCCTTTTCTAAAAAGGTGGTGAGTCAAGAACAAAACAACTTTGATCCTGAAAATGGTAGAAGTTAAACCCTTACAAAAGCTTGGGATAACCCACAAACTGCACATTACTAAAACGTGCCTTGAGTTTTTCCGGATTCTGATTTTAAGTATAAGCCAGATAACTCCATATACCTTAACAATCTTAAGATATGGACCCATTCTATATCACATATAGAATCTCAGACACTAATTTAGATTTAACCATATTCAATTGATATGCAGCTATTTTCAGTACATATACCCTCAATGAAAAAGGCCACTCAGCATTACTCATCATGGAGCACACCCTCGGATAAGTAATCTGAGAGAGAATTAAATTCTCAATACGGAATACCGAGCATAAGTTTCCACATCTTTGATCACATCGAAGAATCTCGATACTTTCGACGTCTGGTTCTCCACTTTATTCTTATACCTTATGAACATCTCAAAATCCTTGGACTTTACATTTTAACAAGAATGCGTGTTTAAAAACAAAGAACTCAAAAGAAAATGGAATGATGTATGAGTACCAGCTCCTTGTCCTTGTGGACATCGAACAACATACATCACCATGTATATAACGACACTAAAATTCCTATACCTTCTTATCATTCTTCTTTTTATTAAAATATTGTATTTATTTATTTTTGGGTATCCCCATATATTTTATACTGTATTAAATATATTAGTTTATCCCTCCTTCTATTTTGCCCATTCTATAATTTTTCAAAAGCCCAAAGCCCAAGCCAAAATGGTTCTATTTGATTTCTTTCTTTTCTTTTTCCTTAGCCCGCTTTCTTTTCAAACAACAGAATATATTTAATTTTTGTTAAATATGTGCATGAACAAACTTGTAGCTTATTAGTTAAGTCCTTACCTTATTATTCCATAAGCCACATGTTCGAACCTTGGGACTTGCAATTATTTTTATCTATTTTTTTTTAAATCCCCCTCATAACCTACAAATAACCTTTCATTTCATCTTCCTTTTAACTCCCAACATAATTAGAATGATTATAAATTATAATTAAGTAAAATTATTATGAAGAGTTTCAATTTTCTTTTAATACAAATATCTCTTCATCTCTTTTTCATCCCACCTTAGCCATTTTCTTTTGATCAATTCTAAAAATAAAATAAAATAAAACCTCTTTTCGATTGAGCTTGGAGAAGCACCGGTTCCATCAACCTTCAAAGACTCGGTTGAGAATTTTATCTAAACGGTGAGCCGGTTGTTATACCGACTCACACAATCTGTAAGTCCTTCTTAATCTCCCTTCTTCTTCCTTAAAAATCTTATTTCAAAACATAGAAATTCCACTTTTTCTTAAATATTGTTCATCCATATTCTTACCCAATACTTGTAATCATAAAACCAATGCTTAGAACCAACTTTTAATCAAAAATATCATGCAAAATTACTTTAACTTAAGTTTTACATTAAAATACCATAAACTTTGTATATCATCTTTTAATGTTTTACTTAAACATGCCTTTAGGAAAATTCACGGGGTAATGACCTACCTCTCACGTACATGCTTGGTTTCCATAGCACGATACTCTTTGATCGTATTTTTGTTACGATTACAATATTACAAGAAAATACCATTTACTATAAAAACCAGATTTTTTTTAAATTGTATTTTAATTCCTTTGCAAATATGCCTCTACAACTCCCTTTAGGGGACCCACTATTGGATGATGTGGATTATCGCACATTTTTGGGATAGTGGAACGAGATGCAGACCTCCTCATGGAGCATCCGGTCTCGAAGGTTTTTAATACGGTTTTTAATAAAAACGAATTTTTCTACTTAATTAAAATTTTAATTTTTAATAATTATATAAATATTACAAATCCATATATTTTCAAAATATAATAAACTTACATTTGATTTTTAAATGAAAAAATTACAAGTTTCACCCAAATACCATCAAGATACCAACAAAAGACAAGTTTTACATTAAAATGCCGTGAACTTTCCAAGCTAAGCTATTATCACTAAAATACCTCAAATCCTTAAAATTTACATCCATACAAACCCTAAATAATATAAATAACTTCTCGATATTTATTTTTAATTATATTAAAGATATTTTCATAAAACCCCCTCGAGTTATATAACACAACAGTTAAGGACTTTAGTAAATATAGGTTTAAGCGGAATTAATTCTCTTGAGCCCAAGGGATCCGGAGAATGTGAGTGCTTGCCTATTTAAGGTAGAAAAACTTGACGAAGTTATCAATGGTAATTGTCTTGGAAAAAGACACAAATCCTGTCATCCATATGCAGCAGTTACCGATGACTCCCGAATTTAATTCGGGAACTAAATCAGTTACAAGTGTCTGACTCAGTCTGAGTCTAAATCAAAATTTAATTCAAACTCAAACCAGAGTTCAATTCAAACATGAATCCAAACCCTAACATGTATACTTGAACTCGAACCTGAATTCAAACTTCAATATCAAATCTGAATACATGACTTGACTTGACCGAACCATGGCTATAACTTAACATGACTGCAAGATTACATCCTGAACTTGACTGCTTAAACAACTTGTTCAATATCAAATCTCAATACAATACATTACGCGGGGATAACGGGGTAGATTGGTACGGAATGTATTAACGTGGCACGAGATGGTCACTAAAATACACCTACATGAACTCTCGTGCGGTTATCCCGTGGATTTTGACGGGGCCTTATATTACATGTTACCATAGTTCACGGGGTAAGATGGACTCCTCTCATATACACAAATACCTTCTGTACCAAGCTACAAACAACTACGTTAGAATAACAAACATATACCTATACAACCTACCAGTTCAATTCTCATTACTTGTTCTATTCCTTTCTTTCTTTTGGGACTTACCGAGTGCTAGTTCGCTGACGATATTCCTGTCTATTTCTTTCTTTGGAATGTTCGTCAGGAGAACCGGACTCTCAGGAGATCGATCCGAGCCAGGAGGACTTGGACCAGTTCAGTGCCCAGCCGGACTATTAGCTCATCTTGTACTTATTTTAGTTTGTATGACACTATTTAGGCATTGTTTTATATCATTGTATCTTTCCTTTTTAAAGCAGTTGTGTTATAAAGATGAATGTTAATAAAAGTTGTTGTTTATTTTATATCTCTTGTCATTCTTGTGCATTTTTATATATATTACTTAATTACGCTTAACGTATTTATTTCTTAGTAAATACGTTGCGGGCCTGCTACGTCTCCGCTTCCGTATACTAGGAAGTGGGGCATGACAGGTTTTGTTGGTGGCCCATGCAGGTCCATTCTGCATGAAGACGTAAGCAATATAATAGAAGGAAGATAAAATCCGATAACTTTCACATTCCTTATCTTTCAATTCCTTTGAATCTATCATAATCCATCTTTCCTATCCAAGATGATAGCTTCCCTCGAACCGATCAACATCAATGGCGAGACACCACCACCACCTATTGTTGCAACTCCCCTCACTGAACAGACGGTGTTTATCGAGGCTATCAAGAGCCTATTAGAGGGTCAGCAGCAGCAGACCGCTATCCTTATGAACCACCCTGAGGCCGAAACATCTGGAGTAAAACAGTTCCGGGCCTTACTCCCAAAGAACTTCTCGGGTAAGGAGAGCCTGCTTGAAGCTAAAGAATGGGCTCAAAGCATCGAAGGTGATGTGACAGCGACTCAAGTTCCAGAAGTGTCTTTGGTTCGAGTTGCGAAACTCTAACTTACCGATAATGCCAGGATTTGGTAGAAGGCCGAAGAAAGTCGGATTACCCAACCTATTGAGTGGAAGATGTTTCGTGAACTTTTTGACGCCAAGTATTTTCCTGAGACTGCTCATTTTGATATGGAGAAACGATTTATCCACCTACAACATGGATCCATGTGGGACTAGTCAATAGATGAATACGACGCCGATTTCACTATGCTCAGCAGGTTCGTTGCCCATCTGATTCCTACCGCCGAGATCCGCGCCAGACGTTTTCAGCAGGGTTTAGACCTCGACATCCATGCTGCTCTAGCAACGGGAGATTTTCTGACTCATGAAGCAGCTTTGAAGGCGGCCCGTCTTTATGAAGCTATTATCAAGAAGAAGGGAAGACCGCAGTCGGCCGGAGAAAAACGCCCAGTTAGCTAGATTACTGGAGGAGCCTCCTCGATGCTGGAATCTATAGCGCCATCCAGGAGACCAGGAGGGTCATTTTACAACCATGGATCAAAAGTCTGTAATTACTGCAAGAGGTCGGGGCACCTAGCAAAGCATTATAGAGTAGCTAACGGTCTTTATATGATTTATGGATCGCCTATGTACACTTTAAGAGCATGCTCGCGGTACAGATCTAGCACAACCTCCGCACCTAAACCGACTATTCAAGCTCACGCTCCTCGTTTAGCTCTTCCTGCTCCAACTCAGCGCAAACAACCCTTACCTCTTCAGCAACAAGTATACCATCGGGCATAAAGGAAAGTACCGAGACGCCATGCTTTCACAATGTCGGTCGTAGAGGCCGAAGCCATTGATCAGGTTGTCGCTGGTAAAATTTCTTTCTATCCATTTTAGCTATTTCAAATTCTTTTAGTCTTTTGTCTTTTTTTTCCTCACGCAATTTCAGTACAATTTTAGTAGTCCCTGCCCCCGCCTATACGACTGCTTCAACCTTAAACACCCTTGCTCTATTACAACATCCTCCTTGTGTAAATTTCAAGGATGAAATTTTTCTAAGGAAGGTAGGATGTAACGACCCCAAAATTCCTATACCTTCATATCGTTCTTCTTTTTATTAAATTACTGTATTTATTTACTTTTGGGTATCCCCGTATATTTTATTCTCTATTAAATATATTAGTTTATCCCTCCTTCTATTTTGCCTATTCTATAATTTTTCAAAAGCCCAAAACCCAAGCCAAAACGGTTCTATTTGATTTCTTTCTTTTCTTTTTCCTTAGCCTGCTTTCTTTTCAAACAACAACATATATTTAATTCTTGTTAAATATGTGCATGAACAAACTTGTAGCATATTGGTTAAGTCCTTAAATTGTTATTCCATAAGCCACAAGTTCGAACCTTGGGACTAGCAATTATTTTTATCTATTTTTTTTAAATCCCCCTCATAACCTACAAATGACCTTTCATTTTATCTTCCTTTTAACACCCAACACAATTAAGATGGTTATAGATTATAATTAAGTAAAATTATTATGAAGAGTTTCAATTTTCTTTTAATACAAATATCTCTTCATCTCTTCTTCATCCCACCTTAGCCATTTCCTTTTGATCAATTCTAAAAATAAAATAAAATCTCTTTTCCATTGAGCTTGGAAAAGCACCGGTTCCATCAAGTTTCAAAGACTCGATTGAGAATTTTATCTAAACAGTGAACCGGTTGTTATACCGACTCACACAATCTGTAAGTCCCTCTCAATCCCTCTTCTTCTTCCTTGAAAATCTTATTTCAAAACATATGTCGGTAAGTGGAGTTAATACCGACATCTTCTTCTAAACTCTTGAAATTCCATTTTTTCTTAAATATCGTTCATCCATATTCTTACCCAATGCTTGTAATCATAAAACCAATGCTTAGAACCAATTTTTAATCAAAAGTATCATGCAAAATTACTTTAACTTAACTTTTACATTAAAATACCATGAACTTTGTATATCATCTTTTAATGTTTTGCTTAAACATACCTTTATGAAAATTCACGAGGTAACGACCTACCTCTTACGTACACGTTTGGTTTCCATAGCACGATACTCTTTGAACGTATTTTTGTTACAATTACAATATTACAAGAAAATACCATATACTATAAAAACCGGATTTCTTTTGAATTGTATTTTAATTTATTTGCAAATACACCTCTGCAACCCTCTTTAGGGGACCCGCTATTAGATAATGTAGATTATCGCACATTCTTGGGCTAGTAGAACGAGATGCAGACCTCCTTACGGAGCATTCGGTCTCGAAAGGTTTTTAATACGGTTTTTAATAAAAACGAATTTTTCTACTTAATTAAAATTTTAATTTTTAATAATTCTATAAATATTACAAATCCATATATTTTCAAAATATAATAAACTTACATTTGTTTTTTAAATGAAAGAATTACAAGTTTCACCAAAATACCATCAAGATACCAACAAAAAACAAGTTTTACATTAAAATGCTGTGAACTTTCCAAGCTAAGTTATTATCACTAAAATACCTCAAATCCTTAAAATTTACATCCATACAAACCCTAAATAATATAAATAACTTCTCGAGGTTTATTTTTAATTATATTAAAAATATTTTCATAAAACCCCCTCGAGTTATATAACACAACAGTTAAGGACTTTAGTAAATATAGGTTTAAGCGGGATTAATTCTCTTGAGTCTCGGGGATCCGGAGAAAATGAGTGCTTGCCTATTTAAGGTAGAAAAACTTAACGGAGTTATCAATGGTAATTGTCTTAGAAAAAGACACAAATCCTGCCGTCCATGTGCAGCAGTTACCGATAACTCCCGAACTTAATTCACGATCTAAATCAATTACAAGTGTCTGACTCAGTCTGAGTCTAAATCAAACTTGAATTTAAACTCAAAGCAGAGTTCAATTCAAACATGAATCCAAACCCTAACATGTATACTTGAACTCGAACCTGAATACCTGAATTCAAACTTCAATATCAAACCTGAATACATGACTTGATTTGACCGAACCATGACTTGACATGACTACAAGATTACATCTTGATCCTAACTACTTGAACAACTTGTATCCATGGTTTCGGCAAGACTTGTAAATATAATCAATACAATACATTACGCGGGGATAACGAGGTAGCTTGGTACAGAATGTTGTTGTCCCGTGGGTTTTGACGGGGCCTTATTCGCCGCCGGAAGACGGACTAGGACGTTGGGACGTCTTGCCTGAATTCTGGAGGGAAATGCTATTTAGATTTATCCGTCCACCTCTCCGAAAATGCCAGGTTGATTTATGGCACTATATATCGGAGGTTTGGACGGACGCGGCCGTTGCAGCATGACTTCATCAGATTCCCCATCATTTTATGAGGGGATTTTAATTGTGGGGACGCTCTTCCCTGCAGGAACAAGCCCCAGCAGTTAATTACGTTACCGCATCGCGATAAACACTTTCTCCTGCTCCGGAAGTTCACTTTGTGTCATGTGTTTTGTTTTGGTTTTAGTTGCCCGTGGATTGTATACATAGACTAATTTATGTCGTCGCCCGTAGAGTGTGGATTAGTCCAAATCCGTATATTTTTATATTTGGGTTTGGGTTAATTTAAGGATCGTTAATCTGGTTTGGGATTAAGATCAGCTTAAACATATGAGCATTTGGGCTCGATTATTTTAGTCTAAGGACATCGCGGTCCATTATCGTCATGTTTGAGGCAAAATGTTAATTTAAGGACGTTTCGGTCATTTATCACCATTTTGGAGGCGAATATTAGTTTAAGGACATTTCGGTCCAATATCGCCCATTTTTGAAGCGAAATGTTAATTTAAGGACGTTTCGGTCCTTTATCGCCATTTTGGAGGCGAATATTAATTTAAGGACATTTCGGTCCAATATCATCCATGTTTGAGGCGAAATGTTAATTTAAGGACGTTTCGGTCCTTTATCGCCATTTTGAAGGCATTTCAGTCCAATATCGCCCATCTTGCACACACGTGTATTTGTTACATGACGAAGTGAACAATGGTAATATGGAATTTGGGGCACGATCCGATTTGAGGCATGCACGTCAATTTAAAAGTGCATCAACGAAATAAGTTGTTGGTCATCAGGACCTGCCACCTCTCTGAAGACGTTGAGGAATTACAACGACATGTATCAGAGGTGTGAAGAGATGTACCCTTAAACCAAATCATGTATTTGAGGGAAAAGGGGTTGTTATGGACTTAAGAATTTTTGGTCATATTTGAGACCTTAGAAATCAAGAGCATATGGGCTCGATTGATTAAAAAACAAAAAGGTTTGCCCTCAGAAAACTAAGCCAATTTTTGGGCTGAGATTAAGTTTCCATAATTACCTAACGGTGCTGAGCACTGGGACATACAGCGCTCACGTGTGAAACGTAGGGTGCTGAATTAGTGCTAAGCACTAGAGTCCTATGGTAGTCATGTGTGAAACACGTGAGGCACTCAGATGTGAGCATTTTTTAGTCATTTTTGACTAATCATGGAGTGCTGAGCACTCTGATACTCATGTGGGAAGCACGTGAGCGCTAGGCTTTGGACTTTATTTGTTCGTTTCCCTCTTTTTACAGAAGTGCTAAGTACTTGGATAGAGCTCACGTGTGTTTCACGTGACTGCTTCCTTTTGAGGCGGCTGCCTAATTGACAAAGAAGTTTTTCTTTGATCTTTAGGCGCCCACGTGGGAAACATGTGAGACAGTTTTAACTTTGTTTTTTGCTTATTTTGAGCACTCACGTGGGAAACACGTAAGGCGGTTTTAACTTTTCTTTTTCTTATTTTGAGCACTCAGGTGGGAAACACGTGAGGCTCCATAACAGTGTTGAGACACCAAGTTATTCTGGTTGTTCGCTTTCAGAGATATTTGATCTCTGTTAATGACATTTTTAGTCATTGATGATCGCCTTGGATCATCATTATTGTTTGTATTGAAGAACTAAGTTTTTTTTGTAGGGTTAAACCCTAATTCTTAGAGGAATTAAATTCCCATATGCTCCTGTTCTTTTCTTTTAATTTAGTTTTTTTCTCCTAAGTTTTAAATCTGCAGAACAGAATTGCCTCGATGAGAATTAAATTCTCAACTTGTGGGAAGATCTGCTTCTGCAAATCTCAACCGGAGAAAGAACCGAGTTCTTATATGAAAGGTTAAACTCTTAGAGAGACAAAAAAGAGACACTATGATCTCTGTGTTTTTTTTTACCTAGGGTTTCAATGAGGCAATTCTTCTTCTTCTTTGAGAATTAAATTCTGTTTCTTTTTCAAGAGCTCACTGTATATTTTTTTGTAGAAGCTTGTAGGGGGTTCTGTGTATCTTTAGATTTAATCTTCTTGCTCCTATTTATAGAAGAAGGAAAAAAATCAGTATGTTAAGAAAATCTCTCATTGAAAGATCATGAAGATTAATTGGTGAATTTTATTCACCGTTGGATTTTCAATCCAAAGGCTCTCTGTTTAACAGAGAAGATTTCTTGTTTGTTTAACAAGATTAAGAAATTTTTTCCTATGAATAGCTTGTTAATTTAATAAAATTATGAAAAAAATTTCCTAAGATAGAATTTTATTCTATCAAATGATCGGGGGTGATTTTATAATTACCGTTAGATTTTTGATCCAAGGGTCCTCTGTTTAACAGAGAAAATCTTTCTAGTTGAGAAAGATCAAAGAAATATTTCCCACATAGAATTTAATTCTATCAGGTGGTTTGATTGGTGTTATTTTATCACAATTGGATTTTAAATCCAAAATTCTCTGCTAGAGAAGAATCATTCCGTATTAGAAAGATCAAGGAAAATATTTCCCAAATAGAATTTAATTTTATCACATAGAATTTAATTCTATCTTGCCAAAGAGTGCAACAGAAGCACTCACGTGTTTAATACGTAACCCCTAGCTTGGGTTTTAGCATGCTTTATTTTCAGCACTCATATGCATATAAACTCTCACGTGTTGGCCTGTTTGTCTTGCCAATTATTTGATTGCGACGCTTATATGCTTTGCATATAGGCGCTCACGTGTTTAACACGCGTGGCTTTTTAGCCCTTTTGTTTTTAACTGCAGCGCCTATATGCTTTTGCATATAGGTGCTCACATGTTTAACACGTGAGACTTGAATAGTGGGGAATTTTCCCTCTTTCTTTTTTTTATGAAGGAACAGACCTTATACTACATGTTACCATAGTCCACGAGGTAAGATGGACTCCTCTCGTATACACAAATACTTTATGTACCAAGCTACAAACAACTACGTTAGAATAACAAACATATACATGTACAACCTACCAATTCAATTCTTATTACTTGCTCTATTCCTTTCTTTCTTTTGGGATTTACCGAGCGCTAGTTTGCTGACGACATTCCTGTCTATTTTATTCTTTGGAATGTTCGTCAAGAGGACCGGACTCTCAGGAGATCGAGCCGAGCCAGGAGGACCTGGACCAGTTCACTGCCCAGCCGGACTACTAGCTCATCTTGTATTTATTTCGGTTTGTATGCCACTGTTTAGGCATTGCTTTATATCATTGTATCTTTTCTTTTCAGAGCAGTTGTATTGTAAAGATGAATGTTAATAAAAGTTATTGTTTATTTTATATCTCTTATCATTCTTATGCATTTATATATATATTACTTAATTACGCTTAACGTATTTATTTCTTAGTAAATACGTTGCGGGCCTGCCACGTCTCCGCTTCCGTACACTGGGAAATGGGCGTGACAATGTATAAGTCCTAAGAGTTCACAAACTCAAACTCCATTTGTTCTAAGTTGAAAACAGTATTTTGGTTAAGAACGTCTATACCGTTATTCAATGCACCTTACCTAATTATCAAATGATAAAGGTAAATGTTCAGACATATTTTTCAAAAATTATATCCCACTTTATTAGAAAAAGAGACGGATATATCAGTTTTAAAAGTTGGTGCATAACAATGGATATTCAAAACCAAAATTTGTCGTTAGGCAAAACCATGTGATTTTCCCCAATAGCAACAATTGCTCCGAATTCCGACATTGAGGATCAGATTACCCTTTCTCAATACTCTACTCCTTATCAGTATCTGTAACGCTTTATCCTGGGTTCCTAAGCACCCTCACTATGTTTTCTAAGGCGTCAAGCATACAATTTTAAAAATCTAGAGTGGTAGGAAACCCAGAATGAGGATCTAAGTAGAGAATTAGGGTTATAACTAACATGTAAACAACTTTACACTAAGTGAAATGGGAATAGAACCTTTGTAGACCGGTCCTTCACTTCTAAAGCTCCGTGTAGTAGTCTCTTTTGCTCTAAGTAGTGGTGTCCCGGACTCTCCTTTGGCTCCTGTTCTCTGTCGAACACGGGAGACGAGACCATGTAAGTCCGTCTTGCCTGAATTTGGGGGCAGATGCTATTTCGTTTTATCCGTCCACCTCTCCGAAGATACCAAGTTGATTTATGACACCGTATATCGTAGGTTTAGACGGATGCGGCCGATGTAGCAGACTTCGTCAGATTCCCCCTCGTTTGAGGGGGTTTTGATTGTGGGGATGCTCTTCCCTGCAGGCGCAAGCCCCTGCAGTTAATTACGCTACCGCATCGCGGTAACAACTTTCTCCTTCTCCAGATGGTCACTTCGTGTCGTGTGTGTTTGTTTTATTTTTGGTTGCCCGTGGATTATATACGGAGACTAATTTATGTTGTCGCCCGTAGGGCGTGGATTAGTCCAAATCCGTATTTTCTTAGATTTGGGTTTTGGTTGGGTTTAAGGATCGTTAATCTCATTTGAGACTAAGATCAACTTAAACGTTTGTTAAGGATACGTTAGTCTAATTTTAGACTAAGATCAACTTAACAGGATCATTTAGATCCAACAAAAGAGCATTAGGACTCTATTGTTTTAGTTTAGGGCCTTTGCGGTCCAGTGTTAGATTTATTGATTGTCGGGACCCACCACCTCTCTAAAGACGTTGAAGAGTTACAACGACATATATCAGAGGTGTGGGGAGATGTACCCTTGAACCAATATCAGTTGAGGGATCTGTAGTTGGATTGATTTAAGGATCGTTGATCTCGTTTGAGAGTAAGATCAACTTAAATGGTTGTCAAGGATACGTTAGTCTAATTTTAGACTGAGATTTACTTAACAGGATCATTTAGATCCAACAAAAGAGCATTTGGGCTCTATCGTTTAGTTCAGGGACATTGCGGTCTATTAGTTTAAGGACATTAGGGTCCAGTTTAAAGACGTCATAGTCTATAAAGTTTAGAGACATCATAGTCTATGAGTTTAGGGACCCCACGGTCCATAAAGGTTAAGGACATCATAGTCCGTGAGTTTAAGGACCTCACAGTCCATAGAGGTTAAGGACATCATAGTTCATGGGTTTAAGGACCCCACAGTCCGAGGTTAAGGACATCATAGTCCATAGGTTTAAGGACCCCACAGTCCGAGATTAAGGACATCATAGTCTATGAGTTTAAGGACCCCACAGTCTGAGGTTAAGGACATCATGGTCCATGGGTTTAAGGACCCTACAGTCCGAGGTTAAGGACATCATAGTCCATGGGTTTAAGGACCCCACAGTCCGAGGTTAAGGACATCATAGTCCATGAGTTTAAGGACCCCACAGTCCATGGAATGTCTAGTTTTCGAGACCCGTCGCCTCTTTGAAGACGTTGAAGGATTACAACGACAAATATCAGAGGAATAAAGAGATGTACCCTCGAACCAATTTTGGTTGGGAGATCTATAGTCCAATTGGGACTAAGATCTGAGATTTATGAGCGTATGGGCTCAATTAATCTGAATGAGGGGTTTATGGCCAACTTGGGCTCGGCCCACTTAGTTAAAATGTTAAACATTTGACAATGCTGAGCATTGATTTGGGTTCTGACAGCCTTTCTGTCTTTTATTGAATACTGAGCATTCCTCATATCTCTAGGGCTTTATTTAAAGAACAGTTTATGTTCAATCAGTGCAAAAGTGAGAAACACGTGGAGCGCTTGGCGCTAGCACCAGTTAATGAGCGCAAAGTGCTTCTGTGATATAGCGCACACGTGAGGAGCACGTGGCACGCTTGGCGCTAGCGCCAGTCTATGAGCGCAAAGCGCTATTTGTTAAGTGGCGCACACGTGAGGAGCACGTGGTGCGCTTGGCGCTGAGCGCTAGTCCATGAGCGCAAAACACTAATGATCAGTTTTATAATCCAAGAAATAAATTCTCGTTTATAAGAGACTTTGTCTCAAGGTGCTAAGAACAAAGTTCTTATTTTATAGGAGATGTGTCAATCTCTTATTTTGGTGAAAGGCTTTGCCTTTATGGATCTGTGATCCTAAGAGAATTGAATTATTCTCCCCCCTTTTTATAATGAGATGTTCATGATCTCTTTTTGTAAAAAGACCTTAGTCTTATAGATCTATGATCTGTGAGAAGAATTATGTTTTTCTTCTTTAATGAGATTTTTCTTATCTCTATTTTTTTTACCTTGAAGAAAAGTTCTTCTTCTACCGAGAGCTTGCTCTTCTTTCTGAGATTTCTCAAAGTTTATAGGGGGTTCTTCTATCCGAGACTTGAAGTCTTGGAGCCTTTATATAGGGCAAGCTGATTTGTTCAATCGGTTAAGGAGATCTGTTCTCCAAATGATTTGGGGATTTCCCCATCGTTAGATCTTTGATTCAAGGGCTTCTGATTTACAGAAGACAATCTTCTTGTTTTTAACAATATTGGGAAATCTTTTCCCATACAGAAGTTATTCTGTATTTTGGTGATTTTTTAATCACCATTAGATCATTGATCCAACGGTGTTCTGATTTACAGAGCACAATCTTTTGTTTGGAAAGATTTTGAGGAATCTTTCTTTAACAGAATTTTATTCTGATCAATTGATGATTTATCATCTTTATTGGATCTTTGATCTGACGGTGGGGAATATTTAGTTCTAGCGCTAGCGCACTCGTGCTTTGCACGTGAGCGCTGCTTCAGAGCGCTGGCACTCTTTGCGCTAGCGCACTCGTGCTTTGCACGTGTGCGCTGCTTCAGAGCGCTCGCGCCCTTTGCGCTAGCGCACTCGTTCTTTGCACGTGAGCACTGCCTCAGAGCGCTCGCGCTCTTATGAAGCGTTGCTCATTTCAAATTTTGTAAACTTGAACAGAGCTTTGCTCTGATTGGGGGGAAACAGCTCCACTAGGTAAAAGGAACGAGCTTGCTTAAAGATCTTCGAGACCGAGGATGATCTACGTCGAAGAATCTCTAACTCAAGCTACATCTTCACTAATTGATATACTAGTGAAGAAACAACCTATACTAAATGGCTATTTTGGTATAGATTGGTGAAGTAGGAATTGTGCTCACTTTAGAATAATTTTTCTCTCTTTCTTTTCTTTTATCACTCAAAACTAGAGAGCAAAATGGGGGAGATGAAGAAAATGAACAAGTGATCAACTCATGAACCATGGGTGAGAAAATATCATATATAACTCATGTAGAGACTTAACCATGGCTAAAGATAATGGTTAGATTAATAAATATCTAGAGTAAAACAAAATTAGTGAACTAGGTCAATGGTTTCCACAAGCTTCTTCAAGCTTCAAGCTATGACTAATTTCCACCTAATTTTGTTTATCCCTAAATAAATAATTACCCACATATCATAAGTGTGGTGTGAGTCTCATACACCCATGTATAATATATCATCAAGCATGACACAAAATAAATACGTTAACATATATCACATATATATTAAATGTATAATGAGAAAAGAAATTCTTAAGTGAGCTAATATTAGTTAATATATATTAATATATCAAATATATAATTACACATTAAATTATTAAATCAACACTTGATTTAATAATCCGGCTGTATCGTATACAACCGACTAATATCATTTATATGCATATCACATATAACATATCATTGAATCAACACTTGATTCAACAATCCAGGTTATATCACATATAACCTGTATCGCGAGATTGGAATACGGTATCACATATACGTATTAATCTCGGTCCCGCATATATCACATATGTGCCCTACTTCGTTTTGCATGAGCTAGGAAACCTCTGTGTAGAACTCTAATGACTCGTCAATACACCGGCAGTAGGTGATAATCATATCAGTCACCCACAAGCCGTCATGGGTACTAGCTGGACATAACGGCTACCCGGGTATTGAGCGATGAGAAGATCACCAAGCAAGCTTGTCCATACTCCTGTGAATCCAACGGCAACACTACCGTACAGTCCGGTCTCTTCGTCTGATATGTCGCATATCTAGTATAGGGGTGGTAAACGTCAGACCCCAGTAACTTGATAAGTCATGCCGATGTGAGGCTCATAATGGGTCGAGAAACTACTGATAACACTTACCAGTAAATCTCCGTATCAGCCCTGGCTAGGGACTTCCTGTTATAGCCAATCGAGCACAGCGCAACATCAACCCCTAATACCGGTAGAGACGAATCCCCTCCTATCGCTCATTGCCTCCATGTGACTCGGGGCTGTACCCAAAAACCACCGTTTTGCACGCTCTCTTGAACGTGGTAAGGTGGAAATCAAAGTACAGTGGGAATCACACAAGACTCTATGACGATCTCGGGTCTACAGACTAACTTGTACCAGTGTCATCTGAGAACTGCTATCTGACGTCAGGTATAATACTATCTAGGAGTTCTCGGCGAGTCCTGTTCAGTGTACCCAGTCTCCACTGAGCACCCATATACCATCTTTGATGTCAAACACCAATGGATATGGGGTCATCCATCGCCCATCAAATGGGTCAAGAAGCGTATACGCTAGTCTACTCTAGAATATCGATACCCCGTCTCGATACACTCTTGACTAGGAACAATTAAAGGATGTACTTATGGACTACCCTGGCCCCACTAGTATGATCTACATCATAATCCTGGTAGTCAAGTACATCCTAAGGGCCTTATCAACATGTGAGAGCAAGACAGTATCACAATATAAGTCTACAAGTTAAGATAAAGAGCAACCAGATAGCATACTATCATGTCGAGCAAGAAAGTCCTCTCTATATATGTCTAAGCATCCACTATAATATACAATCATGTACAATAATGGTGTAACAACTCCAAATTCTGTGTACATAAAATTCATTTAAAGTTTGTGTACAATTGGGGTATTTACAATTCCTGTGAAGACTATAAGTATTTGCTTTGATTTTGAACAGCAAGAAAGAGCTTGTAGCTCACTGGTAAGACCTTTCACTGTTAAGACATAGCACCAGAGTTCAAATCCCATCAGCCACAATATCTTTTTATTTTAAATTCTTTTAATCTTTTAGAAGCCCAAGAGTCTTCACGTGCACAACACGTAAAACCAAGAGTTACATTTAAAACAAACAGATACAAATTAGTATTTAGACCGTCAGGGACACATGGCGAGAATCCGAGCCCCCAACCCAATGATCGGACCGGCGAGAATAATGCTAGGGCTGGCGCCGCCGGTCTGGTTGAGGCCAAATGCAAATTTTTTTGCAAACCCTAGACTCTTGGATTACCCCCATAACTCCAGTATTATTTGTTTTCTCTGCACATTTACAGAGAATAATACAACCCTTTAAATCCCATTTTAATGAAAAAATTTAATGCATTATTCATTCCCCCTAAACCCTAAATTGTCCTATAAATACCCACTCCATTTTGCATCCCTTCACACTGAAAATTCTATACAAAAACTATACAAAATTCTCAAGTCCTTAGTGTACAAGTGGAGTTAGTGAAGGGCGAAACTCCGACGAACTTCCGAGGAGATTCCGGCGACGAAACGACGCCCCGAAACTTTTTTTAGGACCCCCTCTCTCCCCTCTTGACCCCAAGCCAGTAAGTCCCCATTCTCTATCTCTTTTGCTATTCCCAAACTCTTCATTCTTAAAACATGTCGGAAGTGGAGTTATCCGGCTTCCGATTCTCTTTTCTTTTAAAAATACAACATTTTCTTAATAACAAAGCTATAACTTTTGATATATTGTTTAGTAATCATTAACAAAGACAATAGAACAAGTTTGATATCAAAATGATAACCATAGCAAGTTGTGTTTCAATTTTACATTAAAATACCTTTATGTTTCATATCGACATGTTTATACTTTTTAACCGTGTTATCTTTAGAAAACTCATGAGGTAATTGTACGGTTACATAGCGCGGCAGCGAGGTTTCGGGAGGTATCGTCCATGCCATTTTCAAATTTTTGCCGTACTAAAGAACCCTAACCCTAGAATCTTAACTAGAGATTTAGACAATACAACATGTAAACAACTTTGCAAACAAGTGAATGAGAAATACAACCTTTGTAGACCGGTCCTTCACTTCTAAAGTTTCATGTAGTAGTCCCTTCGCTCCAAGTAGTGAACACCCGAACTCTAGTAAGGGTTCACATGAAGAAATAAACAAGCTTTCTCGAAGTCTTCGAGGCCGAAGATGGTCTACGTCGAGGAGACTCAAGCTCATGCTACCTCTTCACTAATGATAGATTAGTGAAGCAAACACCCTAAACTAAATGGCTAATATAGTAGAGGATGATGAAGTAGGAAATGGGCTCTCTTTAGATTTCTTTTTCTCATAATATTTTCTCACTTAGAAAAAGCTTGCAAGCTTTTTCTTAAATGAAGAAGAAAATGAAGCGATCAAGAAAAATGAAACTCATGAGGTGAGAATAGCAACCATGGATAAGTTAGTGTCATACACTAACTCATGTAGAGAATAAACCATGGTAAGGATAATGGTTAGGTTAATAAATATCTCAAGCAAAACAAAACTAGTGGACTTAGTCAATGGTTATCAACAAGCTTCTCCAAGCTTCTAACCATGACAAAATATCACCAATTTATGATTTACTTTGATAAATAAAAACCCTACGATTATCCTAACTATAGTGTAAGTCTCATACACCCATGAAGCATGTGGCATGAAGCATGACACAATAAAATGTACATTAATATATATCACATATATACTATATGCACACAAGTGAGAAAAAGAAATGTTTAGTGAGCAAATATTAGTTAATGTAAGTTAATATATCAAATATATAATTATACATTAAATTATCAAATCAACACTTGATTTAATAATCCGGCTATATCACATACAACCGACTAATATCAAATATAACATCTTATCGAATCAACACTTGATCCGATAACCCGGCTATATCTCATATAACCGTCTGATATCACATATCGCAAGAATAGAATGCGGTTTCACATACGCGCATTAATCTTGGTCCCGCACATATCACATATGTGCTCCTACTTCGTTTTGCATGAACCAGGAAACCTCTGTGTAGGATTCTAAAGACTCGTCAATATGCCGGCAGTAGATGATGATCATATCAAACACCCACAAGCCGCAAGCGGTCTGCTAAACGTAACGGCCACCCGGATATTGAGCGATCAGAAGATTAACAAGCAAAACTGCTCATACTCCTGCGAATCCAATCAGTAACACTACCGTACAGTCCGGTCTCTTCGTCAGATATGTCGCATATCACAGCCTGGGGGTGGTATAACGTCAGACCCCAATAGCCTGATAAGTCATGCTGATGCAAGGTCCATAATGGTTCGAAAAACTACTGATAACACTTACCAGTAGATCTCAGCAACCCTGGCCAGGGATATCCTGTTATGGCCAATCGAGCATAGCGCAACATCAACTCCCAATACCGGGAGAGACGAATCCCCTCCTACCGCTCATTGCCTCCATGTGACTCGGGACTGTACCCAAAAACAACCTTTTTGCACGATCTCTTGACCGTGGTTTGGTGGAAATCAAAGCAAAATGGGAATCACACAAGACTCTATGACGATCTCAGGTCGACAGACTAACCTGTACCGGTGTCACCAGAGAACTGCTATCTGACAATACGTATAATACCATCTAGGAGTTCTCGGCGAGTCCGTCCAGTGTACCCAGTCTCCACTGAGCACCCATATACCATCTCTGATATCAAACACCAATGGATATGGGATCATCCATCGCCCATCACATGGGTCAAGAAGCGTATACGCTAGTCTACTCTGAAGTATCGATGCCCTGTCTCGATACTCCCACGACTAGGAACATTTGAAGGATGTACTTACCGACTACCTTGTCCCCACTAGTATGATCTGCATCATAATCCTGGTAGTCAAGTACTCATTATAAGGGCTTTATCAACATGTAATAGAGAGATAATAAGTGCACATGTTAAGATAAAGTGCAAGCAGATAGCATACTATCATGTCGAGCAAGAAAGTCCTCCTTATATATGTCCAAGCATCCACTATAATATACATCACATGTAGTGTAATGGCTTCTAGGGCATACATATAACTAACAGTAATGACCTACCTCCTCACAACACACATATCTAATATAGCACGATGGAATTTGGGAACATAGATTCGGAAAAATACGACTTTACATATAACTACCTTCAACTTATAAAACATTTTTCTATAAGAAGTGTATTTAACAAATCTTTGCAATTGCACCTCTACAACCCACTATTGGGGACCCTGTTCGGTATAGTATGGATTATCGCACATCCTCGGGCCTAGTAGAGCGAGATGCAGACCTCCTCACGGAGCATACGATCTCGAAAGATTTTTAATACATTTTCTTTAGAAAATGTGATTTCTATTATAAATAAAACTTATATTTTTAATAAATAAATATATATGTAATTAATATCAAAATATCTATTTTTAATATTTATAATATTCCACATTTCCAAAATTCAAGAAAAACATCTCATTTACAAGAAAATACCATATAATTCTAAGATTTCAAATAAATACCTTATACTTTAAAAACTATGTCATATTCACTAGAAATTTCATATTGGATAAAAAAACATCTATTAAAACTCTAAAGACGATAATTAAATACTTGAGCTATATTTTGAAAGTATAATAAAATTATTTTACATATAACCCCCTCAAGTTATACTAAATTACAATAAGGACCCTAGTAAACATAGGTTTAAGCGGGACCAGTCTCTTGAGCCTCAGAGCGCCGGAGATATGGGTGCTTGCCTATTTAAGGTAGACAACTTAACAAACGGTGTTATCAACACGGTAATTGTCTTGGAAAAAGACACAAATCCTGCCGTCCATATGCAGCAGTTACCGATACCACCAAAACAATCAGGATTTCAAGTTCTTTTAAAAGTGTCTGACTCAGACTGAGTCTCAATCTAATCAATATGACTTGAATGTGATTCAAGTACAAACTACAATACAACGTGATTCAATATGAATCTATCTATTCAATCTATTCAATCTATACAACTTGACCGAACCGAACCATGGATATATTTCATTTACATGTTCTTCCATTATATCCGTTCCATTACTGATATCATGGTTTCGGCAAGTCATCCATTTATACAATTTACAAGACAATACAATACAATCAATACAATCAAGACATCGCGGGGTTTATAAGGGGTAGATTGGTACGGAAGGTGTTAGAAGTGGCATGAGACTGCAACCATAAAACACCTAACCTGAATCTCCATTGCGGTTGTACCGTGGCTGAACGGTTCCTTGTACTCCGTATACCATAGTCTCTGGTATAGTGATACTCCTCTCGTATACACTGGCCTCTTCTGTACCAAGCTACAAACAACAGCGTTAACAATATAATACAACTTTAAAAGTTGCACTCTCTCTCTCTCTGTTTATTCTGTTTCTTCCTCATCTTTGGGACGTACCGAGCGATTGTTCGCTGACGACATTCCTTTTCTTTCTTCTTTGGAATGTTGTCTGGTGGATCGGACCTTCAGGAGATCGATCCCACCAGCGAGGACTTGGACCAGCTAGCTTACGACCCAGAGCTTTAGATTCCTTGTACATATTTACATTTCTGTATTTTTCATTTCTGTTATGCCACTGTTTAGGCATTGCTTTCCATTCCATGTATTTATTTTTCAGATGTATTGTAAAAAGAATGTTAATAAATAAAGTGTTGTTCATTTACTTTTGTCTCTTATGTACATTTACTTTTATATTGCTTAAATTCGCTTAGCGTGTTTACTTCGGAGTAAAAACATAGTGGACCTCGCCGTGTCCCCTTCACCGTATACCGGGAAGAGGGGCGTGACAGGTTTTGTTGGTGGACTATGCAGGTCAGATGTGTGTGGACATACAGGTCAGCACTGTATAGACATGCAGGTCTGCACTGTATGGACAACCTAAGCAATATAACACAAGAACCAGCAACTGAAAACATTCTTTACAATTCATATTCCTTGAATCTTACAATTTCATATACTTTGAATCTGTCCTAACCTAAATTTTTCTTTCAAGGTTATGGATTCCCCAAACAACACCAGCACGAATGTCAACAACACTCCCCCACCACTACCACTCACACCTGTCGTCGCTGCTCCGATCAATGAGCAGACGGTTCTGCTTGAGGCAATCCGCAGCCTCCTGGAAGGACAGCTGCAGCAGACTGCTATTCTTATGAACCGACCAGAAGCGAAAGCCCCTGGGATAAATCAATTCAGAGCTTTACACCCCAAGCAATTCTCAGGAAAGGAGACCCCACTAGAAGCTGAGGAATGGGTTCAGAGCATCGAGGACAACCTGGCAGCAGCACAAGTGCTAGAGGTCGCTTGGGTTCGTATTACAAAGCTGCAGCTCACGGACAATGCACGGGTTTGGTGGAAGGCGGAAGAAAGTCGTCTCGCCCAACCAATCAAATGGAGGACTTTCCGTGACATGTTCGATGCAAAGTACTTCCCAGAGATTGCCCGCTTTGATATGGAACAGCAGTTCATCCATCTGCAACAAGGTTCAATGTGGACCAAGTCAGTTGATGAATATGACGTTGAGTTCACCATGCTCAGTCGGTAAGATACGTCTCGATATTTAGATTTTGAAATATCACATACTGCACATCTAACACAATACCTTAACAAGTTCGCGGCACACCTGATACCGACTGACGAGATCAGAGCCCGACGATTCCAACAAGGGTTAGATCCGGAGATCTGGGTTGCACTAGCCACAGGAGATTTCCCGACCCACGAATCGGCTCTGAAAGCTACCCGTCGATATGAGGCAGCGGTAAAGATGAGGGGCAGACCTCAATCTGCCGGAGTTAAGCGCCCTGCCAACCAGATGGAAGGAGGAGCCTCTTCAAGGCCACCATTTATGCCAAGGAGACCGGGAGTACCAAACAACCGACCCAGCCCAGCATTTTGCATATACTGTAGGAGAGATGGACATCTGATGAAAGACTGTCGGCATGCAAATTGCCTTTACTTAGTCTGCGGCTCAGTTACTCACGATATTGGGTCTTGTCCTCATAGACAAAACCCATATGTTGCACCCAGGCCAGCAATCACATACCCGCAGCGCCCAGCCATTCAGGCACCTACTCCGAAACTTGCACTACCTGCTTCACCTCCTCGTGGACCGACTGCACCTCCTCCCCGTCAATTCCATCAAGCTCAAAGGAACCCACCTCAAGGACCAAGGAACGGACAGAGGAATGCTCCTCCAGCAAGGAGGAATGTGCCGAGGCGACAGGCTTTCACGATGACTGTGGAAGAGGCTGAAGCCACCGGCCAAGTTATTACTGGTAACACTTCCCTTTCAAATTCTCTTTCAGTTCATACACATACCTATATATCTTTTCCCTTATACCTAAAACATATCCCACATAACCTAGGTACAATCTTAGTAGCCTCACTCCCTGCACTCGCACTATTCGATACTGGAGTATCTCATTGCTTTATGTCGCAACGGTTCGTCCAAACTCATGCGATACCAGTCACACCGCTTGTATCCAGCTGGAATGTCAGTTCAGGAAACGGCGTTCTAAAGGCAATAATGGGATACAGCCTGTATCCAGTGGTCGTCTGCAGCAGAGAATTCTATTCTGACTTCAAAGTGCTGGACATACCGAACTTCGATGTGGTTCTGGGTATGGATTAGCTCGGAACATTCTATGCTACCATTGACTGTCGTCAAAGGAGGGTAGTATTCGAGATTCCCGAGCATCCGGTTTTCTATTTCAAAAGTGGAGACCGTACCTTGGAGCCAAGTACATACAAGACGAAACCAAAAAAAGGCAGTGATTGCGACAATTCAAGCGGAGGAAGGATCAAAGCCAGAAGTAGTTCGAGAGTTCGACGATATGTTTCCTGACTAATATCAGGTTTTCCTCCCGATCAAACTCTTGAATTCAGCATTGATTTAGTACCAGGAGCACAACCGGTGATCAAAGCACCGTATCGATTAAGTCCGAAAGGTTTACAGGAGCTCGGAACTCAGTTGGACGAATTATTGGCGAAAGGATGGATTCGTCCCAGCACTTCAAGTTGGGGATCTCCATTTCTACTTGTGAAGAAGAAGGAAGGTTCATATAGAATGTGCATTGATTATAGAGCCTTGAATGAAGTAACGATAAAGAACAAGTATCCACTCCCGCGCATCAACGATTTATTCGATCAGCTAAGTGGATCTTGTGTTTTCTCCAAATTAGATTTTCGTTCGGGTTATCATCAGGTGAAGGTCAAGGAATCTGATATCCATAAAACGGCATTCAGAACTCGCTATGGTCATTGCGAATTTCTTATGATGCCATTTGGAGTGACCAACGCACCAGCAATATTCATGAACCTGATGAATCAAGTTTTCCGGGAGTAACTAGACAGGTTTGTTGTCATCTTCATCGACGATATCGTGGTGTATTCTAAGAGTCGGAAGGAACACGCCGAACACTTGAGAATTGTCCTAGAAACCCTACGACAACATCAATTATATGCCAAGTACAGCAAGTGCGAATTTTGGCTAGATCAAGATGGTTTTCTTAGACATATCGTATCAGGCGATGGAATCTCTGTAGATCTAGCGAAAGTTTCAGCAGTAAGTGAATGGCCGACACCAAAGTCAATAAAGGACATTCGAAGTTTCTTGGGCCTAGTTGGATATTACCGAAGGTTCATTGAAGGATTTTTGAAGATAGCAACACCCCTGACCAAGCTCACACGTAAAGATGAAGACTTTGTGTCGTCAGGAGCATGCGAGCAAGCTTTCGTAAACTCAAGTCAAGGTTGACATCAGCGCCTATTCTCATCATACCAGATCAAACTGGAGGTTTTGAAGTACATTGTGATGCATCCGGTAAGGGATTAGGATGTGTTCTACATCAGCATGATAAGGTTGTGGCTTATGCTTCAAGACAACTGAAAATTCATGAGCGCAATTACCCGACGCATGATTTGGAGTTGGCGGGCATAATCTTTGCTCTTAAGATTTGGCGCCATTATCTTCTTGGTGAACGAGTTGACATATACACAGATCACAAGAGTCTGAAATATATGTTTACTCAGAAGGAGCTTAATATGCGGCAGAGACGATGGTTAGAACTCATGGCGGACTTCGACATTAACCTGCAATATCACCCAGGGAAGGTGAACGTAGTACCTGATGCACTTAGTCACCAACCATTATCGATGAATCTCATCGCTCGGTGGAAGCTTCAATAAGATTTGCATCAGATGGAGATTGAAGTAGTCATACCAGGTAACGCTTCAAGTTTGATGAATTTACAAGTTCAATCTACCATTGTCAATCAGATCAAAGCAGCTCAAGCAAGTGATGCCAAGTTGCAAAAGATCAGGGAACAAGTAGAGAATGGACTCAGAACAGACTTCATCATTCATGAAGATAGATCTTTAAGATATGGCAACAGACTGTGTGTACCAAAAGGTTCTGTTCGGGAAGAGTTAATGAAAGAAGCAACTCTCCCTACTCAGTACACCCTGGAGGTACAAAGATGTACAAGGATCTGCGTCAAAATTACTGGTGGCATGGAATGAAGCGTGAAGTAGCCAGAAGCGTCGCTAAATGCTTAGTGTGTCAGCAAGTAAAGGCTAAACATCACAGGACTGCTGGATTACTTCAACCGTTACCTATCGCAGAATGGAAGTGGCAACACATCATAATGGATTTTATGACTGCACTTCCTCACAGCACAAAGGGTAACGATGTGGTATGGGTTATTATGGATCGACTCACAAAGTCGGCTCACTTCATCCCATTCCGAGTTGGCCAATCAATTGAGACATTAGCAAAGAAGTACATGGAGGTAAGAATCTACTTAAGATTTAAACTCTTCATAGTGTACTATATCTGATATCCATGAACTCATGCAGGAAATCGTAAGACTTCATGGAGTACCGGTCTGCATTGTCTCTGATCGTGACACCAGGTTCCGATCGCAATTTTGGCAGAGTCTGCAAGCGAGCTTGGGAACAAGTCTGAACTTCAGCATAGCTTATCATCCACAAACTGATGGTCGGTCTGAACGAACTATTTAGATCTTGGAAGATATGCTCAAAGCATGTATGCTAGATTTCGGAGGATCGTGGGAAGATCGCCTATATCTTATGGAGTTTTCATACAACAACAGCCATCAAGCAAGCATCAGAATGGCACCATTTGCAGCACTTTATGGAAGGAAGTGTCGATCGTCATTAAGTTGGGACGACATCGGAGATAGAGAACTCCTTGGACCAGAGATGATAGTAGCAACCGTAGATGTGGTCCGCACTATCAAGGAAAGAATGCGCATAGCCCAAGATCAACAGAAGCACTGGGCTGATGTGAAGCGGCGTCATTTGGAGTTCCAGCCGAGAAAACATGTATTCTTGAAGATATCTCCCAACCGTGGAGTAATTCGATTTGGAAGACGGGATAAGTTCAGTCCGAGATACATTGGACCGTTCGACATACTCGAACGAGTCGGTGAAGTGTCTTATCGCTTGGCACTTCCACCTTCATTGGAAGGAGTGCACAATGTGTTCCACATATACCAACTCAGAAGGGATGTGAGTGACCCCAGCCATATTCTTGACCACTCCGAGCCACTGTACAACCTGATTTATCTTGTGAGCAGCAACCTGTTGAGATCCTGGACAGAAAAGTGAAGTCACTTTGGAACAAGAAAGTCAATTTGGTTCGAGTGATGTGGAGAAAAGACACTCCAGGAGAATCGACATGGGAAAGAGAAGATGATATGTGTGCAAGATATCCTCATTTATTTGTAAACTGGTCCTTAAAATAAATTGTAAATTTCGAGGACGAAATTTTTGTAAGGAGGGTAGACTGTAACACCTCCAAATTCTGTGTACATAAAATTCATTTAAAGTTAGTGTACAATTGGGGTATTTACAATTCCTCTGAAGGCTATAAGTATTTGTTTTGATTTTGAACAGCAAGAAAGAGCTTGTAGCTCACTGGTAAGACCTTGCACTGTTAAGACATAGCATCAGAGTTCAAATCCTATCAGCCACAATATCTTTTTATTTTAAATTCTTTTAATTTTTTAGAAGCCCAAGAGTCTTCACGTGCACAACACGTAAAACCAAGAGTTACACTTAAAACAAACAAATACAAATTAGTATTTAGACCGTCAGGGACACGTTGCGAGAATCCGAGCCCCCAACCCAATGATCGGACCGGCGATAATGATGCTGGGGCTGGTGCCACCAGTCTGGTTGAGGCCAAATGCAATTTTTTTTGCAAACCCTAGACTCTTGGACTATCCCCATAACTCCAGTATTATTTGTTTTCTCTGCACATTTACAGATAATAACCCTTTAAATCCCATTTTAATGCAAAATTTTAATGCATTATTCATTCCCCCTAAACCCTAAATTTTCCTATAAATACCCACTCCATTTTGCATCCCTTCACACTGAAAATTCTATACAAAAACTATACAAAATTCTCAAGTCCTTAGTGTACAAGTGGAGTTAGTGAAGGGAGAAGCTCCAACGAATTTCCAAGGAGATTCCGGCGACGAAACGACGCCCCGAAGCTTTCTTTAGGACCCCCTCTCTCCCTTCTTGACCCCAAGACAGTAAGTCCCCCTTCTCTCTCTCTTTTTCTATTCTCAAACTCTTCATTCTTAAAACATGTCGGAAGCGGAGTTATCCGGCTTTCGATTCTCTTTTCTTTTAAAAATACAACTTTTTCTTAATAACAAACCTACAACTTTTGATATATTGTTTAGTAATCATTAACAAAGACAATAGCATAAGTTTGACATCAAAATGATAACCATAGCAAGTTGTATTTCAATTTTACATTAAAATACATTTATGTTTCATATCAACATGTTTATACCTTTTAACCGTGTTATCTTTAGAAAACTCACAAGGTAATGACCTACCTCCTCACAACACACATATCTAACATAGCATGATGGAATTTGGGAACATGGATTCGGGAAAATACGGCTTTACATATAACTACTTTCAACTTATAAAACATTTTTCTATAAGAAGTGTATTTAACAAATCTTTACAATTACGCCTCTACAACCCACAATTGGGGACCTCGTTCGGTATAGTGTGGATTATCGCACATTCTCGGGCCTAGTAGAGCGAGATGCAGACCTCCTCACGGAGCATACGATCTCGAAAGATTTTTAATACATTTTCTTTAGAAAATGTGATTTCTATTATAAATAAAACTTATATTTTTAATAAATATATATATATGTAATTAATATCAAAATATCTATTTTTAATATTTATAATATTCCACATTTCCAAAATTCAAGAAAAACATCTCATTTATAAGAAAATACAATACAATTCCAATATTTCAAATAAATACCTTATACTTTAAAAACTAGGTCATATTCACTAGATATTTCACAATGAATAAAAGAAACATCTATGACAACTCTAAAGACGATAATTAAATACTTGAGGTATATTTTGAAAGTATAACAAAATTATTTTACATAAAACCCCCTCAAGTTATACTAAGTTACATTAAGGATCCTAGTAAACATAGGTTTAAGCGGGACCGGTCTCTTGAGCCTCAGAGAGACGGAGATATGGGTGCTTGCCTATTTAAGGTAGATAACTTAACAAACGGTGTTATCAACACGGTAATTGCCTTGGAAAAAGACATAAATCCTGCCGTCCATGTGCAGCAGTTACCGATACCCTCAAAACAATCAGGATTTCAAGTTCTTTTAAAAGTGTCTGACTCAGACTGAGTCTCAATCTAATCAATCTGAATTGAATGTGATTCAAGTACAAACTACAATACAACGTGATTCAATATGAATCTATCTATTCAATCTATACAACTTGACCGAACCGAACCATGAATATATTTCATTTACATGTTCTTCCATTATATTCGTTCCATTACTGATATCATGGTTTCGGCAAGTCATCCATTTATACAATTTACAAAACAATACAATATAATCAATACAATCAAGACATTGCGGGGTTTATAAGGGGTAGATTGGTATGGAAAGTGTTAGAAGTGGCACGAGACTGCAACCATAAGACATCTAACCTGAATCTCCATTGCCGTTGTACCATGGCTGAACGGTTCCTTGTACTCCATATACCCTAGTCTCTGATATAGTGAGACTCCTGTCGTATACACCGGCCTCTTCTGTACCAAGCTACAAACAACAGCGTTAACAATATAATACAACTTTAAAAGTTGCACTCTTTCTCTCTGTTTATTCTGTTTCTCCCTCATCTTTGGGACCTACCGAGCGATTGTTCGCTGACGACATTCATTTTCTTTCTTCTTTGAAATGTTGTCAGGTGGATCAGACCTTCAAGAGATCGAGCCCACCAGCGAGAACTTGGACCAGCTAGCTTACGACCCAGAGCTTCAGATTCCTTGTACATATTTACATTTCTGTATTTTTCATTTATGTTATGCTACTGTTTAGGCATTGCTTTCCATTCCATGTATTTACTTTTCAGATGTATTGTAAAAAGAATGTTAATAAATAAAGTTGTTGTTCATTTACTTTTGTCTCTTGTGTATATTTACTTTTATATTGCTTAGAGTGTTTACTTCTGAGTAAATACGTAGCGGGCATCGCCACATCCCCTTCACCGTACACCGGGAAGCGGGGTGTGACAAATGGCCTCTAGGGCATACATACAACTAACAATCTTCCACTTGCACTAAGACCAGTTGTTGTAGTATCTCATACCCAACATCCCGAAGAGTCTCTCAAATTGTATCTGGGGTATGGCCTTCGTGAGTGGATCCGCCATGTTATTCTTCGTGTCAACTCTCCTGACGTCGATTCCCGGCGATCAACTATCTCTCGGATCAGGTGATACAGCCTCAGAATATGCCTAGATCGCTGATGGGACCTGGGTTTCTTGGCTAAAGCCACGGCTCCATTGTTATCACAATACAAAGGTATTGGATGCTCGATGGACGGAACCACACCAAGTTCGGTTATGAACTTCTTCATCCATATAGCCTCTTTAGCGGCAACGTTGGCAGCGATGTATTCAGCCTCCATCGTCGAGTCTGCCACGGTTTCTTGCTTGGAACTCTTCCAACAAACCGCCCCTCCATTGAGGGTGAAGACAAAACCCGAGACTGACTTAAAGTCGTCCTTATCACTCTGGAAGCTCGAATCGGTAAAGGACTCCATTTAGAGTTCACCGTTACTAGACACCAAGAACATTTCTGTAGTCCTTCTCAAGTACTTAAGAATGTTCTTCACAGCTGTCCAGTGATTCTCTCAAGGATCTGCTTGATACCTACTCACTACACCTAGTGAGTATACTACATCAAGTCTGGTACATAACATCGTATACATAATAGAGCATACTGCCGAAGCATAAGGTATCCCTTACATGCAAGCCCTCTCCAAATCAGTCTTGGGAGACATCTCTTTAGAGAGAGTGATTCCTGAGATTGTGGGTAAATTCCCACGCTTGGAATCTTCCATACTAAACTTCTTTAGCATGGTATCAATGTACCTGAATTGGGACAATCACAGCATCCGTTTAGATCTATCTCTATAGATCTTAATTCCTAAGATATAGGAGACATCACCTAGATCTTTCATTGAGAATCTTTGTGAAAAGAAGAGCTTGACCGAATGCAGCATAGAAACATCATTTCCTATCAAGAGTATATCATCCACGTACAATACGAGGAAGACGACCTTACTCTCTGCCTCCTTCTTGTATACACAAGGTTCATCTACATTTTGGACGAAGTCAAACTCTTTGACTGCTACATCAAAACAGATGTTCCAACTCCGCGATGCCTTCTTTAACCCGTAGATTGATTTAAGCAGCTTGCACACCTTTCCGCTGCTCCCACTATCCATGAAGCCCTCAGGTTGTGTCATGTACACGATCTCTTCTAAATCACCATTTAGAAAAGCGGTCTTGACGTCCATCTGCCAGATTTCATAGTCATGGTACGCAGCGATGGCAAGTAGGATCCGGATGGACTTAAGCATAGCCACTGGAGAAAAGATTTCATCATAATCCACACCTGGTCGTTGATGGAAACCTTTTGCTACAAGTCTAGCTTTGAAAATCTCAACTTATCCATCTATACCAAGTTTTTTCTTGAAAATCCACTTGCTCCCGATGGGTTTTACCTCTTCAGGAGCATGTTCCAAAGTCCATACTTTATTGGTGTACATGGATTCCATCTCAGATTGCATTGCATCCAGCTATTTCACAGAGTCCCCACTCATGATGGCCTGCTCGAAGCTAGTTCGGTCATCATCTTCCATGATGCAATCATCGCTCCCACCATCAATGAGAAAACTGTAGTATCTCTCAGGTGGATAAGCAACCCTACTAGATCGGCGGAGAGGCTGAGGTTCATCGGGAACTATCAAATTCTCTTGTTCCACCAAATCTTCCATTGAAGTTGGTGTAGCTGGAACCTTTTCCAGTTCTACCTCATGACCACTAATTTCTTTTACAAGAAATTCCTTTTCTAAAAAGGTGGCATATTGGGAAACAAACACCTTTTGTTCCTCACTGTGGTAGAAAAGATATCTATGTGAATTCTTTGGATACCCCATAAACTTGCAAAGGACTGATCTTGCCTCGAGCTTGTCCGGATTTTGCTTTTTGACATAGGCCGGACAACCCCATATCTTAACTCATTTAAGATATGGTCTCTTTCCACTCTATATCTCATATGGTGTGTTAGGCACTGATTTGGTCGGGACTTGATTTAATAAGTATGCAGCTGTTTCAAGCGCATAACCCCAAAAGGAAACAACTAACTCAGCGTTACTCATCATAGAGCGCACCATATCTAATAGGGTGCGGTTTCTCCGCTCCGATACACCGTTGTGCTGTAGTGTATACGGAGGAGTAAGCTGAGAGAGAATCCCATTCTCTTTTAGATAGTCACAGAATTCCGTGCTCAAGTATTCTCCTCCCCGATCAGATCGTAGGATTTTAATACTTTTACCCGTTTGGTTCTCAACTTCGCACTTATATTCTTTGAATTTCTCAAAAGCTTCAGACTTGTGTTTCAACAGGAACGCATGCCCGTATCTAGAGAGATCATCAATGAATGTAATGAAGTACGAGGAACCATTCCTGGTATGTGTAGACATAGGACCGCATACATCACTATGTATCAGTCCCAAGAGTTCAGTAGCTCTTCCTCTGTGTCCAGTAAACGGAGTTTTGGTCATCTTCCCTTTGAGACATGACTGGCAAGTTTCATAAGATGTAAATTCGAACTGGTTCAAAAATCTATCTCTGTGTAACTTAGCTAGTCGTGTCGCATTGATATGACTTAGTCTACAATGCCACAAGAAGGATTCGTTCATCTCTAAACTTTTTCTATTGTGTGTGTTCTGTATATTAAGAACTGTAGTTTGATTTAAAACGTATATGCCATTACATAACGTGCCTGATCCAATCAACTTTTGATTCAGGAAGATATTCATAATATTATCCTGCAGTACAAAATTATATCCTTCTTTAGTTAATAAAGAGACTGATATAATGTTACATATCAGGTTCGGTATGTAATAACATTCGTTCAGAATCAATATATTACCATTTGGTAATACAAGATGATATTCGCCAACTGCTTTGGCTGCAACATTTGCACCATTCCCTACTCTTACAGAATGATCATCCATTCCCAGTTCTCTACCTTTCTTTAGCCTATGTAACATATTACATATGTGGGATCCCGATCCGGTATCTAATACACAGGACGTAGAGTGTACTGAGAAACAGTTCTCGGTAACTAACACACCCAAAGAAGGTGCATCGGCATGCTCATTTGTCGTTTGGGTGGCGGGGGAATCCGGATATTCCCATATTTCCTGCTCCGACTAATAACAATTATAAGATAGAGCGGAACCAACGTTCCCCAGCTCAGTATAACAAGCGGGTTCGATCAATACATCCATATTATTATCTTGATTAAGACCTGACATGGTCGCTACCTGGAGAGAGAGAGAAGAAAACACTTAGCGTATGCTCTTGCAAGATTAGATTGGTTATTATCTTATCTAATCAGGATGGCTCCCACTGTTTTTATCAAATCTTCCTTCAAACCCTAAAAGGTAAGACTAACCGGGATTAATTACACCCTATAAGTTCGCCAATCGTTCAACCAGGCCAGTGTCAATACTTTGAGGGAGGTTCCCCGTGCTTTCGCACTGACCTAATTAAAATAAATATAGTTTTCCTAGGGGAGTAACCCCGTTAACACCTTTCTATACACCTACTTGATCGGCTAATTATAATGTGCAAAACTTTCCCAAGAGTAACTCTTACTCGCAGTGGGTATCGGGATCCAACTATCTCATAGAAGGTATGCAATCTCATTGCAAATTTCAACACTTGAAATTCCCAATAATATTTTGCCCCTAGCAACTTATGACCTTAACAAGGGCAACAAAGCATAACTGCTGGCCAAGTTCAACCCATTATTTCATGATTGAATTAAACCTACCCGTACGACCCTTAACAAGGTCAACAAAGCCATACGAATACCCTAATCCAATTGCATCATATGCGGCAGATAAGCATTAATTAGCTACCGTACACTACGCCTTAATAAGGTCAACAAACATAGTACGAATACTAAGTGGTACTTATCTGAAATGACGGAGGGCTACGATAGGTTTTTAAGAAAACCTTTTGCGTAATGAACTTGATATCGTTGTAGAATCGAGTGATTTGAAAAAGAGTGGTTTAAGCTCTGCTTTTAAAATCGAGTTTTTCAAAATGAACCGAGTGGGTGTAGAATCTGCTAGCTTTTGCTAAAGAGGTCATTCCCGGTGAAGGGATCTCGGCTCTTTCCTCATCGAATGAGGTGCTGGATATTCATCAAGGAATACCGCTATGCAAAGCAAGAACTAGAGCTACCTTTTTGAAAATTTGATTCTACAACATCTTTAGGTTTCTTTCCTTTCATTAATCTCATTAATGAAGTCCCATCATTTATTCTTCCTAAGCATCACAGATAAAGAAATGAAAATACTTATAGAACGTATGCTTATGCCATCCACATTCACCACGGGGTCCCATCATGCACCGTTAGGTTAGATAACTAACGAAAGAGCGGGGGCAGACTAGCGCGGATGCAAAACATAAGCAACGTTTATTATATATCATATATATAATATTAAGCATTCGTCTCAGGCAGTTATATGATCTCATCACAGAACATTACAGCAGAAGTCATCATATGAAATATTGGATATACTAGGAGGTCCGTATTTTAAATTATGCCAGTAAAAAACACGGATTCCACGGTCGCGATGAATAACTAAACCCACATCCCTAGACCCCTACGAGAGCGGCAAGCAACCTACCAATTCTAGAGTTAGGAGACCCGGTCTCGACTCCTCGAGATGGTCTCCCACTGGACTCTAGAACCCGGTTACTTGTGCTCCCCGCCTTGGGTTTATCCTAATGCAGAAAAGTAAATAATATATATCAATAGTGACATCGTCCTCAACCCGGAAGTTCCCCAATAAAAGAATACATACAAGTTTTTACATGAATGAAAATGAAAAACTCTCATCTCATGCAAAAACTCCCCGGCTATTCAAACACGACGATCCAATATAACATATCATAGCAACACATAACGTCACATGTCATCAACATAAGTAAATATGCGTATCCCAATTGTAGTTGACGTATAGCAACGAAACCGGCGATACTCCACATATTACACTTACGGTCCCAGAAAAGAAAGTGAAAACTACAACAATTGGAATCCGCAACCACCTTAGACATCATAAACACGAAATATTACATACTTCGGATTTCATGCCTAACCATATGAATTCCTTAGACATCATAAACCCGGAATATCTCATATTCCGAATTTCATGCCTAACCTTATAAACCCCGCATTTTAGTCTCAATATTGAAAACATTTTACAATAACCAGTCGGGTAATTCAACAAGATTCCTGACAATCTGATCGAATGCTCGTCGAAAACTTTAATAGACGACCACACCCTCGATGCCGTCGACGAAGTGCCCTTAGGCGGAACACCGCGGCCGCGAGCACCGAGGAGGATGCTTTTGGCAACGGGGTTCTCCTACAGTCACTTGGTCGGGGCTTTGGGGCGTGGCTATCTAGTAATGTTACCCGACGAGTATCCGTGTACACTACGTGATTGCGACAGAGTTTTGATCCATATCAAAAGGCCGTGGCAACCGATCAAATGAGACTAAACTGCTAGGTTTACGAAATTCAAACTAGTTTTCACAAAACTAATTATTTTGGATTCCAAATATTGTATCACATATATAAACCCGAAATGATGTTAAAATTACGAATACGAAACACTTCGAATTGCCACTACAGAAAAATAACATCACATGCAATCATGGAAAAAACAAACAATACCTGAAACACCAAACCCCAGAGACTGGAACACCAGAGAAAAACGAAGCCAAAACTCATCAAGAAAACCGTCCAGGCCAGTTTTTCTCTATGTTTCGCCGGGCCAAATCCGGTGGAGGGGGCTCAATTTTCTCTGGTGTTCATATTACATCATATGTAACATTCTGCACTTGTTTAAATAATTTTCTGAGAACTTTTTAAAAAACGACAGAAACTAGGGATTTGGTTTCGAGGTTTCAGAGTTATTTCGGTTTCGGAGTTATTTCAGTTTCGTAATTCTACTAATATCGTCTAATTCTCTAACTTGGCTCTGATACCAGTGCTGGGTTCCTGAGCACCCTCACTATGTTTTCTAAGACATCAAGCGTGCAATTTTAAAAAATCTAGAGTGCTAGGAAACCCGGAATGAGGATCTAACTAGAGAATTAGGGTTATAACTACCATGTAAACAACTTTACACTAAGTGAAATGGGAATACAACCTTTGTAGATCGGTCCTTCACTTCTAAAGCTCCGTGTAGTGGTCCCTTTTGCTCCAAGTAGTGGTGTCCCGGACTCTCCTTTGGCTCCACTAGGTGAAAGGAACGAGCTTGCTCAAGGATCTTCGAGGCCGAGAATGATCTACGTCGAAGAATTTCTAACTCAAGCTACCTCTTCACTAATTGATAAACTAGTGAAGAAACAACCTATATTAAATGGCTAGTTTGGTATAGATTGGTAAAGTAGGAATTTTGCTCACTTTAGAATAATTTTTCTCTCTTTCTTTTCTTTTCTCACTCAAAACTAAAGAGCAAAATGGGGGAGATGAAGAAAATGAACAAGTGATCAACTCATGAACCATGGGTGAGAAAATATCATATATAACTCGTGTAGAGACTTAACCATGGCTAAAGATAATGGTTAGGGTAATAAATATCTAGAGTAAAACAAAATTAGTGGACTAAATCAATGGTTTCCACAAGCTTCTCCAAGCTTCAAGCCATGACTAATTTCCATCTAATTTTGTTTATCCCTAAATAAATAATTACCCACATTATCTTAATTATGGTGTGAGTCTCATACACCCATGTATAATGTATCATCAATCATGACACAAAATAAATACATTAACATATATCACATATATATTAAATGTATAATGAGAAAAGGAATTCTTAAGTGAGCTAATATTAGTTAATGTATATTAATATATCAAATATATAATTACACATTAAATTATTAAATGAACACATGATTTAATAATCCAGTTGTGTCGCATACAACCGACTAATATCATTTATATGTATATCACATGTAACATATCATTGAATCAACACTTGATTCAACAATCCTGGTTATATCACATATAACCTGTATCGCGAGATTGGAATACGGTATCACATATACATATTAATCTCGGTTCCGCACATATCACATATGTGCCCTACTTTGTTTCGCGTGGGCTAGGAAACCTCTGTGTAGGACTCTAATAACTCGTCAATACGCCGGCAGTAGGTGATAATCATATCAGTCACTCATAAGCCATCAGCAAAACTAGCTGGACATAACGGCTACCCGGGTATTGAGTGATCAGAAGATCAACAAGCAAGCTTGTCCATACTCTCATGAATCCAATAGCAACACTACCGTACAGTCCGGTCTCTTCGTCTGATATGTCGCATATCTAGTCTAGGGATGGTAAACGTCAAACCCCATAACTTGATAAGTCATGCCGATGTGAGGCCCATAATGGGTCGAGAAACTACTGATAACACTTACCAGTAAATCTCTGTATCAGCCCTGGCCAGAGACTTCCTGTTATAGCCAATCGAGCACAACGTAACATCAACCCCTAATGCCGGGAGAGACGAATCCCCTCCTATCGCTCATTGCCTCCATGTGACCCGGGACTGTACCCAAAAACCACCGTTTTGCATGCTCTCTTGAACGTGGTAAGGTGGAAATCAAAGCACAGTGGGAATCACACAAGACTCTATGACGATCTCGAGTCTACAGACTAATCTGTACCAGTGTCACCTGAGAACTGCTATCAAACGTCAGGTATAATACCATCTAGGAGTTCTCGGCGAGTCATGTTCAGTGTATCCAACCTCCACTGAGCAACCGTATACCATCTAGGAGTTCTCGGCGAGTCATGTTGTAACATTCTGAAATTTTAGAAATAAATAAAAGTAATTAATTAAATAATAAAAGGTTAAATTAAAAAGTTATTAAAACAAATTAGACGATTTCATAAGTTGTATGTAAAACAAATTAAATGAAAATTTTAGTATGCAACTTAAATAAATTATAAAGGTTTTTAAGTGAAATTTAGCTTCAATTTAATAAAAAAGGTGTTTTATAATAACATAAGTTGTGAAGGGTTTTTATGTAAAATTTAGGAAAATTATGCAAATTTGGTTTTGTGAGGGTGTAAGGGGAAAATGGGTAGAAAATGTTTTAGTTCAGAATTTAATTACAAGTTGAATCAATTTGGAAGAGATAATGTTTTGCCACCACCTCCTCTCATGCACAACACAATCCCCACACCTCCTCCTTGCATGAAACAACCACACCTTGATCATTGACACCTCCTCCTACACCTCATCCTTCCTATCACCATTTATATAAGGTGTTCAGATCAAATTAATCAAGTTAAAACTTTTGAGAATTCAAAATAAAGAAAGGAAAAACAAAACAAAATAAAGAAGAACAAGAGAAGAGAAGACAGGAGGAACTAGGTAAGGAGTTCATCATCAAGCTAAGACTAGGAGCTTGTGCATCTTGGGGAGAGTTATTCCAGCAATATTTTTGTAGGTAAAATCCTTAATCACAGTAGGGATTTAATTCTGTAACTAGCTCATAGTTAGAAATCAAAGTATCTAGAATATCGTATTTTAGTCAAAAAGAGGCTCTGTTTGAATTTGCTTTATTTTAGATACAAATAAACTTAGAGAAACAGTGCTAAAATGTTGTATGTTAGACCTAGAAAAAACCATAGAAGCACGAATCAAAGGGATCGGTTTTGGGCCGGCGACCAACAAGGAATTTCCGGCGTCGCCGGATTTGTAGGGGGAGTTAGTGAATTGGATTGTTGGGTAGGTGTCTGTGTAGAAGTTTGGATCATTTAGTATTGTTTAAATGAGTTAGTTTAATTGTATATAAAATCTGGAAGCTAATATCGGAAAAGATATCTAAAAATCAAATACGACACGGGTAAAACGTAACACGATCTGTTTTCTGTCGCGATGCAGAATTGGGTTAGATTCCAGTGAGGTTAAGTGCTGGATAGTTGAAATAGTCGTATGTAATATAACTAGTACGTAAGAACTTGTGTTTTCATATTCGTCGTATCGGAATGTAGCCGTTTCCTTATACAATTTATTGTAATGTTAGATTCCAATATGGGAACTTTGGAGGCCGCGAGGAAAGGAAAAGGATTGGCGAATCCTGAGTAGATACGACGTATTTCCGGTGAGTAGATTTACATCTACGGGGGAAGTCGGGTGGATGGCGTATAGCACCCCCGCAACCTTATAACTATTATTATAATTTCTACTTAAGATTTGTTGTTCGTTAAAGCATTGACTTGGTATTGCATTTTATATGCCCTCCATTTGCATAAAGTTTCACATGTAGTTTTAAATGAGATATACATGATATTTGATCTGCATGATATGGGTGTGATTTGATGAGTTTGTACGAGGGATTATGCCGTACTTAAGATGATATGGATATAGCGATATGATGAGCTATAATACAAGGATTTTTATGTATCGTAAATGATGAACTTTGTATGCCGAATAACGGCCAATTTATTCTTTGACTCGTACAGATAGATTATGTTCTGTTTTAGGATATAATACTGGTATGAGCTATATTATTTTAAAAACCCAGGTTCGTTGTCTTTTAAATAAACTACCAGGATGCGTGCCAATTTCTAAAACAAACATCTCTTTTAAATCTTAGGCAGCTTCCTTATTTTAAACTTAACGTTCCGATCATTTCTAAAGATAATGGTATAGCTCATAACAAGTAATTACAATAAGTACGTTTAGACTTCTTATAGGGTTGTATTATGTATTCTATATTATATGTTTCTGCGTTATGCACACTCTGGTAGAACACTGCACAAATACCAATGAGTACTATGCTGCACAAGCACTTAACTATATGTTACACTACACCTCATTGGTATTGCCATGTCACTGTAGAATCGTTCCGTTATATATGTATTAATATGTAGACTGTTAAACCGTAGAACACTTGCACAAATATTAATGATTTCCATGTTGCACGAGCACAGACGCGTATGCTACACTACACATCATTAATAGTGCCATGACACATTAGAATTGAATTCATTATGTTATGTGATATGATTACGTAGTCTTTTCCTATTCATGTTGTAATACTATGGATGATGTATTTGAATTCTTGAGATTTCTGAGTATTTTACTTCTGATGATATATATATCGGTGGTATGGGATACTGTTATATATATATACATATAGTATATCATCAATACAATCTATGCAAGTTTCTTATTCCTCACTTGATATTTTTATATGATGAATAAACGTCCACCATGAGATTTGTGTTTTCTGATTTTAATATCCGGACCGAGTCTGTGGGTATACGGTTACGGATTTACAGTTTTATCCAGACTGAGTCGGTGGGGAAACAGTTGGATATATGGTGGACCCGGTCGAGACCGAGGGGCAGGATAGCCGCATTATAGACGGGGAGCTTAACGAAGTGACTCGATTCCGGAGATAAAATGAACACGGCAGATATCCAGGGGATACTGACCGAGGTTTGACTTGGTACGACAGATATCCAGGGGATACTGATCGTAGCCAGGATATCAGGTGGCGATCATCTGTTGAGATGGTGTCGACGGTATCTGTATTTACGTGCCGATGCTGGACACAAGAGATTTCGGATTTCAATGTCGATGCTGGACATCTATATGTATATTGATGTGATCATTTTCATGAGGTACACAGTTAGAGATTTATTTATTGGATTCCACCAGGACTGATCCGAGGGACAGTACCTGCACATAATTGTACATACATTCATAGACAAAAAGGGAATTCCAATACGGATAATAGATTTATGATTTGATTCATATGACATTGAGATATTATATTTATGATTGCATGATAGTTAGTATTGTACCTTTGCATATTATATAGTATATCAATACAGATTTTGATAGTACTATACTTATGACCTAGGTATCGTCATGCATTTCGATTTCTACCTTTAGATGCACTTTTATTCACTGAGTTGGCAACTCATCCCCGTTGTGCCACAGTTTCTTGCAGGTTTTACCGCTTGGATTATCAGCGGTTTGGGCACACATTCTTTTGGGGATTGATGGGTAAGTGAGTTATTATTGTATCATACTCACTCTTGATTATTCATATATTCTTGTATCTAGCGGAAACTCCATCAACTTAGAAATGATATACTACGGACTTAGAAGCGAGACTTATAATTTATGTGTGGTGATGTCGCACTCTTTAGAGTCGACATCTGTTATATATTTGTTTGGTTGTTCCGTCTTTTGGACGTGAAAACTAGCTTCCGTTGGGATGCTATTTTATTATGTTGTATCGGGTTTTTATAAAAAAGTAAAGGAGGTGATGTCAAGTTTCAAAACGTCATAAAGGTTTTTCAATATATGTAGTTAAATTTAGATGTTATTTAAATTGATTTTATTGAATGATTATTTAAACCCCACCTCCAATATTTTTCAAAAAGGGTTTAGATTCCGGGTTTCGGCTTGCTTAAATTGCGTCGATATCTTGAGATGTCACGTGATTTAAGTGCCGGTCACGTGCCACATTTGGGTCGTGACAAAGTTGGTATCAGAGCGATTGGTTTAACCTTTGTTCGAGTCTAGGTTGACTATATGGAGTCTGGGCATATATTTTATTACCTAAGCTTGACCCTATAGGACTTAGACTCGACTTTGGGGGTCTTATACCCGAACTTTCGTTATATAGGATGATCTTTGTTGATGGAGTAGGTACTAAGTAGAGTGACGTACCGTACATATGTTCCGCGGCATATTTACGATATGATACTCTACCTAAGATACCTTAGGATTTATATCTTGAGATCTTCCTTATGTTCCTTCCGTTGATCTATCTTCGTCAGTACATGATTGGTTGTTCGATCACCATGTTATGAGGGCCAAGAGGGCTACAGTTAAAGATACGATCAGCGCAGACTTGTCTGGGACAAGGACTGACTGGGGTGACTTTTGATGATATAAAGATACGTCGTTCATTCATATATGATCGAGTTTAACTTGTGGGGCAAGTTTCTTCGGGATCCGCACCAGATGGTAGAGTCGTTGTTGAGCTCAGGCAGACTTGAGATTATTTTTCCCCTCTCCGAAAATCATGGTGTCGGGTACTGTTCAGACAGCAGTATCAATCTTTGCTAAGATTATCGAGATGTTAATTCCGGAGTTCATGAAGTTAAGGGTTGACGAGGTTACAAGTGTAGATGGATCAGCAGGATTCATAGCCGTTCAGGTGTGCGATGGTTAGGATTTTTAAATCCATTGTGGCGCTTCGATACAAGATTGGTGAAGTTGATGTACTTCTTTCAATAGAGCTTGTTCAGACAAGATGCAAGTAGTTCAAGAAGGAGATCGTGTAGTAAGCTTTCTTCCGACAAATTGGGACGAGTCTTCGAAGGTGGGATTAGCCAGAATTTTCAGGGCATCGGCAGTAACAGATTTGCTAAATTTTTCTAAGTGTGCTTTCTGGCTGGATAGAGTAAATTTCTTGGGTCACGTAGTTGCAAAAGCTGGGATACGTGTGGACCCAAAGAAGATAAAAGTGGTACAACACTGGCCCAAACCTGTGTCAGTTATAGAGGTTCGAAGTTTTCTTGGGTCTGGCCGGTTATTATAGACGTTTTGTGCAGGATTTTCTCAGATCGCTGCACCGTTGATCGAATTGACTAAGAAAGAAGTCTCATTTCTTTGGACAGATGCATATGAAAAGAGTTTCCAGTAGTTAGAGACTCGATTGACGAATGCACCTGTCTTATCGTTATCGTATGGGTCAGATGGTTTTGTTGTGTAGTGTGATGCATCTCGAGTGAGTTTAGGCTGTATATTGATGCAGCACGACTGGGTTGTAGCTTATGCTTCTCGACAGTTGAAGAGGCACGAGCAGAACTACCTCACTCATGATTTGAAGATGGCTGCTGTAGTATTCGCGCTGAAGATTTGGAGGCATTACTTGTACGGTGAGTCGTGTCAAATCTTCACAGGTCATAAGAGCTTAAAGTATATTTTTCAGCAGAGGGATATGAATCTAAGGCAGCGTAGATAGAGGGACTCATGAAGGATTACGATTGTGAGATCCTCTATCATCCAGGCAAAGCAAATATTGTGGCAGATGCCTTGAGTCGGAGGCCTAGAGGTAGCTTATCTCATCTGCGCACCTTACAGAGGCAGTTTTCTACAGACTGGCAGATTTTATGTGATAGTCGTGTACAGTTCGAGTTCATATCGGCAGGAGGACAATTAGCACATGTTCGCTCCGTCCTCAGTTATTGGATCGTATTCTGGAGACACAGCCGCAGAGGCTCGTATGTCAGAGATTATGGCTTAGGTTAGGCAGGGCAGAGAGTCGGAATTTGTGATTGATGATAGTAGGTTATTACGTTTTGGGAACCGTCTTTGTGTGACAGATTCGGATGGACTGAGATCTGAGATCTTAGCGGAGGCCCATAGATCGGCATACAGTATTCATCCTGGTTCCATCAAGATGTATCATGACTTGAGGGATGTTTATTGGTGGGAAGGAATTGAAGATGAATGTTGTGGAGTTTGTTTCAAGATGCTTGATTTGTCAACAAGTCAAGGCAGAGCATCAGAGGCCGGCTGAAGAATTGCAGCCCTTACCCATTCCGGAGTGGAAATGGGAACAGATTTCCATGGATTTCCTTGTGGGTCTACCCAGGACTAGTAGAGAGTATGATTCCATTTGGGTGGTTGTAGATAGATTGATAAAAGCAGCTCACTTTCTTCCGGTGAAGACGACGTATGGGTTACACAGTATGCTCAGATTTATATCAACGAGATGATACGATTGCAGGGAGTTCCAACGAGCATAGTGTCAGATAGGAGTACCCAATTTACTAGCAGGCTATGGCAGAAACTTTAAGAAAAGCTTGGTACACGATTGAGTTTTAGTACAGCTTTTCACCCACAGACGGATGGCCAGTCACAGCGGACCATTCAGACTTTAGAGGATATGCTTCGAGCTTGCAGCCTTGATTACGGTGGTAGTTGGGATCGTCACCTACCTTTGATAGAATTCTCGTACAACAATCGTTTTCAGGAGACGATCCAGATGGAAACCTTTGAAGCTTTGTATGGAAGGAAATGTCGATCGTTTGTTTACTGGACGGAACTAAGCGAGAGTTGCATTTTAGGACCGCAGGTAGTACAAGAGACTACGGAAAAGATTCAACTGATACGAGACAGAATGAGAGCGGCCCAGTGCAGATAGAAATCTTATGCAGATCGACGACGTCGTAAACTCAAGTATGATGTGGGAGACCATGTGTTCCTCGTGTGTCTCTGATGAACGTGAGGATGCGATGCGGAAGAGTTTCCCACATCTTTTTGATGGTATGTCTAGTTAATTTTTAAATTCGGGGACCGAATTTTCTTAAGGGGGGATATTGTAACATTCTGAAATTTTAGAAATAAATAAAAGTAATTAATTAAATAATAAAAGGTTAAATTAAAAAGTTATTAAAACCAAATAAGACGATTTCATAAGTTGTATGTAAAACAAATTAAATGAAAATTTTAGTATGCAACATAAATAAATTATAAGGGTTTTTAAGTGAAATTTAGCTTCAATTTAATAAAAATGGTGTTTTATAATAACATAAGTCGTGAAGGGTTTTTATGTAAAATTTAGGAAAATTATGCAAATTTGGTTTTGTGAGGGTGTAAGGGGAAAATGGGTAGAAAATGTTTTAATTCAGAATTTAATTACAAGTTGAATCAATTTGGAAGAGATAATGTTTTGCCACCACCTCCTCTCATGCACAACACAATCCCCACACCTTCTCCTTGCATGAAACAACCACACCATGATCATTGACACCTCCTCCTACACCCCATCCTTCCTATCACCATTTACATAAGGTTTTCAGATCAAATTAATCAAGTTAAAACTTCTGAGAATTCAAAATAAAGAAAGGAAAAACAAAACAAAATAAAGAAGAACAAAAGAAGAGAAGAGAAGAGAAGAGGAACTAGGTAAGGAGTTCATCATCAAGCTAAGGCTAGGAGCTTGTGCATCTTGGGGAGAGTTATTCCAGCAATATTTTTGTAGGTAAAATCCTTAATCACAGTAGGGATTTAATTCTGCAACTAGTTCATAGTTAGAAATCAAAGTATCTAAAATATCGTATTTTAGTCAAAAAGAGGCTCTGTTTGAATCTGCTTTATTTTAGATACAAATAAACTTAGAGAAATAGTGCTAAAATGTTGTATGTTAGACCTAGAACAAACCATAGAAGAACGAATCAAAGGGATCGGTTTTGGGCCGGCGACCAACAAGGAATTTCCGGCGTCACCGGATTTGTAGGGGGAGTTGGTGAATTGGGTTGTTGGGTAGGTCTCTATGTAGAAGTTTGGATCATTTAGTATTGTTTAAATGAGTTAATTTAATTGTATATAAAATCTGGAAGCTAATATCGGAAAAGATATCTAAAAATCAAATACGACACGGGTAAAACGTAACATGATCTGTTTTCTGTCACGGTGCAGAATTGGGTTAGATTCCAGTGAGGTTAAGTGCTGGATAGTTGAAATAGTCGTATGTAATATAACTAGTACGTAAGAACTTGTGTTTTCATATTCGCCGTATCGGAATGTAGCCGTTTCCTTATACAATTTATTGTAATGTTAGATTCCAATATGGGAACTTTGGAGGCCGCGAGGAAAGGAAAAAGATTGGCGATTCCTGAGTAGATACGACGTATTTCCGGTGAGTAGATTTACATCTACGGGGGAAGTCGGGTGGATGGCGTATAGCACCCCAGCAACCTTATAACTATTATTATAATTTCTACTTAAGATTTGCTATTCGTTAAAGCATTGACTTGGTATTGCATTTTATATACCCTCCATTTGCATAAAGTTTCACATATAGTTTTAAATGAGATGTACGTGATATTTGATCCGTATGATATGGGTGTGATTTGATGAGTTTGTACGAGGGATTATGCCGTACTTAAAATGATATGGATATAGCGATATGATGAGCTATAATACAAGGATTTTTACGTATCGTAAATGATGAACTTTGTATGCCGAATAACGGCCAATTTATTCTTTGACTCGTACAGATAGATTATGTTCTGTTTTAGGATATAATACTGGTATGAGCTATATTATTTTAAAAACCCAGGTTCGTTGTCTTTTAAATAAACTACCAGGATGCGTGCCAATTTCTAAAACAAACATCTCTTTTAAATCTTAGGCAGCTTCCTTATTTTAAACTTAACGTTCCGATCATTTCTAAAGATAATAGTATAGCTCATAACAAGTAATTACAATAAGTACGTTTAGACTTCTTATAGGGTTGTATTATGTATTCTATATTATATGTTTCTGCGTTATGCACACTCTGGTAGAACACTGCATAAATACTAATGAGTATTATGCTGCACAAGCACTTAACTATATGTTACACTACACCTCATTGGTATTGCCATGTCACTGTAGAATCGTTCCGTTATATATGTGTTAATATGTAGACTGTTACACTGTGGAACACTTGCACAAATACTAATGATTTCCATGTTGCACTAGCACAGACGCGTATGCTATACTACACATCATTAGTAGTGCCATGACACATTAGAATTGAATTCATTATGTTATGTGATATGATTACGTAGTCTTTTCCTATTCATGTTGTAGTACTATGGATGATGTATTTGAATTCTTGAGATTTCTGAGTATTTTACTTCTGATGATATATATATATATATATATATATATATATATATATATATATCGATGGTATGGGACACTGTTATATATATACACATATAGTATATCATCAATACAATCTATGCAAGTTTCTTATTCCTCACTTGATATTTTTATATGATGAATAAACGTCCACCATGAGGTTTGTGTTTTCTGATTTTAATATCCGGACCGAGTCTGTGGGTATACGGTTACGGATTTACAGTTTTATCCAGACTGAGTCGGTGGGGAAACAGTTGGATACATGGTGGACCCGGTCGAAACCGAGGGGCAGGATAGCCGCATTATAGGCGGGAAGCCTAACGAGGTGACTCGATTCCGGAGATAAAATGAACACGGCAGATATCTAGGGGATACTGACCGGGGTTTGACTTGGTACGACAGATATCCAGGGGATACTGATCGTAGCCAGGATATCGGGTGGCGATCATCTGTTGAGATGGTGTCGACGGTATCGACGGTATCTGTATTTACGTGTCGATGCTGGACACGAGAGATTTCGGATTTCGATGTCAATGCTGGACATCTATATATATATATTGATGTGATCATTTTCATGATGTACACAGTTAGAGATTTATTTATTGGATTCCACCAAGACTGATCCGAGGGACAGTACCTGCATATAATTGTACAGACATTCATAGACAAAAAGGGAATTCCAATACGGATAATAGATTCATGATTTGATTCATATGACATTGAGATATTATATTTGTGATTGCATGATAGTTAGTATTGTACCTTTACATATTATATAGTATATCGATACAGATTTTGATAGTACTATACTTATGACCTAGGTATCGTCATGCATTTCGATTTCTACCTTTAGATGCACTTTTATTCACTGAGTTGGCAACTCATCCCCGTTGTGCCACAGTTTCTTGCAGGTTTTACTGCTTGGATTATCAGCGGTTTGGGCACACATTCTTTTGGGGATTGATGGGTAAGTGAGTTATTATTGTATCATACTCACTCTTGATTATTCATATATTCTTTTATCTAGCGGAAACTCCATCAACTTAGAAATGATATACTATGGACTTAGAAGCGAGACTTATAGTTTATGTGTGGTGATGGCGCACTCTTTAGAGTCGACATCTGTTATATATTTGTTTGGTTGTTCCGTCTTTTGGACGTGAAAGCTAACTTCCGTTGGGATGCTATTTTATTATGTTGTATCGGGTTTTTTATAAAAATGTAAAGGAGGTGATGTCAAGTTTCAAGACGTCATAAAGGTTTTTCAATATACGTAGTTAAATTTAGATGTTATTTAAATTGATTTTATTGAATGATTATTTAAACCTCACCTCCAATATTTTTCAAAAAGGGTTTAGATTCCAGGTTTCGGCTTACTTAAACCGCTTCGATGTCTTGAGATGTCACGTGATTTAAGTGTTGGTCACGTGCCACATTTGGGTCATGACACATGTTCATTGTACCCAGTCTCCACTGAGCACACGTATACCATCTTTGATGTCAAACACCAATGGATATGGGATCATCCATCACCCATCAAATGGGTCAAGAAACGTATACGCTAGTCTATTCTGGAATATCGATGCCCCGTCTCGATACACCCTCGACTTGGAACAATTAAAGGATGTACTTGTAGACTATCCTGGCTCCACTAGTATGATCTGCATCATAATCCTGGTAGCCAAGTACATCCTAAGGGCTTTATCAACATATGAGAGAAAGTCAGTATCACAATACAAGTCTACATGTTAAGATAAAGAGCAACCAGATAGCATACTATCATGTCGAGCAAGAAAGCCCTCTCTATATATGTCCAAGCATCCACTATAATATACAATCATGTACAATAATGGCCTCTAGGGCATACATACAACTAACACTTTATAGATGTGGGATTCTAATCCGATATCCATATACTTAGGAGTTAGAATTAATTGAGAAACAATCTTTAATTACAACCGCACAGAAAAACTGAAACATAAAAAATGTTTCAAGGAGTTGGCTGGGTATTCCTAGTAATGCCTCTTCTATTGTCCAGGCTCGTGACAGTAGTTGCATTTTCTTTTCTCTCACTACAACCTCTTTTTATGTCTCTCCGTCTTACCTTCTGTATACCTAACTTAAGCCAGTTAGTTGTTTTCTTATCCTTCCTTTCAGCTCAAGCCTCAAGATTGGAAGAAGACTATCCAACAAGTGTAATTGGTTTATTCTTCTTATTTAAGGAATTCTCAAACTTGAGATAAGATGAAGGGGAGAGACAAATGAACAGTTCACTCTCTCGAGAACTAGTGGCCATCCTCGGATTGAAACAATTTCTTCGGGTTCGTATCTAACTATACGAGATGACCTTTCTAAGCATATGAATCCATGCATGTGTACAAAGGGTTCTGGAAAAACAAAGTGGAAATAGGAGGGGAAATGACATATGCAACTTCGTCATGAATTAAGGCAATCATGACATTCCAAAGCAACTGATTGTAAAAAGGTTTGGTTAACTTGGTTTACGAGTTTTAGTTTAAGGTCAGTCATAAATCGCTGCAAGAGAGAGAAAAGAAACACTCAGCACATACTCTATCAAGATTAGATTGATTTATTAATTTATCTAATCAGGATGGCTCCTACTGTTTCGTCGAATCCTTCTTCAAATCCTAAAAGGGGAACTAGCCAGGATCATTTACACCTACAAGTTTGCTAACCGTTTAGCCAGACCAGTGTTGGTACTCCGAGGGAGGTCCCCCGTGCTTTCGCACAGACCGAATTTAATAACCCCGTTTCTACATAGGCATAACCCCGTTAACACCTTTCTAGACACCTAATAGATTAGCTTATTGTGAAATGAAAATCTCCCGAGAGTAACTATTACTCACAGTGGGAATCGGGACCCAAACTATCACATAGAATAGTATGCAATCACATTGTAAGTTTCAACCCTTAAAACTCCCGATATTGGTTTTTACCCCTAATGACTTATGACATTGACAAAGGCCAACAAACCATAATTCGCCAGTCAAGTTCATCCCGTCATTTCGTGACCAATTTAGACCAACTCGCTTGAACCTTAACAAAGGCCAATAAGGTCGCATGACTGTCATAACCAATCTCATCAACATGAAGTAGACTAGCATCACAAAGCTACCGTATACTATGCCTTGACAAAAGCCAACAAACGTAGCACAAATACTAGGTAATACTCATCTGAAATGACGAAGGGCTACGGCTGGTTTTGAAGAAAAAGTTTAACATAATGAATTTGATCTCATTGAAAGAACCGAGTGGTTTTGCATGTTTATAGTAATATAAACTTTTGCTCAAAAGCGAACTTCCCGTGAAGGGATTAAGGCTCTCTCCACATCAAATGAGATGCAGGATATTCCTAACCGAATATCTCAATGCAAGCAAACGTTTATAATTTTTTTGAAAAATAGATTGATTCCAAGAACGTATTTTAAGTTTATTTTCCTTTGCATTAATCCAATTAACACAATCCTATCATTTAGATAATAATACATATTATCTAGTATCGTCCCATACCATTATAGAAAAACATGATATGAAAAGAAAAATAGAATGTTTTATATGCCATCCGCATTCGCCACAGGGCCTCGGGTCTTCGGTTTCTTAACTTACGGCAAGGCGAAGGCAGGGCTAGTGCGGATGCAAAACATATAAAAGCATTTATTTATATATCATATATATCGGCATATATATATATCATCACAGGCAGGTAATCAATCATTACAGGCATGCGGTAAACATCATCACAGGAATGTAATCAACATTACAGGCATGAGGTAAACATCACAGAAATGGAATGGTCGGATTTCCTAGAAATCCCGCATTTCGATTGGGCCACGAACGAAACGTGGCATTCCCCGTTCGCGTGAATAGCTATACATAGTCAAACCAAGACCTCTACAAGTGCGGAGAATCACCCGCCGATCCTAGAAATGAGGCAACCCGGCCTCAATGCCATGAGGGGACCACCCGAAGCTTTCTAGAATCCAGCAGTTCGAGCACTCCTTCGCGGGTCTATCCTATATCCCTTACATATGCGGCGAGCAACCCGCCAATTCTAGAATGAGGCGGCATGGGTCTCAACTCTTTGAGATGGCCTCCTGTTGCATTCTAGAACCCAGAGGCTCAAGCACTTTTCCGCAGGGTAAAACCTATGTATTATACAAGCAATGGCAACGACGGCCTCAACCCGGCCGCGTCCCAAAAAAATTAATACATACGCCGGCAACAACGGCCGCAATTCGACCACTCGTCCCACAAAATAATATACATTTAGCATAATACATGAATGAATATGAAACACATCAAATAACATTACAAACATTCACTCGTAGGGCTATTCGTTCGTGACAATCCGATCCAAACCAACACACCAACATAGCAGACTCACTATGTGTAATCTCGTCGAATTGATCAACCATCAATTTGACGATGTTAACAGACACATATCAACATATGTAAACTAAATGATGCAATACATTTTGAAAACTATTCTTTCCCATACTCAAACACTCATAGATTTTATCACGTAAGACCTGGGACAAAATGACACATCAAATTGCCTAAATTTTCAAAGTATCAAGTCACTGACGAAGACCCTGAGCCTAGTTCCATGTCCAGGCCGACCAAGGCGGTTTTGAGGCCGGTTCAGGCGGCTAGGTACATGAATTAGAGTACCGAGTTTCAGAAGTATGAAAAGTATGGTCATAGAAGTTCAAAATTATATTTCAAAAATTTTACAGAGACTAAAAAAAATTCCAACAGAGACTTGATACTAGAATACAACTTGGGAAAAATCATTTTGAAACAATTGAATCATCTATGCTATTAACTAGTAAATGATTAGCTCTGATACCACTGTAGGGATCGGCGCTATGGTCGCAACACTTGCGGACCCAGCAGAAGTGACAAACGAAAATTTTTTAGACATGGCTACCGATTCCCACCTCAAGATCTATCATTTACTAATACTAATTGCAACATAGAAAACCAAGAGAGGTTTTAGAGGGGCAACAACCTTTGTAGCATGTCCGATCGTCTATCGGTTGACCCAAGCTAGACCCGTAAGCCCCTGGATGAACGTGGATGCTGACCGTCTCGTCGTAGATGATCCGCGGTAAAAGAAACCCACCCGAAGCTCCATATCCATCAACAAGTGGAGAGAATCCCTCTAAGAACTTACTAAGGATAGAGGAAGGTGGTGTAGTTAAGAAAAACTCTCACTTTATCCATATCTCTCACTAAATCTCTGACCCCAAATTTTCTGGTGAATGAGAGGAGGAAGAAGAAGAGATGAAGCGCTCTCTCTCTCTCTCTCTCTCTCTCTTTCATTTCTTTTTTCTCATAAGAATAATGATGTAGAGAGATAAGAAAAGAGAGTATCTCACTCTTTTAACCATTCCTTCTCTCTTTCTTTCCTCTTATGTGTCATTCAAAGAGAGAAAGAGAGAGAGGGCCCCACTCTCACATGCATCCTATTTGTCTCCACATGACAAAATAAAATACACACACACACGCACACACTTATATATATAAGATGAGAGAGTGGGTATATATGTATCTTAATACATATATAATATATAAAAGAGAGGAGTATTTGTATCCTATACAAATACACATCATGTATCACATACACTAAATGAGAGATAAAGAGAGTGTGTGTATAAAATACACTATACTAAAAACCGTATCATATATATACAGTTATTAAATCAACACTTGACTTAATATTCTGGCTTATAAATAAACTGGCTAATATAAAAGTCGTCCGATTAAATCACATATATTTAATATACGTATTTAATCGAACTCATGCACATATCCCCATACGCACGCCACATCACAATTTCGCCCAAGCAGGCACTTTCATTGCGGGACTCTAAAGACCTGTCAATACGCTTGCAGTAGGTTAAACATGATCATATCCGATTGAATCTAAAACACTTTCAGATTCAACCCCCTCACTGGTTTACCCATAAGCTCATCAGCGATACTAGCTGCACGTAACGGCTACCCAAATATGATCAAGATAAAGGCAGGTCGATGAGAAAGCTCATCCGGACCCAACAAATTCCATCAACGGCGAATACTATACAGTCCGGTCTCTTCGTCAAAGAGTATCGCATACTGGGTCTGCATGGTGGAAACTGTCAGACCCCTAATAACCCGATAAGTCGTGCGACGTTGCACTAATAGCCATCAGAGATACAACTGATAACACTTATCAGTTTATCTCAACTGCCTTAGCCAAGGACTTCCGGTTATAGTCATGTCATGCACAGCGCGATATCGACTCCTTATACTGGAAGAGACGAATCCCTTCGGCCGCTCATTGCCTCCATGTGCTTGGGACTATACCCAACTAAAACCTATTTGCACGACTCAGTAGAGCCATGGTAGGGTAGTAATCAAAGTATAGTGGAAACACACACAAGACACTATGACGATCTCAAGTCAGCGCACTACCATATACTATCGTCACCAGAGAACTGCTATCTGACAATTGGTATAATACCATCTAGGAGTTGTCGGTGAGTCCATCCAGTGTAACTTATAACCTAATGAGCACCTGTATACAATCATCGGTGTTAAACACCAATAGCTGTGGGATCAGCTTGCTGGGAACTTAGGCACACTAGCAAACTAGTTTTCAAAGATGGCAACATGGATTTCAAAAATTTTCTAGTTCGCTAAAGTTCCCAAAACCAAGAATCGAACTAAATAGCTAGAACTTGTAAACAAAACCTAGTGAGCTAAACTAATCTACTATGTGTAGAATACTCACATCCTCAAGCTTTCTTCAAGTGCTCCAGATCGCGCTTGGAAGCCGATCCTCCTTTACCGAAGATGATCCACCTGAGGGAAACGATCCAAGCTTCAGCTTTGCCTAGCGAAGCAACCGATGCTCCAAGGTCGCTAGTAATGGAGAGTAGGGATGTAGGAATTTTTCACTGTCGTTTTCTCTCATTTCTTAAGCTCAAGTGAGCAACTAAAGAAGAAGAAGGAGGATGTGAGGAAAACCAAGGCATGAGAAATTCAAGAAAAAGAGCTAAGTGTAGAAGAGCTCTCAAGCATGATAGAAATGAAGAGTCAATGGCATGTAGAAAGAATGGCTCCTAAATCATTTTGCAACTATACAAAAAAAATATCTCACATCATTTTACAAAAAACAAATAATGGCTCATTCCTCTTTACATACCTCCAACCATACTCATGCTACCTCACCCTCCACCTCATTTGCAAATGATTTTCTAAAAATAAAATCATATAATAAGGTATCCATCTTCTAGAATATATTCCGTATAAATACGGAATACAACCCGGTATATATATCGAAATACATATACGCGTATTCGTATAAAAATACGAATAACCAAGAGAGAAAATGAATAGTGAACAATAATACTAGAATACATATACTAAATATATATATATATATATATATATATATATATATATATTATTAAATCAAAACTTGATTTAATAATCCGGCTTAATCCTAAGCTGCTAGTATTATCAACCGTCCGATTAAAGTCTGTGTAGCCTGTACACGTATTTAATCGAACACTTGTATGTACCAACATACGTCATCTACATCATACCGCCTGAACCGTGAAAAACCCTCTGTGTGGGATTTTAAAGACTCGTCAATACACTGGCAGTGGGTTTAACTACTAGCACGTCAGCGGCACTAGCTGTACGTAACGGCTGCCCAGGTATTAAGCGAAAGGAAGGCCGACGAGCAAACTCATCCATACCCCTACTGAGTTTGTCTGTGACAATCTCCGTACAGTCTGGTCTATTCGTCTTAGAGTATCGCATATCGGGTCTAGGGGGTTGATAAAGTCAGACCCTAATAACGCGATATTTTGTGTCGGTGTGAAGCCCATCACCCACTGAGAAACTACTGATCCAAATCAATAATTCTCATCCACCTTGGCCAAGGATTTCTGATGATGGTCACCCGTGCATAGCGCGACATCAACCCCCAATACTGGGAGAGATAAATCCCCGACGATCCGCTCACTACCTCCATGTGGCTCGGGACTGTACCCAAGTAAAACCTGTTTGCATGACTTCTTTGAGCCGTGGTAGGGTAGTAATCAAAGCACAGTGGGAACTCACACGAGACAAATGACGATCTCAAGTCGACAGACTAACCTGTACTCATATCACCTGAGAACTGCTATCTGACAATAGGTATAATACCATCTAGTATGTTCCCAGCGAGTCCGTTCAATGTAACTCATAACCCAATGACCACCTGTATACTATTTTAGGTGACTAACTGACACCAATAGCTTGTGAGACCGGCCACCGCACCTCATCGGGGTCTCGAAAAGTATACACCAGTCTACTCCGGAGTATCGATGCCCAGTCTCGATATTCCCTCGACTAGGGACATTTAAGGATATGCTTATAGACCACCCAGCTCCCACATATATGATCACCATCATAATGCTGGTAGTCAAGCAAGAATCCAATGGGCTCTATCAATATGTAATAGTGATATGTAATACCACATAATGCATGTATATGATGATAGAGACAAACCAGATAGCATAATATCATCTCGAGTAAGACTGCTCTACCCGTATAGGTTCTCTCTCAATCATCACAATTTCCTGTCTGTGATTACAATAATTGACTTGAGGGCACTATATCTAATAATCTCCCACTTGCACTTAAGACTAATTATTGCGGTGTCTCATACTCACAGCCCATGTAATACCGAACAACCAACTTCTCTACTAATCAGTCTCGCAAATCTTGTTTGTGAAACTATCATGTTCGAGAAATAGTCTCAGTGAGTGGATCCGCTCCAATGTTTCTATATTTATCTCTCTATATCTCAATTTCGCGGAGAAAGACTATCTCCCGAAATGAGCGATACCATTCTTAGAATTTGTCTGGATATCTGATAGGACCAAGTTTATAAATGAACTCCAAATCCAACAAACTTCTTAGACCGTATCTTCCACTGAATGTAATCAATATTCTGGGCCATGCTTTCCTTAGTATCCGCTTGGACCACCTGTCCAACATACTGCCCCTCAGAAAAGGGTAAACTTTAACTCTGATAGTCACTTTGTCATCCAGATCACCTTGGAAGCCTGAAATGATAACCGCCTCCTGAAGGAGGCCGTCATTACCATATACCAAGAATATCCTCTAATGTTCATAACTGCTTTCCAATGTTTCTCCAGGATTGGATTAATATATGCTAATTGCAGCCAATGCAAAAGCAATATCTGGTGCGGTATTTGACATCTCATGATTGACTCAATTGCCTAAGCAAGAGATATGTCAATCATGCAAATCTCTCTCTTCACCAGTCTAGAAAATATCTTTTTAAAGAGGCTGACTCCATCACCTGCGGGTACACCACCACGTCAGGAGTCGTCTATTCTAAAACACTTTAGAATAGTGCCAAAATACCCGAATTGGGACACTTCCCAAATCTAGATCTAAAACCATAGATCTAGTCACCAGAATCCCTAATATTTTGTCCATATCCTATGTGGAGAAACACCTTGTGACAACCACAGTATAACCGATCGTAGTATAGGAAGACCGCTTCTTATCAAGAGCATGTCATCCAAATACCAGGACATCACTCCCTACTACCCTCTTGCCAGGTCCATCTGATATTCTGATGAAGTCAAACTCCATGACAGTCACATCAAAAATAGACGATCTATCTCCGCTATAGTTGCTTTAGTCTATAGATAGACATAAGCTACTGACCCACCACTCTTCCGCTGCTCCCACTGACCACAACAACCCTCTGGCAGAGTCATATGCACGTGCACTTCTGAAGATAATTTAGAACGACATTATAGTCATCCACCTGCCAGATCTCATAGTTTAGGACAGCAATAGTGACAAGCTTGGATCATCAAAACCTCCATGTCACCGTCTTTGAGGAGACCAAAGTACCTCTCGGGTGGCTGGGATTGTTAGTGTATATGCCGTAGGAGCCATTATTGTATCATACTAGCTTGTATATTACTTAATAGAAGCTTGGGATATTCACAGTTGTATCAACAGTCTTGCTCAACATAGTAGTATGCTACTTGGTTTATATCTATCTTAATATGTGTATATGTTTCTTTTAGTATATCGCGAATACATATTGATAGAGCCCATAGGATCTTGCTTGACTACCAGCGTTGTGATGGAAGTCACACTAGTAGGAACTGGCTAGTCTACAAGCACATCCTTTTTCAGGTCCCTAGTCGTAAGATTATCAAGACAGGGCATCGATACTCCGGAGTAGACTAGTGTGTACGCTTCTTATCCCAGTTGGAGAAATGGTATGTCCCACAGCCATTAGTACGTTATACTGGAGATGGTATGCAGGTGCTCGTTGGGTTACGGGTACACCGGACAGGACTCGCAGGGAACTGTTGGTTGGTATTATACCCGTCGTCAGTTAACAGTTCCCAGGTGACATGAGTACAGCATAGTCCATAGACTTGACACTGCTGCTTCGTCTCGAGTGTGTTCCCACTGTTCTTAGATTGCTACCCTACCATGGCTCAAAGGAGTCTTGCAAACAGGTAGCCGTTGGGTGCAGTCCCGAAGCACTTGGAGGCAGTGGCAGTTAGAAAGGATTCGCCTCTCCCGGTATTGGGAGTTGATATCGCACTGTGTTTGGAGAGCCATTACGCAAAGTCCCTGGCCAGGGCAAACGAGATTTACTGGTAGGATTTCCAGTAGCTTCTCAAGGTGTAATGAGCTTCACTCCAACACGACTTATACCGCCTTTTAGGGGATTGACGTTTGCCGCCTCCTAGGCCCGATATGCGATAGTCTTAGACGAACAGACCGGACTGTACGGAGATTGTCACATCAGGCTCAGTAGGAGTTCGGATGGGTTTCCTCATCGGCCTTCTTATCGACATCTACCTGGGGACCGTTACGTACAGCTAGTACCGCTTGCGGCCTATGGTTAAACCCACTGCCAGTGTGGTGTCGAGTCTTTAGAGTCCCACAAAGAGAGTTTCCCTGCTTCAAGCGAAACGATATAGAGGTCGTATGGTTTTACGATAGGGTTCGGACATATACGTGTACTTGTGCACGTATGATGTTGGGACAGATTATACTAGCGGGCTTTAGTTTAAGCCAGATTCTAGTATTGGATTATTGGATTTATGCAGTCTCGGTATATCCGTGTTTTTCGTAAATACGGATGGGAGGGGCATTCTCGTAATTAGTCGAGAAGCTTCTAGAAGAAAGATGACTCATTTAGATTTAATTCATTTATGAATTAAACTAAATGAGGTGGAGAGCTTTTGTGTTATTTGCATTAAATGAATTAGTGACTCATGAGATGATTCATCCAAATGAGTTAATGAAGCATTAATTGTTTTGATGACTCATAAGATGATTCATTCATTTGTATTAAATGAAGCATGGTTGTAATTATCTCATATGATTTATTTGATAATTATTATGCTTCATAATATATAGAAATGAGTTATATTTTCATTTTCATTCTCACATACACGCTCTCTCTCCTCAAGCTCTCCTCTTCTTCAACCTAACCCTAATCCTCTCATGTGTTGAGATCCCAAGGGTCAGAAAGGCTAATAGATCCTTAATCCACTTCTATATTTTCTAGGTCACTTGGATTAGCAATCCTAGCCACTTAGTTATCTCAAGTGAGAGGTTAAAACTTGGAGAAGGAACTCTTGGGTGGATCTTCTATCACATCGAGGAGGCCGACGAGGAGGTGAACAATAAGAACAAGATGGACTAGTATCTTGAGGTATAATCATCTATCATAGTAGTTTAGCACTTCTAAATAGTTGTTAGTTAGGGTTTAACAAAGATCCTTAAAGTTAGTCGATGTTACCTTAAACAAAATGATTGTTTTACCTATTCCGCATCCCCACATCTTGTGGGGTGTCTAACGTCGACTTACAGAGATTACCCACCAAATCTACAGAGTGGCTAATAGATTGTCAAATCCAATTGAATATTTAGGTTCTACTAAATTTTCAGTAATCGTTTGTGTGTTGGACCCGGCGTGATTCTCATGTTGGTTCATGTAGCCTACCCCTTATACTTGGGATAAAAGGCTCAGTTGTTGTTGTTGTTGTTTGTTTGTGGTTCTGGAATCACTTCCATTTCTACCATACTCCGACTAATATTTTCTAAAAAGAATTCATTTTACTAAAACGGGTGGCGAGTCAAGAACAATATAACTATTGATCTTCCAAATGGTAGAATGTTAACCCTCGTCAATGCCCGGGATAACCCAAAAATCGCCATTACTGAAACGTGCCTTGAGTTTATCCAGATTCTGGTTTTAACCATAAGCCGGAGCACTCGATATACTTAACATCGTTAAGATATGAATTTATTCTATATCCAATATAGAAACAAATGCACTAATTTAATTGGAACCAGAGTAAAAATCAAGCAGCTGTTTTCAGTGCATATCGACAAAATGGAAGAAGCCATGCAACATGACTCATCAAGGAGCGCACCAACGAATGAGTAAACTGAAAGAGAAGTAAGTTCTCAAATTTATTATTTACGACGGAATACCTAGCACAAGTATCTACAACTTCGATCACCTCGAAGAATCCTGATACTTACAACATATAGTTCTCTACTTTATTCTTATACCTATAACTTCTCAAAAATTAGACCTTATATTTCAATGAAATGCATGTCTAAAACCAGAGAAGTCATAAGTAAACGGAATATAGTACGAGTACCAACCCCTTTGTCCTAATGAACATCGGAAAACATACAATACTTTGTATAAAACCTCTGAGTTTAATAACTCAAACCCTGTGCGTCGTAGATTGAAAATTGTGCTATGGTTAAGAAGAATTACACTGCTGTTGAATGCATCTTACCTAACCATCAACTGATATAGATAAATGTCATAAACATAATTTCAAAAAGTTATATCTCACTTTATAAATAAACGTACAGATATAACAGTTTGAAATTAGTGCGTAACAACGGATATTCAAAACTAAAAATTTGCCTTTAGGCAAAACCCAGGTGATTTCCTCAAATATCACCAATTACAAAGAATTCTGATATTGAGGATCTAATCACCCGATTCTCAATATATTACTCCCACTCAGTATCTGTAACGCCATACAGACGTGAAAATCAAGTTTGGTAAATACATACCCTAGAGTCAGAATCTAATTGGGAAAACAATTTTCAATTAACACCACACAGTAAAACTGAAACATGAAAATGTTTCGAAGGAGTGGCCGGGTATTCCTAGTAATGCTTCTTCCACTATCTAGATTCCTGACAGTAGTTGCAATTTCCTTGCCCTCACTCCAATCCCTTTGTATGTCTTTACTTCTTACCTTCTGTACACCATACTTAGGCTAATTGGTTTTCTTCCGTCCCTACCCTTCGGCACCAGCCTAAGGTTTGGAAGAAGATTGTCTAATAAGCATAATAGGTGTACTCTCCTAATACTAGGATCTTTCGCAACCTGAGAGATGGTAAAGAGAAAAGACAACCGAATAATCCTATTCAATTTCTCCAGATTCGGAATCCATCCTCGAACAGAAACAAGTTTCTTCGAGTTCGTATGTAACTATACGATGGCATACCCAAGCAATATGGATCTTCATAGTGACACGGAGTGTTCTGGAAAAATGCAAAGGGGAAGTAGGAGTGGCAGAGATATTTGCGGCTTTATCGTGAATCATGACAGTAGTCGCAATTTCCTTTGCCCTCACTCTAATCCCTTTATATGTCTTTACTTCTCACCTTCTATACACCACACTTAGGCTAATTGGTTTTCTACTTTCCCTACCTTTCGGCACCTGCCTAAGGTTTGGAAGAAGACTATCCAATAAGCGTAATAGGTGTACTCTCTTAATACTAGGAGCTCCCGCAATCTGAGAGAAGGGAAAAAAAAGACAATTGAATAATCTTATTCAATTTCTTCAGAACTGGAATCCATCCTCGAACAGAAATAAGTTTCTTCGAGTTCGTATGTAACTATACGATGGCATACCCAACCAATATGGATCTTTATAGTGATACAGAGTGTTCTGAAGAAATGCAAAGGGAAAGTATGAGTAGCAGGGATATATGTGACTACGTCGTGAATAATAACAATCCAAACCTAAAGTGTGTAAGAAGGTTCGATTAACTTGGTTCATGAGTTTTAGTTTAAGGTCAGGTCATGTTCACTGCCAAAGAGAGAGAGAGAGAGAAAAGAAACACTCAGTGTGCACTCTATTAAGATTGGATTGGTTAATCACTTTATCTAATCAGGATGGCTCCCACTGTTTCCTCGAATTCTCCTTCAAACCCTAAAAGGAGAATTAGTCGGGATCATCTAAAAATCACCCGAGGAGTAACACTTACTCATCAGTGAGAATCAGAATCCAACTATCATCGCATGATAAGTTGATGTAAGCCACTCAAGTCACCACACACTGGAAGCTATGCGCATGCCTGGCGAATTTCCTTTATGTTTGAAACTCCCGATATTGTTTTTGCCCCAAGCACTTATGACCTTGACTTTAGCCAACAAATCATAACACGCAAGTCAAGTTCTACCAGTTATTATCCAGATTAATTTAGACCCACCATTACACACCCTTGACTTTGGCCAACAAAGTGGTACGACTGTCCTAAACCAATGCATTTATCTATGCTATGGATAAGCAACACACAACTACCATTCACGATGCCTTGATTTTGGTCAACAAACACCGCATGAATATTATGGGCTACTTATTCGAAACGACGGAGGACTACGACTGGTTTTTAGCGAAAAACCTTTAACGTAATGAACTTGATACCGTTGAAGGAATTCGAGTGGTTTTAAAAATATATATAGCGGCATAAACTTTTTCCAAAGAGGTCACTCCCTGTGAAGGGATCTAGGCTCTTTCCTCATCGAATGAGGTGCTGGATATTCCTAACCGAATACCGCTGTGCAAAGCAAAAGAATCGACTATAGTGAATTTATTGCAATGACGCAAAAATTTTCCCAAAAGGTCACTCCCCATGAAGGGATCTAGGCTTTTGCCTCGTCGAATGAGGTGCTGCATATTCATAACTGAATACCGATGTGCAAAGCAAAAGGAAATGCCTGTAATGTCAGTTTTCAAAAATTGGTTCCAACAACATTATTTAGATTTGTTTTCCTTGCATTAATCAGAATTAATGCAGTCCGATCAATTAATCATATCATGCCATAAAGAAATGAAAATAATCACGCACATATATGCCATCCGTATTCGCCACAGGGTCCCGGGTCTTCATCGTAAGGTTACTTAACTTACAGCAGGGCGGGGACAAGACTAGCGCGGATGCAAAACATATATAGCGTCTACTATATATATATATATATATATATATATATATATATATATATATATAATATACGAACATTTGTCTCACGCATGATATCAAGTAACATCACAGAGCATCACAGCAGAATCACAGCGGAAGCAAACACAATATGGAAATGTGGATAAACAAGGAAAAGTACATTTCAATGGAACCAAATATGAAATGCAATTTCTCAGTCGTGTGGATAGCCCGTAATATCAGACCCTAAACCCCTACGAGTACGGCAAGCTACCTGCCAATCCCAGAAGCAAGGCAGCCACAATCAATGAAGTGAGTGGGCCACCCAGCACTTCCGAAATCCGGTGACTTGGCCACCCTTCCGCGGGTCAATCCTATATCCCCTACGAGTGAGGCGAATAGCCCGCCAATTCTAGAATAAAGCACCTCGGTCTTAACGCCATGAGATGGAGGCCCGTTGCCCTCTAGAACCCGGCTACTCGAGCACTCCGCCACAGGGTTATCCTAGTGCATCTAATGAAAAACAGAATATACAATGGTCACTACGTCCGCAATCTGGACGCGCCCCAAAGAATAATACAAGCCGCGATGATAGCAATCCACATGTCGGGCGCTCTCCACGCAATATGAATATACATTACATCACAGAGAACTATATCTAATACTATGTACACCGGGCTACTCATCATGACAAATGCAACATAACCATAATCACAGAGCAACACAGAACATCAATATGAATATCATGTTCATAAACCCGTCTGATTGCGCATGTAGCAACCAGTCGGATTATACCGCGTTATGATATTCACGATCGCAGAAACAAATGCTTAGAAAAACACAAATTTAAAATTTCAATCGATTAAAACTTTCCACATTGGCCTCCAAAGTACAAACTAGTACATAATCAAATCTGGACCAAAACCAAATATCCCAAAATTCATATTTCCATGAACTAGAACCCCAGAAAAAATTTAGGGTACTGTAGTTAAAATTGGACCGCGGTTCAGCGGTCAAATGGCGCATTTGAATTTTGTTCCGCGGTCGAATTTTGGGCTTAGGTGCCTAAATTTTTTTTAGCTCTAGTTTTGCCTGCACATAATTTTAATGCAACCAGAATTTTTTTTTGAACAGCTTTGAAATTGGAACAACAAGCAGGGATTTTGGAAATACGATTCGGAAAATTTCGTCGATCGAAACTCTAAATTAGTGCAAACAAGTCTAGCTTTTAGCATGGCTCTGATACCACTGCTGGGAACATAGGCACACTAGCAAACTAGTTTTCAAAGATGACAACATGGATTTCAAAAATTTTCTAGTTCGCTAAAGTTCCCAAAACCAAGAATCGAACTAAATAGCTAGAACTTGTAAACAAAACCTAGTGAGCTAAACTAATCTACTATGTGTAGAATACTCACATCCTCAAGCCTTCTTCAAGTGCTCTGAATCGCGTTTGGAAGCCGGTCCTCCTTTGCCGAAGATGGTCTACCTGAGAGAAACGATCCAAGCTCCAGTTTCGCCTAATGAAACAACCGTCGCTCTAAGGTCGCTAGCAATGGAGAGTGAGGATGTAGGAATTTTTCACTATCTTTTTCTTTCATTTCTTAAGCTCAAGTGAGCAACTAAAGAAGAGGTAGGAGGAGGTGAGAAAAACCAAGGCATGAGCAAATCAAGAAAAAGAGCTAGGTGTAGAAGAGCTCTTATGCATGATAGAAATGAAGAGTCAATGGCTTATAGAAAGAATGACTCCTAAATCATTTTGCAACCATACAAAAAAAATATCTCACATCATTTTACAATAAACAAATAATGGCCCATTCCTCTCTACATACCTCCAACCATGCTCATGTCACCTCACCCTCCACCTCATTTGCAAATGATTTTCTAAAAAGAAAATCATATAATTATGTGTCCATCTTCTAGAAGATATTCTGTATAAATACGGAATATAACCCGGTATACGTATCGAAATACATATAAGCGTATTCGTATAAAAATACGAATAGCCATGAGAGAAAATGAATAGTGAGCAATAATACTAGAATACATATACTAAATATATATATATATATATATATATATATTATTAAATCAAAACTTGATTTAATAATCCGGCTTAATCCTAAGCCGCTAGTATTATCAACCGTCCGATTAAAGTCTGTATAGCCTGTACACATATTTAATCGGACACTTGTATGTAGCCACATACGTCATTTACATCATATCGCCTGAACCATGAAAACCCTTCTGTGTGGGACTTTAAAGACTTGTCAATACGCTGGCAGTGGGTTTAACCACAAGCACGTCAGCGGCACTAGCTGTACGTAACGGCTGCCCAGATATTAAGCGAAAGGAAGGCCGACGAGCAAACTCATCCGTACCCCTACTGAGCATGTCTGTGACAATCTCCGTACAGTCCAGTCTGTTTGTCTTAGAGTATCGCATATCGGGTCTGGGGGTGGATAAAGTCAAACCCCTAATAACGCGATATTTCGTATCGGTGTGAAGCCCATCACCCACTGAGAAACTACTGATCCAAATCAGTAATTCTCGTCCACCTTGGCTAAGGATTTCGGGTGATGGCCACCGGTGCACAGTGCGACATCAACCCCTAATACCAGGAGAGAAGAATCCCGACGATCCGCTCACCGCCTCCATGTGGCTCGGGACTGTACCCAACTAAAATCTATTTGCACGACTCCTTTGAGCCGTGGTAGGGTAGTAATCAAAGTACAGTGGGAACTCACACGAGACAAATAACGATCTCAGGTCGACAGACTAACCTGTACTCATGTCACCTAAGAACTGCTATATGATAATAGGTATAATACCATTTGTCATGTTCCCGGCGAGTCCGTCCAGTGTAATTCACAACCTAATGAGCACCTGTATACTATCTTAGGTGACTAACTGGTACCAATGGCTTGTGAGACCGGCCGCCGCTCCTCGTCGGGGTCTCGAAAAGTATATACCAGTCTACTCCAGAGTATCGATGACCAATCGTGATACTCTCTCGACTAGGGACATTTAAGGATATGCTTATAGACCACCCAACTCCCACGTATATGATCGCCATCATAATGCTGGTAGTCAAGCAAGAATCCTATGGGCTCTATCAACATGTAATAGTGATATGTAATGCCACATAATGCATGTACATGATGATAGAGACAAGCCAGATAGCATACTATCATCTCGAGTAAGACTGTTCTACCCGTATAGGTCCTCCCTCAAGCATCACAATCGCCTGCCTGTGATTAAAATAATTGACTTGAGGGCACTATATCCAACACAGTTATCGCCTTCCAACCGGGTCAGGAAACATACATACTAATGTAAACTGGAGTACCGATAGCTAGTCTCGATACTCCTATGACTAGAGACATTTAAGGATGTGCTTATGAACTACCCAAGTCCTACTAATGTGATCCCTATCATTAATCGTGGAAGTCAAGAAAAAATCCTATGTTTTTATCTCATGTGTTAGCAATCCATTATAACGAGTAAAACGTATACACATGAAAGATAAAGACAACCAGATAGCATACTATCATTTCGAGCAAGATTGTTCTCCGTATAGATCCTCCTTGAACTCAGTATGCAATTACGATAATTGTGTTGATGACACCTATATCCAACAATAATTCCAACCACATGATCTCCATATTTCTCCATTTTATATGAAAGTTTTAACTTATCAACCGGTATATCAAGTTGAAACGGATGGTTCCTTTTAATACAAACCATGTTGTGGTCTTTGAAATGGTCAAGACCGTACCTTTACCATTGGATCCACCCAGAAAACACATTAATGCCTAAGTTTGGGCCATTATTAATGAACAAGATAGTAAATAAAGATTTAGTTTGTCGGGGTAGTAGATGAAAGTGGAGTAAATAAGAGAAGATAATGGATAATGGAAAAAATGTAAGAGATAATTCTTGTTCTGATGGCAAATTGGATCTTCGGTGGGAAAAGTAATGAATTTAGAGGGAAAATGGATTGTTTGGAACGTTTAATGTTTAATCATTTAAGAAAAAATCAATACATGATAGGAGTTACAGGCAATCCCTCAGATATTACAGTCAAGTCATCTGTGTAACATTTGACGCTTTATTGCCAAGAAATTGGTGCAGCTGTCATGAACACATGGGTCAGCAAGGGTACTTCTGGGATATACTAAAATACATATGACTTGATGATTTAAGGAAATTCTTCATGGGTCTAGACAGGGACAGAATCACGTTCAAATCAAGGGGAGCAATCCCCCCCCCCCCCCCAACGATTTTCCCATAACCATTTCGATGTAAGGTAGATTTAGTTGTATATAATCTTGCCCCCTTAATTAATAGCTATTAACTAATAGAAATTAATTATCTCCCAAATCTTCATCAAATAAGGATCAAAACTAATTGTATGCCCTATCCAAATAGAGATTCTAGGATATTTCTTACAATCCAAGTATAAGCAATTTATTTATGATTTATGTTTTTATTTGCTTATTTTTAAAATTTATAGATTGTCTTCATATATCATATATGGTGATTGTTAGTTAATTATTTTCCGTATTTTTTAAACATGTATAATATATGTAACTTCCGAGGAGGAGAAACCAACCAGAAAATTTGAAGAAAATTCTTTCTTGTCGTAAATAAGTTCTAGTTAATCTGTAACATTTTTTTCGTCCCTCCAATGCCGAGAACCTGGTTCTGTCCCTGGACCGAGAGGTTTTTCACTAGTTGAAAAAGCCCATGGATTTTCTCACGCGTTTTTAAAGGGCCTGGGGTTTTTCGACAATTTACCCTATTTATAACGTGCCCAAAAAATGTTCATATAAATATAAGAAACCACTCCCAACCTGTTGACTAAATGAACCTCAGATAGAACAATTAAGTTGGTATAACTTTTCTCTTCAAAGTGAGAGTTCGCCGGTTCGATTCCCGAAAGGGTCACATCCAACAAATAAAAAAAACTAAATGGACCTCATTGTTAGATTAATAACCCGTCTTGACCCTAAGCATCAATCAGCTCAGCATCTCCACGATCATTCTTTGAAGATTCCTCAATCTGTAATTTTCTTCCCAGTCAATGAATGAGAGGTTATTAAGTTAAGAATTAGTAATTCAACAGGTAAAAGTGTCCTTTTACATCTCTACCAGCTAGTTTTAACTTCTAAGCATGTTAAAAATCAGTTTTAACTGCAGGGATCTATTTAGTTTTAACTGTAGGGATCTATTTAGTTAACAAAGTAGGTACTTATATATAGAAAAAGAATTTAATGCCGTTACGGTTGCACACATTACTCTTAGCCACGAACGTGGTCCACACCTACTTAAAACCCAATGCCACGTCCCTAATAATCTTTTTTTGGTTGTGTAGAACTCAGTTGCGTATAGCATGAAGGTTTATTTTACAAAAACCATATCGTGATTTATCTCATTCGTCCAAAAACCATCTTGAATTTCAAATCCATCACAAAACTCCTAACGGCGTTGTGCGACCCCCCGGACGCTAGTTCTTACACTTTTAGCTTATTTTATTCGTGCCATTCTTTTCACACATCAACCACTCAAGAATCTAAAGATAGCCCGGTCAATCTTAACCGGTAGAAAACATTTATGGAGTTTGGCTATGTTGCGTATGCGTAAACCGCGTTGTGGTTTTGATGAGATAAGCAAATAAGTAAATAAATCATGTATTATTTTGTTTCATGAGACAGGGCCTGTTGGTCTGCTCTTTTTCTTAAAAAAAAAAGTAAAAAATAAAAAATTATGTATTGTTATGAACCGAAGATAATTAGAAGCGCAGAATTTGGGTGGGTTCGTTGTGGTCCGGTTGGCTTGAATCCGACGATGTCGCCACAAAATCGCCGCCTCATCTCGCCATCGCCGTCGTCATCATCGTAGCTGCGCTCTCTTTCAAGAAATCGCACGCAATCAGTGACGTCTCCCCTTATATCGATCTCTAAGAGCTCATCACCAAAAACCCTAGCTTTTAGTGATGAACGCGACGCTCTCATCGGAAACATGCTCGGATTATCCACCGTCGATGGCTTCATGAACGGTAGCATTCATCCCCCGATTCTTGAATTGAATTTTTTGACCTAATTTCGCTGAATTTGTTGTCGTTGTTGTTGTTGATGATGATGATGATAATGATGGTAGTGAAAGAAGGCGTCGATGAGATGATAAAGTACATCGCCAATGAGCCATCGGTGGGCCTCTTCTTCGTTCAGCAACACGCACACTCCTCTATGCCCTATCTCCTCAACATCAGGGTATGGAAGTTTGCATTTTTACGAATTATAATTTTCTGTATGCTGCTAGAATCAACAATCGCAATGCTATTGGGGATTGATACTTAGAAATAAAAGATAAAGATGTGATTTTTGGGAACAAATTGTATGTTTTGATATTAGGTGGTTCGGATTTTAGGTATAATGCTAGAAATAAACTCAAAGTTTAAGCAGTTTATTTTGTGGTTTTGCAGTTCTTCAAACGAAGAGGGAAAATGCTACATTTTTGAAACAATAACGTCCAAAGAAAAGAGTATATGATGACTCCCAGGAATTCAATTTCTTGAATTTGGCGATTTTCTAATATAGGCTTAAGTTTGGATTTTCCAATTCAAAATGTCATTTCTTTTGCTAGATTCATTATAAATTCCATGTTATGCTATCTTTATTTTAAAAAAACTTAGGTTTTCTCGTAGACGGTGACTAGAAGACTTGCATCATGTGATGATGACCCTACTAGTTGTCAGCAAGCCATAGGAAGCAGTGACTTCCGACTGATGGCTGAATGCCATGTTATCCAAGTTGGATTCCATGCACTACAACAAATTATAGACTTTGTTATGTGCTCCTGAAAGGGGTACCACCCATAAGGAGCAAGCAGATCTTTCGAGATCAGTGCAAATGGAAATGTATTAATCTAATAAGGATAGACTTGTAGTATACAGTATTCATTAAATACCCGATGTGGATTGTGGTGATACTGTTACTTCAGAGTCTGTGCTGAAGTCCATTCGGATAAAATTTGCCAACTGTTGTTTTCATGACTATGATATCTGGTATGAGTATGATTATAACGTCTTTCTAAATTGGATTTAGAAGTGTACGTGTATATGACTCTACCAGAGAATTGTCTTAGTCGGTGGAGCAGCGGAAAGTGTGAAAATTGCTTAAGTCTATTTGTAGACTAAAGCAGGCATAGCAGAGGTGGATCATTTGTTCTTGATACAACGGTCAAAGTATTTGATTTCATCAAAATAAGAGATGAATTAGATATTTATAAGAAAGCTGTAGGGAGTACTGTCTGATTCTGCATACTGATGTGGATAATATACTCGTAATAGGAAGTGATATTCCTATACTACGATTCGGTTAAACGTTGGTAGTTTCTTTTGTTTATCTTTTTGTGGATTATACATATGTCAATGATTCTGGTGACTAGGTCTATAGAATTGGACCTGGTAAGGGTTTTGGGATTATCCTAATTCTGGTATAATGACACTATTCTAGTTTAGAATGGAGAACTCCTAGTAAGGTAATGTACCGCAGGTAATGGGGTCACTCTCTAAATGAAGTCATTCGGGACTGATGAAGAGTGGGACAAGCATGAATGATATTCGACATGCTTCGCCAGTAAGGTCAATCATGCGATATTATATACCGGACCAGATAATGCTTTTACATTTGGTGTAAAAAGCAAACATTAATCCAATCCTGGAGAAATATAGGAAGAAGTGAAGAGCATATGAGATGTTCTTGGTGTATGGTAATGACGGCTTCTCCTTCCGAGAGGTAATTACTGATTCTAGCTTCCGTAGTAATAAGGGTGACAGAGTATCTGTCATGAGTCATTAGTTTACTCTCTTATGAGGAGCAGTGTATTGGAAGAGTTCCAATCGAGTTACTGGGGTAGTCAAGACGCTAGATACTGACTGTGAATCAGCAGAGAATACATCCTATGTATTTGTTTGGATAAATACGTTCATATGTGAACCAGGTCCCATCAACTATCCAAACAATATTCTAGAATAAGTATCGCTCATTTCGGGAGATAGTTGATCTCTGCGAAGTTGAGATTGAGAGAGATACAATTAGAAACATAATAGCGGATCCACTCACTGAGGCTATTTTTCGAACACAGATTGCGAAACTGTTAGTATAGAAGTTGGGTATGCAGTAGCACATGAGATGTGTGCCTGCGATATTGCAATAATTGGCCTTGAGTGCAAGTGAGAGATTGTTGGATATTTGTGTCCTCAAGGCAATTATTATAATTGCGGGAATGCAATTACTGAATTCGAGGATGGCATATACCAAGAACAGTCTTACTCGAGATGATAGTGAACTATCTGGTTTGTCTTTATCTGTCATGTGAATACGAGATACTAGTTATCACGTACCGCAAATACATGAGATAAAGCCCATAGGATCTTTGCTTGACTATCAGGATTATGATAATGATCATACTATTGGGGCCTGGTAGTTTATAAGCATATCCTCAAATGTCTCTAGTCGTAGGAGTATTGAGACAGGGTATCGATACTCCAGTTTAGACTAGTGTATACGCTTCATGACCCTGTACGGGGCGATGGCTGTTCCCATAGCCATTGGTGTTTGACACCGATGATTGTATATATATGCTCATTAGATGAGTTACACTGGACGAATCACCGAGAACTCCTAATTGGTATTATACCAATGTCAGATAGCAGTTCTCTGGTGACATGAGTACATGGTAGTCCCTAGACCTGAAATCGCCGGTGTCTCGTGTGTGTTCTTACTGTACTTTGATTACTACCCTACCACGGCTCTGCTGAGTCGTGCAAACAAGTTTTAATTGGGTACAGTCTCGAAGCATATGGAGGTAGTGAGCGGTCGAGGGAATTCGTCACTACCAGTATTGGGAGTCGATATCGCACAATGCAGGACACGAGTATAACCAGAAGTTCGTGGCCACGGCAGTAGAGATAAACTGGTAAGTGTTACCAGCTGTATCTCTTTGGTTATGAGTACTCTGTCAGCATGACTTATCGGGTTATTGGGGGTCTGACAGATTCCACTCCCCAGACCCAGTATGTAATACTCTTTGAAAAAAAGACCGGACTGTACGGTGACTGTCACTTATAGACTTTGTTGGGTCCGGATGAGTTTGCTCGTGGGCTTGCCTTTATGTTGCTCATAACTGAGTAGCCGTTACATACAGCTAGTATCGTTGACGAGCTTGTGGGTTAACCCGAAAGGGGGTTGAATCTTAAAAGTGTTTCAGATTCAATCGGATATGATCCTGTATAACTCACTGCTAGCGTATTGACAGGTCTTTAGAGTCCTGCAATTAAAGTGCCTGCCCGGGCAAAACGCCATGTGACGTACGTATAGGGATACATGAGTTCGATAAAACATGTATATTGGATATACGTGTTCAATCGGACGATTGTTATGCTAGCCGGTTTCACAGTCGGAATACCAAGTCAAGTGTTGACTTGATAACCGTATTAATGGTACGGTTTCTAATATAGTGTATATGATATACACTCTCTACAGTGTATGATACTGGGAAGATATTGATGGCATTTCGTGTATGCGATACATGATGTTTACGTGTATAAGATACATGTACTAATACTTATTTAATATATATATATATATATATTAATTCCCACTATTATAAATTAAGTATAAATAAATATACTAATAATTATATATATGTAAATGTATATATATATATATCTTTATATATATATTAATGTATATATATAAATTATTATTTATTTAATATATTTAATTAGGTGGTGGGGCCCACCTTCTCTCTTATGTGTTGACACACATGAGAGAGGGGTGTGAGGGTATGTGTCATGGCATGGCTGATGTGTCATGACATGGTTGTAAAAGATATACGACACAAAATTCATTTTGATTTTTACAAGTCATTTTCTTTTATCAAGCCATCTTCTTCCTCTCAAGAGAGCTCAAGCTCTCTAGGTTAATGACAATAGTTGCCATGGTGAGTGTTTGCAAAAAGTAGAGAGTACCTATTGTTCGCATCGCCTTCCTCCAGGCCTAGCGAGCCTCTGGAGGAAGTCTGTCCGACCGGCGACAGAGTTGGAACTCGGGCAGTCCGCTTTCAACGCGGATCATCTACGGCGAGGTTGTTGGTATTCAGACACGTTCGGGAGCTCACGGAGTTTATACGGGGTTTTCCGGGATTAGCCGGACACGCTGCAAAGGTTGTAGCACCTCTGAACTTTTCTTTTTGTTCTTTTTTAGCTAGAAACTAGTGTTTGGACGATTTTGACGTATGGTCGATCGCGCCCCCACGGAATTTTTGTTCTCCGTTCGTTCCCGTTTCCGCTGCGTGTACGCGTGGGGCTTCATTATCTTCATTGGTAATTGACCGAGTCACAACTTTCAAAATTTCTTGCTCGCATTCTAAAATCTTCACTGTATTGGTGCTCGAATTGACCCTAGATTTCCATCTCCAGATATTGCTAAAAAAATCTTGAAAGATCATCATACTAGAAAGATCAGAAACCACTTCCAATTAGAATCAAGCAGCTTTTCAATTTTCCTTCTCATCTCATGAATACAGAAGGTATTATGAAAGAATTTTTTATTTGCATCACCTTCCGTGAGCCAAGATTGGCGACTTCGTCTGCGGAAGAAATCATCTCTGTCGACATTCACTTGACGATAATCTTGATCGTTGATCCTCCATACCCAAGACTCGAATTTAGTCATCTATTTCCTTAATTTGGCGCTCTAGCCCGCAAAATCTCAGTAGTTGATCTGAGTCGATTGCTTAATTTCAGTCTTCATGGTCACTTGACATTGAGTAATTTGTTGCATAGGGTTGCCTCGAAAGAAATGATTATTTCAAAGTCGGTTCACTAAGCACTCAATTTCTTCTTGATGGAACAAATAACTATGAAATTTGAAATATCGGAACTTGGTTAAAGAAACACAGTCACCTTTACGCTTCAATATGAGGATCAAGGGTGTATGGTCAGAAGAAATCGCATTCTCAATATACACAGACATCGCCCTGGAATTGTAACCCCTCTGCATCCACTAAAATACGGTCCAACTGCTCATTAATTCTTGTTTCATTATTTTGGTGATTGTTGCGCTAAGTATGGATCATCTCTTGCCCATTTAGTCGCTGTAGGCCACAATTAAGAATAAAATCACGGAACTCTAAATTCCCAGGGCAAGAATCCCAAGCGCCGCCACCACTTTTTTCATCGGCATCACACACCGCATTAAAATCTCCTAAAGTTATCCAAGGAATATGCCACTTGCTAATACCCGAGAGTTCATGCTACACATCTCGACGAGCAATATAATCAGTCGGTTTCTAAACAACAGAAAATAAAAAAGGATTTCCATAGAATTTCTAGGGACATGGCAAACACATTGCGAAACAACAAAAAACTTGACATCGCTCAAATACATATCAGAGAATACAATAATACCACCAAGTTTTGTTATTTTGCTTGCTAGAGCGCAAAAGTTTCATAAATCTCAAAAATTTTAGTTTTTTTTTTCCAGTTTTTTCAATATTTTGCTATAGCACACAAATATCGTGAAATTGTTGGGAAAAAATCATAAATTTTTTCAGTTTCCTTCTTTTTATTAATATTTATCGCGAAAATTTCAAAAATCCTACTTGTTTCAGTTTTCTTTGATTTATCATCATTTTGCATATAGCAAATGAATATCGCAAAATTTTCATTTTTCTTCGCTTTGCAATGTATTACTTTGTTATAGCATTCGAAAACTGCAATTTTCAAATATCCTAAAATTTTCGGTTTTCCTCGACTTATCAATATTTTGCTGGCTATATACTCATGAATATTGCGAAATTTTAAGAAATACTAAAAGTTTCAATTTTTCTGGCTTTTTAATAGGTTTTTAAAAATTATTTTGGACCCCCAAACTTTCATATTTTCAAAAAAAACACATCAAACTTGGTTTTTCCAGCAAAGACACCCTAAATTCAAACGTTTACTAAAAACACCTTCCGTTAAATTCAAAAGTTAGATTTTAAGTATAAAGACAAAACCACCCCTCTTCTTCTACTTCTTTTCTTCTTCCAACCCCAATTTACAAGGGGAGAGAGCGCGCGCGCATGGATGGAAGGCCACATAATCAATGGTGGCTTGCAGAGAAAACAATCGTGGCTTGATCTTGGCCCCATCTCCATTGACATCCCCTAACTCCCCAAGCAAACCCTCATCCCCTCCCTCTTCATCCCATTCTCGTTTTCATTGACCTTGTTGGGAAGAGAGGGGGAGGGAGATGGAAAAATGAGCAATGGAGGACAAGTGAGAATTTCCAAACCATGCAGGTGTATTTTAGTCTTTAACATCCTCCAAACTGTTGTATTTAACAGAATTTGGATGAGAGTTAACAAATGTGCCGTTTTTAGTTAACCTAGAAGGTTCGAGAAGTTTGGGGTATCTTTGTTAGAAATATGAAAGTTTAGGGGTGCAAAATCAAAAAAACCCATTTCACTATTTTGCTTGTTATTTTGCACACGAAAATCATCAAAAATTTCGAAAATTCATTATTTTTTTTTGTTTTGCTTCATCTATGTTTTTGCTTGCTATCACATGAAAATCGCGAAATTTTTAGAAAAAAACCAAAATATTCTGTTTTTCTTTGGTTTTTCAAAATCTTGCTTGTTAACATGAAAATCGCGGAATTTTTAGAAATCCCGAGTGTTTTTTCGGTTTTCATTGTTGTGCTCACTATAGCACGTGAAAATCACAAATTTTTTAGAAATCCTAAAAATTTTAAGATTTTTTCAGTTTTTTAGTTTTCTTCGATTTATCAATATCTGCTTATTATTGCACATATGAATATGGTGAAATTTTTAGAATTCTGAAGACTTTCGATTTTTTCTGTTCTCAATATTTTATTTGTTATAGCATAGAAAATTGTGAAATTTTTAGAAATAATAAAATTATCAGTTTTCTTAGGTTAATCAATATTTTGCGGACTACATAAAACACGAAAATCATTTTTTAAAAATCCTACATTTTCAATTTTTCTTTAATTTATCAATATTTTGCTTGCAAGCACACGAATATAACGAAATTTACAGAAATCTTAAAAAATTCAGTTTACTTCGGTTTTTCAATATTTTGCTTGTTTCAACTTACAACACTCGAAAATCGTGAGATTTTAAGAAAACCTAAATTTTTTCAGTTTCTTATTAATATTCATGCCACATAGCACAATTTTTGAAAATAACAAAATTTTATGTTGTTGGGCTTCCAATATTTTCCTTGCTGTACAACACCAAAATCGCAAAATTTTGAAAATTATTAAATTTTTAGTTTTCTTTGTTGATGAATATTCTGCTTGCTATGGAACAAGAATATAGCAGAATTTTCAGAAATCATAAAACTTTCAATTTTTGTCGATTTATCAATATTTTGCTTGATATAACACTTGGTAATCGTGAAATTTTCAAAAATCACAAATATTTTGTTTTCTACGATTTTTTAAAATTTTGATTACTATAGAAGAAGAGTTCTTCTATGTTTTCTTCATCAATTTGTCAATATTTTTGTTTTTCAAAATTTTCAAAAATCGCATGGCTATTATCTTGACCCCAAAGAAGAGTTCTACCCAATGCTTCATTTCTATCCTAGTTGATCCTGATTCGACATTAGAAATATATTGATTGTTCCCCAATAATCGAATACTTTTTTTTCCTGTAAATACTGTATATTTGATTTCATCCATAAATCCATTTTCTTCCCTACAAGTTCCAGATCTATATGTTGAGAACCGAGGGCGTAGTGGATGTGTCGACAATCAACCCTTATGGATCTAAACCTATATCTCTTTAAAACGAATAACAAAAATCGTACAAACGCAATAATTGCACAAGAAGTGATTTGGGAGAAATGGGGAGAATTTTTATTAGAACTTTAAGAGAAAAAGAAAACTTTACAGAAAATTACAATTAACCCTCTTCTTATGATCTTCAACGAGATCTTCCTCTTTCTCTATATGTTTTCCGTAGTTGATCTACTTGATCCTTTATGGAGCCGCCGTCTCTCTTTAAAACTTTATGATCAAAACAACCACTTTAAACTTTAACTCTAAGATCTTATATATAGCCCATACAAAACTGAGTTACAATAAGATCCTAGAAATTACAAATCTGCCACACAGAACCTGATTTTTCGAGATAAAACTCGAACTGGAAATTCGCACTTATCTTCAACAGACGTCTGACCCCATATAGGGCAGACGCCTGCGCCTTCTCTATTATTCTAACAGAACGTCGCCCTACGTCTATCCTTATAGGTGCAAACGTCTGGCCCTCCATAGCGCGCGACTGGCCAAAGAACAGACGTTTGCGCCTTCTCTATTATTTTAACAGAACGTCGCCATACGTCTATCCTTATAGGTGCAAACGTCTGGCCCTCCATAATGCGCGACTGGCCAAAGAACAGGCAGATGTCTGAGCTCATTGCATCATCCGTATACGCCTCATTTGGAAATTTGGGACTTCATTGCCGGACGTCTAAGTTCAGCTCCAGACGTCTGTCCCTTCTATAGATCTGTAGTCTTGATATACAAGATATCCTTCACAACAATCTCCAGCTTGACTTGTATATATAACCACCTTAAAAACTTGTTGTCCTTGTCTTGTATTAGGGTTGCCTTAGTTGTTCTCCCCATTTCCCCTGTTGGCATAGCTCCAAAACCTTGAAATCGCGAACTATAACAATTTTCCTTCAGAACCGCGAAACCGGTGCGACCCTCCTACCAAGGTCGCCCTTCCATACACTTGAGTACTTGAATAGAAGCCAAGGCTGTCTTGAACTTATCCGTAGGAATGAACTTCGTTAGTATGTCCGCCAGATTCACCTTAGTATCGATTTTGATCAAATCGATCTCCTTTTTGGCCCAATCCCTTATTTTGTGATACCGCACGTCGATGTGCTTAGTTCGACTGTGGTATACCTATTTTTTTGCCAAATGAATGATGTTTTGACTGTCACAAAATAACGGAACTGGCCATTTATTGAATTCGAACTCGCCAACTAGATTCTTTAATCGCAATATCTCCTTAGATGCTTTCACTGTCGCCATGTATTCTGCCTCCGTCATTGAGAGCGCCACGATATCCTGAAGTGTCGACTTCCAATTGATTGGAGATTCTGCAATTGTATATACATAGCCTATAAGAGATCTTCTCTTGTCTAAGTTACCAGCATAATCCGTATCTATATATCCTTGCAACTGACTCGATTTATATCTTGACTTGTGAAATAATAAACAGAGATCTTTAGTGCCTTTTAGATACCGAAGTATCCACTTTACATACTTCCCAATGAAACTTTCCAGGATTTGACATGTACCGGCTAACCAGACTTACCGCATAAGATATGTCTGGATGTATACTATAGCGTACATTAGTGATCCCACCGTGCTTGCATATGGTACTCGAGACATCTTTACTTTCTCCTCCGCTGATTTTGGACACTCTTTGGGAGGATAGTTTGAAATGACCGGCGATAGGGATACTCACATGTCTAAAGTCCATGTTGAGTTTCTCCAACACCTCTATATATCTTTTTTGGGATAGCCAAAGCTTTCTAACCTTCCTGTCTCGTAAAATCTCCATCCCAATGTTACCTAGAATACGTAACGTTTCGGTACGCAAAACGAAAACGGAAACGTAGAACGTCACTTGTTGTGGAATGCGGTACTGTAAGAATAGTTTTCTTCCATATGTTTATATGGGATGTAAAACATGCGTCTAAAAAGGGAAGGTTTTTTGGACTGTATGCATGCATGCATGTGTATTATGTATAATATATATAAATATAGTTCAATTTCTTTTGCTAAAAGATAAATATTTTTTAGTATAATCTGACATAAACACGATTTTGTATCCTACTTAACTTCGATTTTGATCGGAACGGTGATTTTTCTGATCTGGAGCGCTAGTGTTCCCGAATTCGGAACGATCGTTCCAAATCGCAATTCGCTAATGGTTTAGCGATTTATGGTAAGATAGTTCCATCCCAAGAATCTTCTTTACTTCACCCAAATCTTTCATGTCAAATTCTGCACTCAATGAAGTTTTGAGCGATTTTATTTCCTCTATACTCTTCGCAGCGATCAACATGTCATCGACATATAGGAGTAGATATATCGAAGATCCATTCTTAAGCCGCTTCGAGTACACGCAGCTGTCATACTTATATTGAGAGTAGTTGGTCTTTCTCATGAAAGAATCGAAATACTTGTAACCTGGGAGCCTGCTTCAATCCATATAGAGACCGTTTGAATTCACATATATGATCCTCCATACCGGGCTCTACAAATCCTTCATGTTGCCTCATAAAGACTGTCTCTTCCAACTCACCATGCAGAAATGTCGTTTTCACGTCCATTTGCTCCAACTCTAAATCTTGAGTAGCTACCTTCACCAACAAAACTCGAATAGAAGTATGCTTGACTACATGCGAGAATCTCATTGTACTCAACCTTCTCCTTTTGAGCAAATCTCTTCGCAACTAGCCTTGCCTTGTATTACTTATTCTCCTTTTTCTCGAATACCCACTTGCAGCCAATACCCCTTTTACCTTTCGGTAGCTATGTCAACCTCCACGGACTGTTCTTTCGAAGTGACTCCATCTCCTTTGTCATCGCAACATGATCCCTATCCTCTTGCCCAATGGCCTCTTGATAAGAGTTGGGATCTCCGTTTTCAATCATTAAAGTGTATACGAGCATATCTTCGAAACCATACCTGACTGGAGCCTTGTATGTACGTGTTGATCTCCTCAATGCTATTGTATGTGGGTCCTGTTGGGGTTGTTTTCACCGTACGTCTCCGTATTCTGTCCGTCCACCTTCACATCAATAGGCTGAAATTGTGCTTTAGTGGCCGTATCCTTATGACCGTCAGAAAACCCCACCTCCACCGGATCATTGTCACCTGATGCTCAATCTGCCTCCTTATTATCTCCAGCCACGTCTTTTAACATGTATTCCTCATCGAAGATCACATATCGGCTGGTGAACGCTTTTTTGTTTTCCGGATCTCATAACTTATAACCTTTAACTCCAAGTTTGAATCCCAAGAAAACACTTTTCTTTGACTGACTTCAACTTGGTCTCATCCTTCTGATTCACGAGCGAGTAAGCAGGACACCCAAACACTCGTAGAGCATCATAACTGACTGGCTCTTCCCTCCATATTTCTGAGATCTGAAGATTTATGGCCGTACATAGAGACCTGTTAACCAAATGGCATGCATGCCTCACCGCCTCTGCCCAGAAGTCCTCTGAAAGTCCAGATTGCAACCGCATAAATCTGGCTCTCTCTAGTAGTGTCCTGTTCATACGCGCCGCTATCCCATTCTGCTCTGGCTATGTTGGAACAGTCTATTGCCGCTGTATGCCCTGTTTTTTTTTACAGTAATCTGTAAATTCCTTCGAGATGTATTCACCTCTATTGTCTGTCCTTAAATACTTCACCGATCGTCTCTTTTGCTTCTCCACGACCGCTTTCCTCTTTTTAAAACTAGCAAACATATCTGATTTGTGTTTGTGAAAGTAGACCTATACCTTCCGTGAGAAGTCAATGAAAGTGATGTAGTATACGACACCTCCCTTTGATGCAATTGGCAATGGCCTCATACGTCTGAGTGAATGTAATTAAGAAGTCGCACGGCTTGCTTGAAGCCGACCTTATGTTGCTTCCCCACCGTACAATATTTGCAGAAATCTAACTTGCACTAGATAATACCTTTCAGTAACTCCTTTCTGTGCAACTCACGAAGCCCCCTCTCACTCATGTGGCCAAGACGCATATACTACAACTTTGTGGTATTCTCCACCCGTTTCTCCGTAGCTACGGATGCACCACTAGTCACTGTGTTGCCGTCCAAACGAAACTAGTTCTTTAGTCGTTGGCCTTTCATGACTACTAGGGCACTCTTGACAACCTTTAGCACCTTTTCTTGACCGACGAACTTGCATCCGGCCGCAGCCAATGCTCCAAGAGAAATCAGGTTCTTCTTTAGTTCCGGAACGTGTCGCACGTTCACAAGCATTCGCACCACACCATCAAACATGCGGATTTTGATTTTCTATATGCCAATGGCCTTGCACGCAATATTGTTCCCTATAAGAACACTGATGCCATTGAACTCTTTATAGACGTCGAACACTCCTTCGGGCATATATGTTATGAATATCCGGAATCAAGGATCCAAGCATTAGAATCTTTCTGATGTGTACGGTAAGTGCATCACACAGATCTTCTTCTGCTTCGGTCGCAACATGGGCTTGATCCGAACCCTTTGTACTGACACCTTTACCTTTCTCCAACTACTATTTGTACTTTTGACATTCCTTTTTCAGATGCCCTGGCTGTTTGCAAAAGAAACATGGTCCACTATTTTGCTCGGATGATTTGGGTTTCCTTATGATTTTGTTTTTGTCTTTATTCTTTGACCTTCCCCTTTCACCGGCAAACAACCTTGACGACTCCTTTGATGGAGTTGATTTCTTCATGATCTCATTATTGAGAAGCGTTGATGTAACCTCCTCCATCTCGAGTCTCCTTTCCATAAATGATCGTTGTCATCAAGGGCTTATATGAATTTGGAAGCGAAAATAGGAGCAAAAGCGCTTAGTCCTCCTTTTCTAACTTGACTTCAAGGCATAGAAGATAGCTTACCATCTTGTTGAAATTGTTTAAGTAGTCATGAATCGGAGTCCTTTCCTTCATGTGTAAACCGTAGAGTTGCTTCTTTAGGTATAGCTTGTTAGATAAGGACTTTGTCATGTACAAGATCTCTAGCTTCAACCATAAACTTGCTGCTGAAGTTTTTAACATGGCGTACATCACGTTCTTCGCCAGAAAAAGCTCTATCGTGCACTGTGCCTTCTGATGCATGTTTTTCCATGCATCATCTGTGATGTCGGTAGGTTTATTACCGCCATAAACCTTATGAGACCTTTTACAAGAAGTGCATTAACCCTTCTCTGCCATATCGAGAAGTTCCCCGCCATATCGAGAAGTTCCCCTTCCGTTGAATTGTTCCACCTCAAACTTGATGCTATTAATTTTGTTATTTGCCATATTTAATTCTAAAGAAAAACCTTTCTCTCGGATCCTTATGAACCACTATTAATAGAATCACAATTTAAGAAGATGGGGAGTGGACACAAACGTCGTCACCCACCGTAAACTTAAATTGCAAAACTACAGAATGCAGCTCTGATACCAGTTGTTGGGAATCGAGAGCGCAATGGATGCGTCGACAACCAACCCTTATGGATTTAAACCAAGATCCAACCCTTACAGATTAAATCTAGATCCATTTAAAATGAATAACAAAAATCGAACAAACTCAATAATAACACAAGAAGAGATTTGGGGGGAAAGGAGAGAACCTTTATTAGAACTTAAAAGAAAAAGAAAGCCTTACAGAAGATTACAATTAACTCTCTTCTTATGATCTCCAACGAGATCTTCCTCTCTACAAGTTCTCCTTAATTGATCGTCTTGATCTCTTATGGAGCTGTCGTCTCCTTTAAAACTTAATGATCAAAAGAATCACTTTAAATTTTAACCCTAAGAATCCTATATAGCCCATACAAAGCTGAGTTACAATAAGAACCCAGAAATTACAAAACTGCCACCCAGAAACTGGTTTTTCGAGATAAAACTCGAACAGGAAATTCACTTATCTTCAACAGACGTCTGACCCTATATGGGGCATGTCTGTCCCTTCTCTGTTATTTTAACTGAGCATCCCAGACGTCTGACCTTATAGGTGTAGACGTCTGGCCCTCCATAGTGCGACTGGCCAGAGAACAGGCAGGCGTCCGAGCTCATTGCATTAGACGTCTGCGCCTTCTATGGAAATTTGGGACTTCATTGCCAGATATCTGAGCTCATATAGCTCCAAACGTCTGGCCCCTTTTTGGATCTGCAGTCTTGATATACAAGACATCCTTCACAACACTATAAGAATTCTAGTTCTTACTGTTCATATGTTATGGTATGAATATACAATACCAGTTCGATATGTAGCACACAGAAATCACAATTTAAACATATCTTTCTTCGGCTTTTCAATATATATACCATTCTAAAATCAGGAAATTTTAAAAATCCAAAATTTATTTGTTTCGTTAGGTTTTTCAATATTTTGCTTGTTATAGATGACGAAATTCTTGAAAGTTGTAGAAACCATAAAATTTTCATTTTCTTTTGATTGCCATATTGCACAAGGATATCATGAAATTTTAGAAATTCTAAAATTTATAGTTTTCTTTGGTTCTCAATATTATGTTTTCATAGCATATGAAAATCTTAAGTTTTCTTCTGTTTTTTAATATTTTACTTGCCATAACACACCAAACCGCGAAATTTTAAAAAATCGGAAAATTTTCAGTGTTTTTCGTCTGTTTAATATTTATAGCACACCAAAATCGCGAAATTTTACGTATTTTTTTTCAAAGATATAGCTTGCGAGCACACAAAATTGCGAAATTTTCAGCAATTGAAATTTTCTTTTTTCTTTGGTTTTTCAATATTTTCAGCAATCTGGTTTTTTCAGGTTATTAATATTTTTCTTGCTGTTGTAAAGGAATACCTTGAAATTTTCAAAATTTTCTAATTTCTTCGGTTTTTTAATATTTTGTTTGCACACGAAATTCTTAAAATTTTCCGAAATCCGAAATTTTTTAGTTTCTCCGGTTTAACAATATTTTGCTTAGCAAACATAGTTTCTCCGGTTTAACAATATTTTTCTTAGCACACATGTCGCAAATTTTTCCAGAAAACCTAAAGTTACCAGTTTTCTTTGGGTTTTTAATATTTTGTTTATACCACACAAAAACCGTGAAATTGTAAAAAATCTCCAACTTTTCAGTTTTCTTTGGTTTTCAATATTTTTCATTCTATAGAAGACGAATATCTCGGAAATCCTAAAATTTTCTGATTTTTTCGATTTTCAAATATTTTGCTTGCTATTTATACACAAATTTTGCAAAAATTTTAAGAAATCCTAATTTCTATTTTTTATTCGGTTTATCAATATTTTGCATGCGCACACAATAATCACAAATTTTTTAAACTCTTAAAATTTCATTTTTGTTCAATTTATCCAATATTTTGCTTGATATAGGCATATATAGCACATGAAAATCGTGATATTTTCAAAAATCCAAATCTTTCAGGTTTCCTCGATTTATTAATAATTTGCCTGCTAGACCACGAAATCACGTAATTTTTAAAAATCCTAAAGTTTTCAATTTTCTTTGGTTTATCAAATATTTTGCTTGTTTAATGAATTTAGCAGTACTCTTAGAAATTTTAAAATTTTCAGTTTTTCAATAATCTACTTGATATTTACATGATAGTTAGGAAAATTTCAGAAATCCTGAAATTATTAGTTTTTTGGTTTCTCAATTTTTGCTTGTTATGGCACACGAAAATCACAAATTTTCTATAAAATCCTAAACTTTTCAATTTTCTTCGGTTTATCAATATTTTGTTTATTATTCCACATGAATTTCGCGAAATTTTTGAGAAATCTGAAAATTTTCTGTTTTCTTTGATTTTTCAGTATTTTGTTTGTAGCACACGAAAATCATTTTTTTTATATAAAACCTAAAATTCTCGGTTTTTTGTTTATGAATATTTTTCTTGCTATATCACACTAAAACCACGGAATTTTCGAAAATTCGAAAATTCTCCGTTTTATTCGGTTGTCCAAATTTTCACTTGCTATATATACAACACACGAGAACCCAAATTTTTGAAAATTCTTAAATTTTTAGTTTTATGCTTTACCATACGAATATCCCGAAACTTTCGTGAATCGAAAGTTTTTTATATTTTTTTTGGGTTATCAATATTTTGCTTGCTATGACACACTAATATTATGAAAAATTTAGAAATTCAAAAGTTTCATTTATCTTTTGTTTTTCAATATTTTGTTTTATATAACACATGAAAATCATGAAATTTTTAGAAATCCTAAAATTATCGGTTTTCTTCGGTTTATCAATATTTTGTTTGATGGCACACAGTAACCATGAAATTTTGAAAATCACCAATATGGTTGATTGGTTTATTAATATTTTCTTGCTATAGCATACAAAAGCAGCGGAATTTGAAAATTCTAAATTTTTCTTTTTTTTCGATTTGCTAATATTTTGTTTGCAATACCACGTGAAATTTTTAGAAATCCTAAAACTTTTAGGTTTTTTTGGTTTTTCAATACTTTGTTTGCAAGCACACGATAACCGCAAAATTTTCAAAAATACTGATATTTTTTGCTTATCGATATTTTGTGGAAACAAATTGTATGTCAGGATTTCAGGTGGATGGGATTTTAAGTATGATGCTGGAAATAAACTCGTTTAGACATTTTATCTTGTTGTTTTGTATCTTCAAATAAAGAGGAAAATGTTACATTTTTTAAAGAATATCATATCCCAAAAAATGATTATATGATGACTATCAGGAATTCTACTTTTGGAATTTAGCATTTTATAATTTAGGCTTTAGTTTAGATGTTCCATGTTATGCCGTCCTTATTTAAAAGAAATCAAATTTGATAGGTGTGTTATTCCAAAGAATATAAAATCAAATAGAGATATCATTGTTCTTTAGTACTTTACAGAATTCCAGCCCTAATAGAAATTTTCAACTACACTACTCATGGAATTTCAAATATCTCGTGCACTCCAACACCCATAAAAAGTTTAAAGATGCGAATGTGAGCTTCTCATGATTAGGTTTCTAAGCATCAGCAACCAAAAATATTTCTTGTTGAAATTAATCGTGACAGCAGTCTCTCCTAAACAAGCATGGAAGCACACACAAGTTAATTTAAAGTTAGAGATAAGCTGGTCGTTTTCAGGTCAGGTTTCAAGAGATTGACCATTTGTAGAGTTTCTCTTGTTTTGTTCGATTAGAGTTTAAGACTCAGTTAGGATTTAGGCAAAATTTCTTCTATCTTGCAAAGTTGTCAAATCTTGATTTGAATTGTATATCATTTTTCTATTGTATCGTATTGCATATCGTATCGAATCATATTATTGTATGATACGATAGTAACTTATGCCAAAAGCCAAGCAATTAAACATATAGCTATGTATTTCATAGCTGTATGATTAAATGAGCAATATAGAATTATATATTGAAAAAAATATAATGTTTAGTATAGTCGCAATCGCACAACTAACACAATAAATATTTACATATGTGCAAGCACAATACATATTAATCATCAAAAGTCATGTGAATAGTCATAATAAACAAGATAATTAAGCAAAATAATACTATATAGTTTAAAATATAAACCACATACATAAAGATTAACATAAGTTTCATAATAGTAACATTTTCTAACCAATTTCACAAACCATAATACATAAGGTGACGAGGAATCGAAGCGAGGCAAGGCGAGCAAATCTGAGTCAAAATTGAGCGAGGAGTCGAAGCGAGGTGGCGAGGCGAGGATTCGAGCGAGGAATTTGGGAGCGGCTTGAAAAATTAGGGTTTTTTTAAAGAGAAATTGGGTATATGTTTGGATCTTTAAACCCAAAAAATTCAAACATGATCCGTTAAGCTTATATCTGACTCATTAAACTGAATCGTATCATATCGTGAATCGTATGGAACCATACGATTCGATACGTGAATCATACGATTCGATAAGTAAAGCGATATATCTATACGATATGTATCGAAAAGTCTATGAATCGTATCGAATCATACGATTCATATCGTGAATCGTACGATTTTCACAAGTCTTTCTTCTATGAAATGGTGTCGCAACATAAACTTGTGATGAAAAACGCCCTGTTTTCGAAAACCGAAAACCATCTAAACAAAACTCTCATAGGCTGGGGTTGGCCGGCCTTCCAGAATAGGATAATCTCAGCATAAAGTAAATGAGGTTTGAAGATTTTTGTGGACCGGTGCGACAGACTTTCATCCCATGAAGCTTTCATTTGGCAGCTGGCTAGCACTCTCAGCTTAGGGACTCCCACTCGGTAGGTGGGTATCAAAATAAAAAATTCTTGATGATGATCCATACATGAAAAGCCATATGAGAAAATAGAGAAGAAACTCTATAGCTCAACTTATTAGGAACCATGCATAAAGGCTACACAAATGAAGTGATTGGGGGTTTAAGAGTGTCAAATAGGTTGAGCCACTTTTGAGTAACCCGAACCCAATTAGCTTTCAATTAGCTTATCTCAACTACAGTAACATGACCAGCTTATGCCCCTGTGTTTGCAAGATGCGTTGCTCAAACGGTTAGTTTGAAAAGATAGAAGATTCTATGGTTGTTGATATGAGACTCAGTCAAGTGCATAAAAAAGTATGAGAATGCATCATCCGGTTGTCTACAACGCTAAACAAAAATGCTTGATTTATGAAGTTCAAAACCTGCAAAACAACTCGAGGCAAAAAGGAAAAGACAAGCTATTAGCGTACATAAAATGTAAGAAGGATGCATGCAAACACGATAAACTATTATTCACTAACAATTTTCTAACAGAAGAATTTGCTTTCCTTGCGCTGTAAAGGGCTTGGATTACCGACTGTTTCAAAGGAGAAAAATTACAAAAGCAAGTGCATGGCAACCTAAATGCGCAAGGGATATAATAAAATATGTGAGAGGAGAGAAACAAAGAGTTTTCTAAATGTCGGCTCATGTAAAGATTCCAATGCCAGCCTTTCTATCCTTTAGCTCCACATATTTAATAAATAGGATTGGGAATTAAGTGGGATGTTGAGATGCCTAATTATGGAACTGTAGAAATCTGCGTAGGTGCTAGGCAGAAAGGAGTCAAATCAACACAATGTTCTCAAGATGATTGCAAAGAAAGCCAGTCAATTGAAGCCGGTGGTAAGTTTCACATTTCCTCTTATTGAAAATGGTAAGTAAAGCAATGCTTGGGTTGAAGTATAAACAGTTAATCATTGATTGTTTGTGTTGGAGTCCTCTTCATTAGAAGAATAATTTATGATATTTTTTCTAAACCACTAAACCAAATAACCCCTTTAATTCTCAACATACTTATTGAAAACTCTGATGTGATCGGCAGCCCTCCAACATTTTTACGCACAAGCAATTTTGTCAAAATAGTTGTCTTTTTGTTATTTTCATCAAGCATGATTTCACTATTAACATCAACCTCATTCAGGCATGATTACAGATTACTTTCCATATTCATAGCTTCTTGTGGGAACCTTTCTTGCATTCACACTATTGGGATCCAATAGCAAATGACTTTTGGTGAAGTCACCGTTAGTCATCTTCACGACCAAGTTTATGCAATTTTACGAAGGATACCTATTTGCTCTCTCATTGACATCCTATTGCAAGGAGGTATTAGAGTTATTCCTATTTAAGATTTTAAAATAGGAAGTCTTTAATCAACTAACGAAGGGCTTAGAGGCTTCTTCTAGGGTTGGATAAGCTATAACGTTATTGTGATGGAAAGGATTCTTGAGTAAATAGAAGTCAGGCTATTGAGAGGTCAATGGTTGAGAGAAATCGCAATAAGGGCTTTCATCTTGAGAGAAATTGAGTTATTTTATTGTATGCCAACGATGCAATTACATTAGTGAAAATATTCCTTTGACAGTTCTTTGTGTGGATACGACATATGCTAAGCTAAGCTCTAGTGTTTTCTTTGTGCGCTTGTTTCTTTTGCTAGATTTGATAAAGGGTGATCAACAACCACACGGTTTTCCTAACAAATTAGTGTATATCTGCTTCAAATTACAAATCCATGGATAAAAAATAAGTTAAGAATGGTGTCAAGTCTACAAAATGATCGGTGTGATCTAAGGCAACAAGCGAACAAAAATGCATTACAAGGAATAAAGATGTGAGATCAATTGATGGATAGGGATGAATCTCGAGAGGTTGATCCATTGAGGTCATTATGGATACATGGATCTGTTAAAATGATCATATTATAATGGATGTTTGTAGCTTCTGGATATTGATTGGATGAAATAGCATGGTCACAGAAAATCCATGGCCATATTAACACCACAGTCAATTGATATTGGGAAGGTTCTGCCATATAAATTATAGGAATTGATTGATAAAGTAGACTGGTTATGGCATCTTGATGCTTGTGATGACATCCCAAAAGCAAAACTCGCATTCCGTAACATCGTGGTGTTGATTTCGGTATAAGTATTATCATATGTAATATGCCCAGGATAATTGATGAAGGCATCACAACCATGGAGGAGCATGATGGTTTGCATGAAGAACCTTTGGCTATATTCATTTGAAGGGTGCTGCGGTTGCATATAGAAAGCCTTTGCACATGACGTTCATATTTGACATTTTATCTATAATGTTGTTTCACATTTGGCCTCAAGAGGAGCTATCCTTGAAGGTTTCTTCTAGGCTGTTCCAAGTTCCGGCGAAGGTAGATGTTGCTCATACACATAAGGAAAGCATGTGGTCACGATAACATTAGGTTGATGTCTGATAAGCAGTTAATAAAGCTTGCCGCTATCAAGCATGTACGGGCTTGGTGTTTTAAAAGCGGGAAGAAAAAGTGGAGCTGCCGGAGTGCCTGGCCGCTTAGAAGTCAGTATGTCTTATTTTGGTCAAATTTTGTTTTTTCTTATAAGTTGAATGTTAATTATTGTTTTAATAGGTTAGTTAGAGAAATGAACTCCTCTTAAGTCGAGTTTTAAAGTGGAAAATTGATACTAATCAAAGTCAAAATCGAAAACTAAACATCAAAGGCGGTCGAAGCTCTAATCCAGAGTTGCTCAAAAACCTTAGTTTTAAAATCAGGACTTGAACTTGAAAATGTTAGCTGCTCGTTCCCTTCGTAACAAAAATTGTATCTCCTCAACTTCGTAGTCTAAGTCTTCAAGTCGAAACCCTTAGCTGCTCGAAACTAATGCCTCAAAGCCGAAAATCATAGTTGCTTACAATCTAAGCCTCAGACTCGCAATCGAATTTTCTAAGTCATAATCAAATTCAGTAAAATCCTAATTCGAAATCTTGGTCAAAGGAAAAAACATGAAAATATTTTGGGTTTTGGGTTAATTAGATGGTATTATCATACCAAATATAATACATATTTACTTAGAGGAAACAGAGTACCGTGAAGATAGGAAATTTTCTACCGCGACACCTCGAAAAGTCAACTACTCGATATTTTCGGCGATCGGCTCCGACCATGTTGATCTCCATGTTCTTAAAGATATGTCTACCAAATTTCGACGTCATTTCGATAGTTTTTTATCATTCATATAGCATTTCGAAATGATCTTTTGTTGGTAAACCGTTAATTTTACAATCATCTGAAGCAAGCACAATGGTGTCGAAATGCTATATGAATGGTCAAAAACTATCGAAATGATGTGAAAATTGATAGACATATCTTTAAGAACATGGAGATCAATATGGTCGGAGTCGATCGCTGAAAATATCGACGGATAGTTGATTTTTAGAGACGCCACAGTAAGTGCCATGGTATACTCCGTTTTCTCAGTTACTTATTATAGGACTTTGGAAGGATGTAAAAAATCAATAAAATTTGTGTGCTATTAAAAGTACTAAAACCACATTCATAATTCTTTAAATGATTTCTTATTCAATAAGAAATAGAGCATAGTTATCCGATTAAAGGTGTGAGGATAACACACCGCTTAAGCGGAGTGGCGGCGGCCGCATCTGCTCAATGCTTACGCGCTTAAGCTGCCGTTTTTTAAAACACTGTACAAGGTAATGATCATACCATTCCATTTATATAAGTGCTATTTCATATGCGAAGACAGATCAGGCTACATCTCCGAAGAATCATGCACAACTATTCGTTGGCCTAGACAATGGAGTTGTCAAGAATTTTGGCCAAGTCTCGCACTTGAGCCTATGATGTGTGCAACTTTTGATTACTTGGCTGACACAAGTCTGAGTCAACTTGTTATAGCATCCTTTATTTCCTATTGAAAGCCTCGTTAATGTTTAATAAATTTCATTGTATTTCACTGTTTATTCAGGGGATGAAGAGTTCACACTATGTTTCTGTACTTGTATAATATTCACTTGACCGGTCTATTTATAATCTAAATAGCGTACAAGTTCAAGCTTTGTGGGTAGAATGTCACAATTTTTCATTTTTTTTTTTTCAATTTTAAATTTTAGGACAAAGTTGTGGAGAATGTTCATGAGGTTACTCTGCATACAGAAGATATAGAAGATTCTATCTATGTTGTGAGGTCAATGACAGAATGTGGCCTCCCTATTGCTGACCAGATGACTAAAGATATCAATAAATCTCTACATATCATGTCAGTATCCCAACCAAAAAGGGGGTAAGTCTATCTTCATACTAAAAGGCCTAAGTTAAGTTGCTGTCTTTCCTTTTTTTCGCTTGTATATTTGAGCCAATTAGTATATGTAGTATTTTATAATATTTAATAAAGTGGCCATGCAAACTGTTGCAGGAGGTTTCCCTGTGAAACAGCAGGCGCTTGATTATTGTTCATTAGTCGTCTGGAATTTGGTTGTTCATCTGCTGTACACTTTGAAGGATAAATTCTTGAGGTTTAGCTTAGGCTCCCGCCCAACATATTATACACTTGTTATAAAACAGGGAAATTAATTTGGAACTATTTCAGTTTAGGTTGAATTGCGCTTGTTTTCCACTATACTACCCTAAAAACTTTCTATTACAATAAGCTCCCTTTAATTGCTTCATTTGAGGGTATTTTAGTGAAAAATACAGAGTTAAGGGTATTTAGTGTACTTTTAGCCTTCAATTTATAACACTGGCATGCCCTGTGATATCTGGTTTTAGAACCATTGCAGTGAAGTCAGAAAAATTAGGAAGGCACGTTGACTTTGAGTTTAACAAATTGAAGTTGACTTTGAGTTTAACAAATTGAATTGGACTTTTGAGATTTCCAAATTGAATTGTTTGAAGGCACAGGCAATCACATCGCTTGTGCTTAATACTAGTTACTACAGCTGTGAATCAAAGATTCAATATGAATCGTATCTTGACTATCGCAGGTTGATCACACCATCAACTTCCTCTTACAATCCTGGACCGCCATATGACCGAGGAATTAACCAAGGTTACCTATCATCTGTCCTCAGCTCTGCGAAGCAGAAGGCAGCCGGTCTCAGGTGGCCCAAGGGTGAGCAATTCGTGCCATCTGCTACTCCGCTTCAATCAGCGGTCAATACTGAAGCCGATGAGCTGCCGGTGTCAAGTTCCCTTGTCGATGAAGATAATAATTTGATCGTTGATCCTGATGAAAGTCCGAAAAATCATGATGTGTCCTTGTTACTAGAAAGCTATGACAAGTTCAAGTTTGATAGAGAGGCCAAACTAGAAGAATGGCTAAGAGAAGAAACCTGAATAAGGCAGCGAATGCTAAGCTGGAGACTGAAGCTTTTCCAGAATGTAAACTGTGCTTCATAGGCTTGACATGATATGATATTTTTTATAATGTATTATTTATATAGTAAAATGAGATGGAGGATATTGAAGAAATCCGAGCTGCGGCCAAGTTGATTTTAGTGATGTGGTCGATAGTTTTGTATCTGAAGCCTACCTTCACACTTCATGTTTGGTGTACAAAGCATATATCGTGAGTGATTGAATTCATGGTAAATTTTCGTACATTGATGTGAAATCTCGTATGTAGTTTCTTTGCAGACTTCTAAATAGGACTCTTCTAATGAATTTTATGTACATTATTTCTTCCTTCATATGCAGTTTACGTTCAAAATTTAGGTTCAATCTGTCTATAATGTATGTACTCAAGCTATATAAGGGAATATTCAAGGAATAATATTCCCTCATCTAACTCGATATGGTGTAGAGTTGCAATGACCCTCTCTTCAAATATCTTTTCCATCCAGCTAACTTGGACATATTATGGCTTGGAATTGCTATGGCCCTCTCCTTAAATATTTTTGCCCTCTAAACTAATGGAAAATTTTGATGCCCTCTCTTGAACATCTGCCATTCCTTTATTTTACACCATCTTGATCTATACAATGAAAAATTGTAATTGCCCCCTCAAGTTTCTTCCTTGCCCATTTTTTTCTCGTAATAGAAAGTAAAAGTTGGTTTGGTTGTCGATAAAAAGAAGAGAGTGGCTATTGCGGAAGTTGTTCAAATTTTGCAAATTCCACTTTTGCTGAAGTATGCATTATATATAGATATGATTAAATAAACTATGGGAAATATAATTTTAGAGTTCTAAATAAAACAAATATTTGCATTTCTATCATAATGCCAAAATTTTATAAAATGAAAAAAAGAATATAAAGCTATATTAGAGAATATTTCTTATGTAACTTGGACTTTAGTGGAAAAATTATTATCTGATCCTTATTTAATTCTCTTACTACATTTGGATAATGTAAAATTTTTGTTGGCTCTCTACTTAATATTTATCTTTCTTTTATTTCATACAGTTTAATAGTAGAAAAAATTTGATCAACCCCCTTCTTTAAAATCTCTTTCTATTTTTTCTCGCTTCTTAGATTTTAATGGTAAAATATTGATAAATTTCATAGTTTTTGTATGCTATAAAATGTAAAATATTGAAAATTTGAGGAAAAAAAAGAAAGTTTTTTAGAGTTAAAAATTTCTCCATACTCAATATTTTCGATTGGCATCACAAAACAAATATAGAAAAACCAAATGAACTGAATATTTTGATATTTTTGAAAAAATCGCTATTTTCATTTGCCAACATGTAAAATATTAATATTTTGAAGGAACTAGAAAATTTCAGGATTTGCATGTGTATAGTGATCGGTCCAAATCTTATGGAGCTTGGACCCAGTCAATGAAATTGTAGAGTGGATCACTTATGGTAAAGGCTCCGCGACATGCAACGGAAAGGACTCCAGAGGTTTGCTTCGGGAGCCTCCTCGGATGATAAAGTCAATTCCTTTATGGGGCAGATTAGGGTTTTTTGTTATGGAGAAGATGTTACTTGGTACTCAAGTGAGAGGGGCGTATATAGATGTTTTGTACGGTTGTGATGTAATCAGAGGAGAATCGGTTAGTTTTCTAGGGTTTTGCGTCCTAATGGGCCGCATCCTCCATGTAAGGATATGTTTTTGGGCCTTTTGGTTATAGTGGCATGGGCCTGGGGCTTTAGCCTATATTTCATGCTGTATCAGTACTTCCTACTTCGAGCTGTCGACCTTGAGTGCTCGGGGTAAAGTCTCGACACAGCTGTTGGAATATGGCAGTCATGGCCCCATGTCATTATTACACGCGTCTCCTATCCGTTGCCTATTGTCATATTCCATCACGCGGTCACCTATCAATTCCGCCTCTCTTCATAAAAAGAGAGCTTGAAGAGGAAGCGTCATCCTCTTCATTTGCTTAAGATTTGTCAAACTCATCCCCAGCAGCTGATTTCGGCATCTTCCAGAGCATTTGTAACGACTCAGAAATCACTGTACAAAAATTTCTTGTTATTGTACAGAAAAGGGGTATTACAGACTGTGTAAGAGTTAAAAGTTATTTTTGTTAAATAAAAGCAAGAAACAACTTGTAGCTCACTGGTAAAACCTCTACATTGTTATGACGTAGCCTGTGCGTTCGAATCCTATTATACCCAATTATTTTTTTAGATTTTTTCTTTTTAATTTTTGGAAGCCCAAGAGTTGCACGTGCAATACACGGAGAAATCAAAAATTTCAGAAAAATCAAATATGCGCAAAAAGGAGTAAAAACAGATATACACACATGGCATGAATCTCGAGACAAAACACCACATCTCGACTGCCCGTTTCTCCCATAGGGCCGACGCCGATGGTCCAAGTTGCCCCAAATCCCCCGTGCTTTGCACACTTGACTCTTCAACTCCCCTCAACTTCTCTGCACTGTTTGATTTTCCTGCAATCAAACAGAGACTCTTCAATTCACCATTTAACACCTTGTTAATGCATTTTAATCTAAAATTTTAATTTCCAAATCCTAATTCTTCACTATAAATCACTATAAATACCACTCCATACCCTAGCTCTTCAACATTCTGAAATTTCTAGCAAAAATTCTCTCAAACTCTCTAAGTGCCAAGTGGAGTTAAGCCCCCAAAGTGGAGTAGCAAACCAATCTCGATGACCGAAGCACCTCCGACGAAACCACGACACCCGAAAGCTTTCCCTCGTTCTTGTTAACGATTTAAGCTAGTAAGTCCCTTCATCCCTCTCTCTTTCTATCTTAAGAATTTTTTTTAAAACAAATCGACAAAAGTGGAGTTAGCTCCGATGTACTCTTCTTCTTAACATTTGTAAGCCATGTGATAAGCAAACGAGATTAAACTAGCATCCTACACTAATCTTAACTGTATTCATATCATTTAGTTTTTAGTTTTAACAAAATTTCATAGGAAACAAACATATAACAAACCTTTTCATTAAAATACCATGAACTTTAGTATACACTTCTCGATAATTAATTTAAATACCTTTAGAAAACTTCACGGGGTAACGACCTACCCCACACGCACACTATGGTTCCATTGCACGATATTCTAGACCTATAGTTAATTAAAAGAACTTTTTCATTTAAATATCACACCGTTTCAAAAACGGGTTTCTTTTAATCGTTATTTCGAAATCCTTGGCAATTACGTCTCTACAACCCTCGTTTGGGGACCCACTAATAGATGGTGCGGATTATCGCACATCCTTGGGACAGTAGAGCGAGATGCAGAACTTCTCACGGAGTATTCGGTCTCGAAAGGAACCCATGTGGGTCATTTATGCATGAAGTCATAAACAATAAACTATAAGAATTAACGAGTTCAACAAATATTTACATTCCTTATATTTCAAATTCTTTGAATATATCATAACCTATCTTTTATATCAAGGTGATGGAATATCCAAATAATACCAGTACCAACGTCAATGTCAATACTCCACCGCCTACTCTACCACCACCACCTACCGTTGCAGCTCCTATTAATGAGCAAACGGTACTGCTTGAGATTATCAAGAGCTTATTAGAGGGTCAGCAGCAGCAGACTGCTATCTTGATGAACCGCCCCGAAGCCGAGGCACCCGGAGTTAATCAGTTTCGGGCACTGCTCCCAAAGAACTTTTCGGATAAGGAGCCCGCTTGAGGCTGAAGAATAGGCTCAAGCGATCAAGGATGATCTGGCAGCAGCTCAAGAGCCAGATATTGCTTGGGTGAGAGTTGCTAAGTTGCAACTGACTGATAACGTCAGAGCCTGGTGGAAGGCTGAAGAGAGCCGGCTCACACAACCGATAGAATGGAAAATATTCCGAGACCTCTTTGACGCCAAGTACTTTCCAGAGACTGCTCGCTTTGACATGGAGCAACAGTTCATCCATCTACAACAGGGCTCGATGTGGGTCAAGTCGGTGGATGAATATGATACTGAGTTTACCATGCTCAGCCGGTTCGCTGCACATCTTATTCCTACTGCTGAGATCCGGGCACGACGATTTCAGCAAGGGTTGGACCCTAAAATCCAAGATGCACTCGCCATGGGGGATTTTCTAACCCATGAACTTGCTTTGAAGGCTGCCTGACGCTATGAGGCAGTTGTGAAGAAGAAAGGCAGGCCGCAGACGCCGGTGTGAAACGCGCTGTGCACCATATCACAAGAGGGGCCTCTTCCAGGCCAGCTTTTAACGGACCATCTCGGAGTCCAGTAGGTTCGTTTGCCAACAGCTGGCTATACTTTTGCATCTACTACAAAAGAACAGTGCATCTTATGAAGAACTATCGCAGGGCGAACAACTTGTGCCGGATCTGTGGGTCTTCTACTCATGCCATTGTAGCATGCCCCCACAACTGAAGACATAACAACCCTCCAGCTAGACCGGCGATCTAAGCTCCTCCTACTCGGTTAGCTCTACCAGCTCCATCTCTTGCACCCAGACCACTCAACCCCAACGCCGAGTGTTTAACCAGGCACAGAGGAAAGTGCCGCGACGCCAAGCATTCACCATGTCGGTCGAAGAGGCCGAAGCTACGGGTCAGGTTATCACTGGTAAATCTCTTTCCTATTCTCTTTCAAGTCCTTTCAATTCATAGTTATCTTATATCTGTTATACCTAAACCTATCCCACACGACTTAGGTACAATCTTAGTAGCCTCCCTACCTGCTCTAGCGCTCATCGACACTGGGGCATCACATTGATTTATGTCGCAACGGTTCGTCCGAACTCATGCGATCCCAGTTAAACCGCTCGTATCCATCTGGAACGTTAGTTCAGGGAGCGGCATTCTAAAAGCAACTTTGGGATATGATCTGTATCCAGTGGTCATCTGCAGTCAAGAATTTTATGCGGATTTCAAGATGCTGGACATACCAAACTTTGACATAGTCTTGGGAATGGACTGGCTAGGAACTTTCTTCGCTACCATCGACTGTCGCCAAAGGAGGGCAGTGTTTGAAATACCATATCATCTAGTGTTCTACTTCAAAAGTGGAGACTGTACCTTGGAACCTAGCATCTACAGAGCAAAACCAAAGAAGGCAGAGGATGCAGCATTGCAAACGGAAGAATCGAAGCCAGAGATAGTTTGAGAGTTCGAGGATATATTCCCAGAAGATATATCAGGTTTGCCTCCTGATCGAGCTCTTGAATTCAGTATTGATTTACAACCTGGCGCACAACCAGTAATAAAATCTCCGTACCGATTATGTCCGGAGGGATTGAAGGAGATCCGCATTCAGTTGGACGAACTCTTGAAGAAAAGTTGGATTCGTCCCAGTACTTCTGTCATGCCCCGCTTCCCAGAGTACGCTAGATTGGGCACGTGACATAGCCAACCATGCTACCTGTGGGTAGAAAGTATCCATCCACAGTCACATTACGGCTGTAGAGATATCAAGAACAAGATAAAACTATCTAAAACATGTCCATAATCCAGAATAACGAGAGTCAATAAATAAATAACTGCTGAAGCAAATGATCCAATACAAATAGTTGAAAACTATGTCCCATAATGCGGGCTCACATCAGGAAATAAATGCAGGAAATAAAGCTAACCCCTACTGAACTCACAACTCAGCCTGCTGGCTGAAGTACTCCTGCTCGGACTGCGACAGTGGTACAGAATCTGGGCCATGCAAAACCCAGACGTCAGCGCGTCATGTCAACCAGTAATATAATATGAACAATGTAACAGGCAATGCAAAATAAACATGAATAAAGCGATAATGTGAAACAAGCAGTGCAGGATAGTGTGCAGTGGGTAACTAAACTGTTCTATCAGGTTTTCTAGTCTAAAGTCTTTGAAATCAATTGATGAATCGTCGATGTAACTCAATAGTATCTCGTACATACCCGGGACCACGGCCACAATATTCTCGGTTGCAGCCGAGACATGCCGCTAGGCACAAAACATGAATGTGTACACTCGATAGTATCCCGTACATACCCGGGACCACGGCCATAATATTCTCGGCCGAAACCGAGACATGCCGCTAGGCACAAAACAAGAATGTGTACACCCAGAACAGGTAGTGAACTGTCGAGTTACAAGTCAGGTTTCACCTTTGATTTCCCCATACCCCCAAGTTATATATGTCAGGTCAGGTTTTCAGTAATCAAGAACTAATGCCAACACAGGATCAGGTAAAAGCAGGTTTGTCTGGATAGACAACAGGAACGGTCCATGAGGACTACATGTCAGGTTTGTTGGCATTAGGCACGAGATCAGGTAACATGTCAGGTCATGGTACATCAGGTCAAGTCAACAGTGAACGGTACCATGTCAGGTGTATCAATATATACCATGTGTAACAAAGTCAAGTCAAGATGTAACAATATCGTGAGTGTGCTCACAAACAGATATATAATCGAACAGGGTATTAACAGCAGGAAATAAGCAATGAGTTAAACAACAATAAGCAGTTTCATTCAATCACAAGAGTGCAGTAATACAGTGCAGCCGTTTTATTATATTAACAGGTTTTGAGCACCCTTAGCGGTGCAGTAGTTTAGATATGGGTGCAATACAGTTATGTCAAGCCTTGAATACAATTGTCCGAATGTAATAGAACCACATGGGTAAGTGCTAACATCTATTAAACAGTAAATTGTGATTAACAAGTAAACTTGGTTATTAGGTTTAAACTAGCAAACTGTAGATTTTATGTTAACTGTATAATGATATATGTCATATTGCAACCAAATGAGAAACGACTATACCAAGTTAAGTTTTACAGGTTTAATGTGTCAAATATATATAAATATATAGTATAGCATGTAGCAAGTGATACTTGCCTCGATCAGAAAGTGAAATGGATCCGCACGGTACGTTCCACGTCGGTGAATTATCGCGACGTGTTCACGCGAGCACCGGATGGAACCAGGTAAGGCCAGGACTCGACCATGCCATCAGGGAACGTCCCCAGGGTTGCTTGGACTGTCGGCAGCGACCCGGCTCAGGCGATCACCGGGAAAAGGAGAACCGAGAAGAAAGAAGTAGACGAAGAAGAAGAGAAAAGAGAGAAGAGATAAGAGAGGGGACTGGGTTTACTGTGCTCAGGGGTCAAGGAAGGCAGCGAGGGGATGTTGAAGACCGGTCGTCGTTGGCGATGGCAGTGGGTTGCGGGAGAGATGCAGGGTTCTTGGGTTGTGGAGTGGTTTCTTGGTTGGGGCTCGGGGTTTCATCAGGAAGGAGGGTAGAGAGAGGAAGGTGATCGGGGTGCAGGCGACGGGGTGAGTAGTTCGACGGCGACGAGCTCCGGCGGGGTGCGGTGTTGGGTTCAGGTGTTGGGTTGTAGGGGTCACTCGGGTGTCTCATTGGGAATGAAGGGGAGAGGAGGAAATGAAGAAGATGACGAGGGTAGTGCGGAAGAGGAGGTGACGAGGCAGACGATGGAGATCGGCGGCGAGGGGCGAGTGCAGTGATGGAAAGAGGTGGTGGTGCCGGGTAAAGGGAGGAGATGGCGGAGGAGGAAGAGGGCTTGGTGAGGTGAGGGTGAGGAGGCAGTGAGGTCGAAGAGGGTGTTGCCGGCGTTGGGCTGCGGCAGCTAGGGCAAGGCGGTGGCAAGGTTCCGTGGGGTTGGGTTTCGCGTTCTCGTGAAAAAAGGAGGAAGAAGGAAAAGATATACATATATAGAGGAGAGAGAAAGAAAGATGGAGAGAGAGAGAGAGATAAAGAAAGAGAGAGAGAGAGAGAATTAGAGAAGGACGGGAGAGAGAGAGTTAAAGAAGTGGGGCCCACGGGTTAATATTGCCCTCGTGATTGGCCAGAGGAGATTCAGAAACTTTAAAAGAAATATTTAAAAGATTTGAATATCAAATTAACAGTTAAGAATATATATAGAAACGAAATATTATATGGTTTGAATATTATATTAAATTGGGATTTTGGCGCTAAATAAAACATTTCCAAATCACGCCCGGGTCGGGTCCAAAAATTCGAAATTTAAATAATAGGAATTTAAGCGGGTTCCAAATTTTGAAATTGAGTGTTTTATGATTAAAAAGCATACCCCCAAGTCGGACACCCGTACGCGCGTGTAGCCATCCAAACTCGCCCGTTTCACCGAACGGGACGAGAACTCGATGCACGGACGCTACCACGCCGCTAGGGATGTCGAGTAGGCCAAGATAGATATTTTTAATTTCATTTTAGATGCTAAAATTTGTTATATGCAGAAATGACTTAGCCAGATAAAATTTCACGGTAAGTGTCAAACAGGAAAGCTAAATGAAATGAGTACTATCTAATGCTCAACCAGTAACAGAAAATAGTAGTATTGGGCTCGGGTGTTACATTATATCCAACTACAAAAGAATTTCGTCCTCGAAATTCCAAGAATACAAGGATAGAAAACTACAGGAAAAAGTGAGGAAACTTCTGCCGGATCTCATCTTCTCGTTCCCAAGTGGACTCCACATGCGATCGATTACCCCAAGAAACAAGCACAAGGGGGATAACCTTGTTCTTAAGAACCTTTTCCCTTCGATCCACGATTTCAACCGGTCGCTCCTCAAAAGTCAGATCTTCCCGTACTGTTAACTCCGAATGATCCAAGACGTGTGTTTCATCTCGAACATACCTTCGTGGTTGAGATACGTGAAACACATCGTGCACACCCGCCAAGGACCGCGGTAATGCCAAACGGTACGCTACCTCTCCAACACGCTCCAATACCTCAAAGGGACCAACAAATCAAGGACTAAGCTTTCCTCGACTCCCAAAGCGAATCACCCCTCTAGTCGGTGATATCTTCAAGAATACCATATCACCCACGGCGAACTCTAGAGGTCTTCTTGACGTGTCAGCCCAACTCTTCTGTCTGTCTTGAGCTGCCTTCATATGATTTCTGATTGTGTTAACCTTCTCAACTGTCTGCACCACCAAAACTGGTCCCAACAATCTTCGTTCACCGACATCATCCCAACAAACAGGTGAACGACATTTACGACCATACAAAGCTTCAAACGGAGCCATCTGGATAGTTGCCTGAAAACTGTTGTTGTAAGAAAACTCTACCAAGTGTAGATGATCCTCCCACGAACCCTTGAAGTCCAACATGCATGCTCTCAACATGTCTTCAAGAGTTTGGATCGTTCTCTCCGACTGACCATCAGTTTGAGGATGATAAGCCGTGCTAAACTTCAATCGAGTCCCCAAACTTTCCTGTAAACTCCGCCAAAAGTGTGATAAGAACCGAGTGTCCCGATCGGACACGATGCTCACCGGTACTCCATGCAATCTTACAATCTCCTGCATGTACCGTTCTGCCAAAGTCTCCGTTGATTGACCAACCCGGAAAGGAATAAAGTGAGCAGCCTTGGTCAACCAATCAACAATCACCCATACTGCATTTTGCCCTTTGGACTCCGCGGTAAAGCCGTCACGAAATCCATGGTTATATGTTCCCACTTCCACTGAGGAATCGGAAGTGGTTGCAATAAACCAGCAACCCGTTGATGTTCAGCCTTAACTTGCTGACACACCAAGCTCTTAGCCACAAAGCGAGCAATCTCCCGTTTCATGCCTTCCCACCAGAAATGCTGTCGAATATCTCGGTACATCTTTGTTCCTCCTGGATGTACAGAATAAGCTGAACTGTGTGCCTCCTTCAAAAGCTCTTCCCGAACATCTCCCTTTGGCACACACAAACGGCTACCATACCTCAACGAACCATCTTCGTGGACCAATAAATCTGTTCGTAGTCCAGCTTCAGCCTGCTCTCGAAGCTTTTGCAGTCTAGGATCCTGCGATTGTGCTGCTTTAATTTTCTCAATTAAAGACGACTGTACTTGCAACTGCATCAACTGTCCCGTAGAACGCGGTAGCACAACCTCCAAGTCAAATCTTTGAAAATCTGCAATGATCTCCCTCTGCGTAGTTAACACCTGAATTGCTGGTAACCGACTAAGAGCATCCGGCACGACGTTAACCTTCCCCGGATGGTACTTAAGATCAAGATCGTAGTCGGCCATCAGTTCCAACCATCTACGCTGCCTTATATTCAACTCCTTCTGAGTGAACACATACTTCAAACTCTTGTGATCTGTAAAAACTTCGACTCTCTCGCCCAAAAGTAGTGTCTCCAAATCTTCGAAAGCAAAAATCACAGCCGCAAGCTCCAAATCATGAGTTGGATAATTCTTCTCATGGGTCTTCAATTGTCTTGATGCGTACGCTACAACTTTCCCATGCTGCATCAAAACGCATCCTAATCCTTTCCCAGATGCGTCGCTGTGAAACACCAATCCTCCGGAATTGTCTGGCACGGTCAGAATAGGGGCGGTTATCAACTTCTACTTCAACGTCTCAAAAACTAACGCACCTTTATCTGTCCATACAAAAGGTACCTCCTTGCGCGTAAGCTTGGTCAACGGCTCTGCCAAACGAGCGAAGTTCTCTACAAATCTCCTGTAGTATCCGGCTAATCCAAGGAAACTTCTTATCTCAGCAACATTCTTTGGAATCGGCCAATCTCGAACTGCTGCAATCTTTTCGGGATCGACGGCGATTCCATCGCCCGACACAACATGCCCCAGAAACTTCACTTCCTCCAGCCAAAATTCGCACTTACTCATCTTCGCATACAATTTCTCCTGTCTCAATGTCTGCAGTGCGATCTTCAAATGCTCAGTATGCTCCTCAAAACTCTTCGAGTAAACCAGAATATCATCGATGAACACCACAATAAACTGGTCCAAGAACGGTGAAAAGATTCGGTTCATCAAGTCCATGAATACTGCCGGCGCATTCGTTACTCCGAAGGGCATCACCAAGTACTCGTAATGTCCATCCCGAGTTCGAAACGCTGTCTTGCAAATATCTTCTGCTTTCACTCAGACCTGATGATATCCGGATCGCAAATCCAGCTTCGAGAATACCCTCGCGCCGCTAAGCTGCTCAAAAAAGTTCTCCAATGCGAGGGATCGGGTTCTTGTTCTTAATAGTCACCCGGTTTAATTCTCGATAGTCGATGCACATTCTTCTTGTGCCATCCTTCTTCTTTACAAGAAGAACTGGAGCTCCCCAAGGCGAGTTGCTGCTTCGAATCCAACCCTTCTCAAGCAATTCAGCAACCTGTTTCTTAACTTCTTCCAATTCTACTAGTGCCATTGGATAATATGCTTTAGATACTGGTGCTGCACCAGGAATAAGATCAATTGCGAACTCCACGTCTCGCTTCGGCGGTAAACCCGATATATCTTCAAATACGTCCATAAAATCGCGAACAACCGCCGGCTCTTCACTACTATCAACTCCCATAGCTGCAAGAACATTGTTTGTCGGCCTAGCCCTAAACTCGACTGGCCTGACAGAACTATTTCCTTACCGCAACTGCTGTCTGCTGCAAACTCCCTTTCATCCCAGATAAACTCTGTTGTTCCCGAGCTGCCGTAAGCACCTGTGAGAAAGTGGTCAAACCCAGGGAGAAAATCTGCCTCTGGATGTCCACATCCAAACTGCGCATGAACCTTCGTGCCCTGTCTGCCTCGTTGGCGACTAAAGGTCCAGCGAATCGGCTGAGTCTCGTCCACTCTGCTGCATGCACGTCCACGGGTGCTCCATTCTGCCTCAGCCCAATGAACTTCTCTTCCATTTCCTCCCGTGCAGTCCGCGGGAAGAACTTCTCCAGGAAACTCTTAGAAAAATCCGCCCACTTGATCGGCTTGGGCAAGCGGGTCTCTTCCACAAGCCACCACTCTCGGGCGTAGTCCACTAACTGAATGCGTACCACGTCAACTCTTTTGTCATCTGGAATCTGTGCCGCAATCAGCAAATTCTCCCTGTCGACTAGCCACTGCTCGGCTGGCAACAACTCCTCTAAACCAATGAATGTAGACGGACCCAAACGTCTGAAATCTGCCACAGTTCCAACTCGATCAACTGGTTTAGCTCCAACGTTGTTTACAGACTGCTGAACGATCTGCAAACCATTCCTGAAACGAATCCGCTTGCTGCTGGATCAGCTCGGTCTGTTTCTTTGATTCTCCAGCATTCCTCTTATCACTCCAAGCATGGCGGCTTCGTCCACACGCCTCTGGTATGTCTTCAATTTCTTACCGGCCATATTCCTGAACTCAAAACACCCAACATTAGCATGATGATAGATTCTGAATATAGATCAAGGCTAGAACTCCAAGATACTTAAATAGAGTACTGCATTGTAACTATGCCGCGGTATCATAGCCACAATTACATAACTCCATCCAAGTCACCTAAGTCCTAGAGATAATAAGGAATCAGGTTTTCGAATCGATATGCAAAGAAAGTTTGCACATCGTAAAAGATATAATCAGGAAGAATGTGATTCAAGAATGGTAAAACGGTCAAGGTGGCAAGACATGTTTCCTAAACACGGGTATTCTGATTCGTGTATTGGGGACAATACCCAACTACAAAAGAATCAACCCGACTAACCTAGGCTCTGATACCAAAAGAACCATGTCACGCCCCGCTTTCCAGAGTACGCTAGATTGGGCACGTGACATAGCCAACCATGCTACCTGTGGGTTGGAAGTATCCATCCACAGTCACATTACGGCTGTAGAGATATCAAGAACAAGATAAAACTATCTAAAACATGTCCATAATCCAGAATAACGAGAGTCAATAAATAAATAACCGCGGAAGCAAATGATCCAATACAAATAGCTGAAAGCTATGTCCCATAATGCGGGCTCACATCAGGAAATAAATGCAGGAAATAAAGCTAACCCCTACTGAACTCACAACTCAGCCTGTTGGCTGAAATACTCCTGCTCGGACTGCGACAGTGATACAGAATCTGGGCCATGCAAAACTTAGACGTCAGCGCGTCATGTCAACCAGTAATATAATATGAACAATGTAACAGGCAATGCAAAATAAACATGAGTAAAGCGATAATGTGAAACAAGCAGTGCAGGGTAGTGTGCAGTGGGTAACTAAACTGTTCTATCAGGTTTTCTAGTCTAAAGTCTTTGAAATCAATTGATGAATCGTCGATGTAACTCAATAGTATCCCGTACATACCCGGGACCACGGCCACAATATTCTCGGTTGCAGCCGAGACATGCCGCTAGGCACAAAACAGGAATGTGTACACTCGATAGTATCCCGTATATACCCGGGACCACGGCCACAATATTCTCGGCCGAAACCGAGACATGCCGCTAGGCACAAAACAAGAATGTGTACACCCAGAACAGGTAGTGAACTGTAGAGTTACAAGTCAGGTTTCACCTTTGATTTCCCCATACCCCCAAGTTATATATGTCAGGTCAGGTTTTCAGTAATCAAGAACTAATGCCAACACAGGATCAGGTAAAAGCAGATTTGTCTGGATAGACAACAGGAACGGTCCATGAGGACTACATGTCAGGTTTGTTGGCATTATGCACGAGATCAGGTAACAGATCAGGTCATGGTACATCAGGTCAAGTCAACAGTGAACGGTACCATGTCAGGTGTATCAATATATACCATGTGTAACAAAGTCAAGTCAAGATGTAACAATATCGTGGGTGTGCTCACAAACAGATATATAATCGAACAGGGTATTAACAGCAGGAAATAAGCAATGAGTTAAACAACAATAAGCAGTTTCATTCAATCACAAGAGTGCAGTAATACAGTGCAACCGTTTTATTATATTAACAGGTTTTGAGCACCCTTAGCGGTGCAATAGTTTAGATATGGGTGCAATACAGTTATGTCAAGCCTTGAATACAATTGTCCGAATGTAATAGAACCACATGGGTAAGTGCTAACATCTATTAAACAGTAAAATGTGATTAACAAGTAAACTTGGTTATTAGGTTTAAACTAGCAAACTGTAGATTTTATATTAACTGTATAATGATATATGTCATATTGCAACCAAATGAGAAACGACTATACCAAGTTAAGTTTTACAGGTTTAATGTGTCAAACATATATAAATATATAGTATAACATGTAGCAAGTGATACTTGCCTCGATCAGAAAGTGAAATGGATCCGCACGGTACGTTCCACGTCGGTGAATTGTCGCGACGTGTTCACGCGAACACCGGATGGAACCAGGTAAGGCCAGGACTCGACCATGCCATCAGGGAACGTCCCCAGGGTTGCTTGGACTGTCGGCAGCGACCCGGCTCAGGCGATCACCGGGAAAAGGAGAACCGAGAAGAAAGAAGTAGACAAAGAAGAAGAGAAAAGAGAGAAGAGATAAGAGAGGGGACTGGATTTACTGTGCTCAGGGGTCAAGGAAGGCAGCGAGGGGATGTTGAAGACCGGTCGTCGTCGGCGAGGATGCCGGCGATGGCAGTGGGTTGCGGGAGAGATGCAGGGTTCTTGGGTTGTGGAGTGGTTTCATGGTTGGGGCTCGGGGTTTCATCGGGAAGGAGGGTAGAGAGAGGAAGGTGATCAGGGTGCAGGCGACGGGGTGAGTAGTTCGACGGCGACGAGCTCCGGCGGGGTGCGGTGTTGGGTTCAGGTGTTGGGTTGTAGGGGTCGCTCGGGTGTCTCATTGGGAATGAAGGGGAGAGGAGGAAATGAAGAAGATGACGAGGGTAATGCGGAAGAGGAGGTGACGAGGCAGACGATGGAGATCGGCGGCGTGGGGCGAGTGCGGTGATGGAAAGAGGTGGTGGTGCCGGGTAAAGGGAGGAGATGGCGGAGGAGGAAGAGGGCTTGGTGAGGTGAGGGTGAGGAGGCAGTGAGGTCGACGAGGGTGTCGCCGGCGTTGGGCTGCGGCAGCTAGGGCAAGGCGGCGACAAGGTTCCGTGGGGTTGGGTTTCGCGTTCTCGTGAAAAAAGGAGGAAGAAGGAAAAGATATACATATATAGAGGAGAGAGAAAGAAAGTTGGAGAGAGAGAGAGATAAAGAAAGAGAGAGAGAGAGAGAATTAGAGAAGGACGGGAGAGAGAGAGTTAAAGAAGTGGGGCCCACGGGTTAATATTGCCCTCGTGATTGGCCAGAGGAGATTCAGAAACTTTAAAAGAAATATTTAAAAGATTTGAATATCAAATTAACAGTTAAGAATATATATAGAAACGAAATATTATATGGTTTGAATATTATATTAAATTGGGATTTTGGCGCTAAATAAAACATTTCCAAATCGCGCCTGGGTCGGGTCCAAAAATTCGAAATTTAAATAATAGGATTTTAAGCGGGTTCTAAATTTTGAAATTGAGTGGTTTATGATTAAAAATCATACCCCCAAGTCGGACACCCGTACGCGCGCGTAGCCGTCCAAACTCGCCCGTTTCACCGAACGGGACGAGAACTCGATGCACGGACGCTACCACGCGGCTAGGGGTGTCGAGTAGGCCAAGATAGATATTTTTAATTTTATTTTAGATGCTAAAATTTGTTATATGCAGAAATGACTTAGCCAGATAAAATTTCATGGTAAGTGTCAAACAGGCAAGCTAAATGAAATGAGTACTATCTAATGCTCAACCAGTAACAGAAAATAGTAGTATTGGGCTCGGGTGTTACAACTTCAAGCTGGAGATTTCTGGTGCTCCTGGTGAAGAAGAAGGAAGGATCCTACAGGATGTGCGTTGATTATCGAACACTGAACGAGGTGACACTTAAGAACAAGTATCCACTACCACGCATCGATGACCTTTTCAATCAGTTAAGTGGGTCTTGTGTCTTTTCAAAGCTAGATCTTCGTTCGGGTTACCATCAGATGAAGATCAAAGAGTCTGACATTCCGAAGACGGCGTTTAGGACTTGTCATGGTCATTATAAATATCTCGTAATGCCATTTGGAGTGACCAATGCACCTGCCATCTTTATGAACTTGATGAATCAAGTTTTTCGAGAGTACCTAGACATGTTTGTTGTCATCTTCATCGACGATATCCTGGTGTATTCGAAGAATCGGAAAGAGCACGCCGATCACTTACGGATTGTCCTGGAGACATTGCGACAACATCAGCTCTACGCCAAGTATAGCAAGTGTGAATTTTGTCTAGATCAAGTCGGATTTCTCGGACATATTGTTTCAGGCGAAGGAATCTATATGGATCCAGCTAAGGTGTCAGCTGTCAGCGAGTAGCCGACACCAAAGACGGTGAAAGATATACGAAGTTTTTTGGGCTTAGCAGGATACTACTGTCACGCCCCGTTTCCCAGAGTACGCAAGATCTGGGCACGTGACATAGCCAACCATGCTACCTGTGGGTAGGAAGTATCCATCCACAGTCACATTACGGTTGTAAAGATATCAAGAACAGTAAAATAAACTAAACTAATACATGTCCAAATCCATAATAACAAGAATCAATAAACAATAAGTGCGGAAGCTAATGATCCAATACAATGAATAAACAGTATGTCCCATAATGCGGGCTCACATCTGGAAATGAAATGACATGAATAAACTAAACTCTAAAGAACTCACAGTTCAGCCTGCTGGCTGAAGTACTCCTGCCCGGTCGGCGACAAAGGTACGGAATCTGGGCCATGCAAAACCCAGACGTCAGCGCGTCATGATATCAAGTAATGTAGCATAAACATGGTAATAAACAATGCAAGCATGAACATGAATAAAGCAGTAATAAGAAGTAATAAACAGGGTAACGTGCAGTAGTGACTAAACTGTCCTATCAGGTTTTCTACTCTATAGTCTTTGAAACCAATTGATGAATCGTCGATGTAACTCAATAGTATCCCGTGCGTGCCCGGGACCACGGTCATAATTCTCGGGGCTGAATCCGAGACGTGCCGCTAAGCAGTAAAAGGTAGTAGGATAGATGAGTGATGTCAGCGTCAACACTCCGGAGCTGGCCAAGCCCGTAAGACTGATCAGAACAATGTATCGAACTGTTGAGTTACAAGTCAGTTTCACCTTTGATTTCCCCATACCCCCAAACTATGTATGTCAGTCAGGTATTCAGTAGTCAAGAACTAATGCCAACACAAGTCAAGTAAAGATAGGTCTGTCTGGATCGACAGCATGAATGGTTAGGTTTGTCGGCATTAGGCATAAGATCAGGTAACAGGTCAGGTTACTTTCAGCAGGTAGAGTCGATATGTACAGGGTGTTGTGTCCGGTGTATCAGTACATGTGTCAGGTGTAACAAGATCGGTCAATATGTAATGCAATCAGGTATATGATGATAACAGGTATAGTAACGAATAATGAACAGTAGCAGGAAATAGTAAATAACAATTATTATTCTATGTGAACACAGTGATGTTTGTATTTTCATATTAATCCGGTTCACGCACCTTCGAGGTACAAAAGCCACAAGACGAACAATATCGATAATATACGTAATGGAGTTACATGAATCTGAACTAAGCACCATAATTGTCTCATGAGTGATTTTAACAAATGAATTGGGGATGATCTACTTGGTTTGATTAGTTAAGTATGACTTAATAGCAGACCGGTTAAAGCGAGCAATGATTTCATTGATTTAAAGTTACGGATAATCGTGGCTAGCAATTCTAAGTTATAACAGGTATCGATATTATATTAGTTGTGGGGTTATAATATGATGATTAAGTTGTAGCATGTTAAGCAAGTATTCAGATACTTGCCTCGGCGGTTCCGCAAACCGAAACACGGATGCGGTGTCGGCAGAAACTGCGATACGGAAGCACGGGCCACGGATCGAGTCCCAACAGAGGTCAACGGGATCACACGGACCAGGGGGCTTCGCTGGAGCGTCGGGTTCGTCAGACGGCACGGTCGGTTTCCGGCAAAATGGCAAAAGTAACGGAATTAGCGACAAAACCCACACATCCAAAATACGGACCAGCAGGGGAAAGATCTGCACAAAGGAAGGAAAAGAAACTTACAGGGAGACACCAGGGGGGGACCACGGCGGGTTCGACGGCACTGGAACGCCGGCGAGGCCGCGACGGTGGCTGCGAAGGCTGGAACAGCCGTTGGGCTAGCTGGAGAGGGGTGCGACGAGTGGAGGAGAAAGGGGGTCGGCTCTGGTGGTCGAGGGAACAGGGAAGTGGTCGGAGGTGGCGTCGACGAGGTCGCCGGCGTGCTTCTCCGGCGAACAGGGGAGGTGCAGGCGAAGGATGAAGGCTCGGTGTGCTATTCCGGCGAGGGGAGGAGGGGGTAACGGCGAGGTCTCGACGAGGAGGGTGAAAGGGGGTCGTGGGAGGCTTCGACGGTCGGAGGCGACGTCGACGGCGAGGTCGCGAGGGATGGAGACGAGGTCGGGAATGGGTTGCAGGCGCGGGAGAGAGGAGGAAGGAGGGAGGAGGAAGGTGCGGCGGTCTCGAGGTGACGAGGGAGGCGACGGCGAGGTCTTGGGGAGGTCGGCGGTGGGTCGGCAGTGAGCTAGGGTTAGGGTTGAGGGGTTTCTCACGATGGGAGGCGAAGGTAAGGCGGCTGCATGCGTCGGTTTAAAATATATGGAAAGAGAGAGAGAGAGAGAGAGAGAGAGAGAGAGAGAGAGAGGAGAGAGGCAGGGATTGAGTGGAGAGAGAGAGAGAAACTGGGGGAAAGAGAGGCGGGCCCCACGAGCTCGATAGGAGCTCGTGATTGGCCGGGGGAGAAAATATAAGAAGGATTTAGTAGGATTTGCTGTTAGGAATAGATTAGGATATAGATATATATTTATTAGATATTAAATTTAAATGGGCCATTTTGGCGCAAAATGAAACATTTCCAAATCGCGCCCGGGTTGCGCCCAAAGGTTCCAAATTCAAATTATATGATTTTAAGCGGGCTCCAAATTTTGGAAATAGGTGTTTAATGATTAAAATGCATGCCCCCAAGTCGGACACTTGCACGCGCGCGTAGTCGCCCACACTGGCCCGTTTAGCCAAACGGAACGGAATCTCGACACGCGGACGCTACCACGCGACTAGTGGCGACGAGTAGGCTAACATGGACATCTTAAATTTCATTTTCGGAGTTAAAATTTGTTATGTGCCAAAATGACTTAACCGGGTAAAATTTAGCAATAAACCCCAGAAAATCAGGAAAATTGGGAGTGAGCAAACCACAGCCCTCAACTAGTAATATCCATAGTATTATTGGGCTCGGGTGTTACATCATACCCAACTACAAAAGAATTTCGTCCTCGAAATTCCAAGAATACAAGATAACTAACTACTGGAAAAGATGAGGGAATTTCTGCCGGATCTCGTCTTCTCGCTCCCAAGTAGATTCTCCATGCGATCGGTTACCCCAAGAAACTAGCACAAGAGGGATAATCTTGTTCTTAAGAACCTTTTCTCTTCGATCCTTGATCTCGACTGGTCGCTCCTCAAAAGTCAGGTCCTCACGAACGGTCAACTCCGAATGATCCAAAACATGGGTCTCATCACGAACATATCTCCGTAGTTGAGACACATGAAATACATCATGAACTCCTGCTAATGACGATGGTAACGCCAACTGGTACGATACCTCTCCAATATCTCGAAGGGTCCAACGAATCGGGGACTAAGCTTTCCCCGACTTCCAAAGCGAATCATCCCTCTAGTCGGTGATATCTTCAGGAACACCAAATCGCCCACGGCGAACTCTAGAGGTCTTCTTGACGTGTCGGCCCAACTCTTCTGTCTGTCTTGAGCTGCCTTCATATGCTTTCTGATTGTATTCACCTTCTCGACTGTCTGCACCACCAAATCTGGTCCTAGTAACCTTCGTTCACCAACATCATCCCAACAAACCGGTGAACGGCACTTACGACCATACAGTGCTTCAAACGGGGCCATCTGAATAGTTGCTTGGAAGCTGTTGTTGTACGAAAACTCCACCAGGTGTAGATGATCTTCCCAAGAACCTTTGAAGTCTAACATGCAAGCCCTCAACATATCTTCAAGGGTCTGGATCGTTCTCTCTGATTGTCCATCAGTCTGGGGATGATAAGTTGTGCTAAACTTCAGTCGAGTCCCCAAACTTTCTTGTAAACTCCTCCAAAAGTGTGACAAGAACCGAGTGTCCCGATCGGACACGATGCTTACCGGTACTCCATGCAATCTGACAATCTCCTGCATGTACCGCTCTGCCAGAACTCTGTCGATTGATCAACCCGAAAGGAATAAAGTGAGCTGCCTTGGTCAACCGATCGACAGTCACTCATACTGCATTGCTGCCCTTTGGACTCCGCGGTAAAGCCGTCACGAATTCCATGGTTATATGTTCCCACTTCCATTGAGGAATCGGAAGTGGTTGCAACAAACCGGCAACCCTTTGGTGTTCAGCCTTGACTTGCTGACACACCAAGCACTTAGCCACGAAGCGAGCGATTTCCCGTTTCATACCTTCCCACCAGAAATGCTGTCGAATATCTCGGTACATCTTTGTCCCTCCTGGATGTACAGAGTAAGCTGAACTGCGTGCCTCCTTCATAAGCTCTTCACGCACATCTCCTTTTGGCACACACACACGGCTACCATATCTCAACGAACCATCTCCATGGATCAGTAAATCGGTTCGTAGTCCGGCTCCAACCTGCTCTCGAAACTCTTGCAGTCTAGGATCCTGCGATTGTGTCGCTTTAATCTTCTCAACTAAGGACGATTGTACTTGCAACTGCATCAACTGTCCTGTAGCATGCGGTAGCACAACCTCCAAGTCAAATCTCCGAAACTCCTCAATGATCTCTCTCTGTGTAGTCAATAACTGAATTGCTGGTAACCGACTTAGTGCATCTGGCACGACATTAACCTTTCCCGGATGGTACTTAAGATCAAGGTTGTAGTCGGCCATCAGCTCCAACCATCTGCGTTGCCTCATGTTCAACTCCTTCTGAGTGAACACATACTTCAAACTCTTATGATCCGTAAAGACTTCAACTCTCTCGCCCAGAAGGTAGTGTCTCCAAATCTTCAGGGCAAAGATCACGGCTGCAAGCTTCAAGTCGTGAGTCGGATAGTTCTGCTCATGAGTCTTCAGCTGTCTCGAAGCGTAAGCGACGACTTTCCCATTCTGCATCAAAACACATCCCAATCCTTTTCCAGATGCGTCGCTGTGAATCACCAGTCCTCCTGAATCATCCGGTACGGTTAGGATAGGGGCGGTTATCAACTTCTGCTTCAACGTCTCGAAGGCCAATGCATATCCATCTGTCCAAACAAACGGTACCTCCTTACGCGTAAGCTTGGTTAACGGCTCAGCTAAACGAGCGAAGTTCTCCACAAATCTTCTGTAGTAACCGGCGAGTCCAAGAAAACTTCCTATCTCTGCAACATTCTTTGGAACAGGCCAATCTCGAACTGCTGCTATCTTCTCGGGATCAACGGCGATTCCATCGCCTGACACGACATGCCCCAGAAACCTCACTTCTTCCAACCAGAATTCGCACTTACTCACTTTCGCAAATAACTTCTCTTGTCTCAGCGTCGGCAGTGCGATCCTTCTTCTTCACTAAGAGAACTGGAGTTCCCCACGGTGAGTTGCTGCTTCGAATCCATCCCTTCTCGAGTAATTCACTCACTTGTTTCTTAACTCCCTCCAATACTACTGGTGCCATTGGATAGTCAGCTTTTGATACTGGCGTTGCACCAGGAGTAAGATCAACGCAAACTCCACGTCTCGCTTCGGCGGTAAGCCCGAAATATCTTCAAACACATCCATAAAGTCGCGGACAACTGCCGGCTCTTCATTTCTATCCGCAACCATAGCCGCAAGAACATTGTTCGTCGGCCTAGCCCTAAACTCGACTGGCCCGACAGAACTGCTTCCTCCGATGAAAGTAAACTCAGGGTGTCCGGGAATCTGGAAAATTACTTTCCTTGCCCTACAATCAATGTGTGCGTGGAAAGTGCCAAGAAAATCCATTCCCAAGACTACTTCATAACTGCCCGTATCAATCACCAAGAAATCCGCAAAAAGCTTCCGTCCGCAAACAACAACTGTACGATCTCTACTATCCTTACTAGCTATAATTTTCCCATTCCCAGTGTGTATGTCCCATAAACTAGACAGGGTCGTGCAGTTGATCGAGTGTGTAGTTATAAATTTGGATGACATAACAATGGGGTGCTCCGAAATTAAGTAATGCCAAAGCGGGAAAACCAAGAACGAGTAAATTACCTGAAACCACTTCTCCCGATGCTTTAGCTTCTTCAGCTGTCAACGTGAACGCTCGAGCCTGCTGTGGTCCTTGAGTAAGCGGTTCCTGTCCTTGGAACGGTCCTTGCGGAGACTTCTGCGTATAATCCTTTGTGCGAGGCTTCGACGGACAAGCATCAACGGTGTGATCTGCCGCTCCACATCTAAAACAAAGTCCCAGCCTCAAACGACACTCCCTTCGCACATGTCCGGGTTTATGGCAGTAACTACAGATCACGCTCCCCTTCCGATCACCCATACTGGTTTTCTTCATTGGTGCTACGTTGCGCCTGTTCACTGGAATACGTCTACGTACGGACGTGGGGTCCATTGTAAATGCTGGTTCCAGCTCGAGTTGTTCCTTTAGTTTCTCCATCAATCCCCTTATCACTCTTTGCCTGGCGGCTAAGACCGCATGCTCTGGGTCCATCTTCAAATTCTGATCGGCCATATTCCTGGAAATCAAAGTACCCAACATTAGCATGATGATAGATTCTGAGTATAGATCAAGGCTAGAACTCCCAGATACTTAAATAGAGTGCCGCATTGTAGCTATGCCGCGGTATCATAGCCGCAATTACTTAACTCCACCCAAGTCGCCTAAGTCCTAGAGATAACAAGAAGTTAGGTTTTCAAATTTGACAATGCAAAGTAAGTTTGCATGTCGACATGAGCTGGAAGAATGATTCAAGGACGGTAAAACGGTCAAGGTGGCAGGACACGTTCCCTAATCACGGGTATTCTGATTCGTGTATCGGGTGCAATACCCAACTACGAGAATCAACCCAATTAACCTACGCTCTGATACCATAAAACCATGTCACGCCCCGTTTCCCAGAGTACGCAAGATCTGGGCACGTGACATAGCCAACCATGCTACCTGTGGGTAGGAAGTATCCATCCACAGTCACATTACGGTTGTAAAGATATCAAGAACAGTAAAATAAACTAAACTAATACATGTCCAAATCCATAATAACAAGAATCAATAAACAATAAGTGCGGAAGCTAATGATCCAATACAATGAATAAACAGTATGTCCCATAATGCGGGCTCACATCTGGAAATGAAATGACATGAATAAACTAAACGTTAAAGAACTCACAGTTCAGCCTGCTGGCTGAAGTACTCCTGCCCGGTCGGCGATAAAGGTACGGAATCTGGGCCATGCAAAACCCAGACGTCAGCGCGTCATGATATCAAGTAATGTAGCATAAACATGGTAATAAACAATGCAAGCATGAACATGAATAAAGCAGTAATAAGAAGTAATAAACAGGGTAACGTGCAGTAGTGACTAAACTGTCCTATCAGGTTTTCTACTCTATAGTCTTTGAAACCAATTGATGAATCGTCGATGTAACTCAATAGTATCCCGTGCGTGCCCGGGACCACGGTCATAATTCTCGGGGCTGAATCCGAGACGTGCCGCTAAGCAGTAAAAGGTAGTAGGATAGATGAGTGATGTCAGCGTCAACACTCCGGAGCTGGCCAAGCCCGTAAGACTGATCAGAACAATGTATCGAACTGTTGAGTTACAAGTCGGTTTCACCTTTGATTTCCCCATACCCCCAAACTATGTATGTCAGTCAGGTATTCAGTAGTCAAGAACTAATGCCAACACAAGTCAAGTAAAGATAGGTCTGTCTGGATCGACAGCATGAATGGTTAGGTTTGTCGGCATTAGGCATAAGATCAGGTAACAGGTCAGGTTACTTTCAGCAGGTAGAGTCGATATGTACAGGGTGTTGTGTCCGGTGTATCAGTACATGTGTCAGGTGTAACAAGATCGGTCAATATGTAATGCAATCAGGTATATGATGATAACAGGTATAGTAACGAATAATGAACAGTAGCAGGAAACAGTAAATAACAATTATTATTCTATGTGAATACAGTGATGTTTGTATTTTCATATTAATCCGGTTCACGCACCTTCGAGGTACAAAAGCCACAAGACGAACAATATCGATAATATACGTAATGGAGTTACATGAATCTGAACTAAGCACCATAATTGTCTCATGAGTGATTTTAACAAATGAATTGGGGATGATCTACTTGGTTTGATTAGTTAAGTATGACTTAATAGCAGACCGGTTAAAGCGAGCAATGATTTCATTGATTTAAAGTTACGGATAATCGTGGCTAGCAATTCTAAGTTATAACAGGTATCGATATTATATTAGTTGTGGGGTTATAATATGATGATTAAGTTGTAGCATGTTAAGCAAGTATTCAGATACTTGCCTCGGCGGTTCCGCAAACCGAAACACGGATGCGGTGTCGGCAGAAACTACGATACGGAAGCACGGGCCACGGATCGAGTCCCAACAGAGGTCAACGGGATCACACGGACCAGGGGGCTTCGCTGGAGCGTCGGGTTCGTCAGACGGCACGGTCGGTTTCCGGCAAAATGGCAAAAGTAACGGAATTAGCGACAAAACCCACACATCCAAAATACGGACCAGCAGGGGAAAGATCTGCACAAAGGAAGGAAAAGAAACTTACAGGGAGACACCAGGGGGGGACCACGGCGGGTTCGACGGCACTGGAACGCCGGCGAGGCCGCGACGGTGGCTGCGAAGGCTGGAACAGCCGTTGGGCTAGCTGGAGAGGGGTGCGACGAGTGGAGGAGAAAGGGGGTCGGCTCTGGTGGTCGAGGGAACAGGGAAGTGGTCGGAGGTGGCGTCGACGAGGTCGCCGGCGCGCTTCTCCGGCGAACAGGGGAGGTGCAGGCGAAGGATGAAGGCTCGGTGTGCTATTCCGGCGAGGGGAGGAGGGGGTGACGGCGAGGTCTCGACGAGGAGGGTGAAAGGGGGTCGTGGGAGGCTTCGACGGTCGGAGGCGACGTCGACGGCGAGGTCGCGAGGGATGGAGACGAGGTCAGGAATGGGTTGCAGGCGCGGGAGAGAGGAGGAAGGAGGGAGGAGGAAGGTGCGGCGGTCTCGAGGTGACGAGGGAGGCGACGGCGAGGTCTTGGGGAGGTCGGCGGTGGGTCGGCAGTGAGCTAGGGTTAGGGTTGAGGGGTTTCTCGCGATGGGAGGCGAAGGTAAGGCGGCTGCATGCGTGGGTTTAAAATATATGGAAAGAGAGAGAGAGAGAGAGAGAGAGAGAAAGAGGAGAGAGGCAGGGATTGAGTGGAGAGAGAGAGAGAAACTGGGGGAAAGAGAGGCGGGCCCCACGAGCTCGATAGGAGCTCGTGATTGGCCGGGGGAGAAAATATAAGAAGGATTTAGTAGGATTTGCTGTTAGGAATAGATTAGGATATAGATATATATTTATTAGATATTAAATTTAAATGGGCCATTTTGGCGCAAAATGAAACATTTCCAAATCGCGCCCGGGTTGCGCCCAAAGGTTCCAAATTCAAATTATATGATTTTAAGCGGGCTCCAAATTTTGGAAATAGGTGTTTAATGATTAAAATGCATGCCCCCAAGTCGGACACTTGTACGCGCGCGTAGTCGCCCACACTGGCCCGTTTAGCCAAACGGAACGGAATCTCGACACGCGGACGCTACCACGCGACTAGTGGCGACGAGTAGGCTAACATGGACATCTTAAATTTCATTTTCGGAGTTAAAATTTGTTATGTGCTAAAATGACTTAACCGGGTAAAATTTAGCAATAAACCCCAGAAAATCAGGAAAATTGGGAGTGAGCAAACCACAGCCCTCAACTAGTAATATCCATAGTATTGTTGGGCTCGGGTGTTACAACTACCGACGATTCATTGAAGGATTCTCAAATATCGCATCACCCTTGACCAAGCTCACACGCAAAGACGAAACATTCGTGTGGTCAGAAGCATATGAAAGGCTTTTGTAGAACTTAAGTCAAGGTTAACCTTTGCATGTATTCTTGTAATACTGGATCAATCTGGCGGATTCTTTGTGCATTGTGATGCGTCCGGTAAAAGATTAAGATGTGTTCTACACCAGCATGGAAAAGTTGTGGCTTTTGCATCAAGACAGTTAAAGGTCCATGAACGCAACTATCCAACACATGATCTGGAATTGGCAGCCGTCATCTTCGCACTCAAGATTTGGCGCCACTATCTATTGGGAGAACGAGTGGATATATACACTGACCACAAAAGTCTGAAGTATGTATTTACTCAGAAGAAACTCAACATGCATCAGAAAAGATGGCTAGAACTCATGGCGGACTTCGACATCAACCTACAGTATCATCCTGGGAAGGTGAACGTAGTTCCCGATGCCCTTAGTTGCCAGCCATTAGCAATGAACCCCACCATTCAGTGGAGACTACAAAAAGAACTGCATGGATTGGAGATTGAAGTAGTTGTTCCAGGTAACGCTTCATCTTTGATGAACTTACAAGTTCAGTCCACTCTTGTAAATCAGATCAAGACAGCTCAAGCAAATGATGCCTAGCTACAAAAGATCCGAGAACAAGTAGAAAGTGGACTTCGAACTGACTTCATCATCTACGAAGATGGATCCTTGCGATAGGGAAGCCGTTTATGTGTACCAGTCGGCTCTGTTCGAGAAGATTTGATGAAAGAAACTCACAGCTCTCCATATTCGGTACACCCCGGCGGTACGAAGATGTACAAGGATCTACGGCAGCACTACTGGTGGTATGGAATGAAGCGCGAAGTAGTAAGGAGCGTAGCCAAGTGTTTAGTGTGTCAGCAAGTGAAGGCTGAATATCATAGAACTACTGGTTTACTTCAGCCGTTACCAAACCCAGAATGGAAATGATAGCATATTACCATGGACTTCGTGACTGCTCTCCCTCGCAGCACGAAGGGTAACAATGCAATTTGGGTTATTGTGGATCGACTCACCAAGTCGGCTCACTTTATTCCATTCAGAGTTGGCCAGTCAACTGAGAGATTGGCAAGGAAGTACATGGAGGTGAGTAAAAATCTAAAGTAAAATTTAAAACCTTCAAGATGTACCATACTTGATACCCATAAACTCATGCAGGAGATCGTGAGATTATATGAAGTACCTGTTTGCATCGTCTCCGATCGTGATACAATATTCCGATCACAGTTTTGGCAAAGTTTGCAAGCTATCCTGGGAACGAGTCTGAATTTCAGCACGGTGTATCATCCACAAACAGATGGACAGTCCGAGCGGACAATTCAGATCCTGGAAGATATGCTGAGAGCATATATGTTAGACTTCGGAGGTTTATAGGAAGATCACCTACACCTTGTGGAGTTTTCATACAACAGCAGCTATCAGGCAAGCATTAGGATAGCACCATTCTCAACACTCTATGGATGGAAATGTCGTTCCCTGTTGAGTTGGGACGACGCTGGAGATCATGAACTCCTTAGACCAGAGATGATCATGGCAACCGTGGACGTAATTTGCATGATCAGGGAAATGATGCGATTAGCCCAAGACCGACTGTTCCCCGCCGAAACACGGGGACGAGACCGTGCGGGTCCGTCTTGCCGGATTTTTGGGGCAGATGCTAATTGGTGCTATCCGTCCACCTCTTCGAAGATGCCAAGTTGATTTATGGCACCATGTATCGAAGGTTTAAACGGATGCGGCTGATATAGCAGACTTTGTCAGATTCCCCCTCGTTGATGAGGGGTTTTTGATTGTGGGGACGTCTTCCTTGCAGGCACAAGGCCCTGCAGTTAATTATGCTACCGCATCATGGAAACCACTTTCTCCTTCTCCAGATGGTCACTTCGTGTCGTGTGTGTTTGTTTTGTTTTTGGTTGCCCGTGGATTGTATGCGGAGACTAATTTATGTTGTCGTCCGTAGGGCGTGGATTAGTCCAAATCCGTATCTTCTTAGATTTGGGTTTGGGGGTTGGGTTTAAGAATACGTTAGCCTCATTTGAGACTAAGATCAACTTAAACATTTGTTAAGGATACATTAGTCTCATTTTAGATTAAGATCAACTTAACGGGATCATTTAGATCCAACAAAAGAGCATTTGGGCTCTATTGTTAGTTTAGAAACATTGCGGTCGATTAGTTTAAGGACATTACGGTCCAGTGTTAGTTTAAGGACATCTCGGTCCGAGGTTAATGACGTCATAGTCCATGGGTTTTAAAGGACCCCACAGTCTAAGGTTAAGGACATCATAGTCCGTGAGTTTAAAGACCTCACAGTCAAGGTTAAGGACATCATAGTCCGTGAGTTTAAAGACCTCACAGTTAAGGTTAAGGACATCATAGTCCATGGGTTTTAAAGGACCCCGCAGTCCGTAGAATGTTTGGTTGTCGGGACCCGTCACCTCTCTGAAGACGTTGAAGGATTAGAACGACAAATATCAGAGGAGTAAAGAGATGTACTCTCGAACCGACGTGAGTTGGTTGAAAGATCTGTAGTCTAATTTAGGGCTAAGATCTGTTAACATATTTATGAGCAGATAAGCTCAATTAATATGAGTAGAGGACTTATGGCCAATCTTGGGCTAAGTCCAATAGATGTTTAATATTTTATTTTGGGCTGTTGAGCCTTTATTTGGGCTTGGCCCTTTTAGCAATGCTGAGCATTGATTCATATCTTGACAATATTTTTGTCTTTTATTGAATGCTGAGCATTCATCAGAGCTCTGGGCTTATTAAAGAACAATTTATGTTCTGTTAGCGCAACACGTGGCGCGCTAGGCGCTTTACGCCAGTCAAAAAGCGCAGTGCGCTTCTGCCACGTGGCGCACATGTAAGGGACACGCGTCGCACTTGGCGCTAGGCGCCAGATGATGAGCGCATAATGCCAGTTTATGAGCGCTGAGTGCTAATCCATGAGCGCATTGCGCTTTCATTTTAGTGGCGCACACGTGAGTGACACGTGGTGCGCTTGGCGCTGAGCGCCAACCCATGAGCACAGTGCGCTATTTCAAGAGCGCAAAGCGCTAGTGGTTAATTGGCGCCTATGTGATTGACACGTGGCACATTTGGAGCTGAGTACCAGTCCAGAGAGCGCAGAAGCGCAGTTCAAGAGCGCAAAGCGCATTTGATCACTTTTACGATCTGAGCTTTTTAAAAGAGAATTCGTCTCAAGATCTAAGAACAACCGTTCTTATTTTGTTTCAATCTCTTATATTGATGAAAGGTTTTGCCTTTATGGATCTATGATCCTTAAGAGAATTGAATTATTCTCCTTTTTATAATGAGATGTTCATGATCTCTTTGAGAAAGACTTTAGTCTTATAGATCTATGATCTGTGAGAAGTAAGTTCTTCTTTTATTTTATGATGAGATCTTTTGATCTCTTTGTGAAAAACTTTTTATCTTTGTAGATCTATGATCTTTTTAAAGAAATAAATTCTTCTTTTTATGAGATGATTTCATCTCTATGTTCATCATCATCATTTTTACCTTGAAGAAAGATCTTCTTGCAAGAGCTTGCTCTTTGAATTTTCTCAAAGTTTTTGGGGAGCTTTCTCTCTCTTTCTGTATATCTATCCCTGAGACTTGAAGTCTAGGGGCCTTTTTATAGGGTATGCTGATTTGTTGAATCAGTTAAAGAGATCTTTCTTTGATTGATTTGGGGATGTTTCCCCACCATTGGATCTTTGATCCTAGGGCTTCTGTTTTACAGAAGGCAATCTTCTTGTTTTTAACAAGATTGGAAAATCTTTCCATATAGAATTTATTCTGTCTTTTGGTAATTTTTATTTACCATTGGATCATTGATCCAACGGTGCTCTGATTTACAGAGCACAATCTTGTTATTTGGAAAGATTTTGAGGAATCTTTCCTTAACAGAATTTAACTCTGATTAATTAATGATTTATCATTATTATTAGATCTTTGATCTAACGGTGGGGAGCTTTTAGTTCCAGCGCTAGCGCACCCATGCTCTGCACGTGGTGCGCTGCTTGAAGGGCAACGCACATTGCGCTAGCGCATCTGTGTTTGACACGTAGTGTGCTGCTTGGAGCGCAGCGCACCTAGCGCTAGCGTACACGTGGCGTGCTGCTTAGAGCGCAACACACCTAGCGCTAGCGCCCACGTGCTTTGCACGTGGTGCGCTGCTTAGGGCGCAGCGCACTTGGCACTGCATCTGAAGCGTTGCTTCATTTCAAAAATTTGAATTTTAAACAGAGCTTTGCTCTGATTGGGGGAAACAAATGCCCCCCACCGTTGCGCTCACGTAGCCTACATGTGAGTGCAGCGGTGGCAGCATCTGCGCCCTTGGATCAACTGAGATGTTGAAACGGCACTCAGTGCCTATAAATAGGACCTTTGGTCCTTAGGATGATTTCTGTTCATCTTCTTCTTTATTTTTTGAGAATTTTTATTCTCTCACAGAGCATAGCTTTCCATCTTAGGAATTTTCTTAAGGACAAAAACTCTGTCAAAATTTAGATAAAGATTAAATCTTTTAATAATCTAGGGTTTTATCCATTAACAGAGCCTTGCTCTTCATAGATCTTTGATCTAAAGAAAACCCTTTCAGGGTTTCATTAACAGAGCTTTTGCTCTCTTCAAATCATAAAGAACTCTTAAGAGTTTGTTCATGGATCTTGAAGATCTCAGAATTTTTTAATTCGTATATAAAAAAATTGTTTTTAATTTTCTTGATGGATTATTCCATCATTTTCTTCCAGAGCAAGGCTCTTGAGGAATTTTTATTCCTTCATGATCAGAGTTTGACAAGTGTCACTCTGTCACAGAGCACTGCTCTCAAAGGGAGATTTACTCCTCTGCCCGAGGGATCTCTCATTTAATGAGAATTTCTTGAGGAATTCCTCATTTAATCAACAGTCTCATCAAATGATGAGGCTGTTTTATTAATGATGAACTGCCATCTAGATTTTGTGGGCCCCCTTTGGTCCCTCTTTACTGCATTGCAGTGCGGTACAAATTTTAAAGTACCAAGTGCCAGAATTTAAATTAAATTATCGCATTGACAGTTGACTTTTGTCTCTTTTCGCGCAGGCGATATGTCTTTCGATCCCTTTTTTCCGTTTGTTCATTCAGAGGGAGGATTCCCTGGAGCACCTGTGGACTGGGAAGTCTTAGCATTGATCAAACATCATGGCTTGGAACATAAGAATCTTCACCTCTGGGGGACATGGTACAATCAGATTATTAGGGGTCGGCAGAGCTTTTCGTGCGCGGTACCCTCAGAGCCCATCATGGTGATCCATTACGCCGACCCACCCCCAGTGAACTATACCGTGGAAGAAGTCAACTGGACTTCGGGAGGTCTTCTTCAGCCTGCTATGGCTTCGATACCTGTTCAGCCTCCAATGGCTTTGGATACCCCGGGACGACGTATTTTTCAAGGCGAGGCGTGACCGTGGGGACAACCATATATGATTGGGCTAATTACTCGTCATCCAGCTGGCTATCTGCAATGGGCCCGCTACATTCTGTCAGCGAAGAAGTCACAGTTGTTGAGGCTTGGGTTGTATCCCGCCATTTATGCTTCTCTCTTCCAGTATTCTACACTTCCCGCCTGGTGGGTTAAGGCCTTTCTGGAGCAGTGGAACATTTCTACTCACACCTTCCTTTCGCTGGATCGAGAAGTATCAATTTCCTTAGACGAATTTGCAGAAGTTTCTGGCTTACTGGTTATGGGGGAGCATTATGAAGAACTGCCTCCTACAGATGAATACGTTTTTGGTGCCAAGCCAGTGATGACGGGCCTTACCCCGGAGAACGCCATTCAACACCAGTTCCCTAGCTTAATCAAAGTGTTGAATATTTATGAAGGCATTTTTCTCGAATCTGGGAGCCGCGGGGTTAATTTCGAGGATTTCATTGCTCGTTTTCTCCATCCGGAAGTCCTTTCGAAGGATGCTGCTAAATTCGCTAAACTTGACGACCCTTTCGGTTTAGGGTTAAACAACTTCCCAACGGCGGAGGCAGATCAAAAGAGTTTCTTCCTTCCCAACACTCCAGTTGTTTCTTTCGCGGAGGTCGTAGTCCCTGGGATTGATGAGGAAACGTTCTTTTTGGGGTTTCTTGGGCTATGGCTGAGCTGGTTTGCGCTCCTGATGCACCCTCGCCGTATGAGGCCGTCTGTCTTCTATCCGGCTCACCGAATGATTATTGGGGTGAAAGTGGGTGTCGGGGTTGCCGGGTTGTATTACGGTCTCAGCCAAGCGGCGGATACTACTGAACCCGGAGTGCAGCATGTGAACTTCTCGATGCATTACTTCATGTCATGGCTCGAGCTACATGCACTTGGCGTTTTCGGTATCCATAAAAGGCCGTCCTTCTACGACAGGTGCGGCTTCCCCCGGATTATGCGATTAGTCGACGCATCTATTGTAAATCCGTCACCGCGGGAAGCTACTGGTTTGCTCCTTCGTCCCCACACGGTTGGAGACGGCATGACTTTCACCGACAAGATCCTGACTATCGGCTAAGAGTCCACGACAACGGTGCAACTATTGCGGGACATTTTTAAAGATGGAGCCTCTATTTTGAAAGCTCGGGAAATCCTTCATTTATATTCCATCAGACCGGGCTTTCTAGTGTTTAGGCAAAATGATGCGGCGTTATTCATGAGATACAATCCGCACCGTTTTGCCCAGCAGCTGAGCTACAATCAGGGAGTCCCGCTTGAGGCTTTCTTGTTAGAACCTGTTGTCACTAAAGAGGGAATGCAAAATGCGCTGCATCATTTCATGCGCATGAACACGGGGTCCAACTTCTTTATCAGCGAACCGAGCTGTGTCCCGAAGGCCCTTAGTGTGTACGTGGCGTGGTACCGGCATTCAATGGGCGCCGTCATCAGGGAGGAGAAGCGACTGTTGCTCGATCGCAAAGGTGCACCCCCTGCTGGTGATCGAAACGTCCCTCTGAAGCGACGAACCATTGTCCCGCCTCCTTAAGAGAAGCTGCCGTGATCGAAGTCCCGCACGACAGGCCCGAGCTACCGATACCCCGGGCTCCTGTAGAAACGGCGACTGTAGCTTCCCCCAATTCTGGCGTGGGTTCAGATATCGGGACTCGTCGTCCTAAAGTGCCTACCAAGCGTAAGCTTGTGCTAGCTGCGACCGGAGCTCGCTCGCAGAAGAGGAAGAAAAAGTCGATCCTTTCCGTCGACGTTGTACTCGGCCAGGAGCCTCACGCTCCTTATGGCGAGGGCCTGAGCGAGTATGGGACAAACGAGGGTCTATTCATGCCACCAGATGATATTGATCTGGCGGCTTCCATTGCAGCTTCTGAGCAATTGGCAAGCCACGAAGCAGGACTGGCCATCCTCACGCAATCAGGTAACCATTAGCTGTATCTTTCGTCATTGCATCATATTTTTGTCATCATGTTATGACTGACACTATTCCTCCCTTTTTTAACAGGCATTTCCACCGAAGAAGCTCTCACAGCTTCTTTCAAGACTTTTGAGGAAGAGGAAAGACTTCGAGCATCCTTAGGCATCGGTATATTTCGGTTCACCGCGTCTCCGCTCCCGTTTCTAATGGGTAATCTGACCCCTCCTTTTCATCTTATTACAGGATTTACCTCTACTCAGGTTATTCCAGGCATGCCACCGACTTCACAGGGCGGTGAGAAGATTCTTCCCGGGTCGGCTATCGAAGTTTCAGTTCCGCCGGTATTGCCGAAAGAAGCTTCACTTAAGCAACCGATGACGGATGCCATAACGGCTCCAGAGGTAACTATTGGCGTGGACGATGACGTCTTGTTGAAGGAGGTCTTTAGAAGATCTGCCCTCACGGCCCGGGCGGAAAGGAAGCATAGGATGCGCGCGGCAAGGGAGCGTACCGCCGCCTTGGATGCGGGTGCAGGTCCAAGCGCTATTTCCCCTGCCCCTACTCCTTCAGAGGATACTTCGTCCGCCTTGTCTACAGCCCACAGACAGGCAGCACGTGCGGCTCAAGAGGCAATCGAAAAACCGACCCAAGGTAACGTGACATTGGGTTCTTTTGTCAAAGCTTTAATTTTCAGGTTCTCATATATCCTATCCTGTAGGGCCGAGTCTTGCCGAGGAAGTGGTAGGTGACGTGGCGGCAACCACCGAGCCTGAGGTAGCGGCAGATGAGACATCCACAATCGCCGAGCCCGAGGGAGCGGTGAGTGATATGGCTACAATCACCGAGCCCGAGGTAGCCACAAGAGTCGGGCACTGCTCCAATCGTCGCTTTCCCCCTTACGGCTCCTTGCCGTTGCCGGGCGCTGCGAGCGTCACGATGATTTTCGTAGAATCGGGAGATGAGGCTACGGGTGGAGAGACCGTTCCGATGGAGGAGGGTGAAGCATTCGCTGCATCCAGTGACGCCCTTGTTGCGGTCTCGACCGGCGACTCACCAGGTAGATTTTGAGTCATCACTTTCCCCTTTATTCTGCAATCCCTTTCAATTTCTTTTGACAGTGTTTCTCTTATTTCTAATGCAGGTGTGATGAGCGTTGGGGTTATGCCATCCGAGGAAGCGTCTCCAGTTGCTGCTTTGACGGTGACCGCTCCTTTACCTTCTCTCGTACCCTCTCAAATGCTGGAAGGTGCGGATTTGTGACCCATCATCTTCATTGTAGGCAGTATACTTCATGTACCGACATTTTATTATTATATCCTTGCAGGAGTCCTTTTTGATCACCTGTATCAGGTGCTACACCCACACTTCTCCTTTCAGTCAGAGATTGCCTCTTCTAGCGGAGCTGGTGAGTACAGCCTTTAGCTAACATCTCTTCTTTTCTTTGACGGGCAGTCAAATCGTTTCTAATTCTTCTTTGTTTTAATTACAGCCCTACAGCTCGAAGGAAGAGACGAAAGAACAGTTGCACCGCCGGTACTCCCGGTCTTGCCACCTGCTGCAGCCGGTATAGTAAACCCCGTTGTTCATGAACTTCCTTTATTTCTTGAACCGTTACTTGACTGTGATTTGCTTTGTAGCTGTGACACCGACTTTAGCTCCGTTTGAGTCTCAAGTCATAATGTCAGCATGCCCCTTCTCTCGACGCCCCTCCTCCAAAGGTGCTGTGAATAGCCTGCGCACGTTGACTGATCATCTCGAGGAGCTTGATGTGGAGACTCCTGCCCTTGCTGCAAATTTCACCGCTGAGGTTAATCCCATGCTGGCGACGCTCGTGCACTTTCATAATGAAGGCGTCGTGGAGTCCTGGGTTAATCATTGCAGAAAAATCAAGGCCTGTCTGCATGAGCTTGAGTTTAGACGTCTTGCCCCTGAGGTCTTGGCTGTGAACTCCCAGCGGGCTGCATGGGTCGAGGAGAGCACCCCTTATTTCCGCCATCTTGAACAAAAAGCGGCTTTGAGGTGTAAGGAGCGCGAGGAGACTTCAAGCGAATCTGCTCGATTGCATGCTCAAGTTGATGCAAACGCTGCACAGTTGCAAGTTATCTTCGAAAGCCTTCTACGATGTATTTCTGGCAGGCTCACGCTGAGGCAAAAGCTTGACCTCATCGAGCGAGATGTACAGAATCGTGGGGCAGCTCAGAGGGTCGTCGAAGAGCAACTTTTATCCTACTTGCAGCAACGAGCCCAGGTCGAAGCAGAGTTGGCCGCGACAGCTGCCCAAGAAAAGGGGCTGAGGGAAGTGCGCGAGCGGCTGATCGGTCTATTGAAAACGCTTCCCTATCAATAATTGTTTTTGTACCATTTGTAATTTTGAATAAAATGTATCCATTTTTTTTCTTTCATAAGATGTATTTTGTACCCAATTGAATTTATGAATAAAAGATACATTTCTTTCGTAATATCTTGTGTCATCTCTTGCTTTCTTCTCTTTTCTTTGTTGCTGGCGTGTTACTTTAGTAAGCGTAGCCTGTAGATGATAAAGAGAGCATTCCGTTTTGAATTCTTCGAGAGGTAGCGATGGCTTAGGAAAGCAGGTTCAGATCTGCTGTCTAAGGCTTTTCAACTTCATAAGCCGCGAGGGTCTCATAAAGACTTTTCTCCCTACGAGTCGAGAGGATCTCGTAGGTGTATTTTCTCCTTAGGAATCGTGAGAATTCCTAAGTATGTTTTCTCTTATAAGTCGTAAGGACCTTACAAGAGAGTTTTCTTCCTTACGGGTCAAGAGGACCTGTAAGTGATTGATGGTGTTGCCATTATCCGCACTTCACGGAGTAAAGAGTTGCTCTGGGCGTTTCCCACGGGGTCAAAATTGACTTTAGCCATGTTCCACGGGACCAGGATTTGCTCTGGATGCTTCCCACGGGGTTGGATTGACGTAGCCGTGTTCTGCGAGGACCAGGATCTGCTCTGGATGTTTCCCACGGGGTCAGGATTGACATAGGCCGCGTTCCACGTAACCAGGAATTTGCTCTGGATGCTTCCCACGGGGTCATAGCCGTGTTCTGTGAGGACTAGGCTCCGCTCTAGACGTTTCCCACGGGGTCAGGATTGACATAGGCCATGTTCTACGTGACCAGGAATTTGCTCTGGATGCTTCCCACGGGGTCATAGCCGTGTCCTGCGAGGACCAGGCTCCGCTCTGGACGTTTCCCACGGGTCAGGATTGACATAGGCCGTGTTCCACGTGACCAGGAATTTGCTCTGGATGCTTCCCACGGGGTCATAGCCGTGTTCTGCGAGGACCAGGATCCGCTCTGGACGTTTCCCATGGGGTCATGTTTGACATAGGCCGTATTCCACGTGACCAGGAATTTTCTCTAGATGCTTCCCACAGGGTCTGATTGACATAGCCATGTTCTGCGAGGACCAGGCTCCACTCTGGATGCTTCCCACGGGGTCGGATTGACATAGTCCGTGTTCCACGTGACCAGGAATTTGCTCTGGATGCTTCGGGGTCATAGCCGTGTTCTGCGAGGACCAGGTTCCGCTCTGGATGCTTCCCACGGGGTCGGATTGACATAGCCATATTCTGCGAGGACCAGGATCCGCTCTGGACATTTCCCACCGGGTCAGGATTGACATAGGCCGCGTTCCACGTAACCAGGAATTTTCTCTGGATGCTTCCCACGGGGTCTGATTGACATAGCAGTGTTCTGCGAGGACCTGGTGTTCACACCAGAATATTGTATTTTATATTCCCCATTCTTATGCATTTTACAATGAAAACAGGTGCTTTTGACGCATGTCTGCTACATGTTACAGGTTACAGGTTCTTGGAAAGAAAACAGTGAAAACGATATAAAGGCGATGAAAAAGTGGACTTTAACCAATGAACAGAAGATCTTGATCAAGCCTACATAAGAAACAGTTCACAAAGCAAGATTCAAGATATCGACTCAAAGCGAAGGTTTAAAGTTCACTACAAATTGTTCACTGGAGATCTGGAACCAACCTAGAAGCCCAATAAGAAAAGTACCAAGGAATTAAGAAGACCACAGATCCAGAGATCAGGACCCAAAAAGCCCAGAGCCCAACTCCATAATTTGGCCGCGGAACCGCGGCCAAACCAAGGCTGGGACCGCGGTTCCGCGGCCATATAAGGCCCAAATGCAAAATGGTTTTTACCATAATTCCATGGCGGCGTTGACTGGTCTTTTCTAGGGCTATTTTTGTAATTTCAGACATGCGAAAAAGATGTAACCTAGGGTTTCCTATCTTCTATAAATAGGAACTCTAATCATTGTAATTCTTCATGCCTCCTTTTAATAAAAATTCAGAAATCCTTTTTGGAGAGCATCGGTGTTTCTTCTCCATTCTGAAATTCAGATCTGACAACCCTGCATGGACGATTGGAGGGATGCATCTGTAAGTAATTTAATTTCTTGCCTTAGATGTTAGCTTTGGGAAAGGCTTTTGAGAGATGAGATCTCTCATCCCTTTCTTACCCATCACATAGAATCTATAGGACTCCATGCATACATGCACATACCGCTCCCTACGGCACCCTATCTCTCGAGGTAGCGGTGATACCGTAGTATAAAGGCCCGGGTGTGATGTTTTCCATGGAGGTTAGGGTAAGGATCTCTAAAAGAAGGACAAGAATCTAGAGGAAGGAACACCTTCCCAAATGGATCCAATCCCCTTTATTGATAATTACCATAACTCCTCTTAGATCCTAATCTGGGTATAGAAAGCGTTGAGATTTATTTGCATTTCCAAATCATTCCTAAACCTAACCCTAGCAAGATCTAGATTAATTTAGTTTTTAGATAGAATCAATTTTTAGATTTAATAACAACTCCGAACACCCTTCGGAATTAACTCGTAAGAGCGATTAGGAAATTCACAACATCCCTGTGGACCGACCCGTACTCACCGGCTAGCTACAAAGCGACGCCGTTCTTGATTGCGGTTACAAATATTTTTGATCTATCTTTTAGAAAGCGCAAGCACGCTAAATCATTCCAATCAAATGGCGCCGTTGCCGGGGATGGCGTAGAATTTTCTTTTCGCAATTTCGGGTTAATCATAAAATTTAAAAAATCATAAAAATCTGAAAAATCATAAAAATATAAAAATATATATTTTGTTATTTTTGGAAGGGGTACTTTGTTGTGTGAAATCTTGCAGGAACAAACTCAGATCTGGAAATCTACAGGAAGAGAAACAGAAAACCAAATATCAAAACAGAAGGGGAATTCAAAATCAGAGCAGAAGAATTTTTCCCGAGACCCGAACCCTCCATTGCGCCGCCCTTCCGCCGCGGTAACCCACTTTAGACCGCGGATCCGCCGCGGTCTTGGAGTTTCAGACCGTCAGAAAAAATCTTGGGAATCGTGCCTGCTTGTTGACCGCGAAAACGCGGCATTAGGGCTCTTAGACCGCGGAAACTCGGCGGGACAGTGACATCATCTCGTGGAATTTCCTTTGTAAGATCCTCTGTTCTTTCTCTGGAGATCTAGATATATCTTTTCTGAAAAATTCCTGCAAAAATTTTGTGCACTTTAAAAATATATTCCCTTCCAAATAACAATCTTGTGCAGGATTTTTGGGCCCCGCTTGAAATGAAAATTGGTTGCAAGTAATCTTTTTGTTGCATATCTTTTCTCGAATATCTTTTTGCAACAATTTTTTCCAAAAAAAGATTCTTGTGAGATGCTTAAAATAATAACTGATTGCAGGTAATATTTTGCTGTTGCATATCTTTTATCAAAAATCTTTTTGCAACAATTTCCAAAAAAAAAAAAGAAAGAAAAGGGATAAATCTTTTATAGAAAACTTGCAAATTTTTTAGCCCCAAATAAATCCTTGCACCACCCAACCTTCCTTCTTGTCACCTTTCTTCTTCTAACATGGGTACCCCACATAAAAAATCATTAGCCGAACTTTGGTATCCCGAACCTAATTTTGCGTCATATGTCAATGTGTTCGGTCAATTTAAAGACGATCCTTCCATGCCTAAAAAATCTTTGAAAGATCACATAGAGGAGTCTAGGAGAAATAGTTTGACTTTTCAACCCACTTTGTGTCAACCAAGTCAACCTTTACCACCTACATATGTTGACACCACTTCTTTAAGTCCTTCTGTCACTCCTAGGCCGATGTCCATTGCTGAGCATATTGCTCAATCTCGTAGCCGATCTTTCACCCCTCTCCACACATCTAGTTCTAGGGATCAACAAGACTATTCACCTTTTTATCCACATGTTGACCCTACCTCTGTCCAATCACCCACTTCCTACCAGTCCTACCTGACTTTTTCACCTTCACTAGACACTGTTTCGACACAGCCATTAGGGAGTTTCACATATCCAACCAATTTTGAATCTTTTACTGAAACCCCCTCACCACCTAAGTCTAGTTTGGAAGAGGCGTTGGAGGTGTATATCGCAGCAACAAACAAAATGGTTAGGAATGTGGAAGCGTCCGTGGCCGCCCTTATGCAACCTGCTGAACCGGTAGCTAGTTTTCCGCTAGCTCCAAATTTTTCAATGTATGAGACAGCAGTTGGACAGAATGAGAATGAGAGAGGATTTTCAAATCAAACCTACCCTTACCCAATTGAAACCCACAACTCCTGTTTTCCATCGATTGCCCTAAATAGTTCACCTGTTGAAAATAAAGATGAGTTGAGCGAATTTATAGTGTTTGATTTGCCAGATTGTGAGGAACCCCTTTCGAGTGAAACCGCACCTAATCCTTTCGATCTTTACACCTCAACTCTAGAACCTAAATCGATAGATATCCATGCTTTTGATGAGGTGTCTAAAGAAATTGATTTTCACTTGATTGAGGATATAGACGCCGGGAATATTTCGGATGATGAACCTGTCGATTTGCTTGAAATTTTATGTTCAAATCATCATCCCGAGTTATTAAATGTTTCTCCCGAATCTCATATGCGTCTAGATTTTGATGATAATGGCATGGATAAGTTGAATATTGAGGATAGTATTGAGGAGAGTCTTGAGGATAATATTGAGGTTGAATCATTTTTGTTTGATGTGTCTGATTTTCCAATTCATCCTCCTGAACCTTTGACTGTTATATCACCCTCCCTCCTTCCCATCGTTCCGACCATGCTTGAAGACTGTGAGCTTGAAAGATTTTCCTTTGAATCCGATACTGTTCTCACAGATGATAACACTTACGAGTGTTTCACTTTTTCGGACGATGTTGATGACTCACCGTCCGAGTTTGAGTCCTTTACATTTTCAGATGAGCCATCAGACTCGGTTGATTATAGTAGTTTCGAACCATTAATGGAATCTTTCAAGTTCGAAACAGTTTACTACGGTGAGAAAGATACTATCCCTAATTCACTCCCTTTCGTCTTTCCCATTGTTCCGACCGAACAAATGACCGTTACGCTTTCATCTCCTATACCAAGTTCGGCGTACCCATGTTTTCTCACGAATCTTGAGGGATTTGATCCCATTTCTCAACGAGTTGATAGGTTAGCGCAATCGCTTTTAACACATCGGTCATCACAAATTGCGCTAATTTATTCACTCAATTTACACCCTCAAGATCGTACTCCACTTCCTTCTTCTTTTCGCCATTCTTCTCCCCCACCGAGACCATATTCTACCATTCTTCTTTCCACACGGTCTCGCGTGCTTTTCATATCTTTTCTTTCCATCCCATTCTTGCACCAACTCTACCATTACCATGATAAGATTTTTGAATAGTTGGTGCTAACTTTTGGCTTGTGCAAGGCCAAGCTTAAGTTTGGGGGAATCTTTGTATATATGTATATATATTTTTTGTTTTCTTTTTCTATAAAAAAATAAAAAAAATTTCAAAACATTAAAAATATATAAAAAATTGTAAATAAATAAACAGGGGAGTATCGGCATTTTGACCCTCTTGGTTTAGCATGACAGTGAGGACACTGTCAAGTTTAAGTTTGGGGGTATGCTCGGTACGTCTTCTTCCTTCGCATTCATTTGTACATATTTTTGCATTTGCATATTTATTTGGAAAACCCATAAAAATTGAAAAATTTCAAAAATTATAAAAATTATTGTATTCAATTTTGGCTATAATCGACTTAAGTTTGATAGATAGGTCAACTGGCTAGGAACAACTAGATCTTAGACTTAGTGAATTAAAAATCCTAAAAATAACATTCCTTAAAGTTTAACAGTAGAAAGTATATGCCTTTGTAGTTTATTTAGAAATAGGCAAATTTTGGGTTCACTTCTTGGGCTAAGTCGAAACAAGGGAAGAGTATTGATGTTCTTATTAGAGTATAAGTTTGAAAAATAGTTCCTAGCTTAAGTCTAGATTCTGAAAATGTATACCCTATAAAATGCACAAACACGCACCTTGAAACTTGGATTAGTAGAAGAGACCTCGAAATACTCTTGTCTAAAGTCCTTAGCACAATGAAAAAGAAAAAAAGTGGATAAAGGAAAAAAAAATGGACACTGGTTTTTGTGATTACTTAAGGCTGTAAAAATAGAAAAATATTTAGCGAGGGTGCTTCATCACCTAGTGCCTTAGACCAACTGGTTTGGGAGCCACTGCTAAAAGCCTTGGGTGTTGCAAAACTAGGAAGTACGCCTTAAAGTGCTAACGCATCTTGTAATCGGTTGTTGGTACCTCAAGAAGTATTAACAGTCGCATGAAGGATGTGAAAGCGAAATTTCACAAGTGCTTTGGACAATGGACGGGAGTACGATTGCTTGATTTGAATTTCCAAGTGTAGGGGTGATATTTACACACACGTGGGGATATGTGATTAGAGTTTAGATAAGAGAAAGGAATGAAAAATAGAACTTGTATCTTTAGTAGAGTTGATAAAAATTCCTAAGTGGAGATGTAACCCTAGAAGGAAAGCTTAAGAAATGCCGAAAGCTAGGTAATTCTACAGGATATATATAATCTTAAGTTAAATAATGAGGAAGTGTGAAGAATATGGGTGGATAATTTACGAGTCAAAAGATAATAGAATTCCTTGTTAGAAAACCTAATTGGAGAACAAAAATCAATGGGCCAAATTGATAGGATTTTGTGGGTGTAATCCGCTGAAAACCCTCAGGAGACAACACTCCTCCTACTAGGGACACCTAGAGGTTTAACGGCTTGTTGCACGAGCTCAGTGCAATCGCGTTTCCCTGCGAAAGTGCGGTTAGGTTTTTTGTAGAGAATAAAACAATAAGTTTGCTCGAGGACGAGCAAAAGATAAGTTTGGGGGTATTTGTTCACACCAGAATATTGTATTTTATATTCCCCATTCTTATGCATTTTACAATGAAAACAGGTGCTTTTGACGCATGTCTGCTACATGTTACAGGTTACAGGTTCTTGGAAAGAAAACAGTGAAAACGATATAAAGGCGATGAAAAAGTGGACTTTAACCAATGAACAGAAGATCTTGATCAAGCCTACATAAGAAACAGTTCACAAAGCAAGATTCAAGATATCGACTCAAAGCGAAGGTTTAAAGTTCACTACAAATTGTTCACTGGAGATCTGGAACCAACCTAGAAGCCCAATAAGAAAAGTACCAAGGAATTAAGAAGACCACAGATCCAGAGATCAGGACCCAAAAAGCCCAGAGCCCAACTCCATAATTTGGCCGCGGAACCGCGGCCAAACCAAGGCTGGGACCGCGGTTCCGCGGCCATATAAGGCCCAAATGCAAAATGGTTTTTACCATAATTCCATGGCGGCGTTGACTGGTCTTTTCTAGGGCTATTTTTGTAATTTCAGACATGCGAAAAAGATGTAACCTAGGGTTTCCTATCTTCTATAAATAGGAACTCTAATCATTGTAATTCTTCATGCCTCCTTTTAATAAAAATTCAGAAATCCTTTTTGGAGAGCATCGGTGTTTCTTCTCCATTCTGAAATTCAGATCTGACAACCCTGCATGGACGATTGGAGGGATGCATCTGTAAGTAATTTAATTTCTTGCCTTAGATGTTAGCTTTGGGAAAGGCTTTTGAGAGATGAGATCTCTCATCCCTTTCTTACCCATCACATAGAATCTATAGGACTCCATGCATACATGCACATACCGCTCCCTACGGCACCCTATCTCTCGAGGTAGCGGTGATACCGTAGTATAAAGGCCCGGGTGTGATGTTTTCCATGGAGGTTAGGGTAAGGATCTCTAAAAGAAGGACAAGAATCTAGAGGAAGGAACACCTTCCCAAATGGATCCAATCCCCTTTATTGATAATTACCATAACTCCTCTTAGATCCTAATCTGGGTATAGAAAGCGTTGAGATTTATTTGCATTTCCAAATCATTCCTAAACCTAACCCTAGCAAGATCTAGATTAATTTAGTTTTTAGATAGAATCAATTTTTAGATTTAATAACAACTCCGAACACCCTTCGGAATTAACTCGTAAGAGCGATTAGGAAATTCACAACATCCCTGTGGACCGACCCGTACTCACCGGCTAGCTACAAAGCGACGCCGTTCTTGATTGCGGTTACAAATATTTTTGATCTATCTTTTAGAAAGCGCAAGCACGCTAAATCATTCCAATCACCTGGCTCCACTCTGGATGCTTCCCACGGGGTCAGGATTGACATAGGCCGTGTTCCACATGACCAGGAATTTGCTCTGGATACTTCCCATGGGGTCATAGCCGTATTCTGGGAGGACCAGGCTCCGCTCTGGATGCTTCCCACAGGGTCGGATTGACATAGCCGTGTTCTACGAGGACCATGATCCGCTCTGGATGCTTCCCACGGGGTCATAGCCATGTTCTGTGAGGACCAGGCTCAGCTCTGGATGCTTCCTACGTGGTCGGATTTACATAGCCGTATTCTGTGAGGACCAGGATCCGCTCTGGACGTTTCCCACGAGGTCAGGATTGACATAGGCCGCGTTCCACGTAATCAGGAATTTGCTTTGGATGCTTCCCACGGGGTCTGATTGACATAGCCGTGTTCTGCGAGGACCAGGCTCCGCTCTGGATGCTTCCCATGGGGTCAGGATTGACATAGGCCATGTTCTACGTGACCAGGAATTTGCTCTGGATGCTTACCATAGGGTCATAGCCGTGTTCTGCGAGGACCAGGCTCCGCTCTGGGTGCTTCCCACGGGGTCGGATTGATATAGCCGTGTTCTGCGAGGACCACGATCCGCTCTGGACGTTTCCCACGGGGTCAGGATTGACATAGGCCGCGTTCCACGTAACCAGGAATTTGCTCTGGATGCTTCCCACGGGGTCTGATTGACATAGCCGTGTTCTGTGAGGACCAGGCTCCGCTCTGGATGCTTCCCACGGGGTCGGATTGACACAGCCGTGTTCCACGTGCCCAGGAAGGGTTTACTTTATCCGCATTTCACGGAGTCGGGGTTTGACTCTCGGTCATCTGTGCACCGCTGAGTCATGGAACTGGGAATTGCCGCGGTTTCTCTTTGCTTGATGTTGCGTCTGTTGTAATGAGATGAATGTTGAGATGATCTCCAGGCTATCTGTGAACCGTTGAGATTTGGCTTCTTCTTCTGATGGAGCCTGGGGAGGGAAGGTGTGATTCCTTCTTTATTTGCGCCCCTGGATTGTATACAGGGATTGACGTGATATCACCTGTAGGGCAAAAGGTTTCATTTTATATATTTTTCTTTCCGCGATGCTCTATCATTTCAGCTTTTATATCGCGAAAGTCGCGATTGCCCAATCATTTCGGCTATCTCTCGCGGTGCCCAATCATTTCGGCTATTTTTTTTATTTTTACTCGCTGCTATTTATTGCGAGTTGCCCAATCATTTCGGCTATTTTGCATGCATACATTTTTACTTGCTGATTTTGTTGCAAGTTGCCCCATCATTTCGGTTATTTCGTATGCATGTGTGGCTCGTTGGCTTTTCGCTGCAAGCTTGGAATTAGACACCGATTTCGGCATCAGCACCGCTACAACTGGGATATTGCCAGGAGTGAATCATCATTTGCCTCTGTCGATTTCGAACAAAGGTGGCTTAGCAAACAGGGTTAAGATCCTGTCGACTAAGGCTTTTGACTTCATGAGCCGTAAGGGCCACATAAAGGTATTTCTCCCTACAAGTCGTGAGGATCTCGTAGGTGCGTTTTCTCCTTAGGAATCGTGAGGATTCCTAAGTGTGTGGTCTCTTATAAGTCGTAAGGATCTTACAAGAATGCTTTCTCCTTATAAGTCGAGAGGACTTACAAGGGTTGTTCACTGTACAAACATATCCCTAGTCACGGATGGGACTTTGTTAGGGAAATGTTTATTCGTGCCCGTGGATTGCATACAAGGGTCAATATTGAACCACTTGTAGGGCAAAATTGGAGGTTGTGATGGCTTAAGAACAGGTTCAGATCCCTGTAGCTTAAGACTTTTGAATCTTATGAGCCGTGAGGGTCACATAGGAGGGTTCTCCTTACGAGTTGTGAGGATCTCGCAAGTGTAGTTTTCTCCTTAGGAATCGTGAGGATTCCTAAGTGTGTGGTCTCTTATAAGTCGTAATGATCTTACAAGAGTGCTTTCTCCTTATAAGTCGAGAGGACTTACAAGGGCTGTTCACTGTACAAACATATCCCTAGTCACGGATGACACTTTGTTAGGGAAATGTTTATTCGTGCCCATAGATTGTATACAAGGGTCAATATTGAACCACTTGTAGGGCAAAATTGGAGGTTGTGATGGCTCAAGAACAGGTTCAGATCCCTGTAGCTTAAGACTTTTGAATCTTATGAGCCGTGAGGGTCTCATAGGAGGGTTCTCCTTACGAGTCGTGAGGATCTCGCAAGTGTAGTTTCTCCTTAGGAATCGTAGGGATCCTTAAGTGTGTTACTCCCTTGTGAGTCGTAAGGATCTCACGCAGGTGGTTTCTCCTCACAAGGTCGAGAGGACCTTGCAAGTGTCTTTTCACGAGATTGCGCCCTTTCGGGTTTTCACAAAACTCGCCGGTAGCCCTGCTGTTTTTACTCGCGGAGCCCTTTCGGGTTTTCATTCGTGCCCATTTTGCTTATGGACATACCGTTTTTTTTTATATATATTATATTTTTTTTTGTGTCAGCCTTGGGATGCTGCGGTCCACAGTAGTTTATCGACGTCTCGGTCAACAGCCAGTTTTAGGACATAGTGGTCCATTGTTAGTTTAAGGACGTTTCGGTCCGTCGCCAGTTTAAGGACATAGTGGTCCATTATTAGTTTAAGGATGTTTCGGTCCAAGTAAAGGAAGCCGGCTACTACTTACAGAGTTTAGGCTTAGGAAGATAGAGAGCGGACATAGGCGTCGTCATCTATCATTGACCTAGGCCATGACTCGTCAGGCGTAGTATTTTTTTAGGAAGCGACCGTTTATTGTCCTGAAAGGTCTTTCACAATGCATGTCCATGAATAGATATGCTCCACCCTGGTAAAGTTTGTCTATGATATACGTGCTTTCATAGTTCGGCTCGAATTTCCCCTGCTTGGCACGATTGGGGATCATAGGCCTTTTGACTACTAGCACGAGTTCGCCTTGGCGGAATGTTCTTGGCCTAGTCAATCTCTCATATGATCACGTCATCTTTGCTTTATAAGCCTCCAGATTTTGTTGCGCTATGAGCCGGGTTTCATCAAGGGCATCGAGCTCCTCAAGCCGAAGGTGAGCATTTTCTTCGTTTGTTAGCTCGTAGCGAACCGCTACTCGTAGAGAGGGTAACTCTATCTCAAGGGGGAGTACCGCTTCCGTACTGAATACCAACGCGTACGGCGTTGTGTTCGTGACCGTTTTGAACGTAGTTCGATACGCCCAGAGAGCTTCATATAGTCTCTCGTGCCAGTCCTTCTTATTTCGAGACACCGTCTTTTTCAAGATCTTTGTCAATGTCTTGTTGAAAGCCTCAGCTAGACCGTTAGCTCGAGGATTATAGACTGAAGAGTATCTCCAGTCTATGTTATGCTGTTGTGCGAAGCGGTTGATCTTATGGCTTCTGTAGGCTGGCCCATTATCGGAGATGATCCGTCGTGGAGTGCCGAACCGATAAATGACGTGTGTCTTGAAGAAATGGAGTATATTTTCCGTCTTCACTTCCCTCAGTGGTACTGCTTCTGCCCATTTGGAGAAGTAATCAGTTGTCGCCAAAATGAACCGATGTCCTCTGGACGATGCTGGCTCGATGGGACCGATTATGTCAGTTCCCCACATTTCAAATGGCCAGCTAGCCACTGTTGGATGCAGTGGATTTGGATGCTGATGGATAAAGTCTCCGTGAATCTAGCACGAGTGGCACTGCTTTGCGTATTCTAAGCAGTCTTGGATCATCGTGGGCCAATAATAACCCATCCGTTTGATCTTCAGCTTCATCTTCGGCCCGGCTTGGTGAGAACCGCAGAGTCCGTCGTGAGTTTCTTGGACGACTCTCCTTGCCTCTTCAGGTCCCGGGCATCTTAATCACAGAGAATCAAATGATCTCTTATACAGAGTATCATTGACGAAGTCGAAAGATAGAGCTCGTTTCATAAGCTGATGTCTTGAGGACGCATCTTTAGGTCTTAGGTGGGATTTGAAGTAGTCTATAAAGACTTCTCTCCAATCCTCAGGCTTTTCCTGATCTTTTATTTGCATAGCCATTTGCTCGGTCGCTCCCTTTTCTTCGGACGACTCCGGAGATATTTCTGCTGGTGCAAGAACCCGACGTCTTCGCACAATGATCCTCACGTCATCGAGGCTCTCGTCAGCCAGTTCTTTAGCGAGCTTGGCTAAAGCACCCGCCTTGCTATTTTCCGCACACGGTATGCTTTCCAGGGCGTAGGAAGGAATTTGAGTTAGCAGTTGCTGCACTCACTCGCCGTATTTCACTAACTCTGGTTTGTATCACTCCTGAAGACCGGAATAGTGGTGATAGCTTTGTTCTTTGGTTTGTGACATCTTTCCGTGTCCTCGAAATCCGGTAAAAAGTATTTTGCATCTTCGTAATTTCGGACTTCATTCACGGAGAATGGGTTCAACTCCCCCGTCACAGTGTACTCGAGACCATCCTTGAAATACTTTATACACTGATGTTGTGTAGAAGGGATGATGTTGTACTCGTGTAACCAAGGCCGGCCGAGCAAAGCGTTATAGCAGGTCTTAGCGTCAATGACGTGGAACTTGATGTCCGTGACAAGCAGCCCAAAGCGTAGTGTCAATATTACAGACCTAAGCGTCCGTGATGACTAGGAGTCAAACCCGGAAATGGTGATTTTATCACGAGCGAGGTGCTGAACGCTTATGCAGATTTCCTTCAACACTCTCATATTGAGGAGATTGACGGAGGACCCATTGTTAACCAGGATTTTGCCTATCTTGATGTCATGACAGTATCCGGAGACATATAGGGGACGGTTATGCTCACACGTCCCGAGGAGAAGATCTTCATCGCCGAAGGTGATATCGGCTGTGTGCACTTCTTCCAACTCGTCCTTCATCTTTTCTTCGGCGAAGAAAGCTTGGAATTGTTCAGGCTCTTGTAACGCCTTGATCAGCGAATCTCCCGCCTGTTCGGATAGCAGCAGGGCGTCGAGAATACTGAGCCGCGAGGGTAACTTCTTCAGGTGTGCAAGAACGTTGTAATCCACCTTACTTTTCTTGGGCGGGTCCTTGGATGCCAGCTCTTCGATGACTCGATCATGAAGGGCGATATCCTCAGGGACTTTTTCTTTCCCCTTATCCTTTTTGTTCGAGCCCTTATTTGCAGGTCCGAGATTCTTTTCAGGTAATGTGCGATTGCGCAGCTGAATGTTCTCGCAGCTCTTCGGTTCTTCCTCTTTTCCCGAGGTGGATTCTTTGAAGAGAGGGCCAAGAGCTATTTCTTCATCAGAATCGCTTCCAAAGGTGAAAACTTGCGATCCCCCATAGTCAACCATATGGCAGTTGCCGGCAGTTCTTTTGCACTCCTCGGTCGTTTTTCTTTGCTCCCGACGAGCTTTGCGTTTCATATGCTTGAAATGTTATCGGTAGGCAACATATCCCTGCCACCATATTTTAAAAGCGTTGCACTCTGCAGTGGGGTGCGCAATCTTTCGATGATGTAAGCAGTAGCTAGGATGTATTTCTGCTTCACCAGGAGTGTTTCCTTCGGAGGGTGGCAGCTTCATTACCATCGATATGGCTTTGGCGAACCACTTCCTCGTCTTGACCCTGCTTTTATTTGCGGCGGATGTACTTTGATCTGGTGAAAGTGTTTCGACCTTTTCGTCCAGTCGCCGACGCTTGGCCTTTTCAAATATGGCCATCTCGCGCTCTCGATCAGCTTTGCTTTTCAAAAGAGCTTTGTTTAGGAATGCATCAATCATTTCGTCTGATTGTCCTAGAAGTTCAGGCTCAGGATCTGCCCCCAGTTTCTTTGCGTAAGGAGCTTCTTCGTCGTTTATCGACGAGTGGGAGATCACATGGCAACTTGCCACATAATTTTCAGGTTCATCCGACGAGTCTTCTCCATTTTCATCACTCCCGTCCTTAAGGACGTGGCTGAGAAATTCTTGGAGTGTGACTGGGGTCCGCGCCTTCTGGTTATATTCTTCCAGCGCGTCAATCTGTTTTTGCAGGTCCGTGCGCTTGTCATCGTGCTTCATGGGCTTTTTGGTCTTCTTCTTCTTTTTCGAAGACTTTGATGGCTGGGTGTGAGCGCTTTGACTATCATCACCAATTTTTGGAGTTGGGCGCGACTTCAACATTCCCTCGATAATCTCGGGTTCCAGTGGATTCTTCCACCTGATCGCCGGGCATGTGTAGAGATCCTTCAGCATTCTTTTAGTCTTGGCTGAAAGAATGACCTCCCATGGAGCTTCTTTTATGAAAGAACATGATGCCCCTGGTGTGTCCGTCTTCTTGGGAGCATGTGGCTATGGCAGGTTCACCTTCCAATTCTCGGACAGGGAAAATTTGCCCTGTTGGTATTGATCTTCGATCCGGCCTTTAAAGACGAAGCAATCTTCAATTGGATGGTTTACCGTTTGATGGTAGGGGCAATAATTGGGACTATTAGCCTCACCAGGTTGCAACAGTCATTTTGGATTCGGCAGATTGATGAGCCTGTTGCGCACCGCCAGCTCAAACAATCTCCTCGTTTTGTCCCGGGGAAATGAATAAGGGCGCTTCATTTTCTCATTATAGTATCGCCATCTCTCGTCTAGTCGATCCGTTAATTTTGGACCATTGGGCTGCTGTTGAGCATTGGCGACGAATGTCGCTTTCTAGTACACAGAAAGTAAGATGGAGAGACACTGAAAGGGATAATTGTAAGGAAAAGAACATTGCAACTACTATCAATAGCCTATGTATTATAGAGGCTTGACAAGGAACACTCGACAACCCCTTGAAATATTTGATGTTTCAATTTTTCTGAGTAGTTATGATTGAAAACCATTTCTCGAACACTTTTAACTCCTGGGTATATGGATACCGGATTAAAACCACACATCTGTAAGATGTTACAAAAGGTGAGAAGGAATCGAGTACTGGAAAAAGGGTGATATGTTCATCAATGTCGAAACTCGGAGCAATTGTTGCTATTGGGGAAATCACCATGTTTTCCTAATGGCGAACTTTTGATTTTGAATTGCCGTTATAGTGCACCAACTTTTAAAAACTCTTATATTCGTCTCTTTATTTGATAAAGTGGGATATAATTTTCAAAACAATGTCATTGAAATTTACCTATATCAAGTGTTGATTAGGTAAGATGCAAAGAATAATGGAACCGGTATTCTTAACCAAAATATAGTTTTTAAATTATAACACACAGATTATAAGTTAGTGAACTCTGGAAACATATACATAGGATGTGTATGGATTGTTTTCCTTCGGGACAACAGGCTGGTTCTCTTGCTTCATTCTATTTACTTTTTAAGTGCTCTAATTTTGGACGCGAACTTTCTTGGAAGAAAGCTCTTCAGTTTTCTTGCGTTTTTGTTGAAACGCAAAATCCAAAGTTTTGAGAACTTCAAAGAGTATAGGGACAAAGAAGAAAACCAGACATTGGATGTATCAAGAATCATTGAAGAGTTCGAAGATGTAGATAATTACGCCAGGTATTCCGTAATGAGAATGTGATTCTCTCAGATTGCTCATCCGAGAGTGCGCTCCATGATGAGTGATGCTGAGAAGCCTCTAATAATTTTGACAAACCTTAGCAACTCCGCAAATTTAGTAGGTAAGCTTAGACACCCGAGAGATACTTCGGTTTGCTCGTTGAAGGTGACAAGGAGACTTGCATGATGATGACCCTACAAGTTATCAACAGGCCATGGGAAGTATGACTTCTGACTAATGACCGGATGACAAGTTATCCAGAATGGAATCCATGCACTGCAACAAAGTATGGACTTTGTTGCGTGCTCCATATGGGATAAAACCCAAAGAAGCATGTACATCTTTCGAGATCTATGCGATTGGAAAGGTAGTGACCTTATAAAGCTAGGACTTATAGTAAACGATTTTTCATCAAATACCCGATGTGGATTGTGATGAAGATGTTGCTACAGTGTCTAAGCTGAAGTCCATATAAGTATAATTTGTCATAAATGTTTACTTAACTATGATATCTGGCAGGTGGATGACTATAACGTCTTTCTAAATAAATGATTTAGAAGTGTACGTGTATATGACTCTGTCAGAGAATTGTCATAATCAGTGGGAGCAACAGATAGTGTGTGATTTTCTTAAGTCTATTTGTAGACCAAAGTAGGCATGGCAGAGTTAGATCATCTGTTTTTGGTGTTACGATCAAAGTGTTTGACTTCATCAAAAAGAAAGATGAACCTGGGATCTAAAAGAAGGTTGTAGGGTGGAATGTCGATGATGTCTTATGTGATATGGATGACGTTCTTCTGATGGGAAGTGATGTTCCTATACTACAAATCGGTTAAGCCTTGGTAGTCACGGATATTTCTCAATATGGGACTTGGATAAAAGATATCGTAAATTCTGGTGACTCGGTCTATACAGATAGATCTAGTATGTTTTGGGATTGTCCTAATTCATGTACTCTGGCACCATTCTAAAGGGATTTAGAATGTATGACTCCTAGCATGGTAGTGTACTGGAAAATTGAGGTGTCGCCCTTTCCAAAGAAGATATCTTTTGGATTGATGTGAAGGGGGACTCGCATGAATGATATTCCACCTACTTTGGCACCTGGGTCAGTCATGTGATGTCATGTACCATACCGGATAATGCTTTTTCACTTGGTGTAGTAAGCTCATATTAGTCTAATCCTGGAGAAATATAGGAAGCAGTGAAAATATATATGATATTCTTTGTGTATGGTAATGGCAGCCTCCTTCTGGAGGCGATTGCCGACTGCAGCTTCTAAAGAGATAAAGATGCAGAATGTCTGTCGTGAGTTATATAGTTTACCCTCTTCTGAGAAGCAGTATATTGGAAGTAGTTCCAAGAGAAATACTGAGATAGTCAAGGTGTTAGGATGCTGGTTGTGAATCAATAAAGGATACAGCCTAAGAACTTGTTGGATAAAATTGTTTATTTATGAACATGATCCCATCGTCTGTCCAGGAAAATACTAAGGCAAGTATCGCTTAATTCGGGAGATATTTGATCTCCACGAAGTTGAAATACAAGGAGAAACAGAGAAGCGTGGTGCCGGGTCTACTCATTGAGGCTGGTTCTCGAACATAGTTTGTGAAACTGTTAGTATAGAAGTTGGGTATGTGATACCATAATAATTCTCCTTACAAGTGGGAGATTGTTGGATATAGTGCCCTCAAGGCAATTATTTTAATTGTAAGATGACAATTACGTAATTGAAAGAGGACCTATACGAAGAACATTCTTACTCGAGATGATGGTATACTATCTGGTTTGTCTTTATCTTTCATATGATACGTTTTATTCATTATCACGTATCATTTAGACATGAGATAAAACCCTTAGGATTTTTCTTGACTACCAGGACGATAATGGAGATCATACTAGTAGGGTCTGGGTAGTCGATAAGCACATGCTTAAATCTCTCTAGTCATAGGAGTATCGAGACTGGGCATCGGTACTCCAGTTTAGACTAGTGTGTACGTTTCCTGACTCGGCTAGAGGACGATAGCTGATCCCATAGCTATTGGTGTTTGACACCGAGGATTGTATACAGTTGCTCATTCGATCAGTACACTGGAATCACCTGAGAACTCCTGAGTGTTATTGTACCAAACTCAGATAGCAGTTCTCTGTTAACATGAGAACAGAGTAGTCTGTAGACCTGAGATCATCATAGTGTCTTATGTGGTTCCCACTGTACTTAGATTACTACCCTACCATGGCTCTACTGAGTCGTACAAACAAGTTTTAGTTGGGTGCAGTCCCGAGCCACATGGAGGCAGTGAGCGATCGGAAGTGATTCGTTTCTCCCAGTATAGGGAGTAATTGTCGCACTGTGCAGGACATGACTATAACCAAGAGTCTGTGGCCACAGTAAGTGAGATAAACTGATAAGTGTTATCTGTTGTATCTACAAAGGTTATCAGTCATATGTCAGCACGACTTATCTGGTTATTAGGGGTCTAACGGTTTCTATCCCCTAGACCTGATATGTGATATCCTAGAAGAAAAGACTGGACTATACGGAATGTCACCGATAGGCTCATTAGGGGTTTGGATAGTCTTTCTTGTTGATATTCTTTTCATTCAATACCTAAGTAGTTGTTACGTGTAGCCAGTACCGCTGACAGTTTGTGGGTCGAACTCGTGAGGGGATTGATCTGAAATTGTTTCAGATCAATCGGATTTGATCTAGACCTACTTCCAGCGTATTGTCGAGCTTTTAGAGTCATACACAGAGGATTTTGAAGCTTGGGGGAAATGATTGTAGTGGCGGTATGTTGATACTCGCGGGAGTTCAATTAAAATGGTATATTAGATACACTAATTTTTAATCGGGCATTTTTAGTACTAGCCGGCTTTATGAAACCCGGTATATTAAATCAAGTGTTAATTTAATATATTAATGTATTTGTGTTACTAGTATTATTTTATTCTATTTTGTTCTCTTTTTAGTTTGCATTTTGATTTAAATGCAGATGGAAAATTAACTCCCGAAGTCAAGCAGTTCTCCTTTCCCCTCTCCTAGCTCCGATTCGGCCTGGTAGGGAAGAGATTCTAAATAGAGAATATGGTCCCGGAGACTCCTTCCTTCCCTCCTCCTATATACGCGATAGAGAGGGAGAAGCCCTCTTCATATCCCAAAGTGCTTCAATCTCAACCGGCCTATTCTAGTCCCTGGAAGAAGAAGGCACTCTTCATTCTTCATTCGAAACTCATGAATGTCGGGTCGGGGGTTATGTTTGCATAATTAATTAGGCATCTCTTTAGCTTATGTTGTGCCATGGGATGAGTACAACATAAACCCACTCCCATGTGATGACAGGTGGATGAGAGAGGAAAGCTTGGACACTTGTATTTTGGATGGCTTGGATTAAATCTAGTTATGTTAAAGAGGATGGTTTTATTCTTTTTTCATAACATAATTTCTATTGGTTTTTTCCTCCACCGTTTTTTCCAGCTCTATTCTCTCATGAAAATAAGAACAAATTAAGAGAATTAAAATAGGATAATTACACTATAATTCTCCTAATAAATTCCTAGCAAGAATCAAAAAGGAGTTTGCTTCAAAAGTTAGAGCTAAAGTAGAGATAGCCTCAAGTGAATCATCTTTGACCATTGACTATGAAAATTAGTTGCAAGCTTAATACCAGCTTATCCATGGAGCCTATAAGGAATCCAACACAAATGTAGAGCACTTGAAAATGCTGCAAAGGTAGTAGTCTCTATAAACTATTAGGTTAGCTTTATGTTAATTTGTTGCAATTCTATGTAAATGTTGAATACTTGTAGGATGTTGGGTGCTAATTTATTGGTAAAATTATGATTTTATTTTCTGCCGTGGTCTCAAACATTGCGGCTCTAGCACCCAAAAACCTTCAACTCTCACATTTAATGATGCAGTGAATTGCATATTACATGATGAGATGAGGAGAAAGGTCGTGAGTTGAAGTTTTGGAACATCTGCACTCTGGGTACAGAATCGTGGTAGGAAAATGGAAAAGGGAAGAAGGGCAAGTCAAAGAGTCAAGAAAAGTCAAAAGAATAGATCCAAGGCAACTATTGGAACAACGGAAAGAAGGGTCACTTGAAAGAAAACTGCAGACTCTTGAAGAAAGAGAAAGGCTCACATGGGAAGTCATATGAAAAGGAAGCCAATATGGTGTCTACACATGAATAAGAGGAACATGAACTTTGTCTTTTAGCGAGAAAGAGCACAAAGAGAGATACATGGTTTCTATATTCGGGGGCATCATTGTTAGTGATATATGCCCTAGAGGTCATTATTTTATTATACTGGTTTGTATATTATTTAATGGAAGCTTGGGATATTCACAGTTGTATTGACAGTCTTGATCAAAATGGTAGTATGTTATTTGGTTTGTTTCTACCTCAATATGTGCATGTGTTTCTTTTAGCGTATCACGTATACATATTGGTAGAGCCCTTAGGATCTTTGCTTGATTACCAGCGTTGTGATGGCAGTCACACTAGTGGGGGCTGGATAGTCTATAAGCACATCCTTATACAGATCCCTAGTCATAGGATTATCGAGACGGGGCATCGATACTCCGGAGTAGACTAGTGTATACACTTCTCATCCCAGTAGGGGAGATAGTCTGTCCCACAGCCATTAATATGTCGTACTGGAGATAGTATGCAGGTGCTCATTGGGTTATGAGTACACTGGACAGGACTCGTCGGGAACTGCTGGTGGGTATTATACCTATCGTCGGGTAGCAGTTCCTAGGTGACATGAGTACAGCTTAGTCCGTCGACTTGACACTGCTACTTCGCCTCGAGTGTATTCCTACTGTACTTTGATTACTACCCTACCACGGCTCAAAGGAGTCGTGCAAACAGGTAGTAGTTGGGTGCAGTCCCGAAGCACTTGGAGGCAGTGGCGGTTAGATAGGGTTCGTCTCTCCCGGTATTGGGGGTTGATATCGCGCTGTGTTCGGAAAGCCTTTACACAAAGTCCCTGGCCAGCGAGATTTACTGGAAGGTATTCTAGTAGTTTCTCAGGATGTTTTGGGCTACACTCCGACATGACTTATTGCGCTATTAGGGGTCTGACGATTGCCACCTCTTAAGCCCGATATGCGATACTCTTAGACGAACAGACCAGACTGTACATAGATTGTCACAGACAGGCTCAGTAGGAGTTCGAATGAGTTTGCTCATCGGCCTTCTTATCAACAGATACTTGGGTAGCCGTTACGTGCAGCTAGTACCGCTTGCGGCTTGTGATTAAATCTACTGCCAGTGTACTGTCGAGTCTTTAGAGTCCCACACAGAGGGTTTCCCTGCATCGGACAAAAGATGTAGAGGCTATATGGTTTTACGGCAGGGCTTTGATCACGTACATGTACTTGTGCACGTATGATGTTCGGACGGATAATACTAGTGGGTTTTGGTTTAAGCCGGATCCTAGTATTATATTGATGGATTATTTTCGTCTCATTGTATTCGTATTCTTCGGAATACGGATGCGGGTATGTGTATACGGATGAGGGGCATTCTTGTAATTCTCTCAAGATTGCTTCTAGAAGGAGACACCTCATTAGGGTTTTTATCTTTTGATTAAAACAATTATGAGGTGGAGGAAATGAGGTATTATTTTTATATGATAATTGAAGCATAGCTACATGGTTTGACTATTGAGGCATGGTTTGACTTAGATATTTTGTGAGATATTTTTGTGGCATAAGATATTTTGTGTGAGATATTTTGGGCATACTATAGTCATATAAAGATAGCCATATTCCATTATCATTATCAAAAACACTTTCTCCTTCCTCAAGCATCCTCTTCTTCCTCTAAACCCTAAACCTCTCATGAGTTGAGAATCCTAGGGTTTCAAGAGACAAACTAATCCATCTTCACTCTCTACACCACCTAGGCCATCTAGTTTAGTGAACTAGGTGCCCTAGTTACCTCGGATTTGAGGTTGGATCTCGGACTATAAACTCTTGGGTGGATCGTCTTTGACTCGAGAAAGCCGACGAGGAAGCATCGATCCGTTATGATCCTCGGAGCTCACGATGACGAGGAAGACAGCAAAGAAGACACGAAGGACTTATATCATGAGGTATAAACTCCTTTCCGAGTAATTAACCTTGTTACAAGCTTAGCTAGTTAGGGTTTAGCAACGATCCTGGAGTTCAAGTTGGTGTTGCGAGCTTTGAAAATCGTTTTTAAAATATTCCGCCTCCCCGCGAACCCGTGGGATGCGCGACATCAACTTACAGTAGTATCAAAGCCTACTAGACCTTTACTAGCTAGTTAGAAAGTTATTAGAACTTCGATCATCGGACAATCACGAAAACGATACACCCGTAATCTTACTTTCTATAGATTTTGAAAACTGTGATAAAAATTATTTCAGAGGCATGAAAATTGCAAGCAGGGAATTCTAAGAACACTGAAGAAAAACGAGTTCCTAACTCGGCAAGACCACCGCAGAACCGCGGTGAATCGTTGCGATTTGCTGCTGTTCCGCGGCCAAGTCGTCGCCGAGTTAACTCGTTTTTCCTCTATTTTTCTTATTTTGGGTGTATTGTTCTCTGGTATATTTGGTTTCTACCCAGTATGTTCTAAGTGCTGGTTTGCACTTGGGGTAGACACGGAAAATAGTTTTCGAACGAAATTCTAAGTTATTTGCTAATCGGGTTTTATCTGTATTGTGATATATGTGCTGAAGTCCGCTAATCGTTATACGTCGATTAGTAGGGGTTTTACATATCTGTGATTTGTGATGTTGGTTTGTATATATAAACTTATTGGATCGTCGTGGATGAATGGACGGGGATATGAGATGAGGGTTTTCATTCTTTCATTCGATGTAAATTGTAAAGTGATGTAATATTATTTTGCGGGGCACATACGGGTTGAGGTTGTAGCCACCGTTGTATTATTGCTTTTACTGTTTTCTGCTCTTAGGATAGACCCATGGTGGGGTGCACAAACTTCCGGGTTCTTTGAAGTGCCGAGTGGCTGACTCACTTTGATGAGGGAGGTTGCTTCATTTCGGGAATTTGGCGGGTAGTTTGCCTCACCCGTAGGGGTCTGGGGTGGGGTTTGACTATTCATCACGACCGTGGAATCCGTTTTTTGTTACAGGCTTAAACGAAACACGGTATTCCTAGTATATCTAATATGTTCATCCGTGATCTGGAATGCCTATTATTGCGTAAGACGAATGATTATTTTATATATATATATATATATATATATATATATATATATATATATATATATATATTATAATAGACATTGCTTATGTTTTGCATCCGCGCTAGTCTAGCCCCCAGCTCTGGCGTTAGTTAAGTAACCTAACAGTGTAAGACGGGGCCCAGTGGCGAATGCGGATGGCATAAGCATACGTCATATTTTTGTTTCTTTCTGTGATGATAGGTGTAATTGATGGGACTGCATTACATTAATGCAAAGCAAACAAACCAAAGTTGAATCGTTGGAACAAATTTTAAAACCACTTGGTTTTTTCAAATCAGAAACTTTTAAAATGCGGAGATTAAACCACTCCTTTTAAAAGCTATCAGGTTCCTTCGATTATATCAAGCTCACTACGTTCACGGTTTCGCCAAAACTATTTGTAGCCCTCCATCATTTCATATGAATATTCAGTAGTATTCAAGCTATGTTTGTTGGCCTTCGCCAAGGCATAGTGATTGGTAGCTGCTGAATATTCATATGTAGTATAGATAGATATGTTGGTTTGGGACAGTCGTACTACTTTTTTGGCCTTCGTCAATGGTATGTACGGGTGGGTTCAAATTAACCTGGACAATGATGGGTAAAACTTGACATGTGACTTATGATTTGTTGGCCTTCGTCAAGGTCATAAGAGCATGGGGCAAAAATCCACATTGGGAGTTTCTAAGGAAACTGAAACTTACTAGTGCTACATACCATTTGGAGTGTGATAATATTGGTAAGATTCCTTCAAGATTATCACACAATGATATTTGGATCCCGATCCTACTGTAGATATATGCTACTCCTCGGGAGGCTTTTTTCACTTAACGATCAATGCTATAAACCAAGTGGGTGTCTAGAACAGTGTTAGCGGGGCTACGCCTCCAGTGAAAAGAGATTATTTAATTAAGGAACTTTGCGAAAGCGTCATAAAACCTCCCTCGAAGTACCGACACTAGCCTGGGTGAAAGGTTAAGTAAGTATTGTATGGTGAGATTAATCCTGACTAATTCTTCTTTTATGGTTTGAGGAAGGATTCGAGAAACAGTGGGAGCCATCCTGTTTAGATAAACTAAAAACCAATTTAAACTTGCAAGAGCATCATGCTAAAGTGTTTCTTCTCTTTCTCCTAATTGCAGCGACCAGTTGACCGCGCCTAAGTTACAATTAGCTAATAAATTGACTGGGCCGGACTATATTGACTGGCAAGGGTTTGTCCAGATGTCCATTGCCTGTGACAAGATGGACCACCTCATTACTACTCAAGCCCCCACCGTCCCGGATCCAGTTTCCACCGTCGCGGATGTTGATATCCGTATGACAAGGGAAAAGGATAGTGCGAATGCCAAGTGCCTCGTGTTGACCTCAGTAGATGGTGATAACCAGAGGCAGCACGAGAAGATGGACTTAGCTTCCATCTTCCTTTATAACAAAGATTCATATGGAGAGCAATCTCATATCGCAAGATATGAGACCTCGAAGGAATTGCTTCAAGCGAGATTGGCTATCGGGTCATCTGTAGTGGACAACGTCCTTATAATGATTAGCCATATTAATGAACTCACGGACCTGGAGACCACGTTGGAGAACCAGTCGTATGCTGACTTGATTCTACAGTCTCTACCTTCTACTTACACCGTGAAGGGAACCAGGGAGACACCCACTCTGCTTATTGGGGAATCTTCCTCTTCTGGATCCAAGGCGAATGCCATGGGTGAGAAGAAGAAGACCTCCACAAAGCCGATAGGCGGTGTCAGTAAGGTAAAGGGAAAGTGAAGGGCAAAAGTTTCGGGGCTGACAGTACGGAAGGAGGGATTGTCTTATTGTCACGGGAAAAGGCATTGGCAGAAGGAATGTAGGGCTTTGAAAGCCAGAATCCAGGATCCGAAGTATGTTATGGCTTCGACTTCGGGTGTGTTTGTAATTGAAAACTGTATGTCAATTAATTCTATTTCCTGGGTACTAGATATCGGTTCAGGATCTCATATCTGTAATTCATTACAGACTTTGAGAAACCGTAGAGTTATCAAGATAGGTGATATGACTCTCAAAGTTGCTAACGGAATGAGTGTAGACACTGAATCCGTAGGGGGATATCACCTAGGATTGACAAGTGGGCAGATATTGATTCTACGTAACTGTTTGTATGTACCTAGTCTAGCTTGTAATATTATATCTGTATCTTTACTTTCTAAGGAAGGATATGATTTTACATTTGTAAGCGATGTGGTCCACATCCACCTAAATCAAGCTCTGATTGGGTCAGGTACATTAGACAACGGTATATACGTATTAAATCAAGCTCAGGTTTTCAGTGTCCAGAACACACTTAAAAGAAAGTCTCCGGAATTAAATCAGACTTCCTTGTGGTATTGTAGACTGGGTCATATCAATGAAACATGGTTAACAAAATTACATAGAGAGGGATATTTGGATCCATTCGAATATCAGTCTTATGCAACTTATCAATCTTGTCTTATGAGAAATATGACAAAGACCCCGTTCACTAGACACAGAGTAAGAGCGAGCGAGCTCTTGGGACTCATACACAGTGATGTGTGTGGTCCAATGTCTACACATGCGTTAAGTGGTTATTCCTATTTCATTACTTTTACGGATGATTTCTATAGGTATGGACATGTCTTTTTGATGAAGTATAAATCCGAGGCCTTTGAGAAATTCCGGGAATATAAGAATGAAGTTGAAAAACAAACAGGCAAAAGTATCAAGACACTGAGATCCGATCGAGGTGGTAAATACTTAAGTGTCGAGTTCCTGGATTACCTAAAAGTGAATAGAATTATCTCTTATCTTACTCCTCCATACACACCATAACACAACGGTATATCAGAAAGACGGAACAGAACCCTATTGGATATGGTTCATTCCATGATGAGTAACGCTGAGTGTTTCCCCAATTGAGACCAAAGCTCTATTCAAAATTTGAACTGAGGCAGCGCCTCACGTGCAAAGCACGAGAGCGCTGAGCGCCAAGAGCGCCAGCGCTGAGAGCGTCAGTGCTAAAGGGTCAAAGACTATGAAGCAGCGCATCACGTGCAAAGCATGAGAGCGCTGAGCGCCAAGCACTAAGAGTCAAAGACTCGGTAACAGCGCATCACGTGCAAATCACGATAGCGCTGGCACCAGAACTAAATGTTCTCCTCCGTTGAATTAAAGATCCAACGAAGATGATAAATCATCAAAATTCAGAATCAAATTATACTGAGGAAATATTCCTCGAATCTTCCTAAACAGGAAAGATTGCCCTCTGTAAAACAGTGCATCGTTGGATCAAAGATCCAATGGTGATAAATAAAATCACCAAGATTACAGAATAATCTCTGTTTGGGAAAATATTTTCCAATCTTGTTAATAACAAGAGAAAAATCTTCTGTAAAACAGAAGCCATAGGATCAAAGATCCAGCGGGGGATAAAATCCCCAAATCAATCAGAGATCTTTCAATGAAAGATCTCTTTAACCAAATCAACAAACTTGCCTCCACTATATAAAGGACCCAAGACTTCAAGTCTGGGGCGAAGGAGATCATCAAGATCATTAGCAGAGAAAAACCTCCCTATAAGTTTCAAGTTCTCAGAAAAGAAAAGTAGAAGAGCAAGCTCTAAGAAGAAGAAATTTTCTTCAAGGTAAATGATAATAAGTGAGATCATAACATCTCCTCGATTTTTGAGAGTTTAACTCTCACATCAGAAGAACTCAATTCTTTTTCTAGATCACAGATCTATAAGACCAAGTCTTTCACAAAAAATAGAAGAGATCAAAGCATCTCCTCACAAAAAGAAGAACTCGATTCTCAGATCCATGAGACAAAGTCTCTTATAAACGAGAATTTAATTCTCAGAGCACAGAACTGACCAGAACTGCCAAAAAAGCGCTTCAGCGCTCCAAGTCTGACGCTCAGTGCCAAGCGCACCACGTGCTCCTCACGTGTGCGCTATTTCAAAAGAAGCGCTTCAGCGCTCCACGTCTGGCGCTCAACGCCAAGCGCACCACGTGCTCCTTGCGTGTGCACTATTTCATAAGAAGCGCTCCAGGTCTAGCGTTCAGCGCCAAGCGTACCACGTGCTCCTCACGTGTGCGCTGATGGAACACAAAGTGTTCTTTAAATAAAGCCCAGCGCCATAAAAAGTGTTCAACACTCAGTAAAAGATAAAAGAAAAAGGGGTGTTAGAACCCAAATCAATGCTCAGGATTGTTAAATAAAAAAGGGACTGGGCCCAAATAAATGTTCAGCATTTTATTCAAAACTAAGTGGGCTGAGCCCAAGTTGGCTACAAATTCCTAATTCAGATCAACTGAGCCTATGTGCTCATAATCTTTTTAATTGGCCATGGTCCCAAACCTGACTATAGATCTCCTAACCAACATTGTTTCAAGGGTACATCTCTTCATTCCTTTGATATGTGTCGTTGTAATTCATCAACGTTTTCAGAGAGGTGGCAGATCCCGACAACCAGATATTCCATGGACTATGATATCCTTAAACTTATGGACCGCAATGTCCCTAAACTAAAACGATAGAGTCCAAATACTCTCTCGTTGGATCTAAATGATCCCAAAACCTTGTTGAGTAGATCTTAGTCTAAAATTGGACTAACGTATTCTCAACAAACGTTTGAGTTGACCTTAGTCTAAAATAAGACTAACGGTCCTTAAACCAACCCAAACCCAAATCTAAGAAAATACGGATTTGGACTAATTCACGCTTTACGGGCGACAACATAAATTAGTCTCCGTATACAATCCACGGGCAACCAAAAATAAAACAAACACACACGACACGAAGTGACCATCTGGAGAAGGAGAAAGTGGTTACCGCTATGCGGTAGCGTAATTAACTGCAGGGGCTTGCGCCTACAGGGAAGAGAGTCCCCACAATCAAAAACCTCTCGTACACCAGGGGGAATCTGACGGAGTTTGCTACAACGGCTGCATCTGTCTAAACCTCCGATACACGGTGCCATAAATCAACTTGGCAACTTCAGAGAGGTGGACGGATAAAACCAAATAGTATCTGCCCCCAAAATTCAGGCCGGACGTCCTAATGCCCCGGTCGCTTCTTTCGGCGGAGAACAGATTCTGGCACGCCCGGTGAGACCTTTTCCTCTTTCCACTCCACACTTCGTGTGTCGTGTTCGCAAAAGAATCGCGGTTTGATATGGTTGCCCTTGGATTTGAGGTACTAAGATTTGATGTCTTGCTCCCGTGCAGAGAAAATGGCTTCCAAGTGCACCAGCTGCAACAACAACTCCCACTCCGTCCTCGTCGGAGGAATGACTTATGGGCCCCAAGCGGCCTCCATCTTCGCCATGCCAGTGGAACAGGTGACTCAGGCCACCACTGGACTGTTCTTCGAGACCATGCTCCCACCAATGAGCTTCAACGCCTCAATGCCATCGCAAAAAGCTCCAAAGAAGTCGTTCTTTGATCGGCTTGCAACTACCGTGGCCCCTCTCAACGGATTACTCGAATCCAATGCCTCAGTCTTTAACAGACTGGGCCAAAGCTCCAATGGGCCCGTGAAGAAGACCGCAATACCTGAAGGGGTTATCCCGAAATGGATAGCCATCCCTGCTCCGGTAAATGAAGACATCAGAGAGACTTCTCCTACTAAGGGGTCGGTCTTCACAAGACCGGCCGTTCCAACTCCCGCTCTAAGCGAAGTCACCAAGGCTGCTACCCCTGCTTGAAAGTCTGCCTTTGACAGGTTGGCCATCCCCACTTGACAGACGTCAGTCTTTGACAGGCTGACACCAACAGCAGTTTCTCATCGAAGCATGAAGCACGATGCAGCTACCCCGACAACGGAGGTGATCCCATCTGCAAGACACGCTCGACGTCGCTACTGGCGCAGAGTAAGGAAAGCTGGGGGCAATTCCCCTTCTGGACTGACTCCACCAGTTCCAATGGTGGAAATTGATGCTGCTGTTCCAACTGGGAACAGCTTTGAACCACTTAGGAGGGTGCGCAAAAACTCTCCAACTGCTGTGTTGAAAAGATCTCCTCCACCTGTGGAGAATGCTACAAAGGCAAAGCTAGAGCAGCCCCCTCAGCGGCTGTCCTCCAAACTTCACAAGGTCCGGCGAAGGGCCCAAGACTCTGTGGTTAACCAAGACTACTCCCTCCGACCAAAAAAAATAAAGGCTCGGCAAGAAAAGGACCACCCTGTTGACCCACAGAAGGTGTCATCTACTTGGGTGCCCGCTGCAATGTCCCCCTCAACATCGACCGCCCACAAAAGAAGAAGAACGAGAAAATCCCCGTGTCCATGACAAAGCTCAAAGGCACTGAATTCAAACGCCCCAAGTCTGGGAGCATGGTGGTGCACACCATTTACATGGCTTCCGGAAAAGAGGATAGCCGTATCTCCACGGGCCATCGACCACTCACCCGATCAATAACAAAGGCTCAGGAGCAACAACAACAAAAGCTCCAGGAGATGCTAATGAAGATGGCCGCGCTCACTAGACCGAGAGAAACCCCGGAGACGTCATTGGATCAGCGCCAGGAACAAGAAATCGACGCCAAGTTCCTCCGAAGAATGCTCGAGAGGAAAGACAAAGAGGCCGCGGAACAAGTAGCCAACATAAAAAAAATGGTGCTATTATTCCAAGATATGGTGGGCATGATGATCCAGCCAGACCACCCAGCCGAAGATCCTCCAGTAATAATTGAAGACGATAGAAGGGAGACATCAAACCCTCTTCCGGTCTCTTCAGCTGCAAAAGAGGAAACAATCTCGAAAGCTACGCTCGATGATTATATTAGCTCAACAGATACGAGCTCATCAAGCGAACGAAGCCGCTGGCCAAGTCGTCAAAACTGGGCGACCATACCCAAGCTGGTACGATCAGATTAAGTACCCGCCAGGATACACGATTCCTAAGTTACACGTATGCAAGGGGACAGGCAATCCCCATCAACATGTCGCTCAGTTCAGGGCTCTGTGCAGCAACACTGGAGGTAACAATAAGCTGCTGCTTCGCCAATTCGTCGGCAGCTTGGCGGAGACGGCGTTTGAATGGTATTCAGAGCTTCCCAACGACTCCGTCAAAACTTTTACAGAGATAGAATTGCTATTCACCCAACGTTTCGCAAGCGCTAGCGAACGCACCCCCAATCACGGCATTGATTAATGCTAGGGTGAAGTCGGGAGAAACATGGGTTCAGTATGCAATCCGGTGGTGGAACCAATAGTCGAAATGCGAACAACGCATGAAAGAAGCTCCTGCAGTAGGCATGTTCGTGGGTACTCCCAATCCGCAGGCAACCATATCCCAGTTCATGATGTTTTTCAAGCCGACTACCTTCCAGGCCTTGATTGACAAGCTAGCCTAAATGGACCAGATGGGCCATAGACCTTCCTCGAAAATGGAGCCTCGAAACGAAAAGGGGAAAGGGAAAGCGACCTTCGTCGCCAATGCTCAGCAGCAGCCCAGTGGTCCAAAACCAGCTGATCGCAAAACAATAGACAGGGATTCTTCAACGAGAAACTAAAACGCCCTTATTCGTTTCCCCGGGATAAAACAGGAAGACTGTTCGAGCTGGCGATGCGCAACAGGCTCATCACCCTGCCGGATCCGAAACGCCCACTGCAGCCTGGTGACGTCAACAGTCCCAACTATTGCCCCTACCATCGAATAATGGGTCATCCAATCGAAGATTGCTTTGTCTTCAAAAACTGGATTGAGGAGCAGTACCAGCAAGGCAAATTTGTGTTGTCTGAAAACTGCAGGGTAAACCCGCCACAACCACACGCTTCGAAAAAGATGGACACGCCGGGGGCATCATGCTCATTTATAGAGGAAGCTCCATGGGAAGTTGTTCTTTCGACAAAAACTAAAAGAATGTTGAAAGATCTCCAAGCATGTCCGGCGATTAGGTGGAAGAGCCCGCTGGAACCCGAGATTATTGAGGGGATGCTGAAGCCGCGCCCAAAAGTTGGTGAAGGTGGACAAAACATTCAGGCCAAGCCTCCAAAGCCTTTAAAGAAAAAAAAGAAGGCCAAGAAGCCCGTCCAACCTGAAGACAGTCGTACAGGTCTGCAGAAATACATCGATACACTGGAAGAATATAACTAGAAGGCACAGACCCAATCACGTTGGATGAATTCATTAAGCATGTTCTTGAGAATGAAGCCGATGACGCTGATGAAGGAGAAAACTCTTCAGAAGAGCCTAAGGATTATGTGGCAAGCTGCCATATGGTCTCTCACTCATCAATAAATGGCAAAGAAGCTCCTAATGCAGAGAAACTGGGGGCAGGATCGAAGCCAAAACCCTCGGAACCGTCTGACGTGATGATCGACCTGCTGCTGAACGAAGCTCGTCAGAAGAGCAAGGATGATCAAGAACGCGAAATGGCTATATTCGAAAAGGACAGGAGTTGGCGTCAATTTGACGAAGTCATGGGTCACGAAACACTCCAACCAGATCAAAGCACATCCGTGGCAGACAAAAGCAAGCTTAAGGCAAGGAAACGGTTCGCTAAAGCCTTGTCGATGGGAATGAAACTGCCACCTTTTAAAAGAAATACTCATGACAGCATACACCTTGACGAAGCGGATGCATATCCAACCTATTGCTTATACCATCAGAGGATTGCAAATCCTACTGAAGTGTGAAGCTCGTCGACAGCGAAAAAGTGCGACAGACGAACGTGGAAGAGCTGCCAGCAACTATCACATGGTTGATAGCAAGGGATCGCAAGTTCTCACCTTCGGGAGTGATTCTGAAGAAGAAATGGCTCTCGGCCCTCTCTTCAAAGAATCCGCCTCAGGAAAAGAGGAAGAAACGAAGAGCTGTAAGAATACTCAGCTGCGTAGTTGCACATTGCTCGAAAAGAATCTTGGACCTACGAATAAAGGATCGAACAAAAAAGATAAGGGGAAGAAAAAAGTCCTTGAAGATATCGCCCTCGATGACCGAGTCGTCGAAGAGCTGGCAGCCAAGAACCCGCCCAAGAAAAGCAAAGTGGATTACAACGTCCTAGCACACTTAAGGAAGATACTCTCACAGCTGAGCATTTTGGATGCCCTTCTATTGTCTAAAGAGGCACGAGATTCCCTGATCAAGGCACTATAAGAGCCCGAACAGTTTCAAGCTTTCCTCGCCGAAGAAAACATGAAGGACGAGCTGGAAGAAGTGCATACAGCTGACATCACTTTCGGCGATGAAGATCTCCTCCTCGGAACGTGCGAGCATAACCGTCCCCTGTATATCACCGGGTACTGCCATGACATCAAGATAGGGAAGATCTTAGTTGTCAATGGGTCATCTGTCAATCTCCTGAATGTGAGGGTGCTAAAAGAAATCTGCATGAACGTTCAACAGCTCGCTCGGGATAAAATCACTATCTCCGGATTCGACTTCCAGTCATCACGGACACTCGGGTCTGTGGTTCTGACGTTACGCTTTGGGATGCTCGTCACTGACATCAAGTTTCATGTCATCGACGCCAAGACCTGCTACAACGCCTTGCTTAGCAGGCCTTGGTTACACGAGTATAACATCATCCCTTCTACACAACATCAGTGTATGAAGTATTTCAAAGATGGTCTCGAGTACACCGTAACGGGGGAGCTAAATCCATTCTCCGTGAATGAAGTCTAAAAATACGAGGATGCAAAGTATTTCCTGCCAGACTTTGAAGACACGGAAAGATGCCATAAACCGGAGAATAAGCAAAAATCTATCACCACTATTCCGGTCTTCGGGAGCGATACTGAGGAGGAAGAAGAGATAGTCTATTCGGGGCCGCTCTAATGCAACAAGCCGGGACCGTCTACCCCTATTCTGATTTTTTGGCAGTGACTCTGAAGACGAAGTCAACGCAGTGTTCTCGGTCCGTCCATCGGTGCAGGCCCTCATTAGAGATGATCAGAGTTTGCAAATCGCCATGGTTCCGCAAAAGCATTACAAAGAGCTCGACGCACTTGATACCTATAGTGTGCAAGAACTGCAAACGTTCTACGTCCCTCCCAGGCGAAAAGATGAAAAGGCGATCCTCTTTTATCGATCCGCGGAAACCAAAGTGGATAAAGAAATCTGGCAAGGTGCCGATTCTATGCTTGACAGGCTCCAGCCCATCCGTCTACCCAGATACTACACAGAAGAATTAAAAGGCTGTTGAGGCACCAAGGCGTACCCTTCAAACAGACTGCTCGACAAGCTCAGTTCTACAACAGGATCTGAAACGTCCCCGGAACTTAGCGAAAATTGCCCAACGGGAGAATGGAAACGATCGGGCTTGAATATGTTCGATGCAAGAAACGGGAGAGATTCCATGACTGCTACGTTATACATGACTTCGATGAAGAAGGAGATGCTCTGTTATAAGACACTGCGATTGAACCAAAACGAGATCCTGCTGTAAAAATGCCAAGTCCATCGTTTGAAGAACAGATGGACAAGCTAATAAGGGAAGCGGGTCAAAAGATCCGGGACGACCACAACCGCGAAATGGCCATTTATGAGAAAGCCAGGACGCAGCGCCTCCTTCAGCAGGCTACGGAGAATGACGATGCCCTTCGTCGCCAGCCCGTCATAGAGAAGACCCGACGCGGAGGCAAAAACAAACTAAATAACGGAAAAAAACATTCGACAGCAGCAAAGCGGGTCTAAGAAGCCACGCGATCGAGAATTGAGCAACCGGGATCCATCTCTTATAAAGAAGATGGGTCGAGCATATTCTTTTCCCCAAGACAAGACAAGGAAGATATTCGATCTTATCATGAAATATCAAATGATTATGCTCCCGGAGTCCAAACATCCCGAACAAGCAGACGAGGTCTCTCACCCAGATTATTGCTCCTATCACCGAGCGATAGGACATCCTCTTGAAGACTGCTTCATATTCAAAAACCGGGTAGAAGACCGGTATCAGCAAGGAAGGTTCGCTCTATCCAGCAGTTGGAGGGTAACCCCACCACAGAAGCATGTTCCAAAAGCAACGTACATAGCGAGAGTAGAACTAGATCAACATCGGTCTTGGAAACAATCTCGTACCTGTCATGCGATAACGCTGTCAGAAGGGGTATGCGAGGATATGGATGACCTCTCTTGGTGCTTCGAAAATGAGGATGAAGATGAGTTGATCTCAAAACTTCCACCGACGCCAAAAGAGCTGGAAGATGGAATATATACTACTGCGGACAACCTAAGGAAAATCGACTTAGGGACGGCAAACGACCCGAGGCCTACATTCGTCAGCTAGCTGTTGTCCGAAGAACAGGTAGCTATGCTAAGAGACGTCCTCATGCAGTACGAAGACTGCTTCGCATGGAACTACTCCGAGATGCCGGGGCTAGATCTGGAAATAGTTGTGCATAAATTGGCGATATCCCTGGACGTCAATCCAGTTAAACAAGCACCGAAGAGAATGCGGCTCGAACTTGAAATGAGCATCAACTCTGAAGTCAAGAAGCTAATCGACTCTGGGTTTATCCAAGAAGTTCAGTATCCTGACTGGATCGCCAACATTATCCCAGTGATGAAGAAAAATAGGACGGTGCGCATCTGCGTAGACTTTCGGGACCTCAACAAAGCTTTCTCGAAGGATGATTTTCCTGTACCGATTACCGAGCAGATGATAGACAACACGTCCACTCACGAAGTGTCATGCCCCGCTTCCCAGAGTACGCTAAGATAGGCACGTGACAGAGCCAACCATGCTACCTGTGGATAGGAAATATCCTTCTACAGTCACATTACAGCTGTAGAGATATCAAGAACAATAATAAACTATCTAACACATGTCCATAAACCAGAATAAACGAGTCAAGAATAAAATAATACGGAAGCAAAAAGATCCAATACAAGAATAAACTGGAATGTATGTTCAATAATGCGGGCTCACATCAGGAATGAAAATGCATAAATAAAACTAAAATGCTAACAGGTCCTCACTGCTCGGCCTGCTGACTGAAATACTCCTGCTCGGCTTGCAGCAAAGGTAAAGAATCTGGGCCATGCAAAACCCAGACGTCGGTGCGTCATAATATCAAGCAATAATATAAACATGGGATATCAAGCAATAATATAAACATGGGATAGAAAGACATGCAGGTACGTATGAACGGTAAAACAGGTGTAACAGAATCATAAATAAGGACAGTGAAGGGTAAGGTACAGGTGATGTGCAGTGAGTAATCTAAACTGATCTACTGGGTTAACTACTCTCAAGTCTTTGAAATCAATTTGATGAATCAACGATGTAACTCAATAGTATCCCGTGCATGCCCGGGACCACGGTCAAGATTCTCGGGCTGAATCCGAGACGTGCCGCAAGGCAGTAAAAGGTAGTATGTAAAGATGAATGATGTCAGCAGCATCATCCCGGGGCTGCCTAGCCCGTAAGACTGATCAGTAAAGGTATCGAACTGTCGAGTTACAAGTCAGGTTTCATCATTGATTTCCCCAGACCCCCAGGTTATGTGTTCAAGTCAGGTATTGATAAATCTGGAGCTAATGCCAACACAGGATCAAGCAGGTACATGTTTGTATTAATAGACAACAGGAAATGTCTGTAGGGACAACATGTCAAGGTTGTTGGCATTAGTAACAAGATCAGGCAATAGATCAAGCTGTGGTACATCAGGTCAAGTCAGATAGTGTATATAAATCCAATAATGTCAAGAAGTGCACGGTATCAAGTCGTATCAAGTAGTAGTGTATCAAGTCATGTCAGGGGGTGCACAAGTATCACGTGGGTGCTCATAATCAAACTATAATAAGCATGGGTACACAAAAACAAGTATGGGGTACCAATGTAACAATAAAATGGAATAATGTGATGTGGTATGCAAATAGGTATAGATTCAAACATATGGATGCACAATTATCGATTAGGGTTACGTTTATAGTTCCAATATTAATTAGGATGCACTTTATTAAACATGGAATGTTAATATCACAGTATTATGTCTTAATGTGATCTATGGATGCAATTATCTATATTCTAAATGAGATGGATGCAAATGGGTATCCGAAACATTATAAAAACTATCAAATGGTAATGTGGGATATACAACTAAGCAATATGTGATATAAATATTGGTATGGATGCATTGTAATGTAATCTACTATGTAACAAGATTAGTTTTCATGATCTAGATCTAAAATGATGTAAACGGGTGCAAACGGAACATCGAAATGTTATAAAATGAATCATAGGGTACTAGATTTAAACTACAGGTATGATATATATTTAAATAGGTATAAACTGAATTATATAGCATGTAGCAAGATTAACTTGCCTCGACGGATTAAGAAACGGATGTGTACGGAACGTCTCACGTCGGCGAAATGTCGCGACGCGCGCACAGTACAAGGAACGGTTCCAAACAACGTACAAGGGTGATCACGCAAGCAAGGCACGTCCGCTGGGTCGTCTGGATCGTCGACGTCACATCCGGCTCCGGCGAACTACTGTAGACAGAAAACAGATAAAGAAAAGAAAGAAAAGAAAGAAAGAAGAAAAGGAGAGGAAGAAGGGATTGAGAAGAAGAGGAAGCTCACTGGGTTGTACAGAGGAGTCGTGAGGGTGTCGATGAGGTCGACAGAGCTCCGGCGAAGCGACCTACAGAGGACAGAGAATCACTTTTCTTTAAAGACAGAAAAAGAAAGAAAAGAAAGAAGGAGGAAAGAATGAAAAAGAGAAGGAAGAGAAGGGCTCACTGTGGTGCACGGTGATCTGGGAGATGAGATGGTAGCGAAGAGATCAACGGCGGCGATCAACTCCGGCGGTGAAGTGGTGTGCAGGGGGGCTCGGGTTTGGGTTTTAGGTATGTGCAGGGCTCGGGAAAGAGAGAGGAGATGTGGAGGTAAGGATGAGGGTGAGGAGGCGGCGACGAGACGGCGATGGCGATGACGACGAGGTAGGCGAGGGGACGAGGCAGCGGCTAGGGTTTGCGCAGGATCTCATGGGTTCAAAAGAAAATGAGGAGAGAGGAAGAAAATACATAAATATATATATAAAGAGAGAGAGAGAGAGAGAAATAAATAAAGCGAGAGGAGAGAGAGAGAATCGAGAAGGGAAAGAGAGGAGATCGAGAGGAAAGAGAGAGAGTGCGGTGAACAGTGAGGAGAAAGAGTTTTGGAGGTTTGTGGGAGAGAGAGAAAGAGATAGCGGGGAGAGAGAGAGAGGGAGAGAGAGGTGGGGGCCACGAATCAGAGGAATTGAGCTGGGGTTGCGCTGGAAATGCGATTCGTTTTGATTTTAATTTTTAAAAATATTTAGTTGGCTGTAAAAAATCTTAAGAACTGTTAAATAAATTATTAAACGGATTTTAAAATTTTAAATAATTAGAATTTTGGCGGGATACAAAATATTCCAAAACGCGCCCGGGTCGGGTCTAAAAATTCAGATTTAAAATATGAAAAATATATGCGATTTTCAAAATTCAAAACGAATGCTCAGTTAACGAAAATGCATACCCCCAAGAACGGATGCACGTACGTTCGCGTAGCCATCCAAACACGTCCGTTTTACTGAACGGGACGAGAACAAGATGCACGGATGCTACCACGGGGTCAGGGGTATCATGCAGGCTATGATATGCAATTTTAAATTATTTTCTATGACCTAAAAATGTTATATGGTAAAATGTGCGATGTTAGATGAAATGCCAATATGCAGTATACATGATATGCACGTGTCTATGTAGCAAGTCAGGGTAATTTATAAATATGAATCAAACAGGTTCAAGCAAGCGGTTCGGGTCGAATGCAATGTAAAAATGTAAAATACCATTCGCACCCAAAACACGATAAATCAAGACAATACCACAATTAAGGAAATATGAGAACTGGAATTGGTATAAATGAACTAGGTTGTTACATTATACCCAACTACAAAAAGAATTTCGTCTTCGAAATTCCCAGAACAAGAAAGGATAAACAATCAAGAAACTACAAGAATAGATGTGGAAACTTCTGTCGGATTTCATCTTCTCGTTCCCAACTTGATTCTCCATGTGAGCGATTTTCCCAAGAAACAAGTACAAGAGGGATAACCTTGTTCTTAAGAACCTTTTCCCTTCGATCCACAATCGACACTGGTCGCTCCTCAAAGGTTAAATCTTCTCGTACAGTCAGTTCCGAATGATCCAACACATGAGTTTCATCTCGAACATACTTACGGAGTTGAGATACATGAAACACGTCGTGAAAATTTGCCAAAGATTACGGTAATGCTAATCGATACGCTAATTCTCAAACACGCTCCAAAATCTCGAAAGGCCCAACGAATCGAGGACTAAGCTTTCCTCGACTCCCAAAGCGAATCACCCCTCTAGTCGGTAATATCTTCAAGAATACCAAATCACCAACAGTGAACTCTAGAGGTCTTCTCGATGTATCGGCCCAACTCTTCTGCCGATCTTGTGCTGCTTTCATATGATTCCGGATAGTGTTAACATTCTCTACTGTCTGCACGATCAAATCCGGTCCCAAAAATCTTCGTTCTCCAACATCGTCCCGGCAAACAGGTGAACGACACTTGCGACCATATAATGCTTCGAATGGAGCCATCTGAATAGTCGCCTGAAAACTGTTGTTGTACGAAAACTCCACCAAGTGTAGATGATCCTCCCATGAACCCTTGAAGTCTAACATGCAAGCTCTTAACATGTCTTCAAGAGTTTGGATCGTTCTCTCTGACTGGCCATCCTTCTGAGGATGATAAGCTGTGCTAAACTTCAATCGAGTCCCCAAACTTGTAAGGTTCCTAGGCACACTAAGGAGGTTCCACAAGGCATCAACCATGCCAAACAAAAATTTTCCGGTGCCGAGAAATCCTAAACTAGATCGTTAACTAGAAGTTAGGCGAAAGAACATGCAAGCAAACGACTTTGCTACTAAGTGAAAGGGATTACAACCTTTGTAGATCCGGTCCTCTACTTCTTTAGCTCTGTGTTGACGTCCCTCCACTGCGATCATCGGATCCTGGACTCTTGCGATGGTTTCGTCGGAGAAATGATCGGGCTAGGTCATTGACTTCGAGGCCGAAGATAATCTACGTCGGGGAGACTCAAACTCAAGCTATTCCTTCACTTGGTCAAAAACTTTGTGAAGAAAACACCCTATACTACATGGAAAGTAGTAGAGAATGAAGAAATAGGAAGTGGGTTCACTTTAGAATTGGATTTCTCACTCTTTTTCTCATGATGCCATTGGAGCTAGCAAGCTTTTTCAAGCTTGATGATGATGATGAAGAAGAAAGAATCATTTCCATTAAAAGAATAATATGAACACTTTTCCTTTTAATCATGGCACCATGGTTGAGTTAAGCCCTCATGCTTAACTCATGTAGAGAATTAACCATAGCATAAGGTTAAGGGTTGGGTTAGCTAATATCTTGAACAAATGACAAAAGAGTTGACTTTGTCAATGTTCATCAAGCTTCATGAAGCTTGATAACTTTGACCAAAGTCACTCTCTTTTGTTATTTGTTTAGGAAAATAGTAAACCCTAATCCAACCTTGATATGGTTCAAGTCTCATACACACAACTTGTTTGTATCATCAAGCATGATACAAACATGTACACTTGCATATATCACATATAAACAATGTACACTTTCAAGTGAGTAAATCAATCTTAAGTGAACCAATACTAGTTAATGTAAAGTAATATATCAAATATATAATTATACATTAAATCATTAAATCAACACTTGATTTAACGATCCGGTCATATCGCATATAACCGACTAATATCAATAGTAACAACTTATCGAATCAACACTTGATCCGATAACCCGGTTATATCGCATACAACCGATCAATGTCACAAATCGCGAGAATAGAATACAGCATCACATACTGGTATTATCCTCGGTCCTGCACATATCTCATATGCGCTCCTATTTCGTTTCGCTTGAGCCAGGAAACCCCTGTGTAGGACTCTAATGACTCGTCAATACGCCGGCAGCAGGTGATGATCATATCAAACACCCATAAGCCGCAAGCGGTCTGCTAAACGTAACGGCCACCCGGGTATTGAGCGATCAGAAGATCAACGAGCAAGCCTGCTCACACTCCAGTTAATCCAACGAGTAACACTACCGTACAGTCCGGTTTGTTCGTCCGATATGTCGCATATCTTGTCTAGGGGTGGTAAACGTCAGACCCCAATAACTCGATAAGTCGTGTCGATATGAGGCTCATAACGGGTCGAGAAACTACTGGTAAAACTTACCAGTAAATCCCTAAAGCAGCCTTGGCCAAGGACTTCCTGTTATAGCCAATCAAGCACTGCGCAACATCAACTCCCTATACCGGGTGAGACGAAACCCTTCCTATCGCTCATTGCCTCCATATGATTCGGGACTGTACCCAAAAGCCACCTTTTTGCACGCCCTCTTGGACATGGTATGATGGAAATCAAAGCACGGTGGGAATCACACAAGACTCTATGACGATCTCGGGTTTACAGACTAACCTGTACCAGTGTCACTAGAGAACTGCCATCTGACGTAAGGTATAATACCATCTGGGAGTTCTCGGCGAGTCCGTCCAGTGTACCCAGTCTCCACTGAGCACCCGTATATCATCTCTGATGTCAAACACCAATGGATATGGGATCATCCATCGACCATCTGTATGGGTCGAGAAGGTACACGCTAGTCTACTCTGGTATATCGATGCCCCGTCTCGATACACCCACGACTAGGGACTTTGAAGGATGTACTTATGGACTACCATGTCCCCACTAGTATGATCTGCATCATAGTCCAGGTAGTCAAGTACACATCCTAAGGGCTTTACCAACATGTAACAGAGAGACAATCAGTGTACACGTTAAGGTAAAGAGTAACCAGATAGCATACTATCATATCGAGCAAGAAAGTCATCCCTATATATGTCCAAGCATCCACTACAATATACATCCTATGTATAGTAATGGCCTCTAGGGCATAAATATAACTAACAATCTCCCACTTGCACTAGGGCCATCTGATAGCAGTGGTTGTAGTATCTTATACTCATCCATCCCATAAAAGTCTCTCTCTGGGAAAAGGCCTTTCGTGAGTGGATCCGCCGTGTTGTCCTCTAAATCTACTCTCCTAACCTCGATCCCCTGGAGATCAACCATCTCCATGATCAGGTGATCTGCCTAAGAATATGTCTGGATCACTGATGGGACGGGCATTCCTTGGCATAAGCCACAACTCCATTGTCACACAATGGGAGGAACGAAGTTCATCTCATGAACTAATATACACCCAGACTGCCTCTTTGGTAGTATCTTTGGTAACGATGTATCTTGCCTTTAATCGTCTAGTATGTCACGGTATCTAGCTTGGAACTCTTCCAACATACCGTCCCTTTACTGAGGGTAAAGACAATGCCTGCGACTGACATTCAGTCGTCCTTATCACCCTGGAACCTTTCCAGTGATTCTCCCCAGGATCGATTGATACCAGCTCACTACAACTAGTGAGTATCCTAACATCCAATTAGGTCTATCTCATAGATCCAAAACCCAGGATTTAGTAGGTATCACTTTGATCCTTTATGGAGAATCCTTGTGATAAGCGGAGATTGACCGAGCGTAGTATAGGAAACTACTTTCCTATCAAGAGTATGTCATCCACGCACTCTACGAGGATCACCAGTATACTCCCTACCACCTTTTTGTATATACAAGGTTCATCTACCATTTTGATGATGTCAAACTCTTTGACTAACTCATCAAAACAGATGTTCCAACTCCGCGATGCCTGCTTTATCACATAAAACATCTTGCATACGTTTCCGCTGCTCCCACTGTCTACGAAGCCCTCTGACTGTGTACTTATAGACTCTGTCTTCTAAATCATCATTTAGGAAAACAGTCAAGACACCCAACCGCCAGATATCGTAGTCATGGTATATAGCCGTAGCAAGAAGGATCTAGATGGACTTAAGCATAGCTACTTAGAAAAGGTTTCATCATAAGCCATAATTGGTCTATAATGCAGACCTTTAACAAGTCTAGCTTTGAAAGTCTCAACTTTTCCATGTACACCAAGTAATCTTCTCAAGATATACTTGCTCCTGATGGGGATTTAACCCTTCAGATAAAGCAACCAAAGTCCATACTTTGTTGGTGTATAAGGATTCCATCTCAGATCGCTAAGTATCCAGCCATTCTTACAGAGTCCCACTCCTGATGGCCAGCCCGAAACTAGTTAGGTCATCATCTCATGACGCAATCCTCGCTCCTACTGTAATAGAGAAACCGAAGTATCTCTCAGGTGGATGAGGAACCCTGCTAGATCGGCGGAGAGGCTGAGGTTCGTTGGTTGCTATTGAATCCTTTGGTTCTACCAAATCATCAGCTGCAGTTTGTATAGCTGGAACTGTTTCCAGTTCTACCTCATTACCAATAATTTCTTCACAAGAAATTCCCTTTCACAAAGGTGGCATGCTGAGAAACAAAACATTTTTGTTCCTCGGTTAGGTAGAAGATATTCCTTTGCATATGCTTGGGATATCCAACAAACTTCCACAGATCTGACTTTGCCTCGAGCTTGTCCGGATTTTGCTTTTAGACATAGGCCGGACAACCCCAAATCTTAACTGACTTAAGAGATGGGCTCTTCCCTTTCCATATCTCATATGAAATGGTAGGCATCTGATTTGATCGGAACCCTATTCAATAGGTATGCAACTTCATAAGTGCATAACTCCCTAAAAGGAAATAGGAAACTCAGTAGTACTCATCATAGAGCACACCATATCACATAGGGTGTTATTGCTCCGCCCCGATATACCATCGTGCTATGGTGTATGCGGAGGAGTAATGCTGAGAGAGAATCTCATTCTCCTTTAGAATAATCCAGGAATTCTGTGCTCAAGTATTCTCCTCCTTGATCACATCAAAGGACATAATACTTATACCCGTATTTTAGTTCTCTACTTCTAACTTATATTCTATGAATATCTCAAAAGGTTCGGACTTGTGTTTCAACAGGAACATATGTCTGAATCTTGAGAGATTATCAGAGAATGTAATGAAGTATAAAGAACCGGTCTTGGCATGTGTAGACAGGGGGCCTTCATACATCAACATGTATCAACCCAAGAGTTCACTAACTCTTTCTCTGTTTCCAATAAACAGAGCTATGGTCATCTTATCTCTGTGACATGACTGGCAAGTTCCATAAGATGTAAATTCAAACAGATTTAAATATGCATCTAAATGTAACTTCAGCTAGTCGGGTCGCATTGATTTGACCTAGTCTACAACGCCTGAAGAAGGATTCGTTCATTTCTGAACTCTTCCTCTTGTGTGTGTTCTGTATACTAGGAACTGTAGTTTGATTTAGAACGTTAATGATTTTAGATAACGTGCCTGAACCGATCAACTATTGATTTAGGAAATGTTCAAAACATTATCCAACAATACAAAATTATATCCTTCTTTATCTAAATAAAGAGACTGATATGATTTTGTATATCAGGTTCGGTATCTAATAACATTTGTTTAGAATCAATGTATTCTGGTAATACAGGGTGACAGTGACCAACAGACCTGGCTGCAACACTTGCACCGTTTTCTGCCTCATGAAACTTATCACCCGTTCTCAGTTCTTTACCTTTCTGTAGCCCATGTAATATATTACATATGTGGGATCCTGATCCGGTATCATATACCCAGGACGTAAAGGACATTTGAGAAACAGTTCTCTGTAACGAACACACCCGAAGATGATGCATCGATATGCACTTTCTTCGTTTGGGCGGCACGGGAAATCTGGTATTCCCCAATTTCCTGCTCTGTCTTATAACAATTATAAGTTGGAGCGGGACCAACGTTCCCCAGCACTGTATAACAAGCGGGTTCGGTCAAAATATCCGTTTTATTATCTTGATTAAGGCGTGACATGGTCGCTACCTGGAGAGAGAGAGAAGAAAACACTCTGCGTGCGCTCTTGCAAGATCAGATTGGTTATTATTTTATCTAATCAGGATGGCTCCCACTGTTTTTATCAAATCTTCCTTCAAACCCTAAAAGGAAAGACTAGCCGGGATTAATTACACGCTACAAGTTCGCCAATCTTTCAGCCAGACCAGTGTCGGTACTTTGAGGGAGGTCCCCCGTGCTTTCGCACGAACCTAATTAATGTAAACCTCGTTTTCCCAGAGGCGTAACCCCGTTGACACCTTTCTAGACACCTACTTGATTAGCTAATTGTAATGTGTAAAACTCTCCCAGGAGTAACAATTACTCGCAGTGGGTATCGGGATCCAACTATCTCATAGAAGGTATGCAATCTCATTGCAAATTTCAACACTTGAAATTCCCGATAATATTTTGCCCCTAGTGTGCTATGACCTTGACGCATGCCAAACAACCCATAGTCCGCTAGTCAAGTTCAACCCGTACATTTCTTGATTGAATTAAACCCACCCGCACGACCCTTGACGCATGCCAAACAACGCCGTACGAATACCCTAATCCAATCGCATCATATGCTAGCAGATAAGCACTAGTTAGCTACCGTACACTACGCCTTGACGCATGCCAAACTACCGCAGCACGAATACTAACTAGTACTTATCTGAAATGACGGAGGGCTGCGACAGGTTTTTCTGAAAACCTATTGCGTAATGAACTTGATATCGTTGTAGAATCAAATGATTTTAAAATGGAGTGTTTTTTAGGCTTTTCTAGTTTTGCTAAAGGGGTCACTCCCGGTGAAGGGATCGTCGGCCCTTTTCTCATCGAATAAGGTGCAGGATATATCATATATACCTCTGTGCAAAGTAAGAACTATAGGAGAAATCAAAAGACAAACCGAGGGTTATAGCATCTGCCAGTTATTGCTAAAGGAGTCACTCCCGGTGAAGGGATCTCGGTCCTTTCCTTATCGAATAAGGTGCAGGATGTTCTACAAGGAACACCGCGATGCAAAGCAAGAACTGTAGCTACCTGTTTTTGAAAATTCGATTCCACAACATCTTTAGGTTTCTTTTTCTTTCATTAATCATATTAATGAAGTCCCATCATTTAAATTACCTAAACATCACAGATAAATACGACGTACACTTATGCCATCCGCATTCGCCTCGATGTCCCCTCATGCACCATTAGGTTAGGTAACTAACGACAGAGCGGGGCAGGGCTAGCGCGAGTGCAAAACATAAGTAACATCTATATAATATATCATATATACTATATACAGTATTTATCACAGAACATCAAATGATCACATCACAGATATCGCAGCAGAAGAATCATATGAAATATTGGATATACTAGGACGTCCGTGTTTTCAATACGAGCCAGTATAAAACACGGATTCCACGGTCGCGATGAATAGCCAAACCCACACCCCTAGACCACTACGAGAGCGGCAAGCAACCCTACCAATTCTAGAGTTAGGAGACCCGGACTCGACTCCTCGAGTTGGTCTCCCACTGGACTCCAGAACCCGGTTATTTGTGCTCTCCTCCTTGGGTCTATCCTAATGCGGAAAAGTAAATAATATACAACGGGTGACATCTTCCGCTACCTGGAAGTGCCCCAATAAAAGAATATTACATACAACAAATTTTACATGAATGAAAATAAAAACTCTCATCTCACATAAAACCCCCGGCTATTCAAAACGCGACGATCCAATATAACATATCCAGCAACACATAACATCACATGTCATCAACGTAAGTAAATGTGCGCATCCCAATTGTCGTTGACATATAGCAACGAAACCGGCGATATCACATATTACACTTACGGTCGCAGAAAAGAAAGTGTAAAACTACAACAGTTGGAATCTGCAATCTCCTTAGACATCGCATGCCTAATTAAATGAATTCCTTAGACATCGCATGCCTAAAAATTATAAACCCCGCATTTTAGTCTCATTATCGAAAACACTTTACAATATCTAGTCGGGCAATTCAACAAGATTCCCGGCATTTTGATCGAATGCTCGTCGCAACTTTAGTAGGCAGCTGCACCCCCGATGCCGTCGACGAAGTGCACTAAGGCGGAACACCGCTGCCGCGAGCACCCGGACGGATGGTTTCGGTGACGGGGTTCTCCTACAGTCACTTGGTCGGGGCTAAGGAGTGTGGCTGTCTATTAAGTTTACCCGGCGAGTATCCGCGTACGCTACGTGATTGCGACGGAGTTTTGATCACATCAAAATTCCGTGGAAACCGATCAATTGAGACTAAAGTGCTATGTTTATAACATTCAAATCAGTTATCTCATAACTACTTGTGGATTCCAAGTATTGTATCCCATTCCAGATAAATAGAAAATGTTAAACTTTCCGATCGAACATTCAAACACCCAAGTTTTCCCGAAACAGCTCAACACATGAAATAAGTTTAAAAACATCCACTTCATGCCACAGTACCAACGGTCCAGCCGTAGAAGGGTCAAGCCAACGCCTCACATGTGGCACGCCGTACTGCCCCAAACCCGAAGGTTCAAAAGGCAGTTCAAGACGGTCACATAATCGAGTTAAGATTTGTTGTCTTCTAGAGGGACCATCGCGTTACTTGCACTACTTAGAACGTTATTAAACCACGGAAAAATCCAACAATTGGAAATTTCCCGGCAGGGGAAAAAGTGGGTATTCATATCAGGTCGAACTTTTTAACATATTCAAAAGTTATCCGGAAAAACACATAGACGAAGTTAAATAAACCGATCGAATTATCGAATCCCCAAAACAACCCAGAAAACTCAACTCTTGAGTAGAAGTTAAAAATTCCCAGAAAATACAGCACTAAAATATAGGAATTACTGTGCAAATTTCAAGTGCTTAAGTGACTATATGACCGCGGAACCGCCGCACAAGCCATGCTTGTGCCGCGGTTCCGCCGCGCTTTGGTTGAATCAGGCACACGTGCTTCACAGTAATTCATAAAATAGCCTGCTAATTTTTCTGCATATTTTTAATTCACAAAAATCCCAGTTTTTAAAAAATGTACAGAGAAGGGTTTCGGATTAGGGTTTCGGGTTCGATCGGGTTTCTAACATCGTCTACGCATCGCCTAGGGCTCTAGCTAGGCTCTGATACCACTGTAGGGTTCCTAGGCATACTAAGAAGGTTCCACAAGGCATCAACCATGCCAAACAAAAATTTTCCGGTGCCGAGAAACCCTAAACTAGATCGTTAACTAGAAGTTAGGCGAAAGAACATGCAAGCAAACGACTTTGCTACTAAGTGAAAGGGATTACAACCTTTGTAGATCCGGTCCTCCAATTCTTTAGCTCCGTGTTGACGTCCCTCCGCTGCGATCATCGGATCATGGACTCTTGCGATGGTTTCGTCGGAGAAATGATCGGGCTAGGTCATTGACTTCGAGGCCGAAGATGATCTACGTCGGGGAGACTCAAACTCAAGCTATTCCTTCACTTGGTCAAAAACTTTGTGAAGAGAACACCCTATACTACATGGCAAGTAGTAGAGGATGAATAAATAGGAAGTGGGTTCACTTTAGAATTGGATTTCTCACTCTTTTTCTCATGATGCCATTGGAGCTAGCAAGCTTTTTCAAGCTTGATGATGATGAAGAAGAAGAAAGAATCATTTCCATTAAAAGAATAATATGAACACTTTTCCTTTTAATCATGGCACCATAGTTGAGTTAAGCCCTCATGCATAACTCATGTAGAGAATTAACCATAGCATAAGGTTAAGGGTTGGGTTAGCTAATATCTTGAACAAATAACAAAAGAGTTGACTTTGTCAATGTTCATCAAGCTTCATGAAGCTTGATAACTTTGACCAAAGTCACTCTCTTTTGTTATTTATTTAGGAAAATAGTAAACCCTAATCCAACCTTGATATGGTTCAAGTCTCATACACACAACTTGTTTGTATCATCAAGCATGATACAAACATGTACACTTGCATATATCACATATAAACAATGTACACTTTCAAGTGAGAAAATCAATCTTAAGTGAACCAATACTAGTTAATGTAAAATAATATATCAAATATATAATTATACATTAAATCATTAAATCAACACTTGATTTAACGATCCGGTCATATCGCATATAACCGACTAATATCAATAGTAACAACTTATCGAATCAACACTTGATCCGATAACCCGGCTATATCGCATACAACCGATCAATGTCACAAATCGCGAGAATAGAATACAGCATCACATACTGGTATTATCCTCGGTCCTGCACATATCTCATATGCGCTCCTATTTCGTTTCGCTTGAGCCAGGAAACCCCTGTGTAGGACTCTAAAGACTCGTCAATACGCCGGCAGCAGGTGATGATCATATCAAACACCCACAAGCCGCAAGCGGTCTGCTAAACGTAACGGCCACCCGGGTATTGAGCGATCAGAAGATCAACGAGCAAGCCCGCTCACACTCCAGTGAATCCAACGAGTAACACTACCGTACAGTCCGGTCTGTTCGTCTGATATGTCGCATATCTTGTCTAGGGATGGTAAACGTCAGACCCCAATAACTCGATAAGTCGTGTCGATACGAGGCTCATAACGGGTCGAGAAACTACTGGTAACACTTACCAGTAAATCCCTAAAGCAGCCTTGGCCAAGGACTTCCTGTTATAGCCAATCGAGCACTGCGCAACATCAACTCCCTATACCGGGAGAGACGAAACCCCTCCTATCGCTCATTGCCTCCATGTGATTCGGGACTGTACCCAAAAGCCACGTTTTTGCACGCTCTCTTGGACGTGGTATGATGGAAATCAAAGCACGGTGGGAATCACACAAGACTCTATGACGATCTCGGGTCTACAGACTAACCTGTACCAGTGTCACCAGAGAACTGCCATCTGACGTAAGGTATAATACCATCTGGGAGTTCTCGGCGAGTCCGTCCAGTCTCCACTGAGCACCCGTATATCATCTCTGATGTCAAACACCAATGGATATGGGATCATCCATTTCCCATCTGTATGGGTCGAGAAGGTACACGCTAGTCTACTCTGGTATATCGATGCCCCGTCTCGATACACCCACGACTAGGGACTTTGAAGGATGTACTTATGGACTACCATGTCCCCACTAGTATGATCTGCATCATAGTCCAGGTAGTCAAGTACACATCCTAAGGGCTTTACCAACATGTAACAGAGAGACAATCAGTGTACACGTTAAGGTAAAGAGTAACCAGATAGCATACTATCATATCGAGCAAGAAAGTCATCCCTATATATGTCCAAGCATCCACTACAATATACATCCTATGTATAGTAATGGCCTCTAAAGCATACATATAACTAACAAAACTTTCCTGTAAGCTCCTCCAGAAGTGTGATAAGAAACGGGTGTCACGGTCAGACGCGATGCTCACCGGTACTCCATGCAATCTTACAATCTCCTGCATGTACCGTTCTGCCAAAGCTTCTATTGATTGACCAACTCGAAATGGTATGAAATGAGCTGCCTTGGTCAATCGATCAACTATCACCCAAACTGCATTGTTGCCTTTTGGACTCCGCGGTAAAGCTGTCACGAAATCCATGGTTATATGTTCCCACTTCCATTGAGGAATCGGAAGTGGTTGCAATAAACCAGCAACCCTTTGATGTTCAGCCTTAACTTGCTGACATACCAAGTACTTTGCTACAAAGCGGGCAATCTCCTGTTTCATGCCTTCCCACCAGAAATGCTGTCGTAGATCTCGGTACATCTTCGTGCTTCCTGGATGTACGGAATATGCGGAACTGTGCGCCTCCTTCATAACCTCTTCGTGAATATCTCCCTTTGGCACACACAAACGACTACCATATCGCAACGAACCATCTTCATGAATCAATAAGTCCGTTCGAAGTCCCGCTTCAACATGTTCTCGAAACTTCTGCAATCTAGGGTCATGTAACTGCTCTGCTTTAATATTCTCGATCAACGACGATTGTACTTGCAACTGCATCAACTGTCCCGAAGAATGCGGTAGCACAACTTCCAAATCGAATCTTCGAAAGTCTTCAATAAGTTTCTTCTGTGCAGTCAACATCTGAATTGCTGGAAACCGACTAAGCGCATCCGGCACAATATTAACTTTCCCCGGATGGTACTTAAGATCAAGATCATAGTCAGCCATCAGCTCCAATCATCTACATTGCCTCATATTAATCTCCTTCTGTATGAACACATACTTTAAGCTTTTGTGATCGGTGAATACCTCGACTCTTTCACCCAATAAGTAGTGCCTCCAAATCTTTAAAGAGAAAATCACAGCTGCCAGCTCCAAATCATGAGTTGGGTAATTCTTCTCATGGGTCTTCAACTGTCTCGATGCGTAAGCTATAACTTTCCCATGCTGCATCAAAACACATCCCAATCCTTTCCCAGATGCGTCGCTGTGAATCACCAATCCTCCGGAACTGTCTGGCACGGTCAAAATAGGAGCGGTTATCAATCTCTGTTTCGACGCCTCAAAAGCTGACGCACAGTTATCCGTCCACACGAATGGTACTTCCTTGGACGTAAGCTTGTTCAAAGGCTCAGCCAAACGAGCAAAATTCTCCACGAACCTTCTGTAATACCCGGCAAGTCCAAGAAAGCTCCTGATCTCTGCAACGTTCTTCGGAATCGGCCAATCTCGAACTGTTGCAATCTTTTCGGGATCAACGGCGATTCCATCTCCGGACACGACATGCCCCAAAAACTTCACTTCTTCAAGCCAAAACTCGCACTTCCTCATCCTTGCATACAATCTTTCTTGCCTCAATGTCTGCAGTGCGATCTTCAAGTGTTCTGCATGCTCTTCTATACTCTTCGAGTAAACCAGAATATCATCAATGAACACCACTATAAACTGGTCCAAAAAAGGTGAAAAGATTCGGTTCATCAAGTCCATAAATATCGTCGGTGCATTCGTTACTCCGAAGGGCATCACTAAATACTCGTAATGTCCATACCGAGTTCGGAACGCCGTCTTGCAAATATCTTCTGATTTAACTCGGACCTGATGATATCCGGATCGCAAATCCAGCTTCGAGAATACCCTCGCGCCACTAAGCTGCTCGAACAATTCGCCAATGCGAGGGATCGGGTACTTGTTCTTAATAGTCACCCGGTTTAATTCTCGATAATCGATGCACATTCTCCTTGTGCCATCTTTCTTCTTGACTAGAAGAACTGGAGCTCCCTAAGGTGAATTACTGCTGCGAATTCAACCCTTCTCAAGTAATTCGGTAACCTGCTTCTTGACTTCTTCTAACTCCACTGGTGCCATTGGATAGTACGCTTTAGAGATTGGCGCTGCACTAGGAATAAGATCAATCGCGAACTCCACGTCTCGTTTCGGCAGTAAACCTGAGATGTCTTCGAACACGTCCATGAAATCTCGAACAACAGCTGGCGCTTCTTCCTTATCAACTTCCATAGACAAAAGAACATTATTTGTCGGCCTAGCCCTAAACTCGACTGGCCCGACAGAACTGCTTCCTCCAGTAAAGATAAACTCGGGATGTCCGGGAATCTGAAAAATTACTTTCTTTGCCCTACAATCAATGTGAGCGTGGAAAGTGCCGAGAAAATCCATTCCCAAGACAACTTCATAGCTGCCGGTATCAATCACCAAGAAATCTGCAAATAACTCCCTTCCGCAAACAACAACAGGACAATCCTTACATTCTCTACTAGATATGATCTTCACATTCCCAGTGTGTATGTCCCAGCAACTAGATAGGGTCGTGCAAGCAATCAAGTGTGTAGCAATAAACTTGGACGACATAAAACAATAGGATGCACCAGAATCGAATAACGCTAATGCGGGAAAACAATGAACAAGTAGAATACCTGAAAAATGAGCCATCCAAGAGATTCACCGGCATGGAAGGATTTCGATAGGAGGCACGCAATATTCAGTAGCGATCCTCGCAATGTCCGGCTCGGACTGGCTACTGATGGCTTCTGCTCATTCAACTATATGGCTGGAAGTCACAGCACATAGCCCGTTGTAATGATAATTTATTATCTGTCGCCTTGGTTGGCTATGGACCAATCATACTTTATGATGCCTCTTCTTATCGACGGACCAAACTCACCGGGGAACAATATCGACGTCTATCTCCGACCTCTGATCGAGGAGTTGAAATCTTTGTTCATTGATGGTGTAGAGACATATGATGCAAACACAAATACAACCTTCATACTGCATGCGGCTTTAATGTGGACAATTAATGACTTTCGTGCGTATGGAATGCTATCAGGTTGGTCCATACATGGTCACAAAGCATGTCCTCATTGCCATGAACACACAACATCGAAATTCTTGAATTTTAGCAAGAAGGTTTGTTATTGCGGCCATCGACGTTTCCTGCCTCCAGACCACCCCTATAGGTTAGACACGGTTCACTTTGATGGTCTTCAGGAGCTTCTTGGACCTCCATCCCCATTGTCCGGAGAGGACGTGACTGCTAAATGGGATGGTTACAATAACGTGACCTTCGGGATGGATCCAACGAAACAGGTCAAACCACCATATTTGAACAAGTTAAGCATTTTCTTCGAGCTTCTGTACTGGTCTACAAATTCAGTGCGTCATTGTCTGGATGTCATGCATATAGAGAAGGGAGTATCAGAGCACATACTTAACTTGCTTCTTTGTAAAGACGGGAAATCAAAAGACAACATGAATGCTCGGATGGATCTACAAGAGTGGGGAATAAGAAGTGAATTGCACCCTAGACCGGTAGCGGGTAAACCGAGCAAGTTTGTACTTCCCAATGCCTCTTATCATATGTCACAACCGGAGAAGAAAAGATTCCTGCAGGTGTTGCATGATTTGAAAATCCCCACAAGTTTCTCAGGATCAATCAGAAAGAAAATAAAATTGTGAAGGGCAAGATCGATGGGCTGAAAAGTCATGATCACCATGTTATCGTGGAGCACCTTCTTCCATTAGCCCTCAGGACTTCTCTCCCCGACTCGGTTGGTCTAGTAATCAACGACTTATGTTGTTTTTTCAGGGAGTTGTGTGCTAAACACTGGAAGTTGTGACGCTGGATAAACTAGAAAATTCTATTGCGTTGATACTTTGCAAGTTTGAGCGTATTTTCCCACCGTCATTCTTCGATATCATAATACACTTGACGGTTCATCTTGCAACTGGGGCGAAGTTAGCCGGACCGGTACAATATCGATGGATGTATCCCGTCGAGAGGTACGTGTAATTTTTCGTTTCGCGCAATTTATAAATTTATTGTTGTCCTGTATGCCCGTATTTATTTATTCAACATATTTTCATTAGGTACCTCTACACTCTTAAGAAGTATATACGCAATAAAAATCGACTAGAGGGTTCTATCATGCAAGGTTATCTTCTTGATGAAGCAACCACATTTTGTTCCCGCTATCTGGACGAGAACATTGAGACAAGGCTTAACCGACCATGAAGAATTCAAGACGGGCTATATGGTAAAGCCGAGTATAAGAGGGTAGACACTATGTTTATCAACAAGATATACCGGTTTATCTTGCTTAATTGCGCATGTCTTGAACAAATTAGAGAGTAAGTTTTTTGGATTAATTGTTATGTCTATGTTTGTGTGTGTATGAAATGATATAATATTAATGCCACAATTATTTGTCGAAAACAAAATTCATTTTAACGAGGTACGTGAAGGGCATCCTGATTGGAACGAAGAACGTTTGGAAAAATATCATCAGGATACTTTTTGTGATTGGGTCACAGATCATGTAAGTTATTCGAATAACATTTTATTGCTATCTGTTTTAATCTAAACTTGTATCGTTATGTATTTGTCGTAAAATTTGTTTTGTTAGATCCACGATCCGAACTTGTCTGCATCATTTGAGAGTGATTCAAGATGTTTAGCTCAATTTCCTAGTATGGAGGTTGCATATTACAAAGGATTTAGTGTCCTTGGATACAAATTCGAAGTTAAGGACATAGAAATATCTAGAACCACTCAGAATAGTGGGATTGCGACGGTAGAATCGGACAGTGTGATTTACTATGGGTACTTAAATTGTATACTCGGCATCCACTATCCCGGACGATCAGAACCCTTTTATATATTCCAGTGTACTTGGTACGATACGCGAACCGATACGGACAGGTGGAGAAGAAATCTTGGGACTTGGAAAGATGAATATGGATTGACCAGTGTGAATACACTTCGATTTTACGGTCAGGAAGATCCGTTTATCTTTCCGAACCAAGCGTTCCAAGTATACTACTCACAGTGTTTGAAGCATCCGGGATGGAGTGTTGTATGCCGATGGAAACCCAGAGATGTCTACGATGTCCCAGAATTCGAGGACAGCGATGAGGACGAAGAAGAGAGAAGGCTTAAAGTGCTCCGACCGTCTGTTTCGAAGGATGGGTTATCTTCGACCGATCATGAAGTTACGTAAGTTAGAAATGATATCGACGATGAAATCCAATTAGATATGTATAATGCACCCACGAAACGAAAAAGGTTATCAGTAATGTTATATTATTACTTCACATTTTACGCTCTATACATATATAGTCAATACTTTTAATGATTGTCTAATGCGTCCACGAACCGTTTATCTAGATTTGATGACGATGTCGGGAGCAGTGAGGGGCGGCAGGAGCTCCAGTCGCGGCAGAGGCAGAGGCAGAGGCAGAAGCAGAGCGGTTCTGCCGCCCGGAGAGCTCCGTAGGGAGCTTCAGAGGGCCGGTCTTGCATCCAGATCGGAGACCCCTTCGGATGCCTCCTTCCGTATTGATTTTTCCACACCTCCAGGTATACTGCACGCATATCCATTTTGAATGTAATATTACAGATATTCATGCATGTTTATGTCAAAATTACTTATATTGTCAATGTTTGATTGTCTAGTTGTTGGTGATGCGTCCACATCTGGGACAGAGGCCACTCCCGCTCCTCCAGGTATGTTTATATATCATATAGTGCATGTATATTGATTTAGAATGCTATATCATAAATACACACATTCATTTTGCTCTTACTTAGCAATTTTTATTATTGTCTAGCTGTAGGTGGTGACACCACCGCACCTGCGGGTATGTTTATATATCTTATAGTGCATGCATATTGATTTAGAACGTTATATTATTGATCTACACATTCTTTTTGCAATTACTTATATAATCTATTTTTAATTGTCTAATTATAGGTGGTGCGTCCACATCTTCCGCAGGGGCCACTCCTGCCGCTTCCATACCCTCCGCATCGTCTGCAGGTTAATATGAATAAATATAAAATATTTATTCATTTTACATATGCTCTATAGAATAAATATGAACTTCATGGAAATTTAGCGTCAATGTTTATTTTCTAGTTGGAGGGGATGCGTCCGCATCCGGGACCCCGGTTGTTCCTCACCGGAGGAACTATCGTCCCGCTCGTGCTGCTGCCCGGGCCCAGGCTCGTGCGATAGTCACCGGAGGTATATATCACACTTCAATTTTCATTTAACCTTGATTTCTTAATACAACTTTGTCTTAATATTGATTGTCTTGATATTTCGTGCAGACGCAGGGCCTCCCCATCCCCAGAGGGGGACTCGAGGCCCGAATCAGTCCCATAAGCTGAGGCCTGACAGAGCTAGGGGGAGGCAGCATTCCCCCTCTTTTTTACCCTTGACTATCGCTATACCGGTCCTCATGCCGAGAGGTTCGGCCGGTATATGGGGGACGAGAGCCGGCTCGTGAAGAACTATCCACTTCACGTTGAGTGGGGCGAGCAGCACCAACGCTCATTCGCCCTCTTCTTTGATCAGGATCGGGTACGTATTAATATATATTTTCATTTGATCTATCCAATATATTTATTATTAACACTTGCAATCTAATAACAATTTTTTTTTGTATTTTCAGTTGGATTACGATTTTCAGCCTGTAGCCGGCCCTAATCACCCGGGGACGGTGCTCGACCTTCATGCTCTGTACAATGGCCTGATGAAGAACATGCAGGCCAAGGTCCGATACAACAGGAATGAGATGAAGGCCGACTGCTACTCCCTGTGGATGGCGACCCCCGAGGCAAAGAGAGCGGCCCTCCTATCTACTCCGGCGTTTGCGAGAGTCGACGTAGAGACATGGCCTCTATTGTGCGAATATTTCGACTCCCAACGCAAACATGTATGTATTTTAAATGTAATTCATTGTTTAGGATATAATTTAATTTTTGGGTTCCTTAATTAGAAAACTAATTGTTATTGCGTTGTGCAGAAACAGGCCGCTCAGAATACAGAGAACAGGAAGTCGGCGAAGAGGGGTCGCCCTACTTACACAGGTGGCTCGAGGAATATTACTCGAGCCATGGAGTTATCGGTAAATTACAATAGACCGACCTTTGTGATATTCTGCAATATTAAGAGTTATTTTCTAATATTTCTAATATTAAGTGTTATTTTCTAATATTGCAGACAGCTCGGACCGTGGCGTCAGGTGGTACACCGAGCGTGCTGTCCGCATATCTTGCCGTCCACGGCACCTCGACAGATCCCGCCACGGGCGAGCTTCGATATCCCGATGTCGCTACCCAGGAGTATTGCGTAACTGTTAATATTTATTCTACCCATATTTGAAATTTTAGTTTTGGAAGGTTCAAGTTTAAATTTTATACTTATACTTTACTGCTTAATGTGGGTGTAGGAGCGGGTGGTTGAGCAGGCCGAGGCCTCGGGGATCGATTTTACCGGACAGAGCGATCCGAGGCTGCTGACCCCAGTTCTGGACGCCGCACACGGAGGGCGCCACGGAGGTTGGGAGAGAGGCCGGGGACTAGGCCCTAGCAGGGCCCATATGAGGTTGGACTCCACCCCGGCGGTTACTTCCTCCGTCTCCAGTGAGCGACGTGTCCACCAGGAACTTGAGAGCTTGAGGGCCACCGTTCAGGAGTTGAAGGAGATGCTGGTATGTATACTACTTTATAATAAAATATCATGTCATATTATAGATATCAACATATCCATAATTAGTATGTAGCTTGAGCTTATTTGGTTTTAGACTTAGGTTTGATTAATCATACATACATATGTAATTAAAATAAACAACGGTTTTCCAAACTAGATATCCAAATGGGGTTTCGAAATAACTTGATAATGATACGAATTCGAATAATACACAGTTCTTACACGCTTCTTACACACGTTAGGTCCAGACGCGACAGGGTACATCGGCCGAGCCTCGGCATGCATCTCCTTCGGCTGCGGCTCCACAAGCCACTACATCGGTTGCGGTTCCGCAGACAGCTCCTATAGCTCCACCGTCCGCTCAGACTCCCGCAGCCGCGACTCTGCAAGCGACTACCTCGACGGCCGCTGCGCAGACCACATCGCCAGCTCCACAGGCCGCTCAGACTCCCGCACTCGCCGAATTGCATGGTTTATTGACCGAGGAGCAGGCGCGTTTGATTCTATCGTTTATCAGAAGTGGAGCTGGACCGAGCTAGGGTAGCTTTTTGATTCATATTTTTTGAAACATGTATTTATTTGTATCATACATATTGTACTACATTTTGAAATGATATTGATATTTGATATTGGTTTATATTTATATCATATTCAGTTTTTGGGTTTCTTTTGTATATTATATGCGTGAGATGTGATTATGAATACTGCGATATATGTTGTGTGATGATTAATTTTATATTTTATTGATATATATATTATTGTGCACAGGGCGGGAAAAAATCAGGCAGCCCTTTTTTAAAAAAAAATAAAGATAATGTATACCTACGGATTAATCCGTAGGTACACATGTTGCCCCTACGGATTAAACCGTAGGGGCACAATATCAGCAGTAACTGATATTTCCCCCCTGATCTCAGTACCGGGGGTTGGGAGTGCCCCTACGGATATGTCCGTAGGGGCAAACAATGGCCCCTACGGATAGGTACCTACGCAGATATCCGTAGGGGACAGTACTTGGCCCTACGGATATATCCGTAGGTACAGTTAATATATTTAAAAAAACCATAAATAAAATAACTTTTTTTACCCTACGGCCTACTCCATAGGTGAAACTGGCCCTACACAGAACTCCGTAGGGGCAAGATTTTGCCCGTAGGGGAAAGTTCAGGGCTTCAACTTGCACCTACGGCGTTTGCACCTACAGATTATTTTTTCTCCCCTGCGCAGTTATCCGTAGGGGCAGTGGTTTGCCCCTACCCTTATTTGTAGTAATGGGTAAATGCTCGAGCCTGATTGGGTCCCTGAGTCAGCTGCTTCTGTCCCTGAAACGGTTTCTACGGTGGCTTCTGAACATCATCTTTCGTGCGAAGCTTTGACGGACAAGCGTTGATAGTATGATCCGCCGATCCATAAACCAAACAGAGTCCCCGCATCCTTCGGCAATCTCTTTGCACATGTCCGGGTAAATAGCAGTAGTCACAAATCACGCTCCTTCTTTGATCAACGACAACAGGCTTCTTCATAGGTGTTACTCCACGTCAGTTCACCGGAATACCTCTGCGTACATGCGCTCGGTTCGGTGCAAATGTCGGCTTCCGCACTGTAACTGCTTGCTGCTGCGTACTCCCAGTCTTCATAGATAGGCTCTGCTGCTCTCGGGCCGCTGTAAGTACTTGTGAGAAAGTGGTCAAACCCAGGGATATAATTTGCCTCTAGATGTCCACATCCAAACTGCGCATAAACCTTCGTGCCCTATCAGCTTCTTTGGTTACCAAACGTCCAGCGAATCTACTGAGCTGCGTCCACTCAGCTGCATGTACATCCACAGGTGAGCCGTTCTGCTTCAAACTGATGAACTTTTCTTCCATTTCCTCCCGTGCAGTCTGCGGGAAGAACTTCTCCAAGAAACTCTTCGAAAAATCCGCCCAACTGATCAGCTTGGGCAAGCGGGTCTCTTTCACAAGCCACCATTCACGGGCGTAGTCCACCAACTGGATGCGTACTACATCCACTCTCTTATCTTCTGGAATCTGTGCTGCAACGAGCAAATTCTCCGTGTCAACCAGCCACTGTTCCGCTGGCAACGGCTCTTCCAGGCCAGTAAAGACGGACGGACCAAGTCTCCTGAAATCCACCACGGTACCCACACGATCAACTGGTCTGGCCACAACATTGTTTACGGACTGCTGGACGGTCCGCAAACCATCCTGAAAAGCTTCAGCTTGCTGCTGGTTCAGCTCGGTCTGCCACTTCTGGTTCTCCAGCATCTCACGGATTACTCCAAGAAAAGCGGCTTCGTCAACACGCCTCTGGTACGTTTTCAGATTCCTGCCTGCCATGTTCCTGAAATCAAAACACCGAAAGGATTAGTATGATAACAGATTCAAAATATAGATCAAGGATATGAATCAAGCCTAGAACTCCAAGTTACTTAAATAGAGTACCGCATTGTAACCATGCCGCGGTACATAGCTACAATTACACAACTCCACCCAAATCGCCTAAGTTCTAGAGATAAACAATAGGAAACCAAGTTTCAAGTCGAGATGCAAAAGAGGTTTGCATGTCGTCAAGGTGAAATCAGGAGGAAGTTAAGATTCAAAAATAGCAAGATGGCAAAGTGGCAGGACATGTTCCTAATCACGAGTATTCTGATTCGTGTATTGGGTCCAATACACAACTACAAAAGAATTAAACCCGATTAACCTAGATCCTATGTCTCTGATACCAAACAAACCCTGTCACGGCCCGCTTCCCAGAGTACGCTAAGATAGGCACGTGACAGAGCCAACCATGCTATCTGTGGATAGGAAATATCCTTCCACAGTCATATTACGGCTGTAGAGATATCAAGAACAATAATAAACTATCTAACACATTTCCATAAGCCAGAATAAACGAGTCAAGAATAAAATAATGCGGAAGCAAAAAGATCCAATACAAGAATAAACTGGAATGTATGTCCCATAATGCGGGCTCACATCAGGAATGAAAATGCATAAATAAAACTAAAATGCTAACAGGTCCTCACTGCTCGGCCTGCTGACTGAAATACTTCTGCTCGGCCTGCAGCAAAGGTAAAGAATCCGGGCCATGCAAAACCCAGACGTCAGTGCGTCATAATATCAAGCAATAATATAAACATGTGGTAGAAAGACATGCAGGTACGAGTATGAACGGTAAAAAAGGTGTAATAGTATCATAAATAAGGACAGTGAAGGGTAAGGCACAGGTGATGTGCAGTGAGTAATCTAAACTGATCTACTGGGTTAACTACTCTCAAGTCTTTGAAATCAATTTGATGAATCATCGATGTAACTCAATAGTATCCCGTGCATGCCCGGGACCACGGTCAAGATTCTCGGGCTGAATCCGAGACATGCCGCAAGGCAGTAAAAGGTAGTATGTAAAGATGAATGATATCAGCAGCAGCATCCCGGGGCTGGCCTAGCCCGTAAGACTGATCAGTAAAGGTGTCGAACTGTCGAGTTACAAGTCAGGTTTCATCATTGATTTCCCCATACCCCCAGGTTATGTGTTCAAGTCAGGGATTGATAAATCTGGAGCTAATGCCAACACAGAATCAAGCAGGTACAGGTTTGTCTGAATAGACAACAGGAAATGTCCGTAGGGACAACATGTCAAGGTTGTTGGCATTAGTAACAAGATCAGGTAACAGGTCAAGCTGTGGTACATCAGGTCAAGTCAGGTAGTGTATATAAATCTAATCATGTCAAGAAGTGCACGGTATCAAGTCGTATCAAGTAGTAGTGTATCAAGTCATGTCAGGGGGTGCACAAGTATCACATGGGTGCTCATAATCAAACTATAATAAGCATGGGTACACAAAAACAAGTATGGGGTATCAATGTAACAATAAAATGGAATAATGTGACGTGGTATGCAAATAGGTATAGATTCAAACATATGGATGCACAATTATCGATTAGGGTTACATTTATAGTTCCAATATTAATTAGGATGCACTTTATTAAACATGAAATGTTAATATCACGGTATTATGTCTTAATGTGATCTATGGATGCAATTATCTATATTCTAAATGAATTGGATGCAAATAGGTATCCGAAACATTATAAAAACTATCAAATGGTAATGTGGGATATACAACTAAGCAATATGTGATATAAATATTGATATGGATGCATTGTAATGTAATATCTACTATGTAACAAGATTAGTTTTCATGATCTAGATCTAAAATGATGTAAACGGGTGCAAACGGAACATCGAAATGTTATAAAATGAATCATGGGGTACTAGATTTAAACTACAGGTATGATATATATTTAAATAGGTATAAACTGAATTATATAGCATGTAGCAAGATTAACTTGCCTCGACGGATCAAGAAACGGATGTGTACGGAACGTCTCACGTCGGCGAAATGTCGCGACGCGCGCACGGTACACGGAACGGTTCCAAACAACGCACAAGGGTGATCACGCAAGCAAGGCACGTCCGCTGGGTCGTCTGGATTGTCGACGTCACGTCCGGCTCCGGCGAACTACTGTATATAGAAAACAAATAAAGAAAAGAAAGAAAGAAGAAAAGGAGAGGAAGAAGGGATTGAGAAGAAGAGGAAGCTCACTGGGTTGTACAGAGGAGTCGTGAGGGTGTCAACGAGGTCGACGGAGCTCCGGCGAAGCGACCTACAGAGGATAGAGAATCACTTTTCTTTAAAGACAGAAAAAGAAAGAAAAGAAAGAAGGAGGAAAGAAGGGAAGAGAGAGGGAAGAGAAGGGCCCACTGTGGTGCACGGTGATCTGGGAGACGAGATGGTGGCGACGAGATCAACGGCGGCGATCAACTCCGGCGGTGAAGTGGTGTGCAGGGGGGCTCGGGTTTGGGTTTTAGGTGTGTGCAGGGATCGGGAAAAAGAGAGGAGATGTGGAGGTAAGGATGAGGGTGAGGAGGAGGCGACGACGACCAGGTAGGTGAGGGGGCGAGGCAGCAGCTAGGGTTCGCGCAGGATCTCGTGGGTTCAAAAGAAAATGAGGAGGGAGGAAGAAAATACATAAATATAGAGAGAGAGAGAGAAAAAGAAAGAAATAAAGCGAGGGGAGAAAGAGAGAATCGAGAGGGGAGAGAGAGGAGATCGAGAAGAGATAGAGAGGAGAGAGAGAGTGCGGTGAACAGTGAGGAGAAAGAGTTTTGGAGGTTTTTGGGAGAGAGAGAAAGAGATAGCGGGGAGAGAGAGAGGGAGAGAGAGGTAGGGGCCACGAATCAAAGGAATTGAGCTGGGGTTGCGCTGGAAATGCAATTCATTTTGATTTTAATTTTTAAAAATATTTAGTTGGCTGTAAAAAATCTTAAGAACTGTTAAATAAATTTTTAAACGAATTTTAAAATTTTAAATAATTAGAATTTTGGCGGTATACAAAATATTCCAAAATGCGCCCGGGTCGGGTCTAAAAATTCAGATTTAAAATATGAAAAATATATGCAATTTTCAAAATTCAAAACGAATACTCAGTTAACGAAAATGCATACCCCCAAGAACGGATGCACGTACGTGCGCGTAGCCATCCAAACACGTCTGTTTCACTGAACGGGACGAGAACAACATGCGCGGATGCTACCACGGGGTTAGGGGTATCATGCAGGCTATGATATGCAATTTTAAATTATTTTCTGTGACCTAAAAATGTTATATGGTAAAATGTGCGATGTCAGATAAAATGCCAATATGCAGTATACATGATATGCACGTGTCTATATAGCAAGTCAGGGTAATTTATAAATATGAATCAAACAGGTTCAAGCAAGCGGTTCGGGTCGAATGCAATGTAAAAATATAAAATACCATCCGCACCCAAAACACGATAAATCCAAGACAATACCACAATTAAGGAAATACGAGAACTGGAATTGGTATAAATGAACTAGGTTGCTACACGAAGTCTTCTCCTTCATGAACAGATCATTAGGGTACAATCAAATAAAGATGCACCCCGAAGACCAGAAGCATACCGCTTTCCGGACTCCCCTGGGAATATTCTGCTACAAAGTGATGCATTTAGGCTTGAAGAACACCGACGCTACCTATCAGAGGGCTATGACAAAGATTTTCGATGACCTCATACATGAAATCGTCGAATGCTATATCGATGACCTCGTGGTGAAAAGCAAGTTGTACGAGGAGTATTGGGAGCATCTGAAGATCGTGTTTCAGCGCCTTCGGAAATACAACCTGAAGATGAACCCTTTGAAATGCGCGTTTGGAGTTTCCTCGGGCAAATTCCTAGTATTCATCGTACGACACCAGGATATCGAGATAGACCGTCGAAGATCAAGGCGATCATGGAAATGCCTCCGCCAAGAACTCTCAAGCAACTGCGGTCTCTCCAAGGGAAGCTCGCGTATATCCGACGGTTCATAGCTAACCTCTCCGGCAAATGCTGCCCCTACAGTCATTTAATAAAGAAAGGGACCCCGTTCGTCTGGGATCGCAAATTCCAAAGCGCACTGGACGAAATCAAGCAATACCTGCAGAACCCACCGGTACTAACCGCTCCAGTCAAGAGAAAGCCTCTCATCTTGTACACAACCTCCCTTAAAGGTTCTTTAGGTGCGCTATGGGCACAGGAAAATGACCAAGGGAAAGAGAGAGCCCTCTACTATTTGAGTCGAGTTCTCCTGGGGGCAGAAAACAACTATTCCCCTATCGAAAAACACTGCCTGGCGTTAATCATCGCGATAACGAAGCTCAGACATTATGCTTTGGCGCATGAGGTCCATCTCATATCAAAGGTAGATCCTCTCAAGTATTTGATGTCAAGAGCCATACTAACAGGACAACTCGCTAAATGGACCCTCCTCTTGATGGAGTTCTCGATAATCTATCGACCCCTCAAAGCAGTGAAAGGCCAGGCCATCGCCGACTTCCTCGCCGAGCATCCGATACCTGCCGATTCACCCCTAAATTGTGAACTGCCGGACGAGCACGCGTTTGACATGATCGACAAGGAGAGAGGAAGGAGTGATACCCGATGGGAACTCTACTTTGATGGGCATCTTCCATGAAAAAGAGAAAGCACAACTCCCCCATAATCAAATCTGGGGTAAGCCTCATCTTCGTGACTCCACAAGGAGGGATAATGCGCTTTGCCTTTTCCTTGACAGAGCCAAGGACAAACAATGAAGCGGAATATGAAGCTTTGATAGCAGGTCTTGAGATCGCTGTCAACATGGGAATCGAAAACCTCCTCATATACGGGGACTCTCAGCTAGTCGTTAATCAAGTAAACGGTGACTATCAAACGTGTAAACCAGAGTTGGTAAAGTATGGTAAGTGAGTGCAATAATTGCTGACTCAAATCCTTTCCAGCGCCCTGGAAATCATACCGCATGCGTAAAATAGCAAGGTAGATGCGTTAGCCAAACTCGCTAAAGAACTGGCTGACGAAAACCTCGATGACGTAAGGATCGTTGTACAAAGCCGTCGGGTTCTTGCGCCGGCGAAAATATCTCCAGAGTCGTCTGAAGAAAAGGAAGAGACCAAGCGAACAGCTCTGCAAATAGAGGAAGAGGAAAAAGCCAAGGATTGGAGAGAAGTCTGTATAGACTACTTCAAATTCCATCGAACACCTGAAGATGCATCCTCAAGGCACCAGCTCATGAAACGAGCTCTGTCCTTCGCCTTCGTCAATGATACTCTATATAAGAGATCGTTCGACTCTCTGTGGCTAAGATGCCTGGGACCAGAAGAAGCAAGGAGAGTCGTCCAAGAAACTCACAACGGACTCTGCGGTTCTCATCAAGCCGGGCCAAAGATGAAGCTGAAGATCAAAAGGATGGGTTACTATTGGCCCACGATGATCCAGGACTGCCTCGAATATGCAAAGCAGTGCCACTCGTGCCAAATTCACGGAGACTTTATCCATCAGCATCCAAACCCGCTACATCCAACAGTGGCTAGCTGGTCGTTCGAAATGTGAGGAACCGATATAATCGGGCCCATCGAGCCAGCATCGTCCAAGGGACATCGGTTCATATTGGCAACAACCGATTACTTCTCTATGTGGGCAGAGGAAGTACCGCTAAGAGAAGTGAAGACGGAGAACATCCTCTATTTTTTCAAGACACGCGTCATCTATCGGTTCGGCACTCCGCGACGGATTATCTCCGATAACAGGCCAGCTTACAGAAGTTACAAAATCAGCCGCTTCGCACAGCAGCATAATATAGACAGGAGATACTCTTCGGTCTATAATCCCCGAGCTAACGATCTAGCTAAGGCTTTCAACAAAACCTTGACGAAGATCATAAAGAATACGGTGTCCAAAAATAAGAAGGACTAGCACGAAAGACTGCATGAAGCTCTCTGGGCTTACCGGGCCACATTCAAAACGGCTACGAATACAACGCCATATGCGTTAGTATTCGGCACAGAAGCAGTACTCCCCTTAGAGATAGAGCTACCCTCTCTACGAGTGACGGTTCATTACGAGCTAACAGACGAAGAGAATGCTCACCTTCGGCTCGAGGAGCTCGAAGCCCTCGATGAAACTCGTCTCATGGCGCAGCAAAACCTAGAGGCTTACAAAGCAAAGATGACATGCTCATACAAAAGATTGACCAGGCCGAGGACATTTCGCCAGAGCGAACTCATGCTAGTAGTCAAGAGGCCTATGATCCCCAATCGTGCCAAACGGGGGAAATTCGAGCTGAACTATGAGAGCCCATACATCATAGACGAAGTCTACCAAGGTGGGGCTTACTTGCTCATAGATATGCATGGCGAAAGACCCTTCAGGCCAATAAATGGCCGGTTCCTTAAAAAAATACTACGCCTGAAGAGTCACGGCCTAGGTCAACGATAGATGACGACACCTATGTCCGCTCGCTATCTTCCCAAGCCCAAACTCTACAAGTAATATCCAGCGAAGCCTTGCCCCAAAATCGCTACTAGACCTTAATGTCCTAAAACTAACAACGGACCGAAATGTCCCTAAAACTAACAACGGACCGAAATGTCCCTAAAACTAATAATGGACCGAAACGTCCCTAAACTAACAAGGGACCGAAATGTCCTAAAACTAACAACGGACCGAAACATCTCTAAAACTACTACAAACCGCAGCATCCTTGGGCTGACCAAAAAAAACGGTACGTCCATAAGCAAGATGAGCACGGATGAAAACCCGAAAGGGCTCCGTGAGTAAAAACAGCAAGGCTACCGGCGATGTTTGTGAAAACCCGAAAGGGCACAGACCTCAAAAAAAAGCGGTACGTCCACAAGCAAAATGGGCACGGATGAAAACCCGAAAGGGCTCCGTAAGTAAAAACAATAGGGCTACCGACGAGTTTGTGAAAACCCGAGAGGGCGCAGGCTCGTAAAAAAAATTCGTGCACACTTGCGAGGTCCTCTCGATCTTGTAAGGAGAAAACACCTGCGTGAGATCCTTACGACTCATAAGGGAGAAACACACTTAGGGATCCCCACGATTCTTAAGGAGGAATTACAAACCATTCCGAAGAGCCGAGATCTCGTAAAGGCTTACGAGATCCTCACGACTCGTAAGGAGAAACCTATTATGAGACCCTCACGGCTCATAAGATTCAAAAGCCTTAAGCTCCAGGGAACTGAACCTGTTCTTAAGCCTTCACATTTTCCAGACTGCCCTACAAGCGGCTCAACACTGACCCTTGTATACAATCCACGGGCATAAATAAACGTCTCCCCCATCAAGTCCCACCAACGACGAGGAATGTCCTCATTTGGTGAACAAACACTTGTAGGTTATCTCGACTTGCAAGGAGAAAATGCTCTTATGAGATCCTAACGACTTATATGAGAACATACACTTAAGAATCCTCACGATTCTTAAGGAGAAAACGCACTTACGAGATCCTCACGACTCGTAAGGAGAAACATCTTTATGAGACCCTTACAGCTCATGAAGTCAAAAGCCTTAGTCGACAGGATCCTAACCCTGTTTGTTAAGCCGCCTTTGTTCAAATCGATAGAGGCAAATGATGATTCTCTCCTGGAAACGTTCCAGTAGTAGCGATGCTGATGCCTAAATCGGTAAAAAATTCCAAGTCATTTCACGGCAAATGATGATTCGCTCCTAGAAATATTCCAGTTGCAGTGATGCTGGCGCTAAGATTGGCATCAGATTCCAAGTTCCATACTCGCAACAAAAAGTCAGCGAGCTATAAATGCATATGAAATAGCCGAAATGATAGGGCAACTTGCAACAAAATCAGCAAGTAAAGGATATGCATACAAAAATAGCCGAAATGATTGGGCAACTCGCAATAAAAAGCAGCGAGTAAAAAGAAAAAACAGCCGAAATGATTGGGCACCGCGAAAAATAGCCGAAATGATTGGGCAATCACGACTTTCGCGATACAAAAAGCTGAAATGATAGAGTATCGCGGAAAGAAAACAAAAAAAATACAGATAAAAATGAAACTTCTGCCCTACAGGTAAGTCCATACTGACCCCTGTATACAATCCATGGGCATAAACGAAAAAGGAACCACATGTCCCAACAAACTCTATCAAAGGGAGAGTCAGGTCTCAGCGGCAGTATCTGCATCCCAAAAGACCAGCAACAGCGTTCCTCCTCATGCCAGCAAGACACGGACGCGACACTACCAATCGGAGCCACGACAAAGTCCCCAGTTCCAAGATTCTGCGGTTCACAGACAACCTAAATTCAACCCTGTCACCGTAGAAAACGGAAAAAGTCGATCCCGACACCGTAGAAAACGAAGAAAGTCAACCCTGACACCGTAGAAAACGGAGAAAGTCGATCCCGGCACCGTAGAAAACAGAGAAAGTCAACCCCGACACCATAGAAAATGGAGAAAGTCGATCCCGACACCGTAGAAAACGGAAAAAGTCGATCCCGACACCATAGAAAACGGAGAAAGTCAACCCTGACACCATAGAAAACGGAGAAAGTCGATCCCGACACCGTAGAAAACGAAGAAAGTCAACCCTGACACCGTAGTAAACGGAGAAAGTTGATCCCGACACCGTAGAAAACGGAGAAAGTCGATCCCTGACACCGTAGAAAACGGAGAAAGTCGATCCCGACACCGTAGAAAACGGAGAAAATCGACCCCGACACAGTAGAAACCGGAGAAAGTCGACCCCCACATCGTAGAAAACGGAGAAAGTCGATCCCGACACCGTAGAAAATGGAGAAAGTCGACCCCGACACCGTAGAAAACGGAGAAAGTCGACCCCGACACCGTATAAAACGGAGAAAGTCGACCCCGACACCGTAGAAAATGGAGAAAGTCGACCCTGACACCGTAGAAAACGGAGAAAGTCAATCCTGATACCATAGAAAACGGAGAAAGTCAACCCTTGACCTCTCCATCGGAGCAATGCTTCGATTTGGAAACAAGTCAACTCACCAATCACTTACGAGTCCTCTCAACTTATAAGGGAGAAAAACTCTATTGTGATATCCTTATGACTCTCAAGAGAAAACGCACTTAGGAATCCTCACGACTCCTAAGGAGAAAATATACCTACGAGATCCTCTCGACTCGTAGGGAGAAAAATCTTTATGAGACCCTCACGGCTCATAAAGTTGAAAAGTCTTGGGTAGCAGGCCCGAACCTGTTTCCTAAGGCATCGCTACCCTAAGAAGAGTTCAAGATGAGTTGTTATCTACAGGCTACACTTACTAAAGTAACATGACAACAACACGGCAAAGAAAAGAAAGCGATATATGATAAAACATGTCCTTTATTCATGAGTTCAATTGAATACGAGATACATCATATAAAATAATTTAAAAAATGAATGAATACATGTTATTCATGAATTGCAAATTTCTATCAATACAAAAAATTACAAAGACAGGTACTAAGGAGGAGGCCTCTTCAACAATTCGGCAAGCCGCTCATGCACTCTTTTCAGCTCCTTATCACAGTTAGCCACCGCTGCCAGCTCCGCTTCAATTCGAGCCCGTTGCTGCAAGCAGGATGAAAGCTTTGTATTGATTTCGTGCTTAGTAGCTTCACAACTTTGCGCAACCCGCTCGGTGGAGTCAAGCTTATGCCTTAGCACCAACCCGATACACCATTGGAGACTATCGAAAATATCTTTCAGCTGTGCAGCGTTCGCTTCGACCTCGGCGCGCAACCGAGCAGACTCGTTAGAAGCCGCCTCATGTTCCTTCTGTCGCAAGGTCGCCTCTTGTTTAAAATGGAGAAGGAAAGGAACACTCTGCTCCATCCACGCAACCCGCTGGGAAGTTGAAGCTAACACCTCAGGAGCAATACACTTGAGCTCGATCTCGTGTAAGAAAGCCTCGATCTGTCTACAGCAGTCAACCCAAGACTCGACGATGTCCTCGTCATGGAAGTTCACGAGTGTCGCCAGCATTGGATTAACTTGCATAGCAAAATTTGCAGCGGAGGTGAGGGCTTCAACATCAAGATCCTTGACGAACTCGTTCAACATTCGTCGGGTGTTCACGGCGCCTCGAGAAGATGTGAGTTTAATAAGAGGCCCTGCCGGCATCGTAATACGAGCGTCGAAGGGAGCTGGAGCTGGTGCGATTGCTGTAGAATGAGTTACGGTTAAATGCCAACTCAAGAAATAGAGAAAACGCATAAGGGGTAAAACCTATCATACCGGCTATAACAAGCGGTAGGACGGGGAGTGTAGGGAGCTCGGTTATTCTCTCGACCCGCGACGCTATATCCAATATGAAGAAGAGTTGGCAACATGGCTATCCGTAAGAGAAAGGAAAAGATGTTGGTTATAGACTATACTCACCGACATAAGCAGGTAGGGCAATCTCTGGCTGGAATGAGAAATGCGGGTTCAGCACCTGATACAGGTGATCAAAAAGGACTCCTGCAAAGTTATGACGACATACTGTCAGTACAAGGAGAGTGATACCCACAATGAAGCCGATGAATCACAAACCTATACCTTCCAGCATTTCAGAAGACATGGGAGAAGGCGAGGGAACAACAGCCGTCATTGCGGCGACCCGAGGTGCTTCAGAGGGCACAATTTCAGCAATGGAAGCATCACTAGGCCTAGTGACTTCTTCGCTCTCCTTCAGTGGGACGGTCTCGGCACCCATGGCTTCGTCCCCTGATTCGACAAGGGCTGTCGTAACACTCGTGATGTATGCCGACGCCGGAGAGCCACAAGGGGAAAGAGCGACGGTTTGGGCAGTCCCAGACTCCCGAGAGAGAGTAGCCGCTTCGGGCTCTGTGTTCGTCGTCTTCTCACCTGCCACCTCATCGCCAATACTTGGCCCTGCAAGATAGGGTATATCAGAATTGGCGGATCGAGTAAAAATGAAAAGACTGGGCATTACATTACCTGGCAATGGATTCTCAGTTACCTCCCGAGCCGCACGCACGGCCTGTCTATGAGCGGTAGACAGGGCAGCTGGAGCATCCTTTGGAGGAATAGCGACAGATGGAGTGTGCTTGAACCTGCACCCACAACCAAGCTGACATCATGTTCCCTCGCCGCACGCTTTCTACGCTTCTTGTCGGCCTTAGCAGTAAGAAGTGATCTCCTCAAGACCTCCGTCAAAGGGACGTCATCGTCCGAACCGGGAGCTGACTCTGGAGCCGTTACGGCGTTCGTCATCGGCTGCTTAAGCGAAGCCACTTGAGGCAATACTGGGGGAGCTGGGGCCTCAGCAGCCAGCTCTGGAAGCATCGCCGCATCACCGCTCGAAATCGGCACCACACTCGGGATAACCTGAATCGAGGTAGTCCCTGCAATAAGATGAAAAGGAAGGGTCAAGCCACGAATGAAGAAAAAGGGAATGAAGGCACAATGACCCAAAGTATACCAAGGCCCAAAGAAGCACAGAGCCTCTCTTCCTCTTCAAATGTTTTGAGGGATGCCGCCAGAGCCTCTTCAGCGGAGATGCCTGACAAAGAAGGATGTGTTAATAAATGCATAATAAGAGAGAAGGAAAAAGCTCAAAACGACATGACCAGAGCATACCCATCTCCGCAAGCGATAGCAACGCCGCCTCTGTGCCAGCCTGTCGTTCGAAAGCCGCAAGGGCGGCCTGCAAATCGGTGTCTGTCACAGGCGTGTCAAATAGACCGTCATTGGTGCCATACTCGCCCAGGCCTTCGCTATAAGGAGCATGGGGCTCCTGGCCGAATGCAATATCTTCATAAAAGAGCGACTTCTTCTTCTTCTGCGAACGAACCCCGGCGGCCGACGATAGGAGCCTACGCTTCACGGGCATTTTTGGGCGATGGGTCCCAATCTCCGCGCCAACTACAGAGTCCGGAGACGCTATAGCTACCGTTTTAGGAATGCTGGGTTGTGGCTTTGAAGTAAAGGTGTGAGGGACCACAACCGCATTAGTCTCCTTTAATGAAGGACGAACGGCAATTCGTCGTTTTAAAGGGACGGACGGGTTACCGGCAGGGACTGCACCCTTGCAATCAAGCAGCAGCCGTCGTTCTTCCCTAATCACGGCACCCGTCGCGTGCTGATACCACGCCACATATGCGTTCGAGGTGTTCGGGACGTAGCTCGGCTCGCTGATAAGGAAGATGGACCCGGTATTCAGGCGCATGAAGTGGTGCAGCGTAGTGCGAATGCCCTCTTCAGTGGCAATCGGTTCAGCCAAAAAAGCTTCGAGGGGAACACCCTGGTTGTAACCCGACTGTTGGGCAAAGCGGTGCGGGCTGTACCTCATAAACAATGCTGACTCGTTCTGCCTGAATACTAAGAAGCCCGGCCTGATCGAGTATAAATGCACGATCTCCCGAGCCTTCAACATAGAAACCCCATCCTTGAAGGTGTCACGCAGTGGCTGCACCGCCTTAGTTGACTCCTTGCCAATAGTCATGACCCTATCAACGAAGATCATGTTGTCCCCAACCATGCGCGGGAGGAGGATCACTCCTCGAGCTTCTTGCGACGACGGGTCTGAAGCAGAGGTGTCGATTAGAAACATCACCCAGGGGAAATTGTAGCTATCATAGAAACGGGGGCGTTTGTGGATTCCAAAGGCTCCAAGCACGTGTAGCTCGATCCATAAAGTAAAATAGTGCAGCAGGAGATGGATGGGCTCTAAACCCGGCTGAGTAGTGTCCGCCGCTAAGCTCAAGCCATGATACAATGAGCCAGCCCGGCAATCCCGACGGCAACCCACGTTCCTTCAACCATCCGGTGAGCCGGGTAGAAAACGGATGGCCTCATATGACAAGGGTGCATGGGAAGTACGAACCAACTTAGCCATAGGCCGAGGAACCCTAAAAAGAACGTCTCTTCGTCGACGTCTGAAGCTGCAAGCTCTGCGAAGGGGACAACCGGGGTGTCCGGGAGAAAGAAATTCCTCTGATCCGCTTCCGCTTCCGGCTGTTTGTCCAAACCAAAGCAGAAGGGATCATCGAGCTTGGCAAATTTCGTGGCTTCCTTTGAAAAGATTTCAGGATGGAGAAAGTGGGTAATAAAATCTGTGAAGCTGACGCCATGCCCCCAGATTCCAAGAACAGGCACTCATAAATATTCAACACCTTGATTAAGCTTGGGAATCGGTGTTGAATGGAATTTTCCAGAGTCAGACCCATCACTACCGATCGGGTCGCAAAGACGTATTCATCAGGGGGAAGTATTTCCTCGTAGTGTTCCCCTCTGACAGGTAGGCCTGAGATCTCCGCAAACTCCTCCAGGGAGATTGAAACCTCCCGATCCGTTAGGAGAAAGGTGTGTGTCGAGATGTTCTATTGCTCTAAGAAAGCCTTAATCCACCACACCGGAGGCATCGGATACTGGAAAAGCGACGCATAGATAGCAGGGTACAGCCCGAGCTTCAATAACGCCGACTTTTTTGCCGATAAGATGTACCGGGCCCACTGCAGGTATCCGGCCGAATGACGAGGAGTCAGGCCAATCATATACACCTGTCCCCATGGGCGTGACTCGCACTGACATATATGCCACCCCAGAATATCTAAAGCCATCGGCGGCTGCATAGGTATCACGGCCATAAAGGGCTGAAGGCGACCCTCTGAGGTCCAGTGGATCTTCTCTACGGCATAGTTAACCTGGGGTGAGTCGGCATAGTGAACAGCGGTGATTGGTTCTGAAGGCGTCGCACAAGAGAAGCTGCGTTGGCCCTGGATAATCTGGTTGTACCACAACCCCTACAAATGAAGCGACTTCTGCTCCGGGTCATGATCCTTGATCAGTGCAAAAACTTCTCGGTCTACGGGCGTGTCGGCAAAAGAACTCTCCGGACGAACGAATGGGAAAGAAGTGTCGTAAGATATAGTACCTGCACCGGAAGAACGAGAGTTAGCCGTCAATGCTACGGTCCAAAGCCAAGTACTTGATACTTTAAATTTGTACCACACTGCAATTCAGTGAAAAGGGATCAAAGAGGACCCACAAAATCAAGACGACGGCTCATCTTTGATGAGACAGTCAATCATTAAAAAAGAAAATCTTCAAAAAAGATTCTCATTCAATGAGAGATTTCTCGAGCTAGGAATTAACTCCTTTGAGAGCAGCGCTCTGTTACAGAGGTCACCTCTGTCATTATGAGGGGAATAAAAAATTCCCCAAAATTTCTAAGAGCAATGCTCTGTCAACTTTAATGGGGAATAAAAATTCCCCAAAAATTTTGAGAGCCATGCTCTATGAGAACGATGGAGTAATCCATTAAAACCCTAAAAAGCAATGCTTTTTACAAAATAAAAATTCCAAGATCTTTAAGATCTACAAAATGAACTCTAAGTGTTCTTCATTAAAGGGTTAAGAAACCCTAAAAAGAATGGTTTTCTGATCTATGATCAAAGAAGAGCAAAGCTATGGTTTTTAATTAACGGGTTAAGAAACCCTAAGAAATTTTAGGATCTATGATCTAAGTAGAGCAAAGCTCTATTAATGGGTTCAAATCTTACCAAATTTTTAGACAGAGTTTTAACTCTTAAGGAATTTATTTTGGGCAGAAAGTTGTGCTCTGAAGGAGAATTAAATTCTCAGAAAAACAAGAACGGAAGAAGATGAACAGAAATCATCTCAAGGGCCAAAGGCCCTATTTATAGGCATTGGAAGTCGATCCAACTTCCAAGTTGATCCGACGGTGGTAAAGCTGCCACCGCTGCACTCACGTGTAAGCTGCGTGAGCGCAACAGTAGGAGGGGCATTTGTTTCCCCAATTGAGAGCAAAGCTCTATTCAAAATTCAAAATTTGAACTGAGGCAGCACCTCACGTGCAAAGCACGAGAGCGCTAAGCGCCAAGAGCGCCGGCGCTAAAGAGTCAAAGACTCTGAGGCAGCGCATCACGTGCAAAGCACGAGAGCGCTGAGTGCCAGCGCTAAAGAGTCAAAGACTCTGAGGCAGTGCCTCACGTGCAAAGCATGAGAGCGCTGAGAGCGTCAGCGCTAAAGAGTCAAAGACTCTGAAGCAGCGCATCACGTGCAAAGTACGAGAGCGCTGATCGCCAAGCGCTAAGAGTCAAAGATTCTATGACAGCGCATCACGTGCAAAGCACGAGAGCGCTGGCGCCAGAACTAAATGTTCTCCACCGTTAGATCAAAGATCCAATGAAGATGATAAATCATCAAAATGCAGAATCAAATTCTACTGAGGAAATATTCCTCGGATCTTCCTAAACAGGAAAGATTGCCCTCTGTAAAACAGCGCACCATTGGATCAAAGATCTAATGGTGAATAATAAAATCACCAAGATTACAGAATAATTTCTGTTTGGGAAAATATTTTCCAATCTTGTTAATAAAAAGAGAAAAATCTTCTGTAAAACGGAAGCCATAGGATCAAAGATCCAACGGGGGATAAAATCCCCAAATCAATCAGAGATCTTTCAATGAAAGATCTCTTTAACCAAATCAACAAACTTGCCTCCACTATATAAAGGACCCAAGACTTCAAGTCTGGGGCGAAGGAGATCATCAAGATCATTAGCAGAGAAAAACCTCCCTATAAGTTTTAAGTTCTCAGAAAAGAAAAAGAGAAGAGCAAGCTCTAAGAAGAAGAAATTTCCTTCAAGGTAAATGATAATAAGTGAGATCATAACATCTCCACGATTTTTGAGAGTTTAACTCTCACATCAGAAGAACTCGATTCTTTTTCTAGATCACGGATCTATAAGACCAAGTCTTTCACAAAAAGAACAGAAGATCTCCTCACAAAAAGAAGAACTCGGTTCTTAGATCCATGAGACAAAGTCTCTTATAAACGAGAATTTAATCCTCAGAGCACAGAACTGACCAGAACTGCCAAAAAAGCGTTTCAGCGCTCCAAGTCTGACGCCCATCGCCAAGCGCACCACGTGTGCGCTGAGAGAACACAAAGTGTTATTTAAATAAAGCCCAGTGCCATAAAAAGTGTTCAACACTCAGTAAAAGATAAAAGAAAAAGGGGTGTTAGAACCCAAATCAATGCTCAGCATTGTTAAATAAAAAAGGGACCGGGCCCAAATAAATGTTCAACATTTTATTCAAAACTAAGTGGGTTGAGCCCAAGTTGGCTACAAATTCCTAATTCAGATCAACTGAGCCCATGTGCTCATAATCTTTTTATTTGGTCTTGGTCCTAAACCTGACTATAGATCTTCCAACCAACATTGGTTCAAGGGTACATCTCTTCATTCCTTTGATATATATCGTTGTAATTCTTCAACGTCTTCAGAGAGGTGGCGGATCCCGACAACCAGATATTCCATGGACTATGATGTCCTTAAACTTATGGACCGTAGTGTCTCTAAATTAAAACGATAGAGTCCAAATTCTCTCTCGTTGGATCTAAATGATCCCATGTAACATTCTGAAAATTTAGAAATAAATTAATTTAATTAATTAAATAATAAAATGTTAAATTAAAAAGTTATTAAAACTAAATAAGACATTGTCATAAGTAGTATGTAAAACAATTTAAATTAAAATTTTAATATGTAACATAAATAAATTATAAGAGTTTTAATGAGAAATTTAGCTTCATTTTAATTAAAATGGTGTTATGCAAATAACATAAGTAGTGAGGGGTGTTTATGAAAAGTTCAGGAAATTGTGCAAATTGGAAATTTTAAGGGAGTAAGTAGAAAAGAGGTTAAATGAGGTTTTGTTCAGACTTTTTATCAAAAGATAAATCAATTTGGAAAAGAAAAATCATTGCCACCTCCTCCTTGCATGAAAGTGACACCTTTTGGTCTTTGACACCTCCTCCTCCACCTCACTCTTCCTTTTATCACATATATATCACATGTTCATATCTGTAGCAAATTTAAAATCTGAAAATTTACAAAGAAAAAGAAAACCAAAATAAAATAAAGAAGAACAAGAGAAAGGAGAAGAAAAGAGCTAAGTCTAGGATTTCCTCACCATCAAGCTAGGACTAGGAGCTGGTGCATCTTGGAGAGAGTTCTTCCAGCGATATCCTCAGTAGGTAAAATTCTTAATTCAGTAGATTTTGTTCTGAAAATTTTAAAAATTTAGGAAGTCATATATCCATAATACCGTATTTTAGGCAAAACTGAACGCTGTTGTAATCTGTTATAGTTTAGATAAACATCAACTTAACCAAACAGTGCCAAAATGTTGTATGTTGAATCTAAAACAAACCATAGGAGCACGAACCCAAGGGGCTCGGATTTGGCCGGCGACCAACAATAGAATTCCGACATCGCCGGATTTTTGAAGAGGTTTGGTGTATTGGCTTTTTGGGTAGGTCTCTGTGTAGGTGTTTGGTTATTTTGCTAATGTTTAATCAAGTTAGTTTAACTGTATATAAAATCTGAGAACTAATATCGGAAAAGTGATCAAAAAATTCTAACATACGACACGGGTAAAACGTAACGCGTTCTATTTTCAGTCGTGATGAAGCGTTGGGTTAAATTTCAGTGAGGTTAAGTGTTAGATCGGTTGCAATAATCGTACGTAATGAAATTAGCACGTACAACTTGTGTTTCTTGATTGTTGTCGTATCAAAATGTAGCCGTTTTCTTATACAAGTTATTTAAATGTTAGATTTGAGTGCGGGAATTTCGGAGGCCGCAGGGAAAGGAAAAGGATTGGCGATTCCTGAGTAGTTACAACATATTCCGGTGAGTAGATATACATCTACGGGGGAAGTCGGGTGGATGGCGTATAGCACCCCCGCAACCTTATAACTATTAAAATGATATCTAGTTAAGTTTAGCTTTTCTTCAAAGTATTAATATAGTATTGCATCTTGTATGCCCTCCATTTGCATAAAGTTTCATATGTAGTTTTTAAATGAGATATACGTGATATTTGGTTCGTACAATATGAATATAGTTTGATGGATTTGTACGAGGGATCATGCCGAAATTGAGATAATATGGATATAGTTATATGATGAGATATAATGCAAGGGTTGATACGTATTGGAAATGATGAATTTGTATGCCGAATGATGGTCAATTTATCCTTTGACTCGTAGAGTTAGGTTATATTCTGCTTTAGGATGTAATGCTTGTGTGAGCTATATTCTTTTAAAAACTACGATTCGTTGCCTTTTTATAAAATACTAGGATGCGGTGCCGATTTTCAAAACAAATATCTATTTTAAATCTAGGACGGCTTCCTTATTTCAAACTTAACGTTTCGTTTCATTTCTAAATATAATGGTATAGCTCATAGCAAGTGATTACAATAACTGTGCTTAAATTAATTTACAGGTTTGCATTATATTATCGATATTATATGTTTCTGCGATATGCACACTCTGAGAGAACACTGCACAAATACCAATGATTTCCATGCTACACACGCACGTAAATATATGTTACACTACACCTCATTGGTACTGCCATGTCACTGTAGAATCGTTCTGTTATATATGTGTTAATATATAGATTGTTACACCGTAGAACACTTGCACAAATACTAATGATTCCATGTTGCACGAGCACAGACGCGTACACTACACCTCATTAGTAGTGCCATGACACATTAGAATTGAAATCATTATGTTATGTGATATGATTACGTAGTCTTTTCCTATTCATGTTGTAGTACTGTAGATGTTGTATTTGATTTCTTGGGATTTCTGGGTATTTTACTCCTGATGATATATATCAGTGGTATGGGACACTGTTATATATATATATAGTATATCATCAATACAATCTGTGCAATTATTCTTATTCCTTACTTGATATTTTGATATGATGAGTAAAACGTCCACCATGAGTTTTGTGTTTTCTGGTTTTATTCCGGACCGAGTGAGGAAGATATACAGTCGCGGATTTTTATGTTATCCAGACTGAGTGGGGGGAGTTATACAATTGGATACATGGTGGACCACGTTCGGGGCCGATAGGCATGATGGCCGCAATTTAGGCAGGGAGCCTAACGAGGATACCCGATACCGGAAATAGAATTGAGCACGGCAGACATCCAGGGGATACTGACCGGAGATTGAGATGAGCACGGCATCTATCTAGGGGATACTGACCGGGGTTCGATTGGGTACAGCAGATATCCAGGGGATACTGATCGTAGCCAGGATATCGAGTGGCGATCATCTGTTGAGATGGCGTCGACGATATCTGCATTTACGTGTCGATGCTAGACACGAGAGATTTCGGATTTTGATGTCGATGCTGGACATTTATATGTATTGATACGATCATTATCATGGGGTACACCGTTAGATATTATTTTGTGGATTCCACCAGGACTGATCCGGGGGGACAATACCTGCTTATGTTGTACGGACATTCATAGACAAAAAGGGAATTCCAATACGGATTACAGATTCATGATTTTGACTCATATGACATTGAGATATTATACTTGGTATTGCATGATAGTTAGTGTTGCACATATGCATATCATATAGTACATCGGTACAGATTATGATAGGATTATACTTATGACCTAGGTATCGTCATGTATTTCGATTTCTACCTTTAAATGTACTTTTATTCACTGAGTTGGCAACTCATCCCCGTTGTGCTACAGTTCTTGCAGGTTTCACCGCTTGGATTATCGGCGGCTTGGACACACATTCTTTTTCGGGGATTGATTGGTAAGTGGGTTATAATTATGTTATACACACTCTTGATTATCCATATATTCTTGTATCTAGTGGAAACTCCATCAACTTAGAAGTGGTATATTATGGACTTAGAAGTAAGACTTAAAGTTTGTGTGTGGTGATGTTGCACTCTTTGGAGTCGACTTCTGATTTAGGTTAATTGGTTGCTACATTGTTTGGATGTAGAGACTAGCTTCCGTTGGGATGCTATTTTATTATGTTGTATCGAGTTTTATTAAAATACAGAGGAGGGGATGTTAAGTTTTCAAAACGTCATCAATGTTTTTTTCAACATACTTAGTTAAATCTAGATGTTATTTTAAATGGATTTTATCGGATGATTATTTAAACCTCATCTCAAATTTTTAAAACAGGGTTTAGATTTCGGGTTTCGGCTTACTTAGATTGCGTCGATGTCTTTTGATGTCACGTGTTTTAAGTGCCGGTCACATGCCACATTTGGGTCGTGACAAAGTTGGTATCAGAGCGTTTGGTTTAACCTTTGTTCGAGTTTAGGTTGACTATATGGAGTCTGGGAATACATTTTGTTACCTGGACGTAGACTTGACTTTGGGGGTCTTATACTCGAACTTTCATTATATAGGATGACCTTTGTTGATAGAGTAGGTACTAAGTAGAGTGACGTACCGTACATATGTTCTGCGGCATATTTACGATATGATACTCCGCCTAAGATACCTTAGGATTTATATCTTGAGATTTTCCTTCTATTCCTTCCGTTGATCTATCTTCGTCAGTGCATGATTGATTGTTCGATCACTATGTTATGAGGGCCGTGAGGGCTGCAGTTAGAGATACGTTCAGAGCAGACTTGTCTGGGAAAAGGCCTGACTGGGGTGACTTTTCGATGATATAGAGACACGTCGTTTATTCATATATGATCGAGTTCAAATAGTGGAGCAAGTTTCTCCGGGATTCGCACCAGATAGTAGAGTCATTGTTAGAGATCAGACAGACTTGAGACGTGATGTTTTTCTCCTCTCTTAGAATCGTGGTGTCGCATACTGTTTAGACAGCGGTAACAATCATTGCTGAGGTTATCGAGATGTTGCTTTCCGAGTTCATGAAGTTAAATGGTTGACGACGTTACCAGTATGGATAGATCAGCAGGATTCATAGCCGTTCAGATGTGAGATGGTTAGGATTTTTAATCTGTTGTGGCGCTTCGATACGAGATCGGTGAAATTGATGTATTTTTTCGATGGAGTTTGTTCAGACCAGGTGCAAGTAGTTCAAGAAGGAGATCGTGTAGTAAGCTTTCCTCCGACAAATTGGGACGAGTCTTCGAAGGTGAAATTAGCCAGATTTCTCTACCGGGTATCAGAAGTAACAGATTTGCTAAATTCTCCAAGTGTGCTTTCTGGCTGGATAGTGTAGATTTCTTGGGTCAAGTAGTTGAAAAGGATGGGATACGTATGGACCCAAAGAAGATAGAAGCGGTACAGCACTTGCCCAGACCTGTGTTAGTTTTAGAAGTTCGAAGTTTCTTGAGTCTGGCCGGTTATTACAAGACGTTTTGTGCAGGATTTTTCTCGGATCGCTGCACCGTTAACCGGATTGACTGGGAAGGAAGTTCCATTTCTTTGGACAGATGCATGTGAGCAGAGTTTCCAGTAGTTGAAGACTCGCTTAACGACTGCACCTGTCTTATCGTTACCTTCCGGGTCAGGTGGTTTCGTGGTATATTGTGATGCCTCTCGAGTGGGTTTAGGATGTGTATTGATGAAGCACGGCAGGGTTGTAGCTTATGCTTCTCTGCAGTTGAAGAGGCACAAGCAGAACTACCCCACTCATGATTTAGAGATGGCTGCAGTAGTGTTCGCACTGAAGATTTGGAGGCATTACTTGTACGGTGAGTCGTGCCAAATCTTCACAGATCATAAGAGCTTAAAGTACATTTTTTAAGCAGAGAGATATGAATCTAAGGTAGCGTAAATGGATGGAACTCGTGAAGGATTACGATTGTGAGATCCTGTATCATCCAGGCAAAGCAAATGTTGTAGTAGATGCTTTGAGTCGAAGACCTGGAGATAGCCTATCTCATTTGCGCACCTTGCAGAGACAGTCTTCTACAGACTGGCAGATTTTATGCGATAGTCGTATACAGTTTAAGTTCACCCCGACAAGAGAACAGTTAGTACATGTTCGCACCCGACCCCAGTTATTGGATCGTATCCGAGAAACTCAACCCGCAGATGCTCGTATATCGGAGATTATGGATCAGGTTAGGCAGGGCAGAGAGTCGGAGTTCGTGATAGATGACCGTGGAGTATTACGTTTTGGGACTCGTCTTTGTGTGCCAGATTCGGATGGACTGAGACGTGAGATCTTAGAGGAGGCCCATAGATCAGCAGATAGTATTCATCCTGGTTCCACCAAGATGTACCATGACTTGAAGGATGTTTATTGGTGGGAAGGAATGAAGAGGAACGTTGCGGAGTTTGTTTCGAGATGCTTGACTTGTCAGCAAGTCAAGGCCGAGCACCAGAGGCCGGCAGGAGAGTTGTAGCCCTTGCCCATTCCGGAGTGGACATGGGAACAGATTTCCATGGATTTCATTGTGGATCTACCCAGGACTAGCAGAGGGTATGATTCCATTTGGGTGATTGCAGATAGATTGACAAAGGCAGCTCATTTTCTTCCGGTGCAGACGACATATGGGTTTGCTCAGTATGCTCAGATTTATATCGATGAGATTGTACGATTACATGGAGTTTCGACGTGCATAGTTTCCGATAGAGGTAACCAGTTTACCAGCAGGCTATGGCAGAAACTTCAAGAAGCTCTTGGTACTCGATTAAGTTTTAGCACGGTTTTCCACCCACCGACAGATGGTCAGTCAGAGCGGACCATTCAGACGCTAGAAGATATGCTTCGAGCTTGCAGCCTTGATTTTGGGGGTAGTTGTGATCGTCACTTACCTTTGATAGAATTCTCGTACAACAACAGTTTTCAGGAGACGATCCAGATGGCACCCTTTGAAGCTTTGTATAAGAGGAAATGCCGATCACCCGTTTGCTGGACGAACTAAGTGAGAGTAGCATTTTGGGACCGCAGATAGTACAGGAGACTACGAAAAAGATTCAGCTGATACGATACAGAATGAGAGCGGCCTAGTGCAGACAGAAATCGTATGCAGATCGACGACGTCGTAGAGTCGAGTTTGATGTGGGAGATCATGTGTTCCTTCGTGTATCTCCAATGAAAGGTGTGATGCGTTTCGGGAAAAAAAGGAAGCTCAGCCCCAGATATGACGGATCTTATGAGATTCTGGAGAGAATGGGTGTTGTAGCTTATCGTTTAGCACTTCCACCGAGTTTTCCCGATGTGCATCCGGTGTTTCACGTATTGATGCTTCGTAGGTATCCTCACGATCCTTCTCACGCGATCCAGCATCAGACCTTACAGTTTGAGCCGGATTTATCCTACACAGTGCAGCCTGTAGCTATTCCAGACCGGCAGGCAAAGAAACTGAGATCAAGGGTACTTCCAACTGTAAAGGTTCTTTGGCAAGGAAAAAATCGCGAGAAGATCACTTGGGAGACCGAGGATGCGAAAGAAAGAAATTTCCCCAGCTTTTCGAAGGTACGTCTAGTTAAGTTTAAATTCGAGAACCGAATTTTCTTAAGGGGGGATATTGTAACATTCAGAAAATTTAGAAATAAATTAATTTAATTAATTAAATAATAAAATGTTAAATTAAAAGTTATTAAAACTAAATAAGACATTGTCATAAGTAGTATGTAAAACAATTTAAATTAAAATTTTAATATGTAATATAAATAAATTATAAGGGTTTTAATAAGAAATTTAGCTTCATTTTAATTAAAATGGTGTCATGCAAATAACATAAGTAGTGAGGGGTGTTTATGAAAAGTTTAGGAAATTGTGAAAATTGAAAATTTTAAGGGAGTTAGTAGAAAAGATATTAAATGAGGTTTTGTTCAGAAATTTTATCAAAAGATAAATCAATTTGGAAAAGAAAAATCATTGCCACCTCCTCCTTGCATGAAAGTGACACCCTTTGGTCTTTGACGCCTCCTCCTCCACCTCACTCTTCCTTTCATCACATATATATCATGTGTTCAGATCTGTAGCAAATTTAAAATCTAAAAATTTACAAAGAAAAAGAAAACCAAAATAAAACAAAGAAGAACAAGAGAAAGGAGAAGAAAAGAGCTAAGTCTAGGATTTCCTCACCATCAAGCTAGGACTAGGAGCTGGTGCATCTTGGAGGGAGTTCTTCCAGCGACATCCTCAGTAGGTAAAATTCTTAATTCAGTAGATTTTGTTCTGAAAATTTTAAAAATTTAGGAAGTCATATATCCATAATACCGTATTTTAAGCAAAACTGAACGCTGTTGTAATCTGCTATAGTTTAGATAAACATCAACTTAACCAAACAGTGCCAAAATGTTGTATGTTGAGCCTAGAACATACCATAGGAGCACGAACCCAAGGGGCTCGGATTTGGCCGGCGACCAACAATAGAATTCCGGCATCGCCGGATTTTTGAAGAGGTTTGGTGTATTGGCTTTTTGGGTAGGTCTCTGTGTAGTTGTTTGGTTATTTTGCTATTGTTTAATCAAGTTAGTTTAACTGTATATAAAATTTGAGAACTAATATCGGAAAAGAGATCAAAAAATTCTAACATACGACACTGGTAAAACGTAACGCGTTCTGTTTTCAGTCGTGATGCAGCGTTGGGTTAAATTTCAGTGAGGTTAAGTGTTAGATCGGTTGCAATAATCATACGTAATGAAATTAGCACGTACAACTTATGTTTCTTGATTGTTGCCGTATCAAAATGTAGCCGTTTTCTTATACAAGTTATTTAAATGTTAGATTTGAGTGCGGGAATTTCGGAGGCCACAGGGAAAGGAAAAGGATTGGCGATTCCTGAGTGGTTACAACATATTCTGGTGAATAGATTTACATCTACGGGGGAAGTCGGGTGGATGGTGTAAAGCACCCCCGCAACCTTATAAATATTATTATGATATCTAGTTAAGTTTAGCTTTTCTTCAAAGTATTGATATAGTATTGCATCTTGTATGCCCTCCATTTGCATAAAGTTTCATATGTAGTTTTTAAATGAGATATACGTGATATTTGGTCCGTACGATATGAATATAGTTTGATGGATTTGGACGAGAGATCATGCCGAAATTGAGATAATATGGATATAGCTATATGATGAGATATAATGCAAGGGTTGATACGTATTGGAAATGATGAATTTGTATGCCGAATGATGGTCAATTTATCTTTTGACTCGTAGAGTTAGGTTATATTCTGCTTTAGGATGTAATGCTTGTGTGAGCTATATTCTTTTAAAAACTACGATTCGTTGCCTTTTTATAAAATACTAGGATGCGGTGCCGATTTTCAAAACAAATATCTATTTTAAATCTAGGGCGGCTTCCTTATTTCAAACTTAACGTTTCGTTTCATTTCTAAAGATAATGGTATAGCTCATAGCAAGTGATTACAATAAGTGTGCTTAAATTAATTTACAGGTTTGCATTATATTATCAATATTATACGTTTCTGCGATATGCACACTCTAAGAGAACACTGCACAAATACCAATGATTTCCATTCTGCACACGCACGTAAATATATGTTACACTACACCTCATTGGTACTGCCATGTCACTGTAGAATCGTTCTATTATATATGTGTTAATATATAAATTGTTACACCATAGAACACTTGCACAAATACTAATGATTCCATGTTGCATGAGCACAGACGCGTATACTACACTACACCTCATTAGTAGTACCATAACACATTAGAATTGAAATCATTATGTTATGTGATATGATTACATTGTCTTTTCCTATTCATGTTGTAGTACTATAAATGTTGTATTTGATTTCTTGGGATTTCTGGGTATTTTACTCCTGATGATATATATCAGTGGTATGGGACACTGTTATATATATATATATATATATATATATATATATATATATATATATATATCATCAATACAATCTATGCAAGGCCCATAATTCAATACCTCTGAAATCTCTTCTCTTATTCCTTACTTGATATTTTGATATGATGAGTAAAACGTCCACTATGAGATTTGTGTTTTCTGGTTTTATTCCGGACCGAGTGGGGGAGATATACGGTCGTGGATTTTTACGTTATCCAGACTGAGTGGGGAAGATATACAGTTAGATACATGGTGGACCCGGTTCGGGGCCGAGAGGCAAGATGGCCGCAGTTTAGGCAGGGAGCCTAACGAGGATACCCGATACCGAAGATAGAATTGAGCACGGCAGATATCCAGGGGATACTGACCGGATATTGAGATGAGCACGGCAGCTATCCAGGGGATACTGACCGGGGTTCGATTGGGTACAGCGGATATCCAGGGGATACTGATCGTAGCCAGGATATCGGGTGGCGATCATCTGTTGAGATGGTGTCGGCGATATCTGCATTTACGTGTCGCAGCTAGACACGAGAGATTTTGGATTTTGATGTTGATGTTGTACATTTATATGTATTAATACGATCATTATCATGAGGTACACCATTAGATATTATTTTGTGGATTCCATCAGGACTGATCCGGGGGACAGTACCTGCTTATGTTGTACGGACATTCATAGACAAAAAGGGAATTCCAATACGGATTACAGATTCATGATTTTGACTCATATGACATTAAGATATTATACCTGGGATTGCATGATTGTTAGTGTTGCACATATGCATATCATATAGTACATCGGTACAGATTATGATAGGATTATACTTATGACTTAGGTATCGTCATGTATTTCGATTTCTACCTTTAAATGTACTTTTATTCACTGAGTTGGCAACTCATCCCCGTTGTGCCACAGTTCTTGCAGGTTTCACCGCTTGGATTATCAACGGCTTAAACACACATTCTTTTTCGAGGATTGATTGGTAAGTGGTTATAATTGTGTTATACACACTCTTGATTATCCATATATTCTTGTATCTAGTGAAAACTCTATCAACTTAGAAGTGGTATATTATGGACTTAGAAGCAAGACTTAAAGCTTGTGTGTGGTGATGTTGCACTCTTTGGAGTCGACTTCTGATTTAGGCTAATTGGTTGCTCCATTGTTTGGATGTGGAGACTGGCTTCCGTTGGGATGCTATTTTATTATGTTGTATCGAGTTTTATTAAAATACAGAGGAGGGGATGTTAAGTTTTCAAAACGTCATCAATGTTTTTTTCAACATACTTAGTTAAATCTAGATGTTATTTTAAATGGATTTTATCGGATGATTATTTAAACCTCATCTCAAATTTTTAAAACAGGGTTTAGATTCCGGGTTTCGGCTTACTTAGATTGCGTCGATGTCTTTTGATGTCACGTGTTTTAAGTGCCGGTCATGTGCCACATTTGGGTCGTGACATCCCAACACCTTGTTGAGTAGATCATAGTCTAAAATTGGACTAACGTATCCTCAACAAACGTTTGAGTTGATCTTAGTCTAAAATAAGACTAACGGTCCTTAAACCAATCCAAACCCAAATCTAAGAAAATACGGATTTGGACTAATCCATGCCCTACAGGCGACAACATAAATTAGTCTCCGTATACAATCCACGGGCAACCAAAAATAAAACAAACACACACGACACGAAGTGACCATCTGGAGAAGGAGAAAGTGGTTACCGCTATGCGGTAGCGTAATTTACTGCAAGGGCTTGCGCCTGCAGGGAAGAGCGTCCCCACAATCAAAAACCCCTCGTACACGAGGGGGAATCTGACGAAGTTTGCTACAACGGCCGCATCTGTCTAAACCTTCGATACACGGTGCCATAAATAAACTTGGCATCTTCGGAGAGGTGGACGGATAAAACCAAATAGCATCTGCCCCCAAAATTTAGGCCGGACGTCCCAACGTCCCGGTCGCGTCTTCGGCGGAGAACACTGAGTTGCCGCAATCCTTCTGGGGTTATGCACTAAGATCAGCTGCATATCTTTTGAACAAGGTTCCTACCAAGATTGTGCTTACCACACCATATCAGATGTGGAGTGGGAAGAAACCCTATCTTAAATTCCTTAAGACATGGGGATGTCCAGCTTTTGTAAAAACGCAGCATGCGGACAAGCTCGAGGCACGCTCAGTACTGTGTAAGTTTATGGGATACCTAAAGAACTCCAGGGGGTGTTTTTTCTATTACGCAGAGCAACAAAAGGTCTTTGTTTCTCATCATACCCACTTCTTGGAATCTAAATTTTTAGAAAATCAGAAAAGTGGGAGCGCAATAGAACTGGAAGAAATTCCAGAACCACAAGCTATTACTGAAAGCATGGTAGAACCAGAGATTTCAGAAGAACCGGACATTCTCGCGCCACTCCGCAGAACTAGTAGGCAGTCTCATCCGTCCGAGAGATGCTACGGTTTTCTCATAGACGGGGATCGAGAGGATTGCATCATTGACAATGATGAGCTTACTAGCTTCCAGCAAGCCATTCAGAGCGGCGACTCGGTAAAATGGCTGGATGCAAGCGGGCCGAGATGGAGTCCATGTACACCAACAAAGTATGGACTTTGGACATTGCTCCAGAAAGGGTAAAACCCGTAGGCTACAAAAGGATCTTCAGAAAGAAGATTGGTGTAGATGGACAGGTTGAAACCTATAAGGCTAGACTTGTTACAAAAGGTTTTCGTCAACTGGTTTGGACTATGATGAAACCTTTTCTCCGGTGGCTATGCTCAAATCCATTCGGATCCTTCTTGCCATTGCTGCCTTCCACGATTATGAGATCTGGCAGATGGACGTAAAGACGCCTTTTCTAAATGGAAATTTGGAAGAGTGCGTCTATATGGATTAGCCAGAGGATTTCATTCAGAGTGGAAGCAGTGGGAAAGTGTACAAGTTGCTTAAGTCTATTTATGGACTAAAACAGGCATCGCGGAGTTGGAACATCTGTTTTGATGAGACGGTCAAAGAATTCGACTTTATCAAAAATCCAGATGAACCATGCATATATAGTAAGATTGTATGAAGAACTGTGGTATTTCTCATCTTGTACGTGGATAACATTCTCTTAATAGGAAATGACATTCCTATGCTACAATCAGTCAAAGGATTCTTGTCACAGAGGCTCTCCATGAAAGACCTGGGTGAGGCCTCTTACATTCTGGGGATCCAGATCTATCGTGATAGATCTAAAAGGATGTTGGGACTTTCGCAGTCCAGGTACATCGACACCATACTAAAAAGATTTAGTATGGAAGATTCAAAGCGCGGTAATCTACCGGCTTATCATGGAATCACCCTCTCTAAAGAGATGTCTCCCAAGACTAATTTGGAAAGGGCTCGCATGACATCTATACCCTACGCTTCCGCGGTAGGCTCTATAATGTATACGATGTTGTGTACCAGACCAGATGTTGTTTACGCACTAAGTGTGGTAAGCCAGTATCAGTCAAACCCAGGGGAGAAGCACTGGATAGCAGTAAAGAATATTCTCAAGTACCTGAGAAGGACTAAGGAGATGTTCTTAGTGTATGGCGGAAAAGACCTCTAGATCGAGGCATTTGCTGACTCCAGTTTCCAGAGTGACAAGGATGACTCCAAGTCCATGTCGGGGTATGTTTTTACCCTCAATGGAAGGGCGGTCTGTTGGAAGAGCTCCAAGTAGGACACCGTTGCTGACTCAACGATGGAAGCGGGGTACATACCTGCTTGTTACGCCGCGAAGGAAGCAGTCTGGATGAAAAAGTTCCTAACAGAACTTCAGGTGGTTCCAACCATTGTAGATCCAATACCTCTGTATTGTGACAGCAACGGCGCTATAGCCTTAGCGAAGGAACCTAGGTCCCATCAGAAGTCCAGACACATATTGAAGCAGTACCACCTGATCAGGGAGATCATTGATCGCCGAGAGATCGAGGTGAGGAGAGTAGATACGGAGAATAACACTGCAAATCCACTCACAAAGGCCATCCCTCAGACACAGTTCAAGAGACTAATCGAGATAATAGGTCTGCGATATGCTAATACATGGCCTTAGTGCAAGTGGGAGATTGTTAGTGATATATGCCGTAGAGGCCATTATTGTATCATACTGGTTTGTATATTACTTAATGGAAGCTTGGGATATTCACAGTTGTATTGACAGTCTTGCTCAAAATAGTAGTATGCTACTTGGTTTGTTTCTACCTCAATATGTGCATGTGTTTCTTTTAGCATATCGCTTATACATATTAGTAGAGCCCTTAGGATCTTTGGTTGATTACCAGCATTATGATGGCAGTCACACTAGTAAGGGCTGGGTAGTCTATAAGCATATCCTTATACAGGTCCCTAGTCGTAGGATTATCGAGACGAGGTATCGATACTCCAGACTAGACTAGTGTATACGCTTCTCATCCCAGCAGGGGAGATGGTCTGTCCCACGGCCATTAGTACGTCGTACTGGAGATAGTATGCAGGTGCTCATTGGGTTATGAGTAGACTGGACAGGACTCGTCGGGGATTGCTGGTAGGTATTATACCTATCGTCGGGTAGCAGTTCCCAGGTGACATGAGTACAGCTTAGTCCGTCGACTTGACACTGCTACTTCGCCTCGAGTATGTTCCCACTGTACTTTGATTACTACCCTACCACGGCTCAAAGGAGTCGTGCAAACAGATAGTAGTTGGGTGCAGTCCCGAAGCACTTGGAGGCAGTGGCGGTTAGATAGGATTCGTCTCTCCCGGTATTGGGGCTTGATATCGTTCTGTGTTTGGAAAGCCATTACACAAAGTCCCTGGCCAGGGCAAGCGAGATTTACTGGTAGGTATTCCAGTAGTTTCTCAGGGTGTTTTGGGCTACACTCCGACACGACTTATTGCGCTATTAGGAGTCTGACGATTACCACCCCCTAGGCCTGATATGCGATACTCTTAGATGAACAGACCGGACTGTACGGAGATTGTCACAAACAGGCTCAGTAGGAGTTCGGATGAGTTTGCTCATTGGCCTTCTTATCGACAAATACCTGGGTAGCCGTTACGTGCAGCTAGTACCGCTTGCAGCTTGTGGTTAAACCCACTGCCAGCGTACTGTCAAGTCTTTAGAGTCCCATACAGAGGTTTTCCTGCATCGGGCAAAAGATGTAGAGGCCGTATGGTTTTACGGCAGGGCTTCGATCACGTATGTGTATTTGTGCACGTATGATGTTCGGGCGGATAATACTAGTGGGCTTTGGTTTAAGCCGGATCCTAGTATTATATTGATGGATTATTTTCATCTCAGTGTATTCGTATTCTTCTGAATACGGATGCGGGTATGTATATACGGATGAGGGGCATTCCTGTAATTCTTTCAAGATTGCTTCTAGAAGGAGACGCCTCATTAGGGTTTTTATCTTTTGATTAAAACAATTATGAGGTGGAGGAAATGAGGTATTATTTTTTATATGATAATTGAAGCATGGCTACTTGGTTTGACTTAGATATTTTGTGAGATACTTTTATGGCATAAGATATTTTGTGTGAGATATTTTGGGCAAGCTTATAGTCATATCAAGAGAGTCATATTCCATTATCATTATCAAAAACACTTTCTCTTTCCTCAAGCATCTTCTTCTTCCTCTAAACCCTAAACCTCTCATGAGTTGAGAATCCTAGGGTTCCAAGAGACAAACTAATCCATCTTCACTATCTACATCACCTAAGTCATCTAGTTTAGCGAACTAGGTGTCCTAGTTATCTCTGATTTGAAGTTGGAGCTTGGACTATAGACTCTCGGATGGATCGTCTTTGACTCGAGGAAGCCGACGAGGAAGTATCAATCCGTTACGATCCTCGGAGCTCACGATGATGAGGAGGACAGCAAAGAAGACCCGAAAGACTTGTATCGTGAGGTATAAACTCCTTTCCGAGTAGTTAACCTCTTTACAAGCTTAGCTAGTTAAGGTTTAGCAACGATCCTGGAGTTCAAATCGATGTTGCGAGCTTTGAAAATCGTTTTTAAAATATTCCGCCTCCCCGCGAACCCGTGGGGTGCGCGACATCGACTTACAATCATTTCATTGCATTTCAGGTCGGCATCACTTTAGTGATTATGTTCAAGGAGATCTTGGGCATGTGACAGTGGGAAACAGTCGGCCAAGCAAAATCGTTGAAAAAGGGATGATTATACTGCAACCGTCAGGAGGAGGTCAAATGAAGATGAAGAACGCCAGACACATACCAGATCTAAAGAAGAGTCTAATATTTACAAGTCAGCTGGACAACGAAGGGTACATTACGGTATTTGAGAATTCTCAGTAGAAGATTTCCAAAGGATCGTTGGTGGTCGCAAGGGGCAAATTGATTGGTTCACTGTATTCCTTCAGTGGGAGCAGTGGTAATTCGATTGCATTGACGATAGATTCAGATACAGGTTCTAAAACTTTGTTATGGCATAAGAGATTTAGACACCTTAGCGAGAAGAATATGAAGATTCTTCAGGATAAGGGGCTTTTATCTGGGCTGAAGAAGGTAGAGTTGGGACTCTGTAAGAGTTGTGTTTGTGGAAACTAAAGCACACTAGGTTTCAGATTAGTGGTGTAGCAAAAAAGACCAAGAAGCTAGAGTTGGTGCATACGGACGTATGGTGATCGACATCGGTAGAGTCTTATGGTGGAAATCGGTATTTCATTACTTTCATTGATGGTGCAAGCAGGAAGACCTAGGTTTATGCAATGAAGAAGTAGCTCGATATGTTTGGTCACTTCAAACACTGGATTACACAGGTAGACAACCAAACAGAGGACGAAGGTTAAGTGCCCAAAGTCCGACAATGGCAGGGAATACTATACACAATAGTTCGAAGGGTCTTTCTCATAGAAGGGTATATGTTGGTTAAAGACAGTATCAAAGAAACCGCAACAGAACGGGATCACTGAAAGGATGAACAGGTCAATTCTAGAGCGGGTAAGGAGCACGGCCTTGGATGCAGATATGCCCAAATTCCTATAGGCAGCACCTGTCGATGCTATTGTATATCTGATCAATCGAAACCCGGCAAGTGCACTCGATGGAGGAATTCCGAAAGAAATTTGGTTAGGTAAACTAGTAAATTATTCGCACCTTAAAGTTTTTGGTTGATAGATAAGACAGAAAGAAGTAAGTTTGACTCTAAGTCTAGAAAGTGTGCATTCATTGGTTATGGAGGAGATGGGTTCGGATATCGGCTGTGGGATTTTTCAAGTAAGAAGATAATACAAAACCGGAACGTCGTCTTTGATGAGCAACACTTGTACAAGGAAGCAAAACAAGCCAATGTTGACGATGGTGCAGTATCTGAGTTCATTGAGTTACATGAAACTCAGGAGAATGGTCAGGTGCCTACATGTGCAGATCAGAATATGGAAGAGACAGGCCTTGCAGTGCAGGATTAGGTTCAGAAACCGGTTGAAGACCAGGTCCGGCAATAAGATGTTTCAATTCTGAGGAGATTTACATAAGAGAGGAGACCATCTGAAAGGTTAGCTACCGACTTCATATTGTGCACTAATTCGGGAGAGCCTGAATCCCTCACAGAAGTGACGCGGGACAGTGCTAGAAAGCAGTGGGAGCAAGCTATGGATGAAGAGAAGAATTTATTGAAAAAGAATCGTGCATGGGATCTAGTGAAGCTAGCCAAGGGTCGAAAGGCGTTGCTAAATAGGTGGGTGTACAGAATCAAGGATGAGGCCGATGGTATGAAGTGGTACGAAGCTCGTTTGGTAGTAAAGAGATATGCGCAACAGCATGGTATAGACTATTAAGAAATATTTTCCCTGGTGGTGAAGATGACTTCAATTCAGGTTATACTCAGTATGATGGCAGTGGAAGATTTGCATTTAGAACAGCTAGATATGAAAACCGCATTCTTTCATGGAGATTTGGAGGAGGAAATGCAACCACAAGGATATGAAATTAATGGAAAAGAAAATATGGTTTGTAAACTGCGAAAGAGCTTTTATGGGCTCAAGCAAGCTCCAAGGCAGTGATATCTCAAGTTCGATCGTTTCATGCTGGAAACAGGATTTGTGAGATGTGATTTAGATCACTGTGTTTATGTTCAGACCTTTAAGGATCGTGACTACATTATTTTATCACTATATGTGGATGATATGTTAGTAGCAGGTCCAAATTTCAAGAAAATTTAAAGTTTGAAGAAGCTGATGGCTGAATAATTTTCAATGAAAAATTTAGGAGTAGCCAGGCAAATTCTAGACATGAAGATCATTAGAGATAGACAGTAACGAAATCTGTGGCTGTCGCAAAAGGACTACGTGAAGAAGATTTTAAAATGGTTTAATATGGACAATGCAAAACCGGTGAGTACACGTTTAGCAAAATATTTCAAATTCAGCAAAGAGTTGTGCCCAACAATTCAAGAGCAAAAGGATGACATGGCAAGAGTGGTATATGCATCGGTGGTTGGGAGTTTGATGTATGCAATGGTGAGTACTCGATCAGATATTGTACAAGCAGTGAAAGTTGTAAACATGTACATGCAAAACCCATGGAAGGAGTATTGGGATGTAGTGAAGTGGATATTGAGATATTTCAGCGGAATATCCACTCATTGCTTATGTTTCGGTGGTGATTCTCTCAATGTGCAAGGTTGTGTTGATGCAGACTACTCAGATGATCGAGATAGTAGGAAAAACACAACAGGGTACGTATTCACGGTTGGGAGACATCAGTCAGTTGGGTTTTCCGGTAGCAAAAGGTTGTGACATTGTCAACGACGGAGGCCGAATATGTGGTCATCACGGAAGCCAGCAAAGATATGATATGGTTACAATATTTACTTGAAGAATTGAGTAAGAAACATGGGGAGTTCAATACCTTGTGGCGCGATAGTCAAAGTGCGATACATTTGGCCAAGAATTCTGCATATCACTCTAGGAAAAATCACATCAAGGTACGGTATCACTCCATACGTATAGCGTTGAAGGATGGTGAGTTGACACTGCAGAAGATCGCGGAAGAAAAGAATCCTGCAGATATGTTCACCAAGATTGTTGTCAGAGATAAGCTGGATTTCTATTGCAGGTTGGTGAACCTCTCCGAAAAGATTTGATGAAGAGAGAGCAAATAGCGAAATCGTATGAAATCTACTAGTTCTTGGAAGTCAAGGTGGAAGAATCTCCAAGTGTGAGAATGTTGATATGGGGAGAATCTTCCTGCAGACATCTGAAAATTAAAGGAGCGGACGTCTGAGCATGCACAAGCATGGGACCAAAAGAGCAAAGCGATGCCAGACGACTGAAGGCAAAGTGACAGACGTCTGGTCAAATCCAGAGCCGTCACAGAGCGCATGCAAACGTCTGACCAAGGAGTGACAGGTGTCTGCCAAGGAGCTGAAGCCATTACAGAGTATCGGCAAACATCTCACAAAGTCTTCTTCAGACGTCTGCGCGCGGGTTTTCTGTACGATCCGGATATTTTGTATATTCTGTTGAATCCTAATTTATATGGGATTAGGGTTAGGCTATATCAAGGGTCTCTCATATGATAAAAAATTTAAGGCTATTGAGACTATCGTATAGAGAGAGGGTGGCGGTTAAAAGAATAGAGAGATTTGAGAGAAATTTCTTAGGGTTGCTCTTGGTGTAAACTTGATTTAAACATTTAGTAGAAGTTTACAGATTCCGCTCTGTCAGGAACTAGCCATACGGTGGGTGAATCTCGTTAACAAATCCTTGTCCCTCGGGTTTGATTCTCTTGTTCTCGCATTATTATTGTTTTTTTGTTTTTCGTTGTATATTGTGTGGTTTACGTGATTGGTCGTTAGCATAGTTCCTCGTGTGTTTCTTTCTCTCAATCCCAACACTAAGTTATAAGTATCAAGCAAGCTAAAATCTGGCTAAAGTGAATTCATTATCATAGAAATTAGGTAATGCTAATGCAAGCTAGCATTGTTTTATATGATCTCATGATGTAACACACTTTGAAAGTACTATGTCTTGATACTAAGCATGTATTTTATTTTGATGACTTTACCAAGATTAGGTAGTTAATTATATGATTCACTCATTCTGTATTCAAATCTCTTGTTACTGCAAAGCAAATAGAACGAATATGATAAAGGAAAGAAGCAGATCACAGCAAAACAGAACACACACGAACGAAGTTTATCCAAATCAACCTAGGTTCGGATGAAGAAGAAGCAATTTACTATAGTCTCTTAAATTGTGAGGTTATGATGACAGTGAAGACACTTTCAAACTATAATCCCATCTATACCGCAAATCTGATACAAAAGAAGGCTTGCTTATCTTCTCAACAAAATTCTCCGAAACTCTAAACTATACATTATATGTAATCTTCGAATACTTGTGCCACAAGCAAAGGTGTAAACCTTGGGAGCAGAGCTTCTCTTGAATTTAGTGATCCAGATCTGCATTACTTGATCAAGCCCCCATAGCTGTACTTATCGAGCTCTGTTGATCAGTTGATCGAGTGATGGTCTTCTTCTCAAATAATTTAAAAGATTTGGAAGGTTTAGGCACACAATTAAGATCAATCTTCAGTCACTAGTGGGCCCTTAGCCAATGATATATTAGAAATGAGACATTAGAAGAATCTTTTTTGTCTTCCGATATCAATAGGTTGATTGTTTCGCTCCTGTATCTTCCAAAAAGGAAAAAGATTTCTGAGAGTTGTTTCATGGATCTACAAGAGAGTATTTGGGTTCTCCCAATAAATAAAAAGTGTATCATGCCTGAATCGAACCGGGGTTCGCGGTGGTGGAGGAACCGGATCGGAAAAAAGAGGGATTCTAATTGTAAGATAGTTAATGAAACCGAAACTTTCTGATATCATTTGAGAATAAAAATGAGAATAAAAAAAATTGTTGTGGTTTTGCCCAACGAATCTATTTTGATTAGAATCATTAGCCGAAGAAATCAAAAAATTCTATTGATAGATTCGAATAATTAAACGTTTTACAAGTGCTAAACTAGATTTATTGTCATAACTCCGTTGTTTTTTAATCCGATCTGTTCATTTTGTTATTTTGGTGCTTATAATTGATCATAAAATCCTTCCTTTATACATATTTTTTTGTTAGTTCAATGGTTTGACGTGGTTGTACAGTGCAATTCAATTAATCTTTTTTGATCGTATCTAACATCTACATATCATATTTATCTGGGTTGCTAACTCAACGGTAGAGTACGGCTTATTATTGCCACGACAACGGTCTACTTCTTCACATCCATCGCGCAATGCATGCAGTTATTGATGGACAGAAAAATCATGGTATGCATTTTTGTGTACTAGCTAAAGCATTACGTATGTCTGGTGGAGATCATATTCACTCTGGTACAATAATAGGTAAACTGGAAGGGGAGCGTGAGATGACTTTAGGTTTCGACTTTTCGGGAATATATTGGCCGATGAATTAGTAGTTGTTGTTCTTGTTTCTTTAGTACCTTCAGTAGTTCCTATCCTTGTCATGTTTTTTGGATTATTTACAAGCGGTATTCAAGTTCTTATTTTTGCAACTTTAGCTGCGGCTTATATAGAGGAAATGAATCAAGAAAAAGAAAAGTTAGATCATCCCATATCAAATTTAGAATCTTGGTTTTTTCCGGAATTGTTGTTACTTTTTGATGCATATAAGATTAAACCGTGGATCATACCAATCAAATTACTTATTTTTCATTTTCATAGAAATAAAAATATTAGTCAAAGTGAAAAGATCGACGTAAAAAAAATCTTCCTATATTAGCTAATCAAAAAGAATATCTTGAATTAGAAAATTCCAACAAAAAGAAAAGAACAACAAGGCCAAAGAGATCTTGTATCAGATATACAAAAACAAAAGAAAAAAACGTTGAAGAAGATTACATGGGAGCAAACATTAAAAAAGGCTTTTGTGCATTGCATACGGCTCTGCAATGGAATTTCCTTTTTCCTCCATTCTATTCTACCGTCTACCGAAGGAAAAAAAAAAGGAATCCATCCGATCCAGATCGTTGAATGATCCATTTACCACCCTTCCTTTCATATTGTAGGAATCAAAAAATACTATGATGGTTCTGTTGCTTTCTATATTTATCTCGTCGCACACGACTTTCCCTATGTATACATATAAAAAACATACATACCGAGAAGAAAATCTAAGAAATTTTACTACTCAGTGGATTCAACCACTACATGAGCATTTCAGAATGAAAATTCATTTTTTTTGCTTTTGATTATTTATAGATCCTTTCTATTCTAGTTAGAGGGTATCATGACCAATCATGAATGATTCACTAGGTCTTTAATACGGATAATATCCAAATACCAAATACGTTCTCTATGTGAAAAGAGTTGCTTGGGGAAAGATCAAAGAAAGAACCTGTTCTTCTTCCGTAGCCCTTGTTGACGATCCTTTACTCCGACAGCATCTAGGGTTCCTCGAACAATGTGATATCTCACACCAGGTAAATCCTTAACCCTTCCTCCTCTTACTAATACTACAGAATGTTCTTGTGAATTGTGGTCAATACCAGGTATATAAGTAGTGATTTCAAATCTAGAGGTTAATCGTACGCTGGAAACTTTACGTAAGGCAGAGTTTGGTTTTTTGGGGATGATAGTGGAAAAGTTGGCATATAAGTCATCCTTACTGTCACTCTACAGAACCGTACATGAGATTTTCACCTCATACGGCTCCTCGTTCAATTCTTTCGAAGTAATTGGATCATTTTCTTCGTTCGAGAATCTCTTCCCTTCTTCCACTCTGCCCCGAAGAGTAACTAAGACCAATTCATTCGCGTCTTCATTTCATTTTGGTCATGGTACTAAGAAATGGAATCCTAGAATGACCCCTTACATCTCTGCAAAGCATAAAGGTATTCATATTACAAATCTTACTAGAACTGCTCGTTTTTTATCAGAAACCTGTGATTTAGTTTTTAATGCAGCAAGTCGAGGAAAAACCTTTTTAATCGTTGGTACCAAAAATAAAGCAGCGGATTTAATAGCATCAGCTGCAATAAGGGCTCGATGTCATTATGTTAATAAAAAATGGCTCGGTGGTATGTCAACGAATTGGTCCACTACGGAAACTAGACTTCATAAGTTCAGAGACTTAAGAGCAGAACAAAAAATGGGGAAACTCAACCGCCTCCCTAAAAGAGATGCAGCAATGTTGAAGAGAAAGCTATCTACTTTCCAAACATATCTAGATGGGATCAAATATATGACTGAGTTGTCCGATATTGTAATCATCGTTGATCAGCAAGAAGAATATACAGCTCTCTTCAGTCACTAGTGGGCCCTTAGCCAATGTGTGTTCTCATGCAACATGTAGAGGTTGCATGTAGAGAGTGAGAGTTTGAAGAAGTACGAGTTCTAGACAAAACAAACAAAAGAGCTATTGATATGCTTTGTTTTTTTCTAAAATTTGAACCGTAAATCATCCCAATGCATACATCCACACAATTTTAGTGGGAAAAAAATGAACATAAATATTTAATTTTTGACTGCTAGAGTTCTTACAATTTCATGCTAAAAACTTGGTTTTTTGCACAATTTTATTTTATGTGAAATATCTCTTCTATAACACCAAGTCTCCACAGTTTTGATGAGGGTTGACACCTGAGGGTTTTATTTTTATATTCTAACATGTCTTTGCAGGCTGAAGGCCCTTTGGACCAAAACTCGGGCTTTTACGCAACGGTTTTTTAATTTAAACAAAATGGTATTCAATATGCGTGTCTTGTCTCATCCCTAGTATGGATGATATTGTCTATTCTGACCGAAACCACATGGTTTTTTCCCTTGGAGCGAACCGGGCTCGAGAAAGGGCCACTTCACAGGAGGTCACCTGTCCTTGGATTTCCCTAGCCTGAGCACGCTTAACTTCGAACTTCGAAGTGCCGGTTCACCCAAAAAGCGCCTCCGCATTGTAAAGACTTTGTCACGACTCAGAAATACACGAAGATTAAGCGAAACCAATTAAGAAATAACGTGATCTAAGTAAGCCTAAATCAAGACCAAAAACCTATAACTTGAAAGAAATATAACAGAGGTGAAATTTTAAGAAAAGATTTATAAAATAAGGTAAAACTTATTTTGTAAAGAGTTAACTTTTGAAAAACAGAAACCTCCTTTGTAAATTTTTAATAAAATTCCAGTATAATAGCAGTAAAATAAACGCATCCCCACAATGGAACTAACTCAACGCCCATACGGCGGAGACACCATCCAAGCAAAATATACGACGTCTAAAGGCGAACAACAACAAACGAAAATCAACAAACACTATATATAAAGTTAATCCAACTTCACATGAGTTCGACTACAACAACAATACAACGTTTAAGGTCTCGTGCAAATACACCCGACTTGGTTGATAAAGTATTTCTAGGCAAAAAAATAAACACAAGATAAATGCTGAAACAAATACTAACCTACGTTGCTTAAAATAACGTGCAACCACGCCCAAAATAAGCTCTCTCACCATCGTTGTCGATCCAAGAAACGAAACCTGTAAGAAGTTATGGCATAAGGGGGTGAGTTGCCAACTCGTGAGTAGAATTCACATAATAAGATAGAAATCGCATGTATAAACGGTGAAATAACTAAGCCATGGGTAAACATGTATATTGTGGAAGGTAAATAAGCATGCATCGAAACTAGAATTCAAGCGATGAATAACAATAATAATAACCCATAATGTACAACTCGTATACCGCTATCTTAACATGTGTAGTATACTAATCTATATGGTTATCATGGCATCATAAAATAAATCTACATCTCGTCCGATACGCGCATAGCAAAACCACTGAAGCATATGAAAGTATGCGAGTTACGAATGTAATATGCATATTTTAAATTTGAATTTAAGCACAATGAAATGATAACAATAATCATTCGTAAACAACTCAAATATATATACACACACATACACAATCGTTATTATTTCCTTTAAATCTCATCATATAATCCCGGTCGGTATCCTCCGGATATCTGCTGTGTTCCACCATGTATCCATAATCGGCTGCATCCCCATCTCGATTACCGGATATTATCAAACCAGTCCACCATGTATCAGTAATCGATGTCGAGATGTAGCCGATTACGGATACATGGTGGAACACGGCGGAAATCCGGAGGGTACCGACCAGGGTTATATGATGAGATTTAAAAGAAATGATAACAATTGTACACATATATAATTGAGTTGTTTACGAATGATTATTGTTATCGTTTCATTGCGCTTAAATTCAAGTTTAAAATATGCATATTGCATTCATGATTTGCATGTTTTCATATATTTTAGTGGTTTTACTATGCGCGTATCGGACAAGATGTAGATTTATTTTATGATGCCATGATAACCACATAGATTAGTATACTACACATGTTAAGATAGCGGTATATAAGTTGTACATGATGAGTTATTATTGCTGTTGTTCATCGCTTGAATTCTAGTTTCGATGCATACTTATTTACCTTCCGTAATATACATGTTTATCCATATCTTAGTTGTTTCACGGTTTATGCATGTGATTTCTATCTTGTTATGCGAATTCTACTTACGAGTTGACAACTTACTCCCGTTGTGCCGTACGTTCTTACAGGTTTGGTCACTTGAATTAACAGTGATTAAGCTTATTTTGGACGTGGTTGCATATTTATTTTGAGCTACGTGGGTTAGTATTCGTTTCGGCATATGCCTTGTATCTATTTTTGTATCTAAAAATACTCTATCAACCAAGTCGGGTGTATTTGCCGAAAACCTTATACATTGTATTGTCGTTGTAGTCGAACTCTTGTAAAGTCAAATTGACTTTATTTATATATTGTGTTTGTTGATTTCCGCTTGTTCTTTACCTTTATGCGTCGTATATTTTACGTGGATGGTGTCTCCACCGTATAGGTGTTGAGTTAGCTCTCTTGTGGGGATACATTTATTTTACTGTCGTTGTACTGGAATTTTATTAAAAATTTACAAAGGAGATGTTGTCCGTTTTTCAAATATTAACTCTTTACAAAACAAGTTTTACCTTATTTTATAAATCTTTTCTTAAAACTTAACCTTTATTATAGATCTTTCAACTTATAGGTTTTAATTCTGGTTTAGGCTTGCTTAGATTATGTTATTGCTCAATTGGTCTCGCGTAATCTAAGTGTCAGTCATGTGTTGTTTCAGGTTCGTGACAAGATTGGTATCAGAGTCGGTCCTCAATGGTAGGTCTGTGATTCGAGGACGATCGTTGTTCTAAGTAGGGAAGAGTGGGAGGACCACCTACTGTAGAACAATGGGATCATATTTTCGAAACACAGAGCGAACGAGGACAGATCTGTATTATAAATATAATGATACCACTTTACAATACGGAGGTGCCTTTTGGATGAACCGGCACTTCGAAGTTCGAAAGCATGCTCGGGCTAAGGAAATCCTAGGATGGATGACCTTCTGGAAAATGACCCCTTCTCGAGTCCGGTTCGCTCTAAGGAACAAAACAGTACGGTTTCAGCCAAAGCGGACAATACCATCCGTACTGAGGAATGGAACGTGACAATACGTCCAGTGGAAACCGAAACTGGGTTGCTTCAAATTATTCTGCATTTAAGTGGAAATTGAATCTATGTTCCTAAGATAAAGCGATGCCATCTTAAAATCAGTTGCATCAAAACCCACCAAAACTCTAAACTCTAAAGTTACGACAAGTGTCCAAAGAATATATTTTATACTCTCACAAATTTTAAAAACTTACTTTAATTAGTGGGGCCCCAATTATGTGCTAAGATATATATTTGGTCCACTAAGTTTAAGGGCCTATTTTTGCTTCCAAAAGTACTCTAAGCCCAACCTTAATCCAAGCAAAAAGGTACTATAAACACACACACACAAAACTCTTCAAATAAACTTTAATCCAAGTAGCAATATCTTAAGCTCAGGCTAAAACACAAAGATAACACCCGTCAATTTATTCTCTGTCAAAACTCTTCAAATAAACTTAAACGAAAAATCACTCGGAAAGATCAAAATCTCTATTACAGCGGAAACCATTTCACCGTCGTTTTTAAAGCGCAGCCCACGCTTGTGCACCAGGGCCAAACCTCAAAAGCTCGACAGAAGAAGGCGCTGCAGGAGAAACGGTATTCGGATTGAACAAACCGAGCTCGTTCAAGAGCCTATCGATCGTAACACCCGCTACATAAGCTAATCCAGATGCAGGCACGGCAACCAAAAGGTAATAAAACAAAGATTTGAAGTAATTTTTTTCTGGTTTCACATGAGCTTTTCCAATAGCCAATAGAGCGACGCAGAAAAGAGAAGACGCGGCGACTGCTATGATTTTGTATTCTTTGTTGTCGCTGTGTCTAAAAGCGAAGGCATAGATAACCGGAGGAAGCAATCCGAAGATGATGTAGGAGAGGATCGAGATGAATGCATGGCGTCGGAAATTTTGTCTCTTTCCGAGCTTTTCCCAGTAGAGGCGTGAAGTTTCGTCCCTTTGGTTGGTGCCGGATTCGGCATCGCGTGCAGTTTTTAGCTCAGCAAGCTGGGAAAAAATATTATTATTATTATCGGAACCGATTTTTAAAATTTTCAGTTAGTTTATGTATCAAGGGTGTATTCTATTTGCCTTGACAAATACTAGGTATGTCGTCGTAATAATACTCAAATCATGGTTGAGAATGGAGGATACTTACATCATGAGTAATTAAAAACAACCCACCGATCAAATTCGCTAATCCCAAGGCGCAGATGTTCACTGAAAAAATTATAATTATTCAGAAAATAAATCAGAAAAATTATAATTGAAGACTTGAAGTAACATGAACAACGTACTGAAAAATCTGCATGCTCACAAAGCTACCACCAAGTTGTCAATATTATGCATCGCCAGTAGGGTTTCTCATTTTCCATTTTTCCCCATTTCTATTTTTTTTATGTGGTCTTTGTTTTGTTTTTCTTTTCCGAGTTAATGAGCAAATGAAAATATGTGTCCATCAACTTTAAGGTTGCTACCTAGTTAATTTTTTGTTCCTGTTTTTTTCTTTTTCTTTTCCCCCTTTTTTTAATAACAGGATTTCTAGAAGATGCTTGTCGCTAATCTCTATTAAGTTAACCTTTTCATTTCATAATACCAATGAAATGTTTTCTTAAGATAAGGTCAAACCGACCCTATTGATTTTCTCCAGAATAAAATAAAATAAAATGCGTCCATTAATAAGCTATCCATAAGGGAGTAGACGACATAAACTTTACATAGCACCGGTATATAATGCCAAGAAAAAAATCACTTCATCAGATAATAACTCTTAGCGCTGTAATTTGGATGAAAAAAATAGATATTATCAGTAAAACCATCCGATGAGCTTTGAACACAATGCCACTCACTAGGAAGAATGAAAACTTCTATTTGCTCACTGAGTCCGTGTCTCACATGTATCGGTCACTTTGAAACTCAAAGACTCCGCCCGACACATTTCCAACACACTTGCGTCGTGTCTGCTCTTATGGGACATGTTAGACACTTCTAGATAGCAAAGCAAAGTCAGGAAATAAAAATATAGAATATATTTTTGGACAACTTTGATACATTTAAAAATACACGAATATTAAATATTTCGAATATCTTTCATGAAGGACTACGATTGGAAGGAGTAAACATCCGAATTGATGCAAATGACGAAATCGGGTCTTTGAAAGTTGGCTTTAATTAAAAAGGGTTAATGTTTTGTTTTCTTTCAAAATTATATTAGTAAATTCTTTTTTTTTGTAGTTTATTATATATATTTTTAATATATATAATTAAATATATAGATAAATAATATAGCCTTGTCTCCGTTTCCTCCATTTTATAAATTTGCCATGTCTCGTATATCTGTGTATGTGCTTCATAGGCCACATATTGCATGTTAGAACCACTTTCTCCAAAAGCTCAAGCTATTTGGTTTTGGGCTAACACTAACAATGTACATCATGCTACCGTAACACTTAACAATAGCTACAGATAAATTTTCTGGTTACCCCAGAAAATATTAGGAAACCAATTAATTTTATAAGAAGATGGATACTCACATGTAGAAGAGCCCGATCCTGCTGCAGACGAAACCACACTAAGACTTGCAATTGACTCGATCAAGCCTCCATACACAATGCTCTTCAAGATATCCCACTCACGGCCTGTTCTAGACGCTTCTGGTGCTCGCTCACAGACATCGATACAAGTCTCTATAGCAGGAGTTGTCTCGGGATGATGAATGTTTTGATCGCTTTCAGAAGTCCCTATTGGAGGTGTAGGTTTAACCTCGCTGATAGGGTTATTGATGTTATTCTCTGTACATTTAGAGGAAATAAGATAATCACAAAACAATTCTGATCATTGATATTCATATTATGGATGAAAACCATTAACTATTTTATATAGGATAAATAGCAAGAAAAAAAATCTCTTTCGCTTTTGCCTAATTAGAAGAAAACCACCCTCCATTTTTTCAACTTACACTTTGCCCCTTTTTAAAGGAGTTATTATCCCATCAATTATCGCCAAAATTCACCTCAACTTCTACATTTTTTTCTGCCGTTGTTTCATTAACTTGATCGTAATTAACATTTAATCGGAGGGTACTTTAAGAACAAAATAATAATAGAAGCAAACGAGTCAACGAAGGTTCAATAGGGGGTAAAGTGTAAGGTTTTAAAACTCAGGGAGGTTGCCTGCTAACCGAGCAAAAGAGAGGATGATGCGACACACACACACACACACACACACTCGTGTGAAAATCAAGTCACACCTGGAGGCAAAAAGTTGTAAGCCGGTAGCATTGAAGGAAGTTCTTCGAGAAACGGAGGTTTAGCTATGACATCTGGCTCAGTAATACCTTCATACAAAGTAGAAACAAAGGAGTTAAAAAGGATGGAGCAGTTGTTAATTTACTATAGAATGGCGATTCTATATGAGAAAATCGTGTAGCTAAACCAAAGAATCAAGATAAAGGCTTGCTTTACCTTCTGAAGCAGAAATTGCCGGATAACTTGGCTTGACGCCTAGAGCCTGACTGCCAATTACTCCATTAGGGTACGATTCTCCAATCGATAGATCTAAAGAGATTGACATACGGACGTTATAGATCATTAAAACAAAAGGGCTAAATTTCACCAGATCTACTCTACATATGAGTATTGGTCATCTAACTTTCTTGAAGTTTTCTTCTTTAAAATTACAATAAGCTTTCTTAAAGTGCTATATTTAGGGTATTTTACTGAAAAGAAAACTTGTTAAATTGTAAGTGAGTTTACTGTCATAAAGAAATTTTAAGGTAATTTCCTGAAATACAGACAAACAAGTAAGACGGTTAACAGGCCATCATAAGCTTATGCACACACAAGACCTGCATAATCATAAGATAAATATGAAGGAAAACACTAACGTTTTCCGTAGCATACCTTGTGATACAGTTGTTGCCGGATAACTTTGCTCGTCTCCTTGAGTCCGACTTCCCATAATTCCACCATTTGAATGTGATTCTTCAGCCGAAGGATCTATAGAAAATTGACATGGCAATGTTACAAAATATTCCCCAAAAAAAAATCACAAGTGAATTAATTGGTTCTAAGTAAAACACGCAAGAACCTGCGTCGTTATTCAACACTACTAAGGAGGAAAATCTTATACTACTAACTTTCTGTAGGATACCTTTTGATACAGATGTTGCCGGATAACTCAGCTTGTCCCCATGAGCCTGGCTGCCTGTTACTCCAGTTGATGGACCTAAACAAATTTGGCATAATATGGTGGCATAAATATAATAAGCATGTTAACTAGTGATTTTTTTCGTCTTTTTTACCTTTTTAAAAGAAAAAAACTTGCAGGACAGTCAGTTTTCTTCCCCTCGTCATAAAAATATTCAAGCTCTCTCTCTCTCTCTCTCTCTCTCTCTCTCTCTCTCTAACTACTTGCACCACAGTCAGACAAATAAAGCATAAAGCTATCTTATAGTCTGCCACTGCACCAAGACTCCAAAATTATGCCGAGGGTTGAGAAGTCTGATTTCATGTTCCAGTTTCTAACACATGGCCACAGGTTGAGCATCTTTATATTGGACCAAAACTTGGGATTTTTGTGCCGCTATATTTTTAGTTTGGCTTTTCTAAATGCATGCCTGATAGTATTTGAACCTAGGTTGTACCAATACCAATTTAAACTCCCTGCAATGCACCGGAACCCAGAAGTTATGGTGAGGTCAAGGAATACAATTTTCTAACATGATATGATGTGAAATGCTGTTTATTATTATGACATAATGATACAGAAATCCATTTCAAATTTCACAAAGGAAAAGCTACATGCTTGATTGAAAAATCATGAAGAGTACATTCAAGCTACAATACCTGCATTATTCATTCCACTGCTGATTCCTTTTCCCACAAGATCCCCGGCTCCCGTTGTTGGTTTAGATAGAGATTGGTCCTTTCGTCCTGATGATGGATCTCCACTAGAAGTTGGAGTAGTTTCAGCAAGCAATGGAACTTCTAGTATTGGCAAAAGAATTAATTGAAGTTAGTATTATAAAGATGTGATTGATTAGCATTTAGAAGTGTGATGCATATTGCTCTTCTACAGTCCATGTTGATGGATCCATAAATTACAATAAACGTAAGATAATGCTTTGTATTAGGCAGAATAGATGGTACTAAATACGATGTGTGCTATTGTTGTCCAGTGATAAAACTAAATCATCGGAATTTTCAAGAAGGGGGAAAAATCATAGATGATCCAAATTCAAACAGGGACTGAACTTCTACTGTTGTTGATTTTGTGTTGGCGAGCATATAAAGGAGAGGTCCCATCCATCAATAAAAACATAAAACTCTATAGTACAATTCCAAAGAAAATATAATAAACGGATGCTAAAAAAGAAATTGCCAAAATATTTTGAAAAGAAACATATAAAGGAATATTTTTAGCCTAGCATTTCTTCATATTTGAAATAAAAGAAAATTACCTGCTTCGGTGCCATTATTTTTGCTCGAACCGGATGCAAAAAGAGAAGAAAACCAGTTCACGTTACGAGCAGGGACCATTTCTGGCCTTTGTAAACTTTTGCCTCCATCTTTCTTCCCAAAAATCCGAAATATATTAAAACCACTCTCTGTTTATAACATATCAGAGGGTCAAAAAATCTAGTTTAAATTAAAACAAACAAATGATAAAGAAAGCTAATTTTCCTCGACTCCCATGACAAGGCACTCCCATGACAAGGTGGTCATGTTTAGTAGCATGAAAGAAGTTAAGTTGGAGTGCATGACAAGTGACAACATTTATTGCTTATATCTTCTATTCGCAAATGAGTTTCATTTACAACAAAAAAAACCAAGTTCTTTTTTAACCGTCTCAATCCATGTTCGTTTAGGTCTAGTTGCATCATCAATTACAACTTCTCGCAACTGGAACATCTATTGGCCTTAAAAATGAGTCTCATTTGCCAAAGGAAAGAAATAGCAATACAAAAAATGATAAATTATATTCTCTGGCAACATTGTCAATGCAAGAGAGGGTTTAAACACCAGGTCTCTAGCTTGACGAGACTTATGCTTTACCGCTGACTTATGCTTTACCACTTCCTAGTATATCTTACAAATGTTTTGAGTACAAAGATTTATTAAACCATAAAAGGGTTATTTCTTAATACCCCTATAGTATGGCGCAGTCCTCATAAACCTAGTTAAACTTTAATTATTATCCCAGAAACCACCCCACCCCCCCCCCCAAAAAAAAACGTCACTTTCCACATGCAGCAATAATGGCGGAGGGGTAAGTAATAACTGGATTAATGTTCAGGGGGTGTAGGCTAACGGTTAAGGTTCATGTAGGTTTCTGAGGAATATGTCATACTTCGAAGGGCTTTTTAAGCAATAATCCAACTAGAAAAGGGGACACTTAAATACCTCTAGGAATAAAAAAGGTGAAGCATTCTAAACATCTGAATACTGTCTCATCCTCATGAATTTCTGTTTCAGTTTGAGCAACTTCAGGGACAACTTGGACTTTCTCAGGTGGCAAATCACTTTGGCTTTGTTTGGAAGTCCTCTTCCTTTTGCGTAAGATCACCCTTTTGGTAATACAGGAGTGGCAATTAGGGCAGTACAAATCATGGGTCTCTTGTTCCTCTAAAACTCTCTCAACATCATATTCTGCAACGATGAATTTGCTTGATTCTTCTGGTTCAACCTCCTGACATTCTTGGATTTCATTCTCGCTCCTGATTCCGCTTCCGCTCTCTTCTTCGGAATTGTGTGAGCCCGATCCATTTTCCGTAATTCCATTACTCAAATTCTTGTTTTCTTCGACGACAACAACATTCTCGTGATCATTGAAGTCTTTAGCTCCATTAGTTGCTTTTCCATTTTGTAGGTTCTTCTCAGCAATAGAATTGTCAAGTTCTTCTGATTTTAACCCAGCAGTAACATTGTAAAGATCATAACCTGCAGTAACGGAAAATTGTTATAACAGAGCCACAAATTATAACACAAACAATATTGAGAAGTTCAAATAAAAGACTCAAAGATTCACTATATCAAAAATCATGAGTCCAATGATAGTGAAATATCTCTCGGACCCTATTCCAAATGCACCCCCATATCAAAAGTCGGATACTTAATAGATTATGCATATAATCTGGATCCATGTAGCTAAATTCAAATAGGTATAGCCTAAAATATAGTTCAACTTTGAAATGTAGCTATCCAAAAACAATAATCTCATGATATGGCAACAAATATAATAGAAAACAGAATATAGTTATTCCATCAACAGATATTTTGACCACCGTATCTTCAATTAATTGATTTAGATGGAAATATTTTGTTCAAGTTGACTACTAACATTACGATATTTAGTAGTAAGTTTGCATCGTCAGGTGAACTCGGACAATTAAGAACTGACCTTTAATTGGTGGATCAAAATATGATGCAAGCTGTGTTAGAGTTTCGGAATCCATTGCGACTTAGCAATATCCTTCATGTTTTTGAATAAGATCTATGCGAGGACCACTCAAATGGTAGGTCCAAGTGCAGTGTCGACACTTCCATACTCCTTCCATCACAGAAATATAAATTTAACTGTGTATTCACCAGGGATAAAAAAAAAAGAGCGGTTTAAATTGAAAAGTTCAAAGTTGTTTTCCTCAAGTAGTCTAAATGACATCATCTTCAAAATAGAAGCCCGTGTTTTAACAAAAATGAAGAGCACAAGATCAACTAAAGACCCTTCGAAGCTTTAATTTAGAGAATACTAGGTGGCGGGACTTAGCTTTCTAATTTTATTTCCAATGTAATATAAATCAAAACATAACAGAAGGTACTCAACATATATTAAATACCATGAACCCAGCTTCTCTTTCACATCCTCAATTCTTCTTCATGTTTATAATCACTTTTAAGAAAGAAAAGGGTATTCTAGGTAATAATGAAAGCCTCTGTGTGTGTGAGAGAGAGAGAGGGAGAGAGAGACCTATCTCTCCTCTTGAGTTGTTTTTTTTTGGGGTGAGAGAAATGGATAGGGTCAAAAAGGCCCTAGCCAGATAAAACATTTCATTAAAAATATGAAATGAAAGAAATTACTTGAGAGAAATAAAATGAAAAAAAGAACAAGAAAACAATATAGCATATGAATCCCATAAGAATTTACCTTTCAAGAAAGGTAAATAACATTAAACAACCTAGAAGATTTAAAACTAGTCACACTCTAAATAGATGATATTCATTTTCAATTCGAAGCACTAGCACAAAACTCCATGAGCATATTGATTTTATGAAGTCCAACCAAAGAAGATTTTGTTCCTTTGAAAACTCTGGCATTCCTTTCAACCCAAATACACCAACAAAATGCCATGACAAACATATCCCAGACATCTCTAATCTTCTTGTTAACCTGTTTAATTCTCCATTTAGTCCATAATGAGAACAATGAGCCATGTTTTCCTATGAGTTGTTCTGCCTCCGATACTATGTTCACATAATATCAGGCTCCAGGACAGGTCAACTGTAACAAAATCATCACCACTAACACATTGAAGGTTATATAGATTGGTTAGGAATCCGGATTATAGAAGATCGACTACTGTGTATTGTGTGTTTTTTAGTGGTAATTTTGTATTTTGAAAGATTAGGAAGCAAAGTGCGATATCCAGTTCTAGTGCAGAGGCTGAATACAAAGCAATAACAAATACGATATGTGAGTTGGTGTGATTAAAATATTTACTGCAGCAACTACCTATATTGCCAAGCAACTACCTATATTGCCAACAACCTAACCTTTAATGAAAGAATGAATTATATTAAAATTGACTTCCATTTTGCTCGAGATACGATTTTATAAAAAGTTATAAAGACAGTTCATGTGAAGTCGCAAGTTCAATCGGTTGATGTCTTTACAAAACTAATTGGGTTCTAAGAGAAATTTATTGTAACAGCCTAAGAGCATATGATGAATGTGCTCCAGCATGAGGGAGTGTGTTAAGAGAAAAAAAGGGATATTTTAGATATTCTAAAACATAACGAAGCCCTAGCTACTAATATAAATAGAGAGAGACCTATCTCTCCTCTTGAGTTCTTTTGCTTCCAATACTATGTTTACAATCTCTATGTCAAGACTCATTGCAATCCAAACCTATACTAGAATTTATTTGAATAAAGTATCTCTACTTTCGCTACTATCATTTCTTATTAGATGATGAAGTCCTACCTTCTTCTGTGACTCAAGTTATAATTTGATCAGCCATTGGATTACCGGTTCCTCATCATAATCATATCATCATTTAATACTCTTCTAATCAAAATGAGCGGAGCATGAAACAAGTTCTATGAAAGATTTAATATAGTTTACGGCGGCTCTCGGGCTCATATGAGCCCTCTCACTTAAAGCCGAATTCTTGGCTACGGACAATATGGAAGTTATATTATTATAGTTTCAGTTATATAGAATCACTTAAAGGGTCTATGTCCTTGATCCTCACCCCATCTCATGTCTCCCTACAAATTATGTTAGTACTTCTTTCAATAGATTTTTAACGATACCAAAGCCAGGGTCCCAAGGACGGTGTCACGGTGATGGAAACAAGTTTCGAGTAGCAGTTTGAACATCGATATCATTGGTGCCACAACCTTTTGTTAATAATCTATAAATCATAAATGTATCGGTGGCATAAGAAGAAGAGATATGGGTCAATCACAGAGATAATGTACGAAGCCCTCTATGCTTAGCAACTGCAAGCAATAGAGCGAACATCATGGAGACATTAGCAGCAAGAAGCTAACTATGTTATAAGGATCTTACTTAGAATTGATTTACCATACGAAACACATAGAAAATTACAATGAGAGTGTAATTCAATATAAGCAGTTCTTCTCTTTTAAAGAAGTTGCATTCGCAGAATATATGATGAATTAAAAGTTTGGGTGGCATCGCTTAAAGCTTATATCTCAATCTCATGTGGAAATTCAACCATCTATGGTGTCCACCAAACAAAATACCAAGAAATAGGCAGAAAAATCAAGGTTTCACATCCAACAAAATTAAGACAGAAAGAAAGATTAAGACTTGCATACCAGATCACTAACAAAAAACACATCGTTTGCAGATAATAGAGAATTAGGGATAAATAATTATTATCTTGAACATTTTTTACTACTTCAAAATGAGGTAATGCAATAAACTGCACACCCAACAAGGCAAAAAAAAACACATGAGAAAGTCTCTCATGCCATTGATGATCCTCTGCCTAACTTTAAGAGCTTCAAACACACTAAAAATCGATGGCCAACAACCCCCAACCCAAAACCCTAGATGATTCCCCAAAAAAAATCTAAAAAATACACTGTTGTTCCCCCAAATGGACCTGATTTCGATATTGGATCACTAATCATTGATTAAAAATTTATAATAAAAAAAAACAATTCCCCTATTTTTACTGTATTTACAAGACCCAAAAAAAAAAAAACAAATCACAAAAATGGGTAAATTGGGTTTCTGTTGATTTACTTGTTTCACTCACTTGATGAAGAAAAAATAATCTACAAGCAAATGAAAAAGGGGAAATACTGTAAAGAAAAAATTACCCAGATGACAAATTCTACTGATTATGGCCACAACTCTATCAGAAAACTCAAAAGCATCCCCATCATGAGAAACCAATGAAAAAATGAATCATATTTCATTAAAACCCAAAAAGAATCTAAATGACAAGAAAAGGACACTCGGGAGATTGGAAATTCCAAAGGGCCTACATTCAAGGGCCAGCACCTCAAGGGCCAAAAAGGCATTTCATAAAATATATATATATATAGAGAGAGAGAGAGAGAGAGAGCGATTGAGAAAGAGGAGCAGCTCCAGTACCTTCTTCTGCTTCAAAGTAGCCACTGTTTTCTTCTTCTCCATTGACCACCTTCTCCTCGTCATTTTGTTTTCTTCCCATTTTGCCCCTCTTACTCTGCTTTGTTTTCAAGCCACTGCCCATGTCTTCTTCAACCTCCTCTTCTTCAGTTGTTTTCCACTCAGTTTCTCTCTCCATCTCCATTTCTTATGCTATCTTCTTGTTTTCTTTTTCCCAAGGTCTTGACAAGTTATAGGGAATTGGTCTTTTTATAGTGTGGACATTGAATTATAATACATATGACATTGTTGTCATGTTCTCATTTATATTGCTGATTTTTAATGGAGTGCGTTCAGGACAACTTGGCCTTCATTAATGAATTTATTTTATTTTAGTTAGGGATTTATTTTTGGGGTTTTCATATAAATACCCCTGCAATTTATATATTTTATTTTATCTCGAAAACGGTAAGGGGAGCCAGAATCGAGCTCATTTTTGGCTCCATCCGCAAAATTTAATTGAACCCCTCCAATGGGATAAATATTTCAATTCAGACCCTCCATTAATAAAGCATTCTCTACACAATTAGTTCATTCCTCATGACATTTTTTAATTGAGGGACTAAAACTAATATTACACACGCCCATTTCCTAAGGTTCTGGGACGCATGGCATTGGGATGAGAAAATGGGAAGGGTTGGGGGAGAAAGTCCATGGATTTTCTTACCTCTTCACTCATCTTAGCTTCCCATAAAATTCCTCAATCTTTCTCCATGAAAATTCTCAATAAATTTTCCACTTGCTTCTTAGTTTTTCCACCACCAAGAAGGTTATAAAATTGAAGAGCATGAAGAAAATCGAATTTTCCCCTTTTTGGGGTGGATCTCCATTCTTAATTTTGAGCAAGGTAACTCTAAGCATTTCCATCTTTTATTCCTCTTTTGAAAATGGTGAGGTGGTACGATGAATTTTGAGCCCCCTTGCCAGTCTTATATTAGATATATAACCCCCTCTATTACATTTTATGTGTCATTTTAAAATCTTGCTTCACGATCAGAGCGAAAGTAGGAAAAAATTTCTATGCAAGGGCTTGCATGATGCAAATCACTTGCAAGCCCTTAGATGACTTCTCTTGCACAAAACTCAAAATCATCCAAGAACTTGCAAATGGCTTACATGGTGCAAGTCCTTGCATACTAGTTTTCGTCAGCTCAGCTAATGCTAAGCGTATTGCATTTTATCTAATAATTTTTAATTTGTTTTCATTGCTAAACCCTGAGGCTTATGTTTAACCAATCTTAATCTTCGAATTTACCATCCCAACCTTCATAATTATGGTTGTATTTAAGAAAAATAAATAGGATACAATGAAATAGATAATAAAGTTGATAAATTGATATTAAATAAAACAATCTAACGAAAGTTCGAAAAAAATATAAATTTCTAATATGTATTTTCTAAATAATTGATAAAAACCCATAATAATATCCATTTTCCGTTTTTAACGTTGTAACTCAAAGGTATAAAGTTCTGTAGCAAATATCGTTAAAAAGGTGCTTTTCATAATAGTTTTAAGGATTTCAAGGGATGCATGCAAGTATAACAATTAGAAGGGGTATATATAAATATATAAGATTTTAGAGTGTATGTATAAAAAAACCTTTATTTTTATTTTTTATTTTTTATTTTTGGAATATCACAATCTCTAAATTGAGAGATAAAAGGGAGCCTGTCTGTACATGAGCTGGTGGGCAGCAACTGGTGTATTTATTGTCCATGAGAAATGGTGCATGATATTGATCAGAGAATGCACATTTTTATGTCAAATTAAGAAAGGGTTAACTTTAGATTATAATTATCTTTTAAAATCATTCGTTCTGACCGAACCAATTGTAACGGAGATCAGGTTAAAAAGACGATAAGAAATGAAGAAGGATGTATTTTCTTTGCTTTTGAAACACTGATTTTGAAATACCACTCTTATAACGCAATTCATTGGGATATGTAAAACTCAAAACCCAAACTTTTAGACTCTGATGGCCGTTAAGGTTGATAAGATTAACTTTAGGAAGAAACCCAAGAATGATATTTCAATAAATTAAAAGAACAGGATGAAAGGTTGATAATGATGGTGTCAAGTCCAATCCAACATGTTGTATGATTAATTATGTATGGCAAGATTGAAATTTAAGCTTGGTTCAATTTATTAAATCTAATTATTTATGAAAAATAATAATTTTATTCAATGATACAAATTTTTTTGAGTTGTAAAGACTTGGCATACATGTGGTCGATCCGTATCCTATTTAACAAATAGTATTAGTCTCCCGGTCCTTTTCTTATTGATAACATGCTATGAACTTGTGACATTTTTCTTATAATTATCATGTTTTACCAACATTCACGCTCATCAGGATGTGCATCAATTCTTGTTCATTGAGAGTCTATAGCCGCTTTCTATTGGCGTGTTTAGTACTTAACCTATTTTGATTATATCCATATTCATATATTTGGTTTTGTATGACTTATTCTTTCTTACTTCTTATGAACATGAATTGATGCACATCCTGATGCACGATTTTCATTTATTTGTCCTTTTCTAAGATCATCTTAGAATTTATGAACCACATCTATACATGTATCTCAATTATTTTTAGTCGTCTGTCAGGAACATGGGCTGTTTTGATGTGAATTAGCCATCTACAATGCACTCCATTGAATCTCGTACTCATAGGCTAATATCATGTTTCAACATGCATATACATTTTCAGTTTTAAACGGGGAGAGAAGTTACTAACAGTATTATTTTTATGAATACCAATCCATGAATTTTACAAAAATATTTGCATTTCATAATCATCATTGATCATTTCATTGTTTATTGGATGCAATGTTAATAATTGAGAAGAATACCTCAGGTCAGACGTCTGCAAGAAGAAGAAGGCAGATGTCTGGACATGCACACGAGAGCATGTCAAAAACACAGAGCAATGGCAGACGTCTGGAGGTCAGTAAAGCAGACGTCTGCAGAAGAACTAAGCACATGTACAAAGTATGGCCGGACGTCTGACCAAGTGCGGTTTAGACATATGTGTAAGCTTGAAGCCCGGTCCAGAGTATCGGCAGACGTCTGGAGGCAAGAGCCCTGACGTTTGCTCAAGGAAACGAAGCCCTAGCAGAGTCAAGACATACGTCTGACCAGGTGTGGTTCAAACATCTGTCAACGGTAAATCCGCTGCGAATCTATATTTGATAAATTCGGGTTTATCTCTTGTTTATAGTAGAATTAGGGTGTTGTGTGTGTGTGTGTGTGTGTGTGTCCCTCATATGTTATTAGTTGATGTTGTTATTATTATTGAGACTATATATATATATATGTCCCTCATATGTTATTAGTTGATGTTGTTATTATTATTGAGACTATATATATATATATGTCCCTCATATGTTTGTTATTATTGAGACTATGGTAATTGAGAGAGGGTGACTGCTAGAGCTTGGAGAGATTTGAAAGAAATCTCCTAGAGTTGCTCAGTGTAATTGATTCAAGAATTGTTAGTAGACGTTTGCAGATTCTGCTCTGCCGGAGACTAGCCAAACAGTAGGTGAACCCCGTTAACAAATTCTTATGCCTCTCTTTTTTGTGTTTGATTTTTTTATTTATTCTTGCACTTATAAATTTGTGATCTTTCGTTATTATTGTGTGATTGTGTTGATTGCATAATTTGGTGTTGTCGCGAGCACTATTCTTTGGATCGACTTCCTCCCAGCAACCGGTATCAGAGTCTAGGGCTTGACGCTTGATATCAACAACTGGTATCATAGCGAGATTAGGGAACGTAGGGTCTTCGATTTTACGATCTACGTTAACGGTGGTTAACGACACTTGTGTTCTCTTCCCCACTTTCTTAGATCATCGTTTTGAAAGCGTTGGTTCAAATCGAAAGAGAAGTTGGGTTTGCTGCGACATAGACGAAAGATGGTGGAGGATAAAAGAAGGATCGAAAAATTCAATGGTCACGATTATGGTTGGTGGTGCATGCAGATGGATAACTACCTATACTAAAAAGATCTGTATCTTCCGTTACTAGGCGAAAAGCCCGAGAAGATGATCGATAAGATCTGAAATCTTTTTGATAGGAAAGCCCTAATGACAATAAGACTATCATTGACTCTGCAGGTGGCCTTTAACATCTCAAAGGAGAAGACAACCATGGCGCTAATGACGACGTTAGCGAAGTTGTCTGAGAAGCCTTCAACATCAAACAAGATATACTTGTTTGGTGAAGCTTTTCAACATGAAAATGATAGAAAGTGGTTCAGTGACAGAACACTTGAGCGAATTCAATAGCGTGACGAGCCGACTCGAATCAGTTTCAATTGCGTTTGAAAATGAGGTTCGTGCTCTTTTATTTCTAAGTTCGTTGTCGGAAAGTTGGGAGCACCTCGTAATGGCAGCTAGCAACTCGATCTCAGGAACTCTTACATTTAATGATGTAGTGAGTTACATATTAAGTGATGAGATGCGAAGAAAGGCTATGAGTGGAAGTTCGGGAATTTCTGCACTTTCGGTGAAGAATCGCGGCAGGACGATGGAAAGGGAAGAAGGGAAGAAGGAAAAGTCTACAAGCCGAGGAAAATATCAAGGAAAAATCCAAGGCACCTGTTGGAATTGCGGAAAGAAGGGTCACAGGAAAATTGAATGCATATTTTCAAAGAAAAGCTCAGATAAGAAGACAGATGAAAAAGAAGCAAATATGGTGTCTACACAAGAATAAGGGGAATAAGGGATTTGTCTATCGGTGAACGAGAGCATAAATGCGGATACTTGGTTCCTAAATTCGGGGGTATTCTTTCATTGCACTTCAGGCCTGCATTATTTCAATAATATGTTCAAGGTGCTCTTGGACATGTGACGGTAGGAAACGGCCAGCCATGAAAGATCGTTGGCAGAGCGACGATCATCCTACAACCGTCAGGAGGCCAAATCAAGCTGAAGAACGCTGGGCATATTCCAGATTTGAAAAAAAGCCTAATTTACACAAATCGGCTAGACAACAAGAGTTACATAACGGTGTTTAGAAACTCTCAGTGGAAGATTTCCAAAGGATCGTTGGTGGTCGCAAAGGGCAAGCTGAGTGGTTCATTGTATTCCTCAGTAAGAGCTTCGGTTCCATTAGCGACGGGTTTGGAGATAGATTCAAAGACTTCGATGTGGCACAAACGTTTGGGGTACCTTAGCGAGAAGAATATGAAAATTCTTCAGGGCAGGGGGCTTCTTTCGGGACTGAAAAAAGTGGAGTTAGAGATTTGTGAGAGCTATGTTTGTGGGAAGTAAAGCATGCTCAGATTTCATATTGGAGACGTATCTAAAAAGACCAAGAAGCTGGAGATAATGCATATGAACATATGAGGGCCGGCCTCGGTGGAATCTTATGGAGGAAATCGGTACTTCATGACGTTCATCGATAATGCAAGCCGGAAGACATGGGTGTATGCGATGAAAAAGAAGTTCGATGTGTTTGGCATATTCAAATACTGAATTGTGCATGTTGAGAACCAAATGGGGACTAAAGTCAAATTCCTTAAGTCCGATAATGGAAGGGAATATTGCACATAGGAATTCGAAACGTTTTGCTCTCAAAAAGGTATTTGTTTGTTAAAAACGGTATCGAAATGCCACAGCAGAATGGCATCGCTGAAAGAATGAACATGACGATCTTAGAGCGAGTGCGGAGCATAACCTTGAATGTGGATGTGCCGAAATTCCTATGGGCAGCAGCGGTCGATACTGCTTTGTATCTGATCAACAGAAGCCTGGAAAGTACACCTGATGGAGTCATTCCGGGAGAAATTTGATCTGGTAAACCGGTTAATTACCCACATATAAAAGTAATTGGTTGTATTGCGTATTTTTTGATTAATAAGGCAGAAATGAGTAAGCTTGACTCCAAGTCTAGAAAGTATGCTTTCATTGGGTATGGTGGAGACAATTTTGGATATCGGCTGTTGGATTACACAAGCAAGAAGGTAATACGAAGTTGGAACGTCGTCTTTGATGAGAAACATTTGTATAAAGAAGAAAAGCAACCAAAAATGATGCAGTATCGGAGTTCGTCAAATTAGATGGAACTCAAGAGAACAATCAGGTACCCACAGGTAGAGATCAGAATTTAGAGGAGACCGCAGTGCAGAAGCAGGTTCAAGAACATGTGGGTAACCAAATTCAGCAACTAGATATACCGGTTCTGAGGAGATTTAGACGAGATAGAAGGTTACCTGATAGACTTGTTACCTACTTCATTTTGTACACGGATTCGGGAGAGCCCGAATCCCATGCGAAAGAAACAAGCGACCGTGCTAGCAAGCAGTGGGAGCAGGTTATGAGTGAGGAGATGGATATTTTGAAGAAGAACCGTACGTAGGATCTAGTGAAGCTACCCAAGGGTCATAAAACACTGATGAATAGGTGGGTGTACAGGATAAAAAATGAGGCTGATGGTGTGAAGTTGTACAAGGCTCACTTGGTATTCAAAGGATATGCACAAAATTAAGGAATTGACTATTAAGAGATATTTTCCCTTGTGGTGAAGATGACATCAATTCGAATGATTTTCAGTATCGTTGCGGTGGAGGATTTTTACTTAGAGCAGCTGGATGTAAAAACGACATTCTTTCATGAAGAGTTAGAGGAGGAGATCTATATGATGCAGCCACCGAGATACGAGGTGAAAGCGAAAGAAAATATGGTGTGTAAACTACGAAAGAGCTTGTACGGTTTCAAGCAAGCTCCAAGGCAGTGGTATCTCAAGTTCGATCAGTTTATGTTGGAGATAGGATTTGCACGGTGTGAATCAGGTTACTGCATCTGTGTTCAGACTTTTGAGGATGGATACTATATTACTCTATCACTTTATGTGGATGAAATGTTGGTGGCGGGTTTGAATTTTGAGAAAATCCAAAGTCTAAAGAAGACGATGGCTGAAAAATTCTCCATGAAGGATTTGAGAGCAACCAAGCAAATCTTGGGTATGAAGAATGTAAGAGATAAAAAAACAATGGAAGTTGTGACTATCGCAAAGGGACTACATCGAGAAGGTTTTGAAGCAGTTCAACATGGACAAGTCAAAGCCGGTTAGCACGCCTTTAGCGAAGTACTTCAAACTCAGCAAGGAGTTGTGCCCAACAACTCAAGAGCAGAAAGATGAGATGTAAAGCGTGTCTTATACACCTGCGGTGGGGAGTTTGATATATACGATGGTGAATATGAGACCTGATATTGCACATGCGGTAGGAGTTGTGAGCAGGTATATGCAAACCCCGGGGAAGGAACATTGGAATACGATGAAGTGGATTTTGAGGTATCTAAGGGGTACGACAAGTCATTGCTTATGTTTCGAGGGTGACTCTCTAAAAGTGAAAGGTTACGTTTATGCGGACTACTCGTGTGATCAAGATAGTGGGAAGAGCACAACGGGATACATATTCAAGGTTAGGGGAACAACGGCGTGTTGGGTTTCTCAACTGCAAAAGATGGTGGCATTGTCAATGACGGATGCTGAATACGTGGCGGTCATGGAATTCAGCAAGAAGATGATAAGGTTTCAAGCCTACTTGAAGAATTGGAGAAGAAACAAGACTTTAATACCTTGTGGAGCGACAGCCAGAGTACGATATATTTGGCAATGAACGCGTCATATCACTCTCGGACGAAGCACATCAAGGTGCGGTACCATTTTATTTGCATAACAATAGAAGATAACGAGTTAACACTACAAAAGATCGCGGGAGAAAAGAATCCCGCAGATATATTCACCAAGGTCGTAAACAGAGATAAGTTGGATCTCTGATGCAGGTTGGTGAACCTCTCCATGAAAATCTAATGAGGAGAGAGTAGAGCGGAGTCTTGTGAAGTCTACTGACGTTGGGAATTAACGTTGAAGTATTTTCAAGTGGAAGATTGTTAATAATTGTGGAGAATAATTCAGGTCAGACGTCTGCAGAAGAAGATGGTAGATGTCTGGACGTGCACACGAGAGCATATCAGAAACAAAGAGCAATGGCAGACGTCTGAAAGCCAGCAAAATAAACGTCTGCAAAAGAACTAAGCCCATGTACAGAGTGTGGCCAGATGTTTGACCAAGTGTGGTTCAAACGACTGTGTAAGCTTGATGCCCGATCCAAAGTATCAGCAGACGTCTATAGGCAAGAGCCCAGACGTCTGCTCAAGGGACGAAGCCCTGGCATAGTCAAGGCTGACCTCTGACCAAGTGTGGTTCAGACGTCTGTCAACAGTAAATCTATTGCGAATCTATATTTGGTAAATTCGGATTTATCTCCTATTTACAGTAGGATTAGGGTTTATATATATATATATGGATCCATCATATGTTATTAGTTGTTAATATTATTATTGAGACCGTTGTAATTGAGAGAGGGTGATGGCTACAGCTTGAAGAGATCTTGAGAGATTTGAGAGAAATCTTCTAGAATTGTTCGATATAATTGATTCAAAAATTGTTAGCAGACGTTTGCAGATTCCGCTCCGCCGGGGACTAGCCATACGGTAGGTGAACCCCGTTTACAAATACTTGTGCCTCTCTTTTCTGTGTTTGATTTTTTGTTTATTCTTGCACTTATAAATTTGTGATCTTTCGTTGTTGTTGCGTGATTGTGTAGATTGCGTAATTTGATGTTGTCGCGAGTATTGTTCCGTGGATCGACTTCCTCCAAACTTGCAATTCATAAGAAATGTCGCACAATCATTAAATCTAGGTAAAGCGAATCAAATCCAAGTGGATAATGAAAATTATTTTCCTATGGTTTGGTCTAAGCCAGAAAACAGGGACTGCTTCATAAGTCAATACAAGCATTAAATTGACAAAACCAACATCAACAGCTAAGAGCATTTAATGAAAAGAGTAGATCACTGACCAAGCCTAGATTGGTCCCCATGTAACACAAGCTGGTAACCAAATTCACAGGATATGTGTGAAATCATTTGCATAAGATATAGCAGGTCAAACTTAGATCTTTAAATTATTATTGTAGCAATGGAAGTAGGCTAATAAGTTATATATTTACTCATATGAACCATGATGATGATGACCACGATGACGAAGGAGGAGCCAGAAGAAGCTTGCAAGCAAAATTGAAGTGTAAGAAGATGATTAGTTATATTAATGGGGGTCGATATATATATTGATTACCCACCCACTTGCATTTTCATTAAGTTGGTATAAATATGATAATCCAAACATTAAAATCGTAATTTTACCGTTTGTTCCGTAAGAATCAATATAAACATTCAGCTGTCTATTTATATGATCATGCACATTAAGGTCTCAGAGATCTAATTTCTTCAAATACTGCGAAATTGGCAAATTGCAAAATATCAAAGTGGCCAAAAACAGCAATACTTCTCTCCTTTAATATTTCGGAACAGTTTCTTTCAAATATATCATGCTCCATCTGGCATACTATTTTGTTGAGTCTCATCATCTCTACTATTATAACTCAAGCCGTCAGGATACAAGTTAGCATTTTTTCATTTTTAAAATAAAAATTCAAAATAGTAAGATTGTTTTAGAGATGTCCAGCTCAACCCACTCATTTTTGTCCCGCTTCTCTCATTTGTAAGTCATAAAAAAAAGACGGATAAATACATGTATCGAGAAATTGAAGATTTTATACAGAATCCCTTAAATGTTTTTATATTTTTTTTAGATCTTCTAAAATTTTCAAAGCCTTGAATATGGCTTTTAATATTTTTGAGCTTGCAAAAATACTAGTATCATTAGACTATAAACAAATTTATGAAGGTTGAACTTTACCATATGATCTCTCGAATAATCGAGGTAATTCATTTCCCACTTATAAATAATCATTTGTTTCCTTTAATAGCAAAGAGTCAAGTCCTACGTGTGCCTAGCCAAACTTAGCTAAGATATGAATAAATTCATAATATTAAACCCATCATGTGATAATAGACCACACTTAAATAATCTCATGAAACATAGAAAAAGATAAAGACAAAAAGACCAAGCCAACCCCCATCACATGTCCCATCTCAACTCTTGCGCTTTCAACATCAAAACAAACCCTTTTGTCTCAAAAATGAAAACATCAAAACAAATCCCTGAAAAAAATATTTAAGATCCTAACTTTAATCATATTTGTTAGAGTAGTTGTCACAAATTTCGTAAATTAATGGTAATGAGATTGCCTTCCAACTATTGTTGAGAAAAGTCAACATTAATCATTTGTGCTACATTTTCACATTTGGCAATTCTCAATAAAATTTGGATTATATTAGTTTTCCCTTTATATTTTCGAAAAGATTTGAAAACCGAGATATTGAGAATGCTATATGGCATTTACGATTATGGTCCTTGATTTATTCATGCTTATTTTAATTAGAATTTGGTTATAGATATAGATTTTTTTCCACCGCAGACCGTAAATTTTATCAAATATGTCATAAAACCTTCATCTATGTAAGAATAAAGTTTTATTTTCCCTCTGTTCAATGGAAAATTAAGTCAGAAGACTTCATCACTCACCAACAAACATTTGACGATCAGTGCATATAGCTGTCTTATCCTATATAAAATGAATAAGAACAAGCTAGAGAGATCTCTATTTGTACTTTGATATTCTCCTCGTGCAATGATTACTCAAATATTTATTCTTTAATTGATGTACAAGTGAATGTAAATTTGAGGTGCAAGTTTGCATGTCTCTGCACTATTATAACCTTTTTTTCCAATTAATGTAAGTTCAATTGTTTTGCATGTGTGCCAAGAATAAATGATATACTGAGAGATATATATAAGGAAAAATGGGTCTAACCATTTAGGTTTGAAAATCAATACTAAAACTCTGCGGCAAAGAAAAATTAATGAGAAACTCCCTATATCCAAAATGTTATAAATTTAAATTCCTATAGTACAACCAAGCTCTTTTTACATTTTAAAATTCCCATAATACCATTGTCAACTTTTGGTGGATGACTGCTGCATTTAGCAGATAAACTGCTATATCTCATAAATGTAACAGTTATCTGTTAAGTGTAGCAATTTACTTGCTAAATGTAGCAGTCGTCTGCCAGAAATTGACAGTTGTATTATGAGAATGTTAAAAGGTAAAAAGTGGTTGGTTGTATTATAAGAACTTAAACCTATAAATTTTTAGATCCAGTGAGTTTTTCCTATTGCATTTCAAGATTAAAGAGTTGGAGCCATTTTCCCAAGGATATTTTTTTAAGAGTTGGTTGTTCATTTAGTATAAAAGAGAAGGATGAGACCTGTATGGGTTTTGAACGGGATGACTCATTCCCGTTCTCCGCCTACAGCAACTTCATTATTTCTTTCAGTAAAAAATAAATAAAAATTTGATGGCTGATATTTTGGAAAAGTCTACTATAATATTTAAGAAAAATCTTGGTTAACTGAAAATTGCTTAGTGAAACTTGGCTAAAAAATATATGATATTTTTATCTCCATCATCAGCATAATATTATGTAACTCAAAAATATATGACATTTTAATCTCCATCATCAGCATAATATTATGTAACTCAAAAATATATGACATTTTTATCTCCATCATCAGCATAATATTATGTAACTCAAAAATATATGACATTTTTATCTCCATCATCAGCATAATATTATGATATAGTTTTTAACGAAAATGTATCTTTCTTTTTCAACGGATAAACGCATTTAGCAAATATCAATGATAAAGCAATAAGAGAAAAAAAGAGGCTAGGATCAAAAAATTTCAAAAACTAATTTTAAAAATGGGGAAGTTGCACAAAACACTCTAATAATGTTGGCTATAGTACTCTCAATGCAATTATTGTAATTGCAGTTAGGTAATTATGATAATTGAAAGAGAACATATACATATAGAACAATCTTACTCGAGATAATAGTATGCTATCTGCTTTGTCTTTATCATTAATTTGTATACGTTTTACTAGTTATTACGTGTCGCTAATACATAATGATAAAATCCGTAGGATTTTTGCTTGACTACCAGTATTATGATGCCGATCATATACATAAAAGCCGGGTAGTGCATAAGCACATTCTTAAATGTTCCTAGTCGGGGGAGCATCGAGACTGGGAATCGATATTCCGGAGTAGACTAGTGTATACGTTTCTAGATCCCGACGAGGGGCGGTGGCCAGTCTCACAAGCCATTGGTGTTTTGGCACCTAAGATAGTATACAAGTGCTCTCTGGAGGTGAGTACACCGGATGGACTCGCCGAGAACTTCTAAATGATATTGTATCTATCGTCGATAGTAGTTCTCTGGTGACATGGGTACAAATAGTCTGTTGACCTGAGATCGTCATTTATCTCGTGTGAGTTCTCACTGTACTTAGATTACTACCCTACCATGGCTCTATCAAGTCGTGAAAACAGGTTTTAGTTGGGTATAGTTCCTAACCACATGGAGGCGGTGAGCGGTCAAAGGGATTCATCTCTCCCGATATAGGAAGTTGATTTCGCGCGGTGTTCGGTTGGCCATCATCCTAAATCCCTAACCATGGTGGATGGGATTTACTGATGGCAGATTAGTAGTTTCTCGGTTGATAATGGGTTTGACACCGCCACGACTTCTCGGGTTATTAAAGGTCTGACGTTATCCATCCTCTAGACCCGGTATGCCACACTCTCAGACGAAGAGACCGGACTGTACGGAGATTGTCACTTATAGGCTGAGTAAAGGTACGGATAAGCTTGCTTGTCGACGTTTCTTTCATTCAATACCTGAGTAGCCGCTACGTACAGCTAGTGCCGCTGACGTGCTTGTGGTTAAACCCACTACTAGCGCATTGTCGAGTCTTTAGAGTCACATACAGAAGGTTTTCCGGTTTAGACGAAATGATATAGTGTGTGTATTTTGATACGTACGGGGGTTTAATTAAATACGTGTACTTGATACATGTACTTTAATCGGACATTTTGATAATACTAATAGGTTTGAAAGATGGTCAGATCGTTGTGAGCCAGTATTATAGCTCTCTTTCGGTATTCGTATTTTTATACGAATAGGGATATTTATACGAATACAAGTATTTGTGTGAATACATACAGTATCTTGATTCGAATACGAGTATTTATATGAATAAGGTATTTGTATTTTGATACGAATTCGGGTGTATGTGTATTTGAGGCATATATGTATGTATGTATGCACACACAGACTTACAAATTATTTTCTCTTCTTTTGAAGGAGGTTTGTGAAGAGTGTGGATGAGTGACTCACATGAGTGAGTTACCCATCCACTCACTCTTCATAAAGGAGATAAGAAGCAAGAAGTACAGAGGATAAGTTAATACACTCATATCCTTTTTCCTTCTCTTTCTTCTTCTAGGTTTCCTTCATAAAGAAAAGAAAATAGAAAAAGAGAGAGAGGGTTTGAGATCACTTCACTACATATTCTAACACCCTATTTCTAGCAAGTTTAGAGAATTAGTTACTTCACTTGTTCACTTTAGTATGAAGCTAAAGCTTGATATCGAACGTCCTCGGGGGACCATCTTCGGAAAGGTCGATCGGCTTGCAAGTTCAATCTCCATAATTTAGAAGCCTAGTTAGAGTCCATAGAGTGGTGTAGGGGTTTTCGTCAATTGGACAGACATACTAAAAAGGTAGCTATCCCTTTAAACTCTTAGTTTAGCTCGTTTGTGTTTGCTAGTTTAATATTTGGAATCGATTCTAAGGTTTTCTTCGCTAATGTTTGCATGAAAGTTTTTGTTTTTGTTTCCATCTTGATTGCGAGTTTTGCGGCACGAGTGGTAGGGACCTAACAAATAATCTATCATGTGTGGCATTTATACTTAAGAAATTTATAGACACAAACACCAATTATGCTCATTGATTGAAACCATAAAAAAATGCTCAGATTCAATACTGAACAACAAAATCAAGTTTTAAAGTAAGAACAGTCGATCGGTTTAACTTATTTAGAATTGAATTGAAGCATTTTTTTTAATAATTATTTTAAGGTTTTGATCAATGATGAGAGGTTGTGTGCATGCCAATAAATTACTCGAAGGGTATGAGTGCCATGACGGGTAAACTACATGGGTGTTTTGTGATATTAACCTAAATATATGTTCTTACAGTAACTAAATGTTACCAACCGGAACCTATAGATCTCTATATGACTTCTCTCATTAAAGGGATTCGAACCAATATATTAAATCATTTATTTTGATGAAAATATATTGAATCATTTAACATGTGTATGCATTATTTGATGTTTTTTAACAATAATATAAACGATAATATATATGCGTAAATATGGCACGTGACAGATCCAATCATACTACTTATGGGTAGGAAAAATCTCTCCATAGTCATATTACGGCTGTTAATCAGATATCAATAACAGTAAATAAATCTAACTAACATATGTTCATTTGCCACAGTAGATAAAAGTCAAGAAATGCATATAGCGGAAACGAATCAAGATCCAATAAAAATAATCTCTGAATCACGTCTCTTATGGAATCATATCGATAAAATAAAACTACGAAACAAAATAAACTAAGCATTTCTAGAACTAAACATCTAGCTCCTCAGTGCTCCGCTTGCTTGTTAAAATACTCTTGATCTTCCTGCGACAAAGTCAAATGAACTTGGCTATGCAAAACCCAAACGTCAGTACGTCATAAATATCAAAATATTAGTAATAACCAGGATAGGATGCTATGATTAAATATGAGTATAAATAAATAACACAGGTGTAAAACAGTGAGCTATATGTATTTGATGTGTATCCTAAAATCTGTATTTCTAGGTTATTTATTCTATATGTTTTTGAAATCAAATAAATGGAATCGTCGATATAACTCAATAGTATCACGTGCGTGCCCAGGACCATGGTCAAGACTTTTGGGGCTAAATCCGATACATGCCGCTAAGCAGTAAAACATGTATCATGTACAGACGAATGATGTCAGCAGCATCATTTCGGGACCGGAGCCCGTATCAACTGATCAGTTTCTGGAAGTATCGAACTGTTGTATTACAAGTCAGGTTTCATTATTGATTTTCCCTTACCCCTACATTTTGTGTTCAAGTCGGATATTGATGATAAGAGTCTAATGCCAACACAGAATCAAGCAGGTACTAATCTTGTCTATCTAGACAACAAGTCACGTCCGTCAGAACAATAAATTAGGATTGTTGGCATTAGCGGATGATCCAAGTAACAGGTCTGGTAATGTTTCGTGTACAAGTCAAGCAATATATTTTAACCAGAATAGATACCAAATGTAAAACTGTAACCAATATCTAAACATGGTTAACCTAACTAATGTCATGATGTATATGCATCTATCTGTAATAACCGTTTTACGTCTGTTACCAGATATATTGCAATCTAGATAAAAATTACTAAACGGATATAAAATTATAATAATATTATGATGATCTGGCATGTAACTAGATAAAACCATTATTGGTACAGATACAGACTGATAATATAAAACTGTAAATCGGTAATATTTGTTGAATAGTAAAACACATGTACTATAATTAATCATATAAATATTGATATAACAAAATAGCATGTTGCAAGTTTACTTTCCTTATCGAAATCTCACGATGAATATACGGATATCACGTTCTGAACGCCGAATAACGTCATGAGGCAAAACCCACGTATGCAAGACTTGACCTGACTGAGCAACTGCGTGACGTGGTAACTGGACTAGACGACGATGACTGGATCGTCTGGATCATCAGCGACGTGCACAACTCCGACGAGAACCTATCAGAGATAGATAAAAGAGAGAAGAAAAGAAGAAGAAAGAAGAAGAAAGAAGATGACGGGGTTACTGGTGTTTTAGAGTTCAGCGAAGACAAGAAGGAAGAGAGAGATGGTCGGTGAGGAGGTGACGGGGAGACGAAGTCGACGGCGAGGCATCGTAGCCGATGAGTTTGATGGTGATCGAGAAAACGAGAAGGAGAAGAAGAAGAGGCGGTGGTGGGGTGTGGGTGCTCTGGTGTTGTCGACTGGACAAGGAAGGTGATGGAGGTGGTCGGATCAAGCTGCGAGGTCGACGGCAAGGGGGAGGTTATGGGTTCTCGGCTCGTGGGTTGGCTCGGGTTCAGGCAAGGGAATAGGGAAGATGATGACGGCGAGGCGACGAGGAAGATAAGAAGACGAAGAAGTGATGGTGAGGAGATGGGGTGAACAGTGATGAGAGGGGGACGGCGACGGCGTGAGGTTTAGCGTTCGACATGAGAGAGAGAGGGAGCGTGAGAGAGAGATGAATACAAGGGGGAGAGTGTGTGTGTAATAATATTATATTATTAATATATATATATATATATATATATATATATATATATATAGGGAGAGGGAGTAGGGACGGGAGAGAGATATAATAATTATATTTATTAATATAATTTATATATTGTTATATATTTTATAGTTATAATGTGTGTATGTATTAGGATATTACAGATAATACCAGATTACTCCGAATATTACCCGTATCCCTTAAAAAATACAGTTTTTAAATATAAAGAATATACGTATGGATATTAACCATAATGCAATATTCTGTAATTAAATACATATAACCCCAATAAAATATACGTAAATATACGTAAAAATTTCTAATTACTTGTCTGTCTAACTTTTAGGATGTGAACATGATATATTGGCGCAACCACCTGATATGGGGTAATTTACCATGCAAGGCTAGATAGGCAAAAAATATTATTTGTTTTTATATTGTATTATAAAGAGATATGCAGGGCTTAAAATATATTATATATGTATTTAATACTTGATTCACATAGATATATTGTACTAGCAAATATTTGATATAATCTCGCACCATGTTGGGTTTCAAACATGTGGGCCGGGTCAGATAATGACCACGGTTACTAATTGCATTATTCACAAGCCAAAAGCAACAACAGTAAAGAATTTTACCGCAAGATTTAAAATAACAAAATATATAGTATAAATGTACTAGGGTGTTACATTATATCCAACTACAAAAGAATTTTGTTCTCGAAATTCACGGAACAGGAAAAAGACAAGGAGAGACGGATCTAAGAAAAGAGGTATGGAAACTTCTGTCGAATATCGTCTTCACGTTCCCAAGTAGATTCTCCATGCGAATAATTCCCCCATGAAACAAGTACTACTGGAATAACTTTATTCTTGAGGACTTTTCCTCGTCGATCCACAATAACCATCGGTCGCTCTTCATACGTTAAATCTTCCTTTAATGATAGTTCCGAGTGATCTAGGACGTGCGTCTCATCTCTAACATACTTGCGGAGTTGTGATACATGAAACACGTCATGAACACCCGCAAAGGATGGTGGTAAAACCAATCGATAAGCTACCTCTCTAACATGCTCGATGATATCGAAAGGCCCCACGAATCGAGAACTAAGCTTCCTCAACTGCCAAATCGGATTACTCCTCTAGTCGATGATATCTTCAGGAACACAAGATCACCAACAACGAACTCCAAAGGTCTTCGTCAAGTATCCTCCCAACTTTTCTGTCGATCCTGGGCTACTTTCATATGATTTCGGATCACGTTAACATTCTCCACCGTTTGCATAATAAGATCTGGTCCCAACAATTTTCTTTCTCCAATATCGTCCTAACAGACAGACGAGTGGCACTTACGACCATATAATGCTTCGAATGGAGCCATCTGTATAGTCGCCTGAAAACTGTTATTGTATGAAAACTTTACTAAGTGCAAATGATCCTCCCATGAACCCTTGAAATCTAACATGCATGCCCTCAACATATCTTTAAGAGTTTGGATCGTTCTTTCAGACTGGCCATCCGTCTGAGGATGATAGGCCGTGCTAAATTTCAAGCGAGTTCCCAAATTTTCCTGTAGACTCCTCCATAAGTGTGATAGAAATTAATTATCACGATCAGAAACGATACTCATGGGTACCCCATGCAATATCATAATCTCCTGCATGTATCGCTCTGCCAAAGCCTCCGTCGACCGACCAACTCGAAATGGTATGAAATGAGCTGCTTTGGTCAATCGATCGACAATCACCCAAACTGCGTTACTGTCCTTTGGACTCCGTGGTAATGCTGTTACGAAATCTATGGTTATATGTTCCCACTTCCACTGAGGAATCGGAAGTGGTTGCAATAAACCAGCTACCCTTTGATGTTCAGTCTTGACTTGCTGACACACTAAGAACTTCGATACGTAGCGAGCAATCTTCATTTTCATGTCTTCCCACTAGAAATATTATCGCAGATCTCTATACATTTTTGTGCCTCCCGGGTGTACTGAATACGCGGAACTATGAGCCTCCTTCATGACTTCTTCATGAACATCTCCTTTAGGCACACATAAACGATTCCCATATCGTAACGAACCATCTTCATGAATTAACAAATCTGTTCGAAATCCCGCTTCTACTTGTCCTCGAAATTTTTGCAATCTTGGATTGTGCGACCGTGCTGCTTTAATGTTATTGATCAAGGATGACTGTACTTATAACTGCATCAATTGTCCTGAATAATTTGGTAGTACAATCTCCAACTCGAATCTCTGAAGATCAACTATAATCTCTTTCTGTGCAGTCAACATCCGTATCGCTGGCAACCGACTTAAAGCATCCGACACTACATTAACTTTCCTCGGATGGTATTTTAGATCAAGATCATAATCAGCCATTAGCTCTAACCATCTACGTTGCCTCATGTTGAGCCCTTTTTATATGAATACATACTTTAGGCTCTTGTGATCGGTAAACACTTCTACCATTTCGCCCAATAAGTAGTGTCAACAAATCTTCAGAGCAAAAATCACTGCTGGTAACTCCAGGTCATGAGTTGGGTAGTTCTTTTCATGAGTTTTCAATTGTCTTGATACATATGCTATGACCTTCTCATGCTGTATTAGAACACATCCCAAGCCTTTCTCAGATGCGTCTGCCACGCCCCGCTTCCCAGTATACGGAATCGGTGACATGACGGACCGCAACGTATTTACTAAGAAATAAATACGTTAAGCGTAATTAAGCAATATATATATATATATATATATTATGCACAAGAATGACAAGTGATATAAAAATATAAACAACAACTTTTATTTACATTCACTTTACATACAACTGTTTGAAATTGAAAAGATACAATGATATAAATAGTGCCTAAACAGTGGCATACAAACTGAAAGTAAATACAAGGAGAGCTAGAAGTCCGGCTAGGCAGTGAGTTGGTCCAAGTCCTCCTGGCTAGGCTCGATCTCCTGAGAGTCCGGTCCTCCTGACGAACATTCCAAAGAAAGAAATAGAAGGAATGTCGTCAGCGAATTAACGTTCGGTAAGTCCTAAAAGAAGGAATGGAATATAACAGGTAATGTGAAATGAAACTGGTAAGTTGTACTGGTATATGCTTGTTAATCTGACGTAGTTGTTTGTAGTTTGGTACAGAAGGTATTTGTGTATACGAGAGGAGTCCATCTTACCTCGTGGACTATGGTAATATGTAGTACAAGGCCCTATCAAAACCCATAGGACAACGGCACGAGAGTTCATGTAGGTGTCTTTTAAGTGACCATCTCGTGCCATGCTATAAGTTCCGTACCAATCTATCCCGTTATCCCCGCATAATGTATTGTATAGATTATATTTACAAGTCTTGCCGAGACCATGGATACAAATTGTTCAAGTAATCAGATTCAGGATGTAGTCATGTATTCAAGTAGTCATGTCAAGTTATAACCATGGTTCGGTCAAGTCAAGTCAAGTAATCATGTTTAATATTGGTGTTTGAATTCAAGTATTCAGGTTCATGTTCAGATATTCAAGTTTGATTTTATATTTAGATTTAGATAGACTCGGACTTGAGTTTGGATTCAGGTTTTAAATAGACTCAGACTTGAGTCAGACACTTGTAAACTGATTTAGATCTTGAATTAGGTTCGGGAGTCATCGGTAACTGCTGCACATGGACGACAGAATTTGTGTCTTTTTCCAAGACAATTACCATTGATAACTCCGTTATGTTTTCTACCTTAAATAGGCAAGCACTCACATTCTCCGGCTCCCTGGGGCTTATTCCCCTCCGAATGGCGGCGGCAACGCGAGGACGTCTAGGCCTGAGGTTCGGGGCAGATGCTATATGGTTTTATCCGTCTACCTCTCCGAAGATGCCAAGTTGATTTATGGCACCGTGTATCGGAGGTTTAGACGGATGCGGCCGATGTAGCAGACTTCGTCAGATTCCCCCTCATTTGAGGGGTTTTTGATTGTGGGAACGCTCTTCCCTGCGGGCGCAAGCCCCTGCAGTTAATTACGCTACCGCATCACGATAACCACTTTCTCCTTCTCCAGAATTTAACTTCGTGTCGTGTATGTTTGTTTTGTTTGTGGTTGCTCGTGGATTGTATACGGAGACTGAGTAATGCCGTCGCCCGTAGGACGTGGATTAGTCCAAATCCGTATTTACTTAGATTTTGGTTTGGTGTTTTGGTTTAAGGATGCGTTAGCCGTATTTAGGCTAAGATCAACTTAAACGTTCGTTAAGGATACGTTAGTCCTGTTTGAGACTAAGATCAACTTAACGTAGTGATTCGTTTAATATATAGCCGTTAGGACTCGTCACCTCTCTGACGTCGTTGAAGGATTACAACGATAGGTGTCAGAGGAGCTCGGAGATGTACCCTCGAACCAGAGTTGATTTGGAATTTTATAGTCCATTTGAATGTTTAAGGATACGTTAGCCGTATTTGGGGCTAAGATCAACTTAAACGGGACCGTTTTGATCCGGCAAAAGAGCATTTGGAGGCTCTATTGTTCCAGTTTAGGGACGTGGTGGTCCATACTCCAGTTTAGGGACGTGGTGGTCCACTTTCCAGTTTAGGGACGTGGTGGTCTATCGCCAGTTTAGGGACGTGGTGGTCCATTTTCCAGTTTAGGGACGTGGGGGTCCATCGCCAGTTTAGGGACGTGGTGGTCCATATTCCAGTTTAGGGACGTGGTGGTCCATCGCCAGTTTAGGGACGTGGTGGTCCATTATTAGTTTAAGGACATTTCGGTCCATCATTCCCATTTTGGGGTAAATATTAGTTTAAGGACGTTTCGGTCCATCATTCCCATTTTGGGGTAAATATTAGTTTAAGGACGTTTCGGTCCACGAGTTTAAGGACCCCGCAGTCCATATCGATGTATGGTTGTCGGGACCCGTCACCTCTCTGACGTCGTTGAAGGATTACAACGACAGATGTCAGAGGAGTTCGGAGATGTACCCTCGAACCAGATATAAATTGATTTAGGGAGCATCCGTGCTCGGTCAATTTAATTTGAGGACTTACGGCCAAAATTGGGCTAAGTCCAGTTGAAAATGTTCAACACCCTTATTTATTTTTGGTCTATTAGACCTGTGCTAGGGCTTTGCCCACACTTAAATAATGCATTGCATTACTTCAGGCCATTTATGCCCATTTTGACTGGGCTCTGCCCTTTTTATTATGATGCAGATCATTTGTTTTGGTCCATTAGACCATTCAACTGGGCTCTGCCCTTTTAAATAATGCATAGCATTTTATTTATTAGGCCTGTTAAGCCTTTTAATTGGGCCTGGTCCTTCAGGAAATGAAATGCATTGCATTTGTCAGACGCTTTGCGCCAATCACTGAGCGCAAGCGCTTGTGGTGAGGACACGTGTCATGCTCTGGTGAGCGCAAGCGCAACAGCGCAGTGCGCAACAGCGCAGTGCGCTGCGCTGTTGCGCTGCTGACACGTGGGGCGCTCTGGTGAGTTGCGCCAATTCCAGAGAGCAAAGCTCTATTTCAAGAGCGCGTAGCACAAGTTGTTCTGTAGCTGACACGTGGCGCTCTCTCAAGAGCGCAACAACGCAGTTTGGAAGTGCAAAGCACTAAGAATCTTTTAGATTCAAGAACAGAAGTGCAAAGCACTATTCGATTTCTTGATCTAATTTAGATCAAAGAAAAATAAGTTTTTTCTTTTTTTGTTTGAAGAACCAGAGGTTCATAAAAGTGCAAAGCACTATTTTTATTTTGTTGTTTTCTTGTTTTTTAAAGAACCAGGGGTTCATGAGAAGTGCAAAGCACTGTTTATTATGTAAAGATCATTGATCTGGTTTTTAGATCAATGATCTATTAGAAGAAATTTCTTCTCTCTCGTGAAGGTTTTTACCTTTTTCTTGGAATTTTCTCAGAGTTCTCTCTGTTTGAAGCCCTTGACTTTTTCAAGAAAATGTTCCTCCTTTGAATTGAGGCCTGGGGTCCTTTTTATAGTGCCCATAAATTAGTTAAATTTGTTAAAGAGATCTTTCTCTGAGTTATTTGGGGAATTTTCCCCACCGTAGGATCTTTGATCCAAGGGCTTCTGCTTTGCAGAAGAAAATCTTCTTGTTTTAATAAGAACAGAAAAGATTTCTTAGAAATTTAATTTTGTTTGGCGCAGATGCCCCAGCGCGTGACACGTGTCGCGCAGCGCACAGCGCAGCGCAACTGCGCGAGCGCATCTGCGCGAGCGCATCTGTGCTGACACATGTCGCGCAGCGCAACCGCGCTAGCGCATCTGCGCTGACACGTGTCGCGCAGCGCACAGCGCAGCACAACCGCGCTAGCGCATCTGCGCTGACACGTTTTGCGCAGCGCAGTGTTTGCGCAGCTGAAGCGTTGCTTCATTTAATTTTTCTTTAAATAGAGCTTTGCTCTGATTGGGTGCGCTGCCTTGGGCGCTGCGCCGATGCATCTGCGCCTGACACGTGGCGTGTTGCGTAGCGCAAATAAACTGAAGCGTTGCTTCATTTATTAAATTTTAAAATTTCAAAGCAGAGCTTTGCTCTGATTGGGGGAAGATGAAGCGTTGCTTCATCTCCCGCCTCGGAATTTGAACAGAGCTTTGCTCTGATTGAGGTAAACAAATGCCCCCCACCGTTGCGCTTACGTGGCCCCAAACGTGAGCGCAACGGTGGCGGAATTCCAACCGCCGTGACAACTTTTGGAAGTCGAAGAGGCACTTGATGCCTATAAATAGGACCTTTTGTCCCCCACAGATGCTTATCATCTTTCAGATTTTTATTTTCAAAAAACTTCAGAGCTTTGCTCTTGCCTTCAAGAACTCTAGAGCTTTGCTCTTCTTTCCAAAGTTTTTTGAAAAACTTTCGGTAAAATTGATTCTTAGATTAAATTAATTTTAATTAATCTTAACCAGCAGAGCTTTGCTCTTATAGATCTTTTGATCTAAAGCGATCCCTATTGGGGTTTCACTAGCAGAACTTTGCTCATTTTCAAAGTTAGAAACTTTAGGTAAAATTAATATAAATCAAATTAATTTAAAATAATCTCAGTCAAAGAGCTTTGCTCTCACAGATGTTTTGATCTAAAGAGATCCCCATTGGGGTTTCACTAGCAGAGCTTTGCTCATTTTCAAAGTTAGAAACTTTAGGTAAAATTAATATAAATCAAATTAATTTAAATTAATCTCAGTCAAAGAGCTTTGCTCTCACAGATCTTTTGATCTAAAGAGATCCCCATTGGGGTTTCACAAGCAGAGCTTTGCTCATTTTCAAAGTTAGAAACTTTAGGTAAAATTAATGTAAATCAAATTAATTTAAATTAATCTCAGTCAAAAAGCTTTGCTCCCTAGGAATTTAGCCCTCTATGTATATTATTATTATTTTTTTTATCGCTAATCTTCCTGTGGTATTTCCTCCAGGCATAATGGCGGTGCACCTATACAGTTTGCACGAGTTCATCACCTATGACGATATCCACGCACAGGGTCGTCAACAAAACCAGGAGTTTACAGACGCTCAATGTGCAGAGGTCATGGGTCGTCTGAACGCAAGCGGTGGTTGGCTGTTACCTCGTCGTTCTGCTCTTTTGAAAGTCGTGCTGGGAGCAATATGGAGAGCACTTCCGGGTCTTCACGAGGCCCTATCGCTCAATGCGCTGGATGATGCCGAAGACAAGGTGCATTCAGTGTACCTGACGGGGCTGATCTCGAAGAAACGGCGGGACAACCTCATTGACATCCTACATCAAATCTTCCAGCAGACGATGATAGTTGCTGCTTATCGAAGGCCGGGAGGGCTTGCCGAGGATCTTGACACAGAGGAGCGCGAGAGGCTGCGCATAAGAATAATTAGAAAGGCCAGAAGAACTCTGGATGACCTTACTTTTGAATTCCTCAATCCGTGCCCCGGATCTGAGGTTATACCGTTGTAATAATATGAATAATGTTTCTTATTCATTGCTTTTGTGATTGTAAGAATTTTTAGCATTATGAATGGAAGCCCTTTTTTTTATTTCAGCTTGTCTTATTTCTCGTCCTGAGTCTTCTGCCCATGCATAAATGAATGCGTCTCGAACGCCTGATCAAATGTAAATCGGATGTTCTTTCTGTCATTTTCCTCTTTCTTTTATTGTTAGCAGACTGTCTTAATAACCATGGTTGACGGATGATTAGAGCGAGTATCCCGACCTTCTCAAGAAACAACGATGGCTTAGGCCGCAGGTTCAGATCTGCTGCCTAAGACTTTTCAATTCTATAAGCCGTGAGGGTCTCATAGAGACTTTTCTCCCTACGGATCGAGAGGATCTCGTAGGTGGGTTTTCTCCTTAGGAATCGTGAGGATTCCTAAGTGTGGTTTTCTCTTATAAGTCGTAAGGATCCTATAAGAGAATTTTTCCCTTTTACGAGTCGAGAGGACCCACAAGCGGTTGTTTCCCTCCTCGTCGAAATTCGACTTTGGAGAGTGAGACCCGTGAATAGTATGCAAGAGACCATTTTGGATTGACTTGCAGGGTCCCATTGTTTACGAAGCAAGTTTTTTAGTTCCTGCTGCCTGAGGCTTCATTTGCAAGTTGAGACGAATCGGGAATTTCCCGTGGAGACACTAGTTTCTCTGCGAGCCGACGCGAATCAGGAGGCTCTCGTCAAGGAGTGTTTGTATCCGTGAGTCGAGGAGTTTGCTAGGGATTATTTGTTTCCCAAGCGCCAAGGATTATTTGTTTCCTTGGGGTTTGAAACGAGTCGAGGATTTCCCACGGAGGCACTGGTGGCTCTGCGAGTTGACGCGGATCAGGAGGCTCTCATCAAGGAGTGTTTGTATCCGTGAGTCGAGGAGTTTGCTAGGGATTATTTGTTTCCCAAGCGCCAAGGATTATTTGTTTCCTTGGGGTTTGAAACGAGTCGAGGATTTCCCACGGAAGCACTGGTGGCTCTGCGAGTCGACGCGGATCAGGAGGCTCTCGTCAAGGAGTGTTTGTATCCGTGAGTCGAGGAGTTTGCTAGGGATTATTTGTTTCCCAAGCGCCAAGGATTATTTATTTTCTTGGGGTTTGAAACGAGTCGAGGATTTCCCACGGAGGCACTGGTGGCTCTGCGAGTCGACGCGGATCAGGAGGCTCTCGTCAAGGAGTGTTTGTATCCGTGAGTCGAGGAGTTTGCTAGGGATTATTTGTTTCCCAAGCGCCAAAGATTATTTGTTTCCTTGGGGTTTGAAACGAGTCGAGGATTTCCCACGGAGGCACTGGTGGCTCTGCGAGTCGACGCGGATCAGGAGGCTCTCGTCAAGGAGTGTTTGTATCCGTGAGTCGAGGAGTTTGCTAGGGATTATTTGTTTCCCAAGCGCCAAGGATTATTTGTTTCCTTGGGGTTTGAAACGAGTCGAGGATTTCCCACGGAGGCACTAGTGGCTCTGCGAGTCGACGCGGATCAGGAGGCTCTCGTCAAGGAGTGTTTGTATCCGTGAGTCGAGGAGTTTGCTAGGGATTATTTGTTTCCCAAGCGCCAAGGATCATTTGTTTCCTTGGGGTTTGAAACGGGTCGAGGATTTCCCACGGAGGCACTGGTGGCTCTGCGAGTCGACGCAGATCAGGAGGCTCTCGTCAAGGAGTGTTTGTATCCGTGAGTCGAGGAGTTTGCTGAAGACACTGGTTTCGTCGGAGTTGGACTGAACTGTCGAGATTTGGCCTCGTCTTCTGGTGGAGCCTGTTGGGAAAGTATGGTTCCCTCTTTGTTTACACCCTTGGATTGTATACAGGGATCGATGTGATCTTAACTGTAGGGCTAAAGTTTTATCATTTCTTCTTTTATTTTATTTTATTTCCGCGATGCTCTATCATTTCAGCTTTTATATCGCGAAGGTCGCGATTGCCCAATCATTTCGGCTATTTTTCGCGGTGCCCAATCATTTCGGCTATTTATTTTATTTTTACTCGCTGCTTTTTATTGCGAGTTGCCCAATCATTTCGGCTATTTTCCATGCATACATTTTCTTTACTTGCTGTTTTTTATTGCAAGTTGCTCTATCATTTCGGCTATTTCGTATGCATATGCGGCCTATTGGCTTTTTGCTGTAGACCGATTTCGGCATTAGCACCGCTACAACTGGGATATTACCAGGAGCGAATCATCATCTGCCTCTGTCGATGTTGAACAAAGGTGGCTTAGCGACCAGGGTTAGGGTCCTGTCGGCTAAGGCTTTTGACTTCATGAGCCATAAGGGTTTCACGAAGTTATTTCTCCCTACAAGTCGTGAGGATCTCGTAGGTGTATTTTCTCCTTAGGACTCGTGAGGATTCCTAAGTGTTCGTTTCCTCTGTAAGTCGTAAGGATCCCACAGGAGGGTTTTCTCCTCATAAATCGAGAGGATTTACAAGGGTTGTTTACCATGCGAACATATCCCCAGTCACGGATGAGACTTGGTTAGGGAAATGTTTGTTCGCGCCCGTGGATTGTATACAAGGGTCAGTATTGAGCCACTTGTAGGGCAGTATCGAAGGTTGGGGGTTGCTTAAGCACAGGTTTAGGTCTCTGTAACTTAAGACTTTCAAATCTTATGAGCCGTGAGGGTCCCATAAGAGAGTTCTCCTTACGAGTCGTGAGGATCTCGCAAGTGTATTTTCTCCTTAGGAATCGTGGGGATCCCTGAGTGTGTTGCTCCCTTGTGAGTCGTAAGGATCTCACGCGGGTGGTTCTTCCTTACAAGGTCGAGAGGACCCTATAAGTGTCTTTCAACGAGGTTGCGCCTTTTCGGGTTTTCACAAACACTCGCCGGTAGTCCTGCTGTTTTTACTCACGGAGCCCTTTCGGGTTTTCATCCGTGCCCATTTTGCTCATGGACATACCGTTTTTTTTATTCTTTTTATTTTTATATTTTTTTTACGAGGTCGCGCCCTTTCGGGTTTTCACGAACACTCGCCGGTAGCCCTGCTGTTTTTACTCACGGCGCCCTTTCGGGTTTTCATCCGTGCCCTTTTTTGCTTATGAACATACCGTTTTTATTTATTTATTTTATTTTTATATATTTTTTTTACGAGGTCGCGCCCTTTCGGGTTTTCACGAACACTCGCCGGTAGCCCTGCTGTTTTTACTCACGGCGCCCTTTCGGGTTTTCATCCGTGCCCTTTTTTTGCTTATGGACATACCATTTTTATTTATTTATTTTATTTTTATATATTTTATTTTTTTTATATCTCATCAGCCTAAAGATGCTGCGGTAGTAGTTTAAAGACGTTTCGGTCTGCTATTAGTTTAAGGACATTTCGGTCCGACGTTTGCTGATAGAGTTTGAGCTTAGGAAGATAGCGAGCGGACATAGTCGTCGTCATTTACCATTGACCTAGGCTGTGGCTCATTAAGCATAGTATTTCTTTAGGAAGCGACCGTTTATTGGCCTGAAAGGCCTTTCGCCGTGCATGTTCATGAGTAGGTAGGCCCCACCCTGGTAAACCTTATCTATGATATATGGGCCTTCATAGTTTGGCTCGAATTTTCCTCGCTTGGCGCGATTTGGGATCATAGGCCTTTTGACCACTAACACAAGTTCACCTTGGCGGAATGTCCTTGGCCGGATCAATCTTTCATATGAGCGCGCCATTTTTTCTTTATAAGCCTCCAGATTTTGTTGCGCTACGAGCCGGGTTTCATCAAGGGCGTCAAGCTCCTCAAGCCGAAGGTGAGCATTTTCTTCGTCCGTCAGTTCGTAGTGAACTGCCACTCGTAGAGAGGGTAACTCTATCTCGAGAGGGAGTACTGCTTCTGTACCGAACACCAACGCGTATGGCGTTGCGTTCGTAGCCGTCTTGAACGTAGTTCGATATGTCCAACGAGCTTCTTGCAGTCTTTCGTGTCAGTCTTTCTTATTTCGGGACACCGTTTTCTTTATGATTTTTGTCAAGGTCTTGTTGAAGGCCTCAGCTAGTCCGTTGGCTCGCGGATTATAAACCGAGGAATATCTCCAGTCTATATTGTGCTGTTGCGCAAAGCGACTGATCTTGTGGCTTCTGTAAGCTGGCCCGTTATCGGAGATGATCCGTCGCGGAGTTCCAAACCGATATATAACATGCGTTTTGAAGAAATGGAGAATATTCTCCGTCTTAACTTCTCTTAACGGTACTGCTTCTGCCTATTTAGAGAAGTAGTTAGTTGTTGCTAGGATGAAACGATGTCCTCTAGACGATGCTGGTTCGACGGGGCCGACTATATCAGTCCCCCACATTTCGAATGGCCAGCTAGCCACCGTTGGATGTAGTGGATTTGGATGCTGGTGGATGAAGTCCCCATGAATTTGACACGAGTGACACTGCTTCGCATATTTGAGGCAGTCTTGAATCATCGTGGGCCAGTAGTAGCCCATCCGTTTTATCTTCAACTTCATCTTTGGGCCCGCTTGGTGAGAACCGCAGAGTCCGTCGTGAACTTCTTGGACGACCCTTTTCGCTTCGTCAGGTCCTAAGCATCTCAGCCACAAAGAATCAAATGACCTCTTGTACAGAGTATCGTTGACGAAGGCGAAAGACAGGGCTCGTTTCATGAGCTGATGTCTTGTGGACGCTTCTTCGGGCAATCGGTGGGACTTAAAGTAGTCTATGAAGACTTCCCTCCAATCCTCGGCCTTTTCCAGGTCTTTTATTTGCAGAGCCATTCGCTCAGTCGTTTCCTTTTCTTCGGATGATTCCGGAGATATTTCTGCTGCGGTAAGAACTCGACGGCTTTGTACCACGATTCTAACGTCGTCGAGGTTATCGTCAGCCAGTTCTTTAGCAAGTTTGGCCAACGCGTCTGCTTTGCTATTTTCCGCACGCGGTATGTTCTCCAAAGTATAAGAGGGAATTTGGGTCAACAGTTGTTGTACCTTTTCACCGTATTTCACCAATTCTGGCTTGCACGTTTGGTAGTCGCCGTTTACTTGACTAACGACAAGTTGAGAATCCCCGTATATGAAAAGGTTTTCAATTCCCATGTCAATGGAAATCTCAAGGCCTGGTATCAGAGCTTCATATTCGGCTTCGTTATTTGTCCTCGGCTCTGTTAGGGAGAACGCGTAGCGCATTATCCCTCCTTGTGGAGTTATAAAGATGAGTCCTACCCCCGATTTAATTATAGGGGTACTTTGTTTGCGCTTCTTCACGGAAGATGCTCCGTCGAAATAAAGCTCCCACCGGATATTATCACCGTCGATCGCATCAAACGTATGTTCGTCTGGAAGATCGCAATTCAAAGGAGAATCGGCGGGTATCGGATGCTCAGCGAGGAAGTCGGCGATGGCCTGGCCTTTCACTGCCTTGAGAGGTTGATACGTTATCGAGAACTCCATCAAGAGCAGGGCCCATTTAGCGAGTCGTCCCGTCAATATGGCCTTTGACATAAAGTATTTAAGGGGGTCCACCTTTGAAATGAGGCGGACTTCATGCGCCAACGCATAGTGCCTGAGCTTTGTTATCGCAAAGATCAACGCCAGGCAGTGTTTTTCGATGGGGGAGTAGTTGCTTTCTGCCCCCAGCAGAACTCGACTTAAGTAGTAGAGCGCTCTCTCTTTCCCTTGATCGTTCTCTTGTGCCCATAATGCGCCTAAAGAACCTTCGAGGGCGGTTGTATAAAGAATGAGAGGCTTTCCCTTAACCGGAGCAGCCAACACCGGCGGGTTCTGCAGGTATTGCTTGATCTCATCTAGCGCGCTTTGGCATTTTTGATCCCAGACGAACGGGGTTCCCTTCTTCATCAGGTGACTGTAAGGACGGCACTTTCCTGAAAGGTTGGCTATAAATCGCCGTATGTATGCGAGCTTCCCTTGGAGAGATCGCAATTGTTTAAGAGTTCTTGGCGGAGGCATTTTCATGATCGCTTTGATCTTTGACGGATCTATTTCAATACCTCAGTGTCGAACAATGAATCCCAGAAATTTGCCTGAGGAAACTCCGAATGCACATTTGAGCGGGTTCATTTTCAAGTTGTATTGCCGAAGGCGTTGAAATACGGTCTTCAGATGCTCGAGATGTTCCTCATATGATTTTCTTTTAACGAGGTCGTCGATATAGCACTCGACGATTTCATGTATGAGATCATCAAAGATCTTTGTCATGGCCCTTTGATAAGTGGCACCGGCATTCTTTAAACCAAAGGGCATCACTTTATAACAGAATATACCTAGAGGGGTCCTGAAGGCGGTGTGCTTCTGGTCTTCGGGATGCATCTTTATCTGATTATACCCTGACGAGCCATCCATGAAGGAGAAAACCTCATGAGTGGATGTATTGTCTATCATCAGTTCGGTGACTGGCACTGGGAAATCGTCTTTCGGGCAGGCTTTATTGAGATCCCGGAAGTCCACGCATATGCGCACTGTCCCATTTTTCTTCATCACCGGGACGATGTTGGCGATCCATTCAGGGTATTGAACTTCTTGGATGAAGCCAGAGTCGATTAACTTTTTGACTTCAGCATTGATACTCATTTCAAGCTCGAGCCGCATTCTTCTCGGCGCCTGTTTGACTGGCTTGATGTCCGGGGATATCGCCAATATGTGTACAGCAATTTCTGGATCCAGTCCCGGCATTTCGGAATAGTTCCATGCGAAGCAATCTTTATGCTGTAGAAGCACATCCTTTAACGCAGCCACCCTTTCTTCAGATAGCAGCTCGCTGATGAATGTCGGTCGTGGATCGTTTGCCGTCCCCAACTCAATCTTCTTGAGGTTATCTGCAGTGGTATGGATTCCATCTTCCAGCTCTTTTGGCGCTGGTGGGAATTCTGAGATTATCTCGTCGCTGCTGTTTTCGAAGCACCAAGGGAGCTCATCTATGTCCTCGGGCTCTTCTTTTAATATTGTAATCATGTGACAGGTGCGAATTCGCTTCCAATCCCAATGTGGGACCGATTCTTCTTTCATGGCCTTGGGCTCGTGTTTCTGTGGCGGCGCTACCCTCCAGTTGTCAGACAGAGCGAACTTGCCGAGCTGGTACTGATCTTCAACCCAATTTTTGAAGGTGAAGCAATCTTCGAGAGGGTGTCCTATCACTCGGTGATAAGTGCAATAATTTGGGTTAGAGACTTCACCTGCTCGTCCGGGATGTTTAGACTCCGGCAATGTAAGCATTTGATGTTTTAGAGCAAGGTCAAGTATCTTCTTCGTCTTATCCCGAGGAAATGAGTACGCTCGACCCATTTTCTTCATGAGGGATAGATCAATGACGCTCGACTCCCGTTTGCGTGGCTTCTTAGCCCCGCTTTGTTGTTGTTGAGCGCTTTTTGGCCTTTCGACTTATTTCTGCTTTTGCGCCGAGCCTTCTTTATAACAGGTTGACATGGAGCAGCCTTTTCATCTTTCACGGCCTGTTGGAGAAGGCGTTGTGTTCTGGCTTTCTCGTAGATGACCATTTCGCGGTTATGATCGTCTCGGACTTTTTGACCCGCTTCCCTTATAAGCTTGTCCATTTGTTCTTCGAACGACGGATTGGGCACTTTTGCATCTGGAACTTTCACTGGCTTAGGATTAGCGTCCTCCCATTGAGCATCCGCTTCTTCATCAAGGTCATACACGACGTAGCAGCCGGGTAGTAACTCTCGTTTCTTTGACCGGATGTATCCAAGCCTTCTTGCTTCCATTCTCCCGTTAGGCAGTTTGCGTTGAGTCCCGGAGACGTTCCAGACCCTGTCATAGAATTTGGCCTTCTAACGGTCTGCTTGAAGGATATCTCCTGGCGTTTCAGCAGCTTTTTCAAACCCTCTGTATAATATCTGGGAAGACGGATAGGCTGAAGCCTGTCGAGCGTAGGATCCACGCCATGCCGGATTTCTTTTTCCACCTTGGTTTCTTCAGAGCGGTAGAACAGAATTGCTTTCTCGCTTTCTCGCCTGGGAGGGATATAGAACGTTTGCGGCTCTTCTACATTGTAAATATTAAGTGCATCCAGTTCTTTATGGTGTTTAAGCGGCACCATGGCGACTTGTAGACTTTGTTCTTCATCAGCGGACGTTTGTATTGAAGGTCGAGCAGGGAATACAACATGGACTTCATCTTCCGAATCGCTACCAAAGATTAACGTAGGAGCAGACGGTCCTGGCTTGTTGTGTTGGGGCGGACCCGAATAAACCATCTCCTCTTCCTCTTCAGTATCACTGCCGAAGACAGGGATGGTGGCGTTAGCTTTATTCTCCGGCTTGTGACACTTCTCCGTGTCTTCGAAATCCGGTAAGAGGTATTTGGCGTCTTCGTATTTACGGACCTCGTTCACAGAGAACGGGTTCAGTTCTCCCGTCACGGTATACTCGAAACCATCCTTAAAATACTTCATACACTGATGTTGTGTAGAAGGGATGATGTTGTACTCGTGTAACCATGGTCGGCCGAGCAAAGCGTTGTAGCATGTCTTGACGTCTATGACATGGAACTTAATGTCCGTGACGAGTAGCCCGAAGCGTAGCGTCAGTATCACAGACCCAAGAGTTCTTGATGACTGGAAGTCGAACCCGGAGATGGTGATCTTGTCACGAGCAAGGTGCTAGACGCTCATGCAGATTTCTTTTAACACCCGCACGTTGAGGAGATTAACGGAAGATCCATTGTCGATCAGGATTTTGCCTATTTTAATATCGTGGCAGTATCCTGAGACATAGAATGGTCGATTGTGTTCGCACGTCCCAAGTAGAAGGTCTTCATCGCCAAAAGTAATATCGGCCGTGTGCACTTCCTCCAATTCATCCTTCATCTTTTCCTCGGCCAGGCATGCTTGGAATTGTTCTGGGTCTTGGAGCGCCTTAATTAACGAATCTCTCGCCTCTTTTGATAGCAAAATGGCGTCAAAAATGCTAAGTTGTGAGGGCAGCTTTCTCAGATGTGCTAAGACGTTGTAATCCACCTTATTCTTCTTCGGCGGGTTGTTGGCGTTTAGCTCTTCCAGAACTTGGTCATCTAAGACGATATCTTCAGAGACCTTTTCTTTCCCTTTATCTTTTCTGCTCAAGGGTCCGAGGTTCTTTTCAGGCAGCGTCCGATTCCGCAGCCGAATATTTTCGTAGACCTTGGGCTCTTCTTCTTTCCCCGAAGTGGACTCTTTAAAGAGAGGGGCAAGTTCCAGCTCCTTATCAGAATCGCTCCCGAATGTAGGCACTTGTGACCCGCTGGTGTTAACCATGCGACAATCGCCAGCAGTTCTTTTAAGCCCTTCGGTCGTATTTCTTTGCTCTCGACGAGTTTTACGCTTTTCCCGCTTAAAGCGTTGTCGATGAGCAACATATCCTTGCCACCATCTATCGAAAGCTTTGCACTCTTGAGTGGGGTGCGAAATCTTTTGATGATATAAGCAATAGGAAGGGCGCGTTTCCATTTCACCAGTGATGTTTCCTTAAGAGGATGGTAGCTTCATGCCCATTGATATGGCCTTAGCAAACTTTTTCCTCATCTTGAATTGGCTTTTGTCGGTAACGGAGGTGTTTTGTTCCAGCGGGATCGTTTCAGCTCTTCTATCAAGTCGCTGGCACTTGGCCCTTTCAAATATAGCCGTCTCGCGTTCTCGATCAGCTTTACTTTTCAATCGAGCTTCGTTAAGGAACGCGTCAATCATTTCATCTGATAGCTCCGGAAATTTTGGTTCAAGATCTGCCCCCAGCGTTTCAGTGCAAGGAGTCTCCTCATCGTTCGTGATCGAATGGGAAATCATATGACAGCTCGCCACATATTCCTCGGATTCATCCGATGAACTTTCTCCCTCATCTTCTTCTTGAAAGACGTGATTGAGGAACTCTTGGAGCGTAATGGGAGTCCGTGCCTTTTGGTTGTATTCATCCAGCGCGTCAATTTGCTTTTGTAAGTCCGTGCGCTTGTCGCCAGGCTTCACGGGCTTCTTAGACTTCTTTTTCTTCTTCTTCGAAGATTTTGACGGCTGGCTGCAAGTGCTTGAACCACCACCATCGGTCTTTGGAGTTGGACGTGGCTTCAACATCCCTTCAATGACCTGCGGTTCCAATGGGTTCTTCCACTTGATCGCTGGACATGTCTGAAGATCGTTTAACATTCTCTTTGTCTTGGCTGATAATACAACCTCCCAAGGAGCTTCTTCAATGACGGAGCATGTTGCCCCCGGCGTATTCGTCCCCTTAGAGGTGTGGGGCTGCGGGGGATTCACCTTCTATTTGTCAGATAACGCGAACTTGCCCTGTCGGTACTGGTTTTCAAGCCAATTCTTGAAAACGTAGCAATCTTCGATCGGATGGCCTAGTACTCGATGATAAGGACAGTAGTTGGGCTCGTTGACGTCACTTGGTTGCAACGGACGTTTTGGATCCGGCAGATTTATGAGTCTGTTGCGCAACGCCAGCTCGAATAACCTCCTCGTTTTATCGCGGGGAAAGGAATAAGGACGTCCCATCCTATTCTCAAGGGGTACGTACGGGCGCATATTATTTTGACGAGCAACCGGCTTCGGGTCGCTCGTTGTTGTTAAGCATTAGCGACGACGATCGCTTTTCCCTTCCCTTTGTCATTTCGGGAGTCCGGCCTTAGAAGAGGGGGTTTATGGCCCATCTGATCCATCTGCGCTAGCTTGTCAATCAAGGCCTGGAAGGTAATTGGCTTGAAAAACATCATAAATTGCGAGATGGTTGCTTGCGGATCAAGGGTTCCCACAAACATACCCACTGCGGGAGCTTCTTCAATGCGCTGCTCGCACTTCGACCACAAATTCCGCCACCGTATAGCATACTGAACCCACGTCTCGCCTGGCTTTACCCTGGCGTTAATCAGTGCTGTCATCGGGGTGCGTTCACTGGCGCTTGCAAAACGCTGAGTAAACAACAGCTCCATCTCCGCGAAGGTTTTGATAGAGTCGTTCGGGAGCTCAGAGTACCACTCGAACGCCGTATCCGATAAACTTCCAACAAACTGGCGAAGCAAAAGCTTGTCATCACCGCCGGTGTTGCCACAGAGTGCCCTAAACTGGGCAACATGCTGATGATGATTGCCCGTCCCCTTGTAGACATGGAACTTGGGAATTGTATAACCTGGCGGGTACTTGATTTGATCGTACCAACTTGGATATGGCCGCCCCGTTTTTAGGACCTGGCCGGCTGCTTCGGTCGCATGATGAACCCGTATTTGTTGGGCAATGTATTCATCCAAATCAGCTTTGGAGATTGTATCCTCCTTAGCCATCGACAGAGCTGGTGGAGGATTTGATGTTTCTCCCCTATCGTCTCCAGGGACGATCGGGGGCTCTTCAGCCGGAGGATCTTGTTGTATCATCATCCCTATCATGTCTTGGAATAGGAGGCCCATACGCTGTATGTTGGCTGCTTGTTCAGCAGCCTCTTTGTCCTTCTTCTCCAATATCTGACGAAGGAACTCAGCGTCGGTTTCTTCCTCCTGGCGCTCATCTGAGGACGTTTCAGGATTTTCTTTTGGCCCTGTAAGTGCGGCCATAGCGTTCATCATTTCTTGAAGCTTTTGCTGTTGCTCCTGCGCCTTGGTCACTGATCGGGTAAGCGGTCGATGACCCGTAGATATGCGGCTATCTTCTTTTCCAGACGCCACATAGACGGTATGAACTATAATGCCCCCTGACTTAGGGCGTTTGGGTTCACCACCTCGGATATTTGTCGCCGGCGCGGGGTTTTTTTCTGGCCTTCTTCTTTTGTGGGCCGTTGAAGTTGAAGGGGCCGTTGCAGTGGGCACCCTAGCGGTCGTTGTCCCTTGCTGTTCAATAGGACGGTCTTTTCCTTTTTGCACCTTCGTCTTCTTTCGTTGACGGGAGTGATCCGGGTCGATCACGGAGTCTTGAACCCTCCTCCAAACTTTATAAATTCGTGAGGACAGCCGTTGATGGTGCTGTTCTTGCTTCGTTTCCGGAACTTTCTCCGCAGGTGGAGGAGATCTTTTTAGTGTAGCGGTTGGAGAGTTCTTACGTACCCTCCTCAGCAGTTCAAAGCTGTTCCCAGTTGGAACAGCAGCGTTGACTTCCACCACTGGAGCCGGTGGAGTTATCCCTGAGGGGGATTTGCCCCCTGCCTTCCTCACTCGTTGCCAATGGCGACGTCGAGCATGACGAGCCGTTGGGACTGGCTCGGAGATTGAGACATCTTCTTTTTGCCCCCTGTCTGAATGAGGCGTCACTGGTGTTAACCTCTTAAAGACTGAGGTTGTCTTTTGAGGAGTGATAATCAACCTGTCGAAGACGGATCCTCGAGCAGGGGCAGGAGCAGGAATCGTCAGTCTTGAAAAGACTGACTCTTTGACAGGGGAAGCCGCCTTGACGACTTCTGGAGCAGCAGTTATTGCTTTCTTTGGGACAGCCAGTTTAGAATTCTGATTTAGCCTGGTGAAAACAGAGGCTGTCGGTTTGGTAGCGGGCGACCCGTTGACATGGGCCGTCGTAGCAGTGAGCCAGTCGAAGACCGACTTCTTGTTCACTTCCGGTGCAGGTATTGGCATAGAGAAGCTTGTAGGTGGGATCATGGTCCCGAAAACAGGCCGGTGGTGGCCTGGGTCACTTTATCCACAGGCATAGTAAGGACGGAGGCCGCTTGAGGCCCATATGCTACACCTCGAGGTGAGGTGGCGCGTCCGCTGCAGTGGCACTTCGAGCAGTTGGTGCAATTAGAGGCCATTGAATCTTGAGTTCTGCGCCAGGCAAAAGACCAAATCTTAGTAACTTGAAATCCAAAGGCAACCATTTAACAAACCACGATTGGTTCGCGAGGACGACACACGAAGTGTGGAGTGGAAAGAGGAAAAGGTCCCACCGGGCGTGCCAGAATCTGTTCCCCTCCGAACGGCGGCGGCACCGCGAGGACGTCTAGGCCTAAGGTTCAGGGCAGATGCTATATGGTTTTATCCGTCTACCTCTCCGAAGATGCCAAGTTGATTTATGGCACCGTGTATCGGAGGTTTAGACGGATGCGGCCGATGTAGCAGACTTCGTCAGATTCCCCCTCATTTGAGGGGTTTTTGATTGTGGGGACGCTCTTCCCTGCAGGCGCAAGCCCCTGCAGTTAATTACGCTACCGCATCGCGATAACCACTTTCTCCTTCTCCAGAATTTCACTTCGTGTCGTGTATGTTTGTTTTGTTTGTGGTTGCCCGTGGATTGTATACGGAGACTGAGTTATGCCGTCGCCCGTAGGACGTGGATTAGTCCAAATCCGTATTTACTTAGATTTGGGTTTGGTGTTTTGGTTTAAGGATGCGTTAGCCGTATTTAGGCTAAGATCAACTTAAACGTTCGTTAAGGATACGTTAGTCCTGTTTGAGACTAAGATCAACTTAACGTAGCGATTCGTTTAATATATAGCCGTCAGGACTCGTCACCTCTCTGACGTCGTTGAAGGATTACAACGACAGGTGTCAGAGGAGCTCGGAGATGTACCCTCGAACCAGAGTTGATTTGGAATTTTATAGTCCATTTGAATGTTTAAGGATACGTTAGCCGTATTTGGGGCTAAGATCAACTTAAACGGGACCGTTTAGATCCGGCAAAAGAGCATTTGGAGGCTCTATAGTTCCAGTTTAGGGACGTGGTGGTCCATACTCCAGTTTAGGGACGTGGTGGTCCACTTTCCAGTTTAGGGACGTGGTGGTCCATCGCCAGTTTAGGGACGTGGTGGTCCATATTCCAGTTTAGGGACGTGGGGGTCCATCGCCAGTTTAGGGACGTGGTGGTCCATATTCCAGTTTAGGGACGTGGTGGTCCATCGCCAGTTTAGGGACGTGGTGGTCCATTATTAGTTTAAGGACGTTTCGGTCCATCATTCCCATTTTGGGGTAAATATTAGTTTAAGGACGTTTCGGTCCATCATTCCCATTTTGTGGTAAATATTAGTTTAAGGACGTTTCGGTCTACGAGTTTAAGGACCCCGCAGTCCATATCGATGTATGGTTGTCGGGACCCGTCACCTCTCTGACGTCGTTGAAGGATTACAACGACAGATGTCAGAGGAGTTCGGAGATGTACCCTCGAACCAGATATAAATTGATTTAGGGAGCGGCCGTGCTCGGTCAATTTAATTTGAGGACTTACGGCCAAAATTGGGCTAAGTCCAGTTGAAAATGTTCAACACCCTTATTTATTTTTGGTCTATTAGACCTGTGCTAGGGCTTTGCCTACACTTAAATAATGCATTGCATTACTTCAGGCCATTTATGCCCATTTTGACTGGGCTCTGCCCTTTTTATTATGATGCAGATCATTTGTTTTGGTCCATTGGACCATTCAACTGGGCTCTGCCCTTTTAAATAATGCATAGCATTTTATTTATTAAGCCTGTTAAGCCTTTTAATTGGGCCTGGTCCTTCAGGAAATGAAATGCATTGCATTTGTCAGACGCTTTGCGCCAATCACTGAGCGCAAGCGCTTGTGGTGAGGACACGTGTCATGCTCTGGTGAGCACAAGCGCAACAGCGTAGTGCGCTGCGCTGTTGCGCTGCTGACACATGGCGCGCTCTGGTGAGTTGCGCCAATTCCAGAGAGCAAAGCTCTATTTCAAGAGCGCGTAGCGCAAGTTGTTCTGTAGCTGACACGTGGCGCTCTCTCAAGAGCGCAACAGCGCAGTTTGGAAGTGCAAAGCACTAAGAATCTTTTAGATTCAAGAACAGAAGTGCAAAGCACTATTCGATTTCTTGATCTAATTTAGATCAAAGAAAAATAAGTTTTTTCTTTTTTTGTTTGAAGAACCAGAGGTTCATAAAAGTGCAAAGCACTATTTTTATTTTGTTGTTTTCTTGTTTTTTAAAGAACCAGGGGTTCATGAGAAGTGCAAAGCACTGTTTATTATGTAAAGATCATTGATCTGGTTTTTAGATCAATGATCTATTAGAAGAAATTTCTTCTCTCTCGTGAAGGTTTTTACCTTTTTCTTGGAATTTTCTCAGAGTTCTTTCTGTTTGAAGCCCTTGACTTTTTCAAGAAAATGTTCCTCCTTTGAATTGAGGCCTAGGGTCCTTTTTATAGTGCCCATAAATTAGTTAAATTTGTTAAAGAGATTTTTCTATGAGTGATTTGGAGAATTTTCCCCACCGTTGGATCTTTGATCTAAGGGCTTCTGCTTTGCAGAAGAAAATCTTCTTGTTTTAACAAGAACAGGAAAGATTTCTTAGAAATTTAATTCTGTTTGGCGCAGATGCCCTAGCGCGTGACACGTGTCGTGCAGCGCACAGCGCAGCGCAACTGCGCTGACACGTGTCGTGCAACGCAGTGTTTGCGCAGCTGAAGCGTTGCTTCATTTAATTTTTCTTTAAATAGAGATTTGCTCTGATTGGGTGCGCTGCCTTGGGCGCTGCGCCGATGCATCTGCGCCTGACACGTGGCGTGTTGCACAGCGCAAATAAACTAAAGCGTTGCTTCATTTATTAAATTTTAAATTTTCAAAGCAGAGCTTTGCTCTGATTGGGAGAAGATGAAGCGTTGCTTCATCTCCCGTCTCGGAATTTGAACAGAGCTTTGCTCTGATTGGGGTAAATAGGGCTTAAGAGAATTGATCCCGCTTAAACCTATATTTACTGAAGTCCATAAATATTGTTTTATATAACTCGAGTGGGTTTGATGAAAAATATTATAATATAGTTAAAAATAAACCTCGAGGTGTTATTTATTTTATTAAGGTTTTCATAAGTATGAGTTTTAAGGATTTGAGGTATTTTAGTGATAAGCCTTTAGCTTTGGAAAGTTCATGGTATTTTATTGTAAAACATGTCTTTTGTTGGTATCTTGATGGTATTTTAGTGAAACTTATAATTCTTTCATTTAAAAAAATATAAGTTTATTATATTTTAAAAATATATGGATTTGTAATTTTTATATAATTATTAAAAATTAAATTTTATTTAATTAGAAAAATTCGTTTTTCTTAAAAACCGTATTTAAAACCTTTCGAGACCGAATGCCCCTTGAGGAGGTCTGTATCTCGCGCTACTAGCCCAAGGATGTGCGATAATCCGTATCATCCAATAGTGGGCCCCCTAACAAGGGTTGTAGAGGCATAATCGTAAAGGAGTTTAAAACACCATTTAAAAAAATCCGATTTTTATAATAAGTGGTATTTTCTTGTAATAATGTCTTCGCAACGAAAAATACATTCAAAGAGTATCGTGCTATGAAACTGAGTGTGTATGTGAGAGATATGTCGTTATCTCATGAATTTTTCCTAAAGGTATGCTTGTAACAAAAACTAAAAGAGGTGATATTAAAAGTTCATGGTATTTAAATGAAAACGTGCTACTATTGTTATTTCACATGAGAATTTTAATGAAAATTTGATTCTGAATATTAGGGTTTAAAATTACAAGTATTGTATAAAAGTTTGTTTAACCAAAGATAAAAGGAATTGGAGTTATAGAATTTGGAAAAAAATGATATCGGTATTAACTCCACTTACCGATATACGTTTTAAAATGAATTTTTAAAGAAGAGAAATGAAGATCAGAAGGGACTTACAAGTTAGGAGGCTTAAAGAAAGGTTGAAGAAGGGAGGATGAGTTTCTTAGCGTCGCGGGAGCGCCGTAATAGCTTCGATTCTTTCCCAGAAGTTGACTGCTTGTTAACTCCTCTTTACTCTACTTGTACTTAAAGAATTTTTTAGAGTTTTGGCTAGAAATTTCAGAATGATGCTGAGATAGAGTGTGGGATGGTATTTATAGTGGAGAATTAGGGTTTTGGAATTAAAAATTTGGATTAAAAAGCTTTAAAATTTGGTTTAATAGTGAAATGAAAGGTCTCTGTTTGATTGCAGGGAAATCAAACAGTGCAGAAGAGTTGGGGGTAGGTCAAGAGTCAAGTGTGCAAAGCCCGGGCCTCATTGGCCTCGGTTGAACCGTCGGTGCCGGCCTATTCTCCATTTCCGCCGGAAGATCTAGGGCTTCGTGCCTCTGGATTTGTGCCACGTGTACATCTCGGTGTTTACTCCATTTTCCACATTTTTTATTTTTCTGACTTTTCATGTTTTCTGTGTATTGCACGTGTAAACTTTTGGGCTTCCAAAAAGTTAAAAAGAAAAAATCATAAAAATAATGTGTCTGATAGGAATCGATCACATGGGCTACATCACAGCAGTGCAGGGGCTTTACCAGTGAGCTACAAGTTGTTTTTTGCTGTTTTTTTATCAAAATATACTTATAACTCAAACTCAGGCTGTATAACTCATTTCTGTACATTAAACTGGAAAATTCAGTACAGTAAATTCAGAATCGTTACATTCTACCCTTCTTATAAAAATTTCGTCTTCGAAATTTACATTTAAATAGGGACTAATTTACAAATAAGTAAGGGTATATTGCACGCATGTCTTCTTATCGTTCCCACGTTGATTCTCCTGGCGAATCTTTTCTCCACATCTCTCGGATCAAGTTTACTTCCTTGTTCCATAGTGTCTTTACCTTTCGGTCCAGGATCTCAACGGGTTGTTGCTCGCAAGTCAGGTCAGTCTGGACTGTGAGTTCGGAGTGATCAAATATGTGGCTGGGGTCACTCACATATCATTATAGCTGGATATATGGAACACATTGTGCACTCCTTCCAATGAGTGTGGAAGTGCTAAACGGTATGCCACTTCTCCAACTCGTTCGAGTATGTCGAATGGTCCTATGTATCTTGGACTTAGCTTAGCCCTCTTGCCAAAGCGGATCACTCTTCTGTTTGGAGAGATCTTTAAGAAAACATGGTCTCCAGGTTGGAACTCCAGATGTCGACGCTTTGCATCTGCCTAATGTTTCTGTCGGCCTTGGGTTATGCACATTCTTTCTATGATCGTGTGAACTACGTCCATAGTTGCCACGATCATCTCTGGTCCAAGAAGTTCACGATCTCAGATGTCTTCCTAACTTAGTGGTGAACGACACTTCCTTCCGTAGAGTGCTGCAAATGGTGCCATTCCAATTTCTGCCTGATAACTGTTTTTGTATGAAAACTCCACAAGGTGTAGTCGATCTTCCCATGAACCTCCGAAGTCTAACATAAAAGCTCTTAGCATGTCCTCCAGAATCAGAATTGTTCGCTCGGACTGTCCGTCCGTTTGTGGATGGTAAGCCGTGCTGAAGTTCAGACTCGTTCCCAGGCTAGCTTGCAAACTCTGCCAAAATTGTGATCTAAATCTGGTATCACGATCGGAAACGATACAAACTGGTACTCTATGTAATCTTACAATCTCCTGCATGAGTTCATGGGTATCAAATATAGTACACTTTGAGGTTAAATCTTACTTTAGATTCATGCTTACCTCCATGTACTTCTTTGCTAACGTCTCGGTAGATTGGCCAACTTGAAAGGGAATGAAGTAAGCCGACTTGTTGAATTAATGCACAATAACCCATACAGCGTCATTACACTTCGTGCTGCAAGGAAGGGAAGTCACGAAGTCTATGGTAATGTACTGCCATTTCCATTCTGGGATTGGTAACGGCCGAAGTAGACTAGCAGGTCTGTGATGTTCAGCCTTTACTTGCTGACACACCAAACACTTGGCTACACTTCTGGCTACTCCACGCTTCATTCCATGCCACCAGTAGTGTTGCCGTAGATCCTTATACATTTTTGTACCACCGGGGTGCACTGAGTACGGAGAGCTGTGAGCTTCTTTCATCAACTCTTCCCGAACTGAGCCGTGTGGCACACACAATCGACTTCCATATCTCAAGGATCCGTCTTCGTAGATGATGAAGTCAGTTCGAAGTCCACTTTCTACTTGTTCTCGGGTCTTTGGTAGCCTGGCATCATTTGCTTGAGTTGCTTTGATCTGATTGACAAGAGTAGACTGAACTTGTAAGTTCATCAAATACGAAGCGTTACCTGGCATAACTACTTCGATCACCAATCTGTGCAATTCCTGCTGTAGCTTCCACTGAGTGGTGAGATTCATTGCTAATGGCTGGAGACTAAATGCATCAGGAACTACATTCACCTTCCCAGGATGATAATGTAGGTTGATGTCGAAGTCCGCCATGAGTTCTAGCCATCTTCTATGTCGCATGATTAATTCCTTCTGAGTAAATACATACTTCAAACTCTTGTGTTCCGTGTATATATCCACTCGTTCTTCCAAAAGATAGTGGTGCCAAATCTTAAGTGCAAAGATAACGACTGCCAACTCCAGATCATGTGTTGGATAGTTGCGCTCATGAACCTTTAGCTGTCTCGACGCGAAAGCCACAACTTTTCCATGCTGTTATAGAACACATCCTAATCCCTTACCAGATGCATCATAATGTACGATGAAACCTCCAGATTGATCCGATATTATAAGGATAGGAGAAGAAGTTAACCTCGACTTGAGTTCTACAAAAGCTTGTTCACATGCTTCTGACCACACGAATGCTTCATCTTTACGTGTGAGCTTGGTCAGGGGTGTTGCAATCTTTGAAAAGCTTTCAATAAATCGTCGGTAGTATCCTTCTAATCCCAAGAAACTTCGTATATCTTTCACCGTCTTTGGTGTCGGTCACTCGCTGACAGCTGACACCTGACACCTAGCTGGATCTACTGAGATTCCTTCGCCTGAAATGATATGTCCGAGAAATCCGACTTGATCTAGCCAAAATTCACATTTGTTGTACTTGGCGTAGAGCTGATGTTGTCGCAATGTCTCGTAAATGCTCGACGTGTTCTTTCCGATCCTTTGAATACACCAGAATGTCGTCGATGAAGATGACAACGAAGCTGTCTAAGTACTCTCGAAAAACTTAGTTCATTAGATTCATGAATATAGTAGGTGCATTGGTCACTCCAAATGGCATTATGAGATATTCATAATGACCATATTGAGTCCTGAACGCCGTCTTCGGAATATCGGACTCTTTGACCTTCACCTAATGATAACCCGAACGAAGATCTAGTTTCGAGAATACACAAGACCTACTTAGCTGATCTAAAAGATCATCGATACGCGGCAGTGGATACTTGTTCTTGATCGTTACTTCATTCAGAGCTCGATAATCTACACACATCCTGTGTGAACCTTCTTTCTTCTTCATCAGTAATACTGGAGATCCCCAGCTTGAAGTACTGGGACGAATCCAAGCTTTCTTCAGGAGTTCGTCTAACTGAATACAGATCTCCTTCAATCCTTCTGGACTTAACCGGTATGGAGTTTTGATCACCGGTTGCGCACCAGGTAGTAAATCAATGCTGAATTCAAGATCTCGATCGGGAGGCAAACCTGAGATATCTTCAGGGAATACATTCTCGAACTCTTGAACTACCTTTGACTTTTCTTTTTCCGTCGGTAGAGTACACACTTCTGCATTCTTTGGTTTAGCACAGAAGATTCCTGACTCCAAAGTTCTATCTCCACTCTTGAAGTAGAAGACTAGGTGATCTGGTATCTCAAATACTACCCTCCTTTGACAGCAGTCAATCGTAGTATAGAAAACTCCCATCCAGTCAATTCCCAACACAACATCGAAGTTTGGGATGTCCAGTACTTTGAAATTCGCGTAGAATTCTCGTCTGCAAACTACAATTGGACACTGATCAAATCCCATAGTTGCCTTCAATACTCCATTCCTGGAATTGACATTCCAGCTTGAAATGTGTGATTTAACGGGAATAGCATGCGTTCTCACGGATCGTTGCAACATGAAGCAGTGTGATGCTCCGATGTCGAAAAGTGCGAGTGCAGGAAGGGTGGCTACTAGTATAGTATCTAAGTTATGTGAGCTTGGTTTTAGATACAGGAGAAAAATATAGTGATATACAAGAATTGAAAAAAATGTGAAAGAATTGGGAATTACCAATGATTACTTGGTCGGTGGCTTCGGCTTCTTTAGCCGTTATTGTGAAAGCCTGACGTCTAGGAACATTCCTCCTTGCTGGAGGCACATTCCTCTGTCCTTGGGGCACATTCCTCTGCCCTTGAGGCACGTTTCTCTGTGTCTGATGGAACTGACGAGGGGGTTGTGCAGGAGGTCTACGTGGAGGTGGTGTAGGGAGAGCTAAACGGGGTGCAGGAGCCTGAATAGCTGGCCGCTGCGGGATTATGATTGCGGGTCTAGGTGCTGGAGCTAGGTTAAGTCGATATGGACATACTCCTATGGCGTGAGTGGATGCGCCACAAAACAAACATAGGCCATTTGCACGCCTGCAGTCTTTTGCCAGGTGTCTATTCCTCTTGCAGTAGAACCAAAATTCTGGACTCGACCGGTTAAAGGATCTTCCCGGTCTCCTGGATGAAAATGTCGGCCTAGAAGAGGCTCCTCCTGACATCTGTGCAGCAGGAGTTTTACACCGGCATTCTGCGGTCTACCCTTCTTCTTCACAACTGCCTCATAGCATCAGGCAGCCTTCAAAGCGAGATCATGGGTTGGGAAATCCCCTGTAGCGAGTGTAGCTTGCATTTCCGGGTCCAACCCTTGTTGAAATCGTCGTGCCCGGATCTCAGCAATAGGAATCAGGTATGTCACGAACCTGTTACGATCTTGTATTAGCAGTGTAGTAAGTGATATCAGGAATTTCAATTTGAGACAATATCTTACCTGCTATCATGAATGTAGATTTTATAATTTTGATATTTCTAGTGAAAATATCCTAAATTCATAATAAAGGGTATTTATGTGTAATATTGACTTATATGGAATTCATTGTATTTTAATGTAAAGTGATTCTTGTGATTTTTGAAAAGAGTTGGAATATTTATATTATTTCAAAATAGATATTTTAATGTTACATATATACATAATTATATAAAAATAATTTTAATATATATTTTATATTTCTAAAAATCTCATTTTCTTAAGATGCCGTATTTTAAATCTCTCGAGACCGAATGCTCCTTGTGGAGGTCTGCATCTCGTACTACTAAGTCCAAAGATGTGCGATAATCCACACCATCCCAGTCGGGTTCCCCAAAATGGGTTGTAGCGGCGCTTTGCAAAGATTTGTGTAAACTACTAATCTTTTAGAAAACGGTTTTAATAGTAATGGTATTTATTTGAAATGTTTCGTTTTCCCGTATTCTATGTTACCGAATGTACTGTGCTATGTTGCATATGAGTATTATGAGGAGCTAGGTCACTACCTCGTGATCTACTTAAAGGTATAGCAAGTTTGTGATGTTTAAATGTCGAAAATGGAACTATATGGTATTTTAATGAAAAAGTACGGTAAAAATGGAAATAGCAATTTCTTTTGATATGAAACTTGTTCAATATGATTAGTTAGTATTTAATAGTCAACATGTAATAGTTTAACAAGATTGTATTAAAGAAAAGTGAGAGTAATAGAAAGAAACCGAATCGGAAATCGGATTTGCTTCGATTCCGTCGGGTTTTGTAATTCCGTATTTTCAGAAAGAGTAGAGAAGGGGGAAAGTGGAACTTATGGGTTTAGCTCAAAGAGGAGAGAGAGAGGGAGTGGACGTAGCTTCCGGTGCGCCGTTTCGTCTCCGGGAACTCCTAGGGTTGTCGCCGGAAAATTCGCCGGAGCTTCGCCTCTTTGTTCATTTCAAATGCACACTAGGGTTTCTAGGAATTTCTTGAGAGTTTGCTCAGAATTTTGGGGTGAGGGGGTAGTGTTTAGGGGTTGTATTTATAGGGTTAGGGTAGGTGAAAGGTTAAAATGAAAAAATGTGATAAATGTAATAAAATGTATAAAAAGTGGAGTAATTGGGGTTTTAAAAGAGCTCTGGAAATGGTCTGAGGAAAATTTTTTGCAGGTGTACAGGGGAGACTAAAAGACACATTTTTTTGTGTTGGGGTCGTCGCCGAAATCGGCCAACTCGGCCGGCGGCCTGAGTCGGCCGGTTCGCCGGCCGAGTTGGCCGATTCCGGCCGAGTTTGGCGGCCGGAATCCTCCCCCGACGGCTGGTCTATCCTCTGGTACAGTTACATTTCAGGGTGTAATGGGATTTTTGTGAGATATGCATGTGTAAACTTTTGGTATTCTAAAAATTCAAAATAAAACAATATTAAAAAAATAATGCAGGTATGGGATTTGAACTCTGGTAGCTTGGTTCAGCAGTGCAAGGTATTACCAATGAGCTACAACCTCTTTCTTGCTATTAATTAGCAAAACAAATATTTAACTTGTGCTCAGGCAAAAGTACCCCTTTCTTTAAATTTTGAAAAATTTGCACATAAAGTTGTACAGGAAATTTGGGGTTGTTACATTCTACCCTCCTTAAAAAAATTTCGTCCTCGAAATATGTAAAAGGAAAGTGTAACAGATTCAAGGAAAGTTTGGTGACTGTAGTCCTGATAGTGTATGAAAAATAATAAGGTGGTGCAAGGGTTTTAAAAATGTGAAAGAGACTTACTAGTGTTACCTTGGTCAATTATCTCGGTTTCTACGGCTGCTAAGGGGTAAGCCTGTCACCGTGGCACGTTCCTCCTAGCTGGATGCACATTCCTCTGTCTTCGAGGTATGTTCCTCAGTGCCTGATGGAATTGGCGATTTGGCTGTGCAGGAAATCCACGTGGAGGTGGCGCTGGGAGTGCAGGACGAGTTGCAGGAGCCTGGATAGTTGGCCGCTGCGGGTAGTTGGTGGGTGTGTGAGATGAGTTGCGTTTATAAGGACAGTTTCCAATTCTATGATCGGATGCGCCACAAACTAGGCACAGGCCTTTTGCGCGCCTACAATCCTTCCACAAGTGTCCCTTTCTCCTGCAGTAGTTACAGAAACTTGGACTTGACTGGTTAATTGTTTCTTTCTGTCTCTTGGGTTCAGAATATTGTATAGTGTAGGCTCCTCTTGCCATCTGGGTGGAAAAGCGCTTTATACCGGTTGCTTCTGCTTCTGATTGGTTCATTAATATAGCAGTCTGCTGCTGCAGTCCAACCAGGAGGCTTCGAATTTCCTCAAGCAGAACCGTCTGCTCGTTGGGTGGAGCAAGAACGACAGGTGTGGGTGGTAGTGGTGGAGGTGGAGTGTTGTTGAAGTTGGTGCTTGTGTTGTTTGGTGAATCCATAATCTTGAAGAAAAATTTAGGTTAGGACATATTCAAAGTATATGATTCAAGGAATATGAAATTGTAAGATTCAAGGAATATGAATTGTAAAGAATGTTTTAGTTGTTGGTTCTTGTGTTATATTGCTTAGGTTGTTCACGCAGAACAGAACTGCATGATAGAGTTTCATACAGCTCTGACCTTCATGGGCCACCAACAAAACCTGTCACGCCCCGCTTTCCAGTGTACGGTGAAGGGGACGCGACTAGGCCGCTACGTATTTACTGTGAAGTAAATACGCTAAGCGTATCTACTGTGAAGTAAATACGCTAAGCGTATCTAAGCAATATAAAAGTAAATACAAAAGAGACAAGATATAATAAAACAACAACTTTATTTATTCACATTATTTTTGTACAATGCATGGTAAAGTAAATACATCTAGAAGAAAGCAATGCCTAAACAATGGCATAACAGAAAATGAAAGGTACTGAAATAAAAGTGTACAATGAACTAAATCTCTGGGTCTTCGACGAAATGGTCAAAGTCTTCAGCGCTGGGTTCGATTTCTGACGTGTCCAGATCACCTGACGACATTCAAAGAAGAAAGAAGAGAACGTCGTCAGCGAACAGATCGCTCGATAAGTCCCAAAGATAAAGGAGAAATAGAATAGACAGAAAGAGAAGGTAGTTTTCAAAGTTGTATTATATTGTTTTAGTGTTAATGCTGTTGTTTGTAGCTTGGTACAGAAGAATGCCAGTGTATACGAGAGGAGTCTCTATATGCTAGAGACTAGGGCAAACGGAATGTACAAGGCTCCGTCGATAATACCACGGAACAACGGCATGGATGTAATTACGTCTTATGGTTGTTGTCTCGTGCCACTTCTAACACTTTCCGTACCAATCTACCCCTTAAACCCCGAGATATCTTGTTTGTATAGTTGTATTATATTGTCTTGTATTGTAAACTGTATAGATTGTATAATTGGATGACATACCGAAACCATGATATCAGTAAACGGATGTAACTGGAGAATCATGTAAATGGATGTAACTAGAGAATCATGTAAATGGAAGTATATCCATGGTTCGGTTCGGTCAATTTGTATAGATTGAATATATTGAAATGTATTGAATATATAGAATAAATGGATTCATGTTGAATTGTAATATTGTAGATTGTAGATTGTACTTGAATCATATTCAAGTCAGATTATTAAAGAGACTCAATCTGAGTCAGACAATTAGAAAAGTAAATTGAAGTCCTGATTGTTTCGATGTTATCGGTAACCGCTGCACATGGGTGGTAGGATTTGTGTCCTTTTCAAAGACGATTACCGTATTGATAACACCGTTGTTAAGTTGTCTACCTTAATAGACAAGCACCCACTTCTCCGGCTAGTCACGCCCCGCTTCCTAGTGTACGGTGAAGGGGACGCGACTAGGCCGCTGCGTATTTACTGTGAAGTAAATACACTAAGCGTATCTAAGCAATATAAAAGTAAATACACAAGAGACAAGAAATAATAAAACATCAACTTTATTTATTCACATTCTTTTTGTACAATGCATGGAAAAGTAAATACATCTGGAAGAAAGCAATGCCTAAACAATGGCATAACAGAAAAGGAAAGGTACTGAAATAAAATTGTACAATGAACTAAAGCTCTAGGTCTTCAACGAAATGGTCCAAGTCTTCAGCGCTGGGCTGGATCTCTGACGTGTCCAGATCACCTGACGACATTCAAAGAAGAAAGAAGAGAATGTCGTCAGCGAACACATCGCTCGGTAAGTCCCAAAGATAAAGGAGAAATAGAATAGACAGAAAAAGAAGGTAGCTTTTAAAGTTGTATTATATTGTTTTAGTGTTAACGCTGTTGTTTGTAGCTTGGTACAGAAGGATGCCAGCGTATACGAGAAGAGTCACTATATGCTAGAGACTAGGGCAAATGGAATGTACAAGGCTCCGTCGATAATACCACGGAACAACGGCATAGATGTAATTACGTCTTATGGTTGCTGTCTTGTGCCACTTCTAACACCTTCCGTACCAATCTACCCCTTAAACCCCGAGATTTCTTGTTTGTATAGTTGTATTGTATTGTCTTGTATTATAAACTGTATAGATTGTATAATTGGATGACTTACCAAATCCATGATATCAGTAAACGGATGTAACTGGAGAATCATGTAAATGGATTTAACTGGAGAATCTTGTAAATGGAAGTATATCCATAGTTCAGTTCAGTCAAGTTGTATAGATTGAATATATTGAAATGTATTGAATATATGGAATAAATGGATTCATGGATTCATGTTGAATTGTAATATTGTAGATTGTAGATTGTACTTGAATCATATTCAAGTCAGATTATTAAAGAGACTCAATCTGAGTCAGACAATTAGAAAAGTAAATTGAAGTCCTGATTGTTTCGATGTTATCGGTAACCGCTGCACACGGGCGACAGGATTTGTGTATTTTTCGAAGATGATTACCGTATTAATAACACCGTTGTTAAGTTGTCTACCTTAAATAGGCAATCACACACTTCTCCGGCTCCCCGAGGCTCAAGAGATTGGTCTCGCTTAAATTTATGTTTACTAGGGTCCTTAGGGTAATTTATAGAACTTGAGGGGTTTTATGTAGAAATACTTTTATATACTTTTCAAAATACTCCCCAAGTATTTAGTTATCGTCTTTAGAGTTATCATGAATGTAGATTTTATAATTGTGATATTTCTAGTGAAAATATCCTTAATTCATAATAAAGGGTATTTATTTGTAATATTGACTTATATGGAATTCATGATATTTTAATGTAAAGCGATTCTTGTGATTTTTGAAAAGAGTTGGAATATTTATATTATTTCAAAATAGATATTTTAATATTACATATATACATAATTATATAAAAATAATTTTAATATATATTTTATATTTCTAAAAATCTCATTTTCTTAAGATGTCGTATTTTAAATCTCTCGAGACCGAATGCTACTTGCGGAGGTCTGCATCTCGCACTACTAAGCCCAGAGATGTGCGATAATCCACACCATCCCAGTCGGGTTCCCCAAAATGGGTTGTAGCGGCGCTTTGCAAAGATTTGTGTAAACTACTAATCTTTTAGAAAACGGTTTTAATAGTAATGGTATTTATTTGAAATGTTTCGTTTTCCCGTATTTTATGTTCCCGAAATGTACTGTGCTATGTTGCATATGAGTGTTGTGAGGAGGTAGGTCACTACCTCGTGATTTACTTAAAGGTATAGCAAGTTTGTGATGTTTAAATGTCGAAGATGGAACTATATGGTATTTTAATGAAAAAGTACGGTAAAAATGGAAATAGAAATTTCTTTTGATATGGAACTTGTTCAATATGATTAGTTAGTGTTTAATAGTCAACATGTAATGGTTTAACAAGATTATATTAAAGAAAAGTGAGAGTTTTAGAAAGAAACTGAATCAGAAATCGGATTTGCTCCGATTCCGTCGGGTTTTGTAATTCCGTATTTTCAGAAAGAGTAGAGAAGGGGGAAAGTGGGACTTACGGGTTTAGCTCAAAGAGGATAGGGAGAGGGAGTGGACGTAGCTTTCAGTGCGCTGTTTTGTCGCCGTGAACTCCTAGGGTTGTCGCCGAAAAATTCGCCGGAGCTTCGCCTCTTTGTTCACTTCAAATGCACACTAGGGTTTCTAGGAATTTCTTGAGAGTTTGCTCAGAATTTTGGGGTGAGGGAGTAGTGTTTAGGGGTTGTATTTATTGGGTTAGGCTAGGGTTAGGGTAGGTGAAAGGTTAAAATGAAAAAATATGATAAACGTAATAAAATGTATTAAAAGTGGAGTAATTGGGGTTTTAAAAGAGCTCTGGAAATGGTCTGAGGAAAAATTTTTGCAGGTGTACAGGGGAGACCAAAAGACACATTTTTTGTGCTGGGGTCGTCGCCGGAATTGGCCGACTCGGCCGCGACTCGGCCGGCGGCTTGAGTCGGCCGACTCGGCGGCGACTCGGCCGTCGGCCTGAGTCGGCCGGTTCGCCGATTCCGGCCGAGTTATGCGGCCGGAATCCTCCTCTGACAGCTGGTCTATCCTCTGGTACAGTTACATTTCAGGTTGTAGTAGGGGTTTTGTGAGATATGCATGTGTAAACTTTTGTTATTCTAAAAATTCAAAATAAAACAATATTAAAAAAATAATGTGGTATGGGATTTGAACTCTGGTGGCTTGGTTCAGCAGTGCAAGGTATTACTAATGAGCTACAAGCTCTTTCTTGCTATTAATTAGCAAAACAAATATTTAACTTGTGCTCAGGCAAAAGTATTTCTTTCTTTAAATTTTGAAAAATTTGCACAGAAAGCTGTACAGGAAATTTGGGGTTGTTACATCTTTGTTCAGCATTCCACTAGACTCTAGCGTTGTTTATTAGTTGCAGCTTCACATCTCTTACCCTAGCAATCTCTGGCACTTGTGCTTCTACCAGGTCATCTTTTCTCGACTGATCTCATTCTTATTGTTGGATATAGTGCCCTCAGAGTCAATTATTGGATCGCAGGCACGTGATTTCAATGATTGTGGGAGGACCTATACCGGTAGGACAGTCTTACTCGAGAGGTTTGTATACTATCTGGTTTGTCTTTATTATCGTGTACATGCTTTAGGTGACGTTGTAGTTCACTATTACACGTTGATAGAGAATAGTATGCTGCCATGGTTTATCTTTATCATCGTGTACTGCTTTAGGTGACCTTACAGGTCACTATTGCACGTTGATAGAGCCCATAGGATTCTTGCTTGACTACCAGCAGTATGATGGCGACCATATACGTGAGAGTTGGGTAGTCTATAAGCACATCCTTAAAGTGGTCCCTAGTCGTGGGAGTTTCGAGACTGGGCATCGATACTCCATTAGTAGACTACTGTATACAGTCGAGACCCCGACGAGGGGCGGTGGCCGGTCTCACAAGCCATTAGTGTCAGTTGGTTCACCTAAGATGTATACAGGTGCTCATTGGGTTATGAGTACACCGGACAGGACTCGCCGGGAACATGCTAGTTCGTATTATACATGACGTCAGATAGCAGATCCCTGGTGACATGTGTACAGGTTAGTTCATCGACCTGAGATCGTCATTTGTCTCGTGTGAGTTCCTACTGTACTTTGATTACTACCCTACTACGGCTCAAAGGAGTCGTGCAAACAGATTTTAGTTGGGTATAGTCCCGAGCCACATGATGGCAGTGATCGGATCGGCAGGGGTTCGTCTCTCCCGGTATTGGGGGTGAGATCGCGCTGTGTCTAGGAGAGCCATTACACGAAGTCCTTGGCCAAGGCAGGAGATTTACTGGTAGGTATTCCAGTAGTATCTCAGGGTGTTCTGAGCTACACTCCGACACGACTTGTACCGCTTTTGGGGGTCTGACTTTTACCAACCCCCTAGGCTCGATATGCGATGTTTATAGACGAACGGACTGGATTGTACGGATATTGTCACTGACAGACTCAGTAGGGTGTCAGGATGAGTTCGCTCATCGACCTCCCTTTTGGTCAATACCTGGTAGCTCGTTACGTACGGCTAATACCTCTGACGTGCCAGTGGTTAAATCCACAGCCAAAGTATTGACGAGTCTTTAGAGTCCCCCACAGACAGTTTCTCAAGTTTCGGGCTGTAGAGGCCGTATGGATTTATGGCAGGGTTCGAACGTACGCGTGCACTTGTGCACGTGTTATAGTTCGGACGGATAATACTAGCGGGCTTTGGTTTAAGCCGGATCCTAGTATTATATAGCGTAGATTTTGTCTCATTGCATTTGTATTCGGTCGGAATACAAATGCGGGTATGTATATACAGTCGCGGGGTTTTCCTGTAATTTATTACGGGGTCGCTTTTTTTGAAGTTGCCAGTTTGCATTACGTTTCGGCCATTTTCCTTTCTTTCTTTCTTTGGCTGAAAATTGATGGGAGGGGCTTATTTGTAAAATTGGCTTTTAAAAAATGGAGGGTGGTTTTTGTGGCACATGGTTGCTTCATGATGGTTCATCATTACTTGCTTTATGTGAATGGATTGATTAGGAAATGGGTGTGACAATACTTCCTCCTCATCATCACACCGTTTCCTTATGCTCACCCATTCTTTTTCCTTGTGCTCACCCCTTTTGACATTTTTCCATTGCCAATATATTGGCCAGCCACTTCATGAAAAGGGGCTGTCCAAAATTTTTGGGTGTGGGATTTTATCTCATTTGCTTGCACAAAAAATCATATAGCTCCATTTTCAAAGTTCATTCCTCCACCTTCACATCCAAATGGCAACTTCAAACAACCCCTCGAGACATAGCATTCTACACTCAGTCTACAGCAATCTTGGACACGTCGGCTTGCCAACTTCGTGTCCAAGTTGCCTCAGTTCAGAGGTGGGAGCCCGTAAAAAGACTCGGTGATGTGGTGCCTTTCCGACAAGGAGAACAAGACATGAGATGCCGCGAGGAGCTTGGGATGGTGGCCAAAAACCGAAGGACACGGATCGCTCGGTATAGCCTCTCTACCCTTTCTCTAGTTAGCTAGTAGTAGGTTAATGGTCCGATCCGGGTTTTATAGTCCGCGGTAGCGCCGGTTTCTAGTTAAAGAAAAGTTTTTTGTTTCCGCATTTTGGCCTCGGACAGTCAGTCGGGGCGCTACCGTAGACTTACATGGTATCAGAGACACGCCATTAACCTTTTCTAGCTTGCTCTAACATGTTTAGAACTTCGATCGAACAAAAATTCCGAAACCGCGTTTTCAAATGTGCAGTTTCTGTCGATTTTCATTTGTTATCAAAAAATTATTTGGTATATTGCAGAAATACGTGCAGGGTTTTTTGAGAACACTGCAGAAAATTGGTACCATGATATTACTGTAGCGCCGCGGAACCGCGGCCATAACACCATTTTGGCCGCGGTTCCGCCGCTGAACAGTGGCTTCACTGCACCAAATTTCTACAGTAGGTCTCTGACTTGAAAAGGGGGTTTCTGGAATATTTTTTTTGGGCCCAGATTATTTTGAGTGCTGCAGTTGTACTTGGGGCCCACTTCGGGAAATTTTGTCGATCGAAAATTTTAAGTTAGTTCACAGTATTTACATTATATCTGCGACCGTGAATGTCATTTGATCGGTAAATCCTGTCTAATTGCTATAGTTCTTTTAGACGGATTTGCGAACGCGACATTCACGTTGATGTTCTGTGTTGTGCTGTGATGTTGCGAATTTGTCGTGGTGGATAGCCTGGATGCAATGTTAGTACAATTTTGGTATTATTATGTACATTTGATATTGCGGGGCGAGCGTCCGACATGTGGACTGCCGTCACTGCCTGTTTGTATATTATTCTTTTGGGGCACGACCGGGCTGAGGTCGATGTACCCGTTGTATGTATATTTTACTTTCTGTACTAGGATTACCCCGCGGTGGGGTGCACGGATAGCCGGGTTCTAGAGGGCAACGGGCCCGCATCTCATGGCTTTGAGACGGAGAGGGCTTCACTTTAGAATTGGCGGGCTATCCGCCGCACTCATAGAGGGTACAGGTTGACCCAAGGAGGGGTGCTCAAGTTACCGGATTCCGTGAAGTGCTGGGTGGTCCATTCACGTTGTTGAAGGGGGCTGCCTCGCTTCAGGTCTTGACGGGTAACTTGCCGCGCCCGTAGGGGTCTAGGATTTCATTGCACAGGCTATCCATACGACCAGGGGAACGTCGGGTTTCAGTAGCGGCTCTATGAAACCCGGGGATCCCAGATTATCTGTATTGTTCTGTGATGCTTATTACATTTCTGTGATGTTGCATTTTATCACGCCTTGAGCGATTATTATATATTGATATATATATACTAGTAGATGTTGTATATGTTTTGCATCCGCGCTAGTCCAGTCCCCGCTCTGTCATTAGTTAAGTAACCTAACGGGTGATGACGGGACCCAGTGGCGAATGCGGATGGCATATACGTACATCATTATTTTCGTTCTTTATTGGTGTGATCAATTGATGGGACTGTATTGATTCAGATCAATGCAAGCTATACAAACCTATTCTGATGTTGTTGGAATATTTTTCAAAAAGCTGTTATTGCAAGGGCATTCTCTTTTGTTTTGCACAGTGGTATTCGGTTATGAATATCCAGCACCTCAGTGGACGAGGCAAGGGCCGAGATCCCTTCACCGGGAGTGACCCCTTGGACAGAAGTTTGCGTCAGGGCAATAACTTCACTATAGTCGATTACTTTTTGCTTTGCATCGTGGTATTCAGTTGGAATATCCTACACCTCATTCTACGGGGAAAGAGCCGAGATCCCTTCACCGGGGGTGACTTCTTTAGCAAAGGTTTTCGCCACTATATTTTTATAAAAAGCTTTCCGGTTCCTTCAACGATATCAAGTTCATTACGTTAAAGGTTTTTTACCAAAAACCATTCGTAGCCCTCCGTCATTTCAGACGGGTAGCACTTAGTATTCATGCTATGTTTGTTGACCTTCGTCAAGGCATAGTGAATGGTAGCTGCTTGTTACCTTTCTGTTGCATAGATAGATGCGTTGGTTTGGGACAGTCGTATAGCCTTGTTGGCCTTAGTCAAGGGCTTATACGGGTGGGTTCAAATTAACCTGGACAATGACGGGTAGAACTTGACATGTGACTTATAATTTGTTGACCTTCGTCAAGGTCATAAGAGCATGGGGTAAAAATCACATCGGGAGTTTCTAAAGAAACTGAAACTTGCCAGATATGCGCATACCTTCTGGAGTGTGATAACGTGAGTGGATTCCATCACGTTATCATGCGATGATAGTTGTGTCCCGATTCCCACTGATGAGTTAGTTTACTCCTCGGGTGATCCCGACTAATTCTTCTTTCAGGTTTGGAGGAGAATTTGAGGTTACCGTGGGAGGTTTCCTGATTAGATAAAGTGATAACCATTCTGATCTAGGTTAGAGTGCACGCTGAGTGTTTCTTTTCTCTCTCTCTCTTTGGCAGCGACCTTGACCCGACCCTTGACTATAACTCAGTGACCAAGTTAACCGAACCTTCTTAAAACACTGGCTTTTGGATTGTCAGAGTTGCATACCTCATTTCCACTCCTACTTTTACCCTTTTCTCCAGAACACCCCGTATTACTACGAACATCCACTTCCATTGGATAAAACCATCGTAAGGAACTTATTCGAGGATGGTTTCCGGTTCTGGAGAAAACGAATAGGACTATTCAGTTGTCTTTTCCTTTTACCTTCTCTCAGGTTGCGAGTGCTCCTTGGATTAGGGGATAGTACACCCGTTACGCTTATTGGATAGTTTTCTTCCAAACCTTAGGCTGGTGCCGAACGGTAGGGAATGAAGAAAGCCGATTAGCCTAAGTGTGGTGTACAGAAGGTATTAAGTAAAGACAAATAAAGGGATTAGAAAGAGAGCAAAGTAAATTACGACTGCTATTCACGACCAAACCAAGTATTTCATCGCCACTCCTACTTCACCTTTGTATTTCTCCAGAACACTCTGTATCACTACGAAGATCCACAATTATTTGGATACTCCATCGTATGGTTATATACGAACTCGAAAGGAACTTGTTCCAGTTCGGGGATGGATTCTGGTTCACGAGAAATAGGAATATGGTTTATTCAGGTGTCTTTTATCTTTACCTTCTCTCGGGTTGTGAGTGCTCCTAGGATTAGGACAGTACACCCATTACGCTTATTGGATAGTCTTCTTCCAAACCATAGGCTGGTGCCGAAAGGTAGGGAAGGAAGAAAACCATTTAGCCTAAGAGGGTGTACAGAAGGTAATGACTAAAGACATATGAAGGGAGTTGGAGAGATGACAAAGAAATATACGGTTACAATTATGAATCTGATAATAGAAGAGGCATTACTAGGAATACCCAGATACCTCTACGAGACATTTACATGTTTCAGTTTCACTATGTATTGTTAAAAGAAAACTGATTTCCCAATTAGTTCTTGCTCCAGGGTATGTATTTACCAGGTTTGATTCTCATATCTGTATGGTTTTACAGATGATGAGTGGGAGTAAGTTATTGGGAATTGGGTGATTATCCTCATTATATCGGGATTCGTTGTAATTGGTGATATTTGAGGAAATCACCTGGGTTGTTTGCCGGACGACAAATATTTGGTTTTGAATATCCGTTATAATGCACCAATTTCAAATTGATATATCTGTACGTTTATTTTTATAAAGTGAAATATAACTTTTTGAAATTATGTCTATGACATTTACCTATATCAGTGGATGGTTAGGTAAGGAGCATTAAACAGCGGTGTAATTCTTCTTAACCATAAGTACAGTTTTTAACTTACGACACACAGCGAATGAGTTATTAGACTCAAGGGACTTATATAGAGTATTGTATGTTGTCTAGTGTCCATTAGGACAAAGGGGTTGGTCCTCGTACTATATTCTGTTTACTTGTGACTTCTCTAGTTCTTAGACATGTGTTTCGTAGAAATGCAAGGTTTGAGTTTTGAGAAGTTATAGGTATATGAATAAAGTAGAGAACCAGGTATTGCAAGTATCAGGATTCTTCAAGGTGATCGAAGATGTGGATACTTGCGTATGGTATTCAGTTGATGGTAATGATTAAGAGAACTTGCTTCTCTTTCAAGTTACTCATAATTGGAAGCACTCCTAAGTTGAGTAATGTTGATCGGTCTCTTTCCATTTAGTTGACATGCACTTGAGACAGCTGCATGATTTGAATCTGGTTCCAATTAAATCAGTGCCTCTGTTTCTATATTGGGTATAGAATAGTTCATATCTTAACATTGTTGAGGTACGGGGAGTTGTCCAGCTTATGCTTAAAACCAGACTCTGGATAACTCAAGGCACGTATCTGTAATGACTGTTTGTGGGTTGACCCGGGCTATGACGAGGGTTGAGTTTCTACCATCTGGAAGATCAATAATGATATTGTTCTTGACTCGCCACAGTTTTGGTAAAATGGATCTTTTTCAGAAAACAGTAGTGGGAGTATGGTAGAACTGGAAGTGATTTCAGAACCGCAAACGATTACTGAAAAATTGATAAGAACCTAAAGATTCAATCTGGTTTGACATTCCATTGGCCACTCCGCAGATATGGTGGGTAACCTCAGGCACTCGAGAGGTAGTTCGGTATGCTCAAAGACGGTGACAGGGAGGTTCTTGTTTACCCAGACTTGCTATTTCTGTTGTTCCAGACTGTGAGACCCGGCAGAAGGATGAGTATAGCGTCGTTCTAAACTAGCTTTAGAAGTGCACGTGTATATGATTCTGTCAGAGGGTTGTCGTAGTCAGTGGGAGCAGCGGAAGCATTGGTGGACAAGTGGCTTATGTCTATTTATAGACTAAAGCAGATATAGCGGAGATAGATCATCTATTTCTGATGTGACAGTCATAGTTTTGACTTCATCAGAATAGGGGATGGATCTGTTAAGAAGGTAGTAGGGTGTAATGTCCTGGTATTTGGATGACATACACAGAGTAGGAAGTGAAATTCCTATACTACGATCGGTTATGCTTTGATTGTCACACAGTGGTTTCTCCACAAAGGATTTGGATATTATATCAGATATTCTGGTTACGAGATCTATGGTTTTAGATCTAGATTTGGTTAGTTTCCCGATCTGGGTACTTAGACAGTATTCTAAAAGTATTTAGAATGGACGACTCCTGGCATGGTAGTGTACCTGCAGCTAATGGAGTCACCCTCTCTAAAGGTGTCTTTCAGACTAAAGGGGAGAGGGATGTGCATGATTGGCAGATCACTTGCTTAGGCAATTAAGTCAATCATGAGATGTCAAGTACCACACCAGATGTTGTTTCTTGCACAAGATGCAATAAGTTGTGATATTAATCCTATCCTGGAGAAACGTTCGGAAGCAGTTTTAGAACATAAGTGGATGTTCTAGGGATATGATAACAACCGCCTCATTCGGGAGACAGTTATCGTTCCAGGCTTCCAAGGTGACCTGGATGACAGAGTGACTGTCAGAGTTATAGTTTTCCCTCTGACGAGGGGCGGTATTATGGACAGGTGGTCCAAGCGGTTACTGAGGGAGGCATGGCGCAGGATACTGATTAGTTTCGGTTGACAATACAGTCTAAGAAGTTTGGATTTGGAGTTCATTTATGAACTAGGTCCCATCAGATATCCAGACATATTCTAAGACAGGTATTACCCAATTCGGGAGATGGTTTTCTCCACGAATTTGAGATAAAGAGAGACATAGAAAGAAACATCAGGATGGATCCACTAGCTGAGGCTATTTCTCGAACGCAATAGTTTTGCAAACGAGCTTTGTGAAACTGATTAGTAGAGGAGTTGGATGTTCGGTATCACACGGGCTGTGAGTATGCGACATCGCAATAATTAGGCTTGAGTGCAAGTGGGAGATTGTTGGATATAATGCCCTGAGAGTAAATTATTGGATCGCAGGCACGTGATTGCAATGATTGAGGGAGGACCTATACCGGTAGGACAGTCTTACTCGAGAGGTTTGTATACTATCTGGTTTGTCTTTATCACATGCTTTAGGTGACGTTGTAGTTCACTATTACACGTTGATAGAGAATAGTATGCTACCATGGTTTATCTTTATCATCGTGTATTGCTTTAGGTGACCTTACAGGTCACTATTGCACGTTTATAGAGCCCATAGGATTCTTTCTTGACTACCAGCAGTATGATGGCGATCATATACGTGAGAGTTGGGTAGTCTATAAGCACATCCTTAAAGTGGTCCCTAGTCGTGGGAGTTTCGAGACTGGGGATCGATACTCCATTAGTAGAGTGTATACAGTCGAGAACCCAGGGGCGGTGGTCGATCTCACAAGCCATTGGTGTCAGTTGGTTCACCTAAGATGTATACAGGTGCTCATTGGGTTATGAGTACACCGGACAGGACTCGCCGGGAACATGCTAGTTGGTATTATACTTGACGTCAGATAGCAGTTCCCTGGTGACATGTGTACAGGTTAGTTCATCGACCTGAGATCGTCATTTGTCTCGTGTGAGTTCCCACTGTACTTTGATTACTACCCTACCACGGCTCAAAGGAGTCGTGCAAATAGGTTTTAGTTGGGTACAGTCCCGAGCCACATGGAGGCAGTGATCGGATCGGCAGGGGTTCGTCTCTCCCGGTATTGGGGGTGAGATCACGCTGTATCTAGGAGTGCCATTACACGAAGTCCTTGGCCAAGGCAGGAGATTTACTGCTAGGTATTCCAGTAGTATCTCAGGGTGTTCTAGGCTACACTCCGACACGACTTGTACCGCTTTGGGGGTCTGACTTTTACCAATCCCGTAGGCCCGACATGCGATTCTCATAGACGAACGGACCGGACTGTACGGATATTGTCACTGACAGGCTCAGTAGGGTGCCAGGATGAGTTCGCTCATCGACCTCCCTTTTGGTCAATACCTGGTAGCTCGTTAATACCTCTTACATGCCAGTGGTTAAATCCACATCCAAAGTATTGACGAGTCTTTAGAGTCCCCCACAGACAGTTTCTCAAGTTTCGGGCTGTAGAGGCCGTATGGATTTATGGCAGGGTTCGAACGTACCCGTGCACTTGTGCACGTGTTATAGTTCGGACAGATAATACTAGCGGGCTTTGGTTTAAGCCGGATCCTAGTATTATACAGTGTAGATTTTGTCTCATTGCATTTGTATTCGGTCAGAATACAAATGCGGGTATGTATATACAGTCGCGGGGTTTTCCTGTAATTTATTACGGGATCGCTTTTTTTGAAATTGCCAGTTTGCATTCCGTTTCGGCCATTTTCCTTTCTTTCTTTCTTTGGCTGAAAATTGATGGGAGGGGCTTATTTGTAAAAGTGGCTTTTAAAAAATGGAGGGTGGTTTTTGTGGCACATGGTTGCTTCATGATGGTTCATCATTACTTGCTTTATGTGAATGGATTGATTAGGAAATGGGTGTGACAATACTTCCTCCTCCTCATCACACCTTTTCCTTATGCTCACCCATTCCTTTTCCTTGTGCTCACCCCCTTTGACATTTTCCCATTGCCAATATATTGGCCGGCCACTTCATGAAAAGGGGCTGTCTAAAATTTTTGGGTGTGGGATTTTATCTCATTTGCTTGCACAAAAAATCATATAGCTCCATTTTCAAAGTTCATTCCTCCACCTTCACATCCAAATGGCAACTTCAAACAACCCCTCGAGACATAGCATTCTACACTCATTCTATAGCAATCTTGGACACGTCGGCTTGCCAACTTCGTGTCCGAGTTTCCTTGGTTGAGAGGTGGGAGCTCGTAAAAAGACTCGGTGATGTGGTGCCTTTCCGACGAGGAGAATAAGACAGGAGATGCCGCGAGGAGCTTGGGATGGTGGCCGAAGACCGAAGGACACGGATCGCTCGGTATAGCCTCTCTACCCTTTCTCTAGTTAGCGAGTAGTAGGTTAATGGTCTGATCCGGGTTTTATAGTCCGCGGTAGCGCCGGTTTCTAGTTAAAGAAAAGTTTTTGTTTCCGTATTTTGGCCTCGGACAGACGGCCGGGGCGCTACCATAGACTTACACTTCTGCCTCCAGGGGGCTCTCTTTTCCTGAAAAGTGTTTTGGGTGCAGTGCCCAGAATTGCTTGACTCCGGGTGCCTCAACTTCAGGGCGGTGCATGAGAATAACAGTCTGCTGCTGCTGACCCTCCAAGAGACTCTTGATTGCCTTAAGAAGTACCGTTTGCTTGTTGATGGGAGCTGCAACGGTGGGTGGTGGTGGTAGAGTAGGCGGTGGAGTGTTGCCATTGACGTTCGTGCTTGTGTTGTTGAGAGAATCCATGACCTTAATAGAAAAAGAAAGGTCAGGATAGATTCAAGGAATTTGAAATGTAAGAAATTTATAGTTTCGGATTCTTATAATTCTTGTGATATATATTACTTAGGACTCATGCAGAACTGACTTGCATGGGCCGCCAACAAAACCTGTCACGCCACGCTTCCCAGTATACAGAATCGGTGACGTGACGGGCCGCAACATATTTACTAAGAATTAAATACGTTAAGCGTAATTAAGCAATATATATATATATATATATATATATATATATATATATATATATAATGCACAATAATGACAAGTGATATAAAAATATAAACATCAACTTTTATTTACATTCACTTTACATACAACTGTTTGAAATTGAAAAGATACGATGATATAAACAGTCCCTAAACAGTGGCATATAAATTGAAAGTAAATACAGGGAGAGCTAAAAGTCCGGCTGGACAGTGAGCTGGTCAAAGTCCTCCTGGCTAGGCTCGATCTCCTGAGAGTCCGGTCCTCCTGACGAACATTCCAAAGAAAGAAATAGAAGGAATGTCGTCAGTGAACTAACGCTCGGTAAGTCACAAGAGAAGGAATGGAATATAACAGGTAATGTGAAATGAAACTGGTAAATTGTACATGTATATGCTTGTTATTCTAACGTAGTTGTTTGTAGATTGGTACAGAAAGTATTTGTGTATACGAGAGGTGTCCATCTTACCCCGTGGACTATGGTAACATGTAGTACAAGGCCCCATCAAAACCCACGGGAGAACGGCACGAGAGTTCATGTAGGTGTCTTTTAAGTGACCATCTCGTGCCATGCTATACATCCCGTACCAATCTACCCCGTTATCCTCACGTAATGTATTGTATAGGTTATGTTTACAAGTCTTGCCGAAACCATGGATACAAATTGTTCAAGTAATCAGGTTCAGGATGTAGTCATGTTTTCAAGTAGTCATGTCAAGTTATAACCATGGTTCGGTCAAGTCAAGCCAAGTATTCATGTTTGATATTGGTGTTTGAATTCAAGTATCCAGGTTCATGTTCAAATATTCAGGTTTGATTTTATACTCAGGTTTAGATAGACTCAGACTTGAGTTTGGATTTAGGTTTTAGATAGACTCAGACTTAAGTCAGACACTTGTAAACTGATTTAGATCTTGAATTAGGTTCGGGGGTCATCGGTAACTGCTGCACATGGACGACAGGATTTGTGCCTTTTTCCAAGACAATTACCATCAATAACTCTGTTATGTTTTCTACCTTAAATAGGCAAGCACTCACATTCTCCGGCTCCCAGGGGCTCAAGAGAATTGAATCCGCTTAAATCTATATTTACTAAAGTCCTTAAGTATCGTTTTATATAACCCGGGATGTTTTACGAAAATTATTATAATATAGTTAGAAATAAATCTCGAGGGGTTATTTATTTTATTAGGGTTTTCATGAGCATGAGTTTTAAAGATTTGAGGTATTTTAGTGATAAACCTTTAGCTTTAGAAAGTTCATGGTATTTTATTGTAAAATTTGACTTTTGTTGGTATCTTGATGGTATTTTAATGAAACTTGTAATTCTTTCATTTAAAAAAAATATAAGTTTATTATATTTTGAAAATATATGGATTTGTAATTTTTATGTAATTATTAAAAATTAAATTTTATTTAATTAGAAAATTTTATTTTTCTTAAAAACCGTATTTAAAACCTTTCAAGATCGAATATTCCGTGAGGAGGTCTGCATCTCACTATAATAGCTCAAAGATGTGCGATGATCTGCACCATCCAATAGCGGATCCCTTAACAAGGGTTGTAGAGGCATAATCGCAAAAGAGTTTAAAACACCGTTTAAAGAAATCCGGTTTTTATATTAAGTGGTATTTTCTTATAATAATGTTTTTGCAACGAAAAATACATTCAAAGGGTATTGTGCTATGAAACCAAGTGTGTATGTGAGAGGTAGGTCGTTATCTCATGAAGTTTTCCTAAAGGTATGTTTGTAACAAAAACTAAAAGAGGTGATATTTAAAGTTCATGTTATTTAAATGAAAAAAGTTCTACTATTATTATTTCACATGAGAATTTTAATAAAAATTTGATTCTAAATATCAGGGTTTAAGGTTACACGTATTGTATAAAGATTTGTTTGACCAAAGATAAAAGGAATTGGAGTTATAGGATTTGGAAAAAAATAATATCGGTATTAACTCCACTTACCGATATACGTTTTTAAATGAATTTTTAAAGAAGAGAAATGAAGATTAGAAGGGACCTACAAGTTAGGAGGATTAAAGAATGGTTGGAATGGGGGATGAGTTTCTTAGCGTGGCGAGAGCACCGGAATAGCTTCGATTCTTCGTCCGAAGTTGACCGCTTGCTAATTCCTCTTTACTCCACTTGTATTTAGAGAATTTTTGAGAGTTTTGACTTGAAATTTCAGAATGACGCTGAGCCAAAGTGTGAGGTGGTATTTATAGTGGAGAATTAGGGGTTTGAGATTAAAATTTTAGATTAAAAAGCATTAAAATTTGGTTTAATGGTGAAATGAAAGGTCTCTGTTTAATTGCAGGGAAATCAAACAGTGCAGGGGAGTTAGGGGTAGGTCAAGAGTCAAGTGTGCAAAGCCCGAGCCTTATTGGCCTCGGTTGAACCGTCGGTGCCGGCATATTCTCCATTTCCGCCGGCTGATCTAAGGCTTCGTGCCTCTGGATTTGTGCCACATGTACATCTCAGTATTTAATTCATTTTCCACATGTTTGATTTTTCTGAATTTTCATTTTTCTATGTATTGTACGTGTAAACTTTTGGGCTTCCAAAAAGTTAAAAAGAAAAAATCAGAAAAATAATGTGTCTGATGGGGATCAATTACATGGGCTATGTCACAACAGTGCAGGGGTTTTACCAGTGAGCTACAAGTTGTTTCTTGCTGTTTTTTAACAAAATTTAATTATAATTCAAACTCAAGCTGTATAACTCATTTCTGTACATTAAATTGGAAAATTATGTACAGTAAATTTAGAGTCGTTACAACGTCACTGTAAATAACTAGCCCTCCGGAACTATCTGGCACTGTCAGAATAGGAGCGGTGGTCAATTTTTGCTTTAGCGCTTCAAAAGATGACGCACACTTCTCGGTCCATACGAACGGCAGCTCCTTTCGTGTTAGCTTGGTCAATGGTTCTTCTATTCGGGAAAAGTTCTATACAAATCTTCTATAGTATCCAGCAAGCCCAAAAAAACTTCTGATCTCCTCTACATTCTTTGGAATTGACGAATCATGAACAACTGCAATCTTTTCGGGGTTAACTACAATTCCATCTCCGGATACAATATGATCCAAGAACTTCACTTCTTCGAGCCAAAAATCGCACTTGCTCATCTTAGCATATAACTTTTCTTGTCTCAACGTTTACGGTGCGATCCTCAAATGTTCTTCATGTTCTTCTTTACTTCTCGAATAGACCAGAATATTATCAATAAACACTATTACAAACTGATCCAGGCATGATGAAAAGATTCGGTTGATCTGGTCTATAAAAATTGCCGGTGTGCTAGTAACTCCAAATGGCATCACTAAGTACTCGTAATGCCAATATCGAGTTCGGAACACCGTCTTGCAAATGTCTTCTGATTTCACCCGAACTTGATGATACCCAGATCGCAAATCCAATTTTGAGAATACTCTCACGCCATTGAGTTGATCGAATAATTCGCCGATGCGAGGGATTGGGTACTTATTCTTAATAGTCATCCGATTTAATTCTTGATAATCGATGCACATCCTCAGTGTGCCATCCTTTTCCTTGACTAGAAGAATCGGATCTCCCTATGGTGAACCGCTGCTGTGAATCCAGCCCTTCTCTAGTAATTCGGCAACTTGTTTCTTTACCTCCTCCAGTTCCACTGGCGCCATTAGATAATAAGCCTTTGAAATCGGTGCTGCTCCAGGAATAAGATCAATCGCAAACTCTATATCTCATTTTGGTGGTAAACCTGAAATGTCTTCGAACACATCCATAAAATCCCAAACTACTGCTGGCGCTTCTTACTTATTTACTTCCAAACTACTACCGCACCATCTAATATCTCATTTTGGTGGTAAACCCTGAATTCGACTAGTCCGACCGATCTGCTACCTCCCAAAAATATGAACTCTAGATGTCCAGGAATCTGAACGGTCACTTTCTTTGCCCTACAATCAAGGTGAGCATGGAAAATGCTAAGAAAATCCATTCCCAAGATAACATCATAGCTGCCGGTATCAATCACCAAGAAATCCGCAAATAACTCCCGTCCGCAAATAACAATCGAGCAACCCTTGTACTCACTGCTGGATACAATTCTCCCATTCCCAGTATGTATGTCGTAGCAACTAGACAGGGTCGTATGTGGAATAGAGTGTGCACTAATAAACTTGGACGACATGAAGCAATGGGATGAACCTGAATCAAATAATACTAATGCGGAAAAATTATAAACCAGCAGGTTACCTGAAACAACATTGTCTGACTCTTTGGCCTCCTCGGCCGTCAAGGTGAATGCCCATGCTTGATTAGGCCTCTGAGTGATCAGCTTCTGCTCACGAATCTGCTTCTGCGATGGTTTTGAATATCGTCTCTCGATCGTATCTTCTAAGGCCAAGCACTGATGGTTTGGTCAGATGATCCATAAACTAAACAAAGTTCGAGCCACCTTCGATAGTCTTTCTGCGTGAGTCCGGATAGATGGAAAAAGTCATAAATCGCACCCTTTTTCTGATCGGATACAAAAAGCTTTTTCATGGGTACAGTGCCTCGTTTGTTTACCGGAATGCTTCTACCTATAGAAGCTTTGTTTGGTGTAAACGCAGTCTTCCGCATTACATCCTCTTGCTGTAGATTACCCTTTGCTTTTACCGATAAACTCTGCTGCTCCCTGGTTGCCTTGAGAACTTGGGAGTAGGTGGTCAATCCCAGAGATATGACGTGTTTCTGAATCTCCACATCCAAGCTACGAGTAAACCGCCTTGCCCTATTTGCCTCATTGGCAACCAAGGGCCCCGCAAATCGACTGAGCCGGATCCATTCAGCCGCATGTTTATCAACGGATCCGCCTTTCTGCTTCAAGCTAATGAACTTCTCTTCTATTTCCACCCGAGCAGACCGCGGAAAGAACTTCTCCAAGAAACTATGCGAAAAAGTTGCCCAACTGATCGACTTGGTCAGACGGGTCTCCTCTACGAGCCACCACTCGTGAGCGCCACCAATTGGATACGTACAACATCCACCCTTTTCTCATCTGGAATTTGCGCGGCAACGAGCAAGTTGTTTGTATCAACTAGCCACTGCTCCGCTGGAAATGGCTCCTCTAATCCTATAAATGTGGACGGACCAAGCTTTCTAAAGTCTGCCATGGTGCCCTCACGCTGTGTTGGTCTGGGTGTTGTTGTCCTTTTGGCTGCTATGACAACAGACTGCTAGACGTCCTCATACCCTTTTGGAAAGCCTTGGCCTGCCGCTGATTTAGCTTAGTTTGTCGCTTATGTTTTTCTAGCATACCACGTACAACTCCAAGTAATGCGGCGTTATCTACACGCATCTGGTATGACCGCAAATCTCTATCCGCCATGATTCTGAAACCAAAACACTGAAGGGGATTAGTAACGGTAAACATGATTCAATAAACAAGATATTGATAGCTATGGATTCAAGACTGGTAAGGTAGTAATGTGGTAGGACATGTTCCTAATTTCAGGTTTCCTGATTAGTGTATTGGGCCCAATACCCAACTACAAAAGAACTAATCCCGACTAACCCTAAATCCTATGGCTCTGATACCAAACAAACCCTATCACGCCCCATTTCCCAAAATACGTAATTACGGCACGTGACAGAGCCAACCATGGCTGTCAATCAGATATCAAGAACAGTAAATAAATCTAACTAACGCATGTCCATCTGCCATAGTAGATAAAAGTTTCACGACCCGAAGGTACGGAACGTGAATGGCACTTAAATTACGAAACGTCTAAAGGCGTATCGTAATCTAAGTAAGCCAAAGCCCAGAAATCTAAACCATTTTGAAGAAATAGAGTGAAGGAAAACTGTTTTTAAAGCAAGTGGTTTTAACAAAATAAGTGGCATTAGACATTTAAAAGCAACATCAGATTTTCCCGAAAATTTCGGTAGAGTCTCCTTTGTAAAAACTGGCCCCGAAACGGGTACAATACACAATATCCATAAGTAAAGAATAAAGGCATCCCCAAATAGGAGCTAGCTCTTCGCCAATGGCGGAATCACAACCACACGCAATATATATCAAAATAGTGCCAAAATAAGCATATAAAAGCACGAGAATAAGAAAGCGTCATGTCAACCCCAAGTGAGCTCGACACCAGAAAAACAACACATATACGAATCTCACTGTCACACCTCTAGGTCACATATACAATGGTAGAAGTGGTGGATACAGTAGATGGAGTATACTAGATACAATAATAATACAAGTAGAAACAAAATATCTTCGCAATCCACCTATGAGCAATGCCCCAAGTCCAAGTAACAGGAACAAAATGAGGAAGTACTCCCACCGCTACTATGCTGAGGGGTTGGATATGCAAGATGCTGTGGAACAACGGGGGTGAGTTGCCAACTCGTGAGTAGTAAACAACATCTAATAAGGCTATCGTATGTATGCACGCAATGCGTCACAACCTACGCATATCAATATGATACGATGTACTAACATGAATGCAACATGAATGCATAATCAAGCACGAAACCTGAACCTGTCTGATATGAGAAAATCTTTATTCTTATCTTAGAAAAACCTTTGTGCAATAAACTGAAGTATCATCAATGAAATCAACATAAAATCCGTGTCAAGTATCGACACAATATATATCCCAATATCTCAATGTCTTAATATCTCTATATCTCAATGTCTTAATATCTCTATATCTCAATATCTTAATATCTCAATATCCCGGGCTCCGTCAGTCCGGATCAACCAATATCATCAAATCTCACGACTACGTCGGTATCCTCCGGATATCCGCCGTGCAAAAATAACCGGTAGGTAGTGCTCCTATGCCGGGCTCAACGCCATCTATGCGATCTTCTTGCCCCGAGGTACAGCACCGGGGCCACCATGTACCCACAGACGGTGCGTCCCCTCTTCGAATCGGGTATATGATACCGCTCAAGAACCGAGAAAACTCATAGTGGGCGCCACTCACATCATATCACGAGAAAACCACAACTTACATTTTAAAAAAAAAATGGTAATACATTCTTAAAATCCTTGCAGTTTCTCCAAAATCCATAAATCTCATCAATACTGAAATCCTCGAGAAGAATCACAATATGTAAACATGTCGGTGGTGATGGATGTCTATGATACGATAGTATATACCATGCGAAGTATGGCCAGAAGCTATGCATGAATCATGATGCAATGAGGTATGTAAATATGATTAACAATCCTACGTATCCATCCTGATGAAATGACTATACAAGTATAAGTCTACAGATTATATATGATGCAATGCACAGATACCGATTCTAAGCAAGTTCTATATTGTTCGTGATATAGCAATTACCAAAGGCGTGTGTGTTCGCATGAATAGTGCACGTGCGGCAAAAACCAATGGTAATAGTGCAAGTGTCCTATGAGATAATATCGTATATATCTATGATGATGCAATGCAATGAGATGAATGACTGAGAGACTATGCATATAAATACAAGCACTACTAGTAATCCTGACTATCGGGCGCCTCACACCATCCGGACGATCCCCCATAGATGTGTATATCTACTCACCGGAACGCCTCGGCTAATCTGATCTGATCACAACCTTGCCTTTCCGCGCTGCGTCCGATGCCTCCGCAACCGATCCTAGAATTGCACAAACACAATACATAAGTCCAAATATCCTGAGACGGCACGAAGATAACGATACGTAAGAATGAACGTCCACAAGTTAGACTTGTGTGCACTTGGTGCATAAAACGCGTACGATAACGCCACAACCCCAACTAGGAGTCGCTAAATATGACAACCACCAAACCTAGAACCCGATCGTACCGATCGCACAATCACAACACCCTAAAAAATCATAGGAAATAATATAAAGATCATCACAACGTCAACTAAACCAACATCTATTTATACCAAAAACCTAGTAAGCATTCAAATGGGATTTCGGTGCAAAACTTTATGGATTAACGACCTAAAGGCCACAATCACAAGTAAACATCCTAATAAGCCATGCTCCACAAATTAATATAACATCACACTAACCCACAAAAATCATGAAATTTGCTTTCATAACCACTCGATTAGAATAATTTGAAACCACTTAAGCAAGGTAACCACTTAGATTAGGTTTGTATAGTCACTAGATAGCAAACTAAACTTAATTAACATAGTAATGATGGTTGAAACCCTAGCTCTAGCTCTAACTCAAACCCTCATCTTTAAAAACCCAAACTTGCAATTAGCACCAAATTAACACTTAAATAATTTAGATTAAGGTAACTAACCAACTAAGTAACTATTGAGTTATGATTATACCTCAAAATTTATAGATCTAACTTGCAACTTGCCTCCAAAATGGTTTCTTGCTCCAAAATCCTTGCTAGATTACGCCAAGGAAAATTGGGTGGAGATTGAACTATGAATTAGTGAGAAGTTGTGTGGATTTTTGAATAATTTTTCATGATTTTTGAGGTGGAAATGAGATGGGGAAATGAGAGGGGCAGCAGCAGAAATTTCGGCCAGAATGGGCTGGAAAAAGGGAGTGTGTGTGTGAGTGAGGAAAATAATAAACACCATACCCCAAGTCAAACTAGCACCATACCTCTTTATCTCCTCATTTTCCTTTTTATTTATTTTGTTTTATTTAAATGTCTAGAACCATGGAGAACAAAAAGGAAAGAGAATGTGTTACAACTTGCGATTTAATTGACATGGTGCACTAATGTGTACTTAACCCATCTCACTTGTAATTAACACTAATTAAAAGTATAAGTGAAATCTTAAAACAATATTTAAAAATAATTATTTTAGGAAAAATATTTAAGAAAACGAGCAATTTGTAAGTGACTGTTCCCCTCCGAATGACGCGGCGGAAACGCGATAAACGTCTTGCCTGAGATTCGGGGCAGATGCTATTTGGCTTTATCCGTCCACCTCTCCGAAAATGCCAGGTTGATTTATGGCACCGTGTATCGGAGGTTTAGACGGATGCGGCCGATGTAGCAGATTTCGTCAGATTCCCCTTGCTTGAGGGGTTTTTGATTGTGGGGACGCTCTTCCCTGCAGGCGCAAGCCCCTTCAGTTAATTACGCTACCGCATCGCGGTAGCAACTTTCTCCTTCTCCAGAATTTCACTTTGTGTCGTGTGCGTTTTTGTTGTTTCCAATGTGAGACTATTTTTAAAGTCTCATCATTTGGTTTTTTTACCATCAACACCCCCCTCACGTGTAACCATCAATTTTTTCTTTAGTGTGGTTGTCACGTGGAAAGTTCAATTACTTGATATAGTATTGTCGAGTCGAGTTTGGGGCTCTGATACCATGTCAAAGTTATTTTTAAAGTCACCATCCGTATATGAGGAGGTTTTCAATTCCCATGTCGATGGCGATCTCGAGGCCTGCTATCAAAGCTTCATATTCGGCTTCATTGTTTGTCCTTGGTTCTGTTAAGGAGAGAGCAAAGCGCATTATCCCTCCTTATGGAGTCATGAAGATAAGGCCTACCCCCGATTTGATTATGGGCGTACTTTGTTTGCGCTTCTTCCTGGAAGATGCTCCATCGAAATAAAGCTCCCATCGGGTATCACCACCGTCGATCGCGTCAAACGCATGTTCGTCTGGCAGATCGCAATTCAGAGGAGAATCGGCAGGTATCGGATGCTCAGCGAGGAAGTCGGCGATGGCCTGGCCTTTCATTGCCTTGAGAGGTTGATATATTATCGAGAACTCCATTAAGAGTAGGGCCCATTTAGCGAGTCGCCCCGTTAATATGGCCTTCGACATCAAATACTTAAAGGGGTCCACCTTCGAAATGAGACGGACTTCATACGCCAACGCATAGTGCCCGAGCTTGGTTATCGCAAAGATCAATGCCAGACAGTGTTTTTCAATGGGAGAATAGTTACTTTCTGCCCCCAGCAGAACTCGACTCAAATAGTAGAGTGCACTTTTTTTCCCTTGGTCGTTCTCTTATACCCATAATGCGCCTAAGGAGCCTTCGATGGCAGTTGTATAAAGAATGAGAGGTTTTCCCTTGACCGGAGCAGTCAACACTGGCGGATTCTGGAGGTACTGCTAGATTTCGTCCAGTGCGTCTTGGCATTTATGATCCCAGACGAACGGGGTTCCCTTCTTCATCAGGTGACTGTAAGGACGGCACTTCCCTGAAAGATTGGCTATAAATCGCCGTATATACGCGAGCTTCCCTTGGAGAGACCACAGCTGTTTGAGAGTCCATGGCGGGGGCATTTCCATGATCGCCTTAATCTTTGACGGATCTATCTCAATACCTCGGTGTCGGACGATGAATCCCAGGAATTTGCCCGAGGAAACTCCGAATGCACACTTGAGAGGGTTCATCTTCAAGTTGTATTGTCGAAGGCGTTGAAATACGGTCTTCTGATGCTCGAGATGTTTCTCATATGATTTGCTTTTAACCACGAGATCGTCGATATAGCATTCGACGATTTCGTGTATAAGATCATCAAAGATCTTCGTCATGGCCTTCTGATAGGTGGCACCGGCATTCTTTAAACCGAAGGGCATCACCTTATAGCAGAATATACCCAAAGGGGTCCTGAAGGCGGTGTGCTTCTGGTCTTCGGGATGCATCTTTATCTGATTATACCCTGATGAGCCGTCCATGAAGGAGAAAACCTCGTGAGTGGACGTATTGTCTATCATCAGTTCGGTGACTGGCACTGGGAAATCGTCCTTCGGGTAGGCTTTATTAAGATCCCGGAAATCCACGCATATGCGCACTGTCCCATTTTTCTTCATCACAGGGACGATGTTGGCGATCCATTCAGGATATTGAACCTCCTGGATAAAGCCAGAGTCGATCAGCTTCTTGACCTCGGCGTTGATGCTCATCTCAAGCTCGAGCCGCATTCTTCTCGGTGCTTGTTTGATTGGTTTAGCGTCCGGGGATATCGCCAATTTGTGCACAGCAATTTCTGGATCTAGTCCCAGCATTTCGGAATAGTTCCATGCGAAGCAATCTCTATGCTGCATAAGCACGTCTTTTAACGCAGCCACCCTTTCTTCAGATAGCAGCTCGCTGACGAATGTGGGCCGCGAGTCACTTGCCGTCCCCAACTCAATTTTCTTGAGGTTATCTACGGTAGTATATATTCCATCCTCCAGCTCTTTCGGTGCCGGTGGAAATTCTGAGATCACCTCGTTGTTGTTGTTTTCGAAGTACCAGGGGAGGTCATCCATATTCTCGGGCTCTTCTTTTGATATTGTTATCATGTGACAAGTACGAGCTCGCTTCGAAGACCGATGTGGGTCTGGTTCTACTTTCGTGGCTTTGGGTTCGTGCTTCTGTGGCGGCGTTACCCTCCAACTGTCAGATAGAGCGAACTTGCCGAGCTGATACCGATCTTCCACCCAGTTCTTGAAGGTGAAGCGGTCTTCGAGAGGGTGCCATATTGCTCGGGGATAAGAGCAATAGTTTGGGTGAGAAACTTCGCCTGCTTGTTCGGGGTGCTTGGACTCCGGTAGTGTGAGCATCCGATGTTTTAGAGCGAGAATACTTGACCTCCGAATGAGCGAATCACAACTGGAATGGGGCTCGAGGTCAAGTATTCTCTTCGTCTTATCTTGGGGGAAAGAATATGCTCGACCCATTTTCTTCATGAGGGATAGATCAGGACCGCTCGATTCCCGCTTGCGTGGCTTATTAGTCCCACTTTGTTTCTGTCGAGTGCCTTTTTCGCTTTTTGCCTTGTTTCTGCCTCTGTGTCGAGCCTTTTTTATAACAGGTCGACAGGGAGCGGCACTTTCATCTTTCACGGCCTGTTGGAGGAGGCGTTTTGGCTTTCTCGTAGATGGCCATCTCACGGTTGTGGTCATCTCTGACTTTTTGGCCAGCTTCCTTTATAAGCTTGTCCATTTGTTCTTCGAACGACGGACTGGGCACTTTTGCATCAGGAACTTTTACTGGTTCAGGATTAGCGTCCTCCCATTGAGCATCCGCTTCTTTATTGAAGTCGTGCACGACGTAGCAATCGTGGAGTAGCTCTCGTTTCTTGGACCGAATGTAACCAAGCCCGATTGTTTCCATTCTTTTATTAGGCAACTTGTGCTGAGTCCCGGGAACGTTCCAGACCCTGTCATAGAATTTGGCTTTTCGAGTGGTCTATTTGAAGGATATCCCCTGGCGCTTCAGCAGCCTCTTCAAACCTTCTGTATAATATCTGGGCAGACGGATGGGCTGAAGCCTGTTAAGCGTAGGATCCATGCCGTGCCAGATTTCTTTCTCCACTTTGGTTTCTTCAGAGCAGTAGAATAGAATTGCCTTTTCGCCTTCTCGCTTGGGAGGGACATAGAACGTCCGCAGCTCCTCTACACTGTAGGTATTGAGCGCATCCAGTTCTTTATGATGTTTAAGTGGAACCATGGCAACTTGTAGACTTTGCTCTTCGTCAGCGGATGTTTGTATTGAAGGTCAAACAGAAAATATAGCATGAACTTCATCTTCCGAGTCACTTCCAAAGATCAACGTAGGAGCGGATGGTCCCGGTTTGTTGTATTGGGGCGGACCCGAATAAACCATCTCCTCTTCCTCCTCGGTATCACTCCCGAAGACAGGGATGGTGGCGTTAGCTTTGTTCTCCGGCTTGTGATACCTTTCCGTGTCTTCGAAATCCGGTAAGAAGTATTTTGCATCTTCATATTTGCGGACCTCGTTCACGGAGAACGGGTTCAGTTCTCCCGTCACGGTATACTCGAGACCATCCTTAAAATATTTCATACACTGATGCTGTGTAGAAGGGATGATATTATACTCGTGTAACCATGGTCGGCCGAGCAGAGCATTGTAGCATGTCTTGGCGTCTATGACGTGGAACTTAATGTCCGTGACGAGCAGCCCAAAGCGTAGCGTCGGTATCACAGACCCAAGAGTTCTTGATGATTGGGAATCGAACCCGGAGATGGTGATCTTGTCCCGAGAAAGGTGCAGGACGCTCATGCAGATTTCCTTTAACACCCGCACGTTGAGGAGATTAACGGAAGACCCATTGTCAACCAAGATTTTGCCTATCTTTATATCATGGCAATACCTTGAGACATAGAGGGGGCGATTGTGTTCGCACGTCCCTAGGAGAAGGTCTTCATCACCGAAAGTGATATCGGCCGTGTGCACTTCTTCCAATTCATCCTTCATCTTTTCTTCGGCGAGAAAAGCTTGGAATTGCTCCGGCTCCTGTAGCGCTTTGATCAACGAATCTCTTGCTTCTTTTGATAGTAGAAGGGCGTCAAGAATGCTGAGCTGCGAAGGTAGCTTCCTCAAGTGTGCCAGAACGTTGTAGTCCACTTTATTTCTCTTTGGCGGGTCCTTGGCAGTTATCTCTTCCACAACTTGGTCATCCAGGGCGATATCTTCAGAGACCTTTTCTTTCCCTTTATCTTTTTTATTTGAGGGTCCGAGATTCTTTTCGGGTAACGTGTGATTACGCAGCCGGATATTTTCGCAGGCCCTCGGCTCTTCCTCTTTTCCCGAGGTGGACTCTTTAAAGAGAGGGCCACGCTCCAGCTCCTCATCAGAATCGCTCCCGAATGTGAGCACTTGTGATCCCCCGGCGTTAACCATGCGACAATTGTCGGTAGTTCTGTTAAGCCCCCCAGTCGTACTTTTTCGCTCCCGACGAGTTTTGCATTTTTCCCGCTTAAAATGTTGCCGGTGAGCGACATATCCTTGCCACCATTTATTGAAAGCTTTGCACTCTTCGGTGGGGTGCGAAACCTTCCGATGATATAAGCAATAGGAAGGGTGCATTTCTGCTTCACCAGCAATGTTTCTTTCAGAGGGTGGTAGCTTCATACCCATTGATATGGCTTTAGCAAACCTTTTCCTCATCTTGAATTTGCTTTTATCTGCGGTGGACGTACTTCACTCCAGCGGGAGTGTCTCAGCTCTTTCTTCAAGTCGCTGGCGCTTGGCCCTTTCAAATATGGCCGTCTCGCGTTCTCGATCACCTTTACTTTTCAACAGAGCTTCATTGAGGAATGCGTCAATTGTTTCATCCGATGGCCACAGAATTTCCGGTTTAGGATCTGCCCCCAGCTTTTCAGTGCAAGGAGTTTCCTCATCGTCTGTAAACGAGTGGGAAATCATATGACAGCTCGCCACGTATTCTTCGGATTAATCCGACGAACTGTCTCCCTCATCTTCCTCTTGAAAGACGTGGTTGAGGAACTCTTGGAGTGTAATGGGAGTCTGTGCTTTCTGGTTGTATTCCTCCAGTGCGTCAATTTGTTTTTGTAAGTCTGTGCCCTTGTCTCCAGGTTTCACAGGCTTCTTGGATTTCTTTTTCTTCTTCTTTGAAGATTTTGATGGCTGGTTATGAGTGCTTGGGCTACCACTATCGATCTTTGGAGTCGGGCACGGCTTCAACATCTCTTCAATGATCTGAGGTTCCAACGGGTTCTTCCACCTGATCGCTGGGCATGTTTGAAGATCGTTCAGCATCCTCTTTGTTTTGGCTGATAGCACAACCTCCCATGGAGCTTCTTCAACGAGAGAGCACGTTGCCCCCGGCGTATTCATCCTTTTAGAGGTGTGAGGTTGCGGCGGATTCACCTTCCATCTGTCGGACAACGCGAACTTGCCCTGTTGGTACTGGTCCTCAATCCAATTTTTGAAGACGTAGCAATCTTCAATCGGATGACCCAATACTCGGTGATAGGGACAGTAATTAGGATCATTGACGTCGTTTGGCTGCGACGGACGTCTTGGATCTGGCAGGTTTATGAGTCGATTGCGCAATGCCAGCCCAAACAGTCTTCTCGTTTTATCTTGAGGAAACGAGTAAGGACGTCCAAGTCTCTCTTCAAGGGGTACGTGTAGACGCGTATTATTTTGACGGACAACCGGCTTTAGGTTGCTCGGCTGTTGTTGAGCATTGGCGACGACGATCGCTTTTCCCTTCCCCTTCTCGTTTTGAGAGTCCGGCTTCGGAGGAGGCGGTCTATGGCCCATCTGGTCCATTTGCGCTAGCTTGTCGATCGGGGCCTGGAAGGTAGTCGGCTTGAAGAACATCATAAATTGCGAGATGGTCGCTTGCGGATCAAGGGTTCCCACAAACATACCCACTGTCGGAGCCTCTTCTATGCGTTGCTCGCATTTTGACCATAAGTTCCGCCACCGTATTGCGTATTGGACCCATGTCTCGCCCGGCTTCACCCTGGCATTAATCAATGCCGTTATCGGGGTGTGTTCGCTGGCGCTTGCGAAACGCTGGGTAAACAGCAGTTCCATCTCCGCAAATGTATTGATAGAGTCATTTGGGAGCTCAGAGTACCACTCGAACGCTGTATCTGACAAGCTACCGACGAACTGGCGAAGCAACAATTTATCATCACCGCCGGTGTTGCCGCAAAGCGCTCTGAACTGGGCAACATGCTGGTGGGGATTGCCCGTCCCTTTATAGACATGGAATTTCGGTATTGTATAGCCCGGCGGGTACTTTATCTGGTCGTACCAGCTCGAATATGGTGGTCCTGTTTTTACAACCTGACCGGTTGCCTCAGTTGCATGATGAACCCGTATCTGTTGGGCTATATATTCGTCCATGTCAGCTTTGGAGATTGTCTCTTCTTTGGCTGTTGACAGAGCCGGTGGAGGATTTGACGTTTCTCCCCTGTCGTCTTCAAGGACGATCGGAGGATCTTCTTCAGTAAGAGGATCTTGCTGGATCATCATACTCACCGTGTCCTGGAACAGAAGGGCCATTCGTTTTATATTGGCTGCTTGTTCTGCAGCCACTTTGTCCTTCTTTTCCAATATCCGATGAAGGAATTCAGCGTCAGTTTCCAGTTCCTGGCGTTGATCCGAGGACGCTTCAGGGCTTTCTTTTGGCCCAGTGAGTGCGGCCATCGCATTCATCATTTCTTGGAGCTTCTGCTGTTGCTCCTGAGCTTTGGTCACTGACCGTGTAAGCGGTCTATGACCTGTAGATGCACGACTGTCCTCCTTTCCCGACGCCATGTATACAGTATGGACTACAATGCCCCCGGACTTAGGGCGTTTAGGCTCGCCGCCTTTGACATTTTCCGCGGGCGTGGGTACCTTCTCCGGCCTTCTTCTCTTGTGGGCCGTTGAAGTTGAGGGGGCCGTTGCAGCGGGCACCCTGGCGGTTGTCGTCCTTTGCTGTTTGTCAGGACGTTTCTTTTCTTCCTGCACTTTTGCCCTTTTCTGTTGGCGAGAGTGATCTTGGTCGATTACCGAGTTTTGAACTCTCCGCCAGACTTTATAAATCTTGGAGGACAGCCATTGAGGGGGCTGCTCCAACTTAGTTTCTGTAACTCTCTCCACAGGTGGAGGAGATCTTTTTAGCATAGCAGTCGGAGAGTTCTTACGTACCCTCCTTAGCAGTTCAAAGCTGTTCCCAGTTGGAACAGCAACATTAACTTTCACCACTGGAGCGGGTGGAGTTAGCCCTGAGGGGGAGTTGCCCCCGGCCTTCCTTACTCGGCGCCAGTGGCGACGTCGAGCGTGACGAGCCGTTAGGACTGGCTCGGCGATAGAGACAGCTTCTTCTTGCCCCCTGTTCGAATGAGGTGCTGCTGGTGTCAGCCTCTTAAATACTGATGTTGTCCTTTGAGTGGCGATGTTCAATCTGTCAAAGACAGATCCTCGAGCAGGAGCAGGGGCCGGAATAGTCAGCCTTGAAAAGACCGACTCTTTAACAGGAGAAGCCGCCTTGACGACTTCTGGAGCAGGGGTTTCTGTCTTTCTCGGGACGGCTATTTCAGGGTTCATGAGCTTCCTGGCGGGCCCATCAGGGTTCTGGCTCAGCCTGGAAAAGACAGAGGCTGCCGGTTTGATATTGGACGACCCGTTGAAAGGGGCCGTTGTAGCAGTGAGCCGATCGAAAACTGACTTCTTGTTCGCTTCTGGTGCGGGCACTGGCATGGTGAAGCTTGCAGGCGGGAGCATGGTCCCGAAAAACAGACCGGTGGTGGCCTGGGTCACCTGGCCCACCGGCATGGCAAGGATGGAGGCTGCTTGAGGCCCATAGGCTACACCTCCAGGTGAGCCGGAGCGTTGGTTGGACTGGCACTTTGAGCAGCTCGAGCAGTTGGAGGCCATTGATGCTTGATTTCTGCGTCAGGCAAAAGACCAAATCTTAGTAACTTGAAACCCAAAGGAAACCATTAACAAACCGCGATTTCGTTCGCGAAGACGACACATGAAGTGTGGAGTGGAAAGAGGAAAAGGTCCCACCGGGCTTGCCAGAATCTGTTCCCCTCCGAATGACGCGGCGGAAACGCGATAAACGTCTTGCCTGAGATTCGGGGCAGATGCTATTTGGTTTTATCCGTCCACCTCTCCGAAGATGCCAGGTTGATTTATGGCACCGTGTATCGGAGGTTTAGACGGATGCGGCCGATGTAGAAGACTTCATCAGATTCCCCCTCGCTTGAGGGGTTTTTGATTGTGGGGACGCTCTTCCCTGCAGGTGCAAGCCCCTACAGTTAATTACGCTACCGCATCGCGGTAGCAACTTTCTCCTTCTCCAGAATTTCACTTCGTGTCGTGTGTGTTTGTTTTGTTTGTGGTTTCCCGTGGATTGTATACGGAGACTAATTTATGTCGTCGCCCGTAGGACGTGGATTAGTCCAAATCCGTATTTTCATAGATTTGGGTTTGGGATTTTGGTTTAAGGATACGTTAGCCCTATTTAAGGCTGAGATCAACTTAAACTTTTGTTAAAGATACGTTAGCCTAATCTCCAGACTAAGATCAACTTAACGGGATCGTTTAGATTCGACAAGAGAGCAATTGGCTCTATTGTTCCAGTTTAGGGACATGGTGGTCCATAATTAGTTTAAGGAAATTACGGTCCATTGTTCCCATTTTGGGACGAATATTAGTTTAAGGACGTTTTGGTCCAACGTTCCCATCTTGGGACGAATATTAGTTTAAGGACGTTTCGGTCCATGAGTTTAAGGACCCCGCAGTCCGTATTGATGTAGGGTTGTCGGGACCCGTCACCTCTCTGACGTCGTTGAAGGATTACAACGATAGGGGTCAGAGGAGTTTGGAGATGTACCCTTGAACCGGATGTAAATTGGTTTAAGAGAGCAGTCTTGCTCAGTCAATTTAATTTGAGGACTTACGGCCATGATTGGGCTAAGTCCAGTTGAGAATTTGTGGTTGTTGGGACCCGTCACCTCTCTGACGTCGTTGAAGGATTACAACGATAGGTGTCAGAGGAGTTCAGAGATGTACCCTTGAACCGGATGTAAATTGATTTAAGAGAGCAGTCTTGCTCAGTCAATTTAATTTGAGGACTTACGGCCATGATTGGGCTAAGTCCAGTTGAAAAATGTTCAACGATTTTATTTATCTTTGGCTTATTAGGCCTGTGCTAGGGCTTTGCCCCTGTTTAATAATGCACTGCATTTTATTCCAGCCTGCTAGGCCTTTTTGATTTGGGCTCAGTCCCTTTGTAAATGATGCAGAGCATCTGTTTTGGGCTCTGCCCTTTTTAAAATAATGCATTGCATTTTATTAGGCCTGTTAGGCCTTTTTTAATTGGGCTTGGCCCTTCTTTAAATAACGCAGTGCATTAATTATCTGACAGTGTCTTGTCAGGCGCTTTGCGCCAATTATTGAGCGCAAGCCCATGTGGAGGTGACACGTGTCACGCTCTGGTGAGCGCAAGCGCGGTGCGCTGCGTTATTGCGCTGCTGACACGTGGCGCGCTCTGGTGAGTTGCGCCAATTTCAGAGAGCAATGCTCTATCTTAAAAGCGCATAGCGCAAGTTATTCTGGTGCTGATACGTGGCGCTCTCTGGTGGCTTGCGTCAACCCAGAAGCGCAACAGTGCAGTTTTTGCAAGTGCAAGGCACTGTTTCAATAACTTGATCAAATTTTGGATTCAAGAAAAGAATCTTTAAGATTCCAGAACCAATGGTTCATAAAAAAGTGCAGGCACTGTGCATGGCACAGTTATTATTTATTTTTTATTGAAGATCATTGATCTTGTTCTTAGATCAATGATCTATTCAGAAGAAGTTCTTCTTTTTATAAAGGTTTTTACCTTTTTTCTCCTCTTGAGTTTTTTTTCTAAAATTTCTTCAGAGTTCACTCTATTCTCTGTGCTGTTGTTTTTGATCTTGATGTTCATCATGTTTTCTGAATTGGGGTCTAGGGGCCTTTATATAGTGCCCATTAATTTGTTAAATTTGTTAAAGAGATCATTCTCTGAGTGATTTGGGGAATTTTCCCCACCGTTGGATCTTTGATTCAAGGGCTTCTGTTTTACAGAAGACAAACTTCTTGTTTTAACAGGAACAGAAAGATCTTACTGGAATTTTAATTCTGTTTGGCGCAGATGCACCAGCGCTTGACACGTGTCGCACAGCGCAGAGTGCAGAGCAACTGTGCAAGCACAACTGCGCAAGCGCAACTGCGCTGCCACGTGTCGCGCGTCGCAGAGCGCAGCGCACCTGCGCAAGCGCAACTGCGCTGCCACGTGTCGCGCAGCGCAGAGCGCAGCGAGTTTAAGCACTGGTCGGGGTGCTAACGATAAGTCCACCTTAGGTAACGTATCTTTCAGGATTTTGTTGTAAGAATTGTAAATTTGTCGGTTCTTATATATCTTGTCCTGCAGGGCCAAGTCTAACCGAAGAAGAGGCGAAAACCGTCGAACCTAAGGGGACAGAGGAAGAGGCACCGGCCGAACCCGAGCCGACGGTGGGCGACATCGCCGGGGTTGCTGAACCTGGGTTGGTGGCTGAGGGAGCTGCACCAGAGAAGGTCGTTGAAGCCGATCCTGAGGTAGAGGCAAATGAGACGACCATTATAACTGTTCCTGGGGTAGTAGCGGATAAGGCGCCTGAGACCGGCGACCCCATGGCGACGACAGATGAGACAACAGCGGCCACCGAGCCTGAAGGAGTAGCGGGCGAGATGGGTGTGACTCCCGGGGACGAGCCAGTCGCTCTTTCCCAATAGTCTGGAAATGCTCCAATCATTGCTCTCCCCGTCTACGGACCTCCGCCGTCTCCTGGTCGTGTGAGCACGACAACGGCCCCAGTCGAGTCGGGTGATAAGGCTACGGGCGGTGGACTCATGTCGATGGAGGAGGGAGACGCCTCCGTTTCGGCTGGCGGCTCATCAGGTAAATTTCGGGTTACCGTCCCCCCTTTTTTTATCTTGCAATCCTTTCTGACAGGTTTATCTTTGTTCTTTAACGCAGGTGCGGCCAGTGCTGACGCTCTATTGCTCGAGGGGGCGCCGTCAACTACCGCATTGGCGGTGGCCACCTCTCAGCCTTCCCTCGTACCATCACTGATGTTGGATGGTATGGATTCGCAACCCATTAGTTTTATCTTTCAGCCGCATAATTTATGTACTAATGTCGTACTATTGTGTCTTTTCAGGAGTGCTTTTTGATCATCTCTATCAGGTGTTGCACCCGCACTTCTCCTTCCCATCTGAACTTGCTTCTTCCTCCAGTGGCGCTGGTGAGTATAGTTTCTCACTGATGTCTTTCTTTTTTCAGTAATGGAATTATTTCTAACTTTCCCTCGTCCTGATTGTAGTGATACAAATTGAAGGAGGGGATGAAAGATCGGTCGCGCCACCGGCCCTCCCGGCCTTGCCACCTGCTGCAGCTGGTATAGTAAACTATCGCATCGATGACTTTTTTTTGTATTTCTTGAACCGTCATCTAATCGTATCTTGTTCTTTCAGCTGTCGTTCCGATCCCAGCGCCCTTTGAGTCTCGCGTTATAATGCCGGCAGGCCCCTTCCTGAGATGTCCGTCTTCAAAGGGTGCTGTAATGAGCTTGGGCATGCTGAGCGGATACGTCGAGGAGCTTGACGCAGACGCTCTCCCATCTGCTGCGGATTTCGCTGCGGAGGTTAACCCGATGTTGGCGGCGCTTGTGACTTTTCATGATGGAGGCATCGTCGAGCTTTGGGTTAATCACTGCAGGGAAATCGAGGTCCGCCTGCATCAATCGGAGTTTATGCGCCCTGCTTCCGAGACCTTAGCCGCAAGCAATCAAAGAGCAGCATGGATTGAGCTAAGCGCTTCTTATTTCCGTCACTTGGAACAAGAAGCGGCCTTAAGGCTGAGCGAATGCCAGGAGACCTCAAGCGAGACGGCTCGTCTGCGTGCTGAGGTTGAGGCGAACGCTGCCCAGGTGAAGGCTATCTTCGAGGGCCTTCTTGAGCTTATCTCTAATGGGCTAACACTAAAGCGGAAGCTCGATGCCGCCGAGCATGATGCCCAAGGCCGCGAAGCAGCTCAGCAGGCTGTTGGAGAGCAGCGTGCATCCTTCTTGCAGCAGCGGGCTCAAGTGGAAGCAGAACTGGCGGTGACGGCCGATCAGGAAAAGGCATGGAAGGAAGTGCGCGAACAACTGATAAGGCTATTTAAGACTCTTCTTTCCCAGTAGTTGCCCTTGTATCAATATACTTGTAAAAATTTTCTTTTTCGAATAAGATGTATCCATTCTTTATTCTTTTGTACGATTCACCTTGTACTTGATTGAATTTATAAAGATACACATTTTTTTTCTTTGCAATGTCTTGTACTATTTCTTTGCTTTCTCCCTTCTCTTATTATCAGCATGCTGTCTTGATAAACATGGTTGATAGATAATAAAGTAAGCATCTTGGTTTCTTCAAGAGATAGCGATGGCTTAGGCCGCAGGTTCAGATCTGCCGCCTAAGACTTTTCAACTCTATGAGCCGTGAGGGTCTCATAGAGACTTTTCTCCCTACGGATCGAGAGGATCTCGTAGGTGGATTTTCTCCTTAGGAATCGTGAGGATTCCTAAGTGCGTTTTCTCTTATTAGTCATAAAGATCTTATGAGAGAATTTTCCCTCTTACGAGTCGAGAGGACTCGTAAGCGGTTATTTCCCTCCTTGTCGAGATTCGACTGTGGAGAGTAAGACCCGTGGATAGTATGCAAGAGACCATTTTAGACCGAATTGCAGGATCCCAGTGCTTAGGAAACGAGTTTTTAAATCCCTACTGCCTAAGGCTTCATCTTCAAAGTCGAAACGAATCGGGAAGTCCTCGTGAAGACACTAATTTCTTCACGGGTCGAGACGAATCAAGCAGTTCTCGTCAAGGACACTGGTTTCCCTGAGTCGAAGGATTTTGCCGAAGACACTGGTTTCTTCGGGGTTGAAACTAATCGGAGTATTCCTGCGGAGACACTGGTTTCTCTGCGGGCCGACGCGAATCAGGAGGCTCTCATCAAGGACGCTAGTTTCCCTGAATTGAAGTAGTTGCCAAGGACACTGATTTCCCTAGGGTTGAAACGAATCGATGTATTCCTGCAAAGACGCTAGTTTCCCTGCGGGTCAACGCGAATCAGGATGTTCTCGTCAAGGACACTGGTTTCCCTGAGTCGAAGGATTTTGCCGAAGACACTGGTTTCTTCGGGGTTGAAACGAATCGGAGTATTCCTGCGGAGATACTGGTTTCTCTGCGAGCCGACGCGAATCAGGAGGCTCTCATCAAGGACGCTAGTTTCCCTGAATTGAAGTAGTTGCCAAGGACACTGGTTTCCCTGGGGTTGAAACGAATCGATGTATTCCTGCAAAGACGCTAGTTTCCCTGCGGGTCGATGCGAATCCGGATGTTCTCGTCAAGGACACTGGTTTCCCTGAGTCGAAGGATTTTTCCGAAGACACTGGTTTCTTCGGGGTTGAAACGAATCGGAGTATTCCTGCGGAGACACTGGTTTCTCTGCGGGCCGACGCGAATCAGGAGGCTCTCATCAAGGACGCTAGTTTCCCTGAATTGAAATAGTTGCCAAGGACACTGGTTTCACTGGGGTTGAAACGAATCGATGTATTCCTGCAAAGCCGTTAGTTTCTCTGCGGGTCGACGCGAATCAGGATGTTCTCGTCAAGGACACTGGTTTCCCTGAGTCGAAGGATTTTTCCGAAGACACTGGTTTCTTCGGGGTTGAAACGAATTAGAGTATTCCTGCAGAGACGCTAGTTTCCCTGCGGGTCGACGCGAATCAGGATGCTCTCGTCAAGGACACTGGTTTCCCTGAGTCGAAGGATTTTACCGAAGACACTGGTTTCTTCGGGGTTGAAACGAATCGGTGTGTTCCTGCAAAGACGCTAGTTTCTCTGCGGGTCGACGCGAGTCAGGATGTTCTCGTCAAGGACATTGGTTTCCCTGAGTCGAAGGATTTTGTCGAAGACACTGGTTTCTTCGGGGTTGAACTGATCTGTGGCGGTCTTTCAGGTTTTATATAAGTTACCGTCAAAACCGTGAAGCTAGGAATTTGATCTTTTCTTCGTTTGCTGGCACTGCGTCTGCTGTATCGAGACGAATGTCATGGTTGTCTCTAGGTTGTTGGTGAACCGTCGAGATTTGGCTTTGCTTTCTGACGGAGCCTGTTGGGAAGATATAGTTCCGTCTTTGTTTGTGCCCTTGGATTGTATACAGGGATCGATGTGATCTCAACTGTAGGGCAAAAGTTCCATCATATTTTTTATTATTGTTTTATTTCAGCGATACTCTATCATTTCAACTTTTATATCGCGAAGGTCGCGATCGCCCAATCATTTCGGCTATTTTTCGCGGTGCCCAATTATTTCGGCTGTTTATTTTATTTTTACTCGCTGCTTTTTATTGCGAGTTGCCCAATCATTTCGGCTATTTTGTGTGCATACGTTTTTACTTGCTGCTTTTTATTGCAAGTTGGCCCATCATTTCGGCTATTTCGTATGCATGTGCGGCCTACTGGCTTTTCGCCGTAAACCTGAAATTAGACACCGATTTCGGCATCAGCACCGCTACAACTGAGATATTGCCAGGAACGAATCATCATTTGCCTCTGTCGATGTCGAACAAAGGTGGCTTAGCGAACAGGGTTAAGGTCTTGTCGACTAAGGCTTTTGACTTCATGAGCCGTAAGGGTCCCACAAAGGTATTTCTCCCTACAAGTCGTGAGGATCTTATAGGTGTATTTTCTCCTTAGGAATCGTGAGGATTCCTAAGTGTATGTTCCTCTGTAAGTCATAAGGATTCTACAAGAGGGTTTTCTCCTTGTAAATCGAGAGGACTTACAAGGGTTGTTCACCATACGAACATATCCCCAGTCACGGATGGGACTTGGTTAGGGAAATGTTTATTCGCGCCCGTGGATTGTATACAAGGATCAGTATTGAACCACTTGTAGGGCAAAATCGAAGGTTGTGGAGGTTGCTTAAGCACAGGTTTAGGTCTCTGTAACTTAAGACTTTCAAATCTTATGAGCCGTGAGGGTCCCATAAGAGAGTTCTCCTTACGAGTCGTGAGGATCTCGCAAGTGTATTTTCTCCTTAGGAATCGTGGGGATCCCTAAGTGTGTTGCTCCTTTGTGAGTCGTAAGGATCCCACGCTGGTGGTTTCTACTTACAAGGTCGAGAGGACCCTGTAAGTGTCTTTTAACGAGGTTGCGCCCTTTCGGGTTTTCACAAACACTCGCCGGTAGTCCTACTGTTTTTACTCACGGAGCCCTTTCGGGTTTTCATCCGTTCCCATTTTGCTTATGGACATACCGTTTTTTTAAATTCTTTTTATTCTTTTTTCTAACGAGGTTGTGCCCTTTCGGGTTTTCACAAGACTCGCCGGTAGCCCTGCTGTTTTTACTCACGGAGCCCTTTCGGGTTTTCATCCGTGCCTATTTTTCTTATAGACATACCGTTTTTATTTATATTTTTTTTATTCCCTTTTTTTTATATATCGGCTTTGGGATGTTGCAATCCATCGTAGATTATCGACATCTCGGTCAACAGCTAGTTTTAGGATGTAGTGGTCCGTCATTAGTTTAAGGACGTTCCGGTCCATCATTAGTTTAAAGACGTTTCGGTCCGTTATTAGTTTAAGGACGTTTCGGTCCGTCATTAGTTTAAGGACGTTTCGGTCCTTCATTAGTTTAAGGACGTTTCGGTCCGTTCAGGAGAAGGCCGGCTACCGCTTATAGAGTTTGAGCTCAGGAAGATAACGAGCGGACATAGTCGTCGTCATCTATCATTGACCTAGGCTGTGGCTCATTAAGCATAGTATTTCTTCAGGAAGCGACCGTTTATTGGTCTGAAAGGCCTTTCACCGTGCATATCCATGAGTAGATAGGCTCCACCCTGGTATACCTTGTCTATTATGTACGGGCCTTCATAGTTTGGCTCGAATTTTCCCCGCTTGGCGCGATTGGGGATCATAGGCCTTTTGGCCACTAGCACGAGTTCGCCTTGGCGGAATGTTCTCGGCCGGGTCAATATTTCATATGAGCGCGTCATCTTTGTGTTATAAGCTTCTAGATTTTTTTGCGCTATGAGTCGTGTTTCATCAAGGGCATCAAGCTCCTCAAGCCGAAGGTGAGCATTTTCTTCGTCCGTCAGCTCATAGTGGACTGCCACTCGTAAAGAGGGTAGCTCTATCTCGAGGGGGAGTACTGCTTCTGTAACGAATACCAACGCGTACGGCATTATGCTCATGGCCATTTTGAACATAGTTCGATACGCCCAAAGAGCTTCTTGCAGTCTCTCATGCCAGTCCTTCTTATTTCGGGACACCGTCTTCTTCATGATCTTTGTCAAGGTCTTGTTGAAGGCCTCGGCTAGACCATTAGCTCGTGGATTATAAACCGAGGAATATCTCCAGTCTATATTATGCTGTTGTGCGAAGCGGCTGATCTTGTGGCTTCTGTAGGGTGTCCCGTTATCGGAGATGATCCGTCGCGGAGTTCCAAACCGATAAATGACATGCGTTTTGAAGAAATGGAGGATATTCTCCATCTTCACTTCCCTCAGCGGTACTGCTTCTGCCCATTTGGAGAAGTAGTCAGTCGTCGCCAAAATGAATCGATGTCCCCTGGACGATGCTGGTTCGATGGGGCCGATTACGTCAGTCACCCACATTTCGAACGACTAGCTAGCCACTGTCGGGTATAGTGGATTCGGATGCTGATGGATAAAGTCCCCATGAATCTGGCACGAGTGGCATTGCTTCGCATACTCGAGGCAGTTCTGAATCATCGTGGTCCAGTAATAACCCATCCGTTTAATCTTCAACCTCATCTTCGGCCCGACTTGATGAGAACCGCAGAGTCCGTCGTTCTTGGACGACTCTTTTTGCTTCTTCAGGTCCAAGGCATCTCAACCACAGAGAATCAAACGACCTCTTGTACAGAGTATCATTGACGAATGCGAAAGATAGGGCTCGCTTCATGAGCTGATGTTTTGAGGACGCATCTTCAGGCGTTCGATGGGATTTGAGGTAGTCTATAAAGACTTCTCTCCAATCTTCAACCTTCTCTTGGTCTTTTACTTGTAGGGCCGTCTGTTCAATCGCTTCCTTTTTCTCAGATGATTCCGGAGATATTTCTGCCGGTGCGAGTACCCGACGGATTTGTACCACGATTCTGACGTCATCGAGGTTCTCATCAGCCAGTTCTTTAGCGAGCTTGGCTAACGCGTCCGCCTTGCTATTTTCTGCACGCGGTATGCTTTCCAGCATGTAGGAGGGAATTTGAGTCAGCAGTTGCTGTACTCTCTCTCCATACTTCACCAGCTCTGGCTTGCACGTCTGGTCGTCACCATTTACTTGACTAACGGCCAGTTGGGAGTCTCCGTATATGAGGAGGTTTTCAATTCCCATGACAATGGCGATCTCGAGGCCTGCTATCAAAGCTTCGTATTCAGCTTCATTGTTCGTCCTCGGCTCTGTCAAGGAGAAGGCGAAGCGCATTATCCCTCCTTGTGGGGTCACGAAGATAAGGACTACCCCTGATTTGATTATAGGCGCGTTCTGTTTGCGATTCGGAGGGGAACAGATTCTGGCACGCCCGGTGGAACCTTTTCCTCTTTCCACTCCACACTTCGTGTGTCGTCTTCGCGAATAAAATCGCGGTTTGTTAATGGTTGCCTTTTGGTTTCAAGTTACTAAGATTTGGTATTTTGCCTGGCGCAGAAATCAAGCATCAATGGCCTCCAACTGCTCGAGCTGCTCAAAGTGCCAGTGCAACCAACGCTCCGCCTCACCTGGAGGTGTAGCCTATGGGCCTCAAGCGGCCTCCATCCTTGCCATGCCGGTGGGCCTGGTGACCCAGGCCACCACCGGTCTGTTTTTCGGGACCATGCTCCCGCCTGCAAGCTTCACCATGCCAGTGCCCGCACCAGAAGCGAACAAGAAGTCGTTTTTCGATCGGCTCACTGCTACAACGGCCCCTTTCAACGGGTCGTCCAATATCAAACCGACAGGTCATTAGTTTAAGGACGTTTCGATCCGTCTTTAAACTAATGATGGACCGAAACGTCCTTAAACTAATATTCATCCCAAGATGGGAACGTTGGACCGAAACGTCCTTAAACTAATATTCGTCCCAAAATGGGAACAATGGACCGTAATGTCCTTAAACTAATTATGGACCACCATGTCCCTAAACTGGAACAATAGAGCCAACTGCTCTCTTGTCGGATCCAAACGATCCCGTTAAGTTGATCTTAGTCTGGAGATTAGGCTAACGTATCTTTAACAAAAGTTTAAGTTGATCTCAGCCTTAAATAGGGCTAACGTATCCTTAAACCAAAACCCCAAACCCAAATCTAAGAAAATACGGATTTGGACTAATCCACGTGCTACGGGCGACGACATAAATTAGTCTCCGTATACAATCCACGGGCAACCACAAACAAAACAAACACACACGACACGAAGTGAAATTCTGGAGAAGGAGAAAGTTGCTACCGCGATGCGGTAGCGTAATTAACTGCAGGGGCTTGCACCTGCAGGGAAGAGCGTCCCCATAATCAAAAAACCCTCAAACGAGGGGTAATCTGACAAAGTCTGCTACATCGTCCGCATCCGTCTAAATCTCCGATACACGGTGCCATAAATCAACCTGGCATCTTCGGAGAGGTGGACGGATAAAACCAATTAGCATATGCCCTGAATCTCAGGCAAGACGTTTATCGCGTTTCCGCCGCGTCATTCGGAGGGGAACAGATTCGGGGCAGATGCTATTTGGTTTTATCCGTCCACCACTCCGTAGATGCCAAGTTGATTTATGGCACCGTGTATCGAAGGTTTAGACGGATGCGGCCGATGTAGCAGACTTCGTCAGATTCCCCCTCGCTTGAGGGGTTTTTGATTGTGGGGACGCTCTTCCCTGCAGGCACAATCCCCTGCTGTTAATTACGCTACCGCATTGCGGTAACAACTTTCTCCTTCTCCAGATGTTCAATTCGTGTCGTGGGTGTTTGTTTTGTTTGTGGTTGCCCATGGATTGTATACGGAGACTAATTTATGTCGTCGCCCGTAGGACATGGATTAGTCCAAATCCGTATTTTCTTAGATTTGGTTTTGGGGGTTTTGGTTTAAGGATACGTTAGCCGTATTTGAGGCTAAGATCAACTTAAACGTTCGTTAAGGATACGTTAGTCCATTTTGAGACTAAGATTAACTTAACGGGATTATTTAGATCCGACAAAAGGGCATTTGGGGGCTCTATTGTTCCAGATTAGGGACATAGTGGTCCATTGAATGTATGGTGGTCGGGACACGTCACCTCTCTGACGACGTTGAAGGATTACAACGACGGATGTCAGAGGAGTTCAGAGATGTACCCTTGAACCAAGGTTGATTGGTTGATCCATAGTCCAATTTGGGACTAAAGTTTGTTTGAAGGTTTAAGGATACGTTAGCCATATTTGGGGCTAAGATCAACTTAAACGGGATCGTTTAGATCCGACAAAAGAGCATTTGGGGCTCTATTGTTCCAGTTTAGGGACATAGTGGTCCATTGCCAGTTTAGGGACATAGGGGTCCAACATTCCCATTTTGGGGACGGATATTAGTTTAAGGACATTTCGGTCCAACATTCCCATTTTGGGGATGAATATTGGTTTAAGGACGCATTAGTCCATGAGTTTAAGGACCCCACAGTCCGTATTACCAGTTTAGGGACATGGTGGTCCATTGGGTTTAAGGACATCATAGTCCATGGAGTTTAGTTTAGGGACGTTGCGGTCCATAGCTAGTTTAAGGACATTACGGTCCACGAGTTTAAGGATTTTGTTGTAAGAATTGTAAATTTGTCGGTTCTTATATATCTTGTCCTGCAGGGCCAAGTCCACCTCAGGGGAGGCAGAAACCGTCGAACCTAAGGGGACAGAGGAAGAGGCACCGGCCGAACCCGAGCCGACGGTAGGCGACGTCGCCGGGGTTGCTGAACCTGGGCTGGTGGCTGAGGGAGCTGCACCAGAGAAGGTCGTTGATGCCGAGCCCGAGGTAACGTATCTTTCAGGATTTTGTTGTAAGAATTGTAAATTTGTCGGTTCTTTTATATCTTGTCCTGCAGATGTTTGACCTCGAGCCCCATTCCGATTATTCGCTCCTGGCAATATCCCAGTTGTGAGTAAAAATAAAATAAAAAGCCGAAATGATTGGGCACCGCGAAAAATAGCCGGAATGATTGGGCGATCGCGACCTTCGCGATATAAAAGCTGAAATGATAGAGCATTGCGAAAATAAAACAATAATAAAAAATATGATGGAACTTTTGCCCTACAGTTGAGAACAAATCGATCCCTGTATACAATCCAAGGGCACAAACAAAGACGGAACCATATCTTCCCAACAGGCTCCGTCAGAAAGCAAAGCCAAATCTCGACAGTTCACCAACAACCTAGAGACAACCATGACATTCGTCTCGATACAGCAGACACAGTGCCAGCAAACGAAGCGAAGATCAAATTCCTAGCTTCACGGTTTTGATGGTAACTTATATAAAACCCTAAAAACCGCCACAGATCAGTTCAACCCCGAAGAAACCAGTGTCTTCGGCAAAATCCTTCGACTCAGGGAAACCAGTGTCCTTGACGAGAACATCCTGATTCACGTCGACCCGCAGAGAAACTAGCGTCTTTGCAGGAACACACCGATTCGTTTCAACCCTGAAGAAACTAGTGTCTTCGGCAAAATCCTTCGACTCAGGGAAACCAGTGTCCTTGACGAGAATATCCTGATTCGCGTCGACCCGCAGGGAAACTAGCGTCTTTGCAGGAATACTCCGATTCATTTCAACCCCGAAGAAACCAGTGTCTTCGGCAAAATCTTTCGACTCAGGGAAACCAGGGTCCTTGACGAGAACATCCTGATTCGCGTCGACCCGCAGGGAAACTAGCGTCTTTGCAGGAATACATCGATTCGTTTCAACCTCAGGGAAACCAGTGTCCTTGGCAACTACTTCAATTCAGGGAAACTAGCGTCCTTGATGAGAGCCTCCTGATTCGTGTTGGCCCGTAGAGAAACCAGTGTCTCGGCAGGAATACTCGGATTCGTTTCAACCCCGAAGAAACCAGTGTCTTCGGCAAAATCCTTCGACTCAGGGAAACCAGTGTCCTTGACGAGAACATCCTGATTCGCGTCGACCCGCAGGGAAACTAGCGTCTTTGCAGGAATACATCGATTCGTTTCAACCCTAGGAAAACCAGTGTCCTTGGCAACTACTTCAATTCAGGGAAACTAGAGTCCTTTATGAGAGCCTCCTAATTCGCGTCGGCCCGCAGAGAAACCAGTGTCTCCGCAGGAATACTCCGATTCGTTTCAATCCCGAAGAAACCAGTGTCTTCGGCAAAATCCTTCGACTCAGGGAAACCAGTGTCCTTGACGAGAACTTCTTGATTCGTGTCGACCCGCAGAGAAACTAGCGTCTTTGCAGGAATACATCGATTCGTTTCAACCCCAAGGAAACCAGTGTCCTTGGCAAATAACTCAATTCAGGGAAACTAGCGTCCTTGATGAGAGACTCCTGATTCGCGTCGGCCCGCAGAGAAACTAGTGTGTCCGCAGGAATACTCCGATTCGTTTCAACCTCGAGGAAACAAGCGTCCTCGGCAAAATACTTCAACTCAGGGAAATTAGTGTCCTTGACGAGAACTGCTCGATTCGTCTCGACCCGTGAAGAAATTAGTGTCTTCACGAGGACTTCCCGATTCGTTTTGACTTGGAAGATAAAGCCTTAGGCAGCAGGGATTTAAAAACTTGTTTCCTAAGCACTGGGATCTTGCAAGTCGGTCTAAAATGGTCTCTTGCATACTATCCACGGGTCTCACTCTCCACAGTCGAATCTCGACAAGGAGGAAAACGACCGCTTACGAGTCCTCTCGACTCGTAAGAGGGAAAATTCTCTCATAAGATCTTTACGACTTATAAGAGAAAACGCATTTAGGAATCCTCACGATTTCTAAGGAGAAAATCCACCTACGAGATCCTTTCGATCCGTAGGGAGAAAAGTCTCTATGAGACCCTCACGGCTCATAGAGTTGAAAAGTCTTAGGCGGCAGATCTGAACCTGCGGCCTAAGCCATCGCTATCTCTTGAAGAAACCAAGATGCTTACTCTATTATCTGTCAACCATGTTTATCAAGACAGCATGCTGATAATAAGAGAAGGGAGAAAGCAAAGAAATAGTACAAGATATTGCAAAGAAAAAAAATGTGTATCTTTATAAATTCAATCAAGTACAAGGTGAATCGTACAAAAGAATAAAGAATGGATACATCTTATTCGAAAAAGAAAAATTTTACAAGTATATTGATATAAGGGCAACTACTGGGAAGGAAGCGTCTTAAATAGCCCTATCAGTTGTTCGCGCACTTCCTTCCACGCCTTTTCCTGATCGGCCGTCACCGCCAGTTCCGCTTCCACTTGAGCCCGCTGCTGCAAGAAGGATGCAAGCTGCTCCCCAACAGCCTGCTGAGCTGCTTCGCGGCCTTGGGCATCACGCTCGGCGGCATCGAGCTTCCGCTTCAGTGTTAGCCCATTAGAGATACGCTCCAGAAGGCCCTCGAAGATAGCCTTCATCTGGGCAGCGTTCGCCTCAACCTCAGCACGCATACGAGCCGTCTCGCTTGAGGTCTCCTGTCATTCCCTCAGCCTTAAGGCCGCTTCTTGTTCCGAGTGACGGAAATAAGAAGCGCTTTGCTCAATCCATGCTGCTCTTTGATTGCTTGCGGCTAAGGTCTCGGGAGCAGGGCGCATAAACTCCGATTGATGCAGGCGGACCTCTATTTCCCTGCAGTGATTAACCCAAAGCTCGACAACGCCTCCATCATGAAAAGTCACAAGCGCCGCCAACATCGGGTTAACCTCCGCAGCGAAATCCGCAACAGATGGGAGAGCGTCTGCGTCTAGCTCCTCGACGTATCCGCTCAGCATGCCCAAGCTCATTACAGCACCCTTTGAAGACGGACGTCTCAGGAAGGGGCCTGCCGGCATTATAACGCGAGACTCAAAGGGCGCCGGGATCGGAACGACAGCTGAAAGAACAAGATATGATTAGATGACGGTTCAAGAAATACAAAAAAAAGTCATCGATGCGATAGTTTACTATACCAGCTGCAGAAGGTGGCAAGGCCGGGAGGGCCGGTGGCGTGAACGAAAGAGGAAATAATTCTTGAACTACAATCAGGACGAGGGAAAGTCAGAAATAATTCCATTACTGAAAAAGGAAAGACATCAGTGAGAAACTATACTCACCAGCGCCACTGGAGGAAGAAGCAAGTTCAGATGGGAAGGAGAAGTGCGGGTGCAACACCTGATAGAGATGATCAAAAAGCACTCCTGAAAAGACGCAATAGTACGACATTAGTACATAAATTATGCGGCTGAAAGATAAAAATAATGGGTTGCGAATCCATACCTTCCAACATCTGTGATGGTACGAGGGAAGGCTGAGAGGTGGCCACCGCCAAGGCGGTAGTTGACAGCGCCCCCTCGAGCAATAGAGCGTCAGCACTGGCCGCACCTGCGTTAAAGAACAAAGATAAACCTGTCAGAAAGGATTGCAAGATAAAAAAAGGGGGGACGATAACCCGAAATTTACCTGATGAGCCGCCAGCCGAAACGGAGGTGTCTCCCTCCTCCATCGACATGAGTCCACCGCCCGTAGCCTTATCACCCGACTCAACTGGGGCTGTTGTCGTGCTCACACGACCAGGAGACGGCGGAGGTCCGTAGACGGGGAGAGCAATGATTGGAGCATTGCCAGACTCTTGGGAAAGAGCGACTGGCTGTTCCCTGGGAGTCACACCCATCTCGCCCGCTACTCCTTCAGGCTCGGCAGCCGCTGCTGTCTCATCTGTCGTCGCCATGGGGTCGCCGGTCTCAGGCACCTCGTCCGCTACTGCCCCAGGAACAGTTATAATGGTTGTCTCATTTGCCGCTACCTCGGGCTCGACATCAACGACCTTCTCTGGTGCAGCTCCCTCCGCCACCAGCCCAGGTTCAGCAACCCCGGCGACGTCGCCCACCGTCGGCTTGGGTTCGGCCGGTGCCTCTTCCTCTGTCCCCTTAGGTTCGACGGTTTCCGCCTCTCCTTCGGTTGGACTTGGCCCTGCAGGAAAAGATATATAAGAACCGACAAATTTACAATTCTTACAACAAAATCTTGAAAGATACGTTACCTGAGGTGGACTTATCGTTAGCACCCCGAACTGCACGCGCCACTTGTCTGCGAGCTGTGGACAAAGTGACCGGGGACTCTTCTGAGGGAGTATCAGCACGAGGGACGGTGCTTGGGCCTGCTCCAACGGCCAAAGCAGCCCTGCGTGCCTTCGCCTCGCGCCTTAGCCGCTTTCTCTCCTCCCGAGCCGTTGAGACAGACCTCTTTAAAGACTTCTTCAGTGAGACGTCATCGTCTATGAACAGAGATGCCTCCAAATTCTTCATGGCATCCCTCGTCGACTTGTCGAGTTGAGGCTCTCGCGGCATCCCCGAAGAGACCGGGACTTCAGTAGCTGGCCCGAGGAGAGTCCCTGCATCAGCTGGAGCAGCCCCTGCAAAGAGACAAAGGAAGAAGGTTAGGTTGGCCATCAGAAAAGAGGAAGAAAACTTAATAAGGCAAGACGTACCAACGCCCATTAAAGCGCGCTTCTTTTCCTCCTCCTGGAAGGTTTTTAAAGAGGCAGCGATGGCTTCTTCAGTAGTGACACCTGTTAAAAAAAAGGGGGAAAAGCATTAATCAAAGATAATGATAAGAATACGATAAAATGACAAAGATTGCAGCTAATGATTACCTGCTCGAGCAAGTTTATCCAACCGCGCTTCGAGTCTGGCTGATCGCTCAGAAGACGCAATGGCGGCCGCCAGATCGGTGTCTGCTGGATCTACCGAGAAGCCCTTATTGCTGCCATGCTCGCTTATACCTTCGGTAAGAGGGGCCTGAGGCTCTAAACCGAGGATAGCATCGAGAGAGAGGAGCGACTTCTTCTTCCTCTTCTGCCCACCAGCCCTGGGTGCACCCGAGATTGACTTGCGCTTTGCAAGCACCTTAGGGCGGCGAGTCCCGATATCCGCGCCCACGCCGGACTCCGGCGAAACCACATCTACCGTCTCCACTGGAGCACGGGGAGCTGGTGGCTCATCCACAGTGTCACGGAGCGGCAATCCGCGTGGAGGGCTCAACACGCGCGGTGGCACGATTCCGGCATTTTTCAGCGGAGGAATGACCGGAGTCCTTGGCTTCAAAGGAGCTTTGCGATCGCCGCCGGGAGGCGCACCCTTGCGGTCAACCAGCATGCGTTTCTCCATAAGGATAACTGGACCCATTGCATGCGCATACCAAGCCACGTACGCGTTGAGGACCTAGGGGACGCAACTCGGCTCGCTGATGAAGAAATATGAGCCCGTGTTAAGTCGCATGAAATGGTGCATCGCACTCCTTATCCCCTCTCGGCTGGCCACGGGCTCTTCCAAGAACGCTTCCATCGGGATCCCCTGGTGATAGCTCAATTTCTAAGCGAACCGGTGAGGGTTATACCTTATGAAGAGCGCCGTCTCATTCTGCCTAAACACCAAGTAGCCCGGCCGAATGGAGTAGAGGTGGAGATCTCCCGAGCTTTCAATATGGAAGCCCGGACCTTAAAGTCGTCACGCAGCGCCACTACCGACTTGGAGGTTTCTGAGTCGATGGTTATGACTTTATCCAAAAAAGAAACCTTCGCTCCGATCAGGTGTGGACGGAGGAGCATCCCCCTAGCCTCCCGCAGAGGCGCAACCACGATCGAAGCGCCGACCAACCGCATGACTCTTGGGAGTCTGCACTTCTCAAAAAACTGAGGGATCTTATGGGCGCCGAACACCCCGTGCACATGCATTTCCATCCAAGAGGTGAAGTAGTGCATCGAGAAGTTAGCAGGCTACACCCCAGGCTCATTAGCGTCCACCGCTATGCTAAGTCTATTATAAAGGTGAGCCAGCCCGGCGATTCCTACTGTCAACTACTGACCAGCCACCATCCGATGCGCTGGGTAGAAAACAGATGGCCTCATGTAGCGCGGGTGCATGGGGAGCGCAAAGCTGCACAGCCACAATCCCAGGAACCCTACAAAAAAAGTATCCTCATCCATGCTCGGGACGGCGATTTCTGACAGGGGCATGACGACGGCACCGGGGAGATAAAAGTTCTTATGATCATCCTCCGATATGGGTTGACGGTCCAAGCCAAAGCCAAAAGGGTCATCAAGCTGGGTGAATTTCTCGCTCCGCTCCGATAGAAACTCCGGTCGAATGAAGCGGGCGATAAAATCTGCGAAACTGACTCCCCGGACGCCTGATTCCAGATAGAGCCCTTTATAGATGTTCAGCACCTTCACCAAGCCCAGAAACTGGTGCTGAATTGCGTTCTCCGGAGTCAGATCAAACACCAGCGGCTTGGTGGCAAAGACGTATTCGTTAGGAGGAAGCAGCTCCTCGTAATGCTCCCCCCTCATCGGCAGACCCGAGATTTCAGCAAACTCCTCCAAAGAGATCGAGACTTCCCTATCCGTCATCAGGAAGGTGTGGGTGGGGATATTCCATTGTTCGATAAAAGCCTTAATCCACCACGTTGGAGGAGAGGGATACTCAAAGAGCGAGACGTAGATGGCCGAATACAAACCAATCTTCATCAGGTGAGTCCTTTTCGCCGATAAGATGTACCGGGCCCACTGCAAATATCCGGCGGGCGGTCGTGGGATCAATCCAATGTTATAGGCCTGTCCCCAAGGGCGTGCTTCACCCTGACAGATTCGCCTCCCTAAAATGTCTATTGCCGGCAGCGGCTGCACGGGAATAGCACCAATTGCAGGCTGGAGGAGGGCATCCGAATTCTAATTTTTGATCTCCACGGCATACTTCACCGGGGGTTCATCCGCATAGGGGATCGAAAATATGGGCTCGGACGGCGTAGCGAAACCGAAGCTTCGGCGACCCTGGATGATATTGTTATACCACCTACCCCACAGGTGAAGGTTCTTGTGCTCGGGGTCATGATCCTTGATGAGAGTGAGCACCTCTCGGTCCACTGGTGCCTGGGGAAAACCTCCCTCCGAGCGAACAAACGGGAATGATAGGTCAGCAGGCATGTTTCCTGTGGAGGGACAAAAAGTAGCCGCCAGTGTTGTAATTCCAATGCTTGGCATTTTAAAATTTATACTACATTGCAATGCAGTGGGTAGGGGACCAAATGGGGACCCGCAAAATCTGGATGACAGTGCATCATTTAATAAGACAGCCCCATCATTGGATAAGACTATCAATTAATGAAGAGATCCCCAAGAGAATATTCTCATTAATGGGAAATCCCTAGAGACAAGGAGAAAATCTCCTCTTTCAGAGAAAAGCTCTGCCACAGAGTGACATTTGTCAAGCTTTGGTCTCAAGGGAATAAAATTTCCTAAAAAAGAGCCTAGCTCTGTAATAATGATGGAAAGATCCATCAAAAGAAAATTTTAACGCCTAAAGATTAAAAATTTGGGGTCTTAAAAAATCCATGAAAACTTATAAAAAGTTCTACATTTGATCCATGAGCAAAGCTCTGTTCATGGGTTAAAACCCATGAACAAGATCTCTGTAGATCTATAGACTTTTGAGAGCAAGGCTCTGTTGATGAAACCCCAAAGGGGTTTTCTTTAGATCAAAGATCTATAAGAGCAAGGCTCTGTTAATTAAATTTAATTTAATTTAATTTTAATTTTTTTTACCTAAGTTGTTCTAAAAGTCTGAACTCTGGAGTTCTTGAAAAGAAATGAGAGCAAGGCTCTAAAGTTCTAAAAAACAAGAACAAGGCTCTGAAAATCAAGATTCTTAAAAATGGTAAAACATTTGCTAAGGACTAAGGGTCCTATTTATAGGCGCCTGCGCCCTTTCAACTCACCAGGTGATCCAACGGCTAAGATCTTGCCACCGCTGCACTCACGTGTGCGCCACGTGAGCGCAACGGTAGGGGGCATTTGTTTCCCCCAATCAGAGCAAAGCTCTGTTTGAATTTCAAAAATTCAAAATTGAAGCAACGCTTCAAATCCCTTGCGCTGCGCGCAACGCGCCACGTGTCAGAAGCTGATACGTCAGCGCAGCGCCCAAGGCAGCGCGCCCAATCAGAGCAAGGCTCTATTTAAAACAAAATTAAAAGAAGCAACGCTTCAGATGATCTACGCTCTATGCTGCGCGACACGTGGCAGCGCAGATGCGCTGCGCTGCCACATGTCGCGCTGCGCTGCCACATGTCGCGCTGCACAGAGCGCAGATCATCTGAAGCATTGCTTCTTTTAATTTTGTTTTAAATAGAGCCTTGCTCTGATTGGGCACGCTGCCTTGGGCGCTGCGCTGACGTATCATCTTCTGACACGTGGCGCGTTGCGCTCAGCGTAAGGGATTTGAAGCGTTGCTTCAATTTTGAATTTTTGAAATTCAAACAGAGCTTTGCTCTGATTGGGGGAAACAGTGACTAATTAAACACCAAATACTAGAAATTATATAACTAAAACAGGTATAATTTAGTCTATGTGGAAAAATAATTATATCTTGGTTTTTACGGGAAACACACGTTATATTATTGAATATCGGAAAATTCTCCTAAACGATTTTTAAAACGTTACAATCTTCCCCCTTAAAGAAATTTGGTCCCCGAATTTAAAATTTAACTATGCGTACGTTTGAAGAGATGGGGAAATTTCCTCCGCATCTCGTCCTCGGCCTCCCAGGTGACCTCTTCGCTGTTCGGGCCACGCCAAAGAACCTTTACGGACGGTATAACCTTTGACCTCAATTTCTTCACCTGCCGATCCAGGATGACCACCGGATGCTCGGTGAAAGAAAGGTCGCGTTCCAGCTGGATCATCTGGTGCTGAATCGCATGAGAAGGGTCATGAAGGTACTTGCAGAGTATCGATACATGGAACATGGGGTGAACATCATGAAAGCTGGGTGGAAGAGCCAACCGATAGGAAACTGAGCCAACTCGCTCGAGAATCTCAATGGGACCCACATATATGGGACTAAGCTTCCCTTTCTTCCCAAATCCCATTACGCCCTTCATCGGAGAGACCCTCAAGAAAACATGATCGCATACTGTAAACTCAAGTCTGCACCGACGTCGATCCGCATAAGATTTCTGCCTGCTCTGAGCTACTCTCATCCTAACCCGAATCAACTGGATCTGTTCGGTCGTCTCCTGCACAATCTGTAGCCCCAAAATACTTCTCTCACTGAGCTCTGTCCAACATACGGACGATCGACATTTCCTCCCATACAACGCTTCGAAGGGTGCCATCTGAATCGTTTCCTGGAAGCTTTTATTGTGGGAGAACTCTATCAAGGGCAGATGATGATCCCAGCTACCACCGAAATTTAGAACGCAAGCTCGGAGCATGTCCACAAGAGTCTGAATAGTCCGCTCTGACTGACCGTCAGTCTGCGGATGAAAAGCTGTGCTGAAACTCAATCGGGTGCCCAAAACCTCCTGAAGTTTCTGCCATAGTCGACTGGTGAACTGAGGGCCTCGGTCGGATACAATACAAGTCGGGACGCCATGCAGTCGTACAATCTCATCAATGTATATCTGGGCATACTAAGAAAATCCAAAAGTGGTCTTCAGTGGCAGAAAGTGGGCCGCTTTCGTCAATCGGTCTACGATCACCCAGATAGAGTCATACCCTCGACCGGTCCTGGGTAGACCTACAATGCAGTCCATAGAAATCTGTTCCCACTTCCACTCCGGAATGGGCAAAGGATGCAACTCTCCAGCTGGCCTCTGGTGCTCGGCCTTGACTTGCTGACAAGTCAAGCATCTCGAAACAAAGTCTGTGACATCTTTCTTCAGCCCTTCCCACCAATAAACATCTCTCAAATCATGGTACATCTTGGTGGAACCTGGATGAACACTATATATCGATCGATGTGCCTCCTCAAGAATCTCACGCCTCAGTCCCTCCGAATCTGGAACGCACAGTCGAGTCCCAAATCGTAGTACTCCCTGGTCGTCGATCATGAACCCTGAATCTCTGCCCTGTCTAACCTGCTCCATGATCTTAAAAAAAGGGCATCACTGGACTATGCTTCGCGGATAAGGTCTAGTAACTATGGGCGCGCATGGATATGTGCAAGCTGTCCCCCAGTCGGAGTAAACTCGAACTGCACTCGGCCGTCACATAAAATCTGCCAATCTTCCAACGACTGCCTCTGAACTACGCTCAAACAAGATAAGCTACCTCTGGTCCTCCGACTCAAAGCATCTGCCAATACATTCGCCTTGCCCAGATGATAAATAATCTCACAATCATAGTCTTTCACTAGCTCCATCCAACGGCATTGTCTAAGATTTAGATCTCGTTGCTGAAAGATATATTTCAAGCTCTTATGGTCTGTGAATATCTGGCACGACTCGCCGTATAGGCAATGTCTCCAGATCTTGAGTGCAAAAACCGCCGCCGCAATCTCTAAGTCATGAGTGGGATAGTTCTGCTTGTGCTTCTTCAACTGCCGAGAAGCTTAAGCGACGACCCTGCCGTGCTGCATCAACATACAGCCTAGCCCCACTCGAGAAGCATAAAAATAAACTACAAAACCGCCCGATCCCGAGGGCAAAGATAAAACTGGTGCAGTAGTCAAACGAGCCTTCAACTGCTGAAAGCTATGCTCACATGCCTCGGTCCAAATAAAAGGAACTCCCTTCCAGGTCAACCCGGTCAACGGTGATGCTGTAAGGTTACGCCAGCGCCCCGGCCGTCAATCCGTGGCCAAACGCGGAACAAAAACTTTTAAAACCCGGCGCTAACGGAACCCGATTCCCGGATCGAACCATTAACCCTACACTAGTTAACTGTAAAAGGAGTTTAAGAGATTATACCGATCGATCCATGTACTTCAGTCTTCAACCTCTGTCCCAAGCTCCTCGCGGCTTCCTCGATCAAGTTCGGTCTCCGGTCTCCCTCGTCGAAGACGATCCACGTCGAGGATTAGTAATACGGGCTCCCGCTTCAAAACCAAAGCAACTCGGGCATCCAGTTTGCTAGCCTAGATACCCAAGATGAAGTAGAGAGTGTATGTAAATACTTTGTCTCAAAGAACCCAAGGATTTGGGAGGAGGTGAATGAAGTTGCCAAGTATGAGAAATATGAAGCATAAGAATTTTTGCTTGTGTGGAAAAATCATGGGCTGAGCAACCAACAAAATTTCTTCTCTGTGGATTTTCTATGTTGTGTGTTGTGGTAGTTTTAATTTTGCACTTAAAGAAAAATCTACACATAAAAAAAAATCAGCAGCCACCAAAAATATCTAACTAAATATCTCATATTTCACACCTCACATTTAAACATTAAACTAAATTCTTAAATTGGAAGAAAAGAAAATGGCACCTCCAAAAGTAAACTCGTAACGGAATTACAAGAATACCCCTCATCTGTATATACATACCTGCATCCATATTCCGACTGAATACGAATACAGCGAGATGAAAATAATCCAACAATATAATAATAGGATCTGGCTTAAACCAAAGCCCACTAGTATTATCCGTCCGATCATGATGTATATGATCGAACCCTGCCATAAAACCATAGGTCCTCTACAACGTTTCGCCCGAACCAGGGAAACCCTCTGTGTGGGACTCTAAAGACTCGTCAATACACTAGCAGTGGGTTTAACCACAAGCACGTCAGCGGCACTAGCTGTACGTAACGTCTACCCAGGTATTGAGCGAAAGGGAGGCCGACGAGCAAACTCACCCTGAAACCCTACTGAGCATGACAGTGACAATATCCGTACAGTCCGGTCCGTGCGTCTATGAGTATCGCAATCGAATCTAGGGGGTGGATAAAGTCAGAACTCTAATAACGCGACATTTAGTGTCGGCATGAAACCTATCACCGCCTGAGAAACTACCGATTCTAGATCGGTAATTCTCGACTACCCCGGCTGTGGATTTCTGGTGATGGCCACCCGTGCACTTCGCGACATCAACCCCCAATACCGTGAGAGACGGATCCCTTGACGGTCCGCTCACTGCCTCCATGTGGCTCGGGACTATACCCAACTAAAACCTGTTTGCACGACTCCTTTGAACCGTGGTAGGGTAGTAATCAAAGCACAATGGGAACTCACACGAGATAAATGATGATCTCAGGTCGTTAGACGAACCTGTACACATGTCACCTGGGAACTGCAATCAGACAATAGGTATAATACCAACTAGCATGTTCCTGGCGAGTCCGTCCGGTGTACTCATAACCCAATGAGCACCTGTATCCATCTTAGGTGAACCAACTGACACCAATGGCTTGTGAGACCGGCCACCGCCCCTCGTCAGGGTCTTGTTCACACCAGAATATTGCATTATTATATTCCCCATTCTTATTCCTTTTATAAATAAACAGGTGCTTTTGACGCATGTCTGCTACATGTTATAGGTTACTAGTTTTTGGAGCGAAAACAGTGAAAAAGACACAAGACAACAGAAAATGAACTTTTGACCAACAAATATAGGGATCCTAGTCAAGCCTAGACGAAGAACAGTGCAAGGTCCAAAATGTCAAGGCAAACGGTTAAAAGATCGCTACTTGTTTTTCACTGAAAGATCTGGAGAAGAATAAGAAGCTAAACAGAGAAATGAGATGAAGAAATAACAAGCCCAGATAACCACAAATAAGCCCAGAAAAAATGGTTCAATGATCTGACCAAAGGGCCGCGGAACCGCGGCCCAAGGCCCACATTTGCCGCGGTACTGCGGCCAGTTAAAGCACGTGTCGGTGCAAAATTGCTGTGTCGGTGCGTCGGTGCGGATGTTTGGATTTTTCGTGGGCAAATCTGTAATTGCATATGTGCGAATCCCGTAACCCTAAAATTCCCCTGTTTACTTATAAATTGTAATCGAAAGATTGTAAAGGCTATGCCTCCCTTTAATGAATAAAATTTAGAAATCTTTTGGAGAGCATCGGTGCCTCTTTTCACTTCATGAATTCAGATCTGACAACCCTGCTTTGATGTTTGGAGAGAGCCATCTGTAAGTAATTTAATTTCTTGCCCTAGTGTAGATTTCAATTCATTGCCCTAGGTAGATTTAATTTCATGCCCTGGGAACTTGTTTAGGGGTTAGCTTTGAGGAAGGATTTTGAGAGATGAGATCTCTCACCCCTTTCTTACCCACCAAATATTTACAATAGGACTCCATGCATACACGCACATACCGCGCCCTACGGCATCCTACCCCTCGAGGTAACGATGACACCGTAGTGTAAAGGACCGGTTGCGCGTGTTTTCCATGGAGGTTAGGGTAAGGATCTCTAAAGGAAGGACAAGAACCTAGAGGAAGGAACACCTTCCCGAACGGATCTAATCCCCTTTATTGATAATTACCATAACTCCTCATAGATCTTCATTCGGGTATTGAAAGCGGTGAGATTTAATTACATTTCCAAACCATCCCTAAACCTAGCCCTAGCAAGAGTAGATCTAGATAATTGCCCTAGGTTAATTAGGTTTTTAGATTTAATAATTAATCCGAACACCCTTCGGAATTAACTCATAAGCGCGACTAGGAGATTCACAAAATCCCTGTGGACCAACCCGTACTCACCGACTAGCTTCATGCAACGCCGTTCTTGATTGCGGTTTAGAAATAGTTTTTGACATACTAATCAAATGGCGTCGTTGCCGGGGATGGCGTAGAAATTTCCTTTTCGCAATTTCGGGTTAATCTTAATTAAAAAATCATAAAAATCTGAAAAAACCAAAAAATATAAAAATATATCAATTGTTATTTTTGGAAAGGATACTTTGTTGTTTGAATTTTGCAGGATCTACAAATTCGGATCTGGAAATTTCCAGAAAGCGAAACATAAATCAGGAGATCAAAACAGAGAAGGATTTTCAAAACAGAATAACAGAAAAATTCTCGAGACGTGAACCTCTCACTAGACCGCGATTCCGCGGCAAAAACCGCCTTCTGCCGCCCTTCCGCGGCACTCTGGTGAGATCTCGGGATCTGCGCCGCTTAAGCCGCCGCGACAAGCCGCCTACGACCGCGATTCCGCGGCTAACCAGTGTCTTCAGCGCAGGAAATTTCCTCTGTAAGCTTCTCTGGTTCCTCCTCTGTAATTTTTGACATATCTTTTCTGGAAATTCCTGCAGGATTCCGTGAGCTATAAAATATATTCTCTTCCAAATAACAATCTTGTGCAGGATTTTTGGGCCCCGCTTGAAATGAAAATTGATTGCAAGTAATCTTTTTTGTTGCATATCTTTTCTCGAATATCTTTTTGCAACAATTTTTTCCAAATAAAGATTCTTTGTGATATGCTTAAAATAATAACTGATTGCAAGTAATATTTTTCAGTTGCATATCTTTAATTAAAAATCTTTTTGCAACAATTTTCAAATAAAGAAAAAGAAAAAGGAAAATTAGTATTAGAAAACTTGCAAACTTCTGCCGCAAATAAATCCTTGCACCAACCAACTTTCTTTCTTTCACCCTTTTTCTAACGTGGGTACCCCACATCATAAATCTCTTGCCGAACTTTGGTATCCCGAACCTAATTTTGCGTCGTTCGGCAATTTGTTCTATCAATTTAAAGACGATCCTTCCTTGCCTAAAAAATCGTTGAAAGATCAAATAGAGGCGTCTAGGAGAAACAGTTTGACTTTTCAACCCACTTTGTGTCAACCAAGTCAACCTTTACCACCTCCATATGTTGATACCACTTTTTCAAGTCCTTCTGTCACTCCTAGGCCGATGTCCATTGCTGAGCATATTGCTCAATCTCGCAGCCGATCTTTCACCCCTCTCCACTCATCTAGTTCTAGGGATCCGCACGATTATTCACCGTTTTATCCACATGTTGACCCTACACCAGTCCAATCACCCACTTCCTACCAGTCCTACCCGACTTTTCCACCGTCATTAGACAATGTTTCTACACAGCCATTAGGGAGTTTTACATATCCAAACAATTTCGAATCTTTTACCGAAACCCCCTTACCACCCAAGTTTAGTTTGGAAGAAGCGTTGGAGGCGTATATCGCAGCAACAAACAAAATGGTTAGGAATGTGGAAGCGTCCGTGGCCGCCCTTATGCAACCTGCTGAACCGGTAGATAGTTTTCCGCTAGCTCCAAATTTTTCAATGTATGAGGAGGCGGTTGGACTGAGTGAGAATGAGAGAGGATTTCCAAATCAAACCTACCCATACCCAATTCCAGCCCACAACTCCGGTTTTCCATCGACTGTCCAAAATAGTTCACCAGTTGAAAATAAAGACGAGTTGTGTGATTTTGTAGTGTTTGATTTGCCCAATTGTGAAGAACCCCTTTCGAGTGATACCGCACCTAATCCGTTGGACCTTTACACCTCCAATTTAGAACCTAAATTGATAAATATCCATGCTTTTGATGAGATGTCTAAGAAAATTAATTTTCACTTGATTGAGGATATAGACGCCGGGAATATTTCGGATGATGAACCTGTCGATTTAATTGAAATTTTATGTTCAAATCATCATCCCGAGTTATTAAATGTTTCTCCCGAATCTCATATGCGTCTTGATTTTGATGATAATGGCATGGATGAGTTGAATATTGAGGAGAATTATGAGGATAATATTGAGGAGAGTAGTGAGGATCATATTGAGGTTGAACCATTTTTCTTTGATGTGTCAGATTTTCCAATTCATCTTCTTGAATCTTTACCTAAATCACCCTCCCTCTTTTCCATCGTTCTGACCACGCCTCATTTCATGCTTGACGAATGTGAGCTTGAAAACTTTTCCTTTGAATCTGACACAGTTCTCACAGCCTATGACACTTACGAGTGTTTCACTTTTTCGGACGATGTTGAAGACTCACCGCCCGAGTTTGAGTCCTTTACATTTTCAGATGAGTTAGTTGAACCATCAGACTCGGTTGATTACAGTTGTTTCGAACCATTGATGGAATCTTTTAAATTCGAGACAGTTTACTACGGTGAGAATGAGACTATCCCTAATTCACTTCCTTTCGTCCTTCCTATCATTCCGACCGGACAAAAGACTATTACGCTTTCATCCCCAATACCAAGTTCGGCGTACCCATGTTTTCTTATGATCTTGAGGGATTTGACCCCATTGCACGACGAGTTGATAGCTTAGCACAATCAGTTTTCGCACTTCGGTCATCACAAATTGCGCTAATTTATTCACTCGATTTACACACTCAAGATCGCGCGACCCTTCTTTCTCCTTTCCGCCCTTCTTCTCCCCCACCGAGACCATATTCTACCATTCTTCTTTCCATACGGTCTTGCGTGTTTCTCATTTCTTTCCTCCACACCCCATTCTTGCACCAACTATACCATTACCACGATAAGATTTTTGAATGATTGGTGCTAACCTTTGGCTTGTGTAAGGCCAAGCTTAAGTTTGGGGGGGGGGAGCCTTTTTGTATATATGTATATATATTTTTTGTTTTCTTTTTCTATAAAAAAATAAAAAAAATTTCAAAACATTAAAAATATAAAAAAAATTATAACTAAATAAACAGGGGAGTGCCGGTATTTTGACCCTCTTGGTTCAGCATGACAGTGAGGACACTGTCAAGTTCAAGTTTGGAGGTATGTTCGGTACGTCTTCTTCCTTCGCATTCATTTGTACATATTTTTGCATTTGCATACTTATTTGAAAGCCCATAAAAATTTGAAATTTTTTAAAAATTATAAAAATTATTGTATTCAATTTTGGCTAATTGACTTGAGTTTGACAAATAGGTTAACTGGCTAGGAACAACTAGATCTTAGACTTAGTAAATAAAAAACCCTAAAAATAACCTTCCTTAAAGTTTAACGGTAGAAAGTATATGCCTTTGTAGTTTATTTAGAAATAGGCAAATTTTGAGTTCACTTCTTGGGCTAAGTCGAAACAAGGGAAGAGTATTGATGTTCTTATTAGAGTATAAGTTTGAAAAATAGTTCCTAGCTTAAGTCTAAATTCTGAAAATGTATACCCTACAATTTGCACAATCACGCATCTTGAAACTTGGAATAGTAGAAGAGACCTTGAAATGCTCTTGTCTAAAGTCCTTAGTACAATGAAAATAAAAGAAAAAAAGTGAATAAAGAAAAAAAAATGAACACTGGTTTTTGTGATTACTTAAGGCTGTAAAAATAGAAAAATATTTAGCGAGGGTGCTTCATCACCTAGTGCCTTAGACCAACTGGTTTGGGAGTCACTGCTAAAAGCCTTGGGTGTTGCAAGACTAGGAATTACGCTTAAATGTGCAAACACATTTTGTAATCGGTCGTTGGTACCTCAAGAAGTATTAACGGTCGCATGAAGGATGTGTAAGCAAAATTCAATTAAAAATTCGCCAATTAAGAAGTGCTTTGGACAACGGACGAGAGTATGATTGCTTGATTTGAATTTCCAAGTGTAGGGGTGATCTATACACACACGTAGGGATATGTGATTGGGATTTAGATAAGAAAAAGGAGTGAAGAATAGAACTTGTATCTTTAGTAGGGGTTGATAGAAATTCCTAAGTGGAGATGTAACCCTAAAAGGAAGACTTAAGAGATGCCGAAAGCTAAGTAGGTCTACATAACATATATAATCTTAAGTTAAATAATGAGGAAGTGTGAAGAATGTGGGTGGATAATTTGCGAGTCAAAAGATAATAGAATTCCTTATTAGAAAACCTAATTGGAGAACAAAAGTCAATGGGCCGAGTTGATAGGATTTTGTGGGTGTAATCCGCTGAAAACCCTCAGGAGACAAAACTCCTCCTACTAGGGACACCTAGAGGTTTAACGGCTTGTTGCACGTGCTCAGTGCAATCGCGTTTCCCTGCGAAAGTGCGGCTAGGTTAGATTTTTATAAAGAATAAATATAATAATAAGTTTGCTCGAGGACGAGCAAAAGATAAGTTTGGGGGTATTTGTTCACACCAGAATATTGCATTATTATATTCTCCATTCTTATTCTTTTTATAAATAAACAGGTGCTTTTGACGCATGTCTGCTACATGTTACAGGTTACTGGTTTTTGGAGCGAAAACAGTGAAAAAGACACAAGACAACAGAAAAGGAACTTTTGACCAACAAATATAGGGATCCTAGTCAAGCCTAGACGAAGAACAGTGCAAGGTCCAAAATGTCAAGGCAAACGGTTAAAAGATCGCTACATGTTTTTCATTGAAAGATCTGGAGAAGAATAAGAAGCCAAACAGAGAAATGAGATGAAGAAATAACAAGCCCAGATAACCACAAATAAGCCCAGAAAAAATGGTTCAATGATCTGACCAAAGGGCCGCGGAACCGCGGCCCAAGGCCCACATTTGCCGCGGTTCCGCGGCCAGTTAAAGCACGTGTCGGTGCTAAATTGCTGTGTCGGTGCGTCGGTGCGGATGTTTGGATTTTTCGTGGGCAAATCTGTAATTGCATATATGCGAATCCCGTAACCCTAAAATTCCCATGTTTACTTATAAATTGTAATCGAAAGATTGTAAAGGCTATGCCTCCCTTTAATGAATAAAATTTAGAAATCTTTTGGAGAGCATCGGTGCCTCTTTTCACTTCATGAATTCAGATCTGACAACCCTGCTTTGATGTTTGGAGAGAGCCATCTGTAAGTAATTTAATTTCTTGCCCTAGTGTAGATTTCAATTCCTTGCCCTAGGTAGATTTAATTTCATGCCCTAGGAACTTGTTTAGGGTTTAGCTTTAAGGAAGGATTTTAAGAGATGAGATCTCTCACCCCTTTCTTACCCACCAAATATTTACAATAGGACTCCATGCATACACGCACATACCGCGCCCTACGGCATCCTACCCCTCGAGGTAACGATGACACCGTAGTGTAAAGGACCGGTTGCGCGTGTTTTCCATGGAGGTTAGGGTAAGGATCTCTAGAGGAAGGAACACGAACCTAGAGGAAGGAACACCTTCCCGAACGGATCTAATCCCCTTTATTGATAATTACCATAACTCCTCATAGATCTTCATTCGGGTATTGAAAGCGGTGAGATTTAATTACATTTCCAAACCATCCCTAAACCTAGCCCTAGCAAGAGTAGATTTAGATAATTGCCCTAGGTTAATTAGGTTTTTAGATTTAATAATTAATCCTAATACCCTTCGGAATTAACTCGTAAGCGCGACTAGGAGATTCACAAAATCCCTGTGGACCGACCCGTACTCACCGGCTAGCTTCATGCGACGCCGTTCTTGATTGCGGTTTAGAAATAGTTTTTGACATACTAATCAGGTCTCGATCCGTATACACTAGTTTACTTTTGGACACTTTAAGGATGTGCTTATAGACCACCCAACTCTCACGTATGTGATCGCCATCATACTGCTGGTAGTCAAGCAAGAATCTTATGGGCTCTATCAACATGTAATAGTGATCTGTAATATCACCTGAAGTATGTACACGATGATAAAGACAAACCAGATAGCATACTATCATCTCGAGTAAGACTGTTCTACCGGTATAGGTACTCCCTCAATCATTGCAATCACGTGCCTGTGATCCAATAATTGACTTGAGGGCATTATAGCCAATAATCTCCCACATACACTTAAGGCTAATTATTGCGGTGTCGCGTACTCACAGCTCGTGTGATACCGAACACCCAAGTTCTCTACTAATCAGTTTTACAAAGCTCGTTTGTAAAACTATTGCGTTCGAGAAATAGGCTCAGTGAGTGGATCTGCTTCAATATTTCTTTCTACGTCTCTCTTTATCTCAAGTTCGCGGAGAAAGCTATCTCCCGAATTGAGCAATACTTGTCTTAGAATATGTCTGGATATCTGATGGGACTCAGTTCACAAATGAACTCCAAATCCAGTAAACTTCTTAGACTGTATCGTCAATTGAATTTAATCAGTATCATGCGCCATGCCTCCCTCGGTGTCCGCTTGGACCACCTGTCCAAACTACTCCCCCTCAAAAGAGGGAAAACTATATCTCTGACAGTCACTCTGTCATCCAGGTCACCTTGGAAGCCTGGAATGATAACTGTCTCCCGAAGGAGGCTGCTGTTACTAAATCCTTAGAACATCCATTAATGTTTTAAAACTGCTTTCGAACGTTTCTCCAGTATTGGATTAATATAAACTTATTGCATCTAGTGCAAAAACAACATCTGGTGTGGTATTTGACATCTCATGATTGATTCAATTGCCTAAGCAAGTGATAAGTCAATCATGCACATCCCTCTTCCCTTTAGTCTGTAAGACACCTCAGAGAGGGAGACTCCATCACCTGCAGGTACACTACCATACCAGGAGTCGTCCATTCTAAAACACCTTTAGAATACTGTCTAAGTACCCAGATTGGGAAACTACCCAAATCTAGATCTAAAACCATAGATCTAGTAACCAGAATGCCATATATAATATCCAAATCCTATGTGGAGAAACCACTGTGTAACAACCACATCATAACCGATCGTAGTGTAGGAATTTCACTTCCTACAAAGTGTATGTCATCCAAATACCAGGACATACCACCCTACTACCTTTTTAACAGATCCATCTCTTATTCTGATGAAGTCAAAACCTATGAATGTCACAACAAAATTAGACGATCTATCTCCGCTATATCTGCATTAGTCTATAAATAGACATAAGCTACGTGTCCACCATGCTTCCACTGCTCCCACTGACCACAACAATCCTCTGGTAGAGTCATATACACATGCACTTCTAAAGCTAGTTTCGAACGATGCTATACTCATCCTCATGCTGGGTCTCATAGTCTAGAACAGCAGTAATGACAAGTCTGGGTAAACAAGAAGCTCCCTTTCACCGTCTTTGAGGGTACCGAAGTAACTCTCGGGTGCCTGAGGTTACCCACCATATCAGCGGAGTGGCTAATGGAATGTCAAACCCGATTGAATCTTTAGGTTCTATTAAATTTTCAGTAATCATTTGTGGTTCTAGAATCACTTCCAGTTCTACCATACTCCCACTACCGTTTTCTGAAAAAATTCATTTTACTAAAACTGTGGCGATTAAAGAACAATATCACTATTTATCTTCCAGATGGTAGAAAGTTAACCCTCGTCATAGCCCAGGATAACCCACAAACTGCCATTATAGAAACGTGCCTTGAGTTATCCAGAGTCTGGTTTTAAGCATAAGCCGGACAACTCCATATACCTTAACATCGTTAAGATATGAACTATTCTATATACAATATAGAAACATAGGTACTGATTTAATTGGAACCAGATTCAAATCATGTAGCTGTCTCCAGTGCATATCAACTAAATGGAGAGAGACCGATCAACATTACTCAACTTCGGAGTGCATCCAGCTATGAGTAACCTGGAAGAGAAGCAAGTTCTCAAAACCATTACTATCAATTGAATACCAAACACAAGTATCTACATTTTCGATCACCTTGAAGAATCATGATACTTGCAACACATGGTTCTCTACTTTATTCTTATACCTATAACTTCTCAAAACTTGGACCTTGTATTTCTACGAAATACTTGTCTAAAACTGGAGAAGTCACAAGTAAATAGAATATAATACGAGGACCGACCCCTCTGTGCTCATGGACACTGGACAACATACAATACTTTGTATAAGTCCCCTGAGTTGAATAACTCAAACCCTGTGTATCATAGGTTGAAAACTGTACTTATGGTTACGAAGAATTACACCGCTGTTTAATCCTCCTTACCTAACCATCAACTGATATAGGTAAATGTCATATACATAATTTCAAAAAGTTATATCTCACTTTATAAAATAAACGTACAGATATATCAGTTTGAAATTGGTGCATAACAACGGATATTCAAAACCAAATATCTGCCGTCAGGCAAAACCCTAGGCGATTTCCTTAAATATCACCAATTACAACGAATTCTGATATAATGAGGATATAATCACCTAATTCCCAATAACTTACTCCCAGTCATCATCTCTAAAACCATACAGATGTAAGAATCAAACCTAGCAAATACATACCCTGGAGTAAGGATCTAATTGGAAAATCAGTTTTCAATTAACAACGCATAGTGAAACTGAAACATGAAAATGTTTCGAAGGGGTATCCAGGTATCCCTAGTAATGCCTCTTCCACTATCCAGATTCATGACTGTAACCGTATATTTCTTTGTCATCTCTCCAAATCCCTTTATTTGTTTTTACTTATTATCTTCTATACACCATACTTAGGCTAATTGATTTTCTTCCTTCCCTACCGTTCGGCACCAGCCTATGATTTGGAAGAAGACTATCCAATAAGCATAATAGGTGTATCCTCCTAATCCAAGAAGCCCTCGCAACCTGAGAGAAAGTAATGATAAAAGACAACCTGAATAATCTTATTCAATTTCTCCTGAACCGGAGAAAAGCAAATGTGAAGTAGGAGTGGCGATGAGCTACGCGGTTTGGTCGTGAATGATAGCAGTCGCATTTTACTTTGTCCTCTTTCTAATCCCTTTATTTGTCTTTACTTATTCCCTTCTGTACACCACACTTCGGCTAACTGGTTTTCTTCCTTCCCCACCTTTCGGCACCTGCCTATGGTTTGGAAGAAGACTATCCAATAAGCACAATAGGTGTATCCTCTCCTAATCTTAGGAGCCCTCACAACCTGAGAGAAGGTAAAAAGAAAAGAAACCTGAATAGTCCTATTCTATTTCTCCAGAACCAGAAACTATCCTCGAATCTGAAACAAGTTTCTTCGAGTTCGTATGTTACAATACGATGGTCATATCCAAATAAATATGGATTTTTGTAGTGATACAGAATGTTCCGGAGAAAAATGCAAAGGGTAAAAGTAGAAGTGGCAATGAAGTATGCAACCCTGACAATCCAAAAGTCAATGTTTTAAGAAGGTCCGGTTATCTTGGTTACTGAGTTATAGTCTAGGGTCGGGCCATGGTCGCTGTCAAAGAGAGAGAGAAAAGAAACACTCAGCGTGCACTCTAACCTAGATCAGAATGGTTAGTCATTTTATCTAATCAGGATGTCTCCCATTGTATCCTCAAATTCTCCTCGAAACCTGAAAGAAGAATTAGTCGGGATCATCTAAAATCACCCGAGGAGTAAACCAACTCATCAGTGGGTATCGGGATCCAACTATCATCGCATGATAACCTGACGGAATTCACTCACGTTATCATACTCCAAAAGGTATGCGCATGCCTGGCAAGTTTCCTGTATGTTTGAAACTCCCGATGTGGTTTCTACCCCATGCTCTTATGACCTTGACGAAGGCCAACATATCATAAGTTACATGTCAAGTTCTACCCGTCATTGTCCAGGTTAATTTGAACCCACTCATACATACCCTTGACGAATGCCAAAATAGTAGTACGACTGTCCCAAACCAACGTATCTATCTATGCAACAGAAAAGTAACAGATAGCTACCATATACTATGCTATGACGAAGGCCAACAAACATAGCATGAATACTAAGTTCTACCCGTCTGAAATGACGGAGGGCTGCGAATTGTTTTTGGCGAAAAACCTTTAACGTAATGAACTTGATATCGTTGAAGGAACCGGATGGCTTCTTATAAATATATAGTGGTGAAAGCCTTTGATAAAGAGGTCACTCCCGGTGAAGGGATCTCGGCTCTTTCATCGTGGAATGAGGTGCAGGATATTCCAACTGAATACCGCGATGCAAAGCAAAAAGTAATCGACTATAGTGAACTTATTACCCTGACGCAAACTTCTGCCCAAGGGGTCACTCCCGATGAAGGGATCTCGGCCCTTGTCTCGTCGAATGAGGTGCTGGATATTCATAACTGAATACCACTGTGCATAACAAAAGAAAACGTCCTTGTAATAACAACTTTTGAAAATTGTTCTAACAACATCGAATAGGTCTGTTTTTCTTGCATTGATCCGAATCAACAAAGTCCCATCAATTAATCACACTAGAAAAGAACAAAAATATGATGTACGTATATACCATCCGCATTTGCCACTGGGCCCCGTCATCACCCGTTAGGTACTTAACTAACGACAGAGCGGGGACAGGTCTAGCGCGGGTGTAAAACATATACAACATCTACTAGTATATATAGCAATATATAATAATCGCTCCAGGCGTGATAAATGCAACATCAAAAATAAGAAATAAGCATCACAGAACAATGCAGATAATCTGGGAGCCCCGGGTTTCCTTTGAGCCGCAAGTGAAACCCGACGTTCCCCTGGTCTTGTAGATAGCCTGTGCAATGAAAACCTAAACTCTTACGAGCGCAGCAAGTTACCCGCCAAAACCAGAAGCGAGACAGCCCCCTTCATCAAAGTGAATGGGCCACCCGGCACTTCACAGAATCCGGAAACTTAAGCACCCCTCCTTGGGTTAACCTGTACCCCCTACGAGTGCGGCGAATAGCCCGCCAATTCTAGAGTGAGGCCCCCTCCATCTCAACGCCATAAGATGCGGACTCGTTGCCCTCCAGAACCCGGCTATCCGTGCACTCCATCGCGGGGTAATCCTAGTACAGAAAAGAAAATATGTACAACAGTAACATCGACCTCAACCCGGTCGTGCCCCAAACAAATAATATACAAATAGGAAGTGACGGCAGTCCACATGTCGGACGCTCGCCCCGCGATATCAAATGTACAAATAAAACTAAACTGTACTAATATTGCACCCAAGCTATCCATCATGACAAATCCACAACAGCACAACACAGAACATCAACGTGAATGCCACGTTCGCAAACCCGTCTAAAAGAACTATAGCAATTTGACAAGTTGTACCGCTCTAATGACATTCACGGTCGCAGATAGAAATGTTTGTACTGTAAACTTTAAACAGTGTTAGAAATATCGACTTCGAAATAACCCCGAATAGCCCCAAACAAATAGATAAAACCATATCCAAACTGGGCTAAACTAGAAATACCACTGAACCAATATTCCAGAGACTAGAAAACACTACAAATACGAAGTCCCAGTTCAACCAAAAAACCGGCTAGGCCGGATTTTACCTCAATGTGGCTGGTCCAATAGTGGAGTTAGGGGCTCGTATTTGGTGTGTGTTCTAGTAGTCACCTAAATAGTCTTTTGCAGTTGCTAAAATAATTTTAGAAGACCATAAAAAAATCGATAGAGAATGGAATATTCAGGGTGTGATTTGGAGTTGTTTCGGTTTCGATACTTTAAAATCATCTAAACAAACTAGTATGTAGTTAATGGGTTGGCTCTGATACCATGTAAGGTTACGTCAGCGCCCTGGCCATCAATCCGTGGCCAAACGCAGAACAAAATTTTTAAAACCCGGCGCTGACGGAACCCGATTCCCGGATCGAACCATTAACCCTATACTAGTTAACTGTAAAAGGAGTTTAAGAGATTATACCGATCGATCCGTGTCCTTCGTTCTTCAACCTCTAACCCAAGCTCTTCGCGGCTTTCTCGATCAAGTTCGGTCCTCGGTCTCCCTCGTCGAAGACGATCCACGTCGAGGATTAGTAATACGGGCTCCCGCTTCAAAACCGAAGCAACTCGGGCATCCAGTTTGCTAGCCTAGATACCCAAGATGAAGTAGAGAGTGTGTGTAAATACTTTGTCTCAAAGCAGCCAAGGATTTGGGTGGAGGTGAATGAAGTTGCCAAGTATGAGAAATGTGAAGCATAAGAATTTTTGCTTGTGAGGAAAAATCATGGGCTGAGAAACGAACGAAATTTCTTCTCTGTGGATTTTCTATGTTGTATGTTGTGGTGATTTTAATTTTGCACTTAAAGAAAATCTACACATAAAAAACAAATCAACAGCCACCAAAAATATCTAACTAAATATCTCACATTTCATACCTCATATTTAAACATTAAACTAAATGTTTAAATTGGAAGAAAAGAAAATGGCAGCTCCAAAAGTAAACTCGTAACAGAATTACAAGAATACCCCTCATCTGTATATACATACCTGCATCCGTATTCCGACTGAATACGAATACAACGAGACGAAAATAATCCAACAATATAATACTAGGATCCGGCTTAAACCAAAGCCCACTAGTATTATCCGTCCGATCATGATCCGTGCACAAGTGCACGTATATGATCGAATCCTGCCATAAAACCATACGGCCTCTACAACATTTCGCCCGAACCAGGAAAACCCTCTGTGTGGGACTCTAAACACTCGTCAATACAATATCAGTGGGTTTAACCACAAGCACGTCAGTGGCACCAGCTGTACGTAACGGCTACCCTGGTATTGAGCGAAAGGGAGGCCGACGAGCAAACTCATCCTGAAACCCTACTGATCCTGACAGTGACAATATCCGTACAGTCCGGTCCGTTCGTCTATGAGTATCGCATATCGAGTCTAGGGGGTTGGATAAAGTCAGACCCCTAATAACCCGACATTTAGTGTCGGCATGAAATCTATCACCGCCTGAGAAACTACCGATCCTAGATCGGTACCCCGGCCGAGGATTTCTGATGATGGCCACCCGTGCACTCCACATCATCAACCCCTAATACCGGGAGAGACGAATCCCCTGATGATCCGCTCACTGCCTCCATGTGGCTCGGGACTGTGCCCAACTAAAATCTGTTTGCACGACTTCTTTGAGTCGTGGTAGGGTAGTAATCAAAGCACAGTGGGAACTCACACAAGACAAATGACGATCTCAGGTCGATAGACTAACCTGTACACATGTCACCTGGGAACTGCTATCAGAAAATAGGTATAATACCAACTAGCATGTTCCCAGCGAGTCCGTCCGGTGTACTCATAACCCAATGAGCACTTGTATACATCTTAGGTGAACCAACTGATGCCAATGGCTTATGAGACCGGCCACCGCCCTTCGTCGAGGTCTCGATCTGTATACACTAGTCTACTCTTGGAGTATCGATGCCCAATCTCGAAACTCCCACAACTACGGATACTTTAAGGATGTGCTTATAGACCACCCAACTCTCACGTATATGATCGCTATCATACTGCTGGTAGTCAAGCAAGAATCCTATGGGCTCTATAAACATGTAATAGTGATCTGTAATGTCACCTGAAGCAAGTACACGATGATAAAGACAAACCAGATAGCATACTATCATCTCGAGTAAGACTATTCTACCGGTATAGGTCCTCCCTCAATCATTGTAATCATGTGCATGTGATCCAATAATTGACTTGAGGGCACTATAGCCAACAGCAGCGATACGGAAGAAATCTTGAACAAAACGTCGATAGTAGCCGGCCAGACCTAGAAAGCTGCGGATCTCTGTAACAGATACCGGTCTGGGCCAATGCTGAACGACCTCGATCTTCTTCGGGTCCACACATATACCATCTCTCGTAACCACGTGACCCAAGAAATCGACACTGTCAAGCCAGAATGCACACTTGGAGAATTTCGCGAACAACTGGTGCTCCCTCAACGTCTGCAATATGATCCGTAGGTGCTGCTCGTGCTCCTCTCAGCTCCGGGAGTATACCAAGATGTCATCAATGAATACGATGATGAACTGATCAAGATACGACCTGAAAATGCAGTTCATCAAGTCCATAAACGCTGCTGGGGCATTGGTGAGCCCGAACGACATCACCAAGAACTCATAATGCCCGTAACGTGTGCGAAAAGCAGTCTCCGGAATATCATCCTGTCGAACCCGCAACTGATGGTAACCTGATCGCAAGTCAATCTTCGAGAAATGTCCTACACCCTGGAGCTGGTCGAACAAATCAACTATACGAGGTAAGGGATATCTGTTAGTAACCTGGATCAGCTGACGATGATCATTGCATAAGCGCATACTGCCATCTTTCTTCTTGACGAATAGAACAGGAGCACCCCAAGGTGAAACACTCGGTCGAATAAGCCATTTATCTAGCAAATCCTGCAACTGATCCTTCGGCTCTCTAAGCTCCGCCGGGGCCATCCGATAAGGTGGTATAGAAATAGGCCCCGTGCCAGGGATCAAGTCAATGCAGAACTTAATATCACTCTTCGGCGGTAAACTAGGCAGCTCGTCAGGAAAGACATCAGGAAACTCTCTCACTATCGGACCTGGTCCAACGGGATCTCTGCGGCTCTAGTATCACAAACATATGCTAAGAATTCCTGACATCCTTTCCTCAAGAGCTGACCAGCGCGAAGAGAAGAAATTAGACTGGGAAGGATGATGCTACGGTTTCCCTGAATAACCAGAACTGGCTCACCCGGAAAACTAAAACCGACTGCCTTCTCATGGCAGTCCACGGATGCATAACAAGTGGCTGGCCAGTCCATGCCCAGAAGAACGTCAAAGTCCAACATGTCGAGGAGAATCAAATCAACTGAAGAATCCCTCTCCTCGATACGGACAGAACACGATCGAAACACAAGTCGAGCGACAAACGACTCGCTTATCGGAGTAATAACATCGAGTGGCAGATCTAACAAAGACGACTCTCGGCCAAACATCGGTGCAAAGTGTGTAGATATATACGAATGTGTGGAACCTGGGTCGAATAATACCCGTGCGTCGAAAGAACATACTGGCAAAGTACCTATCACAACGGCATTAGATGCATGCGCATCCTGAGGAGTCAAAGTGAACACTCGGGCCTGTCTCCCACTAATAGCTGGCCGTCCTCTTCCTCGGCTTCTGCCTTCTCGTCCTCTCTGAACAGGACCGCCATGCCCACGGCCTCTGGGAGCGTCTGCCTGGCGTGAAGTACCACCAGGGGTAGGAAGTAGAGCTCTCTGAGCAGGGGGTGAGGGTGGAAAATTCACATAGGGAACTATCGTCTCACCCTGGCACTTCGTGGTACAACTCCTGACAAGGTGATCTGGACTCCCGCACCCATAACATCCTGGCGATGGCCGCTGACCTGGTGAATAGGAGCTGAACAACTGGCCTCACATCATGCCTCGACCACCACCACGGCCTAGAAAGAATCCGCCATGACCTCTTCCTGCCATGTCTCTGCCAAACTGTACTGGAGCTGATATATCTGTACGAATCATCTTCGGTCCCGAAATGGCCGAAGTCACCGAAATGCGCTCCTCCAAAAGTAAGGCTGCATCCACCGCGGCTGCATAAGTGTCGAAGTGCTGGGCGCCAATAGCAAGAAATAATTGCGTGTCTAGCCCCCGTACGAACCTTTTTATGCGTTTCTCTTTAATGTCCACCAGGTAAGGAGCATATCGGGACAACTGAGTAAACTGGATATCATACTCGGACACTGTCATCCCAAGAGTCTTGTGTAAAACCTCGAAACTACGGGCTCGAGCATCTCGGACGCTCTCCGGAAGGATACGGGCAAGAAATACAGCTGTGAACTCATCCCAAGTCATAGGAGGCAGACCTGCAGTTCGGCCTCTCTCGACCGACTCGCACCACGTCTGAGCAAGACCCTCCAGAAGAAAACTCGCAAGCTCCACCCATCTATCATCAGAACATCTCAGCGAACGGAAAATTCTAGCCATCCTGTCGAGGAATGTCTGCGGATCCTCCGCTGCATCTGTGTCGGTAAAGACTGGAGACCTCAGCCTCATAAACTCCTGTAATTATACGGGAATGGTCTCAGTAGTAGTAGGAACAACTGTCGGGAAACAGGTACAATCTTGGTCTGTGCAGTTGAAGGAACATCCTCAGATCTCTGTGCCTGACTGGCCTCAACTAAAGATCCCATCATCTGACGTAACTCCTGCATACCGGCCGCTAGCCTGGCAATACGGCCTGGGGAAGGTAGATCAATCTGTCCCTAAGGGGTAGGGGTACCTCCCTGATCAGTCCTCGTCTCATACGAGCCCGCTCAAATCTCATCTCTGACGGCAGCCCTCTGAGCCTTAGTGGCCTTCAGCAGCATAATAGTTGGTACAAGAAACATGATTAATAAGAACAGTGCAATTGAATCAAGGGATATAAGGAATCGAAGAAGGAATTACAAGCAATTATATCCTAAGGTCATTTAGCCGGAGTACCGTATCATAAGTATGCCGCGGAACATACACACGCTACATCACTCGGCTTAAGTCACCTACTCCATCTACCAAAGGTCATCCTACACTCAAAAAGGTAAAACCTATCGCTCTGATATCAACTTTGTCATGACCGAATGTACGGAACGTGACTGGCACTTAAATTACGAAACGTCTAAAGATGTAATGTAATCTAAGTAAGCCAAAGCCCAGAAATCTAAACCATTTTGAAGAAATAGAATGAAGGAAAACTGGTTTTAAAGCAAGTGGTTTTAATAAAATAAGTGGCATTAGACATTTAAAAGCAACATCAGATTTTCCCGAAAATTTTGGCAGAGTCTCCTTTGTAAAAACTGGCCCCGAAACAGGTACAGTACACAATATCCATAAGTAAAGAATAAAGACATCCCCAAGCAGGAGCTAGCTCATCGCCAATGGAGGAATCACAACCACACGCAATATATATCACAGTAGTGCCAAAATAAGCATATAAAAGCACGAGAATAAGAAAGCATCATGTCAGCCCCAAGTGAGCTCGACACGAGAAAAACAACACATATACGAATCTCACTGTCACACCTCTAGGTCACATATACAATGGTAGAAGTGGTGGATACGGTAGATAGAGTATACTAGATATAATAATAATACAAGTGAAAACAAAATATCCTCGCAACACACCTACGAGCAATGTCGCAAGTCCAAGTAACAAAAACAAAATGAGGATGTACTCCCGCCCTACTATGCTGATGGGTCGGACCTGCAAGATACTGTGGCACAATAGGGGTGAGTTGCCAACTCATGAGTAGTAAGTAATATCTAATAAGGCTATCGTAAGTATGCACGCAATGCGTCACAACCTACGCATATCAATATGATATGATGTACTAACATGAATGCAACATGAATGCATAATTAATCACGAAACCTGAACCTGTCTGGTATGAGAAAATCTTTATTCTTATCTTAGAAAAACCTTTGTGCAATAAATTGAAGTATTATCAATGAAATCAATATAAAATCCATGTCAAGTATCGACACAATATATATCCCAATATCTCAATGTCTCAATATCTCAATGTCTCAATATCTCAATATCTTAATTTCTCAATATCACAATACCTCGGGCTCCGTCAGTCCGGATCGACCCATATCATCAAATATCACGACTACGTCGGTATCCTCCGGATATCCGCTGCATCAAAAATAACTGATCGGTAGTGCTCCCCTGCTGGGCTCAACGCCATCTATGTGATCTTCTTGTCCCGAGGTACCGCACCGGGTCCACCATGTAGCCGCAGACGGTGCATCCCCCTTCTCGAATCGGGTATATGATACCGCTCAAGAACCGAGAAAATACATGATGGACGCCACTCACATCATATCACGAGAAAACTGCAACTTACATTTTTTTTAAAATGGTAATACGTCCTTAAAATCCTTTCGGTTTCTCCAAAATCCATAAATCTCATAAATACTGAAATCCTCGAGAAGAATCACAATATGTAAACATGTCGGTGGTGATGGATGTCTATGATACGATAGTATTTACCATGCGAACTACGGCCAGAAGCTATGCATGAATCATGATGCAATGAGGTATGTAAATATGATTAACAATCCTACGTATCCATCCTGATGAAATGACTATACAAGTACAAGTTTACAGATCATATATGATGCAATGCACAAATACCGATTCTAAGCAAGTTCTATAGTGTTTGTGATATAGCAATTACCAAAGGCATGTGTGTTCACATGAATAGTGCACGTGCGGCATAAACCAATGGTAATAATGCAAGTGTCCTATGAGATAATATCGTATATATCTATGATGATGCAATGCAATGAAATGAATGACTAAGAGACTATGCATATAAATACAAGCACTACCAGTAATCCTGACTATCGGGCGCCTCACACCATCCGGACAAACCCCCATAGATGTGTACATCTACTCACCCGAACGTCTCGGCTAATCTGATCTGATCATCGTCTTGCCTTTCCGCGCCGCATCCGACGCCTCCGCAATCGATCCTAGAATTGTACAAACACAATACATGAGACTAAATATCCTGAGACGACACGAAGATAACGATACGCAAGAATGAACGTCCACAAGTTAGACTTGTGTGCACTTGGTGCACAAAACGCGTACGACAACGCAGCAACCCCAACTAGGAGTCGCTAAATGTGACAACCACCAAACCTAGAACCCGATCGTACCGATCGCGAAATCATAACACCCTAAAAAATCATAGGAAATAGTATAAAGTTCATCACAACGTCAACTAAACCAACATCTATTTATACCAAAAACCTAGTAAGCATTCAAATGGGATTTCGGTGCAAAACTTCATGGATTAACGACCTAATGGCCACAATCACAAGTAGACATCCTAATAAGCCATGCTCCACAAATTAATATAACATCACACGACCCCACAAAAATCATGAAATTTGCTTGCATAACCACTCGATTAGAATAATTTGAAGCCACTTAAGTAAGGTAACCACTTAGATTAGGTTTGTATAGTCACTAGATAGCAAACTAAACTTAATTAACATAGTAATGATGGTTGAAACCCTAGCTCTAACTCAAACCCTCATCTTTAAAAACCCAAACTTGCAATTAGCACCAAATTAACACTTAAACAATTTAGATTAAGGTAATTAACCAACAAAGTAACTTTTGAGTTAAGATTAAACCTCAAAATTTATAGATCTAACTTGCAACTTGCCTCCAAAATGGTTTCTTGCTCCAAAATCCTAGCTAGATTAGGCCAAGGAAAATTGGGTGGAGATTGAACTATGAATTAGTAAGAAGTTGTGTGGATTTTTGAAGAATTTTTCATGATTTTTGAGGTGGGAATGAGATGGGGAAATGAGAGGGGCAGCAGCAGAAATTTCGGCCAGAATGGGTTAGAAATGGGGAGTGTATGTGTGTGTGTGAGTGAGGAAAATAATAAACACCATACCCCAAGTCAAACTAGCACCATACCTCTTTATCTCCTCATTTTTCTTTTTATTTATTTTGTTTTATTTAAATTTCTAGAACCATGGAGAACAAAAAGGAAAGAGAATGTGTTACAACTTGCTATTTAATTGACATGGTGCACTAATGTGTACTTAACCCATCTCATTTGTAATTAACACTAATTAAAAGTATAAGTGATAGCTTAAAACAATATTTAAAAATAATTATTTTAGGAAAAATATTTAAGAAAACTAGCAATTTGTAAGTGACTAATTAAACACCAAATACTAGCAATTAAATAGTTAAAATAGATATAATTTAGTCTATATGGAAAAATAATTATATCTTGGTTTCTACGGGAAACACACGTTATATTACCGAATATCGGAAAATTCTCCTAAACGATTTTTAAAACGTTACAAAAAGTCAAGAAATGCATATAGTGGAAATGAATCAAGATCTAATAAAAATAATCTCCGAATCACGTCCTTTATGGAATCACATCAATAAAATAAAACTACGGAACAAAATAAACTAAGTATTTCTAGAACTAAACATCTAGCTCCTCATTGCTAGGCTTGCTTGTTAAAATACTCCTGATCTTCCTGCGACAAAATTAAAGAAACTGGACCATGCAAAACCGAGACGTCAGTGTGTCATAACTATCAAAATAATAGTAATAACCAGGATAGAATGCTATGATTAACCATGATTATAAATAAATACACCAGTGTAAAACAGTGAGTTATATGTATTTGATGAGTATCCTAAAGTCTGTGCTTCTAGGCTATCTATTCTACAAGTCTTTGAAATCAATTAAATGGAATCGTCGATGTAACTCAATAGTATCCCGTGTGTGCCCGAGACCACGGTCAAGACTTTCGGGGCTGAATCCGAGACGTGCCGCTAAGCAGTAAAAACGGGTATCATGTACAGACGAATGATGTTAGCAGCATCATTCCGGGGCCGGAGCCCGTATCGACTGATCAGAACCTCCTTTCAAAGTTTCACATTGTCAATTCTTTAATCTCAATCTTTCTCAGAAGAGGCAGCGGCAACTCTGGAAGTATCAAACTCTTGAGTTACAATTCAGGTTTCATTATTGATTTCCTCTTACCCCCAGGTTTTGTGTTCAAGTCGGGTATTGATGATAAGAGTCTAATGGCAACACATAATCAAGCAGGTACAAATCTTGTCTATCTAGACAACAAGTCACATCCATCAGGACAATAAATCAGGATTGTTGGCATTAGCGGATGATCCAAGTAACAAGTCTGGTAATATCTCGAGTACAAGTCAGGCAATATATTTTAACCAAAATCGATACCAAATGTAAAACTGTAACCAATATCTAAATACAGTAAATCTAACTAATGCCAGGATGTATATGTTGGAGATAGTGCCCTCAGAGTCAATTATTGGATCACAGGCACGTGATTACAATGATTGATAGAGGACCTATACCGTTAGAACAGTCTTACTCAAGATGATAGTATGCTATCTGGTTTATCTTTATCATCGTGTACTGCTTTAGGTGACCTTACAGGTCACTATTGCGCGTTGATAGAGCCCTTAGGATTCTTGCTTGACAGCCAGCAGTATGATGGCGATCATATATGTGGGAGCTGGTAGTCTATAAGCACATCCTTAAAAGGTCCCTAGTCGTGGGAGTTTCGAGACAGGGCATCGATACTCCAGAGTAGACTAGTGTATGCAGTCGAGACCCCGACGAGGGGCGGTGGCTGGTCTCACAAGCCACTGGTGTAAGTTGGTTCACCTAAGATGTATACAGGTGCTCATTGGGTTATGAGTACACCGGACAGGACTCGCCGGGAACATGCTAGTTGGTCTTATACCTGACGTCAGATAGCAGTTCCCTGGTGACATGTGTACAGGTTAGTTCATCGACGTGAGATCGTCATTTGTCTCGTGTGAGTTCCCACTGTACTTTGATTACTACCCTACCACGGCTCAAAGGAGTCGTGCAAACAGGTTTTAGTTGGGTACAGTCCCGAGCCACATGGAGACAGTGAGCGGATCTGCAGGGGTTCGTCTCTCCCGGTATTGGGGGTGAGGTCGCGCTGTGTCTAGGAGAGCCATTACACAAAGCCCTTGGCCGAGGCAGGATATTTACTGGTAGGTATTCCAGTAGTATCTCAGGGTGTTCTGGGCTACACTCCGACACGACTTGTACCGTTTTTGGGGGTCTGACTTTTACCAACCCCCTAGGCCCGCCATGCGATACTCATAGATGAACGGACCGAACTGTACGGATATTGTCACTGACAGGCTCAGTAGGGTGTCAGGATGAGTTCGCTCATCGACGTCCCTTTTGGTCAACACCTGGTAGCCCGTTACGTATGGCTAATACTTCTGACGTGCTAGTGGTTAAATCCACAGCCAAAGTGTTGACGAGTCTTTAGAGTCCCCCACAGACCGTTTTCTTAAGTTTCGGGCGAAACGCTGTAGAGGCCGTATGGAGATATGGCAGGGTTCGATCATGTACGTGCAGTATTGCACGGAACATGATCGGATGGATAATACTAGCGGGCTTTGGTTTAAGCCGGATCCTAGTATTGTACAGTGTAGATTTTGTCTCATTGCATTTGTATTCGGTCGGAATACAAATGCGGGTATGTATATACAGTAGCGGGATTTTCCTGTAATTTATTACGGGATCAGTTTTTTTTTTAAGTTGCCAGTTTGCATTCCGTTTCGGCCATTTTCCTTTGTTTCTTTTCTTTGGCTGAAATTTGTTGGAGGGGGTTATTTGCAATTGTGGAATTAACAATTGAGAAGACTTTTGCATCATGATGTTTTCATGATGGTGCACCATCCATTGACTTCATTTGACTTCATCATTGCTTGACTTTGCTTGATGGTGATGGGATATGATTAGGTGATGGAGTGGGGTTTTGGTAGTGATGATTATTCCTCATGATAATCTCTTTTCTCTTCCTTGTATCATTCTCTCTCTCTCTCCTCTTTCTCTACTAGAGGGCCGGCCATTTTTCTGGAGGGGGGCTGCCAAAATTTTGGGAGTGGGATTTTGCTCTCTTCATGCTTGCAAAATCCCCAAGTTCATCTACAAAAGTTCACATCTCTTTTCTCCACATTTATATGGCAACTTCTTTAAACCCCTTGAGACAAAGTAATCCACATTTATTCTACAGCAATTCTTGGGCACGTCGACTCGCCAACTTCATGCCCGAGTTGCCTCGGTCCAGAGGTGGGAGCCCGTAAAAGAACCCGGCGATGTGGTGCCCTTCCGACGAGGAAATGAAGACCGGAGATTCCGCGGGGAGATCGGGATGACGACGAGAAGACCGAAGGACACGGATCGCTCGGTATATCTCTCTACCCTTTCTTCTTTTGGCTAGTAGTAGGTTAATGGTCCGATCCGGGTTTATAGTCCGCGGTAGCGCCGGTTTCTTGTTTAAAGAAATTTTTTGATTCCGCATTTTGGCCTCGGACAGACGGCCGGAGCGCTGCCGTGCACTAACATGGTATCAGAGCCATGCCATTAACCTGGTCTAGCTTGCTCTAGTGTGTTTAAAACTTCGATCGAACAATTATCCCAAAACTGCATTTTCAAAGTATCAGTTTTCTGTCGAAATTTTTTTGGCTCGAAAAATTTTTCAGTGTGTTTCAGAAATACAGGCAGGGTTTTTAAAGGAATCTGGGAAAATTTGGTGGAATGATCTTCTTGTTTGGCCGCGGAACCGCAGCCGTACCCCTACTTTGGTCGCGGTTCCGCCGCACTAATGAAGAGTCACTGCACCAAATTTCTTCTGTTGGTTCCTGAGTTGAAAATGGGGGTTTTGGAATATTCTGTTTGGGCCCAGATTTTCTTTGAGTGCTACAGTAGTGCTTGGGGCCCACTTCGGTAAATTTGATCGATCGAAAATTTTAAACATGTTAGTTCACAGTATTTACATTATATCTGCGACTGTGAATGTCATTTGATCGGTAAATCCTGTCTAACTACTATAGCCCTTTTAGACGGATTTGCGAACGTGACATTCACGTTGATGTTCTGTGTTGTGCTGTGATGTTGCGGATTGGTCATGGGGGATAGCATGGATGCAATGGTAGTACAGTTTGGTTATTTATGTACATTTGATATTGCGGGGCGAGCGTCCGACATGTGGACTGCCGTCACTGCCTGTTTGTATATTATTCTTTTGGGGCACGACCGGGCTGAGGTCGATGCACCCGTTGTATGTATATTTTACTTTCTATACTAGGATTACCCAAAGGTGGGGTGCACGGATAGCCGGGTTCTAGAGGGAAACGGGCCCGCATCTCATGGCATTGAGACGGAGGGGGCTTCACTCTAGAATTGGCGGGCTATTCGCCGCACTCGTAGGGGGTACAGGTTGACCCAGGAGGGCTGCCCAAGTTACCGGATTCCGTGAAGTGCTGGGTGGTCCATTCACGTTGCTGAAGGGGGCTGCCTCGCTTCAGGTTTTGGCGGGTAACTTACCGCGCCCGTAGGGGTCTAGGATTTCATTGCACAGGCTATCCACACGACCAGGGGAATGCCGGGTTTCAGTAGCGGTTCTATGAAACCCGGAGATCCTAGATATCTGTATTGTTCTGTGATGCTTATTACATTTCTGTGATGTTGCATTTTATCATGCCTTGAGCGAATATTATATATTGATATATATACTAGTAGATGTTGTATATGTTTTGCATCCGCACTAGTCCAGTCCCCGCTCTGTCGTTAGTTAAGTAACCTAACGGGTAATGACGGGACCCAGTGGCGAATGCGGATGTCATATACGTACATCATTATTTTCGTTCTTTATTGGTGTGATCAATTGATGGGACTGCGTTGATTCGGATCAATGCAAGCTAAACAAACCTATTCTGATGTTGTTGGAACAATTTTCAAAAAGCTGTTATTGCAAGGACGTTCTCTTTTGTTTTGCACAGTGGTATTCGGTTTTGAATATCCAGCACCTCAGTCGACGAGGCAAGGGCCGAGATCCCTTCACCGGGAGTGACCCCTTGGACAGAAGTTTGCGTCAGGGCAATAACTTCAGTATAGCCGATTACTTTTTTCTTTGCATCGTGGTATTCAGTTGGAATATCCTGCACCTCATTCTACGGGGAAAGAGCCGAGATCCCTTCACCGGGAGTGACCTCTTTAGCAAAAGTTTTCGTCACTATATTTTTTATGAAAAAGCTATGCAGTTCCTTCAACAATATCAAGTTCATTACGTTAAAGGTTTTTTCGCCAAAAACCAGCCGTAGCCCTCTGTCATTTCTTACGGGTATTGTTTAGTATTCGTGCTGTGTTTGTTGACTCCGTCAAGGCGTAGTGTACGGTAGCTAAGTGGTGCTTGTTTGTTGCATAAATGTGATTGGTTAGGACAATCGTGCGGCCTTGTTGACTCCGTCAAGGGCACGTACGGGCGGGTTTAATGCAATCCAGATAATGACGGGTTGAACTTGACTAGGACTCTTTGATTTGTTGACTCCATCAAGGTCACTTGGTTCCTAGGGGTAAAAACACACATCGGGAGTTTCTAAAGAAACTGAAACTTGCCAGGCTTGCGCATACCTTCTGGAGTATGATAACGTGAGTGGATTCCGTTACGTTATCATACGATGATAGTTGGATCCCGATTCCCACTGATGAGTTGGTTTACTCCTCGGGTGATCCCGACTAATTCTTCTTTCAGGTTTGGATGAGAATTTGAGGTTACAGTGGGAGGTTTCCTGATTAGATAAATTGGTAACCATTCTGATCTAGGTTAGAGTGCACGCTGAGTGTTTCTTTTCTCTCTCTCTTTGGCAGCGACCATGGCCCGACCCTTGACTATGACTCAGAGACCAAGTTGACCAAACCTTCTTAAACACTGGCTTTTGGATTTTCAGAGTTGCAAACCTCATTGCCACTCCTACTTTTACCCTTTTCTCCAGGACACCCGTATTACTACGAACGTCCACTTCCATTGGATAAAACCATCGTATGGTTATATATGAACTCGAAGGAATTTATTCGAGGATGGTTTCCGGTTCTGGAGAAAACGGATAGGACTATTCAGTTGTCTTTTCCTTTTACCTTCTCTCAGGTTGCGAGTACTCCTTGGTTTAGGAGATAGTACACCCGTTACGCCCATCGGATAGTCTTCTTCCAAACCGTAGGCTGGTGCCGAACGGTAGGGAATGAAGAAAGCTGATTAGCCTAAGTGTGGTGTACAGAAGGTATTAAGTTAAGACAAATAAAGGGATTAGAAGGAGGGCAAAGTAAATTGCGACTGCTATTCACAACCAAGCCAAGTATTTCATTACCACTCCCACTTCACCTTTGTATTTCTCCAGGACACTCCGTATCACTACGAAGATCCACAGTTATTTGGATAATCTATCGTATGGTTATATACAAACTCGAAAGGAACTTGTTCCAGTTCGGGGATGGATTCTGGTTCAGGAGAAATAGGAATAAGGTTTATTCCGGTGTCTTTTATCTTCACCTTCTCTCGCGTTGCGAGTGCTCCTAGGATTTGGACAGTACACCCATCATGCTTATTGGATAGTCTTCTTCCAAACCATAGGCTGGTGCCAAACGGTAGGGAAGGAAGAAAACCATTTGGCCTAAAGGGGTGTGCAGAAGGTAATGACTAAAGACATATGAAGGGATGTGGAGAGATGGCATAGAAATATACGGTTACAGTTGTGAATCTGGATAATGGAAGAGGCATTACTAGGAATACCCGGATACCCCTTTGAAACATTTACATGTTTCAGTTTCGCTGTGTACTGTTAAAAGAAAACTGATTTCCCAATCAGATCTTACTCCAGGGTATGTATTTACCAGGTATGATTCTCACATCCGTATGGTTTTACAGATGATGAGTGGGAGTAAGTTATTGGGAATTAGGAGATTGTCCTCATTATATCGGAATTCGTTATAATTAGTGATATTTGAGGAAATCGCCTGGGTTGTTTGCCAGACGACAAATATTTGGTTTTGAATATCCGCTGTTATGCACCAATTTCAAATTGATATATCTGTACGTCTATTTTTATAGAGTGAGATATAACTTTTTGAAATTATGTCGGTGACATTTACCTATATCAGTGGATGGTTAGGTAAGGAGCATTAAACAGCGGTGTAATCCTTCATAACCATAGTACAGTTTTCAACCTACGACACACAGGGATTGAGTTATCAGACTCAAGGGACTTGTACAGAGTATTGTATGTTGTCCAGTGTCCATTAGGACAGAGGGGTTGGTCCTCGTACTATATTCGGTTTACTTATGACTTCTCAAGTTCTTAGATAAGTGTTTCGTAGAAACACAAGGTCCAAGTTTTGAGAAGTCATAGGTATAAGAGTAAAGTAGAGAACCAGGTATTGCAAGTATCGGGATTCTTCAAGGTGATCGAAGATGTAGATACTTGTGTATGGCATTCAGTTAATAGTTTTGAGAAACTTGTTTCTCTTTCAGGTTACTCATAATTGGAAGCACTCCTAAGCTGAGTAACGCCGATCGGCCTTTTTCCATTTAGTTGACATGCACTGGAGACAGAGGCATGATTTGAATCTGGTTCAATTAAATTAGTGCCTCTGTTTCTGTATTGGATATAGAACAGTTCATATCTTGATATTGTTAAGGTACGGGGAGTTGTCCAGCTTATGCTTAAAACCAGACACTAGACAACTCAAGGCACGTTTCTGTAATGGCAGTTTGTGGGTTGACCCAGGCTATGACGAGGGTTGAGGTTCTACCATCTGGAAGATCAATAGTGATATTGTTCTTGACCCACCACAGCTTTAACAAAAATGGAATTTTTCAGAAAACAGTAGTGGGAGTATCGTAGAAATGGAAGTGATTCCAGAACCGCGAACGATTACGGAAAATTTGATAAGAACCGAAAGATTCAATCTGATTTGACATTCCATTGGCCACTCCGCAGATTAGGTGGGTAACCTCAAGCACCCGAGAGGTACTCCGGTAGCCTTAAGGACGGTGACAGGGAGGTTCTTGTTTACCCAGACTTACCATTGCTGTTGTTCCAGACTGTGAGACCCGGCAGGAGGATGAGTATAGCGTCGTTCTAAACTGGCTTTAGAAGTGTACGTCTATATGACTTTGCCAGAGGGTTGTCGTAGTCAGTGGGAGCAGCGGAAGCATTGGTGGACAAGTAGCTTATGTCTATGGACTAAAGCAGATATAGCGGAGATAGATCATCTATTTCTGAAGTGACAGTCACAGGTTTGACTTCATCAGAATAAGGGATGGATCTGTTGAGAAGTTAGTAGGGTGTGATGTCCTGGTATTTGGATGACATACACAGAGTAGGAAGTGAAGTTCCTATACTACGATCGGTTATACTTTTATTGTCACTCAATAGTTTCTCCACATGGGACTTGGATATTATATCAAGACATTCTGGTAACTCGATTTATAGTTTTAGATCTAGATTTGGGTAGTTTCCCAATCTGAGTATTTAGACAGCATTCTGAAGGTGTTTTAGAATGGACGACTCCTGGCACGGTAGTGTACCTGCAGGTGATGGAGTCACCCTCTCTAAAAGAGTCTTACAGACTAAAGGGGAGAGGGATGTGCATGATTGGCAGATCACTTGCTTAGGCAATTGAGTCGATCATGAGATGTCAAGTACCACACCAGATGTTGTTTTTGCAGTAGATGCAATAAGTTGATATTGATCCAATCCTGGAGAAACATTCGGAAGCAGTTTTAGAACATAAGTGTATATTCTAGGGATATGATAACGACAGCTTCATTCGAGAGACGGTTATCATTCCAGGCTTCCAAGGTGACCTGGATGACAGAGTGACTGTCAGAGTTATAGTTTTCCCTCTGACGAGGGACAGTAGTTTGGACAGGTGGTCCAGGCGGATACTGAGGGAGGCATGGCGCAGGATACTGATTAAGTTCAGTTGACGATACAGTCTGAGAAGTTTGGATTTGGAGTTCATTTATGGACTAGGTCCCATCAGATATCCAGACATACTCTAAGACAGGTATTGTTCATTTCGGGAGATGGCTTTCTCCGCGAACTTGAGATAAAGAGAGACATAGAAAGAAACATTAGAGCGGATCCACTCACTGAGGCTATTCCTCGAACGCATTAGTTTCGCAAGCGGGTTTTGTGAGACTGATTGGTAGAGGAGTTGGGTGTTCGGTATCACACGAGCTGTGAGTATGCGACATCGCAATAATTAGCCTTGAGTGCAAGTGGGAGATTGTTAGAGATAGTGCCCTCAGAGTCAATTATTAGATCACGGGCACGTGATTACAATGATTGATAGAGGACCTATACCGTTAGAACAGTCTTACTCAAGATGATAGTATGCTATTTGGTTTATCTTTATCATCGTGTACTGCTTTAGGTGACCTTACAGGTCACTATTGCGCGTTGATAGAGCCCTTAGGATTCTTGCTTGATAGCCAGCATTATCATGGCGATCATATATATGGGAGCTGGTAGTCTATAAGCACATCCTTAAAAGGTCCCTAGTCATGGGAGTTTCGAGACAGGGCATCGATACTCCAGAGTAGACTAGTGTATGCAGTCGAGACCCCGACGAGGGGCGGTGGCTGGTCTCACAAGCCACTGGTGTCAGTTGGTTCACCTAAGATGTATACAGGTACTCATTGGGTTATGAGTACACCGGACAGGACTCGCCGGGAGCATGCTAGTTGGTCTTATACCTGACGTCAGATAGCAGTTCCCTGGTGACATGTGTACAGGTTATTTCATAGACCTGAGATCGTCATTTATCTCGTGTGAGTTCCCACTGTACTTTGATTACTATCCTACCACGGCTCAAAGGAGTCGTGCAAACAGGTTTTAGTTGGGTACAGTCCCGAGCCACATGGAGACAGTGAGCGGATCAGCAGGGGTGAGGTCGCGCTGTGTCTAGGAGAGCCATTACACAAAACCCTTGGCCGAGGCAGGAGATTTACTGGTAGGTATTCCAGTAGTATCTCAGGGTGTTCTGGGCTACACTACGACACGACTTGTACCGCTTTTGGGGGTTTGACTTTTACCAACCCCCTAGGCCCGCCATGCGATACTCATAGACGAACGGACCGGACTGTACGGATATTGTCACTGACAGGCTCAGTAGGGTGTTAGGATGAGTTCGCTCATCGATGTCCCTTTTGGTCAACACCTGGTAGCCCGTTACGTATGGCTAATACCTCTGACGTGCTAGTGGTTAAATCTACAGCCAAAGTGTTGACGAGTCTTTAGAGTCCCCCACAGACCGTTTTCTCAAGTTTTGGGCGAAACGCTGTAGAGGCCGTATGGAGATATGGAAGGGTTCGATCATGTAGGTGCGGTATTGCATGGAACATGATCGGACGGATAATACTAGCGGGCTTTGGTTTAATCCAGATCCTAGTATTGTACAGTATAGATTTTGTCTCATTGCATTTGTATTCGGTCGGAATACAAATGCGGGTATGTATATACAGTAGCAGGGTTTTCCTGTAATTTATTACGGGATCAGTTTTTTTTTGAAGTTGCCAGTTTGCATTCCGTTTCGGCCATTTTCCTTTGTTTCTTTTCTTTGGCTGAAATTTGGTGGAGGGGGTTATTTGCAATTGTGCAATTAACAATTGAGAAGACTTTTGCATCATGATGTTTTCATGATGGTGCACCATCCATTGACTTCATTTGATTTCATCATTGCTTGACTTTGCTTGATGGTGATGGGATATGATTAGGTGATGGAGTGGGGTTTTGGTAGTGATGATTATTCCTCATGATAATCTCTTTTCTCTTCCTTGTATCATTCTCTCTCTCCTCTTTCTCTACTAGAGGGCCGGCCATTTTTCTGGAGGGGGGCTGCCAAAATTTTGGGAGTGGGATTTTGCTCTCTTCATGCTTGGAAAATCCCCAAGTTCATCTACAAAAGTTCACATCTCTTTTCTCCACATTTATATGGCAACTTCTTTAAACCCCTTGAGACAAAGTAATCCACATTTATTCTACAGCAATTCTTGGGCACGTCGACTCGCCAACTTCGTGCCCGAGTTGCCTCGGTCCAGAGGTGGGAGCCCGTAAAAGAACCCGGCGATGTGGTGCCCTTCCGACGAGAAAATGAAGACCGGAGATTCCGCGGGGAGATCGGGATGACGACGAGAAGACCGAAGGACACGGATCGCTCGGTATATCTCTCTACCCTTTCTTCTTTTAGCTAGTAGTAGGTTAATGGTCCGATCCGGGTTTATAGTCCGTGGTAGCGCCGGTTTCTTAATTAAAGAAAAATTTTGATTCCGCATTTTGGCCTCGGACAGACGGCCGGGGCGCTGCCGTGCACTAACAGTATATGTTTCTATCTGTAATAACTGTTTTACGTCTGTTACCACATATATTGCAATCTAGATAAAAATTACTAAACGGATATAAAATTATAATAATATTATGATGATCCGGCATGCAACTAGATAAAACCATTATTGGTACAGATACAGACTGATAATATAAAACTGTAAATCGGTAATATTTGCTGAATAGTAAAACATGCACTATTATTAATCATATAAATATTGATATAACAAAATAACATGTTGTAATTTTAGAACTTGCCTGATCGAAATCTCATGATGAATATACGGATATCACGTTCCGAACACCGAATAACGTCACGAGGCAAAACCCACGTATGCAGAACTTGACCTGACTGAGCAACTGTGTGACGTGGTAACTAGATTACATGTCGACGGTGGCTGGACCGTCTGGATCGTCGGTGATATGCGCAACTCAGGTGAGAACCGGTCGGAGATCGATAAAAGAGAGAAGAAAAGAAGAAGAAAGAAGAAGAAGAAGATGACAAGGTTACTGGTAATCTGGCGTTCAGCAAAGATAAGGAGGAAGAGAGAGATGGTCGGTGAGGAGGTGACTAGGAGGCGAAGTCGACGATGAGGCGTCGTGGCCGATGGGGTTGATGGTGATCGGGAAAATGAGAAGGAAATGAAGAAGAAGATGCGGTGGTGGGGTGTGGGTGCTCTGGCGTTGCCGACAGGACGAGAAAGGTGATGAAGGTGGTCGGGTCAGGCTGCGAGGTCGACGGCGAGGGGGAGGTGATGGGTTCTCGGATCAGGTGTCACGCCCCGCTTCCCAGTGTACGGAGACGGTGACATGGCTAGCACGCGACGTATTTACTAAGAAATAAATACGTTAAGCGTAAATAAGCAATATATAAAATGCACAAGAATGGCAAGTGATATAAAATGAATATCAACTTTTATTAACATTCATCTTACAATACAACTGCTTTTAAAAGGAAAGTACAATGATATAAAGCAATACTTAAACATTGGCATATAAAATGAAAATAAGTACATAGAAAGCTAGAAGTCCTGCTGCTCGGTGAACTGGTCCACGTCCTCCTGGCTAGGCTCGATCTCGAGAGAGTCATGTCCTCCTGACGAACATTCCAAAGAAAGTAATAAACAAGAATGTCGTCAGCGAACTAGCGCTCAGTAAGTCCCAAAAAGAAAGAAAGGAACAAGTAATGTGGAAAATGAACTAGTAAGTTATACAGGTATATACTTGATATCTTAATGTAGTTGTTTGTAGCTTGGTATAGAAGGTATCAGTGTATATGAGAGGAATCCAACTTGCCCCGTAGACTATGGTAACATGTATTGCAAGGCCCCGTCAAAACCCATGGGACAACGGCACAAGAGTTCATGTAGGTGTCTTTTAAGTGACCATCTCATGCCACCTTTAATACATTTTGTATCAATCTACCCCGTTAATCCCGTAATGTGTTGTATAGATTATAATTATCAGGCTTGCCGAGACCATGGATACAAATTATTCAAGTAGTCAGGTTCGGGATGTAAGCTTGTAGTCATATCAAGTTATAAGCATGGTTCGGTCAAGTCAAGTCTTGTATTCAGGTTCATGTTCAAGTATACATGTTAGAGTTTGGATTCATGTTTGAATTGGATTCTGGTTTAAGTTTGAATTCAAGTTTGATTTAGACTCAGACTTGAGTCAGACACTTGTAACAGATTTAGATCCTGAATTAGGTTCGGGAGTTATCGGTAACTGCTGCATATGGACGACAGGATTTGTGTCTTTTTCCAAGACAATTATCATTGATAACACCGTTAAGTTTTCTGCCTTAAATAGGAAAGCACTCACTTTCTCCGGCTCCCTAGGGCTCAAGAGAATTGATCCCGCTTAAACCTATATTTAATAAAATCCTTAAATATAATTTTATAAAACCCAAGAGGGTTTTATAAAAAATATTTTTAATATATAGTTTCAAAATAATCTCGAGAAATTATTTATATTATTTAGGGTTTCCATAAATGTGTATTTTAGGGATTTGAGGTATTTTAGTGATAATAGCTTAGCTTAGATAGTTCATGATATTTTACTGTAAAACATAACTTTTGTTGGTATTTTGATGAAACTTGTAATTCTTTCATTTGAAAAATATAAGATTATTATATTTTGAAAATATATGGATTTTTTAATATTTATATAATTATTAAAAAATTAAATTTTTAATTACGTAGAAAATTGCGTTTTTCTTAAAAATCGTATTAAAACCCTTTCGAGACCGAATACTCCGTGAGGAGGTCTGCATCTCGCTTTACTAACCCAATGATGTGCAATAATCCACACCATCCAATAGCGGGTCCTCTAAAAAGGGTTGTAGAGGTTTATTTGCAAAAGAATTTTAAAATACAATCCAAAGAAAACCGTTTTTATAGTAAATGGTATTTTAATGAAATATTGTATTCTCCACAAAAATACGTTCGAAGAGTATCGTGCTATGAAAACCATGTGTGTATGTGAGAGGTAGGTCGTAACCCCGTGACATTTTCTAAAGGTATGTTTAAGCAAAACAATTAAATATGGTCGATACAAAGTTCATGGTATTTTAGTGTAAAAGTTAAATTAAAGTTATATTTCATGATATTTTTGAGTGAAAGTTGGTTCTAAATATTAGTTTTATGTTAACAAGCAAAGAGAAAAAATATGAATGAGCAATGCTTAAGAAAAAGTGTAATTTCTAGGCTTTAGAATAAAATGTCGATATTAACTCCACTTACCGACATGTTTTGAAAAAAGAACTTTTCAAGAAAGGAGAAGAGAAATTGAAAGGGACTTATTAGCTAGTTGTCCTATGAAAAAGTAGAAGAGCGAGTGTTGAACTTCGTGGCGTTACGGGGTCACCGGAACTTGCTTCGATACTCGCCGGAAGTTGATCTCTTACTAACTCCACTTGTACTCTTCTTGTACTTAGAAAATATTGAGAATTTTGGCTATAATTTTCAGAATAAGGAAGGGCTAGGGTATGAGGTAGTATTTATAGTGTGGAATTATTGTTTTTGGAATTAAAAAGATAAATTAAAATGCATTAAAAAGATGATAAATGGGGGATTAAGGGGTCTCTGTTTGATTGCAAAGTAATCAAACAGTGCAGGGGAGTTAGAGGTAGGGGAAAGGTCATGTATGCAAAGACCGGGGTTAATTTGGCTCGGGGGGCCCGTCGGTGCCGGCCAATTTGGGCATCTCGCTGGTCGATTGGTGAGGAGGAGCTGTCGGATTGAAGCCACGTGTACATCTCTGTATTCACAACATTTTGCACATGTTTGTTTTCTCTGTCTTTTCATTTTTATGTGCATTCCACGTGTAAACTTTTGGGCTTCCAAAATGTTTAAAAGAAAAATCAGAAAAAATATAATGTGTCTGATGGGGTTCGAACACAGGGGCTACAACACAGCAGTGCAAGGACTTTACCAGTGAGGTACAAGTTTGTTCTTGCTGTTCTTAAACAAAATTAACTTATAAATTATACTCAGGCTTGTAAACTCCTTTCTGTACATTAAATTGAAAATTTTGTACAGTAAATTCAGAGTCGTTACATTCTATCCTCCTTATAAGAATTTTATCCCCGAAATTTACAATTACTTAAGGAATACTTTACAAATAAGTAAGGGTATCTTGCATGCATGTCATCTTCTCGTTCCCAAGTTGATTCTCCTGGTGAATCTTTTCTCCACATCACTCAGACCAAGTTTACTTCCTTATTCCGCAGTGTCTTCATCTTTCTGTCTAGGATCTCAATGGGTTGTTGCTCGCAAATCAGCTCAGTCTGTACAGTGATCTCGGAGTGATCAAGGATGTGGCTGGGGTCGCTCACATATCTTCGAAGTTGGAATATATGGAACACATTGTGCATTCCTTCCAATGAGGGTGGTAGTGCCAAACGGTATGCCACTTCTCCGACTCGTTCGAGTATGTCGAACGGTCCTATGTATCTCGGACTGACTTTACCCTTCTTGAAAAAACGGATTACTCCTCGGTTTGGAGAGATCTTTAAGAAAACATGATCTCCATGTTGGAACTCCAGGTGTCGACACTTTGCATCAGCCCAGTGTTTCTTTCTATCTTGAGCTATGCGCATTCTTTCCCTGATCGTGCGAACTACGTCCACGGTTGTCACGATCACCTCTGGTCCAAGGAGTTCACGATTTCCGATGTCGTCCCAACTTAATGGTGAACGACACTTTCTTCCATAGAGTTCTGCAAAAGGCGCCATTCCAATGCTCGCCTGATAGCTGTTGTTCTATGAAAACTCCACAAGGTGTAGGTGATCTTCCTACGAACCTCCGAAGTCTAACATACAAGCTCTTAACATGTCCTACAGAATCTGAATTGTTCGCTCGGACTGTCCGTCTATTTGTGGATGGTAAGCCGTGCTGAAGTTCAGACTCGTTTCAAGACTAGCATGCAGACCCTGCCAAAACTGTGATTGGAATCTGGTGTCACGATCGGAAATGATGCAAACCAGTACTTTATGTAATCTCACGATCTCCTGCATGAGTTCATGGGTATCAAAAATAGTACATCTTGGGGTTAAATCTTACTTTAGATTTATGCTTACCTCTATGTACTTATTTGATAATGTCTCGGTAGATTAACCAATCCGAAAGGGAATAAAGTAAGCCGAATTGGTGAGTCGACCATAATAACCCATATTGCGTCGTTACCCTTCGTGCTGCGAGGAAGGTTGGTCACGAAGTCCATAGTAATGTGCTGCCATTTCCATTCTGGGATGGGTAGAGGCTAAAGTAAACCAGCTGTTCTGTGATGTTCAGCCTTTACTTGCTAACACACCAAACACTTGGCTACGCTTCTGGCTACTTCACACTTCATTCTATGCAACCGGCAGTGTTGACGTAGATCCTTGTGTATTTTTGTACCACCGGGGTGTACTGAGTAAGGAGAGCTGTGAGCTTCTTTCATCAACTCTTCTCGAACAGGACCGTGGGGTACACATAATCGACTTTCATATCTCAAGGATTCATCTTCGTGGATGATGAAGTCAGTTCGAAGTCCACTTTCTACTTGTTCTCGGATCTTTTGTAGCTTGACATCATTTGCTTGAGCTGTTTTGATCTGATTGACAATAGTATACTGAACTTATAAGTTCATCAAATACGAAACGTTACCTGGCATAACTACTTCAATCACCAATCTATGCAATTCCTGTTGTAGCCTCCACTGAGCAGTGAGATTCATTGCTAAAGGCCGGCGGCTAAGTGCATCAGTAACTACATTCACCTTCCCAGGATAATATTTTAGGTTGATGTCGAAGTTTGTCATGAGTTCTAACCATCTTCTCTGCCGCATGTTTAATTCCTTCTGAGTAAATACATATTTCAGACTCTTCTGGTCAGTGTATATATCCACTCATTCTCCCAGAAGATAGTGGCGCCAAATCTTAAGTGCAAAGATAATGGTTGCCAATTCCATATCATGTGTTGGATAGTTGTGCTCATGAACCTTCAGCTGTCTTGATGCAAAAGCTACAACTTTTCCAAGCTGGTGTAGAACACATCCTAATCCTTTACCTGACGCATCACAATGTACGACGAAACCTCCAGATTGATCCGGTATTATAAGGATAGGAGCTGAAGTTAACCTCGAATTGAGTTCTACAAAATCTTTTTCACATGCTTCTGACCACACGAATGCATCATCCTTACGTATGAGCTTAGTCAGGGATGCTGCAATCTTCGAGAAATCTTCAATGAATCTTCGGTGGTATCCTGCTAATCCCAAGAAACTTTGAATATCCTTCACCGTATTTAGTGTCGGCCATTCGCTGACAGCTGACACCTTACCTGGATCTACTAAGATTTCTTCGCCTGAAAAAATATGTCCGAGAACTCCGACTTGATCTAGCCAAAATTCACACTTGTTGTTCTTGACATAGAGTTGATGCTGTCGTAATGTCTCAAGGACAATCCGTAAATGCTCGGTGTGCTCTTTTTGATTCTTTGAATACACCAGGATGTCGTCGATGAAGATGACAACGAACCTATCTAAGTACTCTCAGAAAACTTGGTTGATCAGATTCATGAAAATAGCAGGTGCATTGGTCACTCCAAATGGTATCACAAGATATTCGTAATGACCATAGCGAGTCATGAACGCCGTTTTAAGAATATCAGACTCTTTGATCTTTACCTGATGATAACCCGAACGAAGATCTAGATTTGAGAATACACAAGACCCATTTAGCTGATCGAAAAGATCATCAATGCACGGTAGTGGATACTTGTTCTTTATCGTCACTTTGTTCAGAGCTCGGTAATCTACACACATCCTGTATGAACCTTCTTTCTTCTTCACAAGCAAAACTGGAGATCTCCAACTTGAAGTACTGGGATGAATCTAACCTTTCTTCAGAAGTTCGTCCAACTGAGTACGGATCTCCTTCAATCCTTCAGGACTTAACCGGTACGGAGCTTTGATTACTGGTTGCGCACCAGGTAGTAAATCAATACTGAATTCAAGAGCTCGATCGGGAGGCAAACCTGTTATATCTTCATAGAACACATCCTCGAACTCTCGAACTACCTCTGGCTTTTTTTCTTCCGCCGGTAGAGTAAATACTTTTGCATTCTTCGGCTTGGCACGGATGATTCCTATCTCCAAAGTTCTATCTCCACTCTTGAAGTAAAAGACTGGGTGATCTGGTATCTCAAATACTACCTTGTTTTGACGACAGTCAATCGTAGCATAGAAAACTCCCAGCCAGTCCATTCCCAACACAACATCAAATTTTGGATGTCTAGTACTTTGAAATTCGCGTAGAATTCTCGTCCACAAACTACAACTGGACACTGATCAAATCCCAAATTTGCCTTCAATACTCCATTTCCGGAATTGACATTCCAACTTGAAATGAGTGGCTTCACGGGAATCGCATGTGTTCTCACAAAACATTGGGATATGAAGCAGTGTGACACTCCAGTGTCGAACAGTGCTAGTGCAGGAAGGGTGGCTACTAGTATAGTACCTAAATTGTGTGAGGTTGGTTTTAGATACAGGGAAAATATATAGGTATACAGGGAAAATATAGAGGTATACATGGATTGAAAAGATGAAAGAATTGGGAATTACCAGTAATAACTTGGCCAGTGGCCTCGGCTTCCTCAACTGTCATGGTGAAAGCCTGACGCCGCGGTACAAACCTCCTTGCTGGAGGCACATTCCTCTATTCCTAGGGCACGTTTCTCTGCCCTTGAGGCATGTTCCTCTATGCCTGATGGAACTGACGAAGAGGCTGTGCAGGAGATCCATGTGGAGATGGAGCAGGTAGAGTATGATGAGGTGCAGGAGCCTGAATAGCAGGCCGCTGCAGAACGGTGATTGCGGGTCTAGGTGTTGTAGCTGGGTTGAGATGATATGGACAAGCTCCAAAGGCGTAAGTGGATGCGCCACAAACCAAACCCAGGCAATTTGCACGCCTGCAGCCTTTCGTCAGGTGTCTATTCCTCTTGTAGTAGAAGCAAAAGTATGGACCGGGCTAGTTAAATGTTACTCCCGGTCTCCTAGGTGCAAAAGTTAGCCTGGAAGAGGCTCCTCCTGTCATTTGAGTGGCAGGGCATTTCACACCGGCGGTCTGAGGTCTGCCCTTCTTCTTCACGACTGCCTCATAGCGTCAAGCAACCTTCAGAGCGAGATCATAGGTTGGGAAATCCCCTGTAGCTAGTGCAGCTTGGATTTCCGGGTCCAACCCTTGCTAAAATCATCGTGCCCAGATCTCAGCAGTCGAGATGAGGTGTACCGCGAACCTGTTTCGACCTTGTGTTAGCAGTGAAATATGTGATATCAGGAAATTGAATATTGAGACATATCTTACCTGCTAAGCATGGTAAACTCAGTATCGTATTTATCCACGGATTTGCTCCACATCGAGCCTTGTTGTAAGTGGATGAACTGTTGTTCCATATCGAAACGGGCATTCTCAGGGAAGTATTTCGCGTCAAACATATCGCGAAATGTCTTCAATTCAATCGGTTGGGCGAGTCGGCTTTCTTCAGCCTTCCACCAGACTCTGGCGTTATCTGTTAGTTGCAGCTTTGCAACTCTCACCCAAGCAATCTCTTGCACTTGTGCTGCTGCCAGATCATCTTTGATAGACTGAGCCTATTCTTCTGCCTCCAATGGGCTCTCTTTCCCAAAGAAATGTTTCGGGTGTAGTTCCTGGAATTGCTCGACTCCGGGTGCTTCGACTTCTGGGCGGTGCATTAGGATAGCAGTCTACTGCTGCTGGCCCTCCAAGATGCTCTTGATTGCCTCGAGTAATACCGTTTGCTCGTTGATGGGAGCTGCAACGGTAGCTGGTAGTGGTAGAGTAGATGGTGGGGTGTTACCATTGAAGTTCGTACTCGTATTGTTCGGAGAATCCATAACCTTGATAGAAAAAGAAAGGTTATGATAGATTCAAGGAATTTGAAATATAAAGAATGTATAGTTGCTGATTCTTATAATTCATAAGATATATTGCTTAGGATTCTATGCAGAACTGACCTGCATGGGCCGCCAACAAAACCTGTCACGCTCCGCTTCCCAGTGTATGGAGACGGTGACGTAGTAGGCACGCGACGTATTTACTAAGAAATAAATACGTTAAGCGTAAATAAGTAATATATAAAATGCACAAGAATGACAAGTAATATAAAATGAACAACCACTTTTATTAACATTCATCTTTACAATACAACTGCTTTAAAAAGGAAAATACAATGATATAAAGCAATGCCTAAAGAGTGGCATATAAAATGAAAATAAGTATAAGAAAAGCTAGAAGTCTTGCTGCTTAGTGAACTGATCCACGTCCTCCTGGTTAGGCTCAATCTCGAGAGAGTCCTGTCCTCCTGACGAACATTCCAAAGAAAGAAATAGACAGAAATGTCGTCAGCGAACTAGCGCTCGGTAAGTCCCAAAAAGAATGAAAGGAACAAGTAATGTGGAAAAGGAACTGGTAAGTTATACAGGTATATACTTGATATCTTAACGTAGTTGTTTGTAGCTTGGTACATAAGGTATCAGTGTATACGAGAGGAGTCCAACTTGCCCCGGAACTATGGTAACATATACTATAAGGCCCCGTCAAAACCCACGGGACAACGGCACGAGAGTTCATGTAGGCATCGTTTAAGCGACTGTTCATACCAGAATATTGCATTTTAATACCGCTCATTCTTTATCTATTTTTGTTGTATATCGGTAATATTAACCAGTGTCTGCTCAGTAATACAGATTACAGGTATCCGTGACAAAATACTGGTAATACACTTACAATCACGGATATATCATTTGTGAGCCGACACTGCAACCGGAACTGCAAACCGATATCCCAAGAGTTATTTTGCAAACAAACAAAGTGTACACATTTTTGGTCCAACACATTGCATGTATGAACAAAAGACTCTTGGAGCATGGACCAAGATGGGGCAGCCATGAATCATGGCACAAGTGGGCATGGTGTGATGTGCATTGATGGTGCAATAAATGAAATAAAGTGTTGATGTGAGTTAAAACTGTAAGTGCACGGCGGCGCCCCGGCCTCCATCTCGAGGCCAAATGCGGAAGCGATGGCTAACTTTAATTTTCTTGAACCGGCACCACCGCGCACTAAAACCCGGATCGGGCCATTAACTAGTCCTAGCTAACTACTAGATGGGAAAGAGAGATATACCGAGTGATCCGAGGCTCCGGTCTTCTCGCCGTCGTCCCGATCTCCCGCGGAGTCTCCGGTCTCCACCTCGTCGCCGGAAGGGCACCACGTCGCCTGCTTCTTTTACGGGCTCCCGCCTCTATACAGAGGCAACTCGGGCACGAAGCTGGCGAGTCGACGTGCCCAAGATTTGCTGTAGAATATGTGTAGAACTCATGTCTCATTTTGGGGTAGTGGATGTTGCCTTTGGTGGAGGGATGATACAAGCTTTTTGGAGGAGGAGCTTATGGGATTTTACCAAGCCAAAAGAGCAAAAATCCCCTCACTAGAATTTTGGACAGCCCCATCAAGAGCAAGGCCGGCCATGCTAATGGGGGAGTAGAGAATGAGAGTGAGTGAGAGAGTGTATCAATCAAAAGAATGAGAGTCTCTCATAATCCAAGAGAGAGAAAAAGCTATCATGCAAAGAAATGATCACTATGAAAGTCCAACACTCAAACAACAATCATCACACCCTTTCATCATAACCAACCATGATCACAAGCATGATGACTCCAAATGGTCAAGCCATCATCATCAAGCATGATGACTTCAAAAAGTCAAGCCATCATGAAGAAGTCAAGAAGTCAAAGAAGAGCTATCATGATACAACAATATGCAATCACCTCCCTCCACAAATGCTTATTTGCACAATTGCAAATAAGCCCTCCTCCACCAATCTTCGGCCAATGAACGATACAAAGGAAATTGGCCGAAACGGAAAGCAAACTGGCAACTCCAGAAAACTGGTCCCGTAATAAATTACAGGAAAACCCCGATACTGTGTATACACACCCGCATTTGTATTCCGACCGAAATACAAATGCAATGAGACAAAATCTACACTGTACTATACTAGGATCCGTCTTAAACCAAAGCCGGCTAGTAATATCCGTTTGATCCTGATCCGTGCAATACCGCACGTATCCGATCGAACCCTGCCATATATCCATACGGCCTCTAGTACATACCGTCCGATCCTGATCCATGTAATACCGCATGTATCTGATCGAACCGTGCCATATCTCCATACGGCCTCTACAGCGTTTCGCCTGAAACTTGAGTAACTGAATGTGTGGTGGACTCTAAAGACTCGTAAATACTATGGCTGTGGATTTAACCACTAGCACGTCAGAGGTATTAGCCATACGTGACGGGCCACCAGCTATTGACCAAAAGGGTCTGTGAGCGAACTCAGCCTGACACCCTACTGAGCCTGTCAGTGACAATATCCGTACAGTCCGGTCCGTTCGTCTATGAGCATCGCATGGCGGGCCTAGGGGGTTGGTAAAAGTCAGACCCCCAAAAGCGGTACAAGTCATGTCGGAGTGTAGCCCAGAACACCCTGAGATACTACTGGAATACCTACCAGTAAATCTCCTGCCTCGGCCGAGGGCTTCGTGTAATGGCTCTCCTAGACACAGCGTGACCTCACCCCCAATACCGGGAGAGACGAACCCCTGAAGATCCGCTCACTGCCTCCATGTGGCTCGGGACTGTACCCAACTAAAACCTGTTTGCACGTCTCCTTTGAGCGTGGTAGGGTAGTAATCAAAGTACAGTGGGAACTCACATGAGACAAATGACGATCCCCAGGTCGATGAACTAACCTGTACACATGTCATCAGGGAACTGCTATCTGATGTCAGGTATAAGACCAACTAGCATGTTCCCGGCGAGTCCTGTCCGGTGTACTCATAACCCAATGAGCACCTGTATACATCTTAGGTGAACCAACTGACACCAGTGGCTTGTGAGACCGGCCACCGCCCCTCGTCGGGGTCTCGACTGTATACACTAGTCTACTCTGGAGTATCGATGCCCTGTCTCGAAACTCCTACGACTAGGGACCTTTTAAGGATGTGCTTATAGACCCCAGCTCCCACTTATATGATCGCCCTCATACTGCTGGTGGTCAAGCAAGAATCCTAGGGGCTCTATCAACGTGTAATAGCGACCTGTCAGGTCACCTAAAGCAGTACACGATGATAAAAATAAACCAGATAGCATACTATCATCTCGAGTAAGACTGTCCTACTGGGACAGTTCCTCCCTCAATCATTGCAATCACGTGCCTGTGATCCAATAATTGATTCTGAGGGCACTATCTCCAACAATCTCCCACTTGCACTCAAGGCTAATTATTGCGATGTCGCATACTCACAGTCCGTGTGATACCGAACACCCAACTCCTCTACTAGTCAGTCTCACAAAACTCGTTTGCGAAACTATTGCGTTCGAGAAATAGCCTCAGTGAGTGGATCCGCTTTGATGTTTCTTTCTATGTCTCTCTATATCTCAAGTTCGTGGAGAAAGCCATCTCCCGAAATGAGCAATACCTGTCTTAGAATGTGTCTGGATGTCTGATGGGACCTAGCTCATAAATGAACTCCAAATCCAAACTTCTTAGACTGTATAGTCAACTGAACTTAATCAGTATCCTACGCCATGCCTCCCTCAGTATTGCCTTGGACCATCTGCCCAAAATACTGCCCCTCATCAGAAGGAAAACTATAACTCTGACAACCTCCTTGTCGTCCAGGTCACCTTGGAAGCCTGGAATGATAACTGTCTCCCGAATGAAGCTGTCGTTATCATATCCCTAGAACATCCACATATGTTCTAAAACTGCTTCCGACTGTTTCTCCAGGATTGGATCAATGTCAACTTATTGCATCTAGTGCAAGAACAACATCTGGTGTGGTACTTGACATCTCATGATTGACTCAATTGCCTGAGCAAGTGATCTGCCAATCATGCACATCCCTCTTCTCTTTAGTCTGTAAGACACCTTTAGAGAGGGTGACTCCATCACCTGCAGGTATACCACCTTTCTAGGAGTCGTCCATTCTAAATACTCTTAGAATGCTGTCTAAGTATCCTGATTGGGAAACCACCCAAATCTAGATCTAAAACCATAGATCTAGTAACCAGTATGTCTGATATAATGTCCAAGTCCCATGTGGAGAAACCACTGTGTGACGACCAAAGTATAACCGATCGTAGTATAGGAATATCACTTCCTACTCTGTGTATGTCATCCAAATACCATGACATCACACCCTACTACCTTCTCAACAGATCCATCCCCTATTCTGACGAAGTCAAACCTATGTCTGTCACGTGAGAAATAGATGATCTATCTCCGCTACATCTGCTTTAGTCTATAAATAGACATAAGCCACATGTCCACCAATGCTTCCGCTGCTCCCACTGACTACGACAACCCTCTGGCAGAGTCATATAGACGTACACTTCTAAAGCAAGTTTAGAACGGCACTATACTCATCTTCCTGTCGGGTCTCACAGTCTGAAACAACAGCAATGGCAAGTGTGGGTAAACAAGAACCTCTCTGCCACCGTCCTTGAGGCTACCGGAGTACCTCTCGGGCGCCTGAGGTTACCCACCATATCTGCGGAGTGGCCAATGGAATGTCAAATCAGATTGAATCTTTAGGTTCCTTATCAAATCTTCAGTAATCGTTTGCGGTTCTGGAATCACTTCCAGTTCTACCATACTCCCACTTCTGTTTTCTGAAAAAGTCCATTTTTATTAAAACTGTGGCGAGTCTAGAACAATATCGCTATTGATCTTCCAGATGGTAGAAAGTCAACCCTCGTCATAGCCTGGGTCAACCCACAAACAGTCATTACAGAAATGTGCCTAGAGTTATCCAGAGTCTGGTTTTAAGCATAAACCGGACAACTCCCCGTACCTTAACATTGTTAAGATATGAACTGTTCTATATCCAATACAGAACCAGAGGCACTGATTTAATTGAACCAGATTCAAATCATGCAGCTGTCTCCAGTGCATGTCAACTTAATGGAAAGAGGCCGATCAGCATTACTCAACTTAGGAATGCTTCCAACTATGAGTAACCTGAAAGAGAAGCAAGTTCTCTTAAACATTACTATCAACTGAATACCATATACAAGTATCTACATCTTCGATCACTTTGAAGAATCCCGATACTTGCAATACCTGGTTCTCTACTTTATTCAAATACCTATAACTTCTCAAAATTCGGACCCTGTGTTTCCACGAAACACTTGTCTAAAAACTAGAGAAGTCATAAGTAAACCGAATATAGTACGAGGACCAACCCCTCTGTCCTAATGGACCCTAGACAACATACAATACTCTGTATAAGTCCCTTGAGTCTGATAACTCATTCACTGTGTGTCGTAGGTTGAAAACTGTACTTATGGTTAAGAAGAATTACACCGCTGTTTAATGCTCCTTACCTAACCATCCACTGATATAGGTAAATGTCGTAGACATAATTTCAAAAAGGTATATCTTACTCTATGAAAATAGACGTACAGATATATCAATTTGAAATTGGTGCATAACAGCGGATATTCAAAACCAAATATTTGCCGTCTGGCAAACAACCCAGATGACTTCCTCAAATATCACCGATTACGATGAATCCCGATATAATGAGGATGATCACCCAATTCCCAATAACTTACTCCCACTCATCATCTGTAAAACCATACAGATGTGAGAATCATACCTGGTAAATACATACCCTGGAGTAAGTGTCTAATCGGGAAATCAGTTTTCCATTAACAGTATACAGTGAAACTGAAACGTTGAAATGTTTCGTTGGGGTATCCTGGTATTTCTAGTAATGCCTCTTCCATTATCCAGATTCACAACTGTAACCGTATAATTCTTTGCCACCTCTCCAAATCCCGTTATATGTCTTTAGTCATTACCTTCTGTACACCTCTTTAGGCCAAATGGTTTTCTTCCTTCCCTACCGTTCGGCACCAGCCTATGGTTTGGAAGAAGACTATCCAATAAGCATAATGGGTGTACTGTCCTAATCCTAGGAGCACTCGCAATGCGAGAGAAGCTGAAGATAAAAGACAACCGAATAAACCTTATTCCTATTTCTCCTGAACCAGAATCCATCCCCGAACTGGAACAAGTTCCTTTCGAGTTCGTATATAACCGTACGATGGGGTATCCAATAAACTGTGGATCTTCGTAGTGATATGGAGTGTCCTGGAGAAATACAAAGGTGATTTAGGATTGGCGAAGAAATACTTGGTTTGGTCGTGAATAGCAGTCGCAATTTACTTTGCCCTCTTACTAATCCTTTGCTTTGTCTGAACTTAATACCTTCTGTACACCGTTTAAGCTAATTGGCTTTCTTCATTCCCTACCGGTCGGCACCAGCCTAAGGTTTGGAAGAAGACTATCCAATTTGCATAATAGGTGTACTATCTCCTAAACCAAGGAGTACTCGTAATCTGAGAGAAGGTAAAATGAAAAGACAACTGAATAATCCTATCCGTTTTCTCCAGAACCGGAAACCATCCTCGAATAAATTCCTTCGAGTTCGTATCTAACCATACGATGGTTTTGTCCAATGGAAGTGGACGTTCGTAGTAATACGGGGTGTCCTGGAGAAAAGGGTAAAAGTAGGAGTGGCAATGAGGTTTGCAACTCTGACAATCCAAAAGCCAGTGTTAAGAAGGTTCGGTCAACTTGGTCACTGAGTCATTGTCTTAGGGTCGGGTCAATGGTCGTTGCCGAAGAGAGAGAGAAAAGAAACACTCAGCGTGCACTCTATCCTAGATCAGAATTGTTATCACTTTTTCTAATCAGGAAACCTCCCACTGTACCGTCAAATTCTCCTCCAAACCTGAAAGAAGAATTAGTCGGGATCACCCGAAGAGTAAACCAACTCATCAGTGGGAATCGGGATCCAACTATCATCGCATGATAACGTGACGGAATCCGCTCACGGTGTCAAACTCCAGAAGGTATGCGCATATCTGGCAAGTTTCAGTTTCTTTAGAAACTCCCGATGTGATTTTTACCCCATGCTCTTATGACCTTGACTTTGGCCAACAAATCATAAGTCATATGTCAAGTTCTACCCGTCATTCTCCAGGTCAATTTGAACCCACCCGTACATACCCTTGACTTTGGCCAACAAGGTAGTACGACTGTCCCAAACCAACGCATCTATCTATGCTGCATATGAATAACCAACAGCTACCAAACACTGTTCCTTGACTTTGGCCAACAAATACAGCTTGAATACTATTGACCACCCATATGAAACGACGGAGGGCTACGAATGGTTTCTGGCGAAAACCTTTAACGTAAAGAACTTGATATCGTTGAAGGAACGGATAGCTTTTAAAAATATAGTGACGAAAACCTTTGCTAAAGAGGTCACTCCCGGTGAAGGGATCTCGGCTCTTTCCCCGTAGAATGAGGTGCAGGATATTCCAACTGAATACCACGATGCAAAGCAAAAGTAATCGGCTATAGTGAAGTTATTGCCCTGACGCAAACTTTTTGTCCAAGGGGTCACTCCCGGTGAAGGGATCTCGGCCCTTGCCTCGTCGACTGAGGAGCAGGATATTCCAACTGAATACCACGATGCAAAACAAAAGATAATGTCCTTGCAATAACAGCTTTTTGAAAAGTGTTCCAACAACATCAGAATAGGTTTGTTTTTAACTTGCATTGATCCGAATCAACGCATTCCCATCAATTGATCACACCACAAAGAACGAAAATAATATGACGTACGTATATGCCATCCGCATTCGCCACTGGGTCTCGTCATTACCCGTTAGGTTAGCTAACTAACGACAGAGCGGGGACTGGACTAGCGCGGATGTAAAACATATACAACATCTACTAATATATATACCAATATATTATATTTCGCTCAAGGCGTGATAAAATGCAACATCACAGAAATGTACAGCATCACAGAACAATACAGATATTTGGGATCCCCGGGTTTCACAGAGCCACTACTGAAACCTGACGTTCCCCTGGTCGTGTGGATAGCCTGTGCAATGAAATCCTAGACCCCTACGGGCGCGGGAAGTCACCCGCCAAAACCTGAAGCGAGGCAGCCCCCTTCAGTACCGTGAATGGACCACCCAGCACTTCACGGAATCCGGTAACTTGGGCACCCCTCCTGGGTCAACCTGTACCCCCTACGAGTGCGGCGAATAGCCCGCCAATCTTAGAGTGAAGCCCCTTCCGTCTCAATGCCATGAGATGCGGGCCTGTTGCCCTCTAGAACCCGGCTATCCGTGCACCCCACCTTGGGGTAATCCTAGTACAGAAAGTAAAATATACATACAACGGGTACATCGACCGCAACCTGGTCATGCCCCAAAATAATAATACAATTAGGCAGTGACGGCAGTCCACATGTCGGACGCTCGCCCCGCAATATCAAATGTACATAATACAACAAAACTGTACTAGCATTGCATCCAGGCTATCCCCCACGACCAATCCGCAACATCACAACATAACACAGAACATCAACATGAAAGTCACGTTCGCAAATCCGTCTAACCGGGCTATAGCAGTTAGACTGGATTTACCGATCAAGTGACATTCACGGTCGCAGATATAATGTAAATACTGTGAAATAATGTGTTTAAAATATCCGATCGATTGAATTTTACCAAGTGGGCCCCCAAGCAATACTGTAGCACTCACAGAAATTCTGGGCCTAAACAAAGTATACAAAAACCCCTATTTTCAGTCCACAAGCCCACTGCAAAAAAATGATGACATGAATCCACATTCCTGCGGCGGAACCGCGGTCAAAGAGGGGTTATGGCCGCGGTTCCGCGGTCGTACGGAAGGATCAGGGCACCAAACTTTTCCAGTGTTCTTACGACTTTCAGTACATCACTTTTCTACAACCTGAAAAAATTTTCGAGCCAGAAAAAAATCGACAGAAAACTGATGTGAAGAAAACGCGGGTTTTTGGAATTTTGGTCGATCGGAAATGCAAACACATTAAACAAAGCTAGACTATATTAATGGCGAGGCTCTGATACCACTGTAGGTGCACGGCGGCGCCCCGGCCTCCATCTCGAGGCCAAATGCGTAAGCGACGGCTAACTTTAATTTTCTTGAACCGGCACCACCGCGCACTAAAACCCGGATCGGGCCATTAACTAGTCCTAGCTAACTACTAGATGGGAAAGAGAGATATACCGAGTGATCCGAGTCCTCCGGTCTTCTCGCCGTCGTCCCGATCTCCCGCGGAGTCTCCGGTCTCCACCTCGTCGCCGGAAGGGCACCACGTCGCCTTCTTCTTTTACGGGCTCCCGCCTCTATACCGAGGCAACTCGGGCACGAAGCTGGCGAGTCGACGTGCCCAAGATTTGCTGTAGAATATGTGTAGAACTCATGTCTCATTTTGGGGTAGTGGATATTGCCTTTTGGTGGAGGGATGATACAAGCTTTTTGGAGGAGGAGCTTGTGGGATTTTACCAAGCCAAAAGAGCAAAAATCCCCTCACTAGAATTTTGGACAGCCCCATCAAGAGCAAGGCCGGCCATGCTAATGGGGGAGTAGAGAATGAGAGTGAGTGAGGGAGTGTATCAATCAAAAGAATGAGAGTCTCTCATAATCCAAGAGAGAGAAAAAGCTATCATGCAAAGAAATGATCACTATGAAAGTCCAACACTCAAACAACAATCATCACACCCCTTCATCATAACCAACCATGATCACAAGCATGATGACTCCAAATGGTCAAGCCATCATCATCAAGCATGATGACTTCAAAAAGTCAAGCCATCATGAAGAAGTCAAGAAGTCAAAGAAGAGCTATCATGATACAACAATATGCAATCACCTCGCTCCACAAATGCTTATTTGCACAATTGCAAATAAGCCCTCCTCCACTAATCTTCGGCCAATGAACGATACAAAGGAAATTGGCCGAAACGGAAAGCAAACTGGCAACTCCAGAAAACTGGTCCCGTAATAAATTACAGGAAAATCCCGATACTGTATATACACACCCGCATTTGTATTCCGACCGAAATACAAATGCAATGAGAAAAAATCTACACTGTACTATACTGGGATCCGGCTTAAACCAAAGCCGGCTAGTAATATCCGTTCGATCCTGATCCGTGCAATACCGCACGTATCCGATCGAAGCCTTCCATATATCCATACGGCCTCTAGTACATACCGTCCGATCCTGATCCATGCAATACCGCATGTATCTGATCGAACCGTGCCATATCTCCATACGGCCTCTACAGCGTTTCGCCCGAAACTTGAGTAACTGAATGTGCGGTGGACTCTAAAGACTCGTCAATACTATGGCTGTGGATTTAACCACTAGCACGTCATAGGTATTAGCCATACGTGACGGGCCACCAGCTATTGACCAAAAGGGACGTCTGTGAGCGAACTCAGCCTGACACCCTACTGAGCGTGTCAGTGACAATATCCGTACAGTCCGGTCCGTTCGTCTATGAGCATCGCATGGCGGGCCTAGGGGGTTGGTAAAAGTCAGACCCCCAAAAGCGGTACAAGTCATGTCGGAGTATAGCCCAGAACACCCTGAGATACTACTGGAATACCTACCAGTAAATCTCCTGCCTCGGCCGAGGGCTTCGTGTAATGGCTCTCCTAGACACAGCGCGACCTCACCCCCAATACCGGGAGAGACGAACCCCTGAAGATCCGCTCACTGCCTCCATATGGCTCGGGACTGTACCCAACTAAAACCTGTTTGCACGTCTCCTTTGAGCGTGGTATGGTAGTAATCAAAGTACAGTGGGAAATCACAAGAGACAAATGACGATCCCCAGGTCGATGAACTAACCTGTACACATGTCACCAGGGAACTGCTATCTGACGTCAGGTATAAGACCAACTAGCATGTTCCCGGCGAGTCCTGTCCGGTGTACTCATAACCCAATGAGCACCTGTATACATCTTAGGTGAACCAACTGACACCAGTGGCTTGTGAGACCGGCCACCGCCCCTCGTCGGGGTCTCGACTGTATACACTAGTCTACTCTGGAGTATCGATGCCCTGTCTCGAAACTCCTACGACTAGGGACCTTTTAAGGATGTGCTTATAGACCCCAGCTCCCACTTATATGATCGCCCTCATACTGCTGGTGGTCAAGCAAGAATCCTAGGGGCTCTATCATCGTGTAATAGCGACCTGTCAGGTCACCTAAAGCAGTACACGATGATAAAGATAAACCAGATAGCATACTATCATCTCGAGTAAGACTGTCCTACTGGGACAGTTCCTCCCTCAATCATTGCAATCACGTGCCGGTGATCCAATAATTGACTCTGAGGGCACTATCTCCAACAAAAACATCTAGTTTCCCTCCAAACACTGAAGACAAACCAGGTTATTTTGGACCAAGCAAACAACATCAGAGTGATGTGGGGGACAACACAAGCCAACACAACAAGAACGAGCCAGAGAGCTCGGATTTGGGCCGAGCACAACACCCATGTGGCCGGCCAAAAAGTGCCTAAATGCCCCCAGTTTCTCACAGTCCCTCCCTTGTTGCCACGTCAGCTCATTTTTATTGTTTGTTTAGATTTCTTTTGAGCCTATAAATACAGAACCAATGAGCAAGGGAGAGGGGTCCAAGTTTTGTTAAACACTTCATACTCTTTTGTTTTCATTTTATTCTTGTACATAGCTAATCCCCATTGAGCTCTCTACCTTAACTTGATCTTGCACCCTCTTCATTGAGCTTGCAAGTTTAAGCTTTGGTCATTGATCTCAATGGGTTGTATCATTACTTAAGGAATCAATAAAGCTCTCTTTTGTGCCTTCATTTCACATGAGTTATTTACCCTTCTCTTGATTTTGCAACCTCTTCATTGAGCTTGCAAGTTTAAGAGTTGGTTATTGATCCCATGGCTTATCTTAAGTTCTATGGTTCTTTGTATTATATTCTTGCTCTTTTACTTTCTTGCTCTTTTATTACTTGCTTTACATTCATGTCATTTACATTCCATGCTTTACATTCTTGCAATTTAATTCCATGCCCTTTAATTACTTGCTTGTAGTCTTTTCTTTTCTTTGTTTCTCTTTTCTTTGCTCTTTTTGGTTTGTTGTTTTGATGTTTGTGAATATGTATTGTTAGGAAAAGAAACCGATATTGTAAGTTAACGTTTCGTTTCTCATTTCCTTTTCCCATCTTTTCCATTTGAAACCCCGCCCAAACCTTACGCAAGCGCTCCGTTAGGTACCCTAACCTATCAAGGTATCGATGATTCCTAACCGTAACCGGTTGCATTCGGTTTGGCCGGAGGCGAAAGCAAGAGACAAGAACGAAAGGATAAGGGTCAATAAGCCGGATTCCACGAATACCGTGCTTAAATATCCTAATCCACGTTGTTGCCGATTTCTCTAGTTTCATTAGTTGAGTTCAGCTCAAAGGACTTGAATACGGAATCCATTAACTTACACCATCCTATCGTTTCCTAACAAGCTTTATACTTGCTTATAACACATAGGTTAGATACGAACAATCTGCCCACGCTCATTAACTCGTAAGAACAAGAACATAAAACGCTCCGTCTCCCTATGGATCGACCCGTGCTCATCGTGGCTAGCTGCAAAGCGACACCGTCCTGATCGCGGTTAAACTTTAGAACTCTTAAAACTCGACATGCCTAAAGCATGCGATCAAATGGCTCCGTTGCCGGGGAGACGGTAACATTTTACTTTCTGTTATTTTGGGTTAATCATTGTACATCTCACTTATACAACTAACCCTATTTTCAAAACAACATAAAAATTTCAAAAACCAAAACAAAAAAACTAACTAAACTAACTTTTTTTTGTTCTCTGAAATTCTTACCTACTTGCACTTTGTAACTAAATTGAAAAATCAAACAATACCAGTGAGACACTAGTGGAACATTGAGAACACAGAAGAAGTTTGGAGCCCATTTGCCACAATTGACCCGGCGACTTTACTCCAAAGTCCGAGCTCGCCGGCCGAATCTTCCCCTTTGGCTCCAAAAATTTCCCTGTGTTTCTGTGTTATATTTTTGTCCCATTTTTATCATTTAGTTTTTATAAGTTTTAGTGTGCAGGTATTTGGGCATCCGTATCGCTTTTTCGAACTAATATCCGTTTTTCCAACATTTGTAGATTTTTGCGGATTTGCGAATTGCGATCGTGGGGAGCAAAGTGTACATTCAAAGTTAAGGTGATTGCGATGTACAGTGCCAAAGATCCGGGTAGTTTGACCCGCACAAGCGAACTTTTCATGCTACTTGGATCCAATTTAACGGGGGTTTCTTAACCCGAAAACTTATCGTTACGTACTTTCCTAAACACCTTCTTCTCAAATCCGACGCATCCACTATCTATCTTTGCAGGATTCTTTGCAAGTTCGCTAGCAAACGCTGAAATTGAAAGCCCTAAGAAATGCATGGGAAAGTGCAAGTCGATGTAGTACACCCCAGTACTTATGGGGAGGCGGAATTTTTCAAAAACAATCAAGTTTAAAGAACGAACATCGACTAACCGCTTGAATCGAAGCTAAACTATAAATAACCGTATTCAAAGAGTTTCATTTCACTTGTGATTAGGGATTATACCTAATGAAACCGGTCCTTCGTCTTTGTGTCCTCCTTTGTTCTCCTCGACCTTCTCCAGGTAGTAGACGATCCACCCGAGAGCAAGACACCAAGCTACACCTCTAACTTGAGGTAACTAATCAACTTTGATTGCTAATCAAAGATGAAAGGATGATATAGAGTGAAGGTAATGGATGCTTAAGTCTAACTAAACCTTTGATCTCAACACATGAGGATTAAGGATTAGTATCTTGAAGATGAGAGCTTGAGGAGAGAGAATATGAGATAAGATAATGAGAGAAGAGAGAGAGTGTATCATAATATATTATGAAGCATTCTTATTTAAGAATAATGAATAAAAGAAATGAATAAGCATGCTTCATAAAATATCTAGTGGTGATTCATTAGCATGAGTCATTAAGCAATAAATGTGCATTAATGAAATGAATGAATCACCACCATGACTCACAACCTCATCCAAAGTAACCTCCTTAGTCACATCTTCTAGAAGCTTCTCGTACAATTACGAGAACGCCCCTCCGATCCGCAAAAATACGGAAAAACTTTAGACTGTAAAAATCCAATAACCGGATACCAGTAACTGGCTTAAACCAAAGCCGACTGGTAAAAACTGTCCGAAAGTCGTACGTGCGTAAACGCACGTATGCGTCCGAACCCTTTGTCGCAAAACCATGCAACCTCTATATCGTTTCGCCTGGAGTAGGAAACTCTCTGTGTGGGACTCTAGAGACTCGACTACTACGCTGGCAGTGGGTTTAACCACAGACCGCAAGCGGCACTAGCTGTACGTAACGGTCCCCAGGTAGTTGTCGATAAGAAGGCCGATGAGAAAACCCATCCGAACTCCTACTGAGTCTGATGTGACAATCTCCATACAGTCCGGTCCGTTCGTCCATGACTATCGCATATCGGGCCTAGGGGGGCGGCAAGCGTCAGTCCCCTAATAGCGGTATAAGTCGTGTCGGAGGGAAGCCCATTACACCCTGAGAAACTACTGGAACCTACCAGCAAATCTCGCTTGCCCTGGCCAGGGACTTTGCGTAATGGCTCTCTGACACAGCACGATATCTACTCCCAATACCGGGAGGGACGAATCCTGTCTAACCGCCACTGCCTCCAAGTGCTCGGGACTGCACCCAACTGCTACCTGTTTGCACGACTCCTTTGAGCCGTGGTAGGGTAGCAATCTAAGAACAGTGGGACACACTCGAGGCGAAGTAGCAGTGTCAAGTCTGCGGACTACGCTGTACTCATGTCACCTGGGAACTGTTCACTGACGACTGGTATCAAACCAACCAACAGTTCCCTGTGAGTCCTGTCCGGTGTACCCGTAACCTAACGAGCACCTGTATACTATCTCCAGTACGACGTACTGACGGCTGTGGGACAGACCATCTCCCCAACTGGGATGAGAAGCGTACACACCAGTCTACTTCGGAGTATCGATGCTCTGTCTCGATAATCCAACGACCGGGGACCTGAATAAGGATGTGCTTGTAGACTACCCAGCCCCCACTAATGTGACTGCCATCACAACGCTGGTAGACAAGCAAGATCCTAAGAGCTCTATCAATACGTACACTCATATATTAAGATAGAAAAACCAAGTAGCATACTACCATGTTTAGCAAGACTGTTATATACATGTGAATATCCCAAGCTTCCATTAAGTAATATACAAGCTAGTATGATACAGTAATGGCCTTCTAGGGCATAAACACTAACAATCTCCCACTTGCACTAGGGCCATGTACTGGCATATCGCAGACCAATGATCTCGAGCAGCCTCTCGAACTGAATCTGAGGAAGGGCCTTCGTGAATGGATCAGCAATGTTCTCTTCTGAAGCAACTCTCCGAACCTCGATCTCCTGACGATCAATGATCTCCCTGATCAGGTGATACCGCCTCAAGATGTGTCTGGACTTCTGATGGGACCTTGGTTCCTTTGCTAAAGCTATAGCTCCGTTGTTGTCGCAATACAGAGGTATTGGATCAACTATGGTAGGAACAACCTGAAGTTCTGTTAGGAACTTCTTCATCCAGACTGCTTCTTTTGCGGCATCGCAAGCAGCTATATACTCCGCTTCCATCGTCGAGTCGGCAACGGTGTCCTGCTTGGAGCTCTTCCAGCACACCGCCCCTCCATTGAGGGTAAAGACATAACCCGACATGGACTTGGAATCGTCCTTATCACTCTGGAAGCCGGAATCAGCAAAGGCCTCCAACCTGAGGTCTTTTCCGCCGTAAACCAAGAACATCTCCTTAGTCCTCCTCAGGTACTTGAGAATGTTCTTTACTGCTATCCAGTGTTTCTCCCCTGGGTCTGACTGATACCGGCTTACCACGCTCAGTGCGTAAGCTACATCTGGTCTGGTACACAACATCGCATACATTATAGAGCCTACCGCAGAAGCGTAGGGTATAATAGACATGCGTTCCCTTTCCAAATCAGTCTTGGGAGACATCTCTTTGGAGAGGGTGATTCCGTGACAAGCCGGTAGATTACCGCGCTTAGAATCTTCCATACTGAATCTTTTCAGTATAGTGTCGATATACCTGGACTGCGAAAGTCCCAACATCCTCTTGGATCTATCACGATAGATCCGGATCCCCAGAATGTAAGAGGCATCACCCAGGTCTTTCATGGAGAACCTGTGTGACAAGAATCCTTTGACAGATTGTAGCATAGGAATGTCATTTCCTATCAATAGAATGTCATCCACGTACAAGACGAGGAATACGACACTTCTGGCCACAACTTTACTATATATGCACGGCTCATCTGGATTTTTGATAAAGTCATATTCTTTGACTGTCTCATCAAAACAGATGTTCCAACTCCGCGATGCCTGCTTTAGTCCATAAATAGACTTAAGCAGCTTGCATACTTTCCCGCTGCTCCCACTCTGATTGAAACCCTCTGGCTGATCCATATAGACGCTCTCTTCTAAATTTCCATTCAGAAAAGCCGTCTTTACGTCCATCTGCCAGATTTCATAATCATGGAAGGCAGCAATAGCAAGAAGGACCCGAATGGATTTGAGCATAGCCACTGGAGAAAAAGTTTCGTCATAGTCCAAACCAGGTCTTTGACGAAAACCCTTTGCAACAAGTCTAGCCTTATAGGTTTCCACCTGTCCATCTACACCAATCTTTTTCTTGAAGATCCATTTGCATCCTATGGGTTTTACCCCATCTGGAGCAAAGTCCAAAGTCCATACTTTGTTGGTGTACATGGACTCCATCTCGGTCCGCATTGCATCTAGCCATCGTACCGAGTCGCCGCTCTGGATGGCCTGCTGGAAGTCAGTAGGTTCATCATCATCTATGATGCAATCCTCTCTATCCCCGTCTATGAGAAAACCGTAGTATCTCTCAGGTGGATGAGACGGCCTACTACTCCTGCGGAGGGGTGCGGGAATGTTCTGTTCTTCTTGAACCTCTGGTTCTACCAAACTTTCAGTAACAGCTTGTGGTTCTGGAATTTCTTCCAGTTCTACTTCGCTCCCACTCTTCTGATTTTCTAAAAATTCAGTTTCTAAGAAGTGGGCATGACGAGAAACAAAAACCTTTTGTTCCTCTGCGTAATAGAAATAATATCCCTTGGAGTTCTTTGGATATCCCACAAGCTTACACAGTACTGAGCGTGCCTCGAGCTTGTCCACATGCTGCTTTTTTACAAAAGCTGGACACCCCCATGTCCTAAAATGTTTTAGACAGGGTTTCTTCCCACTCCACATCTGATATGGTGTGGTAGGCACAGTCTTGGTTGGAACCTGGTTCAAAAGATATGCCGCTGATTCTAGCGCATAACCCCAGAAAGATCGCGGTAACTCAGCATTACTCATCATGGATCGTACCATATCCAATAGGGTTCGATTCCGTCTCTCCGATACACCGTTGTGCTGTGGAGTGTATGGAGGAGTAAGCTGAGAGAGAATTCCTTTCTCTTTTAGGTAACCAAGGAACTCGGCACTTAAGTATTCTCCACCTCGATCAGATCTTAGTGTCTTAATACTTTTGCCTGTTTGGTTTTCCGCTTCATTCTTGAATTCCAGGAATTTCTCAAAGGCCTCTGATTTATGCTTCATTAAGAAAACATATCCATACCTAGAGAAATCATCTGTAAAAGTAATGAAGTAGGAATAACCACCTCTCGCATGTGTAGACATTGGACCACATACATCACTGTGTATGAGTCCTAAGAGCTCGCTCGCTCTTACTCCTTGTCCAGTAAATGGAGTCTTTGTCATCTTTCCTTTGAGACAGGATTGACAAGTGTCATAAGATTGATATTCGAACGAGTCCAAATATCCTTCTCTATGCAACTTAGTCAACCTTCTCTCATTGATGTGACCCAGTCTACAATGCCATAAGAAAGCTTTATTCAAATCTGGAGACTTACTTTTTAGTGTGTTCTGGACATTGAAAATTTGGAGTTGGTTTAAAACATATATGCCGTTATTTAGAGTACCGGACCCAATCAAACCATGATTAAGGTGGATGTTGACAACATCTCTTACAAACGTGAAATCATAACCTTTATTTGATAACAAGGAAACTGATATGATATTACACGTTAAGCTGGGTACAAAATAACAGTTATGTAAAACCAAAATGTGTCCACTCGTCAATCCTAGGTGATAATCCCCGACGGACGCAGCTCCCACGCTAGCTCCGTTAGCAACCCTGAGGATCATATCACCTTCCTTCAGCACTCTACGGTTTCTCAGTGCCTGCAATGAATTGCAAATATGAGATCCTGACCCGGTATCCAATACCCAGGAAGTAGAGTTGATCGACAGACAATTCTCAATTACAAACACACCTGAAGTCGAAGCCACAGCTTGCTTCGGTTCCTAGTTCTTGGCGTTCCACGCCTTGCAATCCTTCTTCCAGTGCCCTTTCCTGTGACAATGGAAGCACTCATCCTGGCCAACTATCGGTACTGCTTTCTTTTTCTTTCCCTTCCCTCCCACCTTACTAACACCTCCTCTAGTTCTGGGTGCGGCCTTCTTCTTCCTTCCTTTGGCCCTAGCCTTGGACCCGGAAGAAGATGAACCGCCAACAAACATAGCGGGTGTTTCCCTTGCCTTCTGCAAGGTGCCCTCCGCACTCCTTAACATGTTCAGGAGTTCCGCAAGTTCAACTTCTTTTCCTTGAAGATTGAAGTTGAGGATAAACTGGGCGTAGGTGGGAGGAAGGGACTGGAGAACAAGGTCTGTATAGAGCTCATTATCCAAAGTCGTCCCAAGGTCTGCGAGCTCTTCTATATAGCCAATCATCTGTAGGACATGTTCACCTACCGATGACCCGACAGCCAACCTCGCTCGAAACAATTTCTTAGAGGTCTCGTATCTTGCTATACGAGATTGCTCTCCATAAAGTTCCTTTGTATGGAGAAATATGCCATCTAGGGACATATCCTCGTGCCTCCTCTGATGTTCATTGTTCATCGAGGCAAGCACGATGCACTTGGCTCTCGCGCAATCTAAATCCCAGGTTTTGCGGATTTCCTTATTCGCATTGCTGGATTTGGGACCAGGGACAGCAGGTGCCGTAGCGGTGAGGACGTACCCCAGTTTGTCATAGGTCAAAGCCATTTTGACATTCCGCAGCCAATCTTTATAGTTTGGCCCCGTCAGTATATTTTTCTCTAAAAGTAACTTAAGTCCAGTCATTTTCAGGGTCGCTGCAATTAGGAGAGAGAGAAGAAAACTCTTTAGCATGATGCTCTTGCAAGTTTAGAGTGGTTTTTAGTTTATCTAAACTGGATGGCTCCCACTGTTTCTCGAATCCTTCCTCAAACCATAAAAGAAGAATTAGCCAAGACTATTCTCACTGTACAATACTTGCTTAACCGTTCAGCCAGGCCGGTGTCGATACTTCGAGGGAGGTTTTCCAACGCTTTCGCGAAGTTCCTTAATTAAATAACCTCTTTTCTCTGGGGGCGTAACCCCGCTGACACTTTTCTGGACACCTACTAGGTTTATAGCATTGATCGTTAAGTGACGAATATCCTGATAAGTAGCATATACTCACAGTAGGATCGGGATCCAAATATCATCGTATGATAATGTTGAAGGAATCCTACCAACATTCATCAAACTCCAAATGGTATGCATCTCTTTGCAAATTTCAGTTTCTTTAGAAATTCCCGATATGGATTTTTGCCCCATGCTCTTATGATCTTGACTAAGGGCCAACTAATCATAAGTCACATGTCAAGTTCTGCCCATCATTATCCTGTTGATTTGAACCCATCCGTATACTCTTGACTAAGGGCCAAACAAAGTAATACGACTGTCCCAAACCAACTCATCTATCTATGCAACAAATGAATATCCCAGCAGCTACCAATCACTATGTCTTGACTAAGGGCCAAACAAACATAGCTTGAATACTACTGACCATTCATAAGAAATGACGGAGGGCTATGACTGGTTTTGGCGAAACCGTGAACGTAGTGAACTTGATATAACCGAAGGAACCTGATAGCTTTTTAAAAGGAGTGGTTAAATCTCCGCATTTAAAAATATCTGTTTTAAAAATAACCGAGTGGTTTCTTTTAAATTGTTCCAACGATTTAAACTTTGGTTTATTTTCTTTGCATTATAGATAATGCGTCCCATCATTAACCTATCATTGCAGAAAACAACGAAAATACAACGTCCTCTTATGCCATCCGCATTCGCCACTGGGTCCCGTCATCACCCGTTAGGTTACTTAACTAACGACAGAGCGGGGGATGGGCTAGCGCGGGTGTAAAACATAAGTGGCGTCTAAATAGCTATCATAAATATAGATATTTTACATTCGTCTGACGCAATGATATTCATTCCAGAACACAGATAAACAATATTGGATTTGCAAGCAATCTGTATTTCTTTTGAGCCTGCAAGAAAAGACAGATTACACAGTTGTGATGAATAGCCGTTACCCCACCCTCGACCCCTACGGGTACGGCAAACTACCCACCCGGCAGTCTGTGTACCCCACCTTGGGTCAGTCCTAGGAGCAAAAACAGTAAAATGAAATAATACATCGGTGGCTACGACCGCAACCTGGAAGTGCCCCGCAAAAATAATATTACAACAAATTACATTTATAACAAATGAATTAAACAATAACCCATTGCTAACCCCGGCTATACACCACAACAGTCCAATACAGTTTATATGCACAAACAGATATAACCATTTCAGAAATGTGCAACCCCCTGCCAACCGACATACTAGCAGTTAGGGGAGGTTTACGAACACATTAAACAATCACAGATATAATCCAATATGCAAATACTGTACAATTTCGATCGAATAAACAACATCAATATTGCTCCAAAATCTGCTCTGTTAAACAGTAACCTGAGCAATAATTAAACATTCCAGAAAACCCAAAACACCACAGGGGACCCACCCAAAAAAAACGAGTTCCTGACTCATCAACTCGGCCGCGGTTGCGAAGCGGATCTGTGGGATCCGCCGCCCTTCCGCGGCACTGTAGACGAATCAGAAGCCCAAATTTTTTGGGTGTTCTTCTGTGTTCATTTCATGCTCTCTGAATACACCTGAACAATTTTAGGACTTCATTTTAAGTTCGACAGAAACATGCAATTCTTAGGGTTTTCCGGCTTCGTTTTTCCGTTCGAAATTCGTACAAATTTGCAATCAAGTTATTTAGTGTTTAGCGAGGCTCTGATACCACTGTAAGTCGATGTAGTACACCCCAGTACTTATGGGGAGGCGGAATTTTTCAAAAACAATCAAGTTTAAAGAACGAACATCGACTAACCGCTTGAATCGAAGCTAAACTATAAATAACCGTATTCAAAGAGTTTCATTTCACTTGTGATTAGGGATTATACCTAATGAAACCGGTCCTTCGTCTTTGTGTCCTCCTTTGTTCTCCTCGACCTTCTCTAGGTAGTAGACGATCCACCCGAGAGCAAGACACCAAGCTACACCTCTAACTTGAGGTAACTAATCAACTTTGATTGCTAATCAAAGATGAAAGGATGATATAGAGTGAAGGTAATGGATGCTTAAGTCTAACTAAACCTTTGATCTCAACACATGAGGATTAAGGATTAGTATCTTGAAGATGAGAGCTTGAGGAGAGAGAATATGAGATAAGATAATGAGAGAAGAGAGAGAGTGTATCATAATATATTATGAAGCATTCTTATTTAAGAATAATGAATAAAAGAAATGAATAAGCATGCTTCATAAAATATCTAGTGGTGATTCATTAGCATGAGTCATTAAGCAATAAATGTGCATTAATGAAATGAATGAATCACCACCATGACTCACAACCTCATCCAAAGTAACCTCCTTAGTCACATCTTCTAGAAGCTTCTCGTACAATTACGAGAACGCCCCTCCGATCCGCAAAAATACGGAAAAACTTTAGACTGTAAAAATCCAATAACCGGATACCAGTAACTGGCTTAAACCAAAGCCGACTGGTAAAAACTGTCCGAAAGTCGTACGTGCGTAAACGCACGTATGCGTCCGAACCCTTTGTCGCAAAACATGCAACCTCTATATCGTTTCTCCTGGAGTAGGAAACTCTCTGTGTGGGACTCTAGAGACTCGACTACTACGCTGGCAGTGGGTTTAACCACAGACCGCAAGCGGCACTAGCTGTACGTAACGGTCCCTAGGTAGTTGTCGATAAGAAGGCCGATGAGAAAACCCATCCGAACTCCTACTGAGTCTGATGTGACAATCTCCATACAGTCCGGTCCGTTCGTCCATGACTATCGCATATCGGGCCTAGGGGGGCGGCAAGCGTCAGTCCCCTAATAGCGGTATAAGTCGTGTCGGAGGGAAGCCCATTACACCCTGAGAAACTACTGGAACCTACCAGCAAATCTCGCTTGCCCTGGCCAGGGACTTTGCGTAATGGCTCTCTGACACAGCACGATATCTACTCCCAATACCGGGAGGGACGAATCCTGTCTAACCGCCACTGCCTCCAAGTGCTCGGGACTGCACCCAACTGCTACCTGTTTGCACGACTCCTTTGAGCCGTGGTAGGGTAGCAATCTAAGAACAGTGGGACACACTCGAGGCGAAGTAGCAGTGTCAAGTCTGCGGACTACGCTGTACTCATGTCACCTGGGAACTGTTCACTGACGACTGGTATCAAACCAACCAACAGTTCCCTGTGAGTCCTGTCCGGTGTACCCGTAACCTAACGAGCACCTGTATACTATCTCCAGTACGACGTACTGACGGCTGTGGGACAGACCATCTCCCCAACTGGGATGAGAAGCGTACACACCAGTCTACTCCGGAGTATCGATGCTCTGTCTCGATAATCCAACAACCGGGGACCTGAATAAGGATGTGCTTGTAGACTATCCAGCCCCCACTAGTGTGACTGCCATCACAACGCTGGTAGACAAGCAAGATCCTAAGAGCTCTATCAATACGTACACTCACATATTAAGATAGAAAAACCAAGTAGCATACTACCATGTTTAGCAAGACTGTTATATACATGTGAATATCCCAAGCTTCCATTAAGTAATATACAAGCTAGTATGATACAGTAATGGCCTTCTAGGGCATAAACACTAACAGAAAGAAGGTAAGATTAACCCCGAAAGAAGTGATCCAAAAATGGATTTGACCTAAAGTTTCCAGGTATGTCTGACCAAAGATTTTACCCACCTAATAGTAAAATCCTGCAAATAAAGCAAAAACGGCTCCCATAGAACGGTCCTGCTTTCTTTGAATGCAGCTTGTGAAACGGCAGGGAATCGTTTAGGACGAATTCTGACAAGGACTTGATCTCCCTCCTTGAATTCTAATCCCGTCACTTTGAACGGAAGCTGGCCTAAACTTGAGATAATTCTCTAAATGGAGGATCTCCCCGGGGATTTTGGCTTCCTTGCCTCGGCTCATTCGCTTCCTTTCGATCTAGGAGAAGACTAATTCTGAATCCGCTTACCCTTAGAGCAACAAAAGAAAGAGAGGTAAAGAAATCTATGCTATGTTTTCTTGGAGCCCCAAGTAAAAGGTATAAAATCTTTGAATACGCCGCTTCCGTCATTTGGAAAAAGAGCCAGCCTAGGCCTCATACCTTCCTTTTGGCTTCGCTTGCTACATGTTTTTATTTTGCAATGATACCAAGAATCTCGTAAAGAGGATCAGGCATAACCAAAAGAATTGTGTTCATGCTTTCTGTTAAGATGCTCTAGTTCAATCTCCGTCGCCTCTCCCCCTTTTCGAGAAAGAAAGCACCAGCGAGATCCAGCTAAGGTAAGGAACTTCGTGTCGCGGCTGCTCCACTCCGCAGCGGTCTCGATGAAACCTTCCCTGCCAATCGAGAAAGTTCGCTACATCACGAACACCGTGAAAGGCAGGTTTGGGCTTTGGGAAAATATGGAATAAGAAGACGTGTTTCCAGAACGAACAATATACGGGTGGAGAAAGGGGAGTTAGCAAAGTTGGGGTCTCCAATAGCTCCTCTCCAATTGAGATACAGGAGTGCCAATCAACCGAGCCACCAGGTTTTCTGACAGCTCAAGATTCAGAGACTTAGAGGACGACTATGCCCATCAATTCTTTCTGACTGGAGAAAGACCTTTGTTGTCGAACAGTTCGGGCCAAATCCTAAAGAAAGCTCCGGGGTGCACGCATGAACTGTCGCAACAGCCTGGTGGTACTGGACAAGCTCTCGGGGAATAATCTCTTTCTTATTTCACAAGTACCTTTCTTTCCCATGACGACTAGGAACTTCCAGCCAAGTAAGGCACCGCAGTTGCTGTTGTTGAGTGAAACAAATGGTAGTCAGATAATAGGCGGATGGCACTTTGGTCGTTGGTTTCTCGATCAAACTCTCTGACGTCGAAGAAAGACTTCGAGGAGCAGGGAGGATTTTCTCTCTTGTACCTTAGTCGAATTGACACCAATCCAATCTCGAATTGCGCCGCTCTCCTTCCCACCTCCTTAGCACAAGCACTAAGTAGCAAGCTACCTTTGAAGATGCAGTTTATTCCTATGTTGTTGAATCGGTAACCCGTATTTGTTGCAGTGCTGAGCTTAACATAAAAACGATTGTTTGATTCTTTGAATAATTTTTTTTTGAATTGCGCATTGCATACATTAATACGGACTTAAGGGCAAGCGAACCCCACAACATACGGTAAAGGATTTCATCACCTTTTCCGTAGCCCACAAATCACGAACTTGAGCATAACGTTTACCCGCACAAATTTTAAAAGAAACTAGACTTTAAGCCTTAAGAACTTCGCGCTCATTAGGAGAAGTTAACTGTGTTTAGAACACCGCTTAATGGTATATCGTTCTCGGGGTGTTTAGAAAAGTGTTTACGGAGAAACCGCCAAAAGAGAAAGGGTTATTTAATTAAGGACCTTCGCGAAAGTATCGGAAAACCTCCCCTTATCTCTGCACTTACCTGGCCTCGTGATCAGTATATCTTGAGCCCGTTTCTCGACACAGTTTTACTTCAACAATCAAGTTCTTGAGCAGGTCTAGTTGATCTAGGTGAACCCTAGACCGATTAGGTGCGTGGTATTTTTTTGTCGTGATTGTTTTTATCCAGATTCTTTTTGTGTGTATATTTCATTCTTTTGTTAATAACTAACTAAAAAACTTTAAAAAACCATATTCTTTTTCCTCTCTTCTTCTTCTCTTCATATCATGGGCACCCCACGTCGCAAAACTCTTGCCGGACTTTGGTACCCACAACCAGACATTACTTCCTACGGTTCTTGCTTTGGCCGAATTTCGAACGATCCATCCATGCCAAAAGTTTCTTTGAAAGATCGGATAGACGCATCTAGGACAACTAATTGGACTCCGCAATCCACCTTGTATCAACCATTTCAACCTTCACCACCTTCTTACGTTGATACCCCTTTTGAGAGTCCAATTGTAACCCCAAGACCTATGTCTCTTGCTGAACGTATTGAACAATCTCGTAACTGATCTTTCACTCCTTTCACCACTGCGAATTGTTTGGATTAACAATTCCATTCACCTTCTTATTCGTATGTTGATCCTACCTTTTTCCAACCATTCAATTCATATCCATCCTACCCAACTTTTGCACCTTCCCTAGACATTGCTTCTTAACAGCCTTTTGGGGGTTTCCAGTATCCAAACAACCTCGATTCTTTTACCGAAACCCTGTCACAACCTATGTCTAGTCTGGAACAGTCGTTGGAAGACTTTAGGGTAGCGTCATGCCAACAGATGATGGATTTGAATGCGTCCATGGCCGTCCTCATACAACCTAGTGACCCAGTTGTAAGTCGATGTGCAACACCCCACGAGTTGCGGGGAGGCGGAAATATGAAAAACGATCTTATTTTGTAGCATACATCGACTAACCGAAGATCTTTTCTAAACGATAATTAACAACAAGCATAGAGTTCTAAGCTACTATATAAAGAGATTATACCAAATGATTCTAGTCCTTCGTCTTTATGATCTCTAAGTCCTCCTCGGCCTCCTATCCGTGATAGATGATCCACCCGAGTACCCTAATCCAAGCTACACCTCAAGACTTGAGGTAACTTTGTTTCTTTAGTTGCTAACCAAAGTTACTAAGATGATGTAGAGTTAGGTTATGGAGTGTTTAGTCTATCCTAATCCATGGTCTCAACTCATGAGTGGTAGGATTAGGGTTTGAAAAAGGAGTGCACTTGAGGAGAGAGTGTAGGGTTCCTAGGCACACTAAGGAGGTTCCACAAGGCATCAACCATGCCAAACAAAAATTTTCTAGGTGCCGAACAACCCTTAGCAAGATTGTTACTAGAGTTTAAGGCGAAAAGCTAGCAAGTAAACAACTTTATTGCTAAGTGAATGGAAATACAACCATTGTAGATCCGGTCCTCCACTTCTCTAGCTCCGTATTGACGTCCCTCCGCTGCGATCATCGGAAACCCGGACCCTAGCGTCGATTTCATCGGAGAAATGGGCGGGCTAGGTCGTTGACTTCGATGCCGAAGATGATCTACGTCGAGGCGACTCAAACTCAAGCTCTACCTTCACTAGGTCATGAAACTTGTGAAGATAACACACTCTACTACATAGCAAATGGTAAAGGATAAAGAAATAGGAAGTGGGTTCACTTTGGATTTGGATTTCTCACTTGGAATCATCACTTGGAAATTTCTAGCAATGGTTTCTTCTCTTCATGAAGAAGATGAAGAAGAAGAAAGAAAAGGAATAATGAATTATCTCTAAAAAGAAAATCAAGTGATGGTTATCATAATGCAACCATGGGTGAGTTTAACTAGTGTAGAGACTAAACTAGGGTTTGTTCCCCTCCGAACGGCGGCCGAGACATGACTTCTCGCCTGAAATTCGGGGGCAGATGCTAATTGGTGCTATCCGTCTACCTCTCCGAAGATGCCAAGTTGATTTATGGCACCATATATCGAAGGTTTAAACGGATGCGTCCGATGTAGCAGACTTCGTCAGATTCCCCCTCGCTTGAGGGTTTTTTTTATTGTGGGGACACTCTTCCCTACAGGCGCAAGCCCCTGCAGTTAATTACGCTACCGCATCGCGGTAACCACTTTCTCCTTCTCCAGATGGTCACTTCGTGTCGTGTGTATTTATTTTATGTTTCGTTGCCCGTGGATTGTATACGGAGACTGAGTTATGTCGTCGCCCGTAAGGCGTGGACTAGTCCAAATCCGTATTATCTTAGATTTGGGTTTGGGGGTTTGGGTTTAAAGATACATTAGCCTCATTTGAGCCTAAGATCGACTTAAACGTTTGTTAAGGATACGTTAGTCTAGTTTTTAGACTAAGATCAACTTAACGGGATCGTTTAGATCCAAAAAGAGAGCAATAAAAAAGGGGGCTCTGTTGTTTAGTTTAGTGACATTACGGTCAGTAGGTAGTTTAAGGACATTGCGGTCCGTGGGTAGTTTAAGGACATTGCGGTCCAATGTTAGTTTTAAGACATTGCGTTCAAGGTTAAGGACGTCATAGTCCATGGGTTTAAGGACCCCACGGTCCGTTGTTAGTTTTAAGACATCTCGGTCAAGGTTAAGGACCTCATAGTCCATGAGTTTAAGGACCCCACAGTCCGTTGTTAGTTTTAAGAAATCTCGGTCAAGGTTAAGGACCTCATAGTCCATGAGTTTAAGGACCCCACAGTCCGTTGTTAGTTTTAAGACATCTCGGTCAAGGTTAAGGACCTCATAGTCCATGAGTTTAAGGACCCCACAGTCCGTTGTTAGTTTTAAGACATCTCGGTCAAGGTTAAGGACTTCATAGTCCATGAGTTTAAGGACCCCACAGTCCGTTGTTAGTTTTAAGACATCTCGGTCAAGGTTAAGGACCTCATAGTCCATGAGTTTAAGGATCCCACAGTCCGTTGTTAGTTTTAAGACATCTCGGTCAAGGTTAAGGACCTCATAGTCCATGAGTTTAAGGACCCCACAGTCCGTGTCAATGTGTGGTCATCGGGACCCGTCACCTCTTTGAAGACATTGAGGAATTACAACGCCAAGTATCAAAGGAGTGAAGAGATGTACCCTTGAACCGGGGTGGATTAAATAGTCTTTGGCCCAATTTGGGATCAAGACCAATTAATTATGTTATGAGCCCATTAGCCCGGTTAAGTCTGAATTGAGGACTTATGGCCATCTTGGGCTAAGCCCAATCATGTTTGGAATATTGGCTTCCTGTTGGTCCATTGAAAGAGGGGCTTTGCCTCTGGCCATTTAGCCAATTGGGTTAACGTTAATTCAGCGGTGTTGAACACTGGGGTCAAGTTAGTGTTTTAACACTAAAAGACAGTTGGTGTTAAACACCAGCAACGGGGGGGTTCAAATTAGTGTTAAACACTAGAGCAAATCAGTGTCAAACACTAGCAGCAGAGGCTTCAAATTAGTGTTAAACACTAAGAAATTCAGTGTTAAACACTGCAAATAAAGTTCTTTGATTAGTGTTGAACACTAAGGCCAAACAGTGTTTTAACACTGGATTCAGAGGTTCCAATTTAGTGTTAAACACTAAGGCAAGAGGGGTCACGTGGTAGCACGTGAGGGCGCCCTCCCTTCATTTGTTCTGCTGAGAATATCGCATCTTTTGGGGCATCACGTGCCATCACATGACGGGCATTTAAATGCTTGTATGTTAAAGCCTCTGCCAAGGGTCACGTGGGTGACGTGAGGCACTGCCTGAAAGGGCCTTTTCTGTGGATCTTTTTGGGGGTTACGTGGTGACACGTGACCCTGCCTATATGTATGTTTTTTTAGAAGATCTGTTAATCCCTTTCAAGAATTAAATTCCTCGTAGGGTTGAACCCTAACAATAATTTTAGAGGAATTAAATTTCTATTTCCTTTTGAAGATTTATATTTTGGGATAGAGTTGTACTCTGAATTTTCTGTAGGAATTAAATTCCTCATATATGTGAAGAACTGAATTCTATCATAGGGTTAAACCCTAATAAAAGTTTTAAGGAATTAAATTCCCACTCTCATTTAAAGAATTATTCTGAGGAATGAGATTCTGTCATAGGGTGAAACCCTAATTTCTTCTTTCTTAAGGGAATTAAATTCCTGTTATTTTAACAGAACTAAGTTCTTAACTAGGGTTAAACCCTGATTAAATTCCCATAACATAGGGTTAAACCCTAATTTTATTTTAAAGGAATTAAATTCCTACAGTTCTGTGAGAATTAAATTCTCAAGCTTTCATTCCCTCTCTATGCTTTGGATCTGTATGACAGGATCTCAACCCATTGAGAATTAAATTCTCAATTCAAGGGGAGATGTGCACTTTACAGATCCTCCACTAAAGAGAGAACTATGTTCTTCTGTTTAATATCAGAGTTAAATTCTGTTGAGAATTAAATTCTCTTTTCTTTCAAAAAGCCTTCCCTTTCTTACCTAGGGTTTTCTTTTGCAGAAGATCCAAATTCCTCCAAAGTATTAAGGCTCTCTCTCTTTTTCTCCCTCTGCATATATCCCTCTTTGTGTGTCTCTTGGCTCCTATTTATAGGAGAAGCAGCAGAATCAATTAGTTTTGATGAATCTTTCCTTGAGAGATTTAATTTGTATTCACCATTCGTTTGGACCTTTGGATTATTAGGTGAATTTTATTCACCATTGGATTTTAAATCCAAAAATATTCCTCTGTTGTTTCGGTTAGATTTTAAGGGTAAATCTTTCCAAGTTCAAGATTTTTCCATAGATAGATGATATTTAATCACCTTTAAATCTTTAATCCGATCGGTTCCAAATAATCTTTTTCCTTTGGAAAGATTTGAGTGATCTCTTCTCAGAATTTGATTCTGTTAAAAGATAGGCTTTGAAAGCCGGTCACGTGTGGCCACGTGACCCTTGGTCACGTGTGGGCACGTGATCTCCTTGGAACGAGCCCTATTCTTCTTTTTGCGCTCTGCCTTCTTCCGCTGCTTAGCCGTCACGTGCCACCACGTGACCCCTGGTCACGTGTGAGCACGTGACCCTCGTCTGGAGCCTTTTTTCTTGATTTGATCAGGGAACTGATGTACCTTTGAAGCCGCTTTTAAATTTCACGTGCCAACACGTGACCCTGGTCACGTAGGAGCACGTGACCCTGGTCACGTGGGAGCACGTGACCCTTTCTGAAGCCCTTTTCTTTGATGTAGTTAGGAACTGAATCTGCCTTGCCGATGCTTTTAGATGTCGCGTGCCAACACGTGACTGCTGGTCACGTGTGAGCACGTGACCCTTTTCTGAAGCCTCTTCTGTAGGCTTTCCTGATTTAAAATCAGGAAACAAATGCCCCCACAGCGTTGTTCTCACGTGTCTGCACGTGAGTGCAACGCTGTCACCTTTTGTGACCGTTGGATTCCTCTTGGGATTTGGGGAGATGAAACGTTTCCATCACCTCCTATAAATATTGTGGTCATTTCAGAGATGCCTCCACTTTGTTCATCTTCTGCCTTGCAAACTTTCTTCTTTTGAGAATTTAATTCTCTTCTCCCAGTGCTTAGCTCTCTGCCTTGAAAATCTTCCAGAGTTTAACTCTGTTCGAAGAGGCTTTCTCTTTAGGTAATGCTCTCGAATGAACGATGAACTCTCACATTCCTCTGGATTTTAAATCCAAAACAAGGGTTTTTACCCTTTTTTACCAAAGAACCCATTTTTCTTCAAGCTTTTTAACCGAAGTATGAAACCATTTTAGCCTCCGAAAGTAGATCTCTTAGGGTTTAGATGAGCTTTAGGGAAATAATGGTGATAATCCATGGAGCTTAACCCCGTTCACAGAAAAAATGCTTTTGGGAATTTAATTCCCTTTTTCTTAATAAGGAATTTAATTCCTATGAAGAACTCAATTTCTTCACATGGAGGCTTCTTGGGGTCTCTTGACCCGAGGTTGTCCCTCTGCAATTAATGAAACAGGAGCTTTGTAATGATGTCTTCTGTGGGAATTTAATTCCTTTGATCATGTTGAATCTGTTGTAGAGCCCGAGACAGATTTCTCATTCTTTATTTAATGAGGATATTCCCTCTGTTTTATTATAACTGCTTGGTCTCATTATTAATGAGCCGTCATCCTGATTCTGTGGGGCCCATGTGTTTTGTAGCCAATGGTCCCAGAAAAAAAAGTCCGCTGTTGCTTTCTTCGGCTAGTCCTCATGTTCATGCATGTATATATATTGCTAGCTTTGTTTTTGACAGTCTTCTTTTATTGGATTTCAGGTGCGATGGCTTCTGTTCCATGCTTTCCCTTTTCTCGCTCGGAGGCTGCTTTTCCTCAGTCACCATCTGATGAGGAAGCGATGGCGATGATCCGGGCCCATGACCCGAACTGCACCAACTTACTTCAATGGGGATCTTGGTACAGTCATATTATCCAGGGTCGCCGGAGTTTCCTTTGCGCAATACCAACAGAGCCTACTTTCCCATTCTTGCCGATGGACCCTCCAAGAACGGTTTTTGCTGTGGAGATGCCCAACTGGACTCCAACGGGGAGGCTCGAGCCTTCGACGACCGGTATCCCGAACCATCCGATCCCGGCCATAGATATCTTGGGGCGGCGTATTTGCTAGGGTGAGGCCCACCCGTGGGGGCAAATTTACAAGATAGGGCTCACTCCTCGACACCCTACGGGCTATCTTCTCTGGGCTCGCTACATCCTTTCTGCCCATCGTGCGCGACTGCAGAAGGTCGGGCTTTACCATGCGATATATGCGTCGCTTTTTCACTACCAATCTCCGCATATTTGGTGGGTTAAGGCGTTCTTGAACCAATGGAATCTTCCCACCAACACTTTCATTCTAGGAGATCGCGAGGTCTCGATCTCTCTGGCGGAATTCTATGACATCTCGGGGTTGCCAATCAGGGGTAGTCTGTATGAGGAGTTGCTGCCTTCTGACGAGTACATCTTTGAGCCCGAGCCCGCCCCGGTTGACGGCCTGTCTGCTGAGAATGCCATCCGCCACAAGCGTCCCAGTTTGATAAAGGCGCTAGGTATCTTCGACCGATTATTCACCGAATCCGAAGAGCAGGGTGTTACTTTCAGGAGTTTCATTGCTCACTTCCTTCACGAGGACGTCTTGTCGAAGACAGACCCGAAGTTCGCCGACATTAAAGACCCCTTTGGGTTTGGTCCGAAGAAGCTGCCGACCACTGAATCGGATCTACTTCAATACTATATCCCCATCATGTCGCCGATGTCTTTTAAGTCCATTGCAGCACCCGGTATGGATGAAGAGACATTCTTCGTGGGGTTTGTCAGTGTCTGGCTCAGTTGGTTCGTTATCCCCATGCATCGCCGCTTCATGAGAGCCTCGGTCATCTACCCGGCTCATCGTATTGCTGAGGGGACGCGGTTGGCTATCGTCATCCCGGTCTTGGCGCACCTTTATCATGGGTTGGGCACCGCAGCTAATACCTCTACACCCGGCGTGGATGTAGTAAACTTTTCGCTTCATTATTTCACGTCCTGGGTCAAAATGCATGTGCTGGGGGCTTTCGCTATGCATCAGAGGCCCGCGTTTTACGACGCCTATCCCTTCCCGTGACTTATGCGATTGGTGGGTGCTTCTGCCGCCGACCCGACTCAATTCGGGGCTATTCGGGTGCTAATTTCTCCTCACGCCGCCGCTGGCGGGCTGGTTTTTAATGATCGGGTCTTGTCTACTCCCTCAGGTCCAGTTCAACAACTCTGGGACCAGTCGAAAGACAACGCATCTTCTTTGAAGCCCCGGGAGGCTGCGCACTTGTATACAATTAGACCGGGCTACTTGGTGTTTCGCCAGGACAGTGCAGCTCTTTTCATGCGGTACAATCCGCATCGATTTGCCCGACAACTTGGATACGACCAGGGTGTTCCTTTCGAGGCTTTTATAGTCGCCCCAATCCCTTCGCTCGATGCCGTTCGCGATGCCGCTCATCATTTCATGAGGCTAAACACCGGCTCCCGCTTCATGGTCCCTGAAGCCGAGTACATGCCCCGGTGCGTGGGCGCGTTTACGGGTTGGTATCTTCATCGGATCAACCCAATTATTCTTGAAGAAAGAAGGGTGCTTCTTGGTCACGATGCCCCTCCTCAGGTTCCGGGGGCTAAGTTGCGACCGAGGGTTCCGATCCGCTTCCCTCTGAAAGAGATTGGCACCGCGCTCATTCCGGGGGAGTCAGGGGTAGACCTTACTCCGACAGCTGGTATGCCTCTGGGTTCCCGATCGCGGGGTAGACGGGCCCCAGTAGTAGTACCACCACCAGTGTCAGTACCGCCCCCCGTGGCGTCGACAATGGCGGTGTCATCCTCGGTTGTGGCACCGAACGAGAGTAATAGGGATGAGGGTGTCGAGGGCGATGTGGGTCGGCGCCGCCCTAAGGCTTCACGGGGGAGGAAGCGGTCATCCTCGGCGACCGGCTCTGGGTCTAAACGACGGAGGAAAGCGGCCACCAATTTGCTCGATTCTTTGGCGGATTCTGGGCCTATTCTTGAAGACAAACCATTGGCTTTGCAAGAGTCAGACGCCGGACTTCTCTTCCTGAGTTCGGCTGATGAGGAAGCCGCACAGTTGGCCGAGGCCATACGGCGTTCCAAAGACGCGTCTCATAATGCCAGGGTTCCGAAGAAGCCCTATCCCGCTGTAATCTTTTACGAAGACCCTTCGTGGATTCGGCGGCGGTTTATCGGTCCTTTGGAGGAATGGGGGGAAAGGGCCCTGAAGCAGGCCGCTTTAGAAGACGCAGCGGACGCACTTTCTTTGTGGACCGGCGGCCATGAGTCTACCCTTGAACCCCGGCGAGCACGCCTCCTTGAGAAGGAGCAGCGGCTTGAAGAAGCCATACTGAAGGCTTTTTTGCGCATCGGTACGTTGTGGTTCTTTTTGTAGTTTTTCAGATTATTTATGCCCGTGCATATGTATCCTTATTCTTATTTGAATCGTGCAGAATATTCAGCTCCTACTTGGAGGCCGATGATGAGGTCGAGGTTCTCGAAGGGCCAGGGGAAGCTTCAGCTCCTACTTGCACGACTGTCGGTAAGCGACATGTCATCATAACCTCATTCATTCTTTGCTTAAGAATTTTACTGACATCTTTCAAATTTGAACAGCTCTGCCAGTCTCCACGGTGTTGGAGTCGCGCATCGTAATGCCGCCCGGCCCTTATGCCTTGCGGGCTTCAGAACGCTTGGCCCAATTAAGCCTTGTCTCCTTATCATCTTTGATTGAGGAGCTCCGTGCTGGCAGCGCGACCACCGCTGAAGCGTTTGCCGCCGAAGCTAACGGTTCTCTTCTTTTTCTCGCCACCTACCATAGCGAAGAAGTGGTGCGAGTCTGGGTGGAGTTCTGTCGGCAGGTGGAGGCTCGCTTGCACGCCCTTGAATGTTCTCGCCTTTCCTCGGAAGCCGTGGCTGCAAAAGCGGAGTTGCGGGGTCTGATAGCACGATGCGCGGTCAATATGACGTCATGCGAGAAAAGGCTTGGCCGCAAATTCTCGGAAAGGGAGCTAGCTTCCAAGGCGCTGAGCGAGCTTCACGCTACTCTTACCGCTAAGGCCAACAAAGCATATGAACTCTGGCGGGTGCTTCAGGAGTCCATCAAAGAGGTGGTGGCTCTCGATAAAGCTGCCATGTTCACTCGTGAAAGGGTCGAGGCTCATAAAGCCACCGAGAAAGAGCTTGAAGCTCGGCTTGCTTCGTATCAGGCTCAGCAAGCTCAAGCGGAGGCTCGTCTTCTGGAGATCTTGCATCATGAAGCCGTGGCTCAGCAACAAAACGATGAGCTGGTAAAATTACTACACCGCCCGCCGGCTTGAGGACTTGTATCTTTTCCCCTTTTTTTGTACATACTCATGGATGAGAGTATCTTCTTTTTGTTTCTTTCATGAATTGTACTTTGTATCCATTTTGGTTTATGAATAAAAGATACATTTTTCTTCTCAACGGCGTGTCTCTTTTCATTGAATGTATTTTGCGGACCATTTATCTTGATCTCCTTGCAGGGCAGCGATGGCTTAGGATTCAGGGTTACGATCTGCTTCCTAAGACTTTTGTACTTTACGAGCCACAAGGATCTCATAAAGAGTTTTTTCTCCCTACAGGTCGAGAGGATCCCATAGGTGTAGGTTCTCCTTAAGAATCGTGAGGATCCTTAAGCGGGTTTTCCCTTGAGAGTCGTAAGGATCTCACAAGAACGTTTTTCTTCCTTACAGGTCGTGAGGACCTGCAAGTGCTGGATGTGGTCACCCTTATTCGTGTTTCATAGAGTCAGGGGTTTCTCGAGACATCGTAGTTTAAAGACGTCGCGGTCAAGGTTAAGGACCACATAGTCCGTGGATTTAGGGACTCCACAGTCCGATGTTAGTTTTAAGACATCACGGTCAAGGTTAAGGACCTCATAGTCCGTGGATTTAAGGACTCCACAGTCCGATGTTAGTTTTAAGACATCACGGTCAAGGTTAAGGACCTCATAGTCCGTGGATTTAGGGACTCCACAGTCCGATGTTAGTTTTAAGACATCACGGTCAAGGTTAAGGACCTCATAGTCCGTGGATTTAGAGACTCCACAGTCTGATGTTAGTTTTAAGACATCACGGTCAAGGTTAAGAACCTCATAGTCCGTGGATTTAAGGACCCCACAGTCCGATGTTAGTTTTAAGACATCACGGTCAAGGTTAAGGACCTCATAGTCCGTGGATTTAGGGACTCCACAGTCCGATGTTTGGTTGCATGGACCCGTCACCTCTTTGAAGACGTTGAGGAATTACAACGCCAGGTATCAAAGGAGTGAAGAGATGTACCCTTAAACCAAGGTAGAATCAGTACAGAATCAGGGTGGTTGATTGTTAGTTTTAAGACATTACGGTCGAGGTTAAGGACATCATAGTCCGTGGATTTTAAGGACTCCACAGTCCGGTATTTGCTCTGGATGCTTCACACGGGTTCACTGCCGTGCTTGGCAAGGACCAGGCTCCGCTCTGGGCGTTTTCCGCGGGGTCAAAGAGTGACGTTATCCGCGTTCCACGTAACCAGGAATTTTGCACTAGATGCTTCACACGGGTTCACTGCCATGCTCGGTGAGGACTAGGCTCCGCTCTGGATGCTTCACATGGGTTCACTACTGTGCTCTGCGAGGACCAGGATCCGCTCTGGACATTTTCCACGGGGTCAAAGAGTGACGTTATCCGCGTTCTACATAACCAGGAATTTTTCACTAGATGCTTCACACGGGTTCACTGCCGTGCTCGGCGAGGACTAGGCTCCGCTCTGGATGCTTTACACGGGTTCACTGTCGTGCTCTGCGAGGACCAGGATCCGCTCTGGACGTTTTCCACGGGGTCAAAGAGTGATGTTATCCGCGTTCCACGTAACCAGGAATTTTGCACTAGATGCTTCACACGGGTTCACTGCCATGCTCGGCGAGGACTAGGCTCCGCTCTGGATGTTTTCCACGGGGTCAAAGGGTGACGTTATCCGCGTTCCACGTAACCAGGAACTTTGCACTAGATGCTTCACACGGGTTCACTTCCGTTCTCGGCGAGGACTAGGCTCCGCTCTGGATGCCACACGGGTTCACTACCGTGCTCTGCGAGGACCAGGATCCGCTCTGGACGTTTTCCACGGGGTCAAAGAGTGACGTTATCCGCGTTCCACGTAACCAGGAATTTTGCACTAGATGCTTCACACGGGTTCACTGCCGTGCTCGGCGAAGACTAGGCCCCGCTCTGGATGCTTCACACGGGTTCACTGTCGTGCTCTGCGAGGACCAGGATCCACTCTAGATGTTTTCCACGGGGTCAAAGAATGACGTTATCCGCGTTCCACGTAACCTGGAATTTTGCACTAGATGCTTCACACGGGTTCACTGTCGTGCTCGGCGAGGACTAGGCTCCGCTCTGGACGTTTTCCGCGGGGTCAAAGAGTGACGTTATCCGCGTTCCACGTAACCAGGAATTTTGCACTAGATGCTTCACACGGGTTCACTGCCGTGCTCGGCGAAGACTAGGCTCCGCTCTGGATGTTTTCCACGGGGTCAAAGAGTGACGTTATCCGTGTTCCACGTAACCAGGAATTTTGCTGATTGTATCCGCATTTCACGGGATGAAGGTTTGACTGTTGGCAATATGTATACCACCGAGCCATGGAACCGGGGGTTGCCGCTGTTCCGCTTAGCTTAGAGTTGTGTCCGTTGTTACGAGACGAGTGCTGAGATGATCTCTAAGTCATTCACGGCCCGTCGAGATTTTGCTTCTTCTTATGATGAAACTTGGAGGAGAGGTATGATCCCATTTTTGTTTACGCCCTTGGATTGTATACAGGGTGTGATGGAACATCACCTGTAGGGCATAAATTGAAACTTTTCTTTTATATTTTATTTCTTTTTCCACGATGCTCTATCATTTCAGCTTTTATATCGCGGAGGTCGCGATTGCCCTATCTTTTCGGCTATTTTTCGCGGTGCCCAATCATTTCGGCTATTTATTTCATTTTCACTCGCTGTTTTTTTATTGCGAGTTGCCCCCATCATTTCGGCTATTTTTCATGCATACATTTTTACTTGCTGCTTTTTATTGCAAGTTGCCCCATCATTTCGGCTATTTCGTATGCATGTGTGGCTTGCTAGCTTTTTCGCCGCAAGCTTGGATTTTAGACACCGATTTCGGCATCAGCATCGCTGCAACTGGGATGTTGCCAGGAGCGAATCATCATTTGCCTCTGTCGATGTTGAACAAATATGGCTTAGTAAACAGGGTTAAGGGTCCTGTCGACCAAGGCTTTTGACTTCATGAGCCGTAAGGGACTCACAAAGGTATTTCTCCCTACAAGTCGTGAGGATCTTGTAGGTGTATTTTCTCCCTAGGAATCGTGAGGATTCCTAAATGTATGTTCCTCTGCAAGTCGTAAGGATCCTACAAGAGGGCTTTCTCCTTATAGGTCGAGAGGACCTACAAGGGTTGCTTATTATATGGACATATCCCTAGTCACGGATGGGACTTTGCTGAGGAAATGTTTATTCACGCCCGTGGATTGTATACAAAGGTCAGTATGGAGCCGCTTGCAGGGCAGCATCGAAGGTTGTGGGGGATTTGCTTAAGAACAGGTTTAGGTTTCTGTAGCTTAAGACTTTCAAATCTCATGAGCCGTGAGGGTCCCATAAAAGAATTCTCCTTACGAGTCGTGAGGATCTCGCAAGTGTATTTTCTCCTTAGGAATCGTGGGGATCCCTAAGTGTGTCGCTCCTTTGTGAGTCGTAAGGATCTCACGCGGGTGGTTTCTCCTTACAAGGTCGAGAGGATCTTGTAAGTGTCTTTTGACGAGGTTACGTCCTTTCGGGTTTTCACAAACACTCGCCGGTAGTCCTGCTGTTTTTACTCATGGAGCCCTTTCGGGTTTTCATCCGTGCCCATTTTGCTTATGGACATACCGTTTTTTTATTCTTTTTCTCTTTTTTTTTACAAGGTCGCGCCCTTTCGGGTTTTCACGAACACTCGCCGGTAGCCCTGCTGTTTTTACTCACGGAGCCCTTTCGGGTTTTCATCCGTGCCCATTTTGCTTATGTACATACCGTTTTTTTTTAAAAAAATTTTTTGTTTATATATTTTTTTCTTTTTCTCTTTTTTTTTATTCATCTCGTCAGCCTAAGGATGCTGCGGTAGTAGTTTAGGGACGTTTTGGTCCGTCGTTAGTTTAAGAACGTTTCGGTCCGTCGTTAGTTTAAGGACGTTTCGGTCCGTCGTTAGTTTAAGGACGTTTCGGTCCATCATTAGTTTACGGACGTTTCGTTCCATTCAGGGGAAGGCCGGCTACTGCTTATAAAGTCTGATCTTAGGAAGATAGCGAGCGGACATAGTCGTCGTCATCTATCATTGACCTAGGCTGTGGCTCATTAAGCGTAGTATTTCTTTAGGAAGCGGCCGTTTATTGGCCTGAAAGGCCTTTCACCATGCATGTCCATGGGTAGATAGGCTCCACCCTGGTAGACCTTGTCTATGATGTACGGGCCTTCATAGTTTGGCTCAAACTTTCCCCGCTTGGCACGATTGGGGATCATAGGTCTTTTGACCACCAGTACGAGTTTGCCTTGGCGGAATGTCCTCGGCCTGGTCAATCTTTCGTACGAGCGCGTCATCTTTGCTTTGTAGGCCTCTAGATTTTGTTGCGCTATGAGCCGGGTTTCATCGAGGGCATCAAGCTCCTCAAGCCGAAGGTGAGCATTTTCTTCGTCCGTCGGCTCGTAGTGGACTGCCACTCGTAGAGAGGGTAACTATATCTCGAGGGGGAGCATTGCTTCCATTCCAAATACCAACGCGTACGGCGTTGCGTTCGTGGCTGTCTTAAACGTAGTTCGATAGGCCAAAGGGCCTCTTGCAGCCTCTCGTGCCAGTCTTTCTTATTTCGGGACACCGTCTTTTTTATGATCTTTGTCAAGGTCTTATTGAAGGCCTCGGCCAGACCGTTATCTCGTGGATTGTAAACTGAAGAATATCTCCAGTCTATATTGTGCTGCCGCGCGAAGCGGCTAATCTTATGGCTTCTGTAGGCTGGCCCGTTATCGGAGATAATCCGCCGTGGAGTTCCAAACCGATAGATGACGTGCGTCTTGAAGAAGTGGAGGATATTCTCCGTCTTCACTTCCCTCAGCGGTACTGCTTCTGCCCATTTGGAGAAGTAATCAGTTGTCGCCAGGATGAAATGATGTCCCCGGGACGATGCTGGTTCGATGGGGCCGACTATGTCAGTCCCCCACATTTCGAATGGCCAGCTAGCCACCGTCGGATGTAGTGGATTCGGATGCTGGTGGATGAAATCCCCGTGGATTTGGCATGAGTGGCATTGCTTCGCATATTCGAGGCAGTCCTGGATCATCGTTGGCCAGTAGTAACCCATCCGTTTAATTTTTAACTTCATCTTCGGGCCTGCTTGATGAGAACCACAGATTCTGTCATGAACCTCTTGAACGACTCTTTCTGCTTCGTCAGGTCCTAAACATCTCAGCCACAGAGAATCAAACGACCTCTTATACGGAGTATTATTGACGAAAGCGAAAGATAGAGCTCGTTTCATGAGCTGATATCTTGAGGACGCTTCTTCGGGCATTCGGTGGGACTTAAAGTAGTCTATGAAGACTTACCTCCAATCCTCAACCCTTTCTCGTTCTTTTACTTGTAAGGTCATCTGCTCAGTCGATCCCTTCTCTTCGGGTGATTCCCGAGATATCTCCGTTGGGGCAAGCACCCGACGGCTTTGTACCACGATTCTTACATCATCGAGGTTTTCGTCAGCCAGCTCTTTAGCAAGTTTGGCCAACGCGTCTGCTTTGCCGTTCTCCGCACGCGGTATGTTCTCCAAAGTATAGGAGGGAATTTGGGTTAACAGTTGTTGCACCTTTTCGCCGTATTTCACCAATTCTGGTTTGCATGTCTGGTAGTCGTCGTTTACTTGACTAACGACCAGTTGGGAGTCCCCATATATGAGGAGATTTTCAATTCTCATGTCGATGGCGATCTCGAGGCCTGCTATCAGAGCTTCGTATTCGGCTTCATTGTTTGTCCTCGGCTCTGTTAAGGAGAAGGCGAAGCGCATTATCCCTCCTTGTGGAGTTACGAAGATGAGGCCTACCCCCGATTTGATCATTGGGATACCTTGTTTGCGCTTCTTTACGGAGGACGCTCCATCGAAATAGAGTTCCCATCGGGTACCGCCGCCGCCGATCGCATCAAATGCATGCTCGTCCGGCAGATCGCAGTTCAGAGGAGAACCGGCAGGTACCGGATGCTCAGCAAGGAAGTCGGCAATGGCCTGGCCTTTCACTGCCTTGAGAGGTCGATACGTTATCGAGAACTCCATCAGGAGTAGAGCCCATTTAGCGAGTCGACCCGTCAATATAGCCTTTGACATCAAATATTTAAGAGGGTCCACCTTCGAGATGAGACGGACTTCGTGCGCCAACGCATAGTGCCTGAGCTTTGTTATCGCGAAGATCAACGCAAAGCAGTGTTTTTCAATGGAAGAGTAGTTGCTTTCTGCCCCCAGCAGAACTCGACTTAAGTAGTAGAGTGCTCTCTCTTTTCCTTGATCGTTCTCTTGTGCCCATAATGCGCCTAAGGAACCTTCGAGGGCGGTTGTATAAAGAATGAGGGGTTTTCCCTTGACCGGCGCAGCCAACACCGGAGGGTTCTGCATGTACTGCTTGATCTCGTCTAGTGCACCTTGGCATTTGTGATCCCAAACGAATGGAGTTCCCTTCTTCATCAGGTGGCTGTAAGGACGGCACTTGCCTGAAAGATTGGCGATAAATCGCCGGATGTATGCGAGCTTCCCTTGGAGAGACCGCAACTGTTTGAGGGTTCTTGGCGGAGGCATTTCCATGATCGCCTTGATCTTAGATGGATCTACTTCGATACCTCGATGTCGGATGATGAATCTCAGGAATTTACCCGAGGAGACTTCGAACGCGCATTTGAGGGGATTCATCTTCATATTATATTGCCGAAGGCGTTGAAATACAGTCTCCAGATGCTTTAAATGCTCTTCGTATGACATGCTCTTCACTACGAGGTCATCGATATAACACTCGACGATGTCATGTATGAGATCGTCGAAGATCTTTGTCATGGCCCTTTGATAGGTAGCGCCGGCGTTCTTTAGACCAAAGGGCATAACCCTGTAGCAGAATATACCCAAAGGGGTCCCCTTTGGGGTCCGGAAAGCGGTGTGCTTCTGGTCTTCGGGATGCATCTTTATCTGATTGTACCCTGATGAACCGTCCATAAAGGAGAAAAACCTCGTGAGTGGACGTGTTATCTATCATTAGCTCGGTTACCGGTACTGGAAAATCGTCCTTCGGGCAAGCTTTATTGAGATCCCTGAAATCCACGCATATGCGTACCGTCCCATTTTTCTTCATTACCGGGACGATGTTGGCGATCCAGTCGGGATATTGGACTTCTTGGATAAATTCAGAATCGATCAGCTTCTTGACTTCGGCGTTGATGCTCATCTCAAGCTCGAGCCGCATCCTTCCCGGCGCCTGCTTGACTGGCTTGATATCTGGGGATATTGCTAATTTATGCACAGCAATCTCCGGATCTAATCCTGGCATCTCGGAATAGTTCCACGCGAAGCAGTCTTTATGCTGTAGAAGCACGTTATTTAACACAGCCACCCTTTCTTCAGATAGCAGTTCGCTGACATATGTCGGTCGCGGATCATCTGCCGATCCCAACTCAATCTTCTTGAAGTTATCTGCAGTAGTATGTATGCCATCTTCCAGTTCTTTTGGAGCTGGCGGAAATTCTGAGATCACCTCATCATTGCTGTTCTCAAAGCACCAGGGAAGGTCATCCATGTTCTTGGGCTCTTCTTTTAATATCGTAATCATGTAACAGGTGCGAATCCGCTTCCAAGACTGAGGTGGATCCGGTTCTGCTCTTGCGGCTTTGGGTTCATGTTTTTGTGGCGGCGTTACCCTCCAGCCGTTGGATAAAGCAAATCTGCCCTGTTGGTACTGGTCCTCGACCCAGTTCTTGAAGGTGAAGCAGTCTTCGATAGGGTGTCATATGGCTCGGTGATAAGAGCAATAGTTCAGATGAGAAGCCTTGTTAGCTTGCTCAGGGTGCTTAGACTCTGGAAGCGCGATCATTTGATGTTTTATAGCGAGCTCGAGTAACTTCGCCGTCTTGTCTCGAGGGAAGGAATACGCTCGACTCATCTTCTTCGTGAGGGACAAATCCGGACCGCGCAATGCCCGCTCACGTGACTCTCTAATCTTGCGTCGTTGTTGTCGGCTCCTTTTTCCGCTCCTTGACTTACTTCTGCTTCTGCGTTGAGCCTTTTGTACAACGGGTTGACAGGGAGGAGCATCTTTGTCTTTTGCAGCCTGTTGAAACAGACGTTGCGTCCTGGCCTTCTCGTAGATGGCCATCTCGCGGTTGTGGTCTTCCCGAGCTTTTTGACCCGCTTTCCTGATAAGCTTGTCCATTCGTTCTTCAAACGACGGACTCGGCACTTCAATCGCGGGATCTAGTTTTGATGAGGGGTTGGCATTTCCTGACAGGGCGTCCTCTTCTTCATCAAAGGTATACATGGCGTAGCTACTGTGGGCCCGTTCCCGTTTTCCGGCTCTCACGTTTCTAAGCCCAAGTGTTTCCATTTTCCCGTTGAGCAATTTGCGTTGAGTCCCAGGGACATCCCAAATCCTGTTGTAGAACCGAGCTTGTCGAACAGTCTGTTTTAAGGGTACTCCTTGGCGCTTCACTAGCCTCTTTAGTCCATTTGTGTAATATCTGGGCAAACGGATGGGTTGGAGCCTGTCGAGTGTAGCATCCGCGCCATGCCAGATCTCTTTCTCTACTTTCGTCTCTGAGGATCGGTAGAATAGGATTACCTTCTCACCCCTTTGCCTGGGAAGGACGTAAAACGTCTGCAGGTCCTGCACATTGTAAGCTTGAAGTGTGTCGAGATCCTTGTAGTGTTCTCGCGGCACCATAGTGATTTGCAAACTCTGATCATCGCTAGGGGATGCTTGTATTGACGGCCGATTGGAGAACACAGCATTAACCTCATCTTCCGAGTCACTTCCGAAGATCAACATGGGGGCGGACGTCCCTGGGTTGTTGCGTTGAGACGGCCTAGCATAAACTATCTCTTCTTCTTCTTCGGTATCGCTCCCGAAAATAGGGATGGTGGCGGCGGCTTTGTTCTCCGGCTTGCGACACCTTTCTGTATTCTCGAAATCTGGCAAAAAGTACTTCGCATCTTCGTATTTGCGGACTTCGTTCACGGAAAATGGGTTCAGCTCACCTGTTACGGTATACTCGAAACCATCCTTAAAGTACTTCATACACTGATGTTGTGTAGAAGGGATGATGTTGTACTCGTTTAACCAAGGACGACCGAGCAAGGCGTTGTAGCAGGTCTTGGCATCAATGACATGGAATTTGATGTCTGTGACGAGTAGTCCAAAGCGTAATGTTAGTATCACGGATCCGAGAGTCCGTGACGATTGTGAATCGAAACCGGAGATGGTAATTTTGTCACGAGCGAGGTGTTGCACACTCATGCAGATTTCCTTTAACACCCGAACGTTAAGGAGATTGACGGAGGATCCATTATCCACCAGGATCTTGCCTATCTTGATAACATGGCAGTATCCAGAGACATATAGGGGACGGTTGTGGTCGCACGTCCCGAGAAGGAGGTCTTCGTCGCTGAAAGTGATGTCGTCCGTATGCACTTTCTCCAGTTCATCCTTCATCCTTTCCGTGGCGAGGAAGGCTTGGAATTGCTCAGGTTCTTGTAACGCCTTAATTAGTGAATCTCGCGCTTCTTTTGATAACAGGAGGGCATCGAGAATGCTAAGTTGAGAAGGTAGCTTCCTTAGGTGCGCCAGGATGTTGTAGTCCACCTTACCCTTCCTGGGAGGGTCTTTGGTAGTCAGCTCTTTCATGACTTGGTCATCTAAAGTGATATCCTCAGTGACCTTTTCCTTTCCCTTATCTTTTCTATTTGCGGGCCCGAGATTCTTTTCCGGGAGCGTGCGATTGCGCAGCTGAATGTTTTCGCAGGCCTCCGGTTCCTCCTCTTTCCCTAAAACGGATTCTTTAAAGAGAGGGCCCAGAGCCATTTCTTCTTCAGAGTCGCTCCCAAAGGTGAGAACTTGTGACCCTCCGGCGTTAACCATGTAACAGTAGCCAGTAGTTCTGTTGTGCCCGTCGGCAGTACTTCTTCGTTCCCGACGAGTTTTGCGTTTCATGCGTTTAAAATGTTACCGATGAGCAACATATCCCTGCCACCATATCCTAAAGGCGTCGCACTCCTCCGTGGGGTGTGAAATTTTCCGATGATATGCGCAATAATTAGGGTGCCTCTCCGCCCCATTGAGCGTGTTTTCTTCCGAGGGTGGTAGCTTCATTCCCATTGACATGGCTTTGGCAAACCTTTTCCTCGTCTTGAATATCTTCTTGTCTGCCTCGGATGCCTTTCGATCTGGCAGGAGTACTTCAATTCTTTCGTTCAGTCGCCTGCATTTGGCTCCTTCCGATGCGGCCATCTCACGCTCCTGATCCGCTTTACTCTTTAGACGAATCTCGTCTAGAAAGGCGTCGATCATTTCATCTGTTGGCCACACACGCTCTGATTCAGGCTCTGTCCCCAGTTTCTTAGTGCCAGGAGTTTTTTCATCGTTGGTAAACGAGTGGGAGATTACGTTACAACTCGCCACATATCCCTCGGATTCATCCGACGAACTCTCTCCCTCATCTTCCTCTTGAAAGATGTGGTTGAGGAACTCTTGCAGCGTGACAGGAGTTCGCGCCTTTTGATTGTACTCTTCCATTGCGTCGATTTGCTTCTGCAAGTTCGTGCGCTTGTCTCCAGGCTTCACTGGCTTCTTGGATTTCTTCTCCTTTTTCTTCGAAGATTTTGACGGTTGGGCGTGAGTATTTGGGCCATCACCACGAGTCTTCGTAGTTGGGCGCGGCTTCAACATTCCTTCGATAATTTGAGGTTCAAGCGGGTCCTTCCATTCGATCGCAGGGCACGCATGAAGGGCCCTCAGCATTCTTTTGGTTTTAGTCGACAGCACGACCTCCCATGGAGCTTCTTCAATAAAGGAACAGGTTACACCCGGTGTATCTGCTTTCTTAGGAGTATGCGGCTGTAGTGGGTTCACCTTCCACTTTTCGGACAGTGCAAACTTCCCCTGGAGGTATTGATCTTCAATCCATCCTTTGAAGACGAAGAAATCCTCAATCGGATGACTTACCGTTTGATGGTAAGGGCAATAGTTAGGGTTATTCACCTCAGTGGGTTGTGGCGACCGCCTTGGATTTGGTAGGTTTATAAGTCTGTTGCATACTGCCAGCTCGAATAACCGTTTCGTCTTGTCACGTGGGAACGAGTAGGGACGCTTCATCTTCTCATTACAATACCGGCGTCTTTCTTCCAATTGATCCGCCAGCTTTGGGGCATTGGGTTGCTGCTGGGCATTCGCGACGAAGGTGGCCTTTCCTTTACCCTTGTCATTCCGAGGTTCTGGCTTCAGGGGAGGTGGTCTATGACCCATCTGGTCCATCTGAGCCAACTTGTCGATTAAAGCCTGGAATGTGGTTGGCTTAAAGAACATCATAAACTGGGAGATAGTTGCGTGAGGGTCTAGGGTTCCCACGAACATGCCCACCGCGGGCGCTTCCTCAATGCGTTGCTCGCATTTCGACCACAAATTCCGCCAGCGTATAGCATACTGGACCCAAGTTTCGCCTGGTTTTACCCTGGCGTTAATCAATGCCGTTATTGGAGTGCGTTCGCTGGCGCTTGCGAATCGCTGAGTGAATAGCAACTCCATTTCAGCGAACGTCTTGATAGAATCGTTCGGGAGTTCCGAATACCATTCGAACGCTGTTTCTGATAAGCTGCCCACGAACTGGCGAAGCAACAGTTTATCATCACCGTCGGTGTTACCGCAAAGGGCCCTGAACTGGACGACATGTTGGTGGGGATTGTCGGTCCCCTTGTAAACATGGAACTTGGGAATTGTGTAACCCGGCGGGTACTTGATTTGGTCGTACCAGCTTGGATATGGCCGCCCCGTTTTTACGACTTGACCAGCTGCCTCAGTCGCATGATGAACCCGGATTTGCTGGGCTATATAGTCGACCAAATCAGCCTTAGAGATTGTCTCCTCCTTGGCCGTTGAGAGGGCCGGTGGTGGATTTGACGTTTCTCCCCTGTCGTCTTCAAGGACGATCGGGGGATCCTCAGCGGGTGGGTCCTGTTGGATCATCATTCCTATCATATCTTGGAAGAGAAGGGACATACGCTGTATGTTGCTGCTTGTTCAGCAGCCTCTTTGTCCTTCTTCTCCAATATTCGGCGAAGGAATTCGGTGTCAGTTTCTTCCTCCTGGCGTTCGTCCGAGGACGTTTCTAGGTTTTCTTTTGGCCCGGTAAGTGCGGCCATAGCATTCATCATTTCCTGGAGCTTTTGTTGTTGCTCCTGAGCTTTGGTCACCGACCGTGTAAGCGGTCTATGACCTGTAGACGCACGGCTGTCTTCCTTTCCTGACGCCATGTATACGATATAGACTATCATGCCCCCAGGCTTAGGGCGTCTGGGCTTAGTGCCTTTAGCTGTCGTTGCAGGCTAAGGGATCTTCTCTGGCTTCCTCCTTTTATGAGCAGTGGAAGTTGAGGGGGCCGTTGAGGTGGGCACCCATACAGCCTTTCGTGGTTTAGCCTGGTGACTGGCTTCCTGTTGGGTTTTCAACTTCTTGTGCTGGCGGGGGAAGTTTGGATCGATCATCGAGTATCGGGCCTGCCGCCAAACCTTATAGATTTTGGAAGACAGCCGTTGAGGGGATCGGGGCTGTTCTGGCTTTATTTCCGCAACCTTTTTTAGTGGAGGAGGAGACCTCTTTAGCACCGCAGTAGGAGAATTCCTTCGCACCTTATTTAGCATCTCGAAACTGTTCCCAGTTGGAACGGCAGCATTAACTTCCACCGTTGGGGCTGGTGGGGTTAGCCCAGAGGGGGAGTTGCCCCCAGCCTTCCTTACTCGGCGCCAGTGACGACGTCGAGCGTGTCGAGCGGACGGCGCTGGTTCAGCGGTGAGGATGGCTTCGTCTTGCCCCCTGTGTAGGTGGGGGGTCGCTGCTGGTGTTAGCCTGTCAAAGATCGATGTCCTTTGGGTAGCAGGAGCGGGAGCTGGAGCCGTCAATCTTGTAAAGACCGAATTTTTGGCAGGGGAAGCCGCCTTGACGGCTTCAGGAGCAGGACCGGTCACTTTCTTAGAAGCAGCCTTCTCTGGGATTGCAGGCCCCATTGTGGGTCCACAGGAGTTTTGGCCCAATCTAGAGAAGACCGAGGCGTTGGTATTGGGCGACCCGTTGAGAGGGGCCGCGGCAGGGGTAAGACGATCAAAGACCGACTTCTTGGGAGCTTCCTTCGTCGGCACCGGAGCGGTGAAGCTTGTCGGCGGGAGCATGGTCCCAAAAAACAATCCTGTGATGGCTCGAGTGACCTGTTCCACGGGCATTGTGAATAGCGAAGCAGCTTGGGGTCCGTAGGCTATACCTCCTGGCGAGGCGGAGCGCTGGTTGCAATTGCAGTCCGAGCAGTTGGAGCATTTCGCACAAGTAGAAGCCATCGATTCCTTGCTTTCTGCAATAAGCAAGACACCAAGTCTTAGTATCTTGAAACCCAAGGGCAACCATTAGCGAACCGCGATTGGTTCGCGAATCATGACACATGAAGTGTGGAGTGGAAAGAGGAAAAGGTCCCACCGGGCGTGCCAGAATCTGTTCCCCTCCGAACGGCGGCCGAGACATGACGTCTCGCCTAAAATTCGGGGGCAGATGCTAATTGGTGCTATCCGTCTACCTCTCCGAAGATGCCAAGTTGATTTATGGCACCATATATCGAAGGTTTAAATGGATGCGTCCGATATAGCAGACTTCGTCAGATTCCCCCTCGCTTGAGGGGTTTTTTGATTGTGGGGACGCTCTTCCCTGCAGGCGCAAGCCCCTGCAGTTAATTACGCTACCGCATCGCGGTAACCACTTTCTCCTTCTCCAGATGGTCACTTCGTGTCGTGTGTATTTATTTTATGTTTCGTTGCCCGTGGATTGTATACGGAGATTGAGTTATGTCGTCGCCCGTAGGGCGTGGACTAGTCCAAATCCGTATTATCTTAGATTTGGGTTTGGGGGTTTGGGTTTAAGGATACGTTAGCCTCATTTGAGCCTAAGATCGACTTAAACGTTTGTTAAGGATACGTTAGTCTAGTTTTTAGACTAAGATCAACTTAACGGGATCGTTTAGATCTAACAAGAGAGCAATAAAAAGGGGGGCTCTGTTGTTTAGTTTAGTGACATTACGGTCGGTAGGTAGTTTAAGGACATTGCGGTCCGTGGGTAGTTTAAGGACATTGCGGTCCATGGGTAGTTTAAGGACATTGCGGTCCAATGTTAGTTTTAAGACATCTCGGTCAAGGTTAAGGACGTCATAGTCCATGGGTTTAAGGACCCCACAGTCCGTTGTTAGTTTTAAGACATCTCGATCAAAGTTAAGGACCTCATAGTCCATGAGTTTAAGGACCCCACAGTCCGTTGTTAGTTTTAAGACATCTCGGTCAAGGTTAAGGACCCCATAGTCCATGAGTTTAAGGACCCCACAGTCCGTTGTTAGTTTTAAAACATCTCGGTCAAGGTTAAGGACCTCATAGTCCATGAGTTTAAGGACCCCACAGTCCGTTGTTAGTTTTAAGACATCTCGGTCAAGGTTAAGGACCTCATAGTCCATGAGTTTAAGGACCCCACAGTCCGTTGTTAGCTTTAAGACATCTCGGTCAAGGTTAAGGACCTCATAGTCCATGAGTTTAAGAACCCCACAGTCCGTTGTTAGTTTTAAGACATCTCGGTCAAGGTTAAGGACCTCATAGTCCATGAGTTTAAGGACCCCACAGTCCGTTTTAGTTTTAAGACATCTCGGTCAAGGTTAAGGACCTCATAGTCCATGAGTTTAAGGACCCCACAGTCCGTGTCAATGTGTGGTCATCGGGACCCATCACCTCTTTGAAGACATTGAGGAATTACAACGCCAAGTATCAAAGGAGTGAAGAGATGTACCCTTGAACCGGGGTGGATTAAATAGTCTTTGGCCCAATTTGGGATCAAGACCAATTAATTATGTTATAAGCCCATTAGCCCGGTTAAGTCTGAATTGAGGACTTATGGCCATCTTGGGCTAAGCCCAATCATGTTTGGAATATTGGCTTCCTGTTGGTCCATTGAAAGAGAGGCTTTGCCTCTGGCCCTTTAGCCAATTGGGCTAACGTTAATTCAGCGGTGTTGAACACTGGGGTCAAGTTAGTGTTTTAACACTAAAAGACAGTTGGTGTTAAACACCAGCAATGGGGGGGTTCAAATTAGTGTTAAACACTAGAGCAAATCAGTGTCAAACACTAGCAGCAGAGGCTTCAAATTAGTGTTAAACACTAAGAAATTCAGTGTTAAACACTGCAAATAAAGTTCTTTGATTAGTGTTGAACACTAAGGCCAAACAGTGTTTTAACACTGGATTCAGAGGTTCCAATTTAGTGTTAAACACTAAGGCAAGAGGGGTCACGTGGTAGCACGTGAGGGCGCCCTCCCTTCATTTGTTCTGCTGAGAATATCGCATCTTTTGGAGCATCACGTGCCATCACGTGACGGGAATTTAAATGCTTGTATGTTAAAGCCTCTGCCAAGGGTCACGTGGGTGACGTGAGGCACTGCCTCAAAGGGCCTTTTCTGTGGATCTTTTTGGGGGTCACGTGGTGACACGTGACCCTTCCTATATGTACGGTTTTTTTTAGAAGATCTGTTAATCCCTTTCAAGAATTAAATTCCTCATAGGGTTGAACCCTAACAATAATTTTAGAGGAATTAAATTCCTATTTCCTTTTGAAGATTTATACTCTGGGATAGAGTTGAACTCTGAATTTTCTGTAGGAATTAAATTCCTCATATATGTGAAGAACTGAATTCTATCATAGGGTTAAACCCTAATAAAAGCTTTAAGGAATTAAATTCCCACTCTCTTTTAAAGAATTATTCTGAGGAATAAGATTTTGTCATAGGGTGAAACCCTAATTTCTTCTTTCTTAAGGGAATTAAATTCCTGTTATTTTAACAGAACAAAGTTCTTAACTAGGGTTAAACCCTGATTAAATTTCCATAACATAGGGTTAAACCCTAATTTTATTTTAAAGGAATTAAATTCCTACAGTTCTGTGAGAATTAAATTCTCAAGCTTTCATTCCCTCTCTATGCTTTGGATCTGTATGGCAGGATCTCAACCCATTGAGAATTAAATTCTCAATTCAAGAGGAGATGTACACTTTACAGATCCTCCACTAAAGAGAGAACTATGTTCTTCTGTTTAATATCAGAGTTAAACTCTGTTGAGAATTAAATTCTCTTTTCTTTCAAAAAGCCTTCCCTTTCTTACCTAGGGTTTTCTTTTGCGGAAGATCCAATATCCTCCAAAGTATCAAGGCTCTCTCTCTTTTTCTCCCTCTGCATATTGTTGGAGATAGTGCCCTCAGAGTCAATTATTGGATCACAGGCACGTGATTGCAATGATTGAGGGAGGACCTATCCCGGTAGGACAGTCTTACTCGAGATGATAGTATGCTATCTGGTTTACCTTTATCATCGTGTACTGCTTTAGGTGACCTGGCATGTCGCTATTACACGTTGATAGAGCCCCTAGGATTCTTGCTTGACTGCCGGCAGTATGATGGCGATCATACACGTGGGAGCTGGTAGTCTATAAGCACATCCTTAAAAGGTCCCTAGTCGTAGGAGTTTCGAGACAGGGCATCGATACTCCATTAGTAGACTAGTGTATACAGTCGAGACCCCGACGAGGGGCGGTGGCCGGTCTCACAAGCCACTGGTGTCAGTTGGTTCACCTAAGATGTATACAGGTGCTCATTGGGTTATGAGTACACCGGACAGGACTCGCCGGGAACATGCTAGTTGGTCTTATACCTGACGTCAGATAGCAGTTCCCTGGTGACATGTGTACAGGTTAGTTCATCGACCTGAGGATCGTCATTTGTCTCGTGTGAGTTCCCACTGTGCTTTGATTACTACCCTACCACGGCTCAAAGGAGTCGTGCAAACAGGTTTTAGTTGGGTACAGTCCCGAGCCACATGGAGGCAGTGAACGGATCTTCAGGGGTTCGTCTCTCCCGGTATTGGGGGTGAGGTCGCGCTGTGTCTAGGAGAGCCATTACGCAAAGCCCTCGGCCGAGGCAGGAGATTTACTGGTAGGTATTCCAGTAGTATCTCAGGGCGTTCTGGGCTACGCTCCGACACGACTTGTACCGCTTTTGGGGGTCTGACTTTTACCAACCCCCTAGGCCCGACATGCGATGCTCATAGACGAACGGACCGGACTGTACGGATATTGTCACTGACAGGCTCAGTAGGGTGTCAGGATGAGTTCGCTCATCGACGTCCCTTTTGGTCAATAGCTGGTGGCCCGTCACGTATTGGCTAATACCTCTGACGTGCCAGTGGTTAAATCCACAGCCATAGTATTGACGAGTCTTTAGAGTCCACCACACTTACAGTTACTCAAGCTTTCGGGCGAAACGCTGTAGAGGCCGTATGGAGATATGGCAGGGTCCGATCAGATACGTGCGGTATTGCATGGATCAGGATCGGACAGTTTTGTACTATTGGCCGTATAGTTATATGGCAGGGTTCGATCTGATACGTGCGGTATTGCACGGATCAGGATCGAACGGATTTTACTAGCCGGCTTTGGTTTAAGCCGGTACTAGTTTAGTACAGTGTAGATTTTGTCTCATTGCATTTGTATCCGGACGGAATACAGATGCGGGTGTGTATGCACAGTATGGGGTTTTCCTGTAATTTATTACGGGACCAGTTTTCTGGAGTTGCCAGTTTGCATTCCGTTCCGGCTGGTTTTCCTTTGTTCTTTCCCGGCCGGACTTTTCTGATGGAGGGGGTAATTTGCAGTTTTACAAATTACTCTTGGTGGAGGTTTTATTTGTAAGATGATTTATTATGAAAGCATCTTTTGATACCTTTCTTATCATTTGCTTTTTGTTGATGAGAAAGGATTTGATTCTTGATTAGAAGTGATGTGAGATTGTTATCATGATGTTTAGGATATAGTCACCACTTGCTTTACCCTACACTCACCTCCCTTCTTGCTTGATATTACCTCCTCCACCATTCTCATTTGTATGATAATTTTTTCATTAGAAAAGAGAAGGAGAGGAAAAAGAAAGAGAGAAGAAGAAGAAGAGAGCTTCATTCTTGAGAGTTTCTTTCTTGATCTCATTCATGCTAGAAAAATGCAAGCACTATTTTTCTTATCTCATTTCCTCCATCATCTTCAAATGGCAACAAACCCCAAAAGAGACATACCCTCTACACTACACATTCTACAGCATATCTTGAGCATGTCGAGTTGCCGGCTTCATGCGCGAGTTGCCTCGGTATTGAGGCGGGAGCCCGTAAAAGAAGAAGGCGATGTGGTGCCCTTTCCGGCGAGGAGGCGACGATATGGAGACTACACTTTCCGCGGGAGATCGGGACGATGGAGATGAAGACCGGAGGACTCGGATCAGTCGGTATACTTCTCACCCCATCTCTAGTTAGCTAGTATAGGTTAATGGTTTACGATCCGGGTTTTCATTGTCCGCGGTAGCGCCGGTTTCCGAGTAAGGAAAAATTTTGATTCCGCATTTTGGCCTCGGGTACGAGGCCGGGGCGCTGCCGTGGCGCAACATGGTATCAGAGCCACGCCATTAACCTTACCTAGCTTCGTTTGATGTGTTTGCGTTTCCGATCGACCAAAATTTCCAAAAACCGTATTTTTCCTTCACATCAGTTTCTGTTGAAATTTTTTGAAGTCTAAAAATTTTTCAGGTGGTCTCAGAAATATGTGCAGGGAGTTCTAAGAACTCTGGGAAAAAACGAGACAGTGAACCCTTACCTCGAGCGCGGAAGCGCGGCACTACCCCCCTTTCTGCCGCCCTTCCACCGCAAGTTGGTGGGGTCAATGCTTCGTATTTTTCCAGTGGGCTTCCGGGCTTATATTAGGGGTTTTGGAATATTAAAGTTGGGCCAATTATTTCTGTGAGTGCTACAGTTTTCTTTGGGGCCCACTTGTTAATTGTTTGATCAATCGGAAAATTTTAAACACATTTTTCACAGTATTTACATTATATCTGCGACCGTGAATGTCACTCGATCGGTAAATCCGGTCTAACTGCTATAGCCCGGTTAGACGGATTTGCGAACGTGACTTTCACGTTGATGTTCTATGTTTATGCTGTGATGTTGCGGATCGGTCGTGGGGGATAGCCTGGATGCAATGCTAGTACTGTGTTGTTGTATTATGTACATTTGATATTGCGGGGCGAGCGTCCGACATGTGGACTGCCGTCACTGCCTGTTTGTATTATTCTTTAGGGGCACGACCTGGTTGCGGTCGATGTACCCGGTGTATGTATATTTTACTTTCTGTACTAGGATTACCCCGCGGTGGGGTGCACGGATAGCCGGGTTCTAGAGGGCAACGGGCCCGCATCTCATGGCATTGAGACGGAGGGGGCTTCACTCTAGGATTGGCGGGCTATTCGCCGCACTCGTAGGGGGTACAGGTTGACCCAGGAGGGGTGCCCAAGTTACCGGATTCCGTGAAGTGCTGGGTGGTCCATTCACGGTGCTGGAGGGGGCTGCCTCGCTTCAGGTTTTGGCGGGTGACTTGCCGTGCCCGTAGGGGTCTAGGTTTTCATTGCACAGGCTATCCACACGACCAGGGGAACGTCGGGTTTCAGCAGCGGCTCTGTGAAACCCGGGGCTTCCAGATATCTGTATTGTTCTGTGATGCTGTACATTTCTGTGATGTTGCATTTTATCACGCCTTGAGCGAAATATAATATATTGGTATATATATTAGTAGATGTTGTATATGTTTTACATCCGCGCTAGTCCAGTCCCCGCTCTGCCGTTAGTTAGCTAACCTAACGGGTGATGACGGGACCCAGTGGCGAATGCGGATGGCATATACGTACGTCAGTATATTTTCGTTCTTTGTGGTGTGATTAATTGATGGGACTGCGTTGATTCGGATCAATGCAAGATAAACAAACCTATTCTGATGTTGTTGGAACACTTTTCAAAAAGCTGTTGTTGCAAGGACGTTCACTTTTGTTTTGCATCGTGGTATTCATTTGGAATATCCTGCTCCTCAGTCGACGAGGCAAGGGCCGAGATCCCTTCACCGGGAGTGACCCCTTGGACAAAAGTTTGCGTCAGGGCATTAACTTCATTATAGCCGATTACTTTTGCTTTGCATCGTGGTATTCATTTGGAATATCCTGCACCTCATTCTACGGGGAAAGAGCCGAGATCCCTTCACAGGGAGTGACCTCTTTAGTAAAGGTTTTCGTCACTATACTTTTATAAAAGGCTATGCAGTTCCTTCAACGATATTAAGTTCATTACGTTAAAGGTTTTTCGCCAAAAACCATTCGTAGCCCTCCGTCATTTCTTATGAGTATTATTTAGTATTCGTGCTGCGTTTGTTGACTCCGTCAAGGCGTAGTGTACGGTAGCTAAGTGGTGCTTGTTTGTTGCATAAATGGGATTGGTTAGGACAGTCGTGCGGCCTTGTTGACTCCGTCAAGGGCATGTACGGGTGGGTTTAATGCAATCCAGATAATGACGGGATGAACTTGACTAGGACTCTTTGATTTGTTGACTCCGTCAAGGTCACTTGAGTCCTAGGGGTAAAAATCACATCGGGAGTTTCAAAAGAACTGAAACTTGCCAGGCATGCGCATACCTTCTGGAGTGTGGTGACTTGAGTGGATTCCGTCAAGTTATCATGCAATGATAGTTGGATCCCGATTCCCACTGATGAGTTGGTTTACTCCTCGGGTGACCCCGACTAATTCTTCTTTCAGGTTTGGAGGAGAATTTGAGGTACAGTGGGAGGTTTCCAGATTAGACAAAGTGATAACCATTCTGATCTAGGTTAGAGTGCACGCTGAGTGTTTCTTTTCTCTCTCTCTCTTTGGCAGCGACCATTGACCCGACCCTGGACTATGACTCAGTGACCAAGTTGACCGAACCTACTTAACACTGGCTTTTGGATTGTCAGAGTTGCAGACCTCATTGCCACTCCTACTTTTACCCTTTTCTCCAGGACACCCCGTATTACTACGAACGTCCACTTCCATTGGACAAAACCATCGTATGGTTATATACGAACTCGAAGGACTTCGAGGATGGTTTCTGGTTCTGGAGAAAACAAATAGGATTCTTCTGTTGTCTTTTCTTTTCACCTTCTCTCATTGCGAGTACTCCTTGGTTTAGGAGATAGTACACCTATTACGCAAATTGGATAGTCTTCTTCCAAACCTTAGGCTGGTGCCGACCGGTAGGGAATGAAGAAAACCAATTAGCCTAAACGGTGTGCAGAAGGTATTAAGATTAAGACAAAGCAAGGGATTAGTAAGAGGGCAAAGTAAATTGCGACTGCTATTCACGACCGAACCAAGTATTTCTTCGCCAATCCTAAATCACCTTTGTATTTCTCCAGGACACTCCGTATCACTACGAAGATCCACAGTTTATTGGATACTCCATCGTATGGTTATATACGAACTTGAAAGGAACTTGTTCCAGTTTGGGGATGGATTCTGGTTCAGGAGAAATAGGAATAAAGTACATTCAGGTGTCTTTTATCTTCACCTTCTCTCGCATTGCGAGTGTTCCTAGGATTGGGACAGTACACCCATTATGCTTATTGGATAGTCTTCTTCCAAACCATAGGCTGGTGCCGAACGGTAGGGAAGGAAGAAAACCATTTGGCCTAAAGGGGTGTACAGAAGGTAATGACTAAAGACATATGAAGGGATTTGGAGAGGTGGCAAAGAATTATACGGTTATAGTTGTGAATCTGGATAATGGAAGAGGCATTACTAAGAATACCAGGATACCCCAACGAAACATTTCAATGTTTCAGTTTCACTGTGTACTGTTAAAGGAAAACTGATTTCCCGATTAGACACTTGCTCCAGGGTATGTATTTACCAGGTATGATTCTCACATCTGTATGGTTTTACAGATGATGAGTGGGAGTAAGTTATTGGGAATTGGGTGATCATCCTCATTATATCGGGATTCGTAGTAATCGGTGATATTTGAGGAGATCATCTGGGCTGTTTGCCGGTCGGCAAATATTTGGTTTTGAATATCCGCTGTTGTGCACCAATTTCAAATTGATATATCTGTACGTCTATTTTCATAGAGTGAGATATACCTTTTTGATATTATGTCGATGACATTTACCTATATCAGCGGATGGTTAGGTAAGGAGCATTAAACAGCGGTGTAATTCTTCTTAACCATAAGTACAGTTTTCAACCTACGACACACAGTGAAAGAGTTGTTAGACTCAGCGGACTTATACAGAGTATTGTATGTTGTCCAGTGTCCATTAGGACAGAGGGGTTGGTCCTCATACTATATTCTGTTTACTTTTAACTTCTCTAGTTCTTAGACATGTGTTTCGTGGAAACACAGGGTCTGAGTTTTGAGGAGTTATAGGTATTTGAATAGAGTAGAGAACCAGGTATAGCAAGTATCGGGATTCTTCAAAGTGATCGAAGATGTAGATACTTGCGTATGGTATTCAGTTGATAGTAATGATGAAGAGAAATTGCTTCTTTTTCAGGTTACTCATAATTGGAAGCATTCCTATGTTGAGTAACGCTGATCGGCCTCCTTCCATTTAGTTGACATGCACTGGTGACAGCTGCATGATTTGAATCTGGTTAAATTAAATCAGTGCCTCTGTTTCTATATTGGATATAGAACAGTTCATATCTTGACATTGTTAAGGTACGGGGAGTTGTCCGGCTTATGCTTAAAACCAGACACTGGACAACTCAAGGCACGTTTCTGTAATGGCTGTTTGTGGGTTGACCCAGGCTATGACGAGGGTTGATTTTCTACCATCTGGATGAACAATAGCAATATCGTTCTAGACTCGCCACAGTTTTTATTAAAAATGGATTTTTTCAGAAAAAGTAGTGGGAGTATGGTAGAACTGGAAGTGATTCCAGAACCGCAAACGATTACTCAAGATTTGATAAGCAACCTAAAGATTCAATCTGGTTTGACATTCCATTGGCCACTCCGCAGATACGGTGGGTAACTTCAGGCACCCGAGAGGTACTCCGGTAGCCTCAAGGACGGTGACAGGGAAGTTCTTGTTTACCCACAATTACCATTGCTGTTGTTCCAGGCTCCGAGACCCGGCAGGAGGATGAGTATAGCGTCGTTCTAAACTAGCTTTGGAAGTGCACGTCTATATGACTCTGCTAGAGGGTTGTCATAGTCAGTGGGAGCAGCGGAAGCATTGGTGGACATCAGGCTTATGTCTATTTATAGACTAAAGCAGATGTAGCGGAGATAGATCATCCATTTCTGATGTGACAGTCATAGGTTTGACGTCATCAGAATAAGGGGTGGATCTGTTGAGAAGGTAGTAGGAAGTGATATTCCTATACTACGATCGGTTATACTTTGGTCGTCACACAGTGGTTTCTCCACACAGGACTTGGATATTATATCAGACATTTTGGTTACTAGATCTATGGTTTTAGATCTAGATTTGGGTGGTTTCCCAATCTGGGTACCTTGACAGCATTCTATGAGTATTTAGGATGGACGACTCCTGGCACGGTAGTGCACCTGCGGTTGATGGAGTCACCCTCTCTAAAGGTGTCTTATAGACTAAAGAGGGAGAGGGATACGCATGATTGACAGATCACTTGCTTAGGCAATTGAGTCAATCATGAGATGTCAAGTACCACACCAGATGTTGTTCTTGCAGTAGATGCAATAAGTTGATATTAATCCAATCCTGGAGAAACAGTCGGAAGCAGTTTTAGAACATAAGTGGATGTTCTAGGGATATAATAACGACAGCCTCAATTGGGAGACAGTTATCATTCCAGGCTTCCAAGGTGACATGGACGACAAGGAGGTTGTCAGAGTTATAGTTTTCCTTCTGACGAGGGGCAGTATTTTGGACAGGTGGTCCAAGGCAATACTGAGGGTGGCATGGCGCAGGATACTGATTGAGTTCAGTTGACGATACAGTCTAAGAAGTTTGGATTTGGAGTTCATTTATGAGCTAGGTCCCATCAGACATCTAGACATTCTAAGACAGGTATTGCTCATTTCGGGAGATGGCTTTCTCCGCGAACTTGAGATATAGAGAGACATAGAAAGAAACATCACAGCGGATCCACTCACTGAGGCTATTCCTCGAACGCAATAGTTTCGCAAACGAGCTTTGTGAGACTGACTAGTAGAGGAGTTGGGTGTTCGGTATCACACGGGTTGTGAGTATGCGACATCGCAATAATTAGCCTTGAGTGCAAGTGGGAGATTGTTGGAGATAGTGCCCTCAGAGTCAATTATTGGATCACAGGCACGTGATTGCAATGATTGAGGGAGGACCTATCCCGGTAGGACAGTCTTACTCGAGATGATAGTATGCTATCTGGTTTACCTTTATCATCGTGTACTGCTTTAGGTGACCTGGCATGTCGCTATTACACGTTGATAGAGCCCTTAGGATTCTTGCTTGACTGCCGGCAGTATGATGGCGATCATACACGTGGGAGCTGGTAGTCTATAAGCACATCCTTAAAAGGTCCCTAGTCGTAGGAGTTTCGAGACAGGGCATCGATACTCCATTAGTAGACTAGTGTATACAGTCGAGACCCCGACGAGGGGCGGTGGCCGGTCTCACAAGCCACTGGTGTCAGTTGGTTCACCTAAGATGTATACAGGTGCTCATTGGGTTATGAGTACACCGGACAGGACTCACCGGGAACATGCTAGTTGGTCTTATACCTGACGTCAGATAGCAGTTCCCTGGTGACATGTGTACAGGTTAGTTCATCGACCTGAGGATCGTCATTTGTCTCGTGTGAGTTCCCACTGTGCTTTGATTACTACCCTACTACGGCTCAAAGGAGTCGTGCAAACAGGTTTTAGTTGGGTACAGTCCCGAGCCACATGGAGGCAGTGAACGGATCTTCAGGGGTTCGTCTCTCCCGGTATTGGGGGTGAGGTCGCGCTGTGTCTAGAAGAGCCATTACGCAAAGCCCTCGGCCGAGGCAGGAGATTTACTGGTAGGTATTCCAGTAGTATCTCAGGGCGTTCTGGGCTACACTCCGACACGACTTGTACCGATTTTGGGGGTCTGACTTTTACCAACCCCCTAGGCCCGACATGCGATGCTCATAGACGAACGGACCGGACTGTACGGATATTGTCACTGACAGGCTCAGTAGGGTGTCAGGATGAGTTCGCTCATCGACGTCCCTTTTGGTCAATAGCTGGTGGCCCGTCACGTATTGGCTAATACCTCTGACGTGCCAGTGGTTAAATCCACAGCCATAGTATTGACGAGTCTTTAGAGTCCACCACACTTACAGTTACTCAAGCTTTCGGGCGAAACGCTGTAGAGGCCGTATGGAGATATGGCAGGGTCCGATCAGATACGTGCGGTATTGCATGGATCAGGATCGGACAGTTTTGTACTATTGGTCGTATAGTTATATGGCAGGGTTCGATCTGATACGTGCGGTATTGCACGGATCAGGATCGAACGGATTTTACTAGCCGGCTTTGGTTTAAGCCGGTACTAGTTTAGTACAGTGTAGATTTTGTCTCATTGCATTTGTATCCGGACGGAATACAGATGCGGGTGTGTATGCACAGTATGGGGTTTTCCTGTAATTTATTACGGGACCAGTTTTCTGGAGTTGCCAGTTTGCATTCCGTTCCGGCCGGTTTTCCTTTGTTCTTTCCCGGCCGGACTTTTCTGATGGAGGGGGTAATTTGCAGTTTTGCAAATTACTTTTGGTGGAGGTTTTATTTGTAAGATGATTTATTATGAAAGCATCTTTTGATACCTTTCTTATCATTTGCTTTTTGTTGATGAGAAAGGATTTGATTCTTGATTAGAAGTGATGTGAGATTGTTATCATGATGTTTAGGATATAGTCACCACTTGCTTTACCCTACACTCACCCCCTTCTTGCTTGATATTACCTCCTCCACCATTCTCATTTGTATGATAAGTTTTTCATTAGAAAAGAGAAGGAGAGGAAAAAGAAAGAGAGAAGAAGAAGAAGAGAGCTTCATTCTTGAGAGTTTCTTTCTTGATCTCATTCATGCTAGAAAAATGCAAGCACCATTTTTCTTATCTCATTTCCTCCATCATCTTCAAATGGCAACAAACCCCAAAAGAGACATACCCTCTACACTACACATTCTACAGCATATCTTGAGCATGTCGAGTTGCCGGCTTCATGCGTGAGTTGCCTGGGTATTGAGGCGGGAGCCCGTAAAAGAAGAAGGCGATGTGGTGCCCTTTCCGGCGAGGAGGCGACGATATGGAGACTACACTTTCCGCGGGAGATCGGGACGATGGAGATGAAGACCGGAGGACTCGGATCAGTCGGTATACTTCTCACCCCATCTCTAGTTAGCTAGTATAGGTTAATGGTTTACGATCCGGGTTTTCATTGTCCGCGGTAGCGCCGGTTTCCGAGTAAGGAAAAATTTTGATTCCGTATTTTGGCCTCGGGTACGAGGCCGGGGCGCTGCCGTGGCGCAACACATATATCCCTCTTTGTGTGTCTCTTGGCTCCTATTTATAGGAGAAGCAGCAGAATCAATTAGTTTTGATGAATCTTTCCTTGAGAGATTTAATTTGTATTCACTATTCGTTTGGACCTTTGGATTATTAGGTGAATTTTATTCACCATTGGATTTTAAATCCAAAGATATTCCTCTGTTGTTTCGGTTAGATTTTAAGGGGAAATCTTTCCAAGTTCAAGATTTTTCCATAGATAGATGATATTTAATCACCTTTAAATCTTTAATCCGATCGGTTCCAAATAATCTTTTTCCTTTGGAAAGATTTGAGTGATCTCTTCTCAGAATTTGATTCTGTTAAAAGATAGGCTTTGAAAGCCGGTCACGTGTGGCCACGTGACCCTTGGTCACGTGTGGCCACGTGACCCTTGGTCACGTGTGGCCACGTGACCTCCTTGGAACGAGTCCTCTTCTTCTTTTTGCGCTCTGCCTTCTTCCGCTGCTTAGCCATCACGTGCCACCACGTGACCCCTGGTCACGTGTGAGCACGTGACCCTCGTCTGGAGCCTTTTTCTTGATTTGATCAGGGAACTGATGTGCCTTTGAAGCCGCTTTTAAATGTCACGTGCCAACACGTGACCCTGGTCACGTGGGAGCACGTAACCCTTTCTGAAGCCCTTTTCTTTGATATAGTCAGGAACTGAATCTGCCTTGCCGATGCTTTTAGATGTCGCGTGCCAACACGTGACTGCTGGTCACGTGTGAGCACGTGACCCTTTTCTGAAGCCTCTTCGGTAGGCTTTCCTGATTTAAAATCAGGAAACAGGGTTTAGGTGAATGGTTAGGTTTAGGAAAGAAACAAAATGGTCAAAGTTTCAAAGCTTCATGAAGCTTCAAATAAAATCCAAAGAAAGCCACCATTTTATTTCTTGCCAAAATGAATAAATAAATAAATGAATAAATAAATTATTACCCTAACTATTTACCTAAACATGGTTTAAAGTAAACACACACCCAAGTTTGCATGTATCATCAAACATGATACAAACTAGTGCACAAACATATATCATATATACAATGTGCACAATCAAGTGAGATAATCAATCTTAAGTGAACCAATACTAGTTAATGTAAAGTAATATATCAAATAAATAATTATACATTAAATTATTAAATCAACACTTGATTTAATGATCCGGTCATACTGCATATAACCGACTAATATCAAGTGTATCAATGTATCGAATCAACACTTGATTCGGTAACCCGGCTATATCTCATATAACCGTCCAATGATACAAATCGCGAGAATAGAATACAGTATCACATACTGGTATTATTCTCGGTCCCGCACATATCTCATATGCGCTCCTATTTCGTTTCGCTTGAGCCAGGAAACCTCTGTGTGGGACTCTAAAGACTCGTCAATACGCCGGCAGCAGGTGATGATCATATCAAACACCCACAAGCCGCAAGCGGTCTGCTAAACGTAACGGCCATCCGGGTATCGAGCGATCAGAAGATCAACGAGCAAACCCGCTCACACTCCTGTGAATCCGACCAGTAACACTTACCGTACAGTCCGGTCTCGTCGTCTGATATGTCGCATATCTTGCCTAGGGGTGGTAAACGTCAGACCCCAATAGCTCGATAAGTCGTGTCAATATGAGGTCTATAACAGTTCGAGAAACTACTGGTAACACTTACCAGTAAATCTCAACAACCCTGGCCAGGGATTTCCGGTTATAGCCAATCGAACACAGCGCAATATCAACTCCCTATACTGGGAGAGACGAATCCCCTCCTATCGCTCATTGCCTCCATGTGATTCGGGACTGTACCCAAAAACCACCGTTTTGCAGGCCCTCTTGGACATGGTAAGGTGGAAATCAAAGCACAGTGGGAATCACACAAGACTCTATGACGATCTCGGGTCAACAGACTACTCTGTACCAGTGTCACCAGAGAACTGCCATCTGACATGAGGTATAATACCATCTGGGAGTTCTCGGCGAGTCCGTCCAGTATACCCAGTCTCCACTGAGCACCCGTATATCATCTCTGATGTCAAACACCAATGGATATTGGATCATCCATCGCCCATCTGTATGGGTCGGGAAGGTATACGCTAGTCTACTCTGGTATATCGATGCCCCGTCTCGATACACCCACCACTAGGGACCTTGAAGGATGTACTTATGGACTACCATGTCCCCACTTGTATGATCCGCATCATATTCCAGGTAGTCAAGTACACATCCTAAGGGCTTTACCAACATGTAACAGAGAGACAATCAGTGTACACGTTAAGGTAAAGAGTAACCAGATAGCATACTATCATGTCGAGCAAGAAAGTCCTCCCTATATATGTCCTAGCATCCACTACAATATACATCCTATGTATAGTAATGGCCTCTAGGGCATACATATAACTAACAATCTCCCACTTGCACTAGGGCCATCTGATAGCAGTGGTTGTAGTATCTCATACTCAACCATCCCTTAAAAGTCTCTCTCTGGGAAAAGGCCTTCGTGAGTGGATCCGCCGTGTTGTCCTCTGAGTCTACTCTCCTTACCTCGATCACCCTGGAGATCAACCATCTCCATGATCAGTTGACACTGCCTAAGAATTATATCTGGATCACTGACGGGACGGACGTTCCTTGGCATAAGCCACAACTCCATTGTCACACAATGGGAGGAACTAAGTTCATCTCATGAACACATATAAATATCCAGACTGCCTCTTTAGTAGCATTTTTGGTAACGATGTATCTTGCCTTTAATCGTCTAGTATGTCACGGTTTCTATCTTGGAACTCTTCCAACATACCGTCCCTTTACCGTGGGTAAAGACAATGCCTGTGACTGACATTCAGTCGTCCTTATCACCCTGGAACCCTTCCAGTGATTCTCCCCAGGACCAATTGATACCATCTCACTACAACTAGTGAGTATCCTAATATCCAATTAGATCTATCCCATAGATCCAAAACCCAGGATTTAGTAGGTATCACTTTGATCCTATATGGAGAATCATTATGATAAGCGGAGATTGACCGAGCGTAGCATAGGAAACTCCTTCCCTAACAAGAGTATGTCATCCACGTACTCTACGAGGATCACTACCATACTCCCTACTACTTTTTTGTATATACAAGGTTCATCTACCATTTTGATGATGTCAAACTCTTTGACTAACACATCAAAACAGACGTTCCAACTCCGCGATGCCTGCTTTATCCTATAAAGCATCTTGTACACGTTTTTGCTGCTCCCACTGTCTACGAAGCCCTCTGACTGTGTACTTATAGACTCTCTCTTCTAAATCATCATTTAGAAAAGCAGTCATGGCACCCAACCACCAGATATCGTAGTCATGGTATATAGCCGTGGCAAGTAGGATCTGGATGGACTTAAGCATAGGCCCCAGAAAAGGTTTCATCATTAGCCACAACTGGTCTATGATGAAAACCTTTAACGAGTCTAGCTTTGAAAGTCTCAACTTTTCCATGTACACCAAGTAATCTTCTTAAGATATACTTGCTCCTGATAGGAATTTAACCCTTCAGATATAGCAACTAAAGTCCATACTTTGTTGGTGTATAAGGATTCCATCTCAGATCGATAAGCATCCAGCCATTCTTACAGAGTCCCACTCCTGATGGCCAGCTCGAAACTAGTTGGGTCATCATCTCATGATGCAATCCTCGCTCCCACTGTCATAGAGAAACCAAAGTATCTCTCAGGTGGGTGAGGAACCCTACAAGATCGGCGGAGAGGCTGAGGTTCGTTAGAATCTATTGAATCCTATGGTTCTACCAAATCATCAGCTGCAGTTTGTATAGATGGAACCTTTCCAGTTCTACATAACTGACCCTGCCTCGAGCTTGTCCGGATTTTGCTTTTAGACATAGGCCGGACAACCCTAAATCTTAACAAACTTAAGATATGGACTCTTCCCTTTCCATATCACATATGAAGTGGTAGGCAACTGATTTGATTGGAACCCTATTCAATAGGTATGCAGCTTCTCAAGCGCATAACTCCCAAAAGGAAATAGGAAACTCAGCAGTACTCATTATAGAGCACACCATATCATATAGGGTGCGGCTGCTCCACCCCGATACACCATCGTGCTATGGTGTATACGGATGAGTAATGCTGTGAGAGAATCTCATTCTCCTTTTAGAATAGTCCAAGAATTCCGCGCTCAAGTACTCTCCTCCTTGATCACATCAAAGGACATAATACTTTTACCCGTATTGGTTCTCTACTTCTAACTTATATTCTGTGAATATCTCAAAAGGTTCGGACTTGTGTTTCAACAGGAACATATGTCTGAATCTTGAGAGATTATCAGGAAATGTAATGAAATACAAAGAACCGGTCCTGGCATGTGTAGATAGGGGACCTACATACATCAACATGTATCATCCCAAGAGTTCACTAACTCTTTCTCTGCTTCCAATAAACAGAGCTGTGGTCATCTTATCTTTGTGACATGACCGGCAAGTTTTCACAAGATGTAAATTCAAACAGATTTAAATATGCATCTATGTGCAACTTAGCTGGTCGGGTCGCATTGATATGACCTAGTCTACAATACCTCAAGAAGGATCCGTTCATTTCTGAACTATTCCTCTTGTGTGTGTTCTGTATACTAAGAACTGTAGTTTGATTTAGAACATCAATGCTTTTAGATAACGTGCCTGAACCGATCAACTTTTGATATAGGAAATGTTCAAAACATTATCCAACAATACAAAATTTTATCGTTTCTTTACTAATAAAGAGACTGATATGATTTTGTATACCAGGTTCGGTATCTAATAGCATTTGTTCAGAATCAATGTACTGGTAATACAGGGTGACAGTGACCAACAGACTTGGCTGCAACACTTGCACCATTTTCTGCCTCATGAAACTTATCACCCGTTCTCAGTTCTATACCTTTCTGTAGCCCATGTAATATATTACATATGTGGGATCCTGATCCGGCATCAGATACTCAGGACGCAGAGGATACTGAGAAACAGTTCTGTATAACGAACACACCCGAAGATGATGCATCAACTTGCACTTTCTTCGTTTGGGCGGCACGGGAAATCTGGTATTCCCCAATTTCCTGCTCTGTCTTATAACAATTATAAGTTGGAGCGGGACCAACGTTCCCCAGCTCAGTATAACAAGCGGGTTCGGTCAATACATCCGTATTATTATCTTGATTAAGGCGTGACATGGTCGCTACCTGGAGAGAGAGAGAAGAAAACACTCTGTGTGCGCTCTTGCAAGATTAGATTGGTTATTATTTTATCTAATCAGGATGGCTCCCACTGTTTTTATCAAATCTTCCTTCAAACCCTAAAAGGAAAGACTAGCCGGGATTAATTACACGCTACAAGTTTGCCAATCTTTCAGCCAGACCAGTGTCGGTACTTTGAGGGAGGTCCCCCGTGCTTTCGCACGAACCTAATTAATGTAAACCTCGTTTTCCCATAGGCGTAACCCCGTTGACACCTTTCTAGACACCTACTTGATCGGCTAATTGTAATGTGTAAAACTCTCCCAGGAGTAACAATTACTCGCAGTGGGTATCGGGATCCAACTATCTCATAGAAGGTATGCAATCTCATTGCAACTTTCAACACTTGAAATTCCCGATAATTTTGCCCCTAACCTCCTATGACCTTGACAAAGGCCAACAAACCATAGGATGCTAGTTAAGTTCAACCCGTCATTTCCTGATTGAATTAAACTCACCCGCACGACCCTTGACAAAGGCCAACAAGGTCGCACGACTACCCTAATTCAATCTGCATCATATACATAAGCAGATAAGCACCAGTTAGCTACCGCACACTACGCCTTAACAAAGGCCAACAAACGCAGAACGAATACTAACTACTACTTATCTGAAATGACGGAGGGCTACGACAGGTTTTTCTGAAAACCTATTGCGTAATGAACTTGATATCGTTGTAGAATCAAATAATTTTAAAAATGGAGTGTTTTTTAGGCTTTTCTAGTTTTGCTAAAGGGGTCACTCCCGGTGAAGGGATCGTCGGCCCTTTCCTCATCGAATAAGGTGCAGGATATATCATATATACCGCTGTGCAAAGCAAGAACTATAAGAGCAATCAAAAGACAAACCGAGGGTTGTAGCATCTGCCAGTTATTGCTAAAGGAGTCACTCCCGGTGAAGGGATCTCGGTCCTTTCCTTATCGAATAAGGTGCAGGATGTTCTACAAGGAACACCGCGATGCAAAGCAAGAACTGTAGCTACCTGTTTTTGAAAATTTGATTCCACAACATCTTTTAGGTTTCTTTTCTTTTATTAATCACATTAATGAAGTCCCATCATTTAATTTACCTAAACATCACAGATAAATACGACGTACACTTATGCCATCCGCATTCGCCTCGATGTCCCCTCGTGCACCGTTAGGTTAGGTAACTAACGGCAGGGCTAGCGCAGGTGTAAAACATAAGTAACGTCTATATAATATATCATATATACTATATACTGTATTTATCACAGAACATCAAATGATCACATTATAGATATCGCAGCAGAAGAATCATATGAAATATTGGATATACTAGGACGTCCGTGTTTTCAATACGAGCCTGTATAAAACACGGATTCCACGGTCGTGATGAATAGCCAAACCCACACCCCTAGACCCCTACGAGAGCGGCAAGCAACCCTACCAATTCTAGAGTTAGGAGACCCGGACTCGACTCCTCGAGTTGGTCTCCTACTGGACTCCAGAACCCGGTTACTTGTGCCCTCCTCCTTGGGTCTATCCTAGTGCGGAAAAGTAAATAATATACAATGGGTGACATCTTCCGCTACCTGGAAGTGCCCCAATAAAAGAATATTACATACAAGTTTTTACATGAATGAAAATGAAAAACACTCATCTCACATAAAAAAAACCCGGCTATTCAAACACGACGATCCAATATAACATATCCAGCAATACATAACATCACATGTCATCAACGTAAGTAAACATGCGTATCCCAATTGTCGTTGACATATAGCAACGAAACCGGCGATATCACATATTACACTTACGGTCACAAAAAAGAAAGTGTAAAACTACAACAGTTGGAATCCGCAAACTCTTTAGACATCGCATGCCTAACCAAATGAACGCCGCATTTTAGTCTCATTATCGAAAACGCCACATTTTACACTTTTCAATTATAAACGCCGCATTTTAGTCTCATTATCGAAAACACTTTTCAATATCAAGTCGGGCAATTCAACAAGATTCCCGACATCCTGATCGAATGCTCGTCGCAAACTTTAGTAGATGGCCGCACCCCCGATGCCGTCGACGAAGTGCACTAAGGCGGAACACCGCTGTCGCGAGCACCCGAACGGATGCTTTCGGCGACGGGGTTCTCCTACAGTCACTTGGTCGGGGCTATAGGGCGCGGCTATCTATTAAGTTTACTGGCGAGTATCCGCGTACGCTACGTGATTGCGACGGACTTTTGATCGCATCAAAATTCCGTGACAACCGATCAAGTGAGACTAAGGTGCTATGTTTATAACATTCAAATCAGTTATCTCATAACTACTTGTGGATTCCAAATATTGTATCACATTCCAGATAAATAGAAAATGTTAAACTTTCCGATCGAACAATCAAACACCCAAGTTTTCCCGAAACAGCTCAACACATGAAATAAGTTTTAAAAACATCCACTTCATGCCATAGTAGCAACGGTCCAGCGGTAGAAGGGTCAAGCCAACGCTTCACATGTGGCACGCCGTACTGCCCTAAACCCTAAGGTTCAAAGGGCAGTTCAAGACGGTCACATAATCGAGTTAAGGTTTGTTGTCTTCTAGAGGGTCCATCGCGTTACTTGCACTACTTAGAACGTCTTTAAACCACGGAAAAATCCAAGACTTGGAAATTTTCCGGCAGGGGAAAAATTGGGTATTTATATCCGGTCGAATTTTTTAACATATTCTAAATTATCCGGAAAAACACATAGACGAAATTAGACTTCCCGATCGAAACACCGAGTCCCCAATACAACCCAGAAAACTCAACTCTTGAGTAAAATTTAAAACATCCCAGAAAACACAGCAACTCCATAAATAAATTACTGTGCAAAACTTGACAAAAGAAGCAACAGTATGGCCGCGGAACCGCCGCACGAGCCATGCTCGTGCCGCGGTTCCGCGGCGCTTTGATTGATTTAAGCGCTCGTTTTGCACAGTAACTCCTAGAAAACCCTGCTGATTTTTCTGCATATTTTTAATTCACAAAAATCCAAAATTCCAGAAAATGTCCAGAGAGTGGTTTGAGTTAGGGTTTCGGTGTTCGTTCGGATTTCTAACATCGTCTACACATCACCTAAAGCTCTAGCTAGGCTCTGATACCACTGTAGGGTTCCTAGGCACACTAAGGCGGTTCCACAACTGATCAACCATGGCAAAATCAAATTTTCCATGTGCCTAACAACCCTAATGATAGATCGTTAACTAGAGTTTAAGGCGAAAAGCTGGCAAGTAAACAACTTTATTGCTAAGTGAATGGAAATACAACCTTTGTAGATCCGGTCCTCCACTTCTCTAGCTCCGTGTTGACGTCCCTCCGCTGCGATCATCGGAATCCCGGACCCTAGCGTCGATTTCATCGGAGAAATGGGCGGGCTAGGTCGTTGACTTCGATGCCGAAGATGATCTACGTCGAGGCGACTCAAACTCAAGCTCCACCTTCACTAGGTCATGAAACTTGTGAAGATAACACACTCTACTACATGGCAAGTGGTAGAGGATGAAGAAATAGGAAGTGGGTTCACTTTGGATTTGGATTTCTCACTTGGAATCATCACTTGGAAATTTCTAGCAATGGTTTCTTCTCTTCATGAAGAAGATGAAGAAGAAGAAAGAAAAGGAATAATGAATTATCTCTAAAAAGAAAATCAAGTGATGCTTATCATAATGCAACCATGGGTGAGTTTAACTAGTGTAGAGACTAAACTAGGGTTTAGGTGAATGGTTAGGTTTAGGAAAGAAACAAAATGGTCAAAGCTTCAAAGCTTCATGAAGCGTCAAATAAAATCCAAAGAAAGCCACCATTTTATTTCTTACCAAAATGAATAAATGAATAAATAAATTATTACCCTAACCATTTACCTAAACATGGTTTAAAGTAAACGCACACCCAAGTTTGCATGTATCATCAAACATGATACAAACTAGTGCACAAACATATATCATATATACAATGTGCACAATCAAGTGAGATAATCAATCTAAAGTGAACCAATACTAGTTAATGTAAAGTAATATATCAAATATATAATTATACATTAAATCATTAAATCAACACTTGATTTAATGATCCGGTCATACTGCATATAACCGACTAATATCAAGTGTATCAATGTATCGAATCAACACTTGATTCGGTAACCCGGCTATATCTCATATAACCGTCCAATGATACAAATCGCGAGAATAGAATACAGTATCACATACTGGTATTATTCTCGGTCCCGCACATATCTCATATGCGCTCCTCTTTCGTTTCGCTTGAGCCAGGAAACCTCTGTGTAGGACTCTAAAGACTCGTCAATACGCCGGCAGCAGGTGATGATCATATCAAACACCCACAAGCCGCAAGCGGTCTGCTAAACATAACGGGCACCCGGGTATCGAGCGATCAGAAGATCAACGAGCAAACCCGCTCACACTCCTGTGAATCCGACCAGTAACACTTATCGTACAGTCCGGTCTCGTCGTCTGATATGTCGCGCCTAGGGGTGGTATGTTGGTGATAGTGCCCTCAGAGTCAATTATTGGATCACAGGCACGTGATTGCAATGATTGAGGGAGGACCTATCCCGGTGGGACAGTCTTGCTCGAGATGATAGTTTGCTATCTGATTTACCTTTATCATCGTGTACTGCTTTAGGTGACATGACATGTCACTATTGCACGTTGATAGAGCCCCTAGGATTCTTGCTTGACTACCAGCAGTATGATGGCGATCATATACGTGGGAGCTGGTAGTCTATAAGCACATCCTTAAAAGGTCCCTAGTCGTAGGAGTTTCGAGACAGGGCATCGATTCTCCAGAGTAGACTAGTGTATACAGTCGAGACCCCGACGAGGGGCGGTGGCCGGTCTCACAAGCCACTGGTGTCAGTTGGTTCACCTAAGATGTATACAGGTGCTCATTGGGTTATGAGTACACCGGACAGGACTCACCGGGAATATGCTAGTTGGTCTTATACCTGACGTCAGATAGCAGTTCCCTGGTGACATGTGTACAGATTAGTTCATCGACCTGAGGATCGTCATTTGTCTCGTGTGAGTTCCCACTGTGCTTTGATTACTACCCTACCACGGCTCAAAGGAGTCGTGCAAACAGGTTTTAGTTGGGTACAGTCCCGAGCCACATGGAGGCAGTGAGCGGATCTTCAGGGGTTCGTCTCTCCCGGTATTGGGGGTGAGGTCGCGCTGTGTCTAGGAGAGCCATTACGCAAAGCCCTCGGCCGAGGCAGGAGATTTACTGGTAGGTATTCCAGTAGTATCTCAGGGCGTTCTGGGCTACACTCCGACACGACTTGTACCGCTTTTGGGGGTCTGACTTTTACCAACCCCCTAGGCCCGACATGCGATGCTCATAGACGAACGGACCGGACTGTACGGATATTGTCACTGACAGGCTCAGTAGGGTGTCAGGATGAGTTCGCTCATCGACGTCCCTTTTAGTCAATAGCTGGTGGCCCGTCATGTATTGGCTTATACCTCTGACGTGCTAGTGGTTAAATCCACAGCCATAGTATTGACGAGTCTTTAGAGTCCACCACACTTTCAGTTACTCAAGCTTTCGGGCGAAACGCTGTAGAGGCCGTATGGAGATATGGCAGGGTCCGATCAGATACGTGCGGTATTGCACGGATCAGGATCGGACAGTTTTGTACTAGTGGCCGTATAGTTATATGGCAGGGTTCGATCTGATACGTGCAGTATTGCGCGGATCAGGATCGGACGGATAATACTAGCCGGCTTTGGTTTAAGCCGGTCCTAGTTTAGTACAGTGTAGATTTTGTCTCATTGCATTTGTATCCGGTCGGAATACAGATGCGGGTGTGTATGCACAGTGTCGGGGTTTTTCCTGTAATTTATTACGGGACCAGTTTTCTGGAGTTGCCAGTTTGCATTCCGTTCAGGCCGGTTTTCCTTTGTTCTTTCCCGGCCGGACTTTTCCGATGGAGGGGGTTATTTGCAATTGTGCAAATAACATTTGTGGAGGGGTTTCTTACAATTGTGGGATTATGATATCTTTCATCCATCACTTGCATTAATTAAGACATGAAAGGGTATGGTTGATGTTTTCTTGTCTTTGGATATGGTCACCCTCTTCATTTCTCCTACCATCACCTCCCTCTTATGATATATCTTGTTTTCCTCCACCATTTTGAAGGATGATTTTGGCCGGCCACATTCTTGAGTGAGGATGAGAGAAATTTCCATTTTTGGTGTAGCACAAATTTCTTCATCTCATTCTTCTTGCTTTGGGAAAAATGAAAGCACCATTTTTCCTTAACCTTATTCCCCCAAATGAGACTTGCATGATCTACAACACATTCTACAGCAAATCTTGAGCATGTCGAGTTGCCGGCTTCATGCCCGAGTTGCCTCGGTATTGAGACGGGAACCCGTAAAAGACGCAGGCGATGTGGTGCCCTTTCCGGCGAGGAGGCGACGATATGGAGACAAGACTTTCCGCGGGAGATCGGGACGACGAGGAGAAGACCGGAGGACTCGGATCACTCGGTATACTTCTCTTCCCATCTCTTGTTAGCTAGCATTAGGTTAATGGTCACGATCCGGGTATATTGTACGCGGTAGCGCCAGTTTCCGAGTAAGGAAAATTTTTGATTCCGCAATTTGGCCTCGGATAGACGGCCGGGGCGCTGCCGTGGCGCAACATGGTATCAGAGCCACGCCATTAACCTTGTCTAGCTTGTTCTAATGTGTTTTACTTATCCGATCAACCGAAATTCCAAAAACCTCATTTTTGTTCACATCAGTTTCTGTTGAAATTTTTTGGTGTCTAAAAATTTTTCAGGTTGCAGAAAACTAATGTACATGAAATTATAAGACCTCTGTAAAAATTCGACAAGTTCAGTCGACTACTTGAGCGCGGAACCGCGGCCAAACCCCCCTTTGGGCCGCGGTTCCGCCGCACTCTAGTGTCTTCACTGTGTGGGATTTTTCCAGTGGGCTTATTTTGGGGGTTTTGGAATATTAAAATTGGGCCAATTATTTCTGTGAGTGCTACAGTTTTACTTGGGGGCCCACTTGTTAATTGTTTGATCGATCGGATATTTTTAAACACATTATTTCACAGTATTTACATTATATCTGCGACCGTGAATATCACTTGATCGGTAAATCCTGTCTAACTGCTATAGCCCGGTTAGACGGATTTGCGAACGTGATTTTCACGTTGATGTTCTATGTTTATGCTGTGATGTTGTGGATCGGTCGTGGGGGATAGCCTGGATGCAATGCTAGTACAGTTTTGTTGTATTATGTACATTTGATATTGCGGGGCGAGCGTCCGACATGTAGACTGCCGTCACTGCCTGTTTGTATTATTCTTTTGGGGCACGACCTGGTTGCGGTCGATGTACCCGGTGTATGTATATTTTACTTTCTGTACTAGGATTACCCCGCGGAGGGGTGCACGGATAGCCGGGTTCTAAAGGGCAACGGGCCCGCATCTCATGGCATTGAGACGGAGGGGGCTTCACTCTAGGATTGGCGGGCTATTCGCCGCACTCGTAGGGGGTACAGGTTGACCCAGGAGGGGTGCCCAAGTTACCGGATTCCGTGAAGTGCTGGGTGGTCCATTCACGGTGCTGGAGGGGGCTGCCTCGCTTCAGGTTTTGGCGGGTGACTTGCCGCGCCCGTAGGGGTCTAGGATTTCATTGCACTGGCTATCCACACGACCAGGGGAACGTCGGGTTTCAGCAGCGGCTCTGTGAAACCCGGGGCTTCCAGATATCTGTATTGTTCTGTGATGCTGTACATTTCTGTGATGTTGCATTTTATCACGCCTTGAGAGAAATATAATATATTGGTATATATATTTGTAGATGTTGTATATGTTTTGTATCCGCGCTAGTCCAGTCCCCGCTCTGTCGTTAGTTAAGTAACCTAACGGGTGATGACGGGACCCAGTGGCGAATGCGGATGGCATATACGTACATCAGTATATTTTCGTTCTTTGTGGTGTGATCATTTGATGGGACTGCGTTGATTCGGATCAATGCAAGCTAAACAAACCTATTCTGATGTTGTTGGAACATTTTTCAAAAAAAGCTGTTATTGCAAGGACGTTCACTTTTGTTTTGCATAGTGGTATTCATTTGGAATATCCTGCTCCTCAGTCGACGAGGCAAGGGCCGAGATCCCTTCACCGGGAGTGACCCCTTGGACAGAAGTTTGCGTTAGGGCATTAACTTCACTATAGCCGATTACTTTTGCTTTGCATCGTGGTATTCAGTTGGAATATCCTGCACCTCATTCTACGGGGAAAGAGCCGAGATCCCTTCACCGGGAGTGACCTCTTTAGCAAAGGTTTTCGTCACTATATTTTTATAAAAAAAAAAAAGGCTATGCAGTTCCTTCAACGATATCAAGTTCATTACGTTAAAAGTTTTTCGCCAAAAACTAGACGTAGCCCTCCGTCATTTCTTACAAGTATTACTTAGTATTCGTGCTGCATTTGTTGACTGTGTCAAGGCGTAGTGTGCGGTAGCTAAGTACTGTTTGTTTGCAGCATATTAATGGGATTGGTTAGGACAGTCGTGCGGCCTTGTTGACTGTGTCAAGGGCTCGTACGGGTGGGTTTAATGCAATCCAGGATAATGACGGGTTGAACTTGACTAGGACTCTTTGATTTGTTGACTGTGTCAAGGTCACTTGGGTCCTAGGGGTAAAACTTTCATCGGGAGTTTCAAAAGAACTGAAACTTGCCAGGCATGCGCATACCTTCTGGAGTGTGGTGACTTGAGTGGATTCCGTCAAGTTATCATGCGATGATAGTTGGATCCCGATTCCCACTGATGAGTTAGTTTACTCCTCGGGTGACCCCGACTAGTTCTTCTTTCAGGTTTGGAGGAGAATTTGAGGTACAGTGGGAGGTTTCCAGATTAGACAAAGTGATAACCATTCAGATCTAGGTTAGAGTGCACGCTCAGTGTTTCTTTTCTCTCTCTCTCTGGCAGCGACCATTGACCCGACCCTGGACTATGACTCAGTAACCAAGTTGACCGAACCTTCTTAACACAGGCTTTTGGATTGTCAGAGTTGCAGACCTCATTGCCACTCCTACTTTTACCCTTTTCTCCAGGACACCCCGTATTACTACGAACGTCCACTTCCATTGGACAAAACCATCGTATGGTTATATACGAACTCGAAGGACTTCGAGGATGGTTTCTGGTTCTGGAGAAAACAAATAGGATTCATCTGTTGTCTTTTCTTTTCACCTTCTCTCATTGCGAGTACTCCTTGGTTGAGGAGATAGTACACCTATTACGCAAATTGGATAGTCTTCTTCCAAACCTTAGGCTGGTGCCGAACGGTGGGGAATGAAGAAAACCAATTAGCATAACGATGGTGTGCAGAAGGTATTAAGTTAAGACAAAGCAAGGGATTAGTAGGAGGGCAAAGTAAATTGCGACTGATATTCACGACCAAACCAAGTATTTCTTCGCCAATCCTAAATCACCTTTGTATTTCTCCAGGACACTCCGTATCACTTCGAAGATCCACAGTTTATTGGATACTCCATCGTATGGTTATATACGAACTCGAAAGGAACTTGTTCCAGTTCGGGGATGGATTCTGGTTCAGGAGAAATAGGAATAAAGTACATTCAGGTGTCTTTTATCTTCACCTTCTCTCGCATTGCGAGTGTTCCTAGGATTGGGACAGTACACCCTTTATGCTTTTTGGATAGTCTTCTTCCAAACCATAGGCTGGTGCCGAACGGTGGGGAAGGAAGAAAACCATTTGGCCTAAGGGGGTGTGCAGAAGGTAATGACTAAAGACATAGAAAGGGATTTAGAAAGATGGCAAAGAATTATACGGTTACAGTTGTGAATCTGGATAATGGAAGAGGCATTACTAGGAATACCAGGATACCCCATCGAAACATTTCAATGTTTCAGTTTCACTGTGTACTGTTAAATAAAAACTGATTTCCCGATTAGACACTTGCTCCAGGGTATGTATTTACCAGGTATGATTCTCACATCTGTATGGTTTTACAGATGATGAGTGGGAGTAACTTATTGGGAATAGGGTGATCATCCTCATTATATCGCGATTCGTTGTAATCGGTGATTTTTGAGGAGATCATCTGGGCTGTTTGCCGGTCGGCAAATATTTGGTTTTGAATATCCGCTGTTGTGCACCAATTTCAAATTGATATATCTGTACGTCTATTTTCATAGAGTGAGATATACCTTTTGATATTATGTCGATGACATTTACCTATATCAGTGGATGGTTAGGAAAGGAGCATTAAACAGCGGTGTAATTCTTCTTAACCATAAGTACAGTTTTCAACCTACGACACACAGTAAAAGAGTTCTTAGACTCAGCGGTCTTATACAGAGTATTGTATGTTGTCCAGTGTCCATTTGGACAGAGGGGTTGGTCCTCATACTATATTCTGTTTACTTTTAACTTCTCTAGTTCTTAGACATGTGTTTCGTGGAAACACAGGGTCTAAGTTTTGAGGAGTTATAGGTATTTGAATAGAGTAGAGAACCAAGTATTGCAAGTATCGGGATTCTTCAAGGTGATCGAAGACGTAGATACTTGTATATGGTATTCAGTTAATAGTAATGATAAAGAGAAATTGCTTCTCTTTCAGGTTACTCATGATTGGAAGCATTCCTAAGTTGAGTAACGCTGATCGGCCTCCTTCCATTTAGTTGACATGCACTGGTGACAGCTGCATGATTTGAATCTGGTTCAATTAAATCAGTGCCTCTGGTTCTATATTGGATATAGAACAGTTCATATCTTAACGTTGTTAAGGTACGGGGAGTTGTCCGGCTTATGATTAAAACCAGACACTGGACAACTCTAGGCACGTTTCTGTAATGGCTGTTTGTGGGTTGACCCAGGCTATGACGAGGGTTGATTTTCTACCATCTTGACTCGCCACAGTTTTAACAAAAATGGATTTTTTCAGAAAACAGCAGTGGGAGTATGGTAGAACTGGAAGTAATTCCAGAACCACAAACGATTACTGAAGATTTGATAAGGAACCTAAAGATTCAATCTGATTTGATATTCCATTGGCCACTCCGCAGATACGGTGGGTAACTTCAGGCACCCGAGAGGTACTCCGGTAGCCTCAAGGACGGTGACAGGGAAGTTCTTGTTTACCCACACTTGCCATTGTTGTTGTTCCAGGCTGCGAGACCCGGCAGGAGGATGAGTATAGCGTCGTTCTAAACTAGTTTTAGAAGTGCGCGTCTATATGACTCTGGCAGAGGGTTGTCGTAGTCAGTGGGAGCAGCGGAAGCATTGGTGGACATCAGGCTCATGTCTATTTATAGACTAAAGCAGATGTAGCGGAGATAGATCATCTATTTCTGATGTGACAGTCATAGGTTTGACGTCATCAGAATAGGGGATGTATCTGTTGAGAAGGTAGTAGGGTGTGATATCCTGGTATTTGGATGACATACACAGAGTAGGAAAAGAAACTCATATACTACGATCGGTTATACTTTGGTCGTCACACAGTAGTTTCTCCACGAGGGACTTGGATATTATATCAGACATTCTGGTTACTAGATCTATGGTTTTAGATCTAGATTTGGGTGGTTTCCCAATTTAGGTACCTTGACAGCATTCTATGAGTATTTAGAATGGACGACTCCTGACATGGTAGTGCACCTGCAGTTGATGGAGTCACCCTCTCTAAAGGTGTCTTATAGACTAAAGGGGAGAGGGATACTCATGATTGGCATATCACTTGCTTAGGCAATTGAGTCAATCATGAGATGTCAAGTACCACACCAGATGTTGTTCTTGCACTAGATGCAATAAGTTGACATTGATCCAATCCTGGAGAAACAGTCGGAAGCGTTTTTAGATCATAAGTGAATGTTCTAGGGATATGATAACGGCTGCCTCCTTTAGGAGACGGTTATCATTCCAGGCTTCCAAGGTGACATGGACGACAAGGAGGTTGTCAGAGTTATAGTTTTTCCCTCTGACGAGGGGCAGTATTTTGGACAGGTGGTCCAGGTGGATACTGAGGGAAGGCATGGCGCAGGATACTGATTGAGTTCAGTTGACGATACAGTCTAAGAAGTTTGGATTTGGAGTTCATTTATGAGCTAGGTCCCATCAGACATCCAGACGTTCTAAGACAGGTATTGCTCATTTCGGGAGATGGCTTTCTCCGCGAACTTGAGATATAGAGAGACATAGAAAGGAACATCACAGCGGATCCACTCACTGAGGCTATTCCTCGAACGCAATAGTTTCGCAAACGAGCTTTGTGTGACTGACTAGTAGAGGAGTTGGGTGTTCGGTATCACACGGGCTGTGAGTATGCGGCATCGCAATAATTAGCCTTGAGTGCAAGTGGGAGATTGTTGGTGATAGTGCCCTCAGAGTCAATTATTGGATCACAGGAACGTGATTGCAATGATTGAGGGAGGACCTATCCCGGTGGGACAGTCTTACTCGAGATGATAGTTTGCTATCTGATTTACCTTTATCATCGTGTACTGCTTTAGGTGACATGACATGTCACTATTGCACGTTGATAGAGCCCCTAGGATTCTTGCTTGACTACCAGCAGTATGATGGCGATCATATACGTGGGAGCTGGTAGTCTATAAGCACATCCTTAAAAGGTCCCTAGTCGTAGGAGTTTCGAGACAGGGCATCGATTCTCCAGAGTAGACTAGTGTATACAGTCGAGACCCCGACGAGGGGCGGTGGCCGGTCTCACAAGCCACTGGTTTCAGTTGGTTCACCTAAGATGTATACAGGTGCTCATTGGGTTATGAGTACACCGGACAGGACTCGCCGGGAACATGCTAGTTGGTCTTATACCTGACGTCAGATAGCAGTTCCCTGGTGACATGTGTACAGGTTAGTTCATCGACCTGAGGATCGTCATTTGTTTCGTGTGAGTTCCCACTGTGCTTTGATTACTACCCTACCACGGCTCAAAGGAGTCGTGCAAACAGGTTTTAGTTGGGTACAGTCCCGAGCCACATGGAGGCAGTGAGCGGATCTTCAGGGGTTCGTCTCTCCCGGTATTGGGGGTGAGGTCGCGCTGTGTCTAGGAGAGCCATTACGCAAAGCCCTCGGCCGAGGCAGGAGATTTACTGGTAGGTATTCCAGTAGTATCTCAGGGCGTTCTGGGCTACACTCCGACACGACTTGTACCGCTTTTGGGGGTCTGACTTTTACCAACCCCCTAGGCCCGACATGCGATGCTCATAGACGAACGGACCGGACTGTACGAATATTGTCACTGACAGGCTCAGTAGGGTGTCAGGATGAGTTCGCTCATCGACATCCCTTTTAGTCAATAGCTGGTGGCCCGTCATGTATTGGCTTATACCTCTGACGTGCTAGTGGTTAAATCCACAGCCATAGTATTGAAGAGTCTTTAGAGTCCACCACACTTTCAGTTACTCAAGCTTTCGGGCGAAACGCTGTAGAGGCCGTATGGAGATATGGCAGGGTCCGATCAGATACGTGCGGTATTGCACGGATCAGGATCGGACAGTTTTGTACTAGTGGCCGTATAGTTATATGGCAGGGTTCGATCTGATACGTGCAGTATTGCGCGGATCAGGATCGGACGGATAATACTAGCCGGCTTTGGTTTAAGCCGGTCCTAGTTTAGTACAGTGTAGATTTTGTCTCATTGCATTTGTATCCGGTCGGAATACAGATGCGGGTGTGTATGCACAGTGTCGGGGTTTTTCCTGTAATTTATTACGGGACCAGTTTTCTGGAGTTGCCAGTTTGCATTCCGTTCAGGCCGGTTTTCCTTTGTTCTTTCCCGGCCGGACTTTTCCGATGGAGGGGGTTATTTGCAATTATGCAAATAACATTTGTGGAGGGGTTTCTTACAATTGTGGGATTATGATATCTTTCATCCATCACTTGCATTAATTAAGACATGAAAGGGTATGGTTGATGTTTTCTTGTCTTTGGATATGGTCACCCTCTTCATTTCTCCTACCATCACCTCCCTCTTATGATATATCTTGTTTTCCTCCACCATTTTGAAGGATGATTTTGGCCGGCCACATTCTTGAGTGAGGATGAGAGAAATTTCCATTTTTGGTGTAGCACAAATTTCTTCATCTCATTCTTCTTGCTTTGGGAAAAATGAAAGCACCATTTTTCCTTAACCTTATTCCTCCATCAAGGCAACTACAAACCCCAAATGAGACTTGCATGATCTACAACACATTCTACAGCAAATCTTGAGCATGTCGAGTTGCCGGCTTCATGCCCGAGTTGCCTCGGTATTGAGGCGGGAGCCCGTAAAAGACGCAGGCGATGTGGTCCCCTTTCCGGCGAAGAGGCGACGATATGGAGACAAGACTTTCCGCGGGAGATCGGGACGACGAGGAGAAGACCGGAGGACTCGGATCACTCGGTATACTTCTCTTCCCATCTCTTGTTAGCTAGCATTAGGTTAATGGTCACGATCCGGGTATATTGTACGCGGTAGCGCCAGTTTCCGAGTAATGAAAATTTTTGATTCCGCAATTTGGCCTCGGATAGACGGCCGGGGCGCTGCCGTGGCGCAACATGGTAAACGTCAGACCCCCAATAGCTCGATAAGTCGTGTCGATATGAGGTCTATAACAGTTCGAGAAACTACTGGTAACACTTACCAGTAAATCTCAACAACCCTGGCCAGGGATTTCCGGTTATAGCCAATCGAACACAGCGCAACATCAACTCCCTATACCGGGAGAGACGAATCCCCTCCTATTGCTCATTGCCTCCATGTGATTCGGGACTATACCCAAAAACCACCGTTTTGCACGCCCTCTTGGACATGGTAAGGTGGAAATCAAAGCACAGTGGGAATCACACAAGACTCTATGACGATCTCGGGTCAACAGACTACTCTGTACCAGTGTCACTAGAGAACTGCCATCTGACGTGAGGTATAATACCATCTGGGAGTTCTCGGCGAGTCCGTCCAGTGTACCCAGTCTCCACTGAGCACCCGTATATCATCGCTGATGTCAAACACCAATGGATATGGGATCATACATCGCCCATCTGTATGGGTCGGGAAGGTATACGCTGGTCTACTCTGGTATATCGATGCCCCGTCTCAATACACCCACAACTAGGGACCTTGAAGGATGTACTTATGGACTACCATGTCCCCACTTGTATGATCTGCATCATAGTCCAGGTAGTCAAGTACACATCCTAAGGGCTTTACCAACATGTAACAGAGAGACAATCAGTGTACACGTTAAGGTAAAGAGTAACCAGATAGCATACTATCATGTCGAGTAAGAAAGTCCTCCCTTTATATGTCCTAGCATCCACTACAATATACATCCTATGTATAGTAATGGTCTCTAGGGCATACATATAACTAACAGAGAGAAGGTGGCGATGATAATGAGAATAGAAAAGCTTCTCACTTGAATATATGAAAACATAATGAATTATCAAGTAAATGAATTTAAATGATTATTCACCATGCTTCATTTATTCAACAAGAGTGATTCACCATATGAGTCATTAATCAATAAATGATGTATTAATGACATAGTGAATCACACTAATGAGTCACAATTTGCAATAAATGAAAATGCCACCTTAACCTCCTTAGTCACCCTCCTTCTAGAAGCTTCTCGGAAAATTACGAGAACGCCCCTCGCATCCGTGAAAACACGGAAAAACTTTAGACTGTATAAATCCAATAACCCGATACTAGAATCTGGCTTAAACCAAAGCCGGCTAGTAAAAACTGTCCGAATGTCGTACGTGCATTTAAACACGTATGCGTCCGAACCCTTTGTCGTAAAACCGTACGACCTTTATATCATTTCGCCTGGAGTTGGGAAAACTCTGTGTGGGACTCTAAAGACTCGACTACTACGCTGGCAGTGGGTTTAACCACAGACCGCAAGCGGCACTAGCTGTACGTAACGGTCCCCGGGTAAATGTCGATAAGAAGGCCGGTGAGGATACCCATCCGAACTCCTACTGAGCCTGTGCGTGACAATATCCGTGCAGTCCGGTCTGTTCGTCTAAGAGTATCGCATGTATGGTTTAGGGAGGTGGTAAACGTCAGACCCCTAATAACCGTACAAGTCGTGTCGGTATGGCTCTATCACAATCCGAGAATCTACTGATCAATCTATCAGTAATTCTCAATCAGCCCTGGTCAGGGACTTATGGTAATGACCAACCGATCACTGTGCGATATCAACTCCCTATACCGGGAGAGACGAATCCCTAACAGTCACTCACTGCCTCCACGTGGCTCGGGACTGTGCCCAACTAAAACCTGTTTGCACGACTCCTTTGAACCGTGGTAGGGTAGTAATCAAAGCACAGTGGGAACTCACACGAGACAAATGACGACTTTAAGTCAACGGACTATCTGCACACATGTCACCTGAGAACTGCTATCTGACGTTAGGTATAAATACCATCCAGTCAGTTCTCGGCGAGTCCTGTCCGGTGTACTCACACCCAGTGAGCATCTGTATACAATCTTAGGTGCACTCCACCAATGGCTGCGGGACCAATCCATCGCCCCTCCACAGGGTCTAGATATGTATACACCAGTCTACTCCGGAGTATCGATGCCCAGTCTCGATACTCCTGCGACTAGGGACATCTAAGGATGTGCCTATTGACTATCCAGCTCCCACTAGTATGACTGTCATCATAACGCCGGAAGTCAGGCAAATACCCTATGGGCTTTATCAACACGTATATATATATGAATACTACGCAAAATATATCATACGTTAAGATAAAGACAAACCAAATAGCGTACTACTATATTAAGCAAGACTGTTATGTACATACATATCCCTAGTATCCTATACAATGAAGGCCTCTAGGGCATATATATCCAACACCGTTAGCTAGTTTTCAACTAGCTCCAAATTTTCCAATGTATGATGAGCCGGTAGGACAGGTTGAGAATTTGAGTGGAGGGAGTGAGCTGTACACCCTTCCAAATCAAACTTATTCATTACAAATTGAATCCCACAACTCCTGTTTTGAAAGTCTATCGAGTGTCCCAAATGATTTATCAATTGAAGATAGAATGATTAATGAGTTATGCGACTTTGTAATGTTTGATTTGCCCGATTGTGAAGGATCCCTTTCAAGTGAAACCACACCCAATCCTTTTGACCTCTACACCTCCATCTTAGAACCTGAATTGATTGATATCCATGCTTTTGATGAGGTGTCTGAGAATATTGATTTTCACTTGATTGAGGATATTGACGCTGGGAATATTTTGAATGATGAACCCGCTGCTTTGGATGAGTTTTTCTCTCCGATTCATCATCCCGAGTCATTAACTGTTCTTCCCGAACTCCATATGCGTCTAGATATTGAAGATAAATGCATTGATGAGCTTAACTTTGAGGAGAATTTTGAGGATACTTTTGAGGATGAACCCGTTTTGCTTGATGAGTCGGATTTTCCAATTCATCATATCCCTTTCATTGACTGTGTACACCCTCCTGAACCTTTACCTGATACCCTTCCTCAATCACTTCCCTCTATCCTTTCCATCGTTCCGACCTTGAAAGACACCGTATCACTTTCATTTACTATGTCTGGTTTACCAAGTTCGGCGTACCCATGTTTTCTCATGAATCTTGAGGGATTTGACCCAATTTCTCGACGAATTGATAAATTAGCACAATCGCTTTTTACACATCGGTCATTACAAATTGTGCAAATTTATTCACTCCATTTTCACCCTCAAGTTCGTATTCCACTTCTTACTCCCCTCTTCCATTCTTCTTCTCATATACCGAGACCGTATACCATCTCTATTCATATACGGTCTCGCGTATTCTCCATTTCTTTCCTCTCCGCATTCTTTCACCAACCACTGCATTATAGCGATAGAATTTTTGAATGGTTGGTGCTTACCTTTGGCCTGTGTAAGGCCTTGTATAGATAGATACCGTTCTCTCCCTTCTAATCCTGAACTTCACCGCTTAAACAGTGGAAACACTGCTTCACTTAAGTTTGGGGGGACCTTTTTGTGTGTATATTTTTTCTTTTTGTTTTGTATAAAGTTTTCTTTTAGGGAGCGCCGACAATTTTAACCCTCTTGGTGTAGTGATCAGTCGAAAATACTGTATATTTTAGCAGGCAATTTCCTTAACATTTGCATACACTTAGAAGTGTACGGTATTCATAATTCACATATTAGCTAATCGGTCGCAAAATATCAAATTACATGTATTCGACCTTAAAACCGGCATTTCTAGGGAAATTAACTGCATTGCATTACATAGCATATTTTCTATATCTTGCAACCCCTATTTCGAAGTCTATGCAGGAAAAGAGATGCTCGCTCGACCATTACAATTGCTCGTAAATTCACTGAACTCAAATCTGGTATCAACACTGAAGGGAAACTGCAATTCTAAACATCAGAGTAAAGCCCAAATAGCAGTACCAAGCAACTGCAGAAGACACAGATCCCGAGGCCATTAAGAAGCCGCGGAAGCACGGCCTAAAGCTACCTCGCGCGGCGGAAGAGCGGCCCATTGGTGACATCAGCTCCTCAAATTGCATCGAAACTCCTGTTTCAGTTCCCACTACTCAAAAATACACACAAAAGTCCAGAAGAGTCCAGACACTTCCACCAGATCATCAAGCTCCTAAACTAGCCTAAAACTTCTAGAACTTTCCTAAACCCTTGCTTAAACCCTAAGCTAAACCCCAACAAACTTGGCCAACAAACTTTGGGAGGGAAAGTCCAATTCAAACCTAAACCTAGTTCTATAAATAAGACCCTAGGCTCTCTCATTTCTCATCTTGGGGGGAAAAATCTTGATTCAATCTTGGAGATAGATAGATTCAACCCATTTTTAGTTTAGCCATTCTTTTTCTCCATCTTCTTCTTCCTCAAGATTAGTGAGAAATCTTGTAGGAAACCCTAAACCTAAATCCAACCACACTTCAAGATCTTGAGTGCAAGCCAAGCAAGATTCCTTCAACCCTTTTATGAGCCGAGCCGATCTTCCATCGGGCAAGAGATCAAAGTAGATCCACGATCCACGGAGACGAGCGAAGCCGAGTCAACGATCGATTTTCTTTCTTCTTGTAGATCTTGAAAGATTGTATTGAAATTGTTGATGAAATAAAAGGTGATATTTTCTTCTATCTTGTTTTCTTTAAATTCCGCATCATGTTATCTTTGCTATTCTTGAATATTGTCTATGTGGTGATGTGTGAATAAAACTCCGCTCGTTAAGGAGTCGAAACGATCTTTAGTATGATGATGTAGTAAATTTGTAATCGTTTCTTGAATCCCACGAGTTTGTAAACCCTAGCAAATTCAAGAACCGACAACCCATTTTGTTTCGATGCTTTCTTGATTGACATCGTTCAAAATGAGGGAGTTAGGATCGTTTCTTGAAATTGCTAGAGGCTAGAATGTGAATGATATCAACAACAGAACAAGGGATAAGATGAAACCATAGTTTCACGAGAAAACCCTAACTCTTGTTGATGATCATCGATCTAGTATCAATCTTTCGAAGGACAAGAATACGAAATATTGTAGACTACAACACATCTAAATATCCGATCGATTCCTACGAGCCCCTCTCTATTATTCTTGATTGTTGTTTGGAAAATACCATTGAAACCCCGATTCTTGATTGTTTATAGATTCTTGATTCTTTAGTAAAGAATTGTGACACACGAATACATATAACTCCTGAATCTTGTTTTCTTGTTGCTTAACATTTCATTTCGAACAAAGTAAAATACAAACGAATCTCGAGATCCCTGTGGACGATCCGCACTCATTCATTAACTACAGCTGACACCGTAGTTGATTGCGGTCAAATATTTTTGGGTGTGATTTCTTTACAATTTCATACTACACAACGAGAATTCTATCCAATCAAAATGGCGCCGTTGCCGGGGACTATTTGATTCGATTTATTACAATCACAAGAAAATCATTCAATCAAATGGCGCCGTTGCCGGGGACTATTTGATTTGATATACACATCCAAGAAAATCATTCAATCAAATGGCGCCGTTGCCGGGGACTATTTGATTCGATTTATTACAATCACAGAAATTATAACAATCAAATGGCGCCGTTGCCGGGGATAGTGCGCTAATAGTTCGTATTTTGAAATTTGAGTTGAACAATTTATTCCATTATATTTTTTAGATCTAAATTCGTGCAAACACTAATACGTGTGTTGTGATTTGTTGCGAGAAAATCTGGAATCATTGGAGCTGGAGAAAAAATTTTATGAGCATTCCAGAGAGCTGTGTAGGTGAACAGGAGCTTGTACAGAAAATTTTGTACACTGATCCCAAAATTCCGCGGCGGAAGTGCGGCAATAGGCAGCATTTGCGGCGGAAGAGCCGCAGTTCCAGCTCTTCTCTGTGCCAATTTTTCTCTGTGAGACACTTACTTTCTTATCTCCTTCTTTCTCTGCTCCAACTAATATTTTGTGCAGGATTCTTTGCAAATAAATCGCAGCGCCGCAAAAACTAAATAAATTTGTGCGTGTTTTTGATTCTTGTGGTTGTTACATATTAATACGGAAATTTAAGGGGCACGACCAAATTCAAATTAGGTGGGGATTTCATTACCCTTCCTAGGCCCCGAAAATCGCAAAACTTGCATCCGCATTTACCCTTATTAATTAAAAGAAATCTAGAGATGACTCTAAAGACCGTCGCGCTCAATTAGGACAAGAGAAGGCCGTGGGTAATTCATTGTTTATCCGAGTTTTCTTGTGGTGCCTAAGGCGAGTGTGTCTAAGGCTAGTGGTTATTAATTAGGCCCACTGTAGTGGTGGTTCCTTCCCACTTACCTGGCACTTATCCGGCCACAGGGGGACAAAGAGGCAGTGGAGGATTGATCCTGCGACTTGTCTTTTGGCAGTTAGGAGCGGTCTAGAGTTTGACCTAGGTGACCACTAGATTTTAGGGTTTTGTGTGTTGCATTTGTTTTGTTGCATCATATTTTCAAAAATCCGTATCTTTTTCAAAACAAACACCACATTCATATCATTCCCTTAATTATAAATTCACGCTGCCACTTGTACTAACCCTTTTTAGTGCAAGATAGGCTGGACACGGGTGTCTAGTGCCCGTTAGTCCGCGTTTCTTTTATCGACCCTAAAGTCGGTATTTCTACACTTACCTTTCTTTTACCCACCACCATACCCACATCGATGGATCCACCTCCATCGAACTTCTTTTCCACTACTCTGCCGCCGTCCGTTGGTGCGCAGATTCCACCTCGCATCTCTCTCCAAGAGAGATGCTATCCAACACGAGGCACACTTTCCACCTGTCTTTCCACACCACCAGCCAACGGGGAAAATTTTCAAATAAAACCCCAATACATCAACCATCTACCAAAATTTCACGGTCTCGAGTCTGAAGACGCATACGTGTTTATCACGAAATTTGAAAATGTATGCGCAATGATGGGTACTTCACAGCTTTCTGTGGATGCTTTACGTCTTCGTCTTCTCCCATTCACTTTGTGCGATTTAGCCGAGAAGTGGCTATATAACACTACCGCACATTCCATTTCAAATTGGGACGAATTCGTTAAAGCATTCCTTAAGAAATTCTACCCACATCAAAAGACAGCTCGAGTCCGTAGCGAAATCTATCAATTCACCCAGCTTCCAAATGAAACATTTTCAAAATGTCTTGACCGCTTCAAGGATCTGTTAGTCCAATGTCCACATCACGGCATCCCGAGATGGGAATTATGCCGAATCATTTATGAGGGCATTACTCCTTACACAAGACAGACCCTTGAATCCATGTGTCAAGGCAACTTTATGACTAAAGATGATAGGGAAGCCTGGAAATTTCTAGAAGATTTCGCTGAAAAATCTTTACAGTGGGAGGGTGTGAGTCAATCGTCTAGGGATGGCAATGATATTTTCATAGAAGTTAGAGCTGACATTGCAGCTATCAATAAGAAACTCGAGAATATGGAAAACAAATTTTTAGCTGCCGCCCTAAGTCAAATATCACTCTCCAAAACTGTATGTGGTTGTTGTTCTGATCCGTCTCACTTGACGGAAGAATGTCCGTTTCAAGGTCATGAGCATACCAATGCATCATTTCAAAGACCTAGAAACGATCCATCTTCCTCCACATATGATCAGAGTTGGAGGAATAACCCTAACTTTGCTTGGAACCAATCACAATTTCAAAACACGGTTCCAATTCAAAACAATTTCCAAAGGGTCCCTTCACCGCAACAGCAGCCACCACTTCAATTGAGTCAGCACCCCTTCCAAGCACAAAATTTCCAAAATCCGGCCAACACTTTTTCACCACATGAAAACTTTTTGCAATTGACCGGTACAGATAATATCTCTGCACTAGCACAAACCTTGGATACTTTCATGAAACAATCCATCCAAGGGACGGCAAGTTTGCAATCTTCCGTCGAGAATGTAATGAAGATCATTATCTCTCAAAATGAGAACATCAAATCGATGGAAGAACAAATTGCACAACTAAAAGCCGAATTGAGTGCAAGAGAGAAAAGGAAACTTCCAGCTCAACCTTTACCCAATTCTAGCTATTCACATGATGTGGATGCAATCACGTTGAGATCTGGAAGAGTGCTTGACACTCATGTTGGGGAAGAGTTTGATAATACTGATAAATCATTCAATAACACCCCGGCTGAGACCTTTCCACACACTTCTTACCCCAGTTCTTCTACCCTACCATCTTCTTCCGAGCCTATTCTTCATTTCCCAAAAGGCTCGCCACTACAGCCCACCTCTTTTACCTCTCCACGGACGATTCCCACTTCTATTCCGGGATCGGTTCCACACACACTTTCTTCTCCTATGATGGACCCAGCGCTTATTGCTAAAGCACCTTATCCTAATCGGTTAAGGGCTAATACACCGAGTCCACATATGGAGAAGATTATGAACATTCTTAAGCAAGTAAACACCAACATCCCTCTCCTAGATGCCATCCAACAAGTTCCTTCCTATGCTAAAACTCTTAAGAACTTGTGCACTAGGAAGAGGAAGAATCCAGTGCCCAAGAAGATTTTCATGGAAAAAACAATAGACACGGCTTTCCCCCAACAATTACCGAGGAAACGTAAGGATCCTGGATATCCTACTATTTCCGTTTCTATTGGGGAAAAACACATTAACCGTGCTCTATTAGACCTTGGCGCTAGTGTTAACTTGCTTCCATACTCAGTCTATGAGCAATTAGGAATCGGAGAGTTGAAGCCAACCAATTGCACTATACAGATGGCTGACCGATCAATCACCAAACCTAGGGGTGAACTGGAGGATGTGTTAATAAAAATCGGAGAATTTATATTCCCGGTAGATTTTATTGTAATTGATACACAACCTGTAGCGAACCCACGGAATCAAATTCCGGTGATTTTAGGTCGCCCCTTTTTGGCCACTTCCAACGCAATAATCAACTGTCGTAATGGTTCTATGACCCTATCTTTCGGGAATAGGTCAATAGAACTGAACATTTACAAGTTGGGAAGTGTACCCTCCGAACCTACTGCTCAGGCATGTTCTGTCGACTTAATGGATGTCGACAGCAGCGAATTTGATGATCCTCCTGATATCGATCTAGACTCTTTTCATATGTTATTGTTTGACCCAACTATGTATCATACACATACGGACTCTTCCACCGAGATGTCCGGGTCAACAATTAACACGGATTATGAAATGTTCTTAGAGTCTGAAGATCACCCCGCACTTTGTGATGACATTATTCATCGGGGTATAGATGGAACTTTTGAGGAAATTTTCGCTGATGAACTCGCATTTTTAAATGACACGGGTGTTGAGATGAATCATCTCCCAATCAATGAAATTGAACCTCCACCCTTTCTTCTGACTTGTAAGAAGAATGCGAGTAATCCATCACAAACACTGCATCGTCTCTCCAAAATGAGACGCACACACATTCTCTTCCACCACTTAACCTTTCCCCACTTCTTCTTCCACCAACCCGAGCACTACATTGATAAAATTTTCGAATGGTTGGTGTTAACATTTGGTCTTTGCAAAGCTTGGCATCGACCAATGATTTTTGACCCCCTCATATGATTTTAAAAGCTTAACATTGCATAACTCAAGTTTGGGGGGGTACATTTTCTCTGGCTCCTGAAAAGAAAATTTTTTTTTACAAAAATTTGAGCCAAAAATAAGTTTGGGGGAGGTTCTTCACTTAAATATTTTGCCCCCACTAATAAATTCCTCCCAAGTTTACAGGTTTTCGAGATTTAGCAGAAGGCAACAGTGAGGACACTGTTGAAAATAAGTTTCGGGGAGGTTTGTGCTTATTTTCGCATCATTTGCATATCATTTGCATATCATTTACATAAGCACAAAACATTTTTTTGAAAACCTATAAAAATTTAAAAAAATTTCAAAATTATAAAAATAATTTTTGTACATAAATAAGATAATGAAAGTTTAGATAGTGAAAAATTTACATGCATGAGATTAGAAAAATTTAAGAAAACTAAGAAAATTAGAAGTTTTCTTATACGAACTAGTAATAAGTAGTTATGAGCCGTTGTCCCAAGGGTTAGTAAGATGAAGGACGTCACTAATCTGAGGATAAAAATAAGTCTGAAAAATAGTTTCTATTCTGGAAGCCAAACATTTTGAACGTTGCTACCCTGCTATTCGCACTTACACACATCTTAAAGCCTGGGATAGTAGAGGATACCTTGAAATGCTCTTGTCTTAAAGCCAAAAGTATGGAAAAAAAATGTGTTTTAAAGTGGTGAGAAAAATGGACACTGGTTTTGTTATCATCGAGGGCAATATAGCAAAAGGGTGCTTCTTCACCTAGTGCCCCAAGGTCAACTGGTCTGGGAGTCACTGCTATGCCTGAGGTGGTGCAAGATTAGGAAAATACACCAAGTTAGCAAGCACATTAGTAATCGGTCGGTTAGTACCTCAAGAAGTATTAACGGTCGCATGAAAGTGTGTAAGCAATCTCGTTTGCCAAGAAGTACTGAGGCCGATGGGCAAGAGTATGATAGCTTGAATTGAATTCTCCGGGTGTAGGGATGTCCTTTACACACACGCAGGGTGATATGATCGATGTTTGGAATAAAGATAGGAATGAAGAATAAGACGATGTTTTATTGAGGGAGGACGTGATTTCTGACATCTTTTCATGACCATTAAGATAGGGCTCATGACAACCGAAAAGCTAGCTTAGTTGGAAACCCTAATTTTCAAAGTCTTTCTTTTACAATTCTTTTCTTTAAATGTAATATTCATGATCTTACTTTTATTTTTGGATTTTGTGGGTGCAATCCGCTGAAAACCCTCAGGAGACAACACTCCTCCTACTAGGGACACCTAGAGGTTTAAAGGCTTGTTGCACATGCTCAGTGCAATCGTGTTGCCTACGAAAGTGTGCTAGTTAGTTTTTCTCTTTCTTTGTTTTCTCCTTCTCTTTTTAATAAAACATTCGCTCGAGACGATCGAAATTAAGTTTGGGGGTATTTGATCAGTCGAAAATACTGTATATTTTAGCAGGCAATTTCCTTAACATTTGCATACACTTAGAAGTGTACGGTATTCATAATTCACATATTAGCTAATCGGTCGCAAAATATCAAATTACATGTATTCGACCTTAAAACCGGCATTTCTAGGGAAATTAACTGCATTGCATTACATAGCATATTTTCTATATCTTGCAACCCCTATTTCGAAGTCTATGCAGGAAAAGAGATGCTCGCTCGACCATTACAATTGCTCGTAAATTCACTGAACTCAAATCTGGTATCAACACTGAAGGGAAACTGCAATTCTAAACATCAGAGTAAAGCCCAAATAGCAGTACCAAGCAACTGCAGAAGACACAGATCCCGAGGCCATTAAGAAGCCGCGGAAGCACGGCCTAAAGCTACCTCGCGCGGCGGAAGAGCGGCCCATTGGTGACATCAGCTCCTCAAATTGCATCGAAACTCCTGTTTCAGTTCCCACTACTCAAAAATACACACAAAAGTCCAGAAGAGTCCAGACACTTCCACCAGATCATCAAGCTCCTAAACTAGCCTAAAACTTCTAGAACTTTCCTAAACCCTTGCTTAAACCCTAAGCTAAACCCCAACAAACTTGGCCAACAAACTTTGGGAGGGAAAGTCCAATTCAAACCTAAACCTAGTTCTATAAATAAGACCCTAGGCTCTCTCATTTCTCATCTTGGGGGGAAAAATCTTGATTCAATCTTGGAGATAGATAGATTCAACCCATTTTTAGTTTAGCCATTCTTTTTCTCCATCTTCTTCTTCCTCAAGATTAGTGAGAAATCTTGTAGGAAACCCTAAACCTAAATCCAACCACACTTCAAGATCTTGAGTGCAAGCCAAGCAAGATTCCTTCAACCCTTTTATGAGCCGAGCCGATCTTCCATCGGGCAAGAGATCAAAGTAGATCCACGATCCACGGAGACGAGCGAAGCCGAGTCAACGATCGATTTTCTTTCTTCTTGTAGATCTTGAAAGATTGTATTGAAATTGTTGATGAAATAAAAGGTGATATTTTCTTCTATCTTGTTTTCTTTAAATTCCGCATCATGTTATCTTTGCTATTCTTGAATATTGTCTATGTGGTGATGTGTGAATAAAACTCCGCTCGTTAAGGAGTCGAAACGATCTTTAGTATGATGATGTAGTAAATTTGTAATCGTTTCTTGAATCCCACGAGTTTGTAAACCCTAGCAAATTCAAGAACCGACAACCCATTTTGTTTCGATGCTTTCTTGATTGACATCGTTCAAAATGAGGGAGTTAGGATCGTTTCTTGAAATTGCTAGAGGCTAGAATGTGAATGATATCAACAACAGAACAAGGGATAAGATGAAACCATAGTTTCACGAGAAAACCCTAACTCTTGTTGATGATCATCGATCTAGTATCAATCTTTCGAAGGACAAGAATACGAAATATTGTAGACTACAACACATCTAAAGATCCGATCGATTCCTACGAGCCCCTCTCTATTATTCTTGATTGTTGTTTGGAAAATACCATTGAAACCCCGATTCTTGATTGTTTATAGATTCTTGATTCTTTAGTAAAGAATTGTGACACACGAATACATATAACTCCTGAATCTTGTTTTCTTGTTGCTTAACATTTCATTTCGAACAAAGTAAAATACAAACGAATCTCGAGATCCCTGTGGACGATCCGCACTCATTCATTAACTACAGCTGACACCGTAGTTGATTGCGGTCAAATATTTTTGGTTGTGATTTCTTTACAATTTCATACTACACAACGAGAATTCTATCCAATCATGTAGCCTGACAGTGAGGGCACTGTCAAATTTAAGTTTGGGGGTGTGCTCGGTAAGCTTTCTACCTTCGTATTTATGTGTATATTTTGCATTTGCATACCTATTTAAAAACCCACAAAAATCGAAAATTTTCCAAAAATATAAAAAGCTTTGTCGTCAAGTTAGCTAATAGGGTAACTGAGATTGTATTCCGAAAGTTTAGTTGATACGTTAAGAAATAACTAAATTCTAGGCATAGAAATTGAAAACCCTAAAAATAACCCTCCTTCTGTTTAACTTTGGAAAGTATACGTCCTTACAGTTTTTTTTATAGAAGTAGGTAATCTTGAGTTCAGTTCTTGAGTTAAGTCGAGATGAAGGGAAAGTATTGAAATTTTACTGAAGTATAAGTCTGAAAAATAATTTCAATTCTTGAGTTCAAATTTAGAAAGTATATACCCTACAAACTGCACTTACACGCACCTTGAAACTTGGGATAGTAGAGAATACCTAAAAATACTCTTGCCTGAAAACCTAGTATGAAAGAAAAAACGGTATTTAAAGTTAAACACCAAAAGAGCAACAGTGAAAAATATATTCGGTCTTGAAAAAGAAAAATAAAGAAAAGAAAAATAAATAAGTCAAGACCTGAAAACTGCTGTTTACGCTTTAAGCTCACACATTCAGTAATCGGCCGTTAGTGCCTCAAGAAGTATTAATAGTCGCATGAAAGGTATGTGAGCAACACCGTCCATCATTTAACGAAAAGTAGTATTAGGTATTAGGGCAAGGGTACTATAGCTTGAATTGAATTCTTAAGTGTAAGGGTGAATAAAAACACACACGTAGGGGTATACAATCGATATTTGGAGGAAAGATAGAAATAAAGAATAAGACTTATGTTTTCAGTAAAACTGATAAAAATCCCTGATTTGAGACCGCACTTTAGAAGGAAAACTCAGGAGATACCAATATCTTTCTAAACATTTTTGGAACGTATAGAATCTAAGGTTAAATAAATAGGAGGTGTGAAGTATAAAGGTTGGATATTTCTAACTTAGTATAATAGAATTTCTAACCTAGATACTAAACTATAGGAGTAGAATCAACGTTAACTTATGAAACTAGCTTGACGGGATTTTGTGGGTAGTATCCGCTGAAAACCCTCAGGAGACAACACTCCTCCTACTAGGGACACCTAGAGATTTAACGGCTTGTTGCACGTGCTCAGTGCAATCGCGTTCCCTACGAAAGTGAGGCTAGCATTTTGTTTTGCTCGGGACGAGCAAAAGATAAGTTTGGGGTATTTGTTCATACCAGAATATTGCATTTTAATACCGCTCATTTTTTGTCTATTTTTGTTATATATCGGTAATATTAACCAGTGTCTGCTCAGTAATACAGATTATAGGTATGCGTGACAAAATACTGGAAATACACTTAAAATCATGGATATATCATTTGTGAGCCGATACTGCAACCGGAACTGCAAACCGATATCCCAAGAGTTATTTTGCAAACAAACAAAGTGTACACATTTTTGGTCCAACACATTGCATGTGTGAACATAAGACTCTTGGAGCATGGACCAAGATGGGGCAGCCATGAATCATGGCATAAGTGGGCATGGTGTGATATGCATTAATGGTGCAATAAATGCAATAAAGTGTTGATGTGAGTTAAAACATCTAGTTTCCCTCCAAACTCTGAAGACAAACCAGGTTATTTTAGACCAAGCAAACAACATCAGAGTGATGTTAGGGACAACACAAGCCAACACAATAAGAACGAGCCAGAGAGCTCGGATTTGGGCCGAGCACAACACCCATGTGGCCGGCCAAAAAGTGCCTAAATGCTTCCAGTTTCTCACAGTCCCTCCCTTGTTTCCATGCCAGCTCATTTTTATTGTTTGTTTAAATTTATTTTGAGCCTATAAATACCGAACCAGTGAGCAAGGGAGAGGGGTCCAAGTTTTGTTAAACACTTCATACTCTTTTGTTTTCATTTTATTCTTGTACATAGCTAATCCCCCTTGGGCTCTCTACCTTAACTTGATCTTGCAACCTCTTCATTGAGCTTGCAAGTTTAAGCTTTGATCATTGATCTCAAGGGGTTGTATTATTATTTAAGTAATCAATAAAGCTCTCTTTTGTGCCTTCATTTCACATGAGTTCTTTACCCTTCTCTTGATCTTGCAACCTTTTCATTGAGCTTGCAAGTTTAAGGGTTGGTTATTGATCCCATGGCATGTCTTGAGTTCTATGGTTCTTAGTATTATATTCTTGCTCTTTTACTTTCTTGCTCTTTTATTACTTGCTTTACATTCATGTCATTTACATTCCATGCTTTACATTCTTGCAATTTAATTCCATGCCCTTTAATTACTTGCTTGTAGTCTTTTTTTTTCTTTGTTTCTCTTTTCTTTGCTTTTTTTGGTTTGTTGTTTTGATGTTTGTGAATATGTGTTGTAAGGAAAAGAAACCGATATTGTAAGTTAACATTTCGTTTCTCATTTCCTTTTCCCATCTTTTTCATTTGAAACTCCGCCCAAACCTTACGCAAGCGCTCCCTTAGGCACCCTACCCTACCAAGGTATCGGTGATCCCTAGCCGCGATCGGTTGTGTTCGGTTTGGCCGAAGGCGAAAGTAAGAGACAAGAACGGAAGGACAAGGGTCAATAAGACAGATTCCACGAATACCGTGCTTAAATACCCTAATCCATGTTGTTGCCGATTGCTCGAGCTTCATTGGTTGAGTTCAGCTCAAAGGACTTGAATACGGAATCCATTAAGTTACACTATCCTATCGTTTCCTAACAAGCTTTATACTTGCATATAACACATATGTTAGATACGAACAATCCGCCCACACGCATTAACTCATAAGAACAAGAAAATAAAACGCTTCGTTTTCCTGTGGATCGACCCGTGCTCATCGTGGCTAGCTGCAAAGCAACACCGTCCTGATCGCGGTTAAACTTTAGAACTCTTAAAACCCGACACGCCGAAAGCGTGCGATCAGTGACCATCTCGTGCCATCTTTAATACATTCCGAACCAATCTACCCCGTTAACCCCATAATGTATTGTATAGATTATAATTATCAGGCTTGCCGAGACTATGGATATAAATTGTTCAAGTAGTCAGGTTCAGGATGTAAGCTTATAGCCATGTCAAATTATAGCCATGGTTCGGTCAAGTGAAGTCTTGTATTCGGGTTTGATATTCAGGTTCATATTCAAGTATACATGTTAGAGTTTGGATTCATATTTGACTTGGATTCTGGTTTGAATTAGAATTCAAGTTTGACTTAGACTCAGACTTGAGTCAGACACTTGTAACAGATTTAGATCATGAATTAGGTTCGGGAGTTATCGGTAACTGCTGCATATGGACGGTAGGATTTGTGTTTTTTTGCAAGACAATTACCATTAATAACACCATTAAGTTTTCTATCTTAAATAGGCAAGCACTCACTTTCTCCGGCTCTCTGGGGCTCAAAAGAATTGATCCCGCTTAAATTTGTATTTACTAAAGTCCTTAAATATAATTTTATATAACTCGAAAGGGTTTTATAAAAAATATTTTTAATATAAAGTTTCAAAATAATCTCGAGAAATTATTTATATTATTTAGGGTTTCCATGAATGTGGATTTTAGGGATTTTAGTGATAATATCTTAGCTTGGATAGTTCATGGTATTTTACTGTAAAGCTTGATTTTTGTTGGTATCTTGATGGTATTTTGATGAAACCTATAATTCTTTCATTTGAAAAATATAAGATTATTATATTTTGAAAATATATGGATATTTTTAATATTTATATAATTATTAAAAAATTAAATTTTTAATTAAGTAGAAAATTGCGTCTTTCTTAAAAACCGTATTAAAAAACTTTCGAGACCGAATGCTCCGTGAGGAGGTTTGCATCTCGCTCTACTAGCCTAAGGATGTGCGATAATCTGCACCATCCAATAGCAGGCCCCCTAAAAAGGGTTGTAGAGGCTTATTAGCAAATGAATTTTAAAATACAATCCAAAGAAAACCGTTTTTATAGTAAATGGTATTTTAATGAAATATTGTATTCGCCACAAAAATACGTTCGAAGAGTATCATGTTATAGAAGCCATGTGTGTTTGTGAGAGATAGGTCGTTATCCCTTGATGTTTTCTAAAGGTATGTTTAAGAAAAACAATTAAATATTGTCGATACAAAGTTCATGGTATTTTAATGTAAAAGTTAAATTAAAGTTATGTTTCATGATATTTTTGAGTAAAAGTTGGTTCTAAATATTAGTTTTATGTTTACAAGAAAGGTGTAGAAATATGAATGAGCAATATTTAAAAAAAAGTGTAATTTATAGGGTTTAGAATAAAATATCGGTATTAACTCCATTTACCAACATATTTTGGGAAAAGAAATTTTCAAGGAAAGAGAAGAGGAATTGAAAGGGACTTACTAGCTAGTTATCCTATGAAAAGATAGAAGAGGGAGTGTTGAACTTCGTGGAGTCACGGGGTCACCGGAACTTGCTTCGATTCTCGCCGGAAGTTGATCTCTTACTAACTCCACTTATACCCTTCTTGTACTTAGAAAACTTTGAGGATTTTGGCTATAATTTTCAGAATGAGGAAGGACTAGGGTATGGGGTAGTATTTATAGTGTGGAATTAGAATTTTGGAATTAAAAAAAATGAATTAAAATGCATTAAAAAGATGATAAATAGGGAATTGAGGGGTCTCTGTTTGATGAGGCTCGAACACAGGGGCTACGTCACAGCAGTACAAGGGCTTTATCAGTGAGCTACAAATTGTTTCTTTCTGTTTTTAAATAAAATTAACTTATAAATTGTACTCGGTCTTGTAAACTCATTTCTGTACATTAAATTGAAAAATTTTGTATAGTAAATTCAGAGTCGTTACATCGGGGGTCGGTTTGGGTTCAGGCAAGAAGATGAGGAATATGATGATGGCGAGGCGACGAGAAAGAGGAGAAGACGAGAAAGTGATGGCGAGAAGATGGGATGAACGACGATGAGTGGGGGACGGCGACGGCGTGGGGTTTAGCGTTCGGCGCGAGAGAAAGGGAGCACGAGAGAAATGAATACGAATGGAGAAAGTGTGTGTGTTTTTAATAATATTATATATAGAGAGAGAGAGAAAGAGAGAGAGTGGTGGGGACGAGGAGAAAGAGATAATAATTATATTTATTAATATAATTTATATATTTATAAATTATATTATATATATATATATATATATATATATATATATATATATATATATATTGTAGGATTTTGAAGATAAAACCATATTACTCCGAATATTAACCGTATCCCTTTATATATATATATTGTAGGATTTTGAAGATAAAACCATATTACTCCGAATATTAACCGTATCCCTTCAAAAATATAGTTTTTAAATATAAAGAATATACATAAGGATTTTAACCATAATATAATATTCTATAATTAAATACATATACCCCCAATAACCCAATAAAATATACGTAAATATACGTAAAAATTTCTAATTACTTGTCTGCCTAAATCTTAGAATATAAACATAATATATGGGCGCAACCATCTGATATGAGGTAATTTTCCGTGCAAGGCTAGATAGGAAAAGAATATTATTTGTTTTTATATTGTATTATAAAGAGATATGTAGAGCTTAAAATATATTTTATGTGTATTTAATACTCGATTCACATGGATACACTGTACAAGCAAATATTTGATATAAACTCACACTATGTTGGGTTTCAAACATGTGGGTCGGGTCGGATAATGACCATGGTTACTAATTGTATTATTCGCAGCCCAAAAACAACAATATTAAAAAAATTTAGCGCAAGATTTAAAATATCAAAATATATAGTATAAATGTATTAGGGTGTTATCGGTTAGCTCTTTTGTGTTTGCTAGTTTAATGTTTGAAATTGATTCTAAGGTTTTCTTCGCTAATGCTTGCATGAAAGTTTTTGTTTTCGTTTTCATCTTGATCGCGAGTTTTACGGCACGAGCGTTAGGGACCTAACAAATAATCCATCATGTGTGGCATTTATACTTAAGAAATTTATGGACACAAACACCAATTATGCTCATCGATTGAAAACATATAAAAAAGGCTCACATTCAATACTAAACAACAAAACCAATTTTTTAAGTAAGATCAGTAGATCGATTTGACTTATTCAAAATTGAATTGAAGCATTATTTTAATAACTATTTTAGGGATTTGATCAATGATCAGAGGTTGTGTGCATGCCAATAAATTACTCAAAGGGTATGAATGCCACAACGGGTAAACTACATAGGTGTTTTGTGCTATTAACCTAAATATATGTTCTTATAATAACTAAATGTTACCAACCGGAACCCACGGATCTCTATATGACTTCTCTCATAAAAAGGATTCGAACCAATATATTAAATCATTTATTTATGAAAATATATTGAATCATTTAAAAATGTGTATACAATATTTGATGTTTTAACATGTGTATACGTTATTTGATGTTTTTTAACAATATCATAAAAGATAAGATATATGCGGTAAATTGTCAAAAAGCCCCGGCCTGCTTAAAACTTGTGTAAAAACCCCTAGGTTTTTTTGCTCTTGATAAAAAACCCTTGGGTCCAATCAAAACCTCCTTTATACCCATTGTCTACAACACCTAAACTGTTGCATGTAATATCTAAGCAGTTGCAGTTGCCTGTAATATTTAAACAGTTGCATGTAATATCTAAGCAGTTGGTTGTAATATCCAAGTAGTTGAGGGAACACTTGGCCTCAATGAAATATAACACATAAGTTTTTTCATAAAGATTTTGCGCTGTAAGCTCTTCCCAGCAATTTCGAAAATTACAGGGATTTTTTGACAACTTCCGGGGCTTTTTGACAATTTCCCCAGATATATATAATAACATGGCCCAAAGATACAATTGGCCTTCATTTTTGTATAAAATAGAAAATTTTCTACCCATTAAGCTCGGGCTTGGACATCAAACGCACCAAAGTCCCAACTCATCTGGTGCATAAAATGAAAATCCTAATGGGTCGATAGCATCTACTCAAAATTTTGATTTATGTCCAAGTCACAAAGTGCTGCTGGATGCAATAAAATGGGACTAAATTAAGTCAACACAATGTAAAGAGATCTAAAGTAAAACTAAGAGACAAGGAATTTATTGAGGCTTGTCTTCAAGGCGCTATTGTCGTCTTCCCCAATTGATGCATCCAGATCACGATATTTAGATAGTGTCTACCTTCAAGATAAAACGAAATCTCTCTTGCGGTTAGTCTTCGCGTGATCCAATCACAACTTTTTTGTTTGAAAACAGATTAAAACACGGCGGAGAAGATCGATTGTAGTATGCCGATCTTTACATGTGTTCACTATCATGAGAGCTTTCCAAAGTAAGAGAACTCTTTTTCTACTAATTAGTATTTCTTTACTCAATTGTCCATGCTTGTTATTGTGGAAGATACATAGATACATTGAAATACATGAAATTTTATTTCATTGATTCATAGAACACAGTACATTTTAAATTATCAAACCAATTTTTGAAACCTAAAATATTTCTTGCTTTGATGAAAGTAGGTGTTGTAATACATGATGCATACAACAATCAAAACAAGCCGAAAGTGTTGCTGACAACTCATGAGCAACAAGGAACAAAAAAGCAGTGGAGACAATGAGTTCCATCCAGGTGATCAAAAATTATTTTACGAGAAATCCCAAAATTGTTTCCAAGATTGCTAGATTGAGAGTTACCAGATTACACCAAAACTTACATACAATCATTCACTTATAATATTCACAATAAATGTTTATTTTATTTTATTCCATTTTGGGGGGGTCGGGGGTTGTTCCCCAATGGTTTGAGAGAGTTTTTGTTTTATATTGACTGAAAAATCTACTTTCCATAACTTTTTTTTGATAATAGACATTGTTCATCATGATCAATTTATTCTAAGAGAGACATACACATAATCCTTTGTTATAAAATGTTCTATTGTCAGAGAACCGTTTATTTTGCAACCAACCGATGCATGAACAATAAGTTCTCAAATCATATGAAGCTTGGTGGAGTCATACTTTAGATGGTGGAAATCAAGATGGAGGGAGCCGATCATGAAAAATAATTCATTTATTAGATTATTTTACAGAGCGTAATTAACATAGTTGTGCTTAGATTGAGAGTAAAATGAGCCATTCCCTGCATACATATATACATGTATGTATGAGTGTGTGTACACACATTCATACATAAAGAGATTCCAAAAGGGACCTTAAGTACAACCGAGTGGAAGATTAATTGGAGTCCATAATTTTTAAGAATGTGATATCCATCATATGGTTTCAGTAATTGTTGCATTAATCTGATTGACATATTATCATTCTCGATGGTATATATGTGTAACAATATATGATGGCGGCTGTAATGGCCGTAGAGGGGTAATAAAAAAAGTGCTAACGGCAGCAGAGGACAGAAGACCGCCAAGCTGCGGCAAGCAGTCGCCAATGTACGTCAATGGCGAGCTTAATGGTTAGCGGTTAAGGGCAACAGCCCACAGTGACGGGCATCGGTGATATACGGCGATACGGCCAAGAGGCAGAATGATGGAGGGTGGTTGCCGGCACGGGCAGCGGCGTCGATGAGCAGTGGTAATGGCCGGCAACGGGTTATTGGAGGCGTGGATTGAACATTGGTTGTAGCGCCTGTCAACGAATGACGGTGATGGTCGGCGAAGAGTGATGGCCGACAGCTAGCACCGGGCGATGGCCCGTGATGGCCGACAGCAAGGGCGGGCATCTTAGTCGTTATACTGTCGGTGTTAAGTTGGAATTTTTGGAAGGAATATTTGTATAGAAACCTGTAAAATAAGAATAAGATTCTCACGATTTCAGAGTATCTTATTCCCATTGTCATTTCCGAAAAATACCGAGTGTAATTCTTATATGGATAATTTAAACTCTTAAAACTTTCAAAATACCGTGAGTCACATGTGAACAAGAGATGCCGTGAGGCCATGGAATTGTCGGGTAATAAATAATTTTGATATTAACAATTGTTTTGTCAGTAATGACTTTCTTGATACCCATATGTCTTTTTGTGAATCAGAATTTTTGTATGCGAGCTTATGAAAATCTTATATATCGGAAAATTCTTATTGTAGTTGGGCCAAAATCCATTTTGCTTGAACTGTAACGGATCCTAAAAATTTTTGTGGCCTTAGAACGGGTTAATTAGACCCATTATTAAAATAAGGCAATCCTTAAATGTAAGCTTGACATAAATGCGCCTTTTACTAAGCCCAAAAGAGGCTATTAATATTGATTTAGCTTAATGCAACAAATTTTGTGAGTTTATAGATGCATCAAGCCTCTATGGCTTTCATCGCAAATTTATAACATATATATAGTATTTTTACTTTTGTTTACTTTGTTTGAAGCATATATAACATGCACAGTGGAATCGAAAATTTTGAAACAGTTTGTGAGACTATAGAATCATAAACTTAAGATAATTAACATACAAAATTTATTGGCCATGCCGAAGCTTGCATTTCTTTTATATTTGAAATATTATTACATTTCTAGAAATTGTGAAGATCGGTCATAGATGAACAACGGCTATTTCTTCCAAGGATTGGTCGTGATAATTTAAAAATCCCTAAATTTTAGTGTGAAAACGAGATTTTAATTGTTTGGTCCTTTGGTAGGAAATTCCAAAGTCGTCAAATTCAAACATGAAAAAATAATTACCTTGTTCTTTGTTAAGACCGTGTCCTTTTTTGTCTCATGCGAAAAATTTAATGTTTTGGTTTCATGTTTTGACTTTGAATACCTGGCATTAGCTAATCCATGATGTCACCAAAGCCTTCAATCTCAAGGCAATTAATCCTTCACTCTCAAGGCAATTAATTTGGAGAAATGGATTCAGAGTGTATTTCATTGATGGTGATATTATCCCTTTATTAATAAGGAATTTTACTAAAAAGCCCCTCATACTTTGAAAATTGCTAAAATGCCCCTCGATACTTTATATTTAATTAAAAAACCTTCCAAACATCTATCACACTAAAAAGCTTTCTAACATGTCAAAAAAAGAATTTTCTTGGCATCTTCCATTACTTCATTAGGAGACTACTGGCGAGTATCGGGTTAGGATTTTAAAACCTTCACAACCCTTCTTCTCTTCCAAAATTCCTAAATCTTCCGCCATATTGGATTTAGGATTAGGGTTTCGATTAAAAATCTCTCAAATTAATTATGGAAACCGGCTCATCTTTCTCAATCTTCTCTAACAACGAGCTTGTCGATTGCCGTTGTCCATTTAATTGCAAGTTTTGAGTTCGTGGGCAAGCTCATTTGAAAGGAAAGCGATTGATTAACAACGCTAAATCCCAATTTTCAATTAAGCGGGAATGTGAGTTCTTTTTATGAGAGAAAGATATACCTAAATACCAAGAAGATAAAAGAACTGCTCAAATTACAAGTTTCAGCCTCATTTTCCTAATGAGACGCTAACTTTTGATGGAAAACTGGTTGGGGTCTTTTTAGTGCAATTTAAATATTTGGGTTTTTTTAAAAAAAAAAATAAAGCTTTGAGGGACTTTTTAAGTAATTAACGAAGTATGAGGGCATTTTTAATAAAAATCCCTTATTAACAGTGATTAGCACAATGTCAGAGGATTTCCTTTTCATTGTTTTAGAAGACTTATCTCCTTTAAAACGCGTGATCGCACGTGAAATAAAGAAAGGGTTAAGTTAATATGAAATTCTTTTTTTAATCAAAAATTTCTTATTGTTTGTTGAAAACAAGAAAAATTCAAGTCAACAATCAATTATTAGCGCCTTAGCTAATAGAAAGTAGCTTTCTTTCGGTTTTGGTTTATAAAGTTAGCAATTTTGTTATTTTACTGAAGCAGCAGAGATAAAATTGTAAATTTCTCACTTCGGAAAAACTTATTGTTATCTACAATTGCATCATCAGTCCAAAACTTCTTTTTATTTACCATTATATTATCAGCTCAAAACCCTTTTAGGTTTTCATTAAAACACCATGAGCCTTTTGACATTTTAAAGATAAAATTACCGTGAACTTTGTTGTTTACAAACAAAAAACATAGACTTTGTTTATCACTGCCGGGTTTTCGCTAAAATACCATGGGCTTTCGACTTTTTTCATATAAATACCATAAATTTTATTTATTGCAAATAAATACCAGGATTTTCACAATTTTCTAGATATATACCATGAACTTTATTTATTACAAATAAATACCATGACTTTCGCCATTTTCGATATTGATATCATGGGTTTTGTTTGACATAAATAAATACCACGATCTTTTATCGTTTTCCATATAAATATCATGAACTTTGTTTATTGTAAATCAATATTATGATTTTTTGTCATTTTTGGATAAATATTATGGACTTTGTTTATTACAAATAAATACAATGCGATTTCATTTTTTGCATGTAAATACTATGGATTTTGTTTATTACAAATAAGTATAATGAACTTCCAATAAATTTTAGATGCATACCATGGACTGTGTTTGTTACAAACAAATACCATGAAAATTTTATGTTTTCAGATAAATGTTTTGGACTTTGTTTATTACATAAAAATACCGTGAACTTTTACCGTTATGATCATTGACATAGCTATTTATATGAGTTATTGTTCATTTATTTTCATAGATTATTCTACAAACCCGCTGCATCGCGTGGGCCTCACCGTTAGTTTCGATCAATTTTGAAATAAAGAAAGGATTAAGTTAGACATACTTACCCAAGCGTTTATGACGACGCTGGTCGTTTTGCATTCAAAATCATTAGGTGGACAGGGTACGAGGGCTCACATCCTTAGCGACATCATTCTAAAGTTCATCAATCTAAAGTTTGGTTGATGGTGGAGAATCTTCTTTGTCACGTGTGGTTGTGGAGTACATTTTGATGGGTTGGTGAAGAGATTTGGGGTGCTTTTGGAACTTGACGAGGGAACGAAGTCACGCTGTCTTAATGATATGGCGCGAATTCGTGTTGGATGCAAGGGCAGCAGTTATATCCTGAAAGATGTTAAGGTGCATATTGCGGGAAAGGTTATAAAGTTTTTTTTTTCTGTAGAGTGAGTAGTGTCTATCACGAGAGTTGTGGCGGTAAACTTTAAGAATAATAAGGTTGCTAGAGGCTATGTTGATATCTAAAAAAAGTAAGGGTTTGAAGAAGCAAACTTGATGTTCGCTGCTGGAATGCAAGGGGATTTGTGTGGTAATAAGGAAGGGCGAGGCCTTCGGGTTGACGATAGAGTGCGTTTGCAGGGAGATGAAGGAAAGCAGATGAAGACCTAAGGTGATCCGGGGGTGTGCAAGGCAAGGCTTACTTCAGTTATTGTGGGTAACCATAGCACTGAGAACGGTACTACGATGTTCGATGGTCCTCAGGGGAAGCCAAAGCGGAAGCAGGATCTATATTGGATTCAGACGGAACACTCCCTGAAGGAATGCTCTGAAAAGGCTTTAAAATCGGTTGAACAATTCGACTCGGGTTTGGATGACGATTTTCAAAAGTCGGATACTAGTAAAGGGAGAAATGAAAGGTTCTCGATCGGGGATGATAAGGGAGATAAGGACATGGTGAAGGATACTCCTAGGGCCATGTCTAGATCTAATAAAGATTCCGAGAAGGCCGAGGTAAATGACGCGGATGAAAGAATCAAAGATATAGTGATATGACAGTTGGAGGATGTATTTTCGACAGACCTAGATGCTTTTATTAGACGTGGGATAGAAGAGGTAATCGCCAAAGTGATAGGAAGAGGGGGTGCGTTAGAGAAGCTTGGTACGAATGTGGTTGCTGGGCAGCCGGGAGATACATCGAAGGTGCCTCGGTCTGACAGAGAACAGACAGATGTCGTTGTGGGTGCAACATAGGAGGAATCAGTTCAAGAGGATAACATAGTGGCGGAGAGCAGGAAGAGTAGAAGGCTTGAAGAAAAAAAGTGTTTCGCGGTTGGGACGAAGGCAGTGAGCATCTCGAAATCAACTGACAATAGGAAAAACAAAGCAACGTCTTCAGGCACACAGCTAAATTCTCTTACAATTTTTGGCAATATTCCCGATAGAAAATTAGTAGAATTTTCTGAGGCTATTGGTGTGGACATTTGTCTGTCAAAAGATTTTATAGATAGAAACCTGCTAGCTGTCAGGAGTTTAGAGGAGGATAGAGGTGTTACTTATGTTCTTCTTCAGAAAGAGGTTGGTGAGATGCATGTGGAGAGGGATGATACCCTTCAGAGTTAGCTCCGGTTGTTTGAAGGCTTGGGTAGGGTCTTTCTTTTATTGTGTTTACTATGAATTGTCTCTTTTGGAATGTGAGCAGTATAGGTCTGTCGGCTAAGCGGCGTATGGTAAGAGATGTTATTAGGAAAGAGTCGTTCCCGATTGTTGGTTTTTTAGAGACCAAGCTTCGTAACCCGTCGACTAAGGTCTTGAATAGTCTAGAGGTAGGGAGGGATGTCATGTGGGTGGTTAAGAAGGCGGAAAGCACCCGTGGAGGAATCTTGCTTGGGATTAGGCTGGACTTCTTGGAAGTAGTGGATGCTTTTATTGGATTTTTCTAAATAACAACTATGATTAGACAGAAGGATGATAGATGGGTGCAGATGTTAACCGTTGTATATGGCCCAAATATAAGAGAATCAAGAGAAGAGTTTTGGGAAAAGCTAAGCCAAATAAAGGGAAGATGGGGCTTCCGTGGGTGATCGGAGGGAATTTTAATGTGGTTAGATTCGTGGAGGGAAGGGTGGGGACCTTAAATGATTTCAAAGATAGGATATTGATTAACCAAATGGTAGACAAGCTAAGTCTTCTTGAAATTCTGGTCAAGGACAGGAAGTTCACGTGGTCGAATCATAGTCACAGAGTCCGCTTGGCAAAGCTTGATAGGATTTTAGTTTTATTGGATTGGGAGAGCCGACATCCTTTTTATTTTACGAGGACGAAAGCTAAAACAACTTCTGATCATGTGCCCATACTTCTCTTTGATGGGAAGGATGAAAGAAGGGCAAGTAAAAAGAAATTTAGGTTTGAAAAACGGTGCTTGGAAGAAGATGCGTGTCGGCTGATCAAAGAGAGCTGGGATTACTCCACGACTTGGGCATATGCTGCAAGTAATTTGGTGGTTAAACTACAAAGGTGGAGACGCGTGCTGCAGATATGGGATAAAAAGCAAAGGCTACTGGAGAGACAAAGAAAGGAAGAACTTGTCCGATATATTGAAGAGATACAAAAACAGGAAGAGGATCGGGACCTGTCTCTTGGAGATGTAAGTTCCTAGTGTCCTAACCGTGGAGGCCACGGCCGGCGTGGAAGCGAAAAACAAAAAATACCGAGAGGGCAATTAGAAACGAAAACCTAGTGATCGATCAAAACACGAAAACTAGCAAATCAAGCATGCAATGGTTAGGAAATACAACCTTCAATGCGTGTCCACCAAATCGTGGAAGACCCCTCTAAGCTCCGTGTAAGCCATCGGGAACAAGCTCGAATGGCAACCGCCTTTACCGAAGATAATCCACCCGAGAGAACCGATCCAAACTCCGGCTTCACCTAGTGAAGCAACTGATGCTCCAAGCTCGCTACGAATGGAGAGTGGGGATGTAGGAATTATCCACTATATTTTTCTCTCTACTCTAGTGCTCAAGAAAGCAACTCAAGAAGAAGAAGGATGAGGTGAAGAAGAAATAGTCATGGCAAGAAAAATGGCTAAGTGTTGTGTCTAGGAAAAAAGAATCAAGGTAGAAAAAGAATGGCTACTAGTTCCAACCATACTAGAATAGTATAACCAAATCATTTTATGAATATAAAATCAAAGCCATGCCTCTCTACCATGATTCTTTATATCTCATCCTCTACCTCATTTTTGATTTTCTTTATAAAGAAAAATCAATAAATGAAGTGTCCATTTTCTAGAACAAATTCCGTATAAATACAGAATACAACCCGGTATATGTATCGAAATACATATACGCGTATTCGTATAAAATACGAATAGCCAAGAGAGAGAAAATGAATAGTGAACAATAATACTAGAAGGCATACATTAAAAAAATATATAAAATCAAAACTTGATTTAATAATCCGACTTAATCCTAAGCCGCTAGTATTATCAATCGTCTGATTAAAGTCTGTGTAGCATGTACACGTATTTAATCGGACACCATATATGTACCAACATACGTCATCTACATCATATCGTCTGAACCGGGAAAATCCTCTGTGTGGGACTCTAAATACTCGACAATACGCTGGCAGTGATTTATTGGATAAATCCAAAAACCACAAGCACGTCGTGGAACTAGCTGTATGTAATGGCTACCCAGGTATATGCTGAAAAGGAGGGCGACAATTAAGTCCGTCCCACCCTACTGAGCCTGAATGTGACAATCTCCGTACAGTCTGGTCTTTTCGTCTAAGAGTATCGCATACCGGGTCTAGAGGTGGATAATGTCAGGCCCCTAATAACTTGATTAGTCGTGTCGGAGTAAAGCTCATTACCAACCTAGAAACTACTGAACTCATATCAGTAAATCTCATCTACCGTGGCTACGGACTTAGGATGATAGCCAATCAAACATAGTGCGACATCGACTCCTAATACCAGAAAAGACGAATCCCCGACAATCGCTCACTGCCTTCATATGGCTCGAGACTGCGCCCAACTAAAACCTGTTTGTACGACTCCTTTGAGCCGTAGTAGGATAGTAATCAAAGTACAGTGGGAACTCACACGAGACCAATGACGATCTTAGGTCAAAAGACTAACCTGTACTAATACCACTAGAGAACTTCCATCTGACGATAGATATAATACCGTCTAGAAGTTCTCGGTGAGTCCGTCCAGTGTACTCACCTCCAGTGAGCACCTGTATACTATCATAGATGACACAACACCAATGGCCTGTGAGACCGGCCACCGTCCCTCGTCGGGGTCTCGAAACGTATACACTAGTCTACTCCGGAATATCGATGCCCAGTTTCGATACTCCCACAACTAGGGACATTTAAGGATATGCTTATGAACTACCCAGCTCTCACGTAAATGATCGTTATCATAATACCTGTAGTCAAGCAAGAACCCTACGGACTTCATCATTATGTATTTGTGATACGTAATAACAAGTAAAACGTGTACATATCAATGATAAAGACAAATTAGATAACATACTATCATCTTGAGTAAGATTGTCCTATCTGTATAGGTTCTCTCTCAATTATCATAATCGCGTGCTTGCAATTACAATAATTGTATTGAGGGCACTATATCCAACAATCTCCCACTTGCACTTAAGCCTAATTATTGCGATATCGCATACCCACATCCGGTGTGCTTTCGAATACCCAATTTATCTATTAACCAGTTTCGCAAAGCGTGTTTGTGAAACATTCGTATTCTAGAAATAGCCTCAGTGAGTGGATCCGCTACAAAGTTCCAACTTCCTCTCTCTATATCTCAACTTCGTGGAGACGAACAATCTCCCGAACTGAGCGACACCATGCCATAAGAATTTATCTGGATACTTGATGGGACCAAGTTCATAAATGAACAACTTTATCAAACAAACTTCGTGGGCTGTATCCTCTGTTGAGTCATAACCAGCATCCTGCACCATGTTTACCTCAATATCCTTATTGGAACGCTATCCAATATACTGATCCTCAGAAGAAGCTAAACTCAAAACTCTGACAGTATCTCTGTCATCCAGGTCACCTTGGAAACCTAAATCGATAATCGCGTCCTGGAAAAGGATGTTGTTACCTTTTATCAAGAACATCCTCTTATGTTCATAATTGCTTCCCTTTATTTCTTCAGGATTGGATTAATATCTACTTACTACAGTAAGTGTATAAGCAACATCTGCTTTTGTACAAGACATTGCATGATTGACTCAATTGCCTAACCAAATGATCTGTCATTCATGACAGTTCCTCTTCTCATCAGTTTAGAAGACATCTCTTTAGAGAGGGTGACTCCAACATCTGCGGGTACACCACCACACCAGGAATCGTCCATTCTAAAATACTTTTAGAATGTAGTCTAAGTATCCGGATTGGGACACTTCCTAAATCTAAATCTAAAACCATAAATATAGTCACCAGAATCCCTGATATATTATTCATATCCAACGTGGAGAAAACACTATATGACAACCAAAGTTTGACCGATTGTAGTATAGGAACCGTTCCCCAAATATTTAACCTAATAAAAGAGCAAAGCTCTGTTGGAATGAGACAGCGCCACACGTGCTCTCCCCGAGGGTGCCAGCGCCAGAACCAATCTTATAGGATTAAATCCTATGGTGGCGCCTCACGTGCTCCTCACGTGGGCGCCAATGTGCAAAGCACAGGAGTGCTTCCTGAATAAAGGTTAAATTCTAATATGGCGCCGTACGTGTTCCTCACGCGGGCGCCAATGTGCAAAGCACAGGAATACCTATCTTAAGAATTAAATTCTTAAGTGGCGCCCACGTGCACAAAATGTGAATGCCTAAGTAGAATTAAAATTCTACAATACTCTCTGTTAAACAGAGCCGTTGGATCAAAGATCCAACGGGGATGATAAATCATCAAAATATAGAATCAAATTCTATTAGGAGAAAATATCTCCCAAATATTTCTAAATAAGAAAGATACTCTCGGTTGGATCAATGATCCAATAATAGAAAAAAAAATTATTTTTGGGAATATATTCCCTCAATCTTTTTAAACCAAAAAAATTGCTTTCTGTAAAACAGAGAACCCTTAGATTAAAAATCCAATGGTGATTAAAAAATGACCACTTGACAGAATAAATTCTGTATATGGGAGAATATTTTCCCGATCTTGTTAAAAACAAGAAAACACATTCTGTAAAACAGAAGTTTTTGGATCAAAGATCCAACGGTGGATAAAATTTCCCGAATCAATTTTGAGACCAATTAAATCAATTGGAATCTCTTAATGAGAGATTTTCTCGAAACTAATTAACAATTTGCCTCCACTATATAAAAGATCCAAGACTTCAAGTCTCGAGATATAGATAAAATAGAGGAAACCCCCCATAAGCTTCTGAAAAATACAGAAAACTTTAAAAACAACAGAGAAGAAGAAGACTTGCCTCCTCAAAAACTCTAGGTAAAAAGAACCCACAGAGATCAAAATATCTCTTTTTACCTATCTAAGGGTTTAACCCTTCTCAAAGAATTTAGTTCTTTATCTGGATCAGATATCCACAAGACAAGTCTCCCACAAGTTTAGAATTTAATTCTCATCGGGAAGATCTTATTCTTGAGAATCAAAGATTTAGTAAAGAACTAGGTTAAAAAGAAAAAGAAAAAAGAAAAAAGAACATATGTTTCAGAGGAATTTAATTCCTCTGAAATTAGGGTTTAACCCTACATAAAGAACTTAGTTCTTATAAAAGAAGAAGCAGAAGAACTCAGTTCTCCAATGAAGAAAAACCGATCCAAGGTCTTCAAAACAAAGATCTTGGTGATCATTAATGGTCAAAATGCCATTAACAGAGAAAGGAAAGAGCTTAGCGCCTCACGTGCTTCCCACGCGGGCGCCTTCCCAACAACGCCCAGCGCCACACGTGAAAAAAACGCGGGCGCCCAAAACAGAATGCCAGCGCCTCACGTGAAATACATATGAGCGCTGAATAAAAGTGCTCAGCACTTCATATACAGCTACAAAGGCTGAGTGCTTAGCACTGATTAGGCAGCGTCCAGCGCCCCACGTGCTCCTCACATGGGCGCCACACAAAAAGTGCTTAGCACTTTATATACAGCAAAAACGGCTGAGTGCTTAGCACTGATTGGGCAGTGCCCGGTGCCTCACGTGCTCCTCACGTGGACGCCACACAAAAAGTGCTTAGCACTTCATATACAGCCAAAACGGCTGAGTGCTTAGCACTAATTGGGCAGCGCCCAGCGTCATACGTGCTCTTCACATGGACGCCATATAAAAAAGTGCTTAGCATTATATATAACTGAGTGCTTAGCACTGATTGGGCAGAGCCCATAACTGAAGGCTTCACATGATACCCATGTGAGTGTCAGAGCATCAAATAAGTGCTCAGCTCTTTTGCATAAAAAAGGGGCTGAACAAACAGAGTCCAAATAAGTGCTTAACACTTTTGAATGAAAAAGAAAAAGAGTAGGCAGACTAAGCCCAAATTGGCCAAGTCTCTGAAGTTCTTCCAGCTGACCCCAAATACTCTTTTGATGGATTTTAAGTAAAAATGATCCTTAAAAACATTGTTAAACTGATTTTAGTCTCAAACATGACTAATGATCTCTCATTGATGATATCCAAAATGATATTCATCTCGTATCTCCTAAAGCAATCTTAGTCTCAAATATGACTAACGATTCTTAGGACCACCATAAACCCTTTCCCTCAAATACGGGATTTGGTTCAAGGGTACATCTTTCCACACCTCTAATATATGTCGTTGTAATTTCTCAACGTCTTCAGAGAGGTGGCGGGTCCCGACAACCAACAACTCCTTTTGTCATACATTGATGCACTTCCAAATTGACGTGCACACCTCAATTCAGATCGCGTCCCAAATTGGGCACATTCCATGTCACCATCGTTCACTTTACCACGTAACAAATACATGTGCGCGCAAGATGAATAACGGACCGAGATTTCCTTAAACTAAAACTTCACCTCAAACATGGCAGTAATGGACCGGAATGTTCTTAAACTAACATTCGTCCCCAAAATGAGAATGTTGGACCGAAATGTCCCTAAACTAAAATTTCGCCTCAAATATGGCGATAATGGACCGTGATGTCCTTAAACTAAAATAATTGGGCCCAAATGCTCATATGTTTTAAGTCAATCTTAATCTCAAACCAGATTAACGGTCCTTAAATAAACCTAAGCCCAAATCTAAAATATACGGATTTGGACTGATCCGCGCCCTATGGGCAACGACATAAACTAGTCTCCATATACAATTCACGGGCAACCTAAACAAACAAAAACACACACGGCACGAAGTGAACCGCCGAAGCATGAGAAAGTGGTTATCGCAATGCGGTGACTAATTAACTGCAAGGGCTTGCGCCTGCAGGGAAGAGCGTCCCCACAATAAAACCCCCCTCATAAAATGAGGGGGAATCTGATAAAGTATGTTATAACGGTTGCGTCTATCCAAACCTCCGTTATATGGTTCCATAAATAAACTTGGTATCTTCGGAGAGGTGGACGGATAAATCCAAATAGCATCTGCTTCCAAATTCAGGCAAGGCGATCCATCCTGGTTCGTCTCTGTTTTCGGCGGTAAACAGATTCTGGCACGCCCAGTGGGACATTTTCCTCTTTCCATTCCAAACTTCGTGTGTTGTGTTTCATGAACAAAATCGCTGTTTGCTATTGTTGCCCTTGGATTTGAGGTACTAAAATTTGGTGTCTTGCTCCTGTGCAGGAAAAAATTGATGGCTTCTAACTGCACTTCTTGCAACAACTCCTCTCGCTCCACCCCAGCTGGAGGAGTGGCCTACGAGCCCAACGCGGCCTCAATCTTTTCAATTCCGGTGAGGCAAGTCACACAAGCCACTACTGGGTTGTTCTTCAGGAGCATGCTCCCACCAGTGAGTTTCGGTACTTCAGCACCGCAAGAGGAAGCTCCCAAGAGGTCGGTTTTCGATCGAATAGTGACCACAACGGCCCTTCTCAACGGGCTGTCCAAAGCTGACGTCTCAGTCTTCAATAGGCTGGGCAAGAACCCAAACGGGCCAGCGAAGAGGACCTGAAGGGACTACCCCAAAATGGATAGCCCTCCCAACTCCTGCTACGGGCGAAGCCGTCAAAAGCGCTTTCCTCATCAGAAGATCGATATTTGAAAGATTGGTCGTTCCTCCTCAAACTATGCTAAGGACGTCAGTCTTCAACAGGTTGACGCCAACAACAGCCCCTAAGCAAAGCCAGGGGCATGAAGAAGCCGCTTCCAAATATGAGGCGGTCCCGTTTGCAAGACACGCTCGACGTCGCCACTGGCACCGAGTGAGAAAAGCTGGGGGAAACTCCCCCTCTGGACTTACCCCACCAGCTCCAATGGTGGAAATTGACGCTGTTGTTCCAACTAGGAACAACTTTGATCTGCTCAGGAGGGTACGCAAGAACTCTCCAACGGCGGTGCTAAAGAAATCGCCCCTACCTGCAGAGGCCATGGCGCAGGCAAAGCTAGAGCGCCCCCATCAACGGCTCCCTTCCCAAATTCACAAGGTTTAGTGGAAAGTCCAGGACTCTGTGATCAATAAAGATTACTCTCGTCGACCGAAGAAATTGAAGGCTCGGCAAGAAAGGGAACGCTCCCCCATCATACAACGAGGGACTTCTTCTACATAAGTGCCCGTCATAACGGCTCCTTCAACTTCGACCTCCCACAAAAGGATGAGGCCAAAGAAAATCCCATTGCCGGCGGAAATCCCAAAGGTGATAGATCCAAACGCCCTAATTCTGGGGGCATAATCGTGCATACGGTCTACATGGCTTCCGGGAAAGAAGAAAGCCGTGCTTCCGTGGGTCACTGACTGCAAACTCGGTCATTGACTAAAGCTCAGCAGCAGCAACAAAAGCTCCAGAAAATGCTGACCAAAATGGCAGTGCTTACCAAACAGAAAGAAAGCCCGAACACAACAGCTGAACAACGCCAGGAGCAGGAGACCAATACAGAGTTCCTGCGAAGGGTGCTTGAAAGAAAGGACAAGGAACCTGCTGAGCAGGCTGCTAACATAAAGCAGATGGCTCTTTTGTTCTAAGACATGGTTGGGATGATGATCCAGCCAGAACCCCCGGCCGAGGTTCCGCCGATAATTATCGAGGATGACAGAGGGGAAATATTAAACCCTCTCCCGACTTTATCAGCAGCCAAAGAGGAAACAATATCCAAGTCTGTTCTTGATGATTATACCGCTCAACAAATACGAGCTCATCAAGCTAATAAAGTCGCAGGCCAAATCGTCAGAGCTGGGCGACCGTATCCAGGCTAGTATGACCAAATTAAATACCCGCCGGGATATACGATCCCTAAGTTCCATGTGTACAAAGGGACATGCAACCCTCATCAGCACGTCACGCAGTTTAGATCTCTGTGCGGCAACACTGTAGGCGATGACAAACTGTTGCTTCGCCAGTTCGTTGGCAGCCTATCAGAGACGGCCTTTGAATGGTATTCGGAGCTCCCAAATGAATCTGTGAGAACATTCACAGAGATGGAACTACCGTTCACACAACCGTTCGCCAGCGCAAGCGAGCGCACCCCGATCACGGAATTAATCAATGCTAGGGTAAAGCCAGGAGAAACCTGGGTCCAATATGAGATCCGGTGGCGGAACCTATGGTCAAAGTGCGAACAATGCATCGAAAAATCCCCCGCCGTGGGCATGTTCATTGGGACCCTTGATCCTCAAACGACTGTGTCCCAGTTCATGACATTTTCAAGCCGACCACCTTCCAGGATCTGATATATAAACTGGCCCAAATGGACCAGATGGGACACGGGCCTTCCTCCTCAAATAAGGACCCTCGAAATGCCAAGGGTAAAGGGAAAGCGACCTTTGTTGCTAACACTTAACAACAACCAAGTGGCTCAAAACCGGCTGCTCGCCAAAACAACGCACGTCCACGCCTATCACTGGAAGAAAGGCTAGGACGCGCTTAATCATTTCCCCATGATAAGATGAGGAGACTATTTGAGTTGGCAATGCGTAACAAACTCATCACATTGCCAGACCCACGGCATCCACCGCAACCCGACGGCGTCAACAACCCCAACTACTGCTCCTATCACAGAATGGTGAGCTACCCAATTGAGGATTGGTACATCTTCAAGAACTGGGTCGAGGACCGGTATCAACAGGGGAAGATCGCGCTGTCTGAGAACTGGAGGGTGAACCCACTACAGAAGCACACTTCTAAAAAAGTGGATGCGCCGGGACATCATGCTCGCTCGTGGAAGAAACTCCATGGGAAGTCGTTCTTTCAGCTAAAACCAAAAGAATTCTGAAGGATCTACATGCATGTTCGGCAGGCAGGTGGAAAGGTCCACTTGAACCTGAAATCATCGAAGGGATGCTGAAACCGCATCCCGTACCGAAGATTGTTGATAAAGGGCAAAATCTCCAAGTCAAGCTTTCAAAGTTTTCGAAGAAAAAGAAGAAGACCAAGTAGCCTGTGCAGCCTGTCGAGTATGACGACAAGCGCACAGACCTACAAAAATATATTGACGCACTGGAGGAGTACAACCAGAAGACACGGAAACCGGTCACGCACAAAGATTTCCTCAAGCATATTCTTGAGAACAAAGATAGTGACAACGATGAGAAAAATGACTCATCAGAAGAAACCGAAGATCATGTAGTAAGTTGCCACATGGTCTTCCATTCGTTGTTAAATGAAGAAGAAACTCTCCCAGTGTCAAAAAAAACGCAGAGGAACTGGAGGCAGAATCGGCGCTAAAATCACCGGAACTGCCAGAAGACCCGATCGTTAGGCTGTTAAACGAAGCCTTTCAAAAAAGCAACGGCAGAGATGGCTAAGTGTCAGCGTCAGGATTAAGAAGCTGCGGCAAGGTGGAGTCGTAAAGTACTCCAACCAAACCAAGGCATACCTGTGAATAATAAGAGCAGGATCATGACAGAGAAGCGGTTCTCCAAAGCCCTGTCAATGGGAATGAAGCTGCCACCTCTCGTAGGAAACACTCCTGGGGTCATATGCCTCGACGGAGAGAATTCACATCCAAACTACTGCCTATATCATCGGAGGGTTACCCACCTCTTCGAAGAATGCAGTACCTTCAAAAAATGGTGGCAATGATATGTTGCTTATCAAAAACACTTCAAGAGGATGAATCGTGAAGCTCGTCGACGGCAAAAGAGTGCGACAGATACACGTGAAAAAATGACTGACAACTATCATATGGTTGATACCTGTTCAGAAGGGGGAAAACCCCAAGTTCTTACTTTCGGGAGCGATTCCGAGGACGAAATACCCCTCAGCCCTCTATTCAAAGACTCCACCTCTGAAAAAGAAGAGAAGGATAAGAACTGTGAGAATATTCAGCTGCGTAACCGCATGCTGCCTGAAAATAACCTCGGACCTACAAACAATGGTTCGAGCAAAAAATACAAAGGGAAAGAAAAAATCCATGAGGAAATTGCCTTCGACGGTGGAGTTGTCAAAGAGCTCACAGTAAGGGACCCGCCTAGAAAAATTAAGGTGGATTATAATATCCTAGCACATCTGAGGAAAATACCCTCACAGTTGGGCATATTTGATGCTCTCCTCTTGTCCAAAGAGGCACGAGAGTATCTGATCAAGGCATTATAAGAGTCCGATCAGTTCCAAGCTTTCCTTGTAGAAGAGAAGATGAAGGACGAGTAGGCAGAGATTCACACGGCTGACATTACATTCAATGATGAAGATCTACTCCTCGATACGTGCGAACATAACCGCCCGTTATACGTCACCGGGTACTGCCACGACATCAAAATAGGGAAAATCCTGATCGACAATGGATCCTCCTTCAACCTTCTCAATGTGAAAGTGCTGAAGGAGATTTGCATGAACGTTCAACACTTGGCCTGAGACAAAATTACAATCTCCGAGTTTGACTCACAGTCGTCATGGACGCTTGGGTCCGTAATACTGACATTACACTTCGGGTTGCTCGTCACTGACATCAAATTTCACGTCATTGACACCAAGACTTGGTATAACGCTTTGCTCGGCAGGCCCTGGTTGCATGAGTACAACATCATCCCTTCTACACAACATCAGTGTATGAAGTATTTCAATGACGGTTTGGAATGCACCTTCACAGGGGAGCTAAACCCGTTCTCTGCAAACGAGGTCTGGAAATATGAAGACGTAAAGTACTTCCTACCAGACTTCGAAGATACAAAAAGGTGTCATAAGCCGGAGGATAAACAGAAGTCCGTCTCCACTATCCTGATCTTTGGGAGCGATTCCGAGGAAGATGAAGAAATAGTCTACTCGGAACAACCCCATAAAGAAAACAACAGGCCCGGACCATCTACCCCTATTCTGGTTTTTGGCAGCGACTCTTAGGACGAGGCCAATGCAGTGTTCTCCATCCGTCCGTCAGTGCAGACCCTCGACGAAGCAGATCAGAGTCTGCAAATCACAATGACTCCGCCTTGGCACCACAAGGACTTGATGCGCTTGATACATACAGCGTACAAGAACTACAGACTTTCTATGTCCTTGTTCACCGCTGAAAACAGAGACGGAACCGCGTAGGTCGTCTGGCCTGAATTTGGAGGGGGGGCAGATGCTATTTGGTTTTATCCGTCCACCTCTCCGAAGATGCCAAGTTGATTTATGGCACCGTGTATCGAAGGTTTAGACGGATGCGGCCGATGTAGCAGACTTCGTCAGATTCCCCCTCATTGTGAGGGGTTTTTGATTGTGGGGACGCTCTTACCTACATACGCAAGCCCCTGCAGTTAATTACTCTACCGCATCGCGGTAACCATTTTCTCCTTCTCCAGATGGTCTCGTGTCGTGTATGTTTGTTTTATTTTTGGTTGCCCGTGGATTGTATACGGAGACTAATTTATGATGTCGCCCGTAGGGCGTGGATTAGTCCAAATCCGTATTTTCTTAGATTTGGGTTTGGGTTGGGTTTGGGGATCGTTAATCTCATTTGAGACTAAGATCAACTTAAACGTTTGTTAAGGATACGTAAGTCTAATTTTAGACTAAGATCTACTTAACAGGATTATTTTGATCCAACAAAAGAGCATTTGGACTCTATTGTTTTAGTTTAGGGACATTGCGGTCCATAAATTTAAGGACATCATAGTCCATGAGTTTAGGGACCCCATAGTCCGTAAAGTTTAAGAACATCATAGTCCAATTTAAAGACGTCATAGTCTGTTTGGTTTTGGTTCACCCTTTTGGGGATGTACAAAAAGTTATTGGTTATAGGGACCCTCCATCTTTCTGAAGACGTTGAAGAATTACAACGACATATATCAGAGGTATGAAGAGATGTACCCTTGAACCAATGTTGGTTGGGAGATCTGTAGTCAAGTTTGGGACTAAGATCAGTTAAAAAGATTTATAAGCATATGGGTTCAATTAATCTGAATTAGGGGCATGTGGCCAACTTGGGCTCGGCCCACTCGGTTAAAATGTTGAACATTTAATTAGGCTCAGTCCCTTTTCATTTAACAATGTTGAGCATTGGTTTTGGGTTCTGACAACCTTTTTTTCTTTTATTGAGTGTTGAACACTCATTATGGCTTTGGGGTTTTATTTAAAGAGCAGTTTATGTTCTCTCAGTGCACACGTGAAGAGTACATGGTGCGCTTGGCGCCAGATTTAGAGCGCTAAGGCGCTTCCTGTGAGATAGCGTACACGTGAGGAACACGTGGCGCTCTTGGCGCTGAGTGCCAGATTTAGAGCGCTAGGGCGCTTCCTGTGAGATGCGCACACGTGAGGAGCACGTGGCACGCTTGGCGATGAGCGCCAGTCGATGAGTGCAGAGCGCTCTTTATAAAATGGCGCCCACATGAGGAGCACGTGATGCGCTTGGCGCTGAGCGCCAACCTTTGGAGCGCTGGGCGCCAGTTTTAGAGCGCTAAGGTGCTTCTTTGAATTAGAGCGCTAGGAGTACTGCGGCGCTGTGCTCCAGTTTTAGAGCACTAAAAAGCTTCTTTTAATTGGAGCGCTACGGCTCTTCTTTAAATTGGAGAGCTAAGGCTCTTTTTAGGCAACTTTGATCAATTCTGCACTCTGAGAATTAAATTCTCGTTCATAAGAGACTTTGTCTCATAGATCTAAGAACTAAGTTCTTATTTTAATAGGAGATGTTACAATCTCTTCTGTTTTTGTGAAAGACTTTGTCTTTATCTTATAAATCTGTGATCTTACGAGGACTAAGTTCTTCTCCCTCCCTTTTTATGATGAGATGCTATGATCTCTTTTGTGAAAGACCTCTGTCTTTTAGATCTATGATCTAGAAAAAGAACCAGGTTCTTCTTCTTTTTATGAGATGATTTTATCTCTCTGTTTTATTTACCTTGAAGAAATTCTTTTTCCGAGAGCTTGCTCTTCTCTTTGAAATTTCTCAAAGTTTGTAGGGGGGTCCTCTGTACAAGACTTGAAGACTTCGGTCCTTTATATAGGGGAGGCTGATTTGTTGAATCAGTTAAGAAAATCTTTCCTCTGATTGATTTGGCGATGTTTCCCACCATTGGATCTTTGATCTAAGGGCTTCTGTTTTACAGAAGGCAATTTTCTTGTTTTTAACAAATTTGGAAAATATTTTTCCATATAGAACTTGTTCTGTATCTTAGTGATTTTTAATCACCATTGGATCTTTGATCCAAGGGTGGGGAACATTTAGTTCCAGCGCTAGCGCTCTCGTGCTTTGCACGTGAGCGCTGCATCAGAGTCTTTGACTCTTAGTGTTGGCGCACTTGGTGCTAGCGCTCTCGTGCTTTGCACGTGAGAGCTGCCTCAGAGTCTTTGACTTTTAGCGCTGGCGTACTTGGCGCTAGCGCTCTCGTGCTTTGCATGTGAGCGCTATCTCAGATTCTTTGACTCTTAGCGCTGGAGCAATTGGCGCTAGCGCTCTCGTGCTTTGCACGTGAGCGCTGCTTCAGAGTCTTTGACTCTTAGCGCTGGCGCTTTTATGAAGCGCCGCTTCATTTCAAATTTCAAAATTTGAACAGAGTCTTGCTCTGATTGAGGGAAACAAATGCCCCCTACCGTTGCGCTCATGTGGCTTACACGTAAGTGCAGCGGTGGCAGCATCTGCGCCATTAGATCAACTTTAGAAGTTGAAACAGCTCTTGGTGCCTATAAATAGGGCCTTTGGCCCTTGAGATGACCTTTGTTCATCTTCTTTCTTGTTTTTCTGAGAATTAATTCTCTTTTAGAGCATAGCTCTTTGTCTTAAGAACTCTCTTAAAGACAGAATTCAGTAAAAAAATTTAGGTAAAGATTAAATCTTTGAAGGGATTACTTCATAATCAAGGGTTTCACCCATTAACAGAGCCTTGCTCTTTTCAGATCATAGATCTAAAGAAATTTTTAGGGTTTTCTTAACAGAGCTTTGCTCTCATGAAATCATAGATCTAAAGATATCTTTCTTAGGGTCTTTTAACCCATTTAAAGAAGAACTCTTAGAGTTCATCTTGCAGATCTTAAAGATCTTAGAGTTTTTAACTCAGTAAAGCTTTGCTTTTAGAGTTTTTGATGGATTATTCCATCTTTCTCGCAGAGCATTGCTCTTTAGAATTTTTGGGGGGGATTTTATTCCCTTCATCATTAATTATGACAAATGTCATATTTGTTGAAGAGCGCTGCTCTTAAGGGAGATTTACTTCTCAGCCCAAGGGGCCCTCATTAAATGAGAATCCTTTTAGGATTTCTTCATTTAATGACTGTCTCATCAAATGATGAGTCTGTTTTATTAATGATGAGCCATCATCTAGATTGTGTGGGTCCCCCTTGGTCCCTTTCCACTGCATTGCAGTGCGGTATGAATTTAAAGTACTAAGTGACAGAACTTAAACTGTACCATTGACGCTTAATTTTTCGTTCTTTTTCGCACAGGTACTATGTCTTTCGACATTTCTTTCCCGTTCGTCTGTTCGGAAAGCGGATTTCCTGAAGCTCATGTGGACAGGGAATTCTTCGCGTTGATCAAAGATCACGACCCGGAGCAAAAGAATTTTCATTTATGGGGCAGATGGTACAGTCAAATTATCAGGGGCCGACGGAGCTTTTCTTGCGCGGCACCTTCGGAGCCTATTTCGGTGATCCCCTATGCTGACGCACCTCCGGTGAACTATACTGTGGAGGAGGTCAAGTGGACTTCAGAGGATCTCCTTCAACCTTCTATGGCTGCAATACCCGTACAGCCGCCGACGGCTTTGGATATTCTAAGGCGGCATATATGCCAGGGCAAGTCGCGCCCTTGAGGACAGCCGTACATGATAAGCCTAACTCCTCGTCATCCAGCTGGGTATTTGCAGTGGGCCCGCTACATTTTGTCGGCTAAGAGATTGTTGCTACTGAAGCTCGGGTTGTACCCCGCCGTTTATGCGTCTCTCTTTCAATATTCCGCGCCTCCTGCATGGTGGGTCAAGGCTTTTCTGGAGCAATGAAATATTCCGACCCACACCTTCCTTCTGTCAGATCGAGAAGTCATCATATCTTTAGAGGAGTTTGCAGAGATCTCTGGCTTACCTGTTAGGGGAGAACACTACGAGGAGTTGCTTCCTCCGGACGAGTACATCTTTGCCACCAAATCGGTGGTAATGGGTCTTACCCCGGAGAACTCCATTCAACACCAATTCCCGAGCTTGATCAAGGTGTTGAATATATACGCAAGTCTATTTCTGTAGTCTGGAGGGCATGGAGTCGGCTATGCAGACTTTATCGCTCGCTTTCTTCGTCCGGAAGCCTTATCGAAGCAAGCTGCAATGTTCACCAAGCTTGACGATCCGTTTGATTTTGGTTTGGATAAACAACTGACGACGGAGGCGGATTTAAAAAGTTTCTTTATTCCGGCTGCTCCTGTCGTTCCCTTTGCGGAGCTTGCTACTCAGGACGTCGATGAAGAGACGTTCGTACTGGGGTTCATTGGCTTATGGCTAAACTGGTTCGTGCTTCCAATGTACCCTCGTTATATGAGGCCATCAGTCTTTTACCCAGCCCATCGTATGGTTGCGGGAATGCAAGTGGCTATCGGGATTGCCGGGTTGGCACACCTGTACCATGGTCTCAACTTAGCGGCGGATACTACTCAGCCGGGGGTACAGCCCGTCACTTTCTCGCTGCATTATTTTACATCATGGATCGAGTTGCACGTACTTGGCGCTTTTGGTGTCCATAAACGACCTCGTTTCTACGACAGTTACAACTTCCCTCGGATTATGCGCCTAGTTGACGCGTCTGTTTTAAATCCGTCATAGCGGGAGGCTAGGGGTTTGCTCCGTCATCCGCGTATGGCTGGAGATGGCATGACCTTTGCCGATAAGGCTTTAACCATCGACAAAGAATCCGCAAAAATGGTGTAGCCACTGCGGGACACTTTTAAATACGGGGCCTCTACTTTGAAAGCTCGGGAGATTCTTCATTTATACTCAATCAGGATGGGCTTTCTCATGTTCAGGCATAATGATTCGGCGTTGTTCATGAGGTACAAGCCGCACCGTTTCGCCCAGCAATCAAGCTATAATCAGGGCGTCCCACTCGAGGCCTTCCTAGCTGAGCCAGTTGCTACAGAAGAAGGTATTCGCAATGCATTACGCCATTTTATGCGGTTGAACACCGGCTCCAATTTCATTATCAGTGAGCCGAGTTGTGTTCCGCGAATCTTGAATGCATATGTGGCATGGTATCAACATTCGATGGGCGCCGTTATTAGGGAAGAAAATCGATTATTGCTTGATCGCAAGGGCACCGCCCCCGCTGGTAATCCAGCCTTTCCTTTGAAGCGACGGACCATCATCCATCCTCCTTTGAGAGAAGCCGCTGCGGCTGTAGTACCACGTGTTATGCCTGAGCTGCCCCTACCCCGTGCTCCTGTAGAAGCGGTAGCTGTGGCGTCTCCCGAGTCTGGCGTGGGTGCGGAGATAGGGACTCGTCGCCCCAAATTGCCCGCCAAGCGCAAGTTCATGTTATCGGCTGCCGGCACTCGCTCACTGAAGAAAAAGAAGTCGATGCTTTTTGCAGACGTTGTATTTGGCCAGGAGCCTCATGCTCCTTACAGCAAGGGTCTAAGTGAGTACGGGACCAACGAGGGTTTATTTATGGCGTCGGATGATACCGATCTAGAGGCTGCCATCGCGGTTTCAAAGCAACTAGCTCACGATGAAGCAGCACTAATCACCATCGCACAATCAGGTATCCTTCGATCATATCTTTCCACGGCTATTTTAATTATTATGCTTTGACTGACGTTTTCTTCTTCAACAGGTATCTCCGCTGAAGAGGCTCTCGCAGCTTCCCTCTAGACTGTTGAAGAGGAGGAGAGGCTTCACACTTCCTTGGGCCTCGGTATATTTCGGCTCATTGTGCCTTTGTTCCCTTTTTCTTCATGGGTAGTTTGACCCTTCTTTTTCATCTTATTGCAGAGACTAGCTCGACTCAGGTTATCCCGAGTGCAGTGCTAATCCAGCAGGGTGGCGCGGCGACACTTCCAGGGCCGGCTGCTGAAGTCCCAGCTCCCACAGTATCGCCAAAAGAGGCCTCGCTTAAGCAGCTGATGACGGACGCCGTAACGGCTCCAGAGGTAGCTCCTGCCTCGGACGATGACGTCACTTTGATGGAGGTCTTGAGGAGGTCTTTTGTCACTGCCAAGGCTGACAAGAAGCGCAGAAAGCGTGCGGCGAGGGAACGTGATGTCAGCTTGGCTGTGGGTGCAGGTTCAAGCGCTACTCCATCCGTCGCTATTTCTTCCGAAGATGCTCCAGCTGTCCTGTCTACCGTCCATAGATAGGTTGTGCGCGCGGCTCGGGAGTCAATTGCAAAGCCGCCGCAAGGTAACGTAATATTGGGTCTTTTTATTAGAATTTGATCTTCAAATTCTCATATATCATATCCTGTAGGGCTAAGTCCTTGTGATGAGGCGGTAGGTGAGATGACGGCAACCACCGAGCCTGAAGCGGCTATTCTCTTTCGGGAGTCCGGGACTGTCCAAACCGCCGCTCTTTCTTTCTGCGGTTCCCCGCCATCGCCTGGCATTGCGAGTGTCACGACGGCTCTTGTAGAATCAGGGGATGAAGCCACTGGCACTGAAACCATTCCACTGAAGGAGAGCGAAGATACCGCAATGCCCAGTGATGCTTTCGTCGCAATAGGCTGATGATCCATCAGGTAGGTCTTGAGTCGCTTTTTACTTTTGTTTTGCAATCCTTTTCAGCTTTTTATGATGGTATTTTATTTGTAGGTGTAGCGAACATTGAGATTGTGTGATCTGAAACACTCGCGGTCGCTGCCATGACGGTTGCTCCCTCGCCTTCTCCTATGTCCTCCAAGATGCTGGAAGGTATAGATTTGCGATCCATTTAATTGAATTATGACCATCATTTTTCTTGTACTGACCATGTATCATCGCAACCTTGCAGGAGTTCTCTTTGATCATCTGTATCAAGTGCTGAACCTGCATTTCTTCCTCCAGTCAGAAGTCACTTTGCCTGCTGGTGCCGGTGAGTATAGTTTTTAACCGACATCCTTTCCTTTCTTTGACGGGCGACCCTGCTGTTGTTAATATTAAATTTATTGCAGCACAACAAATTGAAGGAGGGGACGAAGGAATCGTCGTGCCACCAGTACTCCCAACTTTTGCCCCCTGTCGCAGCCGGTATAGTAGACTCCATTGTTCGTGCATTTTCTTTATCTCTTAAGCCGACATTTGATCATAATTCGTTTTGCAGCAATCGCACCGGCTCCTGCTCCGTTCGAGTCTCGCATCCTAATGTCAGCAAGGCCCTTTTCTAGACGTCCATCTTCCAAAGGCGCTGTGACCAGCATGCGTATGTTGAGTGAATACATGGAGGAGCTTGACGCGGAGGCCCCTACATTCGCTGTTGATTTTGCTGCCGATATTAATCCAATGCTGGCGACGCTTGTGAACTTCCATAACGAAGGCGTCGTTGAGTCTTGGGTTAATCACTGCAGGAAAATTGATGCCTGCCTATATGAACTTAAGCTCAGGCGTCCTGCTCCCGAGGTTCTGGCTCTGAACTCCCAGCAGGCTGCATGGGTTGAGCAAAGTGCCATTTTCCTTCGCCATTTTGAACAAGAGGAGACCCTCAAGTGAAAGGAACGTGAGGCGACTTCCGCTGAGTCTGTCCAACTGCGTGCCCAGGTCGAAGCGAATGCTGCGCAGCTGAACTCCATCTTTGAAAGCCTTCAACGATGTATTTCTGACGGGCTGGTGCTGAGGAAAAAGCTTGACTTTACTGAGCAGGTCACACAGAGTCAGGAGGCTATTCAGCAGGAAATTGACGAGAAACTTTCATCCTGTCTGCAGCAACGGGCCCAAGTCAAAGCGGAGCTGGCCGCGGTGGATGGTCGCAAAAAGGAGCTGAGAGGAGTGCGCGAGCGACTTGCTGATTTGTTAAAATCTCCTCCTTCTCAATAGTCATTTTTGTATCGATTGTACATTTGTAATCTTTGAATAACATGTATTCATTCTTTTTTTTATGATGTATCTCGTATTCAATCGAATTCATGAATAAATGGCATATTTTTTTTTATCTCCGACTATCGCTTTCTTTTCTCTGTTGTGTTGTCGGCATGTTACTTTAGCAGTCGTGGCCTGTAGATAATAAAGGACATTTCATCTTACCTCCTTGTAGGATAGTGACAGCTTGGGAAGCAGGTTCGGGTCTACTGCCTAAGACTTTTCAACTTTATAAGCCATGAGGGTCTCATATAAACTTTTCTCCCTACGAGTCAAGAGGATCTCGTAGGTGTGTTCTCTCCTTCGGGGTCGAGAGGACGCCCAAGTGCGTTTTCTCTTGAAAGTCGTAAGGATCTCACAAGAGAATTTTATTTTCATGCGCGGGGACACTGATTTCCCTACGGGTTGAAACGAATCGAGGGATTCTCTTCAAGGACGCTGATTTCCTTGAATCGAAAGGTTTGTCAAGGACATTATTTTCCCCGTGGTTGAGACGAATCGATGTATTCTTCAAAGACACTGATTTCCTTACGGGTCGATGTGAATCGAGAGGTTCTCGTCAAGGACGCTGATTTCCCTGAATCGAGATAAGAAGCGATGGCTTAGGAAACAGGTTCAGATCTGTCGCCTAAGACTTTTCAACTTTATGAGCCGTGGGGGTTTCATAAAGGTTTTTCTCCCTACGAGTCGAGAGGATCCCGTAGGTATCTTTTCTCCTTAGGAATCGTGAGGATTCCTAAGTGCGTTTTCTCTTAAGAGTCGTAAGGATCTCACAAGAGAATTTTTCCCGCTTACAAGTCGAGAGGATTCGTAAGTGGTTGTTTCCCTCCTTGTCGAGATTCGACTTTGGAGAGTGTAGCCCGTGAATAGTATACAGTAGTCCATCTTAGACCGACTTGCAGGGCCCCAGTGCTTAGGAAACATGTCCTTATCCCTATTGCCTAAGGCTTTTCCCTTCGAGTCGAGACGAATCGAGAAGTTCTCGCAAGAACACTAATTTCCTCACGGGTCGAGACGAATCGAGAAGTTCTCGCAAGGGTTTCCTAACGTCACTGTTAACTCCTGCTAATAGAAGTCCGTTAGGGTATGTGGTACTAGGGTTTTCTACCCGTTGCGCCGTCGTGTTGGCAGGTGTATTACTCGATACTCAATCTTTCTGTTCGATTAGCCCCGCGACTGTCGTGTCTCTGATCTCTTCGGAGGCTGGATAAGACGTTTTCAAGTAATCTTCCAGGTGATATTACCGTCGAAAGAGCAAGCGTTAAGGATATTCCACGTCGCTTTTTACTTGAGGTTAGGCTCAGTTTGGGAGCCCTGATGAGTCATGACCACTCCGCGCTGGTGTGGGATGACCTCCGATAGTCTTTTCAGGTCTCATTTGAGTTGCCGTCAAGACCCTGAAGCGAGGGATTTTCCTTGGCTTCGTTTGTTGACATTGTGTCTGCAATATTGCGACGAATGTCGAGGTTGTCTCTGGGTTGTCTATGAACCATCGAGGTTTGAAACTAGGGGACTTTGCCGTGGCTCCGTTTGTTGATGTCACGTCTGCATCCTGCTGGAGTGAGGAGAAGCGTCGTTGGTGATCTCTAGGCTGTCCGTGAACCGTCGAGGTTTGGAACTAGGGGACTTTGCCATGGTTCCGGGGTAGTCTCTAGGCTGTCTGTGAACCGCCGAGATTTGGACCTAGGGACTTTGCCATGGATCCTTTGTTTTGACCCTGGGGTCGTTTGTTGACGTCGCATCTGCATCCTTCTGAAGTGAGGAGAAGCGCCGTTGGTGATCTCTAGGCTGTCTGTGAACCGTCGAGATTTGGAACTAGGAGACTTTGCCATGGTTCTGGGGTAGTCTTTAGGCTGTCTGTGAACCGCCGAGATTTGGAACTAGGGACTTTGCTATGGCTCCTTTGTTTTGACCCTGGGGTCGTTTGTTGACGTCGCATCTGCCTCCTACTGGGGTAGAAGAAGAACGTTGTTGTTGATTTCTAGGCTTGTAGATGTAGCCACTGGGCTCTGGCTTCCTTTTGACGGAGCCTGGTGGGACAATATGGTTCCCTTTTTGTTTATGCACATAGATTGTATACAGGGGTCAATATGGACTTACCAGTAGGACAAAAGTTTCATCATCATTATTTTTTATTTCTTTCCGCGATGCTCTATCATTTCATCTTTTATATCGTGAAGTTCGCGATTGCCCAATCATTTCGGCTATTTTTCGCGGTGCCCGATCGTTTCGGCTATTTTTTCTTTTTACTCGCTGCTTTTTATTGCGAGTTGCCCAATCATTTTGGCTGTTTTTGTATGCATATATTATACTTAATGAATTTGTTGCAAGTTGCCCTATCATTTCAGCTATTTCATATGCATTTTTGGCTCACTGATTTTAACCGTGAGTTTAGACTTGGAATTTGATATCGATTTAGGCATCAGCATCGCTACAACTGGGATATTGCTAGGTGCGAATCATCATTTGCCTTTGTCGGTTTGAACAAAGGTGGCTTAGTAGACCGGGTTAAGATCCTGTCAACTAAAGCTTTTGACTTCATGAGCCGTAAGGGTATCATAAAGGTATTTCTCCCTACGAGTCGTGAGGATCTCGTAGGTGCGTTTTCTCCTTAAGAATCGTGAGGATCCTCAAGTGTGCATTCCTTTATAAGTCGTAAGGATTTTACAAGAGTGTTTTCTCCTTATAAGTCGAGAGGACTTATAAGTGTTTGTTCACCAAATAGGGGAATTTCACGCTATTGGCGGAACTTGGTGGGGGAGACGTTTATTTATGCCCATGGATTGTATACAAGGGTCAATATTGAACCGCTTGTAGGGTAGTCTGTGGAATTTAATGGCTTAAGAACAGGTTCAAATCCCTGTAGTATAAGGCTTTTGAATCTTGTGAGCCGTGAGGGTCTCATAAGAGGGTTCTCCTTGCGATTCATGAGGATCTCGTAAGTGTAATTTCTCCTTAGGAATCGTGGGGATCCCTAAGTGTGTCGCTCCTTTGTGAGTCGTAAGGATCTCACACATGTATTTTTTCCTTATAAGGTCGAGAGGACCTTGCAAGTGTCTTTAAATGAGATTGCGCCCTTTCGGGTTTTCACAAACTCACCGGTAGCACTGCTGTTTTTACTCACGGAGCCCTTTCGGGTTTTCATCCGTGCCCATTTTTCTTATGGACGTACCGTTTTATTTTATTCGTCAGCCTTAGGATGCTGCGGTTTGTAGTAGTTTACAGACATTTAGGTCAGTTGTTGCCATATTTGAGGCGAATTTCTAATTTACGGACTTTTCGGTCCATAGTAGTTTTGAGGCGAAATTTCGCCGGATATTCTATGAACAAGTAGGTTTCCCCTTGATAGACCTTGTCACATAATCCAAGGATTTTGGCACTGCTCTTGCCCCCATCTCCTCTATGTTATCTTCTAGCGCCGAGTGAGCTTCTTTGTTATTTAGCGACGAATGAGAGATCATGTGGCAACTTGCCACATAATCTTCAGGTTCCTCTGACGAGTCGTCTCCCTCATCATTATCGTTATCTTCACTTTCAAGGATGTGATTGAGAAACTCTTGAAGCGTGACTGGGGTTCGCGCCATCTGGTTGTATTTCTCCAGCGCGTCAATATACTTTTGCAGATCCGTGCGCTTGTCGTCAGACTGAGCGGGCTTTTTGGTCTTCTTCTTTGAAAACTTTGACGGATGGGCCTGGGTGTTTTGCCCGTCGCTACTAACTCCCGACGTTGGGCGTGCTTTCGGCATCCTCTTGATGATCTCCGGCTCTAGCGGGCTTTTCCACCTGATCGCCGGACATTCTTGAAGATTCTTCAGCATTCTTTTCGTTTTTGCCGAAAGAACTACCTCCCATGGAGCTTCCTCTATGAATGAGCATGATGCTCTCGGCGTGTCCATCTTTTTAGGAGCATGTGATCGTGTAGGGTTTACCTTCCAGTTTTCAGACAACGTGAACTTACCCTGTTGGTACTGGTCTTCAACCCAGTTTTTGAAGACGTAGCAATCTTCGATTGTGTGACCCATTACTCGATGGTAGAGACAATAATTAGGATTGTTGGCATCACCGGGTTGCGATGAGTGTCTCGGCTCCGGCAAAGTGATGAGCCCATTGCGCATTGCCAGTTCGAATAGTCTCTTTGTTTTATCTCGGAAAAATGAGTAAGGACGTCCCAGTTTCTCCTCAAGGGATTGGCGTGGGTGCACGTTGCTTTGGCGAACAACTGGTTTTAAGTTGCTCGGCTGTTGTTGAGTATTGGCGACAAAGGTTGCTTTCCCTTTACCCTTTTCATTCCGCGGCTCTGACTTTGAAAAGGAAGGCTTATGACCCATCTGGTCCATTTGGGCCAGCTTGTCAATCAAGGCATGGAAAGTGGCTGGCTTGAAAAACATCATGAACTGGGATATGTTCACCTGCGGATCGAGGGTTCCTACAAACATGCCTACTGCAGGAGCCTCTTCTATGCGTTGTTCGCATTTCGACCATAGGTTCTGCCACCGTCTAGCATACTGAACCGATGTTTCTCCCGTCTTCAACCTGGCATTGATTAATGCTGTGATTGGGGTGCATTCGCTAGCGCTTATGAAACGCTGGGTGAACAGTAGATCCATTTCTGCAAATGTCTTGACATAGTCATTCGGGAGTTCGGAATACCACTCGAATACTGTCTCCGACAAGCTGCCAACGAATTGGCGAAGCAGTAGCTTATCATCACCTCCGGTGTTGCCGCACAGAGCCCTGAATTGAGCAACATGCTGGTGTGGATTCCCCGTCCCCTTATATACATCGAATTTAGGGATCATATACCCCGGCGGGTACTTTATTTAGTCGTACCAACCCGGATAGGGTCGTCTAGTCTTAACAATTTGGCCGGCCGCTTCGCTCGCCTGATGAGCTCATATCTGTTGAGCGATATAGTCATCCAGGACGGTTTGGAGATGGTCTCCTCTTTGGCTGCTGATAGAGCCGGAAGTGGGTTCGATGTCTCCCCTCTGTCGTCTTCAAGGATAATCGGGGGGTCTTCAGCTGGAGGATTCGGCTGTATCATCATCCCGACCATATCTTGGAATAGAAGCGCCATTTGCTTTATATTAGCCGCTTGTTCCGCGGCCTCTTTGTCTTTCTTCTCGAGCATTCTTCGGAGGAATTCGGCATCGGTTTCCTGCTCCTGACACTGCTCCGACGATGTTTCCGGGTTTTCTTTTGGCCCAGTGAGTGCGGCCGTCTTCGTTAGCATCTCTTGGAGATTTTGCTGTTGTTGCTCCTGAGCCTTTGTCACAGACCGTGTAAGTGGTCGATGACCCATGGAGATACGGCTATCCACTTTTCCGGATGCCATGTAAAAGGTGTGCACTATCATTCCCCTAGACTTGGGGCATTTGGATTCAGCGCCCTTGAGATTGGTCGCAGACATGGGGATTTTCTCCGGCCTTCTCCTTTTGTGGGCGGTCGAAGTTGAGGGGGCCGTTGCAGCAGGCACCTAAGCAGATGCCACCTTCTGTGGTACGATAGGGTGGTCCTTCTCTTTTCGAACCTTCATCTTCTTCTGTCGGTGGGGGTAGTTTTGGTCAACTGCAGAGTCTTGGACTTTTCGCCAGACCCTGTGAATTTTGGATGACAGCAGCTGAGGGGGTTGCTCTGGCTTCGCCTTTGTAACACTTTCTGCGGATGGTGGGGACCTTTTCAACACGGCATTTGGAGAGTTCTTGCGCACCCTCCTAAGCGGCTCAAAGTTGTTCCCAGTTGGAACAGCATCATCGACTTCCACCGTTGGAGCTGGCGGAGTCAATCCAGAAGGGGAACTGCCCCCAGCTTCCCTCACTCAGCTCCAGTTGCGACGTCAAGCATGTCGTACGGTCGGGATCACCTCCGTTGTCAGGGTAGCTTCATCGTGCTTCATGCTTTGATGAGAAACTGTTGTTGGTGCCAGCCTGTCGAAGACTGACGTCCGTTGAGACGGAACGTCCAGCTTATCGAAACTGACTTTTGGGCAGGGGAAGCAACCTGGGTGACTTTGCCTGAAGCAGGAGTTGGAACGGCCAGTATTGCAAAGACTGATCCTTTAGCAGGAGAAGTTGCTTTGAAGATTTCCTCTACTTGAGCCGGAATGGCTATCCGCTTTGGGATAACCCGTTCAGGTATTGCAGGCTTCTTCGTGGGCCCACTTAAGCCCAGGCTCAGCCTATCAAAGACTGATGCAGTAGACTTGGAATTGGACGATCCGTTGAGAGGGGCCGTGGTAGTGGTGAGCCGATCAAAGACCAACTTCCTCGGAGCTTCCTATGACGGCATTAGGGAGTTGAAGCTCATTAGCAGGAGCATGGTCCCGAAGAAAAAACCAGTGGTGGCCTGCGTCACCTGTTCCACTGGCATCGCGAATATGGAGGCCGCTTGAGGCCCATAAGTCACTCCTCCGGTTGGGGCGGAGCGGGAGCAGTTGTTGCAGTTGGAAGCTATTTTCTCTTGAAGATGGTTCTTCTGTTTTCTGCATGGAGCAAGACACCAAATCTTAGTACCTCGAATCCAGGGGAAACCATAGCAAACCGCGACTCGTTCGCAAAACACGACACATGAAGTGTGGAGTGGAAAGAGAAAAAGGTCCCACCGGGCGTGCCCGAATCTGTTCGCCGCCGAAAACAGAGACAGAACCGCATAGGTCGCCTGGCCTGAATTTGGGGGGGGGAAGATGCTATTTGGTTTTATCCGTCCACCTCTCCGAAGATGCCAAGTTGATTTATGGCACCGTGTATCGAAGGTTTAGACGGATGCGGCCGATTTAGCAGACTTCGTCAAATTTCCCCTCATTGTGAGGGGTTTTTGATTGTAGGGACGCTCTTCCCTGCAGGTGCAATCCCCTGCAGTTAATTATGCTACCGCATCACGGTAACCACTTTCTCCTTCTCCAGATGGTCACTTCGTGTCGTGTATGTTTGTTTTATTTTTGGTTGCCCGTGAATTGTATATGGAGACTAATTTATGTTGTCGTTCGTAGGGCGTGGATTAGTCCAAATCCGTATTTTCTTAGATTTGGGTTTGGGTTGGGTTGGGTTTAAGGATCGTTAATCTCATTTGAGACTAAGATCAACTTAAACGTTTGTTAAGGATACGTTAGTCTAATTTTAGACTAAAATATACTTAACAGGATCATTTAGATCCAACAAAAGAGCATTTGGACTTTATTATTTTAGTTTAGGGACATTGCGGTCTATAAATTTAAGGACATCATAGTCCATGAGTTTAGGGACCCCATAGTCCGTAAAGTTTAAGGACACCATAGTCCAGTTTAAAGACGTCATAGTCTGTTTGGTTTTTGTTCACCCGTTTGGGGATGTACCAAAAATTATTGGTTATTGAGACCCTCCATCTCTCTGAAGACGTTGAAGAATTACAACGACATATATCAGAGGTATGAAGAGATGTACCCTTGAACCAATGTTGGTTGGGAGATCTGTAGTCAAGTTTGGGACTAAGATCAGTTAAAAAGATTTATGAGCATATGGGCTCAATTAATCTGAATTAGGGGCCTGTGGCCAACTTGGGCTCGGCCCACTCGGTTAAAATGTTGAACATTTAATTAAGCTCGATCCTTTTTCATTTAACAATGCTGAGCATTGGTTTTGGGTTCTGACAATCTTTTTGTCTTTTATCGAGTGTTGAACACTCATTATAGCTCTGGGATTTATTTAAAGAACAGTTTATGTTCCCTCAACTCATACGTTAAGAGCACGTGGTGCGCTTGGCGCTGAGCATCAGATTTAGAGCGCTAAGGCGCTTCCTGTGAGATAGCGCACACGTGAGGAGCACGTGGCGCTCTTGGCGCTGAGTGCCAGATTTAGAGCGCTGGGGCGCTTCCTGTGAGATAGCGCACACGTAAGCAGCACGTGGCGTGCTTGGAGCTGAGCGCCAGTCGATGAGTGCAGAGCGCTCTTTATAAAATGGCGTCCACGTGAGGAGCACGTGATGCACTTGGCGCTGAGCGCCAACCTTTAGAGCGCTGGGCGCTGTGGCGCTATGCGCCGGTTTTAGAGCGCTAAGGCGTTTCTTTGAATTGGAGCGCTAAGAGCACTGCGGCACTGTGCGCCAGTTTTAGAGCGCTAAGGCGCTTCTTTTAATTGGAGCGCTAGGAGCGCTGCGGAGCTGTGCGCCAGTTATAGAGCGCTAAGGCGCTTCTTTTAATTGGAGCGCTAAGGCTCTTCTTTAAATTGGAGCGCTAAAGTTCTTTTTAGGCAACTTTGATCAGTTCTGCGCTCTGAGAATTAAATTCTCGTTAATAGAAGACTTTGTCTCATAGATCTAAGAACTAAGTTCTGATTTTAGTAGGAGATGTTACAATCTCTTCTGATTTTGTGAAAGACTTTGTCTTTATCTTATAGATCTGTGATCTAACGAGAACTAAGTTCTTCTCCCTCACTTTTTATGATGAGATACTATGATCTCTTTTGTGAAAGACCTCTGTCTTTTAGATCTATGATCTAGAAAAAGAACTAGGTTCTTCTTCTTTTTATGAGATGATTTTATCTCTCTGTTTTATTTACCTTGAAGAAATTCTTCTTCCGAAAGCTTGCTCTTCTCTTTGAAATTTCTCAAAGTTTGTAGGGGGGTTCCTCTGTACAAGACTTGAAATCTTCGATCCTTTATATAGGGGAGGCTGATTAGTGAATCAGTTAAGGAAATCTTTCCTCTGATTGATTTGGGGATGTTTCCCACCATTGGATTTTTGATCCAAGGGCTTCTGTTTTATAGAAGGAAATCTTCTTGTTTTTAATAAGATTGGAAAATATTTTTCCATACAGAACTTGTTCTGTATCTTAGTGATTTTTAATCACCATTGGATCTTTGATCCAAGGGTGGGGAACATTTAGTTCCAGCGCTAGCGCTCTCGTACTATGCACGTGAGCGCTGCATTAGAGTCTTTGACTCTTAGCGTTGGCGCACATGGCGCTACCGCTCTCATACTTTGCACGTGAGTGCTGCCTCAGAGTCTTTGACTCTTAGCGCTGGCGCACTTGGCGCGAGCGCTCTCGGCGCGAGCGCTCTCGTGCTTTGCACGTGAGCGCTGCTTTAGAGTCTTTGTCTCTTAGCGCTGGCTCTCTTGGCGCTAGCGCTTTTATGAAGCGCCGCTTCATTTCAAATTTCAAAATTTGAACAGAGCTTTGCTCTGATTGGGGGAAACAGTCCCTCCCAGGCAAAGAGGTGAAAGGGCGATCCTCTTCTACCAATTTATGGAGACCAAACTAGAAAAAGAAGTCTGACATAGTGCCGATTTTGCACTCGAAAAGCTTCAACCAATCTGTCTGCCAAGATACTACGCGGAAAGATTGAAAGGCTATTAAGATACCAAGGTGTACCCCTCGAACAAACTGTTCGACAATCCTAATTCTACAAAAAGATTTGGGATATTCCCGAGACTCAGCGAAAGATGCCCAACAGGAAGATGGAGACAACCGGGCTCGGATACGTTCGGTCCAAGTAATGGGAGCAGCTCCACAGCTGCCGCGTCAGAAACAACTACCACGAAGGGGAAAATGCTCTTCCGAATGGCCGCGATGTTGAAACAGAGTGTGAGCCCACTTTAAGAATGTTAAGTCCGTTGCTCGAAGAACAAATAGACAAGCTAATAAAAGAAGCTTGTCAAAGGAGCCGAGACGATCACGGCTGCGAAATGGCCATTTATAAAAAGGCCAGGACGCACCGTCTCAATCAGCAATCCGCGGAGAAGGAAGACTATAATGCTCTTCATCCCCGGCTTGCTGTATGTCCCCGCAAAAGGGGAAAATTCTGAAATAAATGAAAAAACAAGGCAAAGAACGTAGACAACGTTTGAAAACAACGAAGCGGATCCAAGGGGCTGTGCAATCGAGAAAAGGTCGATTGGAACCCGTTCTTTATAAAGAATATGGGTCGGGGATACTCTTCCTCCAAGACAAGACAAGGAAATTATTCAACCTTGTCACGAAGCACCAAATGATGACACTTCCGGAGTCTCGGCACCCCGAACAAATAAACGAGGTGCATCATCCAGATTATTGCTCCTATCACTGAGTAATAGGTCGTCCACTTGAAAACTGCTTCACCTTCAAAGACTGGGTAAAGACCAATATTTGCAAAGCAGGTTCGCTTTATTCGACAGCTGGAGGGTAACCCCGCCGCAAAAGCATGAGCCAAAAAGGACCTACACCATGAGGATAGGACCAGCTCAACCACAAAAATGGAAGCGGAATCGTACCTGCCATATGATAACACTCTCAAAATAGGGAAGGCACGAGATTATGGATGGCCTCCACATGTGCTTCATAAATGAAGATGAGGATGAGGTGATCTCAGAGTTTCCACTAGCGCCAAAAGTGCTGGGAGATGGGATACACGCCACGGCGGATAAACTCAGAAAAATTGAATTAAAGACGGAGAATGATCCGAGACTAACGTTCGTTAGTGAACTGCTATCTGAAAAACAGGTAGCTACGTTAAAGGACGTGTTCATGCAGTATAAAGACTGCTTCTCATGGAACTATTCAGAGATGCCAGGTCTAGATCCAAAAGTGGCGGTACATAAACTGGCCATATCGCCGGACATAAAGCCAATCAAACAGGCGCCAAGAAGAATGCGGCTCGAACTTGAGATGGGTATCAACGCTGAAGTCAAGAAACTAATCGACTCCTGCTTCATCCAGGAAGTTCAATATCCCGACTGGATCGCTAACATCGTTCCAGTGATGAAGAAGAATGGGACGGTGCATATCTGCATGGACTTTCGGGACCTCAACAAAGTTTGCCCGAAGGATGACTTCCCAGTACCGGTTGCTGAGCTAATGATCGATAACACATCTACCCATGAGGTCTTCTCTTTTATATATGGATCTTCAGGATACAATCAAATAAAAATGCATCCAGAAGATCAAAAGCATACCGTCTTCCGAACTCCGCTGGGCATATTCTGCTATAAGGTGATGCCCTTCGGTCTGAAGAACGCTGGCGCTACCTACGAAAGGGCCATGCCAAAGATCTTCGATGACCTCATCCATGAGATCGTCGAATGCTACATAGACAACTTTGTGGTTAAAAGCAAATTTCAAGAGGAACATTAGGAATATCTAAAAATAGTGTTCCGACATTTTCGGAAGTATAATCTGACGATGAATCCTCTAAAATGCGCGTTTGGAGTCTCCTCAGGAAAATTCCTAGGATTCATCATACGGCACCGGGGTATCGAAATTGACTCTCCAAATATCAAGGCGATTATGGAAATGTCCACACCGAGAGGCCTCTTCAAGAAAAGCTCGCTTATATCTGGCGGTTCATAGCCAACCTTTCCGGAAAATACCGTCCCTACAGTCATTTGATGAAGAAGGGGACCCCGTTCATCTGGGATCAAAAGTGCCAAAATGCACTAGACGAAATCAAGCAATACCTGCAAAATCCGCCAGTATTGACCGCTCTGGTTAAGGGAAAACCCCTTATCCTATATACAACAGCCCTTGAGGGTTCACTAGGCGCGCTATGGGCAGAAAATAACGATCAAGGAAAGGAGAGAGTTCTATACTATTTGAGTCGAGTTCTCCTAGGGGAAGAAAACAACAACTCCCCTATCGAAAAGCATTGCTTGGTACTGATCTTCGCGATAACGAAGCTCAGACATTACATATTGGCATATGAAGTCCATCTCATATCAAAGGTGGATCCTCTCAAATATCTGATGTCAAGGGCCATACTAACAGGAAGGTTTGCCAAATGGGCCCTCCTCCTGATGGAGTTCTCGATAACGTATCGACCCCTCAAAGCAGTGAAAGGCCATGTCATTGCTGACTTTCTCGCAGAGCATCCGATACCAGCCGACTCCCCCTTAAATTGTGAGTTTCCGGATGAACATGCGTTCGACACAATCGAAGGAGAGAAGGAAGAAAATGATTCCCAATGGGAACTCTACTTCGATGGACCATCTTCCATGAAGAAGCGAAAGAAAAACACCCCCATAATCAAAACCGGGGTGGGCCTTATCTTCATGATTCCGTAAGGAGGGATATTGCGTTACTCACTCTCCTTAATGGAGCCAAGGACTAATAAAGAAGCAGAATATGAAGCTTTGATAGCAGGTCTCGATATCACTATCGACATGGAAAACAAAGACCTCCACATATATGGAGACTCCCAGCTGATCGTTAGCCAAGTAAATAGCGACTATCAGACATGCAAGCCAGAGCTGATAAAGTATGGCGAAAGAGTGCAACAACTGTTGACACAAATCCCCTCCTATATCCTGGAGAGTATACCGCGTGCAGAAAACAGCAAGGCGGATGCATTGGCCAAATTGGCTAAGGAACTGGCCGATGAAGACCTCGATGACGTAAGGATCAACGTGCAAAGCCGCCGCGTTCTCGCGCCAACATTTATATCTTCGGAAGACTTAATAGAGCCACCCGAAAGAAAAGAAACGACTAAACAAGTAGCCATTCAAATAGAGGACGAAGAAATGGTCAAGTATTAGAGGGAAGTCTTCATAGACCACTTCAAATCCCAATGAACGCCCAAAAATGCGTTGTTTGGGCATCAGCTCATGAAACGAGCTTTGTCTTTCGTATTCGTCAATGATACTTTATATAAGAGATCGTTCGACTGTCTATGGCTAAGATGCCTGGGGTCGGAGAAAGCAAAGAAAGTCGTTTAAGAAATTCACGATGGGCTCTGCGGTTCTCACCAAACTGGGCCAAAGATGAAGCTGAAGATCAAAAGAATGGGTTACTATTAGCCTGCGATGATTCAGGACTGCGTCAAATATGCGAAGCAGTGTCACTCGTGCCAAATCCATGGGGACTTCATCCACCAACATCCAAATCCGCTACACCCAACCGTGGCTAGCTGGCCGTTCAAAATGTGGGGAACCGATATAATTGGCCATATTGAATCGGCGTCGTCCAAAGAACATCGGTTTATATTGGCAATGACCGACTACTTCTCGAAGTGGGCAGAAGCAGTATCACTAAGGGAGGTGAAGACGGAGAATACCCTCCATTTCTTCACGACACATGTCATCTATCGGTTCGGCACTCCGCGACGAATTATCTCGGATAATGGGCCAGCTTATAGAAGTCATAAAATCAGCCGCTTCACATAGCAACATAAAATAGATTGGAGATACTCTTCAGTCTATAACCCTTGGGCCAACGGTCTAGCTGAAGCTTTCAATAAGACCTTGACGAAGATTATAAAGAAAACAGTGTCCAGAAACAAAAAAGACTGGCATGAAAGGTTGCACGAACCTTTCTGGGTGTACCGAACAACGTTCAAAATGGCTACGAATACAATACCATACATGTTGGTATTCGGCACGGAAGCGGTGCTTCTTCTGGAAATAGAACTCCCCTCTCTACGAGTAGCGGTTCGGTACGAGCTAACAGATAAAGAAAATGCTCATCTTCAGATTGACGAGCTCGACGTCCTCGACGAAACGCGCCTTAAAGCACAACAAAATTTGGAGGCTTATATGGAGAGAATGACACGGTCATACGAAAAACTGACTAAGCCGAGAACATTCCGCCAAGGCGAACTCGTGCTACTTGTCAAAAGACTCATAATCCCTAATCGTGCAAAATGGGGGAAATTCGAGCCGAACTATGAAGACCCGTACATCATTGATAAAGTCTACCAAGGTGGAGCCTACCTGCTTGTAACCACTCTGTTTTTAATGTACAAATTTTTTTAATGTATAGAATGGAGTATTTGCAAGCCCGAGTATACTTTAAGTATTATTTTTGTTTGAAAACAACAAGAACAAGCTTGTAGCTCATTGGTAAAGCCTTACACTGCTGTGATATAGCCCCTGTGTTCAAATCCCCCCAGCCACATATTATTTTTACTGATTTTTTATTTTAAATTTTTTGGAAGCCCAAAAGTTTACACGTGCAATACATGTAAAAATAAAAAGTCAGGTAAAATAAACATGTGCAAAAGGGTATTTATACGGACTAGGACACGTGACACCAATTCAGAGCCCAACCCCTTTAGAACGACCAGCGAGATGGCCCTTTGGGCCGGCGCCGCCGGCCCCCCATTGGAAATACTCCCATTCTCTGCACACTGAAACCCTTGGCCTACCCCACTATCCCCATATTGTTTGAATTTCCTGCAATTATCCAGAGATTGTTAATTCACTCATAAATCCTATTTTAATACATTTTAATTCTCTTTTCAATTCTCAAAACCCTAATTTTTCCCTATAAATACAACCCCATACCCTAGCCTCTTCATTCTGAAATCTCTTGTTAAAAATTCTAAAAAATTTCCATGTCAAAGAAGAGTACAAGTGGAGTCATCACTAGGACAAGTTCTGGCTAAGATTCGAGACGTTTCCGGCGACGCCCCAACGACCTCAAACTCTCCCTCTCTCTTTTCTTAAACCAAACAACTATTAAGTCTCACCTCTATACTTCTCTTTCTATTATAAAACTTCACTTTTTTCAAATTACATCGGTATGTGGAGTTATACCGATTTTTAAATTCTACTCTCTTTAGAATTGTAATTTTTCTTAAGAACCAATCATCCAAATCATCAAACCTTACTTGTTAATCATGAAACAATTTTTAGAAACAAGTTTCAATTTAAAACTATATGTAAAATAACTTTTATTAAGCTTTTACGCTTATATACCATGAAGTTACATATGACATCGTTTAATCATTCTTGTTTATATTACCTTTAGGAAAATCTCACGAGATAATGACCTACCTCTCACAAACACGCATCTTGACATAGCACGATTATATTGAACAACAATTTTATGGCAAATACGACCTTTACATCAAAATAGCATAAACTATTAAAAAACCGTATTCTTTAAATTGTGTTATTTAAATTCCTTACGATTGTGCATCTACAACCCACTTTTGGGGAATCCGATTCGGTTGGTACGGGTTATCGTACATCCATCGGACTAGTAGGGCGAGATGCAGACCTCCTCACGGAGCATACGATCTCGATGGAATTTTTAATGCAATTTTTAAGAAAAACGTGATTTCTATTTAATAAATAAATTTTATTTTTAATAATTATATATAAATATTATCAAACCATCTATTTTAAATATATGATAAATTCCATGTTTTTCTAAACAAAAGAAAACAATTACAAGTTTCATGAAAATACCATCAAGAATCCATTCAAGTTAAGTTTACACTAAAATACCTTGAATTATTCAATATATATATATATATATATATATATATATATATATATATATATTCACTAATTACCTCATTCTATAAAATTCACATCCATGATAACTCTAAAGAATATAAATAAATACTTGAGGATTATTTTTGAAGTATATGTAAAATATTTTTCATAAAACCCCCTCAAGTTAAATTAAATTACAATAAGAACGTTAGTAAATATAGGTTTAAGCGGGACCAATTCTCTTGAGCCTCAGGGAGCCGGAGAAAGTGGGTGCTTGCCTACTTAAGGTAGAAAACTAAAACGGGGTTATTAATGGTAATTGGCTTGGAAAAAGTCACAAATCATGCCGTCCATGTGCAGCAGTTACCGATAAATCCTAAACCTAATTCAGGACCCAAATCTGTTTAAGTTTCTGACTCAATCCGAGTCTCAGTCTAATCTGAATACAATCCAAACATGAATCCAACTATAACTCCAATTCAATATATCAAATATGAACACTTGAACATGAATACCGAACTTCTCCTCACATTCTTGGCATGCGGGCGCTGGGCGTCTCACGTGCTTGGCACGCAGACACTGGGAGCTGGGCGCCAGCGCTTCACGCTCTTGGCACGCGGGTGCCGGGCGCCGGTGCCTCGCATGCCAGGCGTGGGGGCGCCGGTGCCTCACGCGCCCGGCATGTAGGCGCTGGGCGCCGGCAGGAAAAAGGGGCTTAGCCCCCTATACTGGGAGTTGTACTCCCAATTGACTTTTGGAGTTAAACTCCTAAAAAGAAAGCCCTTTTTTGTGTTCAGAGTTAAACTCTCAAGAGATTTTCGGAGATGATGAAAGGAGACCCATTTCTTCTTTCTTGAGCCCTAGATCTTCTCTTGAGCCTTGGATCTTCCCAAAGTGGGGTTTTTGGAGATGGGTCTCCTTCTTCCTTCTCTCTATTGGCTAGATCTTGGAGAAAAATGGGACGAGACCTAAAAATTACCCCTTTTGGGGATGTGATGGGAGATCTGAGCTCCCCTTCAAGGGTTAGCATGACCCGTTTGACCCGTCTATCGGAGGTTCCTCGCTCCAAAGACGAGGGATAATTAACGACAGCTTAATTCACGGCTGCCGGAGATTCGGATCCCCAGAATCAATAAACCTCAGCCTACCCTAGGCAGGGGGATCTGTAGTACGCCTGACAAGCGCGCGCGTATTCCTATCTCAACGGGGTGACAAAAAACACCCTACAGATTCTGGCATTTCCGGTGGGACTGATCTCTCCTCCCATATTTCGGGTTAAACATCCATGCGAACTCAATCAACATATACATTGATTATCTGTACTGAAATCATGCTTCTATTTGCAGATTAACGACTTTTGACTGCAATCTTAGAACGCAACAAGATGTCTCTAAGGATCAGCTCAGCTCTCGACACAGCTCCCATCTCCTACAAGATGAAGATGGACGCCAGGACGGTGCTCCCGGCCAGTATCGGGTGACAATGGGAGGAGTCTCCGCTACCATTTGGCTCTATTCTGTTCGTATCGGCTAACGTCATCCCAGCTCCTTAAGCTCCGGTAACAGACAAACCGGCCTCGAAAGGCAAGAGGCCAAATGTGGAGAGCTCGAGAGCACCACTACCCAAACGCAAGTCGGTGTTTGAACGACTTTCCTTGGCCCCAGCTGGGGCAAGGCCATCAACACCAACAAAGCAACAAGGCATCTCAGGAAATCTCCAGCGGCGCTCCTGACAGCTGCTCAATTGGGTATCTTCTCTAAGCTCCCCGTTAATCAGCTCACGATGGCTTCCTGGATAACGGATTCCCGCTAAGCCCTCAAAATTGAGAAGCTAAGACAGAAAAGGCTCAGATACAGAGCCAACAAAAGGGCTAGGGCTCATGCTAGGCTGAACTTTATGAGGTTCCAAGAACAGGGTCACCCCGCCAAAGATAAAAAGACGGCTGGATATGCGGTCCACACTGTCTACATGGTGGGCACGCGCAGTAAGAGCAAGGATGAGACCACTACATCTCAAATCCAATCTGGTGTGAATGTGGCTGTCACTCCCAAGACCAGCATTCTCCGGAAGGTAATGAAAATCCTCCTAGTGAAGCTGAAAGCGGAGAGATCCCTCGGTTCACGAGGAGTCGGGCTCGGAAAGCGAAGAGGAGCCAATCATCCGTCCCAAGAACGCAGAGCAACAATTTCTCCAAGAGCTCCGAAAACAGCTCAGAAGTAAATACAAGGAGATGGCCAAGCTCTACTAAAAAATTGACGACTTGAAAATCGTCGTCTTACAGCTCACGGCCCAACTTTCCTCTCGGCCGTCCAATCAAGCGCAAGGTTTTGCTCATGAACCGGGAAACGGTGTTCCGAGACAGCCGATGCCTATTTTCTCAAATCCAAAGGTAGGGGGACCGCATGAAAGTCAGTCTCATCCTGTCTCGGGAAATGTCTTGGTTACCGATGACAGCAGCCCGCTAACTCAAGATCAAATCATGGATTTGGTTGCCAACAAAGTCAAAATATTGGTAGCCGAAGCCGAAACGTAAAAAGATGTTAGCAGTAGCGGGAGACCATATCCTGCTCAGTATGATCTGGTAGAATTTCCTAGTGGCTATGTCATCCCCAAGTTCGGAAGATTTGATGGGACGGGAAATGTGAATCAGCACATCGCCCACTTTAAAGACTCATGCGGGAATACCGGGGGCAATGATGCGCTTCTCCTCCACCGGTTCGTTAATAGCCTGACCGATGTCGCTTTCGACAGGTACGCGAGCTTACCGGATGGCTCCGTTACTACTTTCGTCCAAATGGAATCTTTGTTCCAACAAAGGTTCATGTGTGTCAGTGATAAGATCACCATTGCCGACCTCGTAAGGACCAAGACAAAGAACAATGAAAGCAACACGAATTTTATAACCCGATGGCGCAATCTCTCCGTCAAATGTGAACCGCCGATAGAGCGGGACCAATCTGTCAGCCTCCTCGTCGGAAATCTCAACAATTGGATGGCCCAGTTCTATGCACCGTGGGTCTCAAAACATTTCAAGAGCTGACCATGAAAGTCCAGATATTAGAGCGCTCAAAGCAGGAGTCTTCCTCTGATTCCCAAAATAACAATAGGTCCTGGAGAAACCGAAAGGATGATAATCGCAAAGGCGGAAATTCCGACGATGCTGAATCTTTTAACACTTCGGCTAACCGAAATAAGCGAGGGATGAGCGGGCCTAATTCCAACCAGCCTCGGAGCCAGTGTTCGAAGAGGGAGGAGTAGCTCCACTGAAAAAGAAGCTGGATGAGGTCTATTCCTTCAGAAGGGACAAAGTCTATAAAATATTTAAAGACGACCTAAGAAACGGTCTCCAATTGCCAGAATCAAAATGACCGACAGAAGCAAATATGACCGACGACCCCAAATACTGCCCCTATCATAGAGTGATAGGTCATGCCATTGAGGACTGCTTCGTCTTCAAAGATTGGGTCGAAAAGCAATATAAGGCAGGAGAGATATAACTGTCTAAAGGCGTGTTAACAAACAGTCAAGCTGCGACCGCCAATTTCATACAAATGGAGACCAAAGTCCTTCGGGAACCTGATTCTCTCAGACATCTGTCTTTCTCTAAAAAGAGTTGACCACCAAGTCGTTAAACTGGGAATAGTCGACCTCTTAGTCAATAAACTGGGGATGTAAAAATGTGTAAATAAAAAAAATGAAAAAGCCGAAATGATGGTGCAACTCACAATAAAAACTAGCGAGTAAAATAAAAATGAAAATAAATAGCCAAAATGATGTGGCAACCGTGGATGAATAGCCGAAATGATAGGGCAATCGCGACCTTCGCGATAAGAAAAGCTGAAATGATAGAGCAATCGCGGTAAAAATAAATAAATAAATAAATAAATGGCGAATGATGAGTCGCTCCTGGTACCATATTCCAGTGCAGCGATGCAGATACCAACCAAAATCCAAGTTTCCAAATGGCGAATGATGAATCGCTCCTGGTACCACATTCCAGTGCAGCGATGCAGACACCAACCAAAATTTCAAATCCTTAAATTCCCAAGGGAAAATGATGAGTTGCTTCTGGTACCATATTCCAGTGTAGCGATGCAGACGCCAACCAAATTCCAAATCCCAAAACGGCGAATGATGAGTCACTCCTGGTACTATATTCCAGTGCAGCGATGCAGACACCAACCAAAATCCAATTTCCCAAAATTCTCCCAGCCCTACGGTTGGTCCCCGAACTGACTACCGTATACAATCCACGGGCTCAAATAATTCTCATCACACCCATGCCCCACCGCAGTCACCAGTCCAGCGGCTGGTCTCCGCCCTTGGAATTATTCTCCATTTGGGAAGACCCATTCATGTGTCATCAAGATACATGAGGAGAACAAACTTACGAGATCCTCTCGACTCGTAAGAAAACACCTTCGTGGGATCCTTACGACTCACAAAGGAAAAACACGCTTGGGAGTCCCCACGACTCCTAAGGAGAATACACCTACGGGATCCTTTCGACTCGTAGGGAGAAAATGCTTTTATGAGACCCTTACGGCTCATAAAATTGAAAAGCCTTAGGTGATAGGGACCTAAACTTGTCGCCTAAGCCATCGCTTCCCGACAGGAAAAGGCAAATGATGAATTACTCCTGGCAACTGTGCTTCAGTGTCAGCAACGCTGATGCCGGCCCCAACCCCAAAATTCCAAACTTCCAATCCAATAGACCCCTAAGTCTTTAAACTGGGAACAGATGACCTCTAAGTCGTTAAACTGGAAACAGAAGACCCCCTAAGTCTTTAAACTGGGAACAGATGACCTCTAAGTCGTTAAACTGGAAACAGAAGACCCCTAAGTATTTAAACTGGAAACAGATGACCTCTAAGTCGTTAAACTGGAAACAGATGACCCCTAAGTCATTAAACTGGGAACGAGGGAAATCGTCTCATGGCAAATGATGATTCGCTCCTGGTACCATATTCCGGTGAAGCGATGCTGATGCTAAACCAAAACCAAAATCCCCAAATCCACTCATGGAAAATGATGATTCGCTCCTGGTACCATAGTCCAGTGTAGCGATGCTGATGTCAACCCAAATCAAATCAAACCAAACCAATAAGCTCTGCGGCAGAATCATGCTTCGTCTCAGAGTGTACCCCGTGTCGAAATCATGTTTCGCCTCGGAGTATCCACCTTCCCTGTCAGAATTATGTTTCTCCTAGGAATCATCCTCTACATCAAAACCAGTGACACTCCGTGCCGGGGACAAGTCAACTAGTGACCTCCTCGTCGGAATTATGCTTCGCCGTGGAATCAAGTCAACAAGCGACCTCCTCGTCGGAATTATGCTCCGTCCTGGAATCAAGTCAACCAGCGACCTCCTCGTCGGAATTATGCTCCGTCCTGAAATCAAGTCAACAAGCGACCTCCTCGTCGGAATTTTTCTCTGTCCTGGTCAAGTCAACGAACGACCTCCCTGTCGGAATTGTGCTTCGACTCGGAATCAAGTCAACCAACGACCTCCCCGTCGGAATTATGCTCCGTCTCGGAATCAAATCAACCAAAAAGCTCTGTGACGAAATCATACTTCGTCTCATAATGTACCCCGTGTCGAAATCATGCTTCGCCTCGGAGTATCTTCCCTCCTTGTTGGAATTATGTTTCGCCTGGGAATCAACTTCAGCATCAAAATTATGCTTCGGTCATAATGTCTGCCGCACTCCGGAATTATGCTCCACTCGTCGGAATTATGCTCCGACCCCTTTGAATCATGCTCCACTCTTCGGAATTATGCTCCGCTCCGCGGAATCATGCTCCGCTCCGCGGAATTATGCTCCGATCTCAGAATTATGCCCCGCTCTCCGAAATTATGCTCCGACCTCCGGAATCATGCTCCGCAAATCGGAATTATGCTCCGATCCCCGGAATTATGCTCCCGGAAAGATGCTCCGCCTCCGGAATGATGTTCCACTCTGAAGTCCAACTCCAAGATCCATCAATTTCATGCACACAACTCATATACGCGTTGTGCATTTATTGATGGGGGGCACTTTGTTGGGGTCAAAAATTGCACCCCGGTTGACCAAGTCAAAGTCAACCCTAAGTAAGTGGGCCCGGGCCCAGATCAAGTGGGCTCATGCCCAAGTCGAGCCCCGCGACCGGCCTCCCCCTTGCCAAAAAAATCATGTAATAAATAATTTTGATGTAATTTTTTATGCATGAATGTAAGAAATTGGGCATAAAGCCAAATTTCTGTAAAGCCCATGGCTTATGTGCAAAAGAAATGAGCACATGAGACATGGGATGGGCAAAATGCCACTTTGTAAAGCCCAAGGTCTATGTGTAATTTTGTAAGCTTATATAAGGCAACATGATAATGAAATAAAGAATAACTTTTCTTTCCCCTCAAAATCTAGGGTTTTTGTGCCAAGCGCGTGAGGCGCCAGCGCCCAACGCCTGCGTGCTAGGCACGTGAGGCGCTGGCACCCACGGGTCCTTTGGACGCTATTTTTCCCTTTTTTTATATACACACACACTCCACAACACTGTCCCCATTAGAAAAAAATTCTGTGGGGACCCCAATATATCCAAAACCCCTCAAGACACACATACGCACACAGCACATTGTGTTCGCGTGACCTGTTTGACCCGTTTATCGGAGGTTCTCTCACTCCAAAGGCAAGGGGTAATTAACGGCTTAATCCGCTGCTGCCGGAGATTCGGATCCCCACAATCAATAAACCCCAGCCTACCCTAGGCTGGGGGAATCTGTAGTACGCCTGACAAGCGCGCGCGCATTTCCATCTCAATGGGGTGACAAAAAACACCCTACAAGTGCGACATCAACTCCTAATACCAGGAGAGACGAATCCCCGACAATCGCTCGCTGCCTCCATATGGCTCAGGACTTTACCCGACTAAAACCTGTTTGCACGACTCCTTTGAGCCGTGGTAGCGTAGTAATCAAAGTATAGTGGGATACGAGACAAATGATGATCTCGGGTCAAAAGACTAACATGTACTAATGCCACTAAAGAACTTCCATCTAACGATAGATATAATACCATCTAGAAGTTTTCGGCAAGTCCGTCCAGTATACTCAATTCCAGTGAGCACCTGTATATTATCTTGGGTGACACAACACCAATGGCTTGTGAGACCGACCACCGCCCTCGTCAGGATCACGAAACGTATACACTAGTCTACTCCGAAATATCGATGCCCAGTCTCGATACTCCCATGACTTTGGACATTTAAGGATATGCTTATAGACTACCCAGCTCTCACGTATATGATCGCCATCATAATACTGGTAGTCAAGAAAAAATCCTACGGGCTTCATCATTATGTATTAGTGACACGTAATAACAAGTAAAACGTGTATACATCAATGATAAAGATAAACCAAATAGCATACTATCATCTCGAGTAAGATTGTTGTACCAGTATAGGTCTTCCCTCAATTATCATAATCGCGTGCCTACAATTACAATAATTTCCTTGAGGGCACTATATCCAACATGAGAGCACGTATATCTTCCATCATGGAGGGTGGAGTTAAAAGAAATATACGTGAAACAAGAGATGGATTAGAGTCAAAGGGCGAAGGCGACTTGGTTGAAAGAAAGGAATGAAAATATAAATTATTTTCATAGGATGGCTAGTATGAAAAGAAGGTCAAATTTCATTATTATGATTGAAACCGATGGAGATGTCATTACTGATGGGGATAAGATAATGATGTCGGCTTTGGGTTTTTATAAAAACTTAATGGGTTCGACTAAGGAGGTCAGGTGGAAGCTGCAGGCAGCTTTCTGGATTGATGGTAAGATGTTAATAGGGGAGCAAACCGAAAACCTGAGTATGAGTTAGAGGAAGAAATTAAATTGGCAGTATGGGAATTAGGAGCGGATAAGGTGCCAGGACCATATGGTTTCCCCATTTTGTCTTATCGAATATTTTGGAAGGTTGTGAAAGGTGACATATTGATGTTGTTTAAGGCGATAGAAGAAAATACGCTTAATCTGAAGAAACTAAATTGTTCTACTTTGGTTCTTATCTTGAAGAAAAGTGAAGCCAGGTTCCTTAAAGACTATAGACCCATAAGTTTGGTGAACTGTTCGTGCAAGATCATTTTAAAGGTGCTAGCAAATCGTCTGTATAAGGTATTGGAGGATACTACCAAAGACATGCAAACTGTTTTCGTAGCGGGACGTTACATCATGGATGGTATATCCATAGCTAACGAGGTCATTCAAGATTCTCTATGGAGGGGAAAAGATGGATACCTTCTGAAGTTAGATTTCAAGAAAGCATACGATATGGTAGACTGGAGGTGCATATTGGAATGCTTAGAGCTTAAAGGTTTTCCGCCCAAGTGGAGGGATTGGATCGGATTATGGTTGTCCTCAGCATCTTCTAACATTTTTATAAACAGAAAAGATACAAATGAGTTTCGATGCAGACGTGATCTTCGCCGGGGGACCCTCTATCACCGCTCATCTTTAAATCAGTGGCTGATGGTTTCGCACATATGATTCAAAAAGATAGGAACAAGGGATTGTTGGATGGATTAGGTCCTGGGGACACAAGGATGGAGGTTATAAACTTGCAATATGCCGATGATACACTGCTATTTTGGAGGCTTTGTGAGAATCAGGTTGCGGTGCTTAAATGGATCTTATATTCTTTTGAGCTCTGGTCTGACTTGAGCATCAACTTCAATAAGAGTTCGGTGATTTGGTTGAGAGAGTGGTCTGTTTGAGGAGAGTTCTTAGTCTTAATTTTTATCTGTAAGGAGGAAGAGTTCCCTGTAACGAATTTAGGCATACCGTTAAGATTAGGGAAGTTGAAGAAGAAAGACTGGTTGCCACTAATAGACAAAGTTCAAGATAGATTGGAGAGTTGGAAGAGATGATGTCTATCTTTATAGGGGAAGGTGACCCTACTTAATTTGGTCCTGTTAGCAATACCACAGTAATATATATCGTTTTATCTACTCCCGGAATGTGTGGTCAAAAGTGTTGGGTTACGCCAGCTCCCCGGCCATCAATCCGTGGCCAAATGCGGAACAAAAACTTTAAAAACCTGGTGCTAACGGAACCCGATTCCCGGATCGTACCATTAACCCTACACTAGCTATATGAAAAGGAGTTTAGAGAGATTATACCAAACAATCCGAGTCCTTTGGTCTTCAACCTCTGTCCCAAGCTCCTCGCGGCTTCCTCGATCAAGTTTGATCTCCGGTCTCCCCCATCGAAGAAGATCCACGTCGAGAGTTTGTAATACGGGCTCCGACCTAAAAAAACCGAAGCAACTCGAGTATCTAGTTTGCTAACCTAGATAGCTAAGATGAAGTAGAGAGTGTTTGTGATTACTTTATCTCAACACACCCTAGGTTTCTCAACATATGAGACATGTAGGGTGGAGGTTGAAGAAGATGCCATGGGTGAGAAAGTGTGAGATCAAGAAATGGCAAGTGAAGAAAAATAGTGTATGTCTTTTTTCTTGTGAGTGTTGTTGTGAGTTATTTGTGTGTGAGCCTTTTTGCAACTAAAGAAAAGCCAATTGCCAAAAAATATCTGCCACTTGCTCACACAAATATTTCACAATCCACAAAGAATTCATCATGCCACCATGAGTCACAAGTGCGCATGCATGAATCAAGAAACAATGCCAAAACTTACACTCACACTTTTCACAATAATTAAACATTTAAAGCAAAAAAGATATGGCAACTTTAAAGTGATCGTGCAACGAATTACAAGAATACCCCTCATCCGTATATGCATACCCGCATCCGTATTCCGACTGAATACAAATACAACGAGATGAAAATAATCCAACAATATAATACTAGGATTTGGCTTAAACCAAAGCCCACTAGTGTTATCCGTCCGAACATCATTCGTGCACAAGTACACGTATGTGATCGAACCCTGCCATAAAACCATACGGCCTCTACAACGTTTCGTCCAAAGCAGGGAAACCCTCTGTGTGGGACTCTAAAGACTCGTCAATACACTGGCAGTGGGTTTAACCTCAAGCACGTCAGTGGCACTAGATGTACGTAACGGCTACCCAGATATTGAGCGAAAGGGAGGCCGACGAGCAAACTCATCCTGAAACCCCTACTGAGCCTGACAGTGACAATATCCGTACAGTCCGGTCCGTCCTTCTATGAGTATCGCATATCGAGTCTAGGGGGTGGATAAAATCAGACCCCTAATAACGCGACATTTAGTGTTGGTATGAAGCCTATCACCACATGAGAAACTACTGATCCGAATCTGTAATTCTCGACTACCTTGGCCAAGGATTTCTGGTGATGGCCGCCCATGCACACTGCGACATCAACCCACAATACCGGGAGAGACGAATCCCCTAACGATCTGCTCACTGTCTCCATGTAGCTCGGGACTGTACCCAACTAAAACCTGTTTGCATGACTTCTTTGAGTCGTAGTAGGGTAGTAATCAAAGTACAGTGGGAACTCATATGAGAAAAATGACGATCTCAGGACGATAGACTAACCTGTACACATGTCACCAGAGAACTGCTATCTGACAATAGGTATAATACCAACTAGCATGTTCCCGGCGAGTTCGTCCGGTGTACTCATAACCCAATGAGCACTTGTATACATCTTAGGTGAGCCAACTAACACCAATAGCTTGTGATACCGGCTACCGCCCCTCATCGGGGTCTCGATCAGTATACACTAGTCTACTGTTGGAGTATCGATACCCAATCTCGAAACTGCCATGACTAGGGACATTTTAAGGATGTTCTTATAGACCACCCAGCTCCCACGTATATGATCGTCATCATACTGCTGGCAGTCAAGCATGAATCCTATAGGCTCTATCAACATGTAATAGTAATCTTTAATGTCGCATGAAGCATGTACATGATGATAAAGAAAAATCAGATAGCATTATCATCTCGAGTAAGACTGTTCTACCGGTATAGGTCCTCCCTCAATCATTGCAATCATGTGCATGCGATCCAATAATTGACTTGAGGGCACTATAGCCAACAAAAAGGATCGACCAGATTCGGCTTAACTTTTTGTGGAGGGGGCATCTTTGTAGAAACGGAAATACCATTTGTCAGATGGGGGACGGTTTGTATATTGAAAAAAGAAGGGGGTCTGGGTGTGAAAAACCTAAAGGACATGAATAGAGCCATGTTGGGGAAGTGGTGGTGGAGGTGGTTGGCAGGTAATAGAAAAAGATGGGTGGCAAGCATTAACACAGCTTATGGTAATAAGTTCGGTGCGGTAAATGCTCCCAATAAGAATATGACAACGACGTCTGGTTTTTGGAGAGGGGTTATGCCTGTAAAGGAATCTTTTTTTAAAGGCATTTCCTATACGATATGGGATGCCAGCTTAATTAATTTTTAGTGGAACTATTGGTGCGGGGATATTACTTTGCAGGAAAGATTTACTATGATTTTTGTGATGGCAAAATATAAAGAGACATCGGTTCTAAGCTAGTGGAAGGGTCACAAATGGTGGCCAGGATTTCAAAGGGTATTGACGATGGGTGAGAGAAGATAACGATGCTTGTTGATTGATTATCTTGAGGCTTAGAAACCAATGGTGAGAGAGAACACAGACGTTGTGGCATGGAAATGGATGTCAAACCGGGCCTTCTCTATGAAATCCTTTTATAATATTCTGAATTATGGGTGGTTGAGTCCAGAAATGATAGGAATATCTGGAATTTCACGGTACCTTTAAAAGATCGTGTCATTTTGTGGTTGGCTTCAAATGATGTGATTTTGACAATAACCTAAGCAAGAGGAAGTGGGTGGTTCCGATTCATTGTAGTATATGTGAGGCATATCCGGAAACAATGAATCGCTTATGTTTTACGTGTCCATTGGATAGGAGTGTCTGGAATAGGTTTTGGAGGTATTTTGGGGTTTTCAAATCTTCCGGGCACCTTTGGTGACTTTAAAGTCACTGAAGGATTGGGCTGGATAGAGGGCATCTGTGGAATTGGGAAATTATGATTTTTGCTGTATGCTGGCATATTTGGCTTGAGCGAAATAATAGAATTTTTGATAATTCTAAGAAATCGATATCGAATTTTTTAAATGTGACTGAATCCAACATTACATTCTGGTCAGATACGACTGCTAAAAGAGTCTAGGAAAAGGCAAGGATAGTGGCAGAGGACGAGGGTTCAGTAGCATGAATGGGGAATTCGGCTACCTTTGTTTTGGCAGAAACAGTGCGGGATGGAGATGGTCAACCGTAAACATTAACGGTTATGAGGGACAGAGTATGCGAGGGAGGAAGGTACCTTTTCCTTTTTGCAAGTATAATACTTGGTTTTTTTGTTATTTATAAGGGCGTGTAATCCTTTGTATTTCTTTCCTTTCTTTTTCTTTTCTTTTTGTTGTTTTTTGAGGACTTTTGATACGGTTTCGTTAAATCGCCGTTTAATGAAATGCGGATACAGTGAGCCTTTTGTTTTAATCTAAAAATTGAAAAAGTTAGATATACTTCCAGTGCCTCAACACACAATCAATTGGATTGTGGTTCAAGCAGTTGAATTGTAATCTTCATGGCAAAACAATTAATTATAGATTCCGCTCGATAAGATTGTTTTTTCATAGGATTCTGATGGAGGTCCTTTTCGGGTCTCCGTCAGATGTTGTCTTCCATCGATCTTCCGGTGAATCTTGGAGGTGATCTCCTATTGCGTGTGGGTCTCAATGGGTTTTGAGGAGATTGGTGGTTTTGAGGAGTTTGCGCCGAGTACCTGTAAGGAAGTCCCGGGGTGGTTTGGTACCACCGAGGACCCCCCGACGATCAAGTTAGCACAAGATCCGAGCAGAGTAACAGCTAAGTGGGGTGAAAAAATCTTACTTGGCCCCTCTGTGATGGGGGTTTATATAGTGGCGGCCGCACGCAGTAGCAAGCGCGAGAGTCTCGCCGGAAGTTACGCTCCCGACGTCACGCCTGCGTAATAAGCGAATCGCCCGTTAATGTGGATCGTGATGGCGTGGAACATGGGATGCTGCCGGCGGAGAATCCGTGCATGGAGAGATTTGCGGAGCGGCGGTTACGCCTGTGAGTGGTGGAGTTGGTCGGTCGGAGGGACCGAGGAAGATAGCCTCGGCGGGAGGGCTCGGGAACGAGCGGGGGAGCCGAGGTATCTTGGTCCTGTGGTAGCTCGGGGGTGAGCTGAGAGGTCGAGGAGGCCAATTTTCAAAGGGCTCTGAGGTGAGCCAGCTTGTGCTTGCAGGTCGGGTACAACGGTGGCTTGGTCGGACCCTGTGCGCCCTTTCTTCTGGGTTCTGAGACACGCCATCTGCCACGTGTCCTGATCTGGGAGATTGCCAATATAGAGCATCATCATTAGCCCCCCCACTCTTGTCCCGACCAACTGGCGGGTCGGGTCAAGAGTGGACTGCCGGGCCGCCCGGGGTGAGCTCCCTCCTAAGATTTCGTCGGGACGCGTCCCCGGGCTGCCAGCTGTCCATTCTGCCAGCGAATTAGGACGAGATCTCTGCATTTAAGGAAGGTGCGCCGGTTCGTGCATCCTATCACTGAAGCGACGGTCCGCGTGTCAAGCATCGGTTGCCCTACGCGACGTATGCAGGCTTGCGACGTCTGATGGGATGCGGCCCAGTGTGGGAATGACAAGTGGAGCGATCGGAGCCGTTGGACGCGAGGAGGCGCTTTGGTGGGAGATGAAGGGCGCCGTTGGATGAGGGTGATTGCGGTGATAAATAGAGGTAGGGCCCACTCCAGGGCCTCTACTCTTTCATATTTCCTCGTTCTAGGTCATGGTTGCTCGGTGCTCGTCTTCTTTCTTCTGCTTTCGTTTCCCGAGTATCCCTCTTCTCCAGGTTTGATGTCTTCTTTCGTAGAATCTGTAGATGTCGTAGGAGTAGGTTCTAGGGACCCTCTAGTTGAGCTTGAGTCTTCCCGGGAGCAGGGATCAGATCCTCTTCCTGGGATTGTGCGGCGGGGGCAGCCCCCAGGGAAGAGGCGGTAGACGCTGCCCCCAGCGCGTCGTGTTGGGTGAGGCATGAGGACGAGCTTGCCAATGCTCGGGCTCGCTTCCACATCCCCTCACGTTATACGCTTCGTTTGGCCAAGGAGGGAGAGAGAGCAGACCAAGTACGGGGTATGGAGATCGCCCTGTACTTGGAAGCTTTTTGGGTAGGATGTGCCTACCCATCTCTTCTGAGGTCATCGAAGCGCTGAATTTCTTCGGGTTAGCCCCTGTCCAGTTAGTGCCGAACTCATGGAGGATTCTCCTCGGGCTCCTTTTCTGCCTGAAGCTACAGGCGGTTCCCTCCAGCCTCTCCATCCTTGATTCTTCCCTCGTTTTCAAAAATCATCCTGGGGGTCGAGCAGGCGACCCGAGGTGGGTCTACCTCTCTTTTAGAAAGCGACAGAGGGGCGCCGCCGGGACAGGGGTTGTAGTCATGCCTTCTTCCATTCACGACTGGAAGAAGAAGTTTTTCTTCGTCACGCCGCCCGAGGGAGAGGACTGGCCCGTGCCCACCAAGTGGTCGAGGGAAAAATGCTTGCTGGGGAACCAGTCCAATGACCCCGCCGCGGTGAGAGTGGCATCATAGGATCCCGTCCCCCGATTTGACGTGCTGCAGTCTGAGAGGGTCCTGAGTTGGGCCGGGCTCATCCCCGTTGAGTCCGTCGGTAAGTTAGGCTTGCTTTTTGGTTTTTATATTGCATGTGTCGCTGACTTCTTTGCATTTGGCTTTGTGCAGGACCCATGGACATGGACAAGCTCCGAGCCTCCATGCGCCAGCCGAGGAAGGTCAAGAAGGCTGGAAGCGCCAGCTTTTCCCGTTCGAAGCCTGTCCCGGCTTCTTCGGCCTCCGTCCCAGTGCCTCCGGTGGCCGCGTCCCTTGAGCGTTCGGGGGCGGATCCCACCCCGGGGCCTAGCAGAGCGCCGGGTCGGAAGCGGGCTCGAATTCTGGAGGACCCGGTCTCGGAGGAGGAGACCGGCTCTCCATCGGAGCCACTCAAGAGGGGTTCCCGGAGGTTTCTTCGGGGTCCTCCCTCGCCGATCATGGTGGAGGAGAGGGGCCTCCGGTTAGTGGTGCCCTCGGGGCTATCTGTCGCGGATAGCCTGCTGCCCAAAATAGAGAAGTCGGCAGGGGGTCGGGTCCCCGGGGGACCTTCAGGGCTCAGATGGCGTCCATCGCCCAGGAGTCCGTGCAGGTAAGTGCTCGGTTGCTTGTGAGATTCGGTGCTTCCTTCGTCTTCCTGACCACTTTCCTATTTTTTCAGGTCCTCCAGCACGTCGCCCTTGCCTTACGCATGGAGGCCGAGGTGATAGCCCCAGCGATGAAGGCCGCGGACCAGCTTACCTCGCTGGAAGAGAGCTCCAAGCGGGAGCTGGAGACGGCGATGGCGAGGGTTGCCGCCCTGGAGGAAGAGGTGGAAGCCAGGAAACGGGATGTTGCCCGATACCATGATGCCACCGTGGCTGCCGAGGTCAAGCTTGAGGACGCTCAGGCGTTTGCCAGCAACATGAAGAAGACGGTGAGGACCCTCCGGAAGGAACTGGGGGCGGCGGTCGAGGCGGCGAAGCGGGCCGAACTCTCGGCGGCGAAGGTGGTGGAGGACTACAAGAAGTCGAAGGACTTCTACAATGACTTAGCTGTGGCCACCACCCGCATCTGGCACGAGGCCCTCGATGCCGTTAAGGTCCGGATGCTGGAGTTCGCTGATGAAGAGCTCCAGGCTGAATACCCCCTCACGAACACCGATGAGCAGGGGGAAGAGATTCCTGATGAGGAGGTAGCCGAGGAGTGCTCGACTCGTGATAGATATCGGGGACCCCGAGGTCGTGCCTGGCCCCGAGGCCTAAATCCCCCGTCTTCCTACTCCTTTTATTTTGCCGCTTCTGGAATTTTTGTAAGCCTCCGGGCAGTCTGTAAGGCTGGGGAGCCCAAAATACCCTTTGTAAAGACTTCGCTTTTGGTAGTAAAACTTTTTGTTTCATCAGCTTGCAGTTTATCTTCTGTTTGTGAAGAATGCTCGTAAGATATCCTTACTTGCACTGTTGGGCTTCCATGTTAGGTCGGTTATCTGTCTAGTGATCGTTCGTCGAGTTGATTTCGATCATTTGCCAAGTGTGCCAAGCGCTGCTGAGAAGGAGGCATCTCCATGGCCCCGAAGTCGAGGGGGATCACTCAGATTTGGATAGACCTGATGTCTCTTGTTGGGGCTTCGGATCCGCTGCATGTGATGGGCAGAGGGATGCCCGTCGTAGTTGTGCCAAGCATAAAGGGGCTCTGTGGCCTCGTTATGAGGGCTACAAACCCGCAGCGTCTGTTCTACAGGAGGATACCTGCTGGGGATGACCGAGAAGGGAAGCTGCTCGGTTGATCTTGGCGAGGGCTTTGATCCTTGTCGGTTGTGGTAGGAAGCTACCCACCGGAGATAGCTGAGCAAGGGTCGGACTCGACTGCCTCTGGGAGGACTTTGATCCTTAGAGTTGGAAGGGCCATAGGAGGCCTGCTAAGGATAACCGGGCAGTGAAGCTGCGCGGTTGCCTCTTGGCAAGGGTCTTGATCCCTGGCGTTGCGAGCAGGCAACCACTAGCCGGGGATAGCCGAGCGAGGGTCGGGCTCGACTGCCTCTGGGAGGACTTTGATCCTTAGTGTTGGAGGGGCCGTAGGATGCCTGCTAAGGATAACCGGGCAGTGAAGCTGCGTGGTTGCCTCTTGGCGAGGGCTTTAATCCCTGGCGTTGCGAGTAGGGAAGCTACCAGCCAGGGATAGCCGAGCAGGGAAGCCGCTCGGCTGCCTCTAAGGAGGAGTTTGATCCTTAGCGTTGGAGGGGCTGTAAGAAGCCTACTAAGGATAACCGGGCAGTGAAGCTGCGCGGTTGCCTCTTGGCGATGGCTTTGATTTCTGGCGTCGTGGGTAGGAAACCACCAGCCGGGGATGACCGAGAGGGGCAGCCACTCAGATGCCTCTAGCGAGGGCTTTAATCCCTGGCGTCGTGGGTAGGGAGCTACCAGCCGGAAATGACCAAGCAGGGTAGCTGCTCGGCTGCCTCTAAGGAGGGCTTCGATCCTTAGCGTGGGAAGGGCTGTAAGAAGCCTACTAAGGATAACCGGTCAGTGAAGCTGCGCGGTTGCCTCTGGGCGAGGGCTTTGATCTCTGGCGTCGTGGGTAGGGAGCTACCAGCCGGAGATGACCGAGCAAGGGTCTGGCTCGGTTGCCTCTTGCGAGGGCTTTTGATCCTTCGGGACGGGGACCGAGTAGGGTTACTGCCCAGTGCCTCTTGGCGAGGACTTTGATCCCTGTCGGTTGTGGTAGGAAGCTACCAGCCGGAGATAGCCGAGCAAGGGTCAGGCTCGACCGCCTCAAAGGAGGACCTTGGTCCTTACCGCGGGAGGGGCTGTAAGAAGCCTACCAAGGACCCTTGGCCGGGCAGGGTTACTACCCGGTGCCTCTTGGAGAGGGATTTTGCCTTGAAGGATAGCCGAGCGAAGGTCGGGCTCGACTGCCTCTGGGAGGGCTTTTGATCCATGTCGGTTATGGTTGGAAGCTACCAGCCGGGGATAGCCGAGCGAGGGTCGGGCTCGACTGCCTCTAGGAGGACTTTTTGATCCCTGGCGTTGCGAGTAGGGAAGCTACTGGCCAGGGATAGCCGAGCAGGGTAGCTGCTGAGCTGCCTCTAAGGAGGACTTTGATCCTTAGCGTTGGAGGGGTCGTAGGAGGCCTGCTAAGGATAACCGGGTAGTGAAGCTGCGCGGTTGCCTCTTGGCGAGGGCTTTGATCCCTGGCGTTGCGAGTAGAGAAGCTACCGGCCAGGGATAGCCGAGCAAGGTAGCTGCTGAGCTGCCTCTAAGGAGGACTTTTTGATCCCTGGCGTTGCGAGTAGGGAAACTACCGGCCAGGGATAGCCGAGCAGGGTAGCTGCTGAGCTGCCTCTAAGGAGGACTTTGATCTTTAGCGTTGGAGGGGCCGTAGGAGGCCTGCTAAGGATAACCGGGCAGTGAAGCTATGCGGTTACCTCTTGGCGAGGGCTTTGATCCCCGGCGTTGCGCATAGGGAAGCTACCGGCCAGGGATAACCGAGCATGGTAGATGCTAAGCCGATTCTTCATGAGGTTTCGCCCGACCATCCCATTGCAGGTATGGGGAAGAGGAACGGTCACGGCTAACGTGTGCGCAACATGCGCATTGAATGTGTGGGGAGGCGAAGCGCCAGAGTTGCACCGTTTTGATTCCGCCAGAGATGGCTCAATGATCGCCGCGTGGCAGCGAATTTGTGGCTGAAAATGGGAGACCGTTGGGGCGCAGCGGGCTATATAAAGCCGAGGGAGCGTTGGTCATTCCTTTCTTCACAAACAGATCGTTGAGAATGGAAGACTTTCCCTTACCATCCCCGAAATCATCCATTTCGAAGACGTATGCCTCTACGATCAGAACTGCGCCGAGGACACGGTGCAGTTTGTCTATAGAAGCATCGAAGACCACTTCGGTCGGCTGCTCTCCTCTGCTGCAGCTGCTGATGTACTCCATCTGGAGGGCGTAGCCGGGGCTTTACAATCCCTGTCCGAACAGCTCTACGACGAGGCCGTGGGCAAGCTGCGGTCTCTGAGGCGCTTCGGCCTCATCTCCACGGGTCGGCTGGCTCGCTCGGTGACACACGTCCATGAGTGCTACGAACTGAAGCTCGAGGTCAACGCGCGCGGGGGGAATCGAGGGCAGAGGCTGGATCTCACGAGACCTCAGCTGGCGGAGATCTTTACGGAGTACCATAAGCAGTGCTATCTGCACCCCCTTTCCCCGCTGCTGTTATTTTCTTTTTCTTTTTGTATGTATGGCTAAGGAGCCCATAATACCTTTTTGAATAAATAAGACCTTTCCTTCTTTTTCGCAATGTTCCATTGATCTTTTATTAAATTAACAACAGACCCTAGGAAGAGTTTACATTGCCCTTAAAAAAAGTACATGTTAATAGATGACCTTATTAGCGTGGCCCGAACTCCCCGGAGGCTTGTTGGTCTCCGTGCTCGACACCGGGTACGGGGCTCCCTGGGCGCCGGACTGGTCATCTGCCAAAACGAGCATGATCTGGCCGATGGTCAGCTCGGCGGGAGGGGGACGCTGCTCCTGCCCACGGTCGACCTGTCGCTTATCCCTCAAGTAGGCAGCGAGGTGCCCTGATCGGATGAGCTCCTCGATGTAGTCCCGGAGTTGCTTACAATCCTCCGTGGCGTGGCCCAGCGTCCAGTGGAAGGCGCAGTAGGGGCCCCCGGTTCGCTTCGAGGCCTGACGCTGGATTGGAGGGAACTTGAAGAACCCCTCGTCCTGGGCCTCCTCTAGTAACATTGCGAGTGAGACGTTGAGCGGGGTGTACTCCTGGAACTTCGGATGATAGGGCTGTTGATGCTCCGGCCTTTCTTCTCGAGCCCTCTTCTTCTGGTCGGACCGTTCTGCTCGAGGGAGGTTCGCGTTCACCTCGGACTTGAGCTGGACCTCACGCTCGGTCTACGCCTTGACCCCGGCCATGGTCTTAGGCTGCGCCAATGCAAAGGAGCGCAACCACTCCTTGTGCCTAAGACCAGATATGAGCGCCATGATGACGGTCTCGTCCCGGTGCTCGGGGACCTCAAGGAGGGCATTGTAGAAGCGGATGACGTAAGCTTTAAATGTCTCCTTGTCCCCGCTCTTAATTGTGAAGAGGTAGTCGACCGTGCGTTTCTGCCGACGGTTCCCGACGAAGTGGCCGAGGAACTGAGTAGCCAGCTCGTCAAAGGTCGAGATTAAGTGAGGCTCGAGTCCTCGAAACCAGTCCCGACCAGAGTGGATGAGGGTGGCTAGGAAGGCTCTGCACTGGGCGGCGTCGGAATGGTTCTGGAAGCTCATCCCCGTGGTGAAAGCATCCAAATGGTTTTTCGGGACGGTTTTCCCGTCGAACAGAGAGACCTTCGGGGGATTGTTGCGCGAGAAAACGTGAACAACGAGCAGTCCCTCAGTAAATGGCTTGGTGAGCGAGTCGGCGGCGTACTTAGCCCCGTTGCCCGAGAGGTGACCTTCTCGGCGCATGCCCTCGATCTTCTTCTCAAGGGCGTCGAGTCGGCCGTGGTACCCCGAGGATCCGGCACCTTGTGATCCCTGGCCTCTGCGTCTCGGCGCGGCCCCGGTTCCTCTCGATGAGGTTCCTCAGATCCCCGGACGAGGTGGCCCTCGAGCCGCCGTGGCGAGCTCCTTCTCTGCGACCCCATCGAGGGAGGGGGTGTCGGTCATGCCTGGGGACAGGCGAGGTGACCGGCATCTCCTCACGGGGGAGAGGGTCGTGAGGAGGCTCGAGGCGAGGCGCTCTGGCGGCGGATCTTGGTGTGGAGCCGTGGGGCGCCCAGCGGGCCTCAGAGACTATCGGCCCGTGAGATCTGTGGCCATGGGACGTAGCCTGCCGGTGGTCAGCCGCGCCGACGAGGGCAGAGTCTTCTGGAGGCGAAGGAGCGGCGATCTAGGGCCTGGCCCGACCGTTTGGACGCGGACGAGCACCTCCACGATGGACTGTAATCGGTCTATTCGGCCGGCGAGGGCGTTGATGACGGTTGCCGGAGAAGGTTCATCCGCGCCTCCGGTGAGGGGGAGGCGTCGGCTGGTATCTGGATTTTCAGGGTGATCGTATGCCATGTGGATGGAGATCGGAAGGCCAACTTTTGTTTTTGTGGAGCTTAATTTCCCACAGACGGCGCCAACTGATGGAGGTCCTTTTCGGATCTCCGTCATATGTTGTCTTCCGTCGATCTTCCGGTGGATCTTGAAGGTGATCTCCTATTGCGTGTGGGTCTCAATGGGTTTTGAGGAGATTGGTGGTTTTGAGGAGTTTGCGCCGAGTACCTGCAAGGAAGTCCCGGGGTGGTTTGGTACCACCGAAGACCCTCCGACGATCAAGTTAGCACAAGATCCGAGCAGAGTAACGGCTAAGTGGGGTGAAAAAAGCTTACTTGGCCCCTCTGTGATGGGGGTTTATATAGTGGCGGCAGCACGCAGTAGCAGGCGCGAGAGTCTCGTCGGCAGTTACGCTCCCGACGTCACGCCCGCGTAACAAGCGGATCGCCCGTTAATGAGGATCGTGATGGCGTGGAACGTGGGATGCTGCCAACGAAGAATCCGCGCATGGCGATATTTGCGGAGCGGCGGTTACGCCTGTGAGTGGTGGAGTTGGTCGGTCGGAGGGCTCGAGGAAGATGGCCTCGGCGAGAGGGCTCGGGAACGAGCGGGGGAGCCGAGATATCTTGGTCCTGTGGTAGCTCGGGGGCGAGCTGAGAGGCCGAGGAGGCCAATTTGCAGGGGGCTCTGAGATGATCCAGCTTGTGCTTGCAGGTCGGATACAATGGTGGCTTGGTCGCCCCTGTGGGCCCTTTCTTTTGAGTTCTGGGACACGTCATCTGCCACATGTCCTGATCTGGGAGATTGCCAATATAGAGCATCATCAAATTCACATCCAAAATCTTTAGAGAAAACAGATCATCCGGCATCTATTGTGTAATACACGAAAAACTGAGATCTATTAAGAATGGTAAAATATCTTTAAAATTAACAATTCATTTTCTTTTAATCCCAATCATCCATCGTATCTATCTAAATATATCAAATATGATTCTACAGTATCCTAAAGACATATTCCGCACATCATGAATTTCCTTGCACCTTCACACAAATTGTGCACCAAAACCTAAAGCCAAGAAAATAGCCAAGAATGAAGGACTCATTATGCATCAAACTCCCTGTATAAAAACCCTGCACACATCTTCATCTCTCTCTCACACAGCAATGGCCCTCTCCCTCCTCCTCATCTCTCTCTCTCTCTTCATTTTCTCTCTCATCTACTTCATTTTCTCATCCAAAACGAAGAACTCCAAGCTCCCACCAGGCCCCATCTCCATCCCAATCCTTGGTAGCCTCCTATGGCTAACAAACTCCCTCTCGAACCTCGAAACTCTCCTCAAAACTCTCTTCCAGAAACACGGGCCCGTCATCACCATCCGCCTCGGCTCCCACCCTTTCATCTTCGTCCTCGACCGCCGCATCACACATAAGGCCCTCATCGAGCACGGGGCCAAGTTCTCCGACCGGCCTGCACCGAACCCAGTACTTAGCTTCTTCAGCAGCAACCAACACATCATCTCTTCGGCCGCCTACGGCCCCTTGTGGCGTCTCCTGCGTCGGAATCTTATATCGGAGATCCTGACGGCTTCGAGGATCAAGATATACGGCGAGGGCCGCGACTGGGTGCTTACCGTCCTCATCAACGATTTGTATGACAAGTCTCGATCAGCTTCCGATGACGGCGGTGTCGTTGCTAAGGACAGCTTACAGTTTGCGATGTTCTGCTTACTGGTGCTCATGTGTTTCGGGGAGAAGCTCGACCAGAAAAGTATAAAGGAGATTGAAAAGTCACAGAGGGATTTGCTGCTGTACGGGGAGAATCTGAGCGTGTTTGCATTTTGCCCGAGGGCAGCCAAGTATCTGTTTTATAAGCGATTACAGACCGCGATGGCGATGAAACAGAGGTTGACGGAGCTTTACTTGCCGTTGATAAAGACGAGGAGAGAACACATAGAGAAGAAACGGGTTGACGAAGAGCGATTCGTCTACTCATATGTAGACTCGATACTCGATATCAAACTTCCGGACGAAGGGGGGAGGAACCTGACGGAAGACGAGATGGTGAGCCTGTGCTCGGAGTTTCTGAACGGGGGGACGGACACCACGTCAACCGCGCTGCAGTGGATCATGGCGGAGCTCGTGAAGCATCAAGACGTACAGAAGAAGCTGATGGAAGAGATCGAGAGCACGGTCGGAAGAAATGCGAAAAGGGTTCAGGAAGAGGATCTGCAGAAGATGCCGTATCTCAAGGCAGTGGTTCTGGAAGGATTGAGGAGGCACCCGCCCGGGCATTTCGTGCTGGCGCACACCGTGACGGAAGATGTCGAGATTGACGGGTACATTATACCGAAGAATGTACCGGTTAATTTCATGGTGGCGGAGATGGGGTGGGACGAGAAGGTGTGGGAGGACCCGATGGAGTTTAGGCCAGAGAGGTTTCTGAAAGGTGGCGACGGTGAAGGGGTGGATATAACGGGGAGCAGAGAGATCAGGATGATGCCTTTCGGGGTCGGGAGACGGATCTGCCCAGGGCTTGGGCTTGCAATGCTGCATTTAGAGTATTTCTTGGCGAATCTGGTGAGAGAGTTTGAATGGACTGCTGCCGAGGGATATGAGATCGATTTGTCAGAGAAAAACGAGTTTACTGTCGTGATGAAGAATCCGCTGCGTGCTCGGTTGATTCCGAGGGGGGAATAGCTTTGAATTTTGATGGTATTTTCAAGACTTGGTGATGAGAGATTCTGTGATATAATTTGATGAATTTTGTGCTGGTGATATAGTGATGCAGTTCTGTTCATGTTGATTTATGAATCCTAATGCATTTAGTTATGTGTTATCAGAGATAGTTTTAATTTCATCACTAATATCAATTATACAATAGGCAAATAAACTTGGAAAGGAATGGAACATGACCGCAGCCGGCCACCCGCAACAGACCATTACCGACCAACCAATGAAGTACTACCACTAACCGACAGACGGCACACCACCAATTAAGATTGACCAGCAACCGACGACCGGTCGGCTATTGACCGGTGACCAACCTATTGGTGACCACCGCCGTGACTGGACACTGATCAGTGATCGATACCCGGCCATCGGCGACAGTCCGCTACCGATAGAACGGCAATAAACTGCCTGCGACCGAAAACCGGTGACCGATCGTTGACGATGGCTGCCACGACTGCCCGCCGGCAACAGGACACTGACAACCAAAATCAGGCTATAAACTTTTATATAGTTGATGTATGACACTACCGCAATCTCTATTATTAGAAATTGCAAAGCCTAAAATTCCACAATAGATATAATCTCCAACAAACGATTTATTCCTTGAAACTTCCAAAATAATTAACTTCAAAGTTTCAAACCTCAAAAGAACATAATTGATTGACGACAATCTGCAACCAATAAACCGTTGATAGACCACTTGCAATCAATCAAAAACCATTCACTGACCGCCGACAAACGGTGGCACGATCGACGACCACCAGCGACCGGACACCAACCGGTGATAGACAACCAGCCACCGGCGATAGACCGCCAGCAACCGATCGAAAAACCGGCGACCGGACGTCGCGACCGCTGTCGTGATCGGTGACTGACCAACGATCGACTACTGCCAATCGACGCACCAACGACAGCCGCCGACCTCCAATTAACCTTCGCCGATCGCTGGCGAGAATGAACCCCCAATGATAAAAAAAATGACCGCCAAGACTGACGACCTCACTGATTAAAAAAAATGACCGCCGCCGATCTCCAATTAATCGCTGCTCGCTGGCGAGAATGAACCCCCAATGATAAAAAATATGACCGCCAAGACCGACGACCCCAATCAACAACCGACGGCCGGAAATGAAGCTCGATCGATTAACCATTGACCGAACTTTGATGCCGATCGACCAACTCGGTGATGACTCTCTCCCACTGTCTTCATATTATCATCGGGTCTTTATTCATTATTGATAGTATTATTCATTACAAATTCTATATGGATTTAAAAATCAAACGCGGGACAAATAGAAATAAAATTAAATTAGTCCAAATGACTCTTCATGTGATTTTGAAATTGATTATTATTAAATGATAACACCCTCTTCGAGAAAACGGAATATCCACTCTCCATGGGCTAACACAGGGGACTACTGATATATGATACAAGTGCAAGAATAAAAACTAGCAATTCATTGTTTTTCAATATCAGTGGATAACCTATTTCAACATGTAAATATGAAATAAAAATTCTACACAAATCTTATCCAATCTGCTATCCAATCAGCTGACCCTTAAACCTAAAGCCATCTTCCTTCCACCTTCACACAAATAATGCACCAAAACCAAAATCCAAGAATAAAAGCCATGAAAAAATCACAATGCATCGAACTCTCTGTATAAAAACCGTACACATATCTTCATCATCTCTCTCTCTCATACAACCATGGATGGACCTCCTCCTCCTAATCATCCTCCTCTCTTTTCATTTTCTCTCTCCTCTACTTGACGATTTTCTCATCCAAAACCAAGAACTCCAGCCTCCTACCTGTTGGTTATAGTGCCCTCAAAATCAATTATTGGATCTCAGGTGCGTGATTGCAATGATTGAGGAGGACCTATACCGGTAGGACAATCTTACTCGAGATGATAGTATGCTATCTGCTTTGCCTTTATCAGTCGTGTACAGGTTCAGGTGACTGATCACTGTTACACGTTGATAGAGCCCTTAGGATCTTGCTTGACTACCAACAGTATGAGGGCGATCATATACGTGAGAGTTGGGTAGTCTATAAGCATATCCTTAATTGTGGTCCCTAGTCGTGGGAGTTTCGAGACAGGGCATCGATACTCCGGAGTAGACTAGTGTATACAGTCGAGACCCCGACGAGGGGCGGTGGCCGGTCTCACAAGCCACTGGTGTCAGTTGGATCACCTAAAATGTATACAGGTGCTCATTGGGTTACGAGTACACCGGACAGGACTTGCCGTGAATCTGCTAGTTGGTATTATACCTATCGTCAGATAGCAGTTCCCTGGTGACATGTGTACAGATTAGTTCATCGACCTGAGGTCGTCATTTGTCTCGTGTGAGTTCCCACTGTGCTTTGATTTCTACCCTACCACGGCTCAAAGGAGTCGTGCAAACAGGTATTTTTTGGGTACAGTCCCGAGCCACATGGAGGCAAGTGAGCGGATCGGCAGGGGATTCATCTCTCCCGGTATTGGGGGTGGAGATCGCGCTGTGTCTAAGAAAGCCATTACACCAAGTCCTTGGCCAAGGCAGGTGACAATTACTGGTAGGTACTCCGGTAATTTCTCAGGGTGTTCAGGGCTTGTCTCCGACACGACTTAACCGCTATTGGGGGTCTGACGTTACTAGCCCCCTAGGCCGGATATGTGATACTCATAGACGAACGGACCGGACTGTATATATATTGTCACTGTTAGGCTCAGTAGGGTTTCAGGATGAGTTCGCTCATCGGCTACCCTTGAGGTTAATACATGGGCAGCCGTTACGCACAGCTAGTGCCGCTGACGGCTTGTGGTTAACCCCACTGCCAGGGTACTGACGAGTCATTAGAGTCCCCCACAGATAGTTTCCCAAGTTCGGGCGAAACGTTGTAGAGGCCGTATGGTTTTATGGCAGGGTTCGGAAAATGCACGTGCGTTTACGCACGTGTCATATTTCGGGCAGATAATACTGGTGGGTTTTGGTTTAAGCCGGATCCAAGTATTATACTTTGTAGATATAATATTTTTGTCTCAGTTGTATTTGTATTCGGTTATAATACAAATGCCAGTATATTTATACAGTTACGGGGTTATCCTGAAATTCATTTCGGGATCGCTTTTGGAAGTTGTCAGTTTCCAGTTTTCTATCACCCGTATTAAACATTCGGTTTAATGCGGATTTATCTTTTCTTCTTTTGGGTGAGTCATGAAGCGAGTCATGAGTGTGGAAGGTTCTAGAAGTGGTGACTAGGTTTTGATTCATTGTATGCATTAATGAATGGATGACTAGGTTTAGTGAGTCATTCATTGCATTAATGTGGTTTTGTTCTTGCATAAGATATTTCTTCTTGATCTTTTGTGAGAAGCTTTTCTAATGGTCACCACTTACTCCTACACTCACCTCCCTTCTTCTATATATGTGGCCGGCCCATTTTGTGGAGAGATGATGGTTGTTGGAAAAAGGATTATATAGTTTTGGTGTATGGAAATATCTTAGCTCATTTTATTCCATCACAGTTTCAAATGGCAACTTCATTAACCGTTCGTCCATGGCTTTGGACGAAGTGAGACAAAGTGTTCTACTCAGTCTCTACATCAATCTTGGTCATCTCTTTTAGCAAACTTGATGACCGAGTTGCCTCGGGTCAGAGGCGGGAGCCCGTTTAAAGATCCGTAGATGTAGTGCCACCTCGACGAGGAGCCAGGAGATCGGAGCAGCTGCAACGGAGCGTGGGATGATGGTTAAAGAACGAAGGACTCAGATCGTTCGGTATAACCTTTCTACCCTCTTTGTAGTTTGTTAGTTCAGCGTTAATGGCAGATCCGGGTTATAGTATGCGATAGCGCCAGTTATAAAAGTTTTTGTTCCGCATTTGGCGTCAGTTTGACGGCCGGGGCGCTACCGTAGACTTACATGGTATCAGAGCCACGCCAGTAAGCTTTACTAATTTGTTCTAACGCGTTTAAAATATCGATCGAACGAATTTTCGAAAACCGCAAATTTCAGTGTAAAAGTTTCTGTCGATTTTAAAACAGGCCTAAAAATTATTTTGAGCATCCCAGAGAATTGAGCAGGCTTTTTTAAGAACACAGAAGAAATTTGATCCACTGTTTCGACCGTACGGCCGCGGAACCGCCGCCAAAGCCAAGTTTTGGTCGCGGAACCGCGACCGTCTTGGTGACTCAGTGGGCAAGTTTTCTTCTGGGGATTCTACATTGAAAATTGTGATTTCTGGAATATTTCTTTTGGGCCCAGATTTTGTTACTGTACAGCAGATGTACGTGGGGCCCACTTCGGGAAATTTTGTCGATCGAAATTTTAAACTTGTTAGTTTGCAGTACTTACATTATATCTCCGACCGTGAATGTCATTCGAGCGGTAAACCGTGTCTAATTGCTATAGTCCTTTTAGACGGGTTTGCGAACTTGACATTCGCGTTGATGTTCTGTGTTGTGCTGTGATGTTGCGGATTTGTCGTGGTGGATAGCAGCGTGCAATGGTAGTGCAGTTTGGATTTATTTGTACATTTGATATTGCGGGGCGAGCGTCCAATATGTGGACTGCCGTCTCTGCCTGTTTGTATAATATTCTTTTGGGGCACGACAGGGCTGAGGTCGATGTACCCGTTGTACATATTTTTCATTTCTGTACTAGGTTTTACCCCGCGACGGAGTGCACGGATAGTCGGGTTCTGGAGGGCAACAGGTCCGCATCTAATGGCTTTGAGAGGCAGAGGGGCCTCACTTTAGAATTGGCAGACTATTCACCGCACTCGTAGGGGGTACATGTTGACCCATGGAGGGGTGCTCAAGTTACCGGATTCCGTGAAGTGCAGGGTGGTGCATTCACTTTGCTGTAGGGGGCTGCCTCGCTTCAGGTTTTGGCGGGTAACTTGCCGCACCCGTAGGGGTCTAGGTTTCATTGCACAGGCTATCCATACGACCAGGAGAACGTCAGGTTTCAGCAGCGGCTCTGTGAAACCCGGGGATCCCAGATTATTTGTATTGTTCTGTGATGCTTATTACTTTTCTGTAATGTTGCATATTATCACTCCTAGAGCGATTATTGTATATTGGTATATATACTAATAGATGTTGTATATGTTTTGCACCCGCGCTAGTTCAGTCCCCGCTCTGTCGTTAGTTAAGTAACCCAACGGGTGATGACGGGACCCAGTGACAAATGCGGATGGCATATACGTACATTTTATTTTCGTTCTTTTCTGGTGTGATTAATTGATGGGACTGCGTTGATTCTGATCAATGCAAAAAGAAAACAAACCTGTTCGGATGTTGTTGGAACAGTTTTAAAAAGTGTTATTACAAAGACGTTTTCTTTTGTTTTGCATAGTGGTATTCAGTTGGAATATCCTGCACCTCATTCGACGAGACAAGGGCCGAGATCCCTTCACCGGGAGTGACCCCTTGGGCAGAATTTTGCGTCAGGGTAATAATGTCACTATAGTCGATTACAAGTTGCTTTGCATCGCGGTATTCAGTTGGAATATCCTGCACCTCATTCGACGAGGAAAGAGCCGAGATCCCTTCACCGGGAGTGACCTCTTTAGCAAAGGTTTTCGCCACTATATTTTTATAAAAAGCTAGCTGGTTCCTTCAGCGATATCAAGTTCATTACGTTAAAGGTTTTTCGCCAAAACCCAGTCGTAGCCCTCCGTCGTTTCATATGAATTGTCAGTAGTATTCAAGCTATGTTGGTCTGGCCCTTAGCCAGGACATAGTGATTGGTAGCTGCTGGGGTGTTCACATGTTGCAAAGATAGATGCGTTGGTTTGCGACAGTCGTACAGCCTTGTTGGCCCTTAGTCAAGGGCGAGTACGGGTGGGTTTAGATTAACAAGATAATGATAGGAAGAACTTGACATGCGACTTATGTTGGGTTGGCCCTTAGACACGATCATAAGAGCATGGGGTAAAAATCATATCGGGAGTTTCTAAAGAAACTGAAACTTGCCAGGCATGCGCATACCTTCTGGAGTGTGATAACGTGAGTGGATTCCATCACGTTATCTTGCGATGAGAGTTGGATCCCGATTCCCACTGATGAGTTGGTTTACTCTTCGGGTGATCCCGATTGATTCTTCTTTTAGGTTTGGAGGAGAATTTGACAGTACAGTGGGAGGTTTCTGGATTAGATAAAGTGATAACCATTCTGATCTAGATTAGAGTGCACGCAGAGTGTTTCTTTTCTCTCTCTCTTTGGCAGCGACCTTTGACCGACCCTTGACTATGACTCAGTGACCAAGTTGACCGAACCTTCTTAAAATACTGACTTTTGGATTGTCTAAGTTGCATAAGTCATTGCCGCTCCTTCTTTTACCCTTTTCATTTCTCAGAACACCCCGTATTATTACGGACATCCACTTCCATTGGATAGATCCATCGTATGGTTATACACGAACTCGAAGGGACTTCTTTGAGGATGGATCCAGGTTCAGGAGAAATAGAATTGGTTTATTCAGTTGTCTTTTATTATCACCTTCTCTCAGGTTGCGAGGGCTCCTTGGTTTAGGAGAGTACACCTATTACGCTTATTGGATAGTCTTCTTCCAAACCATAGGCAGGTACCGAAAGGTAGAGAATGAAGAAAACCAATTAGCCTAAGTAGGGTGTACAGAAGGTAATATGTAAAGACAAAATAAAGGGATTAGAGAGAGGGCAAAGTAAATTGCGACTGCTATCATTCACGACCAAACCGCGTACTTCATCGCCACTCCTATTTCACCATTGCATTTTTCCCCAGTTCGGGAGAAATAGAATAAGGTGTTATTCAGTTGTCTTTTATCATCACCTTCTCTCAGGTTACGAGTACTCCTTGGTTTAGGAGGGTACACCTATTATGCTTACTGGATAATCTTCTTCCAAACCATAGGCTGGTGCCGAACGGTAGGGAAGGAAGAAAACCACTTAGCCTAAAGGGGTGTACAGAAGGAAATGAATAAAGACAAATAAAGGGATTTGGAGAGATGGCAAAGAAATATACGGTTACAGTCATGAATTGGATTATGGAAGAGGCATTACTAGGAATACCAGGATACCCCTACGAAACATTTTCATGTTTCAGTTACACTGTGCATTGTTAAAGGAAAACCGATTTCCCGATTAGATACTTACTCCAGAGTATGTATTTACCAGGTATGATTCTCACATCTGTATGGTTTTACAGATGATGAGTGGGAGGTAGTTATTGGGAATAAGGTGATCATCCTCATTATATCGGAATTCGTTGTAATTGGTGATATTTGAGGAAGTCGCCTAGGTTTTTTCCAGCAGGCATGTATTTGGTTTTGAGTATCCGTTGTTGTGCATCAATTTCAAAATGATATATCTGTACGTTTATTTTTATAAAGTAAGATATAACCTTTTGATATTATGTCGATGACATTTACCTATATCAGTTGGCGATTGGGTAAGGAGCATTGAACAACGGAGTAGTTCTTAACCATAAGTACAGTTTTCAACCTACGACGCACAGGTTTTGAGTTATTCAACTCAGCGGACTTATACGGAGTATTGTATGTTGTCCAGTGTCCATCAGGACAAAAGGGTTGGTCCTCGTACTATGTTTTGTTTACTTATGACTTCTCTAGTATTTAGACAAGTGTTTCGTAGAAATACAAGGTCTAAATTTTGAGAAGTTGTGGGTATAGGAATAAAGTAGAGAACCAGATGTCGCAAGTATCGGGATTCTTCAAAGAGAACGAAGATGTAGATACTTGTGATTGGTATTCAGATGATAGTAATGGTTTTTGAGAAACTTGTTTCTCTTTCAGATTACTCATAATTGGATGGATTCCTAAGTTGAGTAATGCCGATTAGCCTCTCTCCATTAAGTTGATATGCACTGGAGACAGCTGCATGATTAGAATCTGGTTCTAATTAAATCAGTGCCAAAGTTTCTATATTGGATATAGAATGGTTCATATCTTAACGATATTAAGGTACGGGGAGTTGTCCAGCTTATGCTTAAAACCAGACTCTGGATAACTCAGGGCACGTTTCTGTAATGGCAGTTTGTGGGTTGACCTGGGCTATGTCGAGGGTTGACTTTCTACCATTTGGAAGATCAATAGTAATATTGTTCTTGACTCGCCACAGTTTTAGTAAAATGGATTTTTTCAGAAAACAGTAGTGGGAGTATGGTAGAACTGGAAGTGATTCCAGAACCGCAAACGATTACGGAAAATTTAATAGGACCTAAAGATTCAATCAGGTTTGACATTCCATTGGCCACTCCGCAGATATGGTTGGTAACCTCAGACACCCAAGAGGTACTCCGGTAGCCTCAAGGACAGTGACAGGGAGATTCTTGTTTACCCAGACTTGACACTACTGTTCCAGACTATGAGACCCGGCAGGAGGTTAAGTATAGCGTCGTTCTAAACTAGTTTTAGAAGTGTACATGTATATTATTCTACCAGAGGGTTGTTGTGGTTAGTGGGAGCAGCGGAAGCATAGTGGGCAAGTAGCTTATGTCTATTTATAGACTAGAGCAGTTATAGCGGAGATAAATCATCTAATTTGATGTGACAGTCATAGGTTTGACTTCATCAGAATAGGGGGTGGATCTGTTAAGAAGGTAGTAGGGTGTGATGTCCCAGTATTATGGATGTCATACACAGAGTAGGAAGTAAAATTCCTATACTACGATCGGTTGTACTGTGGTCGTCACACAGTTGTTTCTTCAGACAGGATGTGGATATAATATCAGACATTCTGGTTTCTAGATCTATGGTTTTAGATCTAGATTTGGGTAGTTTCCCAATGTGGGTACTTTGACAGTATTCTAATGGTTTTTAGAATAGATGACTCCTGGCATGGTGGTGTACCTGCAGGTGATGGAGTCACCCTCTCTAAAAGTGTCTTACAGACTAAAGGGGAGATGGATGTGCATGATTGGCAGATCACTTGCTTAGGTAATTGAGTCAATCATGAGATGTCAAGTACCACACCAGATGTTGTTTTTGCACTCAATGCGATAAGTTTATATTAATCCAATCCTGGAGAAACATAAGGAAGCAGTTTTAGAACAAAAGTGGATGTTCTACGGATTTGATGACGGCAACCTCCTTCGGGAGACGGTTATCATTCCTGGCTTCAAAGATGACATGGATGACAGAGTGATTGTCAGAGTTATAGTTTTCCCTCTGACGAAGGGGGCCGTATTATGGACAGTTGGTCCAAGAGGATACTGTGGGAGGCATGGTGCAGGATACTGATTAGGTTCAGTTATCGATACAGTCTAAGAAGTTTAGATTTGGAGTTCATTTATGAACTAGGTCCCATCAGATATCCAGACATATTCTAAGACAGGTATTACTCAATTCAGGAGATGGCTTTGTCCGCGAACTTGAGATTAAGAGAGACATAGAAAGAAACTTCAGAGCGGATCCACTCACTGAGGCTATTTCTCGAACACAAGAGTTTTACAAACGGGCTTTGTGAAACTGATTAGTAGAGGAGTTGGGTGTTCGGTATCACACGAGCTGTGAGTATGCGACATCGCAATAATTAGCCTTAAGTGCAAGTGGGAGATTGTTGGTTATAGTGCTCTCAAAGTAAATTATTGGATCGCAGGTACGTGATTGCAATGATTGAGGAGGACCTATACCGGTAGGACAGTCTTACTCGAGATGATAGTATGCTATCTGGTTTGCCTTTATCAGTCGTGTACAGGTTCAGGTGACTGATCACTGTTACACGTTGATAGAGCCCTTAGGATCTTGCTTGACTACCAACAGTATGAGGGCGATCATATACGTGAGAGTTGGGTAGTCTATAAGCATATCCTTAATTGTGGTCCCTAGTCGTGGGAGTTTCGAGACAGGGCATCGATACTCCGGAGTAGACTAGTGTATACAGTCGAGACCCCGACGAGGGGCGGTGGCCGGTCTCACAAGCCACTGGTGTCAGTTGGATCACTTAAGATGTATACATGTGCTTATTGGGTTATGAGTACACCGGACAGGACTCGCCGGGAATCTGCTAGTTGGTATTATACCTATCGTCAGATAGCAGTTCCCTGGTAACATGTGTACAGGTTAGTTCATCGACCTGAGGTCGTCATTTGTCTCGTATGAGTTCCCACCGTGCTTTGATTTCTACCCTACCACGGCTCAAAGGAGTCATGCAAATAGGTATTTTTGGGTACAGTCCCGAGCCACATGGAGGCAAGTGAGCGGATCGGCAGGGGATTCGTCTCTCCCGGTATTGGGGGTGGAGATCGCGCTGTGTCTAAGAAAGCCATTACACCAAGTCCTTGGCCAAGGCAAGTGAGAGTTACTGGTAGGTACTCCGGTAGTTTCTCAGGGTGTTCAGGGCTTGTCTCCGACACGACTTAACCGCTATTGGGGGTCTGACATTACTATCCCCCTAGGCCGGATATGCGATACTCATAGACGAACGGACTGGACTGTATATACATTGTCACTGTTAGGCTCAGTAGGGTTTCAGGATGAGTTCGCTCATCGGCTACCCTTGAGGTCAGTACATGGGCAGCCGTTACGCACAGCTAGTGCCGCTGACGGCTTGTGGTTAAACCCACTGCCAGGGTACTGACGAGTCATTAGAGTCCCCCACAGATAGTTTCCCAAGTTCGGGCGAAACGTTGTAGAGGTCGTATGGTTTTATGGCAGGGTTTGGAAAATGCACGTGCGTTTACGCACGTGTCATATTTCGGGCAGATAATACTGGTGGGTTTTGGTTTAAGCTGGATCCAAGTATTATACTCTGTAGATATAACATCTTTGTCTCAGTTGCATTTGTATTCGGTCGTAATACAAATGCGGGTATATTTATACAGTTACGGGGTTATCCTGAAATTCGTTTCGGGATCGCTTTTGGAAGTTTCCAGTTTCCAGTTTTCTATCACCCGTATTAAACATTCGGTTTAATGCGGATTTATCTTTTCTTCTTTTGGGTGAGTCATGAGGTGAGTCATGAGTGTGGAAGGTTCTAGAAGTGGTGACTAGGTTTTGATTCATTGTATGCATTAATGAATGGATGACTAGGTTTAGTGAGTCATTCATTGCATTAATGTGGTTTTGTTCTTGCATAAGATATTTCTTCTTGATCTTTTGTGAGAAGCTTTTCTAATGGTCACCACTTGCTTCTACACTCACCTCCCTCCTTCTATATATGTGGCCGACCCATTTTGTGGAGAGATGATGGTTGTTGGAAAAATGATTATATAGTTTTGGTGTATGGAAATTTCATAGCTCATTTTATTCCATCACAGTTTCAAATGGCAACTTCATTAACCGTTCGTCCTTGGCTTTGGACGAAGCAAGACAAAGTGTTCTACTCATTCTCTACATCAATCTTGGTCATCTCTTTTAAAAAACTTGATGACCGAGTTGCCTCGGGTCAGAGGCGGGAGCCCGTTTATAGATCCGTAGATGTGGTGCCACCTCGACTAGGAGCCAGGAGATCGGAGCAGCCGCAACGGAGCGTGGGATGATGGTTAAAGAACGAAGGACTCAGATCGTTCGGTATAACCTTTCTACCATCTTTGTAGTTTGTTAGTTTAGCGTTAATGGCAGATCCGGGTTATAGTATGCGATAGCGCCAGTTATAAAAGTTTTTGTTTCGCATTTGGCGTCAGTTTGACGGCCGGGGCGCTACCGTAGACTTACACCACCAAACCCCTGTTGGATATGTATGCCCTAAAATCCTGTACTGTATAGGATGTTAAGGATATGTCTGTACAGGGCAATCTTACTCGGTTGTATTGTATATTATTTGAGATGTTTTTGTTTTAATATGTGTATTTTTTCTCTTATTGCTTTATATTGCTTACACATATTGATAAAGACTCGATACAGTAGTATACTATTATGGTTTAACTTTATCTTAACATGTGTATATATTATACTCGATATCACATATGGCCGATATGTGTTGATAAAGCCCGTAAAATTTTACTTGACTACCAGCGTAATGATGGCAATCTACTTGTGGGAGCTGGGTAGTCTATAAACACATCCTTAAATGTCCCAAGTTGCAGGAGTATCGAGACCGAGTATCGATATTCCAGAATAGACTTGTGTATACGTTTCTAGATCCCGACGAGAGGCGGCGGTTGGTCCCACGGCCATTGGTGTGATCACCTAAAATTGTATACAGGTGCTCACTTGGGGTGAGTACACTGGGCGAACTCGCCGAAATCTTCTAGATGGTATTATACATATCGTCAGATAGCGGTTCTTAGATGACATGAGTACATGTTATTTTCTAGACCTGAGATCGTCATTTGTCTCGTGTGAGTTTCCACTGTGATTTGATCACTACCCTACCACGGCTCTACTGAGTTGTGTAAACAGATTTTGGTTAGGTACAGTCCCGAACCGCATGGAGGTAATGAGTGATTGTGAGGAATTTGTCTCTTCCAGTATTGAGAGTCAATATCGCACTATGTCCAGTTGGCCAGAACCATAAGACCTTGGTCAAGACAGTTGAGATTTACTGATGTTTAGATTAGTAGTTTCTCGGATCGCTCTTGAGTCAAATCGACACAACTTATCAGGTCAATAGAGGCCTGACGTTTACCACCTCCTAGACCCGGTATGCGATACTCTTAGACGAAGAGACTGGACTGTACGGAGATTGTCACGAATAGGCTCAGTAGGGGTACAGATGAGCTTGCTCGTCGGCCTTCTTTTCGACAGGTACCTGGGTAGCCGTTACGTACAGCTAGTGCCGCTGACGTGCTTGTGGTTAAACCCACTGCCAGCATACAATCGAGTCTTTAGAGTCCCATACAGAGGATTTCTCTGGTTCAGACGAAACGATGTGGTTCCTGTATGTTTATATGTGCAGGGTTTCGATCGAATGATAATACTAGCCGGCTTAGAATTAAACTGGATTATTAAATCAGGCATTGATTTAATAATTTACATATACACATTTCGTTATGTATATTCTAGTGTCATCCAGGTTTTCGATCAAGCAGGGTTTCGATCGAATGATAATACTAGCCAGCTTAGGATTAAGCAGGATTATTAAATCAGGTATTGATTTAATAATTTACATATACATATTTCGATATGTATATTCTAGTCTTATCCAGGTTTTTGATTGGACGGTTGATAATGCCGGCGGGCTTAGGATTAAGCCAGTTTGTTAAATCACATATTGATTTAATGCTAGTATTATATTAATAGTACTATTCTATCTTTTGGGTATTCGTATTTTGGTACAAATACGGGTATGTATATACCTTAGAAAATATTTTGTTAAATACAAAATACCTTCTAGAAGGTGACACCTCATAATGCATTTTGTCTATTTGTTAAAATTAGAAAATGAGGTGGAAAAAGGTGAGATGGCATGAAGCGTGGTTTTGGTATTTATTGCAAATACTATTGGAGTATGGTTGTGTTTAAAAGAAAAATATTTCATAGAAAAAGCCTAAGTCATTCTTCTTCTTATCATTCTTCACTTGCCATTCTCTCTTTTCTCTCTTGAGGTCATTCTCTTGTTCAAACTCTTATCATTCTTATGTGTTGAGAAATAAAGGAATTTGAGATAGAAAATTACTACTAAATATCACCACATCATCTAAGCAAACTAGATTAGCAAACTAGTTTGCTTAGTTTGCTTTTTATTGAAGTAGGAGCTTGAATCAAGAACTTTCAGGTGGATCATCTAGGACCGAGGAGGCCGGCTACCAAGGTTGGTGTAGGAGACCTCAAGGAGTTTAATAAGATGAGTGAAGACCCGAAGGACACATGTTTTTAGGTATAACACTCTTTCACGGTAGCTAGACTCCTCTAGTTTGCTGGTTTTGATATTTGGTTAGATTCTAGAATGTGTTTTCTAACGCCAAAGTTTTAAAAGTCAAATTTTTTCGTTCCGCAACGGCCGCGGTCAGCGGCCAGGACGATAAGAATCCTAATATAGTATCAGAGCCACCAAAACATTAGAAACTAGTAGTTGACAATATTTTAGTTTCAAAACCGAAAAATTCCGATTTTAAAAATTCATTCTCTGTTCGAAATTTTTTTAGCCTTTGAAATTTTTTTAAATAAGTGCAGAGATTTACTCTTAACATATTAGTGACACACAAAGAAAACGAGGAACTTTGGCCGTACAAAACCGCCATAAACCCCAAAATCCTCGCTACCGGCGGTTTATTTTTCTTTTCTGGTCCTCGTTTTCTTTTCAGTGTGTTGGGTTTTGGAAATTGGGATTTTTAGTCTTGTTTGATTTGCCCTAGATTGCACTTAGTGTTATCTTTGCTTTGAGGCAACTCGGAAAATTTAGAACTTCAAACTTTTGCATCGTTGATTTCCGTGATGTGGTGTATGTGTTTTCAAACGTCGTTTATTTGCTATATTTCATTTAGACTGGGTTGCACGTACTTGTTTATACTGCTGTGATGTTTATATCGGTGATGGTTTATTCGGATTGTCGTGTTGGATAGGCCCTAGTGCAATGATAGTTGTACAGTTTAGATTCATTTGTATATTCATTATTGCGGGGTGAGCGTACGACATATGGGCTGCCGTCTCTGCCAATTTATATATTCTTTTATTGGAGCATGACCGCCAGGTTGAGGTCGATATCACCATTTGTATATATATTTTTCTTTTCTATACTAGAGTTACCCCCGGAGGAGTGCTCGAATAGCCGGGTTTTAGAGGGCAACGGGCCCACATCTCATAGCGTTGAGACGAATGAGGCCTTACTCTAGAATTGGCAGGCTATTCGTCGCACTCGTAGGGGTATAAGATGATCCACGGAGGGGTGCTCAAGTTACCGGATTCTATGGAGTGTTGGATGTCCCATTCACTTTGTTGATTGGGGTTGCCTCACTTCCGGGATTCGCGGGTAACTTGCCGCACTCGTAGGGGTCTAGGTTTTACATTGCACAGATTATCCACACGACCGCGGAACGTCGAGTTTCATTTACGGCTGAAATAAAATCCAGGGTTCCTAGATTATCTACTATTCCATATTGCTTATTGATGTTCTGTGACGTTGCTTATATTATGGCTGAGACGGATGGTTATATATATATATATATATATATATATATATATATATATATATATATATTTATATATACTGGTAGATGTATATTTTTGCATCAGTGCTAGTCCGGCCCCCGCTCTGCCGTTAGTTAAGTAACCTAACGGTGAATGATAAGGCCCCGTGGCGAATGCGGATGTCATATACGTATATTTTATTTTCGTTCTTTTCTGGTGTGATAGGATTTAATTGATGGGATTGCATTAATTTTAATTAATGAAAGGAAAAAAGAAACCTAAAAGATGTTGTTGGAACAAATTTTCAAAAAACTATAGTCATATCATTTCGCTTTGCATAGTGGTATTCGGTTAGGAATATTCCGCACCTCATTCGAGAAGGCAAGAGCCTAGATCCCTTCACGGGGAGTGACCTCTTGGGCAAAATTTTATGTTATTATAGATTACTCGTTTTTCTTCAAAACCACTAGTTTTCAAGAGCGAAACCTAAACCACTCCTTTTCAAAACTACCATGTTCCTTCAACGATATCAAGTTCATTACGTTAAAAGTTTTTCATTAAAAACTAGTCGTAGCCCTCCGTCATTTCAGATTAGTATTGCTTAGTATTCATGCTACGTGTTTTGAACTTGTTAAAATATAGTGTTCGGTAGCTATGTAATACTTTACTGTTGTATTGTGATGCGATTATCTAGGACAGCCGCACGGTCATTTTGACCTTGTCAAGGGCTCGTGCGGGTAGGTTTAGATTAATCCAGGATAATGATGGGTTGAATTTGAATAGCAGCTTATGACATTTTGACCTTGTTAAGGTTATAGGCCATTAGGGGCAAAACAACATCGAGAGTTTCAAATATATAGGAAACTTGCCGATGTTGCATATCTTCTGAAATGTGGTAACTAGAGTGGCTTCCATCTAAGTTATCACGTGATGATAGTTGGATCCTGGTCCCACTGATGAGTAGGATTACTCTTGGGAGATATTTTTCACTTCACAATTAGCTAACCTATTAGGTGTCTAGAAAGTGGTTAACGAGGCTACGCCTACGCGGAAACAGGGTTTATTTTAATTAGGTTTGTGCGAGAGCATGAGGAACCTCTCTCAAAGTACCAACACTCATATGGCTGAACGGTTAGCGAACTTGTGAGGTGCGAATGATCCCGACTAGTTTTCCTTATAAGGTTTGAAGGAAAATTCGAGGAAACAGTGAGAGCCATCCTGATTAGATAAACTAATAACCAATCTAATCTTGCAGGAGCGCACGCAGAATGTTTCTTTTCTCTCTCCAGGTAGCAACCATGTCACGCCCTAATCAAGATAATAAAATATTAGACTTGACCGAAACAGCTTGTTACACAGGGCTGGGGATCATCGGTTCGGCTCAAACTTGTGACAACCGTCACAAGTATGGGCAAGAGATGGAGGACTGTAAGGAATTCCAAATGACCCTATTGAAGGAGAAGCATTCTAATGCATCTTATTCGGGTGTATTTGTTATTGAAAACTGTTTTTCGATCAACCCTACCTCTTGGGTACTATATCAGATTAGGATCTCATATATGTAATTTATTAAAAGGACTGAGAAAAAGTTGAACTGTTGGACCAAGTGATATGTCCTTCAGAGTAGGGAACAGAGCGCAAGTTGACGCTATCGCCGTCAGTGAATATCACTTAGTATTGCCAAGCGGAAATACTATGATTTTGAACAATTGCTACTATATATCTTTCATGGCCTGCAACATCATATCGGTTTCTTTACTTGATAAAGATGGATATAACTTTGTTCTATATAGAAATATCATGAACATTTACCTTAATCAGGTATTGGTTGTAAAAGATACACTGTGTAATGGTATCTATGTTCTTAATCAAAATACAGTTTTCAATGTACAAAACACACGCAAGAGGAAGAGTTCAGATGCAAACGAAGCCTACTTGTGGAATTGTAGACTTGGTCATATCAATAAGAAAAGACTATCTAAGTTACATAAATATGGATATTTGAATACATTCGAATTTTCATCTTATGAAACTTATCAATCTTGTCTCAAAGAAAAGATGACTAAAACTCTGTTCACAGGGTACGGAGAAAGGGCTACAGAGCTCTTGGGACTCATACAAAGTGATGTATGTGGTCCGATGTTTATATATGGCAAGGGGTGGGTTCTTGTACTTTATTATATTCATTGATGATCTTTCTAGGTTCGGATATGTATTTCTCATGAAACATAAATCTGAAGCTTTTGAGAAGTTCAAAGAATATAAGAACGAAGTAGAGAACCAGACTGGCAAAATTATCAAGATCCTCAGATCTGATATAGGAGGAGAATACTTAAGCACAAAATTCCTGGAATACCTGAAAGAGGATGGTATTCTCTCTCAGTTTATTTCTCCGCACACACCACAACACAACGGTGTATCGGAATGGAGAGACTGTACCCTATTGGATATGGTTCGCTCCATAATGAGTAATGCCGAGTTACTATTGGATATAGTGCCCCCAAGGTAATTATTGTGATCGCAAGTATGCGATTATGATAATTGACGGAGGAGCTATACATGTATAATAGTCTTACTCGAAATGATAGTATGCTATCTGATTTGTATTCATCATTAATAAAGCCCGTAGGATTGTTGCCTGACAACCAACATTATGATGGCGATCATATATGTGAGAGCTGGGTTGTCCATAAGCACATTCTTAAATGTCCCTAGTTGTAGGAATATCGAGACTTGACATCGATATTCCGGAGTAGACTATTGTATACACTTCTAGACCCCGACAAGGGGCGGTGGCCGGTCTCACAAGCCATTGGTATAGTGTCACCTAAAATAGTATACAGGTGCTCACTGTAGATGAGTACACTGGATGGACTCGCCGAGAACTTCTAGATGGTATTATATCTATCGTCAGATGGAAGTTCTCAGGCGGCATGAGTACAGGTTAGTCCTTTGACCTGAAGTCGTCATTTGTCTCGTGTGAGTTTCCACTGTACTTTGATTACTATCCTACCATGGCTCAAAGGAGTCGTGCAAACAGGTTTTAGTTGGGTATAGTCCTGAGCCACATGGAGGCAGTGGTCGACTGTCAGGGATTCGTCTCTCCTGGGATTAGGAGTCAATGTCGCACTGTGCTCAGTTGGCTATCACCAGAAATCCGTGGCCACGGTGGATTAAATTTACTGATAGTTGATCAGTAGTATCTCTATTGGTGATGAGCTTGATTCAGACACGACTTATCGGGTTAGTAGGGGTCTGACGTTATCCACCCCCTAGACCCAATATGCGATACTCTTTGATGAAAAGACCGGACTGTACGGAGATTGTCACATTCAGGCTCAGTAGGGTAAGAACGCACTTGATTGTCGACCCCCCCCCTTTCGACAAGTACCTGGGTAGCCGTAACGTACAGCTAGTGTCGCTGACATGCTTGTGGTTAAACCTACTGCCAGCGTATTGTCGAGTTTTTAGAGTCCCACACAGAGGGTTTTTCCAGTTCAGGCGAAAGATATAGGAGCCGTACGTTGGTACTATAGGGTTGCTAGGCATGCGCACAAGGGTCTACGAGGCATCAACCATGCCCGATTAAAAAATTAGTCGTACCGAACAACCTGAATACGGATCTTTAGACTAGAGATTAGGCGAAAACTAACATGTTAAACTCTTTAACACTAAGTGAGATGGATTACAACCTTTGTAGATCCGGTCCTTCACTTCATATGCTCCGTGTTGAGGTCCCTTCGCTGCGATCATCGTGCTCTGGACTCTCGAGAGGCTTCACGAAGAGAAAGGTGCAGTCTTGCTTCCGATCTTCGATACAAAGATGATCTACCTTGAAGTTTCATTAACACAAGCTAACACTCACTAAAATTGAGTGAACACTCTCATCAAAAGGGCAAGGGAAGATGAGGATGATGAAGTAGGATTTTTGCTCTCTTTATTTATCTTTTTCTCACATATTTTCATCACAAATATCAAAAAAAGAAAGCTTTGTAACCAAAGAAGAAGAAGGAAGAAGATGAACAATATGATAGAATTCCTTTTGTGATGAATAATGCAAAGGAGATAATGATGAATTATACAACCATGGTCAAGTAACCATTGTAGAGATTGAACTAGGGTTAAAGGGTGTGGTTGGGTTAAGAAATATCATACAAAAATATCTTTTCCAAAACAAAAAGAAAACCTTCTAGAAACATCTAGAAAGGTTTAACCCTAATCAAACCCTAACCATGTTTAATCTCTACAAAACATGTTGCATTAGTAATCATATCATGTTACAATATTATATATCACATATATAATATTTATCGTAACAAAATAAAATAATACAATTAACATATATCGCATATATATCAATGTATTACCCGAGTGAGAAAAAGAATCTTTTAGTGAGCTAATATTAGTTAATGTAATTTAATATATGATATATATTATTATACATTAAACTATCAAATCAACCCTTGACCAACAATCCGGCTATATCGCATATAACCGACTAATATTTATCCGTACCGATTCATCGAATCAACACTTGATCCGATGACCCGGCTGATATCAAATATCGCGAGAATAGAATACGGTATCTCATATCGTATTATCCTCGGTCCCGCACATATCACATACGTGCCCCTACTCCATTTTGCCTGAGCCAAGAAACCTCTGTGTAGGACTCTAAAGAATCGTCAATACGCCGGCAGTAGGTGATGATCATATCAAACACCCACAAGCTGCAAGCGGTCTGCTAAACGTAACAGATACCCAGGTATTGAGCGCTCAGAAGATCAACAAGCAAGCCTGTACATTCTCCTGTGAATCCAAACAGTAACACTCCCGTACAGTCCGGTCTCGTCGTCTGATATGTTGCATATCTCGCCTAGGGGTGGTAAACGTCAGACCCCAGTAGCTCGATAAGTCGTGCCAATATGAGGTCTATAACAGTTTGAGAAACTACTGATAACACTTACCAGTAAATCTCAGCAACCCTGGCCAGGGATTTCCGGTTATAGCCAATCGAACACAGCACAACATCAACTCCCTATACCGGGAGAGACGAATCCCCTCCTATCGCTCATTGCCTCCATGTGATTCGGGACTGTACCCAAAAGCCACCTTTTTGCACGCCCTCTTGGACGTGGTATGATAGAAATCAAAGCACAGTGGGAATCACACAAGGCTCTATGACGATCTCGGGTCAACAGACTACTCTGTACCAGTGTCACCGGAGAACTGCCATCTGACGTATGGTATAATACCATCTGGGAGTTCTCGGCGAGTCCGTCCAGTGTACCCAGTCTCCACCGAGCACCCGTACACCATCCTTGATGTCAAACACCGATGGATAAGGGATCATCCATCGCCCATCATATGGGTCAAGATGCGTATACGCTAGTCTACTCTGGTGTATCGATGCCCTGTCTCGATACACCCACGACTAGGAACAGTTATAGGATGTACTCGTCGACTACCGTGGCCCCACTAGTATGATCTCATCATAGTCCCAGTAGTCGAGTACATATCCTAAGGGCTTTATCAACATGTAATATAGAGACAATCAGAGTACATGTTAAGATAAAGTACAACCAGATAGCATACTATCATGTCGAGCAAGAAAGTCCTCCCTATATATGTCCTAGCATCCACTACAATATACATCGTATGTACAGTAATGGCCTCTAGGGCATACATATAACTAACAATCTCCCACTTGCACTAGGGCCATCTGTTATGGTATCACATACCCAACAATTAGCTGCGGTTGAAGTATCTCATACTTAACCATCCCATAAAAGTCTCTACTGGGAAAAAGGCCTTTGTGAGTGGATCCGCGCTGTTGTCCTCTGTGTCTACTCTCCTAAGCTCGATCTCCTTGGAGATCAACCATCTCCATGATCAGGTGATACTGCCTAAGAATTATATCTGGATTTCTGATGGGACGGGGGTTCCTTGGCTAAAGCCACAACTCCATTGTCACACAATGGTAGGAACGAAGTTCATCTCATGAACTTATATATATCCAGACTGCCTCTTTGGTATCATCCATGGTAACTGTAACACCCGAGCCCAATAATACTATTTCTGTTACTGGTTGAGTGTTAGACATTGCTCATTTCAATTATCTTGCTTGTTTGGTTCTTGTTGCAAAATTTTAACCGGCTAAGTCATTTTTGCCTATAACAAATTTTAACACCTGAAATAAAATTAAAAATATCCACTTTGGCCTACTCGTCACCACTAGTCGCGTGGTAGCGTCCGCGCGTCGAGATTTCATCCCGTTCGGTGAAACGGGCGAGTTTGGACGGCTACGCGCGCGTGCAAGTGTCCGACTTGGGGGCATGCATTTTAATCATAAGACATCTCATTTTAAAATTTGGAACCCGCTTAAAATCCTAGTTTTTGAATTTGAAACATTTGGGCGCAACCCGGGCGCGATTTGAAAATGTTTCATTTAGCGCCGAAATACCCATTTAATTTAATAATCTAAAACCATAATATATATATATAAATCTCAAACTGTTACCTAATTAACAAATTTTAAACCATTTTAAATCTCTCCTAAATTTCTTGCCAGCCAATCACGAGGGATTTCATCCCTCGTGGGCCCCGCCTAACTCTCTCTCTCTTTTTCTCTCTCTCTCTCCGATTCCCTATCTCTCTCTATCTCTCTCTTATCTGTCTCTCTCTCTCTCTCCTAAATCTTTCTCTCTCTATCCCTATATTTTAATCCCCCCAGCTGTTCCTTCGTTCTCGTCTTCAAGAAAATCCCAACGACGAACCTCTCCATCGCGAACCCTAGCCTTCTCCACTGTCGACGCCACCGTCGTCCCCGCGCCGACAACGCCACCACCGTCACCCTCGCCTCCGCCTCCTCCTCTCCATCTCAGCACTGTTTCCTCCCTCGCGCACTGCAGCCACTTGCAGCCTTCGCTGCAGTCGCGCGAGTCGCCGCCGACGATCACCTGCGCCGCCGACCAACACCGTGCCGTGCTCCCTTCACCTGAGTCTCCCTTTCCTCGCCATCTCCTCTCTATTCCTTGGTTGCCCGAGCCTCCACCCTCGTAACAGTCACCGGCAGCACCTCATCGTCGCCGCTCGCCACCACCGCCGATCCCCTCGTCTCCATGTCCTCGTTTTTCATCACCTCCACCTCCAGCACCTCTCTCCTTTCCCGACTCAATCTATCCCTGCACCCTATTTACACCGAGTCTAACCCTAACCGAAACCCTAGCATCCAACACCTCTTGCCGGAGTTCCGTCGACCCCGTCGTCATCCCTCGCCTCGTCTCTGCCACGGAACCCCACAACAGTAAGTTCTCCTGACCACTCCCCTTCCCTTTTTCCTTCTTTGGTCGATTCTTGCTTTGTTATGTGTTTTGCTAACTTCGTCGCTATTTTGACATTTCGCCGGATTCGGGCCGTGCCGACGACTCGACCCGACTCTCCAGCGAAGTATTCTGGTCCGTGTGGTTCCGCTGTTCGTTGTTTGGACTCGATCCGTGGCCCGTGCAACCGTCGCGTGTTTTCCGCCGACGCTACGTTCGTGTTTTCCGGTTTGCGAAACCGTCGAGGCAAGTATTACTTGCTACATGCTAGGTTATACTAATTAAGTGTGCTTGACTCATAAAACTTGCATTGTTAACTAAATATAGTTACTTTTCTCATTTGGACGGAGTATGATATATATCATAATACTGCAACTTAAACCGTATTTTGCCACTGTAACCCTAATTATGAAACTACCAGTTAATCATTTTGCTATTTAAAGGACGATAATTGTACACATATGTCTTCATTACTTTCTGTTATTAATATTGCGCTACCCTGTGATTATTGCACCCCAAAGGTGCTCGAACCTGTTAATATAATACAACTGCACCAGATTAATGCACCATTGTGATTAAATGAACTATTATGGTTATTTACTTTATTTCCTGCTGCTGTTCCTTATTCGATTGTATACCTGTTGTGAGCACACCCTCGATTGCGTCACATATCGACCTGACCTTGATACACATGACATATATACATACCGATGCACCGGACATGGTACCCTTTACTACCAACTCAACATGTTGTACCATGACCTGACTTGTTACCTGATTTCATGCCTAATGCCAACAAACCTGACTTGGGGTCCTCATGGACCATCCTGTTGTCTATCCAGACAAACCTGACCTGCTACCTGATCCTGTGTTGGCATTAGTCCTTGATTACTGAATACCTGACCTGACATACATAACTTGGGGGTATGGGGAAATCAAAGGTGAAACCGATGTGTAACTCAACAGTTCGATACCTGTTCTGATCAGTCTTACGGGCTTGGCCAGCCCCGGAGTGATGATGCTGACATCATTCGCCCATCCTGCTACCTATTACTGCCTAGCGGCACGTCTCGGATTCAGCCCCGGGAATCTTGACCGTGGTCCCGGGCACGCACGGGATACTATTGAGTTACATCGACGAGTCATCAATTAATTTTAAAGACTTTAGAATAGAAAACCTGATAGAACAGTTTAGCTACCCACTGCATATTATCCTGCACTGTTGTTTCATATTATTGCTTTATTCATGTTTATCCCTGGATTGCTTATTACCATGTTCATATTATATTATTGGTTGACATGACGCGCTGACGTCTGGGTTTTGCATGGCCCAGATTCTTTACCACTGTCGCCGACCGAGCAGGAGTACTTCAGCCAGCAGGCTGATTTGTGAGTTCTGTAGTGGTTAGTTCGTTTATTGCATTTTATTTCCAGGTGCGATCCCGCATTATGGGACGTACCTTTCTATTATTGTATCGGATCATTTGTTTCCGCACTTAGTTATTTTGACTCTTGTTATTCTGGATTTGGACATGTGTTAGATAGTTTATTTATCTTGTTCTTGATATCTCTACAGCCGTAATGTGACTGTGGATGGATACTTCCTACCCACAGGTAGCATGGTTGGCTATTTCACGTGCCCAATCTTGCGTACTCTGGGAAGCGGGGCGTGACATGGTTCTTTTTGGTATCAGAGCCTAGGTTAGTTGGGTTGATTCTGTTGTAGTTGGGTATTGTACCCAATACACGAATCAGGATACCCGTGCTTAGGAAAACATGTCCTGCCACCTTGACCGTTTTACCATTCTTGAATCACATTCTTCCGGATTATATCTTTTACGACGTGCAAACTTACTTTGCGTGTCGACTCGAAAACCTGAATTCTTGTTATCCCTAGGACTTGGGCGACTTGGGTGGAGTTAAGTAATTGCGGCTATGATACCGCGGCATAGCTACAATGCAGTACTCTAGTTAAGTATCTTGGAGTTCTAGCCTTGATCCATATTCAGAATCTATCTTCATGCTGATGTTGGGTGTTTTGAGTTCAGGATTACGACAGGTAAGAAGTTGAAGACGTACCAGAGGCGTGTGAACGAAGCCGCCATGCTTGGAGTGATAAGAGGAATGCTGGAAATCAAAGAAACAGCCCGAGCTGATCCAGCAGCAAGCGGACTCGTTTCAGGAAGGTTTGCAGATCGTTCAGCAGTCTGTGAACGAGATTGGAACTAGACCAGTTGGCCGAGTAGGGACCGTGGCAGATTTTAGACGTGTGGGTCCTACTACTTTCACTGGTTTGGAGGAGCCGTGCCAGCCGAGCAGTGGCTAGTCGGCACGGAGAATTTGCTGATTGCGGCACAGATTCCAGAGGACAAAGGAGTTGATTCAACTAGTGGATTACGCCCGAGAGTGGTGGCTTGTGGAGGAGAACCGCTTGCCCGAGCCAAGCAGTTGGGCGGATTTCTCTAAGAGTTTCCTGGAGAAGTTCTTCCCGCGGACTGCACGGGAGGAAATGGAAGAGAAGTTCATCGGACTAAGGCAGGATGGAGCAACCGTGGACGTGCATGCAGCAGAATGGACGAGACTCAGTAGTCTCGCTGGACCTTTCGCGGCCAACGATGTAGACAGCAGTTGCGGTAAGGAAGCAGTTCTGTCGGGCCAGTCGAGTTTAGGGCTAGGCCGACAAACAGTGTTCTTGCAGCTATGGAAGTTGATAGTAATGAAGAGCCGGCAGTTGTTCGCGATTTTATGGACGTATTTGAAGATATATCGGGCTTACCGCCGAAGTGAGACGTGGAGTTCGCGATCGACCTTAGTCCTGGTGCAGTGCCCGTATCAAAATCTTATTATTCGATGGCACCAGTGGAATTGGAAGGAGTTAAGGAGCAAGTTGGTGAATTACTTGAGAAGGGTTGGATTCGAAGCAGCAACTCGCCTTGGGGAGCTCCAGTTTTTCTAGTAAAGAAGAAGGATGGCATGAGAAGGATGTGCATCAATTATCGAGAATTAAACCGGGTGGCTAGTAAGGACAAGTACCCGATCCCTTGCATTGGAGAACTTTTGAGCAGCTTAGTGGCGCGAGAGTATTCTCGAAACTGGATTTGCGATCCGGATGTCATCAGGTCTGAGTGAAAGCAGAAGATAATTGCAAGACGGCGTTTCGAACTCGGTATGGACATTACGAGTATCTAGTGATGCCCTTCGGAGTAACGAATGCTCCGGAAATATTCATGGACTTGACGAACCGAATCTTTTTACCGTTCTTGGACCAGTTTATTGTGGTATTCATGGACGACATTCTGGTCTACTCGAGAGTTTTGAGGAGCTTGCTGAGCATTTGAAGATCGCACTGCAGACGTTGAGACAGGAGAAACAGTATGCGAAGATGAGTAAGTGCGAAGTTTGGCTGGAAGAAGTGAAGTTTCTGGGGCACGTTGTGTCGGGCAGTGGAATCGCAGTCGATCCCGAAAAGATTGCAGCAGTTCGAGATTGGCCTATTCCAAGAAATGTGGCTGAGATAAGAAGTTTCCTTGGATTAGCCGGATACTATAGGAGATTTGTGGAGAACTTCGCTCGTTTGGCAGAACCGTTGGCCAAGCTTACGCGCAAGGAGGTACCTTTTGTTTGGACGGATGGATGTGCATTGGCCTTCGAGACGTTGAAGCAGAAGTTGATAACCGCCCCTATCCTAACCGTACCAGATAATTCCGGAGGACTGGTGATTCACGGCGACGCATCTGGAAAAGGATTGGGATGTGTTTGATGCAGAATGGGAAGGTCATAGCTTACGCATCAAGACAACTGAAGACTCATGAGAAGAATTATCCGACTCATGACTTGGAGCTTACGGCCGTGATCTTCGCCTTGAAGATTTGGAGACACTACCTTTTGGGCGAGAGAGTCGAAGTCTTTACAGATCACAAGAGTTTGAAGTATGTATTCACTCAGAAGGAGTTGAACATGAGGCAACGCAGATGGTTGGAGCTGATGGCCGACTACGACCTTGATCTTAAGAACCATCCGGGGAAGGTTAATGTTGTGCCGGATGCGCTCAGTCGGTTACCAGCAATTCATGTGTTAACTGCGCGAGGGAGATCATTGCAGATTTTCGAAGATTCGACTTGGAGGTTGGGCTACCACATTCTACGAGACAGTTGATACAGTTGCAAGTACAGTCGTCCTTGGTTGAGAAGATTAAAGCGGCACAATCGCAGGATCCTAGACTGCAGAAGTTTCGAGAGCAGGTTGAGGCTGGACTACGAAGAGATTTACTGGTCAATGAAGATGGTTCGTTGAGGTATGGTAGCCGTTTGTGTGTGCCAAAGGGTGATGTACGTGAAGAGCTTATGAAGGAGGCACACAGTTCAGCTTACTCTGTACATCCGGGAGAGACAAAGATGTACCGAGATATTCGACAGCACTCCTGGTGGGAAGGTATGAAACGGGAGATTGCTCGCTTCGTGGCTAAGTGCTTGGTGTGTCAGCAAGTCAAGGCTGAACACCAAAGGGTTGCTGGTTTGTTGCAACCACTTCCGATTCTTCAGTGGAAGTGGGAACATATAACCATGGATTTCGAGACGGCTTTACCGCGGAGTCCAAAGGGCAACAATGCAGTATGGGTGATTGTCGATCGGTTGACCAAGGCAGCTCACTTTATTCCTTTTCGGGTTGGTCAATCGACGGAGACTCTGGCAGAGCGGTACATGCAGGAGATTGTAAGATTGCATGGAGTACCGGTGAGCAACGTGTCCGATCGGGACACTCGGTTCTTGTCGCACTTCTGGAGGAGTTTACAAGAAAGTTTGGGGACTCGATTGAAGTTTAGCACAGCTTATCCTCCTCAAACTGATGGACAATCGGAGAGAACGATCCAGACTCTTGAAGATATGTTGAGAGCTTGCATGTTGGACTTCAAGGGTTCTTGGGAGGATCACCTACACCTGGTGGAGTTTTCGTACAACAATAGCTTCCAAGCGACTATTCAGATGGCTCCGTTTGAAGCTCTTTATGGTCGTGAGTGTCGTTCACCTGTTTGTTGGGATGATGTTGGTGAACGAAGGTTACTAGGACCAGATTTGGTAGTACAGACAGTCGAGAAGGTGAATGCAATCAGGAAGCATATGAAGGCAGCTCAAGACAGACAGAAAAGTTGGGCTGACACGTCAAGAAGACCTCTAGAGTTCGCCGTGGGTGATTTAGTATTCTGGAAGATATCACCGACTAGAGGGGTGATTCGCTTTGGGAGTCGGGGAAAGCTTAGTCCTCGATTCGTTGAACCCTTCGAGATATTGGAGCGTGTTGGAGAGGTAGCGTACCGTTTGGCGTTACCACGGTCATTGGCAGGAGTGCACGATGTGTTTCATGTATCTCAACTACGGAGGTATGTTCGAGATGAAGCCCACTTCTTGGATCATTCGGAGTTGACCGTACGGGAGGACCTAACTTTTGAGGAGCGACCGGTTGAAATCAAGGATCGAAGAGAAAAGGTTCTTAAGAACAAGGTTATCCCTCTTGTGCTAGTTTCTTGGGGTAATCAATCGCGTGGAGAATCCACCTAGGAGCGAGAAGACGAGATCCGGCAGTAGTTTCCTCACCTTTTCCTGTAGTTAGCTATCTTGTATTCTTGGAATTTCGAGGACGAAATTCTTTTTGTAGTTGGGTATGATGTAACACCCGAGCCCAATAATACTATTTCTGTTACTGGTTGAGTGTCAGACATTGCTCATTTCAATTATCTTGCTTGTTTGGTTCTTGTTGCAAAATTTTAACCGGCTAAGTCATTTTTGCCTATAACAAATTTTAACACCCTAAATAAAATTAAAAATATCCACTTTGGCCTACTCGTCACCACTAGTCGCGTGGTATCGTCCGCGCGTCGAGATTTCATCCCGTTCGGTGAAACGGGCGAGTTTGGATGGCTACGCGCGCGTGCAAGTGTCCGACTTGGGGGCATGCATTTTAATCATAAGACATCTCATTTTAAAATTTGGAACCCGCATAAAATCCTATTTTTTGAATTTGAAACATTTGGCGCAACCCGGGCGTGATTTGGAAATGTTTCATTTAGCGCCGAAATACCCATTTAATTTAATAATCTAAAACCATAATATATATATATATATATATAAATCTCAAACTGTTACCTAATTAACAAATTTTAAACCTTTTTAAATCTCTCCTAAATTTCTTGCCAGCCAATCACGAGGGATTTTATCCCTCGTGGGCCCCGCCTAACTCTCTCTCTCTTTTTCTCTCTCTCTCTCCGATTCACTATCTCTCTCTATCTCTCTCTTATCTGTCTCTCTCTCTCTTCTAAAATCTCTCTCTCTCTATCCCTATATTTTAATCCTCCCCAGCTGTTCCTTCGTTCTCGTCTTCAAGAAAATCCCAACGACGAACCTCTCCATCGCGAACCCTAGCCTTCTCCACTGTCGACGCCACCGCCGTCCCCGCGCCGACAACGCCACCACCGTAACCCTCGCCTCCGCCTCCTCCTCTCCATCTCAGCACTGTTTCCTCCCTCGCGCACTGCAGCCACTTGCAGCCTTCGCTGCAGTCGCGCGAGTCGCCGCCGACGATCACTTGCGCCGCCGACCAACACCGTGACGTGCTCCCCTCACCTGAGTCTCCCTTTCCTCGCCATCTCCTCTCTTTTCCTTGGTTGCCCGAGCCTCCACCCTCGCAACAGTCACCGGCAGCACCTCGTCGTCGCCGCTCGCCGCCACCCGCCGATCCCCTCGTCTCCATGTCCTCGTTTTTCATCACCTCCACCTCCAGCACCTCTCTCCTTTCCCGACTCAATCTATCCCTGCACCCTATTTACACCCGAGTCTAACCCTAACCGAAACCCTAGCATCCAACACCTCTTGCCGGAGTTCCGTCAACCCCGTCGTCATCCCTCGCCTCGTCTCTGCCATGGAACCCCACAACAGTAAGTTCTCCTGACCACTCCCCTTCCCTTTTTCCTTCTTTGGTCCATTCTTGCCTTGTTATGTGTTTTGCTAACTTCGTCGCTATTTTGACATTTCGCCGGATTCGGGCCGTGCCGACGACTCGACCCGACTCTCCAGCGAAGTATTCTGGTCCATGTGGTTCCGCTGTTCGTTGTTTGGACTCGATCCGTGGCCCGTGCAACCGTCGCGTGTTTTCCGCCGACGCTACGTTCGTGTTTTCCGGTTTGCGAAACCGTCGAGGCAAGTATTACTTGCTACATGCTAGGTTATACTAATTAAGTGTGCTTGACTCATAAAACTTGCATTGTTAACTAAATATAGTTACTTTTCTCATTTGGACGGAGTATGATATATATCATAATACTGCAACCTAAACCGTATTTTGCCACTGTAACCCTAATAACGAAACTACCAGTTAATCATTTTGCTATTTAAAGGACGATAATTGTACACATATGTCTTCATTACTTTCTGTTATTAATATTGCGCTACCCTGTGATTATTGCACCCCAAAGGTGCTCGAACCTGTTAATATAATACAACTGCACCAGATTAATGCACCATTGTGATTAAATGAACTATTATGGTTATTTACTTTATTTCCTGCTGCTGTTCCTTATTCGATTGTATACCTGTTGTGAGCACACCCTCGATTGCGTCACATATCGACCTGACCTTGATACACATGACATATATACATACCGATGCACCGGACATGGTACCCTTTACTACCAACTAAACCTGTTGTACCATGACCTGACTTGTTACCTGATTTCATGCCTAATGCCAACAAACCTGACTTGGGGTCCTCATGGACCATTCCTGTTGTCTATCCAGACAAACCTGACCTGTTACCTGATCCTGTGTTGGCATTAGTCCTTGATTACTGAATACCTGACCTGACATACATAACTTGGGGGTATGGGGAAATCAAAGGTGAAACCGACGTGTAACTCAACAGTTCGATACCTGTTCTGATCAGTCTTACGGGCTTGGCCAGCCCCGGAGTGATGATGCTGACATCACTCGCCCATCCTGCTACCTATTACTGCCTAGCGGCACGTCTCGGATTCAGCCCCGGGAATCTTGACCGTGGTCCCGGGCACGCACGGGATACTATTGAGTTACATCGACGAGTCATCAATTGATTTCAAAGACTTTAGAATAGAAAACCTGATAGAACAATTTAGCTACCCACTGCACATTACCCTGCACTGTTGTTTCATATTATTGCTTTATTCATGTTTATCCCTGCATTGCTTATTACCATGTTCATATTATATTATTGGTTGACATGACGCGCTGACGTCTGGGTTTTGCATGGCCCAGATTCTTTACCACTGTCGCCGACCGAGCAGGAGTACTTCAGCCAGCAGGCTGATTTGTGAGTTCTGTAGTGGTTAGTTCATTTATTGCATTTTATTTCCAGGTGCGATCCCGCATTATGGGACGTACCTTTCTATTATTGTATTGGATCATTTGCTTCCGCACTTAGTTATTTTGACTCTTGTTATTCTGGATTTAGACATGTGTTAGATAGTTTATTTATCTTGTTCTTGATATCTCTACAGCCGTAATGTGACTATGGATGGATACTTCCTACCCACAGGTAGCATGGTTGGCTATGTCACGTGCCCAATCTTGCGTACTCTGGGAAGCGGGGCGTGACAGTAACGATGTATCTTGCCTTTAATCGTCTAGTAAGTCACGGTATCTAGCTTGGAACTCTTCCAACATACCGTCCCTCCACTGAGGGTGTAGACAATGCCTGCGACTGACATTCGGTCGTCCTTATCAGCCTGGAACCTTTCCAGTGATTCTCCCCAGGATCGATTGATACCATCTCACTACAACTAGTGAGTGTTCTAACATCCAATTAGATCTATCTCATAGATCCAAAACCCAGGATTTAGGAGGTATCACTTTGATCCTATATGGAGAATCCTTGTGATAAGCGGAGATTGACCGAGCGTGGCATAAGAAACTCCTTCCCTATCAAGAGTATGTCATCCACGTGCTCTACGAGGATCACCACCATACTCTCTACTACCTTTTTGTATATACAAGGTTCATCTACCATTTTGATGAAGTCAAACTCTTTGACTACCACATCAAAACAGATGTTCCAACTCCGCGATGCCTGTTTTATCATATAAAACATCTTGCACACGTTTCCGCTGCTCCCACTGTCTACGAAGCCCTCTGGCTGTGTACTTATAGACGCTCTTTTCTAAAACATCATTTAGAAAAGCAGTCATGACACCCAACCACCAGATATCGTAGTCATGGTATGTAGCCGTGGCAAGTAGGATCTGAATAGACTTAAGCATAGATCCTTAGAAAAGGTTTCAACATAATCCATACCTGGTCCATGATGCAAACCTTTAACAAGTCTAGCTTTGAAAGTCTCAACTTTTCCATGTACACCAAGTAATCTTCTCAAGATATACGTGCTCCTGATGGGGATTTAACCCTTCAGATAAAGCAACCAAAGTCCATACTTTGTTGGTGTATAAGGATTCCATCTCAGATCGATAAGCACCCAGCCATTCTTACAGAGTCCCACTCCTGATGGCCAGCTCGAAACTAGTTGGGTCATCATCTCATGATGCAATTCTCGCTCCCACTGTCATAGAGAAACCGAAGTATCTCTCAGGTGGGTGAGGAACCCTACTAGATCGGCAGAGAGGCTGAGGTTCGTTGGAAACTATTGAATCTTTTGGTTCTACCAAATTATCAGCTGCATTTTTTATAGCTGGAACATTTCCAGTTCTACATAACAGACCTTGCCTCGAGCTTGTCCGGATTTTGCTTTTAGACATAGGCCGGACAACCCCAAATCTTAACAAGCTTAAGATATGGGCTCTTCCCTTTCCGTATCACATATGAAGTGGTAGGCAACTGATTTGATTTGAACCCTATTCAATAGGTATGCAGCTTCTCAAGTGCATAACTCCCAAAAGGAAATAGGCAACTCAGTAGTACTCATCATAGAGCACACCATATCACATAGGGTGCTATTGCTCCGCCCCGATATACCATCGTGCTATGGTGTATACGGAGGAGTAAAGCTGAGAGAGAATCTCATTCTCCTTTAGAATAGTCCAGGAATCCCGTGCTCAAGTATTCTCCTCCTTGATCTCATCAAAGGACATAATACTTATACCCGTATTTTGGTTCTCTACTTCTAATTTATATTCTGTGAATATCTCAAAAGGTTCGGACCTGTGTTTCAACAGAAACATATGTCTGAATCTTGAGAGATTATCAGAGAATATAATGAAGTACAAAGAACCGGTCTTGGCATGTGTAGACAGGGGACCTTTCATACATCAACATGTATCAATCCCAAGAGTTCACTAACTCTTTCTCTGTTTCCAATAAACAGAGCTGTGGTCATCTTATCTTTGTGACATGACCGGCAAGTTTCACAAGATGTAAATTCAAATTAATTTAAATATGCATCTATATGTAACTTCAGCCAGTCGGGTCGCATTGATATGGCCTAGTCTACAATACCTCAAGAAGGATTCATTCATTTCTGAACTCTTCCTCTTGTGTATGTTCCTTATACTAAGAACTGTAGTTTGATTTAGAACGTCAATGCTTTTAGATAACGTGCCTGAACCGATCAACTCTTGATATAGGAAATGTTCAAAACATTATCCAACAATACAAAATTTTATCATTTCTTTACTAATAAAGAGACTGATATGATTTTGTATATCAGGTTCGGTATCTAATAACATTAGTTCAGAATCAATGTATTCCGGTAATACAGGGTGACAGTGACCAACAGACTTGGCTGCAACACTTGCACCGTTTTCTGTCTCATGAAACTTGTCACCCGTTCTCAGTTCTCTACCTATCTGTAGCCCATATAACAGATTACATATACGGGATCCTGATCCGGTATCACATACCCAGGACGTAAAGGATACTGAGAAACAGTTCTGTGTAATGAACACACCCGAAGAAGATGCATCAACATGCACTTTCTTCGTTTGGGCGGCACGGGAATTCTGGTAATCCCCAATTTCCTGCTCTGTCCTATAACAATTATAAGTTGGAGCGGGACCAACGTTCCCCAGCTCAGTATAACAAGCGGGTTCGGTCAATATATCTGTTTTATTATCTTGATTAAGGCGTGATATAGTCGCTACCTGGAGAGAGAGAGAAGAAAACACTCAGCGTATGCTCTTGCAAGATTAGATTGGTTATATAATATATCTAATCAGGATGTCTCCCACTGTTTTAGTCAAATCTTCCTTCAAACCCTAAAAGGAAAGACTAGCCGGGATTAATTACACGCTACAAGTTCGCCAATCTTTCAGCCAGGCCAGTGTCGGTACTTTGAGGGAGGTCCCCCGTGCTTTCGCACAAACCTAATTAAAGTAAACCTCGTTTTCCCAGAGGCGTAACCCCGTTAACACCTTTCTAGACACCTACTTGATCGGCTAATTGTAATGTGTAAAACTCTCCCAGGAGTAACTCTTACTCGCAGCGGGTATCGGGATCCAACAATCTCATAGAAGGTATGCAATCTCATTGCAAATTTCAACACTTGAAATTCCCAATAATATTTTGCCCCTAGTGACTTATGACCTTAACTATGGTCAACAAATCATAAGCACTAGTCAAGTTCTACCCGTCATTTCTTGATTAATTAGACCCACCCACATGACCCTTAACTAAGGTCAACAAAGTCATATGACTGTCCTAACTAATCGCATCATATGCTATATAGGAAGACATCACTTAGCTACCGTACACTGTGCCTTAACTATGGTCAACAAACACAGCACGAATACTAAGTACTCTACTTCCTAAAATGACGGAGGGTTACGACAGGTTTTTAAGAAAACCTATTGCGTAATGAACTTGATATCGTCATAGAATCGAGTGATTTTAAATGGAGTGTTTTTTAGGCTTTTCTAGTTTTGCTAAAGGGGTCACTCCTGGTGAAGGGATCGTCGGCCCTTTCCTCGTCGAATGAGGTGCGGGATATATCATATATATCACTGTGCAAAGCAAGAACTATAGAAGCAATCAAAAGACAAACCGAGTTTATAGCATCTGCCAGTTATTGCTAAAGGAGTCACTCCCGGTGAAGGGATCTCGGTCCTTTCCTTATCGAATAAGGTGCTAGATGTTCTACAAGGAACACCGCTATGCAAAGCAAGAACTGTAGCTACCTGTTTTTATTTTTTGAAACAAGTTTCTACAACATGTTAGGTTTCTTTTATTTCATTAATCTTATTAATGAAGTCCCATTTTATTATGCTTCACAAGCATCTCTTTTGAAAACGAAATCTGCAATATAACATATATCTCATATATATAATATAAACATTTGTCTCAGGCAGTAATATGATCTCATCACAGAACATTGCAGCAGAAGAACATATATGAAATATTGGATATACTAGGACGTCCGTGTTTTCAATACGAGCCTGTATAAAACACGGATTCCACGGTCGCGATGAATAGCCAAACCCACATCCCTAGACCCCTACGAGAGTGGCAAGTAACACTGCCAATTCTAGGGTTAGGAGACCCGGTCTTGACTCCTCGAGATGGTCTCCCACTGGACCCTAGAACCCGGTTACTTGTGCTCCCCGCCTTGGGTCTACCTAATGCGGAAAAGTAAATAATATACAACGGTGACATCTTCCGCTACCTGGAAGTGCCCCAATAAAAGAATATTACATACAAATGAATTTTACATGAATGAAAAAGAAAAAACTCTCATCTCACATAAAACACCCGGCTATTCAAACCGCGACGATCCAATACAACATATCACAGCAACACATAATATCTCATATCATCAACGTAAGCAAGTATGCGTATCCCGATTGTCGTTGATGTATAGCAACGAAGCCGGCGATACACCACATACTACGCTTACGGTCACAGAAAAGAAAGTGTAAAACTACAACAGTTGGAATCCGCAACCTCCTTAGACATCGCATGCCTAACCAAATGAATTCCTTAGACATCACATGCCTAAAAATTATAAACCCCGCATTTTAGTCTCATTATCGAAAACACTTTTCAATATCAAGTCGAGCAATTCAACAAGATTCCCGACGTCCTGATCGAATGCTCGTCGCAAACTTCAGTAGACGGTCGCACCCCCGATACCGTCGACGAAGTGCACCAAGGCGGAACACCGCTACCGGGAGCACCAGAACGGATGCTTTCGGCGACGGGGTTCTCCTACAGTCACTTGGTCGGGGCTATGGAGTGAGGCCGTCTATTAAGTTTACCCGGCGAGTATCCGCGTACGCTACGTGATTGCGACGGACTTTTGATCACATCAAAATTTCATGGCAACCGATCATCTGAGACTAAACTGCTATGTTTATAATATTCAAATTAGTTATCTCATAACTACCTGTGGATTCCAAATATTGTATCACATTCCAGATAAATAGATAAAGTTAAACTTTCCGATCGAATCATCAAACACCCAAGATTTCCCCAATATATCTCAACACTTGAAATCAGTTTAAAAACATCCATCACATGCCACAGTACCAATGGTCCAGCCGTAGAAGGGTCAAGCCAACGCCTCACATGTGGCACGCCGTACTGCCCCAAACCCTAAGGTTCAAAAGGCAGTTCAAGACGGTCACATAATCGAGTTAAGGTTTGTTGTCTTCTAGAGGGTTCACCGCATTACTTGCACGACTTAGAATGTTCTTAAACACGAGAAAAAATCTAACTTTTGAAAAAAATTTCGGACAGGGGAAAAAGTGAGTTATTGATATCCGCCCGAACTTTTTAATAGTTTCTAAAAGTTATCCGGACAAACTAAACAAAGTTAAATTATCCGATCGAATCAACGATTCCCCAATACAACCCTTGAAAAATCAACACTTGAGTGGAATTAAAATATTCCCAGAAAAAATTAACAAGAAAGGGCCTAAAATTAATTACATGAAATTTCAGGGATTAAGTCCAAATTTTGGCCGCGGAATCGCCGCAAAACCCATGGTTTCGCCGCGGTTCCGCGGTCAAATTTTCGAGTTAGAGGTCCGTACTTCACAGTAATTCTTAGTTTTTCCTGCTTAATTTTCTGAGAATTTTTAATTCAGAAAAAACCTCATTTTTGAAAAATGTACAGAAAGGGTTCCGTGTCGGGGTTTCGGCGTTCGATAAGACTTTAAATTTCGTCTAGACTTCACCTAAAGCTCTAGCTTGGCTCTGATACCACTGTAGGGTTGCTAGGCACGCGCACAAGGGTCTACGAGGCATCAACCATGCCCGATTAAAAAATTAGCCGTGCCGAACAACCCGAATACGGATCTTTAGACTAGAGATTAGGCGAAAACTAACATGTTAAACTCTTTGACACTAAGTGAGATGGATTACAACCTTTGTAGATCCGGTCCTTCACTTCATATGCTCCGTGTTGAGGTCCCTTCGCTACGATCATCGTGCTCTGGACTCTCGAGAGGCTTCACGAAGAGAAAGGTGCAGTCTTGCTTCCGATCTTCGATACAAAGATGATCTACCTTGAAGTTTCATTAACACAAGCTAACACTCACTAAAATTGAGTGAACACTCTCATCAAAAGGGCAAGGGAAGATGAGGATGATGAAGTAGGATTTTTGCTCTCTTTATTTATCTTTTTCTCACATATTTTCATCACAAATATCAAAGCAAGAAAGCTTTGTAAGCAAAGAAGAAGAAGGAAGAAGATGAACAATATGATAGAATTCCTTTTGTGATGAATAATGAAAAGGAGATAATGATGAATTATGCAACCATGGTCAAGTAACTATTGTAGAGATTGAACTAGGGTTAAAGGGTGTGGTTGGGTTAAGACATATCATGCAAAAATATCTTTTCCAAAACAAAAAGAAAACCTTCTAGAAACATCTAGAAAGGTTTAACCCTAATCAAACCCTAACCATGTTTAATCTCTACAAAACATGTTGCATTAGTAATCATATCATGTTACAATATTATATATCACATATATAATATTTATCGTAATAAAATAAAATAATACAATTAACATATATCGCATATATATCAATGTATTACCCGAGTGAGAAAAAGAATCTTTTAGTGAGCTAATATTAGTTAATGTAATTTAATATATCATATATATTATTATACATTAAACTATCAAATCAACCCTTGATCCAACAATCCGGCTATATCGCATATAACCGACTAATATTTATCCGTACCGATTCATCGAATCAACACTTGATCCGATGACCCGGCTGATATCAAATATCGCGAGAATAGAATACGGTATCTCATATCGTATTATCCTCGGTCCCGCACATATCACATACGTGCCCCTACTCCGTTTTGCCTGAGCCAAGAAACCTCTGTGTAGGACTCTAAAGAATCGTCAATACGCCGGCAGTAGGTGATGATCATATCAAACACCCACAAGCTGCAAGCGGTCAGCTAAACGTAACAGCTACCCAGGTATTGAGCGCTCAGAAGATCAACAAGCAAGCCTGTACATTCTCCTGTGAATCCAAACAGTAACACTCCCGTACAGTCCGGTCTCGTCGTCTGATATGTTGCATATCTCGCCTAGGGGTGGTAAACGTCAGACCCCAGTAGCTCGATAAGCCGTGTCGATATGAGGTCTATAACAGTTTGAGAAACTACTGATAACACTTACCAGTAAATCTCAGCAACCCTGGCCAGGGATTTCCGGTTATAGCCAATCGAACACAGCACAACATCAACTCCCTATACCGGGAGAGACGAATCCCCTCCTATCGCTCATTGCCTCTATGTGATTCGGGACTGTACCCAAAAGCCACCTTTTTGCACGCCCTCTTGGACGTAGTATGATGGAAATGAAAGCACAGTGGGAATCACACAAGACTCTATGACGATCTCGGGTCAACAGACTACTCTGTACCAGTGTCACCGGAGAACTGCCATCTGACGTATGGTATAATACCATCTGGGAGTTCTCGGCAAGTCCGTCCAGTGTACCCAGTCTCCACTGAGCACCCATACACCATCCTTGATGTCAAACACCGATGGATATGGGATCATCCATCGCCCATCATATGGGTCAAGATGCGTATACGCTAGTCTACTCTGGTGTATCGATGCCCTGTCTCGATACACCCACGACTAGGAACAGTTATAGGATGTACTCGTCGACTACCGTGGCCCCACTAGTATGATCTCATCATAGTCCCAGTAGTCGAGTACATATTCTAAGGGCTTTATCAACATGTAATATAGAGACAATCAGAGTACATGTTAAGATAAAGTACAACCAGATAGCATACTATCATGTCGAGCAAGAAAGTCCTCCCTATATATGTCCTAGCATCCACTACAATATACATCGTATGTACAGTAATGGCCTCTAGGGCATACATATAACTAACAGGTACGTGCAGGGGTCCGATTAAATACGCGGGATACATGGATTTTAATCGAACGGTTGATAATACTAGCCGGCTTAGGATTAAACCGGATTATTAAATCAGGTTTTGATTTAATAATTTATGTATGTATTTTGATACATATATATTTTAGTATCATTGTTCACTATTCATTTTCTCTCTTTGGTGCTATCCGTATTTTTATACGGATACGCGTATATGGAGTGATACATATACCAGGTGAAGTATTCCGTATTTATACGGGAATACTTCTAGAAGGACACCTCATATTTGATTTTCTTTTAGAAAATTAAAGGGAAATGAGGTGTAAAGTGAGGTATTATGAAGCATGGTTCTTTACATATAGAGAGAGATGGCTTTGGATTTTATATTAATAAAACCCAATTTTGTTCACTATTGGTACATGGTTGATTTTTATGTGGTCATTTCTTTTTACACAAGGATGATGATATTCTTTTCATCTTGTGAGCTTCATACTTCATGGTTGCTAGCATGAGCAACCATCTTCACCACTTCTCCTTCTTCTTCTTGCTCTCACTTGAGCATAGATTCAAGAGAGAGAAATTTAGTGAAAAATTCCTACATCGTCGATTATCCATATCTAGCGAGTTTGGATCATCGGTTAGAGCCTTCTCCGGCTTTTCTCAGGTGGATCGTCTTCGGTAAGGGTAGTCGATCTTCAAGCGCGATCCCAACAGTTATGAGCTTGAAGGGGTCTTCCACAATTGGATTGACATGCGACAAAGGTCGTAGTTCTCAACCCTTGCACTCTTAGTTAGCTAGTTTAGGTCTATGGATCGAATCATGTGTTTTACGGGTGTTCGGTGCTCGCTAAAAATTTTGTTTTCGCTTCCGCCTCGGCCGTGGCTTCCGCGGCACGGGCACCGAAACCCAACATGATACCAGAGCCACTCCATGAACCTTAACTATCTAGTTTGCATTTGTTTAGAATTTCGATTGACGGATTTTTTCCGGATCGCATTTCCATTTGCATGCCCGCTATTCGAATTTTAAAGTTGTTCAAAAAATTATTTAAATTGCATTAAAATTATGTGCAGGCACCTATAAAAACCACGAAGAATTTTGGGCACATAAACCCAAAACTCGACCACGGAACCGCCACGTAGAGTGCCATTTGGCCACGGTTCCACGGTCAAGTCTTAGCTGCTGTGCCTCAAAAAATTTCTTGTGCTCGATTTTATGGAATTATGATTTTTGGGATATTTGGTTTTGGCCCAGATTTGTTTGAGTACTGGTTTGTTCTTGGGGCCAATGCAGAAAGTATTAATCAATCGAAATTTTAATTTTGTGGTTTTTAGTGCATTTGTTAGTTTCTGCGACAGTGAATATCATAGCGCGGTACAATCAGACGAGTTTACGAACATGATATTCACGTTGATTTTCTGTGTTGCATTGATGTTATGGATGGATTTTCATGATGGATATCCTTGTATGCAATGTTAGCTGTACAGTTCATATTCATTTGTATATTCATTATTGCGGGATGAGCGTCCGACATGTGGATTGCCGTTTCTACCAGTTTGTATATTCTTTTATTGGGGCACGACCGGGTTGAGGTCGATGTCACCATTGTATATATATTTTCTTTTTTGTACTAGGATTACCCCGCGGAGGAGTGCTCGAATAGCCGGGTTCTAGAGGGCAACGGGCCCGCATTTCATGGCGTTGAGACCGGGGGGGCTTACTCTAGAATTGGCGAGCTATTCGCCGCACTCGTAGGGGGTATAGGTTGACCCACGGAGGGGTGCTCAAGTTACCAGATTCCGTGAAGTGCTGGGTGGCCCATTTACTTTGTTGATTGAGGTTACCTCACTTCGGGGATTGGCGGGTAACTTGCCGCACTCGTAGGGGTTTAGGATCTTTATTGCACTAGCTATCCACACGATCGGGAAACGTCGCGTCTCATTTATAGCTCAAATGAAATGCGGGGCTCCTAGATTATCTGCTATTCCATATTGTTGTTCGCATGATTATGATGATTTTTATCTGCATGTGATGACTATTATCTGCCTGCGATATTGATATATATTTATATTTAGTAGATACTTCTATATGTTTTGCATCCACGCTAGTCCTGCCCCCGCTCTGCCGTTAGTTAAGTAACTTAACAGTGCATTACGGGGCCCCATGGTGAATGCGGACAGCATATAAAAAGTATATTATTTTGGTCGTTTCTTTTGTAGCTTAGAAACATAAAATGATGGGAACGCATTATCTGTATAATGCAAGAAAAATAAACCTAAACGATGTTGTCGGAACCAATTTTAAAACTACTCGGTTTTCTTCAAAACTCATGGTCGTATTCTTTTGCTTTGCATAGAGGTATTTGGTTAGGAATATCCCGCACCCCATTCTATGAGGGAAGAGCATTGATCCTTCATTGGGAGTTCACTCTTAAGCAAAAGTTTATGTTACTAGTTTTAAAAAGCAGAGCTTAAGCCACTCCATTTCAAAGCCACTCGAGTTCCTTCAACGATATCAAGTTCATTACGTTAAAAGTTTTTCGCCAAAAACCAGCCGTAGCCCTCCGTCATTTCAAACGGGTGGCACCTAGTATTCATGCTATGTTTGTTGGCCTTCATCAAGGAATGGTGTATAGTAGCTATGTGTTACTTTTCTGCAGCATAGACATGCATTAATTTAGGACAGTCGTACAACCTTGTTGGCCTTTGTCAAAGGCGAGTACGAGTAGGTTTAGATTAATCAGGACAATGACGGGTAGAACTTGACTTGCGACTTATGATTTGTTGGCCTTCGTCAAAGTCATAAGACACTTGGGACAAAAACCATATCGGGATTTTCAAACATATGGGAAACTTGCCAGGCATGCGCATACCTTCTGGAGTGTGGTGACTTGAGTGGATTCCGTCTGATTATCACATGATGATAGTTGGGTCCCGATTCCCACTGATGAGTATGTATTACTTTTTGGTAGATTTTTCACTTCACAATTAGCTAACTTATTAGGTGTCTAGAAAGTGTTAACGAGATTACACTTCTGTGGAAACGAGGTTATTAATTGGGTCTGTACGAAAGCACAGGGGACCTCCCTCGAAGTACCAACACTGGCATGGCTGAACGGTTAGCAAACTTGTAAAAGTGTAAATGATCCCGACTAGTTTTCCTTTCAGGGTATGAAGGAGAATTCAAGGAAATAGTGGGAGCCATCCTGATTAGATAAAGTGAAAACCAATCTAAACTTGATAGATTTCACGCTGAGTATTTCTTTTCTCTCTCTCTGGTACAATGACCCATAACTTACTTTAAAAACTCATGAACCAATTTAACCAAACTTTCTTACACCCTTAGGCTTCAGATTGTTATGATTCGCGAAAAAGTCGCACGTATCCCTGTCACTCTTACTCTATCCTTTACATTTCTTTAGAACACATCGTATCACTACGATAATCCATATTTTTTGGAACGGCCATCGTATAGTTACATACGAACTCGAAGAAGTTACTTCAGTCGAGAATGGTCACAGGTTCTGAAGAAATTGAATAGGATTATTCTGTTGTCTCTTCCCTTTATCTTCTTTCGGGTTGAGAGAGCCCTTTACATTAGGAGAGTACACCTGTTATACTTATTGGATAGTCTTCTTCCAAACTTTAGGCTGGTACCGAAAGGCAGGGAAGGAAGAAAACCAAATTAGCCTAAAGACAGTGTACCGAAAGTAAGATGTAGAGACATGTAAAGGGATTGAAATGAGGGCAAAGGAAATTGCGACTAATGTCATGAATCTGGATAATGGAAAAGGCATTACTAAGAATACCTGTCCACCCCCTATGAAACATTTTCATGTTTCAGTTTTTTCTGTGTACATGTAAAAGAGAACTGTTTTCCCAATTAATTCTGACTCCAGGATATGTATTTACCGGATTTGGATCTCACATCTATACGGTGTTACATGTCTTGAGAAGGAGTAGAGTACTGGGAAATGTGCGATTTGATTCTTAATATCGGAATTCGTTGTAATTGGTGATATTGGATTAAATCGCCTGGCTTTTGCCTGACGACAAATATTTGGTTTCGAATAACCGTTGTTATGCACTAAATTATAAAATAAAATATCTGTACCTTTATTTTATAAAGTGAGATATACATTTTAAAAATTGTGTTTTAAACATTTATCTTTATCAGTTGAGAATAAGGTAAGGTACATTGAATAATGGTGTAAGACATTCTTAACCAAGATACAGTTTTCACTTTTCAAAACACAGAATTTGAGTTGGTATACTCTTGGGACTTATACATAGAAATGTATGTTGTCCAGTGCCCTTCAGGACAATGGGTTGGTACTCTCACTTCATTCAAGTTTACCTATGAGTTCTCTGGTTTTAAACACGCATTCGTAGTAATACAAGGTCCAAAGATTTTGAGAAGTTTGTAAGTATAAGAATAAAGTAGAAAACCATACGTTGGAAGTATCGGGATTCTTCGAGGTGATCAAAGATGTAGATACTTATTTTAGGTATTCCATCATAGTAATATTGAGAACTTGATTCTCTCGCAGGTTACTCATCCGTGGGTATGCTCTTGATGAGTAATGTTGTATTGGCCTTTTTCCATTAGGTGATATGCACTGGAAACAGGTGCATGATATTTGAATCTGGTTCCATCTAAATTAGTGTCTTGATTCTATATGGACATAGAATGGTTACATATCTTAAGGCTGTTAAGATATAAAATTAGCTGGCTTCTGTTTAAAAGCAGAATCTGGAAAAACTCGAGGCACGCTTCGATAATGGCGTTTTGTGGATTATCCCAAGTATTCGCTATGATTTTGTTTCTACTATTTTCAAGATCAATAGTTATACTGTTCTTAACTCGCCATTTTTTTTATAAAAGGAATCTTTTTGCAAAAGAAACTAGTGGGAGTATGTTAGAATTGGAAGTGATTTCAAAACCAAAAACGATTATCGAAAATTTAGTAAAATCTAAGGATTCAATTGGACTTGACAAACCATTAGCCACTCCGCGGATTTTAATAGGTGACCTTAGACACCTGAGAGATACTTCGGTTTTCTCGTAGACGGTGACAGGGATGTCAGTATCATGGTGATGATGACCCTACTAGTTATCATTAGGTCATAGGAAGTGGTAACTTCCAGGTGACCAGATACTTATATCCAAGATACACTACACGCACTTTAGCAAAATCATGGTTTCTAGATTTTGCTGGGTGCTCCTGAAGAGGTAAAACCTATTAAGAGCAAGTAGATCTTTTCGAGATCTGTGCAGGTGGAAAGGTGATAATCTAATAAGGCTAGACTTATTGTAAAGATTTTTTATCAAATACTCGTTATGGATTGTGATGTGACTTTTACTTTAGTGTCTATGCTAAAGTCCATACGGATATGACTTGACACTTCTGTTCCTCATATTTGTTATCAGTAGGTCATAGGAAGTGGTAACTTCCAGGTGACCAGGTATTTCATACCCAAGATGGACTCCATGCATTTCGGCAAATCATGGATTTTGGATTTTGCTGGGTGCTCTTGAAGGGGTAAAACCCATTAGGAGCAAGTGGATCTTTCGAGATCTGTGCAGGTGGAAAGGTACTAACCTAATAAGGCTAGACTTGTTGTAAAGAGTTTTTATCAAGTACTCGTTGTGGATTGTGATGTGACTTTTACTTCAATGTCTACGCTAAAGTCCATATGGATATGATTTGGCGCTGATGTAGTTTATGGTTATGATATCTGGAAGGTGGGTGCCTATAACATCATTCCAAATGGGAATTTGGAAGTGTGCGTGTATATGACTCTGCCAGAGAGTTATCGTAGTCAATGGGTGCAGCAGAAGGTGTGCAAGTTGCAAGCATGGATGGCGGAGACGGATCATCTGTTTTGATATGACAGTCAAGGTGATTGACTTCTTCAAAACAAAAGACGAACCTAGTAAGAAAGATGTAGGGAGTACTGTAACATTTCAGAAAAATAAAATATTATTTTTGGGAATTTTTATAATTAAATAATAAATATTATGAATATTTTAATGGTGCGGTATAATTAAATACAGATAAATTGGGGAAAATTTGGAAAATTATAGAAATTACTGAAATGAGAGTGTTTTATATGATTTAAGCAAATTATAATTTTTCATGATTTATTATATTCCATTTTAATGCTAATCGCGATTAAATATCGCTAATCGCGTATTAAGCTTGATTTGTGCACATGACATGCACCATGTCATGTTAACCACTTGTTTTTCTTTTCCTTTTTGGTGTATGAGTTTTAAATTGTGTTTGGGTTTTTAAAAGATAAGAGAAAAGAAAAGATATGAAAAAGAAAAGAATATTTTAAGGAGGGATGGGCATGAGAGAGAAAAGAGAGAGAGGGTTAGGGGGGTCTTGTGTTGACCATAGCTTCTTCCCTTCATTATTTTCTTCATCCTTCTCTTCTTCATTCTCCATGGCTGCTGCCCCATCTCCCTCCCCCCTCTACCTCCACACTTCATCATCAAAAAATCATCAAAACCTCATCCCTACTTCGTTAAAAACATGCATAAGCTCCTCACAAGCACTTTGGACTAAGAAATGATGGATTTTGGACACTTGGGGCAACTCAAGAAATTTATTGAGTTGCCAAATGAGGTGATCTCTTCACCATTAGAGTAGTAATCCTTTCCTTTTAGCATTTGTACATGTTTAGAACCGATTTAGTGTGGATATGTGAACTTTGGAAATTTCTAGAAGAGGTTAGGGTTGAAATTGAATCCAAAGGTGTAATTGAGCTTAGTAGAGACCTTATAACCCATCTAGAGTTAGTTTTATGGACTGAAACCTGAGATAGAACCCTAAAGCCCAAACCTAGAAACCCCGATATCGGGAATTTGTGGAAATTATGAGGTTGTTTAGAGATTTGCTAACACCCGGGGACACTAGGATTTATTTAGCAAATATAGAGAGGCATGCAGGCACCCAGGAAGCTACCACTGAAATCTTAGCCCCATACCCCAACCCATGGACACAATTATATCCATTAAGGCCGCATTTTGCGGCCAGAGCAGGGAAATATGGTCCTAGGTTTCGTCCATGGCTCCATTTGCAGTAAATTAGACCTCCCCTGTATGCAAAATGTCCAAATTGTCACCTGAGAAAAATCTGAAAGTGTTTTACATAGTTTCTGAAATTGTTTTGCGGCTTTTAATGAATTTTAAATTTGGTATTTGTGTTTTATCTCGGTCGATTCACGTTTATACGTCGATCGTCGAGAGTTGTTGGTTATTCGTGCATGCTTAGATCATAGGTTTTAACCTATGTACGATTCGTGTGCCGTTTTGGTTTTCGTACGTGATTTCTGTTTACAATACTACGTCTGATATGTAGGTACCCCCATGTGGACTTGGAGCAACAAGGATGAACGTGGCGACATCGGCATCGGCAAGCGAAGATCAAGGTGAGTAGGTATATATCTACCGGGGAAGTCGGGTGGATGGCGTATAGCACCCCCGCAGTTTCGTAGTATAGAACGCGAATGCGTTATGATATGTGTGTGTGTGTGTGTTATATTATAAGATGTGTATACATTACTAGATATGCTTTAGTGGACTTTGGTTTAGTGTAAGCGTAATTGGTAGTTAATGTTATAGTTTAGTGTTAGTCGCGAAACCCTAGAATAAGGTTTACACCCATACGCGCACACATACACTTACATTGTTTTACTTGTGCGTATATGGGGATATGTATATATATACACACACGTAGGTATGGAACTATATATATATATATATATATATATATATATATATATATTTATTTATATATATATACGTATACATATACATATACATGGATGATGAGGATAGTATATGGTATTTCGAGATGAGTCGATGAGATTGGGCATGGTGCCATGAGGTCGGTGATATGATGTGGTTCGTATTATGAGATACGACACGATATTATAGCGGGTCCTTAGGCGATGTGTTTCATACACACGCATATATATATGTAGATGGTATCAGTATTGTACTAGACTTAGATCAGTACCCAGTTCACGATATGTGATAATAAGGATACCAGATGATTAATGATAAAAATATGATATTTGAACCGTACCAAGATTTGGGATGCCGTACGATGGATTTACCGTACGAGCTATATTGATGATAGATCCGTACTCTTGACTTGAGAATGTCATATTATATAGTGTATCGTATGGGATACTATTGAGGCGGGATCACGGGCTATATATATATATATATATATATATATATATCGACTCAGACTTAGGTAGTTTTCCTTACCCTTTTCGATTAGCCTGTTAGTTCAGTCATGTAGTTTACTTGTAGATGTTAGACTAGACTCGAATCATACCTATTTCAAAACCAACAAATCGTGAGTATTTTAAAGACAGGCCAAGAGATTCTACGGATATTTCAAAGGACGTACCTTTTCTTAAAAACATCGTAGCCCTATTTTCAAAACACCGCGATTCGTATTATTTCAAATGGCAAAATGGTATGACACATAAATAGTAATGTAGATCTTTATTGTTGCGTTATTATTCATGTTCCGCATATTATTGCTGCATTTACTATTCATTTACCATTTATTCTGCTGATTGCATTGCATTGCATGTCTATATGTATTTTTGTGAGAAATGATGAAACTTGTTGTTAGGACACCAGCACCATTACCGATGATACTATGCTCCACGTACACTTGTTTGCCGGCTCACACACATCTTCATCGGTAATTGCTATGTCACATATACTTTAGAGAATATTACTCTATTGTTATCATTTGCTAGCTGATAGTTCAATATGTTATTGCTTCATATAGTTCATTATTGCATTCATTGCTCGTTATTTCATGCATATTTATATATTCAATTGTCATGCATTATTATAAGGGCCAGTCCGGATTGCCAGAGCCCAGTAGTCATTATTATTGACCTTTCATTTTGGATTTCGGATTTTCCATGAGATTTCTGGATTTGGAGAAACCGCAAGATTTTATAAACTCATTTATCATTTTTAAAAGATAAAGGTTTTCTCATATTATGATTGGAGATATGTCCACCATGATTTTTCTCGGCTCTTGAGCGATATCATACATCCGATTCGAGGAGGAGGAGGAACCGTTTGTGGGTGCATGGTGGACCCGGTATGGTACCCCGGGGCGAGAAGGTCACAGATGATGGCGTTGAGCCTGAGACAGGGGAGCACTACTGACCGGTGATTTATTTGTGACATGCCGGATATCCGGAGGACACCGACGTGGTCTTGAGATTTATGATTCAGGCCAGTCCGGATAGCCGGAGCCTGATATATTGAGATTTATGATACAGGCCAATCTGGATAGCCGGAGCCTGAGGATTTTAGATTTGATGATTGAGGCACTGTTCAGCGTGCGGACAAATGAGCCATTCGTTGTTGCGAACGACAAGATATCGCCCCAGATGTTTGAAGCAAATGCCGCACGAGTTATACTTCGAGATATGATAGAAGATCGCTAGTCGCCAAAGATGAAAGACTGGGGCATGTGATTCATTTCCTACCCCGATGCGAGGTCATCAGATTGATTGATTCCAGTTAGAGACGACTTCACGCGGGTACGTTGAGAGTTGATAGAGACGATCGAAGGTCAGAATCCCATTTTCCAAGTTTAAAGTATTCTGAAAACAATGCAAGTAATTCTATGGACCCTCTAGAAGAATGAAACCCTAACTCAATATAATGACCATGAGAACGCTTCGAAACTTTAGGATTTACAGCAGTTCCGCGGTGCAATTAATGAGGCTTGGGTTTGCCCTTCTACGGTTGGTCCACAGGTACTGTGGCATGTACTGGAATACCATTAAACTGTACTCAAGATGTTGAGCTCTTGGGGGATTATGAGACTTTGACGAATCGATCGAAAAGTTCAACATCATTCGGATATCATGTGATGGGATACATTGCTTGAGAGGCTCCAGATACGAGTATAGCCGTTGGAGCGCAGTCCATGCAGCCATGAAGAGACGAGTCTGAATCAGTCGACATTAGAGAAAAATGGAGTAAGCGGTTCGTACGAGATCTTGATGAGATGATGTTCCACTCCGCTGACATCAGAGATATGATACGCATGCAGAGGCGTTGTACATGGATATATCTTCCAGAAGGAGTCGCGATGAGTATGCAGCCATTCCGGAACAAGAAATAGATTTAGCAAAAGGATGATAGCTTCCGGGCATTTCAGCATATACGAGTTTTGGGAGAGACTTCGATAGGACCTTTCTGGAATACTATACGAGAAGACTTGGACTCAGGATCGGTCATATTATGCACACCAAGTAGGCCAGGATTCGGCACCGTCGACGAGACATGTTATGAGTGACCATGACAGTTGGCCAGGGATCTTTAGAGGATGTGCTAGAGCGGGACTATTTCCGCTATCTTTGATTTTGGTAATTTGGGTGATTTATTTGCATGATGGAGATTTTGTGCACCACAGTTGCACTTGACTTCGATTTGATGTCATTCGAGATGTTGATTTTGATTTCATGCTGATGGTTTGCATGTGATTTGACTTATGTTTTCGGCATAGCTTTCATGCACTTTTAGTATTTTGATTCGATTTTGTGCACACTGATGCACATGGTTATGAGAGTATATACCACGGTATACCTGATTTGGATTTGGATTGAAATGTGTTGTATACCGTTGATTTTGATTGTGATACTCGATATTTGTTTTCTTGCACCTGGTGCATTTGAGTTGGATTTTGCGCAGACTTGACGCACATGATGTGATTTTGGTGCATGCCAGATGCACTAAATCGGGAGTCTTCGTGCATATCAGATGCACCTGATATTGCTGTCAGGCACACACGTTGCCCTTGACAGGTGTTTCGTGCACACTCGTTGCACTTAGATTTTGTTCTGTGCACATGTATGGCACATTCATGGATTTCGATTTCCATGCGCACCAGACGCACGTGGCATTCTATATATATTTTGGGATTGATTTTCCCTTGAGCAGCATGTTTTATGATATTTACTATTTGATATAGTAGCCGAGCAGGATGAGTCCGAGGACAGTACCTGAATATATTTTTACATGCATTGGTAATTATCGAAGGGATTTCCAAAAAGGAGCTATAGTCTCAGTATTTACCTACGTGTCTGAGATGACACAAGACATTTAACAAAGGGAACCCTTCTAAATTACTTTTCAAAACGGCGGGACGTATGTTGAAGATTAGCCTGTTAGTTTAGTCATGTAGTTTACTTGTAGATGTTAGACTAGACTCGAGTCATACCTATTTCAAAACCAACGAATCGTGAGTATTTTAAAGACAGGCCAAGAGATTCTACGGATATTTAAAAGGACGTACATTTTCTTAAAAACACCGTAGCCCTATTTTCAAAATACCGCGATTCGTATTATTTCAAATGGAAAAACGGTATGACACATAAATAGTAATGTAGATTCTTTATTGTTACGTTATTATTCATGTTCCGCATATTATTGCTGCATTTACTATTCATTTGCTATTTATTCTGCTGATTGCATTGCATTGCATGTCTATATGTATTTTCGTGAGAAATGATGAAACATGTTGTTAGGACACCAGCGTCACGTACACTTGCTTGCCGACTCACACACATTTTCATCGGTAATTGCTATGTCACATACACTTTAGAGAATATTACTCTATTGTTATCGTTTGCTAACTGATAGTTCAATATGTTATTGTTTCATATGCTAGTTCATTATTGCATTCATTGCTCGTTATTTCATGCATATTTATATATTCAATTGTCATGCATTATTATAAGGGCCAGTCCGGATTGCCGGAGCCCAGTATTCATTATTATTGACCTTTCATTTTGGATTTCGGATTTTCCATGAGATTTCTGGATTTGGAGAAACCGCAAGATTTTATAAACTCATTTATAATTTTTAAAAGATAAAAGTGCGGTTTTCTCATATTATGATTGGAGATATGTCCACCATGAGTTTACTCGGCTCTTGAGCGATATCATACACCCGATTCGAGGAGGAGCAGGAACCGTCTGTGGGTGCATGGTAAACCCGGTGCGGTACCCCGGGATGAGAAGGTCCTAGATGATGGCGTTGAGCCTGAGACAGGGGAGCACTACTGACCGGTGATTTATTTGTGACACGCCGGATATCCGGAGGATACCGACGTGGTCTTGAGATTTATGATTCAGGCCAGTCCGGATAGCCAGAGCCTGATATATTGAGATTTATGATACAGGCTAATACTGATAGCCAGAGCCTGAGGCTTTTAGATTTGATGATACATGCCAATCCGGATAGCCGGAGCCTGAGCTTTTGAGATATATATTTTGTGTCGATACTTGACACTGATTTTCTGATGATTTCATTGATGATAAGTAAACTTATATAAACAGAAATCTCACCAATTAAAGAAAACAGTTTCCACGTTTAGATGCATTCTGTTTCATGCATTCATATATCATATTTATGATATGTTGCTACCTGGGGCACTGACACGAGCACTTGGTATTACACTTATTTATATATATTTACCTTTGCCACCTTATCATGCTTCAGACCATATCATTTTGAGATTATATATTACTGATCGTATTGACCTAGGATTGAATCATACCTACGATTTCTGCTCTGTGATGTTTTCTACTCATGAGTTGGCAACTCACCCCCGTTGTGCCACAGTTTCTTGCAGGTTTTGCTGTACAGGTTCATTGCGGTTTTCTGGCACACTGCTTCTTTTTTGGGTGATTTCTTTGGTAGGTGGGTTCACTTGCATCGTGACCATCCTTGTACTTTATTTATATTGTTGTATCTAGTAATCTCCATCAACTAGATTTGTATATTTATAACCTTAGAAGACCAGTTGTATATTCTTTCGACCTTAGATTCGCGCGTTGTATTATTATAGTTTTCTTGAGGATTTGAGTTTCCTTTTGAGTTTTGATCCTCGCCCTCGGCGTTGTATATTATATTGCTTGCATGGTTGTGACCGTCAATTGACGAAGAGCTAGCTCCCGCTTGGGGATGCCTTTATTCATATTATGCATGTTGTACCCTTTTGGGGCCAGTATTTACAAAGGAAACTCTGCCGAAATTTTCAGAAAAGACTTGAAATTTTAAAACGCAATATTTCAGCTTATGTTATTAAAACCACTTGCTTTAAAACAAGTTTTCTTCACCTTCTTCTTTTAAAATGGTTTAGATTTCTGGGATTTTTGGTTTACTTGAATTAGATGGGGTCCTATAGACTTCATATGATTCAAGTTCCAATCACGTGCCATTTCGGATCGTGACAAGTACTGTCTAGGATTTAGATGACATACTCCAAATAGGAAATGATGTTCCTATATTACAATCGGTCAAAGTTTGGTTGTCACACAATGTTTTTCTCCATGTTAGATATGAATAGTATATCAGGAATTCTGATGACTAGATCTAGATTTGGGAAGTTTCCCTAATTGGGTACTTAGATATCATTCTAAAAGTATTTTAGAATGGACGACTCCAGACGTGGTGGTGTACCCACAGGTGATGGAGTCACCCTCTTTAAAGAGATGTCTTCTAGACTGATGAAGAGAATGACTGGCATGAATGACATATCATTTGCTTAGGCAATTGAGTCGATCATGAAATGTCTTGTACAAAACCAGATGGATAATATATATATCAGGGATTCTAGTTTTAGATCTAGATTTGGGAAGTTTCCCAATCGGGTACTTGGACAGCATTCTAAAAGTATTTTAGAATGGACGACTCTTGGCGTGGTGGTGTACCCACAGGTGATGGAGCCACCCTCTTTAAAAAGGATGTCTTCTAGACTGATAAAGTGAGGGACTGACATGAATGACATATCATTTACTTAGACAATTGAGTCAATCATGCAAAGTCTTGTACAACACCAGATATTGCTTTTGCACTAGTTGTAATAAGCATATATTAATCCAATTCTCGTGAAACAAAGGGAAGAAGTAAAGAACCTAAGAGAATATTCTTGGTATAAGATAACGGCAGCCTTCTCTGGGAGGCAGTTATGGCTTCCAAGGTGACCTGGATGACAGAGATGCTGTCAGAGTTTTGAGTTTAGCCTCTTCTGAGGATCAGTATATTGGATAGTGTTCCAATAGGGATACTGAAATAATCATGGTACAGGATACCGCGCCTTCTATCGTTCCGCTCCGTCAGTTCCTTCCTTCGCTTCACTCGCCTTCGAACAACTCAATCGTTCACTTCGTTCACTTGCCTCTCCGTTCCGCTGCGCTTCACTGACTTGCCGGTTATAACTCAACAGAGAATACAACCCAAGAAGTTCGTTGGGTGGAGTTGTTCATTTATGAACTTGGTCCCATCAAGTATCCAGACAGATTTTTGAGATAGGGTATCGCTGTAAGCCGATGTCGCACACCCCACGCACTTGTGCGGAGTTGGAATTTACAAAAAAAACGATTTTCTTGACTTGCAACACTGACTTAAACTCCAGGATATTTACGGAAACCTTAACTATCCATACTACTTGGAGGTTCTAACTACTCGGTAAGAGTTTTATACCTCCTAGATACTTGTCCTTCGGGTCTTCTTCTCCTCCTCTTCTTGAGCTCCTCGAAGATCTGGATCGCGCTTGAACGTCGGTCTCCTCGTATCAAAGACGATCCATCCAAGAGTCTATGGTTCAAGCTCCAACCTCTAAACCGAGGTAACTAAAGTACTTAGTTCGCTAAACTAGGTAGCTTAAAAGATGTAGAGTCTTAATTGGAGTATTTAATCTCAAGTGACCCTATAATTCACAACACATGTGAGGGATTAGGGTCTTGAGAAAGGAGAGGAAAAATGGAGAGAGATAGAAAATTTGCAAATGAACAAGTGAAGTCTCAAGTGAAGAATGGCTCATACTCTTTCTCACCTCAAGCATGCAATATTTTCAAATTGAAAATATCAACCATGCTTGAATAGTGAGGCCAAACCAATAAACAAAACAAAAAGCCATGCTTCATTCCATGTATCTCCATTTTCCACCTCATTAATCTATTTCCAAAAATAGATAAATCCAAATAATGAGATGTCCCATTCTAGAAGCATCTTTTGTAAAATTACAAGAATGCCCTCACCGTATATACATAGCTGTATTCGTACTCCAAATAATATAATACTAGAATCCAGCTTAAACCAAAACCCACTAGTATTATCTGTCCAAACAACATCCGTGCAGCTAGTACACGTATATGATCGGAACCCTGCACGTAAAACCATACTGTTTCTACATTGTTTCACCTGAATCAGGGAAACCCTCTGTGTGGGACTCTAAAGACTCGACGGTACATTGGCAGTGGGTTTAACCATAAGTCCATCAGTGGCACTAGTTTTACGTAACGGCTATCCAGATATCTGTCGAAAAGAAGACCGACGAGCAAACGCATCTGAACTCCTACCGAGCCTATCTGTGACAATCTCCGTACAGTCCGGTCTGTACGTCTAAGAGTATCACATATCGGGCCTAGAAGGATGGTAACCGTCAGACCCTTAATAGCGTAATAAGTCGTGTCGGTATAGAGCCTAATACACCATGAGAAACTACTGGTGTACCTACTAGTAAATCTCGCTTGCCCTGGCCAGGGACTTTGTGTAATGGCTATCCGAACACAGCACGATATCAACTCTAAATACCGGGAGAGTCGAATCCTTTCTAACCCCCATTGCCTCTAAGTGCTTCGGGACTGCACCTAACCACTACATGTTTGCATGACTCATTTAAGCCGTGGTAGGGTAGTAATCTAAGTACAGTGGGAACACACTCGAGACGAATAGTGATGTCAAGTCAACGTACTAACCTGTACTCATGTCACCCGAGAACTGCTAACTGACGATAGGTATAATACCAACCAGCAGTTCACATCAAGTCCGTCCAGTGTAATTCATAACCCAATGAGCACATGTATACAATCTCTGGTATCGCATTCCAATGGCTGCGAGACAGGCCATCTCCCTGAATAGAATGAGAAGCGTATACATCAGTCTACTCTGGAGTATCGATACCATGTCTCGATAATCCTACAACTAGAGACAAGTATAAGGATGTGCTTACAGACTACCCAGCCCCCACTAATGTGACTGCCATCACAACGCTCGTAGTCAAGCAAAAATCTTAAGAGCTCTATCAATATGTATTAGCGATATGCTAAAAGAAGCATATATACATATTAAGATTTAATCAAACCAGATAGCATACTATTATATTGAGCAAGACTATTATTATATTCGTGTATATCCCAAGCTTTCAAAATGTAATATACAATCCAGTATTATACAATAATGGCCTTTAGGGCATATATCACTAACAATCACTCAGTTTAGGAGATTTTTAATCTCGGTAAAGTTGAGATATAGAGAGATGAAGTTGGAACATTGTAGCGGATCCACTCACTGAGACTATTTTTCGAACAAATTAAGTTTCACAAACATGGTTTGCGAAACTGATAAGTAGAGAAGTTGGGTATTCTATAGCACACGAGGTGTGGGTACACGATACCGCAATAATTGACCTTAAGTGCAAGTGGGAGATTGTTGAATATAGTGCCCTCAAGGCTATTATTGTGATCGCAAGTAAGTGATTATGATAATTGAGGGAGGACCTATACAGGTATAACAGTCTTACTCGAAATGATAGTATGCTATCTGGTTTGTCTTCATCATTGATGAAGCCCGTAGAATTGTTGCTTGACAACTAGCATTATGATGGCGATCATATATATGAGAGCTGGGTTGTCTATAAGCACATCCTTAAATGTCCCTAGTCGTGGGAATATCGAGACTGAGCATCGATATTCCGGAGTAGACTAGTATATATGCTTCTAGACCCCGACAAGGGGCGGTGACCGGTCTTACAAGCTATTGGTGTTGTGTCACCTAAGATAGTATACGGGTGCTTACTAGAGGTGAGTACACTAGACGGACTCGCTAAGAACTTCTAGATGGTATTATATCTATCATCAGATGGAAGTTCTTAGATGGCATGAGTCCAGGTTAGTCATTTGACCTGAAGTCGTCATTTGTCTCGTGTGAGTTCCCACTGTACTTTGATTACTATCCTACCATGGATCAAATGAGTCGTGCAAACATGTTTTAGTTGGATACAGTCCCGAGCCACATGGAGGCAGTGGTCGACAGTCAGGGATTCGTCTCTCCTGGTATTAGGAGTCGATGTCGCGCTGTGTTCAGTTGGCTATTGTTTCCTGATTTAAAATCAGGAAAGCTTCTGGGGAAAGCTTCAGAAGAGGGTCACGTGCTTACACGTGACTAGCGGTCACGTGTTGGCACGTGACACCTAAAAACGTCATTAAGGCAAGTTCAATTCCCTGAATACGAAGAGGAAAAAGAAAAGCTTCAAGGAGAGTCACGTGCTCCCACGTGATCAGGGTCACGTGGCGACACGTGACGTTTAAATGCGAGCGTCAAAGGCACGTCGGTTAACTGACCAAGTTAAGGAAAAGGCTTCAGAAGAAGTCACGCGATCCCACGTGACCAGGGTCACGTGTTGGCACGTGACGTTTAAGGCAGCAAACGCATTCTTCAGAACAACCAAAGAAAGAAAGTTCAAACAAGGGTCACGTGCTCACACGTGACCAAGGGTCACGTGGTAGCACGTGACGTTTAAGCAACGATCAGAAGACAGCGCAAAAGAAAGGAAAATGCTCATTCCAAAGGGGGTCACGTGCTCACACGTGACCATGGGTCACGTGGTCACACGTGACCGGCTTTCAAAGCCATTTTTGTCAACAGAATTAAATTCTGAGAGAAATGCAAATCTTTCCAAAGGAACGCAACTATATGCTTCCAATCAAATTAAAGATTCAGAGGTCATTTATTTATGGAAAATCTCGGGTTTGGAAAGATTTCCCCCTTAAATCTAACCAAAATAACAAGGGAGAATCTCTGGATTTGAAATCCAACGGTGAATAAGATTCACCTAATAATCCAAAGGTCCAGAACAAATGAAGGATGCAAATCAGATCTCTCAATGAAGATTCGTCAAAAACCAACTGATTCAGCTGCTTCTCCTATAAATAGGAGCCAAGAGACACAAAAAAAAGATACATGCGCAGAGAAGAGAAAAGAAAAAAGGAGGAGAGCTTTGATACTTTGAAAAGACTCGGATCTTCTGCAAAAACCCTAGGTAAGAAAGGGAAAGCCTTTTGAAAGAAAGAGAATTTAATTCTCAACAGAGTTTAACTCTGATACATAAAACAGAAGAGCATATTTCTTCTCTCTTTGATAGAGGATCTGCAAAGTGCACATCTCCCCTTAAGGTTGAGAATTTAATTCTCAATGGGTCGAGATCCTGCCATGCAGATCCAAAACATAGAGAAAGAATGCAAGCATGAGAATTTAATTCTCACAGAACTATAGGAATTTAATTCCTCTAAGATAAAAGTAGGGCTTGACCCTGTGTTATGGGAATTTAATTCCTTCAGAACAGAGAGAAACAGGGTTTAACCATTTAGTTCTGTTGAAACAATGGGAATTTAAGTCCCTTAATCATAATCTGACAGGAAACGGAAGTTTGATTCCTTAAAAAGTTTTTATTAGGGTTTAACCCTATTCAGTTCTTCACATAAACGAGGAATTTAATTCCTGCAGAAGGTTCAGGGATCGAAAGGAAGTAGGAATTTAATTCCTTTGAAAATTAAAGCTCGAGGAATTTAATTCCTGAAAAGAAAGATCAACAGATTCTTTAAACAACATACATGGAGGTAGGGTCACGTGCCACCACGTGACCCTCTCAAAAGAGCTACAGAAGTCCCTTTGAGGCAGCACCCCACGTGATCCACGTGACCTTGGCAGAAACTCTAATACACAGGCATTTGAATGCCCATCACGTGATGGCACGTGATGCTTTGAAAGAAATGATAATTTCAGCAGAACAAATGAAGGGAGGGCGCTCTCACGTGCTGCCACGTGACCCTTCTTGCCTTAGTGTTTAACACTAAAATTAAAACTCTCAAGCCCAGTGTTAAAACACTGTCGGGCCTTAGCATTCAATGCTGATTAAAAAGCCTTATTTGCAGTGTTCAACACTGATCTGTTTTAGTGTTTAACACTAATTTGAAAAAGCCTTATTGCTGGTGTTTAACACCAATTATCTCTCAATGTTGAACACTAACTTGTCAACCTCATTCCCAGTGTTCAACACTGATTGCTCTGAAGTGTTTAACACTAGGCTTTGGCCCAATTGGCTAAAGGGATAGAGGCAAAGCCTCTCCTGATTGGACTTAGCCCAAGCTGGCCATAAGTCCTCAATTCATGATTAACTGGGCTAATGGGCTCATAACATAATTAATCAGTCTTAACCCCAAATGGGGCCAGGGACTATTCAAGCCATTCCGGTTCTAGGGTACATCTCATCACTCCTTTGATACTTGGCATTGTAATCCCTCAATGTCTTCAAAGAGGTGACGGGTCCTGACGACCACACACCGATATGGACTGTGGGGTCCTTAAACCCATGTTTAATACAAAATTCCTGGTCACGTGGAACGCGGATAACGTCACTCTTTGACCCCGCGGAAAACGCCCAGAGCGGAGCCTGGTCCTCGCTAAGCACGGCAGTGAACCCGTGTGAAGCATCCAGAGCACATACCGGACTGTGGAGTCCTTAAACCCATGGACTACGACGTCTTTAACCTCGACCGAGATGTCTTAAAACTAACAACGGACGGTGGGGCCCTTAAACCCATGGACTACGACGTCCTTAACCTTGACCGAGATGTCTTAAAACTACCAATGGACCGCAATGTCCTTAAACTACCCATGGACCGCGATGTCCTTAAACTACCAATGGACCACTATGTCCTTAAACTAGAACAATAGAGCCTCGCATGCTCTTTTGACGGATCTAAACGGTCCCGTTTAAGTTGATCTTAGCCTCAAAGATGGTTAACGTATCCTTAAACCTTCAAACAGACTGGACTATGAATCCCCCAAATTAACTCTGGCTCGAGGGTACATCTCTGAATTCCTCTGACATCCGTCGTTGTAATCCTTCAACGTCGTCAGAGAGGTGACGGGTCCCGACGGCCACATATACGATGGACCACTATGTCCCTAAACTGGAACAATGGAGCCCAAATGCTCTTTTGTCGGATCTAAACGATCCCGTTAAGTTGATCTTAGTCTCAAATTAGACCAATGTATCCTTAACAAACGTTTGAGTTGATCTTAGCCTCAAGTATGGCTGACGTATCCTCAAACCAAACCCCCAAACCCAAATTTAAGATAATGCGGATTTGGACTAGTCCATGCCCTACGGGCGACGACATAACTCAGTCTCCGTAAACAATCCACGGGCAATAAAAAACAAAACAAACACCCACGACACGAAGTGACCATCTGGAGAAGGAGAAAGTTGTTACCGCAACGCGGTAGCGTAATTAACTGCAGGGGCTTGCGCCTGCAGGGAAGAGCGTCCCCACAATCAAAAACCCCTCAAACGAGGGGGAATCTGACGAAGTCTGCTACATCGGACGCATCCGTCTAAACCTTCGATACACAAGTGCCATAGATCGACTTGGCATCTTCGGAGAGGTGGACGGATAGCACCAATTAGCATCTGCCCCGAACCTCAGCGCCAAGACCAACGCGGTCCTGTGCGCCGTCTTTCGGAGGGGAACAGATTCTGGCACGCCCGGTGGGACCTTTTCCTCTTTCCACTCCACACTTCGCGTGTCGTGATTCGCGAACCAATCGCGGTTCGCTAATGATTGCCCTTGGGTTTCAAGATACTAAGAATTGGCGTCTTGCCTATTGCAGAAAACAAAGGATCAATGGCTGCTACTTCCGCGAAGTCCTTCAACTGCTCAAACTGCAATTGCGACCAACGCTCTACCTCGCCAGGAGGTATAGCCTATGGACCCCAAGCTGCTTCGTTGTTCACAATGCCGGTGGACCAAGTGACTCAAGCTACTACCGGATTGTTCTTTGGGACCATACTCCCACCATCAAGCTTTGCGGCGCCGGTGCTGACAAAGGAAGCTCTCAAGAAATCGGTCTTTGACCGTCTTACCCCTACCGCGGCTCCTCTCGACGAGTCGCCCGACGTCAACGCCCCGGTCTTCTCTAGATTGGGCCAGAAATCCCGTGAACCTGTCATGAGACCTACAATCTCAGAGAAAGCTGCTTCTAAGAAGATGTCCGCTCCTGCCCCAGAAGTTGTCAGGACAACCTCTCCGGCCAAAAGGTCGGTCTTTACAAGGTTGACGGCTTCAGCTCCCGCTCCTGCTGCACGAAAGACATCGGTCTTTGACAGGCTAACACCAGCAGTGACCCCTCACCTACACAGGGGGCAAGATGAAGTCATTCTCACCGCTGAGCCAGCGCCGTCCGCTCGACGCGCTCGACGTCGTCATTGGCACCGAATAAGGAAGACTGGGGGCAACTCCCCCTCCGGATTGACCCCACCAGCCCCGGTGGCCGAAGTTAATGCTGCTATTCCAACTGGGAACAACTTTGAAATGCTAAATAAGGTGCGAAGGAATTCCCCTACGGCAGTACTGAAGAGGTCTCCTCCCTCACTAAAAAAGGTTGTCGAAACAAAACCCGAACAGCCTCAATTTCCTCAACGGCTGTCTTCCAAAATCTATAAGGTTTGGCGGCAAGCCCGAGACTCGATCATCGATCCAAACTTCTCCCGCCAGCACAAGAAGCCGAAAATCCAACCGGAAGCTGGTCACCAGGCTAAACCCCAAAAGGTTGTCTGGACGCCCGCCTTAGCGGCTCCCTCAACCTCCGTGGCTCATAAAAAGAGGAAGCCGGAGAAGACCCCGCAGCATGCAACGACGGCTAAAAGCACTAAGCCTAGACGCCCTAAGTCTGGGGGCATGATGGTCCACACCGTATACATGGCCTCTGGAGAGGAGGAGAGCCGCACTTCTACAGGCCACCGACCACTAACCCGATCCGTAACGAAATCCCAGGAGCAGCAACAAAAGCTCCAAGAAATGATGAATGCTATGGCCGCGCTCACCGGGCCAAAGGAAAGCCCAGAAGCGTCCTCAGACGCACGCCGGGAGGAAGAAACCGACGCTGAATTCCTTCGCCGGACACTGGAGAAAAGGGACAAAGAGGCTGCTGAACAAGCGGCCAACATACAACGGATGGGCCTTCTCTTTCAAGATGTGATAGGAATGATGATCCAGCAGGACTTACCCGCCGAAGATCCTCCGATTGTTCTTGAAGACGACCGAGGAGAGACGTCAAATCCACCACCAGCCCTCTCAACGGCCAAAGAGGAGACGATCTCTAAGGCTGACTTGGCTGACTACATAGCCCAGCAAATCCGAGTTCATCACGCGACTGAGGCAGCTGGTCAAATCGTGAAAACCGGGCGGCCGTATCCGAGCTGGTACGACCAAATCAAATACCCGCAAGGCTATACGATACCAAAATTCCACGTGTATAAGGGGACCGGCAATCCCCATCAACATGTCGCCCAGTTCCGGGCCCTCTGCGGTAACACCGGCGGTGATGATAAATTGCTGCTCCGCCAGTTCGTGGGTAGTTTATCGGAAACAGCGTTCGAATGGTATTCGGAACTCCCGAACGATTCTATCAAAACGTTCGCTGAAATGGAGCTGTTGTTCACTCAGCGATTTGCAAGTGCCAGCGAACGCACTCCAATGACTGCTTTGATTAACGCCAGGGTAAAACCAAGCGAAACCTGGGTCCAGTATGCTATACGCTGGCGGAATTTGTGGTCAAGATGCGAGCAACGCATTGAGGAAGCACCCGCAGTGGGCATGTTCGTGGGAACCCTAGACCCCCACGCAACTATCTCCCAGTTTATGATGTTCTTTAAGCCAACCACATTCCAGGCTTTAATCGACAAGTTGGCTCAGATGGACCAGATGGGTCATAGACCACCTGCCCCGAAGCCAGAACCTCGGAATGACAAGGGTAAAGGAAGGGCAACTTTTGTCGCGAATGCCCAACAGCAACCCGACGCCCCGAAATCGGCAGATCAATTGGAAGAAAGACGCCGATATTATAACGAAAAGATGAAGCGTCCCTACTCGTTCCCACGAGACAAGACGAGACGGTTATTTGAGCTGGCAATACGCAACAGACTTATTAACCTCCCGAATCCAAGGCGACCGCCACAACCCACCGAGGTGAATAACTCCAACTACTGCCCTTACCATCAGACGGTAAGTCATCCGATTGAAGATTGTTTCGTCTTCAAAGGATGGATCGAAGATCAATACCTCCAGAGGAAGTTTGTACTGTCTGAAAAGTGGAAGGTGAACCCGCCACAACCACATACTCCTAAAAAGGCAGACACACCGGGGGCAACCTGCTCCTTTATCGAAGAAGCTCCATGGGAGGTCGTGCTATCAACGAAGACCAAAAGAATGCTGAGAGACCTCCATGCATGCCCTGCGATCGAATGGAAGGACCCTCTTGAACCTCAAATTATCGAAGGGATGTTGAAGCCCCGCACAATCGCGAAGACTCGTGATAAGGGCCCAAATACTCACGCCCAACCGTCAAAATCTTCAAAGAAAAAGAAGAAGAAATCCAAGAAGCCCGCGAGGCTTGGAGACGAGCGAACAAACTTGCAGAAGCAAATCGACGCGCTAGAAGAATACAATCAAAAGGCGCGAACTCCTGTCACACTGCAAGAGTTCCTCAGCCACGATGATGGAGAGAGCTCATCGGATGAATCCGAAGAGTATGTGGCAAGTTGTAACGTAATCTCCCACTCGTTTCCCGACGACGAGAAAACTCCTGACACTAAGAAGCCGGAGACGGAGCCCGAACCAGAGCGTGCGAGGCTGACAACTGATATGATCAACGCCTTCCTAGACGAAATTCGTTTAAAAAGTAAAGCGGATCAGGAGCGTGAGATGGCAGCGTCAGAAGGAGCCGAAGGCGGGCGACTGAACGAAAGAGTTGAACTACCCTCGCCAGATCAAAAGGCATCCAAAGTAGACAGGAAGATATTCAAGACGAGGAAAAGGTTCGCCAAAGCCATGTCAATGGGAATGAAGCTACCACCCTCGGAAGGAAACACACACAATGGGGCGGAGAAGCACCCCGATTACTGCGCATATCATCGGAAAATCTCACACCCCACAGAGGAGTGCGACGCCTTTAAGATATGGTGGGAAGGATATGTTGCTCGTCGGCAACATTTCAAGCGCATGAAACGCAAGAGCCGTCGGGAGCAAAGAAGCACTGTCGACGGGCCCAACAGAATTACTGGCAACTGTTATATGGCTCGTGCCGAGGGGTCGCAAGTCCTCACCTTTGGGAGCGACTCTGATGAAGAAGTGACTCTTGGCCCTCTTTTTGAAGAATCTGCGCTAGGGAAAGATGAGGAATCAGAGGCCTGCGGAAACACTCAGCTGCGCAATCGCACACTCCCAGAAAAGAATCTCGGGCCTACGAACAGAAAAGATAAGGGAAAGGAAAAGGTCACTGAAGATATCACTTTGGATGACCAAGTCGCGAAAGAACTGGCTGCTAAAGACCCTCCTAGGAGGAGTAAAGTGGACTATAACATCCTCGCGCATCTAAGGAAGCTACCTTCTCAGCTTAGCATTCTCGACGCCCTCCTATTATCAAAAGAAGCACGGGACTCACTAATTAAGGCATTACAAGAACCTGAGCAATTCCAAGCCTTCCTCGCCACTGAAAAGATGAAGGACGAACTGGAGGAAGTGCATACGGCCGACGTCACTTTCGGTGATGAAGACCTCCTTCTTGGGACGTGCGACCATAACCGTCCCCTATATGTCTCCGGATACTGCCATGACATCAAGATAGGCAAGATCTTGGTGGATAATGGATCCTCCGTCAATCTCCTTAATGTTCGGATGTTGAAGGAAATCTGCATGAGTGTGCAACATCTCGCTCGTGACAAAATCACTATCTCCGGTTTCGATTCACAATCGTCACGGACTCTCGGATCTGTAATATTAACATTACGCTTCGGACTTCTCGTCACGGACATCAAATTCCATGTCATCGACGCCAAGACCTGCTACAACGCCTTGCTCGGTCGTCCTTGGCTACACGAATACAACATCGTCCCTTCTACACAACATCAGTGTATGAAGTACTTTAAGGACGGTTTCGAGTACACCGTAACAGGTGAGTTGAACCCATTTTCCGTGAACGAAGTCCGCAAATACGAAGATGCGAAATACTTTTTGCCAGACTTCGAAGATACAGAAAGGTGTCGCAACTCGGAGAACAAAGCCGCCGCCACCATCCCTGTTTTCGGAAGCGATACCGAAGAAGAGGAAGAGATAGTTTATACAGAACCATCTCAACGCAACAATCGGGGGACGCCCGCCCCCATACCGGTCTTCGGAAGTGATTCAGAAGATGAGGTCAATGCCGTACTCTCCAATCGGCTTTCAATGCAAGCACCCCTCAGCGACGGCCATAGTTTGCAAATCACCATGGTACAGCGAAAACACTACAAAGATCTCGACACGCTTCAAGCTCACAATGTGCAAGACCTGCAAACGTTTTACGTCCCTCCCAGGCGTAGGGGTGAGAAAGTGATCCTATTTTACCGATCTTCAGAGTCGAAAACAGAGAAAGAGATCTGGCATGGCGCAGATGTTACATGCGACAGACTCCAACCCATCCGACTGCCCAGATACTATACGAACGGATTAAAGAAGCTATTGAAGCGCCAAGGAGTACCCTTAAAACAAACTGTTCGACAGGCTCGGTTCTACAACAGGATTTGGGATGTCCCTGGAACCCAACGCAAATTGCCCAACGGGAAGATGGAAACACTTGGGCTTGGATACGCGAGAACCGGAAAACGGGAGCGGGCCCACAGCAGCTACGCTATATATACCTTTGACGAAGAAGAGGACGCCCTGTCAGGAGATGCCGATCCCTCGTCAAAACCAGACCCTGCGATTGAAGCACCAAGTCCGTCGTTTGAAGAACAAACGGGCAAGCCTATAAAGGAAGCGAGTCAGAAAGCTCGGGAAGACCACAGCCGCGAAACGGCCATCTATGAGAAGGCCAGGACGCAACGTCTATTTCAACAGATTGCAAAAGACAAAGACGTTCATCCTTGTCAACCCATCATGCGAAAGACCCAATGCGGAGACGGAAATAAGTCGAAAAGCGGAAAGAAGAGCCGACAACAACGACGCAAGATTAGAGGGTTACGTAATCGGGTATTGCACAGCTCGGATTCGTCCTTCATAGAAAAGATGAGTCGAGCGTACTCCTTCCCCCGAGATAAGACGGAAAGGTTACTCAAGCTCGCCCTAAAACATCAGATGATCACGCTTCCAGAATCTAAACACCCTGAGCAAACCAACAAGACTTCTCGTTCGAGCTATTGCTCTTATCACCAAGCCATAGGACATCCTACCGAAGACTGCTTCACCTTCAAGAACTGGGTCGAGGACCAGTACCGACGGGGCAGATTCGCTTTATCCAACAGCTGGAGGGTAACGCCGCCACGAAAGCACGAGCCCAAGGCCACAAGAGCAGAACCAGATCCACCTCAGTCTCGGGAGCGGATTCGCGCCTGTTATACGATTACGATATTAAAAGAAGAGCCCGAGAACATAGATGACCTTCCCCAGTGCTTTGAAAACGGCGATGATGAGGTGATCTCAGAATTTCCGCCCGCTCCGAAAGAACTGGAAGATGGCATACATACTACGGCAGATAACCTCAGGAAGATTGAGTTGGGATCGGCGGATGACCCGCGACCGACATTTGTCAGCGAGCTACTCTCTGAAGAAAAGGTGGCAGCGTTAAAGAACGTGCTTCTACGGCATAAAGACTGCTTCGCGTGGAACTACTCTGAGATGCCAGGATTAGATCCGGAGGTGGCCGTACATAAATTAGCAATATCCCCAGATATCAAGCCAGTCAAGCAGGCGCCAAGAAGGATGCGACTCGAGTTAGAGATGAGCATCAACGCCGAAGTCAAGAAATTGATCGATTCCGGATTTATCCAGGAAGTCCAATATCCCGACTGGATTGCCAATATCGTCCCGGTAATGAAGAAGAATGGGACGGTACGCATATGCGTGGATTTCAGGGATCTCAATAAAGCCTGTCCAAAGGATGATTTCCCAGTACCGGTAACCGAACTAATGATAGATAACACGTCAACTCACGGGGTTTTCTCCTTTATGGATGGTTCGTCAGGATACAATCAGATAAAGATGCATCCCGAAGACCAGAAGCATACCGCTTTCCGCACCCCTTTGGGTATATTTTGCTACAAGGTTATGCCCTTTGGCCTCAAGAACGCTGGCGCTACCTACCAGAGGGCCATGACAAAGATCTTCGATGACCTCATACATGACGTCGTCGAGTGCTATATCGATGACCTCGTAGTAAAGAGCATGTCATACGAAGAGCATTTAAACCACCTGGAGACTGTGTTTCAACGCCTCCGGCAATATAATTTGAAAATGAATCCCCTCAAATGCGCGTTTGGAGTCTCCTCGGGCAAATTCCTAGGATTCATTGTTCGACACCGAGGTATTGAAATCGATCCGTCAAAGATCAAAGCGATCATGGAGATGCCTCCGCCAAGAACTCTCAAACAGTTGCGGTCTCTCCAAGGGAAGCTCGCATACATCCGGCGATTTATCGCCAACCTTTCTGGCAAATGCCGCCCCTACAGTCACCTGATGAAGAAGGGAACCCCATTCGTCTGGGATCAAAAATGCCAAGGTGCACTAGACGAGATCAAGCAGTACCTGCAGAACCCGCCGGTATTGGCTGCGCCGGTCAAGGGAAAACCCCTCATTCTTTATACAACCGCCCTCGAAGGTTCCTTGGGCGCACTATGGGCGCAAGAGAACGATCAGGGGAAAGAGAGAGCACTCTACTACTTAAGTCGAGTTCTACAGGGGGCAGAAAGCAATTACTCTCCCATTGAAAAACATTGCTTGACGTTGATCTTCGCGATAACAAAGCTCAGGCACTATGCGTTGGCACACGAAGTCTGCCTCATCTCGAAGGTGGACCCTCTTAAATACTTGATGTCAAAAGCCATATTGACGGGACGACTCGCTAAATGGGCCCTTCTCTTGATGGAGTTCTCGATAACATATCAACCTCTCAAGGCAGTGAAAGGTCAGGCCATTGCCGATTTCCTCGCTGAGCACCCGATACCGGCCGATTCTCCCTTGAATTGTGATTTGCCGGATGAGCATGCATTTGATGCGATTAGCGGTGGAAACACCCGATGGGAACTCTATTTCGATGGAGCGTCCTCCGTAAAGAAACAAAAGCAAGGTATCCCAATGATCAAGTCAGGGATAGGCCTCATCTTTGCGACTCCACAAGGAGGGATAATGCGCTTCGCCTTCTCCTTAACAGAGCCGAGGATAAACAATGAAGCTGAATATGAAGCCTTGATAGCAGGCCTCGAGCTTGCCATTGACATGGGAATTGAAGACCTCCTCATATACGGGGATTCTCAGCTGGTCGTTAGTCAAGTAAATGGTGACTACCAAACGTGCAAACCGGAGCTGGTGAAGTACGGCGAAAAGGTGCAACAACTGTTGACCCAGATCCCCTCCTATACTTTGGAAAATATACCGCGCGCGGAAAACAGCAAAGCAGACGCGTTGGCCAAACTCGCTAAAGAACTGGCTGACGAGAACCTCGATGACGTCAGAATCGTGGTACAAAGCCGTCGAGTGCTCGCCCCGGCAGAAATATCTCCGGAATCATGCAAAGAAAAGAGAGCGACTGAGCAGATGACCCTACAAATAAAGGACCATGAGAAGGCCGAGGACTGGAGGGAAATCTTCGTAGACTACTTTAAGTCCCGCCGAATGCCCGAAGAAGCGTCCTCAAGACATCAGCTCATGAAACGAGCTCTATCTTTCGCTCTCGTCAACGATACCCTGTACAAGAGATCGTTTGATTCCCTATGGCTGAGATGCTTAGGATCTGACGAAGCAGAAAGAGTCATTCAGGAAGTTCATGACGGACTTTGCGGTTCTCATCAAGCAGGCCCGAAGATGAAGTTAAAGATTAAACGAATGGGCTACTACTGGCCCACAATGATCCAGGACTGCCTCGAGTATGCAAAACAATGCCACTCATGCCAGATTCATGGAGACTTCATCCACCAACATCCGAATCCGCTACACCCAACGGTGGCCAGCTGGCCATTCGAGATGTGGGGGACTGACATAGTCGGCCCCATTGAACCAGCATCATCTCGGGGACATCGTTTTATCCTGGCGACAACTGATTACTTCTCCAAATGGGCAGAGGCAGTACCACTGAGGGAAGTGAAGACGGAGAATATCCTCCATTTCTTCAAGACGTACGTCATCTATCGGTTCGGAACCCCACGGCGGATTATCTCCGATAACGGGCCAGCCTACAGAAGCCATAAGATTAGCCGCTTCGCACAGCAGCACAATATAGACTGGAGATATTCTTCAGTTTACAACCCACGAGCTAACGGTCTGGCCGAGGCCTTCAATAAGACCTTGACGAAGATCATAAAAAAGACCGTTTCCCGGAATAAGAGAGACTGGCACGAGAGGCTGCAAGAAGCCCTTTGGGCTTATCGAACTACATTCAAGACGGCCACGAACACAACGCCGTACGCGTTGGTATTTGGGACGGAAGCAGTACTCCCCCTCGAGATAGAGTTACCCTCTCTACGAGTGGCGGTCCACCACGAGCTGACGGACGAAGAAAATGCTCACCTTCGGCTTGAGGAGCTTGATGTCCTCGATGAAACCCGGCTCATAGCGCAACAACATCTAGAAGCCTACAAAGCAAAGATGACGCGCTTGTACGAAAGATTGACCAGGCCGAGGACATTCCGCCAAGGCGAGCTCGTGCTAGTGGTCAAAAGACCTATGATCCCCAATCGTGCCAAGCGGGGAAAATTTGAGCCAAACTACGAAGGCCCTTACATCATAGACAAGGTCTACCAGGGTGGAGCCTATCTACTCATGGACATGCACGGTGAAAGGCCTTTCAGGCCAATAAACGGCCGCTTCTTAAAGAAATATTATGCTTAATGAGCTATAGCGACGACTATGTCCACTCGCTATCTTCCTGGGCTCAGACTTTACAAGCAGCAGCTGGCCTTCCCATAACGACGGACCGAAACGTCCTTAAACTAAACGACGGACCGAAACGTCCTTAAACTAAACGACGGACCGAAACGTCCTTAATCTAACGACGGACCGAAACGTCCTTAAACTATTGACGGACCGAAACGTCCTTAAACTAACGACGGACCGAAACGTCCTTAAACTAGTGACGGACCGAAATGTCCCTAAACTACTACCGCAGCATCCTTGGGCTGACGAGATAAAAAAAAGAAAGAAAGAAAGAAAAAGAAATATATAAAATAAAAACGGTATGTCCGTAAGCAAAATGGGCACGGATGAAAACCCGAAAGGGCTCCGTGAGTAAAAACAGCAGGACTACCGGCGAGTGTTTGTGAAAACCCGAAAGGGCGCAACCTCGTTAAAAGGCACTTATAGGGTCCTCTCGACCTTGTAAGGAGAAATCACCTGCGTGAGATCCTTACGACTCACAAAGGAGCAACACACTTAGGGATCCTCACGATTCCTAAGGAGAAAATACACTTACGAGATCCTCACGACTCGTAAGGAGAATTCTCTTATGAGACCCTCACGGCTCATGAGACTTGAAAGTCTTAAGTTACAGAAACCTAAACCTGTTCTTAAGCAAATCCCCCACAACCTTCGATATTGCCCTACAAGTGGCTCAATACTGACCCTTGTATACAATCCACGGGCACAAATAAACATTTCCCCAGCAAAGTCCAACCCTTGTAGGTCCTCTCGACCCATAAGGAGAGAACCCTCTTGTAGGATCCTTACAACTTACAGAGAAGCACACACTTAGGAATCCTCACGATCCCTAGGGAGAAAATACACCTGCAAGATCCTCACGACTTGTAGGGAGAAATACCTTTGTGAGACCCTTACGGCTCATGAAGTCAAAAGCCTTGGCCGACAGGACCCTCAACCCTGTTTGCTGAGCCACCTTTGTTCATCATCGACAAAAGCAAATGATGATTCGCTCCTGGCAACATCCCAGTTGTAGCGGTGCTGATGCCAAAATCGGTGCCTAAAATCCAGGCTTGCAGCGAAAAAGCTAGCAAGCCACACACGCCTACAAAATAGCCGAAATGATGGGGCAATCGCGACCTTCGCGATATAAAAGCTGAAATGATAGAGCATCGCGGAAAGAGAAATAAAATAAAAGTGAAATCCTCGCCCTACAGGTGACAGTACATCTACCCCTGTATACAATCCAGGGACGCAATCAAAGAAGGGATCACACTCCTCCCCAGGTTTCATCATAAGGAGAAGCCAAATCTCGACGGTTCACAGATAGCCTAGAGAACATCTCGTCGTTCGACAGACACAATATCAAGCGAAACGGAACAGCGGCAACCCCCAGTTCCATGGCTCGGTGACATACATATCACCAAAAGTCAAATCTCCATTCCGTGAGATGCGGATACAATCAACAAAAATTCCTGGTTACGTGGAAAGCGGATAACGTCACTCTTTGACCCCGTGGAAAACGTCCAGAGCGGATCCTGGTCCTCGCAGAGCATGGCAGTGAACCCATGTGAAGCATCCAGAGCGGAGCCTAGTCCTCGCCTAACGCGGCAGTGAACCCGTGTGAAGCATCTAGTGCAAACTTCCTGGTTACGTGGAAAGCGGATAACGTCACTCTTTGACCCCGTGGAAAACGTCCAGAGCGGATCCTGGTCCTCGCAGAGCATGGCAGTGAACCCATGTGAAGCATCCAGAGCGGAGCCTAGTCCTCGCCTAACGCGGCAGTGAACCCATGTGAAGCATCTAGTGCAAACTTCCTGGTTACGTGGAAAGTGGATAACGTCACTCTTTGACCCCGTGGAAAACGTCCAGAGAGGATCCTGGTCCTCGCAGAGCATGGCAGCGAACCCGTGCGAAGCATCCAGAGCGGAGCCTAGTCCTCGCCTAACGCGGCAGTGAACCCGTGTGAAGCATCTAGTGCAAACTTCCTGGTTACGTGAAAAGCGGATAACGTCACTCTTTGACCCCGTGGAAAACGTCCAGAGCGGATCCTGGTCCTCGCAGAGCATGACAGTGAACCCGTGCGAAGCATCCAGAGCGGAGCCTAGTCCTCGCCTAACGCGGCAGTGAACCCGTGTGAAGCATCTAGTGCAAGATTCCTGGTTACGTGGAACGTGGATAACGTCACTCTTTGACCCCGCGGAAAACGCCCAGAGCGGAGCCTGGTCCTCGCCGAGCACGGCAGTGAACCCGTGTGAAGCATCCAGAGCAAATATCGGACTGTGGAGTCCTTAAAATCCACGGACTATGACGTCCTTAACCTCGACCGCGATGTCTTAAAACTAACGATCAACCCCCCGATTCCCTACGGATACCGCCTTGGTTTAAGGGTACATCTCTTCACTCCTTTGATACCTGGCGTTGTAATTCCTCAACGTTTTCAAAGAGGTGAAGGGTCCCTGTAACCAAACATCGGACTGTGGAGTCCCTAAATCCACGGACTATGAGGTCCTTAACCCTGACCGTGATGTCTTAAAACTAACACTGGACTGTGGAGTCCCTAAACCCACGGACTATGAGAGCCTTAACCTTGACCGTGACGTCTTTAAACTATGATACCTGGAGAAACCCCTGACTCCGTAAAACACGAACGAGGGTGACCACATCCAGCACTTACAAGTCCTCACGACCTGTAAGGAAGAAAAACTCTCTTGTCAGATCCTTACGACTTTCAAGGGAAAACCCGCTTAAGGATCCTCACGATCTTTAAGAAGAACTCACACCTACGGGATCTCCTCGACCTGTAGGGAGAAAAACTCCTTAGGAGACCCTCATGGCTCATAAAATGAAAAAGCTTCAGGAAGCAGATCTTAACCCTGAATCCTGAACCATCGCTGTCCTGCAAGGAGATCAAGATAGAATACTCACAGAATGCATTCAAAAGGGGACACGCCGTTGAAATAAATTTGTATCTTTTATTCATGAACCAAGACGGATACAAAGTACAATTCATGAAAGAAACAAAAAAAGGAGAGATACTCTTATTCATGAGTATGTACAAAGGAGGGGAACAGATTCTGGCACGCCCGGTGGGAAAAAGGGTCCTTTTCGAACAGAGTTAAACTCTGGAAAATCTTAAAACAGAGAGCTAAGCTCTGGAAGAAGAGAATTAAATTCTCAAAGAAAAGTTCTCAGAGGAAGAATACGAGCAGAGTGAAGGCTCCTATGAAGAGACAGCGGTATTTATAGAAAACAGTGAAAACGCTTCATCTCCCAAATCCCTAAATGAATCCAACGGTCGCAAGAGATGACAGCGTTGCACTCACGTGCAGACACGTGAGAACAACGCTGTGGGGGCATTTGTTTCCTGATTTAAAATCAGGAAAGCTTCTGGGGAAAGCTTCAGAAGAGGGTCACGTGCTTACACGTGACTAGCGGTCACGTGTTGGCACGTGACACCTAAAAACGTCATTAAGGCAAGTTCAATTCCCTGAATACGAAGAGGAAAAAGAAAAGCTTCAAGGAGAGTCACGTGCTCCCACGTGATCAGGGTCACGTGACGTTTAAATGCGAGCGTCAAAGGCACGTCGGTTAACTGACCAAGTTAAGGAAAAGGCTTCAGAAGAAGTCACGTGATCCCACGTGACCAGGGTCACGTGTTGGCACGTGACGTTTAAGGCAGCAAACGCATTCTTCAGAACAACCAAAGAAAGAAAGTTCAAACAAGGGTCACGTGCTCACACGTGACCAGGGGTCACGTGGTAGCACGTGACGTTTAAGCAACGATCAGAAGACAGCGCAAAAGAAAGGAAAATGCTCATTCCAAAGGGGGTCACGTGCTCACACGTGACCATGGGTCACGTGGTCACACGTGACCGGCTTTCAAAGCCATTTTTGTCAACAGAATTAAATTCTGAGAGAAATGCAAATCTTTCCAAAGGAACGCAACTATATGCATCCAATCAAATTAAAGATTCAGAGGTCATTTATTTATGGAAAATCTCGGGTTTGGAAAGATTTCCCCCTTAAATCTAACCAAAATAACAAGGGAGAATCTCTGGATTTGAAATCCAACGGTGAATAAGATTCACCTAATAATCCAAAGGTCCAGAACGAATAAAGGATGCAAATCAGATCTCTCAATGAAGATTCGTCAAAAACCAACTGATTCAGCTGCTTCTCCTATAAATAGGAGCCAAGAGACACAAAAAAAAGATACATGCGCAGAGAAGAGAAAAGAAAAAAGGAGGAGAGCTTTGATACTTTGAAAAGACTCGGATCTTCTGCAAAAACCCTAGGTAAGAAAGGGAAAGCCTTTTGAAAGAAAGAGAATTTAATTCTCAACAGAGTTTAACTCTGATACATAAAACAGAAGAGCATATTTCTTCTCTCTTTGATAGAGGATCTGCAAAGTGCACATCTCCCCTTAAGGTTGAGAATTTAATTCTCAATGGGTCGAGATCCTGCCATGCAGATCCAAAACATAGAGAAAGAATGCAAGCATGAGAATTTAATTCTCACAGAACTATAGGAATTTAATTCCTCTAAGATAAAAGTAGGGCTTGACCCTGTGTTATGGGAATTTAATTCCTTCAGAACAGAGAGAAACAAGGTTTAACCATTTAGTTCTGTTGAAACAATGGGAATTTAAGTCCCTTAATCATAATCTGACAGGAAACGGAAGTTTGATTCCTTAAAAAGTTTTTATTAGGGTTTAACCCTATTCAGTTCTTCACATAAACGAGGAATTTAATTCCTGCAGAAGGTTCAGGGATCGAAAGGAAGTAGGAATTTAATTCCTTTGAAAATTAAAGCTCGAGGAATTTAATTCCTGAAAAGAAAGATCAACAGATTCTTTAAACAACATACATGGAGGTAGGGTCACGTGCCACCACGTGACCCTCTCAAAAGAGCTACAGAAGTCCCTTTGAGGCAGCACCCCACGTGATCCACGTGACCTTGGCAGAAACTCTAATACACAGGCATTTGAATGCCCATCACGTGATGGCACGTGATGCTTTGAAAGAAATGATAATTTCAGCAGAACAAATGAAGGGAGGGCGCTCTCACGTGCTGCCACGTGACCCTTCTTGCCTTAGTGTTTAACACTAAAATTAAAACTCTCAAGCCCAGTGTTAAAACACTGTCGGGCCTTAGCATTCAATGCTGATTAAAAAGCCTTATTTGCAGTGTTCAACACTGATCTGTTTTAGTGTTTAACACTAATTTGAAAAAGCCTTATTGCTGGTGTTTAACACCAATTATCTCTCAATGTTGAACACTAACTTGTCAACCTCATTCCCAGTGTTCAACACTGATTGCTCTGAAGTGTTTAACACTAGGCTTTGGCCCAATTGGCTAAAGGGATAGAGGCAAAGCCTCTCCTGATTGGACTTAGCCCAAGCTGGCCATAAGTCCTCAATTCATGATTAACTGGGCTAATGGGCTCATAACATAATTAATCAGTCTTAACCCCAAATGGGGCCAGGGACTATTCAAGCCATTCCGGTTCTAGGGTACATCTCATCACTCCTTTGATACTTGGCATTGTAATCCCTCAATGTCTTCAAAGAGGTGACGGGTCCTGACGACCACACACCGATATGGACTGTGGGGTCCTTAAACCCATGTTTAATACAAAATTCCTGGTCACGTGGAACGCGGATAACGTCACTCTTTGACCCCGCGGAAAACGCCCAGAGCGGAGCCTGGTCCTCGCTAAGCACGGCAGTGAACCCGTGTGAAGCATCCAGAGCACATACCGGACTGTGGAGTCCTTAAACCCATGGACTACGACGTCCTTAACCTCGACCGAGATGTCTTAAAACTAACAACGGACGGTGGGGCCCTTAAACCCATGGACTACGACGTCCTTAACCTTGACCGAGATGTCTTAAAACTACCAATGGACCGCAATGTCCTTAAACTACCCATGGACCGCGATGTCCTTAAACTACCAATGGACCACTATGTCCTTAAACTAGAACAATAGAGCCTCGCATGCTCTTTTGACGGATCTAAACGGTCCCGTTTAAGTTGATCTTAGCCTCAAAGATGGTTAACGTATCCTTAAACCTTCAAACAGACTGGACTATGAATCCCCCAAATTAACTCTGGCTCGAGGGTACATCTCTGAATTCCTCTGACATCCGTCGTTGTAATCCTTCAACGTCGTCAGAGAGGTGACGGGTCCCGACGGCCACATATACGATGGACCACTATGTCCCTAAACTGAAACAATGGAGCCCAAATGCTCTTTTGTCGGATCTAAACGATCCCGTTAAGTTGATCTTAGTCTCAAATTAGACCAATGTATCCTTAACAAACGTTTGAGTTGATCTTAGCCTCAAGTATGGCTGACGTATCCTCAAACCAAACCCCCAAACCCAAAGTTAAGATAATGCGGATTTGGACTAGTCCATGCCCTACGGGCGACGACATAACTCAGTCTCCGTAAACAATCCACGGGCAATAAAAAACAAAACAAACACCCACGACACGAAGTGACCATCTGGAGAAGGAGAAAGTTGTTACCGCAACGCGGTAGCGTAATTAACTGCAGGGGCTTGCGCCTGCAGGGAAGAGCGTCCCCACAATCAAAAACCCCTCAAACGAGGGGGAATCTGACGAAGTCTGCTACATCGGACGCATCCGTCTAAACCTTCGATACACAAGTGCCATAGATCGACTTGGCATCTTCGGAGAGGTGGACGGATAGCACCAATTAGCATCTGCCCCGAACCTCAGCGCCAAGACCAACGCGGTCCTGTGCGCCGTCTTTCGGAGGGGAACAGCTATCACCAGAAATCCGTGGTTACGGTGAATGAGATTTACTGACAGTTGATCAATAGTATCTCTATTGGTGATGAGGTTAACCCAGATACGACTTATCGGGTTAGTAGGGGTCTGATGTTATCTTACCCCTAGACCCAATATGCGATACTCTTTGACGAAAAGACCGGACTGTACGGAGATTATCACATTCAGACTCAGTAAGGTAAGGACACACTTGATTGTTGACCTCCCTTTCGAAAAGTACCTGGGTATCCGTTACGTACAGCTAGTGATACTGACGTGCTTGTGGTTAAATCCACTGTCAGCGTATTTTCGAGTCTTTAGAGTTCCACACGGAGAGTTTTCTCAGTTCAAGCGGCAGATATAGGAGCCGTATGTTAGTACGTGTAGGGGTCCGATTAAATACGTATACGGGATACACGGACTTTAATCGGATGGTTGATAATACTAGCCGACTTAGAATTAAGCTGGATTATTAAATTAGATTTTGATTTAATAATTTATATATGTATTTTAATACATATATATTTTAGTATTATTGTTCACAATTCATTTTCTTTTTTTGGTGCTATTCTTATTTTTATACGGATACACGTATATGTAGCGATACATATACCAGGTGAAGTATTCTGTATTTATACGGGAATGCTTCTAGAAAAAGGACACCTCATATTTGATTTTCTTTTAGAAAATTAAATGGAAATGAGGTGTAAAGTGAGGTATTATGAAGCATGGTTCTTTACATGTAGAGAGGGATGGCTTTGGATTTTATATTAATAAAACCCATTTGTGTTCACTATTGGTGCATGGTTGATTTATATATAGCCATTACTTTATACACAAGGATGATATTCTTTTCATCTTGTGAGCTTCATGCTTCATAGTTGCTAGCATGAGCAACCATCTTCATCTCTTCTTCTTCTTCTTACTCTCACTTAAGCATAAATTCAAAAGAGAAAATTTTAGTGAAAAATTCATACATCACCGACCATCCACACCTAACGAGTTTGGATCTTCGGTTAGAGCCTCGTCCGACTTCCCTCAGGTGGATCGTCTTCGGTAAGGGTGATCGATCTTCAAACGCGATCGCAGCGGTTACGAGCTTGGAGGGATCTTCCACAATTGGGTGGACACGCGACAAAGGTTGTAGTTCTCAACCCTTATACTCTTAGTTAGCTAGTTTAGGTCTATGGATTGAATCCTGGGTTTTACGGGTGTTCGGTGTTTGCTAAAATTTTTGTTTTCGCTTCCGTCTCGGTCGTGGATTCCGCAACGCGGGCACTAAAACCCAACGGTTACCTCTTTCGTTTTGGGGCATGCGCTTCAGATAGCGGCATTCCTACCGAATCAAGTTACATCCAAATCAGTGCCTAAGACTCCATATGAAATATGGAGTGGAAAGAAACCATATATTAAACGTGTTAAGATATGGGATTGTCCGGCTTTTGTTAAATACAAAATTTGGACAAACTTGAGGCACGATTAGTTTTTTATAAGTTTATAGGATTTCCCAAGAATTCATATGGATATATATTCTACCACACCAAGGAATAAAAGGTTTTTGTTTCTCGGTATTCCAAATTTTCAGAATGGCAGTTTCTTGCAAAAGAAACTAGTAGGAGTGCGGTAGAACTGGATGAAATTCCATAAACACAAACTATAACTGAAGAATTGGTGGAACTAGAGAATTCAATAATCCCTGACGAATCTCAGCCACTCCGCAAATCTATTAGGATTTCTCGTCCGCCCGAGAGATACTACGTTTTCTCATAAATGAGGATCGAGAAGATTATATCTTGGAAGAAAATGATCCTACTAGTTTTAAGCAAGCCATTACCAGCAGGGACTCAGATAAATGGTTGGATGTTATGCGATCCGAAATAGAGTCCATGTACAGCAACAAAGTTTGGATTTTGAATGTTGCTCCTCCTAGGGTGAAACCCGTTGGATGCAAGTAGATCATCAAAAAGAAGATTGGTGCAAATGTACAGGTGGAAACCTATAAGTCTAGACTTGTTGCAAAAGGTTTTCGTCAAAGATCAGGAGTGGACTATGATGAAACCTTTTCTTTAGTGGCTATGCTGAAATCCATTCGGATCCTACTTGCCATTGCTGCTTACCATGACTATGATATCTGGCAGATGGACGTTAAAACGGTTTTTCTAAATGGAAGTTTAGAAGAGTGCATTTATATGGATCGGTCAGAGGGATTTGTAGACCGTGGGAGCAGCGAGAAGGTGTGCAAGTTGCTTAAATCCATTTATGGATTAAAACAAGCGTCGCGGAGCTGGAACATCTGTTTTGATGAGACGGTCAAGATATTTGATTTCATCAAAAATGAAGATGAGCCATATATATATAAGAAGATTGTAGGAAAAACTATCATATTCCTAGTATTGTACGTGGATGACATTCTCTTGAATGACATTCCTATGCTACAATCAGTCATGTTGTTTTTATCACAAAAGTTCTCTATGAAAGACCTGGGTGATGCCTCGTATATTGTGGGGATTAAGATCTACATAGATAGATCCAAGAGATTGTTGGGACTTTCACAGTCCATGTACATAGAGACCATACTAAAGAGATTTAGTATGGAAGATTCCAAGAGGCATTGCACAGAATCACGCTCTCCTAAAAGATGTCTCTCAAGACTAATGAGGAGAGGGTTCGCATGAGCACTATACCCTACGCTTCGGCAGTAGGATTTATAATGTATACGATACTGTGTACTAGACCTGATGTAACTTATGTGCTTAGCGTGGTAAGCCGGTATCAGTCAAATCCAGGTGAGAATCATTGGACAACTGTGAAAACATTCTTAAGTACCTGAGAAGGACTGAGAAGATATTCTTGGTTTACGGTAATGGAGACCTCCACGTCGAGTCCTTTACCGATTCTAGCTTCCAAAGTGATAAGGATGACAGCAAGTCTGTCTTGGGTTTTGTGTTTACCCTCAATGGAGGGGCGGTGTGTTGGAAGAGCTCCAAACAGGACACCGTCACAGACTCGACGATGGAGGATGAATACATTGCTGCAAATGATGCTGCAAAAGAAGCGGTCTGGATGACAAAGTTCATTACAGAACTTGAGGTGGTTCCATCCATTGTTAATCCAATACCTTTGTATTGCGATAACAATGGGGCTATAAATTTAGCGAAGGAATCACGGTCCCATCAAAAATCCAGACACATCTTGAAGCGGTATCACCTGATCAAGGAGATCGTAGATCGTAAGGAGGTCGAGGTCAGGAGAGTAGATACGAAAGACAACACGGCGAATCCATTTACGAAGGCCCTCCCTCAAGCGCAGTTCAAACAACTTTTTGAGATGCTGGGTATGCGATACACCAACAACTGGCCCTAAAGCAGACGTTAGGTATTCGGTATGCCAATTACAGGTCTTAGTGCAAGTGGAAGATTATTGGATATGTATGCCCTAGAGGCATGTATTGTATAGGATGTTAGAGATATGTATGTGCATGATAATCTTGCTCGGTTATATAGTATATTATTTGAGTTATCTTTGTCTTAATATGTGTATTTCTTTCTCTTGTTACTTTATATTGCTTATACATATTGATAAATACTCGATACAGTAGTATACTATTATGGTTTGACTTTATCCTAACATGTGCATATGTTATACTCGATATCACATATAACTGATATATGTTGATAAAGCCCGTAGGATTTTTCTTGACTACCAGAGTTATGATAGCGATCATACTTGTGGGAGCTGGGTAGTCCATAAGCACATCCTTAAAGGTCCCAAGTCGCAGGAGTATTAAGATCGGGCATCGATATTTCAGAGTAGACTTATGTATACGTTTCTAGACCTTGACGAGGGGTGGTGGTTGATCCTACAGTCATTAGTGTGATCACCAAAGATTGTATACAAGTGCCCACTGGGGATGAGTACACTGGACGGACTCGCCGAGATCCTCTAGACGGTATTATACCTATCGTCAGATAGCGGTTCTCAAGTGACATGAGTATATGTTAGTCTTTAGACCTAAGATCATCATTTATCTCGTGTGAGTTCTCACTGTACTTTGATCACTATCTTACCACGGCTCTACTAGGTTGTGCAAATAGGTTTTGGTTGGGTACAGTCTCTAGCCACATGGAGGCAATGAGTGATTGTCAGGGATTCGTCTCTTCCGGTATTGGGAGTCGATATCGCACTATGTTCAGTTGGCCAGAATCATAAAACCTTGGCCAAAGCAGTTGAGATTTACTGATGTTTAGATCAATAGTTTCTTGGATCGGTCCTGAGCCAAATTGACACGACTTATCAGGTTAGTAAGGGTCTGATGTTTACCACCTCTTAGACCCAGTATGCGATACTCTTAGACGAAAAAACCAGACTGTACGGAGATTTTCACGGACAGGCTCGGTAGGTGTCCGGATGAGCTTGCTCGTCGGCTTTTTTTCCGACAAGTATCTGGGTAGCCGTTACGTACAGCTAGTGCCGCTGACGTGCATGTGGTTAAACCCACTGCCAGCATACTGTCGAGTCTATAGAGTCCCACACAGAGGGATTCTCTGGTTCAGGTGAAACGATGTAGTGGGTGGCCGTATGTTTATACATGCAGGGTTTCAATCGAATGATAATACTAGCCGGCTTAGAATTAAGCCAGATTATTAAATCAGGTATTGATTTAATAATTTATATATATATATATATATATATATATATATATATATATATATATATATATTTCGATATGTATATTCTAGTGTTATCCAGGTTTTCGATCGGACGGTTGATAATACCAGCGGGCTTAGGATTAAGCCGGTTTGTTAAATCAGATATTGATTTAATATTAGTATTATATTAGTAGTAGTATTCTATTTTTTGGGTATTCGTATTTTGGTACGAATACAGGTATGTATATACGGTAGAAAGTATTTTTTATTTATACAAAATACCTTCTAGAAGGTGACACATCATCGTGCATTTTTTCTATTTGTTGAAAATAGAAAATAAGGTAGAAAAGGGTGAGATGGCATGAAGCATGGGTTTGGTATTTATTACAAATACTATTCGAGTATGGTTGTGTTTAAAAGAAAAATATTTCATATAAAAAGCCTTAGCCATTCTTCTTTTTATCATTCTTCACTTGCCATTCTTTCTCTTCTCTCTTGAGTTCATTCTCTTGTTCAAACCCTTATCATTCTCATGTGTTGAGAAATAAAGGGATTTGAGATAGAAATTACTACTACATATCACCACATCATCTAAGCAAACTAGATTAGCAAACTAGTTTGCTTAGTTTTCTTCTTATTGAAGTAGGAGCTTGAATCAAGAACCTTCAGGTGGATCATCTAGGACCGAGGAGCTCGGCTACCAAGATTGATCTAAGAGACCTCAAGGAGTTTAAGAAGAAGAGTGAAGACCCGAAAGACATGTGTTTTTAGGTATAACACTCTTTCACAGTAGTTAGACTACTCTAGTTTGCTGGTTTCGATATTTGGTTAGATTCTAAGATGTGTTTTCTAGCGCCAAAGTTTTTTGTTCCGCAACGGCCGCGATCAGTGGCCAGAGCACTAGGAATCCCAATAGCCCCATCTCCATCTCGGTCCTTGGCAACCTCCTATGGCTTACAAACTCCCCCCTGAATGTCGAAACTATCCTCATGACTCTCTTCAAGAAACACGGCTCGGTCATCATGCTCAGACTCGGCTTCCTCCCTCACGTCTTTGTCCTCAACCGCGGCATCGCACACAAGGCCCTCGTCAAGTATAGGGATCGGTTCTCCGATCACCCTACTCCAAACCCGGTACTTAAATTCTTCAACAGCAACCAACACGACATCTCTATGGCCACCTACAGCTTTTGGTTGCGCCTGGTATATGGAATGGAAGATTGTCGGGAACCCTCGCATTCCTGGAAATGGGATGACCGGGTGTCTAATTCTAAGGAATCTTACATTAACTTGCTTGGTATAATTTAATCATTCCCGGTAATATATGTATGTACAACCGTCGATCGTCGGTGAGGCCGGTGAATTGTCACGACCCGAAAGTACATAATGCGACCGGCACATAGATTACGAAACGTCTAGAGACGCAACGTAACCTAAGTAAGCCGAAGCCCAGAAATCTAAACCATAAAAGAAGAAGTGAAAGAAAACATGTAGAAAACAAGTTTAAAAGCAACATCCAATTTTCTCAAAAATTTCGGAAGAGTCTCCTTTGTAAAAACTGGCCCCAAACGGTTACAAACAAGTATAATATATACAAACAATAAAAAGCATCCCCAAACGGGAGCTAGCTCAACGCCAACAGGCGGAAACAACCACAACAAGCACAATAATATACAACGCCAAAGGGCGAGACTCAAAACTCAAAAGAAAACAAATCCACCAAACCAGAATAATACATGCGCGACTCTAAGGTCGAAATAAACAACTGGTCCAATAAACTTAACAAGTAATACAAGTTTGGTTGATGGAGCTTACTAGATACAAATGAAATAATAAAAATACAACGGCGGTCCAGATACAAATGAACCAACCTACCGTGCAAATCACACGGAATGAAATGATGTGCCAGCTATCTGCCAAAGAACCCTGTACATCAACCTGTAATAAAATTTGGCACAACGGGGGTGAGTTGCCAACTCGTGAGTAGAAGATATCTGCGAAAAGAAATCGAATGCACGACGCTATCCTAGGTCATAATAATACTCTACCATATCCCAATCATCTAGTAATAGCAGGGTAATACTACGTGTAAATACAAATACTCCGTGCTCGTGTCAGTGCCTCATATAGTACTATGTCATATGAATGGGTATGCATGCACCATGAATGTAAAATAACCAATCCTGAAATCTAGTTATATCTGTAAGAAATCTTTAGCTGTTATCATAGTAAAATGTGTATAGAAATCTGAAATATCAACAATGAAATCCATGGAAATCCGTGTCAAGCATCGACACAAAACATGTAAATCTCAAGTCTCAATACCTCTCAATGTCTCATAGTCTCAATACCTCATAATCTCAATGTCTCATAGTCTCAATATCTCGGGCTCCGTCAGTCCGGATCGGCCCATATCATCAAATCTCACGACAACGGTCGGTATCCTCCGGATATCCGCCGCGCCAGACATCACCGGTAGGTAGTCTTCCCCTGCCAGACTCATCGTCTACAACTCGATCTTCTTGCCCCGGGGTACCATACCGGGCCCACCTTGTACCCGAGACGGTTCATCCACTCCTCGAATCGGGTCTCGAAATCCAGCAGAAAACATGAAATCTCATGGTGGACGATACATACATCACGAGAAAACCGCAGCTTATATTTCAAAAAGAGAGGGAGAGAGAGAGAAGTTTTTATATATATTCTTGCGGTTTTCCCCAAAATCCAGAAATCTCATAGAAATCCAAAATCCCAAAATCATGAGTAAGTAATAATGAGTATCGGCATAAGCCCCACAATACCGCATGATAATATGAAAATGTGAATGCATGAAGTGTCTAAGTAAGAAATGCAATATCTAAATAGCACATGAGAGCAAGCATGCTAAAATATATTTAACTACTAATTGCAGCTATACGACATGAATTAGCTTTTCTAAAGTGTGCGTGACATGGAAATTACCGATGATGATGTGTGTGAGCCGGCAAATAAGTGTATGTGGGATATACGCATCATCGGTAATGGTGCTGGTGTCCTAACAGGCAGGGTTCATAATCACTAAAGTAACACCAGTAAAAACATGCAATGCGATGAGAACAGCATGAACACAACGGTGAATGTGTAGTAAATGCACATTTAGAATATATATACTAATTACGAGTCATACAGTTTGTTGTTTGAAAAAGCACGAATCGGGGTTTTTAGAATAGGTATGATTCGAACCTAATCTAGCATCTACCTAAACACTGAGAGGCTAACTAAGAACTGGTCGGAAGGACAAGAAAATCTAACCATGTAAACCGAGTCGATATACCTAGCAGTCGACGGTCCAGCCCCATAACATCACGTACCGTGTAATATATAGTACGGTATCCTTAAGTCCAGAGTGCGGATCAATCATCATATATAAACCTCGTACGGTGAAATCCAGCGTACGGAATCCCCAAAATCGAAGGTACGGGTCAACTATCATGAATGCATCATCATTCTTATGGTATCATCACCGAACAATATCATAATAAGGGTATTGTTCTAAAATCTATTACATTCCACTATCATCAAACATATATCATCGTATGAATGAGTACACATCGCCCCGAGATCCATTATAATATCCCATCATATATCATATCATACCTCAATCGCATATCAAAGCTCACGGCATCATGCCCGACCATATCGACTCATCTCTAAGTTTCATACACCATCTACGTCTCACGGGTATGTGTGTGTGTTTATATATACGTGTATGTATGTATACCTACACTCATACACACACACACATATATATACCCATATACACAAGAAATAAAGTGTGCGTGTGTGCGTGTGGGTGTGACCACACGTATTCTGTGACTCGCCTCCAAGATACATCATCCTCCGGGTAGTTTTCCTAGATCAATCTAATCTAACCTAAGATCTGCTAAAATACTCTACTCGCTAATTATCCAATAACACCTCCAAGCTCATGTGCGTGTGGGTGTGACCACACGTATTCTGTGACTCGCCTCCAAGATACATCATCCTCCGGGTAGTTTTCCTAGATCAATCTAATCTAACCTAAGATCTGCTAAAATACTCTACTCGCTAATTATCCAATAACACCTCCAAGCTCATAATTAACATGGTAAGAACACTATTCTATACTTTCGGGGGTGCTATACGCCATCCACCCGATTTCCCCCGTAGTATACATCTACTCACCTTGATCTTTTGCTTGACGAAGTCGATGCCACCATGCTCTTCCCTTGTCGTATCAAGTCCACGCGGATACCTGATGAGTCCAAGCAGCCTCGACTAAGTGTGTGTCGTAGTCTTCAAGCATTTCATATAACAAGAATAAAGCCTTCCATCTTCTTGACTATTGAAATAACCATGACCAAGATGGCAAACTGCTCCGACACCTAAGGACTTGGCTTCTTTTTTAGCCCATTTACTCTTCTTTGTGATATTAGAATATGACGAGGTCCCATTGCATGAAATATACTCATCAGAAGAATCTGTGACAAATTTTGTGTTGTTGGAGATATGATCATTGTTTTTAACATGAACAAAATATCTGTTCAAAGAAATTTGAAGAATAAGTAGTACCTGCTTCCTCAAGAATGCAACCTTGCCAACCAATCCTCTTGTATTTCCTCCCAGAACTTCTTTTTTTTTTTTTCCGGATCTTAAATCGACTTCTTTATAAATATCACCACTCGCTAAATCATCGCTCAATTGGATGCAGTAGAAAGATGAGAAATACAAAAAAAAAGAGCACACTGTATGTATATGGTCACTGTAAACAAGCTCATCCCCTTTTATTTCTTCCAAATTTCCTGTTTTACCCTAGAATTAGCGGTGTTGTAAGTAGCAACATTTCTGTGCGGCATTCGATCAAACACGTAGAGTGCGGATTTTGGGTTGTTGGATTCGAAGTACATGTTGATGAGGGTGTAGTACTGGAACATGCCAAGGTTCATACAATGGTGAATCGAGTGGCCATGAAATGCTTTCACAAAATCAAACAAACCTGAAGCGCAGGCAGCAGCTGAGACGCCAACCTTGCGCCATTCGACTCGATCACCTCGTTCCCGACGGCGACGACCGAGATCTTCGACGCGGGGACAAAGGGGATCTTGACGGCGCGAGATCAAGATTGCTTGGAGATCTCGATATAGGTGTCGAGGTGGCTGCGACAACGAGGTCAGTGAGGCGGCGGAGCTTACGCTGGCGGCTGAGGTGGGGTGGCCGAGATCGCCGCCGCCGCCGCCCTTGCGGCTGAAGAACGAGGAGAAATCCTTGCACGGCTTGTTGCGAGAAGAGGCGGTGGGGGATGAGGACAACGATGATGGCGAATTGCTGCTGCTGCCATGCTCGATCCCTCACGCTCCGTGCCGATCGATGCATCCACTCGCCTCCGCCTCCGCCGCTGCCATTCTGTACCGATCGAAGCTTGGATCGTGATCGAAGCGCCAGCGGTGAGGCAGCCTCGACGAGTTGCGATCGTCTTCGATCGATCGGTCTAGAATCTGCGGTGGTGACGATTCGATCTCTATTTGCTGTTGTCGGCGTCTTCATCGTAGGATCTCGGCCGCTTCATCGAGAAACCATCCAAATTGAAGGAGATGGGTTTTTTTTTTGATTGAGGAATGAAGTCGCCACAAAGCATAGGAGAAATCACCAACCCATAAACTTAATTAGAGGGTGAGTGTTATTATTAGTGAACCTCCACAGCCACAGCACCCCCAGTCACATAAAATATCCTTCCCTTTTTTTTTAATGAAGAAACCCCACTTAAATGCAAATGAAGCACTGTTAAATATAAGTGTAGCAAGTGCATGTAACAAGTTTATATATAATAAACTTTATAATGATTTTAACATGTCTAAATCACATAAACCCTTTCAAAAAAATCAATATTTGATATAAATTTTCCAAATATTTTTCATACTATCGGTATATGATTATACCCATTCATTTACAACCAATCTCTATACTTAAAATTATTTGTAATATTTATTATTTTAGTTATTTAAATTCCGAAAATAAAATTTTATTTTTCTAAAATGTTACATGGATGATGGCGGTGTAGGATTACTAGGCACTCTTACAAGGGTCTATAAGGCATCAATCATGCCCGATTCAAAATTTAGACATGCCGAACAACCCAAAACTAGGATCTTTGCTAGATAATTAGGGTTAAACATGCAAGTAAATATCTTTACAACTAAGAGAGAGGGATTACAACCTTTGTAGTCTGCTCCTTCGCTTCATAAGCTCCGAGTATAAGTCCCTTCGCCGCGATCCATGATCTCCCGGACTCAAGAGAGGCTTCACAAGCCGAACGATCCATGCTTGCTTGTAATCTTCCTATTCGAAGATGATCTACCTTGAAATCTCTTTAACTCAAGCTCTCACTCACTAATGAGGTGAACACCCTAATCTAATTGGCTAGATTAGACGAGGATGATGAAGTATGATTTATGCTCTCTTTTATTATCAAATTCCCACACTCATTCATCACAAAATAAAAACCTAGAAAGATTTTGTGAGCTCAAGGAAGAAGAAGAATGAATGAATATCCTTTTGTGATGAATAATGAAAAGATTATATGATTACAAATGCAACCATGGTCAAAGATGAAGAGGCTAACCAACGTAAAGACTTAACTAGGGTTAAGGGTGTGGTTTGGGTCAAAGAAATATCTAGCAAAATATCAACCATAATATCTTTGCTAGAAACAAAGTAAAACCTTCTAGAAGCATCATGAAAGAGCTAACCCAAATCAAACCCTAACCATGTTTAATCTCCACTAAATATGTTGCATTAGCAATCATAACATGTTACAATATTATAAATCACATATATAATATATTTTTGTAACAAAAGAAAATAATACAATTAACATATATCGCATATATATCAATGTATTATCCGGTGAGAAAATGAAATAATAAAGCGAGCCAAAATTAGATAATGTAATGTAATATATCACATATATATTTATACATTAAATTATCGAATCAACACTTGATCCGACAATCCGGCTGTATCGTATATAACCGACTAATATATCATGTACTGATTCATCGAATCAACACTTGATCCGATGAACCGGCTCATATCAAAATATCACAAGAATATAATACGGTATCTCATATCGTATTATCCTCGGTCCTGCACATATCGCATATGTGCTCCTACTCCGTTTTTCCTGAGTCAAGAAACCTCTGTGTAGGACTCTAAATATTCGTCAATACGCCGGTAGCAGGTGATGATCATATCAAACACCCACAAACTGCAAGCGGTCAGCTAAACGTAACAGCCACCCAGGTATTGAGCGATCAGAAGATCAACAAGCAAGCCTGTACATTCTCCTGTGAATCCAATCAGTAACACTCCCGTACAGTCCGGTCTCTTCGTCTGATATGTCGCATATCTAGTCTAGGGGTGGTATACGTCAGACCCCAGTAACCGATAAGTCGTGTCGATGTGAGGCTCATAACAGGTCGAGAAACTACTGGTAACACTTACCAATAAATCTCTATATCAGCCCTGGCCAGGGACTTCCAGTTATAACCAATCGAACACAGCACAACATCAACTACCTATACCGGGAGAGACGAATCCCCTCCTATCGCTCACTGCCTCCATGTGATTCGGGACTGTACCCAAAAGACACTGTTTTGCATGCCCTCTTGGACGTGGTAAGGTGGAAATCAAAGCACAGTGGGAATCACACAAGACTCTATGACGATCTCGGGTCTACAGACTAACCTGTACCAGTGTCACCGAAGAACTGCCATCTGACGTGAGGTATAATACCATCTGGGAGTTCTCGGCGAGTCCATCCAGTGTACCCGGTCTCCACTGAGCACCCGTACACCATCCTTGATATCAAACACCGATGGATATGGGATCATCCATCGCCCATCATATGGGTCAAGATGCCTATACGCTAGTCTACTCTGGTGTATCGATGCCCTGTCTCGATACACCCTCGACTAGGAACAGTTATAGGATGTACTCATCGACTACCGTGGCCCCACTAGTATGATCTCATCATAGTCCCAGTAGTCGAGTACATATCCTAAGGGCTTTATCAACATGTGAGAGTAAGACGGTAAACTAATATAAGTCAACATGTTAAGATAAAGTGAAACCAAATAGCATACTATCATGACGAGCAAGAAAGTCCTCTCTATATATATCCAAGCATCCATTATAATATACATCATATGTACAACAATGGCCACTAGGGCATATATATAACTAACAATCTCCCACTTGCACTAAGGCCAGCTGTTGTAGTATCTCATACCTAGCATCCCGAATAATCTCTCAAACTGTATCTGGGGAATGGCCTTCGTGAGTGGATCCACAGTGTTGTCCTTCGTATCAACTCTCCTGATCTCGATCTCCCGGCGATCAACTATCTCCCTGATCAAGTGATACCGCCTCGGAATATGTCTGGACTTCTGATGGGACCTGGGTTCCTTGGCCAAAGCCACAGCTCCATTGTTATCACAATACAGAGGTATTGGATGCTCAATGGATGGAACCACGCCAAGTTCAATGATAAACTTCTTTATCCAGACAGCCTCTTTGGCAGCATCGTTGGCAGCGATGTATTCAGCCTCCATCGTCGAGTCTGCAACGGTATCCTGTTTGGAACTCTTCCAACACACCGCCCCTCCATTGAGGGTAAAGACAAATCCCGAGTGCGACTTAGAGTCGTCCTTATCACTTTGGAAGCTCGAATCGGTAAAGGACTCCACCTGGAGTTCCCCATTACCATACACCAAGAACATCTCTTTAGTCCTTCGCAAGTACTTGAGAATGTTCTTCACAGCTATCTAGTGACTCTCTCCAGGATCTGCTTGATACTGACTCACTACACTTAGTGAGTATGCTACATTAGGTCTGGTACATAGTATCGCATACATGATAGAGCCTACCGCCGAAGCATAGGGTATCCTTTGCATGCGAGCTCTCTCCAAATCAGTCTTGGGAGACATCTCTTTGGAGAGAGTGAGTCCAGAGATCGTGGGTTGGTTCCCACGCTTGGATTCTTCCATACTAAACCTCTTTAGTATGGTGTAAATGTATCTGGATTGGGACAATCTCAGTATCCGTTTAGATCTATCTCTATAGATCATGATTCCCAATATGCAGGAGGCATCACCTAGATCTTTCATTGAGAATCTTTGTGATAAGAAGAGCTTGACTGATTGCAGCATAGGAACATCATTTCCTATCAAGAGTATGTTATCGACGTACAATACGAGGAAGACAACCTTACTCTCTGCAACCTTCTTATAGATACAAGGTTCATCTACGTTTTTGATGAAGTCAAACTCTTTGACTACAACATCAAAGCAGATGTTCCAACTCTGTGATGCTTGCTTTAACCCATAAATGGATTTAAGCAGCTTGCACACTTTTCCGCTGCTCCCACTATCTACGAAGCCCTCTGGCTGAGTCATGTACACCCACTCTTCTAAATCACCGTTTAGAAAGGCGGTCTTAACATCCATCTGCCAGATTTCGTAGTCATGGTATGCAGCAATGGCAAGTAAGATCCGGATGGACTTAAGCATAGCCATGGAGAAAAGGTTTCTTCATAATCCACACCTGGTCGTTGACGAAAACCCTTTGCAACAAGTCTAGCTTTGAAAGTCTCAACCTTTCCATCTATACCAATTTTCTTTTTAAAAATCCACTTGCTCCCAATGGGTTTTACCCCTTCAGGTGCAACTTCCAAAGTCCATACTTTGTTGGTGTACATGGATTCCATCTCAGATCGCATTGCATCCAGCCATTTCACAGAGTCACTACTCGTGATGGCCTGCTCGAAACTAGTCGGGTCATCATCTTTCATGATACAATCCTCACTCCCACCATCAATGAGAAGATCGTAGAATCTTTCTGGTGGATGAGAAACCCTACTAGATCGGCGGAGAGGCTGGGGTTCGTCGGGAACTACTGAATCCTCTGGTTCCACTAAATCTTCAGTTGCAGTTTGTGTCGCTGGAACCTCTTCCAGCTCTACCTCTTTGCCACTAATTTCTTTTGCAAGAAATTCCTTTTCTAAAAAGGTGGCATATTAAGAAACAAACACTTTTTGTTCTTCAGCGTGGTAGAAAATATATCCTTGGGAATTCTTAGGATATCCCACAAACTTGCAAAGAACTGATCGTGCCTCGAGTTTGTCCGGATGTTGCCTTTTGACATAGGCCGGACAACCCCATATCTTAACTCGTTTAAAATATGGTCTCTTCCCACTCCATATCTCATATGGTGTGGTAGGTACAGATTTAGTTGGAACTTGATTCGATAGGTATGTTGTTGTCTCAAGTGCATAACCCCAAAAGAAAATAGGCAACTCAGCAGTGCTCATCATAGAGCGTACTATATCCAATAGGGTGCGATTCCTCCGCTCCGATACACCGTTGTGCTGTGGTGTATAAGGAGGAGTAATCTGAGAGAGAATCCCATTCTCTTTTAGATAGTCCAGGAACTCATTGCTCAAGTATTCTCCTCCTCGATCAGATCGTAGGATCTTAATAGTTTTTCCCGTTTGGTTCTCTACTTCGTTCTTATATTCTCTGAATTTCTCAACAGCTTCAGACTTGTGTTTCATCAGGAACACATGTCCGAATCTTGAGAGATCGTCGGTGAATGTAATGAAGTAAGAAGAACCGTTCCTGGCATGTGTAGACATGGGTCCGCATACATCACTATGTACAGGTCCTAAGAGTTCCGTAACTCTTGCTCCGTGTCCACTAAACGGAGTTTGGTCATTTTACCTTTGAGACATGAATGACAAGTATCATAAAATGATAATTCGAACGGATTCAAATATCCATCCTTATGTAACTTAGTTAGCCGTGTCGCATTGATATGACCAAGTCTACAATACCATAAGAATGATTCGTTCATTTCTGAACTTTTCCTCTTGTTTGTGTTTTGTATATTAAGGACTGTATTTTGATTGAGAACGTATATGCCATTATGTAACGAGCCTGATCCAATCAACTTTTGATTTAGGAAGATGTTCATAACATTATCATATACTACAAAATTATATCCTTCTTTACTTAATAAAGAAACTGATATAATGTTGCACATCATGTCCGGTATATAATAGCACTCGTTCAGAATCAATGTATTACTGCTTGGTAATACAATGTGATATTCGCCAACTGCTTTGGCTGCAATATTTGTACCATTCCCTACTTGTACGGAATGATCACCCTTTCCCAGTTCTCTACCTTTACGTAGCCCACGTAACAATTTACATATGTGGGATCCCGATCCGGTATCCAATACCCAGGACGTAGGGTGAACTGAGAAACAGTTCTCAATAACTAACACACCTGAAGAAGATGCATCAATATACTTGTTCTTCGTTTGGGCGGCGTGAGAATCCAGATATTCTCCTGTTTCCTGCTCAGTCTTATAACTCTTATAAGAAAGAACGGGACCAACGATCCCCTGCTCAGTATAATAAGCGGGTTCAGTCAATACATCCATATTATTATCTTGATTAAGGCCTGACATGGTCGCTACCTGGAGAGAGAGAAGGAAACACTTTAGCGTATGCTCTTACAAGATTAGATTGGTTATTATCTTATCTAATCAGGATTTCTCCCACTGTTTTTATCAAATCTTCCTTCAAACCCTAAAAGGTAAGATTAGCCGGGTTTAATTACATCCTACAATTTCGTCAATCTTTCAGCCAGATCAGTGTTGGTACTTTGAAGGAGGTTCCCCGTACTTTCGCACGGACCTAATTAAAATAAACCTCATTTTCCCAGAGGCTTAACCCCGTTAACACCTTTCTAGACACCTACTTGATCGGCTAATTGTCCTGTGTAAAATTCTCCCAGGAGTAACTCTTACTCGCAGTGGGTATCAGGATCCAATTATCTCATAGTAGGTATGCAATCTCATTGCAAATTTCAACACTTGAAATTCCCAATAATGTTTTTTCCCCTAGCAACTTATGACCTTAACATAGTCAACAAATCATAATTGCTATCCAAGTTCAACCCGTCATTTCCCGATTGAATTAAACCCACATGTACGACCCTTAACATAGTCAACAAAGTCGTATAACTACCCTAATCCAATCACATCTCATGTTTTAGCAGATAAGCACTAAATACCTACCGCACACTACGCCTTAACATTGTCAACAAACGTAGCATGAATACTAAGTAGTATTTATCTGAAATGACGGAGGGCTACACAGGTTTTTCAGAAAACCATGAGCGTAATAAACTTGATATCGTTGTAGAAACAAGTGATTTTGAAAATGAGTGTTTTTGAAGCTTTTTCCAATTTCGCTAAAGAAGTCACTCCCGGTGAAGGGATCTCGGCTCTTTCCCCATCGAATAAGGTGCATGGTATATCATATATACCGCGGTGCAAAGCAAGAACTATTTAAGCTGTCAAAAACTAAACCGTGAGTATGGAGCATCTGCCAGTTTTGCTAAAGAGGTCACTCCCGGTGAAGGGATCTCGGCTCTTTCCTCATCGAATAAGGTGCAGGGTATATCATAAATACCGCTATGCAAAGCAAAACTGTAGCTACCCTTTGTATAAAGTTTTGATTCTACAACATCTTTTAGGTTTCTTTTCTTTTATTAATCTCATTAATAAAATCCCATCAATTATGCTTCCTAAGCATCTCAGTAGAAACGAAAGCAGTAATATTTATATATCAGCATATATATATAGTATAAGCATTCGTCACAGGAAGTAATATGATCTCATCACAGAACATTGCAGCAAAAGATAACATATGAAATATTGGAGATACTAGGACGTCCGTATTTTATATCGAGCATGTATAAAACACGGATTCCACGGTCGCGATGAATAGCCAAACCCATATCCCTAGACCCCTACGAGAGCGGCAAGCAACACTGCCAATTCTAGGGTTAGGAGACCCGGTCTCGACTCCTCGAGATGGCCTCCCACTGTACCCCAGAACCCGGTTACTTGTGCTCCCCTCCTTGGGTCTACCTAATGCGGAAAAGTAAATAATATACAATGGTGACATCAACCTCATCCCGGAAGTGTCCCATTAAAAGAATATTACATACAAATGAATTTTACATGAATGAAAATAAATAAAACCCTCATCTCACATAAAACCCCCGGCTATTCAGAACACGAAGATCCAATATATCATATCATAGCAACACATAATATCTCATATCATCAACGTAAGCAAGTATGCGTATCCCAACTGTCGTTGATGTATAGCAACGAAGCCAGCGATACACCACATACTACGCTTACGGTCACAGAAAAGAAAGTGTAAAACTACAATATTTGGAATCCACAATCACTTTAGACATCATAAATCCGAAATATCACATACTTCGCATTTCATGCCTAACTATATGAATTCCACATATTGTATCACATTCCAGATAAATAAACAATATTAAACTTTTCGATCGAATAATCAAATACCCAATGTTTCCCAGATAGCTCAACACTTGAGCAGAGTCCAAAAATCCCAGAACATATCACAGCCCCAATGGTTCAGCCGTAGAAGGGTCAAACCAACGCCTCACATGTGGCAACGCCGTACTGCCCCAAACCCTAAGGTTTAGAGGCAGTTCAGACGGTCACATAATTGAGTTAAGGTTTGTGTTCTTCTAGAGGGTCCACATATATGCTTCCATGTTTTTCTGTAAGTTTTAAACTCGGAAAAATTCCAACACTTGAAAGTTTTTCGTGTCGGGAAAAAGTGAATTATTGATATCCGTTCGAACATTTTAATACTTTCTAAATTATCCGGAAAACTAAACGAAATTAAACTTTCCGATCGAATCAACGAATACAAAAGATCTCCAGAAAACTCAACACTTGAGTAATATTAAAAATACCCAGAAGTATGTACAAATACCTACGGATATACCCTTCAAATACGTGTCCCCAATTCCCACTTATGGCCGCGGAACCGCCGCAACAAGCATGTTCTTGCCTCGGTTCCGCGGCTCTTTGAGAGACTTGGGGGCTCGTATTTCATGGTTATCCTTAGAATTCCCTGCTGATTTTTTTGAGTATTTTTAATGCAGAAAAAACCAACTTTTTAGAAAATTTCCAGAGAGGGGGTCTATTTCGACGTTTCGGGGTTCGATCGGACTTTTAACTTCGTATACATGTCGCCTAATGCTCTAGCTAGGCTCTGATACTACTGTAGGGTTACTAGGCACTCTTACAAGGGTCTATAAGGTATCAACCATACCCGATTCAAAATTTAGACGTGCCGAACAACCCAAAGCTAGGATCTTTGCTAGATAATTAGGGTTAAACATGCAAGTAAATATCTTTACAACTAAGAGAGAGGGATTACAACCTTTGTAGTCTGCTCCTTCGCTTCATAAGCTCCGAGTAGAAGTCCCTTCGCCGCGATCCATGATCTCTCGGACTCATGAGAGGCTTCACAAGCCGAACGATACATACTTGCTTGTAGTCTTCCTATTCGAAGATGATCTACCTTGAAATCTCTTTAACTCAAGCTCTCACTCACTAATGAGGTGAACACTCTAATCTAATTGTTTAGATTAGATGAGGATGATGAAGTAGGATTTATGCTCTCTTTTACTATCAAATTCTCACACTCATTCATCACAAAATAAAAACCTAGAAAGCTTTTGTGAGCTCAAGAAAGAAGAAGAAGAAGAATGAATATCCTTTTGTGATGAATAATGAAAAGATTATATGATTACAAATGCAACCATGGTCAAAGATGAAGAGACTAACCAATGTAGAGACTTAACTAGGGTTAAGGGTGTGGTCTGGGTCAAAGAAATATCTAGCAAAATATCAACCATAATATCTTTGCTAGAAACAAAGTAAAACCTTCTAGAAGCATCATGAAAGAGCTAACCCAAATCAAAGCCTAACCATGTTTAATCTCCACTAAACATGTTGCATTAGTAATCATAACATGTTACAATATTATATATCACATATATAATATATTTTTGTAACAAAAGAAAATAATACAATTAACATATATCGCATATATATCAATGTATTATCCGGTGAGAAAATGAAATAATAAAGCGAGCCAAAATTAGATAATGTAATGTAATATATCACATATATATTTATACATTAAATTATCGAATCAACACTTGATCCGACAATCCGGCTGTATCGTATATAACCGACTAATAGATCATGTACCGATTCATCGAATCAACACTTGATCTGATGATCCGGCTCATATCAAAATATCGCGAGAATATAATACGGTATCTCATATCGTATTATCCTCGGTCTTGCACATATCACATATGTGCTCTTACTCCGTTTTGCCTGAGTCAAGAAACCTCTGTGTAGGACTCTAAATAATCGTCAATACGCCGGTAGCAGGTGATGATCATATCAAACACCCACAAGCTACAAGTGGTCAGCTAAACGTAACAGTCACCCAGGTATTGAGCAATCAGAAAATCAACAAGCAAGCCTGTACATTCTCCTGTGAATCCAATCAGTAACACTCCCGTACAGTCCGGTCTCTTCGTCTGATATGTCGCATATCTAGTCTAGGGGTGGTATACGTTAGACCCCAGTAACCGATAAGTCGTGTCGATGTGAGGCTCATAACAGGTCGAGAAACTACTGGTAACACTTACCAGTAAATCTCTATATCAGCCCTGGCCAGGGACTTTCAGTTATAACCAATCGAACACAGCACAACATCAACTCCCTATACCGGGAGAGACGAATCCCCTCTTATCGCTCATTGCCTCCATGTGATTCGGGACTGTACCCAAAAGCCACCGTTTTGCACGCCCTCTTGGACGTGGTAATGTGGAAATCAAAGCACAGTGGGAATCACACAAGACTCTATGACGATCTCGGGTCTACAGACTAACCTGTACCAGTGACACCGGAGAACTGCCATCTGACGTGAGGTATAATACCATCTGGGAGTTCTCGGCGAGTCCGTCCAGTGTACCCAGTCTCCACTGAGCACCCGTACACCATCCTTGATGTCAAACACCGATAGATATGGGATCCTCCATCGCCCATCATATGGGTCAAGATGCGTATACACTAGTCTACTCTGGTGTATCGATGCCCTGTCTCTACACACCCTCAACTAGGAACAGTTATAGGATGTACTCATCGACTACCGTTGCCCCACTAGTATGATCTCATCATAGTCCCAGTAGTCGAGTACATATCTTAAGGGCTTTATCAACATATGAGAGTAAGACAGTAAACTAATATAAGTCAACATGTTAAGATAAAGTGAAACCAAATAGTATACTATCATGACGAGCAAGAAAGTCCTCTCTCTATATATCCAAGCATCCATTATAATATATATCATATGTACAACAATGGCCTCTAGGGCATATATATAACTAACAATCTCCCACTTGCACTAAGGCCAGCTGTTGTAGTATCTCATACCTAGCAGACGGGGCCGGACGACGTACGATCGGAGACAAACTACAGCCAGTCGGCGGTGAACGTTCAATCGGCGGCGATCGGTGATGACCGGCGGCAGGTCGGTCGGTGAACGATCGGTGATGACCAACGGCTGGCAGGTGAACGATCGGATATGACCTGCGGCCAGCCGACAGCGAACGATCGATCGCGATGGATCGACCGGTGAACGATCGGCGATGACCTACGGCGGGCCGATCGGCGATGACCGACGGCGGACGACCAACAAGGGGCGGCGGGGCCGACCGATCAGGGGGTGGCAAGGATGGCCGGCGGCGGATGATCATGGCTCATTTCATGTTAGAGAGGAATGTTTCGTGGTAATATAGGATAAACATATATTTTGGATAGAATAGGATTACTATGAAACGAGAGTATTTAACTACAATGGCAATCCTATATTGCCGAAAATATCTTTTACACCTAAACAAGCATGATGATATTTCATTGTAATCTAGGATTACCACACAGATTATCTCTTTCCAAGCGCACCCTTGTGGCGTTGCCTGTGTCGAAATCTTATATCGGAGCTTCTGACGGCTTCGAGGATCAACATATATGGCGAGGGCCATGATTGGGTGCTTTCGGTCCCCTTCGAAGACTTGTATGAGAAGTCTCGATCAGCTCCGGATGACAGCAATGTCGTTGCTAAGGACAGCTTTCAGTTTGTGATGTTCCGCTTGCTAGTGCTCATGTGTTTTGGGGAAAAGCTTAGAAAAGTACAAAAGAGATTGAAAAGTCTCAGAGGGATTTGCTGCTATACTCTCGGAATCTGAGTATGTTTGTGTTTTCCCTAGAGGGCGGCGAAGTATCTGTTTTATAAGCGACTGCAGACCGCGACGGCGATGAGACAGAGGCAGACGGAACTTTACTTGTCGTTAATGAAGGCGAGGTCCGAGAAGAGAGCACAAAGAGGAGAAACTGGTCGACGAAGAACGATTCATCTACTCGTATGTAGACTCCATACTTGATATCAAACTTCCAGACAAACGGGGGAGGAACCTGATGAAAGACGAGATGGTGAACCTGTGCTCGGAGTTTCTGAACGGAGGATGGACACCACATCAACCACGCTGCAGTGGAGCATGGCGGAGCTCGTGAAGCATCAAGACGTTCAAAAGAAGCCGATGGATGAGATCAAGAGCACGGTCAGAAGAAATGCGAAAAGGGTCCAAGAAGAGGGTCTGCAGAAGATGCCGTATCTCAAGGCAGTGGTTCTGGAAGGGTTGAGGAGGCACCTGCCCGGGCATTTCGTGTTTGCCGCACACACGGTGACGCAAGATGTTGAGATCAAAGGGTATGTTAAACCGAAGATTGTACTGGTTCATTTCATGGTGGCGGAGATGGGGTGGGAGGACCCGATGGAGTTGAGACCGGAGAGGTTACTGAAAGGGGGCAACGGTGAAGGGGTGGATATAACGGGGGGAAGAGATATGAGGATGATGCCTTTCGGGGTCGGGAGATGGATCTGCCCGGGGCTTGGACTTGCAATGCTGCATTTAGAGTATTTCGTGGCGAATTTGGTGAGAGAGTTCAAATGGATTGCCGTGGAGGGATTTGAGGTCAATTTGTCAGAGAAACCGGATTTTACAGTCGTGATGAAGAATCCATTGTGTGCTCAATTGATTCCGAGGGGGGAATAATTTTGAATTTTGATGATATTTTCAAGACTTGGTGATGATACCGAGTATGTGATATAATTTGATATATTTTGTGCTAGTGATAGAGTGATGCAGTTCTGTTCATGTTTATTTCTGAATCCTAATGTATTTAGATATGTGTTATGGACTTTGCTCTGATCAGAGCTAGTCTTAATTTCATCATTAATATCATTTATACAATAGGTAAATAAACTTGGGATGCAATGGAACATGATCTTGAAATTTTTAGCACACATTGATCATGGTTTCATGAGACAGGTTGCAATCTACAGGTTTTATGTGAAAAGGATCATAAGGAATTTCAATGTTTCATGAAGAGAATTTTGCTTAGGAAATCTTCTTGACCGATGTGATCATACAACTTCCCAAAGCGAAACTGTTGCATGTCAAATTAAACAAGAGATGATATGTCGAGGCAGACATATGGTACACATATGGTATGTTCTGATCGGCTGCAGGTCTCATTTGAAGACGTCAATATCTACTTTATCTACAGGTTTTTCGAGACCGAAAATGGAACCGGTATATTAAATATAATTTTGAATGTTAAGATATTTATAAATTTGTGGTGGTGTTTCGACCTTTTTGAGAAGGAAGAGTATCTGAGTAAGCAATTTAGTTCATGAGTTAATAGTAGTATGCTGTCTTTGGGGGGGAATATGAGTGGGTGCCCAGTATCTGTCTCTATGACGAGGAAAGAGGAAGATGAGGAGGAAAGCTACGTTGAGGACAATTAATTAGTAAGTAGACTAATCAGGCATGGAAGTTAGCTGAAGGTAGCGCTCTCTTTTGCTGCTCTCTTTTGCTGTAGCTGATAGCGAGCACGGGGGCCTCGTAATTTAAAATATGGGGCCCCTCCGTCCCTTTTGGCCACGCAGCTATAGGGCTGCGGTTGCAACCGCAACCCGTATAGCTCTATCTCAAATCAAACAATAAATACAAATTCAAATTGTCCGTTGATATTAACTGGCTGATATCGACCACAGCTATTTTTTATTTTTCCGAGTGCACTGGAGGAGCTCTTTCATCAGCTTCCTACTTTCCTTGAGTACCAAAAAACGGTGATGAGCGGATTGAAATCCTTCGAATCCGCTCGAGGGAATATAACAGAATTTTATTGGGATGGGGCTGAGTCTCGCGATTGCAGCAATGGGGCCCACAGTTGACTGACCGTAACCCCATTAAAATCATGTCTATACAAGGAAAGATACTTTCCACTGTTAATAATTGCATATATTTTCATTTATAGAACATAAAAAATGCAAGCATTGGCAAGTTAAACCAAGATATGGAGTCCAGTTGGCAAATGGATTCAACCATTGTTCGATTAGATAACAAGCAGACAAGTATGATTGACTTGTAAACTCAAGAAGAATTAATTGTAAAAATCTTCTTTGAATCCTCCCTATTACCAAAAGAAAAAGGAGAAAAATATTAGTTATGAACTATCATATTTCAATGTCGAGTAATGTAACTATCAAAACTGATGACAAATCAACCTGCATGGAGAGTATAAATAGCTCAGCATCATATATGAATGGCCTTGTGTTATTTGATAAATCTGCATTGACCTTTATAAGTTCATTGATTAAGAACTGCTTCTATTCTATCATATGGGGAATGCAATTATTCTGAGCAATATCGTCCATAGTTATTCTGAGCAATATCATCGACGACATTATGATGGGATTATTTTGTAGATAAATGTATTCAGCAAATATTAAACCAAATCATCATACTCCAGTAACGTAATTATAAAAGGCGAATTTAGCTCTCAACGAGCTAGGACACGAACAGAGGCAGTGAATGTTATTTTCCTATTTCATTATCACATATCAAATGAAGTAAGATTAGCAGCATGGTTGGGATGCTACAATTTTGGAGATGTATACGCGAACCGTAGAGCAAACACAAGGCCATAACAAATCTTAGATTTACCATAGCCCAAGAGGTAAACATTACATAAATAACAACATAACAGCAGTTCAAACATAAAACCCAACTTAAATAGACACAGTAAACTCTACCTGAATTTATCTGCTTTCCCCTTAAGCTGTACATTTGAGCTCGTAAGACTCCAAAGGGAAGCGTTACGCCCAGAGAGAACAAGCTGAAAAAAGTCGTCTAACTGCTTGGAGAGCTTATCAAGCTCCTTGATGAAACATTCGACTGTGTTGGCTAAATCTGAAGACAACTTCTCTAATTCTTCCTTGTTACTGTCAGTCTTCAGCTCTTCTTCCTTCATTTCGCTTATATCGTGCAGCTTCTGCACGCAACCTTTCACTGCCCACAGCTCTTTCAATGCTACAGAATTCCCGAGTGAAAATTGATTTCTAAACTCTCCATTCACGGTAACTTGCAGGTCATTAAAAGCTCCAGCCCACAAAAAGTCATCAGAAACAGAAAATTCCATCAGCGGCTTCGAGCAACCCAACAATGCAGCGGTGAAAACGCTACAGACAAATATAGTCACAACCTTGACACCATACAGTGCTCTCATCAGCACTCTCCCTTTCGCCGAGCTCTTAACTTTGACCAAATCAAGTGTAGATGTTAGCTCTTGTAGGATCGAAGAGCAATTTTCAAGATTCAGACTTTTTGAATAAATTTTCTCCGTCCAATCTTGAAGAGATGAATGAACTCGCTTTAGATGCTCTGATGAAGGAGAAGTGCCAGTTGAGGATAAAATGTGCAGAGCGTATTTGAGCAAAAGCTGGCTTTGGTCCAATTGTGAGAGCTCAGAGGTTAATGCATTGCATATATCGAGTAACTTCACGCTGTTGTTTAGATACATGTCCAACAATTTTTCGTCCCATTCTGAGACGGGGAATTGGAGAGCAGTTGTCAAAGCTTTGATGTTAGTGTGGGTCTTGGATAGTGATGCCATTGCATGGGTTAGCCATGACAGGCTTAGGGCATCTGAAGTATTCGAAGGCTTGAGCTTTCTTAAACTTTCAGCTAAGGTTTGCTCAAACGGAGCGAGCAGGGGAAGAAGCTTTGGTGAAATATAAGACCCCTTGGGTAAAATCATGCGGAAGGGATTTCCAAATGGAAAAGAGGTCCGTTGCGCATCATGAGTTCGGCTCATTTTGATTCAACTGCTTATTAGGGAGGTAAACACATCAGTTAGAACTACAATATGTTGGTGAAGTACAAAGTAATGCATCTCAAAACTCAAGCAACCTAATATGAGTACGTAACTACATATAGTAAACTTGGCCAAAAAAAATTTGGAAATTTACAGTAGTACAATTAATTCTTTTCTACATTATTCATGTATTTTCCCAGTGCACGTATTGGAACTTAAGAAACAAGTCAAGAATATATTCAAGTAATGAATAGTGGCATTTGACTTCGAGATAATTCTTCAGTTCTTGAGACACTAGTACCAAACACGCTAACTCAACATCACAGTTCTGTGACAGCATTACCTGAAACAGGGATAAAGGACTAAGGTTGTGTCTATACATTCATTGTGGTGGGGGTGTATGGGTGTTTTTACTGGAAAAATTAATTACAAAAATCCTATTATTTTCATATTTATATCTAAGCCCTTGTTATCTTTATGTTAGTTTACTGGCGGTTATCATGCACATAACGCGCAGAACAAAGAAAGTTATACACACTGCAATGTAAAAATATTAAGGGCTTTTTAGTAAAATTCCCCTCATACTTCACTAATTACTAAAAGGCCTCTCCATACTTCGTATTTACTTAAAAGACCCCCAAACATTTAAAATGCACTAAAAAGCCCCCCTCACTAGTTTTCCATCAAAATTTAGCGCCTCGTTAGGAAGATTGAACTGAAACTTGTGTTTAAGCTATTCTCTTACATTCTAGGTATTTAGGCAAGTCTTTCTCTCATAAAAAGAACCCACATACTCGCTTAGTAGAGATTGGGATATAACACAACTAACGAATCACTCTCCTTTCAAATGAGGATGCTCACGAACTCGAAACTTACAATTGAAGGGACTACGGCACTCGACAAGCACGTTACAGGAGAAGGTTGAGAAAGATAATCCGGTTTCTATGATCAATTTGGGAGATATTTGATCGAAACCCTAATCCTAAAACCAATTTGGAGGAAAATTTAGGAACTATGGAAAAAGAAGAGAGGCTGTGAAGGCTTTAAAACCCTAACTCGATACTCACCGCTAGCCTCCGAACGGAGTAATGGAAGATGGTCTTTTTGGCATGTTACGGGGGTTTTTAGTGCAATTTAAATGTATGGGGTCTTATAAGTAAATACGAAGTATTGAGGGACTTTTCAGTAATTAGTGAAGTATGAAAGGGTGTTTTAGTAAAATTCCCAAATATTAAATAAATCCCCGTAAAGACAACAAAAATTGCTACATACACATACAAATTTAAATTTGCAAGGTAAGGGTATATAGCTACAATAGATGGACTAAACTTTAACATTAATTGCAAAAATGTCTTCCACCAAATAAGAAATTTAGTAAAAATCCTTAAATACGTACACTATATCTTCTATTACATTCACACAAAATATCTTTTAATATTTTTAGCTCTACTGAAAAAAAATTAAAATATCATATTTTTGGGTAAAATACCCTCAATTATCATGGTTTTTCAATAAATACCTTAAAGTTTTCTTATTACGGTAAAATACCTTAAATTATGGTTTAAGGATTTTTTCTCACGTAAATACCCTTAAAAGTAGCACTTAAGGTATTTTAATGGTACTAAAATAACTTTAAGATATTTTAGTGAAGAAAGATAATTAAGGGTATTTTAGTGTAATTTACTCTTCTTTTTGTTGCTTTTGGTATTAAGATAGTTTTGGTTGTTTTTGGTATTAAAAGAACAATATTATTGGTTTACTAATTTGTTTTAGCTATTTATAAGAAATTGTTGGTGCTACATAGCAAGCAAATCAAGTTATGGTTTATGCAGAATCAGATAAAAAGACGAAAAACAATTTAGGGACATCTATATCCAATGTGTCATTTAGTATCACATTATTCTCTTAGTCAGAAAGAGCTCTTCCATATAAGAAAATTTAGGTCAATCCAATATTCTTGGAAAAAAGATAATAAAATATTAGTTTAATCATTCCTTTCTATAATCACCATACTACATACTGCATAACAATCAATCATCTTGCCTACCATACAATATTCTCATCAAATTCAAAAAATGATGGAAGTCATTTGTAAAGAAAAGGAGAAAAAATAATTATCCAAAAATAAAAATTAACATTAACAAAAAATATGAAAACTCTATATGCAGTACCACTTCAATTTTGATGCCAATCCAAAGACCAAATCTTTGCATAAAAATGAAATCATAACATTCTCCAAAGATTTCAATTAAAAAATTGGGGTTTGCTTCATCATTCATGTTATGGGAAACACTTTGGCAAGAACTTGTTAGCCAAAAAGAAAATAAATACCATGTAAATAGAAAAACTAACCCTCCAATTATTTATTTTTGATGTTGGGCCGGCCAAAGAAATGGATATGGAAATGGATAAGAAAATAAATATGAATAAATGAAGGGGCAAAAAAGAAAAACATAAAAATAGTGCTTTGAAAACAAAAGGATTTCTTTAAAAAACTCTCCAATGTATTATATCAAAGAAAGATGGTCTTTGAAAAGTTTTTAAGTAATTTTGAAATAATCATTTTCATTGTTTTTTTATGAGAAGGGTTTCAAGGATTATAATTATTTGGATTATTAGATATATACAAAGCCACGATAGGAAGTTCCTCTATTGGCAAAACACATGGCACCATCCTATTCATTAATTCATGTTGCTTCGGCATTTCATTCTAATCTGATAGAATATTGTATTCGCAGGTTATACAAGCATATGAATCTAAATGTGATACCATGTGTTCCGACACAGTAAGAAATTTCTATAGTGGGAATTTATACTTTATTTTAGATTGATGTTAACATATGAGGTAAAACAAACCCTTCTTTTAGTTTATTGTGTATTTTCTTACATATTTACCTTATCAAACAAATATTTGGCACGAAAGTTCTATAATATCTACTCTATGTTAAATCTAGAAACCCATTCATAATTTTTAGATTATGCTTTTTTCATGTTTTTTATTTTTTTGTCCATCTGGTTTTTTGTTGCCTTATTTGACATGAAACTATAGCTCTACCACTTACTATGTAGGTTTTGAAATTTTTTGCATGGCCACATGCTGTAAAGATTTGAGCAATTAAGAAAATGGATGTGTAATTGAAGGTACGGTGTAAAAACTTCTAATAACTTTTAATAATATTTTTGCGTTTCAAGAATAGGTTTCTAAACTTTTATATTTAAATCATTACTCTTAGCGGTTAAATCCATTGAAAATCTATTATAACACTCTACAATCTTTAAAAAAAATCAATAAAAAACAAAGAAATAAACTTCATACAATAAGTGGAAGAAAATATAGTAAGAACTTGAGAAAATATATGTGAAAACCTATTGATTATATTTAAGTTAGCTTTTCCGATTGAGATAATTGTCGGCTTGCTAAATTTAATAAGCATTCAAAGCAACGTGGTTGGGATCCTATTGATGATTCTATATGGCAAGACAATGTTACTCGGGATGTGATTGGAATCTAAGATCCCAAATCACATTAACATATATACAACAAAGTGATGTAGCCGAGAACTCGCAATCATTCCCACTACACCCAAAAATGATATAGTGCTTAGTTTCGTATGACACTTTACTAGTAATTTTTATCAAATATTAGTTATATTGGCCGATATATCGGTATTGGAGGGTTGCTGATAAATTTCGTATCGATACTGATATCTGAATTCTGAAATATTAGCTGATATATCGAAAATATTGTAACGGGCTTAATATTTGCAATATGAAATTTATCGACTAAAATTAGGTATATGTTTATTTATTTCAGATTTCAAACCCTTAAACTTGTAGCTCTCCATAAAATAAATCCAATAAATATTTCATGTTCTCCTCGTCCCTTTCTTTTCTCGTGTTCCTAACTTCTCTAATTTGACAAATGCCGAATTCTAGCCTTAACTAATTGATTTGATCACGGTTGCCTTCTCCACATGCGTCTTCTTTCTCCGTCGTTGTCACTCTCTTATCCTCCTCTTAATATCAAATCGATCCCAAACTCTAACCCTAATCGGCTAACCGGCCCGATTCCCCTTCTCCTTTCTCCTTTCTCCTTAAACACAACCAGAACTCCGCTCTTCTCTCCTCCAGCAATAATACTCCCATTGACAACACAAAAATTCAAGTTGGATATCTCTATTCGATTCTTTATACATCATTTCTCAAATTGCAAGTACCAATTAAAACGTTTAATATTACGTTATATGAATTTATTTATTTTTCTAGTTAAATTTTTTTGGCATAAGTTATTTTAGGCTTAACTCCCAAAAAAACTAAAAAAAAACCTTGGGGTTGTTGCAAATAACTACCAAATTCTTTGAAAATTACATAAAATTACCAAAATGTAATAACGTTTTTAAACTTTTTAAATCTAGTTTGCTAGTTTATTGAAAGTTTACTAAACAAGTTAGGTAGTTTATTGAATATTTATTAAACAAGTTTAGTAGCTTATTATTTATTAATTTTACAAGTTTTCGTACATTCGGCAGTTTTCTGTAATTTTCAAAGAATTTGGTAGTTGCTTGCCACAGCCCTTAAATTTTTGGTAGTTTTGGGGAATTAAGCCTTTATTTTATTGTGCTTTCTTACATGTACCTTAAAATATGTATATGATAGACAATATCTTAATATTTTATCATGAATTTTATAATTATAGTTTAAATAAAATAAATATGCATAATGTTCGCAGTAGACTAATATGCCCAGCATGTAAATAGAAATTCATTATAAGGAAACTTGCTATGAACGTATGATATTAACTCATGCTGACGATTTATCGTTCTATCCGTCATCTGATACGATTTCGATATTCGATATTTAACACATTGATATGCATAAGGATCTTCTTATACATGCATGACTGGTGTTGGTTTGATATTACTCTAAAAACAGGAACACCCTACAAGACCATCAATCGTAGAATACTCTCACAAATCAATGTTTCTAAAATGGCAGAAAATGCAGGAAATCCAAGGGGGCTAAACGTATGAGTGTTGCCTAGATGGCCTCTTAAGCCGCTCGAAAACCAACTTGGTTTCTGTCTCTTTGTCTACCTGTGTTATACCTTGTGAATTGTTTGTTACAATTAATTATAATAGTTTCTTAACTAAACTAGTAAAAATACTCGGTAAGAAAGTATAAATACACATTTATCAAGACCTCATAAGGAATATATATTCTATTAGGAAGATATGATATTAAAATTTCTACTATAACGCGCATATACATCTAAGTATACCTCTTTAAGTAACAAGAAGAGTGAATTTACACAAATACTTAAGTGATGATAGTAGCCGCTTAATCTCCAAAAAGGTGAACACGTAACTGCTCCGCTCCTCTTAAGAGGGCACCTAAGCGCCTAGGCAGACGGTTTTTAAACACCCCTCCTAAGGAAACTTTGGCACAAAGTTCTTTTACCATGGTTTCTCGTTAAAAAATCTAGTTGTTTGTTAAGCTCATAAAACTATCAAATTCTAGGAGTATTAGTTTTAGGGCCATGGCAGTGAACCTCAAATTAGCGGGCTAAATATCTCCAAGAATTGATAATTGACCAAAATTAATTTGGCAATGAAATTTTGTGATAATTTGTGGGAGTCTTGCTAAATCAAGGGCTGTTTGGTAGCTTGGAAATGGAGATTCATGCAACATTTGTTGCAAAAAAAATCTTCATTTCCTTTGTTTGGTCAGCAACAACCTTGAGTTGGAAATGGAAATAGAGCTACACAAAGTAGCAAATTCTTGCAACATTTGTTGCAACCGTTTTAGTTGTAGCAAATGTTGCAACTTTAGGAATGGTAAGCACTGCAATAAGTATAGATGCCACATAAGCTTTGTATATGACACCATAGCAAATTTTCAACAATTGTTGCATTTTCTTCAGTTTTTTATTCAACTGATCATAAAAAATTGTTTTGATTTGGATATTCAACTACAAAACTTGCGAATAACCAAACAATGGATTTGGACTTTTTTTTGCAACAAATGTTGCATGCAAAAAGTGTTGAAATTCTTTTTTGTTGCCAACCAAACATCCCCCAAGTGTATGTTTTGACATGCGGATCTTAAAGTAAGTGCGTGCATGACCCTATGCGTCAACTTTCTTCCATCAAATCCAAAATATAAGTACGATTGAGCATGCAAAATAAGAAAAAACAATTTTAAACTATCTTCTCATTGACACTTTCCTTAAGTACAGAAAGTGACCTTCATTCCATTTTCTTACCAAACAAAACTCGAAGGTTATTTACTTTTTTTAATTACTTCATTTTTCTAATGCTTTCAAAAGAAAACATTAACACAAACACGAGTCACAAGTTACTTTTTAACCTTCTTCCATATTCCTTTTTTGGAAGTTTTTTCAAGGCATACATGATACATCCAATACTTCTAAAGAAACTGACCTTAAAGGAGCTACATACATATTAATAAATGAAGAAAGTCCACCGATATCCTCTAAGATCACATTAATCATCTTTTTCATTTAAGTAGATAGCCTCAAGAATTAAAAAAAACTACTCCCAATAACAATCACGATCAGGGGGTCAAACAAATATGTCGACCTCGAGAATTAGAACTCCTGTATATACTGTAAAGTTTCTAGTAAATTAAGCACAAGACTCGGTTATCTATGGCTTGAATATTAACATAAAACTATACTTAATACCACCAACATTGCAACACCTAAACCGGAAAAGGCTATAATAATCTGCTTGATGCTCAAATCTTTAGTCGACGCCATGAATTTCTTCCAACCTTAATTTTACTATATAGAAGCACTTCAGTTAATTAATCGTATCTTTAAAGAAGACAATAATTGACCCCAATATATATACTTCCTTTTCCATATTTTCCCCAATTTAAGCCCAAAAATATCACCGCGATCATCCCAGATAAAATTAAACTACTTTCACCTAAACAATTTCCTAAAGAACCTTCCCCTCCCCCACCCCCACAAAATAACAGATCTAAGTTAGGTCTGCAGATTTCCCTCCATCTAAATAAAAGAAAACAACACTGACCATGATTCATAAAACAAACAGGAAACAACCCAAAATTCAACAGTAATAACTCAAATTATTCTAATTTATCAGCATAGTCCTAAGAATCTAAGATTACCTCAAACCATAAATTTCAACCGAAAAGATCCAAATTTAACAACACACATGAATCGACTTCAATCAAAGGATACGCCACCAGATCTACAAGAAATACAGCGAAAATCACCTCAAATTCTCTATTTTCCACAGAAATTTCAGCTCTCTGGTACAAAATTATCGCCGGATTTGGGGAAAATAGAGGAAAAATTAGGGTTTCGTACCAGAAATCGAAGAGTCAAGCGATAAATCCGTACGCTTCTCTCTGGTGCTTCGAACCGTTGAATGGCCACCACGAGCTTCATTGAGGGCTTTCTTGATGATAATTTACGGAACAGGAAACGGCTGCAGTTTGCTGATGTGCATCTACAAAGCTGCCACGTGGAGAAAGTATGGTTATCACTCATCGCGGATGGAACATGGGGCTGAGTGTAAACCATCCGGTGCATGGTACTAGTTGGCGGATGCTGATAAAGGGATGAAAATGACATTGAAAAAGTAGATCCGATAAAGTCAAATACTATATTTAAAAGTCGGAGATACGTACGGAACATATATGCATGTGTTACCATGTCTGTATAGGATGGCTGTTGATAAGTACGGATTCAAATATATGGATATTCATCGAATATGAAAGTTACTACTTTATTTGATAAAAATTGGATATGACATGGAGTCGACCCTGAATATCCCTTTAAATCCCTAGTTTCTATGCTTATGTTGTCTGTATATTAGATGTTATTTAGTTCAATACTAGCGGTAAACACCACACGATGCGGCGGGTTTTGAAATAATCTGTGAAAATGATATTTATTTGTGAAAAACAAAATCTATGGTATTTATCCGAAAAACATTAAAATTTATTTAAGAACGTTCAAAGCCAACGTTATTTATTTGTAATAGAAAAAATCCATAATATTTATCTGAAAAACATTGAAACTTAACGATACTTATTTGTAACGGACAAAACCAATGTTATTTATCTGAAAAATATTGAAAGTTTATGGTATTTTTTATAACAGACAAAACTCATGGTATTTATTTGAAAAGGGGAAAGCTAATCATATTTTAATGAATATCTAGCGCTATTAACTTATAAAACACTGAAATTTTATCTTATTTATAAACATAGCAAGTCCATGATATTTATCTGAAAAGTGGCGAAAGCTGACGTTATTTATTTGTAATGGAAAAAAACCATGATGTTTATCTCAAAAACGTTGAAATTTAACGATATTCATTTGTAACGGATAAAACACATGGTATTTATCTGGAAAATGTTGGATGTTTATTGCATTTTTTATGGATAAAATTTATGATATTTATTTGAAAATAGCGAAAGTTCATCGTATTTTAATGAAAATGGTATTTATGCATAAAATATTGAAAGTTCATGGTATTATGAGGTAAACCTATTGGGATTTTTGAATTGATAGCATACTTGTAATTATTGAAAATTTTGAACTAATGGCACTGTAACGGCCGTGTGCTCTAGATACGAATAAAAATATTTTATAATTTTTCTCAAGATCAAAACAATTATTTTACTGCTTTTATTAGTAGAAAACACTAAAAAAATATTTTTCCATGATTAAAATGAATTAATATGATTTTTAGGAAGTTTATGAATTTTTGGGAATTTTCAAGAATTTAAATGGATTTTTTATCGAATGGTTTTTAAAACCGAAAATGGGAGCTATTTTGGACCAAATTTGGTTGTAAATGATAGAAAACATCAAAATGCATTTTTTTTATAATTTTCCTAGATTTTTATAATATTTTTAACTATTTTAAAATAATTTTTAGAAGCCAAAAATAATTTTTAAAACATTTTTAAATATTAAAAACAAATTTTATTTAATTTTAAGAGCGGGAATGAATCTGGACCGTCGAATCTGAAAACCATTGGTCCAGATTTTGCCGACGGTTTAAATAAAAGAAAAAGAAAAATATATATATATTGGCGCTTTTGAACGGCCCAGATCAGGAGCGCCAGCGCCAAGCGGGGGCTGCGCCAGCTCACCAGCGACGTGATGGGAGTCATTGGATCTGGTCGAGCGACGATCTGGATCTTTTCGGCTCGTGGGGGCGGCTCCCGTAGCTGGGTGTGGAAAATTAGGGAATTTTTTAATCCTAAAAATCCCTATAAATAGACTTGACTTCTATAATCCCCCCAAAAATATCTGTTCGACACAAAAATCTCAAAATATTTCCAGAGATTTCTATTTTAGTCTTCTACACTTTGGACTAAGTCCTAGAGGCCAAAAAATTCTCAGCTTCAAGATATACATGTACAACCCGATGCTCACCGATTTTCATTTTCCTACCTCATTTCAGGTAGGATGTTTTAGCACTTGACCCTCTGTTATCTTTATTATGAAAATATATATTTGTGGAAAAAAATTCAGGACTTAATTATGATATTTTAATTAGATTATCTATTTTATGGGTTTGACGATTAAAAACGATATTAAACCCTAATAAAATAACGAACTTTTAGTAGTTATCCTTCACGATAAAATTACGAGGTAACGGACAACCCCAAATTCATACTTGGACATATAGAAATAAGTCATAAAATGACTATCATGACCGAAACAACTTTTACAAGAATAAATGTAATTATTCTACGGTATTAAATAAAGATTATCGATAATTAGTTCATTAATTATTAAAACATGGAAAAATTGTAGTAAATCTTTATATATTGGTTATTTTAAAATAAAATTGATGGTGAACATGTAAAACCATATTTTCACTAAAATGTGAATTTCACAAAAATACCATCAATTCCTAAGAATTTATATTTTCATTAAAATACCACGAACTTTGGAAAAATAGTATTTTCCTTAAAATACCCTAAACCTTTCCAAGTGATATTTTTATTAAAATACCACGAACTTTTCTGAATCATAATTTTTATGAAAATAACATGAACTTGGTAAAGTAATTAGTTTTATTAAAATATCTTGAACTTTTAAAGCTAAGGGTTTCTTGAAAAAATCAATAATAATCCTAAAACTAGATTTTTACTAAATACCTTTAAGAAGTGAAATCTTACCAAAAATGCCCCTAATTTTGAAAGTTAAGTTTTTATAATTTCACTATAATACCCTTACCTTTTTATAAAGGAGTTTTTTTTATTAAAATATCACAACCTCTATTATAAAAGATAATTTACGTTAATATACCATATAAATACCATACTCTTTTATAAAAGGTTATTCGTATTAAAGCGTCACAATCTTTACCCTGAAATACCATGGCACTTCATAAAACAATATTTTGCCCTAAAAATACCATTGTTTTTATATAAACATAATTACGATAAAATACTATCGTCCATTATAAACTAAGGTTTCTATAAAATACTATGTTTACCATACAACTATAATGAAACGAGATATAACCCATGACTGTGGAAGTCCATATCGACTGAGATATCTGGTCACCGCTGAAAACAGAGATGAACTGGGATAAATCATCTTGCTTGAGCTTGGGGGCAGATACTATTTAGATTTATCCATCCACCTTTCCGAAGATACCAAATTGATTTATGGCACCATATATCGGAAGTTTGGATAGATACGGCCGTTGTAACAGACTTCATCAGATTTCCCTTCATTTTATGAGTGGTTTTTTATTGTGGGGACGCTCTTCCCTGCAGGCGCAAGCCCCTTCGGTTAATTACGTTACCGCATAGCGATAATCACTTTCTCCTTCTGCAGCAGTTCACTTCGTGTCATGTGTGTTTTTTGTTTATTTTGGTTACCCGTGGATTGTATACGGAGACTAGTTTAAGTCGTCGCCCGTAGAGCGCGGATCAGTCCAAATCCGTATATTTTATATTGGAGTTTAGTTTATTTAAGGACCGTTAATCTGGTTTGAGATTAAGATCAAATTAAATGTGTGAGCATCTGGGCTTAATTTATTTTCAACTAAGGATACGTTAGTCTAATTTGAGACTAAGATCAACTTAGCAAAATTTCAATGATCATTTTTATTCAAGATCCAAACAACAGAGCATTTTGGGTTCAGCTATAAGAAAGTTTTATAGACTTTGACAATTTGGGATTAGTATGCTTAGTTTTTTTTTTAATTCAGAAGTGCTAAGCACTTATTTAGACTCTGTTGGTTCAGCCCCCTTATTTTTATGCAAAAGTGTTAAGCATTTGTTTGACGCTCTAATACTCACATGGGTGCCATGTGAAGCATTTAATTATGGGTGCCGCCCAATGAACGCTGAGCACTCAGCTATTTTGGCTGTTTATGGAGTGTTAAACACTTTTCTCTCTCTTTTTTTGGTGGCACCCACATGAGGAACACGTGAGGCGCTGGGCGCTGTCCAATCAGTGCTAAGAACTCAGCTGTTTTGACTATTTATCGAGTGCTAAGTACTCTTATTAATTTTATGGCTCCCACGTGAGGAGCACGTGAGGCGCTGGGCGCTGTCCAATCAGTGCTAAGCACTTAGTCGTTTTGGGTTATGGAGTGCTAAGCACTCTTATTATTTTTGTAGCGCCCACGTGAGGAGCACGTGCGGCGCTGGGCGCTGCCCAATCAGTGCTAAACACTCAGCCGTTTTGGCTGTATGTGAAGTGCTAAACACTTTTTATATGGCGTCCACATGTGTTTCACGTGAGGCGCTAAGCGCTGTTAAAGAGGAGCACCCACGTGGGAAGCACGTGAGGCGCTAGTTTCTTTTATATGGAGATTTGATCTCTGTTAACGTTTTCATAGAGGTTAAACCTCTATCAATGGTGCTTTGACCATTAACGCTCTCTAAAATCACTATATTTGAGGATTTTAGGTTGAGTTTTTAAAGAACTAAGTTCTCGATTTGAAGGAACCGAGTTCCTGGAGTATTCTGAACTCCCACTTCTTTCTCTTTAAATTTGTTCTTCGCTGAATTTTTGATTCTCAAAAACAAGATCTTCCCGGTGAGAATTAAATTCTCAATTTGTGGGAGACTTGTCTTATGGATCTCGGATCCAGAGAAAGAAGTAAGTTCTTTTTATAAGGGTTAAACCCTTAGATGTGATATTATAGGTAATAGAGATATCTTGATCTCTTTTCTTTATCTAGGGTTTTGAGAAGGAAACACTTCTTCTTTGAGAATTGAATTCTCTGTTCTTTCTATCTGTGGTCTCTCACTGGTAGTCGTTCTCTTGAGACTTGATGTCTCGGGTCCTTTATATAGTGGAGGCAGATTGTTAATTAGTTTTGAGAAAATCTCTCATTGAGAGATTTCAATTGATTTAATTGGACTCAAAATTGATTTAGGGAATTTTACCTACCGTTGTATTTTTGATCCAAGGACTTCTATTTTACAGAATATGTTGTTCTTGTTTTTAACAAGATCGGAGAAATATTCTCCCATATACAGAATTTATTCTGTAAAATGGTGATTTTTAATCACCGTTGGATTTTAATCCAAGGGTTCTCTGTTTTACAAAGAGCAATATTTTTTGTTTAGAAAGATTGAGGGAATATATTCCTAAAAATAGAATTTTATTCTATTATTGGATCATTGATTTAACCGAGAGTATTTTTCTTATTTAGAAAGATTTGGGAGATATTTTTTCTAACAGAATTTGATTTTATATTTTGATGATTTATCATCTCCGTTGGATCTTTGATCCAATGGCTCTGTTTAACAGAGAGTATCTGTCACGCCCCGCTTCCCAGTATACGGGCAGAGGACGCGACGAGCCCGCTACATATTTACTCTGAAGTAAACACGCTAAGCGTATCTAAGCAATATAAGTAATATACACAAGAGACAAAGACAATAAATATAATTGAACAGCAACTTTATTTATTAACATTCTTTTTACAATACAACTGAAAAGTAAATACATGGAATGAAAGTAATGCCTAAACAGTGGCATAACAGAAATGTAAAGGAAATGTAATATACAAGTGAACTAGAGGTCTGGATCTTCAGTAAATTGGTCCAAGTCTTCGTTGCTGGGCTCGATCTCCAGTGAGTCCGAATCACCTGAAGACATTCCAAAGAAAAAGAAATGGAATGTCGTCAGCGAACAAATTGCTCGGTAAGTCCCGTAAATAGACAAGAATGGAATGGACAGAATAGAGAGTATATTGTTATAATGTTATATTTAGTATTAACGCTGTTGTTTGTAGCTTGGTACAGAAAATACCAGTGTATACGAGAGGATTCCCACTATTCCGGAGACTAAGCTATACGGAGCACAAGGAACCGTTCAGCCACGGTACAACAGCAACGGAGATTTAGGTTAGGTGTATTATGGTTACAGTTTCGTGCCACTTTTAACACCTTCCGTACTAATCCATCCCTTATAAACCTCGCGATGACTTGATTGTATTGATTGTATTGTATTGTCTTGTAAATTGTATAGATGGACGACTTGCCGAAACCATGGTATCAGTAATGGAACAGATATAATGGAAGAACATGTAAATGGAATATATGCATGGTTCGGTTCAGTCAATACAAATTGATATAAATTGAATAGATAGATTCATATTGAATCATGTTGTATTGTAGTTTGTACTTGAATCACATTCAAGTCAGATTGATTAGATTGAGACTCAGTCTGCGTCAGACACTTTAAAAAGAACTTGAAATCCTGATCGTTTTGATGTTATTGGTAACTGTTGCACATGGACGGCAGGATTTGTGTCTTTTTCAAAAACAATTATCGTTTGATAACACCGTTTGTTAGGTTGTCTATTTTAGATAGGCAAGCACCCATATCTCCGTCTCCCTGAGGCTCAAGAGACTGGTCCCGTTTAAACCTATGTTTACTAGGGTCCTTATTGTAATTTAGTATAACTTGAGGGGGTTTAATGTAAAATAATTTTGTTATACTTTCAAAATATACCTCAAGTATTTAATTATCGTCTTTAGAGTTTTCATAGATGTTTCTTTTATTCAATGTGAAATTTCTAGTGAATATGACCTAGTTTTTAAAGTATAAGGTATTTATTTGAAATATTGGAATTGTATGGTATTTTCTTGTAAATGTGATGTTTTTCTTGAATTTTGGAAATGTGGAATATTATAAATATTATAAATAGAAATTTTGATATTAATTACATATATATTTATTTATTAAAAATATAAGTTTTATTTATAATAGAAATCAAATTTTTTAAAGAAAAATGTATTAAAAATCTTTCGAGATCGTATGCTCCGTGAGGAGGTCTGTATCTCGCTCTACTAGGCCCGAGGATGTGAGATAATCCGCACCATACCAAACGGGGTTCCCAAGAGTGGGTTGTAGAGGCGCAATTGCAAAGATTTATTATATACTCTTCTTATAGAAAAATGTTTTATAAGTTGAAGGTAGTTATATGTAAACTCATATTTTCTCGAATTTATGTTCCCAATGCTATATTAGATATATATGTTGTGAAGAGGTAGGTCATTACCTCGTGAGTTTTCTAAAGATAATACGGTTAAAAGGTATAAACACGTCGATATGAAACATAAATGTATTTTAATATAAAATTGAAATACAACTTGCTATGGTTATCATTTTGATATCAAACTTGTTCTATTGCCTTTGTTAATGATTACTAAACAATATATCAAAAGTTGTAGATTTGTTATTTAAGAAAAAGTTGTATTTTTAAAAGAAAAGAGAATCGGAAGCCGGATAACTCCGCTTTTGACACGTTTTAGGAATGAAGAGTTTGGGAATAGCAAAAGAAAGAGAGAAGGGGGACTTACTGGTTTGGGGTCAAGAGGAGAGAGAGGGGGTCTTAAAGAAAGCTTCGAGCGTCGTTTCGTCACCGGAATCTCCTCGGAAGTTCGTCACAGCTTGGCCCTTCATTAACTCCACTTGTACACTAAAAGACTTAGGATTTTGGTATAATTTTTACAAGAGAATTCTGAGTGAGAGGGGTGTAAGATAGGGTGGGTATTTATAGGGCAATCTAGGGTTTAGGGGGAATGAATAATGCATTAGAATTTTGCATTAAAAAATTGAATTTGAAGGGTTTACTATTCTCTGTAAATGTGCAAAGTAAATAAGTAATACAGGAGTTAAGGGGGGAGTCCAAGGATCTAGGGTTTCTAAAAAAATTTGAGTTTGGACCATGTTGGACAGGCGGTGCCGGCCTGAAAGCGACTCTCGCCGGTCGGATTAATGGGGTGGGGGCTCAGATTGGGGCCACGTGTCCCTGACGCTTCAACTAGCCTATTTATCATGTTTGATTATTTTGTAACTTACCCTATTACGCGTGTTACACGTGTAGACTCTTGGGCTTCTAAAAGGTTAAAAGAAAAATAACTAAAAAGACAATGTAGCTGGGGGGATTCGAACACAGGGGCTACGTCACAGCAGTGCAAGGCTTTACTAATGTGCTACAAGTGCTTTCTTGCTGTTCTAAATCAAAACAAATACTTATAGCATTTACAAGAATTGTAAATACCCCAATTGTACATTAATTTTAAATGAATTTTATGTACACAGAATTTGGAGTTGTTACAGTATCGTAGAATTTAATTCTACTTGGGCGCCGGCGCTCACGTGTTGTGCATGTGGGCACCACTTAAGAATTTAATTCTTAAGATGGGTATTCATGTGCTTCGCACATTGGAGCCCACGTGATGAGCATATGCGGCGCCATATAAGAATTTAATTCTTACTCAGAAAGTGCTTCTGTACTTTGCACATTGGCGCCGGCGTGAGAAGCACGTGTGGCGCCGTATAAGAATTTAATTCTTACCCAGAAGCTTTTCTGTCCTTTGCACATTGGCACTGGCGCCCTCATGAGAAGCACGTGGGGCGTTGCCCCACTAATGAAGGTTTCTTTTCACCTTCTCTCTTTGTTTTTCCTGAGTCAAACTTTCTTTTCCAATGCCTTCTTTTATCAGAGCTTAAAAATATGTCCACCATGCACAACATTTTCTGTGCCGAGACTTAAATACCTCCCTTTATAATCTAAGCAATGCTTCTCTTCTCTATCACTTTCAGAGAATCATTTTAACAGAGAAGAGTCATGGCTTGGAATCATCCGCATGCTAATCGGCAGCCATAGGAGGTGCCTATCGAGGAAATTGTTCCTCATTTTGTTGCACGCTTGGTGAATTCTGCACGCATGGATGACCAATGTGATACGGTGTTGCACGATCTCTTGACTCGTAAAGGATCTCCTCTCCCTATCGACTCCATTTGGCTCCGGATGATCTTCCTGTCCGTGCTCGATGACATTCCTCCTCATCCAGCGGAGATGACTCCGGCGATGTTCGGCGCAGCGGAGGACAAGATCGAGTGCTTTTATGAGGAACTTTTGATTACCAAGCCTCTGAGGGATCGCCCTGTTCAGCTGCTGAGGAAGATACGGGCTCAGCGGACCATCATGTCTGCTTTCACCGATGGGCACGGCGCTAACAGATGGGGAGCAACTCCTCGCGAAGATCGCCGCTTCGACACGGTGGAGAAAGCTGAGAGGGCTTTAGAAAACTTTATTCATAGTTTTGTAGACCCTTGTACTTTTGATCCTGTATTTAGTGATCTATTTCCTATAGCATAAAATGTTTATTTAAATGCTTTCCTTTTATCGTTGACCACCGAGTGCTTTATTTCTAACACCTGTTCTTCCTTTGATCGTATTGTTGCAACCTACATGTTTTCATGTGCACTTCACCCTTAGGGATTTTTGCTAAGTGCAAACGCCACTGATGTGCTCACGTCATGCACTAACTTTCCCCGCGCGTGTATGAATGAGTCTTCTTTCATACATATCTGTAAACGGAACTTAAACCGGTGTAAACAAATGCCCCTCACTACTTTACTCATGGAGGTATACACATGAGTGAAGTAGTGTAGAGTAATACGTAGCATATAACCGGTTTTGGGCTGGCGTATCGTACAGAACTTTTTAAAATCTTGATCTGAGATGATAGCGAGCAGACACAAGCGTCGTCATCTATCATTAACTCAGGTCTTGATCCTTAAGAAACATAATTCCGAGCCCCGAGGTTTATGAGTTGCGCCTTTCTGTTTCTTGATGTCTTAATTTAGCGCTAATTAGTTTATTCACTCTTCTCGGAGTCTCTAGTTTATTTACTCATTTCGGAGTCTGTAGTTTATGTACTCGTTTCGGAGTTTCTAGTTTATGTACTCATTTCGGAGTTTGTAGTTTATTCACTCGTTTCGGAGTTTCTAGTTAATGTACTCATTTCGGAGTTTGTAGTTTATTCACTCGTTTCGAAGTTTCTAGTTTATGTACTCATTTCGGAATTTGTAGTTTATTCACTCATTTTGGAGTATCTAGTTTATGTACTCGTTTCGAAGTGCTAAAGTTTACCTCATTTGGGTTTACAGGCAAACTTGTCCTAACGTTATATGCAGATAACTCCCATTCTTTATGACAGAGGTCTGTTATATTTGTAGTACTAGGGTTTTAGTCCATGGTACCGTCGTGTTAGCTGATGTATTCCTTGATATGCAGCCTTCAAACTGTTGTTCGAGTAGCCCCACGACTGTCGTGTCTCTGATCCCTTCAGGGGCTGGACAAGACGTCATCAAGTAATCTCCTTAGGTCATATTACCGCGAGAAAGGAAAGCGTTAGGAATTTGCTATGACACTTCTTACTTGAGGTTAGGCTCAATTTGGAGCCCCGATGAGTCATAACTACTCCGCTCTGGTGTGAGATGATCTCCGATAGTCTTTTAGGCTTTATATGAGTTGCCGTCGAGACCCAAAACCGGGAATATGCCGTCACTTCATTTTTTTGCTTTGACGATATCGCACCGATTCTTTGCTGAAGTAGGGTAGACATCTGTATGACCTCTATGCTGCGTGTATTGCAGTTGAAGTCCGGAGCTAGGAATATTCCATTACTCTAATTTTATTTGATAGCTGCGTTCGCATCCTGCTGAAATAAGAGGGAACACCGGGATAGTCTCTAAGTTGTATATGCACTGTCAAGACTTAGAGCTAGGATTTTGCCGTGACTCCATTTCTATTTGACCCTTGGGTCTTTTGTTGATGTTGAATCTGCATCCTGCTAGAATGAGGACAACGTCGGGGTAGTCTCTAAGTTGTTGATTTTTCTCAAAAATATCTAGTAACCGCAATCAAGAACGGCGTCACTTGGTAGGTAGCCGGTGAGTACAGGTCGGTCCACAGGGATGTTGTGAATTTCCTAATCGCTCTAACGAGTTAATTCTGATGGGAGCCGGATTGATTAAATCTAAAAACTAAATTAATCTAGATCTAAATCTTGTTAGGGTTAGGTTTAGGTTAAGTTTGGAAAGTCTATAAATCTCACCGCTTTCTATACCCATATTAAGATCTATTAGGAGTTATGGTAATTATTAATAGAGGGGATTGGAACCATTTGGAAAGATGTTTCTTCCTCTAGGTTCTTGTCCTTCCTTTATCAATCCTTACCCTAACCTCCATGGAAAACACGTTCAACCGGGCCTTTATACTACGGTATCACCGCTACCTCGTGGGATATGGTGCCGTAGGGAGCGGTATGTGCATGTATGGATGGAGTCCTATGAAAATATATGACGGGCAAGAAAGGGGTGAGAGATCTTCATCTCTCAAACCTTCCCCAAATCTAACCCTAACAAGCGAGGAGACTACTCGCTCATTAGGGAATTGAAGAACATTTATCTAGGCCAGAGAATAAAAGATCTAACTATCTAACTAGGGCAAGGAATTAAATTTAACTAGGGCAGATAAGAAATTACCTAGGGCGAGAAAATAAATTAAGAACTTACAAATTGATGCTTCTCCAAAAAGAATTCTGAATTTTATTAATGAAAGGAGGCATGAACTAATACAAGGAATTGGGTCTCTATTTATAGGACATAGAAAACCCTAGGTTTACAATTGCCGCACGTCTGTATTTACAAAAATACCCCTAGGAAGACTAGTCAGCGCCGCCACAAAAGATGGTAAAAAATTCCACTTCTCCGGGCTCTAGACGGCCGCGGAACCGCGGCTGCATCAAGGGTTGGGCCGCGGTTCCGCGGCCTAATGTTGGTCTTGAATGCTAAAATTTTCTGGGCTGGCTCTGGGCTGTTTGTACTTCCTATTTCTTCAGTACTTTTCTCAAATTGGCTTCTAGTTCTTCTCCAAATCTTCACAGTGAGTAGTGTAGTGGGCTTTTAACCGTTTGCTTTGAAATCTTGGACCTTGCGCTGCCTTGTACTTTGTGAACTGATCTTCATGTAGACTTGATCAAGATCCTTCTATTTGTTAGTCGTAGTCCCACTTTTGCATCATCTTGTATCTTTTTCACTGTTTTAGCTCCAAGAACCTGTAACCTGTACTATGTAGCAGACATGGGTCAAAAACACCTGTTTATTTGTAAAATGCATAAGAATGGGGAATATAATAATGCAATATTATGATATGAACAAATACCCCCAAACTTATTTTTTGCTCGTCCTCGAGCAAACCTAGTTTTATTCTCGACAAAAACCTAACCTCACTTTCGCAGGGAATCGCGATTGCACTGAGCTCGTGCAACAAGCCGTTAAACCTCTAGGTGTCCCTAGTAGGAGGAGTGTTGTCTCCTGAGGGTTTTCAGCGGATACTACCCACAAAATCCTATCAATTTGGCCCATTAACTTTTATTCTCTAATTAGGTTTTCTAACAAGGAATTCTATTATCGTCGACTCGTAAGTTATCCACCCATATTCTTCACACTTTCTTATCATTTAACTTAAGATTATATATGTTCTATAGACTTACTTAGCTTTCGGCATTTCTTAAGTTTTCCTTCTAAGGTTTCATCTCCACTTAGGAATTTTTATCAACTCTACTAAAGATACAAGTTCTATTCTTCACTCTTATCTCTTATCCAAATCCCAATCACATACCCCCACGTGTGTGTATATATCACCCCTACACTTGGAAATTCAAATCAAGCAATCATACTCTTGTCCGTTGTCCAAAGCACTTCTTAATTGGTGAATTTAAATGAATTTTGCTTACACATCCTTCATGCGACCGTTAATACTTCTTGAGGTACCAACAACCGATTACAAGATGTGTTTGCACATTAAAGCGTAATTCCTAGTATTGTAACACCTAAGGCTTTTTAGCAGTGACTCCCAAACCAGTTGGTCTAAGGCACTAGGTGATGAAGCACCCTCGCTAAATATTTTTCTTATTTTTGCAGCCTTAAGTAATCACAAAAACCAGTGTTCATTTTTTTTTTCCTTTATTCACACTTGTATTTTTTTTATTTTTCAATTTCTTTGTACTAAGGACTTTAGACAAGAGCATTTCAAGGTCTCCTCTACTATTCCAAGTTTCAAGGTGCGTGTTTGTGCAATTTGTAGGGTATACATTTTCAGAATTAAGACTTAAGTTAGGAATTATTTTTCAAACTTATACTCTAATAAAAATATCAATACTCTTCCCTTGTTTTAACTTAGCCCAAGAAGTGAACTCAAAATTTGCCTATTTCTAAATAAACTACAAAGACATATACTTTCTACCGTTAAACTAAAAGAAAGGTTATTTTCAGGGTTTTTAATTTACTAAGTCTAAGATCTAGTTGTTTCTTAAGTCAAACACGGCCAAAATTGAATACCTTAATTTTTATAATTTTTAAATTTTTTAATTTTTATGGGTTTTAAAATAAGTATGCAAATGCAAGAATATACACATGAATGCGAAGGAAGAAGGCTTACCGAGCACACCCCCAAACTTAAACTTGACAGTGTCCTCACTGTCATGCTACACCAAGAGGGTCAAAATGTCGGCACTCCCCTGTTTATTTATTTATAATTTTTTTATTGTTAAAAGAAAAACAAAATATATATACAACAAGGTTCCCCCCAAACTTAAGTAAAACATTGTTAAAGTTCAGAGTTAGGAAGGAGAAAAATCAAACTATACAAGGCCTTACACAGACCAAAAGTTAGCACCAACCATTCAAAAATCTTATCGTGATAAAGGTAGAGTTGGTGAAAGAATGGAGTGTAAAGAAAAGAAATGAGAATCACACGAGACCGTGTAGAGATAGAAATGGTATACGGTCTCGGTGGAGGAAAATGGCGGAGGGGAAAAAGAAATGGTAGGGGTTCTACTTCTTCGAGTGGAGGTTGATTAATCACAAAATTCGTATCGTTTAAGAATGCGAGTTCGTCGGCGAAAATATCTTCGAAACTTTCATCGAAGGTCCAATTGAAAATTATCGAACTCAAAATATCGGATTGTGATTCATCAACACTCGGTATCATGAGAGGAAGATTAGAAGAACCAAAGAAAGTGGGAATACGAACTTGAGGGAAGGGATGGAGCGTATAAATTAGCACAATTTGTAATGACCGATGTGTAAAAAGTGATTGTGTTAATCTATCACCCCGCGGAAGATTGATATTAAATCCCTCAAGATTCGTGAGCAAACATGGGTACATCGAACTTAGTATTGGAGATGAAAGCGTAACGGTCTCTTGCAAGGTCGGAACGATAGGAAGGACGAAAGGGAGTGAATTAGGGATAGTCTCATTCTCACCGTAGTAAACTGTCTCGAACTTGAAAGATTCCATCAATGGTTCGAAACGACTGTAAGCAACCGAGTCTGATGGTTCAACTAACTCATCTGAAAATTCAAAGGACTCAAACTCGGACGGTGAGTCTTCAACATCGTCCAAAAAAGTGAAACACTCGTAGGTGTTATCGGCTGTGAGAACTGTGTCAGATTCAAAGGGAAATTTTTCAAGCTCACAGTCTTCAAGCATGATCTTTTGCGTGGTTGGAACGATGGAAAGGAGGGAGGGTGATATAACAGTGAAAGGTTCAGGAGGATGAATTGGAAAATCGGACACATCAAACAAAAATGGTTCAACCTCAATATTATCCTCAATACTCTTCTCAATACTATCTTCATAATTCTCCTCAATATTATCCTCATCCATTCCATTATCATCAAAATCAAGACGCATATGATGTTCGGGAGAAACAATTGATGACTCGGGATGATGAATTGGACATAAAATTTCAATCAAATCTACAGGTTCATCATCCAAAATATTCCCGGCGTCTATATCCTCAATCAAGTGAAAATCAATTTTTTCTGACACCTCATCAAAAGCATGGATATTTATCAATTTAGGTTCTAGAGTGGAGGTGTAAAGTTCAAAAGGGTTAGGTGTGGTTTCACTCGAAAGAGATTCTTCACAATCTGGCAAATCAAGCACTACAAAGTCACACAACTCGTTAGATGTTTTATTGTCAACTTGTGAATCATTTGGGACAATCAAAGGAAAACTGGAGTTGTGGGCTTCAATTGGGTATGGGTAGGTTTGATTTGGAAAGGTGTAGAACTCACTCTCTCTTCTCAAATTCTCACTCTGTCCAACCGCCTCCTCATACATTGAAAAATTTGAAGCTAGTTGGAAACTAGCTACCGGTTCACTAGGTTGTATAAGGACGGATATGGACTCATCCACATTCCTCATCATTTTGTTTGTTGCTAAAATATAAGCTTCCAACGACTGTTCCAAACTAGACATGGGTTGGGAAGGGGTTTCGGTAAAGGATTCGAAATTGTTTGGATACGTGAAACTCCCAAATGGCTGAGTAGAAGCAATGTCTAGTGAAGGTGGGAAAGTCGGGTAGGTCTGGTAGGAAGTGGATGGTTGGACAGGAGTAGGGTCAACATGTGGATAAAAAGGTGAATGGACTTGTTGATCCCTAGAACTGGATGTGTGGAGAGGGGTGAAAGATCGGCTACGAGATTATGCAATATGCTCCACAATAGACATGGGTTTAGGAGGTACAACAGGACTCGAAAAAGTGGTATCAACGTACGAAGGTGGTAAAGGTTGATATGGTTGACACAAAGTGGGTTGCAACGTCGAACTGTTTCTCCTAGACGCTTCTATTTGATCTTTTAAAGAAATTTTGGGCACAGAGGGATCTTCCTTAAATCGACCGAAACAATTGACGTACGAGGCAAAGTTAGGTCCAGGATACCAAAGTTCGGCAAGAGATTTGTGATGTGGGGTACCCATGATGTAAGAAAGGAGAAGAAAAAAGAATGTGGGGTGCACAGATTTCTTAGCGACAAAATTTTGCAAGTTTTTATAAAAAAATTTCCTTTTTTCTTTTTTTTATTTGGAGTTTTTTGCAAAAAAAAATTTCGATAAAGGGTTTAGACACACTTTCAATCAACCACAAATGCACAATCAGGCCTAGATCTAGGGTCAGCTAGACAGCTCCTAACTGTTCTAAAGGGCTAGAAATAGGACCTCAAACCGCCTCTTCACCGCCAATTGCGGCCAGGTAAGTGTCAGGTGAGTGGGAGGCTCTCCACTACAAGTATGGCCCTAATTAAGTAACCACTCGCCTTAGACACACTTGCCTAGACACCACAAAGTCAGGTTAGGATCAACGGCCGATGCCTACAACTAGTCCTTTGTCCTATTGAGCACGACGTCTTTAGGGCTGAGTCTAGTATTTTTTAATTAAGAATGGTCAATGCAAATGCCTTATGTGATTTCTGGGGTCCTGGGAAGGGTGATGAAATCCCCACCCAATCTAGATTGGTCTCAAGCGCCTTAAAGTCCGATTACAGATATGCAAAACAGAAAAAATCACTTGCAATCAATTTTGTATTTTGAGTGCGGCGCAAAGAATCCTGCACAAGATTTGTTATTTGGAAGGGGGAAGATTTTTAAAGCGCAAAGAATCCTGCAGGAGATTTTTCAGAAGATATATTGTAAGTTGCAGAGGAGAGATAAGGGGAACAAACAGTGGAATTTTCGTGCGCTAACGTCAGCACATTGCGGCGGATCCGCGGTCCGGAAGGGGTTTGCGCGGCGGAAACGCGGCGGCGGCGGCGCAGATCCCGAGACTTCACCAGAGGACCGCGGATGCGCGGCAGAAGGCGGTTTAGGCCGCGGAATCGCGGTGGACTGGGCGGCTCGCGTCTCGAGATTTTTTCTGTTATTCAGTTGTTGAAAGCCTCTGCTGTTCAGATCTTTCGTTTTCTGTTTCGCTTTCTTGATTTTTCCAGATCCGAATTTCTTTGATTTTTCCAGATCCGAATTTCTTTGTTGTTCCTGCAAAAGTCCCCGGCAACGGCGCCATTTGATTTTTCTTAAAAATATCTAGTAACCGCAATCAAGAACGGCATCGCTTGGTAGCTAGCCGGTGAGTATGGGTCGGTCCACAGGGATGTTGTGAATTTCCTAATCGCTCTAACGAGTTAATTCTGATGGGAGCCGGATTGATTAAATCTAAAAACTAAATTAATCTAGATCTAAATCTTGCTAGGGTTAGGTTTAGGTTAAGTTTGGAAAGTCTATAAATCTCACTGTTTTCTATACCCATATTAAGATCTATTAGGAGTTATGGTAATTATTAATAGAGGGGATTGGAACCATTTGGAAAGATATTTCTTCCTCTAGGTTCTTGTCCTTCCTTTATCAATCCTTACCCTAACCTCCATGGAAAACACGCTCAACCGGGCCTTTATACTACGGTATCACCGCTACCTCGTGGGATAGGGTGCCGTAGGGAGCGATATGTTAATGTATGCATGGAGTCCTATGAAAATATATGACGGGCAAGAAAGGGGTGAGAGATCTTCATCTCTCAAACCTTCCCCAAATCTAACTCTAACAAGCGAGGAGACTACTCGCTCATTAGGGAATTGAAGAACATTTATCTAGGACAGAGAATAAAAGATCTAACTATCTAACTAGGGCAAGGAATTAAATTTAACTAGGGCAGATAAGAAATTACCTAGGGCGAGAAAATAAATTAAGAACTTACAAATTGATGCTTCTCCAAAAAGAATTCTGAATTTTATTAATGAAAGGAGGCATGAACTAATACAAGGAATTGAGTCTCTATTTATAGAACATAGAAAACCCTAGGTTTACAATTGCCGCACGTCTGCATTTACAAAAATACTCCTAAGAAGACTAGTCAGCACCGCCACAAAAGCTGGTAAAAAATTCCACTTCTCCGGGCTCTAGACGGCCGCGGAACCGCGGCCGCATCAAGGGTTTGGCCGCGGTTCCGTGGCCCAATGTTGGTCTTGAATGCTGAAATTTTCTGGGCTGGCTCTGGGCTGTTTGTACTTCCTATTTCTTCAGTACTTTTCTTAAATTGGCTTCTAGTTCTTCTCCAGATCTTCACAGTGAGTAGTGTAGTGGGCTTTTAACCGTTTGCTTTGAAATCTTGGACCTTGCGCTGCCTTGTACTTTGTGAACTGATCTTCATGTAGGCTTGATCAAGATCCTTCTATTTGTTGGTCGTAGTCCCACTTTTGCATCGTCTTGTATCTTTTTCACTGTTTTAGCTCCAAGAACCTGTAACCTGTACTATATAGCAGACATGGGTCAAAAGCACCTGTTTATTTGTAAAATGCATAAGAATGGGGAATATAATAATGCAATATTATGATATGAACAGTTGTATATGCACCGTCAAGACTTGGAGCTAGGATTTTGCCGTGACTCCATTTCTATTTGACCCTTGGGTCTTTTGTTGACGTTGCGTCTGCATCCTGCTGGAATGAGGAGAACGTCGGGGTAGTCTCTAAGTTGTATATGCACCGTCAAGACTTGGAGCTTGGATTTTGCCGTGACTCCATTTCTATTTGACCCTTAGGTCTTTTGTTGACGTTGCGTCTGCATCCTGCTGGAATGAGGAGAACGTCGGGGTAGTCTCTAAGTTGTATATGCACCGTCAAGACTTGGAGCTATGATTTTGCTGTGACTCCATTTCTATTTGACACTTGGGTATTTTGTTGATGTTGCGTTTGCATCCTGCTGGAATGAGGAGAACGTCGGTGTAGTCTCTACGTTGTATATGCAACGTCAAGACTTGGAGCTAGGATTTTGCCTTGACTCCATTTCTATTTGACCCTTGGGTCTTTTGTTGATGTTGCGTCTGCATCCTGCTGGAATGAGGAGAACGTCAGGGTAGTCTCTAAGTTGTATATGCATCGTCAAGACTTGGATCTAGGATTTTGCCGTGACTCCATTTCTGTTTGACCCTTGGGTCTTTTGTTGACGTTGCGTCTGCATCCTGCTGGAATGAAGAGAACGTCGGAGTAGTCTGTGATCTCTAGGCTTTAGATATTGCCATCAAGATCAAGATCTAAAAGATATGGTTCCCTTTTCATTTGTGCCCATGGATTGTATACAGGGGTCAGTGTGGACTCACCTGCAAGGCAGAAAAGTTTCATTTCATTTTTTTATTTCTTTCCGCGATGCTATATTTTTTCAGCTTTTATATCGCGAAAGTCGCAATTGCCCAATCATTTCGGCTATTTATCACGGTGCCCAATCATTTTGGTTATATATTTTTTATTTACTCACCGCTTTTTATTCCGAGTTGCCCAAATATTTCGGCTTTCTCATACACATTTTTTTGCGACTCGCTGAGTTTTATTACGAGTTAGGAACTTGATATATGATACCAATCTTAGCATCAGTATCGCTGCAACTGGAATATTGCCAGGAGCGAATCATCATTTGCCGTAAGAGGACTTGGAGTTTGACACCTGTTTAGGCATTAGTATCGCTACAACTGGGATATTGCCAGGAGCGAATCATCATTTGCCTTTGTCGATTTGAACAAAAATGGCTTAGCAAACAGGGTTATGATCCTGTCGACTAAGGCTTTTTGAGTTTATGAGCCGTAAGGGTCTTATAAAGGTATTTCTTCCTACGAGTCGTCAGGATCTCGTAGGTGTATGTTCTTCTTAGAAGTCGTGATGACTTCTAAGTGGTGTTTTCTCTTGCAAATCGTAAGGATCTTACAAGAGTGTTTTCTCCTTATAAGTCAAGAGGACTTACAAGTGTCATTCACCATATGGAATATTTCTTTCCATTGGTAGAACTTGGTAAGAGAATATTTATTCGTACCCGTGGATTGTATACAAGGGTCAATATGGACCGCCTGTAAGGCAACTTGGGGGATATGACGGCTTAAGAACAGATTCAGATCCCTGTAGCTTAAGGCTTTTGAATCTTATGAACCGTGAGGGTATCATAAGGGGAATTCTCTTTACGAGTCATGAGGATCCCGTAAGTATAGTTTTTCCTTAGGAATCATAAGGATTCCTAAGTGTGTTGCTCCTTTGTGAGTCGTAAGGATCTCACGCAGGTATTTTCTCCTCATAAGGTCGAGAGGACCTTCCAAGTGCACATGATTTTTTTTATTTTATGAGTTTACGCCCTATTCGAGTTTTCACAAACTCGCTGGCAGTCCTGCTGTTTTTACTCACGACGCCTTTTCGGGTTTTCATCCGTGCCCATTTTGCTTGTGGATATACCGTTTTTTTTGTTTTTTTAAAATGGCGAAACTCTCGAAAGTAGCTTCGTCACAGGTGACCCACCTGTTTGCCGGTAGGTTTTGGGGGTGGCTTCATCGCTAGAGTAGCTATGTAATACCCCAGAGTAGTGCGGTCTTAAGACATCATGGTGATCTGCTCTGTCCACACTCAGTGCGGTCTGTTGCGGACATATTGGTGATCTGAGTGAGGGAGCCATTTCAGAACAATGGGATCGGATCCCTAAAACACATTCCGAAAGAGGACCGAACTGCATTATAAATATAATGATACCACCCTCAATTACAGAGGCGCCTTTTAAGTGAACCGGAACTACAGGAGCTTGAGAACTTCCGTAGTTAAGCGTGCTCGGGCCAGGGAAGTCTTGGGATGGGTGACCTCCTGGGAAGTGGCCCTTGGTCGGGTCTGGTTCGCTCTAAAGGGAAAAACCGTGCGGTTTCGGCCAAAGCGGACAATACCGTCTGTACTGGGGCGTGAGACGTTACATTTATGGTGGCCCATGCAGGTCCCTCAACAGTAGGTCTGTGGTTCGAGGACGAACCATTGTTCTTAGATGGGGGAATGTAATACCCCAGAGCAGTGCGGTCTTAAGACATCATGGTGATCTGCTCTGTCCACACTCGGTGCGGTCTGTTGCGGACATCTTGGTGATCTGAGTGAGGGAGCTATTTCAGAACAATGGGATCGGGTCCCTAAAGCACATTCCAAAAGAGGACCGAACCGCATTATAAATATAATGATACCACCCTCAATTACAGAGGCGCCTTTTAAGTGAACCGGAACTACAGGAGCTTGAGAACTTCATACTTAAGCGTGCTCGGGCCAGGGAATTCTTGGGATGGATGACCTCCTGGGAAGTGGCCCCTGGTCGGGTCTGGTTCGCTCTAAAGGGAAAAACCGTGCGGTTTCGGCCAAAGCAGACAATACCATCTATACTAGAGCGTGGGGCATTACAAGCTATGTAGCCAGTAAGACTTGAGTTGCAATCTTTCCTGCTAAGACTTCGATTGCAATATAGATCTCAAGGGAATGTATCGCCGTATTTGGGGTGATGCACTAGTTTAGGGACGTTCCGGTCCATTATCGCCATGTTTGAGGCGAAATTTTAGTTTAGGGACTTTTCGGTCCAATGTCGCCATATTTGAAGGAAGGTTCTAGTTTAGGGACATCTTGGTCCGTTGTTAGTTTAAGGACTTCTCGGTCCGGTATCGCTATATTTGAGGTGGGTAATTAGCTTAAGGACTTCTCGGTCCTATATCACCATATTTGAGGCGGATAATTAGCTTAAGGACTTCTCAGTCTGATGTCTCCATATTTGAGGTGGATACTTAGTTTAAGAACTTCTCGGTCCGTTGTTAGTTTAGGGACTTCTCGGTCCGGTATCGCCATATTTGAGGCGGGTAATTAGTTTAAGGACTTCTCGATCCTATGTCGCCATATTTGAGGCGGATACTTAGTTTAAGGACTTCTCAGTCCGTTGTTAGTTTAGGGACTTGTCGGTCCGGTATCGCTATATTTGAGGCGGGTAATTAGTTTAAGGACTTCTCGGTCTTTTGTCGTCATTTTGGGGCGAAGGAGCTTTTTTTGTATATTATTCGTAGAGTTCTGACTCAGGAAGAAGATACGAGCGTCGTCATTTATTATAGACCTAAGTCGTGACTCATCAAGCGTAGTATTTTTTGAGAAATCGGTCGTTTTATTGGCCTGAAGGGTCTTTCGCCATGCATATCCATGAGCAGCTAGGCTCTACCTTGGTAGACTTTGTCTATGATGTACGGACCTTCATAGTTCGGCTTGAATTTCCCCCGTTTTGCACGATTGGGGATTATGGGTCTTTTGACGACTATCACGAGTTCGCCTTGGCAGAATGTTCTCGGCCTGGTTAGTTTTTGTATGACCGTGTCATTCTCGCCTTATAAGCTTCCAGATTTTGCTGTGCTATAAGGTGCATTTCGTCGAGGGCGTCGAGCTCCTTAAGTCGAAGATGAGCCTTTTCTTCATCTGTTAGCTCGTACTGAACCACTACTCGTAGAGAGGGGAAGTTTTTTTTCTATTTCTACGGGAAGCACTGCTTCTGTGCCGAATACCAACATGTATGGTGTTGAATTCGTAGCCGTTTTGAACGTTGTTCGGTACGCCCAGAGAGCTTCGTGTAACCTTTCGTGCCAGTCTTTTTTGTTTCTGGACACTATTTTCTTTATAATCTTCATCAAGGTCTTGTTGAAAGCTTCAGCCTAGACCGTTGGCCCGATGATTATAGACTGAAGAGTATCTCCAATCTATTTTATGTTGTTGTACGAAGTGGCTAATTTTATGACTTCTATAAGCTGACCCATTATCCGAGATAATTCGTCTCGGAGTGCCGAACCGATAGATGACATGTGTCCTGAAGAAATGGAGGATATTCTCTGTCTTCACCTCCCTTAGTGACACTGCTTCTACCCACTTAGAGAAGTAGTCGGTCGTTGCCAATATAAACCAATGTCCTTTGGACGACGCCGGTTCAATGGGGCTAATTATATCGGTTCCCTACATTTCGAACGGCCAGCTAGCCACTGTTGGGTGTAGCGGATTTGGATGTTGGTGGATGAAGTCCCCGTTGATGTGGCATGAGTGACACTGCTTCGCATATTCGAGGCAGTCTTAAATCATTGTGGGCCAATAGTAACCCATTCTTTTTGATATTCAGCTTCATCTTTGGCCCAGCTTGGTGAGAACCGCAGAGTCCGTCGTGAATTTCTTGAACGACTTTCTTTGCTTCCTCCGGCCCCAGGTATCTTAGCCATAGACAGTCAAACGATCTCTTATATAGAGTATCATTGACGAAAGCGAAAGAAAAAGCTTGTTTCATGAGCTGATGTCTAAATGACGCATTTTCGGGCGTTCGTCGGGACTTAAAGTAGTCTATGAAGACTTCCCTCTAGTCCTTGACCTTTTCTTCGTCTTCTATTTGAAGGGCTACTTGTTCGGTCATTTCTTTTCTTTCGGATGACTCTATCAGATCCTCCGAAGATATATCTGTTGGCGTGAGAACCCTGCCGCTTTGCACAATGATCTTTACGTCATCGAGGTCATCATCAGCCAGTTCCTTAGCCAATTTGGCCAACGCGTCCGCCTTGTTGTTTTCTGCACGCGGTATACTCTCCAGGATGTAGGAAGGGATTTGTGTCAGCAATTGTTGAACTCTTTCGCCATACTTTATCAGCTCTGGCTTGCACGTCTGATAGTCGCTATTTACTTGGCTAACGATCAGCTTAAAGTCTCTATATATAAGGAGGTCTTTGATTCCCATGTCGATAGCGATCTCGAAACCTGCTATCAAAACTTTATATTCAGCTTCGTTCTTAGTCCTTGGCTCCGTTAAGGAAAGGGCGTAACGCAATATCCCTCCTTGCGGAGTCACGAAGATAAGGCCCACCTCAGCTTTGATTACGGGGGTGTTTTGCTTTCGCCTTTCATGGAAGATGCTCCATCGAAGTAGAGTTCCCATTGGGAATCATTTTCTTCCTTCTCTCCTTCGATTGTGTCGAACGCATGTTCATCCGGCAACTCACAGTTTAAGGAGGAGTCGGCTTGTATCAGATGTTCCGTGAGAAAGTCGGCAATGGCCTGGCTTTTCACTGCTTTGAGGGTTCGATACGTTATCGAGAACTCCATCAGGAGGAAGACCTATTTGGCAAGCCTTCCTGTTAGTATGGCCATTGACATCAGATATTTGAGAGGATCCACCTTTGATATGAGATGGACCTCATGTGCCAAGGCGTAATGTCTGAGCTTCGTTATCGCGAAGATCTGTGCCAGGCAATGCTTTTCGATGGGGGAGTAGTTGTTTTCTGCCCCCAGAAGAACTCGACTCAAATAATATAGAGCTCTCTCCTTTCCTTGATCGTTCTTTTGTGCCCATAGCGTGCCTAGAGAACCTTCAAGGGCTGTTGTATACAAGATAAGGGTTTTCCCTTAACCAGAGCAGTCAATACCGGCGAATTTTGTAGGTAATGCTTGATTTCGTCTAGTGCATTTTGGCACTTTTGATCCCAGACTAACGGGGTCCCCTTCTTCATCAAATGACTATAGGGACGGCATTTTTCGGAGAGGTTGGCTATGAACCACCGGATATAAGCGAGCTTTCCTTGAAGAGTTCGCAGTTGTTTGAGGGTTCTCGGCGTGGGCATTTCCATAATTGCCTTGATCTTTGAAGGGTCGATTTCAATACCCCGGTGCCATATGATGAATACTAGGAATTTGCTCGAGGAGACTCCAAACGCGCATTTTAAAGGATTCATCTTTAGATTATACTTCCGAAGACGTCGGAATACTGTTTTTAGATGTTCCCAATGCTCCTCATGAGATCTGCTCTTTACTACAAGGTCATCAATGTAGCATTCGACAATCTCATGGATGAGATCATCGAACATCTTTGTCATGGCCCTTTGGTAGGTAGCACCAACGTTCTTTAAACCGAAAGGCACACCTTATAGCAGAATATGCCCATCGGGGTCCGGAAGACGGTATGTTTTTGGTCTTCAAGATGCATTTTTATTTGATTGTATCCTGAAGATCCATCCATGAAGGAGAAAACCTCATGGGTAGACGTGTTATCGATCATTAGCTCGGTAACAGGTACTGGGAAATCATCCTTCGGGCAAGCTTTGTTGAGGTCCCGAAAGTCTACGTAGATGCGCACCGTCCCATTTTTTTTCATCACTGGTACGATGTTAGCGATCCAGTGAGGGTATTGCACCTCTTGAATGAAGTTGGAGTCGATTAATTTCTTGATTTCAGCATTGATGCTCATCTCGAGCTCGAGTCGCATTCTTCTTGGCGCTTGTTTAACTGGTTTTATATCCAGTGATATGGCCAGTTTATGTACCTTTGGATCTAGACCCGGCATCTCGGAATAGTTCCATGCGAAGCAGTCTTTATATTGCATGAGCACGTCCTTTAACGTAGCTACCTGTTTTTCAGATAGCAGTTTACTGACGAACGTTGGTCTCGGATCATTCTCTGTCCCTAAGTCGATTTTTCTTAGGTTATCCGCCGTGGTGTGTATCCCATCTTCCAGCTCTTTTGGCGCTGGTGGAAACTTTGAGATCACTTTGTCCACGTCTTCATTTGCGAAGCACATGTGGAGGTCATCCATAATCTCGTGCCCTCCCTCTTTTGAGAGTGTTATCATATGGTTGGTACGAGTTCGCTTCCATTCTTGATGTTGAGCCGGTCCTATCCTCATGGTATAGATCCTCTTTGGCTCATGCTTTTGCATTGGGGTTACCTTCCAACAGTCGAATAAAGCGAACCTGCCTTGCTGATACTGGTCCCCTACCCAGTCTTTGAAGGTGAAGCAGTTTTCAAGGGGATGGCCTATTACTCGGTGATAGGAGCAATAATCTGGATGATGGACCTCATTTATTAGTTCGGGATGCCGAGACTCTGTAAGTGTCATCATTTGGTGCTTCATGACAAGGTTGAATATTTTCCTTGTCTTGTCTTGGGGGAAAGAGTATTCCCGACCCATCTTCTTTATAAAGGACGGATTCCAATCGACCTTTTCTCGATTGCACGGCTTCTTGGATCCGCTTCATTGTTTGCGTTCTTTGCCCTGTTTTTGCCTTTATTTTGGGATTTTCCCCTTGGACATACAGCGGGCCGGGGATGAAGAGCATTATAGTCTTCCTTCTTCGTGGATTGCTGATTGAGGCGCTGCGTCCTGGACTTTTCATAAATGGCCATTCCTCGGTCGTGATCGTCTCGGCTTTTTTGACAAGCTTCTTTTATTAGCTTGTCTATTTGTTCTTCGAGCGATGGACTTAACGTTCTTAGAGCGGGCTTATGCACTGTTTCAACGTTGCGGCCATTCGGAAGAACGTTTTCCCCTTCGTGGTAGTTGTTTATGACGCGACAACTGTGGAACTGCTCTCGTTTCTTGGACCGAACATATCCGAGCCTGGTTGTCTCTATCTTCCCATTGGGCATCTTTCGTCGAGTCTCGGGAATATCCTAAATCTTTTTGTAGAATTGGGCTTGTCGAACAGTTTGTTCGAGGGGTACACCTTGGCATCTTAACAGCCTTTTCAATCCCTCTGCGTAGTATCTTGGCAGACGGATTGGTTGAAGTCTATCGAGTGCAAAATCAACACCATGCCAGACTTCTTTTTCTACTTTGGTCTCCGTAGATTGGTAGAAGAGGATCGCCTTTTCACCTCTTTGCCTGGGAGGGACATAGAAAATCTGTAGCTCCTGTACGCTGTATGTATCGAGCGCATCAAGTTCTTTGTAATGCTGAGGCGGAGCCATTATGATTTGCAGACTCTGATCTGCTTCGTCGAGGGTTTGCACTGACAGGCGAATGGAGAACACTGCGTTGGTCTCATCCTCAGAGTCACTGCCAAAGACCAGAATAGGGGTAGATGGTTCGGGCCTCTTGTTTTCTTTCTCGGGTTGCCCCGAGTAGACTATTTCTTCATCTTCCTAGGAATTGCTCCCAAAGATCGGGATAGTGGTGAAGGACTTTTGTTTATCCTCCGGCTTATGACATCTTTCTGTATCTTCGAATTCTGGTACGAAGTACTTTGCGTGTTTATATTTCCGGACCTTGTTTACGGAGAACGGATTTAGCACCCCTATGACGGTGCATTCCAAGACATCTTTGAAATACTTCATACACCGATGTTGTGTAGAAGAGATGACGTTGTACTCATGCAATCAGGGCCTGCCGAGCAAAGTGTTATAGAAAGTCTTGGCGTCAATGACGTGAAATTTGATGTCAATGACGAGCAACCCGAAGTATAACGTCAGTATTACGGACCCAAGCATCCGTGACAACTGTGAGCCGAACCCTGAGTTTGTAATTTTGTCTCGGGCCAAGTGCTGAACGTTCATGCAAATCTCCTTCAGCATTTTCACGTTGAGAAGTTTGACGGAGGATCCGTTTTCGACAAAGATTTTCCCTATTTTGATGTCGTGCCAGTACCCGGTGACGTATAACGGGCGGTTATGTTTACACGTACCGAGGAGGAGATCTTCATCGCAGAATGTAATATCAGCTGTGTGAACCTCTGCTAGCTCGTCCTTCATCTTCTCTTCTGCAAGGAAATCTTGGAACTGATCGGGCTCTTGTAATGCCGTGATCAGAGATTCTCATGCCTCTTTAGACAAGAGGAAAGCATCCAATATGCTCAACTGTGAGGGTATTTTCCTCAGATGTGCTAGGATATTTAATCCACCTTATTTTTCCTAGGCGGGTCCCTTGCTGCGAGCTCTTTGACAACTCCATCTTCGAGGGCAATTTCCTCAGAGATTTTTCCTTTCCCTTTGTCTTTTTTGCTCGAACCTTTGTTTGTAGGCCCGAGGTTCTTTTCAGGCAGCGTGCGGTTACGCAGCTAAATATTCTTACAGTTCTTCTCCCCCTCTTCTTTTTCGGAGGTGAAGTCTTAAAAGAGAGGGCTGAGGGGTATTTCGTCCTCAGAATCGCTCTCGAAAGTAAGAACTTGGGGGGTTTTCCTTTTCTGAACTGGTACTAACCATATGACAGTTTCCAGTCGTTTATTCTTGCACATCTGTCACACTTTTTTGCCATTGACGAGCTTCGCGCTTCATCTTTTTGAAGTGTTTTTGATGAGCAACATATCCTTGCCACCACTTCTTGAAGGTACTGCATTCTTCGGTGGGGTGGGCAACCCTCCGATGATATAGGTAGTAGTTTAGGTGTGAATCCTCTCCGTCAAGACATATGACCCCGAGAGTGTTTCTTACGAGAGGTGGCAGCTTTATCCCCATTGATAGGGTTTTGGCGAACCGCTTCTTTGTCTTGATCCTGCTCTTATTTGTGACAGGTGTACTTTAGTTTGGTTGGAGTACTGTAACAACTCCATTTTTAGTGTAAATAAATTTCCTTTAAATTTAAAGTATACTTGAAGTATTTAATGTTGCTGTTACCATTTTAAGTATCTATTTCACTCCATAATTATAAGAAGAAGCTTGCAGCTCATTGGTAATACCTTGCATTGCCGAGCCAAGCCACCAGAGTTCAAATCCCATGCCCCACATTATTTTTAATATTTATTTGTTTTAAATTTTATAGAAGCCCAACAGTCCACACGAGATAACTCCAAAATTTCCCACTACCCATGAAAAACTAAATGCACCAGAGCCTACATCAGGAGCCCCCCACCTACCCAGCACCTGACTCGGCTGAGTCCCCTGAAGATGAAATGTGCCTTTCCATCTTCTGAAACCCCCTGCATGCTTCATTTACAGAGATCGGTTCCAGAGAGCCCATTAACCACCATTTACTCTATTTTTAATGATTTTTTTAATACATTTTTA